>CM073497.1:18524401-21260234 GCA_037074585.1 Biancaea sappan | reverse complement strand
TCACTGTCAATCAGCAACTGTTTTTTCTGGTTTAAATGTACATTTTATTTCAGATGTCCTAAAATTTAGATCTTTTAAAAGATTTTTGTCCTCCAAAATTCAAGTAATATTTCTATATTTAATATTGTCATTACATTAAATTCGTAAACAAAAATAAGTAATATAACAAAGTATAGAGTTAACGTGACTAGTTATTATTAAAAATGTCATGATAAAATATCATATCGTTTTGAAATGTAGATTCCCTCCAGATCTTAAAAGGTATGGAGAAAATTTTACTCATTAGATTTAGATCCAACGGATAAGAAAAATAAATGGTCAATTCTTTGTTTTTTTCCAAGATCACTTTGAGTCTTCTAGAGAAAAGTCTAGAGAGAATTTTCTAGAGTGAAGCCAAGACCATCATTTGGGTGTTTTGCCATAGATGACCATGCGATGTTAGGTTATGTTTATCATCCTTATTAACTATCTTAGCATGCTTAACACGAGAACAATACTGAATTTAAAAAAAAATTGCTTTTAGATGATTAGTTCAAACTTTAAAAGACTAAATTAATGTATATCTACAAACAAGTATAATAGCAATAAATTCTAGAACGACTCACAATCAGTACACTATCAAAAAATCAGAGCAACTCATGAGTCGAAAGAGATTAAAACCAAAAAAAAAAAAAAAAGAAGCATATGGGAAGTGGAACAAGTCTCTGGCTGAGTTCAAGTTTTTTTGAGCTGGGAAAATATCCTTACATTGATAAGTATACATGATGTTACAAGGTCATATCAGTACATTAATATATTAGTTATTAACAATGGCACTACAAAGCACAATCTGAAATGTTAGTATCACTCACTAGTCAATGACATCCAAAAGATGTCTTAAGGAAGGTTAGTTGGTTCAACATATTGAGACCTTCGTCTCCTTTTTCCTTCAGGAGTGCATCTTATGGCACTTGCCTTCCCAAGCTTCACAGAAAACTTACAATTTGATGATGGTGGAGATAACCCTGTTCTTGAAGATGGATTGGAGTTGGGGGACTTGTCCCTTGCTGTTTTGTTCTTGTTGCCTTTTACAAATGCTTTTTTCGTTGGAGATTTCACTCTCTTTTTTGACAAACGTAGCTGTGAACTCTCTCGTTTCTTGTCATGATTAAGGAGCCTGACATGAAAAGGATTATCACCTGTGTAACACAAAGATTTCTCATCGATTCCACTTCTTTCCAGATGCACATCCCCATTGTTCACCTGGAATTTTGCAAAAGTTAAGATAGATCTGTAAACTATTCTGGAATCAGCTTCATTTCAGAGGACTCAAAACATCCAACATCGTAAGATATAATGGTTGAACACACGTAGTGACCACTGCTAAACCCGCCCCTAACCCCGCCCAAAAAAAAATAAAGTACCAGCTGAAGTAAAGCAGAAAAACTTCGGGCCACGTCGTACTTCTCTTGTCCTTTGACCACATCAGAAAAGGACAAGACATCAGTATTGCTTGCTTCACAGGAAAGTTTGTCCAGAATTCTCTCTCCGTAGTCATGGATATCAAATGGGGGATGCAATTCCTATCAAGAAAATTAATTCAACTTGAATCAGGACAAAAATTTAAAGAGAAGAAACGAAAGATATATAACTGTTGACTGCAATTAATCATCCTTCTCCTTCCACCACCACCCCTATTCTCTTTCAAACCATGAACATTAAATAGAGGACAGCATCCAAGAGATGGTTCACCTGTTCTTCTAAGTTGTGCTCAATTCTTTGTTTCCATGTGGACACCCGAGCAGCCATTTCAGTTTGCTTCTCAGTTTCAGCTATACTAGCTAGGAGAGAATCCTGCAGGATGAATTATAGGCCATGGTATCATTAAAGTAAAAGATTAAACATTTCAGGAATATAGGTGACACAACCTTGACCCAAAAGTTTCTTTAAATCCCTTGCATTGTGACAGACAAAAGCTCATGACAGATAGTTACAGAGGTAGGATGTGATCCAACTTAAAGAATTACCACAACAAATTCATACCACAGTCAAAAAATAATAGGCACTCTTACCAGGTGAGAGCGACATAGATCTTCCAGACTCTCTTGAGAATTTACAAATTCATGATCTATACCTTCATCGACCTCAACTTGAGCACCATCATTGCCATGCTGATAAAAATCAAGTAGATAAGCTTATAATAGAAATTTCCAATGTAATCCGGAACAAGTGACGGTATAATTACTAGTCTTCAAACCTCTTTACTAGGAGGTATATCTTCATCCATATAGACATTCTTTGGAACTTCTAAATCAGGGTTGTCACTATCATATGCATTGTCGTCATTGTAATCTTCAGGGCTAGAAAATGTGCCAGGAGTTTCGTTATCACCATTAACAAGTGATTGCCTTAGCTGCAATTCATTTATCAAATATCATATACAGTCAAAAGTTGGATATAAGTAAAGAGAAATCCACGAGAAATTACCTTCTCATACAATGGAGGTGATGAGGAATCCCTTTGTTGTTTGTATACATGACATTGTCTCTCCCACAAATCCATGAGCTCTGGATTTATAGGACCATGCAATTTTGCAGGCGGAAACAAAGTGCTCATGGATACACGCTTGTTTAAAGTCATTCCTTTTCTTTTGAAAGCTTTCACTGCATAAAAAACATAAAGGGGACAGTAATCATACAACAAGGTCAAAGCAAGTTAATAATCAAGGACAAAGGAAGAGGACAAACCTTTTCTAAAGGGCTTCACTCTCAAATTGCCGGGTTCATGAGGATTTAAAGGCTTCCATGGATCATCATCATCATCACTTACACTCTCAGAGTCCCTATTTGCATTACATCCAACATCCATATCAAAACCAGCAGAAGCAGGAGAACTAGGCGGAAGGTTATTGGCATCCAAGCTGCAATTAAATTGAGGAGAGCAATTGGAATTAGCCCGCTGACTCTTTGCAATAGAATTTTTATGTGCACTGCCATTAGAACGTTTCCTAGGAGAGTGAAAGCTTCTGCGATTTGAACTGCCTCTGTAAGCACCATTTTGCCCATTTTCAACTTTGTTTCCCTTCAGAAACTCGTGAAGTGCAGCAGCATCAGAAGTGTCCAATAGAATAAAATTCTCGTACAAGTCTGTTGTGGCCAACTGCAAACATGCATCATTTGGTCAATGAATGAAATTAAGTACAGCCAATGGTTCCTTATATAAGCAATTAGAAGTAATCGTGGTACCAGATAAGACTCCAATTCCCCACCATCACCAGTAGCATCCAAGCAATCACCTTCAAGAACGATTAGATTTGCTGGAGGCTTTACAAAGTGATTCAAATTGACTTCTTTTCCTGCTGTATCATCTAAGGAAATATTTTCTTCCACTGCAATAAGACAATAATTTACAGATAAACTGATATGTGATAATAAGACATGGCAACATTGACATAGAAGATAACTGTTTTGATACTACTGATGCAGGTTTTGAAAGACATTGGCATCAAAGAATGCAAGAAAGAGATGAGAGAAAGAGAAGAAGAACCTTAAAAAGCTACCTGGAATGTCATCTAACCACCAAAATTGATCATTTTCTTCATCAGCAACAACTGGGGCACCACTTTCTTCCGGTTGGACTGATGCCCCACCTAAATGATCCTGTAGTCTGCCCAAAAACTTCATTTGTCAGATCAAATAGTGTACATTTTATTTAAATTGAAATACAGCACGCTCAACCCATTAAGTATGGTCTATTGAAAAAGGGTGTGTGTGGGGTTAATAAGAGGTCTTAATTTCAAACCTTTATTCCATCATGTACCCTAGACAAAAAGGAAAAAAAAAAACACTTTAGTCATTTAGAATGGCATTTACTTATTATTGTGTCATTTAAAATTTCTCATTGGTTACATAAAAGGGATATTTTTAATTTTTTATGGTTAGGACTACCTTCATTATGAAAGATTATGAATAACTATTTTCAAAACTAGTGTTTTTGAAACGTCATAGTTTGCATTTCAAATCTTGCCATTTGACTAGATTCATCCTTCTGGCGATACTATAGCTGGAAGAATTTAAGAAGCAAACAAATTGTTGCTTGAATAGTATTGGAACCAGAAACCAGAGATTAAAAGACTCAGGGATTGATCTGGTGTGTTTTCAGGCAGATCTGTCAGGTTGCAATGTCGGATTATTTGTATCCCGACATAAACCAAAGATGAAAAGATAAGGATTCTTCTTTTATATATATATATATATATATATATGTTTTTTCATATGAAACTATTTCAGAACTTCTAACCACAGCGTTCTGACTGAAAACTACCCTGACTTCCAAAGCCTTAATCTAATCTTAAAAAAAAAAATTAAATAAATAAACCAGCCATGGCTTGTTTTGCTCTTCCCATTCAGAAAACTGACACTAGGAAAATTCCCAGCTCTCTCACCTTTCTGATTATCTCTGCACTTATTGAAATATCAGTTTCATGGTATTCTAATGTCTAGTGTGATTGTGAGGAGTGAACTGTGGTTGCTTCTGCTGCTGTGGTTCAGTTATGGCCTCAAAGAATAAAAGAAATTACATAACAAATTAAACTTTTAGTCTTAGATATTAATAATATCTAATTGCAAAACTTAATACATTAGCCAAGCTTATACTTAACATTTTCTTTTAATAATTATTTCAGCAAAAAATTCCAAAGAACTTGTCACTGACCAAACACTACCAGGCACTTCACTAAACACTTTCAGTTAGAATTATTTGCTTAGTCTCCAATATCCAGTATCCACTCTTCATTAAAGTTTGATAAGTGGTCAGATTTACATTGCCCATGACTTCAACAAAGGCATAAAGTCTGTAATACTTATGCACCACGAATTAACACAAAAGTAGTAACCGATAGAAAAGGAAAGCCAGTACAAAATGTTCCTTCACACTATTAGATAGTAAAGATTCCAAATCTCAAGCAGTTAATTTTCTTTTCTTTTGTCCTTTCGATTGATGTTTCAATTCGGGTAAAGCTGAAACGGAAGATTCAGTAAGAAGAAAAGAAAGGCCAAAACTTCAACTTAAAATCAAACCTTTTCTGAGAAAGAAAGTCTAAAGCCCGCAGTACCAAGGTGTAGAGATATTCCACCTTCCGACTGTACACCTGAATTGAACCCTGAAGGAGCAGAGCAGCTACAATTATCCAGAAACAGCTAATTCAGATACGCATATACACACGAAAAGGCGGAAAACCGAATCTGAACTAAATGGGCCAAACCTTCGGCAAAATTTACAGAAATGCGACCTTCCTCTTCTTGGCCAGTGATCTCACCGGAGCAAATTTTTAACAGATACTCCTCGAGTTTCTTGGCGAGGTCAACTTCCCAATTAGATTGAAGGTCCCGCTCTGGGTGAACCGCGTGGAACCCACCACCACTGCCTCCCGATTCTGGCGTGTCTTTGGGCATATCCTCCGGACAGAAACCCTAGGGTTTCAAATTTCTTGCAAAGAACCGTAGAAACTGAGAAAGAAAAAATTAGGGTTTCCAAAGTCCAGAGTTTCCGATATCCACGGTGCATCAGAGCAGTGCGGATAGCAAGGCCAGTTATGGCAGCCAACCAGAGTTACTGAGAGAGGGAAAGAGAGGAGATGGAAAGCGTTCGAAAACAGCCTATTTCCCGCTTACTTTGCTTTTCAATCAAAATTCAGAATTCAGAGGTCAATGTCACAATGTGAGTCAATCATGCGAGCTGGGCCGAGCCCAAGTAAAAGCAGAAATGGTTCTGCTTGAATTGAGCTGTCTGCAATTATCCAAAAGAGTTGATCTCTTTGCTGACCCCAGAAACTTGTTATGATGAGGGAGAACAAAATAAAAACATCCAACGTTTGGGTTTTTGCGCCTGACCCAAAAAAAAAAAAAGAGTTGGGTTTGTTCACATTTTCAGGTCCAACTTTTTCTCTTTTTTCTTTCTTAAAAAGCTTTTAAATTCATTGGTCAAACATTTTGAATATGTTCAGATAATAAATTGAGTGCAAATTAAATAATTTCTATCCATATATAATTACTTGGTAGCATACTTTGTAAGATAACGCTTATTAAAGGAGTTGAGAAAATATATAACCCAAAAAAAGAGAGTAGGAAGGTTCATAGGATGGTTCAGGTTGAGCATGGTTGATGAAAATTTATAAATTCGTTATTCAAACTTATTAACTACAAGTTGAAACAAAAAAAAAATTGAAACAACCCGCTTAGCTAATCTAACCTTATTGGTTTATTTGGTTTGAATAGATTGACAGAATGCAAACCGATAGAGCAACCTTTTCCTTCACCTTTTACTAAAGAATACCATGTCTACTTGCTAGAAGGGACATATGCCTATTTTGGTCTGTTTATAAATAATAATATCAACATAAAATAAAAATCAATCATATGATTAAAAAAATGCTAGAAAATATTTGCATCTTAAATATATACTAGCTATTTATCTTAGCTATGAATAGGATCTGTGTTTTGTTGTACACACTACTTTTGAAGTACAAATTGTTTATAATTTTTTGGTTAAATATTACTTTTGACCTATTTAGTTTCACTTTGGTTCCCAAACTTTAAAAGTTTGGAATTTGATTCTTATAATTTCTAAACTCATGAAAAATGATCCCTACTATTAAGATCGGTTAGTTTATACACATGTGGCACTGGATAAAATAAAAGTTGTCAATGTTTTTATCTAAATATTAAGATCTTACAATTCCAAATAACTCAAACGATTAACATAAGCTCTAAATTTATTAGAATGTCAGTAGGATCTCGATTTAAATCTAAATTTAATTACTAGGACAATAAGAAGAAGAAGAAGAAGGATTTCTGTTGGAGATTGAGGAGCATTGTATGCTTGAGTAGGTAAACGTGCATATGTGGGCTTGCTCTTGGGTTGAAGCCCGTTGTGGAACACAACATCTTGCCATGGCGTGCAGTGGTCGAATGTTGTGGCATGCGGCGTCTGCATAAGCATGCGATTGTGTTTCTTTCTAGGAGATGCACACCTTGGCGGGTATAGAGGCGTTGTAGTCGGCGTACATGGAAATGGGTAGTAGGATCTTTTACATTGATTAGTTGTTAGTTGGTATTTTTTGTAGAATAAAAATGTGATTTTATTATTTTAATAAAATCACAATACAACACACTTTCTCTCGCTTATTTATGTAGGAACACTTTTTCTTTTCTCCTTTTTAATTCTCTCTCACTCACGTCACTCTTATTTACATCTCACACACACATTGTCTTATCTCTCTCTCTCTCTCTCTCTCTCTCTCTCTCTCTCTCTCTCTCTCTCTCTCTCACTTTTTCTTACTCATTCCACTCATGCACATATTGCTAAGCTTCTACTACCTATTAATAGGTATAATATGTCGGCCGATTATGAAGCTTTCAGAGTGGTCTTCCACCAAGTATATTATGTCGGTTAATTATGAAGTTTGATGAAATTTCTGGATATCCGGATGAATTTTATTTTCAAACCCTCTTAGCTTATTTATGTAGATATTTACATCTAACTCTCCATGCAGAAAGACATTTTTAACATTCATTTGCCACAACTGTTAGGACTTACTTGTTGTTAGTGCCAACAGTACTCGCACAGTGGTGATCTTGGCAACTGGACTAAATATTTCTTCATAGTCAAAACCTTGCCTTTGAGAGAATCCTCGTGCCACTAGTCGAGCCTTGTATCTTTTTATTGAGCTATCTGTACGAGTCTTTACTTTATATACCTATTTGCAAGAAATAAGTTGTACATCTTTAGGCCTTGGTACTAATTCCTAAGTTTGATTTTGGTTTAGGGCTTCTATCTCTTCTTCCATTGCTTTCCTCCATTCTTTACAGATAGCAACTTCTTCATATGATGTCGGCTCACTATATTTATAGTCTTTTACTATTGCCGCATTAACATATTTTGGATTCATCTTCCTTTACCTTGTTGATCTACGCAGTTGTGGTGGTTGATGAATTTCTTCAACAACTTCTTCAGGTTGTTCTATCTGACTTGGCCTTTATGCTTTTGTAGTTATGTATTCTCCAGTCTTCCAAAGAATTTTGTCATTGTTATTTATTGTCTTTTCAGGTGTTGATTCCATTCTTTCGTTCTCTGGTTCATTTAGTCTTTCTTGCAATTTCTCTTCAATCTCTCTTGAGTCAGGAAGTACAACAGCTTGCGATGACCACTATGATGACGCCTCATCAAATACTACATTACAAGACATATAGCAACATCTAGTGGTTGGATCACAACATTTCCAACTTTTCTATTGATCGTCATAACCCATGAATATGCATCGAACTGTCTTTTTATCAAATTTGGTACAAAGATGGTTAGGTGTAAAGATACAGTACACGCAGCCAAATACTCGAAAATGACTAATAGTGGGTTTGGTATTCCAAAGCTTTTCATATGGTGTCATAAAACAGAGTTTTGCTTGCAGCAATCTATTGATAACATTAATGGTAGTCTTCATGCATTGAGCCCAGAACCGTGGTGGTTCATTCTTTACGTGTAACATGCTTCAACATATTTTAGCTAGATGTCGATTTTTCCTTTTTGTAACTCCATTTTGCTGCGGTGTTCCTAGGTAAGTTAATTGTCGTCGAATCTTATTTTCCTGGAGATACTTATTAAATTCCTTGGATGTATATTCTCTGCCGTTGTCGGTACGTAGGCATAATATCTTCCAGCCAGTTTCACTTTCAACCTTTTCCTTGAAAATTTTAAACTTAGATAATGCTTTAGACTTCTCTTTCATAAGATCTACCCATACGTACCTTGAATAGTTGTCAACAAAGGTGATCATGTATCGAAATCCACTGATTAACTACTGCTTCACTGGTCCAAAAATGTCAGAATGTATTAACTCAAGCAGCTCCTTGATTCTGAAATTGGACTCCTCGTACGGTAGTTGATGTGTCTTTCCATATTGACATCCAGCACAAATAGTGTCATCTTGAACTTCTAATTGAGGAAGCCCTTTGAGCATTGCCTTTTTCATCATCACTTTTAGTTTGTGATAACTGATATGTCCCAGTCTTGCATGCCATAAATCAACTACGTAAGCTATTTGTACAAACATCACATAGACAGATTCAACACATCTTCCTTACATAATCGGTGTGTTAGTGGGTTGTAGGCTTCTGTATACTTTGACATCCTTCGGTCTGAACACCACGTAATTACCATCAGCTGTTAACTCTGATACTGATAGGAGATTTTTCTTCATTTCTGGTACATGATAAACATTCTGCAGCTATACTTTCTCAAAGCCATGATGGGGGATAATCTCGATATTGCCAACATGAGTTATTAGTAGTCTTGAGTTATTTGTAATCGCCGTTATAGTTAGTCATCTTCGTTAGCTTTTCTTTATCTTCAGTCATGTGATTGGAACATCCAGAGTCTATGATCCAATCTGCTTCATAATTAACAGAATTATCTCTAACTATTATTAGCGCCTCATCTTCTATTGGTTCTTCAATGCATGATGCTGCAATTGCTTCATCTTCTGCAGCTGCAAATGATGCTTGAAAATCCTATTCTTCGTCACTACAATTCTCAGTTGCAGTATTACCTTCTATATTGGGTGCTCTGTAATCTCTAGCAAAATGGCCTTTCTTTCTGCAATTGAAACAACTATCATCTTTTAATTGATACTTTCTTTGTCTTTGATTTTGTGAGTCTGGACGTCCTCTCCCTCGATATGGAGTTCTTCCTCGACGGCCTTTCTACCAACCACTTTGATTCTATCTATCATCTCTTCTATTTTCTTCTAATCTGGACTCACCTTCATGATCTTTCTTTTTACTGAACAAAGCCTTCTCCTCATTCTTTAATGAGACTTTGGACATTTGTGAGTCCAATGCTTCTTGGTTAGTTAGAATGCTTTCCAACTCAGTTAGAGTTGGTTCCTTAGCCTAGTCTCTTGTAGTAGTAACAAGATTATTATATTTTGGGTTTAATCCAACAATAATAATCCTCCTTATTCGAACATCAATAATAGCATTATCTGGATCTATTTTTGAAATTTCAACACAAATAGATTTTATTTTTGAAAAATACTCACTTACCGACATGTCATTTTGTTTTGTTATAATTAACTCATTCTCCAACTTCTGCAACTTCGCATCATTTTTTTTGGCAAAGAGTATTGCTAGTGCTTCCCATGCCTCGTTCGGTGTCTTCTTTAATATGACTTAAAAATTGAGATTCAACAGTGGTGGCAAGAACATACAGAGCTTTCTTGGCTTTGACATTCCATTTCTTCAATTTAGCGGGATTCGTCGGTGGCATGGCTTCAACTCCATTAATAATATCCCAGAGATTTTGTCCTTTGAGATAAAGCTTGACTATAACATTCCATACGCTATAGTTGTTGTTGTTTAATTTCTCTACTGAGTAAGTGTTAAATGCGAAGTCCGTCATACTAACCTTGATAGTGCCCGGCACTTCCACCAAATAATCTTGATCCTTAATCAAGAACCTTCATAGTCCCTGACTGTATTTTGGCAGAGTTTCCCCTTAGTGCAATCTCAAACCGTGCACCTGAACAAATGACCTTGCTCAGTTAAATACTTGATTGACGTCCCGAACCGAACTGCTTTGATACCAATTGTAGAATAAAAATGTGATTTTATTATTTTAATAAAATCACAATACAACACACTTTCTCTCACTTATTTATGTAGGAACACTTTTTCTTTCTCCTTTTTGATTCTCTTTCACTCACATCACTCTTATTTATGTCTCACACACACATTGTCTTTTCTCTCTCTCTCTCTCTCTCTCTCTCTCTCTCTCTCTCTCTCTCTCACACACACACACACACACACACACACACACACACACACTTTTTCTTACTTATTCCACTCATGCACATATTGCTAAGCTTCTACTACCTATTTATAGGTATAATATGTCGGCCGATTATGAAGCTTCTAGAGTGGTCTTCCACCAAGTATATTATGTCAGTTAATTATGAAGTTTGATGAAATTTCTGGATATCTCTTTTACCGCCATTTGCTCATTTATTCTACATACTTCTACTATTTTCGAGAAAATTATAAAATAAGAGAGAAATTCATTGATATTTTAACATTTTGTGTATAAATAATCATCCAGTGTGAAATTTTCTGCTTGTAGCTATTGTATCTTCCATTGATAAATAAAACCTATCTTGGTTCAAGTTCAGATTGCTTCTCATCTCTCTCTCAGTCTCTTTTCTTCCTTCTTCTTCTTCTTCTTCTGTCTCTATCTCTCTCTCTCTCTCTCTCTCTCTCTCTCTCTCTCTCTCTCTCTCTCTCTCTCTCTCTATTTCTTAGTAAGCTACAATGCTAGGCGTTGAAACATTTACCTCAAATTCACAATGGATAGGAACTTTCAAGAACCATATTTGAGAAATTAACATAGGGGAAAAAACAAAACCTTCAATACTTAGGCAGATAAACAAAGAAGCTAAATTTATAAAAGGGTTTAATTCTTGGGTTGCAAGTACTTGATACTCAAGATATGTGAGGTTGCTTCAGCATAGTTTATGAAAAGTAAACATATGCTATTTCGTCTTTGTGTTCCACTCACCCTCTTTCAAATAACTTAGAAATTTTTAAAAAAATTGCTAACTAGGCATATTTTCAGTAACTAAGTTGCTGACATAGGTTAATGTGTTAACTATGATGTCTTACTCAACGTCACGTATGCATGGACTAACGGTTAATTAATAGATCTTAACAATGAGGATCATTTTTTATAATTTTAGAAACTATAAGGACCAAATTTAAAATTTGGTAAAATTATCGAGAACAAAAGTACTATTTAACTTATCCTTTGTAAGATTGATGGAGTTGAATAACATATGCTAACAAAACTTAGAAACTTAATCCAAATTCTTATTAAATAGCATAAATTTTATAATCCAATTCAATTTATAGTTGGCCCTACTCCATTTCAAATGGAAGATCTCAATGATGGAGGCATTCTTCAACATCTTCATTTTATACTTCAAAAATAATCATCTACTATTCTAATTTATTGCAGAATGGAAATAGTAGTGGTTAAGACCATTAGGCGACATCATTTAATGTCAAATTTAACAACCGTGAGAATAACCCATGTTAGATAACAAAACCAACACTAATTTTATAATCTAACGTTGGTTTTGACTAATGTTAGATGCTATCATTTAGCGTCGGTTGAATCTAACGTCGATTTTCACCAACCTTAAATGGCTCTGACAATGGTAGTTTTATGATCTAACGTTAGTTTTGACTAACGTTAAATGACTTTGACTGATATTATTTTATGATCTAACGTCAGTTTTAATCGATGCTAGAAGTCACACTAAATGTTTATTTAAATTTAAACGAAAACATATTAATTATAAAAGAAAATATATTTAAATAAAAACACATACATTGTTAGTTTTACATCAAATTCAAAGTCCAAAAAATAAAACAAAGTTAGCACATCCTAAAAGTACAAGTTTTACATGTCCTAACAAAATAAATTTTACAACTAGTTATAATCATGAGTTGTGAATCTCAACCAGGCCCTAGGAATGATATTCCCTTGAGGTCACGAGGGGGTATGTGTTGGTTTTCATGACTTGATTTCAATTTGGTGGCCCACACTCAATGGCTTAAATAAGGAAGAGCTCGTGTCAGGTGCAAAGTGTAGTGTTATCAGACTCGGACGAGCCCAGCAAGTCTACGTGGGACCCAAGCAAGAATAGGTTTGGGTCACTCCTTTGGATTGGTGCGCAAGCAACACGGTCAAGTTTCATTCGGCCCAGGTGACTGGGCTTGCTTGAAAAAAAAAGTGAAAAACGGCTATGAACATCAGTGTTGGCAGAGAAGAGGGAAAAGGAAAAAGGAAGATGCAGAGAACATTATGTTGGCGAGAGAGATCTAGAGCGTCGGAGCCGGTGGAGAAGAGGGAAAAAAGAAAAAGAGAGATGCAGAGCACTACGACAACGAGAGACGATGGGATTGAGAGAGAGAGAGAGAGAGAGAAAGAGAGAGATGAAAGCTGAAGCCTAAAGCAGATGGAAGAAGAGAGATGAGGAGGGAAGGCATAGGCTAAACTTGTAATACCCCAAATATTATGACGTCGAAAGAATATGTGAGTTAGTGAAAATTTTTCATGATATATTCGTTTTAGGTATCCACATCTTTTTACTACTAGAGGTAAGTTAAATTTGGAGGACCGAATTTCTTAAAAGGGGTAATATTGTAATACTCACCATTTAATTTTTTATTTTTAATTGTTAAATTTTATTTCACAAACATTGATTTGCAAATTGTGTACAATATGTGTTTGTGATATTGTACTGTGATGTGGTAATGCTTTAGTATATGGTTTTGTGCTATAGACCAGCAGTGTGAAATGCTAGGTCATACAAGAACTACAGTGAAAGTGTCAAGGACTAAAATGAAAGATTTTGGAATCTTGTGGGGTGTAGCGAAAATGTGTATAAAATATAGGAATAGATGGAGAAAATTATAGGGAACCTTGATTTGAAATAAGAAATGAAAAATAGTTCCTAAATCTCAAGATATTAATTTTTAAAATAAGGAGTATGATTAATTTATTAAATGACTTATAGAAATAAAAGGAAATTAAAAATTAAATATAAGTGAACAGTGACACTATACTGTTCACTGGGAATTAAATAAATAGTATAATTAAATATAAATAATGATATTAGATAATTTGATAAGGTAAAGGATTAAATAAAGTATTAGTTACTTATCTAACTAATCAAATCTCTTTTTATATTTAAAAAAATTAAAGATATTTGTTTATTTTATTAAATCTGATGAGTGTCTTAAGAAGGGTGATTTAAATATATCATATTTGTTTAAGATAATCTAGGATTTATAAAGCAAATCTTCTTGAGTTAATCAATTGAATCATGAAGGAAATAGGATTATGCATCCTAGTAAAATAATTAATAAATAAATATGAGTTTATATTTTTAAAATTTAGTTTTAATTTCAGATTCTACCTTTTGGACTATCATAATTATTTTCAAAATTGTGGATCTTAGTAGATAATTGATGATATTATAAAATAAAAATCTTAACCTAACAGTCTATGGGAGACTTCCAAAACTTGCTATAAATATTGGCATAATATGAGTAATATTATATTATCATAGTTACAGTAGTGATATGGGTCGATTATAATCAAATAGATTATATTTTATTAAAGACTCACTTCAGCTAGATATTGGCTAATTTAAATAATAGATGTTCCAGTTAAAAACTAAACTGCACCTATTTTTTATCTACAAAATCTTTTTCAAATTAAACTTATTTAATTAAATAATCTTGTATCTAATATTAATCAACCATTGGAAACCCTAGATCTTCTACCCCTCCAGTTGTTGTCAAGCCTTCACTAACTCCAAACCTTCAATCTAATTTCATATACTTCACAATACACAAACTTGCCGTCATTATTCAAGCACAATCCAACACAATATTCTTGGCACACACAACATAATTCCATTAATGTCCCCATCTACTCTATCCTTTCTTGGCCTATCTTTTAAGGAAAGGAAAGAAGATTAAGGTAAGTTAATTGAACTTTGTTTTATTATTTTTTTTCAAGTAACATTGAGAACATGAACTCTAATTAAAATTCTCTTTTCTCTTCTTGTAAAATTACCATAGTATAAAATCCCTTTTCACATCAAGGAAGCTTGGTCAGGTTTGATCGGTGGAATTCGTTAGAATCCAGGTGAGTGAACCAACCCTTCTTTAATATTATCTTAAATGTTAAAGTAATAGAATATAAAGATAGGTAATAGTCATAGTGGAAAAGAGGGAATCCGGTTAAGGAATTCGGGTTAAAAAGAGAAATTGATAATTTTGTAAAATTTTGTAATAGATGGATTTGCTAATGATAAATGTTAGGAAAGATACATGGTTCGTGAGACAAATACAATTATTTGTGATTTGGGATACTTATGGTTATCCGGTGAAAATTAGAATGATGATTATATTTATAATTATATGATGAATATATTGTTGAATATATTGATGATTTATTTCGATAATTGTTTGGAATTGTTGAACTTGATTGTGTTTGGGTGAGATAGTACTCTCTCTCATGTCAAGTGAAAAATTCGAGTGATAGGATGGTTTGACCTCTGAGAGTAAAGACAACGATTCCCTCAATAAGAAGTTAAGCTTAGATTTGATGCCTTGATTGTTGATGATGAGATTATGTGTCATGGTGAGTTTGATGAGATTGGTAAAGCGGGCCTACGGGCGCTCCCAAGTATTTTGCCATTAATTAGTACTAGTTCTATTGGTTTGAATTGTTTGATTGAATTGCAAACTCTATGGTATGTATCTTTCTTTGTAATTTGTGATTTTTGCCTATACTTTTATTTTATTGCTTTTGCATAGTAGATTTTATTAGGGCGGAGATTGACTCACTCACTCAGATAATTATCTCACACTCGTTAGCGTTTTTTTTTTCAGATTAAGTAGCAAAAGAGGAATTTCCGCAAGAGGACTAGGTTCGCCGTTGGACTTTCCCATTATTGGGTGGGTCTCGAGTCATTGGTATTTATTTTATTAAGTTTAGGAAGCTCTGTGGTCAACTAGGACAACTAGGGGGTCTGAGGCTAATCAATTATTTTATTGGATAATGTGTTATTTAGCCTGGTTAATTATAAAAATTATTTTTATTTATTTTGTTATGAATTGAATTTCCATTGGAGTGAGATGTTGTTTGAATATTGGTGCGTTTATAATTTTCTTTTTAAATTCAAATATTATTTCTTTTAAATTGTGAGAGATTGCGAGGAATTCGGTGAGTTGTCCTCTTCCCTTGTGTGTGTATATGGCATACGATCATAATAATTTATTTTATTTACTTTATAAATTAATATTCATTTTAACTAATATTTGGTAGTTATTTATATTTATTTTAATTAATTATAAATAAATATCTAAATTAATTAATATTCATTTATATTTAAGTGATATTTCTTAACATCAGTCTTTATTTTATTATACATATATTCACATATATGTGTGTGTGTGTGTATGTGTGTGTGTAAATATTTCAAACTCTAAGGTGTCTTTAAAATCTAGACGATTAAAACTATTTAAATTATTTAAAAATAATGTTGTTTTATTTGTTTGATTTAGTTCATTTGTTTGTTGAATTTTACATAATTATGAAAGTTATGTTATTTAAATAAAAAAAGAACAATGCATGTTATAAATATTCATAAATAAATAAAAAAGGGATAGAAATTGAGATATCAATTAGGCTTATAGTGACACAGGATTTGTATTAGCATGTCGATCACATGCCCAAAATTTGGGTCGTGACAAAGCTCTAAAGGCTAAAGCATGGCATGTTTCAGAGAGAAGGATGAAAAAGAAAGAGAAAAGTGAGTAAGGGAAGAAAGAGAAAAGTGAAAGGGAGTGAAAGATGGGAAATTGGGAAGTGTTGGAAAATGGAGATGAGTAGGTTGTAGACTTGTAGGTGATGAAGAGGGAGGAAAGAGCAATGTGAAAAGAAAGTAAAATAATGAGATGTGTTGGAAAATGAAGGAAGATGTATATTGAATAATTAATAGGTAATTATGGTTATGTAAAAGTAAATTATATTTAAATATTATTGTTACTAATTTCTGAGATTTATTATATGATGTCATTATGTATATTAATTTATATATTTTAAGTATCATCACTTGGATCACAATCTAACCACAATCAGATGAATTATTATGGATATTTAAGACTTTAAAGGGTAAAATTTGCATATAAATTATTTATTTTTCTTGTTTTAAATTTATTTCTAAATATATATAGGCATATATATAATTTTTAATTTTTTAAATTTATTTATCTGGTTAAGCAATTGACCTGATAATCCGGTAGTTGAATTAGTGACCCGGTGACCAGAAGGTCAGTCCTAGTTCTGATAACACTGGCAGAGTGTATATGTCAAGAAAGCACTATGATTAGCAGCTTAAGCTTTTGGCCTAATATTAAGCGCTCTTGGTCCAATCAAGCTCTCTCTGGATTTACTTCATCACCCAGTCCCAAAGGTACTTGTTGACAGCAAGAACAATAAAACTAAAACATTTTTTTTTTAAAATTTCAAGTGCTCTTTGATATACATATTAGCTTCTAATTAAGAAGGCCAATTTCTATCCCCTTCTTAATCAACATAAAATCAGCAACTTAAATTTGTCAACCTCTTCTATAATCAACATAACCAAATCAGTACAGAAATCACATCTTTCGTTCAACCCCTCTTCCCAAACAAACCAAAGTAGTAAAAGAACATCAATAATAGAATTTTCAGCACAACTTCAAAGTGACTAAATACTCTACCTTTCTGTGTGTGGGTTCCATCCATCATAATATCAAATGGTTCTATATGGAAAACAAATCAAATATGTTCATGTTTAGTTGATATTATCACATGTCCACATAGATTCCACGAAATAACAACTGATGAATAGTCAATAACTGATATGTTGATTTATATCTACATAAGAAAGCCAATATAGAGTCCTAGCAAACCAATTTTGTAATGAAATTGTCTACTATGAGTCCATTTTCAGTCCTGTGGCCTTAATCTAATTCACTAACACACACACACACACACACACACACACACACACACACACACACACACACACACACATACAGATATATATATATATATCATCCACAAAGAAAAGCACCAAAAACACATTTTTCATGTCTTATAGTCCATATGGTTTATTTCTCCCCACAATTGCAATTTGATCACATATGTCAATCAAATAAAACTCTTCCCATCTAAAGGACATTCAAGTTGGTTGAGCCTTAATTAAAATACATTATAAATGAGCATTTAGTCTTAGCTATGTATGCTGGAAGTGCTTCTAAGATGTTTGGCCAAATTAAATGCCATAACTGTCATAGCGTACTAGTATCGTGAGTGAAAAGAACACCCTCCCCGCTTTCAGTAATATGTGCCAAGAGCAATAAAGAAACATTATGTACAACCATTTATGTTGTTAGAGATAGTAATATCTTCCCTGTATAAATTTATTTGGCAAACACAGATTTATATAATGGCTAGGATTTTTAAGTTGGCCACATCTTTCATTCTACAATCCAGTTTAAACCATCTGGACTTGAACGCCATCTACATAAATTGATGTGAATCCAAGTATCATGCCGAAAAGAAAAAATTACAATTTCACATCATTAATTTTGAGAAAAATTTTTCCTTACGATCTAGGTGGAATTAGCCAAAACTAATGTTATTGGAACCGGCCCGACTATTTACCCGAGTTGGTTTTTGGGTCATCGGGTCACTGGTTCAATCACCGAGTCACTGAGTTAATTGCTGAACCGAATAAAAAAAATTTAAAAATTAAAAATTATATATATACTTATATATATGATTACATTTTAAAACAAGTGAAATAAATAATTTAATATAAATTTTATACTTTAAAATCTTAAAACTATGATCATTTTGTTGAAATTTAATATAATATATATCCTATTTTGGATTAGCATTAATCAATTATTAAATATCATTATTATATTAACTATATTATTTTAATATATAGCATTTAATATATGAATATTATAATTGGGCTTTTATATTGTGAGTGGCCGTGATGGGTTGGGCCAATCACATAGCCTGTTGAGAAGTCCCTGCTCTCGTCTGATACTAAATAGACTGACATCCCATTAATCAGTCTAACCCTAGACAGAACTTATCAGACAGAGAGTAGTACCACTCTCACACAATCCTAAGAAAAATTCCCTCTGTTCTACTGTTCGAGATGGACAGCGCTATTATGCCAGGTACATGTTCTGTTCATCCCTTTTATGTTCTGTTAATTAATATGCTTTAGTTTGTACCTACACCGATCTAGGATTAGAAAATTAATCCTGTTAATTCCTTCAATGGTATCAGAACCTGGTTCGTAGTACAAACTATAGCTATTAATTAGCAATTTTTTTTTTCTGATTTTCGAAATTCCTTAAACCCTAATTTTAGAACAAATTTCGTTTGTCCTAATTTAGTGGGTTAATCTCGAAATTGTTTTAGGGTTTCAATTCAACACTATAACACGAATGAAGTATGCAAAAATCATAGAGTTTCATTGGGTATTTTGTGAGATTTAAAGTTTTTTTTAAACTTTTTTTTGAATTAAACTTCGAATTCGATTTGCTTTCAAATCAGCGAATGTTTTCCTAAATTGATCTAGGGTTCTTTATCTACGCCATTACTTGAGTAACATATCCAAAAATCAGACGTTTTCATCGAGGGAGTTGAGAGATCCAAAGTTTTTTTTAAACCGTTTTTTCTCCAAATCTTTCGAAAATGGTTTATCCAAAAACACCCACTAATTTTCAAAATTGATTGAGGGCTTCTCCTTTTCGGAAGATTTAGAACACAAACCCTCAAGAAAACGTGATTTTCGTGGCCATTTGAGTGAGATTGAACCGGGTCGCACTCGCGGGTCGCGCGACCCGGTTACAGTCATCCGGGCGAAGGGGATGACCTCCCCTGTCGACGCCCACGCGCGGGCCTGGCGCGTGCAGCGTCTTCCAGGCCCCAAAATTTTTTAATTTTTTTTTGAAAAATTAAATAATTACATAATATTATTTTTGGTAATTTTGGAAAATTTTCCGGGACCCCTAAGTATTTTATTGTATTTAATCCGAGACTATTTTACTGTTTTAATTATTGTACTCTCGGATTTTTGGACTGAAATTTTTTGTGGAAGTTCCTCACTCTGTTAACAACATCTATGTATGTTGTACTCTCCCCAGTAAGCTATCTTAGTGATGGAATTAATTTCAGTCCATATGAAAATTATTCCCTTTTATTATTTTTGAATTTTCTGTTATTTGTTTGTTTATTCTTTTCCCTCATTAATAATTAATTATTCTATTGAATATAATTGCCTTTTATTTTGTATGATTGTGAACTCACCTATCGTGGGCACAGTTATGCAAAATATTCTATTTAAATGATTAAAATTTCATTTATTTTATCCTTTTTTTAATCATTATTTTTAGTCTAATTTATTGCATTAATAATAATTATATCCTATCGGTATATTATTATTAATGTAATTTTCTTATACAATACCATGTTATTCATACCTCTATCAATTATTTTGAATACCCTATCGGCATTCAAAATTTAGATAATGATATAAGGTCTAAAGTATTGTATTATTATATTTCTTGTTTATTTTGGTCCGGGACCCTTAGGCGGGACCAGGTAGACAAGAAATTCTCTCTAACAGGATTGATTGGCTGTGCACATAGAAACATTTAATTCTCTTATAGCATAATGACATTATGCATATTAAATGTTTTCTTTTTGTTGTTTTAATGCCAGCCTCCCTGCCTATGCAATTAACTTCTGTCAAAACACTAAATGGGACCAATTTTGAGGACTGGAAAGAATCTCTGGATTTGTATTTGGCCATCACTAATATGGACTTGGCCTTGAGAGAGGAAGAGCCCCCAGCTCTTACTGCTGAGTCCACTGTTGCTGAAAGGGCTTCTAGTGAAAAATAGGAGCACTCCAACAGGGTGTGTCTCATGGTGATGAAATACACCATGGAGAAGTCTATTAGACAGAGCATTCCAGAGAGCAAGAATGCTAAGGATTTTCTGAAGTCCGTTGGTGAGAAATTCACCACTTTTGACAAAGCTCAGAAGGGCCAGTATCTCTCTCTGATTGAGAAGACTAAATATGATGGTGTTAGTGGAGTTCGTGAGCACATCATGAAGTTAGTCCACTATTTTAATAAATTGAAGTCTCTCAAGGTTGATCTCGGTGAGAGCTATCTAATCTGGCAAGTACTGGAGTCACTCCCTTCTCAGTTTGACGTTCTGAAAACCTCCTACAATACTCAAAAAACTGAATGGACGATTGATGAAATGATTGCCATTGTCTCTCAAGAAGAGGATTCCATAAAGAAAGGGAAAGCACACAGTGTTCAGCTTTGTAATACCCGTTAATTTCAGAATATAATTCGCTTAAGAGTATTTTAGAATTTCACAACGTTACTTTAGTTATTTATTTTGGTCATTTTTAATTTTCATATTTAATTGTTCTCTTTGAATATTATTTATGAAAATTGAGTTAAATGACTGGACTGAATATTTGCACCACGTGGCATATATTCTAAGAATGGTGAAATTCATGGAAAAGTGGTTTAAGAATGGTCAATTAGTCTATTTATTGTAAATTGACTGGATGAGTTTGGATGTTGGGTTATGGATACCCATGGGTTATTGAATAACCCATTAGAAATATTTAATATAAAGTTTCAATAGTACCCCCTCATTTTTCACTCAGCCGAAGGAAGGCAGAAAAGCATTTTCTCTCTCAGTTCTTCATTTTCTTCTCAAATCCTTTCCTTGATCTTCAGAAGTTCGATTATTTGTTCGGTTCAAAAGCTTTGTAAGGATCAAAGGTAAGCTTTAATCTCGTTATTTTCCTTAAATCTAAGTTTATATGGAAGATTAGAGCAGGTTTTGTTCTTGAAGATTTTGATGATAATTCATGAATCTCAGTTGTTTTAGAAGTTATATTTGAGTTATAATCGGTTAAAAGAGTTGAAATTCTGGTTTTGAAACAAGAAAGGAAAGGATGAATTTGTGAGAAATTTCTGCAAAAACTTCTGCAAAACTCGAGTTACTGTAGCGACCAGATTTCGGGAAATTTTCTTTGAGTACTGTAGCAGTACTGTAGTGTTGGCAGTCAACGGTACTGTAGCGAACCGGCACTGTAGCAAACCGTTACTGTAGCAATCAGAAAATTTTGCGTATTTTCTTGATTTTGTTTCCTTTCTTATGTTTCCTTGTAATATATTTTACTAGGAAATTTTCCTACACAAATTCTAGTGTGGAACAAGGTAAACTTGGACAAACATCAAGGTGAGTGAATAACCTTACTAAGCTAAATTGATATTACTAGTCAAAGTACAATATAAGTCCCATTTACAATATTATTGGGATAATAAGCAATCAATTTTTCATATGGGAATATAAGATGATCGGTAGAAATAAGAGTATGTAGAAATTATTTTATTTCATGGCAATTGTACTATGTGATAAATTCTCTCTATCATATTAATGAGTAAAGATCTACGGGATCTAATACATGAGTATGAAAGGGTTAAAGTCCCATACTACTCAGTACATATCTATGAAACCTATATACGAGTTGAAAGGGTTAAAGTCCCATACTACTCGGTGTATATCTAAGAAAGCTCATACACGAGTTTGAAAGGGTTAAAGTCCCATACTACTCAGTGCATATCTATGAAACCTATACATGAGTTGAAAGGGTTAGAGTCCCATACTACTCGGTGTATACCGATGAGATCTTATTCATGAGTTTGAAAAGGTTAAAGTCTCATACTACTCAGTGCATATCTATGAAACCTATACACGAGTTGAAAGGGTTAGAGTCTCATACTACTCGGTGTATACCGATGAGATCTTATTCATGAGTTTGAAAGGGTTAGAGTCCCATACTACTCGATGTATAAGACAATTAATTATATGAGTAAATGTGGTATTTGTACTTTTGATATTTTATATAGTACAATTATTTACTTACTGAGTTTTTAAATAAACTCACACTCCCTATGATTATTTTTTTCAGATACAGAAAATAAAGAACAAGAGTATCCGTTTGAAGAATAGAAGCCCCTTGGAATTATCCTCTATTTCTGTTTGGTGGGATACCAGTACTTATTAATGTGGATACTAGGAACGCTCTGTACTTACTATAGGTCTCCTAGGCTTGCGATGAGATAGAAATATCAGACTATGTATGTCTATATTTGCTTATCAGATGAATATAATTCTGTAGTGTGCAATGAATGATTAAGGTTGAATGTAAAACCTTACAGAATACATGTAAATAACGTATGTTTGAGAATTTTATCAAATGAGTAGTATCTTTTCACATGCTCAATTTTTGGGATGTGACAAGCTTGCTGCTGCTTCTTCTTCTGGTGCTAAGTCTGAGAAAAGGAGAGGTCACAAAGGAAAGTTTCAACGTGACAAGAAGAAAGGGGAAAAAGTTTCTCAACACTTAGAGCCAAAGAAGAATTTTTTCAAAGGAAACTGCAAGTATTGCAAGAAGTATGGCCATAAGGTGGATGATTGTTATGCTCTAAAGAGGAAACTTGACAAGCAAGGTACACTCCTAGCTTTGGCTTGTTATGAATCAAATATGATTGATGTTGCTCCCAATACTTGGTGGTTTGACTCAGGTGCAACCATTCATGTTGTGAATTCTTTACAGGGGTTCACAAGCCTGAGGAAGCCAAGTGATGCTGAATCCAATATCATTGTGGGAGATGGAGCTAGAGTATCGGTGGAAGAAATAGGAGTAGTTACATTGCTTTTACCTTCTGGACATACTTTATTGTTAAAAGACGCTGTTTATGTACCTTCTATGAGAAGGAATTTGATTTCAATTTCAGCTTTGGATAAATATGGCTACACTTTTGAATTCAGTAATGGAAAAGTTTTTATTCGTTTTAATTCTGTTACTGTCGGTTCAGGAGTATTATGTGATGGGCTTTACATGCTGAATTTGAACAATATGTCTGTTAACTCTGTTGTTAGAAATAAGCGTAACAGGACTGATGAAAGTTCTTCTATGTTGTGGCATAGACGCTTAGGGCACATTTCTAGGCCCCGGATTGAAAGACTGATTAAGGAAGGCATTCTTCATGATCTCAATTTCTCTGATTTTGACGCTTGCATCGATTGCATAAAAGGCAAGCTCACTGCCAAGACTAGGAAGAAAGAAGCAAATAGGTGTGATGATGTGTTGCAGTTGATTCACACAGACATATGTGGACCTATTACACCCACTGCTATGGGTGGATATAGGTATTTCATTACCTTCATAGACGACTTCTCGAGATTTGGTTGGATAGATCTCCTCCAAGAAAAATCCAGTTCCTTGGATGCCTTCAGATCCTTCAAGGCTGCTGTTGAATTAAAGACTGGAAAGAAGATTAAATGCGTGAGGTCCGACAGAGGAGGTGAGTATTATGGCAGATACAGTGAGACTGGGAGAAATCCAGGACCATTCGCCAAATTTCTCGATGAATGTGGGATTGAAGCTCAATACACTATGCCTGGTACTCCTGAGCAGAATGGAGTTGCAGAGAGACGTAATCGAACACTCATGGATATGGTAAGATGCATGATGAGTCATACATCATTACCAGTTTTTCTTTGGGGAGATGCCTTAAAGACAGCTGTGTACATCCTTAATCAGGTACCTAGCAAATCTGTGCCGAAAACTCCCTACGAACTGATGAGTGGAAGGAAGCCGAGTTTGAAACACTTTCACGTGTGGGGTTGTAAAGCAGAGGTTAGACCCTATAATCCTCAATTGAAGAAGCTTGATCTTAAAACTATTAGTGGTTTCTGCATCGGCTACTGCGTGGGCTCTAGAGGTTGCAGATTCTATTGCCCTTCTCATTCTACGCGAGTTATTGAGTCTGACAGAGCAATATTCTTTGAGGATGATTTGGATAGTGGGATTCATATACCACGACCAATCACTCTCAAGGAAGATCGGACCACAGCTCCAGCGTCGCCTGTTTTACTTCCTATCAATATTGTGGTTCCAGTCGCTCATGATGATGATCAGACACTTCAAGGAGGACATGATGTAGTGGTACCACCTGTTATTGAACAGTAAACTGGTGATGCTACTGAAACAGGTGTAATTGCACCGCAAGATGTAGTGGCACCGCCAAATGACATTGCAGAAGTACCTCTATTGAGAAGATCTCAGAGAGTACGCAAGCCTTCTATACCAGTTGATTATGTGGTGTATCTTCAGGAGCATGAGTTTGATCTCCATAATGATGACGATCCTATCACTTTCCAGGAGGCTATCTCTAGTTCTCATGCTTCTGATTGGCTGAATGCCATGCATGATGAATTAGCTTCTATGTCTCATAATGATGTTTGGGATCTTGTAGAATTGCCAGATGGTTGCAAACCGATTGGGTGCAAATGGGTCTTTAAGACTAAGCGTAGTCCAGATGGAAAAGTTGAGAGGTATAAAGCTAAACTAGTAGCGAAAGGCTATAGTCAAAAGGAAGGCATCGATTATAAAGAGACATTCTCACCAGTTTCTACGAAAGATGCTTTTCGGGTTGTTATGGCTTTAGTAGCTCACTTTGATTTAGAACTTCATCAGATGGACGTAAAGACAGCCTTTCTGAATGGAGATCTAGCCGAGGATGTCTACATGGTTCAGGCTAATGGTTTCATTGAACCAGGTAAAGAGCATTTAGTTTGCAAACTTAAAAAGTCCATTTATGGACTAAAGCAGGCATCCAGGCAATGGTACTTGAAATTTGATCATGTTGTCACTTCTTTTGGCTTCAAGGAAAATGCTTCAGATCAGTGCATTTATTTGAAGACTAGTGGGAGCAATTTTATAATTCTTGTTTTATATGTCGACGATATTCTGCTTGCAAACAGTTGTGTTAACCTTTTGACTGAGACAAAATTGATGTTCAATAGCCACTTTGATATGAAGGACCTTGGTGATGCTTCAGTTGTTCTAGGCATCCAGATTTACCGTGATAGGTCACGTGGCATTCTTGGATTGTCTCAGAGAGGATATATTGAAAAGATCCTCAAGCAGTTTAACATGCATTCTTGCTCCCCATGTGCTGCACCTGTTCAGAAAGGTGACAAACTATCTAAATCTCAATGTCCTCAAAATGATTCAGAGATATCTGAAATAAGAAAGGTCCCATATGCTTCCGTTGTTGGCAGTTTAATGTATGCTCAAGTTTGTACTCGTCCCGATATCGCTTTTGCAGTTAATGCTTTAGGGAGATACTTGAGCAACCCAGGTTTGGGTCATTGGAAAGCCGTGAAGAAGGTCATGAGATATTTGCAGGGAACCAAGGATTACATGTTGACCTACAAGAAGTCTGATCAACTTCAGGTCATCGGTTATTCTGATTCTGATTTTGCAGGTTGCCCTGACGACTGTAAGTCTACTTTCGGCTCTATTTTTATGATGGCAGAAGGAGCTATTTCTTGGAAGAGTGTTAAACAGACTCTTACAGCTACTTCTACCATGGAGGCAGAGTATGTCGCTTGCTATGAGGCTACTTCTCAAGCCGTGTGGCTGAAAAACTTAATCTCTGGTTTTCACATTGTTGAAAGCATTTCTAGGCCACTTGTGATATACTGCGACAACACTGCTGCTGTTCATTTCTCTCAAAACAACAGAAGCTCTTCTCGATCAAAGCACTTTGATATCAAATATCTGTTTGTTAGAGAGAAAATTCTGGAGTTTCAGACTCGTATTGAACATCTCGCTACAGAATACATGTTGGCGGATCCACTAACTAAAGGCTTAACTGTTAAAGCTTTTCAGAATCATGTAACCCATATGGGATTAGTTAAGTCTTTTGATGTTTTGGGTTAGTGGGAGTCTGAAATTTTACATTTACTCAATTGTTATTCTTATGAGATATGTATGAGATGACGTCACTTTTGTTATCATATCTCTTTTAGCATTTTCAGATGCTTGGACTATTCTTGGATTGTATATTTCTTTTAATTAATTATGCTTATCCATATTCATTATTCTTTATATGAAATATGGGCTTTTACTTTGTATGATTTACTTCCCTATCGGATACTATTTCTGCATCGTTAAAGCTTATGTTTATTGACATGTGCTATAAATATAGTTGGTATTTTAGCCTTAATGATTATTGTATTTTAATAATTGACTATTGCTATCCAAGTGGGAGAATTGTTGAAATTTAATATAATATATATCCTATTTTGGATTAGCATTAATCAATTATTAAATATCATTATTATATTAACTATATTATTCTAATATATAGCATTTAATATATGAATATTATAATTGGGCTTTTATATTGTGAGTGGCCCGTGATGGGTTGGGCCAATCACATAGCCTGTTGAGAAGTCCCTGCTCTCGTCTGATACTAAATAGACTGACATCCCATTAATCAGTCTAACCCTAGACAGAACTTATCAGACAGAGAGTAGTACCACTCTCACACAACCCTAAGAAAAATTTCCTCTGTTCTACTGTTCGAGATGGACAGCGCTATTATGCCAGGTACATGTTCTGTTCATCCCTTTTATGTTCTGTTAATTAATATGCTTTAGTTTGTACCTACACCGATCTAGGATTAGAAAATTAATCCTGTTAATTCCTTCACATTTTTCATAAATAATTAAAATGTAAATATTTGTAAAGTCATAACATTCACAATAATTCAAATATAAAGTCAAATATTAATTAAATAATAAAAAAGAAAGAAAGAAGAACAAGAAGGATTAAAATGCATAAATTTGAGGGACCAAAGTATTATATAACTCATTTTTTTTATTCAAATCAATCATTAATTATCATTCATCTCTATACACCAATTCTATTTCTTAGTTTACAGCCTATACTCTAGCTTTTCATATTTCCAATATCCCTTCTTAGTTTTTCTACACTCTTCTCCATGCTTCTCATATTTTCAATATCATAGACTATAGGCTTTTCAGATAGCGTTGGCAGGTGAGAAAGACCATAGGCTTTTCAGATTGGGAGGTGAGAAGGAAGAAACCCCACACCTTGACTTGAACAAAAAGAGCGGTCTCTCTTCCATTTCGTCTTCGTCTTCCTTTTCTTTTGCTATGCTTCCCTGTACTTTTACACTTGCCTGGACTGGAGGAAGGAATTGGGCAGAGAGTAAGATAGAAGGTTCATTTCTTTCAGTCTTAGTTTCAGCCTCTCGGTCTTCTTCTTCTTCTTCTTCTTCAGCCTTAGTCTTCTTATTCATTTTCTACTGGCTTCTTTCTTTCTCTCTCTCTCTCTCTCTCTCTCTCTCTCTCTCTCTCTCTCTCTCTCTCTCTCTCTCTCTCTCTCTCTCTCTCTCGTGACTCTGCAAATTTTTTTTAAGGGAAAGACGGGTCAACTGGCCAGTGGGTCAATCAGTTTGGCTAAGACCTGATCGGATTGTTTAGGTCTTAGCCAGGTCGACTGTTGACCAGTCTGAAAGTCACCTGGTCTGATCTGATTACTATAACATTGGTCAAATTGGGCCAAATAAGACAAAAGTTAGCAATTAAAGAATTTTATCTTTTAAATATGAATTGTATTGTATTAGTTGGGCTTTAATTTATAGTTTTTCTATTCTATGTTTTATTTAGGCTCCATGGTACTTTTGTTTCTATGTGAGCCTTATAGCCATTTGAAAATGTTGTTAGCTAAGCCCAGTTATATTAGGGTTGTTTCTAACAAAAACAGTTTTCTTCTCTTGTAATAGACAAACTGAGTGGAATATAATTTGACTAATGTTATTTTCTCCATTGGAGAGTTTCTAGGGTTCTTATGGCACCTAGTCTTATGCATTGAGTTCTTACCTTATTAGTTATTGGGTTTGTGCAATTTATCTTCAATAATTTTAAGGCTGATTCCAACATTGTTGTTGGTCTCCAGTCATATATTGGAAGTTCACATCATCTAGTATTAGAGCACAAATTAATTAGTTCAATTTTTTTTTTCTAGTCTGCACTGTTCATGCAATTTTTCTATTTTTGAAATTTTTGGCATGTCGTTTGTGTTTTGGTCTTATTTTCTATGTTTATGGTATGTTTTCTGCTTCTGTTTTTTACTACAACTGTTCCGTTGAATTTTGTTTCTATTTTATTTTGGTTTTACTATTTTGATTCATGTTTTGTCATGTGTTTCTGTTCTCTATTTCTGCCTTATTTATGTTTGCCATCATCGTTTCTCTTTGTGCGTCTGATTTTTTCTCTGTTTGTCCATTTCTACATATTCTCGTTATCGTCGCTGCCTCTGTTCTGCATAGATTAAAACCTAAATCCATGTACTGATCTTATTGAAATTTCTTGCCAATGGAGTTTTCTTCTTTGTTCTACGTTTGACTGTCTCTGAGTGAAACGTTTGACCCTAGGTAAAAAAAATAGAATATAAAAAAAAAGAGATGTTAGAATAGAATATTTAAAAAAAAAGTCATATTAGAAATTAAAAAAAAGAAATTCAAAACGAAAAAAAGAAAAAGGAATTGAGAGTTATTCATTGACCTAGAGTTCCTATCTCTTTCTAGCACATTTCTTTCATTAGAAAATCAATATTCAAATTAACAGTTGTGGAATTTGTTTCATTGTTAGCTATTTCTTTGTTATGCGTCTTTAAAATTTTCCTTGTGTTCTTATTCTTGTTACAAACTTGTTCTGTTCTTTGCCTTGTCATTTATATAGCTTGGTAAAATAGTTTAGTGAGTGTTATTTTAGGCACTTATGAGAACTAAATCATTTTGTTCTACCTTTTATTTTTAATTTAAGTCTTCAAGAAATGGTCTAGTATAAATTGCCTAGTTTGTTTCTCTTATTTTATCATGTTGTCATTCCTCTTGCTAGACCTCATATAATGACATTTATCACACTGGCACAAGTCTTTCAAGATTCACCTAGGAGGTTGGCAATTTCTTTGAACTTATTACTGTCCCCAAGTGACTATAGTAGTAACTATCCAAGAGTCACCTACTAACTGGTCAAGTCCCTCACGGTGTTGGAATTATTTTTCTTTTCTGTCCTCAATTTTTATGAAGGAAATTAGCCTACTTGTTATTATCAAGGCTAATGATGAGTCGATTGGTTATGTATAGAAAAGCTATTGAACATTTTTAAAATGGCTAATTTGATACAAATTTGCTTACATATGATTTACAATGCCTATTTAGAGGGAAACAATATATTGAGGGGCTATATAGATGGAACCAATATATAGAGGCATAGAGGGGTTTGAATACAATAAGAAAACTGCTCTTAATCTTTGTTAAACCATCTTGATCTCACTTGGTCCTCTATTTCCTAATAAATGCTCTTTCATTTGTATATTTTCTCTTCAAGAGAGTTGCCAAATAATCTTCTTTCCTTTTTCCTGATTGTTTGTCTTAAGGAAAAAGTTTCCTTGAGTTGGATGGGAATAATCCTTGTAAAGGATAAAACCCTCGTTGTAAGACTCTATTTGAGATGGTTGTGTAGTAATTCATAAGTCCCTTGTTATAAACTCGAAGATATAGTAAAAATCTCACGTTAAGGCTTGGGAATTGAATGTCACTACAAGAAATATAACAATCAGAACAGAAAAATCTGTCTCTGATTTAAGAAAAATTCGTCTTTGATAAATTAGAAACAAAATTAGAGATAGAAAAGTATCCGTCTCTGATACTTTCTTCCCAAACAATTTAAGCTGGAATTATTTTATGTCTCCGAATTGGAAAAGAAATTTCCCGTCTCAAAACTGAAAATCTGTCTCAAGTAAAATTTGGGAATTTAAGACAAAAAATGTTTCATCCCTAATTTGAAATGGAAATTCTACCTCTGATTCCATTTCTGATCAGAGATGAATATCCTGTCTCTAAGTCCATCTCAATAAAAGACGGAATCAGAGACAAAATTTCGTCTAAAATCAAATGGCGAGCAATGGCGGAGAACCTTGAAGACTAATGTCGACAAAAGTGGAGAAGTTGCAGATAATGAGCAATGGTGAAGGACCTCGACGTGGCAAAGAAACAAAGAGAAACAATGACGTTGATGAAGGAAACATAGACACAGAGAAGAGAATTGGGGGTTTTAGGTTAAACTATTAGAGACAGAGTTTTGACACAAAAAATTTTGTCTCTAATATCAATATGATGTCGTTGAAATTAAAATACGTAGAGACAAAACTTAGGTATAGAAAAAATATGTCTCTAATTTTTGAGATCTTAAAAAAAAAGGAAAAAAATAGGGACGGTTTTTTGACACACCAAAATCCGTCTCTAATATTAGGGACAAAAATTTAATCAGAGATAAAAAATTTCCATGCCAGAATATGTCTTTGATTCCTGTATTCCAATTTCAAATCAGGGACAAAATTTGCAACAAATCAAAGACGGATTCTGAGACAGAAGAATTTCTTTAATTTACATCTCTATTTTATGTTTTTCATGTAGTGTGTGGACTTGTTTATAAGCGAAAATGGAATATATCTTTGTGTTACTCTTATCTACTCATGTCTTTATTTTTGTTGCACTTTACATTCTGGTTTGACTTTACGTTTGTTTATATTGATTTAAGCTCATTTTTCTGAAACTTTTGAAGTTCATCTTTCTGTCTTTTTATCTAAACTTCTGTTTTAATTTGAGTCCTTCCTTTTTAAACTCCATATATATATATATATATATATATATACATATATTTATTTAATATATTTCTCCTTTTAGGTGCATAGCCATTCCTAACACGCTGAAGCACCAACTTTCCTTTGGTTGAATTGGATTAGGACGCCAATCACAACAATAACAACTACAACGATAAATTTTTTGACAGGGGCTACTGCATTTTTGCAAGGGGTTTCTCAATCATTTGCGTGCACATTTTTGCCCAGGCATTTAATTGAGACTTTTGTCATGCTTTGCAATTCCTTTCCTTCTCAGATTTTCCTTTGCAATTACTTTAGCTCTTTTTGCATTTTGAATTGTTCTTATACAACATCTTTCTAGGGGTCATGTCTAGTAATTAAAGGTCCTTGATCAGCATTGTTCCCTTTTGGGCTATAGTGGGGTCTTCTCTTATCCTCTTGCGTTCTCTTGACATTCGACCTCTGTTCTGTCATAATAATCTTCTCTTTTTTGTTGTTGCTTTTTTTTTTTGTTAGAATGGAACTCATCATTTCTATTAAAATAACACCAAGCTAAAAATATATAAAATTTTACAAGATACAAAGATAAATTATTACAAAAAACCTAAACAGGAAATATAATTTAAGGTAACACATATCCTAAACAGAAAACCTAAAACTATACAACATCACCTTTTTTCAAGAAGACTAAAATATAGAGACAACATACCACATTTCTTCCACTCTTCTCTAGAGAGACAACATCAGCACAACTTTTACAAACACGATTTCAAGAAGAAATTTTTATAAATCTGAAGAAGTTAACCCAAATATGATTCTTCAAAGGAAAATTCCTTCAGCAGTTATGGACTTTGTCGCACATCTTGGGCTTGTTGGGCCTTATAGGGCTTGATTGGACTAATTGATATTTTTGTAGCCCAAGTGTTGAGATCAAATTAAGTTGCATCCCCACAACTTGACAACTACATATATAGCCGTTGACCAAGGTTTTTGTATTATTTATTTATATCCAAATGACCTCATTTTTGTCATTCATTATATGGCAGAATCTTTATGTCGGCTATTTATACACATGAATTTTTTTTGGCCAAAAATTAATAATTTACATTATAAATTTGAACTCATAATTACTAAAGTTTCATTAGAAAAATATATCATTTGTGAGAAAATATTATTAGCCCTAGTGATTATATATAACTATGGTCCCTTTTTTTTTTTAGATGCTAGTTGTGAGTATGTTTGGGAAGAATTTTGATAAAGAAGCAAGGTTTTGTCAAATTCAATATATAGAATGATTTTAATTAGGCAAAAGGGTAATATATGCCCCTAACGTTTATGATAATTTTCATTTATATTCCTGAATTTTTTTTGTTCAATTATGCCCATTTTTTTTTATTTTTATTATATATGCTCCAAAATAACAAAAAACCTTCCATCCCTATCTCTTGTCTCTCTCTTTCTCTCACACACACACAAAGACACGCAGACACACAAAACAACGTCACACAGAACAACGTCAAAGAAGAACGCCAGAGACTTCACCACTACTTGCTCTCTTTCCTCCGCCACTGTATCTCTCTTCCCATCTATAGCATTCCCTTTAACATTCTCGGTTCTCCCTCTTTCTCTCATACTCAACAAGGGGACAGCGAAGAAAGCTATATTTTGGGTTGGTTTACAGGTTTTAGTTAATCCCTTTAGTTTACCTTTTGGCTAAAATTCCTCTTTCTCTCTTTTTGTTTTCTTTTCTTTTTTTGGGCATTTTTATATACTGATAAATTTGCAATCTGTAGACATCTTGAGCTTACTAATCCAAAGTGTTTGGTGACAAAGATTCTTCCTAGTTACGAGCAAAGGGATTTGTTTATTAGATATAGTAATTTTTTCGGTCCAAGAATGGAACTAAAATTTTAAAGCAAACCAACCTAGAAGAGCTTTAATTTCTTGAAGTGCAATGGCTCCTAAAATTGGTAAAGCCAAACCCCACAAAGCCAAGGGAGAGAAGACACTACAAGAAATTTGAGATTTAGTAGTGGTTTTGAGCCACATATAGTGGCAGTTCAAACCGCCACTAGAAGATTTATTAGCGATTTTCCAAAACGCCACTAAATCTAACGCCACAAGCCTTTTAGTGACAGTTTTGACGAACTGCAAGAATAACCACCACTAAATAATTTTGGTAGCAATTTTAGTGGCAGTTAATGAAAGAAAACCGCCACTAAAAGTGCCATTTTTCGTGATGATTTTCTCAAAACTGCTAGTAAAAGTGTCAGTTTAATAGTTTAAATTTACAAATCTTTTTTATTTTATTTCTATTCTTTTTCATATACAGCCCAAAAAACACAAGAATCCACATTTAAACTTACAAATTTAATTTAGAAATGATTTTTTCATTAATATATAATAAGTAGACTTTGATACACAACAAGCCTTAATACAAACAAAATATTACAAACACCATAAGTCTAAGAAATTTTCAATACAACATAAGACATATCATGAATCTTCATCATCATCATCATATTCAGCATCGTTGTCGTCCTCCCTTTCTTCATTATCTTGATTACAAAATAATGGAGAGTTTGTTGATTAACTAGAACCCTCTCCACTCCGTTGCGCAAAAAACTGCATTTATAATAAAAAGTTAATAAACTTTCATTTTACATTTCCCTGAAAATATATTTTATAGATGGAAAATTGGATGTTATCTATGTAACATGTATTGGCGTGGAACGTATATGAAAATATTAAACAATCATAGTAAAACAGAATTGGAATTGAAACCAAAAGAATGTATATTGACTTGAAACAATTTAACAATTAGTTGCCATCAATAGATGGAAAACAAGGAGCTTATATGCACTAAGTTAATATAATCAAGTAATAATTTATAACTTTGATACTTACACATCCCCAAGCAATCTCTCCAATTCTGTTCACACCAATTCTTTCCTGCAATAACAATCATTATTAGGGGTATAGCAACATCATATCATATGTTGCTGCTATGATTAGTTTGCAAAGAAGTTAATATATTGTGGTACACTGATCAGAGATATAAAGAAAATAGAATTAGATATCAACAGATTCCAAGGTAGAAAAAATAAATAGATAAACCTCAGTATTCATCATTCTAAGAACAAAAAGAGTTTAAAGAATTAAACTGCCCAATTAAAAAAAAACTACAAATCTCATTTTCAGTGAATTAAGATGTCATCTGTGTTACTTTGTAATCAGATATAAACAACTAAAACAAAGTCTATTTCATTTCAGTTTAGTGCAATCTAACAGAGGATTTTGTGTAAGAAGAATTCCACATTTATTAAAATTATTTCCACAAGTATGTTCCAAGAGAGGAAATTATGTTCCACTTCAAGATTTATGAATTTCATTTCAAATGGACAATGTTGTATTCCAAGACTGCATTAAAAGTGTATAGGTTATCCAAGCAATTGCAAACATTTGTAAACAACAACATTAAGCATGGTGTAATGTGCAGAAATCACGAACAAGGCATGAAAACACAAAAGTGATATTATATATGTGTGTGTGTACCATATCTACATAATCGTCAACGCAGGTTAAACTACCAACAATAGCACAAAAAAAAAATTTAATAGAAAGAGAAAAAAAATCCAATAAAAAGAAAGAAACCGAAATTTCCCCAAATTTACATAATTGTCAACGCATACCTTGTGAATAAAATTCAAATGCTGCAGTATTTGTGCTTGAAGAATTTGAACATAACCCATTTTAGGTAGACTCACTTAGTTGGCGAAGAAGTAATTGGCCTAAAACAACAATGGCCCAAAAGTATTCTTTACAATATAGCCAAGAATATAAATTTTAGGTAAACCAATTTCATTCAACTTACCTAAAATAATATTTTTGAAAACTGGCAATGAGTAAGCCTTTAAACAATAATAGCCAAAATTGTTGATATATATAAATTTACAAAAATTGGCCCAAAAGCAATAAAAGAATTGACAAAAAATTAAATGATTCAAATCAACTTCACTTGCCATAATAGTCCAAAAAAAGCTATAAAAAGGAGCAAAAATACAACATTTGATTCAAAACACAATTAGCCCAAAAAGTTACTAAAATGGCCTAAAAAGAATGTTCAAGAAAAGCAAAAATGGTGCAAAAAAGTAATTGGCCTAGAATTAATCTCCTGCTCTGGATTGTACATCTGCTTACTCTTTATCTCCCACTTAAGATCTGCTTAAATGAGGTATTTGTCATGTGGAGGAATAGTCAAAAGTTCCTTTATTTATTTGTTTATTTTCCTGTGATAACGCCAAAATTGAGCAGATTTATAATCCAAGTTGCTTACCTTCTGAATATTGTAAGTAAAACTAAAAGACTTCTATTCCTATTAAATTTACCACCTTCTTTATTTTCATTCCTCTTATTCACACTCTTCTATTGAGTACGTCTATAGTATCTTTGATTAGATTAGAAAAAATTAACCAGTATGACCAATGGAAAAAATTGATCTTTAGACTTTTGTCCTTTCTAAGAACATGAAATCTGTAGGCACATGAATAGCAATAACAGGAAGGATTAAAACTTAAAATCACAAATCATCTTATCAATTTAATTTTCACATTTCCTAATCTTACCAAGCTGCCAACTCAACCAGACTCAACTTTGGAAATCCAAATTTCTATTTTCATCCACTGCCCATTTTACCAGTTAAAACCATTCAATCCACACATCAGCAAAGTCATAAGTAAGAAGGAGAAAAGAGAGAAGTGACCGTTATTTGATTTTTCACCAACGGCAGTCTAAAATTTCTTAAACGCTCTTCAATCCTTCTCAGCAAGCAAAATCAATCAAGGAAAAATAATAATCTTTTTCCCCAATAAGTGCATTCAGATAGATTACTGGTTGGTCATGAGCTATTGATGCTTGGGTGTATAGCTTACAACAGTCCCATTCCTTACTATTTCCCAACATTGTACCTGCAATCAAACAGGAAAAGATGAAAAAGAATAATTTCTAGAAAAGGAAAAGCTCAGAAAAAAATAAAATAAAAAATAAGACATGCCAAACTTGGTTGTCCCATGATGTCGCCACGAGGAAATTGGCCTTGGGACTGAAACTAAGACTTGAAACAGAATCACCAGGTGGTTGAGCCACATGAAAATTGCAGTTATCATTTAAATCATTGTTTATGTAGAATAACTAAACATGAATCTAAACAAACTTACAAATAAAAATGAACCTGATTCACGAACCAGAAAATGAATCTGGTTCACGAACCAGAAAATCTGGTTCAAGAACAAAAAATTTTCTGGTTCACGGGTTCACGAACGAGATTTTTTGGTTTTTGGTTCGAACCAAGACAAGGGAAAGAGGAAACCGGCTGTTGAGCTTGGACGGAGAACTCACCAGTTAGAGAGCACAGCTCGTCTTTCTCCCTCCCTCGGTTTCTCGCTTTCAGATGACAGAGGAGATCGACGGAATGAAGGAAGAAGGAGCTTCCACTTTCGGCCGAGTCTCTCTCACGCAAAGGCAATGTGTGTGTGTGTGTGTGTGTGTGTTTCGAGGGTTATCAATGAGGAAGGGTCTCATGTAGCCAGGTGAAAATTTTTCTCTGAATGGGGGGAAATTGTTTTGGTGAAAATGGAAACGTGTGAAATGGGGGAAAATTGAAAATGGGTGAAAGTGATTTGAGGGAAGCAAAAAATTTTATAAAGACTTCTACCCACGTACTAATACTATCAAAACTATAGGTAAAAATAATAATTTTAAAAAAATTAATGTAATTTTAAAACATGAAATAATTAAAGAAACAAATTTAATAAAAAGAATTAAAATTTTGTTTAGAGAAAAATTAATTTTTTATTTTATTTAAAAATAAAAATTTAATGAAAGGTAATTAAATAAATAATTAAAACTTTTTATTTTATTTTAAAGAACTACTAAAAATTTAAAAATTTTATTCATTTTCTAATTATTTTATTTAAAAAAAGTAAAAATTATTTATTCATTTTATTTTAAAAATAAATATGTAAATTAGTTTAGTAAATATAAAGGTATTTAATCTAATTTCAGGTAAATTAGGAATATAAAATTTAATATTAATTAAGGATCAAAATATAACAATAAAAGATAAAAATATAATGGGAAGAAAAAATTAAAAATAGTTGTTGAAGAAAAAATTTTGTTTATTTTATTTAAAAATAAAAATATATGACAAATAGGGATATAAATTTAATTTATAAAATTAATACTAAATAGGGATAATCGTTCGTGGAATCACTATTCGTCCCTTTTTTGTTCTCACCCACTATCGCTCTATCCTTACTCATCTCTTGGTCGACACTGCTCTATCCCCAAATCCGATGGTGTAAAATAACATATGTGTCATCATATCAAACTGCCACTTATTCTCTTTTTGCTAAAAGTTTACAAAAGCCATCATTTCTTTAAATCACATTTCACTTAAGTCCTTATTGATTTTTATTAAAATTTCTAAATTAGATATTCCCAAAGTTTAATATTTCTCCCAAATTAACTCCAACCCCTTAGTCTGTTGTTCTGCTAAATAATTAAATAAATAATTAATTAAAATCTTTATCATCTTAATGAAACTTTCACACAAGTCCTTAAGAATACATTATTGTAAAATTTCTATTTGCAACAAAATCCTTAATTTTTTTTCCAAAATTTTAATTTAAATTATGTTATTACAAGTCAAGTTCAACCAAAATAATAGTCTGGGATACCGGAGTGTTACAATCCTCTCTTTTCACTAAAAACAAATTTCTCGTTAGGAAAGATACTTTTTCCTTATCATAATTTACTTAAATAGCTAAAACTAAAGATCGAGTAAGGGCTTCCTCTAAGCCAACACTTTTCATAATAATCCTATGTGAACTAGTTTTTTTAAAACAAAAATTAAGTAAATAAGATGTATACAAAAATAAGTAAATTAATTATTTCTCATATCGACAATCACAAAGCTTATTAACAAAGTACTATCCTTACGTAGTCCACAATTAATATTTTAAGATCATAAATGAAAATCAAGGTAATCGTTAGAATATATAGTACTGTTTTGCCTTTTAATTATGCTAAATTCTATTAATTATGTAAAGAAGTTGGTATTGTTGTAATAAAAATATTGAAACTCTTTCTCGTGCTAACATATATCTTATGAGTTTCTTTTGGTAAGAAAAAGCAATGGGGCTTAAATTCTGCATTTGATATGTTATAAGGAACATAAAAATATTAGACATGCATGGTCTTTGCCATTAAACAAACATGAACCCGTACATAAGCCAGCCTCCTAGTTAAAGAACCCAAAAAAGCTCACAATAACCAATTATTGGGAATTTTCATAATGACTTGCAGTGAAATCACTCTTCCGGCCACATACACTCAGGCCTACACATATTTTTATGGAGTAAATAAAAAAATTAGTCCCTCAAAAAGAAATTTTTTATTATTTAATCCCTAAAATTTACATATCAAATGTGTCAATCCTTATAAATTACAAACTCAATATAAATTAGTCCTTCTTTGAGGGACTAAATAATAATATATAATGAGTTTATAACATTCTGGACTAAACAATCGATTGAGCTACAAATGTATCTTTTAGGGATTAATTAATTGTTAATATAGTATTGTGATACTTCATTCATCATTCATTTTGGTAGAGGCATGGGTCCAGCTGAGTAGGGCACCCCAGAGGCAACGATCCAGTCGTCATTGTTATCTGCATGCTTTTCTTGAAGCTCAAAGAACTTTTTGGGGTAGAAATTAGCAGCTTCTGGTTCTGCAACAACCTTCACGCCAGGCCATTTCACTCTCTTCGAAGCATCAGCACCAGGACCAGCATTGTTGTACTCATTCATCACACAAGTCTGCTGAAAGAGCTCTCCAGCCCACTCCTCATAACCCTCAGGTGCGAAGATGTCTTCAATGTGAGAATCCATGATCATCACCCTTGCATATGCCCTCCATGGTCGTCCTAGGAACGAGAGTTTCCTCTTGGGGTTGGCGAGATATTCTGGGTCGGCGGTGAAACGGCAGCTCTGGAACACCAGGGCGCTGGGGCTGTTCTGGGCGGTGCGGCCGCCGGCCGTGACGACGCAGCGCTGGTTATTCAAGGGCGGCCGCACGACGATGTTGCAGTTTTGGAAGACGGCCTCGGCGTCCCCGAAGATGAAGTCGATGGTGCCGGAGATGGCGCAGTCACGGTAGTACTGGCGGTGGGACATCGCGTAAAGGGTGTCCTGGTAGCCGTCCATGTGGCAGTTGAAGAAGACGGCTTTGTCGGCGGTTACACGGAGAGCCACGGCTTGGTATCCTATTGCTCCGGCGGTGTTCTCGAACCCCACGTGCATGGCCATGAAGTTAGGAGCATTCACGCCTGCAATTTTTGCAATTCATATACAAATGTGATCAGTTTCACAATGAGTTTTTTGAGATTCTCTATGTTAACTGTTCTATCAACTTGTTGCAATTATTCTGACATATTACATAAAAATCATGACTGAACATTTAGTTTAGTAATTTTTTAATAAAGTAAATTTTGGGTTTAAAATTTAAATAGGTTGCCTAGTTCAACATGGTAAAATACCGAGTAAACATACAAATTAGTTCGAATATAATTTTACTGTTAATCTTTGAAATTTAAAGTTGAACTGAGTTAATAAATTATAGACTAGGTACAAATTAAATTAGTCTTTTTTTATAAGACTAATTTGTATATTTAGTTATTTTTTAGAGACAGTGAAAAAAAATCAAATTAAACCAGTTGGTTTGACTAGCTGAATTAAGTATCAACGATTAGTGATCTAATTTAGTTAGCCATATAAATTAATTGACTAAAAATTCAATGAAAAATCAATTAAACTGGCAAAAAATCGACGAATCAGTGAATACTAGCTAAACAATTTTCTTAATCCAAAGAGAAAAAATTATGAAAAAGTATGGCAAGATCCATGAACTAATGTCTTTAATTTTTAAAATATAGTTTAGAGATTGATTCATTAATGTTGTTTAATAAATTTATAATATTCAAGTACTTAGTCATGTGGAGTTAAACTTTTAGAGATTAAACAATTGTCTCATATATATATATATATATATAAAAGATGAAATTGTTAATGTGGTTTGAAATAAAAATCCCCATATAAAACACAACATAAAATAATAGAGTGTTTTTAGGAGATCGCATCACAGAAATGTATCTGAGATAAACTTTATTTAAAAGTGTATTTCACACACACACACACACATATATATGTGACTAATTAATAGCCTTATACTCGTCATATTCTACTTATCTATTTGTGATTAATCAAACCTACTTAAAAATTTGCCACTAAAATTAATTTTGTTTAAATTGCAGGTCTTATGTTTTAGATAAATTTTTAGACAAACGCTATTATATTTAACACTGGTTAACCCGAATAGACATATATAATTTATGTTATGTATAGAAAAAAATTTATAAAAATATCTTATTATATTTTAATTCAACCCTTCGATTTTGATTATGATACGTACTGAATGTTGCGGTGTTGTAAGTTTGAACACCACGAGCAAAGTTGAGGTTGCCGGTGAATCTGGTTTGGGTGGGACCATCTCCGACGATGGTGACATATGGCATGATCTTATCCACTATCACATTCTCTTTGTATATCCCAGCCTTCACATGAATCACGTAGGGTCTGTTATTCCTCTTTGGAACAGTCCTAAGAGCCTCAGCGAGTGTCTTGAACTGTCCGCTCCCATCTTGAGCCACCACCACATCCGGCTTGATCGCGGCCGGTCCCGCCTCCGCCACCGCCTGAAGCATCCGTTGCCGTTGGCCTTCGCTGACCCACGACGGCATGTCCTCTGCGAGAAGCTTCCGGTGATGTGCTTGTGCTGATTCAGCACCATGACTTCCTTTACCACCTTGATTTCCTTCACCACCTTGGCTTTCTTCTCCACCATGATTTCCTTCACCACCTTGACTTCCTTCTCCACCATGATTTCCCTCGCCACCTTGACTTCCTTCTCCACCATGATTTCCTTCACCACCTTGGCGTCCTTCTCCACCATGATTTCCTTCACCACCTTGACTTCCTTCTCTACCATGATTTCCTTTGCCACCTTGACTTCCTTCACCACCATGACTTCCTTCTCCACCATGATTTCCTTCACCACCTTGACTTCCTTCACCACCATGACTTCCTTGATCTCCACCATGATTTCCTTCATCACCATGACTTCCTTCACCTCCTTCTCCACCATGATTTCCTTCACCACCATGTTTTCCTTCTCCACCATGACTTCCTTCACCGCCATGACTTCCTTCGTCGCCATGACTTCCTTCACCACCAAGATTTCCTAAAGTAATCCCCATGGATTGGACAAGGTCGGAGATCTTGGAGATGACGTCCAAAGCGTTATTGCTGAGCTCGAGGGAGGTGTTGAGAGCCAAGGACATGGTTTCGGCCGCTTGGGTGGTTGTGTTCTTGAACCCATCGAGGCAGGTGCTTTGGTGGGAGAGGGTGGCTGCGATCCAGACCTTGAGGTCGTAGATATAGTCCTTGATCTCGCTTATCTCAAACTTGTCCAGGCTTTCCACTGAGTTCTTCACATCGTCAATGGCATAGTCCAACACCTCGTGGCAGATTCGCATGGCCTGTTCATCCATTGATGCCAAGGAATAAAAAGGAACAATTAAAAGAAGAAAAAAAAAAGGAAACTCAAATTTCAAACTTCTATGTTAAGCATTATTGAATCTATGTGGGGATGGCAGCGGTACCTGCTTATTCTTATTACCATTCATATTTGTATATGTCTGACATACCCAATATCCACACCCTATTAAATCTCAAAAATTAACTTTTTAGATATTTATATTTGAAACATTTGATATCCAAAATATTTAAAATACCTAAAATATCTAAAAAACAAATATTAAATTCCCTATATGGGTACCTAAATACTAAATGTTGGGTATTAACTATTAAATATTAACTCAACGTAAAATCTTAAATTTATCAAATTTATATTATATATTTATATATTATATAGAAATATTCTATAATTTATATATATTATATAAATAGTTATAAAAAATATTAAATACCCTATGAATATAGAATACCTGATCTTCATATCTCCCTCCACCAAATAGCTAATGAGTATTTATTTAATTACATATTTCACTGCTCAATGCTCATATCATATTTAATATCTGACATCCAATGCAAATCAATTTTTTTTTTTTTTGATTTTGAATGGATACCAGCGTATATTCAAAATGACCAAAGCCACTGCCATCCTCATATGTGTAGTCATATTGTACATTACTCACCTCTTTGGTCTTGGGGTCCTTGGCCAACTCATCGAAGAGGGTGTTGTTGTTGATGAACTTATGAAACTCCTTCCCAGCGACGTGTAAAGAAGCTTTGACGAGACCTTTTATGTCGGTGGTTCCATTTTCTGCAGCTCTTTCGAGGGTATGCTTGCAAGTTTCTGGGTACTTAGCTGAATCGCACAACATTTCCACATTCCTTTGATGACTTTCTAACTCATCGTCTCCGGCACCTCCATGGGGCGGTTCGGTCGCGCCGGACAAACCCACCGCCACCGCACCCACAATGGCCACTAGGAGGACGCAGGATACGCCAATAACCGCGACCTTTTTCTTCTTTTCATGGTCCTGATTAGTAGCCATAAATTAACTAAGTTCTAACCAGTAACCACTAATAATATATTTGTTTCTGTATATATGTGTGTATTATGAAGAATAATCTAGAAAATGGATTATATGTGTGCAAAGAGGTGCCAACAAATGAATATTATGAAGAGAGTTGTTGGCACTCTCGGAAGATTTGTTATTGAAAGTTTAAATGCGGTATATAGCTAAGGTCAGCCAGCCACCGGAGATCTTAGCTATGGCGGGATTAATTTATAGAGAGGGTCCCCTTGTTAACCTCAGATCTGGGAACCTCGTGGTGCCGAGTGTTCCTTTGAACAGATCTTGGAACCTCGTAGTTGCTAAATTTGGCATGCACTTTGAATGATTTATAATTGATTGGTTAACAACGTTAGTTAACTACTGCAAGAGCATGCGTTGACTTAACTCTGGCCCATTCGATTTCATTCTTCGCCAAATGTTGGCTGTGATGTGTTGTAAATGACGGTAAAATCTGGAGGACCTCCTTGATTCTTGGCAATATAATTGCCACCTATTCTAAAGATGGTATGTACGTTTCATATCCACATTAAAAAAGGTTGAATTATTCTTAGTTGCTATAATTTTTTTTTCCAAATTTAATTACGTCTTTATAGTTTAAAAATTTGTAATAAATCCTTATACTTTGGAAAAAAAATTACTTAGTCTCCGTTGTCAAACTTTCATCAATTTTTTGTTAAATTTTGTTGATATGACTAATCTTGTATCATTTTGACACTTTAAATAAACTACTTTATTCAAATAACATAAGCTGAATCACATACTATATATATAAATATATATACGTTGATTTTGACTTTTTTATTTACTTTTATTTATTAATATAAATCATAAATATTCATAGGGTCAATATAATTTAGTTAGATGCATCAGCAAAATATAATAGAATCTTATAGAAATTTAGTAGCAGTCTAGCATAGATTAATTGAAAATCTATAAACGATAAGAATTCAGTTATAAATTTTTAAACTATAATTGAGTGAAACCATAAGGAATAAAAAATAATTTAACTTTTAAAAAAAAGTATATGATACGATTTCTGGAACACATAATCGTTTCTCAAGAGAATTCAGAAAATTTATACGATCACCAATAATGAGTATATATTGTAATTGTTTTTCCTTTTTGTAGTTCCAAAAACTTAAAAAAAAATCTATATCTAGTTATTAAAATTATATAAACTAAGGTCAAATGAAAAAAAAACTAACTAGTTTTTTAATAACAAAAATTAGTTCAAATTTTGAATTGTTTGAATTGAAAAGAATGATACAAAAATAAATATTTTATTTTATTTAATTATTTAACAAAAATATAATTTGATATTTTTAAATTGTCAGCTGGAAGTATTATATATATATATATATAATAGTTACGAATATAGCAAACTAGAGTACAACAATTGAGAGAAGGCACAAGAGCCTCGATCCTATTCGTAGTAGGAGCCGTTGGATAATTTAAATAAAAAAAATGTTGAAATGAATAAGAGTCGTTAAATTAATTAATCTAACGACTCTTACGAAGAACAGGAGGCTGGAGCGAATCGTGCTCCCAACAATGGTGCAATGGTTAAAAGTTGCTTTTACAACCAATAAGTTATGGTTAAGTTTCTCCATTGATACTTTTGTAAAATTAACTGCCTGCCCGCCAGCATTAACGAATTAAATTTGGCGGTGGGGTTACCTAAACGTAGCTTTTTTTATTAGTTTTTTTTTAACGCAGCAGTGGTGGTTAAATTTGAAATAACGGCTGTTGTACCGACGGTTTGCAAGTTCCAGCTAAAAGCAATTCCAACCGCCATTAAATGTGTTAGTGAATGTTTTAGAACAACTTTTTTTTTTGTAATGCGATTTTAAGAAATGCAAACTAAAAGCATTAAAAATACTTTAATATTAGTGTGTTGAAACGAAATAATAAATCATAACTATATTAATTTAAAAATACTATATAAATAAGAATGATACACTTTGTTGCGTAAAATCTATCTGATTTAAAAATTAAAAGTATTAAAAAGTAAAATTAGTTATATTTTAAATTACTAAAATTGATTTTAAATTTTATTTTTAAAAACTTATTTTAAGAAGAAAAAATTTGGCAAAATATTTATCACAAAATCTTATATATTTATTATATTTTATATAATATAATATTATATTATATATACTCACGTTGCTCAAAAATATAATTCTCGAGCAATATATATATATATATATATATTTGAGCCACACATGGTTTTTTTTTAATGCTATGTGTTCTTATTCTTCTAATATTAATATTAACATGTTGAAACAAAATAATAAATAATAACTATATCAATAATATCAACTTAAAAATATTACATCAATCTTTTGTAATTTTAAAAAAAATATATAACACATCGTAACAAATTATTTTAAAATATATATTAGCGTGCTAGTATTATCATATTTTTTGAATTTTGTACTAGTACGTTGGAACAAAGTAATAAATAATTATCATATCAATTTAAAAATTTTAGACAATTCTTTTCTAATTTAAAAAATATTATACAACATAATTTTTTTAAATATATATGTTCATATATTTTTTTTAAAAAATAATATAGTTAGATCACAGTTTATGTGCTCGAGAGGCTAGCTCTCAAGCACACATATCCTAACCATATGTCCAATTGTAAATTGTTTATTTCTTTTCGACATTTTTTTTCTTAAAACTATATTTTACATTTACACATTTGTTATTTTTTTAATTGTAATATTTATATTTCTCTAATTTAATAATAAATAATAATCATATCAACATAACAATATTACATAAATATTTTCTAATTGCACAACAACTATTACACATATCATATTGAAAATATTATACAACATAATTTTTTTTAAAATATGTTTGTTTATATAAAAAATTTATAAGCAATTTCAGTACCAGATACAAGTCTTAAAAAATCTTTTTCATATATATATATATATATTTTAAATAAAAAAATTTCTCATCAACATAAAATTTATATGTAAGATATCACAACAATTTTTTTTACTAGGGTCACTTTCTAATTTAAAAAATATAATACAACATAACAATTTTTTTAATTATATATATAATGATATAAAAAAATTTTAAAAAAAAAACTCTCCAACATGTGCCAAATCTCATATTTTGAAATTAAAAAAAAAACTCTCCAATATTTTATATGTACTCTCAAGCACCTGTCTTCGAGAGCCCCTCTCTCGCCACATTGTCACAACAAAATATTCAAATTAAATTTTTAGAAAGCCTTTAAAAAATAAAAATAATATTTTAAAATGATATGTATGTTACCAACTGAAGAATAATGGGTGTGCAGTAAATAAATATTTTTTATTAAATTTCAATCACTGAATAATAGGAAAATTTTAGTATGAGAGGGTGAGATAGACAAGTATATTTTCCTACATCTATTTAGTTGGAAACACTCACCAAAGTAGTCACAAACCTATTCAGTAAGAATCAGTCATAAACTTTCAGTGGCAAATTCTATTTATTCCCGTAGTGAATATATAACAAATTAACAATAAGACATATTATTAGTAACAATTTTACTTCTGAAGGGCCAAATTAAAAAATAACCTATATGTAAAGAATCAAAATAAGAAGAAAATTCTATAACAAATCAAAGTGAGAAGCACTCTATTTATAAGGGACTAAAAAGAGATTTTAGTCTTTTATATATGATGATTTCCAAGTAGAGTTTTGAGATAATTATTTCTATCATGTACAATGGCAGTCTTGGATTTTTCTTTTCTTTTTTTGAATCAATATAATGCTTGCTTCTTCTATAATCTCCTAAACCCTACCGTTAAATACATGCACTTGACGGCGAATTTACCAAAAATTACCGTTAAGTGATTTACCAAAATTAATTGCCCACTGTACATGTTAAGTGATTTACCGTTAAATACACGTTATGTGCACTTTAAAATTAAAACCTTTGCCCTTTTGCTTTTTGGTTGGAGGTATGATATGTACATGGCCATACATTCTCAAAATACATACAACTAACGCATTAACTATTCCTATTGGCCAACCTAAGAAGATCTACAGTTTTTACTTAACTATATCGTGAGTTATACAGCTTCACTAATTACAAAGTTAACACATTTGAATAAATATTAAAAAAAAGATACTTTCGTTAAAAAAAAAAATTCCAACCCAGCAAATGACACGATGTTAGATTATTTCTAATATATGGCCCATGTAATTTAGTTTAATAGCATTAATTGTTAAATTCACATAATATAACATTGAAGGACCTAAATGATAAGTTTTTAATATATTGGGGCCTTCTTGTAATGGTTGAGAGGCTATTATGTAATTAAAAACTTTATAGGGGTCAAAAACGTAATTTACCCCTTTTTACTCTGATTTCAAATTGAAAAGTAACAGAAACGTTTTTTGGAGCGGTGTTGTTCTGAAAAGAAAAAGTACAGTTACTGTTTTATCTCCTGATCATCAACGAGATCAAAAGGCAGAAATTCAGAAGAAATAAAGAGACTCAAATTTGCAGATATGGATCCAGGTATGTTTATGATCAATTGTGTGAATTGTAAAAATCAAGATCCAAAGAAAAGAAAAGTTTTACTTACACACGAATGATAATACCTTTCCTTTAAAAAAAATTAATTAAAAAAACAAATTAGTGCGCAGCCCACTTCAAATTTTAAACTTTTCTCTGCTGGTCATTCATGGAATCAAAGGTAGGTAGTTCCTTATGAACTGACAATTGCAGAGGAAAAGAATAAGAATGCCAGTATTTACATGCACCTATCTTAATTAGATATGGACCATCAAGACGTGTTTTCGGTTAGTCAAATGGGAAGTATATTCAATATTCTGGTTCATCAAATTAAGAGAATAAGTTGCTTTTAATTTCTCGAAATTTTAATATGTTTAGGGATCTTTATATCACTTTTTAGTGACCAATAGAGTTCAGTCTAGTATAAAAGGAGCTAGTTTCCCACAACTTAGAACATCTACAATGATAATTTTTAAGAGTTTTTAAAATTTAAGAACTGGTTATTATTTCGGTTTACTGCTATAATTCGTTATGTTGACTGTCATGTGTAAGAATGATTTTTATACAAAAAGTAATAATAAAATAATTAATTCATAATAAATGTTAGTACAGTTAGTTGAGAGTAATAAATGCTAAAATAGTAGAGTTAATTATCAGATCTATTTGTGTGTTCTTAAGAAGTTTACTACTGTAGTGAAGAGTTGCTTAAAGTGATGAACAGTTACTTAAACTGATGTGACACTGAGAGATTCATAATAAGAATCCAACTGAAGTTCACTACTGTAAATACTTTTAGTGAATATAGGTTCAAATTATCATTGAAAAAAAATATCTACATTTAATATCTCACAGTGAGATGAGTAAGATTGCCTCCATTAAAAGGATGTTTGTGGGAAAAAAAAAAACTTATTAGTTTGTATGCAACTTAAAACTTTTTGAACGGACGACTATAAGCCACCAAAAACTTGATTTTCATCGCCTAACTCTTCTAATTAATTAATTAACTATACCAAAAAATTAATTAATTAACATTTACAGTTTCTGCACAAGATTTCTGCAGACTTATTCTGCGTGTTAATTTTAATCTATATAAAATTTGTTGTTGAGTCTTATTAATAAAAGGCAAAATGGTACTTTATGTTCTTAATGTTTATCTTGATTTTTATTCATATCCCTAACGTTTTTTTTGTGTCAAATATGTCTTTTATGTTTCAATTTTGCTTAAATATACCCTTTTTTTTAACACAGTAAAAAAAATAACGAAATGCTGATTAGGTGCCACGTGGCAAAAAAGAATTTGCTACGTGGTAGTCAGTCCATGTGGAATTTTTTTAAAAAATAATTTAAAAAAATTTTTAAATTTTTTTATAAAAGTTTTTGTTTATTCACTTTGGTCATTTGTCAAAATTTTCTTCTTGTCCAATTTTTGATATAAACTTGATTTCTAATTTTAAGAATCTATTTTTTTATTTGTCAAAATCATCCCCTATAAACTTTTCAATTTGTTCACTTTATTCTCTCTTCTTCACTTTCATGCTTTTTTCTCACAGTTTAGTCCTATAAATCAATTTATAATTTCATTTTTAGTAATAATATGATTAAATATATCATTTTTATCCAAGGACAATACAAAAAATGAATTAAAATTCAAGTTTCAAATTTTACCTTTTTATGAGAGGGAAAGATATGTAATCTTTGAAACTTTGAATTTTAACTTATTTCTTGTATTGTTCTTGGATAGAAATAATATATTTAATCATATTATGACTAAAAATAAAATTATGGATTGATTTGGAGGACCAAATCATGATAAAAAAGTATAAAAGTGAAGAATAGGGACTAAAGTGAACAAACTGATAAGTTTATAGGAGATAATTTTGACAAAGGAAAAAATAGATTCTTAAACTAGGGACCTAAATAAAGTAGAAGTTTATATCAAAGAGAAAAATTTTGACAAAAGACCAAACTGAATAAACATAAACTTTTTTAAAAAAATTTTAAAAAAATTTCCAAGTGGACTGCCACGTGGCAGATACTTTTTTGTCACATGGTGCCCAATTAGCATTCCGTTAGTTTCTTTAACGATGTTAAGAAAAAGAGCATATTTGAACAAAATAGAAACATAAGGGATATATTTGACACAAAAAAAATGTTAAGAGCATAAATAAAAATCGAGGTAAACATTTGAGACATAAAGTACTATTTTGCCTTAATAAAAATATCAATAAAAAAAAGAAAAACTGCAAACAATTCATCCATCCAATTATTATTCATTTACTTAAATACTCCTTTGAACTACGTATATTAACTGACAAATTTCCTTAGACTTTCATATGTTTGTATATAAATTTATTTGTGCTTTTTCTTATAATTGAGTTGACAAAGTCTTCACGTTCAATTCCAAAATTGACTTAGTACAATTTTGTTGACTTGAAACAACAGTAGACAGTTAATTTAAAAAATAGTGGACAGTTAATTTGAAAAGAAAACAGAAACAGAAAAATATATCAGGACAGAGGTTGAAGTAGCGATTCTAGATATTAAAAAGAATGTGATTTTTTAAAAAATTATTTGTCTAGGTCTTATATATCCAAGCTAGCATGATTGAATGTAATTTCATAAATAGTGTGATGTGATGTGAAAACTCTATTGATTATCACTCAAAAGTGAACAAATTGATGTAAATTAAACTTAAAAAAATGTAGGGATCTTTACAAATGAGTCACAATCTAAAGAGATCATTTGATAATTTTCATAGTTTAAGGGGTATTACAATGGTTAAAACTAAAAGGAGCTATTTGTCAATTTTTATAATTCAAGAATGTATTTACAAATGGATTATAATTGAATGGGGTGCTTGCAAGTTTGAATCTCTTCTAAAAAATTATATACGTACTGTTCTCCTAACTTTAATTCTAAAGTTCGGGATCGGAAAAGTTAAATTTTTAATTGAGAAATGCATTTCTTTAATTTTTGTTTTCAACTTTTAAATGAAGTTTTTTGTTTTTAGCAAACTTATAATTTAATCCTTATTTATATTTTCCTTTTAAAAAGAGATTAAATTATACGTAGCACATCCAACATGATTAAACGAAAACGTTTTGGATATGTGTTGTTAATTAAGAATAGGTTACATAATTCTCAATTGATCAAGCTTAGGAGCCTAATCAAGAAAGTAAAAAAGGAATTTCAGGCCACATCGTATGATTCATGCTTGTTAATTTCTTAAATGTTTCCAGATACCTCTTTTGATTTTTCCTTTCCTTTAGCTATATTCTTTCGATTATTCTCTGGTGTTTTTCCAATATGAGGTGACAAAGAATATTTCCCATAAAGTTAACAGAGCAGTAATAACGTGCCTTCTAAAAAGCAAACTAATAGTTTAACCAACATGATTGAGGTAACATACTTGCATCTCGTTGATAATTATTACTATATTCTTAAAGACAAAATTGTGATCAAAGGAGAGAATTGTATTCTGCGTATTGTATTCTGCTTTTACTAATGTGTACAGATCGAAGCCATATAATACAGTTCTTTTGGGGAAAAAAAACTAAAAAGAAATACCACAAGATCAAACCATAACTACCACTAACAACATTACGAAATACCCACTACAAGAAATACCACAATCAGAAACGGAAACATAACAAAATACCCACCATAACAAAAACCAAGATTAGAGACAAAAATTTCATTTCTAATTGAAGATAAATTTGTCTTTGATGGATCAAAGGCAGATTCAGAGATGAAACATATTTCATCTCTAAACTCGACATCACAAAAAATTTGAGAAGGAAAAATGTTCCATGCTAACGTTAGAAACAAAATTAGACATGGAAGTTTAAGAGACGGAAATTATTTCATCTCAGATCTAGGATGGACATTTCAGTCATTGATTCCGTTTCAAATTAGGGACAAAAAATTTAGTCTTTCATTCCGTTCCTAAAATGCTGAGTTTTTTTTATATAATATAAAAGATAGAAAATTCATGCAAATTAAAACAAATTCCAACAAATTTCAGCAAATTCAAGCAAAACAATGTAAATGTCATTAAAATAAATTCTAATGCAAATTTATCTCCAAATTACAATGATTTAAATTTAAATTAATGTAATGTAACTTTACATCATGCAGCACAAAACCTATAGTAAAAAATTTAATCACTTAATGTATTCCTCATTACTTCTTTTTCTCCCACTTTTGGATTAACTATTGCATTATGTCTTCACTAATCCCTTCCAGCTTGGATCGGTGGCAGTAATGAGTGTGAACACTCCACATCATGCATCGTAAAACTTTGCCGCATTTCTTGGTTTAGTTTCTCCGTATCTGGTCCTCGTGTTCCGGCAACCACTTGTACCATATCTGTACAATGTAACAGAAATTAATATTTACAAACAGGAAAAAAAATAAAATTATACAACAATACATACCGCACACTCTTAGAACCACACTTCCTTGAGTTCATCCAGAACTGTCTTCATAGTGTAACTAGCTGCCTTAAATTTGCCCCTTATGACTGAGAGATATCTCGGACCTCGTCTATAACCGGGTCAAAACTATGCAATTGCATTATAAAGATTAGTACACACAAAGTAAGAATATAACACTCTTTTATATACTAACTAAAAAAAAGAGATATATATAACTCATGAATTGTGTTCCAAGCGAATCCAACGGTGCCAATCAGTCATGTCAATGCCAGAATTTGACATTTGTATCAATGCCATGACCGAGTCAAATAATTACTTGTTTGGAGTCTGGTAATGTAACAAAAGAATAAAAAAAATGGTAATTAATTCATTATTTTAAAGATATTGTAGCCCCTTTTTCCAATGAAGGCATTCGTGGTTTTTCAAGGTTTTAGTGTTGAACCTCATTCTGTTTAATGTGTATTACGAAGCAGTTTAACATATCTTATGTACCATTAATTCAACTACACTAAATATATAGCATTCTCTCCTATAGAAGCAAAGAAACTTCCACTTAGGATATATAACTGATCAATTGAAGAAATCGATAACAAACCTACAAAATACTCTTTCTCAATTTACTGTGCTACAAAATACTTTTCATCTATAATCGCATTTCATCTTGTTTAATTTTACGATCCTTATCAAAAGTGCAACAATTAAGAATCAGTTTAACATATTTCGAATACCATTAATTCAACTACACTACATATAGCATTCACTCCTACCGAAGCAAAGAAACTTCCACTAAGGATATATAAGTGATCAATTGAAGAAATCAATAACAACCTACAAAATACTCTTTCTCAGTTTACTGTACTACAAAATACTTTTCATCAAAAGGTATATAATCACATTTCATCTTGCTTAATTTTACGATCCTTATCAAAAGTGCAACAATTAAGAAGTAGTTTAACATATCTCAAATACCATTAATTCAACTACACTACATATATAGCATTCGCTCCTACAGAAGCAAAGAAACTTCCACTTAGGATGTATAACTGATCAATTGAAGAAATCAATAGCAACCTACAAAATACTCTTCCTCAGTTTACTGTACTACAAAATACTTTTCATCAAAAGGTACATAATCACATTTCATCTTGCTTAATTTTACGATCCTTATCAAAAGTGCAACTGTTAATACACAAAATTAATATCCAAACCTAAGTATAGAGGGGAAAGAGGAAAATGTGTGTGTGTGTGTGTGAGAGAGAGAGAGAGAGAGAGAGAGAGAGAGAGAGAGAGAGAGTACTAGCGAACAAGAAAGACAATAGAGACCAACCATAGAGAATGAAAGAGACGATAGAGACCTACCACGGAGAAGGACAGAGACAACGAGACCCACCACCGAGGAAAAGAGTGATAGAGATGACAGAGGCAACAGAGAGCATAGGCCAACAGGGACGATGACAGTGATAGAGAGTAGAGGTAAAATGGGGACAACGACGGACGTGATAAAAAGCAGAGGCAAACCAAAGAAGACATATAGATTAGAGACGAATTTCAAAGGTAGGAAAATTCGTCTTTAATCCAAAACTGCGTCGTTTGGATTGAAGACAAAATTCCCGCTTTTGAAAAATCAGTCTTTGAAAATTTAAAAAAATAAGAGACGGATTTTCTGTGGCAGAATTCCGTCCTAGTTAAAAAAAAAATTTAACATTTCAAAAAACTCAGAGACAGATTTTGAGACGCACCAATTATTCTTTGATTACTGCCTTTGAAATCAAAGACGAAAAAAATCCGTCCCAAAACCCATCTCTAATACCTAATGTAAGTCAAAGACGAATTATCAACACACTAATTAGAGATGGACTTAAAGCTCTAAGTCTCGTCTCCGATATCTTGTTTTCTTGTAGTGACCAAAACAGAAAGTCTACAGATCTACTTGGGAAATTAGTTTGTTACTGAGCTTCCCTTCTTCTGAAAACCTATTGCTGTATAACCATGGAATTAGATTACCTTTTCCTTTCACACTATTTTATCTGTGAACATATATAATATATAATAAGAAGAGTAGTTTTATGTGAGAGATGGGAAAAGAAAACATTGTAAGGCCACAGATCAATGCAAAATCTATTAGTACAAATCAATAATTTTTTTATTTTGGCATAAATAAATTCTGTATCAATCTAAACTATTGGTAATCTAGAGATAATGTTTTCTCCTCTCATCTTGTGAACCCCGCATCTTTTCAAGACCCATCCGTCTTGTTGGTGCCTTTATTTGCAAATTTCACCTCTGGGGTTTTTTTTCTTTGTAGATTGTAGTCGTCTTCTTTGATTCCTTGTTTGTACAAAAAAATAAAAAAACCACTCATATACTTGATATCCCATATATATATATATATATATATATATATGTATATGAATGAATAAGGTGAGATGAGTGTTTTAATATAAGACGGATCCGGATTTTCTGCTGATCATGTTGGAATTTAATTTTTAATGGGTTTGATTTAGTTGAGACTTGTCATTGTGGGTTTTCAAACTTTGTTTGTCATCTTAGGCTTTTTATTTTAATTTATTTTTCCTTTTAGACTTTCAAATTTGCTTGCCATCATAGACCCTAGACTCCTTTTTTTTTTAATTGTTTGGTTTTTTTAAATATCTTGGATTATGCATCTTTATATACTGCAAGACTAGCTCTAATACCATGTTAGACTTTTGATAGGCTCAATCCAAGTTTTATTTTCTTTTTTTCTTTTTTTTTAACTGTTGGCTTCTTTTTATCTTAGATCCTGGATCTTCATGGGTCTGGAGGCCATTAGGATGGTCCATTTGAATCATTGATCTTGAACATCTTTTATCTGACATTTAATATCTTTTGATATCTTAGATTTACTTGAGTTAAAATCTAAGATATATATATTTAATACAGAATATAGAATCTCATACTGCCGAGGAGGGAAATTAAAAATATAATCTTACATCTTTAAGTTGATAACTATAATTTAAAAAAATCTAATACAAAGTATTCATGAAAAATGCTTTTATATTACCTGACAAAAGAAAATGTAGGAAAAAAGTGGAAAAGATTTTCATAATTACTTCTCATTTTATTTCTTTGTATTTTCTTTCCGCTAAATATCTTTATTTACGTCAAATATATTACACAATTTATATGGTCATTATATGTACGTCATCAAGCAAGCATAAGAGAGAAGGAACGATCGAATGTTTTATTGCCCTTTTTTTTGGGTATGATGATGAGAATATGTTCAGATTAACTTGTACATTAATTAAAATTAAATCTTTTTTATGTAATTTTAAGAGCACATATGGCCTATGCATCAGTATATATGGGTCATGTTTGAGTAAATAACTTATTTAAATGCTTATAAAATAAGTGTTTATTATATAAATGTTTATATATAAGTTATTATTACAATTAAAGAGTTTATTAGGACAAACTTCATATAAGCTGTTTTCAGCTTATTTTAATAAGTTATTTTAGAGAGCTAATGAAAATAAGCTAAAAATAACTTATAGGCATGTTATAAGCTATTTCTATAAGCTCTCGCAAATATGTGTATAAACACTTATACCATAAGATAAGTCAAATAAATTCAAAATAAACTCTTACAAACGTACTAATAGTAGATTTAAAGAAGTAATTTTTTTACTCAACATTAGTTTGTTACCGTGATAATAATTCTTTGAACCTAGAAACAGCAAAAGTTCAATTTGTACATATGTCAATTTAGAAAGAGTTCTAATTGTTACACAAAATAAGCTTGAAATGAATTAAATCCTAGCAGTGAGGATTTTTCTTGGTAAAAACCAAAAAGAAAAAGAAATAATTTTTTCTTAAATATTGGCTTCAGAATTTAAATTAAAATAATTAAAGTATAGAACGCCTCTTTAATACTAGAGAATTAAAAAATCAATAAATAATGCAAAAGGAACAGATTCTCCATAAAGATATTGTTTCTCGTTAATTTACCACTCAATTTGTTAAGAATTATTAGAGCACCCAGAACTTTAGGTTAGAAAGAAGCAAACATTTAAAATTGCGGCCGTCGTTGCATAAATTAATATATTGCTGGCCCAAACAAAATTAAAAATTGAGAAAAAAAATAAAGCCTTAATTTGTAATGATTCTAATGAATGAGTCAATTTTTTTTTGCATTTTTCATTCTTGATATTTCAATTTTAATTGACAATGCATTCTTAATTTGAATTCTAATGCTCAAACGCAATACACTGTAATATCAGAATTCCATACTTATTTAGTTATTTTAGTTAAAACATATTAATGCTAAATATATATATATATATATATATATATATATATATATATATATATGAAAACAAAGTAGCCAGGAACATTATATTACAGAGGATTCAACTTGGATTATAATGATAGAACAGAGAGGGGGAATATCAAGTATTCCCAATTTTTAAACACTGAAATTTGAAAGGAATTAGAACAATAGATGGATATAAGCATCGTCCATTAATTATCCAGTTGATTTCCCTTTTATTATTTGGCAATTGGCATGAAGCATAATATAAAGGTAAAATTTGGTTCGGGCATAAAAAGTTATAAAGATACAGAAATTTAAGTGATAAACAAATTAGTTTTTAAAGTTACAAATTTAATCAAAATTAATTACTAAATTGTATATTTATTTATGTTTGAAAAACTGACTTAATAATAATGTGATTAACGAGTATAACATTATTCTAGGAATTAAATTATGTAAAGTTAAATTTTTATAAACTAAACAATCTGATTTATATATTTTTTTAAAGAATAAATTGTTAGCATAGTCAAATTTTAACACGATTTATATCTCAGTCAATTCTGTTATACCCAAGCTACTAAAGTGATCAAGAATCAAGATCACATCACAGTATAAGATGATTCATACTTCCCACCTGCTGATTTTGCAATATCACTAAGTGTAATGAGTATAAATGTATTACTTCTAAGATACAAAAATGTAAGTATTCATTTATTTAATTTATTATCTGTACAATAGAAATAAACCTGACTCTCTTTACCTACATTTTTCCCTCCTCTAAATGTCACACAAATGATATATAAGAGATATACTTATCACACTTATATAATTATTTATCTTCTTCATACCAATAATATATATAACTGTCTTTATCTCAAAAAATAATATAAGAGTACGTACACACACACAGATATATTGGATTTAATTTGAGGTAGCTTTTTGGCCTCATTAATTGTATTAGTTGCAAATGATATAAAATGCTTTTATAAAGTGCCAATATCCAAGAGATATTAAATGTAGTTCTAATTTTTATGCCAACTTTTATACATATATAAACCAATATTAATATGTATCTAGGAATCCAAAGTGCCCACAGTAAGGTGGGAAATTTAAAATATTTTTTATTTGTTTTCTTTAATATTTAATAATAATATTCCAAAATTCTATATATCCTATTGGTTAAAAGACATTCAAGAATCAAGACTTACCCTGTACAAACTACATATTGAACATTAGAGATATAATACATAAATACATTCATACATTGAATTTTAACCACTTAAAAAATATTAAAATACTATTTCTAACAGCCAATATATATTGCAAAAAAGTAAAAAACTCATAGTCTGAGACTGAGTATATAATATATATATATATATATATATATATATATATATATATATATTGTCTTTTCCTATCTGTAGTTGACTTGACTTATGATGATGTACTTCTCTTTCAGTAAATAATTAATTAAGAGCAAGATTATTGAGTTTGGAGAAATCAACCTCTCAACTGGATTATTCAAGGATTGATGATTTATGTAAACCTCCATACACTGTTTCCAAGCCAACGTAATTATATGGGATCATAAATGGGGTAAGATGTGATATTTCTATTCACTCAAGAAGCAAGCAAATTGCTTTAAGAAGAATATTTGTTAGTTTGTATAATTTAAGGGGTATTTACAAATTAATAAAATAATAGTTAAAGGGAGCTATTTGTCCATTTTTATAACTCAACATGTATTTATAAATGGATTATAATTGAATGGGGTATCTGCATCTTTTCTAGAAAAATTTATCCACGCATATTTCTCCTACTTTTCTAAACTTCGGGAAAAGTTGAATTTTTATTCAAGAAATGCATGGTAAATCTTTGTGTTGAGCTTTTCAATGTACGTTTATTTCCCCCCAAAACTTATAGTCTTCCTTTTAAAGAAAGAAAAATTATAAAACATTTGTTCCAACACGATTACACTTTTAATGAAAACGTTTTGGAAATATCAGTAAGTGTTTTTTGATTTGACCCAAAAATTGGTGATTCGAAATCTAACTTAGTCCGAAGTCATTTTATTGGATCAAGATGTAATTGAATTAGACAAGACTCGATTGACTCGGCCAAATCAAACAAGCTACCCGGTGACCCGGTTAAAGTCGGGTCTTCCCCCCCCCCTCCCCCAAAAATTTTAACAAAAGCATATTTAAGGGGAAAAAAAAGCCTAATTAATGTTGAACCCAATACTTCATAGAAGAAAAGCAACATTTAAACCATCTATAAGCTATATTAATAATATAAGTGTGCCAAAAACTATACATAGGAATAATAATAATATTTTAAAACATAAAATGTTATTATTTTATGTAAATCATAAATGTTATTATTATCTAAAATGATTTTAAATTATAAAAATTGAACAATGTTAGTAACAAATTTTACAAAATTAAAAATAACTAAATAACTATTAGATATTAAAAAAATAAATTACTTTTAGTTTTATTTTTACAATTTATTAATATAATTATAAAGAGTTATATTTATTTATTTATTAAATAATATGATATTTATGTGCTAAAATTACTTTAAGATACATTTTAAGGATATTTTGATTATGAAATTTGTATATAAATTATTTGTTTTACCTATTTTGACTCATTCGTCCGACGGTTAAATTAGTATCCTGACTATCTAAAAACTAGCTCTAATTTGAATTAATGATCGAACTAGTTCTTAAAACTATGATCTCAGTGTACTGATAATTACGAATAGATTCTGTTATTCTTAATTGATCAAACTTAGTCTAATCAAGAAAAAAAATAATAAGGAAAATCAGGCCATATCGTATAGATTCATGCATGTTAATTTCTTAAATATTTCCAGATATTTCTTTTGATTTTTCCTTTTCTTATATATATATATATATGTATGTTCTTTCGATTATTCTCTGGCGTTACAAGTTTTCCAATGTTCTGATGAGATAAGAATATTTCCCATACCATCAATAGAGCCTTTTAAAAAGCAAACTAATACTTTAACCTACATAATTGAGGTATCACACACATGCATCTCGTTAATGATTATTATTCTTAACCATGGAATTTGTTTATCTTTTTTACAATGGATCAACATCAAAGGACAAATAATAAATGTTATCTTTATGTGGTGTGTATCTCCTAATTTGATGAATTATCCTAATTCGAAGATGAAGTATCTTCTAGCTGACAAATTCGCATTTCGGCCCAGTGCCAACCATTCGTGAGTTAATTATCAGCATTGTTTTCCGTTTGTATTAGAAGCTTTGATGCCAAAAATTCAATTTTTATCTTTCTTTTTTTTTTTTCCGGAGATTTCAAGCAAATAATTAATTGATGTTCCTCTTTAAACTTTAAAAGAAAAGGAAAAAAAAACTCCATTAGGCTTATTTAGCGTCATTTTAACGATTTCACTTTCTTCATCCAAGAAATTTATTATATATTGAATATTAGATCAAAATTTCCCCGGCTGAGTAGGTCCATTATTAGGTGTGGCCTTTAATTAGTCGAATGAAATTAACAGCATATTTTACTCTATATTATTATATATGGCTTTGGGGCTTTCTGATTAATAATTTTTAAAGTATATATACGTACGTGAAATAAATTATAAATTATAAAATAAAAAGAGACGGTAAAATGGAATGGTGGTGAGATAGCGATAAGTTATTTAACTTTTTCTATTTGTTTTTGTTATTTTAAAATATAAAAATTACTATTATTTAATTTTATACTAAAAATATTTTTAAAAAAAGAAGTTAAAATGTAAGCAGGAGAGTGATAAGTTATTTAACTTCTCTTTTTTTTTTTCAAAAATATAAAATTACTATGATTTAATAGAAGTATTTTTTTTCTATGAATTTAATAGAAATAGTTTTTAAGACATTGACGCATAAAAGTTATTTTTTATTTTTTATTAAAAATATGTATATATCTTTTGTGATTGATCTCTATGTGGTTCATATGACACATAAAATTTAATGGGTAAAAATATATTTTATGTCTCTAATATTTATATTGATTTTCATTTATATCCTTAACGTTTATTTTTTGTCAAATATGTTTCATATATTTTTTTTGTTAGAAATGCTATTTTTTTGATGCCGTTAAATATACTGACGAAAAATTTTGACTGGACAATCCATGTAACACATATCATCTATTACAACATTTATCAGATAGACTCATACTTCAAAATTTCAAACTATAAGTTACTCAAAATATATTATCAGAATAAATTATAAGTTACTAAAATAAACTTATTTATTGAATATTTTTAACAAATTTATAAGTTAATCAAATAAATTATAAGCTAGTCAAATAAATTATAAACTAACTGCTTTAAACCATACAATAATTTTTTTTAGAGCCTTAAATAGATGAGAGTGAGCATTCAAGAGGGAGTCCTTGAGAGAATTGCTTGGTGTCAGAGCAGTAGTTATGTAATTTTTGTGGACCCACTTGATTCGGGCTTGTCATGTTGCGACAACGCTCTTTTAGCCACGAGCGGTTAAAGTTATTCATCATCAATATTATATTATATATATTACATGTGTGTCATTCGATATTGATATGTCGAGCCACTCAGAATCTTTGGTTTTTTAAATAAGTAGGATCAACAAAAATAAAAAAAAAATTTGAATAAGAGAAAGAGAAAGAATTGTCAAATAAGAATAAGTTGGATATTTCTAATTTTTTATATACAAATAAAATTGTTATTAGTTGAATTGTAATTATAGTATTTTTTATTGTTATAGAATAAATAAATATTTTGATATAAATTTTGATATAATTTTATTATTTTAAAATAATAATATTGTATAATTCAACAAAAAATTTAGAGTATACACATATATATTTTACACTGTCAAACCCCCATATTATATATATATATATATATATATATATATTCTATTATTTCAACTCCTAAATCATATACATATTATTTTTTTTATTTTTTTGATTACTTTCATTCATAAATCAAGATTCCATAATTGCTACTCAAACATATTTAAAGATTGGAGCCTTTATGTATAAATTATTAAGTTAAAAGGTTAACACAAATATTTTAAATCATAAAGTAAACTAAAGAAAAAAGATCTCAATAGTAATATAAATATAAGTTATTTCAAAATTCTTAATCATAAAATTTTTAATCATCAATACTTCTATGAAATAGTTACTAATTGAAAGATAATCAAAAGTAGTTAAAGAAGACACACCTTGTTATTTGAAATCGTTTATATTAAAAGCATTAAAATTAAAATTAGTTATATTTTAAATTACATAAAAATATTTTTGAGCCATATTTTTAAGAAATTATTTTAGAAAAAATATATAACAAAATATTTATAGATGAAATTACTTTCTATATTTTTAAAAATTGAGGGAATCAGAGCAAAATTTCTTAAGTCAATACAAATAGATATTTATATTACCTACTTATGAATATATATATATATATATATATATGTTATTAAATATTGTATTTATTTGTTTATATATATTGAGTACATTCAAATATAACTAATTATATTTTAAAATATTTTAAAATTATTTAAAATTTAAATATAAACAATTTTGAATTATTAAAATTAAAGGTTATAGAATATGAGTATTTGTGTGAAATATTTTTGATTAAAAGAATTAAAAGTATCAAAATAAAAATTAGATATTACATTTATTTATTAATTAATAGTCAACAAATATGCAAGATTCATTTATGTATATACTATTAAATTATAAAATATAAAACTTTACTAAATGAAAATTGTAAATCCATAAAGCTTTAAGAAAGATATATTTTATTGTGTAAAATATTTGACATTAAAAACATCAAAATTATTGAGAAGTAAAATTACTTAATTAGTCTAGTCTCCATGCTAGTGATCTGACCTTTAAGTTCTCTCATCATTTTCTCGTATCTTTTCAAATAATTTTAATTTTAATACTGTTAATGTAAAAGATTTCAAATTACAAGGTTTGTCTTCCTTTGATCATTTTGAGTATTTTTCAAATGATATACTACTGAACTAATAATATCATAGAAGTATTGATAATAAGTAATTTTAAAATAACAATTGACATTTTTTTTCTTAAGTTCACTTTGTAATTTAAAATATTTGTGTCAATTTTTTTATTTAATAATTTATACATTAATTAAACTTACATATCAATAAATTATTACATAGCAAATGTAATTATTATTTAAATTAAAAAATTTAAATTTTTTAATTTTAAAAAATAATTCGTTAGATAAAAATATGTTTAATATATATTTATAAAATATTACATATAATAATTATATAAATAATTGTTTAATATATATATATATATATATATATATATATATGCACATTACATATATGGCTCGATAAGACTTTTATCGAAGTACACATAGAACTAATTTTTTTTGTATGTAATATTTATTCTTTTTTATATTTTATAATCGTGTTCATTTATTTTGTATAATTTTAAAAATTAATTATTTTTATTTTAAATTATTTGCTTGGACAATGTTTATTGTTTAAAAGTATTTTTGTTATTTAAAATTTATAAATTAAGAAAAGTATAATTTTCATCTAAAATCCCTCAGCACACTTATATTATATGTGTGGCTTGACAGGAGTCCTGTCGAGTGGTTCATGTTATTATGATTGTCGAATCGTTCAAAATTAAATTTATGACAACTTGTAGTATAATGATCATCCCAGGTTGTTCTCCCTACTGGAGCATTATTTCTAATTGCCTAATTAAATGTTCAAGCACTAATTACACTTATTTCCTACTGATTATAAAGAGGAGGTTTTGTTGACAGGATTAAAACATAAAAACAGAATAACAACACAGAACAAAACACAATAACATAAACATGTAATTAGTCATTCAATCCGTAGAGTCTGCATCTATCATTATCTAATTCTTGGTTTATTCTGATTTAATCATACCATTCAATTTTCAATTAAAATTCCTAGAAGATTTTTCAAGACTGAACTATACCAGAATCATAATTAGAGAAACCTCTACTAATCACAACATAATATAATTCGTTTAAGTCTTAACTGAATCATGCCTCCGCAATCGCATACTGACATTTCATTTTTATTATAACTCACTACACATACACAACAATCGCATATATATACATACAATAAGTTAAATTCTCAGATAAAAATTATATAATAGAACTCATGTTTAAACAAGTCATATCAGAGCAAGAATAAACACAAGAACAAGAGCAATTATAGAATCTAAATAAAATAGGATACGCAACCAGAAAACTTATATGTATTGATCCAAAGATTCAGGATACATTCTCCTGTTCATGTTTGACTAATTATATAAGAGTTCTAGCCATCCATAGGGAATAAAATGAAAATAAAGGAAAGGAAAATATACGAAAAAATAAGTTACAAAATTGATGGAAAGATGTGATCTCCAACACACTTCAAACGGATCAAAGTGCCCTTTTTAAAATAGCTGGAAACAGAAGGACGAAATTGCAATTTGGCCAACTTGTGTGTTGTCCATCTTTGACATTTGTTGATTTGTTTCTGATTGCCTGCTCTTTTACATTTGTTGGATGGTGGCAATTTTGGTTCCTTCTACATTCACATGCATGTAAGAAGAGAAATCAAGCTTGGGTTTTTCTTTGCTTCAGCCATTTTCTACACGCATGGAGGGACACTTGTTGCTAATTGCTGACTTCTTTGCTGCCATTTGCTTCTTCAAATTTGTCTGCAGAAATTAATCTTCAATTTACCAATTTTTTTGACTTATGAATGTGTTTTCGTTGTTTGCTTCTATTGTAGAATATTTTATGGTTTGACTGCAACTTTGGCTCAATAATATAGGAACGTGCTAGTCAGCTGCCATGTTAGTGCACAGTCATTTGCCACATTATCATAAAATTTTCTAATTAATTTTCTGTAAAAATACACAATTGACTTAATTGGGATAAAATTATGAAATTAAAGCATATTAATTATATAACTAATTTACACCCAACAAATCTAAAATCATAATAAAATTAGAGAATAAGCAAAATTAAAGAGGCAATAAAGACTAAAATAGGGACTAAAATGAATGAAAAATGCATGCTATCATCGAGCCACAAATATGATATATATATATATATATATATATATATATATATATATATATATATATATATATATATATATATATATATATATATGTAGGGGTCCTGTTGAGCCATACATATATTAACCCAAAAAAATTCATATCTTCAAAATTTTTATTTTACAAAATTTTTAATTTCTTTAAATAATAAAATTTGTTTAAATTTTTATAAATATATATCTACTTTTTTTTTCATTTACAAGGTATACATAAAATTAATTGATATAAAACATAAAAAATGTTATAAAATATAAAATTTATTGATATAAAAGTTTTTAAAAAAATAGTGTGGCTCAACAAGTCACCCGTTGAGCCATTGTCGAGTAACATCATTTGCTACTGAATTCAGTTGTTGTGTCAGTTATAAAATTTCAATGTAATGGGTGACAAAGACAGTTATAAATTCCTACTACCTTTCAGTGACAAAAACTGATGGGGTAGTCACAAAATTATTCAGTAAGAATCAATAAGAATTTTTTAGTCACAATTTTTATTGATTCCGGTAGTATACCTTTAAGTAAAAATAAATAAATAAACTGCTGGTAGATCTTACTATTTGTAACATCAATATATGTTCCCATATTGGAAGAAAAAACTGTTATTAAGTTTCATTTTTGTTATTAACTACTAGTAGTTTTTTCAAATATAATACATAATTTAAATTTACTAGAACTAGCCAACTCATTTAAAAACCCCAACGAACCAGCCTTGGTAAAACTCCAGTTTTTATTGAGTTAAACTAGATGATTTTGCTAAGACTAGGTCGATAGCAAACAAATTTAAGTTAGGGCAAATCACACAGAATTCTTATGAACTTTAGGGTCTTTACAATTTCCTTAATAAACTTTTGAATCTAGCAAAAGACCTTTTTTAATTTTTAAATTTGTACAAAGACCACCTTTGCTAAGTTGACTATTAAGAATTGGACATTAGTCAATGATCTAGTCAGCATTTCTCATGTTCGGTCAGCTTAAAGGTGCCACATAAACACTAATACGATAGAGGTATATTTGTATTTTTACCAAAAGAAAATTTACCAAATTAATAAAAAATAATTATTATATTTTAAAGAGTAAAATACTAATTTGCTCTCTAAAAATTACAATTATCTTAATGTATTATCTAAAAGATCAAACATATTAATTTAATCTCTAAAAGATTATATTTGTTTTAATTTGATCTTTTTTTTCATCAAAGTAACTTTTAGCAACAAAAATTTTGAGATTTGACAATAATAGTTTTGTGACTTAATAATAAAAAGATCAAAATTGAGACAAATATAATTTTTTTAAAGATTAAATTAAAATACTTAATCCTTAAAGACTAAATTGAAAAATTTGTAATATTTGAACGACTAAATAATTTACTTTATTTTAAAATAAGAACACTATAATTGTGTTGGATTAATGTTAGTTGGGACAAAGAATCCCCTATAACTATTGAAGTTTTCTTAATTTATTTCTTTAAAAAATATTACCGATTAGTTGGCTTAAGTAGTTTGATTTGGACATTTGTTTTCTTTAGCACTTGATCGTTTAGGTCGTGTGAATAAAAACAATTAATATTGCAAAAGCTTAATACATTAGTGGTTTAATATGGCTTGAACCATATTAGTTAAAAGCGCAATAATGGAGGCTTGAACCAAAAGAAATTAAAGAAATTTTGCGTTGCCTTACCTAAAAAGCATCTAGCAAAGTAGCCGGCCCATATCTTATTTTATATATATATATATATATATAATCGTGGGTCCAGAGACAGTTAAAAAGCCATGTTCCAGCCTTTCCTATAAATAAGAGTGAACCTTGCTTCTTCCTTTGAAGTAAGAAAGCACAAACAAAAACCAAGTGACCTAGCTAGCAGCCCCGTCAGTTTGATTAATTAACCTTACCTTGTTCTCCAAGTATTTTGTTTTTGTTTTCTATTTTTGTACGCTCAAGAAATCTAGCTAGATATGGAATCAGATCATCTTGGAAAGATAGGCTTGGAGGGTTTTGGTCTGGTAGACAATTTCTACGGTGCATGCAAGTGCAACAGAAGACGTATGGGGGCTCAAGAACGCACCAATTATCATATGAATAATGTTCAAAGAAATAAGGAAGAGCCAATTACCATCATCAATAACAGGGAAGCAGCTACGAAGTACCATGGGGTTAATATTGAGGGCTATCATTATAAGCCAGCTAAGCCAGAGCCAAAGAATCGTTGGGGTAAGATGTTCCTCCTACCCTTCAAACGCTGAAGAAGATGATCTTGTGATATATATAATCATATCACGCATGCATGGCTTCTTCGATCGATGCTTTGTTTAATTAGGGTTTTCATATATATATATATAAGGGAGAAATAATAATGTTACGGTATGTGAGTGGCTAGCTGAAGTAGTGAACATCGCTATCTATATAATGCTTGTAACTTGTAAGGGTCGTTGCAGCTGAAATGATGTTATCCTATAAATATATTTACTGCCATAATTATATGAGGTGTGTACTGTCTTTATTTTCCAGTTGAAGGTTATAAGAACGTTTGATTTTGAGTTGAATTGTGAGCCTGTTATTAAATATTAAAGGGTCTGAAACTGACCAATTTTTATATTAAATTAGTGAGTCACTAGCAATGAAGGTAATAAGGCAATTGGGTTGGCAAGAGCGGAGCTCATTTTTAAAGGTGCGATAACGATATCTAATATTAATTAGAGGCCTTAAAAAATATTACAAAAGTATAGAGGTTAAATTAGACTAGAATAAATTATAGGGACTCAATTTAAAAGTGGACAAAACTATAACAACCAAATGTATATTTTAACTAAAAAAGCTTTTATATAACCTGACAAAAGAAAAAGTACTAGGAAAAAAAGAGTGGAAGAAATTTTCTTCTTCTTTCTTTTTTTTTTTTATCTCTTTATACTTTCTTCCTATTAAAGATCCATATTTTCATCAATTATATTACACAATTTATATGGTCATTATCTGTACGTCATCAAGCAAGCATAAGAGAGAGAAATAACGAGTGTTTTATTGTATTTTTTTCGGGTATGATAAAAAATATGTTCAGATTGACTTGTACATTAATTAAAATTATTTTTTAATGTGATTTTAAGAGAGCGGCCTATATATGCATCAGTTTATTAGATTTACAAAATAATTTTTTTTAAAACATTAGCTTCAATTTTAAATTCAAATAATTAAAGTATAGATGCCACTTTTAGTACCAGAGAAAAAATAACGCAAAAGGAACAGATTGAGCAGGGATTCTGTTCTCTTTACTACTCAATTTGTTGGTAATTGTTGGATCACACTCAGGAACTTTTAGGTCAGAAAGAATCAAACATTTAATATTGTGGCCGGCGTAGCATGAATTGCAGGCCCCAAAATAATAAATATTAAAAAAAAATGAAGTCTTAATTTGTACTGAATGAGTAAATTATTAGCATTTTCATTCTTGATATTTTAATTTTAATTGAGAATGTACACTGTCTCTGAATTTGAATTCTAGATCTAACAAAACTCACCTGTTCTTAAAACCTCCAGGAGGTAGTCCAGTAATAAATAAAGAGTGGATAGTTTAGCAAATAATTAATCTTAAATTCAAATTCTTACTTCGCTACTTTAAAAAAAAAAAAAAGATCCTTTCTTAATCTCTCTAGCCCGAAAAGCATTAAAAATTTGAATTTTTAATTATACCTAAGCTACCAAAGTGATCAAGAATCAAGATCACAGATATCTATATGTCATATATTAATCCTTCACAAATTTAATTTTGTTATTCTTTTGATCTATGGTCGGCTGGTCCAAAATTCTGAGGTTGGTTAAATATTCTTGCAATTTAATTAATTTGAATATTATATAATACATATATTCTTACCCAAATGCAGACTTTAAAATTCGAGTGATCAGATTACTTTCAACTGACCTCACTTCTTCTTAGTTTGTGGATATGAAAACTTCCACAGCTTACTAACAGAAATTCATCTAAGTTTATGATTCATATATATGAATCAAACTTGCATAAGTTTTCTTCTAAAAAATTTTAAACTTTGGAGATATATAGTTAGTTCATTATTAATCACATGGCAATTTTTTTTATTTTCTTTTATCAATAAGTAATTAAAAAGTTTGCTTATATTAAACAGTAATATTAAAGAAAAAAACCTAAGTGTAATTCCTTGTATATTTACTATTAAATTCTGAAATTTGAACAATATAGGTATATATATTCACTACCAAAAAATTAATATTTTAGTGACGGTTGACAACAATTGGTGTTGGGCTGGTCACTCGAATTCACTACCAAAAATTATAATATGTATAGTGTCCTCAAATTAGAACACTATAAGTATTATAATTTTTTTAGTGCCCTTCATTGAATAATCATACAAAATAACTAGGTTAAATTAGTACTATTATGAAGAATGAGAAGAATAGGATGAAACAATCTAGGTTAAAATTAATTAATTACAGTCTATAACGGTTTTTGCAACTGTCGCTAAGGGCAATAGCAACTATTGTCAACCATGTTAAATACATCCAAAAAAAAAAAGCATAGTTATTGCCCTTTTTTTTCTAGTAGTACGTAATTTTTAAAAATAACTGTATATTATTTTTTATAACTCAACATTGCATAATTAATTTTTTTTAAAAAAATTGTACATCTTTTATTTTTAATAAAAATTTAATAACAAAATATAAAAAATTGTAGGTTAACATGGATTATAGATTGAATGTTGGCATGGATCCTCTTTTTTTTTTTTTTGAATGAGGGTCTAGGCCCAGATCATGCCACAGCTAGAAAATGTTGATAGTATATTGGCCAGATATAATAAAAGGCTTGGGAGAGAACAACTGGAAAACTGAACATTGGGCTCATACCCAGGTTTAGCAAGATAATGGGCCACATGATTTGCTGAACAGTCAGCATTATAGCATGGACCCTCTTCAGTGAAATTGGATGTCATTAAATGGGTACATAACATAGTAGTTGTAGTTCATGTACAAAATAAAATTTTAAAATTTAAGATTTTTTTATTTAAATTTGTGAAGGAATATATGACATATATATAGATCTGTGACATATATATAGCATTATATGAGATAATAATGAAAGTCAATAATAATAAAAATCACTCGATAAGTGTCATAAAATAATGAGAGAATATACATAAAACTGTTAAGAATTGGAAAACCCCGAGAACCTAGAGACGGATTTTCAAAAATTGGTTTTGGTTAACTTATAATTAAATGTTATTTTAATTTCATCATAATTATAAGAAAACTGAACATATTCACTCTAATCTTTATATCTGATTATAAAGCGATCCTAACAAAACCTATAACTGACCCTCTAATCAATCTAATATTAGTCTCACTGTAATAACCTTTTTATTATCTGAATTGGAAAGTTAAGCAAATTAATTTTTAAGTTCATAAAATTTCTAAATCACTTTTCATAATTTAGTATGCAATGATGAAATTGTGGGGCTTCTTTCCATGACCTAAAATAATTTGATGAGTAGGTTTGTTGTTAGTTCTTAGGCAAGATACGGATTCTGATTTGATGCATTACTTGCTCATTGCACTCGCACAAGACCTTAATAAATACAATAATAAAAAAATGTGCATGAAAAATCTTGCACTAACAATTGTCAAGTAGAAAAAGTTAAGCAAGGTTGCCAAGTAGGGATGCAGATCCACTCTAGCTCTCTTTTCCTTAAGTTCCTCTCAAGCTCCATGTTTTATTGCCATTCACGGCCTAGAAGTTGAGGGAAGAGGAGCCCAATATACTAGTAGAAACTTTAATTCCATATTTCAAGAGTTTAAGGCAAAACCAAAGCAATTATAAATGGATATTAGAAAATAGAGGCCTTATTGCTACTAGATATCAAAAAATGGAAACTGAAAAATAAGTGGCATATAAAGCTTTGCTTTTGCTTCAAACTCCTGAAGTATGAAATTAAAGTATCCACTAATGTGTTGGGCTCCTCCTCCTTCAACTTCTAGGACTTGAGTGACAACAAAACATAGAGCTTGAGGAAAATCTGAGAAAAAGAGAGTTGGAGCGAATCCGCATCCTTCAGGCAGGAGGATGTTGGTTTTGCTTTTGTGTGGTTTGTGGTCTATTTTTCAACTTGGTTTTGGTTGTCTTAGGAGTTCGTACTTATACCCTTTACTTCTATTTTCTTTAATTTTAGAAACACTAATATATGTAAAAATATATTGAGGTTTTAATCTAATTCGGGACTAAATCATAGAAGTATAAATCTTTAATTTTTTTTAATACTAATTCTTTTCATTCACAATACTCAAACTCAAAATATTGCTTAAAAGAAACAAGAACTGAATTGAACAGTCTCTCCTCCAATCTTACCCATAATATAATATGCTCATTGCCTTTCTTTAATTTTTTATTTTATTTGAGAAGTGTTGTAATGGATAAAGCCCTTTAGAGCATTTACAATGATAATTTTTAAAAGGTTTTTAAATTTAAGAACTAGTTCTTATTTCGGTTCATCACTGTAGTTCATCACACTGATTGTCACGCGTAAGAACAGTTTTTATATAAAAAGTAATAATAAAATAATTAATTCACAATAAATATTAGTAAAAAGTAATAATTCTTAAAGTATTACACAGTTGATTGTGAGATCTATTTGTGAGTTGTTAACAAGTTTATCATTGCAGTGGACAGTTGTTTAAAATAGTGGAGAGTTACTTAAGTTGATGTAACATTGTGGGATCTACAATAAGAACCTAAGTGAGATTTATCACTATAAATGTTCTTACTATGATAAAGCAATATTCCAAAAAAAATATCTATATAATAATGCATAAGAATCCTGCTAAGTGTCACTTAAAGCATTATCCAACATCCATGCGTAAATACTTTAATAAAGTGCATTAGGTTTAGTAAGCGATAATTTTAAGATATTCCGGTTCCACGTGACGGTACTGCTGCGATGCTAAATTAAAGAGCCATGCTTTGGTTGCTTTATATATATGGGCATTTGATCAGCTTCTCACTTTGAAGTCAGAAAACCAGAGATATTTAGCCAAAAAAAAAAAAGAATCAAGCAAGCAATTAGAAACTAATCAAAGTACGGAGTAGATTATTATGGCACAGGCTCCTCCATCAAAGCTTACAAAGATCGCCATGGATGGGTTTGCTCTGATAGACAAGTACTATGCTCCTCCTCCTAGAAAGCCCTGTGAGAAGCTGGAACGTGGGGTTATTAATAGTGACGATGCAGTTTCTCGATTTGGTGCCACAAAGATTGAGAACTCTCCAAACACAAAGCCTCAGAGAAATCGTTGGGAAACACCACTGGTTCACTTGCCTTAGCTACCTCTACTTCCAATGTTGTGCATATATGAAAATCTTCAAAGACCATATACATATGTGTCTGTGTGTATGTATGTATGTTTGTGTGTGTGCGCGTGTATGCATACATGCATGCATGCATGTACCAATGCATGTATTAAGAGCTGAAGGTTGATACATATGCCTTGACTTAATTATAGTTTGTGATATATATATATATATATATAATAGCTGAAGGCTGATGTAAATATATATAATTTACATGTTTGCCTCTTCTCATCAATCAATCTCTGTTTGAAAATATAGATGGGGAAATGAATTTTCTTGATGGAGCATGTGAAAGATAGCAATATGGTATACTTTCCGATTATGACTTTTTTTTTTTTTTTGGGGTTCTTTGTGTTAGTAGACATCCTAAATTTCAATCAGTCCTTTCCCTAAAATAGCTGAAGGCTGATGTAAATATATATAATTTACATGTTTGCCTCTTTTCATCAATCAATCTCTGTTTGAAAATATAGATGGGGAAATGAATTTTGCTTGATGGAGCATGTGAAAGATAGCAATATGGTATACTTTCCGATTATGACTTTTTTTTTTTGGGGTTCTTTGTGTTAGTAGACATCCTAAATTTCAATCAGTCCTTTCCCTAATTATCTCACTTCAATTATATATATATAAAAGAAGACCCTAAATCTCATTTTTCTAATTTCCCGCGTTTATTGTTTCCAAAATTTGACCAAGTGAAACGTAACTCCTATCAGATTACTTGATTCTGAACAAAAAAAAAAAAACAAAATTAATCCTCTTACGTTTGAAAAGGGTCTAATATGTTCTTTTTGATTATGTGAAAGTAATCAAAATCGAGAATCGAAAAAGTAAGAAAGATCGATAGGAGTTTAAGATTATATACAATTTTAAAATATAAATATTAAAATATTTATATAATTTTGTAAATATAAAAAATATTTAAAAATAAATATAATTTATTAAAATATTAAAATATTTCTACAAAATATCTCATATTTCTATAAATTTATCAGTTATTTTTATAAAAAAATTTAAATATCAAACATTAAAAAAATAAGTATTAGGATTTTGAAATTTTGATCTTAAGATCTTATACGATATTGTAAGATTTTAAGATACAATATTTAGATCCCAAAAGATCCTGATGTAAAAAAACTCCTACACAAGATCTTGTTCTTTTTGTTATTAAGATCTTGATCTTGCGTAATCTTACGAACAAGATTTAAATTTTAATTACTATAATTATGTAATTAATGCTTTATTTTTCACCAAAAAACAATGGTCTATGGATTATATTGGCAGGCCACAACGATAAGCAGGCGACAGATTGGCCAACAAAAGAACGACTTCAAATGTTCACGGAATTTTGAATTTTCAAATCGAGTGGTTTGAGTGCTGAAAAGAAAATCATGAAGTCTATTAATTAGTCAAAGTAGTCAACTTAATTAACGGATTTTCTTTTTAAAAAAATTGACTAAGATTAATAACCCTTTAACTTTATTCAATTTGAACCATCAACTAATTAATTAATTAGCTTCCGTAATTTTAATCTTAGTGACTAACCACTTATAATATCTGACGCAAAGCAAATAGAATTAGGAAAAAGATACTTGAAATCGGATAGAGATTAATTAAAAAAAAAGTGCATTCTTTCATAAAAACATCTTTTAATACTATGAAATTCATTTTTAATCAAACAACCGAAATTTTGTGATATTTTGAATAAGGATGAGACTTAATTATGTATAGTATCTTATATTTTTACTGTATCAAGTTTTCTATTTGAAGAAGAACAAGTGTAAAATGTTTAGAAATAAACCAATTTTAAAATCCATACACCTCGAATTTTGATTGAAAAACTTGATACAAAAATATAAAAAATGTTAAAATATATTTGAGGTCCCTCTAGTTTCATCCAAAAATGATATTCGTCCCTATATTTTAAAAGTAATGAATTTAGTCCCTATAGTTTCAAAAATCATAAAATTGGTCTATGAGGTTAGTCAACCATTAGTCAATATTTTGACTAGTACACGTGCTACTAACTAGGCTGCCACGTGACAAAAAGTATCTATCATGTGAACTCCCTAAAAAAAAAAGAAGAAAGACTTCAGTTTATATTCACTTAGGTCTTTGGTCAAGATTTTACGTTTGTCCAATTTTTTTTATATAAATTCGTTTTCTACTTCGTCTAGGTCTCTAGTTTAAGAATATATATTTTTCTTTGTCAAAATATCCCCTTTAAACTTTTCAATTTGTTCTCTTTAGTCATTGTTCTTCACTTTCATTTTTTTTTCAAGGTTTGGTCTTTCAAATCATTCCATAATTTCATTTTTAGTCATGATACAATTTAATCTATCATTTCTACCTAAAAACAATACAAGAAATGAATTAAACTTAAGTTTCAAGGCTTATTTTTTATTCACTTAGGTTCTTATTCAAAATTTTCCTTTTGTCCAATTTTTGATATAAACTTATTTTCTACTTTGTCTAGGTTCCTAGTTTAAGTTTTTTTTGTCAAAATTATCCCCTATAAACTTTTCTGTTTATTCACTTTAGTCACTATTCTTCACTTTCATGCTTTTTTTTCCTCATGGTTTGGTCCTCAAATCAGTCCATAATTTTATTTTTGGTCATGATATAATTTAATTTCTCATTTATATCCAAGAATAATACAAGAAATAAATTAAAATTGAAATTTCAAAGCTTATCTAAGTGAAACCAAAACTCCCAAATGCATATTCATATATCAATATATATGAATTTGAAAAAAAAAGTATATGATAATCTAACCATTAAAACTCAAATACAATCCAACAATCAATGATATTGATGCAACAAACTTGCATATTTTATTATATATGGGCCATAATTATATTTTGTAAAGTTTTGTTTACCTAAGTGAATAAAAAGTAAACTTTGAAACTTGAATTTTAATTCATTTCTTGTATTGTTCTTGGTATAAATAATAGATTGAATCATATCATGACTAAAAATGAAATTATTGATTGCTTTGGAGGACCAAACCTGAGAAAAAAACATGAAAGTGAAGAATATAGACTAAAGTAAAAAATTAAAAAATTTGTAGGGAATATTTTGTCAAAGAAAAATAATATTTTTAAGCTAGGGATCTAGACAAAATAGAAAACGAGTTTATATAAAAAATTGGACAAAAGAAAAATTTTGACCAAAGACCTAAAAATAAAAGCTAAACCTTGAAATTCATTTCTTGTATTGTTTTTAGATAAAAATAATAGATTAAATCATATTATCACTAAAAATGAAATTATGGATTGATTTGGAGGACCAAACCGTGAGATAAAAAATGAAAGTAAAGAATAAGGACTAAAGTGAACAAGCTAGAAAGTTTGTAGGGGATATTTTGATAAATAAAAAATATATTCTTAAATTAGGGATCTAAACGAAGTATAAAACGAGTTTATATAAAAAATTGGGTAAAAGGAAAGTTTTAACCAATAACATAAGTGAATAAACTGAAACATTTCTTTTTTTTTAGGGATCCATGTGGCAGATGCTTTTTACCACATGGTAGCCCAGTCAGTGCCATATATATTAGTCAAAATGTTGATTGATGGTTGACTAACCTAAAACTAACCCAAGGATTAATTTCATGATTTTTGAAACTATAGAAACTAAATTCATTGCTTTGAAAGTATAAGGACCAAAATCATTTTTGAGTGAAACTATAGGAAGTTCAAGTATATTTTAACCTATAAAAAACCACCATTAAGTTTCCTCTTTTGAGTAAATCAAATCAATTGTCACATATTAAAAAGAATTTTTTTAACTTTTTTTATAAAAAAAGTTTCAATTTATTTAATTAAGTCCTTGGTCAAAATTTTTTTGTCCAATTTTTGATATAAACTTGTCTAAGTCCCTAGTTTAAGAATCTATTTTTTTTGTCAAAATCATCCCTACAAACTTTTTAGTTTATTCACTTTAGTCCCTATCCTTCACTTTTATGTTTTTTTCTCATGGTTTGGTCCTCCAAATCAGTCCATAATTTTTAGTCATAATATGATTTACTCTATCATTTCTACTAAAAAAAATACGAGAAATGAATTAAAATTTAAGTTTCAAAACTTACCTTTTATGAGAAGGAGATATATGCAACCTTACAAACCTTGAATTTTAATTCATTTCTTATATTGTTCTTAGGTAGAAATAATAGATTGAATCATATTATAACTCAAAATGAAATTATACACTCATTTGGAGACTAAACCGTGAGAAAAAAGTATGAAAATAAAGAACAGAGACTAAAGTGGACAAACTAAAAAGTTTGTAGGAGTGATTTTGACAAAGAAAAAAATAAATTCTTAAACTAGGGACTTAGACGAAGTAGAAGATGAGTTTATATTAAAAATTGGACAAAAGAAAAATTTTGACTAAGGATCTAAGTGAATAAACTTAAACCTTTTTTTTTAATTTTTTTTAGGGAGTCCACATGCTAGATTTTTTTACCACATGACAGCCTAGTCAGCATTTCTATTAAATTGATTGACAGAGTTGCAAAAAAAAAAGTATATATGATAAAAATTGAATAAGTGGGTTAAAAAAAACTTTTAAAACATAAATAAAATTTGGTGTAAACTTTAAAAATATAACGTACCATTTTGCTTTAATTATAATTTTCAAAGTGTCATAATTGAAAGAATTTAACTATTGCAAGTCGCCCTCAATTGTTCTATACAACTATTTGCCATATATTAAAAATAAATAAGTAAATGATAGAAATTAGAATTTTCAGTAATTAGAATACGGATGAAAATTTAATTATGTGAAGGTGAGAAATTAAATATAGCATCTTTAATTATATACTGGCTGTAACCCGTTAGTCCGCTCAAATGTAGGTTTAGAGTACGACTCGCCTGAAATTGAAGCATCCAATAGCCTAATGTGAAACGAGAGCTCTTCAATTAAAATTGAAAGATCAAGATTGAAGATAAAAATCTTTAAATCTTAGCACTAATGCTAAAAATAAATACAAATTAATAAACTGCATTTTGGCGTATTCTTGTGATTTGGCCACACAATGCATATAACTAAAGATTTATTAATTCATTAATTGTGTAGTTAAAGCAACGAATTTGGAGAGGAAAAGCTGCTGTGTGGAATTGGATTCAAAATGTTTCCCATTAAGATCTTCCTTCTGCCTTTAGGAGTAGGGCCCAGAAAAAATCGAGCTCAAAAGTCTCAGTTCAATCACAACACAATGTTATTTTTAATTATCTTTTATTAATCAACGGATACAAATGCGCTGTTAATAGTAACCAACCAATTAAAACTTCGACTCTATAGGGGATAATCCACCATCAGATTCGTTGTTGGATATTTTTATCATAAAATAGTAAAAAATGCTTTAATTACTTTTCCTTGGATGCTTCATGATTTAATATGCTATAAGCAGTGCTTCACATTTGCTTTCTTTGTCCTTTTCAGTTTTTGAACATTGGCCCATTAAACCTCTTTTAATCTTGTTATTGTACATTGAAATCAATTTATTTACAATCAAAGGCTTTAAATGTTGCTTTAAATGGTGACCAATGGGAAGAAGAGGAAGCAATTATATGTATATGGAATGTGTGGGAGATACATAGATAAAAATTAGAAGGGATAAAGTAGGTGTAATATATATATGATGGAAAACATAAAAGGTATATATACTTGTGTGATATTTTAGGGAGATAAGGTGTGTGAGAAAAAAAAGTTATGTCTACATTTTTTTTGTAGACATTGTACACCGAACAAATGAGTCATGAGTTATTGTATCTTAAAAGTAGTACGTATATGTATTCTTACACCAAGTGATATAATAAAATCAAATCGTAAGAGATGTGAAATTATTTTAAAGATATACGAACTATCTAAACCTCATCCTAATACCAAACAATTTATATTTTAATGTTAACTTTCAATCTCTTCCATTTTGTATTTATTTTTATTTTCAAGTTGGTACTCCAACAATGCAAGCCTAAGAACGAATCAATTCTGAATTAAGATCTCATAAGAAAGTAATTTTGTATAATTGCCGAATATTAAACCTTTGATTAGTGCATGTCTGTATGAAGAGCAAAATCATGCAGGTGCAAATCCTTTTACTGTGATAAATAAAATAATATTCCAACTCAGATATACTTATATCCAAAAAAGCAAATATTAAATTATATTTCCCTAGCTATAACATTGAAATTTTCTAGTTGGTTCCGCGCTTAGGAATGCTAAAGAATCACTTTAATTTTCCCTATCTATAAATTGGGGGCTTAAGATTTCTCTAAAGAAAAAAAAAAGTCCTTTAAACCCAAAAAGCAGCCTCTATCCTTCTATTGAAGGACTTTTAACGTAACGTTCTAAAACTTCTTTCCAAAATAATGTATATCTTCCTGAAACTTTTTTTCTCGATCTTCAGTATACTAGTGAGAAGAAAGAGATGAAGTATAAAAACCCATCGAGTAGATTAAAAAACATTATTAAATTCAAAATAGTGAGACAACTATATGTGTAAATAAATAAAAGTGAGAAATGCTTCGCAAGTATTTTCAATCAAAATTTAATTTCATAATGAGAACGGGTTAACTGTCAGTAGTGTAAGATTTAGTGTATGTTTGTAAAAAAATTTGGTAAAATTAATTTTCAAAATTGATTTGTGTAAAAGTGAATTTACATGAATGTGATTTATATATGTTTAAAAATTATTATCATTTAAATGATTTTGAAAAAATAGATTTTATTTGGATATTGGTTATTAAAATCACTTTTGTATGTGTATTTACTAGAAAGTGTAAAAATTTTATATTGTCTTATTCTTTTTACCCTTATTATTTAATTTCACTCATTTATAGATATAATAAAATAAATTATATGAATGATCTAATATTAATTTTTTTCACTGTAGATACTAATATTTGATTAAAAATATACATAAATTAGCTTTTTAACAAAATTAAAGTACATAGTCTAAATAATAAGTACAAACATAAAATCATATTTAACGACAAAAACAATCTGTCTACGAAACTTTCATTCCAAAATGGTTTAAGACAGAATTTGCGATAGATCAACGATAGAATTTGCAATAGAATTTTAAATTAGGGACGGATTAGTGACAAATTTGAGACAGAAAAATTTTGTCGCTAATTTCCATCACAATTTTTTTTGTAGTGATAGGGGCTCAAAAGAAATAGAACAAATAAGTTTGAGGTTCAAGTGTAATTTTTCAAAAAAGTGGGGCTCAAGAGTATAATTTTTTGAAGGGCAAAAAATTGCAAATTTTGCTAAAACTCAAACCGCCATTTTTGGCCATCTCGGTAGCCCCAGTTTGGCTCTTTTTGTGATTCTTCATTCTTCCTTTCTTCTCCTTTCTATTTTTTTTATCAGTAAAAAAATTTTATTGTACATAAACCAACAAGATACAAAGACTAATGCCCAGCACTACATAAGTTGAGTCAGAATGCTCAAGACAACATTTACATTAGTAATGTCAAACAAGCTAGTCTGAATTAGCCCATCGTGAGTAAAAAATAAATAGGTTTCAAATTACATGTTTAAGATTGTCAGTGTTGGACCGTGGACCTAAACAATTTGACTGGAGAACTACTTTTTTTTTTAAATATTTAATAATATAATTTTAAACATGTATTTGGGGCCACAGGCTAACCTGTGGGTTTCGATTCGACACTATTATTATATCCATCTACTCCACCTAATTCTATCAATTAGAGTAAAATTGAGATTCTACAGCATCCTCATTTTAACAGTATAGTTAGCACAGTCAATTAAGCCCTGTGGTTCGTAAGTCAACCTGGGCCTGCTCATTTATGGGAGGGCTTGGGTTTCTCGATTTAAACCCATTTCTATTGGTCCTTTTAATCTGTGGATCGGCTCTTTTTTTTTTTTTACAATTTTGATTTATAATATATATGATGTTTATATATTTATTTATTAGTATATATAAGTATAGATGCTTATATATTTCTTTATTTTAATTAAATTTACTTCTTTATATTTTGTAAACAAAATCAAATAAATAATTTATAAAATATACATAACTTAATTTTATTTCAATAAACTAAGTAAAGAAATATATTCCTAACTAAATAAATAATAGTTTAGGCATATTTAAAGTAATATTTATTTGTCTTTAAGTCAAAATTTTTTTAAAAAAATTAGAACAAAAAAAATATACTTAGCCTATGAGTTAGCCTGTTAGCCAATAAGACCAAGTACGAGTAGATTTGGGCATCATATCTCAACCTTGTTTATAAACAGGTCAGGTAGAGTGAGTTGACAATGTTAACTATATATATAATAGACCTCTGTGTTACTTTGTGAATAATCAAAGCATTCTGACCACAACTAACTGACTCTTACTTGAAGCTTTTCTGATAAACCAACTCATCCTTAGGGATGGCAATTTCGAACCAAACTCGACTGACCCAGTCTGCCTCGACCTGTTCGGGTTGAATTTTTCAACAGTTAACCAGGGAACGGGATAGGTTCGGGGATTTTCCCAAACTGGGGACGGGGTAGTATCTTCCCCGCCCCGTATATTTTATATGTATATAAAATTATATATATATATATATATATATATATATATAAAATATAATATAATATATTTTTTTATAAAATATTATGAAAGATTAATTTATTAAAATAGGGGCATCAGTATAGTTATTTGTCATGGATGTCCTTCCTTTTATTACTACTGACTTGAGATATAATTGTTGAGGGTTGTTGGATATGAATCATGTGGTTTAAGAGAATATCTTCAACCACAAATATTCCATTCTAATGATCTATTGTAAAAGGTCATCCCAAGAAATTAGACTTCACGTATCCATCTTTATTTGATGTACTGCATTTTCAAAGGCCAGTGTTTCTCTTTCAGTATTTTCGTGATTGCTATTCTCTGTCCCTCTGCATTCTTTTATGCTCATAATAATGATTAATATACTTGAAATTCTTCTTAGATGTCTCACCTCGCACAACTCATGTTGTGGTTAGAAAGATATGTAATTTGATGATTGATGAAGCAGTTCATGCATGACAACTTTTTAGAGATTTATGAATGAGACTTTTTTTAATATTGATGTGTAGATATCTTAACAAATTGATGAATATTGTGCTTTTTTAATTAATTTTGTTGAGTATTTTGTATTGAAATTTATTATGATAAATTTATGAATGTTACTTAAAAAAATATGTTGTTAGATGTTGCGGGTCAGGTACGGGAAAAAATCACTAGTTTTCATGGTTTCGGGGTGGGAACGGGTACTAAAATTTCTTGCATGTTCGGGGATGGGGTAAAACAAAAAAAACCCGCGGGGTAACGGGGCAGGGACGGGGCAGCGGGTATGTGTGCGGGGAGGGGACGGGTAGTGAAAAACCCGCCCCGATCCGCCCCATTGCCATCTCATCCTCCACCAACCAAAAGTCCTTCTGGGCATTTCAAACACTAATAGAAAAAAATTAGTAATAGATTGAAATCTGTCTAATTCTGTCATTTGGTACATATTTTAGTGAAGAATTTTAGTTTGTCACTAATTTTTTAACTCTTTAAAAATTATTAATAGATTGAAATTCGTCATAAAATGTGAGATTTAACGATGAATTTGGTCTATCAATAATTTCTATCATTTAATGACAGATTTCTTTTGTTATTAAAATTTGTCTCTAATTTTTTGATTTGATGACAAAAAATTCTATCACAAATTTAAAAATTTCGCCCAGTGAATTATTGATGGAAAAAATTGTGATTGATTCAAGTCTATCACAAAATAATTATTGACCCCGTTTTTAGTGACAAATTTGTGATGAAAGTTTATGTCACAAATTCATCACTAAAAACAAAATTGTTGACGGATTTACAGAATAATTGATAAATTTTTTTGTCACTGATTTTGTTATTTCTAATAGTGGCATTTTTGCAAAATTTGGCTCCATACTGCCACGGAGAAAGGGCACTCAAAGAAGAGGTGACTAGTGCTTCCAATTTTTCTTTTCTTTTTAAGTCTCTCTTAAGCTCTTTTTAGCTCTCCCTCTCTCTCTCTCTCTTGACTAGCTATCACTCACGAATTACAGGTGGAAGGAAAAAATAAAGATGTGAAGGGAAAAAAAAAAACAGGAAAGTGCGTAAATTAATACCAACGCAAACAAGTACAGCTTGCTTCAATCCAAATGTGAGTTTGCAAAGAAATTAGATTCTACAAAATGATTCAAGGCACAACCAAAAACGAAAGATTTTGTCGAAAAGGCGCTTTTAAAGTGGAGTTGACAAAATTGACCCTATTTTGCCCACTTAAGGAGCATGCTAAATTAGTCTAGTTTGTCTAACGTGCGGGTAACTTGTCTTTTTCTTTAAAATATTATATATATATATATTAAATATTAATAATATTAAGTTGAATAATATAAGAAGAATAAGAGAAATTATTTGAAGATAATTTCATATTAAATTTATATAATCATTTAATCCTAATTAATGAGAAAAGATAACATTAAAGAAAAAAAGAGAACAACTCAAAAATAGAGAAAGAATATTTCCATTTTTAGCTTTTTTTTTTAAGTTCCAAAATTTTAAATAAATATATTTCTCTCCTTTTTTTAAGCAAATGGAATATTCTTTATTAGTTTTTTGTTTTAAGAAAAATTAAAAATAAACAGATGGTGTGGACTATTGGGCTGGCTCATTTGGTCTGTCAACTTGCACTTGTCGAGTCGGGCAACATTGGATATGTTTGGTAACTCAGTGAACAAATGTGAGTGAGATAAATTAGGTTTGATTGAACTTAGTTGAAAAAAACTTAGGTTTGCATGAATGTGATTTATGTTTATTGGAAATTTAGACAAACGTAGTTTAGACCAGATAAACGTGGTTTGGTGCAAAACATGATGTTTGGATGTTGGTGTACAAACGTGGTTTGAGATGTGTAATTACCAGAAAACGTATAAATTTAATATTTTATTTTTTGATGTACCATTAATATTTATTGTTATTTATTTTAAGCTAACTTAATGAATTATATCAATGTTTTAATAAAGTGTAGTATTTTTTTTTTTGGTTTATTTGTCTAATATTACTAATTATTCACTAGTTACACATTAGAATATTTTTAAAATTTAAACAATTTGAACTAAGTATAAATTGCTAATAAATTGTTACTAATAAATTGAAATTTTAATTAAACACTAATTACTTATGAGAAAAAAATATGAAATACTAGTGATGATCAATATGCAAATTATACAAAATTACTAATTATTCACTTGTTACTCTTTAAATTTATTTTTTTGAATTTAATCATTTGTAACTAATTTTCTTAATTTAGTGACTACCCAATTTTTTAAGTTAATAATAGTTAATTATATTACTAATTGAATTTTGATTAATCTCTCATTATTTATTGATTACTAACTAATTACCAATTAATCAATATGTATAAAAGGTGATTAATCAATATGGGAAAAAATTAAAAGAAAAAGAGATGGAAAATAAATATTTTATTTTGTATATATTTTTAATTATTAGAAAATTAAACTGATAAAAAAAATTGTTTTTAGAGAGAGCCCATGTCTAGCATGATTTTAACACTATTAGTATTATTTTAATATAATAATATACAATACAATATGTATTAATATAACACCATTCATATTAATTTAATATAATACAATATGTTATCATTCATTATCCAGAGTATCGTCTTTGACGTTACAGGCATCATCTTCGACATTACAGGCACCATCGTCTTCATCTCCGTGGACGTTGGACAGAGACAGGGACTAGTGAACACTACAAGCATCATCGTCTTTGTTTCAGACTTTTCTTGCTCACCTTTATGATGATGCTGAGTGGTTTCAGTTAGATTAATTATATTCTTCAAGTTCCATCCTCGTTGGCTTACTTCAATAGCTCTTCCATTTCCATTTTCCATATTTTTCATCAATATCTTGTGGATGCGATACAAATGATGAAGTTCATATACCTGTATAATACAACATAAACAATCCAAGTTACTCAAGCTCTATAGATGCTGCTTGAGGATGACGAAAAAATCCAAAAGGATGGAATTCAGAAAGAAAAGTGCTTGGTCCCTGAAAGTCTCTTCATGCTTTAACATGGCCATCCTCATGAATTCACTGTCGCTTGGCTTGATAAGTTTCTTCATGGGTGCTCTGTTTAATTTCAAGGATGGATAGTGAACTCGTCCTTCTATGAAATTTGCGTTCAGGTCTGCTTCTTCATTGCTCAGAGATGACTGCGCCGTCATCACCTCTATCTGCATCTCTCGCAGCACTTGCATCACGTACAGCAACAACCCCTCCCTATTCACGCACTCAAGCTTCAACAGCGCATCGCTCTCTATAATCGACACCTGCAGCGATGTCCTCACCTGAATCAATCACAGCTCAAATTAAAACAAAAAACAGGGGCAAACATAGGAGATTCAGCAGAACAAGAGGGATGCACGCAAGGGATGAGATTCAACCGGAAAATGCACACAAAACAAAATCAATGAGATTCAGCTGGAAAACATGGTTGGACCAGAGCTTCAGAACTTCAACACGACGCATACACACACAGAGCAACGCCACTTGAAAATGAGGGATAAAGGAGGAAATGAGATTAAAGACACAAAGCATACCCTTACTAACCAATCTAACCACGTTTAATTTGCTGCAGAAGCTTAGCCCCGACACTTTGAAGCCACCGATGGTACGTTGAACAAACCATGGGTAGTGCTACCATGAAGTGCTGCCAAACATGCCAAATTTTTACATACCATGTTTAATATGAAACGCGATCCGGTGCCTCTACAAGCACCGTGTTTAACCGTTGTTAAAAATTATTGTTTTTATTTTTTTATAAATTTTTAGCAACAGTTTTAAAATTGTTGTTAAAAACTTTTTGACAATAATTTTAACCGTACTTGTCCAAATCCTGATTCCATTTAATATATACTGAAACGTGGATAGGATTGTCCTAATGTATTGCCAAACAAGTACATAATACTAGCTTATTTTAACAGTTCTACTTCAATATCTTACAATAAAAAAGAGTTGTTATTGACTGATCTAACTGTTTTTATAAAATCGAATAACTAAGTATATGAATATATAGTTATATATATTTTTAATATTTAAAATGTATAGTACAAAATATTTTTGGAATGTATTGATGTGCATAAAGTAATTTTAAATTAATATCAAATTTCGTAAAGATAATTTCATGATAAAAACTTTTAATCCAATTGATTTTGTTAAAAAAAAAAATCATCGTACAAGAACTTATTCAACAATCTAAGATTATTTCTAATTAATAGCAGTATCAATTGGTAATTATGATACACATGCACTTTCACTCAATTATTTCATTATAAAATAAATTTTTTTTGTTAGTCCAATAAATATTGGGAGGGAAGTTAAATAAGTACCTAAAACTTTTTTAGATTTTTTTCCTTTTCAAGAATGTATGTAATCTTTTTGACAATTTGTGTAAAATACGCTAGAAAAACAACTTGACCAATATTCATATGAAAGTTAGCCCACTCAGAACAACAATAGTGATAAATCTCACTAAAAGCATGCAATAAATAAATGATAAAGAGGAAAAAATGTGTTTGTTATGAGATGGAAAAAAAGAAAAGAAAAAGATGTATATATTGTGCTTGGTATGTAATTTTTTAAGGGAGAATATGAAAGCATTGGAGTAATTTGATAATATTACCCCTAAGTTCAGATTAGTTTTGAAAAAAAAAAAATGGAAGCCCAATCAGAGTTAGATCACTCTCCGATGCTTCGACCTCAGTCTCCTTCCATCGACATTGTCAACCCTATCCCAGCCTGAACTTAGACTACATGAACCCTTCCATTGACAGTTAGACCACGTGAACGCTGGCATAAATCCATCAAGTTTTGTTTGCAATTAAGAGAAAGCAGCTGTGAAGAAGAAAAAGGATTACTAACAGGTGAAGCAGGGCAACGACGCGACGCGACAAGAAGCTCCATCCAACAGCTCAATCAATGGCACCATGATGGTCCACAAGACAAACAAAGCATGGGTCAGATGTTGTGTAGGGCTTCCGAGGGTAGAAGATGGAATTGCGCACTGAACAGGGTGGCCAATTCCGACATGAATGCGTCCTCTTTGCTTTTCCCGTGCATCTTTCCTCTTCTCACTGACGCCTTTCCATCGACAAGATGAAGGGAATAAAAAAAATGGAAACTAGAATTCCATTTTCCAGCCACTACACTGTGCCTTGACCCATACCAAATGCATCAAGAGTGTATAGTACTAGAATGGAGGACTTCCATTCCCAGTCCAAAGGGGTACCAAACAGCCTGCTAAGTTTCGAGCAAATCCAGTTTTGGGTAGAAAATAAGGTTGTTTTATGACAAACCAAAGTTTAGGTAAAATTAATCTTGCAAAACCTTGGTTTTGAAATTTTTCACTGATTTTCCTAACGTGCATATAGTTGTTGGAGCTCTTCTCTCTGTTGGATGGGTGGTAATAACTAGAAATGTAATTAATGCTCCATTTTCTCTTCATTCTCCATAAATGTTCTAGCCTTCATTGCTTCTATTGAAGTGATTTGAGGAGGAAGAAGAGTTTGTTCTTTAATACGGAGGTGATTTGATAGAAGAGACTTACTTTTATTTTTATTTTTTTGATTAAATGGAAATATTATCTATTAAATGCATTAAGGCATAAAGCCTGAAATACATAAGATAATATAAGACTTCAAGATAACTCAAAGACAAATCAGACTTGAATTCATGAAAAACAAATACATAAATTTAAGACAACACATATTAATAAGTACCTAAGTTTTTAGAGAGGCAATACATCTCTAAACTAAAAGGTTAAAATAGAAAGCTTAACCCAAACAGAACCTAGTGGGTTGTAAAGCCCAAATAGCATTTTTTTTTATAATAAAACAAAAAAATAGCAAAATATAGGTCTGGAGATCTGAGAGTCTAAAACACATCCCTCCTTCATGCCATCTGAAGCAAGAGGGAGGCAAGCAGATGGCGAGAAGAAGACGTCATCGAAAAGGGGAGCAAGGGTTGGGTAGAGACTGCAGAAGAAGATGGTCTAATTGTCTAATGTTATGACTTTGAGTCTATAACAGCCTACGACACAACTATCTGATTTCATTCTACTTATTGAACATTAATTCTCAAACCCTTCTTTGGTGAATGGCCCACAAGATAGAAAAGTAGCAAGGGAACTTTCTACTTTATTTTTTTGGGTCGAAAGAGAACTTTCTACTCTAGTGCAAGCTAATTGCTGAAGCTTTTTGTGGGCTTGAACAGATTGGGCCGAAATAAAAAAATCTAAGGCCCAAGAATTGTTACATACAAACAAATTAGAAGCCCAATAAAGCAATGGCTCAAATTCAGAAGATATTCAAACAAACCAAAGGCCTGATTTCACAAAATTTCTCTTTGCCCCATTTTTTCATAAAATCCAAAATGATTAAAATTAATCCTTACTTCAACGGTTTATATCAGCAAGAAATCGTCATGTTTCAGGAAACTTGCAAGTTGAAAAGGATAGACGGCTTTTTCCAACAAGTGGGCCTTGAAACGGGCCATATAGTTATTGTTAATTCCAAGATGACTGCACCTTTTTTTTATTTAATATTTATCTTGAGTTTTATTTTGGTTTTTAATGGTTTTTTATGTCAATTTTATTCTATATATTTTTTTTATTTTAATTTTATTTTTAAGGTTAACGTAATTAATAAGTTTGACAAGAAATATTAATGTAAATTCTTTTAAGTGGCATGTAATTTTTTTTAAATAATATGTAAATTTTTTTACGTGACACATAAAATATTTAATCATTAATTTAGAATGAATAAAATAAATAAAAAAGTAATATTTTGGAGTAAAAATAAAATTTAGTCAAATATTTAAGACAAAATTAAAATTAAAATAAATTAGTATGACATGTTAATAATGATTGGATCACATAAAAAAATCCACAACAATATTGTTCTTAAATTATGTTAATAATATTAACTTTAGAGATAAAATCGAAACAAAAAAAGAGATAAAATCAACACAAAAAATATTAAAAAATTAAAACTTAAAATATATTCAGAAAAAAAATTTACTTTTTGCGATATTTTTAAAAACTGAAGTTTTTTTCTAGAAAGGATGAAAACTAAAGTTAAGATGCTTCAAAAGAGGAAATAATAAAATAATGCGTAAGGAATCGGATTCGTCAAAGAAGGAAACTTCCCAATGAAGTTAATTCATCTGATCATATATCTGATGCCAATTATTGAATCTTCATGATAAATCTTGGGAAGAATCATTTACTCAATTAATCCCGCTTCTTCATTAAAATTAGTTAACAGCTATTAACTAAGGGTATATAATCACGTGAGAAATTAATCTATGCATGCATATTTTATCCGTAACTTTACTAATTGGTTTAGTTCCTTTAGTTATAGCCTAAAAGAAGCACACACGTTATAACATTATTCCTTTATAGTTTGACGGTTTGACCCATCTCTGGATATCACACAATAATTTACATTGGGCCTACACATTATTTTAGATTTGAATAAATATACAAATTGATAATTATGGGAGTGTTTAGTGTGCAAGGATATTAAATTATTCTTAAAAATATTTTATGATAATATTATATTTTCATGATTGATGTATGGTTTTAAAAAATAATTTTTAGAAATGTGACATTTTTGAAAATCAAACATTTTCACAATTTTTTTTTTATTCTCATAGGATTGGTAAAAATGATAGATTCTCATGGAAAAAATTTTTCCGACATAAAATTATCACTTTAATTATATTCTCTACTTTAAATTATTAAAAATTAAAATACTATTTTGGTCTCTCTCAAATAATATATTTCTCAATTTCTTCCCCTAGAACATTGTCTATTAAACTTGGTCCTTGACATATAGGTAATTTTTAATTTAGCCCCTCACACATAAATTATTTCCCATTTAATCACTAATTAAATTATATTTTTAATTTGGTCCTTTATATATGAATATTTTTCAATATGGTCCTTTCTATGAAATATTTCTCAATTTAGTCACTTATAAAATTATCTTTTCAATTTGGTCCTTCACACACACACACACACACACACACACACACACACACACACACACACACACACACACACACACACACACACACACACACACACACACACACACACACACACACACACACACACACACACACACACACACACACACACACACATAAATATTTTTTAATTTGGTCTCTCACATAAAATATTTTTTAATTTAGTCATTCAACAAATTACATTTTTTGTTTAGTCCTTCACATATGAATTTTTTATTTCGGTCTCTCACATAAAATATTTCTTAATTTAATCATTCATAAAATTATATTTTCTATTTGGTCTTTCACATATGCATATTCTTTAATTTGGTCCCTCACATATAAATATTTCTCAATTTAGTCACTTATAAAATTATTTTTTCAATTTGGTCCTTCACAGATGAATATTTTACAATTTGGTCCCACACATATACATATTTCTCAATTTAGTCACTCATAAAATTATCTTTTCAATTTGGTCCTTCACATATTGATATTTTTCAATTTGGTCCCTCACATGAAATATTTCTCAATTTAGACACTCATAAAATTATTTTTTTAATTTGGTCCTCCACATATGGTTATTTTTAAATTTGGTCCCTCATGTAAAAATAGTTCTCAATTTAGTCACTTACAAAATTATTTTTTTCAATTTGGTCCTTTGCATATGGATATTTTGCAACTTGGTCCAGCACACTGAAATATTTCTAAATCTAGTCACCATAAAATTATCTTTTCAATTTAGTCACTCACGTATAAATATTTTTCAAAATTGTACTTAAAGAAAGTAGTGCCAAGTATATCGATTCCACAAAAAAGATGGCCAAAATGCGGACAATCATTCCCAATTAGCAGATTGTGCAATTTGCCTAAACAATTTTAGAAGTCGGCAATAAACTCCATCATATATACCCCTTCATTGTACTTTTTGTCCAAACCCTAACACTAATTGTCCATGTAGTTTGAAAAATGTTAAATTGAGCAAAAAATAAATATGACCAATCATCCTAAGTGACAGAACAATGACTTTTTTTTTTCCTTGTTATTTTCTCCTGCATTTTTGCAATTAAAAAAAGGCCTCCTAAGGATATATGTGTGTGTATATATATATATATATATATATAGGTTAATTTGGCCCTTTTTAACTTGCATGGATAAGTAATATAAGATTTTTGGAAGAAAAAAAAAGTCAAATGAGGAATTATGGTACACAAAATTAAAAGTTTATAAGAGTCTGTTGCCAAATTTTAAAGTTGAAGAGTAAATTGCGCGCAAACCTTGAATTGAGGAGAATTCTTTGCATTTTAGCCCAAAAAAAAAAACATTCATTCTTCTTTTGAGTTAGAAAATATGATAAAAATTAATAAAAAAGGCAGTGTGGGAATAAGATTCGCCATGCTTCCCTATTTTGTTTTTTCTCCCCTGCCTTAAGACTGAGAAATAATATAACTCAAGTTGAATAGAATCTGTTATTAATGAGTAATGTCCACGCTATCCCAAATGTAGGATAGGTGACAATGATTGAGATTTCTATTTTATTTTATAATTGCCATGAATTAGCGAAAAAATATTATGAGACAGATATTTTAACAGCATATTCTGCTCTATCCCAAGCGTAACAGAGGAGCTTGAGATTTAACTACATTTCTATCATTCTATCCAAGTACGCGTATATATATATATATATATATATATGTTTTAATGATAAATACGAATATATTCCATCCATCAATAATTCTTGCTTTATCAATTAAGAACCTATTAAAATGAACCAAAGAAACTCAAATTCATCACAATCATTGATATACGTTTGTCCTTAATGGAGATATCTTATATATATGTCTTCACTTCCGTTAATAAGCACCCAGAAATAGTTCTTTTAAGTACTTACTCTTAAATATATATAAAGTTACAGCTATTAATTAACATATAATTTTGTTTTCTATGCGCTTATCCTGAGTCCCATGTTTTAACAACAATTTGGCCTAGCACTTGGGTCCTAGTTACTACAAGAAAAACAAAATATCAGACATTAAATTTTTCTCTAAAATATATGTTGGAGACAAAATTAGAAACGATAATTAAATTTTGTCTTAAAAAAAATGATGTGGTTAAATTTTTGAGACAAAAATTGCCATGAATTAGAGAAAAAGTATTATGAGACGGATTTGAGACAATTTTTGTTTTTTATTATCTATAATTTCTTGATTTTTGTAAAGTAGAATAATTGTCATCGAGTAATCTTGACCAATAATATGCTAAAGGAATCACTTTTAGTTCCTATAAAGGGAACATGAGCTTCTCACCTTTGAAGCAAAGAAACCAGAGATAGATAAGAAACAAAGCAAAAAGTAGGACTTTCATTGACCGTCATCGATCTATGGCTCTCCCAGCAGACCTGAGGAAGATCGGTTTAGAAGGGTTCGCTCTGATAGATAAGCACTATGGAAGACAAACACGTTGGGCAGGTCAAGTGCCACACGATGAGATGGAACAGCCAGCCATAAATATCATTGATGTAGCCCCTCACCATGGTGGCGTTACGAACTTGAGGTGCACCACCAAACCAAAAGCACAAGGTCATTACGTTAGACAATTTAAATATTGATTAAGCTATATATGACATACCACTTTGGTTTAGATTTTATTACATCACCAGCCAGCTTCAAGTGGGTGTGCTTGAATCATCGTGTAGGGTACTTTTGTAATATTTTTTGCATATGTATATGTAGTGTATAAAGCAGCTCGGAGACCTGCAAATATTTATATATGTAGGTCTTCTGAAGCTTAATTAGGGTGTTTATATATAGGACTGATATGCATATGCACGAATCTATGTTCTTATAGTTTGTGTACTATATATAACATATAAAATGGAAGTCATAAAGTTCCTCTCGTCTTATGCCTTTATGGTGTTCATTTGTGCTAGCTACTTCCCAGAGATTTATTTATAATTCTTTGCGGAAGTTCAGTTAATATATCATATTTGAGACGAGAAAGGCGCTATATTTGTCTCTTTAAAAAATTTTAAACATATAGCTATTCCATTATAATATATGTGTGTGTGTGTGTGAGAGAGAGAGACATAAAACCAGCGAATTCACAACCTTTTTTTTTTCACAAAGGAGTATTACAGAATTATAATCAGCTACAAAGACTGAACACTAATCACCATAAACAAGGTAATCGATGGCTACAAAGACCTCAACACTGATCACCGGCAACCCAAAGAAGGGGTGTCCCTGAAATCAACAAGGGACAAACCCGCAGAACTAGCTAGATGCAACCAGAAAAACCAATATATAGTAATTCCTAACATCATAGTAAAGAACACATAAAACTACACATGCTCTGATATCTACATGCTTCCATCAACAACGACGCCTTTACTTGTCGGAGACACGTTTAGACGGCTGCGAAACCACTTCATGATAGCTCCATATATAGACCCGATCCACACTTTCTTTGAGCTCCTTAGATCTGATAGTTTTTTTCTTAGATCTGAAGAGAGAGTCCAAAAACCAGAGGGAGAGAAATACTCCATCTTCTTGGGATGCATAATGTTTCTGGCAAATAGTGACGGAAGCATATATCACTAAAATTTTGTGATAGTATTTTTGTGACAAATTTGTAACGTAAAAATCCGTCTCAAATTATTACAATACAATTTCAGTAACAAATTTTGTGATTTAATGACAAAAAAATCCATCACTAAATCACTTATTTTTGGTTGTGCTGTTGTACTCTAAAATTGGTTCCACTTAGATGCTTCCAGCCTATTTATGGCATATGAGATTTATGTACTGTTTCAACGCCTTTGTATGAATTTTTTGAATGGTATGATATGGGATATTTTGAAAGCCGATTTTTACTGAATTATTTACACTTCACCCAGATTTTAATGTAGGCATGACTAATATCTTTGAATAACTTTGAGATTTATTCATGATTTAGAATGTGTTTGGGAGTCTGGTGAATTAAATGTAGTTAAAAAAAACTAGGTTTGGTTGAACGTGGTTGGAGAAAACTAAGTTTGGATAAACGTTATTTATGTTTGGGAGACATTTAGGTAAACATGGTTTGGAGCAGACAAACGTAGTTTAGTGTAGAAACATGATGTTTGGATGTTGGTATGCAAACGTGGTTTAAGATGTATAATTACCTGAAAGGGCATGAATTTTTAATTTAATTTTTTGATGTAATATTATTATTTATTGTCATTTATTTAAAAGGAAACTTAATTTTTTATTTATATGTCTAATATTACAAATTAATGACTAATAAATTATTTTTATTAATAAATTACTTTTTTATTTTGCAATTACTAATTAAAAATTTAATTAATCACTAATTATTCACAATAATTTTAAGATCTCTAATTAAATTACAAAACATTTGTCTTCTCTATTAAATTAATTTTATCTCAATTAAATTAATGAAAACAAGTTTATAATAATTTAATGAAAATAAGATTCTCATTAATTTGTTAATTAAATTAATTAAACTAAACTATGATTTCCAATGTTATTTAAAAAATTAGGAAAATCAAACAAAAAAATAGAACTTAATTACATAAAAATAAATTAAGAGATTCATTCTCATAATAAAGGAAATAGTTAATTCTACAAATAACGACTAATTATTCTGCATACGCTCTACCATTTGATCCCTAATAGTGTCTCGAATACGGTCCATTTCAGGCGAATACGTCAGACTAGTAAATGAATTTGAGGCAGCAACATGGTTTCTACTATCTTCTTCAATGATATCTTCATAGTCTAAACAATTAAGATCAATGTCGTTATCAGCGTGCCTTCTTATAAAATTGTGTAACTTCATTATTGCAACCACCAATTGAACTTGTGTTTCTATTTTGAATTTAGGCATTCCGCGTAAGATTAAGAATCTATTCTTCCATATTCCGAAAGTTCTTTCAATAGTAGTTCTTAAACTAGAGTGGTAGTAATTGAATAACTCGTTGTGGTTAGCAAATCCGGTCTTACGTCTACAATCATTAAGATGGTAACGTTCACACTTATAGGGACCGATATATCCAACTAGTGTTGGATAACCTGAATCCACCAAATAATATTTACCTAGAACAATAAAACAGATAATCATTAAAAAAAATAACACAAGAGGCCTTTGCACTCATCTCTAGTGAATATAAAATACTAATTAAGAACTATGATAAGTTATTTAGCTATGTACTTAATTTCTATACTTACCTACTTCCAAAAAAACCAAATAACATAAATTAAAAACAAGCCTTATATACTTAATTTCTCAAATCAAAAAACCAATCATGTACTACTAAACTAAACTAAATTATTTCTTTTAATAATAAGATTACTCAAATTACAAGATTGCTCAAATTAAATTAAAACAAGTTTCTAATTAATTTTATTTCAATCAATTTCATCTATTTTTATTTTATCTGGTCTATTTTTATTTTATCTTTGTCTTAATTACAATTATTTGTCTCACAAACTAATAAACATATTCAAGAATTGATTTTTATATCAATTAAAATTATTTGACAAACAAGAGTGTGTTGTTTCTTGTAATAATAATTTTTATCTCAATTAAAATTATTTGACAAATTATATGTGTTGTTTCTTGTAATAATAATTTTTATCTCAATTAAAATTATTTGACAAATTATATATGTTGTTTCTTCTAATAGATTTTTTTATCTAACTAAAAATTATTTGACAAACTAGACTACTCAAATAATTTTTTTATCTATATATTTATTAAATCAAATTATATATATTTTTTCTAATAATAATTTTTATCTCAATTAAAATTATTTGTCTCAAATTAAACTAAAACAAGCTTAAAATATATTAGTACAAGATATTTTTTGTTTCTTCAAAAAATTATATTAATTAAGCAAGTAGATTAATTATTTAATTATGATTAATTAATTGTATTTAGGGTAATTAAAATTATGAAATGTTAATCATAATTTGCTAATTAATTTTTTTTTTACATTAGCTCACTAGTGCAAAAAACTTTGTAGCATACATCATCCAGAAAAAAATAAAGCCCACTTCTACCAAGCCCAAGAATAACCACCAGAAAAAAAAAATAGCATTCATCTTCTTCGCCCAAGTAGAGAGTCGGGCTGCTCCACGGGTCACGATGACCTGGTTTGAAAACCCGGGTTTTTCCACTGCATTAGGCTGCCGGCGAACCTCATTCCATGCCGGTCACCGCCGTTGGCACATTCCCAGTAGATTTCAGTCACAAGCAACACATTATAGCACACAACAGAGGCAAATCAATTTAGACGAACACACGCAGGCAGGCAAACATGGAGGAAGAAGGGATACCTATTGACGGGAAATGGCCAAAAATTGACAGAAAATAACGACGAAGGCCACCGAATAGAGAGAAGTACCACCTAGATCCAGTTGTTGCAAGATGAGAGGTGTCCGACGGTCACGCACGCAAGAACATAGGAATGCAGAGTATAATGATACTGGTTCACTTTTGTTTGAAATATATATACACCAAAGGCACTAGAAGGGGCAATAATGAACATTGAGGAGGGCAGAATATGTCTGTCAGTAAGGTTGAATCCCACCCATGTTTTCCTGTCCCCAAAAGCAACAAATTCATGCGGAGAATATACTGTGGTTATAGAGCAGTGAACCGAGTTTCAGGCTGAACGGAGTTTATGTGATTCTCCTTCCAAACATCCTGGATTCGCGCTAACCATGGTTGAATGCACAGGAAACATGGGTAGGACGTGACTCAACGTAGAAACAAACACACACTTACTTTTTGTAGCTAGTTTTTACTATTTACTGAGTTGTGTAGCTCGCCGCTCACTTTTTCAACTATTTCAAATAGTAGAGTGGATCCAAAAACTCTTACCACAGCTTAGTGCAAGGCTAAAAATTGGTAGTGCCTCACTTTGTTTGCGTGGGCCTTCTCTTTGATCTGCATTATGTAGCTATTTTGTGCTTAGACTTATGGCTTTGTAATCACATAAATGATCTATGGTATATTTTTTCAAATAAAAAATATATAATTTAAATTAACTAGAATATGTGTATATATATATATATATATATGATGGGACTGACCAATTGATCAATAAAAAAAATAATGAACTAGCTTTGGTCAAAAATAAGATTTGAACCTATTCATTTTATGATCCATATCCATAGATATGTGCATAAAATTTTCTCTTTCACAGCACAACTGTAACATCCCGAATCCTTAGGCAAAATAGTGTTTGAAGGACTATAATGAAAATAATAACAATAACAATAATAATAATATTATTATTATTATTTCGAGAGGAAAATTTGTAAATGGAAATAAAGCGATTTTTTTCTTTTGAGAAAAGCTGGAGAATATGTCAGAAATAATTTTTGGGTGATAAATAAAATTTTCTCCATTTACACCAAGGACCTAATTGTAAATACAGAAAAGTGTGAAGGGCCTATCTAGAATTTTAGCTATACAAAATTTGATGAAAATACATACGTTGGAGACCATGCAAGGCTTACGTAGTTTCTTCCTCATCCTAACCGTAGCATTGAACCAATAGGAAGAGGGGCCATTTCATTTTTTCTCTCTTTCTCCTTGAATGCTTGCCTTCACGTGCTCAAGGGTCTTGGCCAGCTTTTCTCCATGTTGCAGAAGGAATGTACCATCATTTTGAGAGCATAAGGCTGTGCAACTGAAAAAGGGAGTATAGGAATATGGGAAAAAAAGGGAATTGGAAATGAGGAAAACACTGAAGGCATGGGAAGCTCGGCCACATCTTCTTGAGCAGTAACGCAAAGCTTTATGCAGTAGAATCTCAACCAGTGCAGGCCATGGTAGCCACGTAAGGGTGCTGCAAATTGAACCTGTGGATAGTAAGGTGACTTGTCTTCAAGTTGGGTAGCCACGGGCTTCTTCAAGGAAACACACACTGCACTCCCATTTTTTTTTTCTCTTCTTTCCTTCCTTTGCAGAATTGAGACAGCAGTTTCACCCTCGACCAGCACCCTTTCCTTTCATATGAATAGAGGTATCTCTTTCCTTAGGCAAAGTGAGAGTGAACTAGAGAATATGAAAGATAAAACACAACATGTGAGCTGTTCTGTAGTGCACACGCCGGGAGAGAGAAAATTCCTGGGTGTTGTTTTTGTGAGCTGAAACCGAGAGAGAGAATCTGTTTTCTTTGTATTGGTTGCCATGTAAGGCACTTTTAGGATATAAAGAAGGGTCTGTAGCTCCATTTTCTGCTATCCTAAGAGAAAACCCTAGAGAGAGAAGAAGGATGCTACACAAAACCGTGACTGTCATCTCCTTTCTACATAAACTGAGAGAGATAGAGTGAGAGAGCTCTAAACCAGTAAATTTTCCTTGAGATTTTAGAGATCCACCTTTGGGCAACTTTGGTACTGACCAAAGGACCATCTTAGCAGTGGATTTGAGGTCCAAAGCACACCTTCACAGCAGCAAAAATAATAACAGGAAAGTGCAGAAAAATTTAGAGAGAAAGTGAGCTTGGAGTTTCTAGTAAGCTTTAAATCCTTTCTTTTAGCTACGCATGTGTTTTAGAAATAATTAAACATGGCTTATAGAGTCCTTGGATGAGTTGGGAGAGCCATGCAACAAAAAGAATGGAAAAACATGGACTTTAGATACATGCATGCATGATAGGGACTAAAGTGAATAAAATCAAAAGTTTTTAGGAGTAGCTATAATTTTGTAACAAGATATATTTGTGACCTATGGACTTAGATGAAACTAAATATGGTCTTAGATGATGAAAAAGATAAGGGACAAATAATTACTAAGGACCTAAGTGAATGAAATGAAAAGTTGGCAGGAAAGAGTAAAATTTCTGAAAATGTCCAGATTTATTATATATGGGAATTTAATTAGAATTTGATGGAAATTACCAAATATTGAAGGTTATTATATGATTAAAGTTTGCGTTATGGACCAAAGTGAATTAACTCAAAGTTTTTGAAGAAAAAGGAAATATGGTGGAATTTGGGGAAATAAATTAGAAGAATTTTAGCTAGTTATACTTATTTGAACTTGGGACTATAAATGGGATTATAGATATTACATAATTAATTTTTGAGGAGCAAGATTTAATTAATTATGAAATAGTAATTTTAATCTTTTCCCTATTAGGATTTTAATAGCTAATTTATTTTACCAGCACCTTGGAATAATTTTGAGCTGAATCAATACAGGACAATAATTCCAGGTAGTCAGTTACATTTCATAAAAGCGCTGTTCATATATTTTTGAAATTGGTTTATATAGAAAATGATTTATTTATGAATTATGTGATATTCAACTCTATGCATTGTTATGTATATATTTGTATTATTATAATACTCATGTGCTAAGGCAGTGTACGTCAAGCATTTGGGGTACGATGGTAAGCGCCAGTGTAAGACTCGCCATGGTTAGGGCGGAAGCAGCTATGCATGACGATACTAGTGTCAGTCTTGCTGACCTTCGGTTACAGGGTATAATTAGACCCTGGTGGTAGGCATTGAGAAAATGATCCTTGGCACCACTTGAGGTGAAACAGACTCTTGAGGTACTAAGGCTAAGGGATAATCTCTGCATGACAGTGGCATAGATGAGTTGAACTGAATTATGAATGGATTTATGAACTAATTTATGAAATAACACGTGAATTGATTTATGAGATGAATTGTAATGAATTTGCTTTTATGACTGGAAATGGTTCTTGTTTTCAAAATTAACTACTGGCTACTGAAATTTCTATATCTCATGATTTTGTATTGTATTAACCATTTTTCAAGTGCAAATCAAAGTGGAAATAGCGGGGTTGCAACAGGGAGTCTGTAACTATAGCCTAAATTTTATGGTTATTATAAAATAATTAATCTCCAGTGATGTATATATATATGTATATATATCTAAATGGCAGTGATGTAAAACCTATGTGGATTTTGAGGTTTTATCTAATGATGATAATACCGGTTCCTAGTTGTTCTTAGTTACGGATTTATGATCTTTCTAATTTTTGAAGGTTTTAATAATTGGCTTAATTATTCTATGAGGAACCTTATTTTTGAAATCTATTAGACTGGAGACAGTTTTAAGCTATCTTGAAGTATTACAACAACTACTTGTCTCGTATTACCAAACTAAGTAATGTGGGGCTTCCAAATAATATATATGTTTCTCTATTTTATACTATGTACAACCATTAGCCTTCACCTACAAAACTAATCATTGTAGGACTTGCTAAAGCAAAAAAATAAGTACTTTCTTTTTTACTTTAATAACACTTGAGAGTTGCTGGAATGTTTATAACATTTTTTAGTATTTTCAAAAAAATTGTTTGTAAAACTAGTAGTTATCCTAACAGTAAAAAAATTATTAGTATATTATATTTTTTGTAGTGATTATTGTATTGTTAGTGAAAAATTGCTACTATTGTAGTGATTGTCCAAAAAATTTACTTCATTGAAACGATAATAAAATGATGGGTGTTAAATACTATTTTTGAAATAAGAAAAATATAAGATATAATTTAACCAAATTTTTAGAAAAATTTGTGTAAGTTAATTTTTCTTTCTTGACTTCCTCCTTTTAGATTAAGTAAAACATTATAACTACGTCATGAGGGCTTACGCAAGTAAGACAGCATCAGCATAGCCATATATAATTGATCAGAGAAGATAGATGTGGTTGAAAGCAACTTCATCTTTTCCCTAAGCAACTTAATCCGCATAGCCATATATAACTGACGAAAATGAATATATTCTGTCTGAGGCTGAAGCTTATACTAGTTATACATATACAAAAGCTTAATAATAAAATTAGATAAGTCTATAGAAAGTTCATTCTTCAAAAAGGTTGAGTTTTTTACTAATGAATCATTTTAAAATTTGTGTAAAATAATTTTTAATTACCAAACATATATATTTTAAGATAATTTAATGTGAATTTAATAGTAAAAAAATTTAACATCTTTAAAAGTTAAACTTTTCATAGACTTTGGCTAATAAATGAGAGAATCTAGAACAAAGATTAGTACAATGATTGATTCATTTAATAACCGTGCCGAAAGAGCTTGGCTGGGCAAGATAAGATTCTGGTGATCCAAATATTCTTAGCCAAGATAAGATTCTCGTGATCCAAATATTCTTAGGTGCCTTCTTACAATTTAAATTGGTCCTACACATTATGTTAGATTTAAGTAAATACACAAATTGGTATTTATGGGGTATTTAGTATGAGAGATTGTTGAATTATTCTTAAAAATATTTTATGATAATATTATATTTTCACGTTTAGTATATAATTTTTAAAAAATAAATCTTCAAAATGTAACATTTTTGAAAATCAAATATTTGCATAAAATATCTATTTTTTGTTTTAACGGGGGAAGTGAAAATGATAGATTTCTTTGCAGCAAGAATTTTGTTTTGACATCAAATTACTATTTTATCCGTATTTTTTACTTTTAATTATTAAAAACTAAACCCCTATTTTTGACCCTCACAAGTAAGATATTTCTCAATTTCTTCCCCTAGAAAATTGTCTTTTAAATTCGGTCCTTCATATATGAAATAGTTATCATTATAGTCACTCATAAAATTGTCTTTTTAATCTAGTCCTTCACATAAAGATATTTTTTAATTTAGCATCTCACATATGAATTATTTTTCAGTTTAGTCACTCATAAAATTATATTTTCAACTTGCTCCTTCACATATGGATGTTTTTTAATATGGTCCTTTCTATGAAATATTTCTTAATTTAGTCACTTATAAAATTATCTTTTCAATTTGGTCCTTCACATATGGATATTTTTTAATTTGGTCATATTTCTTAATTTAGTCATTCATAAAATTATGTTTTTAATTTGGTCCTTCATATACAAATATTTTTTAATTTAGCTTCTCATGTATGAATTATTTTCCAATTTAGTCACTCATAAAATTATATTTTCAATTTGGTCCTTCACATATGGATATTTAATATGGTCCTTTCTATGAAATATTTCTTAATTTAGTCACTTATGAAATTATATTTTCAATTTGGTCCTTCACATATGGATGTTTAATATGGTCCTTTCTATGAAATATTTCTTAATTTAGTCACTTATAAAATTATCTTTTCAATTTGGTCCTTCACATATGGATGATTTTTTAATTTGGTTTCTCACATAATATATTTCTTAATTTAGTAATTCATAAAATTATGTTTTCTATTTGGTCCTTCACATATAGATATTTTTTTAATTTGGTCCCTCGCATCTAAATATTTCTCAATTTAGTCATTTATAATATTATATTTTCAATTTGGTCCATCACATGAATATTTTACAATTTTGTCCCACTTGTATAAATGTTTCTCAATTTAGTCACTCATAAAATTATCATTTCAATTTGGTCCTTCATATATTGATATTTTTTTATTTGGTCCCTCACGTGAAATTTTTTTCAATTATATTTAGACACTCATAAATTAGTTTTTCAATTTTGTCCTTCACATATATTTTTTTAATTTGGTCCCTCAGATAAAATATTTCTCAATTTAGTTATTCATAATACTATTATAATACCCGCCATTTAATTTTTCTTTTTAATTAAAAAATTATTATTTCACAAATATGGGTTTGCAAATTGTGTGCAATGTGAGATGCTAGATCATATAAGGACTAAAGTGAAAATTTTAGGGACTAAAGTGAAAGATTTTAGAATTTTGGGGGGTGTAGCAAAAATGTGTACAAAGTATAGAAGTAGATAGAGAAAATTGTAGGGAACCTTAAATTGAAATAGGAAGTAGAAAATAGTTTCTACATTTTAAGATATTAATTTTTGTAATAAATAGTATGTTTAACTTAAGTGAATTAAAGAAGTACAAAAAAAAAGAAGAAATTAAAGTAAATAGAATACGAACAGTGGATGCAGTTAGTAGGAATTATATATATATATATATATATATATATATATATATATATATATATATATATATATAATATGATGTTTTGATGGTAGGTATCAACTAAAAGATAATGCAAAAATTTAAATAAAGGAAGTAAGGTAATTGATTATTTAACTAACCAAATTTTTTCAATTAAGGATAATTAGTTTCTTTTATTTAATCTGAAGAGCATCTTAAGAAAATATGATTTAATCATATTATATTTACTTAAAATAATCTAAGATTTGTGTAACAAACTTTCTAAGTTTAAACAAATAAACTATATAGGTTTATGCTTTTTAAGAAGATAATTAGTAAGCAAATTTGAGATTATTATTTTCCTTTTATTCTTTTTCTCTTTCCTTCTTATCTCTAGTGTAATCTCAGATTTTATTTTCCAGATTATTAAGATGATATTTTCGATTTCTTTCAAAAAAGAAATTAGTTAGAAGGATAAGTCTTAGTACCTAGATGATAATAAATTAAAATAAATATGAATTTTATTAAGATGACACACATGTTATTAAGATATAAATAAATATATTAAAAAAATATAGTTGGTAGTAATAATAATTATGGATAGTGCAAAAGATTAGATAAAAGAAATTAGTGATTATCCAATTAACTGAATCTAATATAATGATAGATTTTAGTTTATTTTTTTTTCTTTCTAAGTATACACATCTGAAAATATATCTTTCAAGATTTGAATTAAATCTTAGATTTTATTTGACTAAACTATGACTTGGATGACTAAACCAACTTTTGAAATTTAAACAATAAGAGAAGGGAAATTGATAGGAAATAGAACTTTGGAATATAATTAATCAAAGAATCAAATAAATAAAACGAAGATAAATCCCCTTGAGTAGATGTGTATGGATTTAAGTAATCAACATAGGCATATATGATAATAAGAATAATATTGAAATAATACAAACCGAGGCTAAAGCTTAAGATTGGCTTGAACCTATTTTATTAATAATATAATTAAGGTAAGCTAGACTAAAATAAGGCCTAATTGCATTATGCGTGACTCCATTATATAACCCCATCTGGCCATAACACTTGAAGCATCTTAGACTTCAAGTATATGCACATGAATTCCACATAGCTAGTGTGAACTCTCACATCCGTGGCCATAATCGTGAGTTTCAAGGGGCATTCTTTCCTAAGGCTACCCCAAATTCACTTTTGCATTTTCAAGTAAGCGTTCAAATTATGAAAGGATTTGTTAGATTCCAGGTGAGTGAACTAACCTTTCTTTAATATTATCTTAAGGGTTAAAGTAATAGGGTATAAAAATAGGTAATGACCATGGTGGAAATATGATTGATGATGATAATTATTATTATTATTATTTTTGGTTGGGAAAAATGATGCATATGTGATTTATAAGATGATTGAGATTTGAGATAATGGAGATTATCTAGACATTTATACTTGATGATTTATGATGTTCTATTTTATTATATTGGATGAATATTGTTTGTGTTTGGGCGGGATGGTACCCTCTCTCATGTCAAGTGGGAAATCCGGGTAATAGGATGACTTGACCTCTGAGAGTAGAAACAACGATTCCTTCGGTAGGGAGATGAGTTCGGATTTAATCCGTGAGACGCCCTAATCATTGCTGATGAGGTTGTGTATCATGACGGGTTTTGATGAGATTTGGTTGAGCAGGCCTACGGGCGCTCACGGGTGTTTTTGCCATTGATAAGTACTAGTTTCGTTGGTCTGAATTGTTTGATTGAATTACAAATTTTCTAGTAGGTACCCATTCTTGTGATTTGTAATTTTTACCTATACTTTTTATTTTATTACTTTTGCATAGCGAATTTTGTTAGGATGGGGATTGGCTCGGTTACTGAGATTATTATCTCACACTCGTTGATTTTTTCTTTTCAGATCAGATAGTAGAGGAGAATCTCCCGCTAGAGGAATAGTTACCGTTGGACTATCCCACTGTTGAGTGGGTCCCATATTGTTAGTATGTTATTTTGGTGAAGTTTAGGAAGCTCTGTGGTTAACTAGGACATCTGAGGGGTCTTGGGCTAATAAACTACTTTATTTACTGTATTTAATTTGATTTGAACTCGAAGATTTATTTTGAGAATTTATGATATGGATTATGATAGAAATTGAGATTTCAATTATGAATTTATTTAAGTTGATATGATTTTTGTGAATGAATGAAGTTTCGATTATTTTATATTAAATATTAAAATTGTATTATGGGAGATTACAAGGAATTCGGGTAAGTTTTCATCTCTCCTTATGTGTATATGATATATAGTTAAAATAAGTTATATTGCAAATTAATAATTATTTTAATAAGTATTTAATATTTATTTATATTTACTTCAATTAATATTTAGTTATAAATTAATATCTGTTTTAACTCATCTTATTTATACTTAATTAATATTTTCTAATTTTAATTTTAATTTTATCATATATATATATATATATATATATATATTCAAAGTCTGAATTGTCTTTAAAATTTAAATAGTTGAGACTATTTAAATTATTTAAAATAAAGTGTCTTGTTTGCTTGACTTTGATTACCTGTTTGCTAAATTCTAAATACTTACGAAAGCTATGTTATTTAATAAAGAAAAAGATGAACAATGTATATTATAAATATTCATAAATAAACAAAAAATGTAGAAATTGATATGTTAATAAGCTTACGGTGTCACGAAATTCGTGTCATCGTGTCGGTCACGTACCCGGAATTTGGGTCGTGACAATTATCTTTTCTATTTGATTCTTCAATATAGATATTTTAAAATTTGGTCCCTCAAGTAAAAATATTTTTCAATTTAGTCACTCATAAAATTATTTTTCTCAATTTGATCCTTTGCATATGGATATTTTTTAATTTGGTCCCTCACATTGAAACATTTCCAAATTTAGTCACTCATGAAATTATCTTTTCAATTTGGTCATTCATGTCTGGATGTTTTTTCAAAATTATAGTTAAATTAAGTAGTGCAAAGTATGTAGATTCCACAAAAAGATGGCCAAAATGCGGACAATCATTTCCAACTAGCAGATTTTGCAATTTGGAGCCTTAACAATTTTAGAAGTTGGCAATAAACTCCTTTAATTTTAGAAGTAAAAATTCGTCGCAAATTCATTATTAAATAATTTTAGTGACAAATTTTGTGATTTAATGACGAAAAAATTCTCACTAAATCACTTTTTTTTGGTTGTGTTGGTTCCGCTTAGATACTTCCAGCCTATTTATGGAATATGAGATTTACGTACTGTTTCAACGCTTATATATGAATTTTTGAATAGTATGATATGGGATATTTCGCAAGCGGATTTTCACTGAATTATTAACACCTCACTTAGATTTTAATGTAGGCATGACTAATATCTTTGAATAACTTTGAGATTTACTCATGATTTACTTTTTGCAGCTAGTTTTAACTATTCACTGAGTTGTGTAGCTCCCCCTCACTTTCTTTTCAACTATTTCAAATGGTAAAGTGGATCCAAAAACTCTCACCACAGCTTAATGCAAGGCTAAAAATTGGTGGTGCCTCACTTTGGTTTGCGTGGGCCTTCTCTTTGATCTGCATTATGTAGCTATTTTGTGCTTAGACTTATGGCTTTGTAATCTCAGGAGTCAGGAGTAGGATCCATGATATATTTTTCAAATATAAAAAATACGTAATTAAAATTTACTAGAATGCAAATATATATATATATATATATATATATATGATGGGACTGACCAATTCAATAAAAAAAAGAATGAACTAGCTTTGGTCAAAAATGTGATTTGAACCCATTCATGTTATGATCCATATCCATAGATATGTGCATAATTTTTTTTTTCTTTTATAGCACAACTATTGGTCTAGTATTACCAAATTAAGTAGCGTGGGACTTCCAAATTATATATATGTTTCTCTCTTTTATACTATGTACAACCATTAGTCTTTGCTTACAAAATTAATTAATGTAGGATTTGCTAAAACAAAAAATAAATACTTTCTTTTTCGCTTAAGTAACATTGAGAGTTGCTGGAATATTTATAACATTTTTTAGTATTTTCAAAAAAATTGTTTGTAAAACTAGTAGTTATTCTAACAGTAAAAAAATTATTAGTATATTATATTTTTAGTAGTGATTATTATATTTGTCAGTAAAAAATTGCTACTATATATTGTATATATATTTTTTTAGTGATTGTCCAAAAATTTACTTCATTGATACGATATTAAAATGATAAGTACTATTTTTGAAATTAGAAAAATATAACATATAATTTAACCAAAATTTTAGAGAAATTTGTGAGTTAATTTTTCTTTCTTGACTTCTTCCTTTTAGATTAAGTAAAACATTATAACTACGTCATGGGGGCTTACACAAGTAAGACAGCATCAGCATAGCCATATATAATTGATCAGAGAAGATAGATGTGGTTGAAAGCAACTTCATCTTTTCCCTCAGCAACTTAATCAGCATAGCCATATATAATTGATAAAAAAGAATATATTCCGTCTGCGGCTGAAGCTTATACTAGTTATACATATAAATATATACAAAAGCTTAATAATAAAATGAGATAAGTAATCTTTGTGTAAAATAATTTTTAATTACCATAAACACATATTTTAAAATAATTTAATGTTAATTTAAAGTAAAAAATTCAACATCTTTAAAAATTAAACTTTCCATAGACTTTTGCTAATAAATGAAAGACTCTAGAACAACGATTACTACAATGATTGATGCATTTAATAACTGTGCCGAGAGAGCTTGGCTGGCCATGATGAGATTCTCGTAATCCAAATATTATTAGGTGCCTCCTAATAATTTAAATTGTTCCTACACAGTATTTTAGATTTGAGTAAATACACAAATTGGTATTTATGGGGTATTTAGTATGTGAGATTGTTAAATTATTCTTAAAAATATTTTTACGTTTAGTATATGATTTCTAATAAATAATTTCTGAAAATGTAACATTTTTGGAATCAAATATTTCCATAAAATATCTATTTTTTTATTTTTATGGGGAGGTGAAAATGATAGATTCTCATGCAATAAGAATATTTTTTTTGACATCAAATTACTATTTTATCCATATTTTCTACTTTTAATTATTTAAAACTAAAATCCTATTTTTGACCCTCACAAATAAGATATTTCTCAATTTCTTCCCCTATAAAATTGTCTTTTAAATTTGGTCCTTTATATATGAAATAGTTATCATTATAGTCACTCATAAAATTGTCTTTTCATTCTGGTCCTTCACATACAAATATTTTTTAATTTAGCTTCTCACATATGAAATGTTTTCCAATTTAGTCACTCATAAAATTATATTTTCAATTTGGAACTTCACATATTGATTTTTTTAATATGGTCCTTTCTATGAAATATTTCTTAATTTAGTCACTTATAAAATTATCTTTTCAATTTGGTCCTTCACATATGAATATTTTTTAATTTGGTCTCTCACATAAAATATTTCTTAATTTAGTCACTTATAAAATTATATTTTTTATTTGGTCCTTCACATATGGATATTCTTTAATTTAGTCCCTCGAATAAAAATATTTCTCAATTTAGTCATTTATAAAATTATATTTTCAATTTGATCCTTCACATATGAATATTTTACAATTTGGTCCCACATGTATAAATATTTCTCAATTTAGTAACTCATAAAATTATCATTTCAATTTGCTCCTTCATATATTGATATTTTTCAATTTGTTCCTTACATGAAATTTTTCTCAATTATATTTAGACACTCAAAAAATTATTTTTTCAATTTTATAGTTCACATATGATTTTTTTTAATTTGGTCCCTCACATGAAATATTTCTCAATTTAGTCATTCATAATAATATCTTTTGTATTTGATTCTTCAATATAGATATTCTTATATTTGGTCCCTCATGTAAAAATATTTTTCAATTTAGTCACTCATAAAATTATTTTTTTCAATTTGGTCCTTTGCATATGGATATTTTTTGATTTGGTCCCTCACATTGAAATATTTCTAAATTTAGCCACTCATGAAGTTATCTTTTCAATTTGGTCATTCATGTATGGATATTTTTCAAAATTGTAGTTAAATTAAGTAGTGCAAAGTATATGGATTCCACAAAAAGATGGCCAAAATGCGGACAATCATTTCCAATTAGCAGATTTTGCAATTTGGCGCCTTAACAATTTTAGAAGTTGGCAATAAACTCCTTTAAACTTCTAATATTGTGCATCATAGCCCTTCATTGTACTTTTTGTTAAAACCATAACACTAATTGTCCATGTAGTTTGAAAAATGTTAAATTGAGCAAAAAATAGATATGACCAATCATCCTAAGTGAGAGAACAATGACTCTTTTTTTTCCTTATTATTTTCTCCTGCATTTTTGCAATTAAAAAAAAAAGCCTCCTGAGGATATATGTGCGTGTATGTGTGTGTATATATATGGGTTAATTTGGCCCCTTTTAGCTTGCATGAATAAGTAATTAAGGTTTTTGGACCAAAAAAAAAAAAGGCAAATGAGGAGTTATGGTATACAAAATTAAAAGTTTACAGGAGTCTGTTGCCAAATTTTAAAGTTGGAGAGTAAATTGCGCAAACCTTGAATTGAGGAGAATTCTCTAGTGCAAAAAAAAATCTTTGTTGTTATTTTGAGTTAGAACATTAAATATGATAAAAATTAATAAAAAAGGCAGTGTGGGAATATGATTTGTCATGTTTCCCTATTATGTTTTTTCTCCCCAGCCTTAAGACTGAGACATAACTCAAGTTGAATAGAATCTCTTATTAATAGTAATGACCACGCTATCCCTAATGTTGGATAGGTGACAATGACCAAACTTGTACAAGCATTATTGGAAGCGTAACAGAGGAGCTTGAGATATACCTACATTTCTATTATTCTATCCAAGTAAGCGTATATATATGTTTTGATGATAAATACGAATATATTCCGTTCATCAATAATTCTTGCTTCATCAATTGAGAACCTGATAAAATGAACCAAAGAAACTCAAATTTTCATCACAATCATTGCTATACGGTTTGTCCTTAATGGAGACAAAATTAGAAACGATAATTAAATTTTCTCTTAAAAAAATGATGTGGTTAATTTTTTGAGACAAAAATTGCCATGAATTAGCGAAAAAGTATTATGAGACGGATTTGAGACAATTTTTTTTTAATCTGTAATTTTTAGATTTTTGTAATGTAGAATAACTGTCATCGAATAATCTTGACCAATAATATGCTAAAGGAATCACTTTAAGTTCCTATAAAGGGAACATGATCTTCTCACCTTTGAAGCAAAGAAACCATAGATAAGAAACAAAGCAAAAGTAAGGCTTTCATTGACCGTCATCGATCTATGGCTCCACCAGCAGACCTGAGGAAGATCGGGTTAGAAGGGTTCGCTCTGATAGACAAGCACTATGGAAGACAACCACGTTGGGCGGGTCAAGTGCCACACGATGAGATGGAACAGCCAGCCATAAATATCATTGATTTAGCCCCTCACCATGGTGGCGTTACGACCTTGATGTACACCCCCAAAGCAAAAGCACAAGGTCGTTACGTTAGACAATCTAAAAATTGATTAAGCTATATATGACATACCACTTTGGTTTAGATTTTATTACATCACCAGTCTGCTTCAAGTGGGTGTGCTTGAATCATTGTGTAGGTTACTTTTGTAATATTTTCTGCATATGTATATGTAGTGTATAAAGCAGCTCGGAGACCTGCAAATATATATATATATATATATATATAAGGGTCTTCTGAAGCTTAATTAGGGTTTTTATATATAGGACTGAACTGATATGCATATGCGCGACTCTATGTTCTTAGTTTATGTACTATATTCTATGTATGACATATAAAATGGAAGTCATAAAGTTCCTCTCGTCTCAGGCTTTTATGGTTTTCATTTGCGTTAGCTACTTCCCAGAGATTTATAATTCTTTGCAGACGTTCAGTTAATATAGCATATTTGAGACGAGAAAAGCCCTATATTTGTCTCTAAAAGATTTTAAACATTCAGCAATTCCATTAGAATACGTGCGTGTGTGTGAGACATAGAACCAGCGAATTCACAACATTTTTTATACAAAGGAGTACACTCCAGAATTATAATCAGCTACAAAGATTGAACTCTAATCACCATAAACAAGGTAATCGATGGCTACAAAGACCTCAACACTGATCACCGGCAACCCAAAGAAGGGGGGGTCCCTGAAATCAACAAGGGACAAACCTGCAGAATTGTTAGAAGTTACAGTGGCCTGGTCCAAGTCTTTGGTTGGTTGGGAGATATATATATTTATTTTTGACAGTGTAAACGTAGGCTATATATCCAAAATACTAGAGGCATTTTGGTTTTGACTACTTTACATTTATAAACCTTTATATTCCTCTTTACTTGTCCAACGTGGGACTCTCGTTATTTTTCAACGGCCCCCCTCAAGTCCAACTGGCTTGATCTAGTTGAGACTTGACTTGCCATCTTAGGCTTTTCTTTTTTACTATTTTTTTAATCTTGGACGATAGATCTTCATAGGTTGCGTGTCTTCATCTTCCTTGGATCATGAATAGGCTGTTAGGCCATATGTGCTATGATAGTATGTTAGAATTTATAGTGGGCATGGTCCAAGTCTTGGTTGGTTGGGAGGTATTTTTATTTTTGATTTTTGATAGGTAGGCTATATATTCAAAATACCTAAGGCATTTTGGTTTTGGCTACCTCACACTTATAAACCCTCATATTCCTCCTTATTGTTGGATGTGGGACTCTTGTTATTTTCCAACAAGAACTAGATACAACTGGGAAAAACCAATATATGGTAATTCCTAGCAGCATAGTAAAGAACACAAAACAACACATGCTCTGATATCTACATGCTTCCATCAACAACGATGCCTTGTCGAAGACACGTATGTTTAGACTGTTATGAAACCACTTTATGATAGCTCCATAGACCCGATCCACAATTTCTTTGGGCTCCTTAGATCTGATAGATTTTTTTCTTAGATATGAAGATAGAATCCAAAAAACAAAGGGAGAATACTCAATCTTCTAGGGATGCATAATTTTCCTGGTAAATAGTGACAGAAGCAAATACGTCACTAAAATTTATTGATGATGTTTTTAGTGATGGATTTGTAACGGAAAAAATCCGTTACTAAAATAATTTTAGCGACGAGTTTTGTGATTTAGTGACCAAAAAATTCATTACTAAATCATTTTTTTCTAGTTGTGCTGTCTGTACTCTTAAATTGGTTCTGCTTAGATACTTGCCACCTGTTTATGGAATATGAGATTTACGTACTGTTTCAATGCTTTTATATGAATTATTTATACTTCACTCAGATTTTAATGTAGGCATGACTAATATCTTTGATTAACTTGAGATTATTTATGATTTACTTTTTGTAGCTAGTTTTATCTGGTCAATGAGTTGTGTGTCTCCCCTCACTTTTCAACTATTTCAAATAGTAGACTGGATCCAAAAACTCCTACCACAACTTAGTGTCAAGGCTAAAAATTGGTGGCGCCCCACTTTGGTTTGCGAGGGCCTTCTCTTTGATTTGCATTATGTAGCTATTTTGTGCTCTAGACTTATGACTTTGTAATCTCGTAAGCATGATCTCTTTCGTTATGTAATTTGTGGGTGAGATAGATTATGAATTAAGGGTTATATGATGCTTTGGATGAATAATTGTTTGCAAACATTTGAGACGTCCTCCATTTAACAGGAGGCTAGCTATATCTAAATTTTTATAAATAGATAAGTTCTATAATTTGATAAACTATGATGTATTGTAATTTCTGGAATTAAGTAAATGCATGTCGTATATATTTTAAATAAATGGCTTGGATGTGGGTATTGCCTAGTACTGCTGCTTCAAGTTGTGAGACTAATAGAGTTGGGAAGAGTCTTGTTATCTGTGCCAATCATATCTCCTTAAAGGGGGTTTGACATCATTGAGTAATTTGAGTGTGGTACTAAGCCTTAACTAAAAGACTAGAAATGAGGCTCACCTAAGTATAAGATGGAGAGAAAATTCAGTGGTTTAATCTTCCATTCACCCAAAATGATGGAAGATTGATCCATTTTAGATGTATAGAATGCAAATGATAGAATCTTCTATAAATTTATGTTTCAAAGAATCAAACTATATATGTTGTTTATGAGATTCAAACAACTACTATCATTGTGACGAGTGAATGTTTTATAATTAAGTGTTTTACTGAAACTAACTATTGAAAATATTAGTATTGGAATGATTAAGCACTAATTGGTTGCTATATGAAGACTTCACAAAATTATGCTCATGGAATTAATTTTTTTTGTGGAAAAGGAAATATATTAAAAGTGGAAAGAGACAATAGTATCCTTAGATTACAAGCTTAAAAAAAGAGAAACAAAGACAATAAGCAACAACAACAAAAGAAGGATCCATTACAAAAATATAGTGATATAGTGGTAGTGCTTTAGTTTACAAACGCCACTAAATCCTAATATTGTGGCATTTAACCAAAATGTTACTATATAATGGTGTTTATTGACTAAACGCCACTGTATTGTGGCGTTTTAGAGTTAAACACCACTATATAGTAGCATTTATAGACTAAACGCCACAGTACTGTGACGTTTTAGAGCTAATGTATCTATAAATATTTTCTACAATTTCTTTTACTCCTTCGTTTCACCATTGATGGTTGTTTTTTTTTTGTTTTTCTTGCCATCCACTCCCTTTGTTTAGGGTTTAGTGTCACCATTATCTCATCAGTGAGTTTCTTTTTCTCATTGGTTACCATAAGCTTCAAGCTCGATACCGGCCATGCTTTGTGTATGCTGTCTTTATTCTTTCTCTTATGTATATTAGAACTTCAAAATCTTGACTAAATGTTATTTAATGTTGTGTTGCAATGCTTCAAGATTTTGGGTATTGGTACATATACTTCGATTCCTTCCTTGGCTTATGTTCATCATTTGAGCAATTAAGTGTGCCTAAATTACAAAATCATGTAAATTCAATTGATTGCAACACTTTTCATCCAAAAGTTGAGATGCACGTGATATATATATAGATATATAGCCTACTTTTGCTGAAAAAATGAGAAAAAAAATCAATTAAAGAGTAAAAATTTAGTTAGGTTTAATTTTATAATATAGTGGCGTTTGTGCTTGAAAATGCCACTATATAGTGGTGTTTTCTTTCCAAATGCCAACAACCACTATATAGTTAAAATTTAGTGGCGTTTGTCTACCAAAAGACACTAAAACTTTTAAAAACCCTAAGACTCATATGTGAATCCCATATTTGTGTTTTTGCTCTCGTCAAAGCCGCACCCTCGATCCCTTGTTGTCATGGTCATCTTTGTTGAAATCCATCAATCTCCAGCCTTCTTCGTCCATCTCTGGCCTTCTCAGTCATTTTCTATCCATCTCTATCGTAGCATCTCCAACTATCTCTGTGCATCTTCCACCATCTCAGACACAGAGTTTAGCTTCCTCTGACAAGCTCTATGCTTATCTTGTTTACCATCTTGATCACCTGTGATTATTGAGAATAGAGAAAGAAAAGCTAAAACTTCAAGCAAAAAAATGGTTGATCATATAGAGTTGAAACCATATAAACAATTATTTTTATTAGCAAGGGTATTAATCCCTAAACAATTATTTTTATTAGCAAGGGTAGTAAACCCCCTACTCTCTCTGTTATGAACTTTTGATACGTTAGCGTAGTTTCTTTCCATAGAATTTAGAATTGCCTCAGTGATAAGCTATTATTTTCTAATAAGTGGTGTTAATGTCCAAATTAGAATGTTTGAGAAAATTTGTATTTTAAAGAAATAAATTCCGCATCTGTAGCTTGCCTTCTAGATTGAGAACATCCCCAGGCATAGGAGTTAGGTTACACCCCTGCTCTTTTCTAGTTGCCAGATTGAATTAATTTAGGAATGGATAAACTTCTAGCCAAAGGTCTAGTGAAAACTGCTTAGCTGAGGGAAACTCTTCAATGAATTTGAAGTGAAGGAATCTATTTTAAAATTAACTTAGTTTTTTTTATAAAATATCACTAAGTTAGGCTTCTAAGTCCTTCATGTCAAAATGAATTTATTGAGTTACACTTCTAGATTTGCTTTTCCCCCCTCTTTCTAGTGAACTGCCATACAACCTAAATTGTTCTATTTGTGCAATGTATCAAGTGGCTACTACTCTATATCTGTCAATTTGTAATATTTTCCAGTGAACCTACTCGATTTCCCATCATTCCCCCTACTTAGCTAAAATCTGTTATTGCTTTGAAGATGATTAATCTTTGAGGATTTTTTAGAGTGACTATTCTTCTCTTCTTCTCTTAAAACTTTGCTTCTTTTTTTTTTTTTGGGTATGAAGATGACTGATTTTAAATTCTGGGCCGGTGTCATGTTGCTTTAAAACCATCTTGAATATGATTGGTCTCTAGGATATTTGAATAACTTTATTGAGGATAATGGAACCATGATGTGGGCTTAGATGTTTGTATTCTACGTGTAGCTCTCTGCAATTGCCATATTGATAAGTTTCAGATTTTGAGATTTAATTATATGAATTTAGTTATAAGTTTTAAATTTTAAATTTTAAAATTACGAAACATGTAAAAATCTCATTTGAGATTAGGTGCTTCATTTGATAATGAAAATTATAGACATTGTGGACATGAATTAAATAAGTTGTTCAGGTAACTATCATTACTTTATTTTATAATTTGGATTTGGTATGTGCTTAAATATGCTTAATTTATTATTTTTTCCCTCAATTTTAACATGTGTTTTTTGGTATTATTTAGGCATATAAGAGAATGAAGAGATTATTTAAGAAAAAGAGAAGATTAGGCTCTTTTGTTAGAAATATAGCTTATAATAGTGGAAGTCCGCCAGCTAGTTGTGGTGTAGAGCCACTAACCTTGGAGCCAGTCATTTCGCTTCACACTCAAACGACTCCTCAAATGTCATCTTCATCAGCACAACTCCGGACTCAATTGCCATAGCCATAAGCTCCATTGCCACATTCCTAGACAACATCACCACAGCTCGAGACTTCTGTCACATAGCGTTCTCACCACAGTGGTTATTGGATGGTGGAAACGATTAGTAATTTATTTCATTTTTATGTCACTAATCAATTTTAATGTTATTTATATATAAGTTAAATAAATCTTTCTTTATTATAGATAATAATGGAGTTGTGTGGACTGAGCGACTATTTATGGATGATTTATGGGCTTTTCTCTCGGGTCGAAGGGTCAGATTGGAATGGAATGATCTTGCGCAGCCCATTGGAGAAGTTGTAAGGTTGTTGTCTTCATTCACGGGTCCTGTGGGGAGTAACTACAAAGCCCTACCTATCTCTTATCCAGATTGGAAGACCGTTCCATGTGACTACAAGAAATCTATATTTTCAAATGATATAGTGGTAATAGTTATCGATTACTAATTTATTATTTTCTTAATTAAATATATTCTAATTAAGTTTTTTATTTTTGTGTTTCAGACTAGATTTGTTGTTGAGGGTGTTGCAGAAAGAAAATTCATTGTAAATAAAATTAGCTTGGGTTGGAAGAATGGGCGTCTAGAATTATACAAGGCTTGGAACAATGGGATCAAATCAAGAGAAGAAATAATAGTAGATGTTCCAGGCAAAGTTCCAAGGGATGATTGAGCTACTTACGTTCAGCACTATCAGGACCTATGCTATTAGGTAATAAACATTATTCTTTTTTTTAATCATTTTTTGACAATATAATAACATATTTCATTCAAATGTCGGGAGAGAACTGAGAAAAACAAGGCCAACAGGCAACGTCAAACCTTTAACCACACATGAGGCATGAAGAGTTTGGCTCGAAAGGAGTTGAGATGGTAAACTTACTTTTTAATCCATAATATATTATTATTTCATAATTAACTAACTAACTTTCATTTTGTAGGCTACTAGCATGAGTGACTCATTAGCAAGGTGAAACTTTGGAATGCGACTCACAAGAAGAAGGATGACTCATTCATCAGCGATGAAGCAAAAGTTATTAGTGTAAATTGTTTTATATTTAAATTTCTGAAATTTGAGCTAATTTATTCAATTGTTAGTTTGTTAATAATGTTTTTATTTTATATGTAGATGTGTAGGCAAAAATATCTGAGATTGAGTCACAGGGGTCAGCATCAACTGCAGTTTCATCTCAAGACACATTGGCCCTGGCTTTAGAAAGCCAAGAGCATCCTGGATGAACCTGTGGCTTGGGATTCAGACCATGTCCTTCTCAAGTGTTTGGGTGCACTTCGTGTTTGCTAGCGAGTCGTCTTTAGGTTAATCTGTTTGTGAGTTATAGACAGAGGTTGCAAATTTGAAGTCTCAAGTGGAGGAGATATCTAGCCTCATGTCTCAAATGGAGGAGATGTCAATCCTCAGGTCTCAAATGGAGGAGATGACTAGAAAGCATAACGAAGTGATGTAGCTATTCTAAAGCCTTCAGCAAAATCAGCTTCCTTCTCAACAACAACTAGCACGAAGGGTAAGTTAGATTAAATTGTATTAGTTTATTTCATACGACAGATAAATTTATTACAATTTTTTATTATAACTGTAGCTTTTTGATCAAGAGAGTGGAGGTGGTTCCACACTAGCAACCAACTCTCCATTATCTTGTAATCAATAAGAATGAAGATAAGGAGGACAATGATGAGGATGATGAAAAAGGTGAAGATGATGATTGACTTAAGATTAGGAATGAGACACTTTATGTAGTTAGGATGACTCTTTGATTTATGTAATTAGGACTTATTTTTACTTTAGAAATTATTAATGAAGAATCATTTGCTAAATTTATCTGTCTATTACATTGAACTAACAAATTATATTAATGAAGAATTCATTTGCTGGATCATTTTTTTTATGAATATGCAGGGTTGTACAATTTGGGACAAAATTGAGAAATAAATTAAACTGGGTTCATTTTGCTAATATAATGGCTTTTTATGTCATTTCAGTAGCGTTCAAAAATGCCACAAAATAATATTATAGTGGTGTTTGGTGTATTAAATGCCACTATATATGCACATATAGTGCGTTTGTGACTAGAAATGCACTACATATGTATATAGTGGTGTTTTCGAATCACAAATGCCACTATATAGTGACATTTTGGTGGATAAATGCCATTACACTAGTTATTATTATTATTATTATTTTTGCATTGTGTTTGAAATCAATGACTATTGGAAGTACCACAACAAACGTCACTGTATATATTTAGTAGTGTTTATGCCCACGTTTGTTAGAAAATGCCACTAAATAGCTTGAGTTACTTGGTTTAGTGGTGTTTGGACCAAACGCCACTAAATTGGCTAGTGACATTTGAAAACGCCACTATATAACTATTTTTTTTTGTAGTGGGTCAACCCTATCAACTGTTGCAAAACTCCTCCATATATTGTTGTTGCACAAAAGTTAGAGGGATGAGATAGGTCCTCAAGCATTGATTATGGCTTCTAAAATATTTAGCTAGTTTATCAGCACATGAGTTCTGGCTTCTTTTGATAATATTTGCATTTTCAAACTTGGATATAAGGAGCCTTGCAATTTTCAACAATCAGAAGAAGATGATAAAATTTAGAAATATCTTGAGTGATAAGAGAGTAAAGGTTTTGACAATAAGTTTCAATCTCTAGCTTTGTGATTCTTATATCCAGAGCAGCCATTTATAAAACAATTTGACGAGCCCATGCCTTTGCAAGAATGGGAGAACCGTATCCAATAAATTTTGTGAAGCCAGTAACCTATTCTGTCTTTACATTTCTTATAATACCTCCTGCTGCAATCATGTTTCTTTTTCCAGAACCGTCAATGTTGAGTTTAAGCCAGTTTCCATGAGGTTTCACCCAATGAACAATATGAGTACAGATAGGAAGAGTGTTCTGATTTGAATGATTTTGATCAAGAGAGCTACTTCAAAACTCAACAGCAAGAGAAAGGAATTTATTGTTTTTTTTTTGAGGCATTTAAGAAAGGGTTCATTTGATGGTTTTTTTTTTGTTTCTAGCTAACCAAATTCCTCTAAGAGTAAATAGGAAAAATCAAATTCCAAGGAATACCTAGAAAACTTATTCCAGTGTCTTTGGCTTTGGTTTCTAGCCAACTTAAGAGTTGAGATTGAAAAAAAAAAAGGGGAAGGGGGAGCGAGTATCCTCGAGGGTTTTAACATGAGTACAATCTTGAAGAATGTGAAAGTGGGTTTTGTTATAGGCATTACAAAAAGGCAATTAGCAGGAGAATTACTAATTATTTTTGCTTGAGCACAGTTGGTCAAAAAACCTTTCTAGATGGTTTGCCAAAGGAAAAAGGTTTCCCTAGGAGGTGCTTTTTGTTTCCAAATGCAACTGAAATTTTTGGGTTTAAATCATTATTTGTTTAAGAGTTGTTTTTACTATCTTGTTTAGATTTAAGAATAAAGATTTAGGCTGATTTAGAAGAGAAAATTCCATCAATAGTGAGATTCCATCTTGTTCTATCTTTTAGTGGAGTGTTAATGTGAGCTAAGGGTAAAAATTTAATTTCCCATATTAGATTAGTAGACATTCTAAAGGGTATATTGTTGAGGTTCCAATGGAAACCATCTTGAGAAGTAATAAGGATATCTCCAACATTTTTATCTATATCATTTTTTTGTAAAGGGCCTATCAGCTTTGATCTCAGGTTAGAGTTTAGCTAGCAGCTTTGTATCTATACCATTACCAATGACTTTTATTGTGCAGAGGATGAAGGAGGGGTAGCATTTTTTGCATGCTTCTAAATGAGTGGGATTTTAGAGTTTTCCTCTTCATAATGTTCTGATTATACTTACTTTTAACTATCTTAACTAATCTATTTGCGACATGCTCAGACTTTTTTTTTAAAAAAATTTGCTTGCTTAAATCTTCCTCATTAAGCATTTTTTTTATTAGGCTAAGTACTGGCCATAAATCAATCCGACAGATCAGTCTATATCCAAATTAATAGGTTTAATTTGTTTGCCCTGTACATTGGTGTTTTACTTAGAAAAAGGCTAATTAATTATGACTTAAAACATCAAGTATGTCATTTTATGAGTATGGTATATTAAATTTATGGTGATTACTTATATTGTAATGTGAGTTCTTTATGGCTTGATTAATTGAATGTTTATTTTTTGAGAAAAAAAAATCAATGAAGTATGAATCTTTTTTTAGAAAAGAGAGAACTGAGAAAAATATAATAAATAAATGTTGACTTCTAAGAAACACCATAAAAGCATAATTTACAGAAAAAAATAATCAAATGAACCTTTTTGTAAGGCTCATTTCTAGAGTTAGAGTTAAAGCATAATGCTATTCTATACTCAGTTACACTAAATACACCTCACATATACTGTATCTACACTCACCCACACCTGATTGTATATTCTCAAGTAGTTAGGACAGGTGGCTAGCGATCCTTGAATTTAGGATCTAGCTATGTAATTGACACTTTGTATTTTTTGTATTCTTTCCCAACTGTACAGCTTATATATACGTACTGATGCATGAATAACAGATAACAATTCTCCCTGCATTTTGTCACTTTCGTATCTTGGTATCAAAGCCACTCTCATCACCTCTAATCATGAGTTCCTCGGTGTCCATTAACTCTGAAATTCTTAGGCCACTAAAGTCACCTCTACCCTGCCAAACAAACCCCTTGCTACATCTATTTCCCAACTCTACTCTGTCAAGTTGGACAAAAGCAACTTTTTATTATAGGAATGCATCATTCTACTAGTTATTAATGGCTATAAAATAGAGTGCTATGTCCTTGGCTTTAAACCATGCCCTATCCAGTTCATTTCTGAAGGCACAAAAATAAAGATTAATCCAACCTATGAGGAATAGGTTGTAGTAGACCAATTACTTTTTGGGTGGATTTATAACACCCTTGCCATTGAGATTGCATCTCAACTTATTGGATGCAAATCTTCACATGAACTCTGGACTATTATAAGAAGTTTTGCTGGAGCACACACTAGATCATGTGTAACTTTCCTTAAAGGAGAACTTCACAAAACACGTAAAGAGGCATTAAAAATGAGTGAATATCTGTAAAAAATGAAGTCGATTTTTGATAATCTCCTACTGGTTGGGTGTCCCATTTCAAATAACGATTTAATCATACAAACACTAGCTGACCTTGACATAGAATATAACCCCATAGTTGTACAATTATCTGATAAATCTGATATGACTTGGGTTGATGTACAGGTAATTCTTTTGACATTTGAGAGTTGATTGGAGCAACTTTCAAATCTCACAAAATCCTTCCAAGTGCAGGCTAATCTTGTTAGTAACAACAACGAAACAAAAACATAGAGTTCTGAAATGAACAACAACTAGCAGCGAGGACAAAATCAAAGTAAAAGAGGTGGAAGACAACCTAGAGTAGGACGTGGCAGGAATAGGCACAGTAACAATCACCATGTATATCAAGTGTGTGGAAAAACTAGACATATAATGGCACACTACTATTTTCGCTATGATTATAGCAACATGGGCTCTGTTCCTGGAACTAACAATAGCTCAAGTTCTGGTAATCAAAATGATCAACCTTATCTTGCATATATTGCCTTTGCCAATACTGTGATGGATCTTAGTTGGTAGATGAAAAGTGGAACAAGTGCCCATATTACCAACAATATAGCAAACTTCGATTAGGCCACAAAACCTTATTGTAAGGAAGAAGTAGTAGTGGGTCATGGTGAGAAATTAATCATTAAATACATTGGTTCTACATCTCTTCCTTGCACCAATCAGAAATTGAATTTGACTGGCTTTTTGCATGCTCCATAAGTGACCATGAACTTATCAAGTGTTTCTAAGCTTACATTTGATAATAACAATGTACTAATAGTGTTTGATTCTCATGGATGGCATGTGAAGGACAAGATCACGGGAAGAATACTGCTAAAAGGAAATTTGAAGGAAGGACTGTATGAGTTCCCAAATCAAAGAGTTCAAACTTCAGATAGTCACTGTGGGAGGTCTCAAGGAGTTGGCAACAATGACATTGTTTTTGCTGCATCTTTAAATTCCAATGGCACTTTAAATTCAATAAAATACTTATGACATGTAAGACTTGGTCACCCATCAGAAAGGGTGCTTAACCAAATATTTAAGCAATGTAATGTCAAAACACATGGGAATGAATCCTTTTTTCTAGGTCCTACCAATATGGAAAAACCCATGCACTCCCATTGCTTTATGTAATTCCAAAGCTAAACATCCTCTTGAATTAATCCAAACCGATGTCTGTGGTCTAGCACCGGTTCAGTCAACCTCTGGTTTCAGATTCTATGTTCAATTTAAGATACAGTTGGATTTATCCATTAAAACATAAAAGTGATGCATCTACAGCTTTCTTGCAATTTAAAAGTCTAGTTGAAAAACAATTTGAAAGGCCCATTAAGATAATCCAAAGTGATTAGGGTGGAGAATATAGATCTTATAATTTCTGCAGAAGGAAGGGATTGTCTTCAGAAAAATATCATGCCCATATACGTCCACTCAGAATTGTAGAGTAGAAAGGTGTCACAGACAAATAGTGAAAGTTGGGTTAACTCTTCTCACTACAAAAAAAAGGGATATAGCGTCAGTTTTTTAATGTCGGTTTCAAAAACCGACGTTGGATGCCGCACCTAGCATCGGTTAAAACCGACGTTAGATTATGAATTTAGCATTGGTTTTTATAGCGTCAGTTAAAACCAATGTTAGATGCTGAATTTAGCGTCAATTTTCATAGCGTCAGTTAAAACCAATGTTATATGCCACATCTAGCATCAATTTCTATAGCGTCAGTTAAAACTGACGCTAAATAACTTTTTTTGAGAAAAGAAAAATTAGAGAATTTCTTCATCGAAACATGCCATTGACACCTTTCTTTTGTATTTTAGTTTCACACCCCTTCTCTATTTCAACTTCCCTCCAATATTTTTGCCCACACCCATCTCTTGACCTTAATCCCTCTAGTAGTTTTATTTTTAACTCGAATCCTTACATTCTCATCGTGAGAGTGGTGGAGAGATTAACAATTATGTTGGGTCAGATCGAGTGAGAGAAAGAGGGATGTAGACAAGGCATCGACGTAAGGTGGTCTCTTCTCACACTTCATGAATTTCGATCTGTTTTTTCCTCATCATGATTTCTAGGTCTCAAATTTGGTAACGTCTCCACCTTATGTGCTTTGATATGCTCAAATCTCCCGGTCTCTTCTCTATGCTTCACCAAGCATCTTATCCATTTTTTTAGTTCCAAACCAAACCCCACCAAGATCTTCACGGAACGCGATCCACTACCACTACAAGAAAAATTCACTGCAAACCCCACTCACTCACACTAATTCAGTGTTAATCTCAAATTTGGTTAAAACTCGCCTCATTCTCATTTCTTCCGTGTTAATCTCAACATTTTTCTTCATTCTCATCTCTTTAGTGTTAATATCAAATGTGATCTAATGCTCTCTCATCTCTCGCACTCTAATCATCTTTGGATTTGGTATCTTTGTAAGACTTTAACTCATCAATCTAATCGACTAAATCCTACACATAATTCAGACATTGATATGAGTATGATCTTAATTTTATTAATCAAATATCTCATTTTTTTAAATTAAATGAATAATTAATTTTTAATTTTTTAAATAAATAAAAATGAATAAAATTTCAATTTTTTAGCAATTCTTTTAAATAAAATACTTTTAAAATATTTATTTAATTATCTTTCATTAAATTTTTTTTTTGGTGTGAACTCAAAATATCTCCAAATTGAAATTGTTGGTTTAAATTCCTATTTTTTAAATAAAATAAATCAATAATTTTTCTTTAAAAACATATTTTAGTTATTATATTTTTTATTCTTTTCATTAACTTTTCTTCTTATGTAATTACTTAATTTTTAATAGAATTATTATCTTTATTAATTAAATATTTATATAAATTTAATATTATTTTTACTTATAATATTAATATATTAGTGTGTGGGTAAAAATATTGTAAAAATTTTAACTTCCCTCCTTACTCACTTTCACTCATTCTCAATTTCTCCCCATTTCACTCATTCCCAATTTTGACCAAAAAAAAAAATTTTCCCCCATTTCCATCTGACTACGTGACCCAAATTGAGAACCCTATATCACACACACATTGCCTTTGCGTGAGAGAGACTCGGCCAAAAGAAATGGGGGGAGAGCTAAAGGCGAGAAAGACTTGCCAATGTGGTGGCCTCGTCGGGGAAGCTACCTCCTTCTTCCTTTATCCTGTCGACCTCCTCTATCATCTGAAAGGGAAAGATCAATGGCGGGAGGGAAGATAAACAAGGAAAAGAGCAAGCCACAAATCGAAGGGTCAGCATATCCTAAAGAATCCTCTACTTGTCAACGCCATAATGCAAAAATCTGGCATCAAAAGCACCGATGTGATCCTTGAGATTGGTCCTGGTACTGGAAATCTTACGAAGAAGCTTCTAGAAGCCGGCAAGATGGTTATTGCCATTGAGATTGACCTACGTATGGTTATCGGGCTTCAAAGATGGTTCCAGGGGACTGCTTACTCTAGCCGCCTTAAGGTATAGTTTTGCGAGTTTTCTGTTGTCTGTTTCGATAATCAGAAAGTGCTGTTATAATGAAAGTGAAAGAAGCATTTTGGGTCTTCATCACGTCGTCTATGCTAAAGCTATCTAAATGAATAAAAGATGTAATTTATGTTCTTGCTTGATTTTGCTTTTTATGATATGGCCGAAGTTTACCCAATTTTAAGCTTTCTTGATTGAAATTTCGGTTGAGTCACTATAAAGAGTATAGTTTTTTTTTTTTAATTTCCTGGGAGAAACCCTGTATACTATGTTAATACTTGATATTTATTTGCTAAATTCTTAAATTTATTTTATTCAAATCTGCATTATTGAAGTTCTGTCGTTTGCATGCTATGGGACTCAGATAAGACGAAAAACATATGTTTCAATTAGTAGCAGCAACTACAATAATCAAGTAGCCTTAGAACTCTAGCTAGTAGATAGAGTAGAATAGAGATAAACTTTTTTAGATTCAGAGATATTGATAGGATTCAAAAAGAAAATGACATTCAGACATTTGGATACCTTTATTCTTTTTAATTTTGTTTGTTGGTTTTGTTTTATAATATTGATTTTGTGTTGATAAATGTCAATGAAATATAATCTGTTATTTAGGCTTGACGTGAGCAAGTAAATCTTGCTTTGGCTTGATGTCAACTACATATATAATCACTTTCTAAATGTTTGATCTTTTAATGCTTGAATTTGATTTCTAATTTCTGAAGTTCTTAATATGTGTTACCCTGTATTTTGTTTCCATTGAAGTTGTTTTTTGTTGAAATAAGTTATCTTTATAAATAATTAATAAATGAATAGTGACCGAAGCAAATTGATTAACTTTTGTTGCTATGATTCTGTGTACCAGAGAAGGCGTCTAATCAGTCATGCAAATGCTATGATTTTGTCAAGTATGTGATAAACTTTAGGCTTTTATCTTTATAATTTTTCTAAACTTTTGTAGGAAAAAGTGCATGGTGAAGAAGTAAACGTTGTTTTCAATAAAAAGTTGTCCTCTTTTGCTTTATATAGTGGGAAAGATAGACAATGATGTTTTTGTCCCTTTTCAAGTTTCTTCTAGATTTCATCCAAGAGAAATGGATCAAATGTTCATAGTCAAGCTCTACTTGTGAGATAATATGTAATTCAAAAGAATTGACTGGACTTAGTTATTTATTTAGTTCAGCTGACAGGACAAGGTATATTGTTTTTTCTGACTAATTCCAGACTCTAATTCAAAAGAATTGACTGGACTTAGTTATTTATTTAGTTCAGCTGACAGGACAAGGTATATTGTTTTTTCTGACTAATTCCAGACTCTACTTGCAGGGGTTTGATATCTTTCATCTTTCTTTATGGAGCCATTTATCTGGGTGTTGTGATCCTGTCATAGGTAGATTCTAATTCTATAATTCTTTATATTTATTTATTAAGTCATTTATTCAGATGCATGAATAAATTAAATAATCTTGGTTTCATGTTGGTGCCTTAAAATAAATAAAGTTTATGGATATTATTCTGCTGTCTATTGTAATTTTGCTACTGTCTCTATTGTTTATTTTTTGTTGCTTCTGTTTGGACGTTGCTTTCATAGAAAAGGTTAATAAAAAGAAGTATACTGTATGGTTCATTTGCATTTTTAGAACTCAGCTAGCTAGAAGCTCAGCACTTGTAAAACAGTCTAAAATTTTGGCTTATTGTTGGATATTTCCAGGCTGTTTACTCGGTTCTTGTAATTTCTATGCTACTTTAATTTTATTACTTACATAATTATCCTAAAAGTGTAATATTTATTTTGTTAGGATATGTGAATTTCCAGTTTCACATATAATTGTTTACTAGTGCTAATTGTATGATTATCTTAAGGCATTTCATGTTCGCATCACACCTACACTTATTAACATATTATTATCTTAATAGACTAGATATAGTTAATTCCTTGTAAGTGTGAAAAGAGGAGAGCAAGATAAATGAACTAAAATCATTATGCCCTGTTCTGTTTGGCTTTTATAAGTGTGAGAAGATATATTTGCTTTTAAAATTTGGGAAAAGTCATCTAAAGATGCTTCTCACATTATGTCCCTACTTTAGTTAGTCTCATCTCAAAACACTTCTCACATTATTTCCTTTTACTATATCAGTTATCTTTGGGCCCAGTCTTCCTGCAAGTTAAATAAAAGTTTTAATTTATTAGGTAGAACTTCATTTATGTTTCTATCAAGAAAGTTATTCATCATACATGTTTGTAAACTGATTTAGATGGAGCAATGATGGTGGAAAAGATGAAAATATATATTTGAAGTGTCAGTAAAGTGATGTAATTGATTAAACCATACAGTTCAAGAGTGAACTCTTGCTTTGTTTAACTTAAAAGAGTGTCTAAGACTTTTTTAATGGTCTTTTGCTGTTATTTAATTTGTTTAACTTATCAATTCATTAGTTTTCATTCACTATGAACTTTAATAGTAAATATTATGTTTACAAACACCTGATGCAAACAGTACAGGAGTTTCACTTCAAGGATGTCAACGTTCTTTTGGAGCTAGTCACAACCCATGACTATGATGAGTTGTAGTATTTATTTTGTTAAGACATGTGAAACTTGTTCTTTTAGAATGTATTAACTTTTAACTTTGGATTTGATGTAAAACTTATGTTTTAAAATGTATGTTTTTATTCAAATATATTTTCTTTTATAGTTTGGCTTCCAGTATTTGTTAAAATTTGGCCAGATATTACCTTGGAATATTATAAATATAGCATAGGTCAAAATAAAATTTGATTGTACTTATAATGTTGGTTTTTGAAAATTAATGTCAGTTTCAATTTAATTAAACTAGAAAAAAAAAATTGGTCAAAGTCATCTAGTTGGTTAAAATTGATATTAGATCACACTTTTAGTGACAATAAAAACCGATGGTAAATGATAGTAACTAAAAATCATTTAAAGTCATCTAATGTCGGTCAAAATCGACGTTAAATCCCTCACATAGTATTAGTCACAATCGACATTAAATGACCAAATAAGCATCAGTAAAGTCATCTAACGTCGATCAAAACCAACATTAAATCACAACTTTAGCGTCGGTTGTCATAACCAACACTAAATGTCAAAATTTAATGTCGGTCAAAACGAACGTTAAATCACAAATTTAGCATTGGTTATGTAATCGACGCTAAATTTTAGAATTTAACGTCGATTTTGCCAAAACCGACGTTAAAGTTATCTAACGTTGATTATTTCCACGGATGTCAAAACCGACGCTAAATGATCTCGCAACGGAGCACGTAACGTTGGTTTTGTAAATCGACGTTAAGTCATTTAGCATCGGTTTGGTTTTGACCGACGCTAAATTCCAATTTTTTTGTAGTGTCTTGCACAAGCCAAGATGCCACTCCACTACTAGTGGATTCATTTCAAACCTCGATGCATCTAATGAATCACCTACCATCCACAGTATTAAACACTCAATCTCAAGCTAGTAGCAGGGCACAGAAGTGTAACTCATATGAAAGTATGACCTTTGGTAGCAATGGAACTACTTATGAGTCGCAGCTATATCAAAGGTTCAACAACTTTGAATCTCAGAATCAAAGAAGTACTAGCACTGGTGGAGAAGCTACTGTTGCTACTAGACAAGACTTACCCATTACAGACGAAAGGCAACTGGAAATATCTCTGTACATTCCAAATATTGATAGTGAACGTATTAGCCAATCAAGAGAGGATCCAAATAAAGATAAGGGGAATAGAGTTACTACATGTAGTTTGAAGGGAATTACAAAGCCACAGCTGTCATATATAGGTGTCATTTCTACTATAGTGGACTTAGACAATGTTAATAATAGCCCTAATGTAAGTTCTCTTACAGTATCTCACTCTACTTCAATTTCTGAGCCTCACTCAATTGATGAAGCTATATCTATTCCTCAATGGAAGAATGCTATGATAGCGGAATTTAATGCACTTAAGAAGAACAATACTTGATAATTAATTCCTTAGAATAGCGACTTAAGAATTATAGATTGTAAATGGATTTACGAAACCAAGGTTAAGTCTAATGGAGAAGTGGAGAGATATAAAGCCAGGCTAGTTGCCAAAGGCTTCCAATAGGACCTACATGTGAACTCTGGCAATACTTTTAGACCAATTGCTAGACTTACTACAATGAGGATTGTGTTAGCTCTTGCTAAAACACTAAATTGGAAAGCAAAGCAGTTGGATGTGAGTAACGCATTCCTGAATGGTGTATTACAAGACAATGTGTATATGTGGCAGCCTAGAGGGTTTGAAGATCCCTGTTATCCATATGATGTATGTAAATTACAAAAACCTCTCTACGAGATTAAACAAGCCCTGAGAGCATGGTTTGAAGGCCTAAGGAAGACACATCATTATTTATTCATCAGACAAACAACTCTATTTTAATTATTAGTATATATGTTGATGACATCCTTGTAACATGGAGTAATGAGACTAAATTAAGTAAATTTCCTCTAAACTCAATTGTGTTTTTGCCTTAAAGGATTTAAGGTGCATTATTTCTTGGGGCTAGAGATAAAGAGATATGATATATGGATGTTCATATCCTAAAAGAAGTACATTCTTGATCTACTGGATAGGTTTAATATGAGAAATTTCACCTCATGCCCCTCTCCAATGGTCTCAGGTAAGTAATCTCAAAATGAGGGAGATGATTTTCTGTAAAATCCCACTGCATTTCAAAAACTCATAGGTGCTTTTCAGTATGTCACGAATACTAGACCAAACATTACTTTCCTAGTAAATAAACTCAGTTGTTACCTTAGTAAACCCAGTGTTAAGCAATGGCAAGTTGCCAAACGTGTTTTGAGATACTTGAAAGGAACAATGGATTATGGGATTCTTCTTAAATCTTCACCTCAACTCAATCTTTATGGATTTTGTGATGCTGATTGAGGAGTAGCACATGAAGACAAGAAGTCCATCTTAGGATATTGTGTATTTCTAGGAAATTCATCGATCTCTTGGTCTTCAAAATGACATGTTGTCTCTCACTCAAGTACTGAATCAAAGTATAGGATTGTTTTAGATGTAGCTTAAGAACTTGCTTGGATCTCTTCTTTGCTAAATGAATTAAAATGTTAAGCAACTAAAATAGTAGTGATATAGTCAGATAAGCTTGAGCTCTTGCTACAAATCCAGTATATCATTCCCACACCAAGCATGTTGAATTGATGTTCACTTCATAAAGGACAAGATGTCTTCTAAAGAAATTCAAGTCAGGTATGTTCCAACCTTTGACCAAACTGCAGATTGTTTGTCAAAGGCCCTTCCTAATTGTATCTACACTCACCCGCACCTAATTGTATATTCTCAGGTAGTTAAGACAGCTGGTTGGTGATCCTTGAATTCATGATCTAGGTAATTGACACTCTGTATTTTTTGTATTCTTGCCCAACTGTATAGCTTATATATAGCTACAGATGCATGAATAACAGATAATAATTCTCCTTGCATTTTCTCACTTTCGTATTAATTAGCAATATGAGCCCACCCGACACAAAGGGACAAAAAACGATTAGCCTTTTTTTTAAACAGATTTCAAGATCTCTAGCATGGGTTGTCAAAGATGAGTTAGCAGGTTACACGAACCAGTCCATCAACCCTCCTTTAAAAAAAAATATTTATGGACCAATAAAAGAAGCCTAAGAAAAAAAAATTCGACCCAAAAAAATTAGAAAGATTAAGAACAAAATTTTAGACAAATGTCACTAAAAAACCAACAATTTAGTGTCGCTTGTTTAGTGGCTTTTGAAAACAAATGCCACTCAATCATATTATTGTGGCATTTATACTGAACACCATTATATAGTGGCGTTTGAGACATAAATGTCACTATCTAGTGTCGTTTTTGAATAAAACGCCACTATACAATGATGTTTACTATTGAAACACCACTTTATATAGCGTTGAGGCATAAATGCCACTATGTAGTGGCGTTTCTGAATTAAACACCACTATACAATGATGTTTAATATTGAAATGCTACTATATAATGGCTTTTGCTTAACGTTGAGGCATAAACGCCACTATGTAGTGGCGTTTCTGAATTAAATGCCACTATACAGTGACATTTACTATTGAAATGCTATTATATAATGGCATTTGCTTAACAAATGCCATTATATAGTGGCGTTTAACATAAAAACACCACTAAATTAGTGGTGTTTACAAATGAAACACCACTATATAATGGCGTTTAAATTTGAAACGTCACTATATTTGGGATACTAATATTACTTTAATAACACATTCTAAATTGTTCTCAATTCTAAACACTAATCATCCCACCTGTGACCTCACTCTCTCAGTCTTGCCAGTTACATTGCCTTTACTGAGTCTCCGTCGTGGTTCTTTACTGTTCCTCTGGTCGTGCTTCGTCCATTTCTAACCCAATTTTTCTTCTTCCATTGGATCATTCTTTCTCCGGTGGTGCTTCCTCCATCCATCCCCTTCTCGAGTATCATTGTGCTTTGTCTATTTCTACCCTGGTGGTTCTTAGTCCATTGGACCAAACGAGGAAGGGCATATTGATGAGCTAAGTGATCATAGTACCAATATCAATACTAATATCAATACCTTGAGTCTTGAAATGAAACATTAAAAGATTTCAAGGTATTGATACTTTGATCATTGAATTTAATGTGTTCTTCTTCATTTGATTAATTAAGTACAAGTGTAAATTATATAAATCATGTAAATTTAACTAACTATAACATTTTCCATTGAAATTTTAGAAACACATGATATATCTAGATGTATAACCTACTTTTACTGAAGAAATGATGAAAAAAAATACAAGATTAAATTTAATGGGTTAAATTGAACAATAGAATGGCGTTTGATGAAGAAATGCCACTATTTAATGGCGTTTACATTAAATAACGCCACTAACTAGTGGCGTTTAATCTGGAAACAAATTCCATATATTTAGTGGTGCTTCGGTGTCAAACGCCACTGAATCAATGGTGTTTCGTTATGAAATGCCATTATCTGTTTTAAAATCCCTAAACTTTGACTACCACCCAATTTCCAATTTCAGATCCCCTAATTTTTCGACAGCCCTACTCGCACGCCCTCCCCTCTACCGTTGCCTCTCCTCGTCACAATCTATCAAACCTCTCCCTGTTATAGCACCATTGAGCCTTTCCCTGTTGCCTCTCGTGTCGCAGCACCGTCGCATCTCCCCTCACAATCGGTCGCCTTTCCCCTCGCAGCCTGTCACCTCTACCCGTTGCAGCATCGTCACCTCTCCCCATCGTAGATTGTCACATCTCTTAGCTGCATCTCCAGTCGCAGCCCGTCACCTTTACCCCTCATAGACCCATTGTCATTTTCACAGGAAAGTATAGGTAATGCTTTAGCTCTTTAATCACTTGCTTGAGGTTTGCTTTCCTTTTGTTTTCTTCTTTAATTTCCTGACTATATACCTTTAACTTGGCTTATTTTATTAATTTTTTATCAAACATTGAAGCAATATTTTAAATTTCACAACATTGATGAAATTTTCTTTATCTTCAAACTAGGCATTTGTGTACGATCTATCCCGTATGTGAGTGCTTAGTGTGTATTTAGATTGAAGATGAATAAACTTGATTTTGATCAAATTAGTCTTGATTAAATGTATGTTTGCTTATATTAATTTGAGAACTTTTATCTACTAAATGATTTTGATATAAATGCAAATAAACCAAACCTCAAATGTGAGTTTAGTCTTTTTACCAAATATGAAATCAAACACACATATATATGCTGCAAACTCACTTTTAAAAAATCAATTAAGCTTTATTTCTTTCCCCCTTTTCACTTGAACATGAAGCCAAACTCATACCTATAGCTTTTCAAAGTGGATTTTTTTTTCCTTTTTTTTTGGTTGAAAGGAATTTTTTAATGGGTTATAGAGCTCAAGTTCTTCATATTTAATGTCATCCTTATTATCATAGCCTTAATTAATTTTTTTTCAATATAGTTACCTCTATTGTTCACCTTTTCACATTGGATAGGATCAATCTTCATTTGATTCTTTCTTGCTTCTATTTTTTCAGATCTCAAAACTAGGTGACCATTTCTTTCTTGCTTCTATTTTGCTTCACTTATCCTAGTATGACTTGTTTTATAATGCATTTTTTTTATTGTAATTACACATTTTAATTTTTCTTTTCTTTTTTTGGTCAACACTTGTGTATGTGCCGAAGTATTGATCATGGGCTGATTTTATTTGTTAAATTGCTTCTAAAATATGATTGAAATGCAATGGATTCATTAAATATATAAATAAACTCATGTTTTATTTATGCATTCATTGAGTAGAGAAATTGCAAAATTGATACTAATGTAGACTTAATTACAAAGTTCTCTAATATTGTAGACTTAGTTTTCTTATAATGTAAACTTAGTTACAATATTGTTAAAAGCTTTCCAGAAAGCATAAATTTAGTGTGGTTTAAAGTCTAAACTATGGAATATAATGTTGCTTGCTATGTTGACATAATTTAAAAATTGCTAGATATATACATGAAAAAAATTATATTAAAATTTGTTTTTACTATAATTAATAAAAAATATTGTTTTGACTGGTTATGGAACATAATGGATAAGTCTTGGATAGCTAGACCCTGAAATACTTCTAAATATTTAGAAGGACTTAATGGGTTTTTAGATTTTTCATTTGTAAATAATAGTGTTGAGGGTAAAATTATATGTCTATGTCCCAAATGCAAATTCAAAAAGTGGCAAGTTAGAGAAGTTGCACACAAACACTTAATTCTCAAGGCATTTCTACAAGGTTACACATTTTGGTCCTGATATGGGGAGACACTTATTGTAATACCTTGAAAAATCTGTGATTTTTGAGTATTATGTAAAACTAATTTTATAGAATAATTCTGATGGAGGAAATTTTTCTCATTGTCTGGGAAGGAAAAATATGAGGTTTAAAAGTGGCAAGGTTGTGAAATATTGAGTGGTGGAGAGTAGAGGAGTGTATTGATGGTACCGAGGGAGTTAGGAGACTGGTTGAACCCAAGAAGGGACTAAAGTGAAATAAGAAAAATTGTGGGGCACCTAGAATTTAGAAACACCCGAGGTGGGATATTGCAGATTTGCTTTTACCAGTCTTGACCAAAGTTCGACTGGAGGGCAAAGTAGTAATTTCACCCTAGGCAAGTATATATAAGTGGCTATACCCTTTTTTCCTCATTTCCTCTCTCTCTCTCTCTCTCTCTCTCTCTTTTCACTTTCTTTCTTCTCTCTTCCTTCTCTCTACTCTCATTCTCCACTCAAATCCTTCAACCGAGCTTTGGGGGATAGGTCTCGGGCAATGGGGTGTCGAGCCTCTAAGAACTAAGCAACATAGAGAAACCAAGGAATCGAGATACGAATTTCAATTTCCCAAGCTTTCCCCTATTTTCTAGTTTTAAGGGTATTTGGGGTAAAATAGAGATTTTGGCTTTGTTTCTCGATTAAAATTGGGGATTTTGGTGTTTAGATGCTTTTTAGACATTAAGAATGAAAGCCCATAGAAGAAATCATGAAAACAGTGGAGATTTGGCAGACCTAAGTCACAAGGTGGGAGTTGAGAGAGCATGGAATCCAGGTGAAGGATCTATGTAGCTCTGCTATATATATATATATATATGTATGTTTGTTTATATTTTAGGAGTCATTCTCCTAAATTGTTATATAAACATTTATTTGTTAAATGTATTATATGTGAGGTATGTGGTTGGGATTATTGTATGGAATGTGAGTAGGAATAGAGGATTGGTTGTGGTGATAGTATGGATACATTGCATATTCATTTGCATATTTATATTAAGGAATGCATGGAAACAGAGCGGGAAGCATACACATTGTGTAATACCGTAGAGTGGTGTCAATGGGTATGCATGGAAAAGAGCAGAATATGGATTGCATCTCATTCATTTACTTAATATATGTTGTATGGTGGTTTGTTTTATGTGTGAGATATATGTGCTGGCTAAGGGCATAATTCGAGAGACCATACATGTTATGGTTATGGATATGACCCAAGAAGACAGATACATATCAGGGATTTCTTGAGTGATAATTTATGGGAACGTAAACCCACGTTGATTAAACTCTTGAAATGTGGTAAGAGAGTGCAGACCCTTGTGTAGGGTTATGCACATTTAATTTGTTGTGTGTACGTATGTGTTTAAGAGAGAATATATTGAGATGTGATAACATGTTTGCCTACGGGCAGCTTGGTGTCATGTGGGATAAATTTTTGATTGGGTATATATATATATATATATATATATTATGTATATTTGTGTATTGTAGGGCTAACATTAGTAAATCTGTGGTTTAGACTCACCCCTTCAAAGTTCTAGGTATGCAAGTCGGTCAGGTCGAGGGTTCACGGATGGAGGATGCTTCCCCATTGTCTGGAGTAAGGTAATTTAGTTTTATTATATTTCTCTAGTGTACTCTGTAATCATATAGGCCACATACGATCTTGCAGTAGAAATTTAGGCTTGCAGCAATATTGGTAGCACACTGTCTGTGTTGGTTACGAATTGGGTTTTAGGTTGTGACAAAGATGGTATTAGAGGGTGGTTTAGGGTCTAGGTCTCTTATTGATTACAGAGCAAGGTAACCTTAGTGGGTCTTCCTCTATCGTTGTGAGCCATGGTACAACTATAGAGAGATGGCTCCACCAAAGGTCCTATAGGATATGTCTTCCTTTCTTTTCTATTGGGTTCCTTCTAAAAGACGCGTTTGAGCTCGTGAGCAAATCAAACATTCATATTTATCATGTAAATGTTTGATACGCATCTTAAATAGTGTCCACGAGTATTTCGGAGTTACGAGGGCGGACGTGACAAGATAGCGAGATGGAGAAGAAATGATAATCTTGAAGAAAGTAGAGCTTTAGGGTTATGCTCCTTGATAAGAGCTTAGTTGAGCCAAGAAAAGTATGGGGAAAGAATGGAGAAGCTTGACAAGTAATAGGAAGTGGTTTAGCAAGAGTAGAAAATTGTGCTCCCAGAGTGCGAAGACTACACAAACAATGAATTAGAAATACATGGAAGATTAGCTTCGTCCCTGTTGGGAAATAAAGAGCTGATGGTTGGAGAGACGAAGTGAGTGATGGCAAAATTCCAGATTCCTCATTTGAGGAATCGACGTGGAGTAGGAAAAGAAGGTAAGACCATGGGACTGTCGAGGACAGACTATGAGAGATCGGTAATGAACTGGGCATGCACCAGTTCACGAGAGATTCAGGTACCGCTTTTAAAGAACACCGATACTTGTACTATAGCTGTATCCTCATGACCTTAGTTTTGTGGAATGGGTATGTATGGCATTCATGAGAGTAGATATTATCGAGTAGATCATCCTGGGGGTAGCTAGTAGGTTGACACTTGATGTGGGTTTGGTACAGCTAGTTACTGTCCATGATGGACCCCACAAAGGGGAGGTTTGAGGTCATGGTTTAGGAAGCACCTGGATTGTATGTGAGGTGATTCAAAATATGGGGTAGGGTAACCTCTGGTTGAGGTAACAACTGGTTGTATCAGAATGGTGCAGTGGAAGCATGGTGGGTATCAATAGGTTGAAGTAACCCCTAATCATACCAGACTAGTACGAGGAGCACGACATAGTTCCCTGATGATGCCTCTTTAGAGGTCAGGAATAAGGAATCGTACTGGGGTAGGATATTTAGAAACTTGATAAGTGGGTGAGACGGATCTCAGGTTTAGTACCTGAAGATTGAGACTGTCAAGATGTGGTGAGCAGGGTGAGTGGGATGTGCTTTGAGCGTGGCTCAAAGCCTAAAAAAGGAGAAGTTCTGTGAAAACTTCACTACCGTTTTCTAGGAACAAAGGAATGTTCTTGTGTAGTCAAAGGGGCAAAAGACTTCCTTGCTTTGTTTCTTCAAGGAGTTTTATCTGTGAATATATAATGAAACTCCTTAAAGAGAAAGCAACTGCACAAGAACTAGTAATGATGAATATCTATTTGATATTATCATATCTAAAGCTTTAGCAGGAGAATGAGCATGGGCATGGAACTGCGTAGGGTTTGGCCCATGAAATTTCTAATTTTTAAAGGGATGTTGAAATTTAGGGATGAATTTCTAAAAAAAGGGAGAAGAATGTAATAACCCAAAAAATTCGTGATTTTTGAGTATTACGTAAAACTAATTTTATGGAATAATTTTGGTGGAAGAAATTTTTCTCGTTGTGTAGGAAGGAAAAATATGAGGTTTAGAGTGGCAAGGTTGTGGAATATTGAGTAGTGAAAAGTAGAGGAGTGTACTGATAGTACTGAGGGCACAGAGGGAGTTAGAAGACTGGTTGAACCCAATAAGGGACTAAAGTAAAATAAGAAAAACTATAGGACACCTAGGATTTAGAAACACCCAAGGTGAATATTACGGATTTACTTTTACCAGTCTTGACTAAGGTCGACTAGAGGACAAAGTAGTAATTTCACCCTAGGCGAGTATATATAGGTGGCGTCGCCCCTTTTTCCTCATTTCCTCTCTCTCTTTCTCTTCACCTTCTCTCCTATCTTTCTCTTTTCCTTCTCTCTAGTCTCTCTCTCCACTCAAATCCTTCAACCGAGCTTCAGAGGATGGGGTCTCGGGTGACGGGGCGAGCCTCTAGGAGCCAAGCAATGTAAAAAAAGTAAGGAATCGAGGTAGGAATTCTGATTTCCCATACTTTTCCCTATTTTCTAGTTTTAAGGGTATTTGGGGTAAAATCAAGATTCTGACTTCGTTTCTTGATTAAAATTGGGTATTTTGGTGTCTAAATATTAGACATCAAGGATGAAAGCCTATGGAAGAAATCATAAAAAATGGTGGAGATTTAGCCAGATCTGAGTATGTCCTAGAAGAAATCGTGAAGAACGCGATAGTGGCACCCAGACGCCAGACATTCTGGGAAACCTTAGCCTTTCTTCAAACGGCTATGACTCTCTCATCCGAACTTTGTTTTTAGTAAACCTTATATCATTAGAAAGTTCTTTAAGTATAGTTTCCAATGGTATAAGTTTATACGAAAATTCATTACTGGTTAAGAGTTATGACAAAGAATTGGGTAAAGGTTGGGATTAGTGATAGGTAGTTTCTCTATTTCGTAACCTAGATGATTTTGCATGGTTACTAAATAGGGATGGTTGAGGCACAAGGTAGGAGCCGAGAGAGCATGGAATCTAGGTGAGGGATCTATCTAGCTCTCATATATGCGGATATATACATATATATGTATGTATGTTTATATTTTAGGAATCATTCGCCTAAATTGTTATATATACATTTATTTGTTAAATGTATTATATGTGAGGTATGTGGTTGGGATTATTGTGTAGAATGTGAGTGGGAATAGAAGATTGGTTGTGGTGATTGTGTGGATACACTGCATATTCATTTGCATATTTATATTAAGGAATACGTGGAAATAGAGCGGGAAACGTACTCATTGTGTAATACTGCAGAGTGGTGTCAATGGGTATGCATAGAAAAAATATGTTGTGTGGTGGTTTATTTTGTGTGTGAGATATGTGTTGGCTAAGGGCATAATATGAGATACCATACATTTGTTATGGTTATAGATATGACCCAAGAGGCCAGACACATATTAGGGATTTCTTGAGTAATAATCTGTGGGAACGTAAATCCATATTGATTAAGCTCTTGAAATGTGGTATGAGAGTGTGGACCCTTATGTAGGGTTACACACATTTAATGTGTGGTGTGTATATATGTGTTTGGCAGAAAATGTGTTGGGACGTGACACCATATGCGTGCCTACGGGTAGCTTAGTGTTATGCGGGATAAATTCCCAATTGGGTGTATATATATATATTCTATATATCTGTGTAGTGTAAGGCTAACATTGGTGAGTTCATGGTTTAGACTCACACTCTCACAGTTGCAAGTATACAGGACGGTTAGGTCAAGGGTTCGCGGATTGAGAATGCCTCCCCATTGTCCTAGGTAAGGTAATTTAGTTTTATTATATTTCTCTAGTATACTTTGTAATTATATGGGCCACCTATGATCCTGCAGTAGAAATTTAGGCTTGCAGCAGTATTGGTAACACACTATCTGTGTCGGTCACGAAATAGATTGCAGGTCGTGACACTTACGGTACAACCTTTTGTAGAAATTGACTCGAGAGTAGATAGAATTAACTTGGATAACTCTATGCATGACATGATCCATGATGCATTTGATCTCTATGCTAAAAATGAGAGGGTAGCTATTGGTAAGACTTTTGTTCCGTCAAATCAAATGAATAATAAAACTAAAGAGTTTTATGAGTTGCTTAGAGATGGACAACAGAGTCTTTGCGAAGGATGTGAGAATTTTATGAAATTATTATTTTTTATAAGACTATGCCACATCAAGTTTATATGTGGGATAACTGACAAGACAATGTCAGTGATATTAAAGTTATTGGTAGATGCATTTGGACATGCAAAAATTCCAACATCTTTCTATGAGGCCAAAAAAATATCAATAAAATGGGGCTTAATTACACTAAAATTCACACATATCTGAATGACTGCATGTTATACTAGGGGCATGATCAAACAAAGATGCTTGTAAAAAATGCAATGTATCAAGATGGAAACCTAAGGGTAAAGGTTTGTCAAGTGAGAGTGGAAAGAGGAAAAAACAATCTGCCAAAATACTTAGATATTTTCCATTAAAGTCCAGATTACAAAGGTTGTTTTTGTCATCTAAGAACACTGAACACATGAGATGACATGTTGAGGATAGGAATAATGATGGGTTGCTCAGACATCCTAGAGATTCCGAAGCTTGGAAAATGTTTGATTTGACAAATTATCAATTTGTTTTCCCGTAATATTAGTCTTGGGTTAGTAACTGATGGTTTTAATCTATTCGAAAATTTAAGTACAAGTTACAGCATTTGGCCTATGGTTATAATACCTTATAATCTCTCGCCATGGATATGCATGAAACAGAGTTTTCTCATTCTGTCAATGATTATTCTAGGGAAAGGAGCCGCATGTAATGATATTGATGTCTATTTGCAGCTGTTGGTAAATGAGTTGAAAGATTTGTGGACGGTTGGTGTTGAAACATATGATGCATATGCGAAGTAAATGTTCACAATGTGTGCAACTATTATGTGGATATTAGTGATTTTTCAGGTCTCGGGACTTTATCTAGATAGAATACTCATACCAGATTAGCTTATCCAGTATGCAACTTCGACTTTACTCCTTGTCGACTTCCACATAGTCGATAGTGGTGTTTTATGGGGCATCGTTGCTTTTTAGACTCCAGACATAAATTTAGAATGGCTCAGAGCAGATTTGATGGTATAATGGAAAAGAGAGGTCCACCTATGAAAATTGACTGGATCTGACATTTTTAGTCAGCTTTCTACTATTAATGTGGTGTTTGGAAAAGATATGGATAGTGAGGGATAGAGGAAAAGGACAAGAGGGGTTAGTGGTGCAAATGCAAGCCCTCAACAAATGGCGTAAGAATACCATATTCTTTGAACTTCTGTATTCAGTGAATAACTTGTTATGTCACAACCTGGATGTCATGCACATAGAGAAAAATATTTGTGATAATGTTATTTTCACACTGCTTAATGAGTCTGGGAAGTCCAAAGGTCACTTAAATGCAAGGAAATATTTACAAGAAATAGGTATTAGATTAGATCTTTGGCCTGACAAAACTGTTAGATATCCTCCAACCGTTTTCATCATGAATTTTCGTCTTGTAGATATTGAAAAATATTACTGTTCCTAATGGTTATTCTAGCAATATCTCTAGATGTATGGATTTGAGGCAGTGGAAACTTTTTGGATTGAAGAGTCATGATTTTCATATTCTCATTGAGCAATTTCTGCCATTAGCTCTAAGAAAGACATTGTCGAAGCAAGTTACTGTAGTTATTATTGACTTGTGTTCATTCTTTAGGCAATTGTGTAGTAAAGTTCTAAATGTTAATGATTTGAACAAGCTTAGAGACAAAATAGTGTTGACATTGTGCAATATGGAGATGTTGTTTCTGCCTTCATTCTTTACGATTATAGTACATCTCATGGTTCATTTAGTTGATGAAGTGAAAATGGGCGGACCAGTTCAATATCGATAGATGTACCCTATAGAAAGATAATTTAATACCATGTGAAATTTTGTAATAAGTTGTTTATTTATAAAGATTTCAATTACAATACTTCAGTTCGATCTTCTGTAGATATCTTGGAAAATTGAAATCCTATGTATGGAATAGAGCTCAGCTAGAAGGTTCTATAATGGAAGGTTACATGGCACAAGAAGTATTAACCTTATGTTCAAGATATTTAGTTGGAGTTGAGACATTGTTCAATCAACTAGGACATATTGATGATGAAACAGAGATTGGATTATCTACAGGTGATAAAATGTTTCCTACAATCGGAAGGCCCATGGAGGGATTTGAGTGGTATAACTTGTCTCTGATGGAGAAGTTGCAAGCTCATCGACTTATTTGATAAGTCCTAAAAATCCATTAAATTATGATATTTTAAGTAGGGTTTTCTTCTTCTCTTAGCCTTGTTTTGTTACCCTTTTGCACTTTTCATCTTTGTTTTCATTTAGTTCTCTTGTGTCTTGTAGTTTTATTTTTATTCTGTTTTATTCCCCATTTTCTTGTCTTTTTATGTGACTTTAGTTGTAATCTTTTGTAGGTGCACTTTTGGGAGAAAACAAGAGAAATTGAAGTCATTTGATGCTTCCAAAAGGTTGGCGTCTAGGCGCCAAGCGTACAAACTTGAGAGCCTTTTTGTCCAAATGGCACCCAGGCACCAGATGTGGCGCCCAGGCACCAGATGTGGCGCCCAGGCACCAGATGTGGCGCCAGGTGCCTAATCCCATGAACTTACATTTGAGCTGTTAAGCTTGGCGCTAAGGGACCAAGGCATAAATCGGACAGTATTTATGCATTTGGTAAGGTTTTCTAACCCAACTTTTGATTTGGGGATTTTGGAGCTTGGAGGTAGTAGCTAAAGGCTATATCTGGAGCTGGTTAGAGGGAATGGAGGCCTTCCCACTTGGGATTGGCCTTCCTTACCTTTTTTCTTCTCTCTTCTCTTCATTTTCTTCTAGTTTCATGTTGTAATTTCTTGTCTATTGTTAATTGTAGTTAGTTTATACCTCTAGGGTTGTTGTAAACCCGATTTTAGACTAGGTTTTATGTAATTTTTCAAACTTTTGTAATTGTTGGTTAGTTAACACATGTTTATTCATTCCAATCTTAATGTTTTTCTTTAATTTGTCTGATTATTAGTTGGTTGTGGCGTTTTACTAAACTTGGGAAAGGGAGGTAAAAATTAGACCTAAGGGATGAGTTGTATGAGTTCTTGAACCTTAAAAGTGAGGGGATTGATTTGTTAATGTCATAAGAATATATACATTAGCCTCATATAGTCAAATTAGGGTTTGCTCACTAATTTAGCTTGATTTTCACATAAGGAATTATGGAATATTAGGTTTCTATCTTAGTTGAGGTTTGTAAAAATTCTTCTAAGAATATTTGCGCCCTAAATTAGCATGTACAATTGGTGAAAGCAAGAGTGAGAGAATGATAATGGAACCTATGAGAAATGAAATGTTTGGTGTTTGATGTAATTTTTTTTTTATGAAGTTTTTTTGTTGAATGATTCTTTCCAATTACATTTTGTATTTTGTTGGAGTGGATTTTACCGATTGGTTTGCTCTAAAAGTGCTTGATTACCATTTTTATGAGTTTGGAGTTTTTATCTATGTTAGGTATAACTAGATATTAATTTTGCCCTTGTAACTTCTACCATAAATTGGATTTATCTAGGAATAGATAATCTTATTTATGTGGTTTTCATTTGAGAGCTTAACCAACATCAATAGGATTTGTAATTGAAGTGAATAGTTCCTTAGCAACTGAAAGGCTAATTCGTCTATAAACTAGTCGGATTAAGAATTAAATAAAGTCAATCCCATCAACTCTAGGCTTGTGTTGTTAGGAGTAGCTTAGTCTTAGGTCTTAGTTAGTAGTTTTAGTTTAATTTGTTAGTTTTAGGATTATATTTTTGTTTAAGTTTACTCTTTTAATTTTTTCCAATTAAATGGACTATCTAGATAGTATTTCACTTTAGCTTTGCGGGTACTTGGCACCCAAATCATCGTGGAAATGATACTTTACTTACTCTGTATTACTTGTGCAACTGGTATACTTGTCAAATCGCTAACAAGTTTTTGGCGCCATTGTCGGGGATTGTCAGTTGTGCCAATATTCATTGAGGTTGAAGTGGTGCTACTTTAGACATTTATTCTTATTTTGTTGTAAATTCTCATGTGTCTTTGCAATTTTCATTTATTTTTTTTTTTTTTTTGCTTTATTTCTTTTTCTTGCATTTCTCATGGTGTTCTTCTTTATTGTGTGCAAGATAATGTGATCTCTCTTCCTTGTTGGAGAAAATTGAAGATGAGAAAGAAATATGGACAACCACGGAAGGCAACAATGATAAGTGAAGGACACCGGTAAAGTCTAGCTACAAAGTTTGATAAGTTCAAAAGTTCTTCAAAGAACTAAAGAGAAATTTTCCTCACAAAAGTATTCTCCTCCTGTTCAACAACAACTGATCCCACCAAATAATAGCATAATCTGAAAATTCAATAGCAGCAAGTTTTACCTTCTTTATCTCAGAATAATAGTGGCAATCGAATACTAACTCCATTTTCTTCTCCCATTCAAGATATTCTTTCGGATCATTCTTCTCTTGAAATGGTGGAATCTTTATCTTTATACTCCCCAAATTACTATCTCCCCGATTCTTAGCTTCTCTAAACCGCCCACCGTATCTTCTATGGTTTCCTATTGATTACCGATCATCCTCTTCATCAAAATCTTCCCCAAAATACTTCTTATGTTCAACTTTGACTTCCCTCGGTTAAACTCTTTCTCCGCTATGCACATGAGGTAACTCCACACATGTATTTTCTACTCAGTCTAACCTTTCAGAAACTGGTTCCATCTTCGCCATTAACAGTCTCCCCATCTCTGTTGTCAAAGCCTCCATTATCAACTTTGTATCAACCATTGCATCTTCTGTAGTACTTCCTTTAGACATGTTTTTGCTGCAAAGAAGATGTTAGTTCAACATAAAAGACCCCACTTCACACTTTTCACGTGTTTCACTCAAAGAATGGTTCACTCAATTTCACTCATGTTTCATACAATAATTTTGGCTTTTCCCCTCTTACATGCTCACCAATCTTGCCTTCACTTATAATTTCTCAAAAGTTCTTATCAAACTAATCAAACAAGGATCAAATTTTTTTTTTTGCTGTGGATCTCTTTTTTTTTTTACTTTGTATCCTTTTTTTTTGCTTCGGATCCTTCTTCTATTTTTTTCGGCTTCGGATCCCTTTTCTTTTTTTTTTGAACTTTTTTTTTTACCAAAGAATAGTACGCGGATGAACAATGCGCAATGAACAATACGTGGATGAACAATGCATATTTTTTTTTTAAAGTGAAGTAAATTGAAGAAGAAAGCTAGAATTGAGATCGAAGAAAACGAAAAATATGATAGGCAAACTTGAGACTAGAACTAAGCTCTGATACCAAATGATAAGAGCCTTGTCAACTTGTGACGAAACCCGTAACCGGAATTAGTGCCTAGGATCGTTCTATTACAGATTTGGATGGAAACCACAACCTGACACCTATAAAGAGGTTTAAACCTTGGTATGATGAAGACACCACAATCAAGGGATGGAAAACTCGATTGATAAGTCAGGGTATGAACTACACAGACAAAGTCTGATAAGTTCAAAAGTTTTTCAAAGAACTAAAGAGAAATTTTCTTCACAAAAGTATTCTCCTTCTTTTATTGAATGAAAAGGCCTATTTAAAGGCATTACAAAGGAAACTATCAAAAACAAAAAAAGGAAACTAATTGCTAAAAGAAAATAATAGCTAAAAGGAAACTAATTCAAAAGCAGAAAAAGGAAACAATTAGCTTGCTCTCCAAGATGCACGCATCAGGAAACTAAATCAAATGATCAACTTTAATTGTGCCACAAATATAACAAAAAGTCCAAATATATTAAATTAAAATAAAAGCATTTAATCTAATCTTCCTTGGTCTAACGCTACCTTTAATTAGTGCCGCCCAAATCGTAGGAAAAATTTAGTCTCAAAATCAATGATATGAAATTGAGAATTTCTTCTTTCAGCATGGTAGTTGGGTTTATATCATTCTCCCTCTCTTAAAAGAAGATTCGTCCTCGAATCTTGAAGATATGATGAAATAATGCCTAAAAAATAGAATTGATTTCTTTAGGCAGAGAATCAAAGATAGTGAGTGTGTTTTCTTTTTCGATTTCTCGCAACTCTTTTTCTTTTTCTCCTTTCTTTTGAGTCTCTATTATTTCTTCAAATTCTTCCTCGTTCTCCATTATGAAAGGACTCTTTTTTTTTTCGTCTCATCATTTTCCTTTTTATTTCCATCAAAATCTTCTTTTTTTGCACTTTCTATTTTTATTTTTTCTTCACTTTCAATCACTTCCTCACTCTTTGTGGTATTTTCAATTTGTTTCTCTTTTTCACTTTTTACAAGCTCACTCTCCTTTTCTTCTTGTTTTTCATCTTCTACTTTGCTTATACCACTAAAACAATTTTGAGCTTGAGCCTGATATACATTAGTTTCAAAAATTTCTTCCATAAAAGTATCTTTAGCAGTTGGCTTCTTAGGTGAATCTACAACTTTCAAAGTGAATTACAGATCCTTACAACAACGAGTACTATTGTAGCCAAAGACTTGACACCCCAAACATTCTTCATCTTGAGTTATGTCATACTTACGCTTGTGAAGTTGTGAATTTGGTGGCATTTGGTGTCTCCTTGTAGATAATCTTCTTTCAACATTTGCTCTAATCATTGCAATCTCCATCTCTGTATAGTATTCCTCCATACTCTTAGAGCCTTGTGTGAGACTTAGCAATCTTTTATGCAATTCTCTATAATAATGTTGAGGAATAAATCGTTTCCTCATGATGGCCTTCATCTCCTCCCAAGTTGAAATTAGTCTTTCACAATTCCTTCTCCTACTCATCATAAGTTAATCCCACCAAATAATAGCATAGTTAGTAAATTCAACGACAGCAAGTTTTACTTCTTTATCTCAGAATAATGGTGGCAATCGAATACTAATTCCACCTTTTTCTCCCATTCAAGATATGCTTCTGGATCATTCTTCCCTTGGAATGATGGAATCTTCATCTTAAAACTCCCTGAATTACTATCTCCCTGATTCCTAGCTTCTCTAAACCGCCCACCGTATCTTCTATGGTTTCCTATTGATTCTTGATCATCCTCTTCATCAAAATCTTCCCCAAAATACTCCTCATTTTCAACTCTGACTTCCCTCGGTTGAACTCTCTCCCCCTACGCACACGAGGTAACTCCACACGTGTATTTTCTACTCAATCTAACCTTTCGTAAACTGGTTCCATCTTCGCCATTAATAGTTTCCCCATCTCTCTTGTGAAAGCCTTCATTATCAACTTTGTATCAACCATTGCATCTTCTGAAGTACTTTCTTTAGACATGTTTTTGCTGCAAAGAAGACGTTAGTTCAAAATAAAAGACGTCACTTCACACTTCTCATGTGTTTCATTCAAAGAATGGTTCACTCAATTTCACTCGTGTTTCACACAATAATTTTGGCTTTTACCCTCTTATGTGCTCACCACTCTTGCCTTTTTCCACTTATAATTTCTTAAAAGTTCTTATCAAACTAATCAAACAAGGATCAATTTTTTTTTTGCTGTGGATCTTTTTTTTTTTTTGCTTTGGATCCTTCTTTTTTTTGTTGCTTCGGATCCCTTTTCTTTTTTTTTTTGAATTCTTTTTTTACCAATGAATAGTACGTGGATGAATAGTGCCAATGAACAGTGCGCAATGAATAGTGCATGATGAACATTAGCGGATGAACAATGCAAATTTTTTTGTTCAAGTGAACTAAATTGAAGAAGAAAGCTAGAATTGAGATCAAAGAAAATACAAAATATGATAGGTAAACTTAAGACTAGAACCAGGCTTTGATACCAAATGATACGAGCCTCGTCAACTTGTGACGAAACCCGTAACCAAAATTAGTGCCTAAGATCGTTCTATTACAGATTTGGATGGAAACCACAACCTGACACCTATAAAGAGGTTTAAACCTTGGTATGATGAAGACACCACAATCAAAGGATGGAAAATTCGATTGATAAGTCAGGGTATGAACTCCACAGACAAAGTCTGATAAGTTCGAAAGTTTTTCAAAGAACTAAAGAGAAATTTTCCTCACAAAAGTATTCTCCTTCTTTTATTGAATGAAAAGACCTATTTAAAGGCATTACAAAGGAAACTACCAAAAACAGAAAAAAGGAAACTAATTCAAAAGTAGAAAAATGAAACAATTAGCTTACTCTCCAAGCTACACGCATCAAGAAACTAAATCAAATTATCAACTCTAATTGGGCCACAAATATAACAAAAAGCCCAAATACATTAAATTAAAATAAAATCATTTAATCTAATCTTCCTTGGTCCATCGCTATCTTTGATTAGTGCTGCCCGGATCCTAGGAAAAATTTAGTCTCAAAATCAATGATATGAAATTGAGAATTTCTTCTTTCAGCATGGTAGTTGGGTTTATATCACCAAGTTTCTTGACCTTCCATCTTTTCAATTCTGTGTTGTTGGTTGTTCATAATTTTAATTCTGTGATTGCTGGTGACTAGTATGATTTTGTTTCATTGTTTTTGTGATTGAATTTTGGTTTTAGTTGATTTTGATTTTTGATTTTGTTTAATATTGAATGTTGGGTGTATTTGTTGTATTTTTATGTTGTTGGTCGTATTTTTATGGATCAAAAAGCCTCAAATTTCAAGGGTTATTTCATTCTGATGCTGTAAGTTGCTGCTACAAAAGAAAAATTTTGATTCTGTCAAGATGATGCCTAGGCTCTAGTACTGGCACCCAAGCGCCATGAAATTGAAGGAATTTTCCTCTGTCTAGTTGGCACCCAGGCGGCACACTTGCTGCCCAAGCGCCACACTTGCTGCCCAAGTACCTGTTATCTGAACAATTAGGGTTTGAGACTTGTCGCTCAGGCACCAACGTTGTATTTAAGTTATTTTTATCAGATTCCCTTCATTTTCTAAATCTTCCAAACCCTTGTAGCCCCCTCCAATGCCCTCTCTCCTCCTAGCAGCCATTGACACTGACATGAAGCTTTTCTTCTCCTCCTTTCTTCACCTTTCCACTCATCTATCCCCCATAGAACCTCCCTCACCATTTTGCTCCACCTTTCTCTTCCTTCCATCAATTTCTTCTAACTTTCCTACCCTTTACCATTCTTGTTTGAGTTATGAGATGGATTCTCAAACTTAGGAGGCGTCCTTCACTGATTTCATTGCTTCTCTTGGTAAGTTTTGACATCCCCACCATTTTCTTTTAATTTAAAAAAAATGGGGGAAAAAATTCTTTTTAAATTTGAATTTTACTTTCTTTTTTTTATCTTATTTTAATTTGTATTTTCTGTTCTTGCCCCTTGCATTTTTGAAAAAAAAAATTCATATTTGGAAATTCAGGGTTTAGGGTACTATACAGAACTTTTAAAAATTCTGAAACTTTTGAAATTTGATTTTTAGGTTTTTAGGACTTTTATTTTTTGAAAATTTGGGAATTTTTAATTTTACTTTTTCTTAATTTAAAAATTTTGTTGAACTAAATTTTTACTAAATAACCAAATTTCAGAGTTTTTGGAATTAATTTTTACTTTTTGCATGTTTAGGATTGTTTATCTGTGCATTATGTCTCACAAACGTTCAAGAAAGCAAAAGGAAGCTGAATCCTCCTCTAGTAGGGATTTTAATGCCTCTAGGTTTAGGAATTTTGAGAGTAAGCTGAGGTTTGATGGGATTGAACCTAGGGAGTTCATTAAGGAGAAGGGATTTGATTTGAGAGCTAATCAGTACCTAGAAATCTAGAATAGAATAAGAGAGTAAGAGTGGGAGATTCTCTGTAGGCTAGCTACTCGATTTTGCCCAAATATTGTTAAAGATTTTTATGCAAATGCATTTAGGGCAGGTAATGAGAGTGTTGGGGACATAAACACATCTCTTATTAGGGAGCAAACAATTTTTTTTTATTCTAACAATATAAATAATCTGTTTGGTCTTAGATATGGCCCTGATTTTGATGCTGAATATAGTGAGTTAATAAGGTTTAGGCATTTAAGATCCAATTCTATTATAGGCACTCTTTGTAAAAAGGGAGCGAAGTAGGAGTTGAATGCACAAGGGGAAGAATCTAACTTTAAAAAATATGATATGAAACAAATCCCCATAGCATGGTGTACATTTGTCCAATCTAACTTCCTCCCTACTTCAAACCGCTCTAAAGTGACCATAGAAAGAGCTATGGTCATCTATCTTATTGTTTCAGGGAGTGTCTTTAATGTTAGATCTTTAATATCCCAAAACTTAGATAAATTGGTTCAAAAACAAGGAAAAAGATTGGGATATATGTGCCTTATCACAAATTTATGTTAAAAGGATGAGGTTCCTATGATTAATGATGTTTTTGGTGATCCCAAGGGCTCTATCACTGCACAAGTGATAAATTTTATAGCACCACATGATAGAGCCCCTATGGACCACCCTCGGGCACCTATCCTCATTCTTCAAGCACTATCTAGACCATGTGATGCACTTACACCACAAGGGCCACATATGCCGCAGCATATTATTGATATTGAAAACCCCTTAGCTGAGTTGAGAACCTCCTACACTGCTTTTGTTGCCTCTCATGATGCATTTGTAGGGACACAGATTAAACATAATAGGGGCGTAGCTCAGGCTTTGTATGCCATGTCTAGGCATTAAGGTGTGAGTATAGAGGATTGGACTTTACAGGATCTATCTCATGATCTGATAGATGACATCTATTATGATCTTGCAGTCAACAGTGGAGTAGTTGTGGAGATGAAGACATGGGAAAGGACGATGATGCTGATAACACAGATTGAGGCATTGTGATTCATTTTCTGTTGTTTTTATTTCTTTTGTTTATTGTTGTACTGTATTTTTCATTTAAGAACTCTATGTTTTGAGACGTTTATGTATTCAGTGGAGTTCTTTTTGGAACATTTTGATGTTTTGTGTATGTTATGATGGATTGGTTAAGACTCTCATTGTTGTTCATTTTCTTTTTATTTTGGTTCTTGTTTTGTAACTTTTGAATTTTATGTTTTTTTTAATTAGCATTTAAATTGTTTTGCGTTTTCTGTCTTTTAATTCTGTAACGCTGTTGTTGATGGTCTATTTTTGATACATAAGCATTCATTTTGACCCCGTCCCCTTTTGTTGATTATCCCTCTTTGGGTGTTTAAACCTCGTTTTTTTGGTTGGTTTGACATTGAGGACAATGTTTAGTTTAGGTTTGGGGGAGAAGAGTGGTTTTAGGTTTAGTATACCACTGACCTTTTGTTGCACTGACTTATTTTGGTTAAATAAGAATGCTTTTCTTTTTGTTGAACCATCGCATTTTTAGGATTTTTTTTGATATTTTGGAAAGTGTTGTATAGGTTTTATGTTATGTCAATGTGGTTGAATTCATATTATCATCCTATTTAAAATCTAGTTAATTTTTGGATTTTTATTATTAATTAAATTGAACATTTTCAAAATTTCTTCAATAAAAGTTGTAGACTTTTTAATTTTCTTTAAATACTCCTCAAATTTTTAAAAATTTTTTATTCTTATTTGTGACACGTAATTGCTTAATAAATGAATTTTATTTAAAAAAAATGTTTAAAAAAAGAAATAGAATAAGTATGATTTAAGTTGAGAAAATGTAGTGTGGATTAGGCGTACAATACTTTCTTTAACCAATGAATCATATTTTAAATAAATAAAGGTGATGAACAAGGAATTGTTGTGTGGATTAGGCGCACGGACGATTCTTTGTTTCCTTAGCCTATTAGCAAGTATTACCTAGATTGAGGGGAAGATGTGTGGTTAGATGCACGGTTTTCACTTCGATCATAAATAAACTCAAATTCTCTTTGCTTGAGATGTTATTCCTGTAGAGCTAAAAAATTCTCACAATAAGGTAAATTCTTTTAAACTTTTGAAGGAGTAATTAGAGAAAGTTAATGGTATCTGCAATTTTAATTTTAAAGTTAATGAAAATTTTCAATTTCTCTATGAATTTAGGAAATTCATTACCTAGCTTCGCTTTAATTAGATGAATGCATCAATTTGACTTGCTTGGCCATAATCTTTCAAAGTTGTTCAGCACTTCCTTTTTATCATGAAAGATACTTTTGTTCAGTTTGGTGTGTGTAATTAGGTTAGGTAGTAGTTTGCTTGAGGACAAGCAAAACTCTAGGTTTGGGAGAGTTGATAAGTCCTAAAAATCCATTAAATTATGCCATTTTAAGTGGGTTTTTCTTCTTCTCTTAGCCTTGTTTTGTTACCCTTTTGCACTTTTTATCTTTGTTTTCATTTATTTCTCGTGTCTAGTAATTTTATTTTTATCTTGTTTTATTCCCTATTTTCTTGTCTTTTTATGTGACTTCAGTTGCAATCTTTTGTAGGTGTATTTTTGGGAGAAAACAAGAGAAATTGAAGTCATTTGATGCTTCCAGAAGGTTGGTACCTAGGTGCCAAGCGTACGAACTTGAGAGCCTTTCTATCCAATTGGCGCCTAAGCGCTTAACCCCCTGAACTCACATTTGAGCTATTAGGCTTGGCGCTCAGGCGCTAGCATCGGTACCTAGGAGCTAAGGCACGAATCTGACAGTATTAATGTATTTATTAGGGTTTTCTAACCTAACTTTGGATCTGAGAATTTTGGAGCTTGGAGGCAGCAGCAATGGGCTATATCTTGAGCTATTAGAGGGGAAAGAGGCCTTCTCACTTGGGATTGGCCTTCCTTCCCCCATTTCTTCTCTCTTCTCTTCATTTTTCTTCTAGTTTCATGTTGTAATTTCTTGTCTTAGTTGTAGTTAGTTTGTAACTATAGGGTTGTTGTAAACTCGATTTTATATTAGGTTTTATGTAATTTTTTAAACTATTGTAATTGTTGGTTGGTTAATACATGTTTATTCATTCCAATATTAATGTTATCCTTTAATTTGTCCGATTATTAGTTTGTTATAGTATTTTGCTAAACTTGGGAAAAGGAAGTAAAAACTAGACCTAAGGAATAAGTTGTACGAGTTCTTGAACCTTAAAAGTAAGGGGATTGATTTGTTAATGTCATAGGAATATAGACATGAACCTCATATAGTCAAATTAAGATTTCCTCATTAATTTAGCTTGATTTTCACATAAGAAACTATGGAATATTAGGTTTCTATCTTAGTTGAGGTTTGAAAAAATCCTTCTAAGAATATTTGTACTCTAGATTAGCATGTATAATTAGTGAAAGCAAGAGTGAGAGAATGATAATGAAACCTATGAGAAATGAAAGGTTTGGTGGTTGATGTAATTTGATTTTTATGAAGTTTTGTTATTGAATGATTCTTTCCAATTACATTTTGTATTTTGTTGGAGTGAATTTTATCGATTGGTTTGCTCTAAAAATGTTTGATCACCATTTTTATGAGTTTGGGGTTTTTGTCTATGCTAGGGATATATAGATATTAACTTTGTCCTTGTAACTTCTACTGTAAATCGGATTTATCTAGGAATAAATAATTTTATTTATGTGGTTTTTATTTGAGAGCTTAACCAACATCAAAAAGATTTGCAATTGGAGTGAATAGTTCCTTAGCAACTCAAAGGCTAATTTGTCTATAAATTAGTCAGATTAAAAATTAAATAAAGCCAATCCCATCAACCATAGGCTTTTGTTGTTAGGAGTAGCTTAGTCTTAGATCTTAGTTAGTAGTTTTAGTTTAGTTTGTTAGTTTAAGGATTATATTTTTGTTTAAGTTTACTCTTTTTATTTTCACCAATTAAATGGACCGTCTAGATAGTATTTCACTTTAGCTTCACAAGTACTTGGCACCTAAATCTTTGTGGAAACGATAATCTACTCACTCTGTATTACTTGTGCGACTGGTATACTTGCCAAATCGCTAACAATGTCTTGACCAATTGTAAAGAAGTTGATCCATTTCTTTGGTAAGTATAAACAGATTGTCAATACTCATTGTAGCTTTAGTTAAAACAATTCATTTTTATGTTTTTTCCTGGGTACAGGGAGTTTAGGGAGATTATTAAGAGACAATTGAGAGGTCATACACGGTCTCCAACTGAAATAGATAGAAGAGTGCAACGAGAATTTACCGAATAGTTTTCTCAACATGTAAGTGGCTTTTTTTGTACTTATAATATTCTATAAATTTTTTATTTAATTCAATTTTTTTTCATTTAGATTATAAAGGATCCTAGATCCCATTCTGTAGATCTTCAATTGCTTCCACAAGGCCCCCTTGCTAAGGTAAGGCGATTTACTGATATAATGTCAACATATTTAAATTCCGAGTTGTTGAACGTGATGAAGATTTGAAAACTTAGAATTATGGAGTTTTTGGTATATTTGGAGCTAGAAGTTATGCGAGAAATAGTGATGACCACATGCAATTTGGAGGTGTGTCTTACTATGGTCAAGTCATTGACATAATTGAGCTAAACTACTGTGGAAGATTTATAGTAACGCTATTTAAATGCAAATGGGCAAATACGACTAATCCTAGGGGCATTATTGATGATGACTTTGGCTTTAATTTCATGAATTTTTCACTGTTGATCCACATTGGTGATTATGAAGACGATGAACTATATATACAAGCTTCATAAGCTCAGTTGGTTTATTATGTGGATGATGAGCCAAACAAGAATTGGAAGATAGTTGTTCATCTAAAACCAAGGATTTTGTATGATAAGGGAGATGACGAAGTGGAGTTGAAATACAGGAATGAACTGTATCAACTCCAACCATTGGAGTCTTTGTTCCCTGATAGTGAAGCTAATCTACCACTAGCCAGGGAAGTCCTTCACAATGTAGATTGAGAATTGCATTCAAGTATTTTTCATTATGATTTGTTTTTCATTTAATTTATTTTTTTTTGTTTAGCTGAATATGTGATTTTTTTCTATTATTTAAAAATATAAGAATGAAGCGATTATTTAAGAAGAAAAGTAGATCAGGCCCTACTATTAGACAAGATGCATCTAGTAATGGTAGTCGTAAATAGACTCCACCGGCTAGTTGTGGTGCAAAGCTACAGATTATGGAGTCAATCATTCCACCCGAGACTCAGATCACTCCACATACGTCATCAGCATCACATCTTTCGTTTGGTTCTGGTTCTATTCATCCTGAGACACTATCAAGACAGCCCGAGACTCCACCTCCTGCAACTTCGTTCACATAGCATTCCCACTAGGGTGGTTATTGGATGGTAGAGATGATTGGTAACTTAATTGAATTTTATGTCATTGTTTAATTTTAATATTATTTATGTAAGCTAATAAATTTTTAATTGTTACATATGAAAATGGAGTTGAGCGTACTGAGCGAATATCGGGACATGATTTATGGGCAATTCAAAGAAAAGTTAAAATATAATGGAATGATATTGTGCAGCCCATTGGAGAAGCTACATGCCTCTTATCATCATTCTCCGGCGAAATGGGACATAATTTCATTATGCTACCTCTATCTGACCCAGAGTGTAAGAAAGTTCCACGCAAGTATAAGGAATTAGTATTTGCAAACAATATAGCAGTAATAATTTATAAATATTAATTTATCATTTTTATTATATATATAGATTAATTATTTTAGACTAAATTCGTTATTAATAATGTTGAAGAGAAGAAATTTATTATAAGAAAAGTTGGTCACAATTGGAAGAATGGGCACCCAGATCTTTATAAGGCTAATGACAATGGTAGAAGAACACAAGATGAAATAGCAGAAAATGTTCTAAAAGGAGTTTCATGGAAGATTAGGCATCGTTTATTATGCATCAAAATGACTCACGTTATCTGGTAATGATATTTTGAAACATTTTTGTTTATAATACAGATTTTCAATATAATAATATTATGTTTTATAAATTGTTAGGATAAAGCTACAAAAAATAAGGCAATCAGATAATGTCAAACACTAAATCATACTAGAGGCACTAAGAGTTTGACTCGAAAAGGAGTCAAGATGGTAAATATATTTTCAAATCAAAATATATCATTTTATTTATAATTAATTGACTTTAATTCTATAGGCTGCTAAGCTTGGAAGGCCCCCCAGTAAAGCAGAATTATGGATTGCGACACACAAAAGGAAAGATGGCTCACTCATCAGCAATGAAGCCAGAGCTATTAGTGTAAGTTGTTTTCTATTTAAATTTCTAAATTAAGAGTTGATTTATTTCAATTAGATCAAATTGTTGATATTGATTTTATTGCATAGGCTAAAATTTCTGAAGTTAAGTCATAGATGATGTCATCTACTGGGATATTGACACAGGACTCGTTGGCTATGGCTTTAGGAAGCCAGGAGTATCCTGGACGAGTGTGTGTACTGAGTTTCAGACCATGCCCTACTCAAGTGTTTGGTCACACGCTACACTTTATAGGCGAGTCTTCAAGTCAATCTGTTTGAGAATTACAGGCCGAAGTTACAAATCTCCGGTCTCAAGTCGAGGAGATGTCTAGTCTCAAGTCACTAATAGTGGACTTGACTAAACAACATAATGAGATGATGTAGCTTTTCCAGAGCCTTCAGAGTCAGCTCCCTCCTTAACATCTTGCATGAAGGGTAAGTACACAACCAAAATTGTATTACTTATTTATTTGTTTTAGACTGATAATTTATTTACAAATTCTTATAATAAATGTAGCTTTTTGATCAAGGGAGTGGGGATAGTTTTGCACCAGTGGACAGCTCTCCATTGTCTTGTAATCAAATGATTGAAAATGATGAAGAATATGATGGAGATGACTCAGATGATGAAGACAATTTGATTTAGGATTTTATTAATTTGTGTATAAATGTTTAGCAATCAATTCTTAATTTGACTGGATTTTGACTATATTAACTGAATGAATTTATGTAATACCATGTTTTTTGTTCAATATACTTTAAAGTTTGTCAAATTGAATTGGGCTACTATAAATTGTGTCCAGGTTTTGGGGACAAAATGAGAATTGCATGCTAGTTTGAAAACATTGAATAATAGTAGCCTTTTTTTGGCATCTCGAAATGCCACTATATAGTGGAGTTTCGTATCTCAAAACGCTACTATACAGTAACGTCATTGTATCGTGGAGTTTCATATCTCTAAAAGCCACTATACAGTGGCATTTTGAGAAACAAAACACCACTTTAGTCTTTATTTTCTAACTTATTTTACAACTTTGTGGTGTTTAGAAACGCCACATAAAACACCACTAAGTGAATTAGCAGCATTTATTTTGGCATTTGGAAATAAATGCCACTAAGTTGCTTGTGACACTAAATATAGTGGCGTTTTCCACATAAAACACTAAAAGTGTGAGTGGCATTTAGAAATGCCATTAAATTCTTTTTTTTTTTTTGTAGTGTGTTTAAGACATCCTAACAAGTCGTTTATATGTAAACACTATTGAAGATTAGATTAAGAAATAAATCATCCAAGAACTAGACTATTGTAGTTTATATGAAAATTCATAATTAAGAAAATCAAATTGGATTGGACTAGACCAGCCGATTGAATGATGAATTGGCCTAAAACTGGATAAGGATTAAACCAGTCAAACTAGTCAAAAGCTGAGAAAATTGGCCAAGTGTCACAAATGGTCGGTTTTTTTTCATTTTAAAGCTTACAAAACAAATGGAAGAAGAAGAAGAAAAAGAAGCCGGTCAAAAATATGATGACTCTTTCTCTATAGCAACCAAAAATACAAGGAAGAAGAAGAGAAAAAAATAGCCAGAGATTTGAAAAAGAGGAGGAAAAAAACTCGAAAATCAAATTGAAATATCGAAGGTCACCATTAAACTCAGATCTCATACTTTCTTCTACTCTTTTGATATTTTCCTTCTGCATTTTTGTTCAGTTGAGGACCTGAGGTTGTGTTCTTCTGAGCTGCATTCTTCTCTTCTACTCTTTTGATATTTTCCTTCTGAGTTGTGTTCTTCTCTTTTTGAGGCTCTCAAAAGAGTCAAGTTGAAAAGGCAAACAAAATTTGGCTCATTTTGGGATAGATGAAAGAGTCATGAAAAGGCTAAGCAGGTTTTCTCCTCTTTGTAGACTATGACAGTATAATGGATTAGGCTATTGCTTGCCTTGGAGTTGGGAAGAGGGTGCCACATTTTGGATAAACCTTAGATGCTTTGGGAAGGTAATTTGTATTTTTTTATACAAAAAATAATTTTTTAAAAGACTTAATTATTATATTTATATATTTTATATTTTAATATTTTAGTATTTATAACATATATATTAATTATATATTTAATAATTTAATATTTTTTAATTACCACCGGTTCAATCATGGTTTATCATGATCCGACAATTAACCCTTAAACCGGTACCTTTACCGGTTCAATGACAGATTCGATTTTCTGAACCTTGTGTAAATTTAATACCCTTTTTTTTATTTTTCATGCTTCTCTTAAGAACTAGAATAAAATGATTTGAAATAAATAAGGGTGAAAAGCAATATACAAGAAAAACTATTTCAAATCCAGAACCAACAATCTAAGAAACCTATCCCTCTCCCTTATCTTAGAACCAATAATCCAGGAACTGCACTTCATCTTCCTCTCCCTTGTTCCCTTCCTTTGCCATCTTCAACAATGGAGAAAACTATTCCGAATCCAGAACTAGCTAATGTTTGAGAATGTTTAGTAGTGACATTAAGCCACAGTAAAAAGTTAAAAGCCAAACCAGAGTAAGTGACGGATGGGCAACGAGCGACAGCGATAAATGCATGATAAGGGGGTGGCACTGGTAGGGCTTGTGAATTAATAGAGATGCACATATTTTAAAATATACTAAAAAAACAAACAGAAGTCTTCTATAATAAGAGGGGATCCCTACACCTTTTTGTCAGTCCAACTCACTTTTTAACCTTTTTGTCAGTCCAACTCACTTTTTAAGTGGGTGAAACAAGTTCAACCAACTAAATTGAGTCCGTCTAATAGTTCTACTTGCCCATGAATAAAACAAAGTAGAGCTCTTCAACCCCATCTCTACAAGCAAGTCAGCACACTAATTGGAGTATGTTTAGTTACAAGAAAACTCTGAGTCCAAATTTATGACAATTTACGATGATGAATTTATTTGTTTGATTACAAATTTCAACAAAAATTATTTGATTTCGAATTTCTTAAACTACAGACGAAAATCCCCCTTTTTTTTTTGTAAGTAGTTTCCTGTACTTATACAAATCAAACTAAACTATAATAATATTTTTTTATCAAATCACAAATCAAACTAAAATACCAAAAATTAAATAGAAAATTTCAAACCGAACTAAACCAAACATTACCAAGTTTTTATCAATTTTTTGTTTGAATTGATTTAATTTGGCTCAATTAAGCCAAATCGATTTGAATCAATTTTGAATACTTCTATACTCAATAAAATGAAAGACTAACTTTATTTTAGATTTATTAAACACTAAAAAGATATAGTTCTTTTCAAATTAATGTATCCAAAAATCTATTGTTTACAAGATTTAAATTGTTACTATCGAACCAATATTAAATGTCGAGTGTTTTTCTTTAACTAGTTATCATGATTTATGAACATAATTATTTTTGGAATGATTCAGCTTTAACTGGTTAGTATATAAAGATTATACAGAATAATGCTCATGGAATCTGATTCATAATACAAAATGTGTGTTGACTCATTTTCCTTTTTAACTGGGGTTGTTGGGATAATGCCACTTCTTAATATAGTATTACTTATTGAATATTCAATTTAAACAGTAAGAATTGTTGTAATAAACTACTATATATCAACGTTTAATTACAACTTTTTATAAATTAAATGGACGTACAACGATATTGCAATGAGAAGAATTAGATGAGTGTAAATTAACATTTCCAAACAATTTTTTGAATAGTTTGAAAGAAAAAATAGAAGAATTTAGTGATTTGCACAGCAAGAAGGAATTGGTTTTTTGTGGGGAGGTTGTTGTTTTTAATTTTCTCCTCGAAGACTCAAAATTTGAGTTGACTGCTGAGAAAAGAATCCGTAGCCACATAATTATTTTCCCAGCATTAATTCTTCATGTTCTTTTTTTTGGGTGAAAAGAGAGATTCATCATATTCCTTATCTTCACTGAAGTGAAGCCCATCAAAAGAAGAAGGTACAGACTTCATTTGCTTTGTGAATCTTAACCATTTAAAAAGCTATGCGAATGCGAGCCCCTTCATCTTGTAATAATTCTCCTCAATTTTGATAATGTCGGGATCTTGAGGGATAGTGATGAATATATTCGATCTCCTACACCGACCAAGCTTAAGAGTCTAAGGATATAACGCAAATTAAGATAAGCTCAAATAAAAATCACTAAAATCATGGACTCATTGCAGAAGAAGAAATAGTCACTACAACTTCCAAGTGTATCTCTACCAAGATATGATTATTTTCACCATGTAACTAAGAAATATTCTTGGCTCCGATGGTTACATATTAATTCTATTTGTTTCTTATCATTCTTAACATCAATTTGGTCTACTAGATCAACACTTTAGTCTTATAAATGAGATTATGTAATTTTTATGTAGTGAATTAAGATTGAAATTCTCACTCAGTAATGTGCTCACTTTTAGTGTTCTACAGTGCCTCTCGAACAGAATTATCTCTAGTAGATAATACTTGTTGGAAACTTCAAAAAAAAAAGACTAAAAATTACATTCATTTTTTTTGAGTAAAAAAAAGGCATATGGGCTGGCCAGCCCAACCACGACCCCCAATGGGCTAGTCTAGGCCAATATTTTCTTGTCATAATGTAAAGTGGCACATCTCAGCCGAACCCATGTTAACTATTGGGCTATAGGCTGTGACATAATATGTTAGGTTGCCAATTTAATAGCCCTAGTCTTTCTTTGATTGTTTAAGCTTAACATTTCTGCCTATAATAGGTGAAGCTTTTCAAGCCTAATGTGATTTTGAAAAACTCCAAAGAAATAAAATTGCACTCCAATGAACAGGTTCAACTTCTATGCAACAGTAGGCTTTTTTTTCAAAAAAAATTACTTTATCAAAAGTATCTCCTATCCAAGATTTTTTAAATATCAAGTGTAAAACTCTACTATTATAGATTTTTAAAATTTAAGCAATTATTATTACTGTAATTAGTGTTAGGTATATCAGTACGCACCACATATTTCATCTATGTGTTGGTACCATGATGCAGGGGATGCTGTGTGTATGTAAGAGGACTTGTGTTATGTTAAGTGGACTTGTGCTACTTAGAATCAAGAAATCAAATAACATAGAAATTAAACTAACTAGAGTTATCATCAAATAGATTAGATTAGAAACTGACTCTTTTTTTCTTTTTTTGGGTAGAAAGGAAATACCAATTAAAACAGAAAGGTTCAGCACAGCACATTTGAAAGCAACAAAAAAACTAGCCAGGTTCAAAACAACAAGAGACATAGCATAAAAAAGACTAGCCATTACAAAAGTCCTCCAAAAACAGTTGTTGCACAAAACTTAAGAGGTGTGAGATACGTTTTAGAGCATTTCCCAAAAGTTCATGCAGATTTTGCCATTCTGTCAGCGCAGGAATTCTGCTTACGGTTAATGTTGATCAGCTGGGAATTATCAAACTTGTCCATAAGGAGTTTGCTATTATTGACAATGTTAGATAGTAGATGATAATGAGAAATTCCTTTGATAATGAGGGAGTGAAGAGTTTTGCAATCTGTTTCAACTTCCAAATTTTTTATTCCTATTTCATGAGCCATGTGAAGGCCAAGGAGAAGAGCCCATGCTTCACTAAGAATAGGAGAGCTAGAACCAATATATTTAGAGGATTAAAAACTGACTCTGGTCGAACAATATAAAATTAATTGTGTAATTAAAAAAAAAGTAATCCAAATATTGGCCATTGGAACTAGTTGCTCTAGCGCGTCAACTAAGGTTTTAAATTGCGTTTGCAGTTGCGATTGGGTTGCGTCACAGGTTACTGGGATTGCGGGTGTTGTAGACGCTGAGATGTGATTGTGGTCATTGCGGTCGTGAATTTTTTTCGAGTTGCACAAAATATAAAAAATTGTAAAAATATATATAATTGTTATATCTCTTAATTTTAATTATATAATAAAGACACATGTGAAATTTATTTTAAAAAATAAGTAATTAATATGTTAATAATTCTCAAATAATTTTTTTCTCTCCTAATTTTTTATTTTTCTCAATTTTAAAATTTTTACCTTCTTTTCATTTTTCTTTGCAAATTTTTCCTCTTAATTTTTCTAATATCCCTCTTTCAAAATTTACAAATATTTCCCTCCAAAATTTGCCACATAATTTTCTCCCTCCCTAATTAATTTTATTTGTGTTTATATTTTAATTTGATTTTAATTAATTTTTTTTTCAAATCCACAAATCGTCTTACGCCACACACTACAATCAATTTCAAAACTGAGAAGTCAAATCAGTCATTAAGTCATCAAACCCTTCACATTCACAGCCCCACTCTTCTTCAAGTCTCTAACGTTCACTCTATTTCAGTTCCCTCAAGGCCTCAAGTCTCACCTCATCTCATCTCGGACTTTAGAAGCTTTTGGATTTGTCCAAGTCTCCAAGACTCTCACCCTGTTCTCAATTCCTACTTCCCAATAGACCAGAACAGAGCGAAGAAAAAAGAACAGAACACGCACGATGCAACGGCAAAAAATAGAGGACTGGAGATCTGATCTGAGCTTGCGGACTGGAGACTGGAGATTTGGAGACTGCAGACTACAAAGTAATAAAATTGCACTCCAATGAACAGTTTAAACTTCTATGCAACATTAGGATTTTTTTTTTTGTAAAATTACTTTATCAAAAGTATCTCCTATCCAAGATTTATTGAATATCAAGGGTAAAACTCTCTTAAAATTAAAAATTCGACTATTATAGCTTTTTAAAATTTAAACAATTATTATTACTATAATTAGTGTTAAGTTTATCAGTACGCATCACATGTTTCATTTATGTGTTGGTACCATGATGCGGGGGATGGGAATGGGGGTCTCTCCTTAGAGAGACCCCTCCTTGGCCCAGTCTTTTGGCTAAAGAGAGGACCAAGATCTTGGGGGATGCTGTGTATATGTAAGAGAACTTCTGGCAAGTGTTAAGTGGACTTGTGCTACTTAGAATCAAGAAACCAAATAAAATAGAAATTAAACTAACTAGAGTGATCATCAAATAGATTAGATTAGACACGGACTCCGAACAATATAAAATTAAGTGTAATTTAAAAAATAAAAAATAATCTAAATATCGGTTGTTGAATTAATCCAACTGCTGATATTAGGAGCTAGATGCTCTAGCGCAATCCAGACCCAAATATATATAGTATGATGGACTTCAAATTATTATATATATTCTTTACTCCGTTTTTTCTCCCGTATTATGAATTTCCTGATATTTAAATATCGAAAAGAAAATATTGAGTTAATAATGTTTATATACATACAAACATGAGGAATATATTTCATGCATTTGTCAACCAAGGTCTGGTGCTCTACTATTCTTATTCTTGCAGGTACGAATAATGTCTCATAATGCATATCCTTGCCACGCCTAAAGTTCTGTTGGAGGAAAACAAAAAATAAAAAACAAAAGGAGGGGTGGAGTGTAGAAAGACGGCTGTTTGCGGCAATTGAATAATTAAATTGAATTGTGATTGTGGATATGTTTAATCTTGCAGAAGAATAAGATACGCATCGTACAAATATATGTGCAATATATATACTCTTTGGTGCAGAAGAGATATGTGCTACAACCTAATATGAACATTCTAAGAGGAAACATCAATATTATACGGATATATATACAACATCAGTAATGACCGGCAGATGCTTCCTATGGATATATATGGTGCTACTTTTGTGTAATGACGCTTCCTCTAAGAATGTTAATAAAACGCATAAGGCTTTCATATATATATATATATATATATATATATATATATACACAAAATTGCAAATACTCTTAACTATGACTTATTTGTACTCAATATCTCATGAGCTTTTATATATTTTGTATATTAATCAATTTGCTTACTTTATATTAGCAAAGTTTTTTGTATCAGACTCTACTTATGACTTGATACAATTATGCTGACTTGAAATATATAGTACTTGGACATATATTTTTTTTTTCGAATAAAAGATAAGAAATAAAAATGTACACTTTTTCATTTAAATTACAACTTCAACCCTTCTTTTGAATATTGATATTTTTTAAATTAATTTCCCACAGATTATTTAAGTCAATAAAATTGGACTAAGTTATATAAGTGAAAACACTACTAGAAAAATGAGGTACAACAACAATTAAACTTGCTATATAACGAACAATAAAAATTGCTGCTAGAACTTATATCAGCAATTTTTTTTATTGCCACTATTAATTAAGAGCTACTGTCTGCTGCTACATCCTTGTTAGGAATACATATTCAATTACTAGTATATAATTGCTTTTTACTAATATCAGCACAAATGCAACCTAAGAGTAAAAAAATTGCAAGTAAATCTTTTTTTTTTAACATCAATATTTGCTACTGTTGTGTAAAAAACTGCCACTAAATTTCATTTTTGTTATTAAATACTAGTATAAATAAAACTAGTAGTATATGTTTTCAAATTTTAAAAAAATAGATAATTTAAATTTGCTAGCCTTAATAAAAACAAAACAAAACAAAACAAAGTTCATGTTACATCCCTCTCCCATAGATCTATACACAAGTTCCTCTCTTTTATAATATGATCACTATAGTCTCATATTTTCAAGCTAATCAGTGTGAATCAAATTATAGAAGTCCTTTGTTTTATACTACAACTACTAGTCTCTACTTACAAAACTAACTAATGGAGGACTTGCTAAAATAAAAAATAAATACTTTCTTTTCTCCTTTTCACTTTAGTAGCACTCGTGAGTCGTTAGAATATTATAACACTTTCTAGCACATTGGAAAAAATTGTAAGTAAAATTAGTAATTATTCTAATAGTGAAAAAAATTGCTAATGTATTATATTTTGAGTAATAATTATTATATTTATTAGTAAAAAATTGCTACTAATGGGCCAAACCCATTAGTAATGGGCCAAACCCAAATAGGTTATAGCTGAAAAATCTCACAAAGGAGAGAGGAGGAGAGGGGAAGATGAAGAGGGAGCAGCGAGACGGCATAGTAATGGGCCAAACCCAAATAGGTTATATCTGAAAAAGGGTTAAAAAGGTGTATCGGTCCAAAATAGCACCTTAAGCGGACTCAACGCACTTGAAAGTGGCAACCCAATCAGAGCCTGGAAAACTCAAGTGGGCTTATAATTCCTCAACATGTATTTATTAAAGTAAGCCTGAAAACACCGTTACTGATTCATAAGCCATTGACTAAAAAAGGGTTCGGAATTAATCTGTCATAACGGGGTATGTTCTGTGAATTCACCCTCACTTTTTAGGGGTGTTTAAAACAAAACAAAACTAGGCAAGCCAAAGCAAATTGACAAAAATTGAAAAAAAAAGTTTAAATCAAAATTTAAAATATGAATTTTTATTTGTTTGATTAGATTAAAATCGACTTAATTTTATATGTAAAGGAATTATATTTTGTATATATATAATATTATATTTATATATTTTATAATTAATTTGGTCTTATATATATATTTTTTTTTCATTAAAATTAAAAATAATATTATTATAAACAAAATCACTTAAAATCAAATCAATCAGACTCTATAATTTTACAAAATCAATTGGTTCAATTTAATTAAAGCTCAATACTAAATCAAACTGAATTTATGAACACCGGTACTCATTGTCACGCTCTTTACCTTTGATTCTCAACAGACATATTCCTGTAACTAGGCAAGCCATTACATGATTTATTGAGCTAGATTTATCTCAGTTAATTTTCGTGTGTTTTAATTTAATTATTTTTACATGCTTTGTTTGCACTTCATTTGTCGTTTGTGTATCCAATAAAATGATGTTTCGGTCTAAAATATGGCAAGTTATGACTAGACTCTTTTAAAATTTGACTAAATTGCAGTTAGAAAATTTTTGGTTTTAAAAAATTATACTCGACTCCTCTCTGATATATGTTTTGTTATTAAAAATAAATTTTTATATAACATGTGTTCTTCACATAATGAATTAAATTACTTAATAATTTTTACTTTTATATTAAATATATTATCATAATTTCATACTAGATATGAAAATTAATTTAACTTTATTTATTGTGTTAAAAGTAAAATTCTAGTATCGTATTTTGTAAAAAGTTAATGATAGATTAATTTGCACAAATCATAGCCAAACAATCAACGTTAATAGAAATCACAATGTGGAATAAACTTAATCTATCAATCTACTGTTTGTTGGTCTTGATAAGTAATGAAAATACAAAATAAAAGTGAAAAGAACGTATTTTGAACTATCATTAACCCAAAAGCAAATCGAATAATAATAAGTTCTTCTAGGAAGATATGATTGACTCTCAACTCATTTTTGTCTGATAAAAACACAAATGACCAGTAGTCTGTCCAAAAGTGAACCAATCCCATATAATCTAGAGAATCACTACCCATGTCCATCTACTTGTGAGTTGATCCATAGATTAATTCTTTTTATAATAACACTCTATCACTATTATTATTTAGGGTGATATCTACACATTTATTATTTTCACTAACATCTCATACCAAAACAAATATATATAAAATAGGTTCTTAAACACAAATTAATGAAAATCTTACATGGACCTAATTAAAGATAACATTAATATATATACCCAAAAAATATGTAGACATATATAATATTTAATATATCAGTCCATATATATATATTTATCAGCGTTAAAATTTATTTATAAAATAAATAATATATTCATACTAAAATAACACTAATAGTTAGTTGATTTAATCATAGTTCAGAAAATCAGACCGATCATTGAACCGATGAAAACACCAGTTCAAGGGTCAAGGGTTGAATCAGAATGAACCGTGATTGAACCGGTAGTAATTAAAAATTATTAAAAAATAAATAAATAATATATAATTATATATATAATCATAAATAATTAAATATCCCATAAATATAAATCTACAAATCTACAAATTAAATTAAAAGACTTAATATCTCATCATATAAATTACTAAACAATAAAGTTAAATTCATTAAGTTAACAAACTAGCAAAAATACATTATCAATCATCATAACAAAATTTACAATACATCATCAAACTCACAAAGTTAAATTCATTAAGCAAAAGTTAACAAACTAACAAGTAACGAAGATACATCATAAATTATCATAACAATCATTCATATCCAAGCTAGGATCTCCTAATGTACTAGCATCACCAAGTTTGCTACCCTCATCTCCACCAACACTAGCATCAGGTCCAATCTCATTAAAGGATTCCAAATTTTATTCTGATGTGACATTAAATTCTTCATCACCTAAGTAATTATAGAATAAACAAAGTTAAAAATAAAATCAAAAATGAAATTAATACTTTAAAACTTTGATATAACATACTAAATTTTTAAATATATTTACCCTTATGTCTTGAAGATTCACCAAGTATAGGTATTGCATTACTTTGATAAATAGCATTTTTATTCTCAACATCTTCTTCAGAAAATTCTGGAGGCATTTCTTCTTCAACTATCCAAAAATCAACCTTGTCTATAGACTCATAATCAATGGGGTCATAGTTTCTCTTCTTGTAATGCATCCTACAATAAGACATTAAAATATCAAAGAAAGATTTAATAGAATAAAAAAAATCAATAATATAAATATTACCTATTTTTCAAACACAAGTTGTAAGTAGTAAAAACAAGCGCACTTAATATTTTATGTTCCAATCTATTTCTCCTCTTTGTATAGATACGTTAAAAAAAACTCCAATTTCGCTCACATCCTGAAGAATGAGATGTTTGGCTAAGAATACAAATTGCCAACTTCTGCAAAATTGGAGCACTACCACCATACCATCTCCACCATTCATCTATATAAGATTTAAAAAAAAAAATTCAATGTAAAGTAAATGTATTAAATTAAGATTTCAAGACTATAATTAAGTATAAAACAACGCTTAACACTTACCAGGTCGTACTGTGTTCATCACCTTATAAGCACTTTCTCAACTGAAACTTCCTTGTCGCTTACGATACATTTGCATCTCTTTCAAAGCTTTGGACAAGTCACTATAAATGCTTTTAACATCAAGCAAATCAAGAAGTGCTTCCACTACTCTACTCTTTTTAGTATACTTATCATCAAAAAAAAAGTGGGATTTAAAAAGTATGCAACTACATGAAGACTACGCTTCAAATAAGATCTGTGTAAAGCTTATGTAAGTGAACCCTATGGTTAAACATTTGCTTTAGGGCATTTTTGGCCCTTTGCATGCCATCATAAACATAATCCATAGAAGGCTTCTTATCTGCATCTACAATTCTTAGCAACCAAATTATAAGACCCGTAACTTTCACCAAGATCAAGCAATCATTCCAAAATTTATTATCCAAGACAGTAGCACTAAAAGTTTTTCCGGCATTGGTCTTTGCTAGCCTATGACTCAAAAAGTGTGTATCCATAACCAAAGCTTGCAAATGATGCTTGTAAAAATAAAGACTTTTCAAAGTAATGAAGCTAGTAGCAAACCTAATTACTCCAGGACGAACAATTTCTTTCCAACTTTCTCTTTTTCTAAGCCAAGACAAAAACATTATATGATTGTACACAAAAATGGTTATTTTTGAAGCCTTTGATGCAAGATTTACTGCATGTGGCATGCTAGTAATGTCTTTCAAACGAAGATTCAAACAATATGCAGTACAATGAGACCAATAAATATGGCCATTTTTTATGGATTAACTTGCCAGCAGCTATATAATTAGATGCATTATCAGTCACCACAAGCACAATATTTTCAAGTCCAACCCATTCAATGACTTCACAAAATAAATTAATTAAGGTATTAGCATCTTTAACAACATTTGAAGCATCAACAAATTTTACAAAAGTTATACCTGTAGGACAATAAACTAGAAAATTTATCAAAGTCCTCTGTCTTTGATCAGTCTAACCATCGGTCATGATTGTACATCTAGATTTCCTACAATCTTTTCGATAACATTCAACAAGTAGCTAACACTCCTTCTTACAATCCTCTAACAAAATGACTCTTAATTCATCATAAGATGAGACTTTAAACCCAGGCCCTATAAATGCAATTGCATCCGCAGCAAGTTGAAAGTAAGGAGATTGAATTGCATTAAATGGAATATAAGAATAAAAAAACCATTTAGCAATTGCCATCTTAGCCTTATGAATTGCTTCCTTACTAGATAATATACTTTTCAAAATTGGTTGGGAACCTGGATTTGTCCTTGGAGCAAAATAATTTCCAATATCTTTGGCTTTTCTCTTTCCTTGACAAGTATTTTGCTTTCTAACACTTGGGATTACTTGAACTTCCTTACCTTCTGTTCCACCTTCACTTCCTCCATATGCTTCATTAATATCTACATTTTGTTTCTTCTGTTGTACTTTCTTAACTGACTCTAGCATTTTGTGGCGAACATCAGGATGCATTTTCTTACAAGAACTTATTTGACCAGATACACTGGCAAGATGTTGTTTCATACGATTTATACTTCCTCCTCTATACACTGAACAATAGAGGCAAGTATACACATTGGTCTTTCCTTCTTTCTTAAGGGAAACATGATCCCATGCTGAATCGATTTTCCCCCGACTAGGTATATTAGATGCAGCTGTAGATTACTTGTCTGATGACCCCACATTGGTATCCATTCTAAATTCTAATAAAAAGTTTGAGACTATAAGGGTTTGAAAAATGAAAATAACAAAAATGAAAAATCTAAGCATAGCACATCATCAGCATTCCATGTAATCAAATTCACCATCAACTTCCCAACATGCCATTTCACAATTCAGTTCACACCACAATATCATATATGCACAATTTGATTAAAAATAAATCATAAGAGCTCTGAATATTAAAACAATAAAACCATAGCAAAAATACATTCAGCAAAAATAAGAACTCTGAATATTAAAATCATAAGAACTCAGAATCTTGGAGAAGTGACTTTCTTATATTCAGCGAGCTAAGGCCACAGCAAAAAAATGAAAATTTTGTAGAGGGAGGTTCTGATTTTTGGGGCTTTTGATAAAAAATTGAGTACTAAAAGGAGAGAATGAGGATGAAAATGAGTAATTAGTAATTACTAATACATGAACTTTCAAAGCTAATTAAAAGTTTAAAACCTAAATCTGATCATTAATTTTTTACTTGGTAGACAAGACTCAGATATGATAAAATTAAGGTGTACATGTTTACAGAATATAAATCAGTAAACAAATCACAAACTCACAGCTCACTGTACCTTGAATTAGAAAGATGATGATAGGTTTTGGAATTTGGAGTTGCGACTTGCGACTTGCGAGTCCTGACGATCGCGAGGAAGAGGCAGAGCACTGCGGGGTGGGTTGGGTGTGCACACTGGCGGCAGAGCACTGGCGAGGAGCCACGGTGATGGCGAGGCGTGTGCAGGTCACTCTCAAAGTCGTCTACGGCTGAGGTCTGATATGGAGGATGAAGATAGTGAATGAAGATTCATCTGATGAGGGCGTGGGTTTCGGACTTTTGGCTGGGTGCACCTGCACGACGTCGTTTATATTAACATTAAAAAAACTGAATGAAACGACGTTGTTTGCCCTGCTATTCCCAAAAAAAAAATTTATTTGAACCACTGTAACCGTAGAACCGACTGATTTGGCCGGTTCGACTATTTCGTGACCGGTTCAAACGCTACACAATTTTAAAGGCTCAATTGGATCTAACAAGTGGCTGGTTCACCGGTTTTCTGGTCCGATTTTCAGTTCCATGGATTTAATAGAAAGTAAATTGAAGTGAAAATAGACAACTCACTTACCCTTGAAATAAGAAGCTGTAGACAAGGAGTAAGCTGTCTTAAAAATTAACCACTTCAAACCCCCAATCTTACCTCATCCAAACCAGGTATTCACCCATTGCTCCACAAGAACTCTCATAGATTAATTACCCCATTAGTAATCTCAATACATTGGCCTACAAGTCATTCTCTAGATGTAGACAAGCACCTAGATCTAAACTTTAGGCACGTGATCAGCACGGTAAGTGAGATCTCTTCACTATTGTAAGCCTAACACAAAGGTTCCAATCACATACCTTCGTCATATTAATAGTCCATATGCTAGCATATTAATGATAAGCAAATTGAATAACATTATAATTTTAGAAAAGGTAATTTCATTCATACATGAAGTAATGTTCATAACAAAAGAGTATCCATGATGTTTCTAAACATTACATAATCAAGCACAAAAGTATATTTTAACAGAATGTCTACAAACAAGGTCTCCAAAAGAGTAAAATATAGGCACTACCCACACCATCAGTATCCAAACATACATAAAATCATCCCTTCATCCCTTCGAATTTTTTTTTTGAGGTTTTTTGCAAAGGAGCTTAAGGTGTTTTTTTTAATTAAATAATTGCAAAGGGGCTTGAGGGGACATTTCTTGAGCCCATTTAATTTTTTTTAAATAAAAAATATTAGGGCTTGAGATAGGTCTCTCTGGAGCCTGTTTGTCATATTTTTATTTTTTCAAAAAAATTCCTTGCAATTTTTTTGAAGAATAATCCCTTGATCCCTTTAATTTGTAATGTTGGGATAAATTTAATATAATGAAATAATTAATAATAATATTTTTAAAGAGACTAAAAACAAATGCAAGTCAAATATTTAACTGTGACAACTTGTAAATTTGAGCTATATTTTGATGAATTGGTTAATTTTATTATTTAACTAAATAAATTATTAAGAATATCTTTATATAAAACATTAAGATAATTATAATTTTAATAAGATAAAATAGATGGGCATAAATTAATAAAAAAATAGGTATAAAAAAAAAGATACCAAAAGTGATAACTAAAACACAAGGGTTTCCATAAAATCGAAGGTGGAAAAATGTTACAGTTAGTGTCAATAATATGTGTAACAGATTTATTTAAATTTTGGCTGCAGTTGAAACCACTGCTAAAAGTTTTTTTTTTTGGCACCGAATTACTTTTAAATAAATACCATTAATAAACTTACATATTTACGATTTTGCTACCATGTTTTTTTTTCCTTGTTTTCAAAATATTATTTTATAAAACTTATAAAATATTTTTCTTTTTTCTATTTTAAAAATAAAATTTCTAGAACCATTTTTAAAAAACATTCTTCCAAAACAGTTCAAGAAACAATTCTTTATTTTTTATTTTTATTTTTAAAGACAAAAAATAATTTTTAGAAATAAGAAACAAACAAGCCATACTTTCTTTCAGATTGAAAGCATAATAAAAAGAAAAGAGAGAGAGAGAGAGAGAGAGAGAGAGAGAGAGAGAGAGAGATAATAGGTAGAGCGAGGAATTAGATTCACCGTGTTCTCTTATTATTACTTTTCCTTTTGCCGTCTTTTTTGACCGAGATTCAAATATAATCTCTGATTGATTACACTTACCCAAATCTAGAATATCTTAGTGTTACCAAACTTTCACAACCCACATGGAAGCTTCATAGGGGGGCTTGAGATTACCTATCCAATTCCGACCATATTGTAAATGATATATATGAATATATTCCGTCCATAAATCAAGTTCAAACTCAAGAATAAAGTAAATATGTGTTAGTTACCTGACGTTTTAATTTTAGTTGTATAGGAGAGGCACTCCATGCTTATATTTAATTAACTAATAATCAACATGTATAGTCTCTTCTGAATTAAAGAAGAGACTAATAAGAATGGTATTTTCTTTTGCAGTATATATCTTACCGCCCAAAAGTAATTGAAACAAGAAAAAACATAAATTAGCGACGAAAAATTTTTTTCGTCGCAAATTTTGCAAATGTTATCATTGATTTGAAATTGCTAGGGAATCAGCGACAGATTATGCAATGGAAGCTTTTCGTTATTGATTGAATTTTCATCGCAAATATTTGCAATGGATATTTCCGTGTCAAAATTTCGTCGTTAAATATTTTTCCTTTTAATTTTAAGGTTAAAATATAACTCAAGTCATGGTTCTTACACTTTAAAAATAGAGAATTTGATCCCTGAAGTTTCCAAAACTTCAAAAAAATAATCCCCGGTATTAGTCAACAATTAGTCAACTGTAAATTTAGGACATGTGGCACTGATTGAGATACTTACATCAACATTAAGCATTATGTCAACATTACACATGGCAAATTTAAATGCTGACTAGATTTTTTTTCACGTCATCAGTGCCTTATTTTTTTCCTCTTCTATTTTCTCTTTTGTCCTTTGCGTTCTCAGTGCTCAACATTCGACAATTCTAGAATCTTGCTGAGTTAGAGGGCTTTGATACTTCCGACAATGAAGGAGTTGTATGGCGTCAAATTGAACTATGGTGGCGACAGTCTGGATGTCTCGAAGGGCAAAGGTGAAGGGTTTCGGAAGCTTCAAAGCTATTTGAGGGAAGTTGAGAATGGCTAATTGGCCTTTACTATTGAGGGCAGTGACATCATTGGCTCGAGCGGCCATTTCGAGAGTGGCAAATGTACTGAGCAAGATTCACGATTTCTTGTGGGGCTTGCAAATTTTGGAGACCCATTTTCCCCAATTTTGCATTCGGACACTATGATAGGAGGGGTGATGACTGGAGGGGTCTCCTTCTCTAGGTCTCTTACGTCAACTCTGTTTTGTGCTTTGTGTGTGTGTGTGTGTGTGTGTGTGTGTGTGTGAGAGAGAGAGAGAGAGAGAGAGAGAGAGAGAGAGAGAGAGAGAGAGAGAGAGAGAGAGAGAGATGGCACCACCCATTTGCCTCAATTTCGCATTTGGTCACCGTGATACTAGGGGTGGTGGCTGGAGGGGTCTCTGTTTCTCAGTTTCTTGTGTCAGCTCTAGTTTGTGCTTTGTGACTGAGAGAGTGAGAAAGATAGAGAGAGAGGAGGAAGAGAGGAATGGTGCCACCCATTTGCACTACTCCTTTAGTGAAGAATATCCAGTGACATGGAAAATAGAAGAGAAAAAAAAAGGCATAGATGTCGTGGAAAAAGATCCAGTCATCATTCAAATTTGCCATGTGTGACGTGGCGCTAACATGGTGCTTAATACTGATGTAAGCATCCCAATCAGTGACATGTGTCTCAAACTAATCATTGACTGACAATTGACTAATACTGGGGACCATTTTTTGAGATTTTTGGAAACTATAGAGATCAAATCCTCTATTTTTAAACTGTAGGAACCAAATCTTCTATTAATCGAAACTAAAGAGACTAAGTTATACTTTAAACTATTTTTAAATATTCCAAAACATAGTGGTGTAATATTTTCGTTGCAAATCATGATAAGTTAAACGACGCCGCATTGTCATTTTCTGTTGCAAAATTTCATCGCATTGTCGTATCATAATGTTAATGCTTGCTATGGTAGAGTCATGATCAATAATCTCACCCACACCACCTTGGGACAACCTAATGCTCGTTGTGAAAGACGATTTAGACCTTGAGGATTGAGCATCTGAGCTATTTATATGTACTATGTAGTACCACTTAGGATTGGAGATTTCATGAACACCAGTTGGCATCAAGTGGTTAATTACGTAATGTAATAATATATATGTAGCTAGAGAAATTAAGCTGCCCGGAGACCTGCCAATATATTTATGTGAAGGTTTTCGGAAGCGTTGAAGCTTAGGTTAGGGCTGATCGAGTGTGATATAATATATATATATACATAGTATACTTCGGTATACGTTCTCTTAGTTTGTATTTTATATAACTTCAATGGAAAGTCATGAAAAGTGGCAGTCGTCTGCTTGTTTATATGTGGTGAACTGTGATACTATCTCTTATAAGTTTGGAGGTCTTAAACGTAATATATATTTCCACTGTATGCTTTTACAGATGTAATGGATGCATAATATAATAACCATTAAGGAACTTTTGTAATCATATATGTATTTTAGCATTCGGGTGATGGTGGCGTCCAGACTTAAATTTAGCCATTTTTCTTCTATTTTGAACCGTACCTTGAGAAGTGATTTGAATGCTAAATCAAATAACTATTCTTGTATTTAAAATTATATTTGGGAATCCAAACTAACTTTTAAGGAGTTCAAATATCAAACCAAAAAATTTTGTAATCATGGAAGTTATCAAGCTCACAAGTTCAAGGAGATCAATCTATCAAATATCAAATATGTGATTTATGAGTGAATATCATGTATTAAATTAACGTTAATTGTTACCCCTTTTTTTTGGCCAAAAGGATTTCCATTGAGATGGCACTAAATCAATGATTACAAAAGATATTACAAGACATTTGTAGTTCAAACTTGAAGTTCTAAAAAATGATATACAATCAAGGGCAACACACTCTAACAAAACGTAACCCAAAACATTTAAAACATTACCTCACCAAAGAGGCATCACACCTTTTTTCCTTTTCTCATATTTGGAAGAATAAGTTAGAACAATGCTTCAACCCAATATCTGAAATTCTTCCTTATTGACCGATACACCGTGAGCCACGGTTTGATTAACTGAATGTGTGTTTTAAAAAAAAGCTATGGAGTACGTTTATACAAGAAAACTCGAAAGAATTTTTTACGATATTTATTTGATCACAAATTTAATCGCAAAATTATTTGGGACAGAATTTCTTAAATTTAAAGTCCCTGCTTTTATTCTTTTGTGGTTCTCTATACTTTACGAATAATAATATATATAGTTGCAGCTGCAGAAACTCACTTCCCCAAGACATGCATGGAACATTATAGCTACGTCATGGGGCTTACGTAAGTAAGACAGCATCAGCACATATAGGATTGATCAGAGAAGATCGTTGAAAGCAACTTCTTCCTATTCTAACTAATTGATGAACTTTATATGCTGAATGTTAGGGACGACAATGAATATATTCCGTCTACGGCTGAAGCTTATACATATAAATAGTTACAAAAGCTTAATAATAAATGAAAGAATCTCGAACAAAGATTACTGCAATGATTGATTCATTTAATAACTGTGCCGAAAGAGCTTGGCTCGCCAAGATAAGATTCTCGTAATCCAAATATTCTTTAGGTGCCTCCAAATAAAGATCACTTTACTTTGGGTATATAAGGGGCACTTGGGCTTCTTACTTTGAAGCAAGAAACCAGATAACACAGAAACTTGTACTCTAGTAGTCTAGTGTCTAGTCTAGTGCTTATATATATATATTGTGAAAGTGTTGTGTTTTGAGCAAATATATATTATATGGCACCTCCAGCAGATCTGAGAGAGGCTGGTTTGGATGGGTTTGCTCTGATAGAGAAGTTCTATGGTCCAGGCAGAAGGACAAAGTCCAACAATGGCAAGAGGGATGAGTCTTCTGAAGTCTTGAATAGCAAACAGGCTGCTGCTTACTATGGGGGTCTCAACATCATCCATTACCCTATGCCAAAGCCCCATAACCGTTGGCGTAGACCACTTAAACCTTGATTAATTACTCTTAAGCTCTTTGAATTCTCAGTCAGCTATGCTTTAAGTGGGCTAGCTACTGAGCTTGTACTATATATGTACTAGTATATGAAGCAGTCAGAATCAGAAACCTGCAAATGTTAAGGTTTTCTGAAGCTGTGGACTGCTATCTATAACTTCATTGGAAATCAATGGAAATATCCGTTATTAAAGATATCTCCTCATATATAATATAATAGTCTTGGTATTATCGCATCGTAGCCTTGTCCCATTAATCACTCTGCATTTAAATTTTTACTTAGCAACACTAGTTAGACTTCTCTTAATAGAGTACTTAAATTTTGTGACTACATTAAGATTCAAACATAAGGAAAATCACCAAGTCACATGATTCCAGACTTGTTTTTCTCATAATTAAGGTTTTGAATTTGAATCTTGTAAATAGAGAAAATTAGTTTTGAAAAAGTTCTACACTTTTTTGGTTTGAAATTGAAACTAGATTAATCGAAATCTAGTGAATTTTCATATATATATATATATATATATATATATATAGTGATGGTTTTAATTAAAAAACATATATAAAATCAAATAGTTTTATACTTATTCTCTTTAAACAAGGTCTTGAAATTGAGTCTTGTAAATGGAACACTAAGAGAGCTTCGCACATTTGTAATCTAATATAACTTGAATTAAATTAGTCGAAGTTAGATTTCTAAATATTAATAGTCATGGATGTTAAAACAGGACCACCGAATGGTCGGATTGGTTAGATCGGTGACTGACAAGGGTTCAGTTCTGTTGCCCTAAAAAATCATTTAGCTAGTAAATCAGTATGGAACCAGTTGAACTGGTTTCAAACCAACAAAACCAGGGGGTGGCCAGATCGATTGGATCCTTTTTTTTTTCCATCGGCGAACACGAACTTCGACAATGAAGAAAGAAGCAAAAAAGAGAGAAAATGATATATATGGACAGAGAAAGAAAGATCAGTTGATCAGCTTCCGGACCTCCATCAAAGCCATCGACTCCTGATCTTGGTGCTTCAATTGTCTTCTCGTTGAAGGCTTCAACGAAGAAACTCTGAATAGGGAAAGAAAGAGTGCGTTGAAACTCCAAAGAGGACAAAAAAAAAAGAGAGAAAGCTTGTTTGATTTTGTGTGTAGTAGCATGAACCTTGCATTGGGAACAAATAAAATAATAAAAAGATATTAAAGGTGCATAGCGATAGAGAAAAAAGCATGAGACCAGCCCTGGTAAACTTCGAAACTTGAGTCTTTTTTTTTTGTTTTTAAATTAGGCACGGAGATTTGTAGATAAATGTCATAAAAAAAAAGAGTGGATAAGATTAATAAAAAAAGTAAGAATATTTTTTTCCAAATTTTTATATTTATAATATTTTAATATTTTTAAGTATATATTTTATTTTTTAAATATTTTTAAATACCACTGGTTCGATTGCTATTCAACCACGGTCTGAACATTGAACTTTAAACCGGTGTCTCTACTAGTTCAATGACTGGTCTGATTTTTAAATCATTGTTAATAGTTCTAACAAATATGTATATATATATATATATATATATATATATGAATTTTATTATAAATGTTATACTTTTTCTTTTAAGACTAATATTTCTAATTAACTTATCATTAAGAATTAAAAAATTATACTTAAATCATTTTTATTTTCACTCTAACTGTAACTTTTTCAATCGGTTAATTTGTGCAATTAACTCAAATCATTTATTTATTTCATTGTAACTACTTAGACATACATGTGAATTCTTCAACTAATACTAAGAAAAAATGTGTGACCCGTCAGTCAAACTGGGACCGCCCGTAAATGTATGATCTTGAATTAAGCAGTTTAGGTCTGTTTCTAACCCACTTAAAATCGCAGCCTAAACAGGGCTAGATCTTTTTTAAATTTTTTTTTGTTTTTTAGTACATTATTTAGTATAAATAATCTCATTTTATCACATTTTTATATTTTATAAACCTTATATTCAATGAATATAGTAAATTTGGATGTAAAAGCTTTTGTAATTTTTTAAAAATAAATATAGAATTCAACTTTAAATATAATTTAGTTAATTTAAAAAGAAAATATGAAAAATTAAAGTTATTAGTTACTTAAAAATATTAAAAAAGTAATGTTTTACATGTATAAATATTATTTTAATAAAAAATTATTAAATTTTTTATTCAAAATTTAAAATTATATTATATTAATATTAAAAAAAAAAAAAGAATGGCTCGCAAGCCAAACAGATAGACTTCATTTTTTTAAAAAGTCCATTTATTTCTTGGCCTGTGACAAGTTATGCAAACCCGTCTAATACTTTAACATATAAATAGGGTTTGCTTTGGTAATCAAAGATTTAGTGTTACTTTCATCCATACTTTGTCACGTAGTTTTTTTATATTTTTTTTAAAAAAGAAATCACGTAATTTAACTTATATATATAGGAGAGTTGAAACTTAAATGCTGTGTTCGGTGTGTAAATAAACTACCTTATAGTTTATTTAACTAGCTTATAAGCTTGTTATAAGTGTTCGATAAACGAACTTATTTTAATAACTTATAGCTTATTTTGAAACACTATTTTAATTAGCTTATAGTTTTTGATTTTTTGTTCCTATTTAACCTTTATCACTTTTTCTGAATACTTATTATATTCCTAAACTTATTATAATCTAAATTTTCAAATTTCTTCACTTGTTTGTGAATAATTTTTATTATCTTTATTATATTTTCATATATATATATATATAATACTATATATATAAAATAAAAATAAATAAATATATTACATATAATAATTTAAAAATAAAAAAAAATTAATATATTTATTTGTATTATTTTGAGATTATAAAATATATATTATTTTATGTTATTTTATATTTTTCAGCTATTTTAACAGTTACTTTTAATTATCAAATATTTTTAATTCAATAAGATAACTTAACGACTTTCAACTTTTAGTTTTTAAATAATTTTTAAATTTTCAACTAATTTATCAATTAATTTTGCAGAATAATCAAAATTTACTAACAAAGGAATTAATGAGTGTAACAATTAGAACTTTGTAGTGCTCATCCTCCAAGGATAATCGAGTGTATCTTTTAAATACTAAAAAGTGAGTATAGTCATTTAAATTTTATTAGAAACAAAATATCACGCCCAAGCCTCTACTTTCATCTTCTTTTTTTAATGTGCGTGTTGAATGGTCAAACATAAGATATTTTCTTCCACCGACTTTATAATTAGATTTAAATATCTTCCTTATCCGAAATGAGTATCTACATCAATAATTATAGTCAGCGTAATCTGGGTTGTTTGAACAAGTTGATCCTAAGTTCTATAGAGTTATAGTCTGTTTAGTTTGAATATTTTTTATTTTTATTTTTATTAAAAATAAAAAATAAACTTGAAGGTGTGTTTAGTTGAATTTAATAAAAATATTTTTTTAAAAAATATTTCTTAAAAAAGGTCTAAATTTAAAAATACTAAAAAACCGTTTTCAATATTTGAAAAAATCCATTTCAAAAAATACAAACTGAAAATAAAAATAAAAATATTTTTACAAATCAAACAAACTCTAAAATACAAATTATAATTAAAGTAGTGCAATTATTGTAATTAAAAAAAAAGAACAAAGCCAGGAATTAGATTCTCTGTTCAATTATTTTTACTTTTTTTTTTCTTTTTCCGCCTTTCTTGACTGAGATAATTTGAGTTGAATATAATCTGCAATTTATTACACAAATCTAAATCTAAACAATAACAGTGATACCAAACTTCCACAAAACCATTATGGAAGCTTCACAGAGGAGTTTGAGATTACCTACGTCGTCTATATGTATAGGAGTCTCATCTGACGTGTATAGTAGTCTCATCTGAAATACAAGACTAATTGAGAATTTATGGTAATTTCTTTTGTAGCATCTGATACCACCCAAAAGTAACTAACACTAAAGGAGAACAGTCACTTCCAGATTCTAGATAGACTCGTCTACAAAATGATTCCTTTTAAACCATAATTAACTGAGAAATGTTCTTGGCGATGCTAATTAAATTAAAGAAGCAACTTTTGGCTCCTATAAAAGCAGATTAGCTAGAGCTTCTTGGTTTTGAAACAAACTAAAGAAAGGAAGCAGCAGAAGCAGATAATAATTAAGGAACAAATTAAAGCAAGGGTTGATATCAATATGGCAGAGCTGAGGAGGAAGATGGGTTTAAAAGGATTTGGAGCGATGGAGAAGGTGTATGGTCCACCAAGAAATCGGAGTGCCATGAACAAGAATAGCGCCTTTCCTGCTCGGCAAGGACGGTGGGTGGTTCAAGATGAGATGGAAGAACCACCCACAATTACTAGCCATCAACATGAAGCTGTTGCTCGCTGTGGTAGAGCCATGATTAACCTCAACCACACCACCACCAAGGGACATCCTCAAACTCGGTGGGGTAGACGGTAGACGATTTAATTGAACCTTGAGCTGTGCCTGTCTATGTATATATATATGTTTAGCTAGCTTCAAGTGGTTTACTTTGCTCTCATCTTATATATATATAATATAATTAATATATGTATCCAGAGAAAGCAGCTCGGAGACCTGCAAATATTTGGAAAGGTTTTCCGAAGCGCTGTACTGTAGCTTAGGGCTCAGTCTGATATATGGTGTCCATGTATAATCTCGTATAAGTTTGGAGATCTTGAGCATGATATGTATTTCATTGTATATATTTACAGATGATGTGCAGAAAATAATAGGAAAAAAAAAAATATATATATATATATAAACACATACTATTTGCAATGGTGTTTAAACATTGAAGAACTTAAATAATATGTATGTTTTTTTGTTCTGGCCATATGGTGGTGTATTCTAAAGTCGAATGTTTAAATGACCCCCAATATTATAGTTCGTCAGCTCTCATGTGCAATGGATAGCTTGTGTCCGAAATGCCTGAAGTTATTTGATTTGGCTCTATTACATTTTATAAGTCACTACATTCTTTTTTAACTGATCTATTTGTGACATGCTCACAGACCCTTTTATTATTATTATTATTATTTTAATTTGCTTGCTTGAGTGTTCCTCATTAATCCTTATTTTTTCTAAGTCCTGGGCCACAAATCAATTTTTTTTTTTTAACATTATCGTTGGGCATCTCTTCATCTTAGACCGTGGATCTTCATGGGTGCTCTGATACTATGTTGAAACTTGATGAACTTGATTAATTGTGATGGATAGTTGACAATTTGTTATGACCTCACACTTGATAAGCCACCACATTTTTCTTAACCCACTGAGATGAAATTCTTTCCAACACATTAGTCCATATCCAAATTAATAGATCTAATTTGTTTCCCCTGTTCGTTGGTATTTTACTTAGAATAAGGCTAATTAATTATGACTTAAAACATCAAGTATCATGTATGTCAGCTTATGAGTATGGTATATTAAATTTATGGTGATTACTTATATTGTAATGTGAGTTCCTTATGACTTGATTAATTGAATGTGTATTTTTTTGAGAGAAGAAAAAATTAATGGAGTACGTTTCTCTTTTTAGGAAAGAGAGAACTCAGAAAAATATAATAAAATAAACGCTAACTTCTAAGAAACACCATGAAGCATAATTTTAAAAAAAAAACATCAAATGAACCTTTTCGTAAGGCTCATCTAAGAGTTAAAATCATAATGCTATTCTGTACTCGGTTACACTAAATACACCTCACATATACTATATCAACACTGACCCACACCTGATTGTATAGTCTCAAGTAGTTAGGACTGGCGATCCTTGAATTCAAGATCCGGCTGTGTAATTGACACTCTATATTTTTTGTATTCTTCCCCAACTGTACAGCTTATATATAGCTACTAATGCACATATAAAAATTCTCCCTACATTTTCTCACTTTTGTATCTTGGTATCAGAGCCACTTTCATCACCTCTAATTATGAGTTCCTCGGTGACTATTAACTCTGGAAATTCTTAGGCCACTGAAGTCACCTCTACCCTGCCAAACAAACCCCTTGCCGCATCTATTTCCCAACTCTACTCTGTCAAGTTGGAAAAAGAAACTTTTTATTATAGGAATGCAACATTCTACCAGTTATTCATGGCCATAAAATGGAGGGCTATGTCCTTGGCTCTAAACCATGCCCTACCCAGTTCATTTCTGAAGGCACAAAAATAAAGATTAACTCGGCCTATGAGGAATGGGTTGCAGCAGACCAATTACTTCTTGGGTGGATTTATAACACCCTCACCCATGAGATTACATCTCAACTTATTGGATGCAAATCTTTACATGAACTTTAGACTGCTATAAGAAGTTCTGTTGGAGCACACACTAGATCATGTGTAACTCTCCTTAAAGGAGAACTTCACAAAACACATAAAGGGGCATTAAAAATGAGTGAATATCTATAAAAAAAAATGAAATTGATTTTTGATGATCTCCTGCTGGCTAGGTGCCCCATTTCAAACAACAATTTAATCATACAAACACTAGCTGGCCTTGACATAGAATATAACCCCATAATTGTACAATTATATGATAAATCAGATCTGACTTGGGTTGATATGCAGGTAACTTTTTTGACATTTGAGAGTAGATTGGAACAACTATCAAATCTCACAAATTCCTTCCAAGCGTAGGCTAATCTTGTCAGTAACAACAACAAAACAAAAACACAAAGTTCTAAAATGAACAACAACTAGTGGCGAGGACAAAATCAGAGTAACAGAGGTGGAAGACAACCTAGAGGAGGACGTGGCAGGAATAAGCGTAGTAACAATTGCCATGGATGTCAAGTGTGTGGAAAAACTAAACATACATCGATACACTATTGTGATGTCAAGTTCTGGTAATCAGAATAATCAGCCTCATCCTGCGTATATTGCCTCTGCTAATACTGTGATGGATCCTAGTTGGTATATGGACAGTGGAGCAAGTGCCCATATTGCCAACAATATAGCCAACTTCGATTAGACCACACAATCTTATGGTAAGGAAGAAGTAGTAGTGGGTAATGGTGAAAAATTCATCATTAAACACATTGGTTTTACATCTCTTCCTTGCACCAATCTGGTTCTACATCTCTTCCTTGCACCAATCAGAAATTAAATTTGACTGGTTTTTTGCATGCTCCACAAGTGACCAAGAACTTAATAAGTGTTTCTAAGCTTACATCTAATAATAACAATGTACTAATAGTGTTTGACTCCCATGGATGCTATGGGAAGGACAAGATCACGAGGAGAATACCGCTAAAGGGAAATTTGAAGGAAGGATTGTATGAGTTCCTAAATCAGAGAGTTCAAACTTCAGATAGTCATTGTGGGAGGTTTCAAGGAGTAGGTAAAACTGACACTATTTTCACTGCATCTTTAAATTCCAATGGCACTTTGTCACACCTGAAATGTGACCGGCTGGCATTCCTTTTTAAAAAAAAGAATACTTAAAATCGACTTTCAAAATTGAAAACCAATTTTATTAGGAGCCGCCACCAAAGTTTAATTTGTTGGGAAAAACTTGGAAAAACCTTTGAGTTTGATGGTCTGCATTTTGAAGAAAGTGAGTTCGGAAATTGAACCGTATAGGGAAGGTGTTAGGCACCCTATACGTCTGATTTAGAAAGTGAGCAATTATTTCGTATTTGCCTTAAATTATCCTCCTTGGTCATATAAGAACATAATAAAGAAAAGCATCAAAACAAATGGATATGTACAAGGGTGGACTTGGTTAGGCAAAGCCTAGGTCCTACGTACCCATCGATCGGGATCAAAGTCCACGTAGTTCGTCATCTGAAATGCCGCAAGGGCCAGGGGAAAGACTAAAATTTTTTTGCGGGAAGAACTAAAGAGGTTCAAAATTAATTATTTCCATAAATCAAACGAGATTGAATAGTTGTGATTGTGTTTGAATTTATGATAACAAATTATCTTGATCTTTGGTTCTTCCCATTTTTTAAAGACTTTTGATTCTTTGGATTTTTCTTTTTGGAGATATCTAGAAAGAAATCGAAATGAGTATTTTTGGATTTGAATTTTAATTTTTTTTTTGGGAGTTTGAAAGAATAATTCAATGAAAGCATATTTTTTGGATTTTTGAAATTGTCTTGAGAATGAAAATAAAGGAAGTACTTTTCTTGCATGTTTGAAATTATTATGAAATCATTTGAAAGAAAATGTTTTTAATCTTGTGAAATTATTTTATGAAATTATATAAAAAAAATTTTGTTGTTTTTTTTTAGAAAAAATCTCGTGAATAAAATTTAAAGGAAAAAAATATTTTTTTGAGTTTTGGAATTTATCTTGTAAATGGAACAAAGAAACATTTCTTTTTTTTTAAGACTTTTTGAATGGAAATGAAAACAAAGGAAACATTTTTTTTTGGAAATTTTGAATTAATCTTGAGGATGAAAACAAGGGAAATAATAATTTTAGTAATAAAATTTTTTATATATTTGAAAACAAAGTTAAAGGAAAATATTTTTGGATTTCTGATTTTGAGGACAGATAAAATCTACACAAATACAATTACATATATATATATATATATATATATATATATATATATTCATGTAAGATACATAAAAATAAAAGAAATAATATGCATGAAAAAACACATATACATACACTAGCATACATATTTACATAAAACATGCACAACAAATTAAACCTGTATGTACACATACACACACACACACATATATATATATATATATATATAAACTCATGTACGCACATTTTATATATATATATATATATATATATATATAAACTCATGTACGCACATTTTATATATATATATATATATATATATATATATATATATATATATATATATATATATATATATATATATATATATAACGCACACCTATATGTATTTATGTAAAGTGCAAAAAAAAATAAAATAAAATAAAATAAAATAAATAAATAAAATAAATAAAAGGAAAGAAATATGCATGCTAGTATATGCATATTTTTCTGTCTTTTCATTTGGGTCCCTATGCGAAAATTTTCCTTTATTCTTTTGCTTGATCTGATATCATAGTTGCCTTCATATAGGTCCCTCGGTCCAGAAAATGTTTTAATTTTGAATTAAATTAACCCCTACAAACTTTTGAATTTTTTCAGTTTGGTCCCTGTTTTGCATGAATCATGTCCAAGTCTCAATTTTTCTTTCCAAATCTGTCCAGAATTCTTCTAGGATGTTTTTGGGTCATTATAGGTCCATTCCAGTCCATAGCACGGGAAAAAATGAATTAAAACCAAGTTCTTGGAAATTTCCACGTTTTCACGGTCCATTGTGTCACTTTGCTTTTTTCCATGATTTTTCTGATTTTTTTTTGGTATTTTGATCTTCTTTTAAGTTCCAAAGTTTAAATTATGGCATGCAAAACTAACTCTACAAAAAAAAACACAAAACAAAAATAAAATAAAATAAAATAAAATAAATGCGTGAGAGAAATCAACTTACCTTCACAGTTGCCTTTTTTGGATTTACTGCACTCCTCTCAGTTTTGAGCTTGTTCGCAGCTGAACTTCACTCTTTCAATCACCACATTTGCTCCTCCAATGCCCAGAGTGTTTGTGAATAATTTATAACTGACCTTCTTCTTCCACAATACTCCAAAAGAAAGCAAATCTTTCTCAATTTCTACATAGAAAATAGAGCATGTATTTTTTTTTTTTTGCTCTTTCTTTTCTCCCCTCTCTTCTCTCTTCTCCTCCCTTTTTTTTTTTCCTCTCTTTTTTTCCCTCCCCAAGGGAAGAAGAAAGTCCTTTATTTATAGTGGGAGATGGGGGTGCAAAATGATTATGTTAGTGGAAAAAAACTTCCAAGTCATGTAACTCTTACCTTGTCCTCATGTTCTTTTCTTGACTAGTAGTGTGATTGCCATTTGAAAAAAAAAAGGAAAGGAGGGACATAATTGAAGTACCTTGGCTAGGGATTCCTAACCATGCATGTGAAGGAAGGATACCACCATGTGTGTGTGATAAAAAAAAACATGTGGCATTTTGGACTTTTATTATTTTATCATTTTTTAATATTTTCTTTTTGTTATTATTATTATTTTTTTTTTGCCTTTTTGTTTTAAGTATTTTTATTTTTTTATTTTTTTACAAAAAGAAAAAAGAAATTATAATATCATGGACAAAATTAGGTGTTACAGTTGCCCCTCTTTACTCATTATTAAACAGAGATTATGAGAAATTAAATTTGAGATATTCTTGTTTAAGAAATGAGTAAAGATAAGAAACACTTAATTTTGTCAAGATGCTAATGACGTATACAAAAACGATATGCTACATAATCATGTAATGTCTGAAAGGATGGGTGCCAGTTGTAGTCGGGTTTTGAAAGGAAAGGGGGGGGCCGGTCATCTCCGGGCTTTGAAGGAGTAGGGGCCGGTCGTCTCCGGGCTTTGAACTGCTAGGGGGGCCGGTCGTCTCCTGGCTTTGAAAGGAAAGGGGGCCGGTCGTCTCTGAACTTTGAAATGCTAGGGGGCCGGTCATCTCCGGGCTTTGAAATGCTAGGGGGCCGGTCGTCTCCGGACTTTGAAAAATGGGTACCGGTCGTCTCCGGGCTTTGAAAAGATGGGGGTAGGTCGTCTCCGAGCTTTGAAAAATGGGTGCCGGTCGTGTCCGAAGCTAAGTGTGTCACAGTTAAGTAGTGGCTGAAGATAGAGTATTCTGGGTGCTCAGCTCGAATATGTATAATGCTGTGCGTGTAAGTGGTTGCTCCGATGATCAACAACGTTTAAGGCTCACAGTCCTGGCGGGATCCACTGGTCGGAGTTGTATTCTTCACAAGCATGACAGAGACAGAAAGAGGGTAGCTTCACAAAAAAGAAGAGACAACAGAGCAGAAGGGAGATTTACAGGAAAAAAAAAAGAAAGAAAAAAAAATCAAAATGAAAACGTGTAAACTAGGAAAAATGTATAAAAACATTTAAAATAATCAATAATAGTCTCTACAAGTCAGCACGAAAGCCAAAACAAAGAGGTGCAAACCCTAAAAAAAGAATCCAAAGAAGATAAAAAAAATGTATTTCTTCGATTTCAAAATATCTTTAGAAGGCATAGCAGCTCAAATGAAGAAATATGGTGGGTAGAACAACAAGTCGGCCGCAATAAGTACAAATCTTTGACTTCCATGGTAACTTGCATTAATGACGTGCTGTTTGCATGCTCGCTTGTTCCAGCTTTGGGTTACCAATTTGCAGACTCTGTAGGGTTGGCATGTAGGGGTGCGGTGATATGCGTTATTTCTGGAAAACTCAACCCTAACGTTTCTTTATAAAACCCGATCAGAAATATGAAACCATCACGAGTTCAAACTAAGAAGTCTATACCTTTTCTCTTCTCTCTTTTTTTTTCAAGCACATACACCAGTTCAGAAGTTCACCTGATGGCTTCTAAGCAGTTTATCGATCTTACTATCCCGCCTGAGAAGGAGGAACTCGACCTGATTCTACGTTTGGGGCAGGATGACAAAGGTAAGCAACCCATGGAGGAGTCTTCAGAAAGGGATACCAAGAGAAAGAGGCTTGATGAGGAGTTGGAGGGGTACGGCGTAGGCCGTACTTCAGAAGATGAAATTGCTCTTTTGAAGAAAGAAGTGGAAGGGCTGAAGCAGGAGATTAAGGGTCTGGAGCGACTGACGAGAAACCAGTATAACAGCTTGGGAGAAAAAATTGACAAATATTATTTTTGGTCGACACAGTGTTTCTGTAGCCAAAACCAGAAAAACATTGAGTCCCATAATAGGATTTATATTTTTCTCCAAGAAATCATAAAGGCTCTCAAGAAGGGTAGTGGTCAAGAGATATCACTACAATCCACTACTCCTAAGAACGAACCCGAGGCTCCCTCTTCATCCAAGAAGCCGCCTTGTCCATAGGTTACATATGTTATGCTTTTTGATTTCTCTTCCCCCTTTTTGCATAATGTAATCCTCAGTCTCTCTCTTTCTTTCTCCTTTTTCTTTAATGCAAGTGGTTTTTTTTTTGGAAGATGCATTTCAAGAACACTAAAAGAAAGAAACAATCAGACAAAACCAATCTAGATTCAGCAAACATTCGAACCAATAAACCCAGATTTAAGATCATAAAAGAAGCCCAAAAAAATAAAAAAATAAAAAAATAAATAAAATTAGGTTGCCTCCCAAAAGCGCCTTGTTTATAATTTTTAGCCGGACATTATTTGGTATCTTTGTTCATCATTGTCTCCTTCCTTGAGACTTTCATCTAACCAGACCCTCATGTTCTTGACTGTGCTGCTGGATATAATTTGTCGTTCTTTTGAATTTGCCCCGGTTTTGTAATGGAATTTAACCTTTGACGTTAAAGAGCTGAAATTGCTTCCTCGTGATACCATTGGATCGAAACTCAACTTAACCTGTTCTTTGAATGAAAAAACTAGAGATCTCACATATTAAAGGGAGCTTAAACGAGTCGTTCGATGTGATTCTTTATTGAATGTTATTATTTTCAATTGCTTTATGTGGAACAAAAGGAATACTTGTCATGGCTATGTGGAGTTACTTTCTAGGCAAATGAGACATTATTAGAAGAATAATTCTCATCTATTAAAAAGTATGAGCGAGAAGCATATAGCTGAGGTAACAAGGATAATGAAATAATTCAAATTAATTGGAGTCTGAAAAAAAAAACCATAACTAGATTGATTCTTCTATGGAATGTCCTTTGTTCTTGAGTTGACTCTCTGAATGAATACGCGTTACAATAGATATGTTCTCATGAATGCTAACTGATGCCATAACCCAATTTCACTTTGGCATATCCCCCTTTGTGCTTCTGTATGTTGAGGGAACCAAGCTGAAACGTCTGACTCCCTATTTCTTATATTACTTTGAGTACTCTGAGGATTTTTCATTGCTCTAGCTTTTGCCTAGGCTGCCTTTTCAGGTTTTCAGTCTAGCGAGCACCCTTTTTAAAAGATCACTTTTCATGTTTGAGCTCTAATTTTTGCCTGAGTCTTTTTTCAAGTTTCCGACTCAGCGAGCTTATTCCTTTTTTTTTTTTACAAAAAGAAAACCTCTTTAAGCATAATATCTCTTGACCGCATCAGAGTTGATAGGCCTTGACAACTCCTGACCATCCATATCTGTTAGGATCAATGAACCTCCTGAGAAGGTAAATTTAACCACATAAGGCCCCTCATACGAAGGCGCCCACTTGCCCCTGGGATCCTCTTGATTTGGTAATATTTTCTTAAGTACCAAATCACCGGCTTTGAACTCTCTGGGACGTAATTTTCGATTGAAAGCCTTGGCCATCCTCTTTTGGTATAACTGCCCATGACAAATAGCAGTCAGCCGTTTTTCTTCAATCATATTCAGTTGCTCATATCTAGCTTTTACCCATTCATCTTCCCTTAGATTAGCTTCGATGAGCACCCTCAAAGACGGGATCTCTACTTCAACAGGTGTCACTGCCTCCATCCCGTAAACCAAAGAGTAAGGAGTTGCCCCAGTTGAAGTACGTACGGTAGTCCTGTAGCCGTGTAAAGCATAGGGGAGCATCTCGTGCCAATCTTTGTATGTTACTGTCATCTTCTCAATGATTTTCTTGATGTTTTTATTTGCAGCTTCGACTGCACCATTCATCTGTGGTCGATAAGGTGCTGAATTATGATGTTTAATCTTGAATTGGTCACAGAACTTTTTAATTTCTGTTCCATTCAAATTTCATGCATTATCTGTGATAATCCTCTCAGGCAAGCCATACCGACATACGACATTAGTCTTCATGAATCTGATGAAAATTTTCTGAGTCACATTAGCATATGAGTTGGCCTCTACCCATTTAGTGAAATAGTCGATGGCGACCAAGATAAAATCGATGTCCATTTGATGCTTTTGGGTTAATAGGGCCGATTACATTGATGCCCCACATCGAGAACGGCCATGGTGCTGTTAAATTATGTAGCGGAAGTGGAGGTGCATTGATTTTATCAGAGTAAATCTGACACTTGTGGCACTTTCTAACATATTCTATGCAATCTTTCTCCATAGTCATCCAAAAGTACCCGCATCTTTGAATTTGTTTGGCCAAGGTGTGGCCATTGGCATGAGTCCCACATATTCCTTCATGAAGTTCTGTAATAATTCTTTGAGCTTCTTTTGAATCAACACATCGGAGAAGTGTGCCATCATGACTCTTTTTATGGTTTTCCGTAGCTCCTTTTGGATAGACCCTATCTTTCATGTAAGTCTTGATGTCATGGTACCAAGGATGTTCATCAAATTCCTCCTCTATGTTCAAGCAATGCGCTGGCGTATCACTTGATTTTATTTGGATTGGTTGGACTTGCACTCCGCAGTCAAGCTGAATCATCGCTGCTAAAGTGGCCAAAGCATCTGCAAACCGATTCTTATCTCTTGTCATGTGATGAAAACTGATTTCTTCAAACTGATCGATTAGCTGGATCAGGTATTTCTGATATGGTACTAATTTTGAATCTCTAGTTTGCCATTTTCCATTTACTTGGTAAATGATTAGAGCCAAATCGCCGAATACCTCTAAGTTTTTTACTCTTAAGGTAATGGCTTCTTGTAATCCACTGACGCATGCTTCATATTCTGCCACATTGTTCGTGCAGTCAAATTCCAGTTTGATGGCTACCGGGAATTGCTTTCCTTCTGGAGATACCACTACAGCTCCGACACAGTTTCCTTGTGTGTTAACAGCCCCGTCAAAATACATTTTCCATCTTTCTGCTCCATCATCAATATTATCTTCCTCTTTATCGATAGTAACGATATCCTCATCCGGGAAATGGAACTTCAAGGGTTGGTATTCATCAAGTGGGTGCTCTGCCAAATGATCTGCTATTACACTCCCTTTAATGGACTTCCTCGTCATATATACGACGTCGTACTCAGATAGTATCACTTGCCATTTTGAAACCCTTCTAGCTACATGTGGGTTTTCAAAGATAAATTTCAAAGGGTCCATTCTAGATATCAGCCAAGTAGTGTAATAGAGCATATACTGTCTCAACCTTCTTGTTGTCCACACTAATCCACAACATGTTCTTTCAATCATTGTATAGCGTGTTTCACAATCATTGAACTTCTTACTCAAGTAATAAATCGCCTGTTCTTTCCTCCCTGATTCGTTGTGTTGCCCTAGCACTGCCCCCATTGATTCGGTTAAGATTGTCAAATACAAGATTAAAGGCCGGCCTGGTGTTGGAGGAACAAGGATTGGGGGGCTTAGTAAATAATCTTTAATTCTATCAAAAGCTTTTTGGCAATCACCATCCCATTTCTCAGTGTGGTTCTTCCTCAACAATTTAAATATTGGCTCACAAGTTGCTGTCAAATTAGCGATGAACCTTGCAATGTAATTCAGTCGCCCCAAGAAGCCTCGAACCTCTTTTTCTGTTTGGGGAGGTGGCATTTCATGAATAGCTTTTATTTTGTCAGGATCAACTTCTATCCCCTTTTGACTTACAATAAATCCTAATAGTTTCCCGGATAAGGCTCCGAAAACACATTTATTAGGATTTAATCTGAGTTTATACTCGCGTAACCTCTCGAATAATTTTCTAAGGACTGCTACATGACTTTCTCCTTCAATAGTCTTGGCCACCATGTCATCTACGTATACCTCAATTTTCTTGTGCATCATATCATGGAAAAGCGCAACCATGGCTCGTTGGTAGGTTGCCCCAGCATTTTTCAACCCAAATGGCATTACTTGGTAGCAATAAGTCCCCCACTGAGTGATAAAGGTAGTTTTCTCCTTGTCCTCTTCATGCATAGGAATTTGATTATAGCCTGAGAAACCATCCATGAATGAATAACGATGGTTGCATGCAGTGTTGTCCACCAGCATATCAATATGAGGGAGGGGGAAATCATCCTTTGGACTAGCCCTATTTAAGTCTCTATAGTCTATGCACATCCTGACTTTACCATCTTTCTTAGCCACAGGCACGATATTTGCCACCCATTGAGGGTATCGAGCGACTTGGAGAAAACCCGCGTCGAGTTGTTTCGTTACTTCTTCCTTAATCTTTAGGGATATCTTTGCATTTAGTCTTCTTAACTTCTGCTTTTTAGGCTTCACGTCTGGGAAAAGTGGAATCCTGTGTGACGCGATTCTTGGATCAAGCCCTGGCATGTCTTGATAAGACCATGCAAATACATCAAGATATTCTTTGAACAACTTGACCATTTCTTCTTTTTCTGGGCCATCGACAACTTTTAACTCTCTTCTATCTTCTTTAGTCCCCATGTTTATTATTTCGATCACCTCTTCATGAGGACTTATCCCTTTTTCAGTAGATTCGAGGATTTTAGCGAATGTTTGGACTATTTCTTCATCATTAGATTCATGATTTTGCGTATCCATGGTAACACATAAGTCATTCAACCGAGTCTCAAGAATTCCCGTGTTGGACAAGAGTTCCGAGGAATGCAAATTCCTGGAGGGTAAAGAAATGAATATGAAATGAATTGGAAGAAAACAAGGAGAGCAAATGAAGCATAAGTACGAAGCATTTCAAATTTCCATTTATGTTCCATAAAAGCATTATTCATGAAAATAACAACATTGCAATTGAAAAACAATTACTTTAAATCAAAAACATCTTGAACATCTTCAATCTCCCAATTCTTCAATGAGTCTCCAGTATCATCGTTCATAATCTGAGGCTTGGATCCTTGCATATCATTTTTATCCTCGGCCACCATAGAACTCTCAGGCTGGTTGATCACTTCGGATGGCATTGGAAACGAAGCTCTTATATGTGGGACTTCTAGCTTACTATGTTGTTTGTTTATGTTGAGTTTTCCATTCATCTGATCCTCTATTGTAGGCTCATATCCTAACCCACGTCGGTCTGTATTTGATGGAAGGACAATTGGTTCTTTAATGCCTTGTAGGTTTGTACCTAAACCTCTGCCTATCTCGAACCCATTCTTTTTCATGATAGTTGTGGTCACAGAATTTATATCTTTGTTGGGTTCCTCAGTTGCCTCAACTTCCAAGCTTGGGAAAGCTATCTCGGTTACTTGCTCAGCGGCCTCAATATATGGGATAGAACTTGGCTTTGTTACCATCAACTCCTCTTCTCCTTTAACAGTGATGGTTCTCCCTCCGTCAATAAACTTCACTTTCTGGTGTAGGGTAGATGGTACAGCACCTGCCTTATGGATCCATGGCCTTCCTAAGAGCATGGTATATGATGGATCTACATCCATGACTTGAAAGTTTACCATAAATGTGCACGGGCCAATTTCAAGGGGTAAATCGACTGTACCTAATACCTCTCTTCGAGTTCCATCGAATGCCCTTACTGTCATGTCACTATCCTCCATCCGTAATAATTCTAATTTCTCGAACGTGGACAGTGGCAAGACATTTAAAGCTGAGCCACCATCAATTAGAACTTTGGCTAGGATGAACCCATGGCATTTAAGGGTGATATGCAAAGCTTTTGGTTTGCTAGTAGCAGTTCCATCGATTTCTTCTGCTGAAAAGGAGATTGCGGTCATAGATTTGGTGATGTTCATTACATCTGCTACCCTTTCTGGGGACGCATCTGGTCGTACAAATGTTTTTCCTAAGACCTTTAGTAGAGCCTGGCGATGCGCCTCTGAATTTATGATTAGCGAAAATATTGAGATTTTGGCAGGAGTCTTGTTCAATTGTTCCACGATATCATATTCACTTTGTTTCATGATTCGCAAGAACTCTTCCTCATCATCTTCAGGTTTCTTTTCTATTACTTGTCCCTTTTTGTCTACCTTCTTTGTTTCAGTAGGAAGGTATATTCTGCCGCTTCGCGTCACCCCTCCTGTATTGGCTATGTTTGTCACGAATTCTTCCTTAGGTACTTTAACTGTCTCCGTGCTGTTGGAAGGAAGCTCTATTCGGCTGCCATACCTCCATGGCACCGCACGATTGCTTTGGTAGGGAAATGGTGCTGGCATGTTTATAACTATAGTTGGTTGTTTCTGAATTGACATTTTAGGTTGAGGGGTATAATTAATCGTGTAGTAAGCTGACTCGATTCCTTTCTTGCTGACTGGGCTTGGTGTTTCTGTTATTGTGCAAATCACTTCACATGCTTTCACAGGGACTATTATCCCAAAAGCAATCATTTTCTTAACCAAAGAGTTGAACTCTAAGCACTCTTCAATGTCATGCCTCATTTTTGCTTGGTGATACTCACAATATTTTAACTCTTGAGCCACCACCGCTTCATCTTTTCTTATCGTCAATGGTTCTAACTCGTACCCAGCTTGTTTAAGGTTCACATAGAGCGACTTCATCGACATCTTCATGTTAGTCAATTCCTCTAGAGACTTAGTCTCTTCTTCGACAGCATTCACTTGATGTTCATGACTAGGCATTGGATTCTTCGCAATGGTAGAGTTCTCTCCTGACTTTAATTGGATATGGTTTGAATCAATCAAATCTAGTACATTTCTCTTGAACGCTATACAATTTTCAATTGAATGCCCAATAGCACCCATGTGAAAATCGCATGTGGTATTTGGATCATACCATACTGGATATGGGGGATTCATTACTCTACCTGGTCGAGGCCCCAAGAGTTGGGCAGCTAATAGATTTTTGTATAATTCAGCATTTGTGGTGCCAAAATTTGGCCAAGGGCGATTATCTACGGGTTGTGGGGCTCTTTGTGTTCCTAATTGAGTACGTCTACTTGGCCCCAATTGACCTTGATTTTGATTGCTTGTTTGGTAAAAATTAGACTGCTGTTGGGGGTATGATTTTACTGGTTGAACATAATTTACATCTGATTCCTTCTTTTTTGTGAATTGTCCTTTCTTTAAGCTATTTTTTGTACGGGGGCTTGAGAGTTTTCCTTCACGAATATCGGCATCAATTCTTTCCCCGATCTCAATTAGGTCTACAAAGTCTGTGACATGTGTCCCAAGCATAATCTTATAGAATGGGTCTGGCAGGGTGCGCACAAAGTAAGAACAATATTCGGACTGGATTAACGAAGGTTGTACTTGTGATGCAGTTATCCTCCATCTTTGGGCATATTCCTTAAAGGTTTCAGAACTCTTCTTCGCCATTGCTTTTAATTGTTCTCTAGTCGGAGCTGTTTGCAAATTAAACTTGTATTGCTTCATGAATGAGTCTGCTAAGTCCCTCCATTTTTGAACCTTTGAGTGGTCTAGTTGCATAAACCACAATAGTGCGGCTCCAGTTAAGCTCTCGGGAAAAAAATTAATTAAGAACTTCTCATTACGGGACCAGACACACATCTTAGTGCAGTACGACTTCAAATGATAAACCGGATTTCCGGTGCCATCGTACTTGGAGAATTCTGGTATCTTGAATTCCTTTGGGATCGTTATCTCAGGAGTTAGGCATAATTCATCTAATTCTAATGATCCCCAAGATACTGGCCCTCGTAAGGCGCGCAGTTGGTCTTTGACTTCTCCAATTTGCTCCTTAAGACTTGTGTCCTCTTTATCGACACTTGAGGCTGGGATCTGGACTGTGTATACAGGATCGTCACCAGGGTATCCCTACGTGGCGTTATCCCCTATGATTTGATCAGTATGGCCAAGTGCATTCGTGATTCGGGTTTGGGAACCTATCCCTTTATTGAGTGCAGGAACAACCACTGTCTCGTTCACTTTTTCTCTTGGATTGGCAGGTGCTGATGTTGGGTTAATTGTCTCAGCCTGTGTTTCGATAGTGCTAGGCATAACGGGTAGGTCTATTTGTTTTCCTTTCATTGCTTCTGTCAATGCTAGGATCATTTCAGTCATGTGAGCAAGTTGTCCTTCCAATGCCCCAATGCGTGCAGCGGTGTCATTTTCTGTTCTTTGATTGTCTTCAGATTGGCTTTCCATTATACTACTTCGTGAGCGGGTGTTGTATACACGAGTCGATGGTAGGGTCTGATTAGACGATTTTCCTTTAGGAGGCGCAATGATGAAGTTTTTTTTTTCTGAAAAGATCAAAAAAAATTTTTTTTTAAAATCATGTTATCACTGCTCTTTTTGAAACATTTCCCTATTGAAGCACGAGTGTTTTACTTTTATTTTTATTTTTATTTTTTGAGAATAAGAGGGCGTTTTCCCAAAAACTCATGAAGGTTTGTGACTTCTGTCGAATTGTGATGAGATTGTTGATGGTTTTATATAGTTGAATGAAATTTGGATAACACCAACATTTCTTGATGAAGAAGAGTATTCAAGCGAATTCAAACGATACCAACCAGACGAAAAAGCATATTTATAAAATTCGGATGACACCGACATTCTATTTAAGAGAACAATTAATTCAAATTCGAAATACATCGACATTTGCCTCATAGACTACATTATTATTCAATTACAACTCCACATCCCTAAGAGTTCCTTTGTTTCATTGTACAATTCTATCAACTCTCTTTCCGGGAGCCTAAACGGCGTAGTTTGATCTTCAATTGCCTTCACTCGTGTAGCCAATTTTGTCATATTTAATTCAGCCTCATTTATTAATTCCTCATTTTTGTCTATTGCCCTTTTATGTTGTTGTATGATATGCTCTATATTGGACCTCAGGTGATTGATTCGCCTTGCCTCGGATTCTAAGCGACTATTCTTACTCTCTAGCCTTGCAATTGTCTCGTCTCTTTCTGCAACTTCGTCTAAAGCTTGACTCTTTTCTGCCCTCAAGCGTTGTGCATCCTATTCAAGGTATGTTATTTTCTGCTGATACATATCGATATGACCTTGTTGTTCATCTATGGCCCCAGACAATTGGCGTACCTCAGACGTTAAAATGTCAATTTTGGCTTGTGAAGTACGAATGAGGTTAGCACAAAGCGCTTCCCTTTCCTCTTCTATTTTCTGGATCTTCTTTATCAACAACTCACACTCTTTTTCTTTCTTCCTTTTCTCACCAGCTATCTTCTTTAGTTCTTCGGTTACTTTTGCATGGTCGAGCTTGCTGCGCATCTTGTCTTCTTCGGTGTAGTCTCGAGGGTCTGTTGTAATGCTTGGTGGTTGATCCGCATTGATCATTCGAGTTATTACCATATCTTTCCCCCTTTCTTTAAACCATTGCGGGTATTCAGGAGTAGTCCATCTTCCGAATGGCCCTACTTCTTCGCAACTTTTCATTTCTATGTTTTCCCACGCAACTCGAATTTGTTCCCATAATTCTTTGCTATAAGAATCTTGATATTCAAATTCAACTTCTTTTAAACCTCGTGTCCTAGGGATGTATTGCATCCGACCATATTGTCTTAGAACCATGGCTGGGTTGTATGCTATACAACCTCTGGACCCTATCAACGGCACACATTGAAAATTACTACACCATAATAAGACACCTCTTGTTGCCACCCCAGATAAGCTCCATGTATAAGACGATGAATTTATAGATCGAAAGACTCTAACCCACTCTTGTTTATTCTTTTGATCAATAGGAGCACGTAAGAATCTTTCTACAGGCTTTGGTATTGGTCCATAAACTCCATACTTTTTCCCAAAGACATGATTACACATCCAAACATACAACATGTGTATGCAACACCGAAGATTTCCCTTTCCACTTCTTCGACTATGACTTAAAGATAGGAATGTGTCTGCCAAAATTGCTGGGATGGGGTTTACTCCATTGTGTAGTACTGATAAGAATACATCAATTGCTTTCTGGTCCACTATCCCCATTGCTGAAGGGAAAAGTACGGACCCATAGATTGCTAGAGAAAACAGATTAATGTATGCCTTTCTGTTATGACGCATTTTGGACTCATTCAGAATTCTTAAGATGTAGCTCAATTCCCATCCAATAGTCTCTCCTCTTTTTACCATTGACTTCTCTACCTGAACATACGACACCCCAAACAGTGCAGCTATCTTATTCAAGGATGAATTGACACGTCCTGGTATGTAGATTGGCTGGTGGTCGTTTAAATGCATATCAAGCATAAGTCCATATTCTTCTATTGTGGGGGTTGTGTCCATATCTTCAAATGTGAAAACTCGCAATGATGGATCCCAATAATTCATCATCACTAAAATTGCCATCTCTTGAGGCTTCACATACAGTAGATCCGCAATCCTTCCAAATTTCTTTGACAATGAATCTCTTTCGGTTAGAGACATTAACTCGTGATGGAATATGAGCTCTTGAAGACAATTGACTTTAACTGTCACTTTGATTTCCACTGGCAATGAGCTCTGATAGCCTTTAAATAATGCATCACCGTCTCGCTCTTGGTGGGCCTTCATTTCTTTCATGAGTTTTCGGGATGAACGATTGTCGGAAAAAGCCATTTTTATTTTTTGTGTGGTTTTGTTTTTTTTTTTACTCGTGCTTCACCAATTAACTGAAAAGACAAAGGAATTATAATGATGTTTAGGAAGCAGAAGGGTTTTCTTTCATTTGGAGTGGAGAAGAATGGAATTAAGAATACAAATCATTTTTCCTTTTCTAAAAAAAAATCAAAATGGAAAGTAGAAAGAAGAAAAAAAAAGTTAAGAAATGACCAAAGCTGTTTCCCATATGACTTGCTTAAGGATCTTTGTTCTTCTAGGCCAACTAAGTGCATAGGTTTTAGGGTGGATTTACAAACCTATGGATATAAAGGTCCCTAGACTGCCCCCATAGTCGAAACTCATGGGGATCTCCGATTGGCAATATTGAAAACACAAGAGTTATACTCTCTATGAATCCCGTATTGACAAAAGAGATCAGTCTAAGCGGAAGCTTTCGTGATCCCCGCAAGGGATAGACCCTCTGCGACATCACTAGACTTCCTTCTATCCTATGGTTGCGCTCAGCCCGGGTGTAGGGCTAGTGTGTGCAAGGGATGTATTGATGCATAATGTGTGAAAGGATTAACCAATCTACCAAGAGGGGAAAATAAACCATATATATACAAGTGAATATGTACAAAAGTATAATGACGAAGATCAATAAATAAATAGATAATGAAACTAAAATAAATAAAGAAACAAAATGGTAACTAAGGCAAATATAAAATTTGGTTGCACACTTAGAAAATCAATATCAACTCTCGAAAGTCCCCAGCGGAGTCGCCAAACTGTCACACCTGAAATGTGACCGGCTGGCATTCCTTTTTAAAAAAAAGAATACTTAAAATCGACTTTCAAAATTGAAAACCAATTTTATTAGGAGCCGCCACCAAAGTTTAATTTGTTGGGAAAAACTTGGAAAAACCTTTGAGTTTGATGGTCTGCATTTTGAAGAAAGTGAGTTCGGAAATTGAACCGTATAGGGAAAGTGTTAGGCACCCTATACGTCTGATTTAGAAAGTGAGCAATTATTTCGTATTTGCCTTAAATTATCCTCCTTGGTCATATAAGAACATAATAAAGAAAAGCATCAAAACAAATGGATATGTACAAGGGTGGACTTGGCTAGGCAAAGCCTAGGTCCTACGTACCCATCGATCGGGATCAAAGTCCACGTAGTTCGTCATCTGAAATGCCGCAAGGGCCAGGGGAAAGACTAAAATTTTTTTGCGGGAAGAACTAAAGAGGTTCAAAATTAATTATTTCCATAAATCAAACGAGATTGAATAGTTGTGATTGTGTTTGAATTTATGATAACAAATTATCTTGATCTTTGGTTCTTCCCATTTTTTAAAGACTTTTGATTCTTTGGATTTTTCTTTTTGGAGATATCTAGAAAGAAATCGAAATGAGTATTTTTGGATTTGAATTTTAAATTTTTTTTTGGGAGTTTGAAAGAATAATTCAATGAAAGCATATTTTTTGGATTTTTGAAATTGTCTTGAGAATGAAAATAAAGGAAGTACTTTTCTTGCATGTTTGAAATTATTATGAAATCATTTGAAAGAAAATGTTTTTAATCTTGTGAAATTATTTTATGAAATTATATAAAAAAAATTTTGTTGTTTTTTTTTAGAAAAAATCTCGTGAATAAAATTTAAAGGAAAAAATATTTTTTTGAGTTTTGGAATTTATCTTGTAAATGGAACAAAGAAACATTTCTTTTTTTTTTAAGACTTTTTGAATGGAAATGAAAACAAAGGAAACATTTTTTTTTGGAAATTTTGAATTAATCTTGAGGATGAAAACAAGGGAAATAATAATTTTAGTAATAAAATTTTTTATATATTTGAAAACAAAGTTAAAGGAAAATTTTTTTGGATTTCTGATTTTGAGGAAGATAAAATCTACACAAATACAATTACATATATATATATATATATATATATATATATATATATATATATATATTCATGTAAGATACATAAAAATAAAAGAAATAATATGCATGAAAAAACACATATACATACACTAGCATACATATTTACATAAAACATGCACAACAAATTAAACCTGTATGTACACATATACATATATATATATATATATATATATATATATAAACTCATGTACGCACATTTTATATATATATATATATATATATAACGCACACCTATATGTATTTATGTAAAGTGCAAAAAAAATAAAATAAAATAAAATAAAATAAATAAATAAAATAAATAAAAGGAAAGAAATATGCATGCTAGTATATGCATATTTTTCTGTCTTTTCATTTGGGTCCCTATGCGAAATTTTTCCTTTATTCTTTTGCTTGATCTGATATCATAGTTGCCTTCATATAGGTCCCTCGGTCCAGAAAATGTTTTAATTTTGAATTAAATTAACCCCTGCAAACTTTTGAATTCTTTCAGTTTGGTCCCTATTTTGCATGAATCATGTCCAAGTCTCAATTTTTCTTTCCAAATCTGTCCAGAATTCTTCTAGGATGTTTTTGGGTCATTATAGGTCCATTCCAGTCCATAGCACGGGAAAAAATGAATTAAAACCAAGTTCTTGGAAATTTCCACGTTTTCACGGTCCATTGTGTCACTTTGCTTTTTTCCATGATTTTTCTGATTTTTTTTTTGTATTTTGATCTTCTTTTAAGTTCCAAAGTTTAAATTATGGAATGCAAAACTAACTCTACAAAAAAAAACACAAAACAAAAATAAAATAAAATAAAATAAAATAAAATAAATGCGTGAGAGAAATCAACTTACCTTCACAGTTGCCTTTTTTGGATTTACTGCACTCCTCTCAATTTTGAGCTTGTTCGCAGCTGAACTTCACTCTTTCAATCACCACATTTGCTCCTCCAATGCCCAGAGTGTTTGTGAATAATTTATAACTGACCTTCTTCTTCCACAATACTCCAAAAGAAAGCAAATCTTTCTCAATTTCTACATAGAAAATAGAGCATGTATTTTTTTTTTTTTGCTCTTTCTTTTCTCCCCTCTCTTCTCTCTTCTCCTCCCTTTTTTTTTTCCTCTCTTTTTTTCCCTCCCCAAGGGAAGAAGAAAGTCCTTTATTTATAGTGGGAGATGGGGGTGCAAAATGATTATGTTAGTGGAAAAAAACTTCCAAGTCATGTAACTCTTACCTTGTCCTCATGTTCTTTTCTTGACTAGTAGTGTGATTGCCATTTGAAAAAAAAAAGGAAAGGAGGGACATAATTGAAGTACCTTGGCTAGGGATTCCTAACCATGCATGTGAAGGAAGGATACCACCATGTGTGTGTGATAAAAAAAAACATGTGACATTTTGGACTTTTATTATTTTATCATTTTTTTTTAATATTTTCTTTTTGTTATTATTATTATTATTTTTTTGCCTTTTTGTTTTAAGTATTTTTATTTTTTTTATTTTTTTACAAAAAGAAAAAAGAAATTATAATATCATGGACAAAATTAGGTGTTACACACTTTAAATTCAATAAAATACTTGTGGCATGTAAGACTTGGTCACCCATCAAAGAGAGTGCTTAACCAAATACTTAAGCAATGTAATGTCAAAACACATGGGAATGAATTTTTTTTTGTGAGTCCTGCCAATATGGAAAAAAAAAAAAAACCATGCACTCATATTTACTTTATCTAATTCTAGAGCTAAACATCCTCTTGAATTAATCCACACCGATGTCTGGGGTCTAGCACTTTAGTCAACCTCTGGTTTCAGATTCTATGTTCAATTTTTAGATGACTTTTCAAGATCTAGTTGGGTTTATCCATTAAAATATAAAAGTGATGCATTTGTAGCCTTCTTGCAATTTAAAAGTCTGGTTGAAAAACAATTCAAAAGGCCCATTAAGATCATCCAAAGTGATTAGGGTGGCATCCACTCAGAATGGCAAAGTAAAAAGGCATCACAAACAAATTGTGAAAGGTGGGTTAACTCTTCTTGCACAAGCTAAGATGCCACTCCTCTACTGGTGGGATTCATTTCAAACCTTGATGCATCTAATAAATCACCTACCATCCACAGAATTAAACATTCAATCTCCCTATTATGTTTTATTTGATAAACATCCCGATTATAACTCATTAAAAGCATTTAGGTGTGCGTGTTACCTCAATCTTAGAGCATATAACACTCACATGTTTGCTATTCACACAAACTAAATGTGTTTTCCTTGGCATAAGTAAGCAGCACAAGGGATTCAAATGTATATCTTCAATAGGGAAAATATATGTTTCCCATCATGTGATCTTTAATGAAAAAGATTTTCCATTCCAATATGGGTTCCTTAATACCAAGAAAGAAGAATACCAAGTGTCTCATATACCCCCATTTCCAGGCATTGACTTTGTTTATGGCTAGTAGTGGAGCACAAAGTTTAACTCATATGAAAGTATGATCTTTGGAAGTAATGGAACTGCTTATGAGTAGTAGCTTGATCAAAGGTTCAATAACTTTCAATCTCAGAATCAAAGAAGTACTAGCACTACTGAAGAAGCTACTGTTGCTACTAGGCAATACTTACCCATTACAAACGAAACGCAACTTGAAATACCTCTGTACGTACATTCCAAATATTGATAGTGAATGTATTAGCCAATCAAGAGAGGATCTAGATAAGATCATAGGAACAGAGTTACTACAAGTAGTATAAAGGGAATTACTAAGCCAAAGCTATCATATATAGGTGTCATTTCTGCTACAGTGGACTTAGACAATGTTAACAATTGCCCCAACGTAAGTTTTCTTACAGCATCTCACTCTACTTCAATTTCTCAGCCTCACTCAGTTGATGAAGCTTTATCCATTCCTCACTGGAAGAATGCTATGACAAAGGAATTTAATGCACTTAAGAAGAACAATACTTGGAAATTAATTCCTTATAATAGTGACTTAAGAATTGTAGATTGTAAATGGATTTACAAAACCAAGTTTAAGTCTAATGGAGAACTGGAAAGATATAAAACCAGGCTAGTTGCCAAAGGCTTCCAATTGGACCCATGTGTGAACTTTGACAATACTTTTAGCCCAACTACTAGACTTGCTGTAATCAAGATTGTGTTAGCTCTTGCTACAACACTAAATTGGAAAGTAAAGTCGCTGGATGTGAATAACACATTCTTGAATGGTGTATTATAGGACGGTGTGTATATGTCATAGTCTAGAGTGTTTGAAGATCCCAGTTATCCATATGATGTATATAAATTACAAAAAGCTCTTTATAAGCTTAAACAAGTTCTAAGAGCATGGTTCGAAAGCCTGAGGAAAACTTTGATTAAGTGGGGGGTTTTATAACATTAAGGGAGACACATCATTATTTATTCATCAGACAAACAACTTTATTTTGATTATTATTATATATGTTGATGACATCCTTGTAACAGGGAGTAGTGAGACTGAATAAAGTAAATTTACTACCAGACTCAATCGTGTTTTTTCCTTAAAGGATTTAGGCAATGTGCATTATTTCTTGGGGCTAGAGATAAAGAGAGATGATACAGGGATGTTTATATCCCAAAAGAAGTACATTCTTGATCTACTAGATAGGTTTAATATGAGAAATCCCACCCTATGCCCCTCTCCAATGGTCTCAGGTAAGTAATTTCAAAATGAAGGAGATGATTTTCTGCAAAATCCCAATGTATTTCAAAAACTCATAGGTGCTTTGCAGTATATCACGAATACTAGACCAAACATTACTTTCCTAGTAAATAAACTCCGTCGTTACCTTAACAAACCCACTATTAAGCAATGGCAAGCTGCCAAACGTGTTTTGAAATACCTGAAAGGAACAATGGATAATGGGATTCTTCTTAAACCTTTGCCTCAGCTTAATCTATATGGATTTTGTGATGTTGATTAGGGAGTAGCACATGAAGATAGGAAGTCTATCTTAGGATAATGCGTATGTCTAGGAAATTCATCGATCTCTTGGTCTCTTAAATGACAGCATTTTGTCTCTCGCTCAAGTACTTAATCAAAGTATAAGACTGTTTTAGATGTAGCTTTAGAACTTGCTTGGATCTCTTCTTTGCTAAATGAATTAAAATGTTCAGCAACTAAACTAGTAGTAATATGGTCAAATAACTTGGGTGCCTGAGCTCTTGACACAAATCCAGTATATCATTCCCACACCAAGCATTTTGAGATTGATGTTCACTTCATAAGGGTCAAGATGGCTTCTAAAGAAATTCAAGTTAGATATGTTCCAACCTTTTAACAAACTACAAATTGTTTGTCGACAAAGGCCCTTCCTACTAACAAACTGATATTCCTTCGACATACCCTCAAGTTTAAGTGGGGGAGTTAAAGCATAATGCTATTTTGTACTTGGCTACACTAAATACACTTCATATATATTGTATCTATACTCACCCAAACTTGATTGTATATTCTCAAGTAGTTAAGACAGGTGGCTGGCGATCCTTGAATTTAGGATCTAGCTGTGTAATTGACACTCTATATTTTTTGTATTCTTCCCCAACTATAAGCTTATATATAGCAACTAATGCATGAATAACAGATAACAATTCTCCCTGCATTTTCTCACTTTCGTATTTGTTAGAAATATAAGCCAACCCGACACAAAGGGATAAAAAAATGTTAGCCCTCTTTTTTTAAACGGGTTTAAAGATCTCTAGCATGGCTTGTCAAAGATGAGCTAGCAAGTTACATGAACCAGTCCATCAACCCTCCTTTTTAAAAAAAACTATATATGGACCAATAAAAGAAGCCTTAGAAAAAAATCCACATAAAAAAAATAAAGATTAGGAACAAAATTTTAGACAAATGTTTTAAGACACCCTAACAAGTTGTTTATATGTAAACACTATCATAGATTAGATTAAGAAATAAATCATCCAAGAACTAGATTATCGTAGTTCATATGAAAATTCATAGTTAAAAAAATCGGACTAAACTAACCAGTCGAACTAGAAAATCGGTGAACCAGTCATCCATCTGATCCAGAACATACCTAAAAATTGGATAAGGATTAAACCGGCCGAGTGTCACAGTCGGCTGATTTTTTCATTTTGAAGCTTACGAAACAAATAGAAGAAGAAAAAGAAGCCGGTCAAAAATATGATGACTTTTTGTCTATAGCAACTGAAAATACAAGGAAGAAGAAGAGAAAAAAAAATATTCGGAGATTTGAAAAAGAGGAGAAAAAAACTTGAAAGTTAAACTGAAATATCGAAGCTCAGCATTAAACTTAGATCTCATACTCTCTTCTACTCTTTTGATATTTTCCTTCTGTGTTTACATTCAGTTGAGGACCTAAGGTTGTATTCTTCTGAGCTGCGTTCTTCTCTTCTACTCTTTTGATATTTTCCTTCTGAGTTGTGTTCTTCTCTTTTTAAGGCTCTCGAAAGAGTCAAGTTGAAAAGGCAGAGAAAATCTAGTAAGTTTTGGGATAAAAGAGTCATGAAAAGGCTAATCGGTTTTCTCCTCTCTATAGACTATATAGTACAATTTTCTGAACTTTGTGTAAATTTAATACCCTTTTTAATTTTTCATGCTTCTCCTAAGAACTAGAATATAATGATTTGAAATAAATAAGGATGAAAAACAAAAATCTAAGAAAACCATACTTCTCCCTCATCTTAGAACCAATAATGTGGGAACTGCACTTCATCTTACTCTCCCTTGTTCCCTTCCTTTTCCATCTTCAACAATGGAGAAAACTATTCCAAATCCTGAACTAACTAATGTTTGAGATTGAGTAGCAGTGACATTAAGCCACAGTAAAAAGTTAAAATCCAAACCAGAGTAAGTGACAGATGGGCAACAAGAGATGGTGATAGATGCACGATAAGGGGGTGGCAGTGCTAGGGCTTGTGAATTAATAGAGATGCACATATTTTAAAATATACTAAAAAAACAAACATAAGTCTTCTATTATTGTTAGTTTTATGTTTTAGTTAATTTCTTTTATCTATAAATATCATTATATTGTATTGTTTTCTATTAAGTAATGAGAATATGATATTGTGCATTCTCTAATTCTCTCTAATTTCCTAGTTGGAAATATTTCTCTTTATTTATTTTCCCTAATTTCTACATGGTATCAGAGCCTGGTTCTCTTGACTGGTGAAAGGCTTCCACTTTGGCTTTCTTTTTCTCTCGCCCATGATATTCTTTCTGCCCTAAAGAATTGAGTTCTTGCCGATTACGATCGTTTTCTTCTTCCAGCATGATTCGAAGCCTGATTTGGTGATTCCATCCATTTTCCTTTCTTGGCTTCTCAAAGAAGCGTTGCTTCCTTGTACTGTTCGAAGACGATGCTTCTTTGTCTTTCGACTGATCAAGTTTCCGATTTGCCCATCAGAAAGCAACACTGGTTCTTTCTTTCTTGACCGAGAGACTGTGCGTTTTCCATTCCCTTCTGCAAAACTCTGCTCTGTGCGAAGATGAACCTTGCCCGACAGTGACAAACCTTGCTTTGTCACTGAGCCGTTTGAAGTCGACGGCTCCCTACAAAATGACGGACTTCCCTTTCTCTTTCGGCCAGATCAAGATTTGAATCCGCCGATTAAGCAGTAACTTCTTCAAATTTTGGATTTTAGAATTATGAGTCCAAGAATAAGGTGGGGTGGAATCAGATTGTGAAGTTGCTGAGTTTAAAAGGGTATAATTCATTTTTTGAGTGGGTTGTATTTTGTTCTTAAGAGGAAACAAACAGACTCAATGCATTTTGATTTTGTTATAATCTTGGTTCAGCAGTGCCATAAACTGTTTCCCAGAAGAGGTTCAGAAATGGGGCTTCCTCATCTAGTTATTTCTGCTACTGTAAAGAATTTAACTATGCTAATGGATCTTTGCTGAATGGGGATATAGCTAGTATGGGATCTTTTTTTTTTTTCATATGTCAAGTCGTCCTATGATGCTCTTGTTGTTTGCCTATCATCTTATTTGCAACTGGCCTTTTTGATATAAAGGCTAGAGATACCTACAGTTTATTTTCATTTCTTGATTTGTTTAATTGTTGCAAAGTAGTGAAATCGCATGATATAGATGGGGTTGATTCTTCAATGCATTATATATGTCAAATTGTTCTGAGAAAAAAGGGTGATGGTATTATTGTTCATGAAACCAAGAACCATAATCTTTTTTTGAGACCAGGGTGTGTCCATGGTGAGCATGGTCTGTGCTGAGGTTTCTTTAGTCCTAACCTATATGCATCTCTGTCTCAATGACTGGATTTGGGAACTTATCATATTATTTTGTATGTAAAGATTTTAGTCTAGCAAGATTTGCTCAGATGATTTGGCAGCATAATTTCTTGGAATAGAGGATGTTACCATAAAGATTTTTGGAGGTGGTGGATATACTCCTTGTTGGGAGGATTATGTTCTATCTAACTACCTATACTACAGTTCCTTGGACTTGAGCTAGGTTCCTTTATGGTTGGGTTTGTGCCTTTCAGTGCCATTTACTTTGAACTCTACTATATATTTGCTAGTGTGTGGGGTCACCAAATTTATGTGATATACAACATTATGTTTATTGTGTTCATCATACTCTTGGTTGTCATTGCTTTTATCACTGTGGCATTGACATCATTGCTGCTTGCTTTACTGTCCTAATTGAGAAGATATTAAAGAACTTCTTATTATGGGTTAATGAAGATCTTGGACCTTGGAGTCCATTTTTTCTGGCTTTAAGATTGTGGTGCTGCTTCGGTGATATCAACCATTTTTATATACATTTTAGTCCCCATTTTAGTCATTTTGAAAATTTATTTATGGAAAACTCTCTTATTATTTTGAGTTTTGGAATTGATTGGGTATTAATTATGTATAGAACTAATATGTTTAAATTCATATTTTTATGAGCTTAAATGGTAAAAACCCAATTTAAAACATATTTTTATCATGCAGAAAATAATTAGAGAGTTCCTTGCTGACATAGCGCCATGAAGACACTGACTTAGCATAAAATTTTGACTTAGATGCCACCTAAGCATAGACATGGATGAATTTAATGATGTGGTGTTGACTGGACGATATGTGGGGTCCACAATGCTCTGATTTCTTACAAAAAAATATAAGCAAATCTAGCTGCACGTTTTTTACCATTTCTTGCATGTGAACACAATTACATATTTGCAGCAAACCAAAAAACTAGTAGCAGAAAAATGGTAGTAAAAAATAGTAGCAAGTCCATTTTCACACTAGATTTTCTTGCAATTTGATGAACCAAATTGCCACCAACCATTGCCACCAATCATATTGTAGAAAATTAGCCATTGTGAAGACGATTTTACTCTTTTGGACATTTATAAATTGCCCTTCAAAATTCTAGTTTAGACATTTAGAAATTCTCTCATTTTCTGCACTTAATTTCATAGCTCTCTTTCTGTAATATTTTCTTCTGTTCTTTTACTTTGTTTTGCCACCCAAATGGAGGGCTAAATTTCTCTGTATAATCAGTCTAAGGGTGGAACTAGTTGTTGTACTTGAATTCTTGGGTTAAATCAGATAAGTTTTTTTTTTTCTGTCGATTTCATTTTCATTTAATTTCTCCTCCTACTGGAAGTCTTTGATCTCCTACATGGATAGATTTATTTATTTTTACGCTTATGTTATTCAGATTTGAATATCTTAAGCATAAATCTATTATAAATATTTTAATTTTGTTAGTACCGATTGGTTTGACAAGTATGAATGATTATGACTTGTAATTATGATTTTAATACATGATCTTGGTTAGAACTTCATGAGATTGAACCATGTTGGTTAATGAAGGTTTTCCAGACCTCAACTTTGGTAATATCTAGTTCTAGAAGGTTTTCTAGACAATGTTCATGATAACCAAGTGATGGGCAAAAACTAGACTTAATATTAAGATATGAATTATGATAGCTACACAACTAGGAAAATTATAGACTGATTATGCTTTTGTTTTGATATTACCCAATCATATTTTCTATTTTGCGTTATATTAAATCCATCAACAAACTCCCCTTTTTATCTTGAACAATTATTTTGGTATAAGAAGTAAGGCTCCAAGTGAGAAAACGACCTAAGAATCACTATATTGCAAAACTAGCCAAAGAATTCAAGTCTAGACGGTTCGGCAACCGTAGTGACGTGAACTATTCGGCTTGTTCCATTACTACCATTTAACGTGCTAAATTACCTATTGTTTGTGACTCCTGCTTCATTATGGGAATACATATTAGCTTCATGGATAAGAATGATGCCAACAACACTAGCATTGTACAGTTGGTGTTCTTGTACATTTTGATATTCCGAGTATATTGCCTCTATATAGCAAGATAATTCTTGCTAGTCTACTTTACCTATTTGCAATCGGTATTCGACGCAAGTAATATTTTACACGTCGAGTTATAGAGCGTGGATTTACGAAGTGGTTCTTGAGAACCTTGTACTTGTTTGATTTTTTTTTGTACCTTGTACCAATTTTAGTATGTTGACTTTTTTATGAAGGTTTTCTTTGTATTTTCTTTTGGTGTTCTGATGTCCAAGTTGGCTTTGATTCAGTTTATCATAACTCCAATTCGAGGGGAGAGTATTGGAATTGTTATTAGTTTTATGTTTTAATTAATTTCTTTTGTCGATAAATACTATTGTATTGTATTGTTTTCTATTAAGTAATGAGAATTAATACTTTACATTCTCTAATTCTCTCTAATTTCCTACTTGAAAATATTTCTCTTTATTTATTTTTCCTAATTTCTACACCTACACCTTTTTGCCAGTCCAACTCACTTTTTAAGTGGGTGAAACAAGTTCAACCAACCGAATTGAGTCTGATTGATAGTTCTGCTTGTCCACGAATAAAACAAGGTAGAGTTCTTCAACCCCATCTCTACAAGCATGTCAGCACACTTTTAGTTACAAGAAAACTCTGAGGCCAAATTTATGGCAATTTACGATGATGAATTTATTTGTTTGATTACAAATTTCAACAAAAATTATTTGTTTCCGAATTTCTTAAACTACAGACAAAAATGCCCCCTTTTTTGTAAGTAGTTTCCTGTACTTATACAAATCAAACTAAACTGTAATAATATTTTTCTTTATCAATTCACAAATCAAACTAAACTACCAAAAATTAAATAGAAAATTTCAAACCAAACATTAATAAGTTTTTATCAATTTTTTGTTTGAATCAATTTAATTTGGCTCAGTTTAGTCAAATCGATTTGAATTAATTTTGAACACTTCTATACTCAATAAAATGAAAGACTAACTTTATTTTAGATTTATTAAACACACAAAGATAGAGTTCTTTTCAAATTAACATATCCAAAAATCCAGTGTTGTTTACAAGATTTAAACTGTTACTATCGAACCAATATTAAATGTTGAGTGTTTTTCTTTAACTAGTTATCGTGATTTATGAACATAATTATTTTTGGAATGATTCAGCTTTAATTGGTTAGTATATGAAGATTTTACAGAATAGTGCTCATGGAATCAGATTCATAATACAAAATGTGTTGACTCGTTTTCCTTTTTGACTAGGGGTGTTGGGATAATGCCACTCCTTAACATAGTATTAGTTACTGAATATTCAATTTAAACAGTAAGAATTGTTGTAATAGAACTAATATATATCAACGTTTAATTACAACTTTTTATAAATTAAACGGAAGTACAACAATATTGCAATAATTAGATGAGTGTAAATTAACAATTCCAAACAATTTTTCGAATAGTTTGAAGGAAAAATTAGGAGAATTTAGTGATTTGGACATCAAGAAAGAATTGGTTTTTCGTGGAGAGGTTGTTGTTTTTAATTTTCTCCTCGAAGCCTCAGAATTCGACTTGACTGCTGAGAAAAGAATTCGTAGCCACATAATTATTTTCCCAGCATTAATTCATCATGTTCCTTTTTTTTTTTGGTGAAAAGAGAGATTCATCATATTCCTTATATTCACCGAAGTAAAGCCCATCAAAAGACGAAGGTACACACCTCATTAATATTAACCATTTAAAAAGCTATGCGAATGCGAGCACCTTCATCTTGTAACAGTTTTCCTCAATTTTGACAATAATTCTCCTCAAATAAAAATCACTACAATCATGGACTCATTGCAGAAGAAGAAATAGTCACTACAACTTCCAAGTGTATCCCTACCAAGATATGATTATTTGTACCATGTAACTAAGAAATATTCTTGGCTCCAATGGTTACATATTAATTCTATTTGTTTCTTATCATTATTAACATTAATATCAACTCACTCCAGTCTTATAAATGAGATTACGTAATTCTTATGTAGTGAATTAAGATTAAAATCCTCACTCAAATATGTGCTCACATTTAGTGTTCTACTGTGCCTCTTCGAGAGGATTATCTCTAGTAGATGATACTTGTAGAAAAATTTAAAAAAACAAAAGCCAAAAATTACATTTGTTTATTTAGAGAAAAAAAAAAGCATATGGGTTGGCTAGCCCAACCACAATCCTTAATGGACTGGTCTAGGTCAATATTTTCTTGTCGTGATAGTACAATGACACATCTCAACCAAACACATGCATGTTAACTATTGGGCTCTACGCTGTAACATATTATGTTAGGTTGCCCATTTAATAGTCCTAGTATTTCTTTGATTGTTTAAGCTAAACATTTTTGCCTCAGACCCAAAAAAAAAAATTATTGGCTATAATAGGTGAATCTTTTCATGCCTAATGTGATTTTGAAAAACTACAAAGAAATAAAATTGCACTCCAATGAACAGTTTAAACTTCTATGCAACAGTAGGATTTTTTTTTTTTAAAATTGCTTTATCAAAAGTATCTCCTATCCAAGATTTGTTGAATATCAAGGGTAAAACTCTCTTAAAATTAAAAATTCAACTATTATAGATTTTTAAAATTTAAACAATTATTATTATTGCAACTAGTGTTAGGTTTATCAGTACGCACCACATATTTCATTTACGTGTTGGTACCATGATGCAGGGGATGCTGTGTATATGTAAGAGGACTTTTGCCGAGTGTTAAGTAGACTTGTGCTACTTAGAACCAAGAAACCAAATAACATAGAAATTAAACTAACTAGAGTGATCATCAAATAGATTAGATTAGAAATTGACTCCATTCGAACAATATAAAATTAATTGTATAATTTAAAAAAAAAAAAGAAAAATAATCTAAATATTGGTTGTTGAATTAATCCAACTGTTGATCTTAGGAGCTGGATACTCTAGCGCATGAAGGGTACTCGAGGCAATCTAGACCCAAATATGTATAGTATGATGGACTTCAAATTATTATATATATTCTTTACTCCGTTTTTTCTCTCGTATTATGAATTGCCTGATATTTAAATACCGAAAAGGAATGACTGAGTTAATAATGTGTATATATATACATATGGGATCAATCAATGTTGTCAATTGTTTTATCTCTTTAATTTTAATTTCTTTTAGTCATTAATTTCGCTAATGCATGTTAGCAATAATGAGGAATATATTCCATGCATTTGTGGATCAACCAAGGTCACGAACCTAACAATTGGACAAAAGAAAAACTTGGATTTAGTTAAGGTCATAATATATATATATATATATATATATATATATATATATATATATATGGACACGTAGAAGTACACACTTTTTATGATTGTATCTTATATAAATGGCTAGAGATATTTGTTTGACTTATTTATTTTTCCTGGTGGTGGTCTGGTGCTTCACTATTCTTATTCTTGCAGGTACGAATAATGTCTCATAATGCATATCCTTGCCACGCCTAAAGTTCTGTTGGAGGAAAACAAAAAATAAAAAACAAAAGGAGGGGTGGAGTGTAGAAAGACGGCTGTTTGCGGCAATTGAATAATTAAATTGAATTGTGATTGTGGATATGTTTAATCTTGCAGAAGAATAAGATACGCATCGTACAAATATATGTGCAATATATATACTCTTTGGTGCAGAAGAGATATGTGCTACAACCTAATATGAACATTCTAAGAGGAAACATCAATATTATACGGATATATATACAACATCAGTAATGACCGGCAGATGCTTCCTATGGATATATATGGTGCTACTTTTGTGTAATGACGCTTCCTCTAAGAATGTTAATAAAACGCATAAGGCTTTCATATATATATATATATATATATATACACAAAATTGCAAATACTCTTAACTATGACTTATTTGTACTCAATATCTCATGAGCTTTTATATATTTTGTATATTAATCAATTTGCTTACTTTATATTAGCAAAGTTTTTTGTATCAGACTCTACTTATGACTTGATACAATTATGCTGACTTGAAATATATAGTACTTGGACATATATTTTTTTTTTCGAATAAAAGATAAGAAATAAAAATGTACACTTTTTCATTTAAATTACAACTTCAACCCTTCTTTTGAATATTGATATTTTTTAAATTAATTTCCCACAGATTATTTAAGTCAATAAAATTGGACTAAGTTATATAAGTGAAAACACTACTAGAAAAATGAGGTACAACAACAATTAAACTTGCTATATAACGAACAATAAAAATTGCTGCTAGAACTTATATCAGCAATTTTTTTTATTGCCACTATTAATTAAGAGCTACTGTCTGCTGCTACATCCTTGTTAGGAATACATATTCAATTACTAGTATATAATTGCTTTTTACTAATATCAGCACAAATGCAACCTAAGAGTAAAAAAATTGCAAGTAAATCTTTTTTTTTTAACATCAATATTTGCTACTGTTGTGCAAAAAACTGCCACTAAATTTCATTTTTGTTATTAAATACTAGTATAAATAAAACTAGTAGTATATGTTTTCAAATTTTAAAAAAATAGATAATTTAAATTTGCTAGCCTTAATAAAAACAAAACAAAACAAAACAAAGTTCATGTTACATCCCTCTCCCATAGATCTATACACAAGTTCCTCTCTTTTATAATATGATCACTATAGTCTCATATTTTCAAGCTAATCAGTGTGAATCAAATTATAGAAGTCCTTTGTTTTATACTACAACTACTAGTCTCTACTTACAAAACTAACTAATGGAGGACTTGCTAAAATAAAAAATAAATACTTTCTTTTCTCCTTTTCACTTTAGTAGCACTCGTGAGTCGTTAGAATATTATAACACTTTCTAGCACATTGGAAAAAATTGTAAGTAAAATTAGTAATTATTCTAATAGTGAAAAAAATTGCTAATGTATTATATTTTGAGTAATAATTATTATATTTATTAGTAAAAAATTGCTACTAATGGGCCAAACCCATTAGTAATGGGCCAAACCCAAATAGGTTATAGCTGAAAAATCTCACAAAGGAGAGAGGAGGAGAGGGGAAGATGAAGAGGGAGCAGCGAGACGGCATAGTAATGGGCCAAACCCAAATAGGTTATATCTGAAAAAGGGTTAAAAAGGTGTATCGGTCCAAAATAGCACCTTAAGCGGACTCAACGCACTTGAAAGTGGCAACCCAATCAGAGCCTGGAAAACTCAAGTGGGCTTATAATTCCTCAACATGTATTTATTAAAGTAAGCCTGAAAACACCGTTACTGATTCATAAGCCATTGACTAAAAAAGGGTTCGGAATTAATCTGTCATAACGGGGTATGTTCTGTGAATTCACCCTCACTTTTTAGGGGTGTTTAAAACAAAACAAAACTAGGCAAGCCAAAGCAAATTGACAAAAATTGAAAAAAAAAGTTTAAATCAAAATTTAAAATATGAATTTTTATTTGTTTGATTAGATTAAAATCGACTTAATTTTATATGTAAAGGAATTATATTTTGTATATATATAATATTATATTTATATATTTTATAATTAATTTGGTCTTATATATATATTTTTTTTTCATTAAAATTAAAAATAATATTATTATAAACAAAATCACTTAAAATCAAATCAATCAGACTCTATAATTTTACAAAATCAATTGGTTCAATTTAATTAAAGCTCAATACTAAATCAAACTGAATTTATGAACACCGGTACTCATTGTCACGCTCTTTACCTTTGATTCTCAACAGACATATTCCTGTAACTAGGCAAGCCATTACATGATTTATTGAGCTAGATTTATCTCAGTTAATTTTCGTGTGTTTTAATTTAATTATTTTTACATGCTTTGTTTGCACTTCATTTGTCGTTTGTGTATCCAATAAAATGATGTTTCGGTCTAAAATATGGCAAGTTATGACTAGACTCTTTTAAAATTTGACTAAATTGCAGTTAGAAAATTTTTGGTTTTAAAAAATTATACTCGACTCCTCTCTGATATATGTTTTGTTATTAAAAATAAATTTTTATATAACATGTGTTCTTCACATAATGAATTAAATTACTTAATAATTTTTACTTTTATATTAAATATATTATCATAATTTCATACTAGATATGAAAATTAATTTAACTTTATTTATTGTGTTAAAAGTAAAATTCTAGTATCGTATTTTGTAAAAAGTTAATGATAGATTAATTTGCACAAATCATAGCCAAACAATCAACGTTAATAGAAATCACAATGTGGAATAAATTTAATCTATCAATCTACTGTTTGTTGGTCTTGATAAGTAATGAAAATACAAAATAAAAGTGAAAAGAACGTATTTTGAACTATCATTAACCCAAAAGCAAATCGAATAATAATAAGTTCTTCTAGGAAGATATGATTGACTCTCAACTCATTTTTGTCTGATAAAAACACAAATGACCAGTAGTCTGTCCAAAAGTGAACCAATCCCATATAATCTAGAGAATCACTACCCATGTCCATCTACTTGTGAGTTGATCCATAGATTAATTCTTTTTATAATAACACTCTATCACTATTATTATTTAGGGTGATATCTACACATTTATTATTTTCACTAACATCTCATACCAAAACAAATATATATAAAATAGGTTCTTAAACACAAATTAATGAAAATCTTACATGGACCTAATTAAAGATAACATTAATATATATACCCAAAAAATATGTAGACATATATAATATTTAATATATCAGTCCATATATATATATTTATCAGCGTTAAAATTTATTTATAAAATAAATAATATATTCATACTAAAATAACACTAATAGTTAGTTGATTTAATCATAGTTCAGAAAATCAGACCGATCATTGAACCGATGAAAACACCAGTTCAAGGGTCAAGGGTTGAATCAGAATGAACCGTGATTGAACCGGTAGTAATTAAAAATTATTAAAAAATAAATAAATAATATATAATTATATATATAATCATAAATAATTAAATATCACATAAATATAAATCTACAAATCTACAAATTAAATTAAAAGACTTAATATCTCATCATATAAATTACTAAACAATAAAGTTAAATTCATTAAGTTAACAAACTAGCAAAAATACATTATCAATCATCATAACAAAATTTACAATACATCATCAAACTCACAAAGTTAAATTCATTAAGCAAAAGTTAACAAACTAACAAGTAACGAAGATACATCATAAATTATCATAACAATCATTCATATCCAAGCTAGGATCTCCTAATGTACTAGCATCACCAAGTTTGCTACCCTCATCTCCACCAACACTAGCATCAGGTCCAATCTCATTAAAGGATTCCAAATTTTATTCTGATGTGACATTAAATTCTTCATCACCTAAGTAATTATAGAATAAACAAAGTTAAAAATAAAATCAAAAATGAAATTAATACTTTAAAACTTTGATATAACATATTTGCTACTGTTGTGTAAAAAACTGCCACTAAATTTCATTTTTGTTATTAAATACTAGTATAAATAAAACTAGTAGTATATGTTTTCAAATTTTAAAAAAATAGATAATTTAAATTTGCTAGCCTTAATAAAAACAAAACAAAACAAAACAAAGTTCATGTTACATCCCTCTCCCATAGATCTATACACAAGTTCCTCTCTTTTATAATATGATCACTATAGTCTCATATTTTCAAGCTAATCAGTGTGAATCAAATTATAGAAGTCCTTTGTTTTATACTACAACTACTAGTCTCTACTTACAAAACTAACTAATGGAGGACTTGCTAAAATAAAAAATAAATACTTTCTTTTCTCCTTTTCACTTTAGTAGCACTCGTGAGTCGTTAGAATATTATAACACTTTCTAGCACATTGGAAAAAATTGTAAGTAAAATTAGTAATTATTCTAATAGTGAAAAAAATTGCTAATGTATTATATTTTGAGTAATAATTATTATATTTATTAGTAAAAAATTGCTACTAATGGGCCAAACCCATTAGTAATGGGCCAAACCCAAATAGGTTATAGCTGAAAAATCTCACAAAGGAGAGAGGAGGAGAGGGGAAGATGAAGAGGGAGCAGCGAGACGGCATAGTAATGGGCCAAACCCAAATAGGTTATATCTGAAAAAGGGTTAAAAAGGTGTATCGGTCCAAAATAGCACCTTAAGCGGACTCAACGCACTTGAAAGTGGCAACCCAATCAGAGCCTGGAAAACTCAAGTGGGCTTATAATTCCTCAACATGTATTTATTAAAGTAAGCCTGAAAACACCGTTACTGATTCATAAGCCATTGACTAAAAAAGGGTTCGGAATTAATCTGTCATAACGGGGTATGTTCTGTGAATTCACCCTCACTTTTTAGGGGTGTTTAAAACAAAACAAAACTAGGCAAGCCAAAGCAAATTGACAAAAATTGAAAAAAAAAGTTTAAATCAAAATTTAAAATATGAATTTTTATTTGTTTGATTAGATTAAAATCGACTTAATTTTATATGTAAAGGAATTATATTTTGTATATATATAATATTATATTTATATATTTTATAATTAATTTGGTCTTATATATATATTTTTTTTTCATTAAAATTAAAAATAATATTATTATAAACAAAATCACTTAAAATCAAATCAATCAGACTCTATAATTTTACAAAATCAATTGGTTCAATTTAATTAAAGCTCAATACTAAATCAAACTGAATTTATGAACACCGGTACTCATTGTCACGCTCTTTACCTTTGATTCTCAACAGACATATTCCTGTAACTAGGCAAGCCATTACATGATTTATTGAGCTAGATTTATCTCAGTTAATTTTCGTGTGTTTTAATTTAATTATTTTTACATGCTTTGTTTGCACTTCATTTGTCGTTTGTGTATCCAATAAAATGATGTTTCAGTCTAAAATATGGCAAGTTATGACTAGACTCTTTTAAAATTTGACTAAATTGCAGTTAGAAAATTTTTGGTTTTAAAAAATTATACTCGACTCCTCTCTGATATATGTTTTGTTATTAAAAATAAATTTTTATATAACATGTGTTCTTCACATAATGAATTAAATTACTTAATAATTTTTACTTTTATATTAAATATATTATCATAATTTCATACTAGATATGAAAATTAATTTAACTTTATTTATTGTGTTAAAAGTAAAATTCTAGTATCGTATTTTGTAAAAAGTTAATGATAGATTAATTTGCACAAATCATAGCCAAACAATCAACGTTAATAGAAATCACAATGTGGAATAAACTTAATCTATCAATCTACTGTTTGTTGGTCTTGATAAGTAATGAAAATACAAAATAAAAGTGAAAAGAACGTATTTTGAACTATCATTAACCCAAAAGCAAATCGAATAATAATAAGTTCTTCTAGGAAGATATGATTGACTCTCAACTCATTTTTGTCTGATAAAAACACAAATGACCAGTAGTCTGTCCAAAAGTGAACCAATCCCATATAATCTAGAGAATCACTACCCATGTCCATCTACTTGTGAGTTGATCCATAGATTAATTCTTTTTATAATAACACTCTATCACTATTATTATTTAGGGTGATATCTACACATTTATTATTTTCACTAACATCTCATACCAAAACAAATATATATAAAATAGGTTCTTAAACACAAATTAATGAAAATCTTACATGGACCTAATTAAAGATAACATTAATATATATACCCAAAAAATATGTAGACATATATAATATTTAATATATCAGTCCATATATATATATTTATCAGCGTTAAAATTTATTTATAAAATAAATAATATATTCATACTAAAATAACACTAATAGTTAGTTGATTTAATCATAGTTCAGAAAATCAGACCGATCATTGAACCGATGAAAACACCAGTTCAAGGGTCAAGGGTTGAATCAGAATGAACCGTGATTGAACCGGTAGTAATTAAAAATTATTAAAAAATAAATAAATAATATATAATTATATATATAATCATAAATAATTAAATATCCCATAAATATAAATCTACAAATCTACAAATTAAATTAAAAGACTTAATATCTCATCATATAAATTACTAAACAATAAAGTTAAATTCATTAAGTTAACAAACTAGCAAAAATACATTATCAATCATCATAACAAAATTTACAATACATCATCAAACTCACAAAGTTAAATTCATTAAGCAAAAGTTAACAAACTAACAAGTAACGAAGATACATCATAAATTATCATAACAATCATTCATATCCAAGCTAGGATCTCCTAATGTACTAGCATCACCAAGTTTGCTACCCTCATCTCCACCAACACTAGCATCAGGTCCAATCTCATTAAAGGATTCCAAATTTTATTCTGATGTGACATTAAATTCTTCATCACCTAAGTAATTATAGAATAAACAAAGTTAAAAATAAAATCAAAAATGAAATTAATACTTTAAAACTTTGATATAACATACTAAATTTTTAAATATATTTACCCTTATGTCTTGAAGATTCACCAAGTATAGGTATTGCATTACTTTGATAAATAGCATTTTTATTCTCAACATCTTCTTCAGAAAATTCTGGAGGCATTTCTTCTTCAACTATCCAAAAATCAACCTTGTCTATAGACTCATAATCAATGGGGTCATAGTTTCTCTTCTTGTAATGCATCCTACAATAAGACATTAAAATATCAAAGAAAGATTTAATAGAATAAAAAAAATCAATAATATAAATATTACCTATTTTTCAAACACAAGTTGTAAGTAGTAAAAACAAGCGCACTTAATATTTTATGTTCCAATCTATTTCTCCTCTTTGTATAGATACGTTAAAAAAAACTCCAATTTCGCTCACATCCTGAAGAATGAGATGTTTGGCTAAGAATACAAATTGCCAACTTCTGCAAAATTGGAGCACTACCACCATACCATCTCCACCATTCATCTATATAAGATTTAAAAAAAAAAATTCAATGTAAAGTAAATGTATTAAATTAAGATTTCAAGACTATAATTAAGTATAAAACAACGCTTAACACTTACCAGGTCGTACTGTGTTCATCACCTTATAAGCACTTTCTCAACTGAAACTTCCTTGTCGCTTACGATACATTTGCATCTCTTTCAAAGCTTTGGACAAGTCACTATAAATGCTTTTAACATCAAGCAAATCAAGAAGTGCTTCCACTACTCTACTCTTTTTAGTATACTTATCATCAAAAAAAAAGTGGGATTTAAAAAGTATGCAACTACATGAAGACTACGCTTCAAATAAGATCTGTGTAAAGCTTATGTAAGTGAACCCTATGGTTAAACATTTGCTTTAGGGCATTTTTGGCCCTTTGCATGCCATCATAAACATAATCCATAGAAGGCTTCTTATCTGCATCTACAATTCTTAGCAACCAAATTATAAGACCCGTAACTTTCACCAAGATCAAGCAATCATTCCAAAATTTATTATCCAAGACAGTAGCACTAAAAGTTTTTCCGGCATTGGTCTTTGCTAGCCTATGACTCAAAAAGTGTGTATCCATAACCAAAGCTTGCAAATGATGCTTGTAAAAATAAAGACTTTTCAAAGTAATGAAGCTAGTAGCAAACCTAATTACTCCAGGACGAACAATTTCTTTCCAACTTTCTCTTTTTCTAAGCCAAGACAAAAACATTATATGATTGTACACAAAAATGGTTATTTTTGAAGCCTTTGATGCAAGATTTACTGCATGTGGCATGCTAGTAATGTCTTTCAAACGAAGATTCAAACAATATGCAGTACAATGAGACCAATAAATATGGCCATTTTTTATGGATTAACTTGCCAGCAGCTATATAATTAGATGCATTATCAGTCACCACAAGCACAATATTTTCAAGTCCAACCCATTCAATGACTTCACAAAATAAATTAATTAAGGTATTAGCATCTTTAACAACATTTGAAGCATCAACAAATTTTACAAAAGTTATACCTGTAGGACAATAAACTAGAAAATTTATCAAAGTCCTCTGTCTTTGATCAGTCTAACCATCGGTCATGATTGTACATCTAGATTTCCTACAATCTTTTCGATAACATTCAACAAGTAGCTAACACTCCTTCTTACAATCCTCTAACAAAATGACTCTTAATTCATCATAAGATGAGACTTTAAACCCAGGCCCTATAAATGCAATTGCATCCGCAGCAAGTTGAAAGTAAGGAGATTGAATTGCATTAAATGGAATATAAGAATAAAAAAACCATTTAGCAATTGCCATCTTAGCCTTATGAATTGCTTCCTTACTAGATAATATACTTTTCAAAATTGGTTGGGAACCTGGATTTGTCCTTGGAGCAAAATAATTTCCAATATCTTTGGCTTTTCTCTTTCCTTGACAAGTATTTTGCTTTCTAACACTTGGGATTACTTGAACTTCCTTACCTTCTGTTCCACCTTCACTTCCTCCATATGCTTCATTAATATCTACATTTTGTTTCTTCTGTTGTACTTTCTTAACTGACTCTAGCATTTTGTGGCGAACATCAGGATGCATTTTCTTACAAGAACTTATTTGACCAGATACACTGGCAAGATGTTGTTTCATACGATTTATACTTCCTCCTCTATACACTGAACAATAGAGGCAAGTATACACATTGGTCTTTCCTTCTTTCTTAAGGGAAACATGATCCCATGCTGAATCGATTTTCCCCCGACTAGGTATATTAGATGCAGCTGTAGATTACTTGTCTGATGACCCCACATTGGTATCCATTCTAAATTCTAATAAAAAGTTTGAGACTATAAGGGTTTGAAAAATGAAAATAACAAAAATGAAAAATCTAAGCATAGCACATCATCAGCATTCCATGTAATCAAATTCACCATCAACTTCCCAACATGCCATTTCACAATTCAGTTCACACCACAATATCATATATGCACAATTTGATTAAAAATAAATCATAAGAGCTCTGAATATTAAAACAATAAAACCATAGCAAAAATACATTCAGCAAAAATAAGAACTCTGAATATTAAAATCATAAGAACTCAGAATCTTGGAGAAGTGACTTTCTTATATTCAGCGAGCTAAGGCCACAGCAAAAAAATGAAAATTTTGTAGAGGGAGGTTCTGATTTTTGGGGCTTTTGATAAAAAATTGAGTACTAAAAGGAGAGAATGAGGATGAAAATGAGTAATTAGTAATTACTAATACATGAACTTTCAAAGCTAATTAAAAGTTTAAAACCTAAATCTGATCATTAATTTTTTACTTGGTAGACAAGACTCAGATATGATAAAATTAAGGTGTACATGTTTACAGAATATAAATCAGTAAACAAATCACAAACTCACAGCTCACTGTACCTTGAATTAGAAAGATGATGATAGGTTTTGGAATTTGGAGTTGCGACTTGCGACTTGCGAGTCCTGACGATCGCGAGGAAGAGGCAGAGCACTGCGGGGTGGGTTGGGTGTGCACACTGGCGGCAGAGCACTGGCGAGGAGCCACGGTGATGGCGAGGCGTGTGCAGGTCACTCTCAAAGTCGTCTACGGCTGAGGTCTGATATGGAGGATGAAGATAGTGAATGAAGATTCATCTGATGAGGGCGTGGGTTTCGGACTTTTGGCTGGGTGCACCTGCACGACGTCGTTTATATTAACATTAAAAAAACTGAATGAAACGACGTTGTTTGCCCTGCTATTCCCAAAAAAAAAATTTATTTGAACCACTGTAACCGTAGAACCGACTGATTTGGCCGGTTCGACTATTTCGTGACCGGTTCAAACGCTACACAATTTTAAAGGCTCAATTGGATCTAACAAGTGGCTGGTTCACCGGTTTTCTGGTCCGATTTTCAGTTCCATGGATTTAATAGAAAGTAAATTGAAGTGAAAATAGACAACTCACTTACCCTTGAAATAAGAAGCTGTAGACAAGGAGTAAGCTGTCTTAAAAATTAACCACTTCAAACCCCCAATCTTACCTCATCCAAACCAGGTATTCACCCATTGCTCCACAAGAACTCTCATAGATTAATTACCCCATTAGTAATCTCAATACATTGGCCTACAAGTCATTCTCTAGATGTAGACAAGCACCTAGATCTAAACTTTAGGCACGTGATCAGCACGGTAAGTGAGATCTCTTCACTATTGTAAGCCTAACACAAAGGTTCCAATCACATACCTTCGTCATATTAATAGTCCATATGCTAGCATATTAATGATAAGCAAATTGAATAACATTATAATTTTAGAAAAGGTAATTTCATTCATACATGAAGTAATGTTCATAACAAAAGAGTATCCATGATGTTTCTAAACATTACATAATCAAGCACAAAAGTATATTTTAACAGAATGTCTACAAACAAGGTCTCCAAAAGAGTAAAATATAGGCACTACCCACACCATCAGTATCCAAACATACATAAAATCATCCCTTCATCCCTTCGAATTTTTTTTTTGAGGTTTTTTGCAAAGGAGCTTAAGGTGTTTTTTTTAATTAAATAATTGCAAAGGGGCTTGAGGGGACATTTCTTGAGCCCATTTAATTTTTTTTAAATAAAAAATATTAGGGCTTGAGATAGGTCTCTCTGGAGCCTGTTTGTCATATTTTTATTTTTTCAAAAAAATTCCTTGCAATTTTTTTGAAGAATAATCCCTTGATCCCTTTAATTTGTAATGTTGGGATAAATTTAATATAATGAAATAATTAATAATAATATTTTTAAAGAGACTAAAAACAAATGCAAGTCAAATATTTAACTGTGACAACTTGTAAATTTGAGCTATATTTTGATGAATTGGTTAATTTTATTATTTAACTAAATAAATTATTAAGAATATCTTTATATAAAACATTAAGATAATTATAATTTTAATAAGATAAAATAGATGGGCATAAATTAATAAAAAAATAGGTATAAAAAAAAAGATACCAAAAGTGATAACTAAAACACAAGGGTTTCCATAAAATCGAAGGTGGAAAAATGTTACAGTTAGTGTCAATAATATGTGTAACAGATTTATTTAAATTTTGGCTGCAGTTGAAACCACTGCTAAAAGTTTTTTTTTTTGGCACCGAATTACTTTTAAATAAATACCATTAATAAACTTACATATTTACGATTTTGCTACCATGTTTTTTTTTCCTTGTTTTCAAAATATTATTTTATAAAACTTATAAAATATTTTTCTTTTTTCTATTTTAAAAATAAAATTTCTAGAACCATTTTTAAAAAACATTCTTCCAAAACAGTTCAAGAAACAATTCTTTATTTTTTATTTTTATTTTTAAAGACAAAAAATAATTTTTAGAAATAAGAAACAAACAAGCCATACTTTCTTTCAGATTGAAAGCATAATAAAAAGAAAAGAGAGAGAGAGAGAGAGAGAGAGAGAGAGAGAGAGAGAGAGATAATAGGTAGAGCGAGGAATTAGATTCACCGTGTTCTCTTATTATTACTTTTCCTTTTGCCGTCTTTTTTGACCGAGATTCAAATATAATCTCTGATTGATTACACTTACCCAAATCTAGAATATCTTAGTGTTACCAAACTTTCACAACCCACATGGAAGCTTCATAGGGGGGCTTGAGATTACCTATCCAATTCCGACCATATTGTAAATGATATATATGAATATATTCCGTCCATAAATCAAGTTCAAACTCAAGAATAAAGTAAATATGTGTTAGTTACCTGACGTTTTAATTTTAGTTGTATAGGAGAGGCACTCCATGCTTATATTTAATTAACTAATAATCAACATGTATAGTCTCTTCTGAATTAAAGAAGAGACTAATAAGAATGGTATTTTCTTTTGCAGTATATATCTTACCGCCCAAAAGTAATTGAAACAAGAAAAAACATAAATTAGCGACGAAAAATTTTTTTCGTCGCAAATTTTGCAAATGTTATCATTGATTTGAAATTGCTAGGGAATCAGCGACAGATTATGCAATGGAAGCTTTTCGTTATTGATTGAATTTTCATCGCAAATATTTGCAATGGATATTTCCGTGTCAAAATTTCGTCGTTAAATATTTTTCCTTTTAATTTTAAGGTTAAAATATAACTCAAGTCATGGTTCTTACACTTTAAAAATAGAGAATTTGATCCCTGAAGTTTCCAAAACTTCAAAAAAATAATCCCCGGTATTAGTCAACAATTAGTCAACTGTAAATTTAGGACATGTGGCACTGATTGAGATACTTACATCAACATTAAGCATTATGTCAACATTACACATGGCAAATTTAAATGCTGACTAGATTTTTTTTCACGTCATCAGTGCCTTATTTTTTTCCTCTTCTATTTTCTCTTTTGTCCTTTGCGTTCTCAGTGCTCAACATTCGACAATTCTAGAATCTTGCTGAGTTAGAGGGCTTTGATACTTCCGACAATGAAGGAGTTGTATGGCGTCAAATTGAACTATGGTGGCGACAGTCTGGATGTCTCGAAGGGCAAAGGTGAAGGGTTTCGGAAGCTTCAAAGCTATTTGAGGGAAGTTGAGAATGGCTAATTGGCCTTTACTATTGAGGGCAGTGACATCATTGGCTCGAGCGGCCATTTCGAGAGTGGCAAATGTACTGAGCAAGATTCACGATTTCTTGTGGGGCTTGCAAATTTTGGAGACCCATTTTCCCCAATTTTGCATTCGGACACTATGATAGGAGGGGTGATGACTGGAGGGGTCTCCTTCTCTAGGTCTCTTACGTCAACTCTGTTTTGTGCTTTGTGTGTGTGTGTGTGTGTGTGTGTGTGTGTGTGTGAGAGAGAGAGAGAGAGAGAGAGAGAGAGAGAGAGAGAGAGAGAGAGAGAGAGAGAGAGAGAGATGGCACCACCCATTTGCCTCAATTTCGCATTTGGTCACCGTGATACTAGGGGTGGTGGCTGGAGGGGTCTCTGTTTCTCAGTTTCTTGTGTCAGCTCTAGTTTGTGCTTTGTGACTGAGAGAGTGAGAAAGATAGAGAGAGAGGAGGAAGAGAGGAATGGTGCCACCCATTTGCACTACTCCTTTAGTGAAGAATATCCAGTGACATGGAAAATAGAAGAGAAAAAAAAAGGCATAGATGTCGTGGAAAAAGATCCAGTCATCATTCAAATTTGCCATGTGTGACGTGGCGCTAACATGGTGCTTAATACTGATGTAAGCATCCCAATCAGTGACATGTGTCTCAAACTAATCATTGACTGACAATTGACTAATACTGGGGACCATTTTTTGAGATTTTTGGAAACTATAGAGATCAAATCCTCTATTTTTAAACTGTAGGAACCAAATCTTCTATTAATCGAAACTAAAGAGACTAAGTTATACTTTAAACTATTTTTAAATATTCCAAAACATAGTGGTGTAATATTTTCGTTGCAAATCATGATAAGTTAAACGACGCCGCATTGTCATTTTCTGTTGCAAAATTTCATCGCATTGTCGTATCATAATGTTAATGCTTGCTATGGTAGAGTCATGATCAATAATCTCACCCACACCACCTTGGGACAACCTAATGCTCGTTGTGAAAGACGATTTAGACCTTGAGGATTGAGCATCTGAGCTATTTATATGTACTATGTAGTACCACTTAGGATTGGAGATTTCATGAACACCAGTTGGCATCAAGTGGTTAATTACGTAATGTAATAATATATATGTAGCTAGAGAAATTAAGCTGCCCGGAGACCTGCCAATATATTTATGTGAAGGTTTTCGGAAGCGTTGAAGCTTAGGTTAGGGCTGATCGAGTGTGATATAATATATATATATACATAGTATACTTCGGTATACGTTCTCTTAGTTTGTATTTTATATAACTTCAATGGAAAGTCATGAAAAGTGGCAGTCGTCTGCTTGTTTATATGTGGTGAACTGTGATACTATCTCTTATAAGTTTGGAGGTCTTAAACGTAATATATATTTCCACTGTATGCTTTTACAGATGTAATGGATGCATAATATAATAACCATTAAGGAACTTTTGTAATCATATATGTATTTTAGCATTCGGGTGATGGTGGCGTCCAGACTTAAATTTAGCCATTTTTCTTCTATTTTGAACCGTACCTTGAGAAGTGATTTGAATGCTAAATCAAATAACTATTCTTGTATTTAAAATTATATTTGGGAATCCAAACTAACTTTTAAGGAGTTCAAATATCAAACCAAAAAATTTTGTAATCATGGAAGTTATCAAGCTCACAAGTTCAAGGAGATCAATCTATCAAATATCAAATATGTGATTTATGAGTGAATATCATGTATTAAATTAACGTTAATTGTTACCCCTTTTTTTTGGCCAAAAGGATTTCCATTGAGATGGCACTAAATCAATGATTACAAAAGATATTACAAGACATTTGTAGTTCAAACTTGAAGTTCTAAAAAATGATATACAATCAAGGGCAACACACTCTAACAAAACGTAACCCAAAACATTTAAAACATTACCTCACCAAAGAGGCATCACACCTTTTTTCCTTTTCTCATATTTGGAAGAATAAGTTAGAACAATGCTTCAACCCAATATCTGAAATTCTTCCTTATTGACCGATACACCGTGAGCCACGGTTTGATTAACTGAATGTGTGTTTTAAAAAAAAGCTATGGAGTACGTTTATACAAGAAAACTCGAAAGAATTTTTTACGATATTTATTTGATCACAAATTTAATCGCAAAATTATTTGGGACAGAATTTCTTAAATTTAAAGTCCCTGCTTTTATTCTTTTGTGGTTCTCTATACTTTACGAATAATAATATATATAGTTGCAGCTGCAGAAACTCACTTCCCCAAGACATGCATGGAACATTATAGCTACGTCATGGGGCTTACGTAAGTAAGACAGCATCAGCACATATAGGATTGATCAGAGAAGATCGTTGAAAGCAACTTCTTCCTATTCTAACTAATTGATGAACTTTATATGCTGAATGTTAGGGACGACAATGAATATATTCCGTCTACGGCTGAAGCTTATACATATAAATAGTTACAAAAGCTTAATAATAAATGAAAGAATCTCGAACAAAGATTACTGCAATGATTGATTCATTTAATAACTGTGCCGAAAGAGCTTGGCTCGCCAAGATAAGATTCTCGTAATCCAAATATTCTTTAGGTGCCTCCAAATAAAGATCACTTTACTTTGGGTATATAAGGGGCACTTGGGCTTCTTACTTTGAAGCAAGAAACCAGATAACACAGAAACTTGTACTCTAGTAGTCTAGTGTCTAGTCTAGTGCTTATATATATATATTGTGAAAGTGTTGTGTTTTGAGCAAATATATATTATATGGCACCTCCAGCAGATCTGAGAGAGGCTGGTTTGGATGGGTTTGCTCTGATAGAGAAGTTCTATGGTCCAGGCAGAAGGACAAAGTCCAACAATGGCAAGAGGGATGAGTCTTCTGAAGTCTTGAATAGCAAACAGGCTGCTGCTTACTATGGGGGTCTCAACATCATCCATTACCCTATGCCAAAGCCCCATAACCGTTGGCGTAGACCACTTAAACCTTGATTAATTACTCTTAAGCTCTTTGAATTCTCAGTCAGCTATGCTTTAAGTGGGCTAGCTACTGAGCTTGTACTATATATGTACTAGTATATGAAGCAGTCAGAATCAGAAACCTGCAAATGTTAAGGTTTTCTGAAGCTGTGGACTGCTATCTATAACTTCATTGGAAATCAATGGAAATATCCGTTATTAAAGATATCTCCTCATATATAATATAATAGTCTTGGTATTATCGCATCGTAGCCTTGTCCCATTAATCACTCTGCATTTAAATTTTTACTTAGCAACACTAGTTAGACTTCTCTTAATAGAGTACTTAAATTTTGTGACTACATTAAGATTCAAACATAAGGAAAATCACCAAGTCACATGATTCCAGACTTGTTTTTCTCATAATTAAGGTTTTGAATTTGAATCTTGTAAATAGAGAAAATTAGTTTTGAAAAAGTTCTACACTTTTTTGGTTTGAAATTGAAACTAGATTAATCGAAATCTAGTGAATTTTCATATATATATATATATATATATATAGTGATGGTTTTAATTAAAAAACATATATAAAATCAAATAGTTTTATACTTATTCTCTTTAAACAAGGTCTTGAAATTGAGTCTTGTAAATGGAACACTAAGAGAGCTTCGCACATTTGTAATCTAATATAACTTGAATTAAATTAGTCGAAGTTAGATTTCTAAATATTAATAGTCATGGATGTTAAAACAGGACCACCGAATGGTCGGATTGGTTAGATCGGTGACTGACAAGGGTTCAGTTCTGTTGCCCTAAAAAATCATTTAGCTAGTAAATCAGTATGGAACCAGTTGAACTGGTTTCAAACCAACAAAACCAGGGGGTGGCCAGATCGATTGGATCCTTTTTTTTTTCCATCGGCGAACACGAACTTCGACAATGAAGAAAGAAGCAAAAAAGAGAGAAAATGATATATATGGACAGAGAAAGAAAGATCAGTTGATCAGCTTCCGGACCTCCATCAAAGCCATCGACTCCTGATCTTGGTGCTTCAATTGTCTTCTCGTTGAAGGCTTCAACGAAGAAACTCTGAATAGGGAAAGAAAGAGTGCGTTGAAACTCCAAAGAGGACAAAAAAAAAAGAGAGAAAGCTTGTTTGATTTTGTGTGTAGTAGCATGAACCTTGCATTGGGAACAAATAAAATAATAAAAAGATATTAAAGGTGCATAGCGATAGAGAAAAAAGCATGAGACCAGCCCTGGTAAACTTCGAAACTTGAGTCTTTTTTTTTTGTTTTTAAATTAGGCACGGAGATTTGTAGATAAATGTCATAAAAAAAAAGAGTGGATAAGATTAATAAAAAAAGTAAGAATATTTTTTTCCAAATTTTTATATTTATAATATTTTAATATTTTTAAGTATATATTTTATTTTTTAAATATTTTTAAATACCACTGGTTCGATTGCTATTCAACCACGGTCTGAACATTGAACTTTAAACCGGTGTCTCTACTAGTTCAATGACTGGTCTGATTTTTAAATCATTGTTAATAGTTCTAACAAATATGTATATATATATATATATATATATATGAATTTTATTATAAATGTTATACTTTTTCTTTTAAGACTAATATTTCTAATTAACTTATCATTAAGAATTAAAAAATTATACTTAAATCATTTTTATTTTCACTCTAACTGTAACTTTTTCAATCGGTTAATTTGTGCAATTAACTCAAATCATTTATTTATTTCATTGTAACTACTTAGACATACATGTGAATTCTTCAACTAATACTAAGAAAAAATGTGTGACCCGTCAGTCAAACTGGGACCGCCCGTAAATGTATGATCTTGAATTAAGCAGTTTAGGTCTGTTTCTAACCCACTTAAAATCGCAGCCTAAACAGGGCTAGATCTTTTTTAAATTTTTTTTTGTTTTTTAGTACATTATTTAGTATAAATAATCTCATTTTATCACATTTTTATATTTTATAAACCTTATATTCAATGAATATAGTAAATTTGGATGTAAAAGCTTTTGTAATTTTTTAAAAATAAATATAGAATTCAACTTTAAATATAATTTAGTTAATTTAAAAAGAAAATATGAAAAATTAAAGTTATTAGTTACTTAAAAATATTAAAAAAGTAATGTTTTACATGTATAAATATTATTTTAATAAAAAATTATTAAATTTTTTATTCAAAATTTAAAATTATATTATATTAATATTAAAAAAAAAAAAAGAATGGCTCGCAAGCCAAACAGATAGACTTCATTTTTTTAAAAAGTCCATTTATTTCTTGGCCTGTGACAAGTTATGCAAACCCGTCTAATACTTTAACATATAAATAGGGTTTGCTTTGGTAATCAAAGATTTAGTGTTACTTTCATCCATACTTTGTCACGTAGTTTTTTTATATTTTTTTTAAAAAAGAAATCACGTAATTTAACTTATATATATAGGAGAGTTGAAACTTAAATGCTGTGTTCGGTGTGTAAATAAACTACCTTATAATTTATTTAACTAGCTTATAAGCTTGTTATAAGTGTTCGATAAACGAACTTATTTTAATAACTTATAGCTTATTTTGAAACACTATTTTAATTAGCTTATAGTTTTTTATTTTTTGTTCCTATTTAACCTTTATCACTTTTTCTGAATACTTATTATATTCCTAAACTTATTATAATCTAAATTTTCAAATTTCTTCACTTGTTTGTGAATAATTTTTATTATCTTTATTATATTTTCATATATATATATATATAATACTATATATATAAAATAAAAATAAATAAATATATTACATATAATAATTTAAAAATAAAAAAAAACTAATATATTTATTTGTATTATTTTGAGATTATAAAATATATATTATTTTATGTCATTTTATATTTTTCAGCTATTTTAACAGTTACTTTTAATTATCAAATATTTTTAATTCAATAAGATAACTTAACGACTTTCAACTTTTAGTTTTTAAATAATTTTTAAATTTTCAACTAATTTATCAATTAATTTTGCAGAATAATCAAAATTTACTAACAAAGGAATTAATGAGTGTAACAATTAGAACTTTGTAGTGCTCATCCTCCAAGGATAATCGAGTGTATCTTTTAAATACTAAAAAGTGAGTATAGTCATTTAAATTTTATTAGAAACAAAATATCACGCCCAAGCCTCTACTTTCATCTTCTTTTTTTAATGTGCGTGTTGAATGGTCAAACATAAGATATTTTCTTCCACCGACTTTATAATTAGATTTAAATATCTTCCTTATCCGAAATGAGTATCTACATCAATAATTATAGTCAGCGTAATCTGGGTTGTTTGAACAAGTTGATCCTAAGTTCTATAGAGTTATAGTCTGTTTAGTTTGAATATTTTTTATTTTTATTTTTATTAAAAATAAAAAATAAACTTGAAGGTGTGTTTAGTTGAATTTAATAAAAATATTTTTTTAAAAAATATTTCTTAAAAAAGGTCTAAATTTAAAAATACTAAAAAACCGTTTTCAATATTTGAAAAAATCCATTTCAAAAAATACAAACTGAAAATAAAAATAAAAATATTTTTACAAATCAAACAAACTCTAAAATACAAATTATAATTAAAGTAGTGCAATTATTGTAATTAAAAAAAAAGAACAAAGCCAGGAATTAGATTCTCTGTTCAATTATTTTTACTTTTTTTTTTCTTTTTCCGCCTTTCTTGACTGAGATAATTTGAGTTGAATATAATCTGCAATTTATTACACAAATCTAAATCTAAACAATAACAGTGATACCAAACTTCCACAAAACCATTATGGAAGCTTCACAGAGGAGTTTGAGATTACCTACGTCGTCTATATGTATAGGAGTCTCATCTGACGTGTATAGTAGTCTCATCTGAAATACAAGACTAATTGAGAATTTATGGTAATTTCTTTTGTAGCATCTGATACCACCCAAAAGTAACTAACACTAAAGGAGAACAGTCACTTCCAGATTCTAGATAGACTCGTCTACAAAATGATTCCTTTTAAACCATAATTAACTGAGAAATGTTCTTGGCGATGCTAATTAAATTAAAGAAGCAACTTTTGGCTCCTATAAAAGCAGATTAGCTAGAGCTTCTTGGTTTTGAAACAAACTAAAGAAAGGAAGCAGCAGAAGCAGATAATAATTAAGGAACAAATTAAAGCAAGGGTTGATATCAATATGGCAGAGCTGAGGAGGAAGATGGGTTTAAAAGGATTTGGAGCGATGGAGAAGGTGTATGGTCCACCAAGAAATCGGAGTGCCATGAACAAGAATAGCGCCTTTCCTGCTCGGCAAGGACGGTGGGTGGTTCAAGATGAGATGGAAGAACCACCCACAATTACTAGCCATCAACATGAAGCTGTTGCTCGCTGTGGTAGAGCCATGATTAACCTCAACCACACCACCACCAAGGGACATCCTCAAACTCGGTGGGGTAGACGGTAGACGATTTAATTGAACCTTGAGCTGTGCCTGTCTATGTATATATATATGTTTAGCTAGCTTCAAGTGGTTTACTTTGCTCTCATCTTATATATATATAATATAATTAATATATGTATCCAGAGAAAGCAGCTCGGAGACCTGCAAATATTTGGAAAGGTTTTCCGAAGCGCTGTACTGTAGCTTAGGGCTCAGTCTGATATATGGTGTCCATGTATAATCTCGTATAAGTTTGGAGATCTTGAGCATGATATGTATTTCATTGTATATATTTACAGATGATGTGCAGAAAATAATAGGAAAAAAAAAAAATATATATATATATAAACACATACTATTTGCAATGGTGTTTAAACATTGAAGAACTTAAATAATATGTATGTTTTTTTGTTCTGGCCATATGGTGGTGTATTCTAAAGTCGAATGTTTAAATGACCCCCAATATTATAGTTCGTCAGCTCTCATGTGCAATGGATAGCTTGTGTCCGAAATGCCTGAAGTTATTTGATTTGGCTCTATTACATTTTATAAGTCACTACATTCTTTTTTAACTGATCTATTTGTGACATGCTCACAGACCCTTTTATTATTATTATTATTATTTTAATTTGCTTGCTTGAGTGTTCCTCATTAATCCTTATTTTTTCTAAGTCCTGGGCCACAAATCAATTTTTTTTTTTTAACATTATCGTTGGGCATCTCTTCATCTTAGACCGTGGATCTTCATGGGTGCTCTGATACTATGTTGAAACTTGATGAACTTGATTAATTGTGATGGATAGTTGACAATTTGTTATGACCTCACACTTGATAAGCCACCACATTTTTCTTAACCCACTGAGATGAAATTCTTTCCAACACATTAGTCCATATCCAAATTAATAGATCTAATTTGTTTCCCCTGTTCGTTGGTATTTTACTTAGAATAAGGCTAATTAATTATGACTTAAAACATCAAGTATCATGTATGTCAGCTTATGAGTATGGTATATTAAATTTATGGTGATTACTTATATTGTAATGTGAGTTCCTTATGACTTGATTAATTGAATGTGTATTTTTTTGAGAGAAGAAAAAATTAATGGAGTACGTTTCTCTTTTTAGGAAAGAGAGAACTCAGAAAAATATAATAAAATAAACGCTAACTTCTAAGAAACACCATGAAGCATAATTTTAAAAAAAAAACATCAAATGAACCTTTTCGTAAGGCTCATCTAAGAGTTAAAATCATAATGCTATTCTGTACTCGGTTACACTAAATACACCTCACATATACTATATCAACACTGACCCACACCTGATTGTATAGTCTCAAGTAGTTAGGACTGGCGATCCTTGAATTCAAGATCCGGCTGTGTAATTGACACTCTATATTTTTTGTATTCTTCCCCAACTGTACAGCTTATATATAGCTACTAATGCACATATAAAAATTCTCCCTACATTTTCTCACTTTTGTATCTTGGTATCAGAGCCACTTTCATCACCTCTAATTATGAGTTCCTCGGTGACTATTAACTCTGGAAATTCTTAGGCCACTGAAGTCACCTCTACCCTGCCAAACAAACCCCTTGCCGCATCTATTTCCCAACTCTACTCTGTCAAGTTGGAAAAAGAAACTTTTTATTATAGGAATGCAACATTCTACCAGTTATTCATGGCCATAAAATGGAGGGCTATGTCCTTGGCTCTAAACCATGCCCTACCCAGTTCATTTCTGAAGGCACAAAAATAAAGATTAACTCGGCCTATGAGGAATGGGTTGCAGCAGACCAATTACTTCTTGGGTGGATTTATAACACCCTCACCCATGAGATTACATCTCAACTTATTGGATGCAAATCTTTACATGAACTTTAGACTGCTATAAGAAGTTCTGTTGGAGCACACACTAGATCATGTGTAACTCTCCTTAAAGGAGAACTTCACAAAACACATAAAGGGGCATTAAAAATGAGTGAATATCTATAAAAAAAAATGAAATTGATTTTTGATGATCTCCTGCTGGCTAGGTGCCCCATTTCAAACAACAATTTAATCATACAAACACTAGCTGGCCTTGACATAGAATATAACCCCATAATTGTACAATTATATGATAAATCAGATCTGACTTGGGTTGATATGCAGGTAACTTTTTTGACATTTGAGAGTAGATTGGAACAACTATCAAATCTCACAAATTCCTTCCAAGCGTAGGCTAATCTTGTCAGTAACAACAACAAAACAAAAACACAAAGTTCTAAAATGAACAACAACTAGTGGCGAGGACAAAATCAGAGTAACAGAGGTGGAAGACAACCTAGAGGAGGACGTGGCAGGAATAAGCGTAGTAACAATTGCCATGGATGTCAAGTGTGTGGAAAAACTAAACATACATCGATACACTATTGTGATGTCAAGTTCTGGTAATCAGAATAATCAGCCTCATCCTGCGTATATTGCCTCTGCTAATACTGTGATGGATCCTAGTTGGTATATGGACAGTGGAGCAAGTGCCCATATTGCCAACAATATAGCCAACTTCGATTAGACCACACAATCTTATGGTAAGGAAGAAGTAGTAGTGGGTAATGGTGAAAAATTCATCATTAAACACATTGGTTTTACATCTCTTCCTTGCACCAATCTGGTTCTACATCTCTTCCTTGCACCAATCAGAAATTAAATTTGACTGGTTTTTTGCATGCTCCACAAGTGACCAAGAACTTAATAAGTGTTTCTAAGCTTACATCTAATAATAACAATGTACTAATAGTGTTTGACTCCCATGGATGCTATGGGAAGGACAAGATCACGAGGAGAATACCGCTAAAGGGAAATTTGAAGGAAGGATTGTATGAGTTCCTAAATCAGAGAGTTCAAACTTCAGATAGTCATTGTGGGAGGTTTCAAGGAGTAGGTAAAACTGACACTATTTTCACTGCATCTTTAAATTCCAATGGCACTTTGTCACACCTGAAATGTGACCGGCTGGCATTCCTTTTTAAAAAAAAGAATACTTAAAATCGACTTTCAAAATTGAAAACCAATTTTATTAGGAGCCGCCACCAAAGTTTAATTTGTTGGGAAAAACTTGGAAAAACCTTTGAGTTTGATGGTCTGCATTTTGAAGAAAGTGAGTTCGGAAATTGAACCGTATAGGGAAGGTGTTAGGCACCCTATACGTCTGATTTAGAAAGTGAGCAATTATTTCGTATTTGCCTTAAATTATCCTCCTTGGTCATATAAGAACATAATAAAGAAAAGCATCAAAACAAATGGATATGTACAAGGGTGGACTTGGTTAGGCAAAGCCTAGGTCCTACGTACCCATCGATCGGGATCAAAGTCCACGTAGTTCGTCATCTGAAATGCCGCAAGGGCCAGGGGAAAGACTAAAATTTTTTTGCGGGAAGAACTAAAGAGGTTCAAAATTAATTATTTCCATAAATCAAACGAGATTGAATAGTTGTGATTGTGTTTGAATTTATGATAACAAATTATCTTGATCTTTGGTTCTTCCCATTTTTTAAAGACTTTTGATTCTTTGGATTTTTCTTTTTGGAGATATCTAGAAAGAAATCGAAATGAGTATTTTTGGATTTGAATTTTAATTTTTTTTTTTGGGAGTTTAAAAGAATAATTCAATGAAAGCATATTTTTTGGATTTTTGAAATTGTCTTGAGAATGAAAATAAAGGAAGTACTTTTCTTGCATGTTTGAAATTATTATGAAATCATTTGAAAGAAAATGTTTTTAATCTTGTGAAATTATTTTATGAAATTATATAAAAAAAATTTTGTTGTTTTTTTTTAGAAAAAATCTCGTGAATAAAATTTAAAGGAAAAAAATATTTTTTTGAGTTTTGGAATTTATCTTGTAAATGGAACAAAGAAACATTTCTTTTTTTTTAAGACTTTTTGAATGGAAATGAAAACAAAGGAAACATTTTTTTTTGGAAATTTTGAATTAATCTTGAGGATGAAAACAAGGGAAATAATAATTTTAGTAATAAAATTTTTTATATATTTGAAAACAAAGTTAAAGGAAAATATTTTTGGATTTCTGATTTTGAGGACAGATAAAATCTACACAAATACAATTACATATATATATATATATATATATATATATTCATGTAAGATACATAAAAATAAAAGAAATAATATGCATGAAAAAACACATATACATACACTAGCATACATATTTACATAAAACATGCACAACAAATTAAACCTGTATGTACACATACACACACACACACATATATATATATATATATATATATAAACTCATGTACGCACATTTTATATATATATATATATATATATATATATATAAACTCATGTACGCACATTTTATATATATATATATATATATATATATATATATATATAACGCACACCTATATGTATTTATGTAAAGTGCAAAAAAAAATAAAATAAAATAAAATAAAATAAATAAATAAAATAAATAAAAGGAAAGAAATATGCATGCTAGTATATGCATATTTTTCTGTCTTTTCATTTGGGTCCCTATGCGAAAATTTTCCTTTATTCTTTTGCTTGATCTGATATCATAGTTGCCTTCATATAGGTCCCTCGGTCCAGAAAATGTTTTAATTTTGAATTAAATTAACCCCTACAAACTTTTGAATTTTTTCAGTTTGGTCCCTGTTTTGCATGAATCATGTCCAAGTCTCAATTTTTCTTTCCAAATCTGTCCAGAATTCTTCTAGGATGTTTTTGGGTCATTATAGGTCCATTCCAGTCCATAGCACGGGAAAAAATGAATTAAAACCAAGTTCTTGGAAATTTCCACGTTTTCACGGTCCATTGTGTCACTTTGCTTTTTTCCATGATTTTTCTGATTTTTTTTTGGTATTTTGATCTTCTTTTAAGTTCCAAAGTTTAAATTATGGCATGCAAAACTAACTCTACAAAAAAAAACACAAAACAAAAATAAAATAAAATAAAATAAAATAAATGCGTGAGAGAAATCAACTTACCTTCACAGTTGCCTTTTTTGGATTTACTGCACTCCTCTCAGTTTTGAGCTTGTTCGCAGCTGAACTTCACTCTTTCAATCACCACATTTGCTCCTCCAATGCCCAGAGTGTTTGTGAATAATTTATAACTGACCTTCTTCTTCCACAATACTCCAAAAGAAAGCAAATCTTTCTCAATTTCTACATAGAAAATAGAGCATGTATTTTTTTTTTTTTGCTCTTTCTTTTCTCCCCTCTCTTCTCTCTTCTCCTCCCTTTTTTTTTTCCTCTCTTTTTTTCCCTCCCCAAGGGAAGAAGAAAGTCCTTTATTTATAGTGGGAGATGGGGGTGCAAAATGATTATGTTAGTGGAAAAAAACTTCCAAGTCATGTAACTCTTACCTTGTCCTCATGTTCTTTTCTTGACTAGTAGTGTGATTGCCATTTGAAAAAAAAAAGGAAAGGAGGGACATAATTGAAGTACCTTGGCTAGGGATTCCTAACCATGCATGTGAAGGAAGGATACCACCATGTGTGTGTGATAAAAAAAAACATGTGGCATTTTGGACTTTTATTATTTTATCATTTTTTAATATTTTCTTTTTGTTATTATTATTATTTTTTTTTTGCCTTTTTGTTTTAAGTATTTTTATTTTTTTATTTTTTTACAAAAAGAAAAAAGAAATTATAATATCATGGACAAAATTAGGTGTTACAGTTGCCCCTCTTTACTCATTATTAAACAGAGATTATGAGAAATTAAATTTGAGATATTCTTGTTTAAGAAATGAGTAAAGATAAGAAACACTTAATTTTGTCAAGATGCTAATGACGTATACAAAAACGATATGCTACATAATCATGTAATGTCTGAAAGGATGGGTGCCAGTTGTAGTCGGGTTTTGAAAGGAAAGGGGGGGGCCGGTCATCTCCGGGCTTTGAAGGAGTAGGGGCCGGTCGTCTCCGGGCTTTGAACTGCTAGGGGGGCCGGTCGTCTCCTGGCTTTGAAAGGAAAGGGGGCCGGTCGTCTCTGAACTTTGAAATGCTAGGGGGCCGGTCATCTCCGGGCTTTGAAATGCTAGGGGGCCGGTCGTCTCCGGACTTTGAAAAATGGGTACCGGTCGTCTCCGGGCTTTGAAAAGATGGGGGTAGGTCGTCTCCGAGCTTTGAAAAATGGGTGCCGGTCGTGTCCGAAGCTAAGTGTGTCACAGTTAAGTAGTGGCTGAAGATAGAGTATTCTGGGTGCTCAGCTCGAATATGTATAATGCTGTGCGTGTAAGTGGTTGCTCCGATGATCAACAACGTTTAAGGCTCACAGTCCTGGCGGGATCCACTGGTCGGAGTTGTATTCTTCACAAGCATGACAGAGACAGAAAGAGGGTAGCTTCACAAAAAAGAAGAGACAACAGAGCAGAAGGGAGATTTACAGGAAAAAAAAAAGAAAGAAAAAAAAATCAAAATGAAAACGTGTAAACTAGGAAAAATGTATAAAAACATTTAAAATAATCAATAATAGTCTCTACAAGTCAGCACGAAAGCCAAAACAAAGAGGTGCAAACCCTAAAAAAAGAATCCAAAGAAGATAAAAAAAATGTATTTCTTCGATTTCAAAATATCTTTAGAAGGCATAGCAGCTCAAATGAAGAAATATGGTGGGTAGAACAACAAGTCGGCCGCAATAAGTACAAATCTTTGACTTCCATGGTAACTTGCATTAATGACGTGCTGTTTGCATGCTCGCTTGTTCCAGCTTTGGGTTACCAATTTGCAGACTCTGTAGGGTTGGCATGTAGGGGTGCGGTGATATGCGTTATTTCTGGAAAACTCAACCCTAACGTTTCTTTATAAAACCCGATCAGAAATATGAAACCATCACGAGTTCAAACTAAGAAGTCTATACCTTTTCTCTTCTCTCTTTTTTTTTCAAGCACATACACCAGTTCAGAAGTTCACCTGATGGCTTCTAAGCAGTTTATCGATCTTACTATCCCGCCTGAGAAGGAGGAACTCGACCTGATTCTACGTTTGGGGCAGGATGACAAAGGTAAGCAACCCATGGAGGAGTCTTCAGAAAGGGATACCAAGAGAAAGAGGCTTGATGAGGAGTTGGAGGGGTACGGCGTAGGCCGTACTTCAGAAGATGAAATTGCTCTTTTGAAGAAAGAAGTGGAAGGGCTGAAGCAGGAGATTAAGGGTCTGGAGCGACTGACGAGAAACCAGTATAACAGCTTGGGAGAAAAAATTGACAAATATTATTTTTGGTCGACACAGTGTTTCTGTAGCCAAAACCAGAAAAACATTGAGTCCCATAATAGGATTTATATTTTTCTCCAAGAAATCATAAAGGCTCTCAAGAAGGGTAGTGGTCAAGAGATATCACTACAATCCACTACTCCTAAGAACGAACCCGAGGCTCCCTCTTCATCCAAGAAGCCGCCTTGTCCATAGGTTACATATGTTATGCTTTTTGATTTCTCTTCCCCCTTTTTGCATAATGTAATCCTCAGTCTCTCTCTTTCTTTCTCCTTTTTCTTTAATGCAAGTGGTTTTTTTTTTGGAAGATGCATTTCAAGAACACTAAAAGAAAGAAACAATCAGACAAAACCAATCTAGATTCAGCAAACATTCGAACCAATAAACCCAGATTTAAGATCATAAAAGAAGCCCAAAAAAATAAAAAAATAAAAAAATAAATAAAATTAGGTTGCCTCCCAAAAGCGCCTTGTTTATAATTTTTAGCCGGACATTATTTGGTATCTTTGTTCATCATTGTCTCCTTCCTTGAGACTTTCATCTAACCAGACCTTCATGTTCTTGACTGTGCTGCTGGATATAATTTGTCGTTCTTTTGAATTTGCCCCGGTTTTGTAATGGAATTTAACCTTTGACGTTAAAGAGCTGAAATTGCTTCCTCGTGATACCATTGGATCGAAACTCAACTTAACCTGTTCTTTGAATGAAAAAACTAGAGATCTCACATATTAAAGGGAGCTTAAACGAGTCGTTCGATGTGATTCTTTATTGAATGTTATTATTTTCAATTGCTTTATGTGGAACAAAAGGAATACTTGTCATGGCTATGTGGAGTTACTTTCTAGGCAAATGAGACATTATTAGAAGAATAATTCTCATCTATTAAAAAGTATGAGCGAGAAGCATATAGCTGAGGTAACAAGGATAATGAAATAATTCAAATTAATTGGAGTCTGAAAAAAAAAACCATAACTAGATTGATTCTTCTATGGAATGTCCTTTGTTCTTGAGTTGACTCTCTGAATGAATACGCGTTACAATAGATATGTTCTCATGAATGCTAACTGATGCCATAACCCAATTTCACTTTGGCATATCCCCCTTTGTGCTTCTGTATGTTGAGGGAACCAAGCTGAAACGTCTGACTCCCTATTTCTTATATTACTTTGAGTACTCTGAGGATTTTTCATTGCTCTAGCTTTTGCCTAGGCTGCCTTTTCAGGTTTTCAGTCTAGCGAGCACCCTTTTTAAAAGATCACTTTTCATGTTTGAGCTCTAATTTTTGCCTGAGTCTTTTTTCAAGTTTCCGACTCAGCGAGCTTATTCCTTTTTTTTTTTTACAAAAAGAAAACCTCTTTAAGCATAATATCTCTTGACCGCATCAGAGTTGATAGGCCTTGACAACTCCTGACCATCCATATCTGTTAGGATCAATGAACCTCCTGAGAAGGTAAATTTAACCACATAAGGCCCCTCATACGAAGGCGCCCACTTGCCCCTGGGATCCTCTTGATTTGGTAATATTTTCTTAAGTACCAAATCACCGGCTTTGAACTCTCTGGGACGTAATTTTCGATTGAAAGCCTTGGCCATCCTCTTTTGGTATAACTGCCCATGACAAATAGCAGTCAGCCGTTTTTCTTCAATCATATTTAGTTGCTCATATCTAGCTTTTACCCATTCATCTTCCCTTAGATTAGCTTCGATGAGCACCCTCAAAGACGGGATCTCTACTTCAACAGGTGTCACTGCCTCCATCCCGTAAACCAAAGAGTAAGGAGTTGCCCCAGTTGAAGTACGTACGGTAGTCCTGTAGCCGTGTAAAGCATAGGGGAGCATCTCGTGCCAATCTTTGTATGTTACTGTCATCTTCTCAATGATTTTCTTGATGTTTTTATTTGCAGCTTCGACTGCACCATTCATCTGTGGTCGATAAGGTGCTGAATTATGATGTTTAATCTTGAATTGGTCACAGAACTTTTTAATTTCTGTTCCATTCAAATTTCGTGCATTATCTGTGATAATCCTCTCAGGCAAGCCATACCGACATACGACATTAGTCTTCATGAATCTGATGAAAATTTTCTGAGTCACATTAGCATATGAGTTGGCCTCTACCCATTTAGTGAAATAGTCGATGGCGACCAAGATAAAATCGATGTCCATTTGATGCTTTTGGGTTAATAGGGCCGATTACATTGATGCCCCACATCGAGAACGGCCATGGTGCTGTTAAATTATGTAGCGGAAGTGGAGGTGCATTGATTTTATCAGAGTAAATCTGACACTTGTGGCACTTTCTAACATATTCTATGCAATCTTTCTCCATAGTCATCCAAAAGTACCCGCATCTTTGAATTTGTTTGGCCAAGGTGTGGCCATTGGCATGAGTCCCACATATTCCTTCATGAAGTTCTGTAATAATTCTTTGAGCTTCTTTTGAATCAACACATCGGAGAAGTGTGCCATCATGACTCTTTTTATGGTTTTCCGTAGCTCCTTTTGGATAGACCCTATCTTTCATGTAAGTCTTGATGTCATGGTACCAAGGATGTTCATCAAATTCCTCCTCTATGTTCAAGCAATGCGCTGGCGTATCACTTGATTTTATTTGGATTGGTTGGACTTGCACTCTGCAGTCAAGCTGAATCATCGCTGCTAAAGTGGCCAAAGCATCTGCAAACCGATTCTTATCTCTTGTCATGTGATGAAAACTGATTTCTTCAAACTGATCGATTAGCTGGATCAGGTATTTCTGATATGGTACTAATTTTGAATCTCTAGTTTGCCATTTTCCATTTACTTGGTAAATGATTAGAGCCAAATCGCCGAATACCTCTAAGTTTTTTACTCTTAAGGTAATGGCTTCTTGTAATCCACTGACGCATGCTTCATATTCTGCCACATTGTTCGTGCAGTCAAATTCCAGTTTGATGGCTACCGGGAATTGCTTTCCTTCTGGAGATACCACTACAGCTCCGACACAGTTTCCTTGTGTGTTAACAGCCCCGTCAAAATACATTTTCCATCTTTCTGCTCCATCATCAATATTATCTTCCTCTTTATCGATAGTAACGATATCCTCATCCGGGAAATGGAACTTCAAGGGTTGGTATTCATCAAGTGGGTGCTCTGCCAAATGATCTGCTATTACACTCCCTTTAATGGACTTCCTCGTCATATATACGACGTCGTACTCAGATAGTATCACTTGCCATTTTGAAACCCTTCTAGCTACATGTGGGTTTTCAAAGATAAATTTCAAAGGGTCCATTCTAGATATCAGCCAAGTAGTGTAATAGAGCATATACTGTCTCAACCTTCTTGTTGTCCACACTAATCCACAACATGTTCTTTCAATCATTGTATAGCGTGTTTCACAATCATTGAACTTCTTACTCAAGTAATAAATCGCCTGTTCTTTCCTCCCTGATTCGTTGTGTTGCCCTAGCACTGCCCCCATTGATTCGGTTAAGATTGTCAAATACAAGATTAAAGGCCGGCCTGGTGTTGGAGGAACAAGGATTGGGGGGCTTAGTAAATAATCTTTAATTCTATCAAAAGCTTTTTGGCAATCACCATCCCATTTCTCAGTGTGGTTCTTCCTCAACAATTTAAATATTGGCTCACAAGTTGCTGTCAAATTAGCGATGAACCTTGCAATGTAATTCAGTCGCCCCAAGAAGCCTCGAACCTCTTTTTCTGTTTGGGGAGGTGGCATTTCATGAATAGCTTTTATTTTGTCAGGATCAACTTCTATCCCCTTTTGACTTACAATAAATCCTAATAGTTTCCCGGATAAGGCTCCGAAAACACATTTATTAGGATTTAATCTGAGTTTATACTCGCGTAACCTCTCGAATAATTTTCTAAGGACTGCTACATGACTTTCTCCTTCAATAGTCTTGGCCACCATGTCATCTACGTATACCTCAATTTTCTTGTGCATCATATCATGGAAAAGCGCAACCATGGCTCGTTGGTAGGTTGCCCCAGCATTTTTCAACCCAAATGGCATTACTTGGTAGCAATAAGTCCCCCACTGAGTGATAAAGGTAGTTTTCTCCTTGTCCTCTTCATGCATAGGAATTTGATTATAGCCTGAGAAACCATCCATGAATGAATAACGATGGTTGCATGCAGTGTTGTCCACCAGCATATCAATATGAGGGAGGGGGAAATCATCCTTTGGACTAGCCCTATTTAAGTCTCTATAGTCTATGCACATCCTGACTTTACCATCTTTCTTAGCCACAGGCACGATATTTGCCACCCATTGAGGGTATCGAGCGACTTGGAGAAAACCCGCGTCGAGTTGTTTCGTTACTTCTTCCTTAATCTTTAGGGATATCTTTGCATTTAGTCTTCTTAACTTCTGCTTTTTAGGCTTCACGTCTGGGAAAAGTGGAATCCTGTGTGACGCGATTCTTGGATCAAGCCCTGGCATGTCTTGATAAGACCATGCAAATACATCAAGATATTCTTTGAACAACTTGACCATTTCTTCTTTTTCTGGGCCATCGACAACTTTTAACTCTCTTCTATCTTCTTTAGTCCCCATGTTTATTATTTCGATCACCTCTTCATGAGGACTTATCCCTTTTTCAGTAGATTCGAGGATTTTAGCGAATGTTTGGACTATTTCTTCATCATTAGATTCATGATTTTGCGTATCCATGGTAACACATAAGTCATTCAACCGAGTCTCAAGAATTCCCGTGTTGGACAAGAGTTCCGAGGAATGCAAATTCCTGGAGGGTAAAGAAATGAATATGAAATGAATTGGAAGAAAACAAGGAGAGCAAATGAAGCATAAGTACGAAGCATTTCAAATTTCCATTTATGTTCCATAAAAGCATTATTCATGAAAATAACAACATTGCAATTGAAAAACAATTACTTTAAATCAAAAACATCTTGAACATCTTCAATCTCCCAATTCTTCAATGAGTCTCCAGTATCATCGTTCATAATCTGAGGCTTGGATCCTTGCATATCATTTTTATCCTCGGCCACCATAGAACTCTCAGGCTGGTTGATCACTTCGGATGGCATTGGAAACGAAGCTCTTATATGTGGGACTTCTAGCTTACTATGTTGTTTGTTTATGTTGAGTTTTCCATTCATCTGATCCTCTATTGTAGGCTCATATCCTAACCCACGTCGGTCTGTATTTGATGGAAGGACAATTGGTTCTTTAATGCCTTGTAGGTTTGTACCTAAACCTCTGCCTATCTCGAACCCATTCTTTTTCATGATAGTTGTGGTCACAGAATTTATATCTTTGTTGGGTTCCTCAGTTGCCTCAACTTCCAAGCTTGGGAAAGCTATCTCGGTTACTTGCTCAGCGGCCTCAATATATGGGATAGAACTTGGCTTTGTTACCATCAACTCCTCTTCTCCTTTAACAGTGATGGTTCTCCCTCCGTCAATAAACTTCACTTTCTGGTGTAGGGTAGATGGTACAGCACCTGCCTTATGGATCCATGGCCTTCCTAAGAGCATGGTATATGATGGATCTACATCCATGACTTGAAAGTTTACCATAAATGTGCACGGGCCAATTTCAAGGGGTAAATCGACTGTACCTAATACCTCTCTTCGAGTTCCATCGAATGCCCTTACTGTCATGTCACTATCCTCCATCCGTAATAATTCTAATTTCTCGAACGTGGACAGTGGCAAGACATTTAAAGCTGAGCCACCATCAATTAGAACTTTGGCTAGGATGAACCCATGGCATTTAAGGGTGATATGCAAAGCTTTTGGTTTGCTAGTAGCAGTTCCATCGATTTCTTCTGCTGAAAAGGAGATTGCGGTCATAGATTTGGTGATGTTCATTACATCTGCTACCCTTTCTGGGGACGCATCTGGTCGTACAAATGTTTTTCCTAAGACCTTTAGTAGAGCCTGGCGATGCGCCTCTGAATTTATGATTAGCGAAAATATTGAGATTTTGGCAGGAGTCTTGTTCAATTGTTCCACGATATCATATTCACTTTGTTTCATGATTCGCAAGAACTCTTCCTCATCATCTTCAGGTTTCTTTTCTATTACTTGTCCCTTTTTGTCTACCTTCTTTGTTTCAGTAGGAAGGTATATTCTGCCGCTTCGCGTCACCCCTCCTGTATTGGCTATGTTTGTCACGAATTCTTCCTTAGGTACTTTAACTGTCTCCGTGCTGTTGGAAGGAAGCTCTATTCGGCTGCCATACCTCCATGGCACCGCACGATTGCTTTGGTAGGGAAATGGTGCTGGCATGTTTATAACTATAGTTGGTTGTTTCTGAATTGACATTTTAGGTTGAGGGGTATAATTAATCGTGTAGTAAGCTGACTCGATTCCTTTCTTGCTGACTGGGCTTGGTGTTTCTGTTATTGTGCAAATCACTTCACATGCTTTCACAGGGACTATTATCCCAAAAGCAATCATTTTCTTAACCAAAGAGTTGAACTCTAAGCACTCTTCAATGTCATGCCTCATTTTTGCTTGGTGATACTCACAATATTTTAACTCTTGAGCCACCACCGCTTCATCTTTTCTTATCGTCAATGGTTCTAACTCGTACCCAGCTTGTTTAAGGTTCACATAGAGCCACTTCATCGACATCTTCATGTTAGTCAATTCCTTTAGAGACTTAGTCTCTTCTTCGACAGCATTCACTTGATGTTCATGACTAGGCATTGGATTCTTCACAATGGTAGAGTTCTCTCCTGACTTTAATTGGATATGGTTTGAATCAATCAAATCTAGTACATTTCTCTTGAACGCTATACAATTTTCAATTGAATGCCCAATAGCACCCATGTGAAAATCGCATGTGGTATTTGGATCATACCATACTGGATATGGGGGATTCATTACTCTACCTGGTCGAGGCCCCAAGAGTTGGGCAGCTAATAGATTTTTGTATAATTCAGCATTTGTGGTGCCAAAATTTGGCCAAGGGCGATTATCTACGGGTTGTGGGGCTCTTTGTGTTCCTAATTGAGTACGTCTACTTGGCCCCAATTGACCTTGATTTTGATTGCTTGTTTGGTAAAAATTAGACTGCTGTTGGGGGTATGATTTTACTGGTTGAACATAATTTACATCTGATTCCTTCTTTTTTGTGAATTGTCCTTTCTTTAAGCTATTTTTTGTACGGGGGCTTGAGAGTTTTCCTTCACGAATATCGGCATCAATTCTTTCCCCGATCTCAATTAGGTCTACAAAGTCTGTGACATGTGTCCCAAGCATAATCTTATAGAATGGGTCTGGCAGGGTGCGCACAAAGTAAGAACAATATTCGGACTGGATTAACGAAGGTTGTACTTGTGATGCAGTTATCCTCCATCTTTGGGCATATTCCTTAAAGGTTTCAGAACTCTTCTTCGCCATTGCTTTTAATTGTTCTCTAGTCGGAGCTGTTTGCAAATTAAACTTGTATTGCTTCATGAATGAGTCTGCTAAGTCCCTCCATTTTTGAACCTTTGAGTGGTCTAGTTGCATAAACCACAATAGTGCGGCTCCAGTTAAGCTCTCGGGAAAAAAATTAATTAAGAACTTCTCATTACGGGACCAGACACACATCTTAGTGCAGTACGACTTCAAATGATAAACCGGATTTCCGGTGCCATCGTACTTGGAGAATTCTGGTATCTTGAATTCCTTTGGGATCGTTATCTCAGGAGTTAGGCATAATTCATCTAATTCTAATGATCCCCAAGATACTGGCCCTCGTAAGGCGCGCAGTTGGTCTTTGACTTCTCCAATTTGCTCCTTAAGACTTGTGTCCTCTTTATCGACACTTGAGGCTGGGATCTGGACTGTGTATACAGGATCGTCACCAGGGTATCCCTACGTGGCGTTATCCCCTATGATTTGATCAGTATGGCCAAGTGCATTCGTGATTCGGGTTTGGGAACCTATCCCTTTATTGAGTGCAGGAACAACCACTGTCTCGTTCACTTTTTCTCTTGGATTGGCAGGTGCTGATGTTGGGTTAATTGTCTCAGCCTGTGTTTCGATAGTGCTAGGCATAACGGGTAGGTCTATTTGTTTTCCTTTCATTGCTTCTGTCAATGCTAGGATCATTTCAGTCATGTGAGCAAGTTGTCCTTCCAATGCCCCAATGCGTGCAGCGGTGTCATTTTCTGTTCTTTGATTGTCTTCAGATTGGCTTTCCATTATACTACTTCGTGAGCGGGTGTTGTATACACGAGTCGATGGTAGGGTCTGATTAGACGATTTTCCTTTAGGAGGCGCAATGATGAAGTTTTTTTTTTCTGAAAAGATCAAAAAAAAATTTTTTTTAAAATCATGTTATCACTGCTCTTTTTGAAACATTTCCCTATTGAAGCACGAGTGTTTTACTTTTATTTTTATTTTTATTTTTTGAGAATAAGAGGGCGTTTTCCCAAAAACTCATGAAGGTTTGTGACTTCTGTCGAATTGTGATGAGATTGTTGATGGTTTTATATAGTTGAATGAAATTTGGATAACACCAACATTTCTTGATGAAGAAGAGTATTCAAGCGAATTCAAACGATACCAACCAGACGAAAAAGCATATTTATAAAATTCGGATGACACCGACATTCTATTTAAGAGAACAATTAATTCAAATTCGAAATACATCGACATTTGCCTCATAGACTACATTATTATTCAATTACAACTCCACATCCCTAAGAGTTCCTTTGTTTCATTGTACAATTCTATCAACTCTCTTTCCGGGAGCCTAAACGGCGTAGTTTGATCTTCAATTGCCTTCACTCGTGTAGCCAATTTTGTCATATTTAATTCAGCCTCATTTATTAATTCCTCATTTTTGTCTATTGCCCTTTTATGTTGTTGTATGATATGCTCTATATTGGACCTCAGGTGATTGATTCGCCTTGCCTCGGATTCTAAGCGACTATTCTTACTCTCTAGCCTTGCAATTGTCTCGTCTCTTTCTGCAACTTCGTCTAAAGCTTGACTCTTTTCTGCCCTCAAGCGTTGTGCATCCTATTCAAGGTATGTTATTTTCTGCTGATACATATCGATATGACCTTGTTGTTCATCTATGGCCCCAGACAATTGGCGTACCTCAGACGTTAAAATGTCAATTTTGGCTTGTGAAGTACGAATGAGGTTAGCACAAAGCGCTTCCCTTTCCTCTTCTATTTTCTGGATCTTCTTTATCAACAACTCACACTCTTTTTCTTTCTTCCTTTTCTCACCAGCTATCTTCTTTAGTTCTTCGGTTACTTTTGCATGGTCGAGCTTGCTGCGCATCTTGTCTTCTTCGGTGTAGTCTCGAGGGTCTGTTGTAATGCTTGGTGGTTGATCCGCATTGATCATTCGAGTTATTACCATATCTTTCCCCCTTTCTTTAAACCATTGCGGGTATTCAGGAGTAGTCCATCTTCCGAATGGCCCTACTTCTTCGCAACTTTTCATTTCTATGTTTTCCCACGCAACTCGAATTTGTTCCCATAATTCTTTGCTATAAGAATCTTGATATTCAAATTCAACTTCTTTTAAACCTCGTGTCCTAGGGATGTATTGCATCCGACCATATTGTCTTAGAACCATGGCTGGGTTGTATGCTATACAACCTCTGGACCCTATCAACGGCACACATTGAAAATTACTACACCATAATAAGACACCTCTTGTTGCCACCCCAGATAAGCTCCATGTATAAGACGATGAATTTATAGATCGAAAGACTCTAACCCACTCTTGTTTATTCTTTTGATCAATAGGAGCACGTAAGAATCTTTCTACAGGCTTTGGTATTGGTCCATAAACTCCATACTTTTTCCCAAAGACATGATTACACATCCAAACATACAACATGTGTATGCAACACCGAAGATTTCCCTTTCCACTTCTTCGACTATGACTTAAAGATAGGAATGTGTCTGCCAAAATTGCTGGGATGGGGTTTACTCCATTGTGTAGTACTGATAAGAATACATCAATTGCTTTCTGGTCCACTATCCCCATTGCTGAAGGGAAAAGTACGGACCCATAGATTGCTAGAGAAAACAGATTAATGTATGCCTTTCTGTTATGACGCATTTTGGACTCATTCAGAATTCTTAAGATGTAGCTCAATTCCCATCCAATAGTCTCTCCTCTTTTTACCATTGACTTCTCTACCTGAACATACGACACCCCAAACAGTGCAGCTATCTTATTCAAGGATGAATTGACACGTCCTGGTATGTAGATTGGCTGGTGGTCGTTTAAATGCATATCAAGCATAAGTCCATATTCTTCTATTGTGGGGGTTGTGTCCATATCTTCAAATGTGAAAACTCGCAATGATGGATCCCAATAATTCATCATCACTAAAATTGCCATCTCTTGAGGCTTCACATACAGTAGATCCGCAATCCTTCCAAATTTCTTTGACAATGAATCTCTTTCGGTTAGAGACATTAACTCGTGATGGAATATGAGCTCTTGAAGACAATTGACTTTAACTGTCACTTTGATTTCCACTGGCAATGAGCTCTGATAGCCTTTAAATAATGCATCACCGTCTCGCTCTTGGTGGGCCTTCATTTCTTTCATGAGTTTTCGGGATGAACGATTGTCGGAAAAAGCCATTTTTATTTTTTGTGTGGTTTTGTTTTTTTTTTACTCGTGCTTCACCAATTAACTGAAAAGACAAAGGAATTATAATGATGTTTAGGAAGCAGAAGGGTTTTCTTTCATTTGGAGTGGAGAAGAATGGAATTAAGAATACAAATCATTTTTCCTTTTCTAAAAAAAAATCAAAATGGAAAGTAGAAAGAAGAAAAAAAAAGTTAAGAAATGACCAAAGCTGTTTCCCATATGACTTGCTTAAGGATCTTTGTTCTTCTAGGCCAACTAAGTGTATAGGTTTTAGGGTGGATTTACAAACCTATGGATATAAAGGTCCCTAGACTGCCCCCATAGTCGAAACTCATGGGGATCTCCGATTGGCAATATTGAAAACACAAGAGTTATACTCTCTATGAATCCCGTATTGACAAAAGAGATCAGTCTAAGCGGAAGCTTTCGTGATCCCCGCAAGGGATAGACCCTCTGCGACATCACTAGACTTCCTTCTATCCTATGGTTGCGCTCAGCCCGGGTGTAGGGCTAGTGTGTGCAAGGGATGTATTGATGCATAATGTGTGAAAGGATTAACCAATCTACCAAGAGGGGAAAATAAACCATATATATACAAGTGAATATGTACAAAAGTATAATGACGAAGATCAATAAATAAATAGATAATGAAACTAAAATAAATAAAGAAACAAAATGGTAACTAAGGCAAATATAAAATTTGGTTGCACACTTAGAAAATCAATATCAACTCTCGAAAGTCCCCAGCGGAGTCGCCAAACTGTCACACCTGAAATGTGACCGGCTGGCATTCCTTTTTAAAAAAAAGAATACTTAAAATCGACTTTCAAAATTGAAAACCAATTTTATTAGGAGCCGCCACCAAAGTTTAATTTGTTGGGAAAAACTTGGAAAAACCTTTGAGTTTGATGGTCTGCATTTTGAAGAAAGTGAGTTCGGAAATTGAACCGTATAGGGAAAGTGTTAGGCACCCTATACGTCTGATTTAGAAAGTGAGCAATTATTTCGTATTTGCCTTAAATTATCCTCCTTGGTCATATAAGAACATAATAAAGAAAAGCATCAAAACAAATGGATATGTACAAGGGTGGACTTGGCTAGGCAAAGCCTAGGTCCTACGTACCCATCGATCGGGATCAAAGTCCACGTAGTTCGTCATCTGAAATGCCGCAAGGGCCAGGGGAAAGACTAAAATTTTTTTGCGGGAAGAACTAAAGAGGTTCAAAATTAATTATTTCCATAAATCAAACGAGATTGAATAGTTGTGATTGTGTTTGAATTTATGATAACAAATTATCTTGATCTTTGGTTCTTCCCATTTTTTAAAGACTTTTGATTCTTTGGATTTTTCTTTTTGGAGATATCTAGAAAGAAATCGAAATGAGTATTTTTGGATTTGAATTTTAAATTTTTTTTTGGGAGTTTGAAAGAATAATTCAATGAAAGCATATTTTTTGGATTTTTGAAATTGTCTTGAGAATGAAAATAAAGGAAGTACTTTTCTTGCATGTTTGAAATTATTATGAAATCATTTGAAAGAAAATGTTTTTAATCTTGTGAAATTATTTTATGAAATTATATAAAAAAAATTTTGTTGTTTTTTTTTTAGAAAAAATCTCGTGAATAAAATTTAAAGGAAAAAATATTTTTTTGAGTTTTGGAATTTATCTTGTAAATGGAACAAAGAAACATTTCTTTTTTTTTTAAGACTTTTTGAATGGAAATGAAAACAAAGGAAACATTTTTTTTTGGAAATTTTGAATTAATCTTGAGGATGAAAACAAGGGAAATAATAATTTTAGTAATAAAATTTTTTATATATTTGAAAACAAAGTTAAAGGAAAATATTTTTGGATTTCTGATTTTGAGGAAGATAAAATCTACACAAATACAATTACATATATATATATATATATATATATATATATATATATATATATATATATATTCATGTAAGATACATAAAAATAAAAGAAATAATATGCATGAAAAAACACATATACATACACTAGCATACATATTTACATAAAACATGCACAACAAATTAAACCTGTATGTACACATATACATATATATATATATATATATATATATAAACTCATGTACGCACATTTTATATATATATATATATATATATAACGCACACCTATATGTATTTATGTAAAGTGCAAAAAAAATAAAATAAAATAAAATAAAATAAATAAATAAAATAAATAAAAGGAAAGAAATATGCATGCTAGTATATGCATATTTTTCTGTCTTTTCATTTGGGTCCCTATGCGAAATTTTTCCTTTATTCTTTTGCTTGATCTGATATCATAGTTGCCTTCATATAGGTCCCTCGGTCCAGAAAATGTTTTAATTTTGAATTAAATTAACCCCTGCAAACTTTTGAATTCTTTCAGTTTGGTCCCTATTTTGCATGAATCATGTCCAAGTCTCAATTTTTCTTTCCAAATCTGTCCAGAATTCTTCTAGGATGTTTTTGGGTCATTATAGGTCCATTCCAGTCCATAGCACGGGAAAAAATGAATTAAAACCAAGTTCTTGGAAATTTCCACGTTTTCACGGTCCATTGTGTCACTTTGCTTTTTTCCATGATTTTTCTGATTTTTTTTTTGTATTTTGATCTTCTTTTAAGTTCCAAAGTTTAAATTATGGAATGCAAAACTAACTCTACAAAAAAAAACACAAAACAAAAATAAAATAAAATAAAATAAAATAAAATAAATGCGTGAGAGAAATCAACTTACCTTCACAGTTGCCTTTTTTGGATTTACTGCACTCCTCTCAATTTTGAGCTTGTTCGCAACTGAACTTCACTCTTTCAATCACCACATTTGCTCCTCCAATGCCCAGAGTGTTTGTGAATAATTTATAACTGACCTTCTTCTTCCACAATACTCCAAAAGAAAGCAAATCTTTCTCAATTTCTACATAGAAAATAGAGCATGTATTTTTTTTTTTTTGCTCTTTCTTTTCTCCCCTCTCTTCTCTCTTCTCCTCCCTTTTTTTTTTCCTCTCTTTTTTTCCCTCCCCAAGGGAAGAAGAAAGTCCTTTATTTATAGTGGGAGATGGGGGTGCAAAATGATTATGTTAGTGGAAAAAAACTTCCAAGTCATGTAACTCTTACCTTGTCCTCATGTTCTTTTCTTGACTAGTAGTGTGATTGCCATTTGAAAAAAAAAAGGAAAGGAGGGACATAATTGAAGTACCTTGGCTAGGGATTCCTAACCATGCATGTGAAGGAAGGATACCACCATGTGTGTGTGATAAAAAAAAACATGTGACATTTTGGACTTTTATTATTTTATCATTTTTTTTAATATTTTCTTTTTGTTATTATTATTATTTTTTTTTTGCCTTTTTGTTTTAAGTATTTTTATTTTTTTTATTTTTTTACAAAAAGAAAAAAGAAATTATAATATCATGGACAAAATTAGGTGTTACACACTTTAAATTCAATAAAATACTTGTGGCATGTAAGACTTGGTCACCCATCAAAGAGAGTGCTTAACCAAATACTTAAGCAATGTAATGTCAAAACACATGGGAATGAATTTTTTTTTGTGAGTCCTGCCAATATGGAAAAAAAAAAAAACCATGCACTCATATTTACTTTATCTAATTCTAGAGCTAAACATCCTCTTGAATTAATCCACACCGATGTCTGGGGTCTAGCACTTTAGTCAACCTCTGGTTTCAGATTCTATGTTCAATTTTTAGATGACTTTTCAAGATCCAGTTGGGTTTATCCATTAAAATATAAAAGTGATGCATTTGTAGCCTTCTTGCAATTTAAAAGTCTGGTTGAAAAACAATTCAAAAGGCCCATTAAGATCATCCAAAGTGATTAGGGTGGCATCCACTCAGAATGGCAAAGTAAAAAGGCATCACAAACAAATTGTGAAAGGTGGGTTAACTCTTCTTGCACAAGCTAAGATGCCACTCCTCTACTGGTGGGATTCATTTCAAACCTTGATGCATCTAATAAATCACCTACCATCCACAGAATTAAACATTCAATCTCCCTATTATGTTTTATTTGATAAACATCCCGATTATAACTCATTAAAAGCATTTAGGTGTGCGTGTTACCTCAATCTTAGAGCATATAACACTCACATGTTTGCTATTCACACAAACTAAATGTGTTTTCCTTGGCATAAGTAAGCAGCACAAGGGATTCAAATGTATATCTTCAATAGGGAAAATATATGTTTCCCATCATGTGATCTTTAATGAAAAAGATTTTCCATTCCAATATGGGTTCCTTAATACCAAGAAAGAAGAATACCAAGTGTCTCATATACCCCCATTTCCAGGCATTGACTTTGTTTATGGCTAGTAGTGGAGCACAAAGTTTAACTCATATGAAAGTATGATCTTTGGAAGTAATGGAACTGCTTATGAGTAGTAGCTTGATCAAAGGTTCAATAACTTTCAATCTCAGAATCAAAGAAGTACTAGCACTACTGAAGAAGCTACTGTTGCTACTAGGCAATACTTACCCATTACAAACGAAACGCAACTTGAAATACCTCTGTACGTACATTCCAAATATTGATAGTGAATGTATTAGCCAATCAAGAGAGGATCTAGATAAGATCATAGGAACAGAGTTACTACAAGTAGTATAAAGGGAATTACTAAGCCAAAGCTATCATATATAGGTGTCATTTCTGCTACAGTGGACTTAGACAATGTTAACAATTGCCCCAACGTAAGTTTTCTTACAGCATCTCACTCTACTTCAATTTCTCAGCCTCACTCAGTTGATGAAGCTTTATCCATTCCTCACTGGAAGAATGCTATGACAAAGGAATTTAATGCACTTAAGAAGAACAATACTTGGAAATTAATTCCTTATAATAGTGACTTAAGAATTGTAGATTGTAAATGGATTTACAAAACCAAGTTTAAGTCTAATGGAGAACTGGAAAGATATAAAACCAGGCTAGTTGCCAAAGGCTTCCAATTGGACCCATGTGTGAACTTTGACAATACTTTTAGCCCAACTACTAGACTTGCTGTAATCAAGATTGTGTTAGCTCTTGCTACAACACTAAATTGGAAAGTAAAGTCGCTGGATATGAATAACACATTCTTGAATGGTGTATTATAGGACGGTGTGTATATGTCATAGTCTAGAGTGTTTGAAGATCCCAGTTATCCATATGATGTATATAAATTACAAAAAGCTCTTTATAAGCTTAAACAAGTTCTAAGAGCATGGTTCGAAAGCCTGAGGAAAACTTTGATTAAGTGGGGGGTTTTATAACATTAAGGGAGACACATCATTATTTATTCATCAGACAAACAACTTTATTTTGATTATTATTATATATGTTGATGACATCCTTGTAACAGGGAGTAGTGAGACTGAATAAAGTAAATTTACTACCAGACTCAATCGTGTTTTTTCCTTAAAGGATTTAGGCAATGTGCATTATTTCTTGGGGCTAGAGATAAAGAGAGATGATACAGGGATGTTTATATCCCAAAAGAAGTACATTCTTGATCTACTAGATAGGTTTAATATGAGAAATCCCACCCTATGCCCCTCTCCAATGGTCTCAGGTAAGTAATTTCAAAATGAAGGAGATGATTTTCTGCAAAATCCCAATGTATTTCAAAAACTCATAGGTGCTTTGCAGTATATCACGAATACTAGACCAAACATTACTTTCCTAGTAAATAAACTCCGTCGTTACCTTAACAAACCCACTATTAAGCAATGGCAAGCTGCCAAACGTGTTTTGAAATACCTGAAAGGAACAATGGATAATGGGATTCTTCTTAAACCTTTGCCTCAGCTTAATCTATATGGATTTTGTGATGTTGATTAGGGAGTAGCACATGAAGATTGGAAGTCTATCTTAGGATAATGCGTATGTCTAGGAAATTCATCGATCTCTTGGTCTCTTAAATGACAGCATTTTGTCTCTCGCTCAAGTACTTAATCAAAGTATAAGACTGTTTTAGATGTAGCTTTAGAACTTGCTTGGATCTCTTCTTTGCTAAATGAATTAAAATGTTCAGCAACTAAACTAGTAGTAATATGGTCAAATAACTTGGGTGCCTGAGCTCTTGACACAAATCCAGTATATCATTCCCACACCAAGCATTTTGAGATTGATGTTCACTTCATAAGGGTCAAGATGGCTTCTAAAGAAATTCAAGTTAGATATGTTCCAACCTTTTAACAAACTACAAATTGTTTGTCGACAAAGGCCCTTCCTACTAACAAACTGATATTCCTTCGACATACCCTCAAGTTTAAGTGGGGGAGTTAAAGCATAATGCTATTTTGTACTTGGCTACACTAAATACACTTCATATATATTGTATCTATACTCACCCAAACTTGATTGTATATTCTCAAGTAGTTAAGACAGGTGGCTGGCGATCCTTGAATTTAGGATCTAGCTGTGTAATTGACACTCTATATTTTTTGTATTCTTCCCCAACTATAAGCTTATATATAGCAACTAATGCATGAATAACAGATAACAATTCTCCCTGCATTTTCTCACTTTCGTATTTGTTAGAAATATAAGCCAACCCGACACAAAGGGATAAAAAAATGTTAGCCCTCTTTTTTTAAACGGGTTTAAAGATCTCTAGCATGGCTTGTCAAAGATGAGCTAGCAAGTTACATGAACCAGTCCATCAACCCTCCTTTTTAAAAAAAACTATATATGGACCAATAAAAGAAGCCTTAGAAAAAAATCCACATAAAAAAAATAAAGATTAGGAACAAAATTTTAGACAAATGTTTTAAGACACCCTAACAAGTTGTTTATATGTAAACACTATCATAGATTAGATTAAGAAATAAATCATCCAAGAACTAGATTATCGTAGTTCATATGAAAATTCATAGTTAAAAAAATCGGACTAAACTAACCAGTCGAACTAGAAAATCGGTGAACCAGTCATCCATCTGATCCAGAACATACCTAAAAATTGGATAAGGATTAAACCGGCCGAGTGTCACAGTCGGCTGATTTTTTCATTTTGAAGCTTACGAAACAAATAGAAGAAGAAAAAGAAGCCGGTCAAAAATATGATGACTTTTTGTCTATAGCAACTGAAAATACAAGGAAGAAGAAGAGAAAAAAAAATATTCGGAGATTTGAAAAAGAGGAGAAAAAAACTTGAAAGTTAAACTGAAATATCGAAGCTCAGCATTAAACTTAGATCTCATACTCTCTTCTACTCTTTTGATATTTTCCTTCTGTGTTTACATTCAGTTGAGGACCTAAGGTTGTATTCTTCTGAGCTGCGTTCTTCTCTTCTACTCTTTTGATATTTTCCTTCTGAGTTGTGTTCTTCTCTTTTTAAGGCTCTCGAAAGAGTCAAGTTGAAAAGGCAGAGAAAATCTAGTAAGTTTTGGGATAAAAGAGTCATGAAAAGGCTAATCGGTTTTCTCCTCTCTATAGACTATATAGTACAATTTTCTGAACTTTGTGTAAATTTAATACCCTTTTTAATTTTTCATGCTTCTCCTAAGAACTAGAATATAATGATTTGAAATAAATAAGGATGAAAAACAAAAATCTAAGAAAACCATACTTCTCCCTCATCTTAGAACCAATAATGTGGGAACTGCACTTCATCTTACTCTCCCTTGTTCCCTTCCTTTTCCATCTTCAACAATGGAGAAAACTATTCCAAATCCTGAACTAACTAATGTTTGAGATTGAGTAGCAGTGACATTAAGCCACAGTAAAAAGTTAAAATCCAAACCAGAGTAAGTGACAGATGGGCAACAAGAGATGGTGATAGATGCACGATAAGGGGGTGGCAGTGCTAGGGCTTGTGAATTAATAGAGATACACATATTTTAAAATATACTAAAAAAACAAACATAAGTCTTCTATTATTGTTAGTTTTATGTTTTAGTTAATTTCTTTTATCTATAAATATCATTATATTGTATTGTTTTCTATTAAGTAATGAGAATATGATATTGTGCATTCTCTAATTCTCTCTAATTTCCTACTTGGAAATATTTCTCTTTATTTATTTTCCCTAATTTCTACATGGTATCAGAGCCTGGTTCTCTTGACTGGTGAAAGGCTTCCACTTTGGCTTTCTTTTTCTCTCGCCCATGATATTCTTTCTGCCCTAAAGAATTGAGTTCTTGCCGATTACGATCGTTTTCTTCTTCCAGCATGATTCGAAGCCTGATTTGGTGATTCCATCCATTTTCCTTTCTTGGCTTCTCAAAGAAGCGTTGCTTCCTTGTACTGTTCGAAGACGATGCTTCTTTGTCTTTCGACTGATCAAGTTTCCGATTTGCCCATCAGAAAGCAACACTGGTTCTTTCTTTCTTGACCGAGAGACTGTGCGTTTTCCATTCCCTTCTGCAAAACTCTGCTCTGTGCGAAGATGAACCTTGCCCGACAGTGACAAACCTTGCTTTGTCACTGAGCCGTTTGAAGTCGACGGCTCCCTACAAAATGACGGACTTCCCTTTCTCTTTCGGCCAGATCAAGATTTGAATCCGCCGATTAAGCAGTAACTTCTTCAAATTTTGGATTTTAGAATTATGAGTCCAAGAATAAGGTGGGGTGGAATCAGATTGTGAAGTTGCTGAGTTTAAAAGGGTATAATTCATTTTTTGAGTGGGTTGTATTTTGTTCTTAAGAGGAAACAAACAGACTCAATGCATTTTGATTTTGTTATAATCTTGGTTCAGCAGTGCCATAAACTGTTTCCCAGAAGAGGTTCAGAAATGGGGCTTCCTCATCTAGTTATTTCTGCTACTGTAAAGAATTTAACTATGCTAATGGATCTTTGCTGAATGGGGATATAGCTAGTATGGGATCTTTTTTTTTTTTCATATGTCAAGTCGTCCTATGATGCTCTTGTTGTTTGCCTATCATCTTATTTGCAACTGGCCTTTTTGATATAAAGGCTAGAGATACCTACAGTTTATTTTCATTTCTTGATTTGTTTAATTGTTGCAAAGTAGTGAAATCGCATGATATAGATGGGGTTGATTCTTCAATGCATTATATATGTCAAATTGTTCTGAGAAAAAAGGGTGATGGTATTATTGTTCATGAAACCAAGAACCATAATCTTTTTTTGAGACCAGGGTGTGTCCATGGTGAGCATGGTCTGTGCTGAGGTTTCTTTAGTCCTAACCTATATGCATCTCTGTCTCAATGACTGGATTTGGGAACTTATCATATTATTTTGTATGTAAAGATTTTAGTCTAGCAAGATTTGCTCAGATGATTTGGCAGCATAATTTCTTGGAATAGAGGATGTTACCATAAAGATTTTTGGAGGTGGTGGATATACTCCTTGTTGGGAGGATTATGTTCTATCTAACTACCTATAATACAGTTCCTTGGACTTGAGCTAGGTTCCTTTATGGTTGGGTTTGTGCCTTTCAGTGCCATTTACTTTGAACTCTACTATATATTTGCTAGTGTGTGGGGTCACCAAATTTATGTGATATACAACATTATGTTTATTGTGTTCATCATACTCTTGGTTGTCATTGCTTTTATCACTGTGGCATTGACATCATTGCTGCTTGCTTTACTGTCCTAATTGAGAAGATATTAAAGAACTTCTTATTATGGGTTAATGAAGATCTTGGACCTTGGAGTCCATTTTTTCTGGCTTTAAGATTGTGGTGCTGCTTCGGTGATATCAACCATTTTTATATACATTTTAGTCCCCATTTTAGTCATTTTGAAAATTTATTTATGGAAAACTCTCTTATTATTTTGAGTTTTGGAATTGATTGGGTATTAATTATGTATAGAACTAATATGTTTAAATTCATATTTTTATGAGCTTAAATGGTAAAAACCCAATTTAAAACATATTTTTATCATGCAGAAAATAATTAGAGAGTTCCTTGCTGACATAGCGCCATGAAGACACTGACTTAGCATAAAATTTTGACTTAGATGCCACCTAAGCATAGACATGGATGAATTTAATGATGTGGTGTTGACTGGACGATATGTGGGGTCCACAATGCTCTGATTTCTTACAAAAAAATATAAGCAAATCTAGCTGCACGTTTTTTACCATTTCTTGCATGTGAACACAATTACATATTTGCAGCAAACCAAAAAACTAGTAGCAGAAAAATGGTAGTAAAAAATAGCAGCAAGTCCATTTTCACACTAGATTTTCTTGCAATTTGATGAACCAAATTGCCACCAACCATTGCCACCAATCATATTGTAGAAAATTAGCCATTGTGAAGACGATTTTACTCTTTTGGACATTTATAAATTGCCCTTCAAAATTCTAGTTTAGACATTTAGAAATTCTCTCATTTTATGCACTTAATTTCATAGCTCTCTTTCTGTAATATTTTCTTCTGTTCTTTTACTTTGTTTTGCCACCCAAATGGAGGGCTAAATTTCTCTGTATAATCAGTCTAAGGGTGGAACTAGTTGTTGTACTTGAATTCTTGGGTTAAATCAGATAAGTTTTTTTTTTTCTGTCGATTTCATTTTCATTTAATTTCTCCTCCTACTGGAAGTCTTTGATCTCCTACATGGATAGATTTATTTATTTTTACGCTTATGTTATTCAGATTTGAATATCTTAAGCATAAATCTATTATAAATATTTTAATTTTGTTAGTACCGATTGGTTTGACAAGTATGAATGATTATGACTTGTAATTATGATTTTAATACATGATCTTGGTTAGAACTTCATGAGATTGAACCATGTTGGTTAATGAAGGTTTTCCAGACCTCAACTTTGGTAATATCTAGTTCTAGAAGGTTTTCTAGACAATGTTCATGATAACCAAGTGATGGGCAAAAACTAGACTTAATATTAAGATATGAATTATGATAGCTACACAACTAGGAAAATTATAGACTGATTATGCTTTTGTTTTGATATTACCCAATCATATTTTCTATTTTGCGTTATATTAAATCCATCAACAAACTCCCCTTTTTATCTTGAACAATTATTTTGGTATAAGAAGTAAGGCTCCAAGTGAGAAAACGACCTAAGAATCACTATATTGCAAAACTAGCCAAAGAATTCAAGTCTAGACGGTTCGGCAACCGTAGTGACGTGAACTATTCGGCTTGTTCCATTACTACCATTTAACGTGCTAAATTACCTATTGTTTGTGACTCCTGCTTCATTATGGGAATACATATTAGCTTCATGGATAAGAATGATGCCAACAACACTAGCATTGTACAGTTGGTGTTCTTGTACATTTTGATATTCCGAGTATATTGCCTCTATATAGCAAGATAATTCTTGCTAGTCTACTTTACCTATTTGCAATCGGTATTCGACGCAAGTAATATTTTACACGTCGAGTTATAGAGCGTGGATTTACGAAGTGGTTCTTGAGAACCTTGTACTTGTTTGATTTTTTTTTGTACCTTGTACCAATTTTAGTATGTTGACTTTTTTATGAAGGTTTTCTTTGTATTTTCTTTTGGTGTTCTGATGTCCAAGTTGGCTTTGATTCAGTTTATCATAACTCCAATTCGAGGGGAGAGTATTGGAATTGTTATTAGTTTTATGTTTTAATTAATTTCTTTTGTCGATAAATACTATTGTATTGTATTGTTTTCTATTAAGTAATGAGAATTAATACTTTACATTCTCTAATTCTCTCTAATTTCCTACTTGAAAATATTTCTCTTTATTTATTTTTCCTAATTTCTACACCTACACCTTTTTGCCAGTCCAACTCACTTTTTAAGTGGGTGAAACAAGTTCAACCAACCGAATTGAGTCTGATTGATAGTTCTGCTTGTCCACGAATAAAACAAGGTAGAGTTCTTCAACCCCATCTCTACAAGCATGTCAGCACACTTTTAGTTACAAGAAAACTCTGAGGCCAAATTTATGGCAATTTACGATGATGAATTTATTTGTTTGATTACAAATTTCAACAAAAATTATTTGTTTCCGAATTTCTTAAACTACAGACAAAAATGCCCCCTTTTTTGTAAGTAGTTTCCTGTACTTATACAAATCAAACTAAACTGTAATAATATTTTTCTTTATCAATTCACAAATCAAACTAAACTACCAAAAATTAAATAGAAAATTTCAAACCAAACATTAATAAGTTTTTATCAATTTTTTGTTTGAATCAATTTAATTTGGCTCAGTTTAGTCAAATCGATTTGAATTAATTTTGAACACTTCTATACTCAATAAAATGAAAGACTAACTTTATTTTAGATTTATTAAACACACAAAGATAGAGTTCTTTTCAAATTAACATATCCAAAAATCCAGTGTTGTTTACAAGATTTAAACTGTTACTATCGAACCAATATTAAATGTTGAGTGTTTTTCTTTAACTAGTTATCGTGATTTATGAACATAATTATTTTTGGAATGATTCAGCTTTAATTGGTTAGTATATGAAGATTTTACAGAATAGTGCTCATGGAATCAGATTCATAATACAAAATGTGTTGACTCGTTTTCCTTTTTGACTAGGGGTGTTGGGATAATGCCACTCCTTAACATAGTATTAGTTACTGAATATTCAATTTAAACAGTAAGAATTGTTGTAATAGAACTAATATATATCAACGTTTAATTACAACTTTTTATAAATTAAACGGAAGTACAACAATATTGCAATAATTAGATGAGTGTAAATTAACAATTCCAAACAATTTTTCGAATAGTTTGAAGGAAAAATTAGGAGAATTTAGTGATTTGGACATCAAGAAAGAATTGGTTTTTCGTGGAGAGGTTGTTGTTTTTAATTTTCTCCTCGAAGCCTCAGAATTCGACTTGACTGCTGAGAAAAGAATTCGTAGCCACATAATTATTTTCCCAGCATTAATTCATCATGTTCCTTTTTTTTTTTGGTGAAAAGAGAGATTCATCATATTCCTTATATTCACCGAAGTAAAGCCCATCAAAAGACGAAGGTACACACCTCATTAATATTAACCATTTAAAAAGCTATGCGAATGCGAGCACCTTCATCTTGTAACAGTTTTCCTCAATTTTGACAATAATTCTCCTCAAATAAAAATCACTACAATCATGGACTCATTGCAGAAGAAGAAATAGTCACTACAACTTCCAAGTGTATCCCTACCAAGATATGATTATTTGTACCATGTAACTAAGAAATATTCTTGGCTCCAATGGTTACATATTAATTCTATTTGTTTCTTATCATTATTAACATTAATATCAACTCACTCCAGTCTTATAAATGAGATTACGTAATTCTTATGTAGTGAATTAAGATTAAAATCTTCACTCAAATATGTGCTCACATTTAGTGTTCTACTGTGCCTCTTCGAGAGGATTATCTCTAGTAGATGATACTTGTAGAAAAATTTAAAAAAACAAAAGCCAAAAATTACATTTGTTTATTTAGAGAAAAAAAAAAGCATATGGGTTGGCTAGCCCAACCACAATCCTTAATGGACTGGTCTAGGTCAATATTTTCTTGTCGTGATAGTACAATGACACATCTCAACCAAACACATGCATGTTAACTATTGGGCTCTACGCTGTAACATATTATGTTAGGTTGCCCATTTAATAGTCCTAGTATTTCTTTGATTGTTTAAGCTAAACATTTTTGCCTCAGACCCAAAAAAAAAAATTATTGGCTATAATAGGTGAATCTTTTCATGCCTAATGTGATTTTGAAAAACTACAAAGAAATAAAATTGCACTCCAATGAACAGTTTAAACTTCTATGCAACAGTAGGATTTTTTTTTTTTAAAATTGCTTTATCAAAAGTATCTCCTATCCAAGATTTGTTGAATATCAAGGGTAAAACTCTCTTAAAATTAAAAATTCAACTATTATAGATTTTTAAAATTTAAACAATTATTATTATTGCAACTAGTGTTAGGTTTATCAGTACGCACCACATATTTCATTTACGTGTTGGTACCATGATGCAGGGGATGCTGTGTATATGTAAGAGGACTTTTGCCGAGTGTTAAGTAGACTTGTGCTACTTAGAACCAAGAAACCAAATAACATAGAAATTAAACTAACTAGAGTGATCATCAAATAGATTAGATTAGAAATTGACTCCATTCGAACAATATAAAATTAATTGTATAATTTAAAAAAAAAAAAGAAAAATAATCTAAATATTGGTTGTTGAATTAATCCAACTGTTGATCTTAGGAGCTGGATACTCTAGCGCATGAAGGGTACTCGAGGCAATCTAGACCCAAATATGTATAGTATGATGGACTTCAAATTATTATATATATTCTTTACTCCGTTTTTTCTCTCGTATTATGAATTGCCTGATATTTAAATACCGAAAAGGAATGACTGAGTTAATAATGTGTATATATATACATATGGGATCAATCAATGTTGTCAATTGTTTTATCTCTTTAATTTTAATTTCTTTTAGTCATTAATTTCGCTAATGCATGTTAGCAATAATGAGGAATATATTCCATGCATTTGTGGATCAACCAAGGTCACGAACCTAACAATTGGACAAAAGAAAAACTTGGATTTAGTTAAGGTCATAATATATATATATATATATATATATATATATATATATATATATGGACACGTAGAAGTACACACTTTTTATGATTGTATCTTATATAAATGGCTAGAGATATTTGTTTGACTTATTTATTTTTCCTGGTGGTGGTCTGGTGCTTCACTATTCTTATTCTTGCAGGTACGAATAATGTCTCATAATGCATATCCTTGCCACGCCTAAAGTTCTGTTGGAGGAAAACAAAAAATAAAAAACAAAAGGAGGGGTGGAGTGTAGAAAGACGGCTGTTTGCGGCAATTGAATAATTAAATTGAATTGTGATTGTGGATATGTTTAATCTTGCAGAAGAATAAGATACGCATCGTACAAATATATGTGCAATATATATACTCTTTGGTGCAGAAGAGATATGTGCTACAACCTAATATGAACATTCTAAGAGGAAACATCAATATTATACGGATATATATACAACATCAGTAATGACCGGCAGATGCTTCCTATGGATATATATGGTGCTACTTTTGTGTAATGACGCTTCCTCTAAGAATGTTAATAAAACGCATAAGGCTTTCATATATATATATATATATATATATACACAAAATTGCAAATACTCTTAACTATGACTTATTTGTACTCAATATCTCATGAGCTTTTATATATTTTGTATATTAATCAATTTGCTTACTTTATATTAGCAAAGTTTTTTGTATCAGACTCTACTTATGACTTGATACAATTATGCTGACTTGAAATATATAGTACTTGGACATATATTTTTTTTTTCGAATAAAAGATAAGAAATAAAAATGTACACTTTTTCATTTAAATTACAACTTCAACCCTTCTTTTGAATATTGATATTTTTTAAATTAATTTCCCACAGATTATTTAAGTCAATAAAATTGGACTAAGTTATATAAGTGAAAACACTACTAGAAAAATGAGGTACAACAACAATTAAACTTGCTATATAACGAACAATAAAAATTGCTGCTAGAACTTATATCAGCAATTTTTTTTATTGCCACTATTAATTAAGAGCTACTGTCTGCTGCTACATCCTTGTTAGGAATACATATTCAATTACTAGTATATAATTGCTTTTTACTAATATCAGCACAAATGCAACCTAAGAGTAAAAAAATTGCAAGTAAATCTTTTTTTTTTAACATCAATATTTGCTACTGTTGTGTAAAAAACTGCCACTAAATTTCATTTTTGTTATTAAATACTAGTATAAATAAAACTAGTAGTATATGTTTTCAAATTTTAAAAAAATAGATAATTTAAATTTGCTAGCCTTAATAAAAACAAAACAAAACAAAACAAAGTTCATGTTACATCCCTCTCCCATAGATCTATACACAAGTTCCTCTCTTTTATAATATGATCACTATAGTCTCATATTTTCAAGCTAATCAGTGTGAATCAAATTATAGAAGTCCTTTGTTTTATACTACAACTACTAGTCTCTACTTACAAAACTAACTAATGGAGGACTTGCTAAAATAAAAAATAAATACTTTCTTTTCTCCTTTTCACTTTAGTAGCACTCGTGAGTCGTTAGAATATTATAACACTTTCTAGCACATTGGAAAAAATTGTAAGTAAAATTAGTAATTATTCTAATAGTGAAAAAAATTGCTAATGTATTATATTTTGAGTAATAATTATTATATTTATTAGTAAAAAATTGCTACTAATGGGCCAAACCCATTAGTAATGGGCCAAACCCAAATAGGTTATAGCTGAAAAATCTCACAAAGGAGAGAGGAGGAGAGGGGAAGATGAAGAGGGAGCAGCGAGACGGCATAGTAATGGGCCAAACCCAAATAGGTTATATCTGAAAAAGGGTTAAAAAGGTGTATCGGTCCAAAATAGCACCTTAAGCGGACTCAACGCACTTGAAAGTGGCAACCCAATCAGAGCCTGGAAAACTCAAGTGGGCTTATAATTCCTCAACATGTATTTATTAAAGTAAGCCTGAAAACACCGTTACTGATTCATAAGCCATTGACTAAAAAAGGGTTCGGAATTAATCTGTCATAACGGGGTATGTTCTGTGAATTCACCCTCACTTTTTAGGGGTGTTTAAAACAAAACAAAACTAGGCAAGCCAAAGCAAATTGACAAAAATTGAAAAAAAAAGTTTAAATCAAAATTTAAAATATGAATTTTTATTTGTTTGATTAGATTAAAATCGACTTAATTTTATATGTAAAGGAATTATATTTTGTATATATATAATATTATATTTATATATTTTATAATTAATTTGGTCTTATATATATATTTTTTTTTCATTAAAATTAAAAATAATATTATTATAAACAAAATCACTTAAAATCAAATCAATCAGACTCTATAATTTTACAAAATCAATTGGTTCAATTTAATTAAAGCTCAATACTAAATCAAACTGAATTTATGAACACCGGTACTCATTGTCACGCTCTTTACCTTTGATTCTCAACAGACATATTCCTGTAACTAGGCAAGCCATTACATGATTTATTGAGCTAGATTTATCTCAGTTAATTTTCGTGTGTTTTAATTTAATTATTTTTACATGCTTTGTTTGCACTTCATTTGTCGTTTGTGTATCCAATAAAATGATGTTTCGGTCTAAAATATGGCAAGTTATGACTAGACTCTTTTAAAATTTGACTAAATTGCAGTTAGAAAATTTTTGGTTTTAAAAAATTATACTCGACTCCTCTCTGATATATGTTTTGTTATTAAAAATAAATTTTTATATAACATGTGTTCTTCACATAATGAATTAAATTACTTAATAATTTTTACTTTTATATTAAATATATTATCATAATTTCATACTAGATATGAAAATTAATTTAACTTTATTTATTGTGTTAAAAGTAAAATTCTAGTATCGTATTTTGTAAAAAGTTAATGATAGATTAATTTGCACAAATCATAGCCAAACAATCAACGTTAATAGAAATCACAATGTGGAATAAACTTAATCTATCAATCTACTGTTTGTTGGTCTTGATAAGTAATGAAAATACAAAATAAAAGTGAAAAGAACGTATTTTGAACTATCATTAACCCAAAAGCAAATCGAATAATAATAAGTTCTTCTAGGAAGATATGATTGACTCTCAACTCATTTTTGTCTGATAAAAACACAAATGACCAGTAGTCTGTCCAAAAGTGAACCAATCCCATATAATCTAGAGAATCACTACCCATGTCCATCTACTTGTGAGTTGATCCATAGATTAATTCTTTTTATAATAACACTCTATCACTATTATTATTTAGGGTGATATCTACACATTTATTATTTTCACTAACATCTCATACCAAAACAAATATATATAAAATAGGTTCTTAAACACAAATTAATGAAAATCTTACATGGACCTAATTAAAGATAACATTAATATATATACCCAAAAAATATGTAGACATATATAATATTTAATATATCAGTCCATATATATATATTTATCAGCGTTAAAATTTATTTATAAAATAAATAATATATTCATACTAAAATAACACTAATAGTTAGTTGATTTAATCATAGTTCAGAAAATCAGACCGATCATTGAACCGATGAAAACACCAGTTCAAGGGTCAAGGGTTGAATCAGAATGAACCGTGATTGAACCGGTAGTAATTAAAAATTATTAAAAAATAAATAAATAATATATAATTATATATATAATCATAAATAATTAAATATCCCATAAATATAAATCTACAAATCTACAAATTAAATTAAAAGACTTAATATCTCATCATATAAATTACTAAACAATAAAGTTAAATTCATTAAGTTAACAAACTAGCAAAAATACATTATCAATCATCATAACAAAATTTACAATACATCATCAAACTCACAAAGTTAAATTCATTAAGCAAAAGTTAACAAACTAACAAGTAACGAAGATACATCATAAATTATCATAACAATCATTCATATCCAAGCTAGGATCTCCTAATGTACTAGCATCACCAAGTTTGCTACCCTCATCTCCACCAACACTAGCATCAGGTCCAATCTCATTAAAGGATTCCAAATTTTATTCTGATGTGACATTAAATTCTTCATCACCTAAGTAATTATAGAATAAACAAAGTTAAAAATAAAATCAAAAATGAAATTAATACTTTAAAACTTTGATATAACATATTTGCTACTGTTGTGTAAAAAACTGCCACTAAATTTCATTTTTGTTATTAAATACTAGTATAAATAAAACTAGTAGTATATGTTTTCAAATTTTAAAAAAATAGATAATTTAAATTTGCTAGCCTTAATAAAAACAAAACAAAACAAAACAAAGTTCATGTTACATCCCTCTCCCATAGATCTATACACAAGTTCCTCTCTTTTATAATATGATCACTATAGTCTCATATTTTCAAGCTAATCAGTGTGAATCAAATTATAGAAGTCCTTTGTTTTATACTACAACTACTAGTCTCTACTTACAAAACTAACTAATGGAGGACTTGCTAAAATAAAAAATAAATACTTTCTTTTCTCCTTTTCACTTTAGTAGCACTCGTGAGTCGTTAGAATATTATAACACTTTCTAGCACATTGGAAAAAATTGTAAGTAAAATTAGTAATTATTCTAATAGTGAAAAAAATTGCTAATGTATTATATTTTGAGTAATAATTATTATATTTATTAGTAAAAAATTGCTACTAATGGGCCAAACCCATTAGTAATGGGCCAAACCCAAATAGGTTATAGCTGAAAAATCTCACAAAGGAGAGAGGAGGAGAGGGGAAGATGAAGAGGGAGCAGCGAGACGGCATAGTAATGGGCCAAACCCAAATAGGTTATATCTGAAAAAGGGTTAAAAAGGTGTATCGGTCCAAAATAGCACCTTAAGCGGACTCAACGCACTTGAAAGTGGCAACCCAATCAGAGCCTGGAAAACTCAAGTGGGCTTATAATTCCTCAACATGTATTTATTAAAGTAAGCCTGAAAACATGGCTACTGATTCGGAAGCCATTGACCGAAAGAAGGTTCGGCATTCCAAGCTGTCATAACAGGGTATGTTCTGTGAATTCACCCTCACCTTTAGGGTGTTTAAAACAAAGTTAAATTAACCAAGTCAAAGTAAATTGACAAAAACTAAAAAGGTAGTTTAAATCGAGTTTTAATTTGGCTTGGTTTGATTTGATTAAAATTAAATTAATTTTATATATAAAAAAATTATATTTTGTATATATATATATATATAAAATATTATATTTATATAATTTTATGTCAATAAAATTATTTTTATATATTTTATAATTAATTTAATCTTTTTTAATTAATTTGGTTTCTTTTATATATATATATATATATATTATTAAAATTAAAAATAATATCATTGTAAATAAAATCACTTAAAATTGAACAAAATTGACTTTATAATTTTGTAAAACCAATCGGTCCAATTTAGTCAAAACTCAATACTAAACCAAACTGAGTTTACGAACACCCGTACCCACTATCATGCTCTTTACCTTTGATTCTCAACCTACATATTCCTGTAACTAGGCAAGCCATTACATGATTTATTGAACTAGATTTATCTCGGTTAATTTTTGTGTGTTTTAATTTAATTATTTTTACATGCTCTGTTTGCACTTCATTTGTCGTTTGTGTATCCAATAAAATGATGTTTCGGTCTAAAATATGGCAAGTTATGACAAAACTCTTTTAAAATTTGACTAAGTTGAACTTAGCAAATTTTTGGTTTTAAAAAATTATACTCGACTCCTCTCTGATATATGTTTTGTTATTAAAAATAAATTTTTATATAACATGTGTTCTTCACATAATGAATTAAATTACTTAACAATTTTTACTTTTATATTAAATATATTATCATAATTTCATACTAGATATGAACATTAATTTAACTTTTAACTTTATTTATTGTGTTAAAAGTAAAATTATTGTCTCGTATTTTGTAAAAAGTTAGTGAAAGATTAATTTACACAAACTATAGCCAAATAATCAAGGTTAATAGAAATCACAATGTGGAATAAACTTAATCTATTAATATACTATTTGTCGATGTTGATAAGTAATAAAAACACAAAATAAATGCGAAAAGAGGGTATTTTGATCCATCATTAACCTAAAAGCTATCGAATGAGAGTAGACTTTTCTAAAGAGATATGGGTGACCCTCAACTCATTTTTGTCTGATGAAAACATAAATGACCAATACTCTGTCCCTGTGAGTTGATGCATAGATTAACCTTTTTTATAATAACACTCTATCACTATTATTATTTAGGGTGGCATCTATACATTTATTATTTTTACTAACATTTTAGACTAAAACAAATATATATCAAATAAGTTCCTGACCACAAATTAATGAAAATCTTAAATGGACCTAATTAAAGATAATATTAATATATATGTTCCAAAAAATATGTAGACATATATAATATTTAATATATTAGCCCACACATATATTTATCAGTACTAAGAGTTATTTATAAAATAAATAATAAATACAATAATATATTCATAATAACAATTAGTTGATTTAATAGAAAGTAAATTGAAGTGAAAATAGGCAACTCACTTACCCTTGAAATAAGAAGCTATAGACAAGGAGTAAGATGCCATAAAGATTATTCACCCAATGCTCCACAAGAACTCTCACAGATTAATTACCTCATTAGTAATCTCAATACATTGGCTTGCAAGTCATTCTCTGAAGGTAGACAATCACTTAGCTCCAAACTTTAAGCACGTGACCAGCACGGTAAATGAGAACTCTTCACTACCGCAAGCCTAACACAAAGGTTCCAATAATCACATACCTTCATCATATTAACAGTCCATATGCAGGCATAATAATGATAAGCAAATTGAATAACATCATAATTTTAGAAAAGGTAATTTCATTCATACATGAAGCAATGTTCATTACAAAAGAGTAGCCACGATGTTTCTAAACATTACATAATCACGCACAGAAGTATGTTTTAACAGAATGTCTACAAACAAGGTCTCTAAAAGAGTAAAAAAAGGGCACTACCCACACCATCAATATCCAAACATACATAAAATCATCCCTTCATAACCTCAGCCATGTGACTATAGAGCCAACTCTAGAGTTCAATATAATGGAAATTTACGTCAAGCAAAACCTCAGAATACGAAAGGGGCCTTAGACTCCACTAAATATATGACTCACAGTTCAGTTGCAAACTCACACTACAGTAATAAGTAACCATAAATAGAGAAAACTGACTACAAAGTTCAGTCGCAACATTTATTAATTTTTTAAACTTTTATTTCTTTGTTGCTATATAATTTTTTTTTTCATTTTTTACCATAAAAAAAAGAAACAAAGGAGCTCAAGAAGGTATTTCCTCATGCTTCTTTGAAATTGTTTAAGCCAAAGGAGTTCAAAACAAATACCCATCCCTCAAGCTCCTTTGAATTTTTTAAAAAACAAAGGGGCTCAAAAAAAATTAAAAAAAAAAAAAAGCTCACCCCTTTGAAATTCAAAGCCCCTTCGAATTTCTTTTTGAGATTTTTTGCAAAGGAGCATGAGGAGTAGTTTTTTTATTAAAAAATTGCAAAGGGGCTTGAGGGGACAATTCTTGAGCCATTTGAATTTTTTTAAAATAAAAAAACGATAGGGCTTGAGAGAGGTCTCTCTCAAGCTTGTTTGACATAAATGTTTTTTTTTTTTAAAAAATGCTTTGCAATTTTTTTAAGAATAAAGGGCTCAAGGGGACTTCCCTTGAGTCCTTTAATTTTTTTTGATAATGTTGTGATAAATTTAATAGAATGAAATAATTAATCATGATATTTTAAAAGAGACTAAAAAATTGCAAGTCAAATATCTAACTGTGACAACTTGTAAACTTGAGCTATATGTTAATGACCTGATTAAATCTATTATTTAACTAAATAAATTATTAAGAATATCTTTATAGAAAACACTAAGATAATTATAATTTTAATAAGATAAAATAGATGGGCATAAATTAATAAAAAAATATGTTTTAAAAAAAAGATATCAAAAGTGATAACTAAAACACAAGGGTTTCCATAAAATCGAAGGTGGAAAAATGTTAACAGTTAGTGTCAATAATTTGTGTAACGAAGATTTATTTAAAATTTGGCTGCAGTTGAAACCACTGCTAAAAGTTTTTTTTTTCTTTTTGCACTGAATTACCTTCAAATAAATACCATTGATAAACTTACATATTTGCGATTTTGCTACCATGTTTTTTTCCCTGTTTTCAAAATGTTATTTTCTAACTTATAAAGCATTTTTCTTTTTTCTATTTTAAAAATAAAATTTCCAGAACCATTTTCAAGAAACATTCTTCCAAAACAATTCAACAAACAATTCTTTATTTTTATTTTTTTTAAACACAAAATAATTTTTAGAAATAAGAAACAAAGAAGCCATACTTTCTTTCAGATTGAAAGTATAATAAAAAGAAAAGCGAGAGAGAGAGAGAGAGAGAGAGAGAGAGAGAGAGAGAGATAATAGGTAGATCGAGGAATTAGATTCACCGTGTTCTCTTATTATTACTTTTCCTTTTGCCGTCTTTTTTGACCGAGATTCAAATATAATCTGTGATTGATTACACTTACCCAAATCTAGACTATCTTAGTGTTACCAAACTTTCACAACCCACATGGAAGCTTCATAGGGGAGCTTGAGATTACCTATCCAATTCCGACCATATTATAAATGATATATATGAATATATTCCGTCCATAAATCAAGTTCAAACTCAAGAATAAAGTAAATATGTGTTAGTTAACTGTCGTTTTAATTTTAGTTGTATAGGAGAGGCACCTACCATGCTTATATTTAATTAACTAATAATCAACATGTATAGTCTCTTCTGAATTAAAGAAGAGACTAATTAAAAATGGTAATTTCTTTTGCAGTATATATCTTACGACCCAAAAGTAATTGAAACACTACAAGAAAAACATAAATTAGTGACGAAATTTGTTTCTCGTAAATTCTGCAAATGCCATTACTGATTGGAAATTGCTAGGGAATCAATGACGGATTATAAAATAGAAGCTTTTTGTCGTTGATTGAATTTCGGTTGCAAATATTTGCAACTGATATTTTCGTGTCAAAATTTCGCCACTAAATATTTTTCCTGTTATTTTTAAGGTTAAAATATAACTCAAGTTCTTTTAATTTCACTCAATAAAAGATTTGGTTCTTACACTTTAATAACAGAGGATTTGGTCCCTGTAATTTTCAAAACTTCAAAAAATGATTTCCGGTATTAGTCAACGATTAGTCTAGGACATGTGGCGCTGTTAAGATGCTTACATCAACATTAAGCACCATGTCAGCGCCACACATGGCAAATTTAAATGCTGATTGGAATTTTTTTTTTTCACATTATCAATGCCTTTTTTTTCTCTTCTATTTTCTCTTTTCTCCTTTGCGTTCTCAATGCTCAACATTCGACAATTCCACAATCTCGCTGAGTTAGAGGACTATAATACTTCCGACAATGAAGGGGTTGTACGACGTCGAATTGAACCATGGCAGCGGTGGCCTAGATGTCTCAAAGGGGGAGGGTGAGGGGTTTCGGAAGCTTCAAAGCTATTTGAGGGAAGTTGAGAATGGCAAATTGGCCTTTGATGCTGAGGGTAGTGACGTCGTTGGCTCGAGCAGCCATTTTGGGAGTGGCGAAGGTGCCAAGCAAGATTCACAATTTCTTGCGGGGCTTGCAGATTTTGGAGACCTATTTGCCCCAATTTTACATTCGGACACTATGATAGGAGGGGTGATGGCTGGAGGGGTCTCCTTCTCTGGGTCTCTTGCGTCAACTCTATTTTGTGCTGAGAGAAAGAGAGAGACGACTCTACCCATTTGCCTCAATTTCGCATTCGAACACCGTGATAGTAGGCGGTGGTGGCTGGAGGGGTCTCCGTTTCTGGGTCTCTTGTGTCAGCTCCATTTTGTGCTTTGTGACTAAGAGAATGAGAGAGACGGAGAGATAGAGAGAGAAGAGGAAGAGAGGAATGGTGCCACCCATTTGCACTACTCCTTTAGTGAAGAATATCTAGTGATGTGGAAAATAGAAGAGAAAAAAGAAAAAAAAGGCATAGATGACTTGGAAAAAAATCCAGTCAGCATTTAAATTTGTCATGTGTGGCGTTGGGTGGCGCTAACATAGTGCTTAATACTGATGTAAGCATACTAGATAGCGACTTGAATTTTAGACTAATTGTTGACTGACAGTTGTCTAATATCGAGGACCATTTTTTGATATTTTGGAAACTAAATAGACTAAATCTTTTATTTTTAGAGTGTAGGGACCAAATCTTTTATTAAGCGAAACTATAAGGATTGAGTTATATTTTAACCTATTTTTAAATATTCCAAAACATAGCGATGGAACATGTTTCTCACAAATCATAATAAGTTAACTGACATCGCATTGTCATTTTTTATCGCAAAATTCCGTTGAATTGTCGTATCATAATGCTGATGCTCGCTGTGGTAGAGTCATGAACTCATGATCAATAATCTCACCCACACCACCTTGGGACCAAGGTTTCAAATTGCGGCCGCATCAGTGTGATGTAGCCGCAACATTGTGACTCTCTTAGCTCTCTCTCTCTCTCTGACTCGTGTTCAAGTAGAAACCGTGAGGGAGGGAAGATGGAAAAGTGAGGAAAGAGATGAGATGTGAAAAAGTGAGATATGACTTTCCAAGTTTCTAGTGGCTTCACTTGGTTGTAGGGGGCGTCAGATTCAGTGAAATACTGAAATGTAATGATAAAAGTGAAAATGAAATTGAAATGTGTATGAGTGTGAGTGGGACTGTGGGACAAATGAAATTAAAGCGGGACCAACATGATTTTGCTTCGTGATATGGGCTGATCTTGTGTTGATTTTGTGTGAAATTATAAATTATGAAACTGAAATGATGATGATTGGTCAGGATCTAATTGTGGTGTTAATTGTAAAATAATCTAATGATTTTGATCTGATTTTGGTATGAATTGTGATTTTTGTGTGTGATATTTGATGATGCATTTTTTAAATGTGATTTTTATTTAAAAAATATCTGATTGTGAGATAAATTGTGGCTAATTAGGAAGACAATAAAGACTTAGATCACAATTAGTATTGGTAATTTAATTTGAAAAATTTTAAATTTGTGAGATGCTAATGATTAAGAAAATGGAGATAAAAAAGAAAATTATGAATTAGTAAAATTAGAATACAACTGAATTAATTAAGAATGATCTGATTGTGAGATTAATTGTGGCTAAATTGGTAATTTAATTTGAAAAATTTTAAATTTGTGAGATGCTAATGATTAAGAAAATGGAGATAAAAAAGAAAATTTTGAATTAGTAAAATTAGAATACAACTGAATTAATTAAGAATAATCTGATTGTGAGATTAATTGTGGCTAATTTGGAAGACAGTAAAGACCTCAACTAGGATTGGTAATTTAATTTGGAAAATTTTAAATTTGTGACAAAATAGAGATAAGAAAGAAATTTATGAATTAATAAAATAGAGATTCAATTAAATTAATTAAGAAATGACCATATTTGACATTTGGTTAACTTTAAGATGGACAATAGAAAATAAATCTCTTTTTTTGTCATGATATACATTTATATATTATCATATTCTTAAGTTTGTTATATTTCATCAATAGGTACTACAAAATATAAATAATGCTGAGAAGAGCGGAATTTCCATTTGGAAGGTCTGAAGGTGCTTCTAGTGCAAATCTTGGTTGGCATTTTGGAACTCCTCAACCTGGAAATCGAAACAACATAGAGTGTAAATTTTGTGGAAAAATAATAAAAGGAGGAATTACCCGGCTAAAGGAACATATTGCACATTTTCAAGGTAACGTAGCTCCTTGTGATAGAGTTACCAAAATTGTTAGAGAGGGTATGATGAAACTTCTGAAAGATAATAAATCAAAAAAGAATGACTCAAGAAAAAGAGAAGAAGAATTTGAAGCAAGATTACAAGGTGAAGATGATGATGAAATATAAGGATTTATTGATGATGAGATGCAAATGAGACGTGCAACTCAAGAAAGTGCTAGATCTCATCATGAATGGGAAGAAAGACAATGATTTAGGCATCAAACAAGCGGGGCACAAAATGTTTATGATGAGGGGGGAAGTTCTCGTGGTCATGCAGTGGGTGCTAGTGGTGCTAGTAGACAACGTCTGTCTAGTTTAAAAGATACTTCATTTAATTTGAGGTCCGTAGATGTTGATCTTGTTAGAAGTCAAAGTATGAGACAACCAAAAATTACAATAGGTATCTTGAAGTCTCTGAGAAAAAAGTTAGAGGAAGCGGTCTCAAAATTTATAATATATGAGCATCTTCCTATGAACTTATCTAACTCTCCCTGGTTGCATAGTTTGATCACTACTACTGCTAGTATTGGTAGCTCGGCTATTAAATTTCCAACACCTTATGAGATTTCTGATGTCTACTTGGAATTAGAATACAAAAGCATGAAAGAATGGATCAGCAGGCTCAAAGATGCGTGGAAGGAAACATGTGTGACAATAATGTGTGATAGTTGGACGAACAGTATCAATCACATACATATCATGAATTTCCTTATCTACTACAGTAAAGGTACTATTTTTATAAAATCTATTGATGCCTCCAGTGTTACCAGTAGAAATAATAATTATTACTTCCAGTTACTTGATAAAGTTGTGGAAGAAGTAGGAGAAGAATTTGTAGTCCAAGTGGTTACACATAATGAAGGGGCTTTGAAAGCAGCTGGAAAAAAATTAATGGAAAAAAGGCCACGTATCACATAGTTACCTTGTGCAGCTCATTGTTTAGATTTGTACTTAGAGGACATTGGAAAAAAGTCCAATGTACAACAGGTCTTAGAAGATGAAAAGATGATCACATCTTTTATATACAACCACATTTGGACTGTTAATTTTATGAAACAATACACTGGAGGCAAAGAGATTATTCATCCAGTTATAACCAGATTTACTACACAATTTGTACAGCTACAATCTCTTATGAAGCAAAAACAAGCACTAAAAAATATGTTCATCTCTGACGAATTGAAAAGGTCCAAATTTGGGAAGGCAAAATCCGGACCAGCACATGATGCGAGAAAAATAGTTTTGAATGAACTTTTTTGGTCAAAAACTACTGATATGTTGAAAGTATTTGAGCCTCTAGTTAAAGTGTTAAGACTTGTTGATGGTGATGAAAAGCCAACTATGAGTTTCATTTATGAGGCTATTAATAGAGCGAAACTATCTATAGAGAAAAATTGTCACTATCCCTCGCATTATATTGATACAATAGATAAGCAGAGGAAATTTCTACATACTGATCTACATTCTGCAGGTAAATTCTACATATAAGATTTATTTTATTGCAAGTTATTAAAACAATTTGCATATTTAACTATTAATTAAAAAATTCGTTTACTTTTCGTTTCAGGATATTTTCTCAACCCTCAATTTCAATATGGAAGTTCACATGGAGGATCTGTTTATAAAGAAACATTTGAGGGAACATAGAATGTAGTTTCTAAGTTAGAAAGAAGCTTAGATAATCAAATAAAAGCAATGCAACAAGTTGGTGTATATAACTTTAAAAGATTTGTTATAATAAATATTCAAAATATAATGTTATGTTATTAGTATTTCTTTATATATTATTTGTTGATGTAGTTATTCCTTTTTTGAGATAAAAAAGAGACCTTTGATACAGAGATAGCTCAACGAGCATGGTCTCGAATAAATCCAGGTATGATAAAATTATTATTTTTTTTGTAAAAATATGATAAAAGATTTTTAGTTTCTAATACGCCAATTTCTATTTAAATAATTTTTGTAATGAAAATTAGAGCCCAAGACAATGTGATGTGAAAGCATTAATATTTCTATTCTTTGATATGATTACTACCAGGCGTCATGAACTTTTTTTTTTGGGTAGACAAAGTATTAATTTATCTGACATTTATTTAAATAAAATTATTTTAAATTTTATCCTTGATATTTCATTTTTTAAATTAATTATAGTTGGATTCTAATGTCTTTCTTATCAGTTAATTCAATTAATTTAATAATTTGTCTGACATTTATTTAAATAAAATTATTTTAAATTTTATCTTTGATGTTTCATTTTTTTTTAATTAATGCAGTTGGGTTCTAACATCTTTCTTATCAGTTAATTCAATTAATTTAATAATTTGTCTGACATTTATTTAAATAAAATTATTTTAAATTTTATCCTTGATGTTTCATTTTTTTAATTAATTATATTTGGGTTCTAATGTATTTCTTATCAGTTAATTCAATTAATTTAATAATTTTTCTAACATTTATTTAAATAAAATTATTTTAAATTTTATCCTTGATGTTTCATTTTTTTAATTAATTATAGTTGGGTTCTAATGTGTTTCTTATCAGTTAATTCAATTAATTTATAATTTGTCTGACATTTATTTAAATAAAATTATTTTAAATTTTATCCTTGATGTTTCATTTTTTTAATTAATTCACTTGGGTTCTAACATCTTTCTTATCAGTTAATTCAATTAATTTAATTATTTGTCTGACATTTATTTAAATAAAATTATTTTAAATTTTATCCTTGATGTTTCATTTTTTTTTTGTTTCAATTTCATTCTTATTGGTCTTTTCAAATATAATAATATTATTTTTACTTTGTCTAACCATTTTTAGTTATAGTATTTTTATATATTATAAATAATTTATTTATTTATTTATTTTGTCTAAATAGCTTAATGGTGGATGCTTTATGGTTCATGTGCTCCTGAGCTCCAAAATATTGCAATAAAAGTCCTTAGCCAAACAACTTCAGCATCAAACTGTGAAAGGAATTGGAGCACATTTAGTTATATTCATACAAAGACAAGAAATAGACTCAAGTATAAAAAATTACAAAAATTTGTTTGTACCTTTTACAACATGAAGCTGAAGATGAGACATATGAAGAGAAGAAGTCCAGAAGAAATAGAAAATAGTTTCAACCCAATTAATCTTGACTACATATTCCATGAAGATGATCCTTTGTCTCCATGGATTGAAGAGAGAGAAGAGCCATTACTAGACGAACTTCAAAATGTAGAATGGCTTCTTAGAATGGATTCTGAAGATGAAGACATAGAAGAAGATGATGATGACGATGATGATGATGAAGGTGATAGTCATGATACTGATGGTGGTTTAAGTCCACCAAGCAACAACAGTGGTGGTGGCAGTGGTGGTGGTGGTGCAGAAAATGTTCATGGGAGAGATGAATATAGAGAACAAGACCCATATCAAAACACTCCATATCCTATGCGTGATCAAGGTTTTTGTATTGATATGTCGTCTTCGTGATTACCACCCTACTGAAAGAGATGGAAGACAATATCTTCAAGATTCAATCTCTTCCAATTTTTCACAAAGTTTTAGTAACTTTGGCATTGGTGAATCTTCTCAAAGTAGCCAAGATTATTATCCACCATCCTATCAGCAACCTTCTTATCAAATTCCACCATATTATCAACATTCAATGAACCATCAGGAGCCTAATTATTATCAACCTTCTTATCAAGTTTTTCATCAACAATTGGAGCATGGTGGAGGAGTTTTTTATTATATTTTTGGACAAGGAGCAAGCCATGGTAATGCTGAAAGTGAAACTACAAGTTATGATCCTCCACGCCATTCAACCATGTGGTGATGAATGATTATTAATATCTTGTAATCTTGTTTGATAATTATGTAAATACATTTGTACATGACTTTTCACTTATTAACACATTAATTATCTATTTTTCTTCTTAAATTTCACAAGTAAAATTAATATATTTGTATAGAATAAGAGTATATATTTATGAAATGAATATAAATATTAGATATAATATGTTATATATATTTAAAATTAGATGTTATAACAATTATATACATATTTTGTATATTTTGTGCAACTAAAAAAAAAGTCACGACCGCAATGACCGCAACCGCATCGCAGCGACCCGCAACGCAACCGCAATCGCAATTTAAAACCTTGCTTGGGACAACCTCAAGCTCGTTGTGAAAGACGATTTACACCTTGAGGATTGAGCATCTGAGCTATTTATATGTACCATGTAGTACCACTTACGATTGGATTTCATGATCAGAAGTTGGCTTCAAGTGGTTAAGTACGTAATGTAATAATATATATATATATATATATATATATATATATATATATATATGTAGCTAGAGAAATTAAGCTGCTGGGAGACCTGCAAATATATTTATGTGAAGGTTTTCTGAAGCGTTGAAGCTTAGGTTAGGGCTGATCGAGTGCGATAATGTGATATAATATATATATATATATATTATATTATATTATACTTCGGTATATGTTCTCTTAGTTTGCATATTATATAACTTCAATGGAAAGTCATGAAAAGTGGCAGTCTTCTGCTTGTTTAATTTATATGTGGTGAACTGGTTTGGAGGTATTAAACGTAATATATATTTCCACTGTATGCTTTTACAGATGTAATGGATGCATAATAAGCATTAAGGAACTTTTATAATCATATATGTCTTTTAGCATTCGGTTGATGGTGGCGTCCAGACCTAAATTTAGCCATTTTTCTGCTAGTTTGAACCGAACCTTGAGAAGTGATTTGAATAAATAAAATAGCTATTTTTATATTTAAAATTATATTGGGAATCCAAACTAACTTTTAAGGAGTTCAAATATCAAACCAAAAAATTATGTTATCATGGAAGTTATCAAGCTCACAAGTTCAAGGAGAACAATCTATCAAATATCAAATATGTGATTTATGAGTGAATAATCATGTATTAAATTAACGGTGATTATTACCCTTTTTTTTCTGCCAAAAGGATTTCCATTAAGATGGCACTAAATCAATGATTACAAAAGATATTACAAGACATTTGTAGATCAAACTTGAAGTTCTAAAAAGTGATATACAATCAAGGGCAACACACTCTAACAAAACGTAACCTAAAACATTTAAAACATTACCTAACCAAAGAGGCATCACACCTCTTTTCTTTTTCTCATATTTGGAAGAATAAGTTATAACAAGTCTTCAACCCAATATCTGAAATTCTTCCTTATTAATTGACCCATACACCGTGAGCCATGGCTTGATTGATTAACTGAATGTGTGTTTAAAAAAAAAAAAAAAAGGCTATGGAGTACGTTTATCCAAGAAAACTCGACAGAATTTTTTACGATATTTCTTTGATCACAATTTTTATCACAAAATTATTTGGGACAGAATTTCTTACATAAAAAATCCCTGTTTTTATTCTTTTGTGGTTCTCTGTATTTTACGAATAATAATATATATAGTTGCAGTTGCAGAAACTCACTTCCTCAAGACTAGAACATCCGATATGCACGAATCACGATGTTTTTTTTTTAAAAGAAAACTATAATTTCGTAAAAAGTATGGTTAATTATAATTAGTGGTCTTAAATTTAAAAATTCGATTCACCATGTAACAAAAATTTAATTTTTTTTATATTTTACTGGGACTATATTTTTTAAAATAAAAATTTAATTGAGCATATATATAATTCTTGGAATGATCAGTCTTTGATTGTTAGTATATATGAAGATTTTACAGAATAATGCTCACGGATATCGGATTCACTATACAGAATACAGAATGTATTGACTTGTTTTCCTTTTTGACTCCGGGTTGTATTTGAGTAATGCCACTTCTCATTCTTAATATAGGATTTAATATTAAATATGTAATTTAAACGGTAAGAATTCTTGTATCAGATTACTTGGAAAGAGTTGCCCTCAACCTGTTTGGCCTACATGCATAATATAATAAGCCAATTGTTCGTGTTCTGTTTGGCTTGTAAAAGTATTTTTTATTTTTATTTTTGTTTTTATCTTTTAAAACACTTCAATTTTTTTTTGTGTTTTTAGCTTTGGATCTATTTTAGGAAATATTTTTAAAAAAATATTTTCATAAAACTCGGCTAAACATATTTTTAAGCCCATTATCTATTTTTAGTAAAAATAAAAAAAGAAAATACCTAAATCAAACAATCCTTGATGTCTAGGTCCATCAAGCAGGATAAATAGACCGGTTTATGGATATTAATTAGTTCGTTTTGCATTGTTACCTAGTCCATAATCAAATAAGGACGCTAAGAGATACTGTTAAATTATGCTAATTTTCTTTGGGACTTGGTTAAATTGCATTTACTAATTCTTTTGTTTTAAAAATATCATCCAACTTTCATAATCTTTTATATATACATATATATTACGAAAATCTCCTGTCCTCTCAATGAAATTAATTTTTAGTATAATATATATATATATATATATATATATATGCACTCCTTTAGAAAATAAAATTAGTCAGTTCTACTATACCTTTGTTAAAAAACCAATCCCTCGTTGAATTTTAAAATAATTTTTCCCTTTATTGTTATATTAATAATAATATTATATAATCTTACGTTATATAGAAAATTTACTTTATTGACAAGAAGTAAATAATAAAAGACATTTTTGTATTATATACTAAATTTAAGGAGAATTGAACAATATTTTTGAAATTAGAAAATATAAGATATAATTTAACCAAACTCCTAGAAAAATTTGCGCAATTTAATTTTCTTGAAGTTCCTCATTTTAGCATACATGCATGGAACATTATAGCTACGTCATGGGGCTTACGTAAGTAAGACAGCATCAGCACATATAGGAATAGGATTGATCAGAGAAGATCGTTGAAAGCAACTTCTTCCTATTCTAACTAACTGATGAACTATTCTGAATGTTAGGGATGAAAATGAATATATTCCGTCTGCGGCTGAAGCTTATACATATAAATAGTTACAAAAGTTTAATAATAAATGAAAGAATCTCGAACAAAGATTACTACAATGATTGATTCATTTAATAACTGTGCCGAACGATCTTGGCCCGCCAAGATAAGATTCTCGTAATCCAAATAATCTTAGTTGCCTCCTAATAAAGATCACTTTACTTTGGGTATATAAGGGGTACCCGGGCTTCTTACTTTGAAGCAAGAAACCAGATAACACAGAAATTTGTACTCTAGTAGTCTAGAGTCTAGTCTAGTGCTTATATATATATATTGTGAAAGTATTGTGTTTTGAGCAAATATATATTATATGGCACCTCCAGCAGATCTGAGAGACGCTGGTTTGGATGGGTTTGCTCTGATAGAGAAGTTCTATGGTCCAGGCAGAAGGACAAAGTCCAACAGTGGCAAGAGGGATAAGTCTTCTGAAGTCTTGAATAGCAAACAGGCTGCTGCTTACTATGGGGGTCTCAACATCATCCATTACCCTATGCCAAAGCCCCATAACCGTTGGGGTAGACCACTTAAACCTTGATTAATTACTCTTAAGCTCTTTGAATTTTCAGTCAGCTATGCTTTAAGTGGGCTAGCTACTGAGCTTGTACTATATATGTACTAGTATATGAAGCAGTCAGAATCAGAAACCTGCAAATGTTAATGTTTTCTGAAGCTGTGGACTGCTATCTATAACTTAATTGGAAATCAATGGAAATATCCGTTATTAAAGATATCTCCTCATATATAATATAATAGTCTTGGTATTCGCATCGTAGCCTTTTCCCATTAATCACTCCGCATTTAAATTTTCACTTAGCAACATTAGTTAGACTTCTCTTAATAGAGTATTTAAATTTTGTGACTACATTAAGATTCACACATAAGGAAAATCACCAACTCACATGATTCCAGACTTCTTTTTCTAATAATTAAAGTTTTGAATTTGAATCTTGTAAATTAAGAAAATTAGTTTTGAGAAAGTTTTACACTTTTGTGGTTTGAAATTGAAACTAAATTAGTTGAAATCTAGTGAATTTTCATATATATATATATATATATAGTGATGGTTTTAATTAAAAAAAACTTATATAAAATCAAATAGTTTTATTCTTATTCTCTTTAAACAAGGTGTTGAAATTGAGTCTTGTAAATGAAACACTAAGAGAGCCTCACACATTTGTAATCTAATTTAACTCGAATTAGATTAGTTAGAGTTAGGTTCATGGATTTTAAAACCAGACTGGACTGGCTAGTCGAACGGGTGACCAACGAGGTTTGATCTGATTACCCTAAAAAATCGTTTGGATAGTAAACCAGTATGAAATCAATTGAATTGATTCTAAATTCGCAAAATCGAGGGAACCGGCCGAGTGGCTGGTTCCACCGGATCCTCTATTTTTTTTTTTTCAATGTACTCTGGCGATGAAGAAGATGAAGAAAGAAGCTAAGAAGAGAGAGAATGATATATATGGACAAAGAGAGAAAGATTAGTTGATCAACCACCGAACCTCCATCAAAGTCGTTCACTCATGATCTTAGTGCTTCGATCGTCTTCTCGTTGAAGACTTCACTAGAGAAACTCTGAATAGGGAGAGAAAGAGTACATCGAAGCTCCAAAGAAAGAGAGAAAAAGAAAAAGCCTATCTGATTTCATGTGTAATCGCATGAACCTTGAGAACAAATAAAATAATAAAAGGATATTAAAGGTGCATAGGGACTGAGAAAAAAAATGAGAAAAAAGGCATGATGAATTTTGAAACTTGAGTCTTTTTTTTTTTATTAGGCATGGAGATTTAGAGACAAATGTCATAAAAAATTAGTGCATAAGATTAATAGAAAAAAGTAGGAATATATATTTTTTTTACAAATTTTATATTTATATATTTTAATATTTTTAAGTATATATTTTATTTTTTAATATTTTTTAAATATCACCAGTTCGACTGTAGTTCGACCACGATCTGACCATTGAATCTTAAACCGATAGCTCCATCAATTCAATGATCAGTCTAATTTTTAAAAAATTGCTAATAATTCTAACAAATATGTATATATATATATAGTAATTTTATTATAAATGTTTTACTTTTTCTTTTAAGACTAATATTTCTAATTAACTTATCATTAAGAATTAAAACATTATACTTAAATCATTTTGATTTTCACTCTAATTGTAACTTTTTCAATCGGTTAATTTATGCAGTTAGCTCAAATCATTTATTTATTTCATAGTAACTACTTCGGCGTATGTGTGAATGCTTATACTAGTGCCTGGTAAAAAATGCGTGGTCGCCAGTCAGACTGGAATTGCCTATAAATGAACGGTATTGAGTTAAACAATTTAGGCTTGTTTCTAACTCATTTAGGACCACGGGCCAAACGGGCTAATCTGCGGGCCTTGCAGGCTAAATAGGCTAGATCTTTTTTTTTTTAATTTTTTTGTTTTTTAGTACATTATTTAATATAAATAACCTCATTTTATCACATTTTTATATTTTATAAATCTTATATTCAATGAATACAGTAAATTTGGATGTAAAATTTTTTGTAATTTTTAAAAATAAATATACAATTTTTAAATTTAAATATAATTTTGTTAATTTAAAAGAAAATATGAAAAATTGAAGTTGTTGGTTTAAAAATATTAAAAAAGTAATGTTTTATATGTATAAATACTATTTAAAAAAATTAAAATTATATTATTTTAATATTTAAAAAAAAAAAAGAGTGGCTTGCGGGCCAATTAGGCAGGTTTAGTCTTTTTAAAAAATTTGTTTATTTCTTGGCTCGTGACTGTAATACCCGCTATTTTATTTTCTACTTAAATAATGAATTTGATTTTACAAGTGTTGAAATTGTAAATTTTGTGTGCAATATGTGTGTTTGATATTATTGTATAATGTGATGATGCTTAGATATGTGATTTTAGGCTGTAGGCTAGCAATGTGTGATGTTAGGCCATACAGGGATTAAAGTGAAACTCGCAGGGACTAAAATGAAAGATTTTGGAATCTTGTGGGGTGTAGCAAAAATGTGTACAAAGTATAGGAATAGATGGACAAAATTATAGGAAACCTTGTTGTGAAATAGAAAATGGAAATTAATTTCTAAAACTCTAGATATTATTTTTAGAATATATAGTTGTAATTAAGAAATAGTCTTATACAAAAAATGTCTAAAAAGAAAAATTTAATGAACTACGAAAACAAATGAAAAAGAAAAATCTGAAATATACCTTCCAACATTTGAAGTAAGATCTTAGATTTACATAATCTAGGATTGGGCGTTTAAGGTTGAATTTTGAAATTTGAACAAAAAGAAATTAATAAAATACAAGTTGATAAATTAATCAACTAGAATACTAATCCTATGAGCAACAGGAGATTCCGAAAGACTATAAGAAATAATTAAATAGATATTAGTAATAGTAATTAAAACAAATCAAAATTAACTAAACAAAATAATATACATATAATATAAATAGTAGTAGCAATGGTTAAAGGATAATGCAAAAGATTAAATAAAGAAATTAGATAATTATCCAAACTAACCAATCTAATTAGACATTAAATTGAAGGATAAATTATCCCAATATGAAATATGAGAAAAGAAAAGTTTTTTTAGAAATTTGAATTAAACATATTATTTTTAATTAGAATAATCTAAAATTTGAATAACAAAATCTATTTAAATTTAAACAATTAAATTGATCTATCTTAAACTAAGTTAGAAACCCTAGAACAAATACATACTCAACCAAACTAATCCCTCCCACAAGCACACTCTCTCGGCTAATTTTTTTTTTCTAAATATCAACACTCAATTTTCAATATTGGGAAGTTTAAGTGGACTTAACAACTAATAAGCAAGAAGAAATTAAGTTAAGTCATAATCTTCCATTCTATTTTAGCGATATTGTTTCTTTTGAAATAAAAAGAACAACCCCACATCATGTTCTACAGCCTTCACATAGTCCTAGGATCTGCACATTCCATACCCAAACAAGAACTCAAAGGGTTTCATTTATAGCAAGAATTAAAACAAGGTAAGAAAATTTATTTTCAGAAATTCTGGAACATTTTTTTTTGAAAATTAAAACGACTATATCTCTCTCTAGAAAACTCCAAATTTTTCAAATTACCTATGCACGGAAAGCTCTTTTCGTCTATTTTCCAGAAAATCTAAAATCTTTTGAAAACTTCCTACCGTTTGAGAGATATGGCCGAAACAGTATATGGAGGTCAGAAAACTGAAATAAAATAACTTTTTGTTTTAATTTCAAAGTTTGTCTTTCAAACATGCGATAGGAAAATCTGGCACATTATCGAAGAATCTTGGAATGTCATGCTATGGTTTAGCAAGGAACCCAGGTGAGTGAATTAACCCTTCTTTAATATTATCTTAAGTGTTAAAGTAATAGGATATAAAGATAGGTAATGACCATAGTGAGAATATGATTGGTGATGATAATAATAATAATAATAATTATTATTATTTTGTTTTGAAAAAGGATGCACATGTGATTTACGAGATGGTTGAAATTTGAGATAATTGAGATTATCTAGACTTTTATACTTGACGATTTATGATGTTGTATTTTATTATATTGGATGAATATTGTTTGTGCTTGGACGGGATAGTACCCTCTCTCATGTCAAGCGGAAAATCCAGGTAATAGGATGACTTGACCTCTGAGAGTAGAGACAACGATTCCTTCGGTAGGGAAGTGAGCCTGGATTTAATCCGTGAAGCGCTCTGACCGTTGCTGATGAGGTTGTGCGTCATGTCGGGTTAATAAAATTGAGGAAATTGGTTGAGCGAGCCTACAAGTGCTCCAGGATATGATGAGATTGGTTGAGCGAGCCTACGGGTGCTCCCGGATATTTTTCCATTGAAGAGTACTAGTTCCGTTGATCTGAATTGTCTGATTGATTTGCAATTCCTTGATGTGTATTTTTTCTTATGATTTTATAATTTTTACCCATGCTTTTTATTTTATTGCTTTTGCATAGCGGATTTTATTAGAGAGGAGATTGGCTCGCTCACGAAGATTATTATCTCACACTCGTTGATTTTTCCTTTTCAGATGAGATAGTGAAGGAGAATCTCCCACTAGAGGAGTAGTTGCCGTTGGACTGTCCCATTGTTGGATGTGTTCCATATTGTTAGTATTTTTATTTTTGTTAAGTTTAGTAAGCTCTGTGGTCAACTATGACATATAGGGGGTTCTCGGGTAGTTAAACTACTTTATTTATTGTATTTAATTTGATTCAAATTTGAAGATTTATTTTGATAATTTATGATATGAATCATGGTAGAAATCGAGATTTAAAACTACGGGGTTTATTTATGTTAATGTGACTTTGAGAATGAATGAAATATCATAATTTATTTTTTTAAACATTAAAATTGTATGAATTGATATTTTTTTATATATTTATTTTAAGTAGTATTCATTCATAAATTAAATTAATATTAACCTTAATTAATATTTATTCATATTTAAATGTTATTTCCTAAATATTAATCTATATTATATATATATATATATATATTTTTTTTTCAAACTCTGATTTTTCTCTATTTATGTACGCTAAATATTTTATATGAATAACATAAAAGGGGTAAAAATAGAGTTGTTAATTAGGCTTACGGTGACATAGGATTCGTGTCACCGTGTCGGGAATTTGGGTCGTGACAGTGACGGATCGGGTAGACCTATCTAACAGTACTAGCTTCAACACATAAATAGGGTTTGCTTTCATTTTGATCAAAGATTTAGTATTACTTTCATATCACATAATTTATTATAAGTTTTTTAAAAAAGAAATCACATAATTTAACTTATATATATAGCAGAGTTGAAACTTAAAGGTTATGTTCAGGTGTGCAAATAAGCTAGATTATAACTTATTTGACTAGCTTATAAGCTCATTAGAAGTGGTCGATAAATGAATTTATTTTAGTAGCTTATAACTTATTTTAAAACACTACTTTGAGTAATTTATAATTTTTAATTTTTTGTTCCTATTTTACCCTTATCACTTTATCGAAATACCCATTATATCTGTAAACTTATTATAACCTAAATCTCCAAATTTCTTCACTTGTTTGTGAATTTTTTTTATTTTTAATTAATTTTTTATCTTTATTATATTTTCATATATATATATATAATAAAATATATAAATATATTACATATAATTTACAAATAAAAAACTGATATATTTATTTGTATTATTTTGGGATTATAAAATATATGTCATTTTATATTTTTTCAACTACTTTAACAGTTACTTTTAATTATCAAATACTTCTAATTCAATAAGCTAGCTTAATAGCTTTCACCTTTCAACTTTCAGGTAAAAATTAGCTTATAAGTTTTCACGTAACTTTTAAGCTTTTAGCTAGTTTATCAGTTAATTTTACCGAACAAAGTCAAAATTTGGTCAAGAATCGCTTGTTTGTTAAAATATAGCAATAATATTAATTAAAATTTTAGTATTATAAAAACAAAGTAAATTTTTCTTTATCAATTATAGCTTTGATGATAAGATACGTATTAACTTGTGGTTAGTGTTTACTACATATCATTACAAAGATACATTGGAGTATATATCTTCAAATCCTCAAACTGATTTTATATTCCCAGTTTCGAAAGGTTCACATCTGAAAAGAATTAGAATAATATTAATATAGATGGAGGTGGAATATGTTTGATATTGATTCAAGTTTCAGGCAACGGTCTGCTCCGACCACACGGTTATGTCCCACGTCTTATTTTGGCCCTTTAACGATGTGCCTTCGATGCTTGATATTTTTTGACTTCATGTAATATAGACTACATAGTGTTTATCTTAGCTTTTAGCATTAGAGTGTCAAAGTTGTTAAGAAGAAGATCCTTTATCACTTAGTAAAAAATGTGTTCCTAGATACCTTAAGTCGTTTTGAACAATATCTTTAGACATTTAAAGTCATTCATCGATCAAGGAGTCATCCCTACTTAATAAAAATAGACATCCTAATTCTTTTTTTGTTTGGTAAGAGGAAAATTTCATTAAAACAGACATCCTAATTTATTCTTTAATTAAAGGGGTCCTTTCCTCTTAGTAAAAAGAATGTCCTTAAAACACTCCTAATACCTTAGCTAAAAGGGTGCTCCCCACTCAATAAGAAGTCCTCAAGCACTTCGAAGGAGGTCCCCTTACTTAGGAACAAGGCAGGATTTCAATCAAGAATAGACTCACATAGAAGGAGTATCTATTTTCATTCACAACAAACACAACCTCTCTCTCTCTCTCTCTCTCTCTCTCTCTCTCTCTCTCTCTCTCTCTCTCTCTCTCTCTCTCTCTCTCTCTCTCTCTCTCTCTCTCTCTCTCTCTCTCTCTCTCTCTCTCTCACAAAGGGGAGAATCCCTACACAGTGTCCTATTTCATTCAAAGAAAGAGACTATTCAAAAAGAGGGTTTACTCTTTTTAAGAAACAAAAATGCCCAATAAATTCGTTTGTGGAATAATAAGCATACACGAGTCCGATGCTCAAGTGTGTTAAGTCTTTCTAGAAATAAATAATTTGATTCTTAAAAGTTTTTTATTTGTAAATTGTCTCTCAATGTCACATCACAACCACCTCACCACTAAACATAACACATTAACAAATAAATTAGTTTCTAAATGCCACTTCACTATCACTTCATCACTTCATCACTTAATATAACACATTAAGAATTGAGATTCACTTCAGCTCGTTAGAGAAAATCTTGTCTGTTGAATCTAATAGATTGTTGTGACTTCTTTAGCCTCCCCCAGTGCGCTGAAGGGGATCGGTACTCACACATTAACAGACCCGTCAATATTTGACAACATTTACTGACAAAAGGATTAATGAGTATAACAATCTGAACTTTCAGGGACTAAGGAATGTCATGCTTATCCTCCAAGGATAATCAGGTGTATCTTTTAAATACTAAAAATAAAAAATAAAAAATAGATTTAAAAATGTATTTGGTTGATTTTAATGAAAATATTTTTTAAAAAATATTTTTAAAAATAGACTCAAATTTAAAAATACCAAAAAAATATTTTTAGTGTTTCAAGAAATAAAGATTAAAAATAAAAATAAAAAATATTTTTACAAATTAAACAAATATTAAAATACAAATTATAGTTGAAGCAGTGCAATCATAACAATAAAAAGAAAACAAAAAAGGAACAAAGGTGGAGCGAGGAATTAGATTCTCCGTGTTCAATTATTTTTACTTTTTTTCTTTTTCCGCCTTTCTTGACTGAGATAATTTGAGTTGAATATAATCTGCAATCTATGACACTAATCCAAATCTAAACAATATTGTGATACCAAACTTCCACAAAACGATTATGGAAGCTTCACAGAGGAGCTTGAGATTACCTACTTCTATATGAATATATTCCGTCCACAGATAATAACGCTCAAGAACAAAATGAATATTAATTAACGTGTTAGTTACATGTATTTGGAGGGTTCCTAAAATGCTTATATTTGATAACTAATATTCGACATGTATATTAGTCTCATCTGAAATACAAAAAGACTAATTGAGAATTGATGGTAATTTCATTTGTAGCATCTGATACCACCCAAAAGTAACTAACACTAATGGAGAACGGTCACTTTCAGATTCTAGTGATTAAACATTAAAGAACTTTTCTAATGATTAATAGGTATGTTTTTTGGTTCTGGCCATATGGTGGTGTATTGTAAACCAAAATTAAGCCAATTTTCCGCCAGTTTGAATGTTTAAATGATTCCCAATAATATAATCATAGTTCGTTGTCTCTCATTTTTGACAATTGATAGCCTTGTGTCCAAAATGCCTAAAATTATTTGGTTTGGCTCCATTATATATTCTTTATAAGCCACTATATTCTTTTTTAAGTGGTCTGATTTATTTGTGACACGCTCAGACACTTTTTTTTTTTTAATTTGCTTGTTTGAGCCCTTCTCATGAAGTCTTATTTCTTCTTATTAGGCTTCAAGTCCTGGGTTACAAGTCAATATCTTTTTCGGTTTTTTACATTATTGTTGGACTTCTCTTCATCTTAGACCGTGGATCTCCATAAGTGCTCTGATACTATGTTGAAAACTTGATAAATTTGATTAAGTGCGATGGTTAGTCTTGTATCCAAAAAGTCTAAGATAATTTGTTATAACCTCACACTTGTAAGCCACTACATTTTTCTTAACCCACGGAGATGAGATTCTTTCCAACAGACTAGTCCATATCCAAATTAATAGGTTTAATTTGTTTCACCTGCACCGTTGGTGTTTTACTTAGAAAAAGGCTAATTAATTATGACTTAAATCATCAACTATCAAGTGTGTCAGTTTATGAGTATGGTATATCAAAATTATGGTGATTACTTATATTGGAATGTGAGTTCGTTATGGCTTGATTATTGAATGTGTATTTTTTTGGAAAAAAAAAATCAATGGAGTACGTTTTTTTTTTTTTAGGAAAGAGAGAACTGAGAACATTAAAAATAAAAAAAAATTGAAAAAAATCGCCAACTTCTAAAAGACACCATGGAAGCATAATTTACAGGGGAAAAAAAGCCAAATAAACCTTTTCGTAAGCCTCATCCCTAAAACTGGCAATCTCAGCTAATTTGGCCCATAGGGAAAAAAAGAAAAGAAAAGAAAAGGTTTGGCCAAGTTGGCTATTATTTTTAAACAGGCTTAAAGATCTTTAGTCTGACTTGTCAAAGTCAAGCTAGCAAATTAAATGAGTTAGTCCACCAGTTCTTTTTTTTTTTAATTAAATATGGACTAAAGAAGCCCAAAAAAGAAAAAAATCCAAAAGAAGTCCATTATTGGAGTCTCAGAAAAAGAGGGGAAATGTGTTTGTTTGAACATTTCATATTTTTAGTTTTATTGAAAATAGAAAATGTATTTGAAAGTATGTTTGATTAAATTTAATAAAAATATTTTTTTAAAAATATTTCTTAAAATAGATTCAAATATGAAAATATAAAAAAAAATTTCAATATTTCAAGAAATAAAAACTAAAAATAAAAATAAGAAACATTTTCATGAACCAAACAGAATATGTTTTGTGTAGTAATTTATCAAACTCAATCTCAAGAAGAACAAAATAAAGAAGGATTAAATTTTAAGCATAAAAAAATATTAAAGTTGAGAACGAAATTTTAGACAAATGTTGATTAGATTAAGAAATAAATAATCTAAGAACCATACAATCGTAGTTTATCCGTAGATTTAATAACTTTTTTTTTTTCATGCTTCTCCTGAGAACTAGAATAAAATGGTTTGAAATAAATAAAGGTGAAAAACAATATACAAGAAAAACTATTTCAAATCCAGAACCAACAATCTAAGAAAACTATTCCTCTCCCTCATCTTAGAACCAAATCTGGGATCTGCGCTTCATCTCTCCCTTGTTACCTTCCTTTGCCATCTTCAACAATAGAGAAACTATTCCAAATCCAGAACTAATGTTTGAGACTAAGTGGCGGTGACATTAAGCCACAGTAAAAAGTTAAAAGCCAAAGCAGAGTAACAATAAGTGACGGATGGGCAATGAGCGGCGGGGATGATGCGCGATAAGGGGGTGGTGGTGTTAGGGCTTGTGAACTAACAAAGATGTACATATTCTGAAATACACTAAAATAAAAATTAAAGTCTTCTATAACAAGAGAGGATCCCTACACCCTTTTGGAATTCCAACCAATCGAGTTGAGTCTTTTTTATAGTTCTACTCGTCCGAAGAGCAAAACAAAGTGGAGTTCCTCAATCCCATTTCTACAAGCAAGCCACCACACTGATTGGAGTATGTTTAGTTACAAAAGAAACTCTTGAGCCCAAATTTATGATAATTTACGATGATGAATTTATTTGTCTGATTACAAATTTCAACAAAAATTATTTGTTGCCGAATTTCTTAAACTACGGACAAAAATCCCCCCTTTTCTTTTGTACCTAGTCTCCTGTACTTATAGGAATCATAATATATATATATATATATATATATATATATATATATATATAATTGCTGAAGTGCTCTTTCTCAGTAGTATATCGATATGCACAATGTTTTTTTTTAAATAACTTCTTAAACAAGTAAGTATAATTTCCTAAAATATGGTTAGTTACCCGGTGGTCTTAAATTTAAATATTCGTTTCATCCTTTAACAAAAATTTACTTTTTGTTTTTTTAATACTTTTGCAAGTTCTACATGTATATATTCTCTTCGCAAGATCAGAAGAACTAAATGAAAATTAAGACATAAGTATTATATCCCAATATCACCTTACTGAAATACCATATATAGCAAAATGCAATTTCTGCCTTTGCAACCACTAAAAAATCCTTTCTCCTCTCAAGAAAAACGATGCTCCGACTAATTGGACCATGTCGTATCGGGGCTTACCTAAGCATAAGATGGAGATGGAAAGTTCATATTTTACTGTTTTTTTTTTAAAGTTTAACTGAGATATCTATATATCCACTCAATTATGGGGTGCTGATCAGTGGTCGATTTAGACGGTTTTAAGTAAGATTTAGGAAATTAAATCTGTTATTGAATTGGTGAAAACACTTATTCAAGTGATAGTCGAACCAATGTTATTTAAAATATATAATTAAATATTATAAATATAAATTTATAAATTCAATTAAAAATAAAATTTGATATCAAATTATACAAAACAACATTTACAATCAAAAGTTCACAATAAAAATTGACTAACAAAAAAAATATTATTAATCAAGATGATATTAATTCATAACAAATTTGTAAAATATCCAAAATATTCACAAAAAATAACATAGTTTTTTACAAATTACTGTTATTTTAATTAAATATTTATATTTTATACTTTAAAAATAATTTTTTTAGTAAAATATTTTTACATAAATTATTTCTATTTGTATTTATAATATTAATAAGCAAACCCCAATTACACTTTATCACATATTCCCACGCTGCCCAAAGAAGGACGGAGCGGACAAATCCCCTAATGTGCATTGCCTAGGGAATAATAAAGAAGACAAGTATTAAAGTGATTTACTTTCTTTTGAATTTGAAGGCATTCGCGCCTCTCTCAAGCTTAGACATTTGAGGCGTGGACGGTGTAGATCGTCTAGTGCACAAAAGTTGTAGGTGCTAAATCCGCACGATTCAAGGTCTAGATTGTGTAAGGCCAATTAATGAAATGCTACGTTTTGTTTTTTTTTTCTCTTCAGTGTTCCTCCTCGTGCCTTGTCCAATTTGTGATTTGAGACTCGAATCTCAAACCCAACTTGTTCGCTTTTTAAAAAAAAAAAAAAAAGTTGGCCAATCGTCTGTCAACACATGGCAGTGGGAACCACATCCTTCTTTTTCTTCCTTGCCAAGCACCAACCCCCTGAAGGAATTAAAACGATTAAATTTCTAATCCTAGATCGATGTAGGTACAAACTACAGCATATTAAATAATAGAACATAAAAGGGATGAACAGAACATGTACCTGGCATTATTGCGCTATCCATCTCGAACAGTAGAACAGAGGGAATTTTAGGGTTGTGTGAGAGTGGTACTACTCTCTGTCTGATAAGTTCTGCTAGGGTTAGACTGATTAATGGGATGTCACTCTATTTAATATCAGACGAGAGCAGAGACTTATCAACAGGCTATGTGATTGGCCCAACCCATCACGGGCCATTCACAATATAGAAGCCCAATTATAATATTCATATATTAAAGGCTATATATTAGAATAATATAGTTAATATGTTAATGATTTTTAATAATTGATTAATGCATATCCAAAATAGGATATATATTATATTAAATTTCAACAATTCTCCCACTTGGATAGCAATAGTCAATTATTAAAATGCAATAATCATTAAGGCTAAAATACCAACTATATTTATAGCACATGTCAAGAAACATGAGCTTTAACGATGCAGAAATAGTATCTGATAGGGAAGTAAATCATACAAAGTAAAAGCCCACATTTCATATAAAGAATAATGAATACGGATAAGCATAATTAATTAAAAGAAATATGCAATCCAAGAATAGTCCAAGCATCTGAAAATGCTAAAAGAGATATGATAACAAAAGTGACGTCATCTCATACATATCTCATAAGAATAACAATCAAGTAAATGTAAAATTTCAGACTCCCACTAACCTAAAACATCAAAAGACTTAACTAATCTCATATAGGTTACATGATTCTGAAAAGCTTTAACAGTTAAGTCTTTAGTTAGTGGATCCGCCAACATATTTTCTGTAGCGAGATGTTCAATACGAGTCTGAAACTCTAGAATTTTTTTTCTAACAAACAGATATTTGATATCAAAGTGCTTTGATCGAGAAGAGCTTCTGTTGTTTTGAGAGAAATGAACAGCAGCAGTGTTGTCGCAGTATATCACAAGTGGCCTAGAAATGCTTTCAACAATGTGAAAACCAAAGATTAAGTTTTTCAGCCACACGGCTTGAGAAGTAGCCTCATAGCAAGCAACATACTATGCCTCCATGGTAGAAGTAGCTGTAAGAGTCTGTTTAACACTCTTCCAAGAAATAGCTCCTTCTGCCATCATAAAAATAGAGCCGGAAGTAGACTTACGGTCGTCAGGGCAACCTGCAAAATCAGAATCAGAATAACCGATAATCTGAAGTTGATCAGACTTCTTGTAGTTCAACATGTAATCCTTGGTTCCCTGCAAATATCTCATGACCTTCTTCACGGCTTTCCAATGACCCAAACCTGGGTTGCTCAAGTATCTCCCTAAAGCATTAACAGCAAAAGCGATATCGGGACGAGTACAAACTTGAGCATACATTAAACTGCCAACAGCGGAAGCATATGGGACCTTTCTCATTTCAGATATCTCTCATTTCAGATGCCTGCTTTAGTCCATAAATGGACTTTTTAAGTTTGCAAACCAAATGCTCTTTACCTGGTTCAATGAAACCATCAGCCTAAACCATGTAGACATCCTCAGCTAGATCTCCATTCAGAAAGGCCGTCTTTACGTCCATCTGGTGAAGTTCTAAATCAAAATGAGCTACTAAAGCCATAACAACCCGAAAAGCATCTTTCGTAGAAACTGGTGAGAATGTCTCCTTATAATCAATGCCTTCCTTTTGACTATAGCCTTTCGCTACTAGTCTAGCTTTATACCTGTCAACTTTTCCATCTGGACTACGCTTGGTCTTAAAGACCCATTTGCACCCAATCGGTTTGCAACCATCTGGCAACTCTGCAAGATCCCAAACACCATTATGAGACATGGAAGCTAATTCATCATGCATGGCATTCAGCCAATCAGAAGCATGAGAACTAGAGATAGCCTCCTGGAAGGTGATAGGATCGTCATCATTATGGAGATCAAACTCATGCTCCTGAAGATACACCACATAATCAACTGGTATAGAAGGCTTGCGTACTCTCTGAGATCTTCTCAATAGAGGTGCTTCTGCAATGTCATTTGGCGATGCCACTATATCTTGCGATGCAATTACACCTGTTTCAGTAGTATCATCAGTTTCCTGTTCAATAACAGGTGGTACCACTACATCATGTCCTCCTTGAAGTGTTTGATCATCATCATGAGCGATTGGAACCACAATATTCATGGGAAGTAAAACAGGCGACGCTGGAGCTGTGGTCCGATCTTCCTTGAGAGTGATTGGTCGTGGTGTATGACTCCCACTATCCAAATCATCCTCAAAGAATATCGCTCTGTCAGACTCAATGACTCGCGTAGAATGAGAAGGGCAATAGAATCTGTAACCTCTAAAGCCCACGCAGTAGCCGATGAAGAAACCACTAACAGTTTTAAGATCAAGCTTCTTCAATTGAGGATTATAGGGTCTAACCTCTGCTTTACAACCCCACACGTGAAAGTGTTTCAAACTCGGCTTCCTTCCACTCATCAATTCGTAGGAAATTTTCGGCACAGATTTACTAGGTATCTGATTAAGGATGTACACAGCTGTCTTTAAGGCATCTCCCCAAAGAAAAACTAGTAACGATGTATGACTCATCATGCATCTTACCATATCCATGAGTGTTCGATTACGTCTCTCTGCAACTCCATTCTGCTCAGGAGTACCAGGCATAGTGTATTGAGGTTCAATCCCACATTTATCGAGAAATTTGGCGAATGGTCCTGGATTTCTCCCAGTCTCACTGTATCTACCATAATACTCACCTCCTCTGTCGGACCTCACGCATTTAATCTTCTTTCCAGTCTTTAATTCAATAGCAGCCTTGAAGGATCTGAAGGCATCCAAGGAACTGGATTTTTCTTGGAGGAGATCTATCTAACCAAATCTCGAGAAGTCATCTATAAAGGTAATGAAATACCTATATCCACCTATAGCAGTGGGTGTAATAGGTCCACATATGTCTGTGTGAATCAACTGCAACACATCATCACACCTATTTTCTCATTTCTTCCTAGTCTTGGTAGTGAGCTTACCTTTAATGCAATCGATGCAAGTGTCAAAATCAGAGAAATTGAGATCATGAAGAATACCTTCCTTAATCAGTTTTTCAATCCGGGACCTAGAAATGTGCCCTAAGCGTCTATGCCACAGCATAGAAGAACTTTCATCAGTCCTATTACGCTTATTTCCAACAACAGAGTTAACAGACATATTGTTCAAATTCAGCATGTAAAGTCCATCCCATAATACTCCTGAACCAACAGTAACAGAATTAAAACGAATAAAAACTTTTCCATTACTGAATTCAAAAGTGTAGCCATATTTATCCAAAGCTGAAATTGAAATCAAATTCCTTCTCATAGAAGGTACATAAACAGCATCTTTTAACAATAAAGTATGTCCAGAAGGTAAAAGCAATGTAACTACTGCTATTTCTTCCACCGATACTCTAGCTCCATCTCCCACAATGATATTGGATTCAGCATCACTTGGCTTCCTCAAGCTTGTGAACCCCTGTAAAGAATTCACAACATGAATGGTTGCACCTGAGTCAAACCACCAAGTATTGGGAGCAACATCAATCATATTTGATTCATAACAAGCCAAAGCTAGGAGTGTACCTTGCTTGTCAAGTTTCCTCTTGAGAGTATAACAATCATCCACCTTATGGCCATACTTCTTGCAATACTTGCAGTTTCCTTTGAAAAAATTCTTCTTTGGCTCTAAGTGTTGAGAAACTTTTCCCCCTTTCTTCTTGTCACGTTGAAACTTTCTTTTGTGACCTCTCCTTTTCTCAGACTTAGCACCAGAAGAAGAAGCAGCAGCAAACTGAACACTGTGTGCTTTCCCTTTCTTTATGGAATCCTCTTCTTGAGAGACAATGGCAATCATTTCATCAATCGTCCATTCAGTTTTCTGAGTATTATAGAAGGTTTTCAGAACGTCAAACTGAGAAGGGAGTGACTCCAGTACTTGCCAGATTAGATAGCTCTCACCAAGATCAACCTTGAGAGACTTCAGTTTATTAAAATAGTGGACTAACTTCATGATGTGCTCACGAACTCCACTAACAGCATCATATTTAGTCTTCTCAATCAAAGAGAGATATTGGCCCTTCTGAGCTTTGTCAAAAGTGGTGAATTTCTCACCAATGGACTTCAGAAAATCCTTAGCATTCTTGCTCTCTAGAATACTCTGTCTAATAGACTTCTCCATGGTGTATTTCATTACCATGAGACACACCCTGTTGGAGTTCTCTCGTTTTTCACGAGAAGCCCTTTCAGCAACAGTGGACTCAACAGTAAGAGCTGGGGGCTCTTCCTCTCTCAAGGCCAAGTCCATATTAGTGATGGCCAAATACAAATCCAGAGATTCTTTCCAGTCCTCAAAATTGGTCCCATTTAGTGTTTTGACAGAAGTTAATTGCATAGGCAGGGAGGCTGGCATTAAAACAACAAAAGAAACATTTAATATGCATAATGTCATTATGCTATAAGAGAATTAAATGTTTCTATGTGCACAGCCAATCAAGCCTATTAGAGAGAATTTCTTGTCTACCTGGTCCCGCCTAAGGGTCCCGAACCAAAATAAACAAGAAATACATTAATACAATACTTTAGACCTCATATCATCATCAAAATTTTGAATGCCGATAGGGTATTCAAAATAATTGATAGAGGTATTGATTAACATGGTATTGTATAAGAAATTACATTAATAATAATATATCGATAGGATATAATTATTATTAATGCAATAAATTAGACTAATAATAATGATTAAAAAGGATAAAATAAATAAAATTTTAATAATTTAAATCGAAGATTTTGCATAACTGTGCCCATGATAGGTGAGTTCACAATCATACAAAATAAAAGGTAATTATATTCAATAGAATAATTAATTATTAATGAGGGAAAAAAAAGGAAAAGAATAAACAAATAAATAACAGAAAAATCAAAAATAATAAAAGGGAATAATTTTCATATGGACTGAAATTAATTCCATCACTAGGATAGCTTACTGGGGAGAGTACAACATACCTAGATGTTGTTAACAGAGTGGGGAACTTCCAAAAAAAAAATTTCAGTCCAAAAATCCGAGAGTACGATAGTTAAAACAGCAAAATAGTCTCGGATTAAATGCAATAAAATACTTAGGGGTCCCGAAAAAATTTCAAAACATTACCAAAAATAATATTATGTAATTATTTAATTTTTCATAAAAAAATTAAAAAATTTTGGGGCCTGGAAAGTGCTGTACACGCCCACATGCACCTGGCCCGCGCGTGGGCGTCGCCAGTCGGGGTCTTCTTCCTTACCCGACTGGCCTGTAACCGGGTCGCGCGACCCACGAGCGTGACCCGGTTCGTTATCCCACATCCGGCCATGAAAAACAATTTTTCTTGAGGGCTTTTGTTCGAAATCATGCGAAAAAGAGAAGCCCTTAATCAATTTTGAAAAATAGAGGGTGGTTTTGGAGAAACCATTTTCGAAAAATTTGGGAGAAAGCCGGTTTAAAAAAAAACTTTGGATCTCTCAAATCCCTCGATGAAAAAGTATGATTTTTGGATATGTTACTCGAGTAATAGCATCGATGAAAAGCCCTAGATCAATTTAGGAAAACATTTGTTGATTTGAAAGCAAATCGAATTCGAAGTTTAATGCAAAAAGGTTTTTTTTTTTAAAAAAAAAAACTTTAAATCTCACAAAATACCCAATGAAACTCTATGATTTTTGCATACATGATTCGTGTTATAGTGTTGAATTGAAACCCTAAAACAATTTCAAGATTAATCTAACAAAATAGGGCAAACGAAATTTGTTTTAAAATTAGGGTTTAGGGAATTTCGAAAATCAGAAAAAATTGCTAATTAATAGCCATAGTTTGTACTACCAACCTGCCTCTGATACCATTGAAGGAATTAAAGGGATTAAATTTCTAATCCTAGATCGGTGTAGGTACAAACTACAGCATATTAAATAACATAACATAAAAGGGATGAACAGAACATGTACCTGGCATTATTGCGCTATCCATCTCGAACAGTAGAACAGAGGGAATTTTAGGGTTGTGTGAGAGTGGTACTACTATTTGTCTGATAAGTTCTGCTAGGGTTAGACTGATTAATGGGATGTCAGTCTATTTAATATTAGACGAGAGCAGGGACTTCTCAACAGGCTATGTGATTGGCCCAACCCATCACGGGCCATTCACAATATAGAAGCCCAATTATAATATTCATATATTAAAGGCTATATATTAGAATAATATAGTTAATATATTAATGATTTTTAATAATTGATTAATGCATATCCAAAATAGGATATATATTATATTAAATTTCAACACCCCCAACTGTTTTCCATCCTTTTTCTTGTAAACTAGCATCTTTGTCCATCATACACCAACCAGACCAACGCACGTCCTTCTCCATCGTCATGGTGGTGCTTTGCCATTGATCAGTGGCGTATCTAGGACCTTTTGTCAAGGGGGGCAAAATTTTATTTCCAAAATATTGGAAGGGATAAAATGAAAAAAGAAGTTTAAATTTTGGGACCAAAATATAAATTTTCAAACTATTGTACTTAAAACTGGCAGGGGTTAAAGTAAAAAAGAAGTTTAAAATTTGGAGCAAAAATATAAATTTTTAAAATATTGTACATAAAACTATAATTTTAGGGGTCAAAATGAAAAAAAAATTTAAAATTTAAAGTCAAAACATAAATTTACAAAATATTATACCTACTTCTATAATTTTAACCAAAATTTCAGGGGGTGCAAGTGCACCCCCTGAACACAATGTGGCTCCGCCACTGCCATTGATAGTCCAGTTGCGTTCTCATGAACACGAGTGCCTCTGCTCCTTAATCGTTAACCAACAACCCTTTGCTCCTCCGTCATGCACCAACAATGGCAAACCAGGTCCTTCTCCACTGTCGATATCTACTGAGGACTGTTGGATATATATATATATATATACTGGATTAATATTCTAATTACTACTGCTGTATAAACGAGGATCGCAAATTGGATAATCAAGCTTGCAATTTTTTATTTATGGAAGCTTTTATATTAATGTGCTCATATACAAAAATGAACAATTTTTAGAGATGGTTATTCACATCAACAATATTTAGTGGCCTTCAAAAGAGCTTAGTTAAAAGTATAGAGATTAGTATACAAATTCAAACATAACTAGTATACATATAGAGATTAGTATACAACAAAAACGACATTGGAATGGAATGGTTGGATGCTTCAAGGTAAAGATCCATTTCTGCATGGGACCCACTGCCACATGTTGACGGACAATTGGCTGGCTTTTTTTTTTTAAAAAAAAAGAAACCAATGCACCAGGTTGGGTTCGAGATCCAGGTCCCGGACTGCGAACTAAGCAAGGCACCAGTGAAAAACAAAACACAATATTTCATTAATTGGCCTCACACAATTTTGGGTTAGATCACACGATCGAATGACCCATAGCTTTCACACACCACACTAATTGCGTTGACCGCACCTCAAATTTCACAGTTAAGAGGCGTCGAATCCCATTCTTCTGCCCCAGACCCGAAGATCCATTTGAAGGCATTATTCTTCTTCTTCTAATGAATATTGCATTGTTGTTGGAGAACAACCTATCCATCTGAAACTTATTTTCCTATCTATATGTTACTCATTTTCAAGGTGTTCTTCTTCTTTTTGTTCGTCTTTTTTTTCCATATTCATCGGCCGACTCTTCGTCTTCTCTTTTTTAATAGGCCAACCATGAAAAAACCGAAAGGTTTTTACGTTTTTCTCAATTTTGGACCGGTCTACCCAACTTTTTCCTAGTTTAACTTCTATCTGATTTACAGACATATTTCAAATCGAACGACTGACTAGTTCACTTATTTCCTAGTTTGACCAGCTGATTTGGTCCGATTTTCTTAATATTAATTTTAAGTATAAAACTACATCAAACCATCGATTTTGATTTTAAGAAATGTTAAACCAATCAATTTGATTTTACATATATACTGAATAAAATGAAAGACTGACTTTATTTTAAGATTTATTGAGCACATAAAAGACAGAGGTCTGTTTCAATTAACTTATCCAAAAATCTAATCTTATTCACGACCGGGGTTTAAGCTGTTGCTATCAACCAATATTAAATGTTGAGTGTTTTGCTTTAGCTAATTATTATGAACATAATTTTTTGAATGATTCAGCTTTAATTGGTTAGTATATGAAGATTTTACAGAAATAATGCTCATGGAATCAGATTCACTATACAAAATGTGTTGACTCATTTTCCTTTTTGACTGGGGGCGTTGGGATAATGCCACTCCTTAATATAGTATTACTTAATATTGAATATTCAATTTAAAGTTTAAACAGTAAGAATTGCTGTAATAGAACTAATATATATAAATATATATATATCAACGTTTAATTACAAACGTTTATAAATTAAACGAACAACAATATTGCAATGAGAGACAAGTGAAACAATATTGCAACAACATTTCCAAACAAATTTTCGAACAGTTTGAAAGAAAAACTAGAAGAATTTAGTGACTTGCACAGCAAGAAAGAATTGGTTTTTCGTGGGGAATTAGATCCAGCACGCATGAAGGTTGTTGTTTTTAATTTTCTCCTCGAAGATTTAGAAAATTTGAGTTGACTGCTGAGAAAAGGATCTGTAGCCGCATAATTATTTTCCCAGCATTAATTCATCATGTTCCTTTTTTTTTTTGGGTGAAAAGAGCGATTCGTCATATTCCTTATCTTCACCGAAGTGAAGCCCAAAAGACGAAGGTGCACACTTCATTTGCCTTGTGAATCTTAACCATTTAAAAAGCTATGCGAATGTGAGCACTTTCAGCTTGTAATAATTCTCCTCAGTTTTGACGATGTTGGGGTTTGATGAATATATTCTGCCTCCTACTCCGACCAAGCTTAAAAGTCTGTCTAAGGATATAAATAAAATTAAGATAAGCTCAAATAAAGATCACTACAATCATGGACTCATTGCAGAAGAAGGAATAGTCGCTACTGCCAAGATATGATTCTTTTCACCATGTAACTGAGAAATATTCTTGGCCCTGACGTTGTTAACATCAATTTGGTCAATTAGAATGGATTTTGGAGATCCCTAAGGGACGGAAATGGAGACCATACTTCCCGCCTCCTGGGCCCATCCTCGAAGAACATTTTAATGATTTCAGTAAAATTATTAAAATGTCCTTATAATATATATATATATATATATATAAAATATTTTTTAAGGATAGTTTAGTAATTCACAATTAAAATAATTTATATTAATTTTAAAAAATACGAAATCCTCATTAGCTAATCCCAATCCCCTTTCCCAAATTCATTCACCACTCATCAGAGACTTCGGACCATTCACTATTCTCAATCTCAAATCTCTCCTGTTCGACTCGTCATCGTGGTAGTGCAGGCAGCACAATGCTCCTTTCAGTTGGCCGTCGTGTTGCTCTCTCGTCATGCTCCCTCTCACTGTTCCCTTTTGCCATGTTAGTCTTGTCAACTCGTCATTGTGGTCATGCAGCAGCAAGCTGCTATCTCCCGTCAGCCGTTGTGTAGCTCACTCTCGTAGTGCTCGTTCCCGTCATGCTCCGTTGTTGTTTCAGTCTTGCTCAGTTGCTCTCTATCTCGTCTCGCAATCATCTCTTCTCTCATTGTGGTCTCCTCTCTTGCCCTGATTCGAGGTCTCCTTTCTCAGTCTCCCTTTTTCATTTTTTTTAATATTTTCAAAATTTTTTTAATAATCCCATGGAATCCTTTGTGGGAAGGCAGGGAGTAGAAATGGGGGATCGTTTTTCTCCCCAGTGGGAATGCCTAGCCTTGTTGCCATTCCTACATTTATTGTTCAACCATACCTCATTGAACATGATTATCTCTAGTAGAGAATACTTGTGGGAAGCTAAAAAAAAGTGGCTAAAAAATACATTTGCTTTTTTTCAAAAGAAAAAAAAAAGGCTTGCCCTAACCTCAATCTTATAAAGGAGGTTACGTAATTTCTATGCAGTGAATTAAGATTGTAATCTTCACTGGGAGATGTACTCATATTTAATGTCTAAACATGTCTCTCAAACATAATTATCTCAAGTGAAAGATACTTATAAAAAACTAAAAGAGAAAATGGCTAAACAATACATTTGTTTTTTTAGGACAAAAATGCTCTTGAGCTGGCCAACCTAGCCATGACTCCAAATGGGCTGGTTTAGGCCAATATTTTCTTATCAAGAAGCAGAAGTCACATATCTTAGTCAAATCCATGTTAACTATTGGGCTCAAGGATGGGAAAGATTTTGTCAGGTTGGCCCATTTAATAGTAATAATCTTTCTTTGATAATTTAAACTTAACATTTCTTTTCAACCAAAAAAAAGAAACGCTTAACATTTGTGCTTCAAGTGCCTATAATAGGTGAAGCTTTTCATGTTTAATGTGGTTTTGAAAAACTATAAAGAAATAAAATTGCACTCCAATGAACAGTTTAAACTTCTATGCAACAGTAGGCCGTTTGTTTTTTAATTACTTTATCAAAAGTATCTCCTATCCAAGATTTATTGAATATCAAGGGTAAAACTCTCTTAAAATTAAAAATTCAACTAGTATAGAGTTTAAAATTTAAACAATTATTATTACTGTGATTAGTATTAGGTTTATCAGTACGAACTACATATTTCATGTATGTGTTGGTACCGTGATGCAGGGGATGTGCTGTCAATATGTAAGTGGATTTGTGCTACTTAGAATCAAGACCAGATAACATAGAAACTAACTAGAGTGATCAGTTCCTCAGAAAAGATTAGATTAATACTCTACTCGGAATATAATCTGTCTCATCAGCTCTAACATTCAAATATATATAGTACGTATTCAAGTACCGATCGACTTCAAATTACTATATATATTCTTCACTCCATTTTTTCCCCTTATTCTGAATTTCCTAATATTTAAATCGAAAAGGAATTACTGAGTTAATAATGTGTGTGTATATATATATATATATATATATATATATATATATATATGGGATCGACCGAAGTTGTCAATTGTTTTTATCTCTTTAATTTTAATTTCTATTTGTCATTAATTCTGCAAATGTATGTTAGCAGTAATGGGGAACGTACTATTGTAAAGATTTGATAATTAATGCAGTTTGAATCGTGTTATGAGTGATACTGTCTTTAACAAATTATTTCATGATTGCAAAACTTTCTTTTAAAATAAAACAAGCTCTTTTGAATTTTATTCAGGAACCAAAAAATCAGAAATAAAACACAGTAACCCATTGAAAAATAGAGAACACAAGACATGGAGGAAGAGATTAGAAAGTAGTGTGTCAAATCAGATTATCTTTTATAGTTGTGAAAATACATAACCAAAAATAGACAAGGTTAAACGGGCTGTTACAAAAATTAAGGGATTTAAAATGATATCAAATTGAAATAGTCAAAGAACGTTTGTAGCAATCAAAGCTAAAATAGTCACTTAATTCTTCAAACTGATCCAATTAATTTTGTAACTAGCATATTCTCAATTAAAATTATTTTTATTTCCAGAAAAAAGTATAACTAGACTTGGACGACGTATATTCCCTTAATTTATAAGCCACTATTACATGTTAATATATAAGGTTTCATCGCTTTCTTATTTTAGTACTAATTTTACTCTTTTAAAACACAAAAAAAATCTACAACACAATTTTCACAACATATATTCCATGTATTTGTGAATCAACCAAGGACAAAAGAAAAACTTGGATTTAGTAGAGGTCATAATATATATATATATATATATATATACAGTGGCGGAGCCACATTAGCTGCACCCCCTGAAATTTATAAATTTTTATGTAAAAATTTTTTTTTTTGCATTTTGCCCCCCTTCCTTATTTTTTTTTTGAACCCCCTTAATATTTTTTGAACTCCAGTGACTCATTTTTTCTCTACTACTCATAGTCACAAGACCCCCACTCTCCAAAGTGACAAAATTTTTTCTTGATTATAGTTAATTTCTCATTTTATTGTTAGGGACCTTTTTGTAAAAGTTTGAAATTTAGAGTTTTTGTACATAGGTCTAATTCTATTAAATTGATTAATTGATTATGTAATTAGAATCATGAATAACATATTTGTGAAGTCAATTTCATAAATTTTTTTTTATAATGATTAATTTCTCATTTTATTGTTAGGGACCTCTTTGTAAAAGTTTGAAATTTGAGATTTTTTGTATATAGGTCTAATTCTATTAAATTGATTAATTGATTATGTAATTAGAATCATGAATAACATATTTGTGAAGTCAATTTCATAAATTTTTTTTATAATGGTTAATTTCTCATTTTATTGTTAGGGACCTCTTTGTAAAAGTTTGAAATTTGAGATTTTTTGTATATAGGTCTAATTCTATCAAATTGATTGATTGATTATACAATGAGGATCATGAGTAACATATTTGTGAAGTCAATTTCATAAAATTTTTTCTTGATGATGGTTAATTTATCATTCCATTATTAGGGACCTCTTTGTAAAAGTTTAAAATTTGAAGTTTTTGTACATAGGTCTAATTCTATCAAATTGGTTGATTGATTATACAATTATGATAATGAGTAACATATTTGTGAAGTCAGTTTCATGAAAATTTTTTCTTGATAATAGTTAATTTATCATTTTATTATTAGGGACCTCTTTGTAAAAGTTTAAAATTTGGAGTTTTTGTACATAGGTCTAATTCTATCAAATTGGTTGATTGATTATACAATTATGATCAAGAGTAACATATTTGTGAAGTCAGTTTTATGAAATTTTTTTCTTAATGATAGTTAATTTATCATTATATTATTAGAGACCTTTTTGTAAAAACTTGAAATTTGTAGTTTTTGTACGTAAGTCTAATTCTATCAAATTGGTTGATTGATTATACAATTATGATTTAGAAAAAGAACGATTTTTTGTAATGAAAATATTTAAGAGGAAATTACCATCAAATGAACAACAAATTGAAATTAATTTAAAATAATTGCTATCATATCTAAAAAAATGAATGAAAATTTTGCCCCCCTGACCTAGGGGTCTTGGATACGCCACTGTATATATATATATATATATATATATATACAGACACGTAGAAGTACACACTTTTGATGATTGTATCTTATATAAAAGCCTCGAGATATTTATTTGACTTAATTATTTTTCCTGGTGGTGGTCTGGTGCTCTACTATTCTTTTTCTTGCAGGTGCGAATAATGTCTCATAATGCATATTCTTGCCACGCCTAAAGTGAATTGTGATTGTGCATATGTGTAATATTGCATAAGAATAGGATACGCATCATACAAATATATGTGCAATTAATATATATGCTCTTTGGTGCAGAGGAAATATGTGCTATAACCTTACATGAACATTCTAAGAGGAAACATCGATATTATACAACATCAGCAATAACCGGCAGATGCTTCTTATGGATATATATGGTGCTACTTTTGTGTAATGATGCTTCCTCTAAGAATGTTAATAAAAGGCATAAGGCTTATATATATATATGTGTGTGTGTGTGTGTCTCTGTGTGTGTGTGTGTGTGTGTGTGTGTACAAAATTGCAAATACTCTTAACTATAACTTATTTGTAATATCTCAAGCACTTTCATACATTTTGTATATTCATCAATTTGCTTACTTTTATATAAACAAAGTTTTTATATCAGACTCTACTTATGACTTGATACAATATTGCTGACTTGAAATATATAGTACCTGGAGAAATTTTTTTTTTTCATAAAAAGATGAGAAATAAAAATGTATACTTTTTCATTTAAATCTCAACTTCAACCCCTCTCTTGAATATTGATATTTTTTAATTAATTTCCCACATATTATTTAAGTCAATAAAATTGGACTAAGTTATATACTGTTAGCAATTTGGCAAGCGCACTAGTTACACAAATAATATAGTGAAAATAGAGTAAGAATGTCGATCCCATGAGTACTAACTCGCTAATTATTCGAGAAAGTCAATTGCGTTAGTTAAACGATTCAGATTGGATTGAAGGTAGCTCTTCGAAAAGAACTAAAAAGAAACTTAAAAGTTTTGAAAATAACTTTGAAAATAAAAAAACAAACTAAACGATAGAAATTAATTCAATTAAAAGTCTAGAGCTACTAATCTCCCTTTTCGTCCTAGGAATTGCTAAATCCTTTCTTACACTTGTTATTCTAATCAATTAACCATATTAACCTTAGGTTATTTTATGGTTTAAAATAATTCTCCTAAATCCAAATCAAGCTACTCAACTTCTACACAATCCCTTATGTGAGTCAAGCCTAATACAACCAACCTAACTTTAATTAAACAATATTAACTAATATCCTTATCAGTTAAAAAGCGAAATCGCTTAGGTTAAGGTCACACACTCGTCCCTTTCAATCATAGTTCTACTCTCACCTCTTTTTTCCAAGATCGGTAAAAACAACAAACAAACTATAAAGTGATCAAGTTCATAGCAAGTTCAAAATAGATGAATCAAAAGACATATATTAATTCAAGAAAATTCACAAACACAGAGAGAAACACAATTCCTAATATGAAATTAGGTTCATAACAACCCAAGGACATAAAAATTACCTACTCATGCCAGTAAAACTACAGAAAACAGCAAAAGATAGAGAAAACTCCATAAATCTGAGGTTGAATTGACAGAAATTGGGGACTGGAGAGCTTCAGAATAGGATTCCTCTTTTTCCTTCAACAATTTCAGCCTCCTCTAGTTATTCCCGTGCTCAGAATGACCTAAAAATTTTGTCTTTTCGCTATTTAAATCAAAATCAGATAGCTGCATAATCCAGACCATAGTTATAGCGTTGGAAGACAGAATTTTGAGCTTTATTAGCATAAAGTGCAGTGCCCACCGCTATAGCGGTGAGAGGCAAAGTGTAGAGGCATCAGGTCATTAGATCCAGTGGTCACAACTATAGCAGCATAGATCCACCTCTATAGTAGTGGGTGGCAGAGAATTCTCCAATATCTTTAGAATTATAGCTCCGATCGATAGGTCCACCTACTTGCACAAACTTCTCGCCAACTCAACATAAACAAAAACCAATAAATCACTCAATTCCAGTAGTATTGAATCATGAAAACACTCAATAAACAAAGACTCTAAAGAAAAATCCTAAACTTATCTAAACTACTCAAACATGGGTTAAGAAATGCACATATAGGCGAGAAGGAGATCAAAAGAGAGGGAAGAAAGCACCTAAATGATGCTAAATTGAGAACTCAACATATACGCAAAAACAAAATGAGATATAACCAATTAAAATTACTATTACAAACAATAAAACTTGCTCCTAAAACTTATATCAGCTGTTCTCTTGATTGCCTCTATTAAATTAAGAGCTACTGCTACATCTTTGTTAAGATATCTTTTTTACTAATAGATATTCAATTATCACTACAAAAAAGGTTATATAATGGAATTTAAAAAAAAACCACTATATTTCGATATAGTGACGTTTCTTTTAAACGCCACAACTTTTTGGCGTTTAGGAGTAATACGCCACAAAGTTCTTGCGTTTAGAACATAAACGTCACAACTTTGTAAAGTTTACATGCTGAAATACCACAAAGTTGTGGCTTTTACGTGAAAAATGCCACAAAGTTGTAGTGTTTAGAATGTAAACGCCACAACTTTTGTGGTGTTTACATTTTACAAAATGCCACAACATATCCCCCCCTAAAATATTGAAATTCCTAATTTCTGCCCCATTATTTGACACACAGCCCCCTCGCGCACAACAGCCCCCCACCTTTCGCTACACAGTAGCCCCTCATCCCTTCGACACGGCAGCCCAACAACCCTCGTCTGGTCACCATCGTTCCTCTCCGTCTAGGCATCGTCTGGTTTTCTATTCATGAGTCGTCGCCCCTTTTGCTTCGCAACATGTTTCCGTCAACACTCTCCACAATCTGAGAGCCACTGCTTGCTGGAATAGGGTCTTCATCTAAGGTTTTTTTTTTTAATTCGTGATACGTATTTTCCATTGTTCTTCTTCTTCCCCACTACTAGTATAGTTAAAGACATTAACCCCATAAGCTTGCTTTATTTTTTTTCTTCTTCGTAATTTAAAGTATATAGTTTTTGAACTTTAATTCTAAAACATTCTCCAAATTTTAGTAATTGAAGTTAAATTATAATGTATAAGGGACCAAATTGAATAGAATAAGGCACTTTTTTTTCGTTTATGATCATTCCACAAATGCTCTGCCATAAGCAAATTCGGGGTTTAGGGTTTAGGAGGTTAATGATTGATAGGTAGGATCTGATTATTAACAGGTTAATTAATTATTCATTTTGTTGGCTTCTTTCAATGAAATAGATGTCTTTGTTTGAAAAGAAACTCCTTCTATATTGAGAATTTAACAGTTAAAATTTGGACATGAGTTGATTAATAATTATCACAGCTAACTTGCATTGTTAGCACCCAACTAGTGATGAGTTAAGGAAGCCCACTTAAAAGTGTTAGAACCCATCTTTTGAGAAGTTTATTAATTAGAAATTTCAAATAAGTAAAACTTATATGAATGTTTAAAATTAATAGTAGAGTCATATAAATTATTAGTTTATTAATAAAAAGAGTATAAATAACCTAATCTCCAGCTAAAATAGACAGAAAAGTGCATCGAGAATTTGTTGGATTGTTTTTCCAGCGTGTAAGTAGATTTTTTTGTGCAATTTAATTCTTTTTTTTTGTTTGGCTAAACATGTTTTTTTCCCTTTTAGATTATGAAGGATCCTAGATCCCATTCTATAGATCTCTAATTTCTTGCACAAGGCCCCCTTGATAAAGTAAGGCGATTTATTGCATATAATGTCAACGGATTTAAATTTCGAGTTATTGAACTTGATGAAGGTTTGAAGACTCAAAATAGTGGAGTTTTTGGTACCTTTGGAACTAGAAATTATGCGAGCAACAGTGATGACCATATGCAATTTGTAGGTGTCCCTTATTATGGTCAAGTTATTGTTATAATTTAGCTAAATTATCATGGAAGATTTATGGTAACACTATTTAAAGGTAAATGGACAAATACGACTAATCATAGGGGGATTGTTGATAAAGGCTTTAGCTTTACATCCATAAATTTTTCTCAGTTGATCCACACTAATGATTATGAAGACGATGAACCTTGTATACAAGCGTCAGAAGCTTAGTTAGTTTATTATATGGATGATGAGTTAGACAAGAATTGGAAAATAGTTTTTCATCTAAAACCAAGGGATTTGTATGATATGGGAGATGATGAAGAGGAGTTGATATACGAAAATGAACCTATCAATTTCAAGAATTGGAGTCTTTGCTCCCTGATGGTCAAGCTAATATACCACTAGCCATGGATATCCTTGACAATGCAGATTCAAAAATGTATTTAAGTATTTTTCACTTATATTTCAATTTTTTTATATTATGAGTTTTTTGTATTTAATTTTTTTGGTTTAGCTGAATATGTGTTTTTGTCTATTAAAGATATAATAATAAAGCGATTATTTAAGAAGAAGAGCATATCAGACCCTACCATCAGATAGGATGCATCTATTAGTGGTAGTCCTCTATCGACTCAGCCTGCTAGTTGTGGTGCAGAGCCATAAATCATATTGAAGCCACTAATAGTTTGGCTCGAAAAAGAGTTGAGATTGTAAAAATATTTTCAAATCAAAAGATATATATCATTTTAATTCATAATTAACTGACTTTGATTCTGTAGGTTGCTGAGTATGGAAGGCCTATCAGTAGAGCAGAATTGTGGACTGTAACACACAAAAGGAAAGATAACTCATTTGTCAGTGAGGAAGCCAAAACCATTAGTGTAAGTTGTTTTTGATCTAAATTTCTAAATTAATAATTGATTTTATTCAATTATCATTCCGTTGATATTGTTTTTATTTGATATGTGGATGCACTGGAAAAAATTTCTGAAATTGAGTCACAAAGGACCGCGTTTACTAGGATATCAACACATGACTCATTGTCTCTAGCTTTGGGAAGTCAGGAGTATCTTGGATGAGTGCGTGGATTGGATTTTTGACCATGCCCTACTCAGATGTTTGAGCGCACTCCATGCTTTATAGGCGAGTCTTCCAGTCAAACTATTCAGGAATTACAGACCGAGGTTGCGAATCTCTGGTCTTAGGTCAATGAGATGTCAACTCTAAGGTCAAAGATAGAGCAAATGACTAGGCAACATAATGAGATGATGCAACTCTTCCAGAGCCTTCAAAGCCAAGTTCCTCGTCAACATCTTACGCAAAGAGTAAGTATGCCAACAAAATGTATTACTTATTTATTTGTTTCATATATGACTGATAATGTATTTACAAATTTTTATTATAAATGCAACTTTTTTTATCAAGGAAGTGGAGATGGTTCTGCAGCAGCAACCAACTCTCCATTGTCTTGTAATCGAGCAAATGAAGATACTGAAGATGATGATGAAGATGATAAAGACGATGAAGACAATTTCACTTAGGATTTTATTAATTTGTATCCATTATGTGTAACAATCAACTCTAGATTGAATGATTGCATTTGACAAGAAGAATTTATGTAATACTACTATGTTTTTGTTGAAAAACTTCTTTTAAGGCTTGTCAAATTACTGGAATTAGATTGTATAATTGTATTGTAGGTTTAGGGACAAGTGAAGGAGGAAAAAGACATGTGAAAAGTAAAATGACACAATTAAACGCCACAAAAATGCCATAAATGATAGCGTTTAATACATAAAAACGCCATAATTCAGTGGCGTTTAAGGCATTTATGATGTTAAACGCTACTAAATTGTGGCATGACAACTTTTTTTGTTGCTTTTTTTGGGCGCTTTTAAACGCCATTACAAGCACCACTGATTTTATTAGTGGCATTTATGTTCACGCTTGGCCAGAAACGCCACTAAGTGGCTTGTAACACCCGATTTAGTAGAGTTTGAAAATGCCACTAAGTGGCTGTTTCAAATGCCACTGTGTCTTGGTTTTTTTTGTAGTGTATTAGTATATAGTTGCTTTTTACTAACATTAACACAAATGCTATCTGAGTGTAAAAAAATTGGTAGTAAATCTTAATTTTTTTTGAACATTTTAATTTTTTTGAACATCAATATTTGCTATTATTGTGTAAAAAACTGCTAATAAATTTCATGTTTGTTATTAAATACTAGTATAAATAAAACTAGTAGTATATGTTTTCAAATTTTAAAAAATACATAATTTCAATTTGCTAAAATGTAAATAAAAAATATAATTAGACAAATCAATTCAATAGAAAAACTAATGAACTAGCCTTGATATTAAAAAAAAAAGTTCATGTTATATCCCTCACCCATAGATCTATGCACAAATTCTCTCTTTTATAGTATGATCATTAGTCTCATATATTTCAATCTACGTAATGTAAGACTATCAAATTATAAAAAGTTCTTTTATAGTATGATCATTAGTCTCACATATTTCAATCTACGTAATGTAAGACTATCAAATTATAAAAAGTTCTTTCTTTTATACTATAACCGCTAGTCTTTACTTACAAAACTAACCAATGTGGGACTTGCTAAATTAGAAAATAAATACTTTTTTTCCCTCTTTTTCACTTTAGTAGTACTAATGAGTTGCTAGAATATTATAACACTTTCTAGCACATTGAAAAAAATTTTAATTAAAACTAGTAATTATTCCAATAGTGAAAAAATTACTAATGTATTATATTTCTAGTAACAATTATTATATTTATTAGTAAAACATTGCTACTATTAACATAAAAATGTTATTTATTCAGTCAAGACTCGAGGAAAGTGGTTAACTAAACTTCAATACAAATATATGAAAATTGTGGCTAAAGAAAACTATTTGTCAATTTTTATGGTATAAGAAAATATATACAAAAAGGTTATAGTTTTTTTTTTGGTCAATACATGTAAAAAAACTGGACAAGTCAGCCAAACCAACGAGACAACATAGTATTGGGCCAAACCCATATAGGTTATAGCTGAAAAAGGTTGAAAAGTGTGTTTCTAAACCTTCCCTCCTCTCAATCCCAAAAAAAAAAAAATCTCAAAGAGCAACTTAAGCAAACCTTGTTAAGCGACCCAAAGTCTTTGAATGTTTGCGACCCAAACATAGCAGCTTAAGCAGATTCAATTCAACAGCCCAAAATACTTGAAAGTGTCAACCCAATCAGAGCCTGGAAAACTCAAGTGGGCTTATAATTCCTTAACAGGTAGTTATTAACTTAAGCCTGAAAACATGGCGCTGTTGATTCGGAAGCCATTGACCAAAAAAAGTTTCAGAAGCCCAATCTGCCATTAACAGCGTTTGTTCTGTGAATTATGTGATTTCATCTTCATCGTTAAGGGTGTTCAAAATCAAACTATATTGATCAAAATAAAAAAAGAAGTCTAAATTAATTTTTGAAATATAAATTTTAATGGTTTGGTTTGGTTAAAACCAAACCAACCTTATATGTAAAAAAATTGTTAAAATATATTACAAGTCTCTATAGTTTCATTTAGAAGTAAATTTAGTCCTTACACTTTGAAAGCAATGATTTTGGTCCCTATAATTTCAAAAGTCATAAATTGAGTCTCCGGGGTTACTAGGAAGTTAGTCAACCATTAGTGGCGCCTACTAGAATGATGACATCAGCAAAAACTCCACGTCAACACCACGTAGGCTAATGACATATTAACAAAGGTAATCCACGTTACCTATATTTTCCTAACTTAGCAATTTTCCCCCCTTCCCTCTGGCTTTGTTTCCTTTGGTCTCATCTCCTCCGGCGTGCACGACGTCCCTGAAGAAAACTCCATTGACGTCATCTCCCTTCAGCCTCATCTCCTCCACTGTTTGCAAATCCTCCACTGTTCGGGTCTCTACCGAAGCAAATCCTCCACCATTTGCATAAGTGAGTTTTGATACTGTACTTCTAATTCCATAACCTAATTTTCATTCTAAAATGTCCAAAGTTTTGATCCTACATATTAATTTCTAAAATTTCCTAAGTATTGAGATTTTTATTGTTGGGTTGTTTTGAAATGTGAACTGTATTATGCTAATTTGTGCATGGTCTAATGCTGATTGTTGGTGATTCAGCTAAGTACAGGCATGAACGGGTGGTAGATGTGAACAATGGTGGAAGACGAGAATGACATTGGCAGATGAGAACGGCAGTGGCAGAAGCAAATGGCTGTGGGTGACACAAACGATGATGCCTTAGTGAACAAGTAATGCCTCAGCCGAGGATCGAAGGTTCAGGTGCCATGGGATTCAAATATCCGAAGAAAATCTGGGGTGGATGAAAAGAGAATGAAAAAAAAAAAAAGAAAACAGAGGGATTTTTTGCTAAGTCAAGAAAATATGGGTAACATGGATATCCTTTGTTGATGTGTCATTTGCCTACATAGTGCTGATGTGCATTTTTTGCTTATATCATCGTCTTAGTAAGAGCTATGTGTCAAGGTCAGAAGGTTGATTAACAGTTGACTAATTTCCTAGTAACCGCAAGGACTAAATTCATGACGTTTGAAATTATAGGGACCAAAATCATTGCTTTCAAAGTACATGGACTAAATTCACTCCTAAGTGAAATTATAGGGACCTGTAACATATTTTAACCTAAAAAAATTATATTTTGTATATATGTAATATTATTTTTATATATTTTATAATTAACTTGGTCAGATTAATTTCTTTCAATTAATTTAGTCTCTTTTTTATGTTTATATATTTTATTGAAATTAAAACCACATTATTGTAAACAAAGTCACCCAAAATTGAATGAAATCAAAAATTAAAATTGAATAGGTACATAAATTTGCAAAACTAATTAGCTCAAGTTTAGTTTAGTTAAAGTTCAAAACCAAACCAAACTGAATTTATGAACACTCGTACTCACCGTCACGCTCTTTACCTTTGATTTTCAACGTCCATATTCCTCCAACTACGCAAGCCATTACATGATGTACTGAGCTAGATTCATCTCAGTTACTTTTTGTGTGTTTTAATTTAATTATTTTTACATTCTCTGTTTGGACATCATTTGTTGTTTGTGTATCCAATAAAATGATGTTGGCAAGTTTGAATAAACTCTTTTAAAATTTGACTAAGTTGCACTTCGCAAAGTTTTGGTTTTAAATATTTATACTTGATTCCTTCTGATATATGTTTTGTTATTAAAAATAAATTTTTATATAACATGTGGTTCTTCGCATAATGAATTAAATTACTTAACAATTTTTACTTTTATATTAAATATATTATCATAATTTCATACTAAATATGAACATTAATTTAACTTTATTTATCATGTTAAAAGTAAAAATATAGTTTCGTATTCTGTAAATGGTTAGTTGATTTAATAGAAAGTAAATTGAAACAAAAATAGGCGTAGAGAAGGAGTAATATGCCATAAACATTAACCACCTTAAACCCCCAATCTTACCTCACCCAAACCAATCATTCACCCATTACTCCATAAGAACTCTCATAGATTACCCCATTATTAATATCAATACATTGGCTTACAAGTCATTCTTTGGATTTAGCAATCACCCACCTTCCCTTGAAGACCCAAGAATCCACCACCTCACTACCCTGTAAAAACAAATAAAACTACTTATTGAATTGATGCCTCCAGAGGGGTATTCTCAACAATTCTTCATAGGTCCACACATAAAGCCTCTTGATGAATGCGACAGCAATAGGGACCTTGGTGAAGCACCAAACCCAAAACATCCTCCTAGACCTTTAAAATAGAAACAAAATACTTCTTCCTTCCCTAAGAGCCTCTAACAAGCCCACAACTACGATTAGTTTCCCTTTTCAACCCTTATGCAAGGTATAGCCCCAAAAGAACTATCTCAAGCCCCCATCATAGCAACTGCCCTTATCTTAACCATGGGAATTGAAGATTTCATACTAGGCCATCATGAATGCCACATAAACTTAACACCACCCTATCTTGGTAGCAATGGACATTGGTTCATGCCACTGCAGTTGTCGAACTGTCCTGATTTGAGTTTGTGGCTAATTGTACAATGTAGTGATCCATATATCGTATTCACTCACGTAGTCTATGTTTTTATCATTAATAAGTTGTTCAGATACTTAATTACGCTAATTACAAGCAACGGGGGTTGTTGACAGAATGTAAAAGCACATGCATAAATAGTAAATTATAAAACAATAAAATATACCAGAGAGAGTGCATAATCAGTCAATGGTTTTCCTGGAAATGTATTTATCCTGATTCCTATTTGAATAATTAGTCCAACTCTATTATCACTTGATGATGTGCTAAAGTGCCTAGAAAACCTTCTAGGACTAGATTACACTAAAATTAGGTTTGGAAAACATTCACTAACTCGAACCTCAATAAAATCCCAATAAACCCTAATTAAGTTCATGTTTGACAACGTCTATACACGCCATATTTGTCCTACTCACTCTACCAATTGGTCACAACAAGTACAATCCACAAATCAAGCATTCAAAACAAAAATTATACTTAAGTTACTCTAACCAAATATAGGCATAAGCATAAAAACATAATGGCCAATCTGAATGAAAGTGGAATAAACAAAGGCAAGAACTTATCTGATAAAACTATAGAATTCAAAATACATCTCCAATTCCACCAAGGGCTAATTACACCAAAGATTTAGCCTTTCATGAAGGCAAAAATGCAAGAACAGAGAAGAAGAAAACTACAGAGGAAGAAGCTACGAATTTTCAATACAAAATGGAAAGGAATGCAAGTTTTAAAGCTAAAACTAATACAACTTGGAATTTCTAATGGAATATTTTGTTTTTGATGCCCTAAATTTGTCTCAAGCTTATGTCTTTATCTCTTCTAAAATTGGCAGCTTGCAAACCAGAATTGTGCAGAAGCAACTTCATAAAAATAGGAGCGGCGCATAGAAGTCTCTTTTTTGGTGTAAAAATATGTCCTAGATTGTTGTTTTCAAAAAAGTTAGTAGCAAAACAATTCATAATTTGTGTAATTTATTCAAATCAGAATTGCAGCACAGTGGGTCCCACGTCCATGTCAGCTACCAAGGAACAAGTCATACCCAGTTAAGTTAACTAGATCAGGATTTGCTGCAGATCATTTGGCTGCTTTTCACTTTTAGCAACGGTTTTTACCGTTGCTAAAAGTTATGGCAGCAGTTTTTGTTGTTGCCAAAACTTTTAGCAACGGTAAAAACCGTTGTTGAAAGTGAAAAGCAGCATCAGCAGCAGTTTTGGTCAGCAGCAAATCCGGATCCCAGTTAACTCTATTCAATGCCTAGTCAACATAACATGCCACGTCAGCATCCATGTTAGCAGATTAAATCTCTAATTAATTAAATATGCAAGATTAGTACTTGGATTAATTGGGTCTTTACTCATTTAAGTCATAAAAATATAAATTTAAAGTATATCAATTCTATAATTAATTTGGACCTAGTAAATTCCAGAACATAACAAAATTAGAGAGTTGTTCATTATTGAATTGCAAAAAGAATTAAGTTAGGGACTATAATGAATATAAAAATACTAGATATTAAATGCCCCCACACTTATTCTTTTGTACTACTGGAGAAAGTCTAATTAAAACACAAAAAGACACAACATGAAAAAATGTGTGGAAATATGTAAGAGTGCAATAATTCAAACTTAAAGGAATTAAGCACTTGGAGAAAATAAATATCAAATTTCTAAAACTCAAACATCATGTCAATTTCATTTGATAAAAATAAATTCAACCAATAGCCTCCTCACAATGTAAGTGTTTACATGATTTATCCTCTCAAGTGTTTTAGGGTAATCCACTCAAAAATCAACCTATCATAACATTAATACCATAGACTTGTTTATCGTCTAAATCTCCACTACTTAAATCACATATATGCTTGAATCAAAAGGACTTTACAAGGTTGTAATGTGATAAAAGAAACAATGTAAAGATGGGAAAAACCACAAGAAACAAATTGAAAAAAACTTGAGAAAATGAAGAGCATAAACTACAAGATTGCATCCTGAATCATATAACTTGGGCACAAAAATTCTATCTACTTCTCTTTTCTTTATTTCTTTCTATTTCTTTTTCTTCTTTTATAGTCATCATATAGTTTTTTTTTCAATTAAAATATTTTTTTTCTCATAATTCATCATGAATATACATTTTTTCTTTCATATGGAGTAGTGGAAATCAGTACAAAATATATAGCCCAAAATTTCATACAATTTACAATGCTCCACTTTCTTTATAAAAATTTTAAATGCTCTTCAATTCCTAGGTTGGGAGAAGGAAAAAACATCACTGGTTTGTAGGGCTAAGGGGGCTAGAAAACACAAGAAAGAAAGGGGACATAAGGCACAAAGTGGCACACAATGGATACAAACACATGGGATGGTTGCTTGACTAGATGGTAACAAGAAAGAAATGCTTAATTAAATCACTTCTAAGCATGTACACGTAATGTAGCCTCAATCAAGATTCAAGACAAGTTTTAGAGTGGGGATTATGATAGGGAATGCATACAACAAGAAAAAATAGTATTTAGCAAATAGGCTCAAATTTCTCATGTTTAAAAGACCATTACTAAGAATCTATTAAAATCAAATTCATTGCCACTTTACTAAAATTTTAGAAAAACAAGATTAAATTCTCATTATGATAAAATATTTCAAAACTTTACTATTCCATCATGCATCATTCCACACCACTCACACCACCTTGGGACAACCTCAAGCTCGTTGTGGAAGATGATTTAGACCTTGAGGATTGTGCATGTGAGCTATTTATATGTAGTACCACTTAGGATTGGATTTCATCAATCTTCACCAGTTAGCTTCAAGTGGTTAATTAGGTAATATAATAATATATATGTAGTTAGATTAATTAAGCTGCCCGGAGACCTACAAATATATTTATGTGAAGGTTTTCTGAAGCGTTGAAGCTTAGGTTATGGCTGAGTGTGATATAATATATATATATATATATATATATATATATTTTTTTTTATATTTATATTATACATCGGTACGGTATATGTTCTCTTAGTTTGTATATTATATAACCTCAATGGAAAGTCATCATGAAAAGTGGCAGTCGTCTGCTAATTTATATGTGGTGATACTATAAGTTTGGAGGTCTTAAACATAATATATATTTCCACTGTATGTTTTTACAGATGTAATGGATGCATAATAAGCATTAAGGAACTTTTGTAATTATATATTTATTTTAGCATTCAGGTGATGGTGGCGTCCACACCTAAATTTAGCCATTTTTCAGCTAGTTTAATTTGAACCGAACCTTGAGAAGTGATTTGAAGGCTAAATTAAATAACTACTTTTATATTAAAAATTATGTTTGGGAATCCAAACTAAAATTTAAGGAGTATAAATGCCAAACCAAAAAATTATGTAATCATGGAAGTTATCAAGATCACAAGTTCAAGGAGATCAATCTATCAAATATCAAATATGTGATTTATGAGTGAATTATCATGTATTAAATTAATGGAGATTATTACCCTTTATTTTGCCTGAAAGAATTTCCATTAAGATGCCACCAAATCAATGATTACAAAAGATATTACAATATTTAAGAGATAAAACATTTGTAGATCAAACTTGAACTTCTGAAAAATGATATACAATCAAGGACAACACGAGAATGGATCCGATGCTTGTCTTGTAAGGACAAACAATCTAACAGTTTAAATTTTAAATAGTAATTTTAATATTTTTTAAGACAATATTAAAATTTGAACTCTAACGAACCAGATGAGGATAATACAGTGCTTATCTTTATAGGATAAGCACTGTTTCCGTTCTTGGACAACACACCCAAACACAACGTAACCTAAAACATTTACAACATTATCTAACCAAAGAGGCATCACACCTCTTTTTTTTCTCATATGGAAAAAGCTATGGAGTTCGCCTAATGCATGTTGTTCGAAATTTTTTTTTTTATCTAGAGATGGATCCCACAAAAATTAAACCTTGGGGGAGGCGACCTCAACCCTTCTCATATTAGGAAGAGTAAGTTAGAACAAATCTTCAACCCAAGATCTGAAATTCTTCCTTGTAGATCCATACACCATGAGCCATGGTTTGATTAACTGAATTTGTGTTTTAGAAAAAAAGCTATTGAGTATGTTTATACAAGAAAACTCGACAAAATTGTTTACGATATTTCTTTGATCACATATTTAATCACAAAATTATTTGGGACTGAATTTCTTAAATAAAAGATCCCTGTTTTTATTCTTTTGTAGTTCTCTATACTTTACGAATAATAATATACATAGTTGCAGTTGCAAAAACTCACTTCCCCAAGACTAGTACATCTGATACCCACGATTTCTTTTTTAAGCAAACTATAATTTCGTAAAAAGTATGGTTAATTATAATTAATGGTCTTAAATTTAAAAATTTGTTTCACCATTTTTTTATGTTTTATTGGGACCATATTTTTTAAACTAAAAAATTAATTGAGCATATATAATTCTTGGAATGATCAGTCTTTAATTGTTAGTTTATGGGAAGATTTTACAGTATCATGCCTGGATCCGGATCCTCTGCTTGCAGTTTTGCCTGCTCAGTTTTTATCAACGGTTTTTACAGTTGCTAAACTGTTATTAAAGGTTTTTAACAACGATAAAAACCGTTGCTAGAAACTGAGCCTCTGCTTATTTTTTCTCCAAGCAGAGGATCCATCAGATTCACAGTGCAGAATGTATTGACTTGTTTTCCTTTTTTTGACTCCGGGGTGTGTTTGAGTAATGCCACTTGTCATTCTTAATATAGGATTGAATATTAAATATTTAATTTAAACGGTAAGAATTCTTGTAACATATTATTTGGAAAGACTTCCGCTTTGGCCTACAGGCATAATATAATAAGCTAATTGTTTGAGTTCTGCTTGGTTTGTAAAAATAATTTTTATATTTATTTTTGTTTTTATTTTTTAAAATATTAAAAATATTTTTTTTGATGTTTTTTGATTGGAACCTATTTTAGGAAATATTTTAAAAAAACACTTTCATAAAACTCAACTAAAAATATTTTTAAACTCATTTTCTATTTTCAATGAAAATAAAAATAGAAAATGTCAAAACCAAACAGGTTATTAATGTCTAGGTCCATCTAGCATGCCAAATAGACTGGTTTATGAATAGGTTAAAATATAACTCAGGTCTCTATAATTTCACTCAATAGAAGATTTAGTCCCTACACTTTAAAAACGGAGGATTTAGTCTTTGTAGTTTCCAAACTCCCAAAAACTGGTCCCCAGCGTTAGTCAACAATTATAATTTAGGACACATAACACAAATTAGGATACTTACATTAACATTAAATGCCACGTTAGCGTCACACATGGAAAATTTAAATATATAATATAAAAATATATAAAATAGATAAATATAAATCTATATAAATATTCGCACGATCATTTAAATAACTAATTTAAACAAAATAAATTAGTTTGTATATGATATATTCATATAAAATTAAATTCTAGATTGGTCCCCCTTTTATCTAAAATTTCATTTTTTTGTTAAAAACTTTTCTATTTATTCACTTAGGTCCCTAACTAATATTTTTCCTTTGTCCTTTCCATGATTTAAGATCATATTTAACTTCATCTAGGTCCCTAGTCCTAGAATATGATTTTTCTGCAATTAAATCAACCTCTTTAAAATTTTTATTTCTTTAACTTTAGTCCTTATCATGCATTTTACATACTTTTCTCATGAGTTTGATTTCCAAAGTTACACAAAATTTCTTCTTAGGTGTTTTTAAAACCTAAACATCCCAAAAGCCACTGCTGTAAATTTACTACCCGCAAATTTTTTCCTTTTCTTTTCTTTTATTTCTTGGAACACATTGTGCATGAATTTACTAATAATTATATTCCATGATTTGTCTATTTTCCTCTTTGATCTATTTTTACAAACATTCAGCTTGGCATTTGATTTTATTGGGTATTGTGATACTTATATGAATTGTGGAATTACATTTCCATGTGTAAAAATTTTATGTTAAGGTATGACCAGGAAATTTTATGCTAAGTTAAAGGATGGAGTAAAAAAAAAAGGCTAAGGAAGGAAAAGTAGATAAAATAATTAATCCATAGAAAGCTAGTGTGGTGGGCCCCACTACCTTGAACCCTCTCCCTCCCTTCTCTCCTCATATCCGTAGGTGTGTGTGTATGCCCCTCATAACCTTAATTTTCTCTCTCGCATCCTTCCCTGTGTGTTGGCCGAAGGTGTGATTTTGGGAAGGAAGGATCTGTCTTTGCTGAGCTAGGTAGAGGATACAAGTAAGTGTTGAATTTTCCTTTCCTTTTCTCCCCTTAAATTTGAGATCTTCAAACCCTACATTACGGCAATCTATATTGATTACAACTGAAAAATTCTTACTGAATTTTACTGATTGTATTTATAACTACTTTGCATATTCTTTTCTACTGCTATTCAATAGGAAAATATAGTTGGCTGTGTCATCTATCATACTAAAATTTTCTGACTAATACATTTACTAAATAATAGTAGGAAATATTTGAACTACTACCTCCAACTACCTTCGACTGATGAACATAATTAAAATATAACTATTGAGACATTAAATCTCTCAAGATAGTTATATTTTTTTAATATTTTTTTATAATCATATTTTATATTTTCACATGTATTAATTTTTTATTGTAATATTTATATTTTTAAATTAATAATAAATACATAAAAAATATATAAATATACCCACAATATATGTCAAATATATTTTAAAATCTGATGCCAAAAAAAATAAAAAAATTTCATAAGACATTGTTTAAAAACTTTTAATAAGAACAAATATATATCATATAGTTATGTTTATATTATTTTCAGTTGTTCAATTAGAAAATATAAAAAATAATAAAAATATCCTAAATTTAAATTTTTGGAAGCTCTCGAGAGACAGGCCCTCAAGAGCCTAGCTTTGAAGAGTGAGGGCTAGGCTCTCGAGATCGAGATTCATATAAAAATAAAAATTTTAAAACAATTTTTATTTATAAAATTATAAAAATAATAAAGATAAAATATTATATATATATATATATATATATAATTATTTTAAAATTTTTATTTTTAAAAATTAAAATAATAATTTAAAAAATAAATCACACAATCCAAAAACCAAACTGTTGAGTTTGTGTTTATATATATATATATATATATAAACACAAACTCCTGGTTTTTGGATTATGTAATTTATTTTTTAAATTGTTATTTTAATTTGTTAAAAAAATAAAAATAATTAAAATAATTTGAATTTATAAATTTATTATAAAAATATAATTAAAAAATAAAAATGTGAATGTAAAACATCAAGAAAAAATATGTAAAAACTCGAGAGTAAGTGAGTACAAACTCGAGAATAAAAATAAAAAATATTACATTTATGTATTTACATTTATGTAGATTTTTTTACTTATGAAAATAAAAAATAATTTAAAAATATAAGAAAAATAATGAAAATATTAAAATATATTGTTATGTTTGGCAATATTTTAAATTATTATTATGTTAGACAATATAAAAAATAACATAGGCATAAATTTAAAATATTATATATAAGAAAAATAAAAAAAAATTATAGATTAAATAAGAGAATAATTATCTAAAATTTTTAATTAGTGAGAAGAATATGAAAATAATGAACGCCTAATATATTTTTTAAAATAATTTTTTATGATGTGTTATTTTTTTAAAATTACAAAGATTAATGAAATATTTTTAAGTTGAAATGGTTGTATTAATATTCATTAAGTTTATAAATTATTGCCGAAGAAAAAATGTAATTCATATATAGAAGAAAGATCAATAAATAAAAATGATATATTATACAACATAAAAAAATTAATTATCACTTTCACAACTTTCCTCACTTTTTTCATTTGTTTCTACGTCTTCATTTGTTTCTTTTTCTTCTTCTTAAAATTGGTTTTCATCTGTATCTTTATTCTCGTCTTCTTCTCCACTTTCTTCCTCCAATTGTTCGTTTTGATGTTCCTCCTCTCCTTCACTTTCATAAGTTATTTCTTGATAATGTCCTTGTTTTTGTAAATTATCATTTAATAAATCACTATATATAGTAGAAACATGAGATTGTTTATTTTGGTAGGCAACTTCTAGTGTTTGTTAGTTGTCTACTAGACTTCTTGGTCTAGTTTTTATAACAGCCCACTATTCTGATTTCTCTCTGCTTCTAATTGGATAAGGTACAAAATATACTTGGATTGTCTAATGTGCAAAGACAAATGGATCAAAATTTTCATATATTGTTGTATGTCAAATTTCCGTAATTCCATAATGTGGGTGCACCTTAGTTCCACGATTCAATACTGGATTAAATCAATCACAATAAAATAAAACAATATTTTTTGAAGGTTCACCAAAACACTGTAATTGTATGACCTCTTTGAGTACCCCAAAATAATCATTTTTTCCACTGCATACTCTGGTACCTTTAATGCGCATCCTACTGTTGATTATTTTCTTGCCAGTGCTCTGAGAATCTGTGTGAAATTTGTATCCATTTACAAAATATATTGGCCACATCTCTACATTTCTAAATATCCCGAAGCCAAGTCCCTGTTATATGAGTTACTGAAAACTTGAAGTTGAATATCTTCCTAGTTCAAATGAGCAATGAATAGTTAATATTCTGCATAGAAAGATAAACCAATATATATTATATTTAATGTAATTAAATCATTGTGCAACTTATAAGGTTTTTTAACTAGAAGACAAAATGTTGTTCAATAATTTTATCAATATCACTTGTCATGAAGTGGAGATTTAAACTTCTATGATATTGTTTAAAATTGTTGTGGTATAAAAGTAAAGTTAGTTAGTATAATACTTAGAAAATATTTCATTAAAGCTAGTCACATCATTACTAGTATAAAGTATTTTTTACTCAAGATATGGCTTCACTTCATCACAATTGAGAAGGACGTAAAGATGAGCTGTCATGAATTATCTATCATCTAAATATCTAGTGACGCTCTTTCCAGATGGGCATCCAAATTGGTTAAAAATTGATAATGTCAGATAGCTTGTCCCTTCTTGAACACAGGCATTTTGACCAACTCTTGTACTCACTGAATGTACGTGAGATTCAAAGTAATAACAACAAAAATATGATATCTCTTATGTCAAATAAGCCTCGCAAATAGAACCTTCCACCTGAACTTTATTCTTTACTGTCTTCTTAATTTTGTTTAGAAACCTTTAAATTTGAAAAAAATAGTTTGTTTAGTATTAAATCATGCCAAATTAAAATAATATAGAAAAATAATATTAATGAATGATTTAATACCTTTCAAAAGGATACATCCATTGGTATTGTACCGGTCCACTAATTGGAGCCTTATACGGGAGATGGACAGGTATATGTTCCATCGAGTCAAAAAATGCAAGAGGAAATATTCTTTTCAGCTTGCAAAGGATGATAAGAATATTGTATTCCATTTGCGTCAACTCGTCCACTTTCAAATTTGATAAACACAAGTCTTTGAAACATTGGCTTATCTCAGTATTAGGCTTTCGAACTTGCTCATATCAACACATCTCGACAAATTTGAACAATATCCATCAGACATTTTTAAACCTTTCACCACTCACAAATGACTTTTTTGCTTCAGTGTCAATGAGAATTTTGCTTTTAGCTTAATCACTCAGTTGTTACCTAAGTCTTGTAACTCTAATTCACGATGCCTGCAGTACTCCACTAGATCTATCCTTACCTTAAGGTTATCCTTTTTCTTTCCTTGGATGTCCATTACAATATTGAATATGTTATCGAACACAGTTTTTTCTATGTGCATGACATCTAGATTATGATGGATTAGAAGACTTTTCTAATAGGGGAACTCCTAAAAAAATGCTCTGTTTTGTCCAGTTGTGCCTAAACCCATAATCTTTAGCCATGCAAAGCCCACTTTCAACAACTTTACGGAGTTTTCTAACTTCTTCCCATAATTCCTCCCCACTTAATATTAGCGGTGGTAGATCATGTTCAATTCAATTCTTAATGAACGCATCTTTATTCCTTCTAAAAGCATGATCAGCCGGGAAAAATTGGCGATGATAATCAAACTAGGTGTTCTTTTTCCTGTGGGGCAAAGTAAATGCTTTTGAGTGTTGTATACAGTAGGGACATGCCAACTTACCTGTAGTACTCCACCTGACAATATTCCATATGCTAGAAAGTCATTTATAGTCCACATTAACGCTGCATGCATTTGGAAATTCTGCTTTGTTGAAACGTCAAAGGTGGATACTCTGTCCTATAACAGTTTCAACTCTTCAATGAGTGGTTGTAAGTACACGTCGATACCAGCCTTTGGATTACGTGGGCTAGGTATAATGGATGTAAGGAACATATACGGATTAGTCATACACATCTCTAGTAGTAGATTGTATGGCATCACTACAACTGGTCAACATGAATATGGTGTACCATGATGACTGTAAGGAGTAAACCCATCTGTACAAAGACCGAGCCTAACATTAGCTGGCTAATTAGCGAAACCTGGATACAATCTATCAAAGTGTTTCCATGCTTCGTCATCTAAAGGATGGACCAAAACACCTTCATCTCTTCTGTTATTACAATGCCATCGCATGTGTTCAGCTGAACTCATTGAGGCATAAAGCCTCTGCAACCTAGGAATGAGGGGCAAATAGTGCATCCTTTTCACTAGAACCAGTTAGCCCTTTTTCTTCTCCCAGATTGATTTTCTCGATATCGAGATGCCTTACAAAATTTGCATGCCAGCTTGTCCTCTCTAAAGAACAGCATGCATCCATTCACACAGACATCAATTTTTTTTGGATGATAGGCCAAGTTTGGATATCAAACTTTTTGTATTGTACCAATCTTTTGGCACGATATTATCAGTACAAGTAATCTCTCCCATAAAGCTTGTCATATCATTGAAAGACTGCCTTGAAATGTTTCCTTCGGATTTAAGACTTAACATTCTGACTACAGCAGACAACTTTAAGTGATTGGTACAACCTGGCCAAAGTGGCATCTGGTATGCGTTTAGTAAATTAAAGAACATTTGAGATTCTGGATTTGGAAGTTAATCGGCGTTTAAATTGCTAGTGTCTTCATTATCTAGGTTAGAGTCATTTCTAATATCAAAATTTTGTTGAATCGCATCCAAGATCATGGCCTAATATCTCGAATCTCCTTCACCAATAGTGAATATTGATGAACTTGCCACATTATGAATAATAAAACTTGTGGTTTCACCACTGACCTCACCATGAGATGTCCAGCACCAATATCCTGATTGAAAACCTCTTTTATACAGGTCGACTTTTACATCATCTACCTCCATATAGGTTCTATTTTTGTGTTTTGAATATGAGAACCTGATTTTTCCATTTGAATCTAATGTATGTCTTTGAAAGCAACAAACTCCTCAGCACCGCACAAAAATTCTTCTGTACAACCATTTCAACCATGATTTGATCTATTGTACATCCATGTCTGATAAGAGGGGATGTCTTTTTTTTTTTCATAGTAAGAGCAATAGAGAGTGTTGACCAAAAGGTTCGAACAATGACTTTGAAAGAGCAATGGAGAGTGTTAACTGACAAAAAAGTTTACATAACTACTTTCAAACAAAAAATTACCACCTTGAAACTTAGAATTTGGAAGAAAGACCGTATTCATTCTAAGAAAAACTTTACACACAGAAAAAAATAGAAAGAAAAAAATTAGATTAAAAATATAACATTCATGAAAAAATAAAATTAAAAAATTGGTCTCAAATTATATATAAATAAAAAATTAAATAAATTAATATATGAAAAATAAAAATAATTAAATAATTAAATAATTAAATAAAAAAAAATACTACAAAATACAACTACAAAATAATTTTAAAAAATTTAAAAGTTAAAGATATGATATGACACCCATCATATTCATATTATGTATGGGTGTAATTTTTTCTTCACCTATAAAGTTGATGTTTGATTTTTTTCTCAATATCTACTTTTTTATCGTTATTAGTAAAAGTGTGATCTTCTACTTTTTCAGTTTAATCTTCTTTTGCATAACTTTTTCTTCACACTGATCTTCTATTTTTCAGTGTGGTCTTCTTTTGTACAACTTTTTCTTCAATTGTCTTGTCATTATTTATGTCTCATAAATTCTCACCATTCAGTTTTATCTATTCATCTATTGTTATTTATCTATTCCGTCATTATTTTCTCACTAATTCTCATTTTATAAAAGAAAAAATAAATTCTCATTCCAACAATATAAAAAATTAACATATAAAAAAAAGAAAAAATAATATAAAAAATAAAATTTGAAAAGAGCTATTTTATTATGTTTTATTATAAATTTTAATTTTTAGTATAAATTTTATTTATCCTTTTAACCATTCATTTTCATTTACCCCTCTCATGTCAATCTTATTTCACATCATAAAGAAAAAAAAGATGTAGATGGTAGTCTTATTTCACATCATAAAGAAAAGAAAATGGAGATGATGTGTGATTGTGAGAAATATCTGTCATTGTAATATCATTTCAAAGAAAAACAAGCTTGTTTGAGGCGTGAATCCTTGCCACATCATAAGAAAAAAAAACTGTATTGTCTTGTCATAAAGAAAAAAGAAGACATGTGATTGTAAAATAACTGTATTGTCTTATCATAAAGAAAAAATAAAACATGTGATTGTAAGAAAGCGTGTGCAGATAAGATGTCAGTGACTGATCTTCCACTCTCTGTACATATTATATATGTATAAATTAATATTTTTTAAAAGGAAATTAAATTAAAAATAATATTTTTAAGATGAAATAAAATTATTATACACATAAAAAATAAAAAGTAAAAAATTAAATTAAAAAATATAACATTGATGAAAAATTAAAACAAATAAATTAAAAAATTCATCCTAAATTAATATAATTAAAAAATTTAAAAGAATAATTAAAAAATGTATTTAAAAGAATAATTAAAAAGAAAAAAAAGTGGTGGCTAGCTAGCCCCCACGGTCTCATGGGACCGCTCCCTTCACCGAAGTGCAGGAACTGCAGGTCCTCATGGGCCTGCACTTCCCTACACTTCAGTACAGGGACTGGTTGCCCATGACGCAACAAGTCCTTCATTTTTTTAAAATTATTTTTTTAGGTTTTATAAATTATTTTTTAAATTTTTTATTTGTCTTATTTATTATTTATTTAAATTTTTTTAAAATTTTATTTTATTGTTCTGATTGCTATTTTTTCAAAATTTTTTATTTTATTCAATTTTTTCTCATAAAATAGGTATGGTAACATATTAAAAATAATACAACCATTAACCACAACAAAAAAGTTTGACATATAACATAATTTAAAATACATTTAAACACATTTAATTTACACAATAAATATTTTTTCATTCATTGTCATCTCCTCCTCCCTCTATTTCTTCTTCTGCCTTTGCCTCTGTGGGGGCTCTCCTTCTCCTCCTTCTTCTTTGGCTAGTACCAGCAGCATTATTGCTGCCAGCAACATTACTGCTACCGGCTTCGTCACTATGAACTCTTACAAAGAGACATCTCTGCTTTCTATTGTGTGTAGCCCATTGTATTTCTTGCAAACCTTTTTTCATATTCTGTACATATGGGCTATCGGGCTGCTTGATAGTCATACTTTCCATCAATTGTGCTAAGTTAGCCTGAATCAAAGTTAAAAAAAATGAAATTACTAATTATAAACAAAATATGAATTTGAGATAATTCAACAAGTTAAAAATTTATATTTTACCATGTAATTTATCACTCCTGAATCTTGACCAATGAACCGACGAGTATGATTAAAGTACCATTGCATATAAGGAGATATTGGTCCCAAGCATTTAGTTGCAAAATCAGCATCCATTACGTGTGTTGGCCAATTGTTCCATCTAGCAATACCCTGATCGAAAAATGTTGACCAGTCCTTGTCACATATGGCTTTCAAATGCAACCAGTTCCAGGCATCTTGCCCGCCAGGGGGGTTTCTAGGAATTTCCTGCACCCATGCAAACTAATGTTGGACGCGTTCGAGATATTGGCACTCACAAATGTGGAAACAAAACATTGGCATTGCAGCTCGACCCACATCTCTCCCAAAGTGACAATATTGTGAGACCTCCTTATATGCATAGAGAGTCCACTGAATCTACAAAATTTTTATAGCAAGTTAGTATATTATACTAATCATATTAGTAGATTTATTACATATATACCTCAAACTCATTTGTCATCAAATATAATATCTCTTTGTATTTAGAAAGCATAATTTCTTGAGGCATTTGAGGCAGGTAAGCCCCCTTCCACCTACATAAATGTAAATTAATTAGTAATTAAATAAATACACATTATCCAATAAAAATATATCAGTAAAGAAAATATATTTGTAACCCAAAGATGGTTATAGTAAATAATCCTGAGGTGGAAGATTTGGTTGGACCATAATATCTCCTACTATAAAAGGAAATCTTGAACATATCTGTATGTGTAAGAGGGCGACGCATCCAGCAATTTGTTTGGTGATTATTAAAGTTCAGTACAAAGCTCTCTATATAAAAATGCCAATATAGTCAAGCTCCATGATGTCTATCCACACTCATGCAAATCAATAATAAAAGGAAGATATTTCAAGTTGACATAACTGCCAAATTTATTTGGCATTAAGTATCTGCCTACTGGTTGTAAGATCCATGCTCTAGCATGGCATGATAGTGTGGCTCGGTCTACCTCTTTAGGCAGCTTGCCAAATGTTTTTGTCAGCCACTTAAGCGATAGTCTTTGTCCACTGAACTCTGATTGGGGTGGTGCAACCCCAAAAGCTTCAGTACATAACTCTCTCAGGTTTGATAGCTGTGAATTCCCATATACTAGTTTTCCTATACAATGAAGTCCAATAACATTCCTACGTCTTCTAATGTAATTGTCATTTCATCTAAAGTTAAGTGAAATATATGTATCTCCGGACGCCATCTTTTTACAAAAGCAAAAATTAAACCATGACTGAATTCAAATTCTCCTAGGATAGAAGCACCATAAAACCTAGCTTGCACGAGAAGTGGGACTATAGCATAAGGTGGATGTGGAAGAAATCACTAATTGGTCCATTTTCTAATCATCAATATACGGTTGCTCTGAATACATAAAAAATTATAATAAAAAAAATGATTCATAAAAAAGATTAAAAAAAAATTACAATAGACATAGACAATTCAAATAAATGATACTTGCTCTATCACCTCTCGCCACTGCATTAGAAATATGAAGTTTTTCCATGAATAATAAACTGGTATTAAGTGGACCTATAAATGTAGTGATATTGATATCTTCCATGTTGGTTTGGAAAGAAAGAGAAAGTATTTGAGTGTAAGAAAGTATGAAGCTTGAGAGAGTGAAAGAGTGTAAGAAAGTATGAAGCTTACAATATGAGGATGAGAGAGTGAATGTGATCAAAAGATGAGGATTTTCGTGAGGCTATTGTGTAGGTTGGAAGACTTTTAAAGACAATAAATTGTGTCTTGTAGTGGTTTGTGTGGCATGTCAAACATTGACAAAATATTTTATTTGAGATAATTTTTAATATTATGTATTGTGAATTTTATTTAATGATAATGATAATATTTATATATAGTCTAATATTTTATTTCGTATAATTTATTTAATTATATTATTTGTCATACAAATTATGTCCTATTATATTTTTTATAAATATTAAATAAATAAAATTAATTATTTAACTATGTTATAAGAAAAAAATCTATTAATAAAATTATTTTAAATAAAATTTTTAGTTGTTAATATAAAATATAATTGATATAATTATTTTTAATAATTATCTATATCTTTTTTTTCAATTCAAAGTCTGTCTATTTTTTAAAATAAGTACGGTAGTTGTGGATCCACCGTACTTGTTAAAAAGAATATAACAGATACCTATAAATATTTTAGCCCACATCTTTAATTTCTGACATATTATCTAATGTCACATCATTTATTTATTAACTTTTTTTTGTCTATAATAATTACTCTTTTCTTCATTTCTATTTTCCTCTCAAACACCATCACATTTTGATCGCATTTGAGTTTCTTATCTCTTATCTGAATATTTTACAGTTCTGTCAACATGTCAAGTGATAAAGCGCAGGAGCAAGAAAATTTGCGCAATAGACAAATATCAAGAACACATAGTAATGTTCACCATGGGAATCCTTCTTCTTCTTCCAACACCAACACTAAAAAGGTCATGGTTGAAAGAAATGGTTGGATCCTAAGAGAGGGGTGAATTGAGTTTTATAAAAATTTTCACAAAACTTAATTGGAAATTAAAATGATTTTCTGAAATTGGACAATACTAAAGATAATAATTTAATTCAGAAATCAAAGTGTTATCAAGATAAATAATTTTATAGTGTGAGGAATTAAAGAGCAAATATAAATCTACACAAATTAATTAATGCTTGAGGTAGAAATCAAATATAAACGCAAATCATTAATTAATTATCTTCAAATGTAAATAGAGTAGGGATAGAGAAACCAAACTCGGAGATTTATACTAGTTCGGCTAATCCCAAGCCTACATCCAGTTCTAAAGAGACCACTTGAGTATTTTCACTATAATTTCAAGTTTAAACTGGGTGCTTGCAAACCACTACAACCACGTAAATTCAATTCGGGTATTTGCAAAACCACAATAGTGAATTTATGAATCCGGACTACTCCTCAACCCAAAGCAAGTCCTTCCAATACCAGTACTTGATAACCACAACTCAGAATAATATATTTGTTGATCAAAATCAATAATACAAAGAAACTCTATCTAAAGAGTAGATGAATACAAATGAAGTTCTAATAACTCTAATGATAAAGAATATGCAAGATTTGGCTCAATAAGGTTTGGATTTCTCTCAAAGATGATAGAACACATTATTTTTCATTTAAAAGATATGATCAAAATACTGACTGAAGGTCAGGATAAAATAATTCTTGAGTATAGCCAAGTCAACTTTCAGTTTTTTAGAGTTTAGTTTAAATGGTCATATCTTTCTTATTTGGACTCCATTTTAAATTATAAATAATATACTGTTGGAAACCTCCCTGAGTCTACTATCAAATGAGATTAAGATACTTGAAAAACTAATTTTTTATTTAGGGGATATGATATAAAGAGTAACCAAAGGTCAAAAACTAACTTTTGTAAAACTTCATATCTCACTATCTTTTTGTTCAAATCATGTGATACTTGTTCAAAAAGCTTGAGCCAATGTATGTAAATTTTAATCATTGAGTTGCACAAGTTTACTAGCCAATTTAGAATATACCTAATGTAAACACATAGACTAACTTGATGCATCTAAGCTTCCAAGACTTTAAATCTTCTAGTTCTTCATTTCTTGCAGCTTTATACTTGCATGTTGCTTTCCTTGAGTGAAGCATGATGTTGCTTTTTCTTGTTATTCAATCCAATGATCACTTTTCTTATTTTGAACCAACCTATAAAATATATCTTACTTACAGACCAAATGGTTAGTTCAATTTATGATAAATAACATGATTAATGTATAAGATATTACACATTAAATAACATAGTCATGCTTAAATACTTGTAGCATATATATGATAATTAACCTTTATATATATCAATGCTACATTTCAAATACATTTGTCATCATCAAAACTTATGGCATAAAGCCCTAGGGTCAACAACAGTAATACCAACCACATAGCCACCATTTTCTTATCCTTTTTTTTTTCGACCCTTCAAATCCTCCTTGTAACTTTTATCCACCTGATCCATGGCAATTTCAAAGTAACGTACCACTAATTTCTTATCCTAGTTGTAGTTGGACCGGACCACCACCAATGTGGCAATTTTACGGCAGCAATGATACATCTAATATGCCATGTACTTCTTTTCAAGTCCTTGTTAACTCACTAACGATGTCACAGGCACATCATAACTCATCTATTTCTTCGCATTCTCAAAGTTCCTTTCTACCTTTAAGCCCAACCCCCTGCATCTGATCTAGTTCCAACCGCTGGATCCTCGCCAATACCAATAGAGGTCACAACCCATAGCACACAAGACGAGATAATCATAAAGGACCTCATTAGTTCAGATGGAACGGAGTAATTTTTTTTCTATCAATCGTACTTAGTATTTTATTTAAAAATTGGTCACATTACATATTTTTAAATCTCTTAAATATGTTTTAAGTTTATAAATGATTCAGGTTTTCTCCAAACCATAATAAGATTCAAGATCAAATTGTGTCCATTATTAAATTAACATATGATGGACCATACATATGCTGGAGGGATGTACCTGAATCACTGCGAGACTTGTGGTAACTAGAATATCAAGTGTAGTTTCATTATCTTTATATATTACAATCTTTTACCCCACATCATCATCTATTATTAATTATAAATCTTATTTATTAGAAATATTATATTTGGTCACCACAACATCAAGGCTCTATTCAAAATAATTGGAAATATTGTGCGTCAAATCACTTAAAAGATATGATATATCAAGCGCATAAGAAAAATAAAAAACTAGTGTGAATTGGAGAATCTGTTTGGAATCAATTGTGTGATAAATGGGGAACATCACATTTCAAACAAGTTAGCGAGCAAAACAAAAAAAAATAGATCTTCTGACTCTAGTGGATTTGGCTCATCTCTCCATACTAGAGGTTCTATTTCAATGGCAGAGCATAAGAAAAAATTGATAATTAATTTAATTTTTTATTATATTTATTTACTATTTTATCGTTATATTTCATGCTTCTATATATATTTTTTTTCTGGAACCTAAGACAAAGGAATTGGAAAGATAACTTACTGCATCTGAATTATTTCTTCGAACTCATCAGAATAAGACTGATCAAAGATGGGTTAATAAAAAATCTGAGGCAACATTTGTAAGTGTTATTTTATATATAATCGTATATGATATATATTTTATAATACAGTCTAATTATATAATTTCATTGTTCTTAAAGGTGGAATGTCAAAGGCTGCATCAATCATCAAGTAGCTCTGAACAGTAATTATCGGATCTTGATTTATGGATGAAATCAGTAGGAGAAAAAAAAATAGGGCACATATATAGTTTAAGAGTAGAGGCATCCAAAATAGTTGGTACTGCAACATCTGGATTTTATATACTAGAAGGCGAATCGTAGTTTGATTGGACTTGCTCCCAAGAATTTCACCAAGTTTTAAAAGATACATTTGTTTACTGTCTGAATAAATCTTATGAAGAAGAATTTAAAAAATATAAAAAAAAGGTAGGGCAACTAAGTAGTCAAATCACTATAATGGGGACTAAACTCTATGCAATGCAAGGATTTTGTCCTCCTCCCTATTGGCCTCAACACTTATTTTATACCAGTTCAAGTGGTCAAGGAAACACATACGTGTATTGACCAGATGTAGCATCTTTAAACAATATTTTCAATTTTTTTTATTCCCCTCGATATTTCATCAACCGACAATATTCGAAACAACGACAACAATGAAGATGAAGAAAATGATAAAGAGTAGAAATATGTATTATATTAATTTTTTTATTTTATTTTTATTATTATAATGTATTTTCACTAATGAACAATTTATTTAATGCAATTTACTATTTAGTTATTCTAATTTATAAATATATTTGAATATTTAACACAATTTGCATATATAATTATTTTTCTCAATAAATATACAAATCATAACTTATACATTAACATACAAATAATATAAATTATATAAAACTTTATTTCCAGTTAAAGCTAATTTTATATTAAAATAATAAATTATTCAATTATATTTTTTTATTAAAATAATGTAAAAATATTATAATAAACTATACATGAACGTGCATATTTTCTAATTGAATATAAAAAATAATAAAGTATAAATTATCGCGTGAAATACTATTTAAGTGCTGGCACAAACTTAAAAATTTTACGCTCACTTTTAAAATTTTCATCATTTCGCTTATTCTTTTATATAAGTTCTCTATGAGATTTTTGCACTTTATTTTTTCCTATTTTTCTTCTCTCTCATTCATCTTCATCTTTTCTCATTTTTGGCAATTTCAAGGTATGTTTAGCGATTTTTTTAATCTCTCTCATTATCTTCCTTTTTATTGGTTATTTATATTCTTCTTCAGATATGTTCAGAGATACAGAGTCAGATATGTCCACAGATATAGAGATAATATTATAATTTTCCCTTCTTTGCATTATTCTTCTCTGCAAATTTTCTGATTTTCCTTTTCTAATTTTATTTTCAGTATATAGCAATTTTTATTCTGTCCTAGATAAATAATTGTATGTTTTCCAATCAAAAATTATTCTTTTCTTAATATACTTCTCAATTCACTTGACTTCTTTTTCTCTGTTGTCTTCTGATACTTCTCAATTTACTCACTTCTTTTTCTTTGTTGCCTTCTAATCTATTTATATTCTTATATATCAATAGGAATTTATGTCTCAACCGGACCTATTAATTTATTTGGACCATGAAGCATTCCTATCGCATTCTCATCTAGTGGAAAATGAAGCAGAAATATGGAAGAAGATGAAAACAAGTAAAATATTTCACATAAAAAATTTGTAAATTTATTATTTTATTTTCTTTATAAAAATAAACAATTCATCTATATCAAAATTTGTAAATTTATATTTTTTTTATTTAAATCATTTTTTAGCATATTATTAAACTAAAATTATAAATATACAATGTAAATTAATTAATTTTTTTTGTTTTCATAACTAAAAAAACTGCATAACAATTAAAATTTAAATACATAAATATAATAAATTTCTATAATTATAAAAGTTTTTTTTAGAAATTTAAACAAATATATAGATCTCTCGAGAGCCAAGATGTCAAGAGGAGAGAAGTCTCTCGAGAGCCTGGCTCTCGAGAGTCTCACTCTCTAGAGTGGTGAGGCTTTTAAGAGTGGTGCAGACCATTATCTATATAATATTTTAAATTTATATTTTTGTTAATTTTTTAATTATAATTTTATTATAAAACTTAATCGATAGGGTGGATCATTTAACACGTGTACAACAATGATCTAATCAACAACAAATCCTCTATTTCGTATCAGAGATCTATATGTTATTTTTTGACTGAAAATCTCTATAACAAACTCAGTAAGTAATATGTTTCAGTAGGAAATCAGTAGGAAAACAATTACCTATTATTAAATTTCTACTAAAAAATTTTAGTAGCTATCCAGTAGGAATCACAATTTTGCTACTAAAATTCATTACTTTCCTACTGATCTGGCTGTAGCTATTATACGTCTTTCCTATAGTGCTAGAAGCTAAATCTCCCCTTTAAAGATAAATACTTGTTTTCTTGTGTGTCCCCTTAATGTTTGTTGGAAATAAAGTTTCTTATGTATTTGAGTGGCTGGATGTCATTAATGACCCAAGGGAAGGAAGGTTGTAGTTATAAAATCTCAATAAATGCAAATGGGTGTTAGGATTTGGGATTTTCATGATTCATAACTTTCCTCTTGGTCAATTCTTGTTTTGAGACTAAATTCTTGTATTCAACCACCCAAATACATCCCTTATGTGATCATTAAACATTGGGACTCCAAGGAGGAAGATTTTGATTCATTTTGATTGTGAACTCAAAGAGTGTTGTTGTGCTACAGTCGGGGCAACTGGGTGGTTTGGTGCCTCAGGTGCCCAGCAAAATTGTGAGAAAGTTAGAGACTTGGCACCTGGAGATGTCATCCAGGGCACCTCGGGTACCCAATAAACTCTTGAGGTCAAGAGTTTGGGGCCTGGTGCCTGAGGGGCGCCATACAGGGTACTAGAACTTATTGTGTTTTAATTGTATAGTGGCACCTTAGGCGCCATGGTGCCACCTCTTGAATCTTTCCTAATCTTCCTAAACCTCAAAATCTTTTGCCTTTTGACCCTAAGTATTTCTGTTGTCATCCGATTGTTTCTTCGCGCTTGCATCCCGTGCTCCATTGCTCGATCTCAGGTGAAAGAGCTAACTATAATCATGTGTTATGAATAATATTTATATGTGCGATTACACAAAGGGATATATGTATTGTGATTCTACCCTTCTGAAAGGATTGAACTCACAAATCATCAGAGGTTACTTCCATTAATTGATTTGTCCTGAAATAATCTCATATGATGTTAGTAATTAGAATAGAGGCATCAGGACCCTCTGTTTAAAATATTGGATTACTATAGACGGTTTAGGATAAACTCCTTGTTATGTAAATTTATAAATATGTGGTATTTAATTACATTGTCCTGGAATAGTAGACAAAACTTTATTTAATTATAATGTCCTGGAACGGTAGACAAAACTTCATTTAATTATATTGTCTTAGAACGGTGAACAAAACTTCATTTAATTATAATCCTGGAATGATGGACAAAACTTTATTTAATTATATGTCCTAGAATGGTAGACAAAACTTCATTTAATTATATTGCCTTGGAACAGTGGACATAATCTATATATGTAAATTTGTGATATGGATGTATTCAATTGTTATTTCTATATGATTAGGATCGCACGAGAATGATTGACATTCATGAATGTTTTACTCTAAAATCTTGATTGTGTATGTGGACGTGTGTATACTCATTTCCTCACTTTTGAATAATTGGAGGTGAAGATAAAATTCTACATTACTTTGGTAAACCTTCCTTGATGGGAAGTATATGCTAAGTTTCTTTTGAATTTATCTCACTGAGTCAAGTTACTCACTCCTATGTGTGTCCCTTTGCAGATTCTGTAGTTGTATGTCGGTGAGTCTCTGTGAGAGGAGTAGCGGAGCGTCACATCACCACGACTTGCTGAGCATTGGTGATTGTTTTCTTTTGATGGTTTTGGGGAATAGCTTATCGCTCTGTACACTACTAGAAAAACCTGAATTAGCGACGGAAAATTTTGTTGCAAATTTCGTCGCAAATTTGTCGCAAATTCCGTGGCTGATTTGAAATTCAATATAAGGAATTTGCGACAAAAAATTTTGGTCGCTGATTAAATTTTTGTCTCTAATATTAGTAACGAAATTTTTCGTACCAAAATTTCGTCACAAACATTTTTTCCGTCGCTAAATTCTGTCACAAAGTATCTTTAGTTTTGCGATGGAAAATTCCTTCACAAACATTTTTCAGTTGCAAAATTCCGTCGTAAAGTTTTATTAGTTTTATGACAAAATTTTGTCACAAAATTTCATCGCAAATATTCTTTCCCTCTTATTTTTTTTCACATTTCCCCCCCAATTGTCAAATCACTTGAAAAAGATAAATATTAATAAAATAAATTTATCAGAGTTATTACAAACTGTAGAAAAAAATAAAAATTATACCTCTTAAAAAATAAGTTTCATTTTAAAATAAATTTTTAGATTTTATTTTATTAATTTAATATTTATATAAAATTATCATTTTTATATATACTATATTTTTTTTTTCTCTCATTCTCTTTTTTTAGTTAGCCTTAGTCTCACTTCTTAATACTCACTCCCTCTGATCTTTCTCTCTCGACCGACTTCGTTTCAGCTCCAGTCTCAGCTCCAGCCCTGTGAATTCTCCTTTCAAGCACAACTCTTCCCATTCTTTGTGTGGTATATATGAACACTTACACATTTACACACTTAAGATTTAGCTTTAGCCTCACACACATGCACGCAAGAGTATAATAAGTGTTTTACAGGTATGGTATTAATTTAATCATTGAAATATTACAACTTAATTTGGTTTTTAAACATTAAGTTTTTCAATTTAATTTTTAAAAAATTATTTTTATATAAATCTAAATATTTTTATTTTTAAATCACAATATTATTATCGCTAAATTTTAATTTTTTTAATTATTAAAAGTCTTTTTGACTAACAAATGAAGTAAATTGACACAAATTATTTTTGGAAAGATTAAGTCAAAACACTTAATTTTTAGATATTAAATTAAAATAATTGTAATCTTTTTATAACTAAATCAGTAATTTGCTAAAAATAAAATTAAAACTCAAGGTCAATTAATTCAATAGAAAGTAAATTAGAAGAAAAATTTTGTAATATAAATAAAAATATCAAAAGACAATGAGCAATATTGGAAAAAAAGTATTAATATAATTACTGAATTTATAAAAGTTAAAGTAATTTACTAAAAATAAAAATAGTTATAAATATAAAGAAATCATGAGCACAACTACATTTAGTGGTGACCATTACGTTTACGTCATTAAATAACTTTTTTATAGAAAAAATAAGGGAAAATAGGAAAAAGTAATAATAATAATAATAATAATAATAATAATAATAATAATAATAATAATAATAATAATAAATAAGTGGTGGAAGTCTGTGGCTTTCTTGAATGATATCGTGATTCAATAATTATTGTAAAATATGTAATTACAAAATAATTATGATATACTTGCTTGATGGTAATTACAAATATTTTAACATAATAATTTAGTTAATGAAAAAGGTAATATTTGTTTCTCATTAATCAATTACTTGACTTTCATTTAGTAAATATAATTACGTAATTGTCATATATTACCGGCATGCTTCATGTTTTTGTTGCATATCAACTTATAAGCCAATGGAATGTATAAATTTTTAGTAGTTCTTTAAAATAAAATAAATAAAAATATTTTTTAATTATTTATTTAATTACCTTTCATTAAATTCTTATTGTTAAATAAAATAAAAATTAATTTTTCTCTAAAATAAATTGTAATTCTTATAATTTTTATTCTTTTTATTAACTTTTTTCTTTAATTATTATAAAATAAATTGGGGTGAAATATTAAATTTCAAAAATTTGTTTTTAATTCGTGAAGTTCCAATTGAATTAAAATTTAAGGAGTAACCTAGTATAGTTTTAATCCAAAGGCAAACGCATGGAAATGAGTAGACAAGTGGTAACTAAAATAAATTTTGGATTTTTGGGTGTGATTAGGAAATTGTACAATTTTAATAAGGAATAGATTGAATTAAAATACTTGAGGAAGAATTGTTTGTGCAATTTAAGCAAAGAAAATTTCAATTTAAATCAATATATTATATGTAAATTTCTATATTTATTAAAAAATTTCAATAATTTTCACGTTTAAGTTTGTTATACTTGTAAAGAATTTTAAACATAAAGTAACTTAGATTTTTTTTAAAAAAATAAAAAGATGAATTATTTAAAAACTTAAATTGAGGTCGGATAGTTAAGAGAATAGATATTTATTATATTTTTGTAATATTAAAAAATTTAGTATTGTTTTTATTTATAATTTGTTATATATAAGCAATTTTTGTTACGATTTAAATCTAACATAAGTAGTATAATACTGGATATTGTAGATTTAGATGTCAAGACACGAATCTCTTATAAATAAAATATTTTTAATTATTTATTTAATTACCTTCTATTAAATTTTTATTTATAAATAAAATAAAAAATTATTTTTTTTAAAAAATAAATTCTAATTCTTATAATTTTTATTAACTTTTTTCTTTAATTATTTTATCTTTTAAAATTATGTCAATTTTTCTAAAACTTTTTTTCCTCCTGTTCTTCATTTTCTCCCAATTTTTTTAAAAATTGTCCCTCCTTTTTCTTTTCCCTCCATTCTTTGAATATGTACATCGTAGGATGGAGGACACATGTTCCCTATCTCCATCTGATCTGATTAGGTTCAAGCTTCTTGGAGAAGCTTCAAGGGATCTAGGTTCCCTTACACAAGAGGGGCATTAGCAGAAAGAAACAAGAGAAAGGAGACAACCTTGCGTCGTGGCCGACGCTGATCCTCCCTTGATTTCCTTCCTCCCTAGCCTTGGACCCGTCCCTCTTTCTACCGTGAACCAGATCAGAGAGTACAAAGGAGGCCGAGAGAGTGAGAGGCGAAGTACTGCAGGAGAATCCGGCCACCACCACATTGGCCTTCCTTCCTCCTTATTCCATCTGTCTTCTCTCCTCGGATCTCGTCGTCCTCGTCTGCTTTGTTGGTGTGAGGCAGATCGAGAGAGAACGAAGGTTCAAGTCGGCCGATCCCCCTTCCTTCTAGCTTCTCCTCCTCCATCGTCCAAGTTCGTGTAAGTTGGTGTGATTTTGGAGGTGTTTGGAAGCTTTTCAGACCAAAACTTGGAGTAAGGTATGACCATTAATTTTTCTTCTCCTTTTTAGACGAACTAACTGTCATGCTTCCTGAATGTTGGGTGAAAGAGGGATTAAAAAGAGTTTTAAAAAAAATGAGCTGTTAAATGGTTTCTTTGAATTTGTTTCTGATTTGGAATCTTTTGAGTTATTATTGGTATCTTATTGGGTCTGAATGATGGCTTAATATCATGATGGATTGAAAAAAAAAAATGGTGGAGAAAGGGAATATGCAAGAGAAGAAACAATGAATGAAATTTTGAAATTAAGGATGTGTTTTTGTAAAGCAAAAGAGAAGTAGAATGTGGTTCAAATAGATTGTAACTTTTGGGGAAACTATGGGCTGCTAAAGACCGATTTTGTGCCCATTATGCAGAAAATTGATCCTCTCTCTTCGCTTTGTATTTGTAGGCTAAGTTTCGGTTGCTTAATGTAGTTGAGCTCTTATTTAGCTTTTATCTGATTCAAGTCACTAGAATAGGACCATTCTTATTCAAGGTGAGTAGCTGCTGCAAATGAAGTATTTACTTGATTTAAATCTGACTCATTGGGAACAAATGATTTTCTTTTATTTATATTCTTTATATGTTTTACCAAGATTTCATTTTGTATATCTTTTTTTTTAATTTAATTTTTTTCCATCATGCTTATTATAATTTCAAGAAACATCATGAAGATATTATGTTATCAAGGCTATTTTTCCTACTACAGTTTTTTAAAAACCAATGTAGATATAATCTTTAACTGTGCAAATCAATATTAACAAAAGTCAAAAGTTAAAGGTATGTAATTGAAATACTTGAGGTGTAAATTTTGCACTATGAGAACGGTTACATTATTTTTTTTTTATATGTGGTATCGATGGGGAACTCTTGAAAAACAACGGTGCTACATTGGAGTGTAACAAAAAAGGACTGCAATTTTCAAAAATAATTGATTGGTTAACTTTTATTTTTTTCATGTCATATTATTATTAAACCACATAACTTATTGTATGCGTTTGTAATTAAATCAAATTTACAGAAAATTTAAGTTTTCAATCATTGAATGTACTTCAAATAACATTTTATTTAAATCAATTCTAGAAACACTATTGAAACTCAAATAGATCTTTCTCTCACTTGGAGCATTTGAGATAGTGTATTCATTAATTGGATCAACATTCTCTAGTTTTGGTGTCAATATTGCTCATTTGCTGGTGTCAATATTATAAATTACTTATTTGTGATAAAATGTTTATTGTTCAACATGATAAAGAAAACTTAAACTACATGAGTAAATATCTCTTTATATATATCCAAGATTGACAGTGTGATACTATAATTTTTAAGTATTATTCATTATGATAACGGTAAAATATTTCACGAGCAAATGACTAATTTATCTATTTATCAAATCTATTCCTGACTTCTGGACAACAGCTGTTAGTTATCTCTCCTTTTCATTGCTCGTAATTCATTATGGGAACATGTGGAAGGTGTATTTTCAGTAAAAATATATATTTGATATTCAAGTTTATTTATGTGTATTTTAATGATCTTTAGTTTTCAGTTTTTGTAGCACCTATTATCTGAAAAAGTTTTTTTGGGTCATTGCGGGGATTTCTTATTTGTCTGTTTTTTGGGTCATTGCGGGGATTTCTTATTTGTCTGTTTTTGGCCTCACAGTGCAAAAATCTATGATCTTTATAGAATGGGTCAATGGTTTTGGCATAAAAGGGGAATTTATAAAAGTAGAAAAATGAGGAAAAAAAAAAAGAGGTTGCTAGTGCCAATCAATTTACTAGCAGATTCCACTTTTGCTTCTTATTGCTTGTAGTAGCTCATGACCTTATCATCAATTGCTAATATTTTTGGCATATCTCATAGCCTTAACTCTTGCGATTTATGGAACCTCGCTTACTTTCTTATAAAGTGTGATTTATTGGATGACTAGCATTGTATTATTGATACTCTTGTAATGAGTTGTTTCCAGCCACATATACATTGTTTGTGATTCAGCACGGCTGTTTTTTCCCATTTTTAATTCATATATGAAAGTCATGATGCTAATTCACACTACAAGAAAATTGATTTTCATTGGCGACTTTTTGGTGGCGACTTTAAAAGTCGTCACCAAAAGTCGACTTTTGGTGGCGACTAAATAAGTCGCCACTAAAAGTTGACTTTTGGTGGCGACTCTTATAGTCGCCACTAAAAGTCGACTTTTGGTGGCGACTATAGTCGCCATCAAAAGTATTTTTTAAAAAAAATAAAAAAAAAGTTAAATTTTTTAAAATAAAATAAACAATTAGGCTTTTGGTGGCGACTATAGTCGTCACCAAAAGTCTTTTTTTAAAAAAAATTAAAAAAAAGTCAAATTTTTTAAAATAAAATAAAAAAATAGACTATAGTCGCCACCAAAAGTATTTTTTTTAAAAAATAAAAAAACAGTCAAATTTTTTAAAATAAAATAAAAAATTAGACTTTTGGTGGCGACTATAGTCGCCACCAAAAGTCTTTTTAAAAAAAAATAAAAAAGTCAGATTTTTTAAAATAAAATAAAAAATTAGACTTTTGGTGGCGATTATAGTCGCCACCAAAAGTCTTTTTTAAAATAAATAAAAAAAAAGTCAAATTTTTTAAAATAAAATAAAAAATTAGACTTTTGGTGGCAACTATAGTCGCCACCAAAAGTCTTTTTTTTAAAAAAAATAAAAAAAACGTCAGATTTTTTAAAATAAAATAAAAAATTAAAAAAGTCATTTTTTTACTTAAAAAATTTAATTTTTTTTTATTTTTCTTAATTATATTTAAAAGAAATTTAATTTTTTAAATTTTTTAAATTTTTTAAATTTTTTAATTTTTTTAAAAAATTAGATTATCAGTGACGACTGAAGTCTATTTTTTTTAAGTGAAATCGTTTTTTTTTTTATGAAATTAGTTGAAGTTGAAATTTTTTGGTGACTCCAATAGTAATAATATATTTGCTTTTTGTTAAGTTTAATATTATTTTATTTTTGTTTTATAATATTTTTGACCTAAAATATTTTTAACAGATTATATATATAGATATATATAATATTTTGCATTTACATAACACAAATGAAGCAGTGGCAGAATGGCAAGACACACATGGCTGCAAGCAAGGGACCCAGGTTCGAATCTCAGGTATGCACATGTTTGGTTTAATTTCAAATAAACTTGAATATTGCACACAAAAAAATCTAGTTAGCTCGGGATAGCGAGTTATTGGATCGGCCAAGACCCGCACGAGTCGAATGGATCTCGTGTCGACCTTCCGGATCTAAAAAGATGACGAGTGACTTTTGGTGGCGACTAAAGTCACCACCAAAGGTAGTTTTTGCTGACACCAAAAATCATTTTTTTCACGAATTTTTTTTTTTTTTTGCAATAAAAATGACTTTTGGTGGCGACTTTGAAAGTCGCCACCAAAAGAATCAGCCACGGACTTACGCCAACAACTTTAGTCGCCACTAAAAGTCGCCACCAAAGACTTTTAGTGGCGACTTTTAGACTTTTGGTGGCGACTTTAGTCGCCACCAAAAGTCTTTTTTTTTTGTAGTGTCATTCACTTGTTTGTTTGGCTACAAATGCCTGTTGATTTATTTTAATTTGATATTGACTTCCTGTTAAATAGATATTTAAGTATTTGACTTCTTTGGTAATACCTTATCTAAAATATTCTTATTTTACTTACTTTTTTTTTATATAATATTCACTATAAGAGCGTCAAAGTGAAAGAAAGCCTAGCTTGGTGGATGGAGTTTGTGATGGATGAGCTTAAGGCTCATAAGGAGGAAATTAACACTTACAAGGAGAAAATTGATGCCTAAACACATGCCGAAAAGTTAGGCAACTGTCATCAACTAGATGCATGCAATGATGGACTACTTTATCAATTGGGTTGATAGGCACTTGGGTACTCTTACTGATGATGATGAGACACAGCAACCAGATCACCCTCTAGACTAGTTTATTTATAGAAACTTATATTTTGTTATAATTTTGCATTTCATTATGATTAATAATGAAAAAACATGTAAATCATTTTGTTATATAAAAATATGTAAAGTGTTTTGTTGTAATTGCTAGCAGGTAATTATTTTCTATATTTATGTTTGTTCATAGGATTCAAATCAAGTTTGGAATTATCGCTATTGATTAAATATATATATATATATATATATATAAACCTGGTTAAATATATTAAAAAAAACTTGTTTGAATATTTGTGACGGAATTAGCGACAGAATTTTGCAATGACTTATATGAAAATTTGCAACGGAATTAGCGAAAAATACCCGTCAAATTAGCGACGGAATATCTGTCACAAATTAGCAACGGAAATTTCTGTGGCAAATAAGGAGGCTAAGAGATACTGTTAAATGATGCTAATTTTCTTTGGACTTGGTTAAATTGCATTTAATAATTCTTTTGTTTCAAAAATATCATCCAACTTCCTGATCTTTTATATACATATATATTACGAAAATCTCCTGTCCTCTCAATGAAATTAATTTTTAGTATAATATATACGCTCTCCTTTAGAAAATAAAATTAGTCAGTTGCCTCTACTATACCTTGTTAAAAAACCAATCTCTTGTTGAATTTAAAAATCAATTTTCCCTTTATTGTTCTATTAATAATAATATTATATAATCTTATGTTATACAGAAAATTTACTTTATTGACAAGAAGTAAATAATAAAATAAAAGACATTTTTGTAATATATACTAAATTTAAGGAGAGCTGAGCAATATTTTTGAAATTAGAAAATATAAGATATAATTCAACCAAACTTCAAGAAAAAATTGTGCAATTTAATTTTCTTGAAGTTTATAGTACATGCATGGAACATTATAGCTACGTCATGGGGCTTACGTAAGTAAGACAGCATCAGCACATATAGGATGCATAAGGGTGTGGATCCTTTGCTTGGAAAAAAAAAAACAAGGGATGCTTGGAGTTTTAGCAACGGTTTTAACTGTTGCTAAAACTTTCATCAATAGTTTTTTGTTGCTAAAGGTTTTAGCTGTTGATAAAACTCTAAGCACAAAAATTCTAGACAGAGGATCCACACCTCATATAGGATTGATCAGAGAAGATCGTTGAAAGCAACTTCTTCCTGTTCTAACTAATTGATGGACTACGCTGAATGTTAGGGATGAAAATGAATATATTCCGTCTGCGGCTGAAGCTAATTATGCATATAAATAGTTACAAAAGCTTAATAATAAATGAAAGAATCTCGAACAAAGATTACTACAATGATTGCTTCATTTAATAACCGTGCCGAAAGAGCTTGGCTGGCCAAGATAAGATTCTCGTAATCCAAATAATCTTAGGTGCCTCCAATTAAAGACCAGTTTACTTTGGGTATACAAGGGCCACTTGTGCTTCTTACTTTGAAGCAAGAAACCAGATAACACAGAAACTTGTACTCTAGTAGTCTAGTGTCTAGTCTAGTGCTTATATATATATATATATTGTGAAAGTGTTGTGTTTTGAGCAAATATATATTATATGGCACCTCCAGCAGATCTGAGAGAGGTTGGTTTGGATGGGTTTGCTCTGATAGAGAAGGTCTTTGGTCCAGGCAGAAGGACAAAGTCCAACAATGGCAAGAGGGATGAGTCTTCTGTCGTCTTGAATAGCAAACAGGCTGCTGCTTACTATGGAGGACTCAACATCATCAGTTACCCTATGCCAAAGCCCCATAACCGTTGGGGTAGACCACTTAAACCTTGATTAATTAGTCTTAAGCTCTTTGAATTTTTAGTTAGCTATGTTTTAAGTGGGCTAGCTACTGAGCTTGTACTATATATATGTACTTGTATATGAAGCAGTCAGAATCAGAAACCTGCAAAAGTTAAGGTTTTCTGAAGCTGTGGACTGTTACCTATAACTACTGGAAATCAAGGGAAATATCCTTTATAAAAGATATCTCTCATATATAATATAATAGTCTTGGTATTCGCATCGTAGCCTTTTCCCATTATCACTCAGCATTTAAATTTTCACTTAGCAACACTAGTTAGACTTCTCTTAATAGAGTATTTAAGTTTTGTGACTATATTAAGATTCAAACATAAGGAAAATCACCAACTCAAATGATTCCAGACTTGTTTTTCTCATAATTAAAGTTTTGAATTTGAATTTAGTTTTGAAAAAGTTCTATACTTTTGTGGTTTGAAATTGGAATTAGATTAGTCGAAATCTAGTGAATTTTCATATAGTGATGGTTTTAATTGAATATATATATATATATATTATATCAAATAGTTTTATACTTATTTTCTTTAAATAAAATTTTGAAATTAAGTCTTATAAATGAAGAAAGTCAACACTAAGAGAACTTTACACATTTCTAATTTAACCTAATTTGAATTAGATTAGTGAGAGTTAAATTCTAATAATTCTGACAAATATATATATATATATATATATATATATATATGTATGTATATAGGAATTTTATTATAAATGTTGTACTTTTTCTTTTAAGACTAATATTCTAATTAACTTATCATTAAGAATTAAAAAGTTATACTTAAATCATTTTTATTTTCACTCTAATTGTAACTTTTTCATTCGGTTAATTTATGCAGTTAACTCAAATCATTTATTTATTTCATTGTAACTTCTTAGACGTACGTGTGAATGCTTCAACATAAATAGGGTTGGCATTGGTATTGATCAACGATTTAGTGCTACCTTCGGCAAGCAGGAGGTAACAAAAGCTATTAGATTTTGATCCAGCGCTTCCTATTTATTCAACTTTTTTTAATTTTTTAAAATAAAAAATTTATAATTATCATTTCATATTTATTATTGTGTTTATAATTATCATTAAATCAGTTGATACTCATAAATTTTTTTAAAAAATAAATTAAATAAATAAGAATTATTAAATCAAACTGATGTAATGATTTTCGTTGCCTCACTGCGTGTAGGAGACAACCACTTCCATTAGTAAAAAATGTGTTAATACCTTAAGTCGTTTAGTATGAACAATATCTTTAGACACTTAAAGTCATTCATCAATCAAGGGGTCATCCCTACTTAATAAAAATAGACATCCTAATTTTTTTTTGGTACGCGGAAAATTTCATTAAAAGATGCACATCTTAATTTATTCTTTAATTAAAGGGTCATCTCCTCCTAGTAAAAAGAATATCCTTAAGACACCTCTAGTACCTTAGTAGCTAAAAGGGTCCTCCCTGTTCAGTAAGAAGCCCCCAAACACTTCGAAGGAGGTCCCCTTACTTAGGAACAAGTGGCAATCTTTCAATCAAAAGTAGACCCTTCTCACATAGAAAGAGTATCCATTTCCATTCACAACACAACCTCTCTATTTTCCATTTTACCAAATTAAAAAAAAAAAAAAAACCTCTCTCTCTCTCTCAGAGGGTAGCACTCCTATAAAGTGTCCTGTTTCATTCAAAAAAAGAGGTTATTTAAAAAGAAAAAGGGGGGGGGGGGGGGGGAGGGGTCCACCCTTTAAGAAATAAGAAAGCCCAATAAATTTGTTTGTTGAATAGTAAGCATTGCTCAAGTGTGCCAAGTCTTTTTAGAAACAAACAATTTGATCCTTAAAAAGTTTTTTTTTAAATTATCCTTAGATGCCACATCACTACCATTTTTACCATTTAACATAACACATCAACAAATCCGTCAATAGTTGACAACATTTTTGACAAAAGGATTAATGAGGGTAACAATTGGAACTTTCATAGACTAACGAGTGTAGTGCCATCCTCCAAGGATAATCAAGTGTATCTTTCGAATACTAAAAAGTGAGTATAGTCATTTAAATTTTATTAGAAACAAAATATCACGCCCAAACCTCTACTTTCATCTTTTTTTTTTTTAATGTGAGTGTTGAATGGTCAAACATGAGATATTTTGTTCCACCGACTTTATAACTAGATTTAAATATCTTCCTTATCCGAAATGAGTATACACATCAAAAATTGTAGTTAGGTTAATCTGATTGTTTGAACAAGAAGTTGATCCTAAGTTCTGTAGAGAGAAGGAAATAAGTTATTTAGTTTGAGTATTTTCTGTTTTTATTTTTATTAAAAATAAAAAATAAATTTAAAATGTGTTTAGTTGAATTTAATAAAAATATTTTTTTGAAAACATTTCTTAAAATATGCTCAAATTTAAAAACATCAAAATAATATTTTTAGTGTTTCATGAAATAAAAATAAAAAATAAATATAAAAAATATTTTCATAAACTAAACATATCTTAAAATACAAATTATAGTTAAAGCAGTGCAATTATAACAATAAAACAAAAAAGGAACAAAGGTGAGGCGAGGAATAAGATTCTCCGTGTTCAATTATTTTCACTTTTTTTCTTTTTGCACCTTTCTTGACTGAGATAATTTGAGTTGAATATAATCTGCAATTCATGACACTAGTCCAAATCTAAACAATAATTGTGATAACAAACTTCCACAAAACAATTATGGAAGCTTCACAGAGGAGCTTGAGATTACCTACTTCTATATGAATATATTCCGTCCACATATATTTTATATATATATATATGATTTGGGGGGTTCCTAAAATGCTTATATTTGATAACTAATATTCATGTGTAGTAGTCTCATCTGAAATACAAAACGACTAATTGAGAATTAATGGTAATTTCTTTTGTAGCATCTGATACCACCGAAAAGTAACTAACACTAAAGGAGAACAGTCACTTTCAGATTCTAGATAGACTCGTCTACAAAATGATTCCTTTTAAACCATAATTAACTGAGAAATGTTCTTGGCGTTGCTAATTAAATTAAAGAAGCAACTTTTGGCTTCTATAAAAGCAGATTAGCTAGAGCTTCTTGGTTTTGAAACAAACTAAAGAAGGGAAGCAGCAGAAGCAGATAATAATTAATTAAGGAACAAATTAAAGCAAGGGTTGATATCAATATGGCAGAGCTGAGGAGGAAGATGGGTTTAGAAGGATTTGGAGCAATGGAAAAGGTGTATGGTCCACCAAGAAATCGGAGTGCCATGAACAAGAATAGCGCCTTTCCTGCTCGGCAGGGACGGTGGGTGGTTCAAGATGAGATGGAAGAACCACCCACAATTACTAGCCATCAACATGAAGCTGTTGCTCGCTGTGGTAGACTCATGAATAACCTCAGCCACACCACCACCAAGGGACATCCTCAAACTCGGTGGGGTAGACGGTAGACGATTTAATTAAACCTTGAGCTGTGCCTGTATATATATATATATATATATGTTTAGCTAGCTTCAAATGGTTTACTTTGCTCTCATCTTATATATATAATGTAAGTAATATATGTATCTAGAGAAAGCAAGCAGCTCGGAGACCTGCTAATATTTGGAAAGGTTTTCCGAAGCCCTGTACTGTAGCTTAGGGCTCAGTCTTATTTTATATATATATATATATATATGATGTTGGAAAGTGCCAGTCATCTGATAGTTTATATATAGTGTCCACGTAGAATCTCGTATAAGTTTGGAGACCTCGAAAATAATATGTATTTCATTGTATATATTTACAGATGATGTGGAGAAAATAATAGAAAAAATAAAAAAAATATATATAAACACATACTATTTGCAACGGTGTTTAAACATTAAAGAACTTTTATAATAGACATGTATGTTTTTTCGTTCTGGCCAAATGGTGGTGTACTCTGAAGTCTAAACCAAAATTAGGCCAATTTTCCGCCAGTTTGAATGTGTGGGCCAGGCACCTCTGCCTTATGGCGGAGAATCCCGGTCCGTTTAAATGACCCCAAATAATATAGTTCGTCGGCTCTGATCATGTTCAGCAATGGATAGCTTGTGTCCGAAATGACTAAAGTTATTTGATTTGTGACATGCTCACGGACCTTTTTTTTTTTTTTGTATTATCTTAATTTGCTGGCTTGAATCTTCTTCATTAAGCCTTATTTTTTCTTAGGCTAAGTCCTGGGCCACAATTCAATATCATTTTTTTTCCATTATTGTTGGGCATCTCTTCATCTTAGACGGTAGATCTTCATGGGTGCTGTGATTCTATGTTGAAAACTTGATGAACTTAAGTGTGATGGTTAGTTTTGCATGTGTACAAAATGTCTAAGACAATTTGTTATAACCTCACACTTGATAAGCCACTACATTTTTCTTAACCCACTGAGATAAAATTCTTTCCAACACATCAGTCCTTATCCAAATTAATAGATTTAATTTGGTTCCCCTTTACGTTGGTGTTTTACTTAGAAAAAGGCTAATTAGTTATGACTTAAAACATCAAGTATCAAGTATGTCAGTTTATGAGCATTGTATATCAAATTTATGGTGATTACGTATACTGTAATGTGAGTTCCTTATGGCTTGATTAATTGAATGTGTATTTTTTTTTAAAAAAAATCAATATAGTAAGTTTTTTTTAGGAAAGAGAGAACTGAGAAAATTTAAAAAAAACGCCAACTTCTAAGAAACACCATGGAAGCATAATTTACAGGGGAAAAAAAAAAGCCAAATATACCTTTTCGTAAGGCTCATCCCCCGAATTGGCAATATGAGCCAATCTGGCCCATAGGAAAAAAATGGTTAGTTCGAGTTGGCTACTTTTTTAAACAGGCTTAAAGATCTCTAGTCTGACTTGCCAAAGACAAGCTAGCAAATTAGACTGGCTAGTTCACCAACTCACCATCCTTTTTTTTTTTAAAAGATGGACCAAAAGAAGCCCAAGAAAAGAAAAAAAATCCAAAAGAAGTCCATCATTGACGCCCCAGAAAGAGAGAGGAAAGTTAATTATGTTTTGTGTAGTAATTTATCAAACCCAATCTCAAGAAGAACAAAATAAAGAAGAATTAAATTTTAAGCATAAATTAAAGATTAAGAACAAAATTTTGACAGACGTTTAAGACATCGTAACAAGTTGTTTATATCATTATATGTTAGATTAAGAAATAAATAATCTAAGAACTAGACTATTGTAGTTTATACGTAAATTTAATACCATTTTTTTTCATGCTTCTCCTGAGAACTAGAATAAAATGGTTTGAAATAAATAAAGGTGAATAGCAATATACAAGAAAAACTATTTCAAATCCAAAACCAATAATCTAAGAAAACTATCACTTTCCCATTGTTGTCAAAATTGGGAGTAAGATCATAGGATTGTAGGATCCTACGATCTCATGCTTAAAAACAATCTCGATCTCACTTGGAATCATTTTTGTCATAGCATCGTGCAGGATCGAGATTTTGATCGTGAGATCATAGGATCGTGCGATTCTGCATGATCCTACTTTTTTTTTAAAAAAAAATATCCAGCTCCTAAAACTATGTCGTTTTTGGAGTTTTTTTTTAAAAAAATTCCCTAAACGATGTCGTACTGGTCCCTAAACCCTTATCTCATCTGCCCTATTTCCTAAATCTTCATCCCCTTAATTTGCTGACCTAATTAACGTTCTCTCTCTTCTCTCTTGATTCTCCATCCGCCATCGTCGTCTCTCTTGGTGTTTGCTATGTTATCATTCATTCCCGTCCTGCCACCGTGTGTGTCTCTCATTTTCGTTAGGTCATGGGCTCCTGTGGTCCTCTCGTTGCCGTTCATCTGTCGATACCAGTCTCCCGGTGATAGTAGGCATTTTTATATGCAATTTAATCCCTATCTTAGTCTTTTTTGCATCTTAATTATTGTGAACTCTCTAGTTATATCATATTTTGGTAATTATTGGTCTAAAATAATTATAAAATTAATATGTTTTAATTCCATATTTTTATGAGCTTAATTGATTAGAGAACCATTAATGCTTATGCTTAATTTATAGATTTAATTATTGGAGAGTTATTTTGATGACTTGGAGACCACCTAGACATTGACATGGCATTGTGTGCTAATTGGGCATTGACCAGGGCTAACTAGACTGACTAGGGCGCACTTTCTACACTTTACGGAACAACCAATAGAAAACAGCAGTAGAAGACAACAACAGCAGAAAAGCAACCAGAAAGCATGCAGCATCAGGAACCAGAGAAAGGGACATCACATGAAGACTTTTCAGAATTACAATTTCATCCCTCCTTCTCTTCTGTTGGTTAATTCACTTCAAAACCTCCATTTTTAGATGTTGAAGAATCATTCTTCTTCCATTTTCTCTGTAGAATTCGTAGGTTTACCTCCAATTTTCTCTTCTTTTTGGTGTATTTTGGCCTCCATGGAAGGCTAAAAAGTGTTGTAATCAATCCATGGATGAACTAGAACTATAATATGAATTTTTAGATCTTAATCATATAAGTCTCTTGTTGTTCTTCTATTTCATTTCTGTTCTGGTTTTTTTATCTCTATTTTCATATTCATTAGTGTGCTGGTCAGCCTCTGTGAGTGTGATAACTAATTTTATTGCTTAAATCTGAGATGCTTTCTTGTTATCACTGGTTGGTGTAGCTAGTAGAATAGAAATGACTAGCTTAAATGATTATCTAACTTGATTTGGTGAGGGCTTCATGGGGTTAGATGTAATCCACTTCTGGAAGGTTTTTTAGGAATCTTAGTTGATCACCAAATGATGGAATGCTACTAGAATTAATTTAAAGACAAGAATGATGATAGTTGCAATTCTAAGGATTTCATGGGTAATTGCATATCTGCTGCGTTTTAATTTCATTTCTGTTTATGCTCTATTTTAGTTCTGTCAGTATTTGTGTTCTGTTCTTTTTATGTTATGTTTTATGCTTTAAGTATGCAATCACCCCTCGTGGTAATTAGGTAATTAATCAGTAGGTAATTAATGTAGATGATGAGTCCGATATTTTGGTTAATTTTGGTTGCTTCTTTAGGGCTTTTTCCTCCCCTTTGTCTGTTTTTGTTATCCTTTTCCTTGCTTTGTCCTTCATTTTTGCTTTCCGCTTTGTACATAGTTGTTGCTTTCCTTTATCTTGTTTTAATCTCTTTCCTTGCCTTTTTTATGCTTTTTGTTGTATTTTCTTGTAGGCTTTCTTTTCTGGTCTGCTGTTGGCCGGTGTGCTGATGGGATCCAGAAGCAAAGTGCTTATGTAATGAAAATCTGGAGGCTGGCGCCCAGGCGCCACGCATGGCGCCTCAGGCGCCATAAGCTGAATTCTCGGCCTTCACATTTAATGGTTGGCGCCCAGGCGCCACGCAGGGCGCCTGAGGCGCCAACACCACAACTCTCGGCCAGAAGCATTATAACGTGGCGCCCAGGCACCACACAGGGCGCCTAGGCGCCAGACCCTTTGCCCTTTGTTTCTGCTTGGCGCCCAGGCGCCCCGGCTCAGACCTGCGTGTTCTCTTGTATATATTGCTCTTTTGCAGATGTTTTGTGATCTTTTGGTTGGAGGGCAAGGGAGCTCTGCTAGGGCAAGGATGGAGGAGCTGGGAGACCTCTTCTCTACTGAGTTTGAAGCTTTTCTTCCTTTTTCTCCTTCCTTTTGATCATATTTTGTTGTATATTTGTTTTGTATTTCTTCCTCTTGTGATAAACTCTAGGGTTAGGGGATTGATGTATATTGACTTCCTATGAAGCTTTGTTGTTGGATGCTTAAATACAATTGCTTTTCTGATTATTGGAGTAGTTGTTATTGGTTTAACTGGTTTTAGGTGATTGTGATCATTTCACTTAGATGCATTTGGGGTTTGTATTAATGCTAGACATAGCTTGATATAAACATACCCTTGTAACTTCTACCGTGAATCGGGTTAGTCTAGACATAGATAATCTTGTTTGCGTGGTCATATGAGTTCTTGAACTTAAACTCCGAACCAATTAATTGGACTAAGACATTAGCTAATTATTTTGGCTAGGAAGATTTGCTCACCAAGACATTGGGTTCAAATATTTTCGTGAACTCGACCAACATTAAATGGAATCTGTGAATGTGTCTAAGCATTCTTTAACGATTCAAAGATTGGTTTGTCTATGAATTAATCGGATTAGGAGTTAAGAAAGTCAATCCCCTACCCGTTGTGTTTTGGCGTAGTTCTTCATTTGGTGTTTAGTTAATTCCTTGTTGTTAGTTAGTTTACTTTCTGTTTATCTTTACATTTTTCCTCTGTCCAAATATAACTTGATCTAGTGAAATTGGTAATTGTTAAAGTCAATCCATGAGGACGATAACTTTTTCTCATCACTTTACTACTTGTGCGACCCGATACACTTGTCGGGAAAAAGCGCATCAAGTTTTTGGCGCCGTTGCCGGGGATTGACGGTGTTGACAATATTAAGAGTACGTAGTAGGGTTGTAGTTTGGACTTTGCCTTTTTTTGTACATACTTATACTGTAAATTTTACTCTTATGCTTGTACGTGCTTTTGCTTTTGTTTAAATTTTATTTCTTGCTTTTCATTGGTTTGTGCGAGGCATCACCGACTCATGCTCATTAGTATTCTACCCGGAAATTGGAAGGTCGGTTCGCATAAGCCAAAATACAAGCTTTACACACTATAAAAGCCCAACAAGCTCAACCTGCAACTTAGGCAGAAAACAATCAAAGCCATCTGCTCATCCTCCTATGAAAACTCTCATGGATTGCAAAATCTCTTCTGTGGAGGGATGTGGTGGTGGCATAGCTAAACAAACCGGGTAAAGTCTAGCTAAGGACTATAAACTTAGCGCTCTTGGGAGGCAACCCAAGTTTCTTTCCATTTTATCTTTTTAATTTCGCTTTTAGTTTTATTTGTTGTTTTAATTATTGTTCTGTTTAGTTCCTTGTATTTATTTTCCGCATTTTAATTCTGAGTGCCTTTGTTGATGGTTTATTTCTGTGCATAGCTTTCCTTTTTGGACCCCGCTCCCTGCTGGTTTGTTATTGAGGATAATATGTTGTTTAGGTTTGAGGGGAGAATATTTTACTGTTATTATTGCTCTTGGATGCTTAGCTACCATCTTCAATGAATCTAGGGTTTGTATTAATGCTTGTCTTAGCCTTAATATAAACATGCCTCGGTAATCTCTTCTGTAATTCGGGTTAAGAAGATTGTTTTTAGGGTAATACCTCTAAATCTTCTTTTCAAAAGGAATGTCTCTGTTTTTGTTGACCATCATATCTTTGGATTTTTCTTGATAGATTGGAATGTGCTTTACAAGTTTTATATTATTCTATTTTCAACTAATTCTTTACATGGTCATCTTGTTTAAAATTTAACTTAAATTTGGTTTTTCAGAATTTCTAGATTTATTTGAGAAATCTCAAGCTTTTTAATTAAAAGTTGTCGACCCTCTCAACCTTCTTAAAGCACTCTTTCAAAATCTTGAAATTTTCTATCTCTTTTTATGACAACATTTTGCTCAATAAGGGATTGCTTTCTCTAAAAAAAAAATAAAAATAAGAAAAACAAAAAGCAAAACAATTCCAATTAAATAAAATAGAGGTGTGATTTAAGTTGAGGAAGTGTAGTGTGGATTAGGCGCACAACACTTGTTCTAACCAATGAATTACATTTTCTTAGAAAATAAAGGTGATGGCCAAGGTGTTGTTGTGTGGTTTAGGCGCACGGGCAACTCTTTGTTCCTTAACCTCGTTATCTTTTCTTCTTGCATAGGTTGAGGGGGAGATGTGTGGATTAGGCGCACTGTCTTCACTTCGATCACTTTTTCTTAAAAATATCCCTTGTTTGAGAAGTTTTCCTTGAGAGCCGAGTTTATTATGAAAAAGATATTTTCTTTTAAGTTTGCAGAGAGTAATTTGAGAAAGTGAGGGTGTTTGCAATTTGTCTTTAAAAACGCTTGGAAAAGTATCATGTTCAATCTTTGAATTCTCAATTACCCAAGACCAAGTTTTGTTTTAAGAAGATGACTATGTGAATTTGGGTTGATTTGGGCTAATGTTTTATGTTGTTGAGCACTTCCTCTCTATCTTGAAAAAATCCATTGTCTTTGTTTGGCATGGTTTTTAGATTAGTGTTTTGCTTGAGGACAAGCAATAGTTTTGGTTTGGGGGAGTTGATGAGTCCAATATTTTGGTTAATTTTGGTTAATTTTGGTTTCTTCTTTAGGGCTTTTTCCTCCCCTTTGTCCATTTTTGTTATCCTTTTCCTTGCTTTGTCCTTCATTTTTGCTTTCCGCTTTGTACATAGTTGTTGCTTTCCTTTATCTTGTTTTAATCTCTTTCCTTGCCTTTTTTATGCTTTTTGTTGTATTTTCTTGTAGGCTTTCTTTTCTGGTCTGCTGTTGGCCGGTGTGCTGATGGGATCCAGAAGCAAAGTGCTTATGTAATGAAAATCTGGAGGCTGGCGCCCAGGCGCCAGAAACTGAATTCTCGGCCTTCACATTTAATGGTTGGTGCCCAGGGGCCACACAGGGCGCCTGAGGCGCCAACACCACAACTCTCGGCCAGAAGCATTATAACGTGGCGCCCAGGCGCCACACAGGGCGCCTAGGCGCCAGACCCTTTGCCCTTTGTTTCTGCTTGGCGCCCAGGCGCCCCGGCTCAGACCTGCGTGTTCTCTTGTATATATTGCTCTTTTGCAGATGTTTTGTGATCTTTTGGTTGGAGGGCAAGGGAGCTCTGCTAGGGCAAGGATGGAGGAGCTAGGAGACTTCTTCTCTACTGAGTTTGAAGCTTTTCTTCCTTTTTCTCCTTCCTCTTGATCATATTTTGTTGTGTATTTGTTTTGTATTTCTTCCTCTTGTGATAAACTCTAGGGTTAGGGGATTGATGTATATTGACTTCCTATGAAGCTTTGTTGTTGGATGCTTAAATACAATTACTTTTCTGATTATTGGAGTAGTTGTTATTGGTTTAACTGGTTTTAGGTGATTGTGATCATTTCACTTAGATGCATTTGGGGTTTGTATTAATGCTAGACATAGCTTGATATAAACATACCCTTGTAACTTCTACCGTGAATCGGGTTAGTCTAGACATAGATAATCTTGTTTGCGTGGTCATATGAGTTCTTGAACTTAAACTCCGAACCAATTAATTGGACTAAGACATTAGCTAATTATTTTGGCTAGGAAGATTTGCTCAACAAGACATTGGGTTCAAATATTTTCGTGAACTCGACCAACATTAAATGGAATCTGTGAATGTGTCTAAGCATTCTTTAACGATTCAAAGATTGGTTTGTATATGAATTAATCGGATTAGGAGTTAAGAAAGTCAATCCCCTACCCGTTGTGTTTTGGCGTAGTTCTTCGTTTGGTGTTTAGTTAATTCCTTGTTGTTAGTTAGTTTACTTTCTGTTTATCTTTACATTTTTCCTCTGTCCAAATATAACTTGATCTAGTGAAATTGGTAATTGTTAAAGTCAATCCCTGAGGACGATAACTTTTTCTCATCACTTTACTACTTGTGCGACCCGATACACTTGTCGGGAAAAAGCGCATCAGTAGATTAGTGTTAGAATAATTAATTAGGAAATTAAAAGCAAGCTCCTTAAGAGAATATGACATGGGACGATCACTATACTGTAAATTGCCACGAATCTAATTCTGGATAACTCGGCAGTTGTAATGGCTTGCACTACCCGGCTGCCACCGTCTCTGGATATACTCTCTTCACAGGTGAGTACTCTTCCAGTCTTCCCCTTCATCATTTCTAGTAGAAGTGAATCTAGTTTTGATTCATCCTATATGGTGATAGCAATATCATCATCTTCTTTCACGAGTAAGAAAACAAGTTAGATTTTTGGTGTAGTGTTATTTCCTTGATGTCTATTTGTCATTATAGCTGATGCTAGACAAAAAGTATCCATGTCAACGGACAAACTCACACACATAAGTTGGAGAATGAAGTTTTCCATTTAGAAGACAGAATGTATGTTGCAATACTCTATCCTATCTCCTGTTTTGTCTTAGATTAAACAAGTCATGTATAATCTAATTATGGAATTGATCAAATTTTAAAATAAGCTGAAGGCAATATCATGTCTATATTGAATCAGCTCTAGGATTTTAGTTATTCATCAGAATTGATGCTAAGAAAATATCACAGATATAATTTTTGTATAATTATTGGTGAACTTATAAGCACTTGGTTGGTTAGGATTAAAGATACTTGGAATATGTCAGCTAGTTGCTTTAGGATTGCTTCAAATCCATTTGTGTTGCGAATTTGACATATGATAGTTGTGAATTTCCCAAGAGTCAAGAATGAACTTGGTATTTGCAAAATGAAATTATTTCTTCTGAATTCTTTTTTGTATTTTAGGTACTTGTTTCTTTTTGAATTTTTTTTTGGATATGGTTAGCACTTATTATTTGTGCTAAGGTGCTGAACATTGGCTGAAAATTAAAATATCAAATATGTAATTGTGAATTTGTGAGTTGTCCTAGCTTTGATATAGGCTTTTCATTAATTGTAATAGATAGAAATAGCTCAATTGCCAAAAATGTCATCAGATCAAGATCAATTTCAATTACCTGCATCTATTGAGGGCTAGTCAAGTCACAAATAAGAGAAAAAAATGCTCCAGGAGCAAGAACTAATATAGGATGACAACATGGTTATCTAGTTGAGGGACTGAGTAGAAGAGTGCAATGAAAATATTGTGGCAAGATTCTTACAGGTGAAGTTTTTCATTTGAAAAATCATTTGACACACACTAATGCAAATGTTGAGCGTTGTATGGTTGTTTCTGATGATGTAAAGAAGCAAACGTTAGACATTCTAATAAAAAATGCTCAACATACAATGTCTAAGAAACAAACATTTGAAAGTGTTGATGATTACAATATGGAAGAAGAAACTGAAGGAAATGAAATATCTAGTGCAAGGAACCTAGGGAAGGAAAAGGTGCTAGGTCAAGTTTCTTTTAGGAGCAAGCTTTGAAGTGCAAAAAGCACCCAAAAAACCATCAATCAAATTATGAAAAAAAACTTGAGGTAGGAAGCACGTCTAGAAATTGCATGGCTTTTCTACACAAGTGCAATTTCTTCTAATTGTGCAAAGAATTCTAGTTTTCAAAATATGTTTGACCTAGTTGCAAGGTATGGCCTAGGATTCAAGGCACCTTCTTATCATGAAATTAGGGAAAATTTATTGAAGAAAGAAGTAGAGGAAACTGAAAATTTGTTAGAGGAGCATAAAAAAGACTGGAAGATAAAGGGTTGTTCCATTATCTCTGATAGTTGGACTGATGGAAAGAGTTTTTCAATTTGTAATTTTCTTATGAATTGTCCGAAGGGAACAGTCTTTTTATGTTCTAAAGATGTGTCTAATATCTCTAAAACTACTGATAAGGTATTTGAGATATTAGATGAGATAGTAGAGTAGGTTGGTGAGGAAAATATTGTTTAAGTTGTGATTGAAAATGCTACAAATTATAAAGCAACTGGTGAATTATTAATGGAGAACATATTGCATTGACTTGATGTTAGAGGATTTTGAAACTCCATCTAGTAAAAATCAAGAAGGGGTGAAAGATCACAACTTTCATTTATTCAAGAACCATGTTTATTGCAATGCTGAAACACTTTACCAAGGGGAAGGATTTGATTAGACTTGCTGCCACTTGTTTTGCCACTTCTTACCTCACTTTGGGTTGCCTTTTTGACAACAAAGGAGCTATTATGTCCTTATTCAATTCTAGACAATGGAAGGGCAACCGGTATGCCACTACACAAGATGGAAAACAGGTTGAGAAGGTAACTTTGGATAATATGTTTTGGGAAAATGTCACAATATGCCTAAAGATTGCATATCCTTTAATTAAAGTGCTTCACTTGGTCGATTCAAAGGAGAAGCTAGCCATGGGTTACACTTATGTAGCAATGGATGAAGCCAAAGAAAAGATACAATCTAACTTGAGACATGTTAAGAAGAGGTACATTAGTCTATAAATTTGTTTTAACTTTTAAGTTTATTATTTAATTGATATTGAACTGATTTAAATAAATTTTATTTTAATTTTTAGCTATGAACATGTATAAAAGATTATTGATGAAAGATGGGATGCTTAACGACATAGACCTTTACATGCTGCAGCATATTATCTAAAGCCTCAAATCCATTATAATTCTAATTTCAAGGTGGATTATAGGCTAAAACGTGGACTGTATGAATGTATGGATAAGTTGTTATCAGAGGAAGAGAGGGATTTAGTTGATTTACAACTTGAAGCGTTCAAAGAACAAGGACTTATTTGGCATACAAGCTGCGAAGTCTATGATTAATAAGAAGTTGCCATCTCAATGGTGGGATTCTTATAGAGAACATTGTCTAGAGCTACAAAACTTTGCGGTTTGAATATTAAGTTGGACTTGTAGCTCTTCAGGATGGAAAGTTAATTGGAGTGCATTTGAAATGGTAAAAACTTGTAAATTTTAATTCTTTTTATTTATCATTTGTGTTTATAACTTAATATACTTTGTTATTGTGATTTATTTATGTTCATACAAAGAAAAGAAACCGTTTTCTTCAGAAGAAGATGAATGGCTTGGTGTTTGTTATGTATTAAAAAAAATTGCAAGAAAGAAAAGCCAAATATAAGCATGATTTTAGTATAGAGGATGTTTCTTTTGATGATGAATGAATCACAGAACAAGATGAAACAATTAATGAATGTGAAGAGGTTGGAGTACAAAATAAAGTAATTGACATTGAAGAAATGGAGAAGCCGACATCTCATGAGACAATGGTTGATTTAGAAATTAATAAAGATGCAAAATTAGGGGATTCTGATGATGATGATGATATAGATAACGATGAGAATGAGGATTGATTTATATTTTATTTATGTTTGGTTTTATATGGTTTATGTATTTAGCATTTTAATGACTTTTGATCAATATTTGATACTTTGACCATCAATGTATGAGTGTATGACTATGACATATTGATATTTAAGCTTTTTTTTATTGAAATATAATTAGATTTTGATAGTTTTGTATTATATACAAAGTTTATATCATTATTATATTTTATTATATTTTATATATTTGATAGAATCTTACAATCCTGATTCGATCATACAATTTGATCTTGTCTGTGTCTTTTCCAATCTTGTGTCAAATTCTGATCTTGACAACCTTCCCTCTCCCTCATCTTAGAACCAAATCTGGGAACTACGCTTCATCTCTCCCTTGTTGCCTTCCTTTGCCATCTTCAACAATGGAGAAAACTATTCCAAATCCAGAACTAATGTTTGAGACTAAGTGATAGTGACATTAATGTTGACCCTAAAGCTATATGCCATAAGTTTTGATGATGACAAATGTATTTGAATAGTAGCATTAATATATATAAAGATTAATTATCATATATATGCTACAAGTACTTAAGCATGATTATGTTATTTAATATGTATGTTGCATATATTGAATCATGCTATTAAACTAACCATTGAGTTTGCAAGTAAGATATATTTTATAGGTTGGTTCAAAACAAGAAGAGTGAGCATTGTATTGAAGAACAAGGAAAAGCAATATCATGCTTCACTCAAGGAAAACAACATGCAAGGATGAAGCTCCAAGAAATGAAGAATTAGAAGATTTGAAGTCTTGGAAGCTTGGATGCATCAAGATAGCCTATGTGTTTAAATTAGGTATATTTTATATAGGCTAGTATATTTGTGCAACTCAATGATTTAGATTTGCATACATTGGCTCAAGCATTTTTGAACAAAAAGATAGTGAGATATGAAGTTTTACAAAAGTTATTTTTTGACCTTTGGTCACTCCTTATATCATATCTCATAAATGAAAAATCGATTTTTCAAGTATCTTAATCTCATTTGATAGTAGACTCAAAGATCTTTTCAACGGTATATTATTTATTCAAAACGGAGTCCAAATGAGAAATATATGACTATTCAAAATATAGTTTGAAAAACTGAAAGTTGATTTTACTGTAATAAAAAAGTATTCTGTTCTGACCTATAGTCAGTATTTTGATTATATCTTTTAAAAGAAAAATAATTTTTAGTAAAACTTGGCTCATTTGAAACTAGACTCCAAGAGCTTTCCAACGGTATATTATTTGTTTAAAACGGAGTTCAAATGAGGGAGTTATGAATTTTTAAAGAAAGCTCAAAATCTGGACTGCACTATAACGGCTAGTTTTGTAAAATCTTATATATATGACCTTAGATACACGATTTTGAGCAAGAACAAAGTCCTACAATGTGATATTAACTTCTTCTATCATCTTTGAGAGAAAGGAAAGCATTCTTGAGCCAAATCTTGCATATTCTCTATCATTAGAGTTATTAGAGCTTCATTTGTTTTCATCTACTCTTTAGAGAGAGTTTCTTTGTATTGTTGATTTTGATCAACACATATATTATTCTGAGTTGAGGTTCGCAAGTACCGGTGTTGGAAGAACTTGCTTTGGGTTGAGGAGGAGCCCGGATTCATAAATTCTCCATTGTGGTTTCGTAAATACCCGGATCGAATTTGCGTGGTTGCAGTGGTTTGCAAGTACCCGGATTAAAATTGCAATTATAGTGGAAATACTCAAGTGGTCTCTTGAGGACTGGATGTAGGCTTGGATTAGCCAAACTAGTATAAATCTCCGAGTTTGCTTTCTCTATCCCTTACTCTTTAATTTGTGCATATTGATATCTATTCTTTAATTCCTTGATCTTTATAATTATTTATCTTGACAGCACATTGATTTTCTGTATTGTATTTATTATCCTAAGCATTGTACTTTTACAGAAAATCATTTTAACTTCCAATTAATTCTTGTGAAAAATTTATAAAACCCAATTCACCCCCCCTCTTGGGTTCCAACCATTACTTTCAATTGGTATCAGAGCTTGGGCTCTTGATTTAAGACTTAACCGTCTAAGAGTAAATATGGTTGGATCTAGTGAGTGGTTTATGTCTGAAAATTGTTCTTTCACAGAACCTCCAATTTTTTATGCTAATCATTTTCAATATTGGACGTATGAAATGAAAATTTTTTTAATTTCAGTAGACCATAAACTCTGGGAAATTATAGAAAATGGTTTTTTATATGCCTGTTAAGGAAGAACAAGGAAAATACATTACAAAACCCAAGAGTGAATGGAATGATACTGAAAGAAGTTTAGTGCAACTCAATGCTAAGGCAAAATTGATTATTTCTTGTGCATTGAGTCAAGATGAATTTTTCAGAATTTCCAATTGTGCAACTGCTAAAGAAATGTGGGAAACTTTAGAAGTTGCATATGAGGAAGATCTTGTTGCAATGGAATTAAAGTCTAGAAATCTCATTAATGAACTTGATATCGCTCAAATGAAAAATTGTGAAACCATTAATGAGATACGACTTGTGCTTAATCAATTGCAAGCTCTTGGTGTTGAACTTACAGGAAAATCTCAAATCACCAAGGAGATAGAAGAAAAAGAAAAAGGAGAAAAAGAGAAACCACAACCAAAAACTGAATCATCAAAGAAAGCTTACCTATCTTCCATTTGGGGAAATAGCAATTCCGATAAGGAGAACACAAATAAAGAAGCCAACACTTGTCTTGTGGCCAGAGATAAAGATGAGGTAAATTCATTTGACTACTCTTTTGAAGAATTACAAGATGCCTTTGATGATTTACATGAAGAATCTCTTATACTTGCAAAGAAACTAAATATTTCAAAACAGAAAAACTCTTCTCTTGAAAATGAGTTGGAAACATTGAAAAACGAATTTTCTATTTCCAAGGAAGAGAATTTTGTTTTTGAAAATCAAAACAGAACTTTGCAAGAAGAGAATTTGATTTTAAAGGCAAATATCTCTACCAACAAAAATTGCTTTTGTACCAAGTGTGATTCCTTGAAAAAGGAGAATGAGGATCTTAAAAACACACTTAAAAAACTTTCTCAAGGTAGAGAAATTCAAAACTCTTCTGTTAAGAAACAAAGTAGTAGCTTTAACAAAATTGGTTTTGTTCTTAACAAGTCAAATCAGAAATATTTCGAAAACTACTTTGTTCCTACAAAAATGTCCAAAAGTCCACCTTGCACTTGTTTTTATTGTGGACTGAAAGGACACAAGTCTTACTCCTGTTTTTATAAGAAAAATCTTGTTCATGGAGTAAAAATGAAATGGGTTCAAAAAGGACCTCATGACCCAGGCAAACCCAAAAAAATTTGGGTATCAAAGACAAAGGATTAATTTGCAGATTTGCCTCGAAGCAAGGAGCGGAAATAACTTTTCAATGGCTACATCATTCAAACTCTACTCTCTTGCATCAAAAGGAGGCAATGGATAAGTAAACATACTCAGTAAGGGAATAAACTTAACCCAAACGAAATTACCACCATGTACTGCTCACAGGGATGGGACATAGAGAAAGATCTCATCCAACAACATATGACTAAGGTCTCAACCCACACAACGTACAAGTCAAATAAGGGAGTCCTACCTTGTACACACAAGCATCACTTAAAATGTGCCTCACAAGGGAGTTACAAAATCCATCTCATCACATGACTCAATTATACAAGTTTAGCATATAATCATCAAGCAACTATAAGATTAGAGAATTTCACTATATTCATTATATATAAATATAATGTTGTCGCTTGGGCATTTAAGGGCCACCGAGGCGCCATCCATATCAATGATTATTTAATAATTCTCTCGCCTTTCCTTCACAAAGTAGCATGAAATGTTCATTGCCTTTTCTTCACAAGGTGGCATCCTAAGCATGGCATTGTCAAGGGTTAAGGTTGCTTAGCCATATTGCGACTTGTTGTCAGGCTATTCCACTGACAACTTAATGATGCATTGTGCCAGCATCTTAGGTCCCTAAGACCAATTTACCCCATAGGCTTCACATACCATCCACATATAGCACAAACCACATATTTCAATTCAAGGAAAATACATTCAATACTTCGTACCATCTCAATGCAAAGATGGAATAAGCATAACAAAAAATAACCACCTCACTGAAATAAGAATGTTTGTTGACACACAAGGCAATGTCATCACTAGAACACAAGATTATCCAACACAAAGGAATTTCTCACGCACATTCACACTTTAAATTATCTAAATGTGATTAGCACGAAACATGAATGAAGATACCTAGCTTACCCGTAGTTAGTTTACCTCATCAGTAACCACCACTGACACGCAAGAAAATTTATCTCGTACATGGAAATAAAATTAAGATGCAATATAAAAAAAAGGTGTTCATCCACATTATACAACTCATCACATAATACTTCATAACCACAAAAAGATATAATGCACCATCCGCTCAAAAACCAAGGTAGCCAATATCATTCCCCATAATAATCTAGGACTTTTCCACATTGTACCACTCCTAGCAATTGTGGTCACCTATGGTTTTACTGGGAAGATTATATGATCATTCCTCCTATTTCCCTCAAGTGCACTCAAAATGCTTTTAAACAATGAAAATGTATGTTCAAATATATATATATATATATATATATATATATATATATATATATATATATATATATATATATATGTATGTATGTATATATCCATCACAATGGCATAATAGAGTGCAATAGGCCAACCTATTAGCTACCATCTTATAATATAGACTCACACATATAATTTGATTTCATAAGGGAATCACTACTACAAGCAAGAAAAATAAGTAGATATAACTATTTAGAGACGAGGGTGGTTTATCACAATTCATCACATCTACTTACCACTCGAAGTGTTTCCTGTAAAAAAATTTTCATCTCTAGATATCCCACAATCCAAGAAATGATTAATTCTTGGGGTAAAAGTCGAATATATTATAATAAGTAAACATCCTTCCACCTCAAGGAATGGGAAAGTGGTTAACATTCACAACAATTAAAAAGATTAATATATCCATCACTAGGAAGTTTAGAATTTCATCCCATATTATTACCAGAATAAGTTTTATCACCACTATTAATTTAAAAGAGGAGAGTTATATCTCCTAGACCCCTTGTATTATTTCTCTCCTATGATAATGAATAGATATAATTTCCTTTATGTACAGATCATTCACAAAAATCAAATTAAGTAGAGCAGAAACAATCCTCTCACCTAAATTCCATGCTCGTCATTGCATTGCAAAGGCATGGAAGATGCATCAAAGAATCTATCCCTATAAAGTAACCATGTAAAAATATGTCAGGGTTACCAAATAGAGAAATTTTCTATCGTTAATCCCGATCTTTGCTCACTCCTTTAGTCATAACTCTTAAACAATAAAACACTTTCAAAATAATCTTATACCATTAGAAACTAGATTCAAGGAACTTTTCAATGATATAAAATTTGCTAAAAACAGAATCCAGATGAAAGAGTTATAATCATTTGAAAAAAGGTCAAAGAAAAGCACTACAGCTTCCCTCAGCATGGGTAGCGCTTGGGAGTCATGGCCTTCTTCTTCCCCTTCCCTTCTATAGTGTGGTGCCTAGATGCCACACTTGGCGCTCCAGGCACCATGACCTGAAATTGCGATTGGGCTTCATTTTTTTACCCAAAACCGGCCAAATCTCTATAATTTCTCATGATTTCTTCCATGGGATTTTATCCCTAGAGTTCTATGATCAGCTTGGCACCAAAAACCTAAGCTGAAACCATGATACCAAGCTTGAATTATTAATTGTTCATCATAAACCCTAACATTCACCATTTTCATCTCATATCCTTTAATCTTATTCCCTATATGACCATTTCTTTAATTATTTGTTCTTTCGTCATCAACTAGCATTTTAGAATAACAATCCCACATCATTTGGCCCACAAAAACATTCTACAACAATTTACCCAATTTTTTCTTCTAGGGCATGATGTTCTTGAAAGCAAAAGAAGAAGAAGAAGGAGAAGTGATTTAGGAAAAGGACCTTACATCAAGAGAAGATTAAGAAGATGATTGGAGAAGGAAGAAAATCTCTGAAGCTTAAATTTTTGTTGTTGCCAGTCAGCTGAAGGAAGAAAGATGCATGAAAGGGGGAGGAGGAATGCATTATGAGTGAAAAATGAGTGTGTATAGGTAATATGTGTGTGGGGCCCACTACCTCGCTTTTCAAATTGGTCCTTCTAGGTGGTAAATTTTAAGTCGAGACTCGTAAGGGAACTTGAGAAAACTTTTAAATCATAGGTAGGGCACCCAATTACACTTTATCAAAATACATATTATCACACACACCTTTTTCATTAGAATACTAAAATTTCACATTTATTCACTTTAGTCCCTCCCAGTGTCTCAATATCCATTTTAGCCTCAATCCAACAACTTTAAGGTATCGAATTCATAATTTTGTCCTCATGTAGTTCATTCTCTCACAAGGTTTTTCCTATTCGGTCATTTCTCTGAAGCATTCCAAAAATTTCTTTTCTTTTCAATTTAGTCCTTGGGCATACTCCTTATACTCCCCACATAAGTCTTTCCTTTCTAGTAAAACAATTTTTTTTTGGCACTCAAAATACTCTTTAGCAAAATTTCAATAAATTAATATCCAAAAATAGTAGATATTACACACAAAGTATGTACCGTCTGCGCCTCAAATCAGATGATTGAGAGGTGCCATAGAGAGTCCCATACTATTTAAGCATGGGAGTCGCGCCTACCCCAAACTCAAAGACCCATTTGAAGGCATTCTTCTTCTTCTTCTTCTTCTCAAATGAATGTTGCGTTGTTGCTAGAGAACAACCTATCCGTCTGAGACCCATTTTCAAGGCATTCTTCTTCTTCTTCATCAGTTGGCTCTTCTTCTTTTTTCTGAATTGGCCAACCATGGAAACCGGAGGGTTTTTACGATTTTTTTATTTTGGATCTAACTGGTTTTTTACCAATTTAACTCCTCTTCGATTTTTAGACATGTTCCAAACTGGATGACTGGTCAATTCACCAATTTTCCAGTAAGATCGGCTGATCAAGTCCGATTTAATTTCTTAACATTGGTTTTAGGTATAAAACTAAATCAAAATGTTGATTTTGATTTGAAGAAATGTCAAACCAATCAATTTGATTTTAGATATACACTGAATAAAATGAAATACTATTAGATTTATTGAGCGCATAAAAGATATAGCTCTTTTTAAATTAACTTATCCAAAAATCTAATCTTGTTCACGGGTTTTAAGCTGTCGCTACCAACCAATATTGAATGTTGAGTGTTTTGCTTTAACTAATTATTATGAACATAATTTTTTGAATGATTAAGCTATAATTGGTTAGTATATGAAGATTTTACAGAATAATGCTCATGGAATCAGATTCACTATACAAAATGTGTTGACTCATTTTCCATTTTGACTGGAGGTGTTGGGATAATGCCACTCCTTAATATAGTATTACTTATTGAACATTCAATTTAAACAATAAGAATTGTTGTAATAGAACTAATATATATATCAAAGTTTAATTACCAACTTTATAAATTAAACGGACAACAATATTGCAATGAGAGACAAGTGAAAGAATTAGATGAGTGTAAATTAACATTTCCCAACAATTTTTCGAACAGTTTGAAAGAAAAACTTGAAGAATTTAGTGACTTGCACAGCAAGAAAGAATTGGTTTTTCGTGGGGAATTAGATCCAGCACGCATGAAGGTTGTTGTTGTTTTTAATTTTCTCCACGAAGACTCAGAAAATTTGAGTTGACTGCTCAGAAAAGAATCCGTAGCCACGAGAGACTCATCATATTCCTTATCTTCACCGAAGTGAGGTCCAAAAGATGAAGAAGGTACACACTTCATTTTCCTTGTGAATCTTAACCATTTTAAAAGCTATGCGAATGCGAGCACCTTCATCTTGTGATAATTCTCCTCAATTTTGGCAATGTTGGGGTCTTGAGGGATAGTGATGAATGTATTCTGTCTCCTACACCGACCAAGCTTAAGAGTCTAAGGATATAAATCAAATTAAGATAAGCTTAAATAAAGATCACTACAATCATGGACTCACTGCAGAAGAAGAAATAGTCACTACGACTTCTAGTGTATCTCTGCCAAGATATGATTCTTTTCACCATGTAACCCAGAAACATTCTTGGCTCTGATGGTTATTTATTAGTTTTATTTGTTCCTTATCTTTGTTAACATCAACTTGTGATCAACTAACCTCAGTCTTATTAATGAGGTTACGTAATTTCTATATAGTGAATTACGATTGGAATCTTTACTGGAGATATACTAATATTTAATGTCCAGACATGGTTCTCAAACATAATTATCTCAAGTGAAAGATACTTATAGAACTGAAAGAAAAAATGGCTAAACAATACATCCGTTTTTTTAGGGGGAAAAAAAGGCTCTTGGCTGGTTTAGGCCAATATTTTCTTATCTTGATGTAGAAGTGACATATCACAGTCAAATCTATGTTAACTATTGGGCTCAAGGATGAGACAGATTTTGTCAGGTTGGCCCATTTAATAGTGACATTCTTTCTTTGATAATTTAAGCTTAACATTTCTTTTCGACCAAAAAAAAAACGCTTAACATTTCTGCTTCAAGTGCCTATAATAGGTGAAGCTTTTCATGTTTAATGTGGTTTTGAAAAACTATAAAGAAATAAAATTGCACTCCAATGAACAGTTTAAACTTCTATGCAACAGTAGGCCGTTTGTTTTTTAATTACTTTATCAAAAGTATCTCCTATCCAAGATTTATTGAATATCAAGGGTAAAACTCTCTTAAAATTAAAAATTCAACTAGTATAGATTTTAAAATTTAAACAATTTTTATTACTATGATTAGTGTTAGGTTTATCAGTACGCACCACATATTTCATGTATGTATTGGTACCATGATGCAGAGGACGTGCTGTCTATATATACATGTAAGTGGACTTGTGCCACTTAGAATCAAGATATTAGAATACAAGACCAGATAACATAGAAACTAACTTGAGTGATCGGTTCCTTAGAATAGATTAGATTAGTACTCTAATCGGTATAAAATCTGTCTCACCAGCTCTGACATTCAAATATCTATGGTACGTATTCAAGTACCGATCGACTTCAAATTACTCTATGTAGAGAGAGAGAGATTCTTCACTCCGTTTTTTTCTCCCTTATTCTGAATTTCCTAATATTTAAATCGAAAAGGAATTACTGAGTTAATAATGTGTGTACCAACACACATTATAAAATTACTGAATTTCCTAATATTCTGAATTTCCTAATTTTTATTACTATTATAAAATCTGTCTCACCAGCTCTTACTCCGTTTTGTCAATTGTTTTTTATCTCTTTAATTTAAATTTCTTTTTGTCATTAATTTCGCTAATGCTTGTTAGCAATAATGAGTATATTGTCATAAATATTTGGTAACCATTACATTTTGAGTTGTGTTATGAAGGACACTGTCCTTAAAAAATTATTTCGCGACTACAAAACTTTCTCTTAGGATAAAATGTCTTTTGAGTTTTACTTAAGAATTAGAACATCATAAATAAAGCACAGTAACTCAATGAAAAACAAAGAAAACAAGACGTGGAGGAGGAGATTATAAAATAATGTGTCATTTCTAAACGGATTGTTATAGAAATTAAGAGATTTAAAACAATATAAAATTGAAACAGTTAGAAAATGTTTCTGACAGTCAAAGCTGAAATAGTCAATTAGTTATTAAAATTGACCCAATCAATTTTGTAACTGTCATATTCTCAATAAAAAATAATTTTACTTTAAAAAAAAGTATAACTAGACCCAGTCAACATATCTTTACTTAGCTTTTTTGAGCCCATTATAACATATTAATATATAAGATCTCATTCTTTCTTTGTTTTAATCGATATGAGATTAATTTTACTCTTTTAAACTACAAAAAACTTTTTATAACGTAATTTTCACAACATATATTCCATGTATTTGTGAATCAACCAAGGTCACGAACCTAACAATTGGACCAAAAAGAAACTTGGATTTAGTTAAGGTCATAATATATATATATATATATATATAGACATGTAGAAGTACACACATTTTATGATTGTATTTTATATAAACGCCTAGCGATATTTATTTGACTTAATTATTTTTCCTGGTGGTGGTCTGGTGCTTTACTATTCTTATTCTCGCAGGTACGAATAATGTCTCATAATGCATGTCCTTGGCACGCCTAAAGTTCTGTTGGAGGAAAACAAAAGGAGGGGTGGAGTATAGAAAGACGGCTGTTTGCGGCAATTGAATAAATTGAATTGTGATTGTGGATATGTGTAATCTTGCATAAGAATAAGATACGCATCATACAAATATATCATACAAGATCAGTAATAACCGGCCAATGCTACTTACGGTGCTACTTTTGTGTAATGATGCTTCCTCTAATAAGAATGTTAATAAAAGACATAAGGCTTTCATATATATATATATATATATATATATATATATGTATGTATGTATATACAAAATTGCAAATACTCTTAACTATGACTTATTTGCAGTAATATCATATGCACTTTCATATATTTTGTATATTAATCAATTTGCTTGCTTTTAAATTAACAAAGTTTTTATAGCAGACTCTACTTATGACTCTTGATACAATCTTGCTGAGTTGAAATATATGGTACCTGGAGAGATTTTTTTTTTCATAAAAAGGTAAGAATAAAAATGTATACTTTTTTCATTTAAATCACAACTTCAACCCCTGTCTTGAATATTGATATTTTTTAATTAATTTCCCACATATCATTTAAGTCAATAAAATTGGACTAAGTTATATAAGTGAAAACACTACTAGAAAAATGAGATACATCAACAATTAAAATTGCTATAACAAACAATAGAGTTAAAAAAATTGCTAATAAATCAAACTTTTTTTAAACATCAATATATGCTACTATTGTGTAAAAAAACTACTACAAAATTTCATTTTTGTTATTAAATACTAGTATAAATAAAACTTGTAGTATATGTTTTCAAATTTTAAAAAAAATACATAATTTAGATTTGCTAAAAAGCAAATAAAAAATATAATTAGACCAATCAATTTAATAGTGAAAAACTAATGAACTAGCCTTTATAAATAATTAAAAAAAAGTTCATGTTATATCCCTCGCTCATAGATCAATGCACAAGTTCCTCTCTTTTATAGTATGATCACTAGTCTCATATTTTCAAGCTAAACAATATGAGACTTTCAAATTATACAAATCCTTTCTTTTATATTACAACTACTAATCTCTATTTACAAAACTAAATAATGTAGGACTTGCTAAAATAGAAAATAAATATTTGCTTTTCTCTTTTTCACTTTAGTAGTACACATGAGTTGCTAGAATATTATAACACTTTCTAGCACATTAGAAAAAATTGTAAGTAAAACTAGTAATTATTCTAATAGTAAAAAAAATGCTAATGTATTATATTTCTAGTAACAATTATTATATTTATTAGTAAAAAATTGCTACTATTAGCATAAAAATGTTATTTATTCAATCAAGACTCAAAAGGAAAGTGGGTAACTAAACTTCAATACAAAAATAGTTTCGGAAGCCCAATCTGCCATAATAGGGTATGTTATGTGAATTATGTGATTTCACCCTCATTGTTATGGGTGTTTAAAACCAAATCAAATTAACCAAAATTTTAAAAAAAAATTTAAATTAATTTTTGAAATATAAATTTTAGTTAGTCTGATTTGATTGTCGGTTTGATTTGCTTTGGTTCACTTAAAATCGAACCAACTTCATATGTGAAAAAAATTATATTTTGTATATATATATATATATATAATATTATATTTATAAATTTTTATGTCAACTAAATTATTTTTATATATTTTATAATTAACTTGGTCTCTTTCTTTTAATTAATTTGGTCTCCTTTTTATATTTATATATATTTAATTGAAATTAAAAACCACATTATTGTAAATAAAACCGCCCATAATTTTACAAAACCGATTAGCTCAGTTCGATTTAGTTAAGGCTTAAAACCAAATCGAACCAAGTTTATGAACACCCATACTCACTGCCACGCTCATTACCTTTGATTCTCAACCTACATATTCCTGCAACTAGGCAATCCATTACATGAGTTACTGAGCTGGATTCATCTTAGTTTACTTTTGTGTGTTTTAATTTAATTATTTTTACATGCTCTATTTGCACTTCATTTGTTGTTTGTGTATCCAATAAAATGATGTTTCGGCATAAAAAATGGCAAGTTATGACTAAAATCTTTTAAAATTTGACTAGGTCGCACTTAGCGAAATTTTGGTTTTAAAAAAGTATACTTGATTGCTCTCTAATATATGTTTTGTTATTAAAAATAAATTTTTATATAACATGTGGTTTTTCGCATAATAAATTAAATTACTTAACAATTTTTACTTTTATACACTACAACAATAATGCTTGATACCTACGGAGAGTCCAGTCGCAAATATATGAGTTTCAATAGAAAAACAAAAATTTCAACTAAGTTGCTATTGAATTTTTGCAGTTATAAAATGCATAATCACTAATTAGTCACCAACTGAATTCTGACTGAAAAAATATTACAACTACTCATTTACAACTACTAACTCATTTTAAATTATATAAAAATTAAAAAATTTTAATAAAAAATCTTATAATATAAATTTAATTATTATTTATACATAATAAAAATAAAATTTATATTAAAAATAATTATAAAAATATACTATGTATATTAAAATTATTTTTTCATATAAGATTTGAAAATTTTATTTTTTAATAGTAATTAATTTTTAATATAATTTAAAATGATTTGACATTATAATATAAAATTTTAATATAAGATTTGATAATATAAAATTTCATTATTAGTAAAAATTATAATATCAAATCTTATATTAAAAAATAATTTTAATATGCACAGTATATTTTTATAATTATTTTAGTTAATAAAAAAAATTTATATTATAAGATTTGTTATTAAAATTTTTTAATTTTTATATAATTTAAAATGAGTTATGTAAAATAATAGCATATCTTCTTATTATAAGATTTGTTATTGTTTTATAAAATATACAGTAACAGAGGTTTATATATATATATATATATATATATATATATATATATATATATATATATTAAATTTTACAAATATATATTGAATGTGTGTCAATGGCTATATGGTAGAGAGCTCTTTTTTTTTTTTTATCCAAGCCCAATTTCGAATTCTGTTGTGCATGCGCTACTTTGATTTTTCTTCAAAGCTAAGCATATGGCACATGTCGCAATTCTATTGGATACGATGATTAAGTAGAAGAGGGATGATATGGCATATGAATTATCTAGTAAAGTAGAACTTTAGTGTCCATGTCAGTATCGACCGTCAATTGACTAACAATCAATTAATTGATAAGTGATTTTTGGCATAATATAAAAGTTTATAGGGTCTTTTGCTTAGTTTTAAACTTTATGGGAGTTTTCTGCATATAGAACAAACTTCATGGGGGTAAAGTGTATTTTTCTCTATTTTATATTATTTATATGCTATTATATAATATGTTATATCTTTTTTTACTATTTATATGTTTAGAAATGAGGATAAACAAAAGTTGAATAAATTCTATTAAATACTTAATAATAATAATTATATATAAATATATTATATATTTAAATATATTTATAAATAATCATAATAAATTGTAATAAATAAAGTTAGTTGCCGTAAAGGAAAAATAAATTATATTAATATAAATAAATAACAATTAATTTGTTTAATACAAATATCTATATTTCTTGATCATCTTCTCTATCCTCATCATTCTCCTAATCTTCATCGACGTTGTTTCTATTTTCAAGAGTATCGAGCGGAATATAAATATTTGTTGCATTATTTAGAAAAGTCATTTCTTGTCGATACACTTCTATGTCTCCCAACTAACTTAGCTTAAACTGGCATGAAATCCATGTGGATGTAGATGCATCAGACAAGATTTTTGGAATGCATTTAGTCTACTCTCTATAGTAGTAATTTCATACTTAGTCCTCTCATCCTTTCCTTGTATTTTTTTTTAATTTTTTTTCATAAGATTTACTTAGACTTTTAACAAGTTTATCATTTAAAACCTATTGAAATTCTTGGGAGTGAGTCCAATCAAGTTCCGATGAGCCTTCTTGTATATGGTATCCAAAGGTTATGGTACCAACAATTTTTTTCTCCGGCTGCTCTCATCCATAGATCAAGATCAGATAATTCATGTTCGGAGTTAGTTAAGGATTGTAGCCTTTGATATTCTACCTTGGAAGAAAATAAAATTATATTAGGTTGTATTATGAAATATATACAATGCATATACAATTGTACACGGATTAACACTTACAAATGTTGTTTATGATTTTTTATCAGCTCATTTTTTATCAGTCTTATTATGATGAGTTCGATAAAATAACTCAGATGCAGTAGGTTCTTGTCCTAATTTTTTTCTCTGTGGTATAGAAAAAAAATAAATGACTTTTAGGTATGATGAAATTGTAAATAAATATAATTAAAAATTAAATTAGTTGCCAATCTCTTCTTGTGCTTAGCCATTGAAATAGAGTCTCTAGTGTGAAGAGATGAGCTGAACTCATTGGATTCAAAAGATCTATTTTACTTTTTTTGATTTCTAATTTGTTTGAATTGTAGCGTTCCTCATTTATCGCACAATTGATTCCAAACAGGTTCCCCTATCCACACTGCTTATGCACTGTATATATCAAATCCTTCAAATGCATAGATGCATAACTTATTCAAATGTGATGAATATTGTCGCCATGTTGTGGTAAACAAATATAATATTTCTAAAAGAATAGATAATTAATTAAAAATAAACTACGAAGTAAAGAAAAAGAATTTTAAATAATGGTAATGAAACTATACTTGAAATTCTATCCACCAAAAGTTTCACATGGATTTAGGTACATCTTTTCAACAAGTATATGGTCCATCGTATATTGCTTCGATGGTCGACATGGTTTGACTTTGAACATATTATGGTTTGGAGAAAACTTGACACAAAGAAACTTAAAATATAGCTACATAATTTTAAAACATAAATTTAAAAAAATATAAATTTCGGTAGTTAGAAAAATAATAATTACTTTTTTCTATCATGAGTGATAGGGTTTTTGCTATTAATGTTGCTATCCTCATGTTGCAAATCATGAGTTATTGCCTCTGTTGAGACTAGAGAGGATCCAAAGAGTGGCGATGATTCGGATAGGGTTGGAAGTACATGTGGAGATGGGGTCGGGCTTAAAAGTGGGGATGGAGATTTAAAATGTTGTGGGTGGTGAGTTATTTGGGATATGAGGAAAAGTATATGGTACATTAGATGTATCATGGTGGGCGTAGAATTGCCATTTGGCTAATGGTCTAACTGGAAGATATCCAAGATAAGTCATGTGTGTTCGTATATTTCCTTGAAATTGTCGTGACATTGGTGAATAAAATTTTGGAGGAGTTATGGAGGACATATTTTGTTGTGGGCCAAAAAAAGATGGGTAAGGGAATGACTGCCATGGGTTTGTTGTTGTGGCTGTTCGTACCGATCGTGTTGTTGGAAGAAGAAGGATTCTGAGGTTGAACAGAAGGTTGTCTTCTTGCTCTTCCTCTAGATATATTTTCAGGCAGTTGTGATGGATCCTTAGAAATGTTGTAAAGGAAGGCAAAAATGGAAGTTAGGAGTTGTGATCACTAATTAGAGATGAAAATAGAGAAGAGAGAATTAAGCTGAGATCAGAAAACTAGAGATGAAGATGGAGATGAGAGAACTATTTTATAAATATTTTGTTTTTGGAAAGAGAAAATTGTGAGCCTTAATGATATATATTTAATAATAATAATAATGATAATAATAATTTAAAAAAAAGCTAGCACTGCATGTAAATCAAGTATGGAACTCAGTGCAGTGTTAGAGTCCCATCATTTTTCTCTATGGGAAAGAAATATATCTTTGAATTAATTTAGCCAAAGATAGCTTTGGTGGCAACCTAAGCGTAGAACATATGTACTCCCCTTTCCTTTTTCCACAGTGGCTGAGAAGCTTCACAAGTTTGGAAGAAATTATATATGGACATTTTAATCAGATGCTCTCCATGAAACTTTCTCCTTTCCTACTCTGTAGAAAAACACAATCTTATCCACTTGAAAATCACTTTGATTTGTTGTGCGAATTAAGGAGTTCTCCTTTGGCCAAACTGCATACAGCTTGATGAGAAGTTAATCAGTAAAATTCTTTCGGCTTTTGGTGCGTTCCACTATAGTTCGTCTCGGTGAAGCTAGAACTAAGTCAGTGGAATGTAAATTTGGATTCTTAGACTAAATTCTTCCAACATGTTCGTTTTACGAAAAAATTCCTCTTTAAACTGGTATTTGGCACTGCATATAGAATCAATTAAGCTTCAAATATAGCTGATTGATATTTTCAATATGTTAAAGTTATATGAAAATAATAAGTTAAAAAATTCTTAATTGAAAAATGATTTTTATATGAAAAAGTAATATATATATATATATATATATATGAAAATAAGATTAGTGAAATGTACAAAATTAGTCAATATAATTTTATATTGATAAATTTGTATGGAAGAATTTGACAAATAATTTGATAGGAAAATTATTATTGTAAAGTAAGATAAAAACTACAAAAATAAGAAAAATTGAATTTTTTGTTTTTGTTAATGCCACAAGTTAATTATCAATCAAACTCCTTTTTTACACGCCCCACACTTACTACCCACTGACATCCTTTCAACATTTATTCATCCTGCCATACTTGACACCTCACACTCCCTATATAATTAAAACTTAGCCACATTCTTTTACCATCTTCCCAATCTCTTTCTTCCCACTCATCTTACTTCCTTACTTGTTTTAAATTTCTCATCTTCTTACTTCTCTCAGCTTTAACTATTTGTTGGTAATTATGGCCACCCATGATTATGATATTGCTCGCTCCACGGATACCAGTTTATTATACATACACGAACAACATATTTATTCTTTGGTATAGGAAAATAACCAAGTAAGAATCTATTATTTATGTGGTTTCAAAATTATTCTTTTCATTTATATGAAGTTATTAAATTATTTATTTACTTAGAAGCCAGGTTTAGAGACTTTTTATTTTATATTATGATTAATTATTTTTTTTCCACAAAATCATATCCTTACTATCAAGAAATGGACCAATGCTCGTAATCCACCTCTTGTTACCATGTCACTTTTAATACAATCTGGATTAGCCATTTTGCCTAGAACTATGCATTAGTTTTTGCCTTTGTTGAATGATGGCACTTAGAGACACACAATTTTCACTTAATGAAGGGTGAGATTACAATTACACTGCAAGATGTAGGATTATTATTGGGACTTCATGTATGGGAAGACCAGTAGGTGGCAATTCCTTCCTATCAAACTTTGGAGTATTATGGATGCAAGCATTAGGAGTTGTGTCGCCCATATTAAAGACCGACAGGCAAAGAGTAACACTGAGGTGGCTGGCTAATACATTTGCAGCACTACCTAAAGGTGCAAATCAAGCCACCTTAGAATTCTATGTGAGAGCATGGATTCTACAATTACTTGGTGGATACTTGATGCCAAATAAGTTTGGCAATTTTGTAAGCTTGAAGTACATCCCTTTCCTTCTTAATCTCCCTTAGTGTGGGCAGATGTCATGGGGTTCAGCTGTATTAGCCTTTTTGTACAAAGAGCTTTGCTTCGCAGCACTGAAGGATACTAAAAAAAAATTGGAGCGTGCATGGCCCTGTTAAATTTGTAGATTTGGTGGAGATTCCCTATTTTTGCCCCAATGTCATCTGACAACCTGCTCCATTGCCTGACGGTTATGTACTTCAGCCACCTTTGGGCTTCAAGTATGTTTCATTTCTTGACATAATGTAGGTTGACTAATTTATATTTGCCAAATTAAAGTACTCAGCCAACCGGTCACATTTCAGATAACATCATAGAAAAGAATTCTCCATTTTGGTGTTTTATTTGGGTCTAATTTCTTTGAGAATTTATAATCTAGATTGAGAAGTTAAATATTATGTTAATAGAAATGCAAATTTAATTAAAGTGTTCTTTTAATGAAATTTGTAACATTGATCCTAAGATGTTATGGAATTCATGAGCTTACAATTAGGCAAATAATATTTAAGTTCTTTACCATTAAATATGTAAGAAATAGTAAAAGTCTAATACATATAGATTTGAGATGAATCGAGAAATTTATAAGTTATGACTAAAAATAGAATAGAAATCAAGCTTAAGTTTCTTGTGTGTTGACACAGAGAAAAGCACCAACAGTAAAAGAAAAAGAGTTTGAAAGAGGAAATCAACAAGATAAAAGTTGGTCCAGCTTCCAAGTAGCTTGTTTTTCATAAAACCAATTATTTATGATGATATATGTTTTATCATGATTTTATGAATGATATGATAAAGATTTCATGATGAATTTATGATGAATCTTCCCTGAATGTATGAGTGAGAATTTCCTCATGAGATACAAACTTTCCTCATGGGATGCAAAATTTCCTCATGAGATATTAGAACTTGTAGTGCACTATAAGAAAGTATGAGAATGTTATGAAAATATGTTTATGTGATAGCCTCTAAATTCATGGAATTAACTATGATGATTGACATTGATTTTATGACTAAAATGGTAATGAAGATATTTTCTTAAAGTATACTAGCTACTGAGGTGTTTATATCTCACTTTTACATATTTAAATAACCATTTCAAGGATTGGAGTGAATAGAGAGCAATAGAGAGTACATAAGAAGTGCTAATGTAGAAATTTACGAATTCTTGAGTATGTGTAGAAATGTAAGATTAGCTGCATGATGTGAAATTCTAGAATATAAGGATGACAATGAATTTCTAATATGATGACACTAATGATTAAGCCATGTAAGGTTATAACATGTGGCTTAAATATTAACTTATGTTGAATATTATGATTACATTATTTTGTAATCAAAGTAATATTAAAAGAAGATGAGATTAGCCAAAAATCTAAAATATAGAAGAGGAAATAGGTAAGTAGTAGTTTAATTTATTAAGATGTATGATTTCAGGACTTATTAGTAGACTGCAAGTTAGTGGGCCGAGAGGTCGACTGGATCTTGGCCAGGTTGCTGGGTCTTGAGTCAACTTGTCAGACCAATCCAGGTCTAATAATAGTGGGGAGTGACTTTTGGTGGCAACTTTCAAAGTCACCACCAAAAGTCGTTTTTAGTCACGAAATTTTTTTTTAGCAACAAAGATAACTTTTGGTGATAACTAAGAAGGGTAACTTTTGGTGGCGACCCCTTTAGTCGCTACCAAAAACCTTTCAGCAACGACTCTATAGTCGCACACTAAAGACCTTTTGGTGGCAACTTTTAGACCTTGTCGTTACCAAAAATCAAATTTTTTATAGTGAAGGTTTTACTCATGATACCTCGAGTGGCAATCTGCTCAAGCGACTGCTTGCAACGATGATGTACTATGATAAGAAATTTTTGTTGTAGATAATTTTATCGTGTGGGTATCTACACATAGCTAGCTAACACTTATTGTGCATAAAATACAGTAAGATCATTTCCGATCGTTGCTCATGCCACCCCCTTTATTTAGGGACGATTGGACACTAGTGGGCTACAATTATGAGATGGACATCATCTTTTTTTAATGAAGATGACCCTCAATGAACTATCATGCAACTATAGATATGTGACATAGTCACATGTGATCCCCAGGAATCTAATATGTCCTCTTGAATGTCCATATATATAAACTTTAACTTTGATATATATTGCTTATTATCTTTAAAAAAATTTTAAACTATTTAAACTAATTTAAAATATAATTAATTTTATTTTTAAATAATTTTAATACTTTTAAAGTGAAATATTTCACACAATATGATATGTTTTTCTTAATTTTTTTTATTTGTCCACTACTACCCTGATAATTTTATAAAAGTAATAGTGATAAGTAATTTTGAATTATTAAAGTTAAGAGGTAAAGATTATGAGTATTTTTTTTTTTTATAGATTTAGAGTTTTAGTATCTTAAAGTTTTAAGGTTTAGGGTTCTCAATATATATATATATATATATATATATATATATATATATATTCATTTGATTTGATTTGATTTTTACTTTTTATTCTTTCTTGTTTTTATGTGATAAATAGAATTATTTAACAAGTTAAAATAAAAAAATAGAATTTTTGAATATAAATTGTCATTACATTCATTATATATGATGATTTATTGATATGCAAGATTAATTAATGTATAAAATATTAAATTAAAAAGTTAATATAAATTGTTGGATTAAAAATGAATTTATGAAAAAAAAATTAATTATTAATTTAAATATAAATTATTTCAAAATTACTCATCATCAATACTTCTGTGAAATTCTTAGGCAGTGTTGGGCCAATAGAAGGATGACAAGAAGAACTTGAAAATGACACACCTTGTTGTCTGAAATTTTTTTGATTTAAAAATATTAAAAGTATCAAAAAGTAAAATTAGTTATATTTTAAATTACAAAAATAATTTTAAACTTTCTTTTCAAGAAATTATTTTAAGAAGAAAAAATTTGATAAATTATTTATTAGAAAAAATCTTTTATATATATATATATATAAAGAATAATATATAATATATATGATATATATGATATGATATTATATTTATATATATATATATATATATATAAATATGTATATATATTAAGTATATTTAAATATAATTAATTATCTCTTAAAATGTTAAATTTATTTTAAGTAATTTAAAATATGATTAATTTTTTAATAAATCTAATACTTTTAATGTGAAAGATTTCACAAAATAAGATATATATATATATATTATTTATTTATTTCTATTGGCCCACCACTATCCTTATAATTTTATACAAGTAATGGTGATGAGTAAATTTGATTTACTAAGATTAAGGGTTGTAGATTATAAGTATTTGTATAGGTTTAAAGTTTTAGGATCTTAAAGTTTTAAAGTTGATGATTCTCAAAAGCTGCATTACTGAATTAACAATTTTATGAAAGAATAGTTGCTAAGTAACTTTGAAATAACAATTAAGATCTTTTTTTTCTTAAATTCACTTTATAATTTAAAATATTTGTATCAATTTTTTAATCTAATAGTTTATATATTAATTAATCTTGCATATAATAAATTATTACACAATGAATATATATATATATATATATATATGTATGTATATATATATATGTTGATATAAGAAACTTTAAAAAAATTACACTATTTTTTTAGTATTTATATTCATCTAATTTAATAATAAATAATAATCATATCAATTTAAAAATATTAGACAAGTCCTCTCTAATTTGAAAAAAATATAATACAACATAACAATTTTTTTAAAACAATATATTTGTTGATATAAAAAACTTAAAAAAAAAAATTACAGTTCGAATCTCACGAGCCAAATAAGTGCTCAAAAGGGAAACTCTAGAGTACATTATATGCTCAAGAGGGAGCCTCTCGAACATGTGCTACTAATATTATATACATATATATATATATATTATAGATATTTCATAGTTAAGATTTTTTTTAGTATTCATATTCATCTAATTTAATAATAAAAAATAATATAAATTTAAAAATATTAGACAAATCTTCTCTAATTTAAAAAATTATAATGCAGAAGCACCCCCTTGAGAAGAAGACCTCTGAAGAAAAAAAAGAACGCAGGCTGAGAAATTTTATTATTTTGCTTCTGTGAGATTTGAGAGTGAATGACTGAGAGATGAAACAAAATATACAAAAAAGAAGGAGAATGTGTGTTTGTGTGTGTGTGTGAGAGAGAGAGAGAGAGAGAGAGAGAAATGGAAGGGAAGTGATGGAAATTGAAGAAAGAGGTAGAGCAGCCTTAATGGCATTGAATTTTATCATTTTGCCAAGCTGCATCAATCAAGTTTCAATTCACACGAGATAGGTTATCATTCATTTACTTCTTTGTTTTCCTCTTTCTTTCATCTCACTCCCTCTTTCTTTTAATAGTTAGCATTTTTTTCTCATAAAATTTTTTATTTTGTAAAACATCTTAATATTTTTTTCTCTTTCTTTCATCTAACTCCCTATTTCATTTCATAGTTAACATCTTTTTCTCATAAAATTTTTAATTTTATAAAATATTTTAACATTTTAAATTATATATTTTATTTTTTATTATTTTTTAAATACTATCAATTTGACCGCGATTTAACTATGATCTGACTATTGACCCTTGAACTGATACCTCTACTGGTTCAATAATCGGTCTGATTTTTAAAAACATTGATAAATAAACATCATATCAATTTAAAAATATTAGAAAAATCCTCTCTAATTTGAAAAAAATATAATACAACATAAAATTTTTTTTAAAAAACATATATGTTGATATATGAAACTTAAAAAAAAAAGTTACACTATTTTTTTTAGTATTCATATTTATCCAATTTAATAATAAATTTTGATATAGTTTATACATTTTGATATAAATTTTTATATATTTCCTCTTTCCTTTGTATTAATGTTTTTTAATTTAATAGTTTATACATTAATTAGTCTTGCACATCAATAAATTATTATATAACGAATGTAATTACTATTTAAATTAAAATTTTCTAATTTTTAATTTCAAACTTTTTTTAAAAGATAATTAGTTAAATTTAAATAATGTTCACATGTATGTAAGTATATATACACACACACACACACACACATATATATATATATATATATAATTTATCTTTTAAGAAAAATTGTATTTATTTAAATATATATATATATATGTTGAGTATATTTAAATATAACTAATTATATCTAACAATAGTTTATTTAAACTAATTTAAAATATAGTTATTTACTTTTTAATAATAATGCTAATATTATTAATGTGTAAGATTTCACATAATAAGGTTTGTTTTATTAGTCTACCACAATCTTGATAATTTCATAGAAATAATGGTGATGACTAATGTGTAATTTTGAATTACTAAAGTTAAGGGTTATAGAGTACGAGTATGTATATGGGTTTAAAGTTGAAGGATCTTATAGTTATAAGATTAATGGTTCTCAATTTAGGATCTTATGGTTATAAGGGTTTTATGTATATATTTAATAAGTTAAAAATAAAAAGTAGAATTTTTTTATTGAAATAGTCATTACAATCATTATATAAAAATTTATTGATATGGAAGATTAATCTTTGTATAAACTATTAAATTAAAAAGTTAATACAAATATTTTATATTATAAAGTGAACTTAAGAAAAAAATATTTCAATGAAAAAAATATTTTAATAGTAATCTAATTACAAGTTATTTCAAAGTTACACATGATTAATACTTCCATGAAATTATTAGGGCGGTAGTGGGCCAATAAAAAGACAATAAGAAGAAGTTAAAGTTTAGGGTTCTCAATGTATATATATGTAATAGGATCTTAAATTATTAAGGTTTAGGGTTCTCTATATATATATATATATAAAAGTTAAGGTTTAGGGTTCTCAATATATATATATATATATATATCTTCGTTTGATTTTATTTTTTATACTTCATATTCTTTTTTGTTTTTATGTGATAAATAGAAATATTTAACAAGTTAAAATAAAAAAATAGATGTTTTTTAATTTAAATTGTTATTACATTCATTATATAATTGTCATGACTCAACTCTGAGCACATGACTAGCACAGTGACGGTTCCCTATGTCATTGTCAGCCTAAATTGTTATCTCATATTTTCCTTATTAAAAGTGATTTCATTAGCTTAATTCATTATGTTCTTTTAGTTTAAAACTTATAGGAACATTCAAATTATCCTTTACGGCTTAAATGTTATCCCTGAATTTAATTACTGGAAAGATGTGAAATTAAATAATGTAAGTAGTGCACCAAGTAGATTCTCAGGAAAGAGAAGTCAGTTACAATAGACACACTTAAATACTAAGTCTTTCCTAGCCAGAACCTTTTCTTAGACACACATTCTTACATTATTACATATTTTAATTTAAATATCAAGTCTGCATTTTTCATAATTTAAATAAACTCATCTATTTATATTTTAATTTCAAAACAAGTTCATGTATAAACATTTGCTTCAGATATAAAAAAAGGTCTAATCCTCAAAGTTTATAAACAAACCAACATCCATAAATATAGACCAGAAATTGTCCAACTGGGTAAATCCAACATTTTCATCAAAAAAAAAAGTTTAAACTAAATCTCCTAATTGACCTTCGACACCACAGAGCATCCTAGACAATGAACTAAAAGAAAATACATAAAAACAATAGAAGCCCGACCCCACAAAGGAAAAGAAAACAGTGCTCTCTATTATTCCTCGAACAGAAGCTCCTCAGTAACCAGATGATTTGTATAAGAAAAAAAATATATATATATATATGAAGGGTATGAGTTTTAAACTCAGTGAGCAGCATGGTATAATACCATAGCCAAATCCAAATACTTCGCAAGTTAAATAACATGTTTAAAGGCCACAATTATACATGAGACAACATAGCACAACAATTAATCATCACAAAATCAACATTCCAATATCAGTCATCATTATAAACACATGTGGTACTCATCTAGTGGCAGGGTGCCCTTCAGGAGTCTAGCTTAACCCGAGCATCCTTCTCCTCCTACCCACTGACACACTAACCATCTTAACGGTAAGGCGACCTTCGGGAGCTATACTCAACCCGGTCTCATCCATCTTACCGTAAGATGTGTCCATCACTAATACTTTGGCAAGGTGACCCTTGGAAGTCTCTACTCAACCCAATCCGATCCCTACTCCTCATTGTTTCATGAGAGGGTACCAATATATAGCACAAACCAACATCATACATTCAGCAATTATAATGCAACCATGATGCATCCAAGTTCCCTTCTCAGGAAGTCATACCTGGAATTCTCGCCAACCCCAATAGTCAATACATGATGCAATGCAACATTATTCCGTGTTCACATATCATCTTACATGATATCACATTCATCCAAACCATATAATCATCAATCAAAATCCATCCCTACATTGTCATTATATTCTCAATTAACTTAACCTAACCGCATGTTATCTAATTTACGAAGCTAAGTAAGGCTGTGGAAGTAGCTTAAGTGATAACCGTGGGTTTCTTTCATGTTGTAGTAGCTTAAGTGAAGTCTAGGTTACTTAGTATATTGGTTTATTTGCTTAATTGTTAATTTGTTTTTAGGTTGATTATCTCCTTTGATTCGAATTTAATTTGAATTAGGATATGGCTAGATAGGATTTCTAGAATATAATTATTTAATATGTCTTATTGTATATTATTTTAATCTTGATTAGATAATTATAGAAAGGGGCGTCTACTACTTAGCTGCAAGTTGTTAGATTACTGTTTAATTAATTAAATATATGTTTGTTTAAAATTGTACGTTGAGATATTGCTTCGCCAAATCTTTGTTTGGATTTTATTTTAAAAAATTTTCTTAGGAGGTTTATCCAAAGGAATTTTAATTTAAAAGTTAAATTGTTTTAACTATCCTACTTATCTAATAAACGCTTCTTATCTTATTATTTATATTATCTATTTATTTGTTTGTTTATCCTAAATCTCATTTGAATTATTATTTTAGATTATTTCTAGAAGGCTTATCTATCGCTACTAGAAAAACCTCAATTAGCGACAGAAAATTTTCGTTACAAATTTCGTCACAAATTTCGTCACTGATTTGAAATTGCAATATAAGGAATTTATGATGGATTTTGCAATGGAACATTTCCCTTGCTAATATTAGCGACGGAATTTTCAGTACCAAAATTCTGTCGCAAAGTATTTTTAGTTTTGCGATAGGAAATTTCATTGCAAATATTTTTTCCATTGCTAATTCCATCGCAAATTAGTGACGGAATTTTTTTGTACTAAAATTTTGTCGCAAACATTTTTTCTCTCGCAAAGAATTTTTTATTTTACAGTGAAAAATTCCGTCGCAAAGTATTTTTAGTTTTGCGATGGAAACTTCCAAAATTCCGTTATAAACATTTCTTTCTTGTCATTCTTTTTCACATTTTCCTCTAATTTTCAAATCACTTGAAAAAGATAAATATTAATAAAATAAATTTAGGGGAATTTTTATAAACTATAAAAAAAATGAAAATTATACCTCCTAAAATTAAGTTTCATTTTAAAATAAATTTTTAGATTTTATTTTATTAATTAGTATTTATATAAAATTATTATTTTATACTATATATATATATATATATATATATTAATTTTCTCCCATTCTCTTAGAGGTGTCAAAACAAACCAACCCAGCCCGTACGGGTTGGCCCACTTCGGGTTAGTCTTGAAACGGATCGGGCCGAGTTGGTCTATTTTTAAACGGGCTAGCATAATGCTAGTCCGACCCATTAGGTGCTGGCTAGCGGGCGAAACAGGCTGGCCTGCCAGCCCGCACCGTTTTCTTTTCTTTTCTTTTTAAATTTTTTTATTTTTAATTTAAATAAAAATAAATAAAGAATAATTCATTTGCTTTAAAAAATGAACAAATATATGAATTTAGAGATTTGGAGCTTAAAGAAAAGTTAAAAATAAAATTATTCTTTATTTTTCAATTATTCTTTTTCTTTTTTAGTATTATCTTTTCTCATTAATTAATAATTAAGATCAAATAATTATACAAATTTGATATAAAATTATCTTTAAATGATTTTGTTTTACTTCATTTGTATTTTTTAATTTAATATATATTATTATTATTTAACATATATGTATAAATTAAATGTAAAAATGTAAAAAAAAAAAGGGCTAACCCTCGGGTTATGCGAATGGGCCAACAAAATACTAGTCTGCCTCTCATTTTATGCGGGCTAAACGGGCCCAATCCAGCTGGTTGTCAAAATTGGGTTAGGCCTGTTTTGACAATTCTCTTAGTTACCCTAGTCTCATTTCTCAATATTTACTCCCTTTGGTCTCTCTCTCTCTCTCTCTATTGGCCAGAGTCCTCTCAGCTCTACCACTCACTCACTCTGATCTCTCTTTCTCCCGGCCAGCTTCGTCTCAGCTCTGGTCTCCATTCAAGCCCTGGTGAGTTTTTTTTTCACGCATGACCTTCCCCTTCTTTGCATGGTATGAACATTTACACACTTAACATTTAGCCCTAGCCTCACACACAAACACACACACACACACACACACACACACACACACACACACACACACACACACTCGCACGCAAGTGAGAAACACACACACATTGGTGCCTTTGAACATCCATCAAAATCAAGCCCTAGTGCATGAATTAGGGAGCAAGAGCGTCTTTGACCGTCGTTGTGATCAGTGGCATACACGGAGAAAATTGGGACCTTGATGGCAGGAATCAACCATCAATTGGATTTGGAAGGAGAAATTAAAGAGAAATTATAGAGAGAGAAAGAGAGAGAGAGATTGAGAGCGACCGTGGCAAAGGAGCAACTCGCAGAGTGATAGAAAAATGTAGTAATAATAATAATAACAATCTCTTGCCCTTCTCCAATAAATTAATAAAAAATTATTTATTAATTTTCTCTCACTAGAATGAAAAAAATTCTTTAAATACCTAAAATGAAAAAATTCTTCATAAATTAATAAAAAACACTAGAATCTCTTGATTATTTCAATTTCACTCACACCCAATTTCTCATTTGCCCTCCTAATTTTATTACTTTCACTCAACATTCCCTCCCAAATTTCAGATTTATTATTCATATTTCAGAAAACCCTACTCCCTAAAGAATATTTTGCCATGTGTCTCAAATTCTTCTTAAGATGAAGCCACATGTCCAAGCTTCACTTAACCTTTTGATTCTTGTTTTTGAACATTCCACTCACTCACATTTTTTGGTCAAGGCATGGAGAAAAGGGGGGAAAATCGAAAGCGGGAGGAGCATGGAGGATGAGGGCTATGAAGAACACTATTGGCCACCATTCCCATTGCCAGTGACTCCTTTCTGTGAGGTAGGACCAATCTTCTTCTTCTTACCCTTTATTCCTTCTTTCCTTTCTCATCTCTTTCTCTCTTCTTTTGCTAACCAAGAGCCTAGGGTTTTAGCGATGGGAGGAATTCTAAAATAAAAAGGTTATGAGTGATTTTAATTTGGTTCTTGTGTGGTTATCTACACACTAGGGATTGGCTTAGCTGAAATTTTGGGATGAAAATCCATATTCTTGGGTTGAGTTTATTTAATTAGAAAAGTTGAATCTTTCCTTACCTTTGAGAAACTTTGGTAAAGAGCATGACTTAATGTTATTTATGGTCAGTTTTTCTGAGTTTATAGCTTCTTTTTTCTACATTAAAAGGGGTCTAATGTGAATGACATTTTGTATTTGGGGTTGGGGATGTTTGAAAGGTTTAAGGTGGAAGATAAAGGGTGAAATTTTCTGGTAAGGGGGTATTGTATAACAGTAACAACAATTTTGCTACTACTGAGCCCAAATCTACCCGTTACAGCAGGAGGCAGGCAGAGAAGGACAGACATTTTGCCATGACAGAGTGATTTTCTCCTTCCTTTGCTCATGTATGGTTTCTTGTGTCTAGGGAGCTCTTTTCTAGTACTCTTAACATCATCGAGTGAGTCTTAAAGTATGATTTTGGCCATACAAGGTGAGTGGGATGATTTTCTCTCTTCTTACTAATGCCCACATTCTAGTTTAAACTTTAGAGGAAACAAACTAGCTATCTACAATTATTGGATACTTCTTGGCTTATGTAGTAAGATCTAGAACTTCTATTTATTCACATGCTAATGGAGTTATTTGAATTGATCACTGGTATAGGAATTAGTAGTGACTTGGTTCATTCTCTTATGCCTTGGTAGATTCTAAAGTAAATTGGGCTACTTTAAAATGAGTCTGAATGAAACTCCCTCTTCTCACAATTACTTACTTTTTCATTTAAAATAAACAAAATAGTTGTGTCAATTCAAGGAAACAGGTGTTTAATTTGATTATATGATAAGGATTGGATTTCTAAACATTTATGAAGTGATGAAATTTCTTCGGTTGAATCAGATGCTTGGTAATTGATATTAGTTTGGTTTGTTGTCTTGATGCTTTGGTTAATGTTAAAGTAGTTGATACTAAAATAAGGAGAATAGAAATACAAAAACTTCCTAAACTTATCTTGAACTTTACTCTTGTGGAGATGATGATTATATTTATCCTAGGTTCAAGAGTTATTGCATAGTTAATCAAATGATCTATCCTTCAACTCATGACAAGAGTGATGTGGCCCTAAAATGGAATATGAAGTAAACCATTTATTCCTTGAACTTTTTATTATTATTATTAATTAAGGGTAAGATGGATAGGCAGGCATAACTTCTAAGAATGAAGAATTAAGAGTTTAGTCAAGGGATTGGTATATCTTCTAACCTAGCTATGGTAATTATGATTTTTGTTCTATAATTAATGTATTAGACAAGTTATATGGCACTTACTTTATGGAAACATATTTAATTTCAACTTGTAAAATTGCTTGATTTGGTTATTAATGCAGCAATTAGTAGAGTATAGGTACATTCTTTCATAATTTATCATGAATAATTCTCTTGTTGGTAATATGAGAGATTATTGCATGGTTAAAGAATGTAAATGAATTATGATTGTATGTCTGGCTTATGGTATTTATAGGAGATGTGGAATATAGCGTTTAGTAATTATATGCTATTATATAATCAAAGTTGTTTGGGTACACTTTATGGTGTTAGAATTCTAGTTTCCAAGATATTGCTGGTCACTAAATATTGTTTTTGGCAACTCTGGAGACTTTTAGGGGTATAAGGAAAGGAATTTCATTCATTTATATTTATACTTATGAATGATTCTCTTTCGTCTTGCATGATCTCTCTTGTTCAAGAATGACTGTGGATAGTTGCTTATATATATTTGATTGGGGATGATGGCTTGTAATGACATTATTACTTTGTTGGCGAGCTTATGTTTTTGGTACTCACGGTATATTCAATCTTTATAACTTATTGAAGAGGCTTGTATCTAAGATCACTACAAAAAAACTGTCTTTCAGTGGTTACTAAAAAAATTGCCATTAAAAGTCAACCTTTGGTGGCAACTAAAGCAGTCACCACTGAAAGTCAAACTTTTGAGAGTCGCCACTAAAAATCTAATTTTTTAAATAAAATTTATAAAAATTAGACTTTTGGTGGCGACTCTTGTGAGTCAAGAGTCACCACCAAAGTCAATTATTTTTAAATAAAATTAAAAAAATATTAGACTTTTGATGGCGACTCCAATAGTGCGCATTGAAAGTTAGACTTTTGGTGATGACTCCTATAGTTGTCACCAAAAGTCAATTATTTTTAAATAATAATAAAAAAATTCAGAAAAATTAGACTTTTGGTGTCAACTCCTATAGTCGCCACCAAAAGTCAATTATTTAATATATATATATATAATTATATTTTTTCTTATCTTTTAATCTATTAATAATAATATATTTATTTTATGTTAAGTTAGATGTTGTTTCATTTTAGTTTTATGATTTTTTGGCTTAAAATAATTTTAACAGATTATATATATATATATATATATATATATATATAATATTTTGCCCTTATATAGCACAAATGAAATAGTGGCATAGTGGCAAGGCACACATGGTTGAAAGGTAAGAAATTCGAGTTTGAATCTCAAATATGCATATGTTTTGTTTAATTTTAATATAAATTTGAATATTACACAAAAAATCGAGTCACTCCAGGTCAATGAGTTAGTGGACTGGCCAAAACCTGCACAGGTCGAATGGGTCTTGGGTCGACCGGTCGTGCTAATCCGAGTCCTAAAAACTGGTGATTGACTTTTGTTTGCCATGAAATGTTACTTTGGTGGCGACTTTAGGCAAAAGTGACCAAAAGTCATTTTTTGGCAAGAAAAAAAAATTTTTGGCAACAAAAATCACTTTAGTGGCGACTAGTCACTAAAGGTAACTTTTGGTGGCGACTGCTTTAGTCGCCATCAAAAACCTTTCTGTCGCGAACTTTCAGCAACGACTTAGTCGCCACCAAAAGGCTTTTGGTGGCATCTTTTAGACTTTAAAGTCGCCACCAAAAGTCTTTTTTTTTTTGTAGTGGATAGACCTACTATTATTTTTTCATTAAAAAGAATAATGAGATAATGGAGAACTTATGAAATTTAAAAAAAAAAAAAAACTACCCATCAACTAGTTATTATAACTCTCTTTTTATTATCATAATATTATTATATTTCAAAAATAAAGAGATAATGGATAGTTTCAAAACTTTAGCTAATATGAATAGCTTCTTAAAGGACTCTTCAATCTCCGTATCAAATTTATTGAAGAGATTGGCAATTGAGGCCACTTTAAATAACCCCATAGTTATTGATTTTCTGATTTATCTTTCATCTATTTTATATAACATATAGATTGACACAAAAGATATTCTTTTTGTATGTGGTGGAGCATTCATAGATCTTGATAAAACCATTTCAAAGAGGTGAATCTTTCTTGTCTTGTCCTCTTGTCTTTTCTATATATATACCAAAATATTAGTTTGCAGTTGTTCTTCATGTTTGGTTTTAGTTAGAGTATGTATTAGCTTCTTATTATTGAATACTTAAACCAGATGAGAGGTCTCTGCTGTTGGCTTTGGAGCACCAGTTCATGTTATATTTTGACTGATCCTATCCTAGCTTATTAGTGAGCTTGTCAACTTTAACTGAAGACCAACTTGTGCAGGTATTCCTTCATTGTTATATTTTGATTGATCCTATCCTAGCTTTTTCTAATTTCTCCTAAAAGTTAAGCTCTTGGGACCAATTTTGTTTGTCACACTACAAGAAAAAATCTCAATTAGCAACAAATAAGTAACTTTAAGAACTGAATTTGTACTAGAGTTGTCATTTTGAGAAAACTTGAAAGGAAGCAATTAATAAATGATTCTGTATGATTGAATTTGTTTGGGTGAATTAAAATAAAATTAGATAGGAAAGTCAACTATCCTTGGTTATCAAGACTAAGTTGTCGTATGATACTAGCCTATTCTATATGCTTTAAGAATATAAAGTAATACTTTAGATATTAGGAAGGGAAAACAAAGAATTAAACCATCATTAGAAAAGGTTTTAGTTCGTTTTCCTCAATTAGTTCTAGTAACCTTGTGTGCATTTACTACATCTTGAATGCCACTACTGTGTCCCCATGGGAAAAAAAAATATTGTTTGTGGAAAAATAACATCTGAAGAAGTCCAATTTATGAGTCAATGGCCACATCTCTTTGAAATAATTTGAATTGGATAAGAAATAAATTAATAATTTTTGATATTATATTTTCTATTGAAAAATTAAAAAGTACTTCTATGCATTTATAGTTTGAGAAAAAAATACTAATCAACATAGAAATAGAAAATATATCAAAGTGACCATTTTGATACACTACAGCAATGTCTAGAGTGATGTAACGAGATGAGTAAAAACAAAGATAATAAAAAACTATCTAAATTATCCTTATAAAAAATAATTTCCTTTAGGCAAAGAATGTTAAAGAGTACTTGAAGGTTGTGTCTTCAAAATTTCAGTCTGCACTCTCAAATAATTCTATATTCTGTCAACTTTTCCAAGATAAACTTACTAATGTTCTCATGTTTCTAACTCCAAGACCCCAGCAAGCTTGTTGTTGCAACTGCTACTTCTACTCACCTATTGCTGATTCCGGTGCTGGTGCAATTGCTGCTGCCAAAGGAGGAGGAAAAGAAGGAAGAGCTAGTTGAAGAGTCTGATAATGACATGGGTTTCAGCTTGTTTAATTAGTTGTAGTTTTCTTGAGAGAAGTTGAGTTTAAAGTTTATATTGATTTACAAATATGGTAGTAGGTCTTTCAATTTAGTTGATATTTTGTTGTCTTTTTATTCTTGATGAGATTAGATTTTAATCTTTGAATTTTCAGTTAAATTTTGACACTTTGAATATGTATGACTCTTTCAATAATTATAATAAATATAAAATTTCTTCTATTTACTTATGATTGTAATAATTTACATAAGCATTTAGATAGTATTTAGAAAAAACATAGATTAAATAATTTTTTTAAAAAATATGATTTGCGACGGAATTTCCATTTCTAGATTCGTCGCAAATTATCGACGAAATTAGCGACAAAAATATTCGTCGCTGTTTTGTGATGAAATTTTTCATCTCTAATTTCGTCACAAATTTGTGACGGATTAGCGATGAAAATATATGTCAATGATTAACAACAGAATAATTTCCGTCACAAATTAATGACTAAAATATTCGTCACAAATTAGTGACTAAAATATCCATCACAAATTTGTGATGGAAGTTTTCTCGTCACAAATTCTTAAATTTTGTTTGTGATGAAAAAATTCTATATTAATTCTGTGACGGATAGTAATCCGTCACAAATAATATGCGATGGACGTTTTAATGATAATTTTTTTTTTATCACAAAATTTGTCACAAACTTATTTGCGATGAAATTTTATTAAATTAGCGACGGATACAAGCATCTAATTGTATCCTAATTCAATTATGCTCTAAATCTTTAAATTACAAGTATTTTATTTGATATCTTTGACTTATCTATCTTATTATTTTATTTCTTTTCTTTCTATCTTCCTTATCTCCTTATTAGTATTGCTTATTATTATTATTATTTTATTATTTGGTCATCATTATCATATTGTACTTATTTCCATTATGTGTACAGTGTACTATTATATGGATATCCTTAGGCGTCTTTTGTATATATATATATATATATATATATATATATATGGATACGGAGTATTCAGCAAACCGTGGTTAAAAGCGTCACAGTTTTAATTTTAACTAAATGTATTAATAGTGATTAAATATATTTTTAGTAATAATTATTTTAGCCAAGATTATAATTAATTTTGACTTTTTTAGTACTTATTTGTTATTTTATTATTGTTATATAATTTAATTACTACTATTACATATATATATATATATATATATATATATATTTGTTTATATATAAATATATATTACGCCTAACCTGTATATATATATTTTGTCTTTTATGTTACTTCATCATATTTTATTTTATTTTTGTAATTATTTCCTACGTGGGTCCCCTGCCCTTTTTTTTAAAAAAAAAATTTAGGTTCATTATGCTTTCCTTCCCTGTCTCCCTTTTTTTTTGGTTCCCATATATATCTCAGACAAAAATCCAATCAACGTCAAAATGAACACATTTAGACAAATTTAAAATGATAGAAAATCTGAAATTAACACTCGGCTATTACAATAATAATTTATTTATTGATATGTAAAATTAATTCATGTATAAAATATCAAATTAAAAGGTTAATATAAATTGTTGGATTAAGAATGAATTTATGAAAATAAAATTAATTAGTACTTTAAATATAAATTATTTTTAAATTACTTATTATCAATACTTCTGTGAAATTCTTAGACAGTGGTAAGTCAATTCTTATTGTGTAAAATCTTTTTGATTTAAAGAAATAAAATTATCAAAAAGAAAAATTAGTTATATCTTAAATTACTAAACGTAATTTTAAACAATGTTTTCAAAAATTATTTTAAGAAGAAAAAATTTGACAAAATATTCATAACAAAAAATCTTTTATATATATATATATTAAAAGAATAATATATATTACATTATATTATATAAAATATAATATATTTATATTATATATTATATATAAATAATATATATATGACACACACACACACACACACACACATATATAATATTATATATTATGTATAGAGAAACTCACATTAGCTGGTTCGAGAAGGGCCACATATGTGAGTAAATTTTTTTTTGCTATATGTTTATGTTCTTTTAATATTAATATTAGTGTGTTGAAATAAAATAATAAATAATAATCATATTAATTTAAAAATATTACAAAAATTCTTTTTAATTTAAAAAAAAGACTATATAGATAATTTGATTAAAACATGATACAGTATAATAAAATTTTTTAAAAATATGTTTGTGGATATAAAAAATTTAAAAACAATCTTGGTGGCAGCCACATATATGTGACTCAATTTTAAGATATGTATTTTGGAATAAAAAGATTATTCTAATCAATTTAAAAATTATATGGATCAATTCACAATACATTATAACAAACTTTTTTTTACCAATTTATATGTTGATATTATTAGTTCAATCAAATGCAAAGTCCTAAAAATGAATTGGAACGTAAAGAAATAGAAATAATTTCTTATGCATGGTATGCTTGGGAGCTTGATGTATACCATGACCTGTACTAGACCTGTACTGGAAGCAGGCTGCAAAGAAAGTTCTTCAGTATTTGCAAGGCACCAAAGAACACATGCACACGTACAAGAGGTCTGATCATTTGGAAGTGGTCAAATATACATATTCAGATTATACCGGATGCATGGACACCAGGAAGTCTACATTTGGCTACTTGTTCCTATTGGTTGGAGGAGTAGTTTCATGGAAGAATGGAAAGTAGTCTGTCATTGCCGCTTCTACTGTGGAGGCTGAATTCATGGCATGCTTTGAGGCCACTGCTCAAGGATTATGGTTGCGGAACTTGGGATTGTCGACAGTATATCCAGGCTGCTGAGAATTTATTGTGAATTTAATAATTAATGTCATTAAACTTAATTACATAGACTACATATTAGAAGATAATTTAATAGATATAAAAGTAAAAAAAAAAAATCTACCACGTGCTTATGTGCTCCTCTCGAGCACATAAGTGTTTGAGAGGTTATTTATTGAGCCACATTATTACTATTTTTTTTACTCTGCCTATTGTTTTGTTCTTTTCAGTATTATAACATCGGCCACATTAGCTTTTTTTTTATTCTTTTCAGTATTCATATTACTTATAACAGAATGTTCAAATTAAATAATAATCATATCAATTTAAAAATATTAGAATAATCCACTCTAATTTTAAAAAAAATATAATACAGTATAACAAGTTTTTAAAAAAATATATACATTTGTTGATATAAAAGATTAAAAAAATTAGAGCAATAAGTGCTCACATACATTTTTAATTGATAATTATATATATATATATATATATATATATATATATATATATATATATATATATATATATCTCTGCGTCACATATATGCCAAAGTTATATATCCTACCGATTGACATGTAGCTGATATGCAATAAAAAAATTTTCTTTTGCTGAATTTCAGTTGGTACTTCAGTAAGAAAGCATATTAAGATAGAAAAATATATCTTCCAATAACAATTCAGTCGAAAAAGTTGTTTTAAAAATATCATCCAACTTTCCTAATCTTTTATATATACATGTATATGACAAAAATCTGCTTCCTCTCATTGAAATTAATTTTTAGTATAATATATATGCTTTCCTTTAGAAAATAAAACCAGTCAGTTGCCTCTACTATACCTTGTTAAAAAAACCAATCTCTTGTTGAATTGTAAAATCAATTTTCCCTTTATTGTTATATTAATTATAATATTATAATCTTATGTTATACAGAAAATTTACTTTATTGACAAGAAGTAAATAATATAAAAGACATTTTTGTAATATCCTAAATTTAAGGAGAATTGAACAATATTTTTTAAATTAGGAAATATAAGATATAATCTAACCAAACTTCTAGAAAATTTTGTGCAATTTAATTTTCTTGAAGTTCCTCATTTTACATTACATATGCAAGGAACGTTATAAGTACGTCATGGGGCTTACGTAAGCAAGAGTTACCTAAGTGGAGTCCCAACTTAAGAGGAAAGATAACAATAAGAAAACGTGATTCCCTGAATATATTGTAATTAATGGCCGATTCATGGGACTTTAAGAGGCTAGCTAGATAGAAAGCTAACCTGGCTAGGGATTCTTCGGCCGTAAAAGACAGAATCTTGTGGCACTGTTTCAGTGAAAGAAAGATGCTTGTGCAAGTAAATGTTGTAAAACCCTTCATGGCCTTTGAAAAATCCCTCTCACAGTGGTGCAAATGGCAATGCTCCTTTTGCCAAGAACAAGAAGGCCACTTTTGGATTGGTCTTCTCATGCAAACCTTGGACTCCTCGTGCCTTAGTTGCTTCCATGATCAACTCTTGGTCGGTCATATTGTGCAAGAGGGACATCTACGTCGTTCTACTGGTAGTAGTGCTGGACATCGCCAGCATCGCTGGATCTTGCGGTGGCAGTGGTAATGAGATTGAGGGTGGAGTCAAATGGTAAGTATGGTATGTCCGTCGGTACTAACTTTTTTTAAAAATTTTTCTTACATACTTACTATTCAAAACTATTTCTATATATATATATATATATATATTAAATTTTTGTCAAATTCGACCCACAAGCAGTCAAATTTACTAAATAATAACGAACAAATTCGATCATGAGTAAATTGAATTTGATTTTCAACCATAAAAAATTCAATCATTGAATGGATGAATTCTATGTATTTATTTTTTATTATTTTCCACATGAATTTCATGTTTCTTTTTTTGTTAAAAAAAATTTCACACATAAAATTCGATCATATATTAATTGAATTTCATATATTATGTTTTTTATTTCGAATTTCATATATAAAATTCATATATATATATATATATATATATATATATATATTTCTATATGTGATGAAATCGACCATGATGGTTAATTTCATCACATAATATATAAATATATATATATATATATATATATTATAAGACATATATTAATTATATTATATATAAATAAATATATATATATATATAAATTATATATATATATTAACAAAAAATATATTAAATTTTTAAATTATTTTCTATATTTTTTATTTGTACTTTTAAATTTTTTTAATTAAATTATAATAAATAAATTTTACATGATATGGTGGTTAGTTAGTGACATTCGAAGCCAAAGGGCACGGGGGAGATGTAGTGGTCGGTCTGTGACATCCAAAGCTTGCTCGAGCACAGTGAGAGGGGATGATGTATGTCTAAGCTCGATCGATTAGACCCCACCAAGACAATATCTTGAACCCAACAATGATTTAAGCTCGACTGAAGGTGGTAATTCGGGCGAAGATGGTGATCAGGAAGAAGAGAACTAAGTACTCGGCCGAGCTTGAATTTTGCACTTTAACTTTCAGTAATATATTTTAAGCAATTTACTTTCTCCAATCTACTTTCTGTATTGTACTTTACTTTTATCATTTTTATTTAACTCCTTTAGCAATTCCAACCTTACGTTCTTTCATGCAGTTACTTTTCAACTTATTTGCATTCGACGCATTTTTCATCAAAAATGAGATTACCGCAGAACTTTGAAACCATATCATTCTTGATTCTATTATTTGTCAGATTAGGGTTAAACCAAAAATAACTGTTAACAGAAGGCCACAGTTGCACATGAGACTATATACCACATTCAATCATTACAACATTAACATTTGAATACAAAACATTATCATAAATATACGTGGTACTCGTTTAGTATCATTACTACTTATGTTATTTTTTACTATTATTTAAAAATTAAAGCAAAGATAAACAAATAGTTAGTAAACAAATTAAGGAAATAATAATATATAAATACACCTAATTGGCACATTGATACTAGACGAGTATCACGTGTATTTATGATAATGTTTTGTATTAGAATGTTAGTGTTGTAATGATTGGCTATGTGATCTCATGTGCAACTATGGCCTTCGGGTATATTGTTTACCTTGATCGCTCATTGAGTTTTAAAACTCATACCCTCCATATACATTTTTCTATACAAATCATCAAGTTACTAAGGAGCTCCCATTTGGAGAGTAGTGGAGAGTATTGTTGTCTTTCCTGTTGTAGGGTCGGATTTCATTTTAGGCTTTGAATGACGTAGGAAATTATATATATATTTTAACAAAAAATATATAAAATTTCTAAATTAATTCTATATTTTTTATTTGTTCTTTCAAATTTTCTTTTTAATTAAATTATAATAAATAAAATTTACATGATATTTAAATTTTATTTATTATAATTTAATTAAAAAGAAAATTTGAAAGAACAAATAAAAAATATAGAAATAATTTAGAAATTTTATATATTTTTTGTTAATATATATATATATATATATATATATATATATATATATATATATATATATATAATTTCCTACGTCATTGAAAGCTTAAAATGGAATTCGACCCTACAACAGGAAGAAAAATAGTACTCTCCACTACTCCCCAAATGGGAGCTCTTTAGTAACTAAATGATTTGTACAGAAAAAATGTATATGGAGGGTATGAGTTTTAAAACTCAGTGAGCGACTTAATAAAACTATAGCTGAAGCCAAATACTATGCAAGGTATAACAATATGCCTGAAGGCCACAGTTGCACATGAGATCATATAGCCAATTATTACAATACTAACATTCCAATACAACACATTATTATAAATACATGTGGTACTCGTCTAGTATCAAGGTGCCCATTAGGTATATTTATATATTATTATTATTATTTCCTTAATTTGTTTCCTAACTATTTGTTTATCTCTTTGTTTTAATTTTTAAATAATAGTAACAAATAAAATAAGTGGTAATGATACTAGACTAGTACCACGTGTGTTTATGATAATATTTTGTATTCAAATGTTAATATTGTAATGATTGAATGTTGTATATAGTCTCATGTGCAACTATGGCCTTCTGTTAACATCGATTTTTGGTTTAACCAAATCCGACAAATAATAGAATCGAAAATGATGTGGTTTCAAAGTTATGTGGTAATCTCGTTTTTTATGAAAAATGCGTTGAATGCAGATAACTTGAAAGGTAATTGCACGAAAGAACGTAAGGCTAGAAATATACTTTTTGCAAAAGGAATTAAATAAAATGATAAGAGCAAAGTACAATGCAGAAAGTAGATTGCATAAAGTAAATTGCTAAAAATATATTACTGAAAGTTAAAGTGTAGAATTCAAGCTCGGCCGAATGCTTGATTCTCCTCTTCCTAATCGCCATCTTCGACCTAATTGCCACCTTCGGTCAAGCTTGAATCATTGTTGGGTTCGAGATATTGTCTTGGTGGGGGTTTGATAGATCGAGCTTAGCTAGATATGCGTCATTCCCCCTCACAATGCTCGGGCCAGCTTTGGATGTCACGGACCGACCACTACGTTTCCCCCGTACCCTTTAGCTTCGGATGTCACTAACTGACCACTATATCATGTAAAATTTATTTATTATAATTTAATTAAAAAAATTTAAAAGTACAAACAAAAAATATAGAAAATAATTTAAAATTTTAATATATTTTTTGTTAAAATATATATAATTTATTTATTTATATATATAACTTAATATATATTTATTTATATATAAATAATATATATTATATGATGAAATCGACCATCATCACATATAGAAACTGTAACACCTCAATTGTTCACAAAACTATCTCCAGGATAAAAGGTTTTTAAGATAAGGTTCTTTAGTGACTAATTATGGTAATTTTCAAACCTTAAATTTCAAAGATCTCAAGTCCATAATTAAAAGCAACTAGGAGCCATTAACATCATCCCATGCCTTACATCACCATGATTTCGACATATATACATATCACTGGAGATTAAGTCTTCATTATTTTACAAAAACTATAAAATCTTGGCTACAGCTACTGACTCCCTGCTGCAACCCCATTATTCCCACTTTGACTTGTACCTGAAAAATGGTTAATACAATACAAAATCATGAGACATAGAAATCTCAGTAGCCAGTAGTTAATCTTGAAAACAAGGACCATTTCCAATCATAAAAGCAAGTTCATAACACCATTCATAGTTCAATTCAACTCATCTATGCCACTGTCATGCAGAGATTATCCCTGGGTCTTAGTACCACAAGAGTCTGTTTCACCTCAGGTGGTGCCAAGGGTCATCACTATTCTCAGTGCTTACCACCAAGGTCTGATTATACCCTGTGGCCCAAAGGTCAGCAAGACTGACACTAGCATCGTCATGCATAGCTGCTTCCACTCTAACCATAGCAAGTCTTATACTGGCACATATCGTCGTACCCCAGATGCTTGGCGTACACTGCCTTAGCACATGAGTATCATAATAATACATATACATACATAACAATGCATAGAGTTGAATATCACATAATTCATCAATAAATCATTATAATTCATAATTAAATCATTTTCAGTATAAAACAATTTCAAGAATATATGAACAGCACTTTTATGAAATGTAACTGGCTACCTGAATTTACCGTCTCATACCGATTCCGCTCGAAATTATTCCAAGGTGCTAATAAAATAAATTAGCTATTAAAATCCTAATATGGAATACTTGAAATACTATTCCATTTTTAAATGTAATTTCTATGCACTAAATACCAATTACGTATTATTCACAATCTTATTTCTAATCCCAAATTTAAATAATTATAATTAGCTAAAAAATATCCTAATAAGGAAGAGATTAAAATTACTATTTCATAATTAATTAAATCTTATGCCTCAAAAATTAATTACGTAATATCTACAATCCCATTTATAGTCCCAAATTCAAATAATTATAATTGGCTAAAATTTCTTCTAATTTATTTCTCAAATTCCACCCTATTTCCTTTTTCTTCAGAAACTTTGAATTAATTCACTTTGGTCCTTAATGCAAACTTTAATCATATAAATAACTTTCAAAATTTGATAAATTCCATCATATTCTAATTAAAATCCCATATATACTAAATCTGGAAATTTTCAGAAATTTTACTCTTTCCTTCCAACTTTTCATTTCATTCATTTAGGTCCTCAATAATTATTTTTCCCTTATCTTTTTCTTGATCTAAGACCATATTTAGTTTCATCTAAGTCTATACGTTACAAAAAAATCTTGTTTCGAAATTATAGCTACTCCTACAAACTTTTGATTTTATTCAGTTTAGTCCCTATCATGCATGCATACCTCTAAACTCCATGTTTTTCCATTCTTCTTGCTGCATGGCTCTCCCAAACTCATCTAGGTACTCTCTAAGACATGTTTAATCATTTCTAAAGCACATGCAAGCCTAAAAGAAGGGATTTAAAGCTTACCAAAGTGTTGAAGCTCACTTTTCTCTAAATTTTTCTGCACTTTCCTGTCATTGTTTTTGCTGCTGTGAAGGTGTGCTTTGGACCTCAAATCCACTGCTAAGATGGTCCTTTGGTCATCACCAAAGTTGCTCAAGGGTGGCTCTTTAAAATCTTAAGGAAGCTTACTAGTTTGAAGCTTCATCCTCTCTCTCTCGGTTTCTCCCTTACTCTCGGTTTGCTGCAGAAAATCAGAGTCTCACCACTTTTCTCTTGTTCTCTCTCTCGGGTTCTCTCTTAATATAGCCAATAAATGAAGCTAAGGGCTCCTATATAACCTGAACGTACTTTACATGGCTGTACAGTAGAGAAACATATCAGATTTCTATGTTTTCTTTTGTTTACAACTCACCAAGGATTCATTGGATTTACTACAGGAACTTCACGTGAATGGTTCCCTACTTTCACATGGTGTAGGTTATGGGTTTATGCAGTAAACATTCCACGTTTTTACTGCATAGAACTTCTTCCTCTCTTGACTTCCTCTAAATACACGTGGCTACCAAACCAGAAGACAGATTATCCAACTTCCCATAGTTTCAAGTGCAGCAGCGTGTTCTCTATTCCAAGGTTTTAAATTGCGGTTGCGTTGCGGGTCGCTGCGATTGCGGGTGTTGCGGACGCTGCGATGCGGTTGCGGTTATTGCGGTCGTGAATTTTTTTTAGTTGCACAAAATATACAAAATATGTATATAATTGTTATAACCTTTAATTTTAAATATATATAACATATTATATCTAATATTTATATTCATTTCATAAATATATACTCTTATTCTATACAAATATATTAATTTTACTTGTGAAATTTAAGAAGAAAAATAGATAATTAATGTGTTAATAAGTGAAAAGTCGTGTACAAATGTATTTACATAATTATCAAACAAGATTACAAGATATTAATGATCATTCATCACCACATGGTTGAATGGCGTGGAGGATCATAACTTGTAGTTTCACTTTCAGCATCACCATGGCTTGCCCCTTGTCCAAAAATATAATCAAAAACTCCTCCACCATGCTCCAATTGTTGATGAAAAACTTGATAAGAAGGTTGATAATAATTAGGCTCCTGGTGGTTCATTGAAGATTGATAATATGGTGGAACTTGATAAGGTTGCTGATAGGATGGCGGATAATGATCTTGGCTACTTTGAGAAGATTCACCAATGCCAAAGTCACTAAAACTTTGTGAAAAATTAGAATAGATTGAATCTTGAAGATGTTGTCTTCCACCTCTTTCAGTAGGGTGGTAATCACGAAAAGATGACATATCAATACAAAAACCTTGATCACGCATAGGATATGGAGTGTCTTGATATGGGTCTTGTTCTCTATATTCATCTCTCGCATGAACATTTTCTGCACCACCACCACCACCACTGCCACCATCACTGTTGTTGCTTGGTGGACTTAAACCATCATCAGTATCATGACTATCACCTTCTTCATCATCATCGTCATCATCATCTTGTTCTATGTCCTCATCTTCAGAATCCATTCTAGGAAGCCATTCTGCATTTTGAAGTCCGTCTAGTAATGGCTCTTCTCTCTCTTCAATCCATGGAGACAAAGGATCATCTTCATGGAATATGTAGTCAAGATTAATTGGGTTGAAACTATTTTCTATTTCTTCTGGACTTCTTCTCTTCATATGTCTCATCTTCAGCTTCATGTTGTAAAAGGTAAAGACAAGTTTTTGTAATTTTTTATACTTGAGTCTATTTCTTGTCTTTGTATGAATATAACTAAATGTGCTCCAATTCCTTTCACAGTTTGATGCTGAAATTGTTTGGCTAAGGACTTTTATTGCAATATTTTGGAACTCAGGAGCACATGAACCATAAAGCATCCACCATTCAGCTATTTAGACAAAATAAATAAATAAATAAATTATTTATAATATATAAAAATACTATAACTAAAAATGGTTAGACAAAATAAAAATAATACTATTATATTTGAAAAGACCAGTAAGAATGAAATTGAAATAAAAAAAATGAAACATCAAGGATAAAATTTAAAATAATTTTATTTAAATAAATGTCAGACAAATAATTAAATTAATTGAATTAACTGATAAGAAAGACGTTAGAACCCAAATGCATTAATTAAAAAAATGAAACATCAAGGATAAAATTTAAAATAATTTTATTTAAATAAATGTCAGATAAATTATTAAATTAATTGAATTAACTGATAAGAAACACATTAGAACCCAACTATAATTAATTAAAAAAATGAAACATCAAGGATAAAATTTAAAATAATTTTATTTAAATAAATGTCAAATAAATTATTAAATTAATTGAATTAACTGATAAGAAACACATTAGAACCCAACCATAATTAATTAAAAAAAATGAAACATCAAGGATAAAATTTAAAATAATTTTATTTAAATAAATGTCAGAACAATTATTAAATTAATTGAATTAACTGATAAGAAACACATTAGAACCCAACTATAATTAATTAAAAAAATGAAACATCAAGGATAAAATTTAAAATAATTTTATTTAAATAAATGTCAGACAAATTATTAAATTAATTGAATTAACTGATAAGAAAGACGTTAGAACCCAACTGCATTAATTAAAAAAAATGAAACATCAAGGATAAAATTTAAAATAATTTTATTTAAATAAATGTTAGACAAATTATTAAATTAATTAAATTAACTGATAAGAAAAACGTTAGAATCCAAATATAATTAATTTAAAAAATGAAACATCAAGGATAAAATTTAAAATAATTTTATTTAAATAAATGTCAGACAAATTCATACTTTGTCTACCAAAAAAAAAAGTTCATGACGCCTGGCAATGATCATATCAAAGAGTGGAGATATTAATGCTTTCACATCACATTGTCTTGGACTCTAATTTTCATTACAAAAATTATTTTAATAGAAATTGGCGTATTAGAAACTAAAAATCTTTTATCATATTTTTACAAAACAAAATAATTTTATCATACCTGGATTTATTCGAGACCATGCTCGTTGAGCTATCTCTGTACCAAAGGTCTCTTTTTTATCCCGAAAAAGGAATAACTACATCAACAAATAATATATAATGTAAATACTAATAACATAACATTATATTTTGAATATTTATTATAACAAATCTTTTAAAGTTATATACACTAACCTGTTGCATTGCTTTTATTTGATTATCTAAGCTTCTTTCTAACTTAGAAATTACATTCTGTGTTCCCTCAAATGTTTCTTTATAAACAGATCCTCCATGTGAACTTCCATATTGAAATTGAGGGTTGAGAAAATATCCTGAAACAAAAAGTAAACGAATTTTTTAATTAATATTTAAATATTCAAATTGTTTGAATAACTTGCAATAAAATAAATCTTATATATAGAATTTACCTGCAGAATGTAGATCGATATGTAGAAATTTCCACCGCTTATCTATTATATCAATATAATGCGAGGGATAGCGACAATTTTTCTCTATAGATAGTTTCGCTCTATCAATAGCCTCGTAAATGAAACCCATAGTTGGTTTTTCATCACCATCAACAAGTCTTAACACTTTAACTAGAGGCTCAAATACTTTCAATATATCAGTAGTTTTTGACCAAAAGCGTTCATTCAAAACTACTTTTCTCGCATCATGTGCTGGTCCGGATTTTGCCTTCCCAAATTTGGACCTTTTGAATTCGTCAGAGATGAACATATTTTTTAGTGCTTGTTTTTGCTTCATAAGAGATTGTCGCTGTACAAATTGTGTAGCAAATCTGGTTATGCCTGGACGAATAATCGCTTTGCCTCCAGTGTATTGTTTCATAAAATTAACAGTCCAAATGTGGTTGTATATAAAAGATGTGATCATCTTTACATCTTCTAAAACCTGTTGTACATTGGACTTTTTTCCAATGTCCTCTAAGGACAGATCTAAACAATGAGCTGCACAAGGTGACCATGTGATACGTGGCCTTTTTTCCATCAATTTTTTTCCAGCTGCTTTTAAGGCCCCTTCATTATCCGTAACCACTTGGACTACAAATTCTTCTCCTACGTCTTCCACAACTTTGTCAAGTAACTGGAAGTAGTAATCAGTATTTCTACTGGTAACACTGGAGGCTTCAATAGATTTTATAAAAACAATACCTTTACTGCAGTAGACAAGGAAATTCATGATATGCATGTGATTGATACTATTCGTCCAACCATCGCACATTATTGTCACACATGTTTCCTTCCACGCATCTTTGAGCCCGCTGATCCATTCTTTCATGCTTTTGTATTCTGATTCCAAGTAGACATCAGAAATCTCATAAGGTGTTGGAAATTTAATAGCCGAGCTACCAATACTAGCAGCGGTAGTGATCAAACTATGCAACCAGGGAGAGTTAGATAGGTACATAGGAAGACGCTCATATATTATAAATTTTGAGACCGCTTCCCCTAACTTTTTTCTCAGAGACTTCAAGATACCTGTTGTAATTTTTGGTTGTCTCATACTTTGACTTCTAACAAGATCAACATTTACAAACCTCAAATTAAATGAAGTATCTTCTAAACTAGACAGACGTTGTCTACTAGCACCACTGGCACCCACTGCATGACCACGAGAACTTCCCCCCTCATCATAAACATTTTGTGCCCCGCTTGTTTGATGCCTAAATCGTTGTCTTTCTTCCCATTCATGATGAGATCTAACACTTTCTTGAGTTACACGTCTCATTTGCATCTCATCATCCATAAATCCTTCTATTTCATCATCATCTTCACCTCGTAATCTTGCTTCAAATTCTTCTTTTCTTTTTCTTGAGTCATTCTTTTTTGATTTATTATCTTTCAGAAGTTTCATCATACCCTCTCTAACAATTTTGGTAACTCTAGCACAAGGAGCTACGTTACCTTGAAAATGTGCAATATGTTCCTTTAGCCGGGTAATTCCCCCTTTTATTATTTTTCCACAAAGTTTACACTCTATGTTGTTCCGATTTCCAGGTTGAGGAGTTCCAAAATGCCAACCAAGATCTGCACTAGGAGCACCTTCAGACCTTCCAGATGGAAATTCCTCTCTTCGCGGCATTTTGTAGTACCTATTGATGAAACATAACAAACTTAAGAACATGATAATATATAAATGCATATCATGACAAAAAAAAGACATTTATTTTCTATTTTCCATCTTAAAGTTAACCAAATGTCAAATATGGTCATTTCTTAATTAATTCAATTGAATTCTCTATTTTATTAATTCATAAATTTCTTTCTTATCTCTATTTTCTCTCAAGTTTAAAATTTTGCAAATTAAATTACCAATCCTAGTTAAGGTCCAAGTCTTCACTGTCTTCCAAATTAGCCACAGTTAATCTCATAATCAGATCATTCTTAATTAATTCAGTTGTATTCTAATTTTACTAATTCATAATTTTCTTTTTTATCTCCATTTTCTTAATCATTAGCATCTAACAAATTTAAAATTTTTCAAATTAAATTACCAATACTAATTGTGGTCTAAGTCTTTATTGTGTTCCTAATTAGCCATAATTAATCTCACAATCAGATCATTCTTAATTAATTCAGTTGTATTCTAATTTTACTAATTCATAATTTTCTTTTTTATCTTATTTGCTTGATCATTAGTATCTAACAAATTTAAAATTTTGCAAATTAAATTACCAAAACTAATTGTGGTCTAAGTCTTTATTGTGTTCCTAATTAGCCACAATTAATCTCACAATCACATCATTTTTAATTAATTCAGTTGTATTCTAATTTTACTAATTCATAATTTTCTTTTTTATCTCCATTTTCTTAATCATTAGCATCTCACAAATTTAAAATTTTGCAAATTAAATTACCAATACTAATTATAGTCTAAGTCTTTATTGTGTTCCTAATTAGCCACAATTAATCTCACAATCACATCATTTTTAATTAATTCAGTTGTATTCTAATTTTACTAATTGATAATTTTCTTTTTTATCTCCATTTTCTTAATCATTAGCATCTAACAAATTTAAAATTTTGCAAATTAAATTACCAATACTAATTGTGGTCTAAGTCTTTATTGTGTTCCTAATTAGCTACAATTAATCTCACAATCAGATCATTTTTAATTAATTCAGTTGTATTCTAATTTTACTAATTCATAATTTTCTTTTTTATCTCCATTTTCTTAATCATTAGCATCTCACAAATTTAAAATTTTGCAAATTAAATTACCAATACTAATTGTGGTCTAAGTCTTTATTGTGTTCCTAATTAGCCATAATTAATCTCACAATCACATCATTTTTAATTAATTCAGTTGTATTCTAATTTTACTAATTCATAATTTTCTTTTTTATCTCCATTTTCTTAATCATTAGCATCTCACAAATTTAAAATTTTGCAAATTAAATTACCAATACTAATTGTGGTCTAAGTCTTTATTGTGTTCCTAATTAGCCACAATTAATCTCACAATCACATCATTTTTAATTAATTCAGTTGTATTCTAATTTTACTAATTCATAATTTTCTTTTTTATCTCCATTTTCTTAATCAATAGCATCTCACAAATTTAAAATTTTTCAAATTAAATTACCAATACTAATTATGGTCTAAGTCTTTATTGTGTTCCTAATTAGCCACAATTAATCTCACAATCAGATCATTTTTAATTAATTTAGTTGTATTCTAATTTTTATAATTTGTAATTTTCTTTTTTATCTCCATTTTCTTAATCATTAGCATCTCACAAATTTAAAATTTTTCAAATTAAATTACCAATACTAATTATGGTCTAAGTCTTTATTGTGTTCCTAATTAGCCACAATTAATCTCACAATCAGATCATTTTTAATTAATTTAGTTGTGTTCTAATTTTACTAATTTGTAATTTTCTTTTTTATCTCCATTTTCTTAATCATTAGCATCTCACAAATTTAAAATTTTTCAAATTAAATTATCAATACTAATTGTGATCTAAGTCTTTATTGTCTTCCTAATCAGCCACAATTTATCTCACAATCAGATATTTTTTAAATAAAAAATCACATTTAAATGTATCATCAAATATCACACACAAAAATCACAATTCATACCAAAATCAGTTCCAAAATCATCAGATTATTTTACAATTAACACCACAGTTAGATCTGACCAATCATCATCATTTCAATTTTATAATTCACAATTTCACACAAAATCAACACAAAATCAGCCCATATCACGAAGCAAAATCTACTGGTCCCGCTTTAATTTCATTTGTCCCACTCAAATACACATTTCAGTTTCATTTCACTTTTATCATTACATTTCAATATTTCATTGAATTTGCCGTCCCCTGAAGCCACTAGAAACTTGGAAAGTCATATCTCACTTTTTTCACATCTCATCTCTTTCCTCACTTTTCCAACTTCCCTCCCTCACGATTTCTAGTTCCACTTGAACACGAGTTAGAGAGAGAGAGAGAGAGAGCGCTAAGAGAGTCAGACAAAGGCAGAATAGAGAGTGAGAGACAGAACAGAACACTCGCCTCTGGTCTTGCGAAGAAGATTAACTGTGTGAGGTGAAGGGATGTTGAGCAGTGAGCACGGTCGTGAGTTCGTAACTGGTGACCAACAATCAAAGAGATGAAGATTGAAGGCAAAGAAGTGTAGAACGAAGTCACGAACGAATGATTGTTGTGGAGGAAAACAGGGGGGATGACGAAAAATCACGAACGGCAAGAGGGCAAGTGGCTGGCAACCTTCGTTCAACGGCGTGCGACAGTCTTCTACTCTTCTTCAACGGCTTGCGGCGGGCCAGGTAAGTGGGTTTCTCACTTTCTCTCCTCCTCAGATCTAGATCTAGACTCACTGGACTCATGGACTGGAATAAAATGCTGATCTGTTTTTTTCTTTTTTGCCATTTTATATCAAAAACAAAACGGAACGTTGTTGCGGCCACAATCCCGTTTTGTTGTGGCCGCAATCTAGTTCCGTTGCGGCGCAACGGTGCTTTTTGAACTCACCCCGCAATTGCGGGGGCTGCATCCGCAATGTTGCGGCCGCATCACACTAATGCGGCCGCAATTTGAAACCTTGCTCTATTCTTTGCTGAGATATTCAACGCCAATTCCTCCTTTTTTCATTTCCTATATGTCCCTTTTCAGTTGCTAATCCTTTTGTCCTCAAAATAATAAACAATATTGATCTACTGTATCATGTTGTGTTGCTGCCAAAAGGATATGGGGCTAAGAGTTTCACATGTTGATAATCAAGTGCTGCTGCGTGTGAGTGCATGTTGCCGTGATGATGTTCTAGCCGAGAGTTCTCATGGATTTTTGCTTCTCATGAAATCTTTCCCAACACTCATACTTACTTTCTCAAAGTGGAATACATGCTGCAACTTCCTATTGGTGCAAAGTTAGGTGAAGGGAAGAAGAGCCACGTAAAAACTTGAGTGTAAACATCAAAGGTCCTGCTAAAATTCTACAAAGTCCCTAACTACTTTTGGTCCATGCAAGTGGGTTCTTGATCATATAGGAAAAATATAATTTATCACCCAAGATTATTTCTAATATTTCATATGATTTTCTCCAACCTCTAATTTTTGGAAAAGTCACTTTATTTCCATTTACAATTTTTTCCCCTTTGAAAATATAGATTAATTTGCCTATATTTAATAAACGTAAAAATTTTGGATGTTACAGAAACATAACACATAAAATTCAATCGATACATGATCGAATTTCATATATGAAATTTTTTTTAAAAAATAAAAAAACGTGAAATTCGACCATTGTGTGGTCGAATTCTATGTGGGAAATAATAAAAAATAAACACATAGAATTTGACCATGCAATGGTCGAATTTCGTATAGTTGAAAATCAAATTCGACCTACTCATGGTCGAATTTGTTCGATATTATTCAGTGAATTCGATTGCGTGTGAATCAAATTTGACAAAAAATTAATATACATGGAAATAGTTTTGAATAGTTAGTATGTAAGAAAATTTTTTTAAAAAAATTAATACCAAAGTAAATTCTCCTGGTAAGTAAGAAAGTATTGTAAGGGGAAAATAAATGGTTTTTACGTACAAGGAGGTGACTATTCCTAGTGCGATACCAATGACGAAGAAGACCAAGTGATAGACAAGTTTTGTGTTCACATGTAATAGCTTGGGAATCCAGTGAGATGATGATGATGATGATGATGACGATGGTGATGGGGAATGCTTCCTTCACTCAAATGGAAAAGAAAGAAATGAAGGAGAGTCTTATAGTGAATCTCATAAGCCAAGTTGTGAATACTTTGAACTCAAGTTGTATAAGTAAAATTCTTTTTTCTCCTTCTGCATCAGTGCTGGTGAACAAATAATAGAGAAGTAAAAGGATTAACAAGATTGCAAATAGTTATGTTAAAATAAAATGATCAGAGAGTCAATAATATTATTGTTATTTATATATTGACACGTGATTTAACTTAATCTTTTTAGTCAAATTAGTTATGTAATCTATTTTTTTAAAAAAATTATAATAGAATAAACTTTAAATTTTAAGTGAAAATTACTTACTTATTAAAATATAAATGTCAAATATTCAGTATTATAAGAATGCAAGAAGTGTTTTTGAAATGACTGGGAAAATATATATATATATATATATATATATATATATATTGTTTTTTTTACTTCTGTAGTGTTAGAGAATCAATAAAAATTTAAAAATAAATTAATTAGTTTTGACCATACAAATTAATCAACTCACGTGATAAAATATAACTAAAAATAATATTCTGTATTTGAAAAATAACAAAAATAAGCTCCAAAGTTTAAGTGGATATACCTCTAGATTCGATGTGGATCCGCTCCAGGTCCAGCTCTTTTTTTTTTTGTCTAATATTTAATAACAGTTTAAAACATATTTTTATTTAATAAAAATATAAAAAATCAATTTTATATTTGATAAAATATCATTCCAAAATTAAAAAAAAATATGTATATATAAAACTGATGCAATCCTTCTTTTGTTTCGAAAATTTACATTTCTTTTTAAGATTGAAACATACCCCTATTGACTTATATTTGTTTGTATATACATATTTTTTAATTTTGAAATGATATTTTATTAAATATAAAATTCAGTTTTTATTTTTTATTAAATAAAAATTTGATTTAAATTATTATTAAATATTTTTAAAAAAGTGGACTGGATCCACATCCTTCAAAATGATAAATGAATAGCTTGTAAAGAGGAATGGGATTGAGACTGAGATAATGCACCCCAATTATCTGCATGCATGTTTGGCAGACAAAGCTTTCAAGGAAGGGAAGCCATGACATTGTTATATATATATATATATATATATATATATATATATATATATATATATATATATATATATGTTATATATATGTGTATGTGTGTGTGAGTGCACGCGCACACATGATAGCTCCTCTAATTACAGTTATAATGGTCAAATGAGCTAACCAATTCAATGTTCAATCTAAATGATAATCTTGAAATATGGTTTATTTGTCTCTGGATTAAAGCCTAACAAGATTTCTTATAGGACTCTCTTAAAAATCTCTTGCTTATGGCAAACGGGTAACAAACATGATGCGTTATTTCCCGACAAGTGTATCGGGTCGTACAAGTAGTAAAGTGAGAGAGAAAGAGTTATCGTACTCAGGGATTGACTTTAACAATTACTAATTTCACTAGATCGAGTTATATTTGGATGGAGGAAAAATGTAAAGAGTAACTGAAAGTAAACTAAACTAACGACAATGAATTAACTAAACATCAAACAAAGAACTACGCCATAATACAATAGGTAGGGGATTGACTTTCTTAACTCCTAATCTATGTCTAGACTAACCCGATTCACGGTAGAAGTTACAAGGGTATGTTTATATCAAGCTATGTCTAGCATTAATACAAACCCCAAATACATCTAAGTTAAATGATTGCAAATCACGTAAAAAGAAATAAACCAATAACAACTACTCCAATAATTAGAAAAGCAATTATATTTAAGCATTCAACAACAAAGCTTCAAAGGAAGTCAATATAGATCAATCCCCTAAACCCTAGAGTTTATAACAAGAGGAAGAAATACATAACAAATATACAATAAAACATGATCAAGAGGAAGGAGAAAAAGGAAGAAAAGTTTCAAACTCAGTAGAGAAGAGGTCTCTCATCTCCTCCATCCTTGCCCTAGCAGAGCTCCCTTGCCCTCCAACCAAAAGATCCCAAAAACTTCTGCAAAAGAGCTATATATAGCAGAAGACTCGCAGAACAGAGCCGGGGCGCCTAGGCGCCAAGCAGAAAATAGGCAAAAGAACATGGTTGGACAGAGAGTTGAGGTGCTGGCGCCCCACTAGATTTGCAGTATATCAGCACAAAACTTCATAATTTCCCTAGCTCCCCAACTTGCATCAGCCTAGAATAAAAAGCCTACAAGAATATACATCAGAAAGCATTAAAAGGCAATGGAAAAGAGATTAAAACAAGATAAAACAAAGTAACTACTATGTACAAAGAGGATAGCCAAAATAAAGGACAAATAAAGCAAAAAGATAACAAAAATGAGATCAAGGAGAGGAAAAAGCCATAGAGAAGCAACCTAAATTAACCAAAATAAAGGATTCATCAAAACATGACCAATATGACAGAATATATATTTTACTATTTCAATTTGGACACAATTATAATATAAAGTTTACAATATTATAAAAATTCCCTAGTATTATAGAAATACTATAACAAACAACTATTCTTATTGGATAATATAGGTATTACAAAATCAGTAATTAGTTTTCAGTCAGTTGCATTTCAGTTTTCAGTTAGGAGTTTTAGTTAACTTGTAACTACATCCCACACATGTAAGCTTCATACTCTATAGCTATAAATACATATGTACTGCACTTCAGAATATGCAATATTAATAAACAAAATGTATTCTAGTATACTCTTCTAGCCTACTGTGTTACTTTACTCTCTCTATTCCACGACTTTATCATGGTATCAAAGTCACTTTCTTGATACGTGATGGAGAACTCATGGAGTCTTCCGAGTGCCACACCGGTCACAGAAGACCACGGTCACCTTCAGTCACTTGATTTCTATAAAGCTAGACGAGAAAAACTACCTATTGTGGAAGCAACAAGTCTTGGCAGCAATTCACGGGCACGAGCTACAAAATTTCATCAAAGGAGAATCATCTGTACCGAGTAGATCTAGCACTAAGTTCCAAGCATTGCACAAGCAAGACTAGCTGCTACTCTCATGGCTACTGTCGTCGATGACACAGAACGTTTTGATCAGAGTTGTAGGATACACAAGGTCGCTGAGATATGGACACGTATTGGAGATTTCTTTGCTGCACATACTAGAGCAAAGGTCCATCAATACAAAACTGAGTTAAGAAATACTAAGAAATGTACAAGAACAGTTCCAGAATATCTACTCAGGATAAAAGCTTTAGTTGATGCTCTAATTGCTATTGGGAGTAAAATTTCTGAACAAGAACACATAGAAATAATTCTAGAAGGTTTGCCAAATGATTACAATGCATTTTCAATAGCAATACGCACAAGGAAAGAAGAATACTCTATAACTGCAGTGGAATCGCTTTTACTATGTCAAGAAATTAGAACTTATAATGATAGCACAAAAACTATTGTAATCAAATCATTGAGTGTGAATGTAGCTAATGTAAATGGCAAAGATAAGAACAATAATGCTGATAAGTCATCACACAACACTTTTGGTTCACAAACCTTTAATACAAACAACAGAAGAGGATTTCAACATCGTGGCAAAGGCAAAGGTGGTTTCAAGTCCAGAGGAAGAGGAAGCTACGTCTCTGGAGGAGGAAGGAACTTTGTTGTTTATTAAGTATGTAACAAACCCAGTCACAATGCTTCATACTATTTTCACAAATTTAATCATGCGTTCCAACCTACTTTCTCGAATGGTTCAGCACTTCTCCAGATTGGTTACAACAATAATATGAATAATATGAGTTCAGGAAACATGTCAGCTCTATATGCGTCTCCAGACCACGGTTATGATACATGCTGGTTTCCTGACTCTGGGGCCTCAAGCCATATCACGTCAGATCCAACTAACCTTTTGCAAAGTACTGAGTACAATGGTCCAGAACAGTTACATATGGGAAATGTTACAGGTTTGTCTATCAAGAGAATTAGTTTTTCCACTGTTCAGTCTAATTTTTACCCATCTATTTCTTTAGCTCTTCAAAATCTTCTTCATGTGCCTCATGTAACTAAAAATTTGATTAGCATTTCTAAATTTACTAAGGACAATTCAGTGTTCTTTGAGTTCCATCCTAACCACTGTCTTGTTAAATCTCAGGGTACAAATCAAGTTCTACTCCAAGGGGAGGTTAAATTAGATGGTCTGTATTGATTTCGAAATTTTCACCTAAAGTGTTCTGCTCAAGTTTGCAACACACACACTGTTTAGAATTTCGATACTACCTTTGTCCCTCATTCTTCTCCTTATTTGATGTGGCATGATAGACTAGGACACCTTCACTCTACCATTGTCTTTTCTGTTCTTAACTCTTGTAATATCAAAGTTCATAAGAATGTTACAATTTTTTGCTCATCTTGTTATATGGCCAAGGCTTACAAATTACCTTCATCGTCTTCACTCACTACATATTCCAAACGCCTTGAATTGTTGTTTTTAGATGTTTGGGGACCTTTACCCTCCAAATCCAGAAATGGTTCTGTGTACTATATTAGCATTGTAGATGCTTTTTCTCGTTTCACTTGGATGTACTATTTGAAAAAGAAATCTGAAGTATACAATTTCTTTCTTCAATTTCAAAAGATGATTGAGTTGCAATTAGATTGTAAGATTAAACAAGCTCAAACAGATTGTGGTAGAGAATTCCAAATCTTATCTAGTTATTTTAAATCTTGTGGCATGTGTTATTCAAAGGCTGTCATGTCCCTACACCCATCACCAAAATGGTGTCGCTGAACGAAAACATAAACACATTACCGAAATGGGTCTTGCACTACTAGCCAAAGTAGATTTGCCTATGTTCTTTTGGGAGAAGGCTTTCACCACTGCAGTGTATCTTATCAACAGACTGCCCTCCCCTTTCATCAGTAATATCACTCCTCTTAAAAAAACTATTTGGAAAACTATCAGATTACTCCATCTTTAATGTTTTTATGTTTATGCTTCCCTTTACTTAGACCCTATAATTCCCACAAAATGTCATATCGGTCCATTGAATGTCTTTTCATTAGTTATAGTCCACATCATAAGGGCTATAAATGCCTTGCCCTAAATGGTCGATTGTATTTTTCTAATGATGTTACCTTTAATGAATATAAGTTTCCTTATAAAACTTTATTCAATTCATCATCATCTACTACAAATCACTCTATTTCTCTTTCTACCATACCTCCTACACTAAGCCAAATGGCCAATTCTCTTGATAATTCACCCTCTACCACTTCTCATGGTTATATCATTAATAACAGTACTCACAGCTCTTCTTAGTAACTCATGTTGGTGACAGTGAAGCCTATGATTCAAGGTTTATACATGGAAACATCACGACTGAACCAGTTTTATCTCCTTTTCTAGAAAAGTGGCTCCTAGCCCATGTACTGATGTAGTACAGCCACATAGCACTACTGATCAAACCAATATTCATCCTATGGAGACTCGGTCCAAGGGTGGTGTGTTTAAACCGAAGGCCCTTCTTGCTTACACCACTCCAACATCTATTAAACAAGCTCTCAATGATCAAAATTGGCTTGCTGCCATGAAAAAAGACCACCATGCTCTTATCTGCAACCATACTTAGACCCTGGTTGAATTACCATCAAACAAGTCTATAATAGGGTACATATGGGTTTTCTGGGTCAAAGAGAATTCTGATGGGACCATAAATAAGTACAAGGCTTGCTTGGTAGCCAAGGGTTACCACCAACATTATGAAGTTAATTTTGAAGAGACGTTCTCTCCCTTCGTAAAGCCAACAATTGTATAGGTTATGATCACCTTAGCCTTGGCATCCAATTGGCAAATTCACCAATTAGATGTCAACAATGCTTTTTTAGATGGGTACTTGCAAGATGAGGTCTTTATGCAACAACCTACGAGATTCGAGCATACCAACAAATCTCTAGTATGCAAACTTAATAGAGCATTCTACGGTCTCAAACAAGCTCCACAAGCTTGGTTCCAAAGGTTATCTACTGTACTTCTTAGTTTTGGTTTTGTGGCAAGTGTCTGTGATCCGTCTTTATTCATCCACATCACACCATAGTCCACTACCTATATACCTGTTTATGTGGATGATATCTTAATCACTGGAAATTCTTCTACTTTCATCACTTCTCTGAAACAAAATCTAAATAGGGTTTTTGCTTTAAAGGACCTTGGTCTACTCCACTTTTTCTTGGGCATTGAAGTCAGGTATGAAGCTAATGGGGATATTCATCTCCATCAACGAAAATACATTCAAGACTTGTTGCAAAGAGCTTATATGGACAAAGCTAAACCCATTAACACCTTCATGGTTACTAGTTTGAAGCTAACTAAACAAGGACATGATCTGATGGAAAATCCATCTCTGTACAAATCTGTTGTGGGTACACTACAGTATGTGACTATTGCAAGGGCAGAAATAGCTTATTCTGTCAATAAGGTTTGCCAGTTCATGCAAAGTCCTTTGGAGGAGCATTGGAATGCAATAAAGCATATATTACACCATCTAGCTGGTACTCTCATTCATGGCTTAACCTTTTCAAAACCATCCTTTTTATAAGTGATTGGTTTTTATGATGCGGATTGGGGAAATAACTTAGATGATAGACACACAACTTCTGGTCTTTATATTTTCTTTGGGAATAATCTGATATCTTATAGCTTTAAGAAGCAACTTGTGGTTACTCTTCTTCTACTAAAGCCAAACAGAAGCCTTGCTTCTATCATAACTGATATTCTTTGGTTGCAATCTTTGCTTATTGAATTACGAGTCACTCTCTTAGCCAAGCCTTTAGTCTTTTGTGACAATTTAAGTGTAGTTCTAGTCTCCAAGAATCCTATGATACATCAGTGTACAAAGCACTTTGAACTTGACCTCCATTTTGTCAGGGAAAAGATCATCAATGGGGCACTCAGTATTACTCATGTCCCTTCTATTCATCAATAGGCATATCTTCTGACCAAACCTTTGCCCTATTTGAGGTCCAATCTATTACGTACTAACCTTAGAGTAGTTGATTAATGTAGATTTTTTGTTGTACTCAACTTACCCTAAGTTTACAGGGGCATATTGGATATTATAAGTATTACAAAATTAGTAATTAGTCTTTAGTTAGTTGCATTTCAGTTTTCAATTAGGAGTTATAGTTAACTTGTAACTACATCCCACACGTGTAAGCTTCATACTCTGTAGATATAAATACAGATGTACTCAACTTCAAAATATGTAATATTAATAAACAAAATGTATTCCAATATACTCTTCTAGCCTACTGTGTTACTTTACTCTCTCTATTCTATGACTTTATCAATTCTAAGCACAGTATAGATGTTCCACAATTTGAACTTCTTCACATTCATAAATAATTAACAGGTTATTTCAAGGAATCCACATACCAAAAAAAAATATTTTGGCCACTCATTCCCTTCCCAACCTACTATCACTACAAGAAAAAGTAAAATTAGAGCCAAAAATTAGAGATGAAATAAATTTTATCTTTGAAATGTTAGAAATTTGTTTCAAAATTTAGTCCGAAAATCACAAGAAGAAAACCCATGATTAGAGATGGAAATTAGGGATAGAATATTTCCATCTCTTATTCCATCTATGAACTGTACCAAAATCCATCTCTGGTTTGAATTTTGATTGGCCGGAATTTTACAAAATCAAAGATGGAATCAGGAATGGAAATATTCCATCTTTGGATTATTTCCATCTCTAACTTTAAGTGAATTTTTGTTTTTTTTTTAATTTAATTACTGGAGACGGCTATTTGAGACGGGTGTATTCATCTCTAATTATTTTTTTTAAATGACATCGTATATCTTTTAGATATGGATTTGGCCGTTTCAGAAATCTGTCTCTAACCCAATGTCGTTTAGGCTTGACAAATCTACCTCGACACTAAACACACTTCAATCACTCTCGTTCTCGTGTCTCCTTTGCGGTTCCCTGCGTGCTTGGTCCACCCATTGCCAGCGACAACCACCACCAGCGGCCATTTGAAATCACCATTGTTACTTTATTTCAAGGTATTTGTTTTGTTTTGTAAATCTCTTCCTTTTATTCCTTTGTCTCGAACCCTAGCCTGTCATGGTCATCTCATATTTTTTTCATTGGGGAATCACAGAGAAAGCTACAAATTGCTAAAGGGTCTCGTATTTGTGGCCAGGAGTAGCAAAGAAATTGCAAAAAGGCGTGAAAAGCATAGGTGAATTCGACTATAAGGTTAGAATTCGAACCCCTGAAATGTGAGGATTAATTGTGAAATTATGTTAGTTCTAGGTTAAATTCTTGATGCATCAAGTTTTAAATTGTGAAATTGTCTTACTCTATTCTAAAGTGGGAAACTTTGGGTTTATGAATTCTAAAATGATTTTAAAGATGAACCTCTGTTTTGGTATGAGTGAAGTCGGGAATAAGGAAACCTGAGAGTGGATGGATGATTTCTAAATCTTCTTTTACTGATTATGAATCATTTTTGGTTTATTTTGGATAGGTAAATTCTATGAAAAGCTTCATACTGTTGGATGATGAAGTTGGACTGATTTAGCAACTAGTTTTGTCTGCCCGAGATGGTGTCTGAAAAATGAGGCACAAATAGTTTAGTTCTCTCTAGCATGTTTGATTGAGCACTACTCTATCTAGTTCTCTATAGCATCCTCTAATATGCTTTTTCTTTCTTGCTGTGTCTAAATCTAGGCTTGAGGTCTTCGAAAAGTATGAATCCTAGAATTCTCTTTAAACTCATTGATATTTTAGATTCTTGAAGTCCTGCTAGTTGAGTAATTAGTCTATAATTGCTAAATATGTTAAATTTTGAGTTGGTATAAAATTAATTTCCTTTTTACTATTTTTATTTTATGAAATGATTCTATGAAAGAGCTTTCCTGTGATTATGACTGAATTGTTTGAACCCCCATTAAAGTGTTGACTCATTTCAAACTGATGATTGGTACAACTTATTAGATTAAATTATTTGTGACAAGTTTTATGGAAAAAGATACTATTCCGAGATTGGTTTAGTGAGTAAATATTCTTATAATGCCCGATATATTTTAAAATTTTATGAACTACGATAAATTTATTCTTGAGAAAATAATTTCCCTATCTGTTTAAATTTTGTATGTTTATGTGAATCTTGATTGTGCATGTTGTTGAAAATATAGATGTTATGATATGAAATTTATCCCATTGGTAAAATATGGTTTGGGCATAAGAGAAATTTAGAAAGAAACTAGTAGAAAAATAACGTTATATATAAGAAAATCTCCTTAGGAACTAAAATGAAAAGGATTAAGTGAAAAGAAACCTAAGAGTTGAGGAGAAAGGATAGTTTTCTCTTTAAGTTTCCAATAGTAATCAATAATTCGTTTCCCTCGTGAAAAATATGTGCGCATAGTAAACTGAATTAAGTGCATAGTAAACTAAATTATTAAAGTGCATAGTAAATTGAATATTTTATTAGCGCATAGTACCATGACTTCTCATATAAATAGGCCCTTCCATTTCACTTCTAAACTCACACCTTCAGTTTCTTTTCCTTCTTCTCCTCAAATTCTCTTGCTCTGACGTTAGGGCTTTGAAATCCTAAGCCTTTTCTCCTCAGTCTAGAATCAAGGTGAGGATACTATGCTTTTTTAAATTCTTGCAATTAGTTAGAGGCTAAATTTTTAGTGTGCTCTGTAGTTGCTACTTTAGTTGATCCTCCACATCAAAAAAGAATTATCCTCGATTGTTTGAAAATCTTTTTTATTTTTTGATTACCGGAATAGAATATGAAATTGTGAAGAATACATGTCTAAGAAAGGTCTAGCTAAAGAAAGACTTGGTACTTAAAAGCGTCCGTTGTGACCCTCCTCCTTTTCCTAGGAACTTTTTTGATGTACTCTTTTACTGCTTACGTTCGCTATCTCCGATATGAATAGTATTCGTATGTATAAATAGTATCCATACATATCCGTACGTATGAATAATATCTGTATGTATGAATAGTATCTATACGTATCTATATATATGAATAGTATCCGTATGTGTCCAAACATATGAATAGTAATCGTACATATTTTGTACAAAAGTAACCCTAACTTTCTGTATCTAAACTTCGTTAGCGGAACCTGAAATCCAGCTACGTGCTCCTCTTTATAACAACTTGAAAAGTTGACTCAAATACGAAACCTATGTGAGTGGATGAGCTTGCTAGCCGAATTTATTTATTTTTATTCCAAATATAATATAAATCCCACCTCATATTGCGATTAGAAATTTTAATTAAATTCTCTATTTAGTAATGATAACTTGATAATGGAATTTATTGTGTGATTTAAGATTATGTTAATGAGAATTGTAATTGAGAATATACACATAGAATGGTTGAGGGCTTGACCCGAGATACCAATACATGTAAATATACACATGAAATGGTTAAGGACTTGAACCAAGATACTAATGCATATAATTATATACATAGAATGGTTGAAGGCTTAATCCCCTAGGATACCAATGCATGTAATGATTGTGAACATGAATACAGTGAGACTAAACATACACCGAATACAGAGGAACCCTGGATATGAATACAATTGCTCTTATTGTGATAATGATTATGGTATTTGTACTTGTGATACATTTATTATTGCACAGTCATTTACTCACTGAGTTTTGATGAATTTACATTCTCTATGAATATTTTTTTAGATACAATGGATGAAAATGAAGGAAATTTGTAGGAAGATTAGTATTTCTTGAGGATACTTTCCATGTTAACTAGAGGCTTATGAATCCAAAAGCTTAGGAAATGCTCTATAATCTCTATAGGTCACCTAGGCTTGGAAAATTGCATCATACTGTATGATAGTTGGCTTGTATTTACTGTTTTACTATGTTGAAGATTATATATATATATATATATATATATATATATATATATATGCATAAATCTCTTTCTTGGAAAATTCATGTTTGCATAGTTGTGGACTTTAGTACTAATTAGAGATTTTATGGGAAACCACGAAGGTACACCTTCGAGTTTATAGAATTACTCACATGTGCAAAATTGGGATATCACAATTCTGTACATAGATATGGTTACACTACAAAAAAAATTATGTTTTAGTGGCGGTTATTTTTTTTATTTAGTGGTGGTTTTAACCGCCACTAATAGTTTTAGTGGCGGTTTCAAAAATTGCCACTAAATTATGCGCTACAAGCAATTTAGTGACGGTTTTGGACAACCGCGGGAATAATCGTCACTAAAAAAATTTGGTGGCAGTTTTGTACCCAAAACGCCACTAAATTAGTGGCGGTTTCTCTTAAACCGTCATGGCGGTTATGGCACAAAACCGCCACTAAAGCTGCAGCATTTAGTGGCAGTTTTTAAACTGCCACTAAATTGTTTAATGCTTTTAAAAAATATAGCGGCAGTTTGAACCGCCGCTAAATGTGAAAGAATTTTAAAAAAAATTATATATTTCAAAAAATTATATATATATATATATATATATATATATATTATTTTCATTATTTAAGCAAGCATCATGTTCAAGGGATTAAAAAGACAAATTTAACATATAAAAAAATGTGAAAATATCTTATCACCATTTTGTCAACTCTTACAATTCTGGAAAATAAGCTTAACTGAATACATATTAGCAAAGATTCACAAAAGCAGTGCAAATGCCTCTAAAAAAATGTAACTCAATAATAATAAAGTTTGAGTAGATTGTAGATTATAACTGTAAGAACCATTCTAGTATTTTTCAAAGTGCTTAGCCAATATAATTTATACCAAAACAACATGAAAACAATTTCATTTCCAGACAAGAGCAGTTTTAGGATTCATGATGGATAAGGCCAAAAGTAATTGGATCTAATAGTAATTGGATAAGGCCAAAACATGAATAATACACTCAAAAGTAATTGGATATAATAGTAAAAACCAACAAGAGTGTCACTTACAGCCCAAGTGAAAAGTAACGTAACATCTGCACATGTTTGGCCAAAATTATTTAGTTGCACAAAACAAAATTAACTACTAATTATTAAATAAAATTGTATAAACTTCTAAGAGAAAATATGTGAAGAGAAAGCCAAAAACAATCAAAAATAAATAAATAAATAAATAAAGATTGGAGAAAGCCAATTATGTTTCTCCTTTTGAGCAATTATACAAATATATAAATTCATAAGCAACATAATTTTTTCTTTTTTACAATTGACCCTTTTATTTATTTGCATTCAATAGAAAAGCCTCCTATCATCCAATTTAAAGTTAATTTTATTCTAGTTAACACAGGTGTATGTATCATGGGTGGTAAATTATACTTATATCCACCCTAAATTAAATTTAATGCTATAGATATATATAACTAAGCAGCACACAAATATTTGGAGTAATAAGAATAACATTAAATCATAGACATGCAATCAGGACATAGAATTCATTGCAAATATAGAGCAAGAAATACATTTGAATTTTTAATAAGAGAATTTTTAGTTGATACAATTATAGATGTATTGTTGGCAGGCTGACACATGCAGAATCAGTAATCAGTACCTCAGAAGATTAGAAAAATTAAATGACTAAAATTAATACAACATGAGCAAGGAGCATACCTGCGCGAAATAAGCCCCAGCAAAACTCAAATTAAAGTTTTATTCTACACATAGATGTGTCAAATAGTAAGTTTATTATTTTTCTTCTTCTCACGTGTTTTTTTTTAATTTGTACCCAAGTTCATATTGAGAAAGACGGTTAATATATAATACAATGAAATTTAATTTGTACCCAAGTTCAGATTGACATAGATGTGTCACCATCATCCATATTGATGTAAATTAAAATTCAAGCATTCAAAACGATGTACTAACGTCAATTTGTTCAGGCTAGAAATTTTCTACTTTGATAACTATATACATTTCTTAACCTTTTCTATCATGAACACAAATGAATCCATATATTTGTAACAAACATCATATCACATATCAACATAATTTATTTATATAAATGCACACATTTTATTGTTGTTATAATTTTTTATAAGTATAAATAAGCTTAATTTAAAAAATTATCTTACAATTTTCAATCTAATTGGTTCATCTCTTAGAAACTAAACAGCCTAAGTCATACAACAAACTCCATCACAAACTATTTATGTTTTTGAAAAATATATATAGGCATTCCTTTAAGCATCATATTACCTGCAATAATGGAACCTCCTCTCTTGGAAGTTCAGCTCCAAGGTCCTCACGAGCAATCATGGCCTACAAAGTAAAGGAAACTATGGTGAAATAGGATGCTCAACTCACATATGAGGATCACAATACTTTGTTTCATAATATGGCATTTGATATATTTTCTCCAAAATAGAGATTAAGCTGGTTAGTTCAAAGTAACATGCCACTATTAAACATAGTTACAAACTAATGATTAATCATCTTGGCATAGCAGTTTATCTTAAAATTCACCCAAAAGATGAAGGAAGTGTTATAGAAGAACTCCCCAGGGACAAGGGATCACAAGTAAGCAAAAGAAAGAAAATTTTCAAGGCAAAGAAGGTTTTCCGCCCTTATGATTCCTTTATTTCCTCCCATGGGGTTCAAGCAATATTCATCATCATACCACATTTCCATCTAGAACATGTACACATATTTTCAACACAATCTAATTAATACAAACACCAATCATATTTATCTCCAACTAACATCATCATCAACACAAATTTTTCGTAAGTCTCTTTCATCATCATCAACATATACTTGAAAATAAATTAAACAACATACCACTTCCAATTGAAGAAGAAGGAAACGCACTCACATTTAATGTATTGTTAAAGAAACAAAAGAACCTAAAAGTTGAGGTTAGACTAATGGTAAGCAAAAGTTAAACAGAAATCTAAAAACTATATTGTTAAAAGAAACAAAAGATAAAAAAAATCCTGACCAATGAAAAGAATGATGATTGATTATTAGCAATGAGTGTAGAAATGGCAACGCAGTAAAACAGGGGATAATAAAGAGAACATTATAGTCTCTATGTATCTACAGTTTCAATTTCTCATACATAGCAATTCCCAAGAATTCTTGCGAATAGGAAAATCTTCTCATCTCTAATTGAATCAATGATTATATGAAATATCTTGAAAATCAGCACAAGATGGAATAATTAAAGAGATGGTGCTTAATGCATCAAATGGTACTTGATGATCGTAACAAGGAACAGATAAGGGAGTTTCAAATGAAGAAAAATTTAAAAAAAGAAAAGAAAAGGAATAATAACATAATCCATACCAGGAAGTAGAAGCTCTCAATCCTCCGCTATGCATGAAAGGTTTCGATGTAAGGGTGGCCCAAAAAGAGCCCAATTTTAGCAGTAAACGTTGGAAGTACCCCCTTCCCTCTTAAATCAAAAATTCCTTACCTTTCTATCTAAGGTTCTTGGCAACCGAAAAAAAAAAGAAGAAGAAAGGAGAGGATCGAAGAAAGGAGATACCCACGATGGAGCACGGCGACGGTAGCCATTGCACAAATCCTTCCGTCCTCTCTCTCGCTTGCTGCTCTCTTTCACTTTCTCAACCAGCTCTGATTTCACCTCGGGTAGTAGGGGAAAATCGAAGGGAGGGAATCAAGGTGGGGGATGGGATGATACGGTCAGTGGTGGCCGGCGGTGGCCACCACGCGCAGCCTTTTTCACGCTCTCTCATTCTTTCTCTCTCTCGCAGCTCTCCCTTTCTCATCCTAGCGCACACCAGACGGGAGAAGAGAAGGTAAAAGTGGGCATGTGGGATCTTGTTTGTAGTTTTAGGGTATTACAAAACCTATTTGAAAACTATTCTTTTAGGGTATTACAAATATTAAGTAAATTGGCCTTTTTTTAGGCGCCATGCATGGAGCAGCGGGAAAGTGAAAAATTTTCACAATGTGTAATTAAAATTTATCAATTAAATTTAATGCTATATATATATATATATTATATTATTATTAAACTTAAAATCAAATTAGTTGCTTTTACTGTTATATTATGATCTATATGACTAAATATAACTTTAAATTTTTTATTAATATTTTATAATATTATATATTAATAAATTTATAAAATATAATATAAAATATAAAAGTTAAAATATACTCAAGAGAGTGAGAAATAACATAAAGATAAATAACTCTTTACTATTTATTTTTATTATTTTTAAAATAATAAAAGTTATTATAATTTACGTATATTTTACAAAAATATTTATCAATAAATTAAAAAGTATACTTTTTTCTGGTCAGGAAAAAAATAGATACCAAGTAACTTGTAAAAATAATTACAGTTTCATATTATATAAAATAAATTTAAAAATACTTTTGCAATATATAAAAGATATCAGAATGTTAGATGATATTTGACAAAGGCGAAGTAGGTTCATCAATAATTTCTCCGAAAAAGTCCCCATTAATATTTTTCTAATAATCGATGAGGACAATCAAGTAAGCCACATCATAGGGATTGATATGGAAATAAATGTAATATAGCTAACAAAAAAGTTCACACAATTTCAACAAAATAAATGGAGGAAAAAAAACGTTGGAATACGAAAATAAAATGGATTAGTTGTAAGATTTTTTTTTAGTTTCTACCATTAATATCATTAAATCTAAGAATGTTTAAAATCAAATTAAACAAATTAAATTAACCAAACTCAATCAAACTGATAAAAAACTAAATATAAAAAAAGACGTGAATTGGATTTTCAAATATAACAACCAAAAGATCTAGTTTAGTTGTCGACTTTAAATGATTTAGCTTGAATTTAACTAAATCAAACCCAACAAAATTATATATATATATATATATATATATATATATATATATATATATATTAGAAAATTGAGTATTTAAATTAATATAGTAAGTTCTAATAAGAATAAAAAATGATATATTAGAGATTTTAATCTCTAAAATTTACTAATTTTGTGGTAATTCTTTAAATAAAATTGCTCAAATATGAATGAAATTATCAAACAAAAATCAAATCAAATAACTCAAAATAGAATCAAATTGCTCAAATAAAAAAATTAAATAGGTTCCTATTTTTCTTACGCTGGTTGACTTTGGTTCAATTGAGATTTGAGCTAAAATTAAATCTATAAACACTCATAATAAATTTATCAAATTTCAAACTAATCTAATTAAAATTAAGTTAAATTATGAAGATGTAATTAAAGGAAATTGAAGCATATACTTAATTAAATGAAATAGTATACCAATATCGAAACTCATATTCTTCAAACTATATTCTTATGCTAAATAATTTTTTTAAAAATTAAATAAATAAGACGTATAAAAAAATAAGTAAATTAATTATTTCTCATATCAATAAATGCAAAGCTTATTAACAAAGTATTATTCACTATGTAGTCCACAATTAATCTTGTCTTGCTTTAATTATTTGTAATCTAGATTATTGTAGCACAACTTCAATTAAAGATGAACAGTGGCAGTGATAATAGAGAAACACATACGATCAATGACGAAGGGAACATATACGTATAAGTTTTAGGGTTAAGAGATTTAACAAGTTTTAATAATAGTTTAGTTAAAACCGTCACTATAATCATGATAGAGTATGAAATGCCCAAGTCCCACATAATAGTATGAGTTGTCTGATGGGGTACTTAAGTAATTTGGCTCTCCCACTTCAATGGTTGGCTTTTAGGGGTAGGTTCTCCAGGCTACTTTAGTGGTGAATAGCAGAGGCAACAATAAAAAATATGGATGAAAATAATGAAAATATAGGAAGAGATACACCGATTGTGTTTTAAGATATTTCTTCTTTATCCCAAAAGAAAAAAATTTAACAAGTTTAGTGATGGTTTTTTTCGCCACTAAATATACATACATATATGTATATACTCTTACAAATGAGATCTAGATCCCTCACCTAGATTTCATGCTCAACATTGCATCCCAAAGGTATGAAAGATGCATTAAAGAAGCCATCCCTATGAAGTAATCATGCAAAAACATGTCAGGGTTACAAAATAGAGAAATTTCCTACCACTAATCCCGACCTTCACTTACTCCTTTGGTCATAACTCTTAATTGGTAAAAAATTTTCAAGTGAAACTTATACTATTAGAAAATAGACTCAAAGAGCTTTCCGACGATATAAAGTTTGCTAAAAATGAAATTCGGATGAAAGAAATATGACTATTTGAAAAAAGATCCAGCGCCACTATATAGTGGCGGTTACCAAAAACCGCCACTATCTAGTGGCGGTTAAATAAAACGCCATTGTATGTTCATTTAGTGGCGGTTTTAAAAACCGCCACTAAATATCCGCCACTAAATAACTGTTTTTTTGTAGTGTTATAATTTGAAAGATATATGGTTATAATTTTTATTGTTATACTTAGCTTGCTGAAGTAATAATTGCTTGTGTTTTTTTTTTTGCAAACTAGATGCCAGTAATACATATGTTATAACTAAAAAATTGAAATGTAGACTCAATCAATCAGTTTTATGAGCCTTAGTGGTCTAATTTAGTTATAGAACCATACATTACTAAGAATTAGCTCAAATCAACTCAAAGGATAACAAGGTTGGCATATCAATTTATGTATTATATTTTCTTGATGAATTTGTACTATTGTAATTTGTGTCCTCTAGTTGAAGTTTGGTGTGACATGAAGAATGAGAGTCCTATGTCTTGGCTGAAGTGCATGCATTTATGACTTATAAGATGCCAATATTTCATTTTCCATATGAATTATATTATTCTCCAGGTTAATTTCTATATAGGAGGTTCTTGAGAGAAAAAAGAAAAAAAAAAGAAAAGAAAAAGACTTCATGTTCTATTTGGATTAATCTATTTAAAATGAAGGTTTTTTAAAATAAATTTGACATTTTATTATTGTGGCAAGGCTTCATTTATTTATCTTAAATTTCCAAGATTTAAAGGTATTTACTATGGTTTTTCAGAATTCCATCCCTAATTATGGCACACAAATTGATGCCTAAGCTAGAATTGTTAAAGTCCACAAGTCAAGGAAGCTAAATACATGTGACCTATTCGTTTTTACCCAACAAGCCATACATGTCTATTATGTCCCATTTCCATGCCATCAATATAAGGATGACTGGTTGACAGTGATTAAGGTGAAGTCCAAGAAGATTGAGGCATATGATGTTGAAGTTAGTACTAATGCATTTCAAGAACAAGAAATAGGTACAGTTGTGCCTATCATTATTGACAATGATAGCGACATTTATGCCTTACAATATGATGGGCAATTTAAAGAGGTTTAGAACATAGATCACACGACTCCTCTAACTAGTTAATTCTCACTTGATGGTATATTGGTGGACTTTAGTTCTATGTCTTTATTTTTTTCTGCTGTTTGATTCCTATGACTATAGATGTTATATACTTTACTAATGTCTTGTGTAATAGTCTTTTTACTGATGTGGAATTTAATTGATACAAATGTCGTTGAGTGGACGTATGGGCCAAGGTGGAGGGCGCAGAGGAAGCCATTTGACGATCTACCTCCATCATCCACTTCTAACTCCATCTGCACCATTTTGCCTCCTCACCACAATTGACCAAGCCGAGTGTTAAATGCTAGATTTAGTACCATTTTGGTGCTAAATCTTTGATCGTTTTACCTCTCACTTGTCTCAGCTTGTATGTCTTTTCCCTTGTTTTGACTGATTTAGTTTGGTTTAGGATTTCTTAGAATCTAGTCTATTTCATATGATTTCTTGACGCATAATGCTATTAATCACCATTTTATTGTCTCTGATGTAAGGTGTGTTAGACGAAGCTGAAGTGATTGGTCGAACCGGGACGCTGTGCTCTTAGGAGGATTCTCTGCCTACCACTGCTATAGCGGTAAGCCCAGGAGCTGAACTTATTGGGCCTTTATGTTTCTGTCCACTACCACTAAAGCGGTAGATCCTCACCGCTATAGCACTTTCTACTGGAGCTGAAGAACCAAAAGCATCACTCTCTGCCAGCCACCGCTATAGCGGTGGATCTTCTTGGCTATAGCGGTGAGCCCTGCACCAGATTTGCTGAAGAATAATTAATCTGTCTTCTACCGCTATAGCGGTGGGAAGTTACCGCTATAGCGGTAAGTCCCGATAAGGCACTGATTTAAAACGCGTCAAATGATCTTTTTAGGTTAATTCTGAGTTGGAGATAAAGGAAAGGCATCGATTTTTGCTAGAGAAGAAAGAGGAATCCATTCCTGAAGCCAATCAAGCCTGAATTTCGTCTAACCAACCCCGGATTCATGGAGTTTGCTCAATCTTTTACTGCTTTCTGTAGTTTTAGAGCCATGAGTGGCTAATTTTGTGTTCTAGAGTTACTATAAACCCAATTTCAGATTAGGATTTGTGTTCTCTTGAAACTTGTGATTCTTTTCAATTTAATACATATCTATCATTCGTATTTCCTGAACTTGTTATAAAATTGGCCATTTTATGATTTGTATGTTGCTTTCATTGAACTCGGGAGGGGTAGATGTTGGTAGAACACTGAATGATTAGGGCGAGTGATAGAATCTAGGGGTTTTACTTGTTAATTAATAGAAATATTAATTAGCCTCGTTCAATCAAATTAGGTTAACATTAATTAGACTCAAACTCATATAAGGGATTGTGTAGAGTTGGATAGCTTAATTTAGGTTTGGGAGAATCACTTTAAGCCATTAGAAAACCTAAGATTATTGTGTATAATTGATTTGAATTGCAAGTGTTAGGGAGAATTAGCAATTCCTAGGACGAAAGAGGGTGATTAGTAACTCTACGCCTTTTATTTGGTTTATTTCCATTTCACTTTATTACTTTTATGACTAATGCACTTGCCAGAACACTCCAATAAGTTTTTAGCGCCGTTGCTGGGGATTAACAGTTTTTAGCTAATATTCTAAGAAATTTAAAGGTGCTAGCTTAGGCATTTTTCTGTTTTGTTTTAGTTGTTTTAGTTTTTGTTTTATTTGTTTTTGTGTAGTTAGTCATTCTTGCTTTTAGCATTAAATTTGTGATCTCCTTTTTGTTAATTCTGACTGGAGTTTTCTGTTGTGTATGAGAAGCACCACTCATACTTCTGATCTTCTTTTTGAGCCTGAGATCGAAAGATTAGCAAGGAGAACTGAAAGAAGCGAGAGTAAGGAGAACTCAAGTGAGCCAAGCTATACAGGAAGAAATGGCTGAGGATAACCAGACTGACAGGGTTTTGAAGTTAATGCTGGTAATGGGGCTGGCAATGAGCCTCAAGAGGATGACAATAAAGCTGTGTGGGATTATGCATCACCCATTGAGGCTAGACATACGTCCAACATAGTGAAACCTCCGCTTGGCCCAAATAACTTTGAAACAAAGGCAGTCCTGATGAATTTGGTCCAGCAGAACCAGTTTGGGGGTAGTCCAATGGAAGACCCTAACAACCATATCACGAATTTTCTAGATATTTATGACATGGTTAAGATTAATGGAGCCAATGATGATACCATCCATCTACGTTTGTTTCCCTTCTCCTTGAGGGATATGGCTAAGAGTTGGTTGAATGCTCAACCAAGAGGAAGTTTAACAACTTGGGATGAGCTACAGAAAAGATTCTTGGGTAAGTTCTTTCCGCCATCAAGATCAATCAAACTGAGGAACGAAATGGCAGCATTTTATCAGCATGATGGCGAAAGCTTATATGAGGCATGGGAACGATTCAAAAACTTACTGATGAAATATCCTAATCATGGGCTCCCAGAATAGTAGTAGCTCACCATATTTCATAGTGGTCTCACATATGAAACTCGAGACAAATTGGACACCACAGCTGGCAGTGCTTTGATGGCAAAATCAATAGTGCAAGTCAGAAATAATTGAGATAATAGGGGCAAGCCAAAATGCACTACATATTTTGTTAGCTCAAAACGAAGCATTAACAAAGAAAGTTGACATACTGTGCTCTAGACAAAATGAACAGGCAAAAGTAAATGTAATAGCAATGCTAAAAGCAAATTGTGATTTCTGTGGAGGGGCTCACATTAACGGGTGTTGTGAAGAATTTTCTTCTATGGAACAGTTAAATTACATGGGTAATATGCAAAGGAATCAGAACAACCAGTTCTCCAACAATTATCGTCCGAGCTCAAGGAATCATCTGAATTTCTCCTGGAGTAATAATCATTACCTTAATCCCTCGACTTCATCTTCTAGTAAGCCTTCTTATCCTCCTGGTTTTAATAGTCAGAATAACTTTTCTACTCAAAATATAGCTCCACCACCTCAAGTGGAGAAGAAGCCATTGATGGAGGAGATGTTTATGAAATTCATGGAGAGAAACGAGTCGATATTTTAGACTCAGAATGTGGCTATCAAGAATCTTGAAACTCAGATGGGGCAGCTGGCCCTTATACTGAATAACAGGCCATAGGGTAACCTCCCCAGTAATATTGAGAATAACCCAAGAAAGGAGAGCAATAAGCACTGTAAGGCCATTACCTTGAGGAGTGGCAAGGAACTTCCTGATGCTTTTAAGTCACACACTCAACCAGAGGAAGTAGTTACTGAAGAAGTAAAAGATGAGGTTGCTCCACCTCAAGAAATTGTAACTGAGAAAGTTGATGCATCAGAGGTAAAAGATAAAGCTAAAAAGGTGGTAAAAGATGTAACAGCTGAAAATTTTGTTCCACCAATACCCTATCCTCAGAGGGCAAAGAAGCAAAATTTGGAGAGGCAGTATAAAAAGTTTCTAGAGGTTTTACAGCAACTGCATATAAACATTCCGTTTGCAAAGGCATTGGAGCAGATGCCTAGTTATGCCAAGTTTATAAAGGACGTCCTCTCTCATAAAAGGCATCTAGAAGAGTTTGAGACAGTTGCAGAGAAAGTTGCCCACCAAGATGCAAGATCCTGGGAGTTTCATGGTGCCATGTAACAATGGAAAGAGTTTTGCAAGCAAGGCATTGTGTGATTTGGGTGCCAGTGTAAATCTCATGCCTCTCTCCATTTTCAGGAAGTTGGGTCTAGGAGAGACTCGTCCTACTACAGTTACCCTTCAGTTGGCAGATCATTCTATATGCTACCCAAATGGGGTGATTGAAGATGTCCTAGTGAAAGTGGACACATTAATTTTTCCTGTAGATTTTATAGTACTGGATTTTGAAAAAGATAAGGAAATCCTGATCATTCTGGGGAGACCTTTCCTTGCAACTGGTAAAGCCTTGATTGATGTTCATAAAGGCGAGCTGATAATGAGGGTTAATGATCAGGAGGTGAAATTCAATATGAACAAGGCAATGAGAGCACCGAATGACCATGAAGATTGTAACCTTGTACGGATCTTGGAGGAAATTTGAATGAGCAAATTCTGGATTTTGTGAAAACAGATTAGCTGAAGGATCTCTTGGGTGACGACGAAGAAATAGATGTGAAAGGTAAACTAGTAGTGGTCAAATCTTGTACCACTTCTTCTGTGATGTTCAAGCCTAGGAACTACTTTGAGTCTCTAGATATATCTGCTAGAGCAAGCTCACCATTGAAGCCATCCATTGAGGTACCCCTGTACTTGAGCTGAAACCACTTCCTCCACATCTAAAATATATCTATCTTGGAGATTCTGATGCACTGCCAGTAGTGATTTCGAGTTCGTTCACTGATGAGCAAGAAGAGCAGTTGCTGAAGGTGTTGAAAAGCCACAAAAATGTAATTGGGTTGTCTATTGCAGATATAAAAGGTATCAGTTCGTCCTTCTGTATGCATAAAATTCACTTGGAGGATGAGAATAAGACATCAGTTGAACATCAGATGCGTCTTAATCCGATGATGAAGGATATAGTGAAAAAGGAAATTATTAAGTGGCTGGATGCTGGGATTATCTATCCTATATCTGATAGTTCATGGGTGATCCCAGTCCAATGCATCCTTAAAAAGGGAGAAATGACTGTAGTAGCTAACGCCCGTAATGAGCTCATTCCTTCACGCATGGTTACGGGGTGGCGGGCGTGTATGGATTATAGGAAGCTAAATAGTGCCACTCATAAGGACCACTTTCCCTTGCCTTTCATTGATCAGATGTTAGACAGATTAACCAGCAAGAGTATTTCTACTTCTTGGATGGGTACAGTGGCTACAATCAGATTGCAATAGCCCCAAATGATCAAGAGAAAATAACCTTCACTTGTCCTTATGGTACTTTTTCCTTCAGAAGAATGCCTTTTGGGTTGTGTAATGCACCAGCCATATTTTAGAGATGTATGATGGTGATTTTCTCTGACATGGTGGAAACAAGTGTGGAGGTATTTATGGATAACTTCTCTGTCTTCGGTTCTTCATTTGAATTTTGTCTTCAAAATTTGGAAAAAGTGCTTCAGAGATGTAAGGAGATTAATCTTGTGTTGAAGTGGGAGAAATGCCATTTCATGGACTGTGAAGGCATAGTTTTGGGCCATAAAGTTTCAAAGAGTGGGTTAAAGGTAGATCGGGCAAAAATTTATGTTATTGAGCAATTACCTCCTCCTAATTTAGTTAAGGCCATAAGAAGTTTTCTTGGTCATACGGGATTCTACCGATAGTTCATTAAAGATTTCTCCAAAATATCTAAACCATTGTGTAAGCTACATGAGAAAGATATTCCATTTGTATTTGATGCTAATTGTTTGAAAGACTTTGAGGAATTGAAGAAAAGGCTTATTTCTGCTCCGATCATGGTTGCTCCAGAATGGGACAAGCCTTTCGAGCTCATGTGTGATGCGAGCGACTATGCTGTGGGGGCTGTTTTGGGACAATGAGCTGAGAGATTATTTCATCCCATCTACTATACTAATAAGACACTAGCATATGCCCAGTTGAATCACACAACACTGAGAAGGAGCTATTAGCAGTGGTGTTTGCTTTTGACAAATTTCGGGCATATTTGGTTAGAACAAGTGTCAAAGTGTTCACTAATCCCTCGGCCATAACATATCTTGTAAGCAAGAAGGATTCGAAACCAGATTGATCAGATGGATACTTTTGCTGCAAGAATTTGATCTGAAAATAGTAGACAGAAAGGGAATCAAGAATCAAGTAGCAGATCACTTGTCTCGCTTGAGTACTGATGCTCAAGATGAGAAATCGATTCAGATAAAAGAAACCTTCCTTGATGAACATCTGTACTTTGTGGAGGAATAGAAATCGCCTTGGTTTGTAGATTTTGCAAACTATCTAGTTGCAGAATACTCCCTCCTGAGTTGACATATCAGCAGAGAAAGAAGCTTCTTCATGATGTGAAAGTCTACTACTGGGATGAGCCTTATCTCTTTAGGCTCGATGTAGATCAAGTCTTTCAAAGGTGTATACCTGAGGAAGAAATGGCAAAAATATTGTGGCATTGTCATGGATCAGAGTATGGAGGCCACTATAGCACTGTGCGCACAGCCAACCGGGTATTGGAATGAAACTTCTATTGGCCGTCATTTTTTAAAGATGCCAGAGAATTTATGGATAGATGTGATCGGTCTCAAAGAACTAGAAATATATCCAAGTGACAAGAAATGCCTCTTAACATTATGTTGGAGGTGGAGATCTTTGATGTATGGGAAATTGACTTCATGGGTCTGTTCTCGTCTTCCTTCTCTAATCAGTATATATTGGTGGTTGTGGATTATGTGTCTAAGTGGGTAGAAGCTATACCTACTCAGACCAATGATTCAAGAGTAGTCATCGGATTCTTGAAGAAGAAAATTTTCTGTCTGTTTAGTATGCCTCGGGTTCTAATTAGTGATGGAGGCTCTCACTTCTGCAATAAGCCTCTCGAAATCCTCTTAGCTAGATATGGAGTGAAACATCGAATAGCTACTCCATACCACCCTCAGACGAGTGGACAAGTGGAGGTGTCCAACAGAGAGCTCAAGCGAATACTTGAGAAAATTGCGAGTGCTTCAAAGAAAGATTGGGCCAAGAAGCTTGATGATGCTATGTGGGCATATAGAATGGCCTATAAAACTCCAATAAGCACCTCTCCATTCCAGCTTGTATATGGCAAGTCTTGCCATCTTTCTGTCAAGCTTGAGCATAAGGCATTCTAGGCCTTGAAGTTTTTGAATTTTGATCTTAAACAAGCTGGAAAAAAGAGATTACTGAAATTGAATGAATTGGAAGACCACCGTCTTCAAGCTTATGAGAATGCTAAAATCTATAAAGAAAAGGTGAAGAGGTGGCACGATAGAAAGATTGCACATTGTTCTTTTCATGAGGGGAAAAATGTGCTGCTCTATAACTCCAGGCTGAAACTCTTTCCAGGGAAGCTCAAATCAAGGTGGTCAAGCCCGTTTATTGTGAAAGAGGTCTTTCCAAACGATGCCATTAAAATAGATGATCTTGAAAATATTAGAAGCTTTAAGGTAAATGGTCAACGGTTGAAGATATATCTTGGACATGATGGTGAAGGGATAGAATGTCTCTTGATCTTTTGACACCGAATGCATAGGCGCCTTGGTAAAGTCTAGCTGAAGACTATAAACTTAGCGCTGTTGGGAGGCAACCCAAGTTTCTAGCTTTTCTAGTTAGTTTTTATTCATGTTTTTAGTTTTTGTTGCCTGATTTTATTGTCTGCTGCTGCTGGTGTTGCTGTGATATTAGTTGCATCTAAGGTTTATACTCTTTAGCTGCTGGAAATTGTTGATGTTGGGTGATAATCTTAGCTGATATTGACTATGAAATTGTTTAATGGTTGAGGCTTAGGCACTTATTAAATGTTAAAAATCAGTATTTTGGATTGTTGTGACTCTTGCTGTTGAAATTTTGAGGGCTGATTCTGATTTTGAAGGATTAATTGTGAAAGGATCATATTTTGAGAGGGGGTTGTGAACATGGATTAATTTTGAATGCTTTTTGGGGCATTTTATGGTCAAAAGAAAAAATCTTGCTTGTGAAGGGTTAAGGGTCTATTATGGAGTTCTCTGGATGTGATTCAGTTTAGAGAGGCAATGTCTGCCTGTTCGCACTATAGCGGTAGGACTATACCGCTATAGTGGTGAAGCCTGAACATGAAGTGTGATACTGTCAAGTACGACTATAGCGGTGGAATTGTGGTGCTATAGCGGTATATGTTTGAAAAACCCAAAAAGAAACCTTCCTCTCTGTCAAGTACCGCTATAGCGGTAGGATTCTAGCGCTATAGCGATAAGTCTAAAATTTTGAAAAAAAAAAGAGGGCTTTCTGTCTGGTGCCGCTATAGCGGCATGGGTTTCCCGCAATAGCGGTGCATCGAGGTATATAAGTACGATCTAAACCTTAACCCTCATTCTCACACCGTCGATCCCCTTTTCCCTGTGATCCCTCGTGTGCGACTGCTAGCTAGGGAAAGTTTTGAAGCATCCCCAACATTTTCTTCCCTCTTAATCATGGATTAGACTGACTTTGGTTGTTTTTGGTGTGTTTCGTCCGATTGAAAACCTTGAAAGTGTTCTTGTTTGCTAAAGTTCTCTTTTGTTGGGTCATCATGTTTGGATTTCTGATTGTGCTGGCATTCTTTATGGCACCACCGATTCCTAAAAGGAGGAAGCTTCCAACTAAGAGGAAGGAAATGTTGTTGCTTCATCATCTTCAGCACAATTCCTCACATTCAGGACTCCAGACCATGGAGTCATATTTGATAAGGAGATAAGCAGAAGAAAAGTCCTCCCTTAGAAAGTCTTCAATTTAAAGGAGGATGAATACCCGGAGATTCAAGAGCAAATCATTGATAGGGGTTGGGAAAGATATACAACTTACCTGAGTATGTATATGTGGATATGGTGAAAGAATTTTATGCCAATGCATTAGAACCCCTAATGACACTATGAAGCAATACACCACTAAAATTAGAGGCAAACTTATTAGCTTCTCTAAAGGGGCTATTGATGAGGCATTTGATTTGTGGAACCCAAGAGAACAAGATTATCATGGGTTGCTAATATTAAAATCTTGGGATCCCGAAGATGTGCGCCAAACAATTTGTACACCTGAGGCACATTGGGAACTTAACTCAAGGGAAGAACCATACAAGGTATAGCAGACAGATTTATTGCCAATTGCCAAGGCGTGGTATAGCTTTGTGCAATACATTATGTTACCATCATCAAATTTCTCAGATGTCTTTGTCGAGAGAGCCCTTTTAATCTACTGTATTATGAAGGGAATTACAATTAATTTTGGGCAACTAATAGCTGAAAAAGTATATGAGTTGGCTCAAGCAAAGGTGGGAGTTATAGGATACCCCTTTATCTTGATAGCATTTTTGCTTAAGAAGGAAGTTCCTATGGATGATATGAAAATAAAGAGGCCTCCAGGAATTACAAAGGTTTATATTGACAGTTTATTCCCTGTGGAGGGAAGGCCAGCATCGCTGCATCCAGTCGGCTGCCCTCGACGTACGGTACCCCAAGCTCGAGCTAATGTGACGTTGGCTGACGTTAGCAAAGAGCTAGGAGAGGTCCAGCAGTCAATAACCTATTTTAGAGCAGAATTGGGTAGAACGCAGGAGGATGTGCGTTACACAATGGATTATGTGACTACTTTGGGCTTGCTGATGGCTGAGAAGTTCAGCCTTGATTCGTCAAGGTTGTCGGTAAGAGGAGAGGCATCCGGCATCAATACTGGAGCTAAAGGAGAGGTAGATGAGGGAGCCAATGATGCTGAAGAGATGATGAACTAGAATCGGGCTTCACCATTTATTTCTGACATTTATTTTTCTTTTCCTTTTTTTCTTTTTATTTTTTCATTTTTCAGCCTTTATGTGTATTTATTCTCTGAGTTGCTGATAATTTGTATAATTGCCATATATTTATATGATCTGACTATGTGAGCTTCATGTCTGGCTGATTTGGTGTGAATGGCAATGTATAATGTTATTAGCAGTTTCTTGTCTTTATGTGCATTCTTCATTCTATGATTTCTTTCTCTTTGTTGGGCAGACACAGGACAGTGGGGGCACTGTCAAATTTAAATTTGGGGGAGGGGAATCTTTGTTTTTGTGCGGTATGTGGTTTTAGCAGACAATTATGTAAAATAGATATAGGCATAGGTAGATTCTTGTTTTTCAAATTCTTATCTCCTTGTTATTTGGCCTTTGCAAGAGAAAATGTTGCTTTGTTGATTTAAAAACATAATCATTTTGTTAAAATTTAAATTCACGAATTTGCTTTTAATAAAGAACTAATCTTATTTTCTATAATATTAGGAGATTTTTTTCAAAATTTGAGTTAGGCTGTTTGAAACCTGGAAATTCTAAGAGTGAATGATGTTGTTTAAATTAATCTTTCCTAATGAAACATAAAAAGATATATAAACTCAATAAGGGGTATAAGTTTTAGATTTTACAAATAAATAAATTAAATAAGTTAATATTGTTGGCTGGAAAGTGTGGTTTATGTTAGAGCGGTGTCATGTGGATTAGGCGCACGGATATTGCTTCAACCAATGAACCTTGTTTTTGGATTGATTGAAGAAGATGAAAGGGTAGAGAAGTGTTGTGTGGATTAGGCGCACGAGTATTTTTCTTACTCTGTAATTTTCACCTTGAGTATGAAGCTAGAAGAAAAGTTGTGTGGATTGGGCGCACGGACTCTGCTTCTTACTGGATGAATCTTGTTCTATTTGGTTTGATTGGATCACTAGAATCTAAATTGTATACCCTTGAGAGTGTGAAAGTATATAAAGGAAAGTTTGATTTGGGTAATAGTATTATTGCTTTTTGAAGCTTCTGTGATTTCAAAGCGTCTACTTAAGTTTTGATTTAAATCTCCTGATGATTATTGATAGTATTTCCTTTGTTAAAAGCAGTCCTTGAATTCAACTTTTAATGGATGAAAATGTTTTTAATTATGCAATTCACATTTCTCTCTTGCTGAGTACGAATGTGGTTTTAATCTTGTCGATGAATCTGTTTGTCTTATATCTGTCTTGCACTGTTGTCTGTTGAGAGGGATGATTTGGTTGAGGACAAGCAAAGTGCAAGTTTGGGGGAGTGTTAAGTGCTAGATTTAGTACCATTTTGGTGCTAAATCTTTGATCATTTTACCTCTTGCTTGTCTCATCTTGTATGTCTTTTATCTTATTTTGACTAATTTAGTTTGGTTTAGGATTTCTCAGAATCTAGTCTATTTCATGTGATTTACTGACTCAAAATGCTCTTAATCACCATTTTATTGTCTCTGATGTAAGGTGTGCTGGACGAAGCTGAAGTGATTGGTCGAACCAAGATGCTGTGCTCTTAGGAGGATTCTCTGCCTAGCGGTGGATTCTCATCGCTATAGTGGTGAGCCTTGGAGCTAAACTTATTGGGCCTTTCTATTTCTATCCACTACTGCTATAGCTGTAGATCATCACCGCTATAGAGCCTGCTGCTGGAGCTGAAGAACCAGAAGCATCAATCTCTGCCAGCCACCGCTATAGCGGTGGATCTTCTCTGCTATAGCAGTGAGCCCTGCACCAGATTTGCTGAAGAATACTTAATCTGTCTTCTACCACTATAGCGATGGTAAGCGGTAAGTCACGATAAGGCACTGATTTAAAATGCGTCATATGATCTTTTTAGGCTAATTCTAAGTTGGAGACGGAGGAGAGGTGCCGATTTTTGCTAGAGGAGAAGGAGGAATCCATTCCTAAAGCCGATCAAGCCTAAATTTCGTCAAACCAACCCCGGATTCATGGAGTTTGCTCAATCTTCTATTGCTTTTTGTAGTTTTAGAGCCATGAATGGCTAATTTTTTGTTTTAGGGTTACTATGAACCCAATTTCAGATTAGGATTTGTGTTCTATTGAAACTTGTGATTCATTTCAATTTAATACATACCTATCATTCATATTTCCTGAACTTATTATAAAATTTGCCATTTTATGATTTGTATATTGCTTTCATTGAACTCGGGAGGGGGAGATGTTGGTAGAACACTGAATGATTAGGGTGAGTGATAGAATCTAGGGGTTTTACTTGTTAATTAATAGTAATATTAATTAGCCTCGTTTAATCAAATTAGGTTAACATTAATTAGACTCAAAATCACATAAGGGATTGTGTAGAGTTGGGTAGCTTAATTTAGGTTCGGGAAAATCACTTGAAGCCATTAGAAAACCTAAGATTATTGTGTATAATTGATTTGAATTGCAAGTGTTAGGGAGAATTAGCAATTCCTAGGACGAAAGAGGGGGATTAGTAACTCTAGGCCTTTTATGATTTGAATTGCAAGTGTTAGGGAGAATTAGCAATTCCTAGGACGAAAGAGGGGGATTAGTAACTCTAGGCCTTTTATTTGATTTATTTCCATTCGATTTCATTGCAATTTGATTTTGCTTTTAATTAGAGCTATCTTAAATCAAAAATTGATTTGCCTAAATAGTACGATTAAACTTCTGGAGTATTTAGTACGTTAGTCCTTGTCGAGACGATAACTCATATTTCATCACTTTATTACTTGTGCGACTAATGTACTTGCCAGAACGCTTCAACATCGAGCACGTCATCAGACCATCACTGATAGCACATTATCCAATGATATATCCTCTATGTAGTACTGAGCCCCCTGTTGGCTCGAAGCCACCCACCCTTGCTAGCGTCCAGTCCATCCAGGGGCCTACTGGGATTGATATTGCGGATGGGAAACATTGGATATGCCCTAATAAGGACACATAAGCCAAGTTTAAACACTAACTATTTTTTTTCTCAAATTGCATAGTTTCTATCCAGTTGTCTGTACAGTTAAAGAGATTTTCATGATCACACAAGGGAAATATGAGGCATCAGGATACACCATAAAGACTACCCCCTAGAGTTAAAGGAGTTATGATTCTAAAAATGGGCAGTGGTAACATGTATTTTCTTATTATTTTGGTCCCCATTTTAATCCTTTTTGCTTCTTTAATTTTACCAAAACTCTCCAAATTTATTATGTTTTGAAATTTATTGGGTATAAATTAATTATGGATTAAATATGTCTTAATTTTATATTTTAGGACTTGAATTATTAAATGCCCAATTTAATCCACTGTGATCAATAAAGGTATAGAGAAGAACTCCAACAAGTGCATAAAACTATGCTTACAATCAGCCAAAACAACCAAGCACCAATGCTACAAATGAAAAACAAGAAGATGCAAAAACTATTGCTACTGCGAGGAATATATCTCGCACTTCTGCCCTCTAATAACCAATCTGACCGTTGAAAACCAAGAATCACACGTGTTAAACTTGCTATCCAAATTTGAGCTTGATCAAATGGTGAACAAATCTCGTTACGATTTTACGGTGATAGCAAGAATTAAATTATTGGAGAGAAAAGTCGCATGGACAAAATTTTTGATGTAGATGCTAATGTGGAGACCTTTGATGACATGGCAGCTGACTGGGAAATGACTAGCTAATTGGACATTAGCTGGGCCCACAATTTTGTACTAAACAACAGCAGAATTTCAGCAAAGACAAGTATGAAAATAGCAAAAAAAAGTCAACAAAATCAACAAAGAAAATCTCTCTTGATTTGTAGACTCCATGTGCAGAAAAGGACAGCAACAAATTGAATGAAAAGGTGAAGTTAGACTCTTTGCATGTGAATGAAGAAGCCACCAACCAGTAGAAGAAAGAGACAAGTAAAATTTCACCAACCAATAACTGAAAAAAAAAAGACAAAACGTGAGTCAATAACAGCAGTAGAAAATTGGAAAAAAATGATAGCAAACAAAATTAGAACCAACTTGCTGTCCAAAATATTAGAAGTAACTACAATTTTTCTACTATAAATAAGTGTCAGTTGAGTTTTAAAAGGAGAACACATATCTATAGACTAAGGGCTGCAGCTGCGACACAAAGAACTCTTAGAACTTGGTTAAAGGGAAAGGAAGCCTTCCCACTTGGGAATGGCTCTTCTTCTCCCATTTTCTTCCTTTTTCTTTATGATTTCATAATTTTAGATGTAAATTTTCTGTATCTTTTTTGAATTGATGTAGTTTGAACTTATGACGTTTTGTTGGTAAACAATTTCAGTTTTAACTCAATTTCATTCTGATGGGGTGATTTGCCGATTAAATTTCCTCTTAAATGCTTGATTATTATTCAAAGAGTTTGGGATTTTTATCTATTCTAAATCTAGGTAGATAATAATCTTGACTATGTAAATTCGCCATAAATCAAATTATCTAGATTTAGATAATTTTATTTATGTGGCTTGAATATTGATTTTCCTGAGCTTAATTATTTAATTGAATAGTTGATCTAACATTTTAATCAATTATTTTAATTAAGTCATATTGTTCTTCAAAATTTTGGGTTCAATCATCTTTTAGAAAATTAGCCAACATTAGATGAATTGTGTTTTAATTAAATTATTCTTTAATTATTCAAAGATTATTTTGTCTATGAGTTAATCGGATTAAACGAAATGAAATCAATCCCATTTTCTTGTGAAATTAATCATTTAATGCAATGGAAATTATACTTTGAATTATTTGAAACAATGAGTATTTCTTGGTAAAATTCTATTTTATTTATTGTTCTATAAAGCTTGTTATTTATACATTTATGCAATTGTTGTGTATAAGTAGTGAGTGGGACAAGAGATAATATGTCATATGCGATTGTGAGGCATGAATGTAATTAGTACTTAATCGGATTATATTTGGATTATGTATTAGTGAAGATCTTCCTAACTATGATTTTAATATGATTCAGTCTTAGAAGATTTTCTCATAATTTTAGATTGATAATTGCATAATAAAATTAGCCAAGAATATTCAAAGTAAAGGATGATGATGAATACAATTCCATGAAATCTATGACTGGTTGCACATCTTTTATTTGTTTTATTTTCTATTTTAGTCATTTTAATTTCTGTTTTATTTCTATTTTATTTTATGCTATTCTAAATTACCACAAAACTCTTTTTTTTATGTAATTCCTACAATTTCCTTCAATAAAGTCTTAATAGCATTTCACTTAGTTTAATTAGGTTTTATTTAACACCTCATTCTCTATGGGACGATACTCTACTCATTTCTTTATTACTCGATGCGACCTAGTATACTTGCTGGAATTTATATGCAAAATAATTTACGCATCAGGCAGTAAGTTCTGGTTCCAACTTACTAGTTTAGTTTATTTGTTCAATGCTTGCAAATATTAACAGTTTACTATGTGTAGTGGTTGCCCCAACACGATAGCTGGATTAGGCGAAATTGGAACATGAAGTGCAGCAACATATTATGCCATGTGATGTGTCGTATCCGCACTGAGAGGGTTAGTCCTCCATTGATTAGCGAGGCAATTTACTTGTAAATTCAGGAATGGGACTCCGAAGAATACAAGGAGAAGTGCAATAAGGCCCGCAAAAACAAGACATCCTCTACCGAAGGTACATTACACACAAAAGGTAGCATTCCTACCTCTGAGCACATGCATCGGCTAGTATTATCTTCGTTCTCTTTTAATTTTAAAATTGAATCAAATTAATTTTAAAATCTTCCTTAGTCATTTAAAATTAAATAACACTATCTTACGTGTGAAATGTGCAAGAGCCTCCTGTGTATTATCACAATCATTGGATCTACATCCAACAAATGTGATCTCTAATTTATTTTTTTGGTTTTTTTATATTTTTTAAAAAAAAATTATTGACCATTGGATTTGATACAACTATCACTAAATTTAATGGCCAATGTAATTTAATAATTAAAAAATAAAAAGATGCAGAAAAATCACAATCATTTTTTATCATAATTGCAATGCATCCAACGGCTGTGAAATGCACACGCGCAGGAGTAAATCCCAACTCATTTCTTTTTGACTGATTACATAGACAAATTTAGCCCTCCATGTGAGCCAACACACAAGAACATAATGGGAAAATACTATAGAAAACTACCTATGAATTTTTACAAAAACATAATGAAGAAAATTGTCCGGAAAGTACAACAAAAACTCTCTATCAAATCAGAAGGAATAGTCCAAAATTGATGCTCTAGTTGACTTGTAGATGTGTCCCTGTCTCTCTGAAACATGCCAGCAAAGTGGAGATTCAGATCCTCTTACCATACTTTTATATGTAGAGTGTCATACTTTTTTTAGCAACAGTTTTTTCTGTTGCTAAAAGTTTTAGCAACAAAATTTTCTATTGTTAAAACTTTTAGCAACAAAAAAAATTGTTGCTAAAAGTCCAGGTAGAGGTTAGTATAGCAGAGAACCTAGACCTACAAAGTCGAAGCATCTTTGGCAGTATTACAGCATCATAAAGCATGGAATGGGTGGCTGCGAAACTAAATTTTTTGTCTATAAATGTCGACCTAATAAATTTTTTGTTTTTGGCTAAGTTTGGTAAGCAAAAATTTTGATTGTGTCATTGGTTCAACACATAATTGCAGCAAATGGGTCCTGATGAGTCCTCTATTTTGGTTAATTTTGTTTGCTTCTTTAGGGCTTTTTCCTCTCCTTAATTCCATTTTTGTTATCCTTTTTACTTGCTTTGTCCTTTATTTTGGCTTTCCTCTTTGTACATAGTTGTTGCTTTGCTTTATCTTGTTTTAGTCTCTTTCCTTGCCTTTTTATGCTTTTTGTTGTACATTCTAGTAGGCCTTCCATTCTGGTCTGGAACATGGAGAAACTGAAGTTCTGCTGCTCATCTGATGGCTGGCGCCTGGAGGCGCCAGTCCCTCAACTCTCTGCCAAAGAGTCAAAACGTGGCGCCCCAGGCGCCACCCAGGGCACCTAGGCGCCACTCCTTGTTTCCAGCTATTTTGGGCTGGCGCCCATTTTCCCTTTTGTTTCTGCTTGGCGCCTAGGTGCCCCGGTTCTGCACCTGTGAGCTTTCTTGTATATATTGCTCTTTTGCAGATGTTTTGGGTATCTGGAGGCTAGAGGGCAAGGGAGCTATGCTAGGGCAAAGATGGAGGAGATGGGAGACCTCTTCTCTACTGAGTTTGAAGCTTTTCTTCCTTTTTCTCCTTCCTCTTGATCATATTTTATTGTGTATTTGTTATGTATTTCTTCCTCTTGTTATAAACTCTAGGGCTTAGGGGATTGATGTATATTGACTTCCTATGAAGCTTTGTTGTTGGATGCTTAATTACAATTGCTTTTCTAATTATTGGAGTAGTTGTTATTGGTTTAATTCCTTTTACGTGATTTGCAATCATTTAACTTGGATGCATTTGGGGTTTGTATTAATGCTAGGCATAGCTTGATATAAACATGCCCTTGTAACTTCTACCGTGAATCGGGTTAGTCTAGACATAGATAATCTTGTTTGCGTGGTCTTATGAGTTCTTGAACTTAAACTCCAAACCAATTAATTGGACTAAGGCATTAGCTAATTATTTTGGCTAGGAAGATTTGCTCACCAAGACATTGGGTTCAAATATTTTCGTGAACTCGACCAACATTAAAAGGAATTAGTGAATGTTTCTAAGCATTCTTTAATGATTCAAAGATTGGTTTGTCTATGAATTAATCGGATTAGGAGTTAAGAAAGTCAATCCCCTACCCGTTGTGTTATGGCGTAGTTCTTCGTTTGGTGTTTAGTTAATTCCTTGTTGTTAGTTTAGTTTATTTTCGGTTTATCTTTACATTTTTCCTCTGTCCAAATATAACTTGATCTAGTGAAATTGGTAATTGTTAAAGTCAATCCCTGAGGACGATAACTTATTCTCATCACTTTACTGCTTGTGCGACCCGATACACTTGTCGGGAATTTGCGCATCAAGTTTTTGGCGCTGTTGTCGGGGATTGACGGTGTTAACAATATTAAGAGTAGCTAGTAGGGTTGTAGTTTGGACTTTGCTTTTTTCTGTACATACTTATACTATAATTTTACTCTTATACTTGTACATGCTTTTGTTTTTGTTTAAGTTATCTTTCTTATATTTCATTGGTTTGTGCGAGGTATCACCGACTCAAGTTCATTAGTATTCTACCCGGAAATTGGAAGGTCGGTTCACAGAAGCCAAATACAAGCTTTACACGCTATATGAGCCTAACAAGCTCAACCTGCAACTAAGGCAGAAAACAATCAAAGCCCACCTGCTCATCCTCCTACGAAAACTCTCATGGATTGCAAAATCTCTTCTGTGAAGGGATATGGTGGCAGCATAGCTGAACAAACCGGGTAAAGTCTAGCTAAGGACTATAAACTTAGCGCTCTTGGGAGGCAACCCAAATTTCTTGCCCTTTTATCTTTTTAATTTCACTTTTAGTTTTATTTGTAGCTTTAATTATTGTTCTGTTTAGTTCCTTGTATTTATTTTCCGCATTTTAATTCTGAGTTCCTTTGTTGATGGTTTATTTCTGTGCATAGCTTTCCTTTTTGGACACCGCTCCCTACTGGTTTGTTATTGAGGATAATATGTTGTTTAGGTTTGGGGGGGAGAAGATTTTACTGTTATTATTGCTCTTGGATGCTTAGCTACCATCTTCAATGAATCTAGGGTTTGTATTAATGCTTGTCTTAGCCTTAATATAGACATGCCTTGGTAATCTCTTCTGTAATTCGGGTTAAGAAGATTGTTTTTAGGGTGATACCTCTAAATCTTCTTTTCAAAAGGAATGTCTCTGTTTTTGTTGACCATCATATCTTTGGATTTTTCTTGATAGATTGGAATGTGCTTTACAAGTTTTATATTATTCTATTTTCAATTAATTCTTTACATGGTCATCTTGTTTAAAATTTAACTTAAATTTGATTTTTCAGAATTTCTAGATTTATTTGAGAAATCTCAAGCTTTTTAATTAAAAGTTGTCAACCCTCTCAACCTTCTTAAAGCACTCTTTCAAAATCTTGAAATTTTCTATCTCTTTTTATGACAACATTTTGCTCAATAAGGGACTGCTTTCTCAAAAAAAATGAGAAAAAAAAAAGTAAAACAATTCTCATTAAATAAAATAGAAGTGTGATTTAAGTTGAGGAAGTGTAGTGTGGATTAGGCACACAACACTTGTTCTAACCAATGAATTACATTTTCTTAGCAAATAAAGGTGATGGTCAAAGTGTTGTTGTGTGGTTTAGGCGCACGGGCAACTCTTTGTTCCTTAACCTTGTTATCTTTTCTTCTTGCATAGGTTGAGGGGGAGATGTGTGGATTAGGCGCACTGTCTTCACTTTGATCACTTTTTCTTAAAAATATCCCTTGTTTGAAAAGTTTTCCTTGAGAGCCGAGTTTGTTATGAAAAAGATATTTTCTTTTAAGTTTGCGGAGAGTAATTTGAGAAAGTGAGAGTGTTTGCAATTTGTCTTTAAAAACGCTTGGAAAAGTATCATGTTCATCTTTGAATTCTCAATTACTCAATGCCAAGTTTGGTTTTAAGAAGATGACTATGTGGAATTGAGTTGATTTTGTTTAATGTTTTATGTTGTTGAGCACTTCCTCTCTATCTTGAAAAATCTGTTGGCTTAGTTTGGCATGGTTTTTAGATTAGTGTTTTGCTTGAGGACAAGCAATAGTTTTGGTTTGGGGGAGTTGATGAGTCCTCTATTTTGGTTAATTTTGTTTGCTTCTTTAGGGCTTTTTCTTCTCCTTGATTCCATTTTTGTTATCCTTTTTGCTTGCTTTGTCCTTTATTTTGGCTTTCCTCTTTGTACATAGTTGTTGCTTTGCTTTATCTTGTTTTAGTCTCTTTCCTTGCCTTTTTATGCTTTTTGTTGTACATTCTAGTAGGTCTTCCATTCTGGTCTGGAACATGGAGAAACTGAAGTTCTGCTGCTCATCTGATGGCTGGCGCCCAGGCGCCACGCAGGGCGCCTGGAGACGCCAACCCCTCAACTCTCTGCCAAAGAGTCAGAACGTGGCGCCCCAGACGCCACCCAGGGCGCCTAGACACCACTCCTTGTTTCCAGCTATTTTGGGCTGGCGCCTGCATTTTCCCTTTTGTTTCTGCTTGGCACCTAGGCGCCCCGGTTCTGCACCTGCGAGCTTTCTTGTATATATTGCTCTTTTGCAGATGTTTTGGGTATCTGGAGGCTGGAGGGCAAGGGAGCTCTGCTAGGGCAAAGATGGAGGAGATGAGAGACCTCTTCTCTACTGAGTTTGAAGCTTTTCTTCCTTTTTCTCCTTCCTCTTAATCATATTTTGTTGTGTATTTGTTATGTATTTCTTCCTCTTGTTATAAACTCTATGGTTTATGGGATTGATGTATATTGACTTCCTATGAAGCTTTGTTGTTGGATGCTTAATTACAATTGCTTTTCTGATTATTGGAGTAGTTGTTATTGGTTTAATTCCTTTTACATGATTTGCAATCATTTAACTTAGATGCATTTGGGGTTTGTATTAATGCTAGGCATAGCTTGATATAAACATGCCCTTGTAACTTCTACCGTGAATCGGGTTAGTCTAGACATAGATAATCTTGTTTGTTGGTCTTATGAGTTCTTGAACTTAAACTCCAAACCAATTAATTGGACTAAGGCATTAGCTAATTATTTTGGCTAGGAAGATTTGCTCACCAAGACATTGGGTTCAAATATTTTCGTGAACTCGACCAACATTAAAAGGAATTAGCGAATGTTTCTAAGCATTCTTTAACGATTCAAAGATTGGTTTGTCTATGAATTAATCGGATTAGGAGTTAAGAAAGTCAATCCCCTACCCATTGTATTATGGCGTAGTTCTTCGTTTGGTGTTTAGTTAATTCCTTGTTGTTAGTTTAGTTTATTTTCGGTTTATCTTTACATTTTTTCTCTGTCCAAATATAACTTGATCTAGTGAAATTGGTAATTGTTAAAGTCAATCCTTGAGGACGATAATTTATTCTCATCACTTTACTGCTTGTGCGACCCGATACACTTGTCAGAAATTTGCGCATCAGGTCCCACACCTAGTCATCATCAAAGTCATCAAAATGTGCCCACTCAGTGTCCTTGTAAGCGCCTAGTCAACCCAACTCATCCATATCAGCAAAATACTCTCTAATTAATTAAGTCTGAAAGATTAACACAAGGATTAATTTGGGTCTTTAATCATTCAAAGCATAAAAATCACAAATTAATTCATATTCAATCAATAATTAATTTAGACCCAAATAATTCCAAATCATCAAATAATTAGAGAGCTAACTATGATAATTATGCAATAAGACTAAGATAAGGGATGTAACTAATATATAAATATGTGATATTACTTTGTCATTGTCTAATCTTGTAACACAAAATCATGTCGCTTGCAGTACACCTTAAGCTCCATCAATGCCTCAATATTATCCTTCGTCTTTCCTCGGATGTCCATAATAGTGTTAAATATGTTATTTAATATATTTTTTTATGTGCATGACATCAAGGTTATGACAGATTAATTGACTTTTCTAATAGGAGATCTTAAACAATACTTTGTTTAGTCCAGTTGTGGTCAACCTTATAACTTTGAGCTCTAGAAAGCCCATTGTCAACAACTCTGGGAAGCGTTCTAACTTCTTCCTATAGTTCCTCCCTTCAGTCTTGGCAATGAAGGATCTTTTGCAATCCTATAATTCCTGAACACATCTTTATTCCTCCTAAAAGCATGGTCGGCGAGCAAAAACCGTCAATGACAATCAAACCAGGAGTTCTTCTTCCCATTCTTTAAAATAAAAGCTTTTGAGTTATGCATATAGTAGTGACAAGCCAACTTACTTGCAATGCTTCACCCTGATAATATTACATATGTTAGCCCTAAGGCATTATGTTATAAGTTTTGATGGTGACAAATGTGTGAGGATGATAGCCTTGATGATGACAAATATGTAAGAACAGTATTTCATGTATATCTCTCATGTGCTATTATAAGTTAAGCATAATTATATTATTCAATATGTAATGCTTTATGTATGAATCATCTCTTAATAATGAATTTGACTAACCATTTGGTTTGCAAGATAAATATTATTTTATGTAGGGTGGCTCAAAGTAACAAAAAGAATTTGAAGAAGTCAAAGTCAAAGGTAAAGGCAAAGATCTAAAAGTTGAAGACTTTTACTTTCTAGTGCCTTAGGACTTAGATTTCTGTAAAAGTATTTTCATGGCAAGAAATATGTTTTTAAAAGTCTTTAAAATATTTTTGAAGTTTTAAAAGTCTTAAAAATATTTCTGAACTTTTATATATGTTGGAAAAGATTCAAAAATGTTGGATTAACTCTAGTTGGGTCTTAGAATGCTTAAATCTTTGAAAACTTTTTTTTTTACCTCTAGTAGGCTACCAGTTGACTGGTTGCTCTCGGATTAAAAAAACTCTAAGATTTCTAATTGGCTACCATTCAACTGCTTGCTTGCAAACAGTCGACCAATTACTCTCTATCTTGAAAATTTAATTTCTTCCAATAGCCTACCAATTGACCGATTGCTAGGAACCAGTCGACCGCTAAAGTCTGGAGCATTTTTGTAAAATATAATATAGAGCTACCAGTTGACCACCACATAACTATAGGTTGATCGTAACCCCATTAAAGGGTACCAATCGACTGTCAAGAACCTATCAGTCGACCGCAAACACTCTAACATCAGTTATAATGGTTATTTGTTGAGAAAACTTGTTGATAGTCCAACGAATGTTTTACACATTATGGGCTATAAATATAAACTATATTAAGTGTCAAATGGGGGAAAAGAACATTCTTATTACTACTGAATCTTTGAAAAATCTTCTTGCCAATCATTTACTATCTTAAGAGCTTTCAATTATAATATTCACTCTAAGAAAGAGTTTTACTTCTGTTCATTTCTCATTTACTGAGTTATTTTCTCAAGAAGAGTGATTCCTTGAAAAAGTGTTTGAGGAAAAACACTGTAAGGGTGGAGAAAAGCCCGAATTGAAAAATTTTTCTATTGTAGTGGCTCACAAATGTCCAATTTGATAAACTTATAGAGATAAAGGAAAATCTCAGGAAGTGGTATTAAGTATTGGATGTAGGCTTGGTCATAAATGTTTGTGAAATTTTTAAGATCCCAATTCACCGCTTCTTAGGATTTAGCCATTTCTAACATCATAGGCTTGAAAATCGTTTATAATCCACATTAACACTGTCTTCATATAAAAATTCTATTTTGTGAAAACATCAATGGTGGATACTTTGTCCCACAACATTTTTCAGCTCGTTGATTAGTGACTGCAAGTATACATCAATGCTAGCATTCGAATTATATGGTCCAAGAATAATTGCACTTAGGAACATATAAGGTGCAATCATGCACAGCTCAGGAGGTAAGTTGTAAGGTGCCACTATAATGGGCCAACACAAGTATGATGTTCTATGCTGACTATATGGGGTAATGCCATTTGTACATAGATCGAGTCTCACATTACGTAGCTCACTGTAAAGTCCAGATATACCATGTCAAAGTGTTTCCATACTTCAGCTGACTAAAGGATGACACAATACACCTTCATCTCTTTTGCTATTCCAATGTCATCGTATGTGCTCAGCTAAAAGTATTGAGGCATAAAATCTCTGCAACCAAGGAATAAGGCGTAGAGGATCCTGCCTATGAGATTACAGAACCATTTTTAGCAGAACTAGACATTCGACAAATAGGCCCAATTTGTGCCATTAGACGTTATATATACTTTTGTTTCATCCTTGTACTTATATTTTTATCTAAAAGTGGCTCTATAATCTTATAGACAGGATCATCTTCTCTGTTTTAGTGTTGTGTTGGAAAAGATAGAAAAGTGAAATTTCTCTGATGTAATTGTAGTTGTTTGATGTGTTATGATGATATTGGATATTTTGGATATTGAACATTAGAATGCCTATGAGAATGTTAAGGAAACATTATTGTCTTTATTTGTTCTTTGGAGATACTTAGAACTTTGTCAGCCTTATAGATCAAAGTCAACTCATAGTCCATGTTGATCATCTCTCCTTTTAAAGGGTGTGACAATATATTTGAAATTGAGAGTTACAACAATCATATATATTCTTTTGTACATTTTGTGAAACTTAGGAAAAAAAAAATCACAACTGATCGCAACCCACATCATAGTAGTTGCAACACTCGCAATCACAATAATCATAGTGTAGCTACAACTGCAACTTAAAACTTTGGTGGAAAGCATCCTTCATACCCTTAGGGATTGTGTTTCTTCTAGGAAATAAAGGGTTTCATTAATCATAAAAGATGTAGAGAATGAGTTCTTTACATGGGACCATGAACAAAGGTTCTTCACTAATTTGACAATGAACTTGAATCAAAGAGGGAAGGAAATCGAGAAATGCCAAAACCTTCAATGATATTTCTCTCCTTTGGAAAGACAGTTTATTGAGTAGAGAAAAATATCAAAGGCTACATCTGAAAAAAAAAATGCAAACTTGAAAGTGATGCCTCGCTAGTTGTGGACAACAAGAAGAAGTCAAGAAAAGAGGATAGCAATCAACTCATCCATAGAATCCAACTTTTAAGAACAAACGTTGGAGAGTTATTTTTGTTCACATTGGTAGGGAAGGCAATGAAGGTGTCAATTGGATAGCAAACTTGGGATAACTCTATTGTAAATATTTGGTAGAGACATTATCCTTAAGAAATTATTTCATGATTGTGAGAACTTCTTCTCATGATAAAATAGGCTCTTCTGAGTTGTACTCATGTACTAGAACAATTAAAAAAAATTACACAGTAATTTGATGAAACCAAAGAACACAAAAACGTGGAGGAGATCAGAAAATGATGTGTTTTCAATCTGAAGAAAAGACTGTCTTTTATAGTTATGAAAATTTGTAACTATTCAAATAAGGTTAAATGGGTTGTTACAGATATTTAAGGGAATTAAAACAGTTTAAATCTTATCTGTTCAGATATAGGCATAAAACTAACCTCTGTTGCATTTTGTACGTATGGGGGGACAAATCACTAATCGTTAATTTGCACTACACTAGCCTGATAATGTGAACGCATAAGTTCACCTCTTACTTTTGCTCTTTACGAGCCCATCATAACATGTTGATATATAAAACATCATCTTCTCCTTGTTTTAGTCAATGTGTGACTAATTTTACTCTTTTGAATTACAAAGACTTTTATAACACAATTTTTACAACAAACTCACCACAAGGCATTCAAAGCATTTTGTATTATGCTGTTACAGAGGCTAGACCCCAACAAATGCTAGTGGTGTTTTGGTCCTTTGGGAGACTAGGGCCCCACCTACCTTACCCAAAAAAGAAAAAAAATTAAGTCATTAATCTTTCACAAACTAAGGAATAGTTTCTTTTGATTATTTTTTTTCTTCGTAACATTAACTCAATTATGAAGCATGAACAGGTAAAACAATACTAGTTGACAAATAGTATAAGCAACCTTACAATATCTTTGATAATCAACGAGTTACAACAACAATATCTTTACATATTTAAAGGATGATAGAAGAGTAGGAATATTATTGTAGTAGATAGGCACAGACGTATATGCTATATGTAAAACGACTGAAGGGTTTATTTTATTACTTTACATTGAAGGAAATAAGGTCTTTATTTTAGAGTTCAATGGAGGGAATCTTCTGTGGGCGAAACCCTAGATCAAGAGTCGTTTTCCACACTTTCTCAGTACTAAACATGAAGTCTCCACACTCATTAACGTTCCATCCTGCTAAAGCATGCACTATTCCAGCAATACGCCATGCACTCATCACTCTTCTTGGTAACCAATTCTGTTATATATACATAGAATAAAATCGTTAATTTCTTTTGATATTTTAGAATCACAAAATATATATTAAGAAGATATTAGTATATTACTGACCTCACAAGAATGCACGTTCTGCAAAGAAGGCAGAGTTACCATGGCAGGTGTGGTAGCGTAGAAACAGTCTTTGCGCAATTTCTTTGGAGGGAAATGAGTCAAAGGTATGAACAATGATCCTTTTGGTGCCTTCATTTGTTCTTCTACATCCCATCTGTCTCCCACTAACCATATCTGAACAATTCATAGTGATGTCATTATAATGTTATGTATGACTTTGTTTATTTTATTTGGGTAAAAAGATACTGCATGCCTCTACCCCTAACGTTTACCCTGATTGTTTATTTATGCCCCTGAGGGTTTTTTTTTGCCTGATTATGCCCCTAATGTTTCAATGTTTATCATATATGCCCCAAAATGATAAAAATACCCATCATCCCTCTCTTTTTTCTCTCTCTCCTCACTCAAACACAGACCCAGCCAGAGAAGACATCGGAGAAGTAGAAAATAGGAGAACTCACCGCTATTCGCTCTCTTTCCTCCACCACTCTCTTTCCTCCACCACCGTGTCTTTCTTCCCCCCAACATTCTTGCCTCCCCCTTTTTCTCTCTGGTTCTCTCTCTCTCTCTCTTTCTCTCTCTCTCTCTCTCTCTCTCTCTCTCTCTCTCTCTCTCTCTCAAACTCAAAAATATTCTCTGCCAAAAACCTCGTCGGAGAGAGGATAAAGGAAGAATAGTGACGTATTTCCATCTCTCACGGCTCTCTCTCGCTTCACGTTTTCTTACTGAGGAAGTCACCTCCTTCCTTTGTCGTCATTCTCCCTTTGTCCTCTCTCCGACGAGACTTCCAATAAAGAATAATTTTGAGTTTGAGAGAGAGATAGAGTGAACCAAAGAGAAAGAGGGGGAGACAAGAATATTGGAGGAAAGAGAGACACAATGGTGGAGGAAAGAGAGCAAATGGCAGTGAGTTCTCATATTTTCTGCTTCTCCGGCGTCTTCTCTGGCGTCATTTTTGGCGGGGATTTGTGTTTGAGTGAGAAGAGAGAAAAGAAAATGAGGAACGAAGGGTATTTTCATCATTTTGGGGCATATATGATAAAAATTGAAAAGTTAGGAGCACAATCGAGAAAAAAACTTTATGAGCATAAATAAAAATTGGAGTAAACGTTAGGGCATAAGTATCATTTTGCCTTTTATTTATTGATTGAGTATCTATACATTGACCAGTTGTTTTGAATCATGAGTTAAAATGAGATAATTCATACTAGTGTTATATTTTGATTGGAGAATCATACACTTATTTTAATCACAACTAGTTTTTCTACGTATTATTTACTGGCTCATCATGACTAGTTTGTACTCAAGTTAGCCCGGCTGCTCCAAATAGTACTAAATATTATGTGACGAGCACTTGTAGTTGGTCAAGTGTTTTGCTCCAAGTGTAAGGACCATTTTGGTTTTGAAACTCTATGATTATGGCAAAAGTCCTAATAATGTGAATTCGAATTTAAAGGCTCAACCTCAAGGTATACAGGTCAAAAATTAATGACCAGAAGAGTTTACCTGTGTGGTATAGGATCTTGATTGAACCAAATTCCTTTTAAATTCAGGGGAGATCCTTAATTTAAGATTCTCATAATTTGCTTTGTCCGATGTTGCTACCTGCAAGCAAGGATATATTACATCCAACCATACATGGAACAAAGTGAACTTAGATTCTGATCATGTGAAATATTATAGAATTGCATACCTTGATACCCCTTTGACATAAAGCACTTGCAATGGCGTAGGAAACCTTAGAAAGGGTTCCGCAGAGAAGCACTTGCGTTGTGTGTTTGGGAATGGTGTTGAGAACTAGGGCCACAACTAAGCTACTTCCATCCACAATCTTCATCTTAAGCTGTGGGTACTTTCGGACGTAAATCTCACCACATTCATTAAGCTCCTCTAGCTTCATATTCATATGTACAGTGTTTAATGTAATATCATTAGTGTGTTGGACATAATTAACTGATATCAGAAAATTAAATCGTACTAAACTATAGAGATATATGAATTAATAAACAATTTATGTATTAAATTAATAAAAAATTAAGAGGCTTGCCTGATTTAAAAGACCAAGACTTAACACCTTAACCCCACTAGCCTCCGCCTCAATTACTGCTTCTTCTACCAATTTGTTTAATGCTTCTCTTTGATATTTGGAGCGGTACTGTAAAAGTTATAAAAAAAAAATCACATATACACATACACAAAAGAATATATTTTTGTCATAGTTTGCAGTCATTTTCTAGGAAAAAAAGATAGAGTAAACTATTTATCGTATTAGTCTTAGGAAAGACACCACTAAGATCATCAATTTAGTAATATAAAGTAATATTTAAAAAAATCCGAACTGGACTTGACAATTTCATCCCATAACAATTTAATCACCCACCCAACCCTTATTAGAACCATTAAAAGATGTGGGTTGTCAAGGGTTGACCCATAGTTTAACCCATTGACCCACCTCCTTTATTCCTTTATTTAAACTCATATTTAAAATGTCTAATAAAACAATTTATATTACATAAGAGAATATGTATACACACAAGTGTGTGTGTATGAATACACAGATTTAAATATTTATATATACTTATATATAAAAGCACGTGAATTAATTCATATCTATTCATATAAATGAATACACAAATACAACTGAGTACACATGTACACAGTACACATATATTATTTAAATGTATGTGTATCTAAACATGCTTGCATAGTTATATGAGTGTGCGAATACATAAATACATATGTTTACATAGACGCACACATAAATAAACATGTGTGTGTGTATACATATATATATATATATATGTATATATACAAATGTATAATAAAACACTCACATTAATACATGTGTGCATGTTATATCATGTCACGTATGTCTTTATTTTATACTTTTCGAAGTTTGACTGATTATGTGTCATTTTTATTTATGTGCATGTGTGTGATTCTTGTTTTATGTATTTGTTTGACTGTGTGGTATCGTGTTATACGTATGACTACAATATATAATCACTTGATATAATCTAATTTCTTTTATTTTATCTTATTGTGCTACTATTGTTTGTATTTAGAGTGTGTGTATATAGTCTAAAAATATAAGAGGGTGATGGGGGTGGGTTGGGTTTACCCCTTAAAAAAGGGAGGGTCATGGGTTATCCAATATTCCACAATATATTTTAAAGTCCGTCATAAATGATTATATGAGCTGTATTTAGCCCAATCCAAATCTAATACTGGCCATCCATTTGTCACCTCTAATCGTTACCCTAAAAACGTGGTTAGGGATTGTGTTCTTTGGGTGTTCACATTTTAAAGATCAGGGTTTAAATGATAAATATTTTTTAAAAAAATTATAACTAAAATAATGAAAAAAAATTTTCAAAAATAATGGTAAGTCCATACCTGTACGTAAAATCTTGGTATTACCCAGGACTGCAACTTGAGGGGTTTGAAAGTGTTGCTTTCCAAAACAAAGGTACGACCATAAAAGCAAGTGACGAGAGAGAAGAAGAGAGTAAATGGCCACATCAAAAAAAAGTACCATTTTGGTGAAGAGTGGGGTTTGGAGGCCAAAGAAGCAAGCCCTAAACGAAGATGATACATTGATTCTGCGGTTGTGAGGTGTGTTAGGTGTACAACATCTGGTGACTCCTCTCTTCTCTTCAACGACGTCTCATATGTGGTTTCTGTGGACTTATCCACAGTCCCATAAATGTAGTCATATAATGGCATGAACAGTGAGTAATTGGTCCGAAATTGGGTATGATGCAGTGAGTGGAACCTATTACCCAAAGAGAACAAAAATTACGTCAACCATAAAGTTAGTTACCTTTCACGATATAATAATTATAAAATTATTTGACTCAATATCATACCTAATAAACCAACTTTGTTTTGTGTTTACTAATATTAACCTTTTTTCTTTCACAAAAAATATTAAGTGAGATACTAAGATGAACGTCCACATTAGCAATATAATATTGAAAGCAGATATGCTGCTTGCCTCTAAAAACAAATAATATGTTTATTTCTCTATGGACTATTAGATCCGAGATCTAACAATCGATATTTTAGTATTTTTTATTAAAAAAATCACTTGAAATCTGAACCATTAAATCTTAGATCTAATAGTCCATATATAGAGAGACAGCATATTACTTGTCTTTGGAGACAAAGAGCAAATCTGTTTACATATAATATCTACAAATGCACCTTCTAGCTAGGAGCAACATATTATTAATTAATATCATTAACAATTAAAAATATATAAAGAATTTTTATAAATAAGTTATATGAAATTAATAATATATACAGTTAAACCTGCATAAATTAATACTCAATAAATTAATAATCTCCCTAAAATAATTTTTCCTTTGTCCCAGCTTGGGCTAGTTTACAAAATTTGTGATTTCGATAAATTGGTAAGATAATAATTTTTAGAATGACCTTTATATAAATTTATAATCTTATTAATATCATAAATTAATAATTCTATAAAGTTACAAACATATATAATTAGGACAATTTAGTAAAATATAAATCTATTGTTGTTTGTTTTTCCATGAAATTTAAATCTAGGTGGATTTTATCTCTAAATTTTCTCTTTGTATTTAAAAGCTCCGGTGTTATGTCTTAAACTGTAACAAAAAGTTGTAAAGGGTTATGAGTATTTTCTTCGGGTGATTGGTTCCAAAGGTATTGAATCATTCTCAACAGGATTTACAATACTAGCCACAAATTCTTTTAAGCTTCAGACCTCTAACAACTCATCATGATTTTAAGAATTTTTTTCATATTGTTTATATAGTAGTTCCCTTCATCATTATACATTGAATGTGTATTTAGTTATAATAAAATGAACTATAGATGCAAATGACTGATATTGGACTTTGTTTAATTAGTCAATACAATATTGTTTTAAGTACTAAAAACAATTAATATTATTTACTTATTTTCATAAATATATATGTATAATGAATTTTTTTAAACTAATTCATGAAATATAATACATATATACATTGTATACTAGTGATATATATACGCAATAATTTTTTATATAATTAAATTTATATTCACAGATTAAAATGCACTCTGTAAATTAATAAATTATTAATTTATCAATTAATTTATAACTCTCTAAATTAATAAAATATCATGTTCCTAACATTATTAATTTATAGAGGGTTTTTCTGTATTTATATCAAAATTATATTTAAAAAATATAAAAGATACTTTTTTTTTCTTTGGTTTGATGCTAAATATATAATAAACCTAACTTCATTGGCGAACATTGCTCTCCAGCTACTTTTTATAAATGAGCGTCTTTTCGCGTGGACTAATAAATGAATGTATACAATCATTTGTTGGAGTAATTAATGTACAATCTCTTGTAAATATGATTTTTCTGTTATTCGTCCAGGCCATTCATTAATTAGACCAAATTAAATTACTTGTCAAATCCCATTCATACACAGTAATCATATATAGCTTGTGTCTAAAAATAATCTCAATAACGTGTGACTGATAAATTAAGAAGTTGAGAGACAAAGAAACTTACGATGGTGTGTACATTATGTACTTTAGGAAGGGAATGATGGAGAAGAGAGAGTGTGGAATGAACTCGAAGTTGCAGTGACCCATATTGTTCATGAAGTCGATGTATGCAAGATAACCAGCAAATGATGCTATGGAGGCTGTTCTGGTAATTATTGTTGTATACAAAGGTATTGCAAATAGAATAAAGTACGATATGTGCTCTGCAAATGGATGAATAACAGCTGCCAGAAAACAATAATAATGAGTTCATTAATTAAATGCATGCCGAAAAAGAAGTTATTTATTTATTTATTGAGTAATTAATATATAAATTGGTACCTGAATCATACATTAATATATTAATTAATTTTAAATTTCAATTATATAAGATACAAATATTTAGCTCTAAAGTTTAATTAGTTTTATTTTTAAAAATAAAGTATATAAAAAATTTAATTTTAGATATAAAAATTCAAAATTTTACATGTAATTTAATTTATTCATATGAAAAATGAAATACAACGTAATTTTTTCTTAAGTTATTAATCATATTTTTCATGCTTGTAATTATTTTAAAACAAATTTTACGTGGGGTTATTTACTGCTGATTGATAAATGGTAAATTGACAAAATATGGAAATATGATAAAATATTTTAGATTTTCTCATATAGCTAGCAACCTTTTGCCTGTGAAAGGATATAGAGTATTATTTTATACTTATTCTATTATCACATAAAAGCATATTAAACACTATTATCCAATATTGATATCTAGAATACCATAATATGTGGGATAACATGCATGATAACAAGTTAAGGTACGTACCCATTTAACATATAGCAGATAGAAAGAAAACAAAAGTAAGAAAATGAAAAAGAAAAACATACAAGTGATGGGCTCAGTGATAATAGAAGAATGATGGTGAGAGTGATAGCGAGAGTAGAGAAAATGATGATGAAGTGCTCTGTGAAGCCAATAATAAAGAAACTCGACTGGTCCTGCATGTAGAATTGCTGTGATAACCACACCATCTGTTCTCCATAAGGGCATATGAGAAGCCTCAGGAAGTACCATGTGACCAATATAGAACAAGAGCCCATTGAACAATATCTGATCATCCCTGCATAAACAAAAATTATTATTATTATTATTATTATTATTATTATTATAATAATAAAATACATAAAATCATTACATCAGAACTAAGGGCTAGCCAAAAAGTAAATCGTATTGTGAAAATCTCCCAAAATTTTGGGAACCCATAATACAAACGTTACCCGAAAAACGTAGTGAGAGAAGTAAATAAAATATGCTTGTGAAAAATTATTAGAATAATGAGAGTGAGGGGGTCACATCAAAATAATGAAGATTAATGAATGGTTGCATTAAAATAATGGAGATAATGGACAGTTGTTATCATGATTATATAATATAACGAGAGTTAATGAATGGTCAAACCACAATACTGACCAGATAATGAGCAACTATGGTAATAATTTTGAAATTCCCAACTCATCATAATTGTAATAACTAATAACCTTGTGTTGGGATTTAAAACAAAGGTAAAAACTAGTGTCACAAAATGACTCGTGGTAGTGGGCTGACTCATCCCAGTTTTGTAAATAAGAATAAGTAGGTTAATAATTTAATAATTTATTTTAAAAAAAAATTTAATTTGATCCGTCTAAATTATTAAAATTTAAGTGAATTGAAGTGAGTCGATTTTTATAATTTTTTTATTTTTTTTTATTTATTATATTTTAAGTTTTAGTCTCTTTTTTTAAAAGTTTAATTTTATTTTTTAAAATTTTATAATTTTAATATTTAATTTTTGTCATTTAAAATAATTAAAATTATATTTAAAAAATTATCGATTTTAAGATTTAATATATTTTTAGAAGTTTAATTTAATTTTTTAAAATTTAATTATTTTAATATTTAATTTTTATCATTAAAATAATTAAAATAATATTTTTTTAACAACATAAATAAGCTTATAGCCATGGTATGATGGGATGGATCCAACTTTTTGAACTATGAATTATATAAGCCCAACCTAATCCAAAACATCCTCACTACGGATCATATAAAACTTGGACTGGGTAGGCCAAATTGATTGATTTGATAGCCCTAGTAAAAGGCCATCCATCACAGATTTGGAGTGGCTGCTCTTCGTGTAAGAAGAGCAACCAACTCTTCTCTGTTGGCCACGGTTTTAACCGTGGCCAACACTTATGGCAACAATTTTAACTGTTGCCACAAGTTTCAACAACGATTTTAAAATCGTTGTTATAAATTTTGTAAAAAATGTCACAATTAACACTTATAGCAACGGTTTTAAACCGTTGCTGAAACTTGTGACAACAGTTAAAATTATTGCCACAAGTGTTGGCCACGGTTAAAACCGTGGCCAACAGAGAAGAGTTGGCTGCTCTTCTTACACGAAGAGCAGCGACTCCAAATCCATCCATCATACGTAAGTGAACATATCCACGATTTGCATTAAGCTGAATGGATGTTTTGGGCAGCCAAGGCCATCACGATAAACTAATGTATAAAAACTAGATTCAGAGTACGTACCAGTTGGACTCTCGATCAACTTGTTCGAATTCAAGGCTCTTATCAACGATTCTGCGACTGCCTTTAGCAGTTAGATAACGAGACAGAGAGATCCAAATTTGGTCGTGTAGCATCCTCACCATCATATATGGAAAGATCAGAAAATATCCCAGGTCTCTCTCTGTTGCGTCTTTGTTTATGAAACTGTACGTGCTGTGAGCAACCCACGGTCCCAGAATCAACCACTTTATTTCCCAAAAGACAGTTACAAAAATCGAAAAAAACCAAAATCAAGGTTTCAGTACTTTGTTGCATATAAAAATATAAAAAATCAATGCATAGAATTAAGGTTGAAGAATAACGTAAGAAACCTTAAAATTGCCGAGAGGCTTCCAGGGCCAATCAGTGAGAATCCCTGGTTTGGAGGCCATTCTCGAAATTGTGAGCTTGGTGTATCTGTGATGAATGTTGAATAGATGGTTTGCTGTATGCGAATGTATAGATCTGTATTTGAATTTGGGTGCTCTTTCTTTATATAGAACGCAAAACATAGGGTGACATTTATGTGTCAGGGCCTCCACTTGTGAAGGGTAGATATGCTGTTTGCTCTTTTAGTCTTTTTGTTAATGTGAGTGCACTGTGAGCGCCAACGTTTGTGTGGGTGGGAAGGATAACATTGATATCAACTACTGAAAATTATTTTTACACCATTAATAAATAATATTTAACAGAGAAAGTGTTTATCAAATCTATTATTAATTAGTAATGTTATCATCAAAATTATTTTTATAAAATTTAAAATTAATCTATAATAATAATAATAATAATTATTATTATTATTATTATTATTATTATTATTATTATTATGCTAAAAGTAAACATGCAATACATATTTTAAATATAACCAATGCTGGCTCACTTGTTTCTCTTCAGTTTTGTCTCGAGTTATTCAGTATTATGAATAAAAAAAAATCAGCACAGAAAAGTTTTATATTTTTATAGTTTAACTTTACTTGTAGTAAATTAATTAGAATCTAGTAAAAATTCGAATACAATGATTCTAATTAACAAAAATATATTTAAATATAAAACTTTAAATCATTCAATTATATATTTATAATTAGAATGAATTTTCTAAAAATTTAAACTTAAATTTATCACCTTACAAAAAATTAGCCCCTCCTAAATCATCACTTTAATAAACAAGGAAATAAGACCATTGAAACCAACACAACTTTTTATTAACAAAATTAATACTTTATTCTTTATATAATCATTTAATATTTATAAATTTGACGTGCAAGCCAAGATTAATACAATTATTATTATTATTATTATTATTATTATTATTATTATTATTGCTTAGAATTGTCAGTGTCTAAATATTCATTAGATTCTAAATATTTGGATGAAATCAAATTATAAAAATGTAAAACTGGTTCTCTGATCGGTTGAGATATTTTAGTGTTCATTAATTGGGAGGAATGCACGTGGACCAACAAATTTTAGTATAGATGTGCAGGATGTAGCAGCAATAAATGAGGTGTGAAAATAATATGGTGGTAGTGCCCAGTGAATCGTACGTGTTGCGGTTTGATTGGTTCACTTACCGTAAACGGCTACACCAAATTACACGACGGAAACAGTTGGGACGTTAATACTTAGTGCAGCGGGCCACCTCACCTGCCACTGTTAGATGACAGTATAATTGCCATCTTTTAATATTGATTTCTTTTTAATATTAATAACATTACATTTTGATTGTTAGATGATGTAGAACAAATAATATTTTTTACTCTTCAAAATATACTGCATAAAATATTGTCCATCTTGTAAGATCTAATAAAAAAATACAATATTATCAATATTATAAAAATTTAATATTAGAGGATCAAACTCTATCAAAATCATTTAGGTACAGTATTATGTTTGAGATGATGATAGAAAGAGGACGAAAAACATTAGCGGTGTGAGTGAGGAGGTTGTAGACTTCCTAGGAATCTGTTTGGATTTCTAATTTTTTGATGTTCAAGCTGAAGTGCAATTTGAAGGAACTATCGTTCTGCCAAATCCACATTACCCTAATCCCAAGAATATTCCAAAACCTATAATCCAGTTTCCTTCCTCTGATCTGATCACTCCTCCGACTGTTTTTGTGTGAACCATCAGTATTGAGCTTATGCCATCCGATGTTAGCTAGGCTTTTCCTAATGCTGAACCAAAGTATGAGAACCATCATTTATATGATAGTTTCTATCAATGCTTTAAGTCTGGCAAGTGTTGTAAAAATAGCCTGATAAAGGCTTAATATTTCAAAAGAAAAATTTACAAGTCCACATTACTTGAAGTAAGGAGGGAAAGAGATTGTGCAAACAAAGAGTTTTTTAAAGTTAAAGTTCTAATATGAAATTGTGCTTTTACTCTTAATACATATGATATAATAAAGTTTGTTAAGTAATTGTTTTTATTAGAAAGAATGTTTTTCGTGTAGAAATTAAAGTTAATATTATGATTAAAAAAATAAAGTAGGAGGGAAGATAGTGTAATATTTGAACGAAAAGATTATCAAGCATAATTTAGATGAACAAATAATATTGTCAGACTACTAGAGATAAGAGGAATTCAAACTGTACAAACCCTAAAACCGTAAGGATTTAATTTAGATTTTTGTTTATAATAATTTGTGCCTTGTAATTTACTTTTATTTATATTTAAATAATGTAATTTGATTTTAAATTTTAAACTTGAATAAAAATATTTAGAGTAATTCATACTCTCTTTTTTCTGAATAATGTCCAAATAATTGGCATTTCCCCTTATTTTAAAAATCTATATATCCCCCTCCCTTAAAACTAAATGGAAAGATACATTAAGGCTATCATCTTTAAATGCTTTTTCATTAAAGAATTTAGTGAATAGAATAAATATTTAGGAAAATAAGAAATAACTTATGGTATGCCTATAAACTGTTTTCAACTTATTTTCATAAGCTGTCTAGAATAGTTTATGAAAATAAGCTAAAAATAATTTATGTGAAGTTTACGCTTATAAACTTTTTAATTGTAGTAATAACTTATATTTAAGTGTTTATATGATAAACGCTTATTTTATAAACACTTAAATAAGTTATTTATCCAAACATGTCATTAGAAAAGTTAAGAGTGTAAATTTTATTTTGGGAGAAATGCTCAAATTATATAAATTTTTATCTTTTTAATTAAAAAAATCAACTCTATTTTTCTGAAATCAAAAGATGCATTAATTGTACTTTTCTTGTAACAGAAGATAAGTTACAATTAATTCTAGTGTGACTAAAGTGCATATTTCTACTACTTAATTAATTATATAATACAACAAAATACATGTGTATTTGAATTATATAAATCACTTTTCTAAATTTAGAAAATTATAAACTATTGAATTGAAAATTATTAAAAACACATGATGTCAAATTATGTTTTTAAGATCGTAATTTATAAAATAATAGTTTAAAAAAATTTGATTTCAGCAATGGTATGTCTTCCAAATATAATAAACTTAATTATTTAACAAAATTTTTTATTAAATCAAATTCATGATTATAATATAGAATAACATTTTTAAAATTATATTTAAAGAATAGGTTAACCTTTGAAATATTTAATAGTTTTAGTTTTAGAAAAAAATTTTACATATTTTGAAAAATAAAAAAATTATAATTTAAGCATTGGAAGAAAGAGAGAATATATGTTTATTTAAATTAGAAATGAAAAATTAAAATATCCAAGTTGTTGGAAAGTTGAGATATTTAGATTCTAGCACCATCAAAGATGTGTAACAATTAATGAGATGTTTTGCTCTTTTTAGGAAAAAGGACATAAAATGTCACGTGTGCAAATTAAAAATAGACACAAGTGTGTCTCTTTTTAAGTGTGTGTTAAGAAAATAGTTGAGAAAACTTTTAGAGTTTGTTTAATTTGTGAAAATATTTTTTTATTTTTATTTTATTTCTTAAAATATTAAAAATATTTTTTTGATGTTTTTAAATTTAGAATTATTTCAAAAAATACTTTCAAAAAATATTTTTATTAAATTTAACCAAATATATTTTTAAATTTATTTTCTATTTTCAACTTAATTTCAAAAGCTATTCTAGAGAGTTTATAAAAATAATTTAAAAAAATTTATGGACATACTATGAGTTATTTATATAAATTTTGTCAAATATATGCATAAACACTTATACTATAAAATAAATTTAGATAAACTCAAAATAAACTCTTCCAAACATATCTTTAATCTTCTTTTAGTCCCATCCTTGAGAAGTGATGACTAGTTACAAGGATGTGACAACTAGTTAAATGTCAAATTTTTTTTATTAGATTTTATAATTAACTTAATTTAATTTTTTTCTTCTGAGTATAAATGTTTTCTAATTTCTACTACTACTTTTATTTCTTCCCCACTTTCCAGATTTCTTACCATCATTATTCATCCCCTTATCTTATTCTTCATAGATAATTCCTTTTCCTTCTTATTGTTCATCTCTTTTCTCGTTATCAACAAAATGTCACATGAACAAAGGCAAGTGCGAGGTATTTCGTCTTCCAAAGGTACGTAGACTAAGTCAGATGATCTATTGCGAGGTATTTAGTGGTGAAAATTGAAGGCTTAAATAGATCAAATACTCTAATTAATTTTTAAAGCCAAATAAAAAATCTATTAGCAAAAACTCCATTCACTTTCTTATATATATATATATATACACACACACACATATATTTTCAACCTACAGTCCATTAATTATTAATATACTTGCAAGGTTACTTTTCCTTCCTATCTCAAGCTAGAATTGAATGCCAAACCTGCCATTCTACTAATTTATAAACCAACTCCTAGGTGTCAATGTGAGTTAATAGTTTTCGGTGAATGTATAATAAGTCAAAGTTAAGTTGGTAAGCTGTTAACTAATTTGTCATCAATTATAGAGGATTGAATTGAAAAGTTTACAGTCCATTAATTATAGAGAATCAAATTAGAAATTTTACTTATTATTAAAGGAATTCTTTTAAAAGTTTTGTATCAAGGACTAAATTAATTTTTTTACAAGTAATTTTATCTTTTTGGTTTCAAACGTAATTTTTTGTTACAATAACACAATTATTTATTTATATCCATTTTTCCTTTATTTCCTTAATTACTTGATTGTGGAATCATATTTTTTTTAATTCGATCTACCAATATTTGAAAATTTATTATAGTTTTTGACTAATTTGGTTTAATTTAGGTGGAACCACAATTATAAAAATCTCCCAACTGATTTTTTTCATTCACAATATTCAAACTAAAACTTTACTTAAAAAAATAAGCGTCAAATCATTTAAACCAACCAGCATTAATAATTATAAAATCATTTAAAATAATTAGTTCTAATGGCCCTATTTGCTTTTTCAAGTAATAATGTCAAAATGGTCCAAAATTCTGACTAACTTGTTTAGCCTGCCATTTGGGTGGATTTGAGCAGGCAAAACTTAGCTTGTTCAAAAACAGGCGTGGGCCAAATGGACATATTGTTGGCTAGCCGATTTTTTTAATTTTAAATTTATTTTATATATAAAACCTTACTTTTTTATATTTTATATTGCATAACATTATATTCAAAAAATATATAACAAATTTAAGTATGATATTTTTTGTTTTCTTAATTGAATATAAAACTTTTAAATTTATATGTTATATAGTTTATTTAAAAAGTTACTATAAAAAATTAAGATTATTGATATTCCAAAAAAGCGATTATGAAAAATTAAGGTCAATGATTTAAAAATACCAACGAGGCAATATTTATTAAGTATAAACTGTCTTTTAATTAAAATTTTAAAATTTGTTTTACTTAAAAAATTTAATGTTTGATTATTTAAAAGCAAACAATAAAATGGCACGAGGTGCATCCCGTTTAGATCCTCGATCCACAATAGATGAGTTTGGACATTAAAAATGAAACCCATATTGTGCCGTTTTGACATTATTGTTTTTAAGAACAATTTTTGTTTTTAAAAAATTAGAAAACAATAAAACTTATTCGGTATAATGATTTGGAAAGATATATTTTAAAAATATATTGAAATTATTGTTTTTAAATTAAAAAATGGAAATATGTTGTTAAGTGTTTTAAAAGATATAGCCTGAAAATATGGTGAAAAATGCAAGGATATTATTATAATTATATATGTTCATTAATAGTATTTAAATAAATATGATTTACAAAAAAAATCAATATTTCTAGCGTAATTAAGACCGCTGTTATAAATCTAAAAATAAACGATTATTCACTGATCCAAAGGCCATTTTTTTATCTTTTAAATTTTTATATTTATCTAATCTTCGTGAAATTGTTACTTTTGAAATTGTTTCTAGAACAAATTATTCAAATAGTTTTTTATTTTCAAAATAATATTACAAAATCTTTTTTCCAAAACAAACAACCAAAACACATTCAAACGCTCTATTTTTGTACAAATATGTTATGAATATGGTTGTTATGTTTACCCAAAAAAAAAAAAATGATTGTCAGACATATCCCAAATTTTGACCTTAACTCTGCCACTTATCACAAATTTCCAAGCCTGTCATTGTTCATGAACATTTTACCTTCTTTACCATCATTTGTCTGCAATTGTACAGGGAATTATTAATAGTAAAGTCCTAATAATCGTGAATACAGCTAATGATTTTATGGAGACAGACTGTCTTCAAGTGGTGAAGGAATATGTAGACCTTGCCTCTTCCCTTGATGCCTTTTCTTTTGTCTTTTCCAATAGGTTTGTAATGAAGTAACGCATAGCCTGGCAAAAGCTTATTGTTACCAGGAGAATGAGTTCTTGTTAAGTTTGTGTTTAGTTTTACTGTTTTTATAAATAATACTTTGAACAGCATTCACGTAGTTTTAATGCAAAATAACTTTGGAAATTTTTATATTAACGTGATTTTCCTCTTAAAATATGATTTTGAAAAAAATTTTAACTTCTTATTTTTGTAACTTATGATTTGTATAAACCTAAAAGTTTATTTGGTTTGAGTATTTTATGTTATTATTTTTACTGAAAATAAAAAATAAATTTGAAAATGTATTTGATTGATTTTAATGAAAATATTTTTTGAAAACATTTCTTGAAATATATTTAAATCTGAAAACATTAAAAAAATATTTTTAGTGTTTGAAAAAATATATACTAAAAATAAAAATAAAAAATATTTTCATAAACTAAAAAGACTATAAAAGTTTCCTCAATTATTATATTTCCAACTTCTATCTGAAGTGGGCACATAAACTTTCGGGGTTAAGCATTGAAAAAGATTAAGGATGCATTTGGAAGAGTTTATTTTGAGTTTACTTAATTTTATTTTATGTAATAAGTACTTATGCACTTATTTGAGAGAACTTATATAAATAACTTATGACATATCTATAAGTTATTTTTAGTTTATTTTTATAAGTTATTTTATAAGCTCTTAAGGATAGCTTATGAAAATAAGTTAAAATTAACTTATATAAAATTTATCTTTATAAATTTTTTAATTATAAAAATAAATTATATATAAATATTTATTCTATAAATACTTAAATAAACGAATTATCAAAACAGGGCTTAATTAAGCTTCCCCCAACTAGACAGCAAAAATGCATTAAGTGAAATTCAAGTATTAATTCGACACCTTTTTGACCTAGGAATTAGCAAAATATGCGTGTTTCCTTGCTGCCAGCATACAGGAATAATCTTCACTTTTGCTTGCAGTTGCATTCATTGCTAAGGCTATAATAGAACAACTCTGGGCTCGTTCAGTTGGGAAGTGGATTTTTAAAGAGTATAGAAGACTTTTATATCAATGTTGACTATTGTATATCTATTTTTTTTTTTTTAAATTATATTGACATTGATTAATTTGATAATTGTTAAACAAGATTAAATGATCAATAAAATTAAAAAAACATAAAAAAAATGCATAGAAAAAATTTAAACTATTAGATATGACATATCTAATGATCTACGTTAGAGTAGGAGAGGGAATCTTCTTCCCTTGAGTTGAGATTTAAGTCAAATAAATAATGATAAATTATTAATTTAGAACTTACAAGCTTAAATTTATCTTAGTTTAATCTTTAAAAAGATTATGTATTTTAATTTAATCTTTAAACAATCGTGTTTATTTTAATTTAGTCCTTATTTTTGTTAAAGTAACTTTTAAAACAAAAATTTTAAGATTTAACAAAAAGGTAGATTTTTTTTATTTAATAATAAAAGGAATCAAATTGACACCAATCCAACCTTCCAAAGACTAAATTAGTAATTTACTCAATAAATAAATAGTCAATTACACTTTAAAAAATTAATAATTAAGTTATTTTTGGAAAAAAAATTATTACAGACTTTTCTTGTAAGATTAAAAGATGCATTGAATTTTTTTTATAACAAAAACTATAATTCGTTTTTTATCAAAATACTTCATATCTATTATTTATATAAAAATAAATTATTTATAGTTTTTTTAATTTTTTATTAAAAAATTAAATGTATTAATTTATTTCTTAAAAGATAATTTTTTAGGAAGCTAAATTTCAAATTTTTTGTCACCTTCCAAAAAATTAACTAGAAAGACTTAATATTTTAGAAATCAAATTGAGACAATCATATATTTCTGAGGCCAAACAATTCATTTACTCTTCATGTAATATAATTAATATCAAATATATATTTGATTAATATAAAAATATTTACTTTTAAATTTAAATAAATTAAATTTTAAATTTTTAAAACAAAATAAATTTTTAACCCAAAACAAATTATATTAAAACAAAATACATTTTAATATAATTATATTTGATAAAAATATTTTTTTTATCTCCAACGTCTATCTCAAATTTTAAACCTTTTAATAATTTTTTTAGTTTAATTTCATTGCACATATATTTCTATTTTGTTTTAAATTTGTTCTTAAAAGTAATGCTATCCAAAAGATGGACAGAAAATGCTGACCTACACAAACCATGCGTTACACATCATCACTTATGTGTCACCCTGTAGTCATCCGCTTCAGATGAATAAGTGTATTTTAAAATTTATCCCCAACCCTTCGTTTTTTGTTCTGAAGATTAGAATTGAAAGGAAAAAAAAACCCCACGTCATCATCTTCTCCCAGCCAAGCAAGAGAAGCCATTGATAAATCTCTCTCTCTCTCTCTCTCTCTCTCTCTCTCTCTCTCTCTCTCTCTCTCTCTCTCTCTCTCTCTCTCTCTCTCTCTCTCTCTCTCTCTCTCTCTCTCTCTCTCTCTCTCTCTCTCTCTCTCTCTACCTCTCTACTTGCATTTGGTTGGGATGTATATTAAAAAGATAAATGTAAGGTAGTTCATAGCATTATATTAACCAAAAATAGTGTTAAACAAAAAAAGGTCCTTGAACCATATAGCTAACTAGAGGTATTTAAATTCAATTTAATCAAATTTTATGAACTAATTTAATTTAATTCAGTTAAAATCGACTAAAAGCCTAAAAGAGATTAAATAATCAAATTGATTGGATGTATTTTTTTTCAAATTTGATTTAATCAGATCGGATGTTGAAAAAAATTATATTACATATATATAATATATATTTAACATATCTTTTTCTTTTTCGGGCTATGTTTGTGGATGATGGGTGATGTTGGATAGATGAACTTATGTTAGGCGATTTGAAAAGTGTACCATTCACATAAATAATATAGTATAAAAATGAGTAAAAGTGTCTATCTCACGAGGACTAACTCGTTAAGTACTGCAGAAAAATTAAAGGCCGCTCTAAATGTAAATGTAAAGGTAAATTCATGAAACAAAAATATTTTTTTTATATTTTTCACAATTAAACAGAATGCAATCACAAATTCGGATGAAATTAACTTAATTAAAAGACCTAAGGCTACTAATCCCCTTCTCCCGTCCTAAAAGTTGCGAACTCTCCCTAACATCTACAATTCAATTCAATTATATATTTTAATCTTAGGTTTTCTATTGGCTTAAAGTGATTCTCTCGAACCTAAGTTAAGCTACTCAACTCTAACATAATCGCTTATGTGGTTTAAGCCAGATAAATGATAACCTAAATTGATTAAGCAAAGTTAATTAATATCCCTATTAATTAACAAGCAAAACTCTTAAGTTCTACCACTCGCCCTAATTACTCAGTGTTCTACCAACATCTCCCTCACCAAAGTTCGATGAAAGCAACAGACAAATCATAAAGTAGCAAATTTTACAACAAGTACAGTAAATATGAATGAAAGAGATATATTTATTGAATTGAAATCACAAAGTCAGAGAGAAAACAACTCCTAGTTAGAGATTAGGTTCATAGCAACCCTAGAATGAAAAAATCAGTTACTCATAGCTTTAAAACTACAGAAAACAATAAAAAAATGATCAAATTCCATGAATCTAAGGTTGGGTTGACGAAAATCAGGCCTGGAGAGCTTCGGAATGGAATTCCTCCTCTTCCCTTTGCAAAATCGGCGTCCTTTGGCCTTCCCCCAACTCAGAATACCATAAAAATTCTGTTCTTACGCTATTTAAACTAGTGCAGAACACGACCCACCGTTATAGAGATGGAAGGTAGAGAAATGGGCTTAAAAATACTTTGGTGCAGTATCCACTGCTATAACAGTGAATTCCCACCGCTAAAACAGCTCAAAAATCTTCACTTCCAGCAGCCACCGCTATAGCTTGGGAGACAGCAAGCCAATTCTTTTTTTGATACGGTCCATTTTCTTGTACAAGCTTCGCACCAACTCAACCTACAACAAAAATTATGAAACACCAAATATAAGTGGCAAAGAATCATGAAATTACTCAAACTAACTTAAAATCTAAGAAATCATAAATTAATCTAAAACATCAAAACATGAGTTAAGAATTACAAGAATAGATAAGATAGATATCAAAAGAGAAGGTAAATAGTATCCGAAATAGTACTATGTTTGCTTGCCCTCAAGTAAATCAACCCTCACACAGAACAAGGCGTAAAGCAAAAATTAGATAAGCAAATTTACAATCAGGCTTTGAAAGCAATTAAACTAAGCAAGGGAAAAGAGTGGAATATGTAGAGAGAAATAGAATCATCTATTAAAATTCGATCTAGAAAATGCTTTTACCAGAGAATAGCATACTTGCAATAATATTCTGGAGATTTAAATAAAACTCAAAATAAACTTTTTGAAACCTTAGAGACCTCTTAAAGTAAAATACCATCACTTGAATTAATCTTTCTTTTTTATATTTTTACACTCTCAAGGGTTTTCAATCCAAATTCCAAGGATCCAATAAGTAAACCACATAATAGAAGGTGTAACTAAAAAGAGACAGAGTCCGTGCGCCCAATCCACACAGCTCTTCCTACCCATTCACACTAAAGATGAAAACTATGGAGTGAGAGAAATGCTTGTGTGCCTAATCTACACAACACTTCTGTCACGTCCCAAAATTTGAGCACGTGACCGGCACGGAAAGTGAATTTCATTTCACCTCCGTAAGCCTATCTTTCTCTTAATCATCATACAATTCTATTTCATGCAACCAAACCGAATTCTCTATACATACTACAATCATTCACATTACATCACTGAATGAACCTACCCGATTACAGAGATTTCTAGATTTATACAACTTAAAATAAGACTTAACTATTATACCTTTATCCTGAACAAGTGAAAAGGTAATCATGGACTAAGGATCCATAATTCCTTGTTCCGATATTTACCTTCAGCTGTCAACTCTGAAAAAAATATCAATAAGAGGGGTATGAGCAAACCACGTGCCCAGTGAGTAGATAGCACACTATGACAAAAAAATATCATACATCATAATGATAACATACAGCAATCATACGTAAATCGATCATCATATGATATGATATTATTCGTAGTACTTCACGACAATATCCAAATAAATCAAATACATTTCAACATAATTCAAAAGTTCACAACAACAATCGGTGAAATCAATTTCACACAAATTTCCCGTACCAACCGGGTCGTCCAGAATACCTCTGGATCGTTGCCCGCGGCCCCCGCCGCATCCACCCTTATCTCTCCATTTATAATCTCCACCCTTATAACTTCACATAAATTTCTCCATGGGGTGCACCACCATGCCTTTCCTTTCCAGTCAAACACAATCACAATCATATATAAAAACATCCTCAATCATTTACAATTCAAGCCACAACATAATCAATGTGGTTCCAGCAACATAGCATGTATACAACATAACCTATAATATAGAACAATTATTCAACTCAGTTCACATGCCATTCACAATCCATCATATAACCTCCATTCATAGGAAAATAAAAAAATATAATTATATACATTACCAGACACGTTCCACAATTGTTTATGTCTCATCGTTCCACATCATCCTCTTCAAACTTGGATATACAACATATTTCCACTATGATGCAAAAAGTCAATAACAGATATTTAATCATAGCAAGTATTAACCCACTCACCTGGATTTCACACTCTCGGCACTCCCACTTTGCACCTTGACCATTCCTATTATAACCAGACAAAAACCATCAGGGTTACGAAATAGAGAAATTTCCTACCACTACTCTCGACCTTCACTTACTTCTCGAATCATAACTCCTAACTGGTAATAAATATTCAAATGAAACTTATACCATTGGAAACTAGACTTAAAGAGCTTTCCAACGATATAAAGTTTGCCCAAAACGGAGTTCGGATGAAGAAGTTATGGCCGATTGAAAAATAAACTAAAATTTTCCGGTACACCTGGCGCCTGGGCGCCACCTATGGCGCTTGGGCGCCACCCATGCCCGGCGCCTAGGCGCCCCACGTGGCGCCTGGGCGCCATATTAAAATAAAAATTTCTATTCCCACATTTTCTTCACTAATTCAAAAATAAAATTTTTCACATAATTAAATTTTTCACTAAACTTCAAATCAGACTTTAAATATTCATAAAAATTCTTGGGATATTACAACTTCCCTACCCTTTCATTCTCTTAAACTAATTGAAAATAAAGTTTATTGGATGAAAAAGTGTTCGTGTGCCTAATCCACACAACAATGCCTCAACATAAACCATACCTTCAAGCTAGTTAATTATTCTTATTTGTAAAAATAAAACACCAATATTCCTCTTTTTTTTATAATTTATTTTTGAAATTTAGAATGTACACCCCTTATTGAGCTTACTTTTGATTTTGTGAAAGCTTAACTCATGTTAAAGTAACTGTTCTAAGAGTTTCAAAACTTCAAAAAGCTTAAAATGAATGAATGAATCTCCTATTATTCTTAAAAGTAAGGCTAATTATTTATTAAAAGTAATCCCAAAATCATAATTTTAACAAATATTTCAAAATTTTTCACAAAAATATGCAACCATTTCCCTTACAAAGCTCTTAAACAAAAAGTTTGAAAATTTTAAAAATCTGTCATATGTAAAAATCGCTTTACACATAAAACACATTAACAAACAAAAACAGACAGACACAAGACAACAAGCAACACAATCACAAACAAATAACAAACTTCTCTCCCCAAAACTTAAAGTTGATAGTGTCCTCACTGTCCCATATCAACACAACAGAGGAAAAGAAGCATACCAATAACACAACAACTACAACAAGAAATACCACAGATAAAAAAATAATAATAAAAACAAAACAAAACAATAAAAACTAAAAAGGCAATAAAACTTAGGTTGCCTCCCAAGAGCGTTAAGTTTATAGTCTTCAGTCAGACTTTATCAAGGCGCCTATGCTCAAGGTGGATCTTCCAATTTTTGTTGCTTCTTGAATGCCTTCAGCTGAGTTAAAACATTGTTTCAATGTTAGAAGGTTTGAATTTATGGGGATCATCATGAATTTGGCTTAAACCTCTGAAATTTCAAAAATTCCCCTTGTTCTTTTTCCCACATCTTCAGCATCCTCCAAACAACCTTTACGCATCTTATTATGAAAACACCCATGAGATTCCTCATCAATCATCCTCAAGAAGTAACATTCCTCTAGGTCATCAGGAGCTTTCATTACCTTATTCATGTTAAAGGTAATGAAAGCTCCTGATGACCTAGAGGAATATCTATCAAAGTTTATGAATATCTATCAAAGTACTTTCGGTAGCTAGAAAAGGCCTTCCCAAAATGATTTTGATCTCCTTGTCTTCCTCATAATCCATGATAATAAAATCCGTTGGAAAAATCAATTTGTCCACCTTGATAAGTATATCCTCAATGATTCCATTAGGATAGCACATCGAACAGTTAGCTAGCTGAAGTGTCACTGTGGTAGGCCGAGCATTTCCCAAACTCAGTTTCTTGAAGATAAAGAGTGGCATCAGATTGACACTTGCTCCTAGATCACACAATGCTTTTCTGGCAAAATTTTTTCCAATGTTGCATGGGATCACAAAGCTACCCTGATATTTCATTTTGCTAGGCAACTTCTTTTGGAGGATGGCACTATACTCTTGAGTCATAGCAACAGTCTCAAACTCACACAAGTATCTCTTTCTTGATGAAGCATCCCTCAAAAAATTTTCATAACTAGGCATTTGTTTCAATGCCTTCACGAATTGGATGTTGATATGAAGTTGCTTCAAGATCTCCAAGAATTTTCTATATTGCAGGTCCAGATTGAGCTTTTTCTGCCTTTGAGGATAAGGTAGTGGTGGAATAAATTTTCAGCTCTCATGTATCTTACTGTATTCTCACCCTTAGCTTTAGCATCTGAAGCCTCTACCTTTTTAGTTGCCTTCTCTTGAGGCTTGGCAATTTCTTCATTCTCTTCTACACTGATCACCCCTTTCTTCTTGTCATATGATTTGACCACATCAAGGAGCTCCTTTCCACTCTTTAAGGTAATGGCATTACAGTAATCTTTCCCCTCCCTTCTTGGGTTATTTTCAGTGTCACTGGGGAGATTACCTTGTGGTCTATTGTTCAGAGCAAGTTCCAGTTAACCCATATGAGTTTCTAAGTTCTTAATTGCCATATTCTAAGTCTGAAACATTGACTCACTTCTTTTCATAAATTTCATAAACATCTCCTCCATTGATGGTTTCTTCTCCACTTGAGGTGGTGGAGCTCTATTTTGAGTATGGTAGTTATTCTAGATGCTGAATCCAAGAGATTGAGAAGGCCTACCAGAAGATGAGGAAGTTGTGGGGTTTAGACAGTGATTATTGCTCTATGAAAATTTTGGATGATTCCTTTGAACATTACCCATGTAATTTAGTTGCTCAATAACAGTCGATTCATCACAACACCCATTCATATAGGCACCACCACAAAAATCACAACTAGCCTTTGGAGTGACTACTACATTTACTCACATTCCTTGTTGCCTGGAGTACAACATGTCGACTTTCTTGGCTAGTGCTTCATTCTGAGCCAACAGAGCATTAAAGGTATCTAGCTCTATAACTCCCCTCCTTGACACATTTTTGGTTCAGCTAGAAGCAATCTGACTTACTCCCATGGTCTCTATAATCTCTTGAGCTTGTCTGATTAGTTTAGCCATCAAAACACCACTAGCTGCAGTGCCCAAATTATCTAAGAAGAAGAGCATCATCACTCACCCCATTCATCTTAACCATGTTATAGATATCTAAGAAGTTTATGATGTGGTTATTTGGTTTCTCCGTAGGACTTCCCTCAAACTGGTTTTGTTGAACCAAATTCATCAAAACGACCATTGTTTCAAAGTCGTTGGCGCCCAGTGGAGGTTTCACTATACTGGATGCGTGTCTAGCCTCAGTGGGTGAAGCATAGTCCCACACAAGTCTATTTTCATCATTATGCTTGTTTCTAGCACCATTGCCCCCATTGTTTCCGTTATTATCTACCATTTCTTCTTTTTTTTAGAGCAACTGATCTTTTTTGAATTTTTCTTTCTCTTGCTTCTTTTCTGGCTCTCTTTGCAAGTTTCTTGATCTCAGGTTCGTACAGGAGTTTAGAAGGATCAAGAGTACCTCACATGCACAGCAGAAATAACTAGTCAGAAGCGACAAAAAGAAATTAGAAAAACAACTTTAAAAGGAAAAATGACTACTTAAACTAAAACAAACAAAACAAAAGACTCAAACGAAGTAAAACAAAACAAAACAAATGCTTAATCTAACACTTTTAAATTCCTTAGAATATTAGCTAAAGCCGCTAGTCCCTAGCAACGATGCCAAAAACTTGTTAGGCGATTTAGCAAGTGCACCAGTCGCACAAGTAATATAGTGTAAAAATGAGTAAAAGTGTTGATCCCACGAGGACTAACTCGTTAAGTACTCCAGAAATTTAAATTAGTCAGACAACCAATTTTGGATTAACGATCGCTCTAAATGTAAATGTAAAGGTAAATTCATGAAACAAAATATTTCTTTTTGTATTTTTCGCAATTAAATAGAATGCAATCACAAATTCGGATGAAATTAACTTAATTAAAAGACCTAGGGCTGCTAATCCCTTTATGTCCTAAGAGTTGCGAACTCTCTCATTCAATTCAATTATATACTTTAATCTTAAGTTTTCTATTGGGTTAAAATGATTTTCCTAAACCTAAGTTAAGCTACTCAACTCTAATATAATCCCTTATGTGAGTTTAAGCTGGATAAATGATAATCTAAATTGATTAAGCGAGGTTAATTAATATCCTATGGATATTAATTAACAAGCAAAACCCCTAAGTTATACCACTCACCCTAATCACTCAGTGTTCTACCAACATTTCCCTCACCAAAGTTCGATGAAAGCAACAGACAAATCATAAAGTGGCCAATTTTACAACAAGTACAGTAAATGTAAATGAAAGTAATATATTTATTGAATTAAAATCACAAAGTCAGAGAGAAAACGACTCTTAATCAGAGATTAGGTTCATAGCAATCATAGAATGAGAAAATTAGCCACTCATAGCCCTAAAACTTCAAAAAACAATAAAAGATTGATCAAACTCCATGAATTTGAGGTTGGGTTGAAGGAAATCGGGCTCGGAGAGCTTTGGAATGGGATTCCTCCTTTTCCCTCTGTAAAATCGACGTCCTCTGGCCTTTCCCCAACTCAGAATGCTCTAAAAATTATATTCTTACGCTATTTAAACTAGTGCAGAACGTGATCTACCGCTATAGCGGTGACTACCCACCGCTATAGCGGTGGAAGGTAGAGAAATGAGCTTAAAAACACTTTGGTGCAGTATCCACCATTATAGCAGTGGAAGGTAGAGAAAAGAGCTCAAAAATCTTCACTTCCAGCAACCACCGCTATAGCTGTGGAATAAATTGCTATAGTTGTGGGAGGCAGCAAGCCAATTCTTTTTTTGATATCGTCCATTTTTTTGCACAAGCTTCGCACCAACCCAACCTACAACAAAGACAACGAAACATATAAGTGGTAAAGAATCATAAAATTACTCAAACTAACCTAAAATCTAAGAAATTATAAAGTAATCTAAAACACCAAAACATGAGTTAAGGATTGCAAGAATAGACAAGATAGATATCAAAACAGAAGGTAAATAACACCCGAAATAGTGCTATGTTGAGAGTTTAACAACTGATGATTGAATATTGATTATGTCATAATATTGGACATGATTTGATTTTATGTATTATATTATGATGTTGGATAAGTGTAATTTTTATTATTAAAAATGTCTATTTTTATTATTGAGATTAAAAAAATATAAAAGTATAATTTCCAATTTTAAAAAATTTTGAACACCATTTAAAAAAATAAAAAAATCGACCATTTAATCTAATCTAAGCAAATTATAGCAGGATGAATTAATTTAATTTTATATAAAATGATGAAATTAATTAAATAATTTTTTTTCCATTCAGTTACATCAAATTAATTGGTTAAAATAATCAAATCAATTCAATATAAATCGATGAACACTGGTTTGTGCTGGGCTAAAAAAAATTTCAATCCACATTTAAACAGAATTTGCTTGAAAAAATTATAACATGACAAAGTTAGGATCGAACTAACTGTTATTGGCAGACTTCTATTTCCAATTTACCATGTGCCATTTGCCAAATGGTCTCAAATTACAATATTACCCTTCTCTATAAGTGATACTATTACTCCCCATCCCTCTAATTTGAAATCTCGTCTTTGATACATTCCTATTTCAGCCTCAAGTCAAAGTGCAAAGTCAACATCTCACGACCTAAGTTGACTTTGTTATCTCTTAGGCTACTAACTTCAATTAAGGGAATTGGGGTGTATATGTAAGGCAATGGGTAAATTTGTCATTTCCATTATTTAGCAACTACACATGTATATAAAACATGTATTGCAAGTGGCAGTTTATAAATGCAAAAACTATTTCTTTTAAAAATTACTAAGAATTTTAAGAGAGTAAATTTCAGTCATTAAAATTAAAAAAAAATCAACACAATAACATTTTTTTCAGAATTACATGAATTTTGATTCCTTTAAATATACGTAGATAAAAGAATTACAAAATTCTTTTATCAAATGTTATGATATGCTGAACATGTTTTGCACAAGTGAGAGGTGTCAGCATTTGTGGTGCCAACTATACTCTATAGTTGGTGCCATAGCTGTTGGATGTTCTTAAATCTAACGGCAATCATTTGTTTTATTTTTTTATTTTTTATTTTTTATGTGTGATCCTAGCTGTTTAATTTTTTTTATTTAACCGTTTATCAATTGACATGTGTCCCTTTCTTCTTTCTTTACTTTATCCTAATCATTTTCTTTAAATCTTGAAGTTTCAGCATTGTCTTAACAATTATTAGAAGAGAAAAAAAGTTTTTTTAAAAAAATTTAACACCCGATTTAATCTCACAGTTGCATTTTAATCTCAATCACCTTAACTGATTTTTTTTTTTAAAATTATAGCCTCCACTTTGATAAATTATTTCTTTACTCTATATTATGATATGCCTTCCCTTTTTTCTTTAGCTACAGTATGCCTTTTATTTTTTTAAGTTTTTGAAAAAAAAAGGCATATTGTAACTAAATTTTAAAAAAAAAAACTTAAAAATATGCCTTTTTCTTTTCAAAAACTTAAAAAAAAAGTTACAATATGCCTCTTTTTTTTTTAAAAAAGGGCATACTATAGCTAAAAAAAAAAAGAAGGCATGTCATAAAACAGAACAAGGAAATAATTTATCAGATTGGATTTATCAGATTGGAGACTATAAATTTTTTTTTAAAAAAAAAACTAAATTAGTTACACTACAAGAAATCAATTGATTAGCGACGGAAAAATCCGTCGCTAAAGTAATGAAATTCCGTCGCAAACGGGTTTGCGACGGATTTTGTGACGGAAAAACATCCATCGCTAAAATGTCCATCGCAAATTATTTGTGACGGAATTGTGTCCGTCAGAGAATTAGTGGCGGAATTTTTCCGTCGCAAATTTGGAAATCCGTCGCAAATAAATTTTAAGAATTTGCGACGGAAAACTTTTCGTCACAAATTTGTGACGGATATTTCCATCACAAAATCCGTCGCTAATTTGTGACGGATTGTTCCATCACTAAATCCGTCGCAAATGCGTCGCTAAATTTTGTGTTTTTTGCCACGGAAAAATCCGTCGCTAATTCCTTCGCAAATTTTTAGATAGATTTTTTTATATATTTAACAGTAACAATAATTACAAACATAAATTGAACCTGTGAATATACATTAATATAGCAAAGAAACTTCAGCCAGCATTTACAACAAAAAAACTTTACATATTATATACATAATTCTTCATGATCCATCATCATCATGAGATACAAAATTATAACAAAATATAATCATCATCCATCATCATTTACAATAAAATACAAGTTACTATAAATAAACTAGTCAATGGGGTGATCCGGGGGCTGTGTCTCATCATCCTCAGTAGGAGTATCCATCTGCCTGCCAACTGAATTGATGAAGCGGTCCATCATTGCACGCATCTCATTGATGACAGTTGCCTGACTCTGCAACATCTGTGTCTGGGCATCAATCTTCTCTTTCTGACTGTTGATTTCATCCTTATGAGCCCTAAGCTCATCCATCATAGGCTCCATCCGACGTTGTAATTCTTCCTCAAAGTCAGGATGAAGACCTGATAACGGGGCAACATAGGAACTAGAGCAACATATCTCACGTGCCTCTGACCCTATGCCAAATATGCGCCCCTTCTTGTTCTTTCCTCCTACTGCTTGAAGCCATAGCTCTGCATCGGCAACATCATCATCATGTTGTTCGCTACCCCCACCTATTACTGACGATTGCGATGATTTCAATCTAGTATATTCCTCATGTTAAATATTTATAACCATATAATTTATATTGTTAATTATATAGTTAAGAAAATTAATATAAAAAATAGAAGATTTCAAAATACTCACATAGACTTCTCGCGATCGCACATCAACGAAATCTCCGTTGTCCCTCTTCTTGTGGGTGCGTATAAACAAATCTATCAAGCTAGGCTTTCTTCCACTTTGACACTCCTACATATTATAGTGAATATTATATAATTTCAAGATGATTATCTAATTCAAAAAAAAAGTAAGTAAAATAAAAGAAGTCTAGATAAGATATTACCAGCCGACGCATATGCTCAGAGGAAGGAATGCTGCCTCCAGTGTGTAATGTGCCCCCAGTACTAGACGCCCTGTTTCTACGTGCCTTCTCACACTTATCCTTGTAATCATCTTGCTCCCATGCCTGAATTAACTGCTGCATGATTTCCTCGCTAATCCATTTAGGCCGAGGATGAGATCGATATTCACTCCGGATGCGACACATCATGTTGCGTAATATGTATCCGCACTTCTTGTTCCAATTCTTTTTTATCTGAGAATCATGTTCAGGCAACCACTTGTAATGTTTCTGTACAAAGTAAACAAAAGTTAATATTTTTAAGTAAAAATAACAAAAAAGTCAGTCAAAACCAAAATTTACCGTCCATTCCTGAAACCATAACTTCCACAATTCCGGAGGAGTAGTCTTAAAGTTGTATGCCGATGCCTCATACTTTCCCTGTATGATCGGGGAAATTTCTCGTATGGTGTCAACAACTGGATAAAAACTGTGCAATTTTGAAAATATAAGTCTTAGTACTTAAAAACAAAAATTTAACAAACAAAAGAATTTAAGTATAACTCACGTATCCTTATCAGGGCGTATCCAACGTCGACCGTCAGTGGGATCAGTCCCGCTAGGATGGTGACTCGACTGATTACTAGCAGGGGTAGGTGGCTCCTCAGCAGATGATGGTGACTCGACTGATTACTAGCAGGGGTAGGTGGCTCCTCAGCAGATGAAGGGTGTGTGGATGGTGTTTGAGTTGAAAGTACACGCTCTGAGGATGTGCTTGGCCTAGTTGACTGTGGAGGAGATGGGACTGGTTCAAGTGAACCAGAATTTTCTGGTTCAAGTGAACCAGAATTTTCTGGTTCAAGTGAACCAGAATTTTCTGGTTCACCGTGAACCAGAATTTTCTGGTTCAAGTGAACCAGAAATTTTCTGGTTCAAGTGAACCAGAAATTTTCTGGTTCACCGTGAACCAGAAATTTTCTGGTTCAAGTGAACCAGAAATTTTCTGGTTCAAGTGAACCAGAAATTTTCTGGTTCACGCAGCCGTGAACCAGAAATTTTCTGGTTCACGCAGCCGTGAACCAGAAAACTGGTTCACGCAGGCGTGAACCAGAAAACTGGTTCACGCAGCCGTGAACCAGAATTCTGGTTCACGCAGCCGTGAACCAGAATTCTGGTTCACGCAGCCGTGAACCAGAATTCTGGTTCACGCAGGCGTGAACCAGATGCGTGAACCAGATCTGGTTCACGCCTGGTCGTGAACCATGAACCAGTTGCTGGTTCACGATCTCGTGAACCACATTGTGGTTCAGACCGTGAACCAAGCTTCATGAATGCTAGATCATCAGAGGGGGACTCACCGAACACTTCAACTGGCTGTGGATGCTTGACTCAGACTATGCGTGTGTGGGCAAAAGGGATGGTGCGTTTCTGGGGCTCTGGGCAGAGAAGGTAATGGCAATTGGTAAAGTTAAAAAATATATTATATTTACAAATAAAAACTATATATAAATATTAGACTAATTAAATTAAAAGTTTAATTTTATTTTAAAATAAATTTTTAAGAGGTATAATTTTTAGAAAAAAATATATTTGTGACATGTGGATGTAGATGAAACTAAATGTGGTCTTACAATATAAAAAAGATAAAAGAAATTTTTTTCAAAGGATCTAAGTGAATAAAATCAAAAGTTTGTAAGAATAGCTATAATTTTAGAATAAAATATATCTGTGACCTACAGACCTAGATGAAACTAGGTGTGATCTTAGAACATGAGAAAGATAAAGTAAAAATTATTACCAATGACTTAAGTGAATAAAATCAAAAGTTTGTAGTAATAGCTATAATTTTAAAACAAAATATATTTGTGACCTATATACCTACATGAACCTAAATATGGTCTTAGAACATGAAAAAGAATAAGGAATAAATTTTTATCAAAGACCTATATGAATAATATGAGAAGTTGGAGGGAGAGAGTAAAATTTCTGAAAATGTTAGACAAATAAACAAAAAAATTAAGTTTCTTTTAAATAAATGACTATAAATATTAATGATACATTAAAAAGTTAAAAAAAAATTTAACTAGTGTTTGCGACAGAATTTTGCGACGGATTATTTCGTCGCAAAACAAAAAAAAAGTTTGTGACGGATTTCTGATACGGACAATTCCGTCGCTAATATTAGTGACGGAAATTTAATTAGCGACGGAATTTTTCTATCGCAAATTCCGTCACAAATTCCTTATATTACAATTTTAAATCAGCGATGGAAATTGCGACAGATTTGCGACGGAATTTGTGACGGAAATTTTCCGTCGCTAAATTCCGTCGCTAATAATGGGTTTTCTAGTAGTGTTAAGGGTGATTGAGATTAAAATAAGACTGTAAGATTCAATTAGACGATAAAGTTTTTTTCATAAACTTTTTTTTTCTCTTCTAGTTAATGTTATTAGAACCGACCTGATCATTGATTCGGGTTGGCTTCCAGATCACCTGATCATTGGTTCAAATGTCAAGTCACCGAGTCAATTGTTTATATAACTAAATAAATAAATATATATATATATATACCTATATATATATATATATATATATACCTATATATATTTACAAAAAAAGTAAAAATAAGTAAAATAAATAATTTATATGTAAATTTTACTCTTTAAAATCATAAATATTCATAATAATTCATAAATATAAATAATTATATATATATATATATATATATATATATATATATATATATATATATATATATTTTATGTTGATAAATTTAAAATTAATCTTTATTTTTTATTACAACAATTATTATTATTATATATATATTTTTATATTAAATATAAAAATAAAATAAATATTTTTTATTCAAATTTTTAAATGAGATGGTCAATTATTTATGTATCATAATATAAACACCAACATCTCAATTTCCAATCCCCCATTTAATTTTCATTAGTACTTTAAAATTTTATTGCATTAAATTTTTAGTGTTTTCTCATCCCTCATTAGTGCTTTAATTTTCTTCTCGGTGTCCAAGACCTTATCTTCACTCAACGCATTGTCTCATCATTGCTCTCTCCAAGTAAATGTCTCGGGTCTCTCCAAGTCTTCCAAGTTCAAGTGCTTTCTCTCCATCCAAGTCTGACTCTTCAAGACTCAAGTTCAAGTGGTTTCTCTCTTTCCAAGTTTAGTGCTCTCTGGCTTTCTCCAAGTCTCAAGCCTCTCGTCTTCCTCTTCTCTTCGATCTGCAATCTTTGCTTGTTGTCGATCTTTGTCGCCATTTAGATTTGGTAATCCTCAGCAATCCCCGTCAACAACTAAACCATCTTTTCTTCTTCTTCTTCTTCTTTCATCGGATTCACCAAAATTGGTCCGATTTTTCTAATTATTGACCAGATAGTTAATATTAAAAAAAAAGGAGAGGTGGGTTAATTCGGTCGATGAGTTAGTCGACCGGCTAAGACCCAGCCAGTTCACTTGCAGGTCGGTCTAAAACAGTGATTCAGACCAGTTCAGCTCATGGGTCGCTAAGTTTTGGGTCAAACTGTCAGTTTGATCCATTTTAGTTCTTATTACACTGTTTTTAGTGATTGTTAAAACAGTGTTAGAGCTTCAAAACTTAAGGAAAATGATTAGCATAATGTAAAAAAAGAAAAAAGGGACACATATTAGTTGAAGGACGACTAGATGAAAAAAACTTGAATGACTATGATCACACATAAAAAAAATTTGAAACAAATGATTGATGTTGGATTTAAGAAAATCCAACAGTTATGGCGCCAACTATAGAGTGTAGTTGGTGCCACAAATGTAAACACCCTAGGTTTTGCACACAGACCAATTTTTTGAACCGAACCTTGGTTTTCAAATACAGTCCTTTCCATTTTAAAAGTTTTTTTCTCTCACTCTAAATTCTTCTTTTTTAGCATGTTCTCCACACGTACCAATTTTATTTTTCTATTTCACCATGTGCATTGCATTTTGAATGTGATATTTAGTTCCAAACATTTTTTGGTAGTAAAGTATTCCAAACATGGTGGTATCATTTTCCTTTTTTGACACTAAATTAGAGGTTTGGTTTAACTTTTTCACCAAATGAGAGAAAACACACACACACATGTATATATAACTTTTTTGTTTCTACTTTTTGGGCTGGGTTCACTTTTTTTGTTTGGTCCAAGGCTCATCTGTTTTCGAAAACAAACAAATTTGGCTTAGACAAAATATTGGTTCATGGCATTGGGGTTTTTTTTTGGGTTTTTGGTGTTTTTCTTTGGGCTCGCTTATCTTGGGCATCAACTAATTGGGTCTATCCTGTTTTGTTTTATTGGTTGATTTTATTATGGGTCTAGTTTTTTAAACTATCTTTCTATTTTTAATTTTTTGTATTTATAAAACTTCGAAAAGATAGATTTTCCTTAATTTCTCTAATTTTAACTATTTTATTTTAGCATTTTGCTCGGACAAAATACGATATGCACAAGCAACACTTCCATCATGTTCCGACTCACATTAGATGTTGAGATATTGAATCAAAATCAAAATATTGAGATATTGAATCAAATCTCAATTAATATACTTACATATATAATTCACTGCAATTAGATTAAATTATTCATTTAATCCTTGAACTATAATTTTCTCAATATGGTCATAGAAATATCAAATATTTAAATTTATTTGTTAAAATATTATATTTGTTTTATTTGATTATTTTTATTATTACATCACAAAATTACCTTTCAAAAATTGTATATTTTTTATTCTTGTTGTCGTTAAATTAAAGTCACTTTGACAAGTAAAAAATCAAATTGAGATGAGTACAGTTTTCAAAGATTAAATCAAGATGTTTAATTAATCTTTCGTAAATTAAATAAAAATAATTGCAATATTTTATGAATCAAATTGGTAATTTAATTACTCTAAATTTCAATTAAATACATAAACAACTCCATATATGCAAAATACATACAAAGATTGAATAAGCAGTAAGAAAATATTAAATTAACAGCCTCTAATTATCTGTGGCAATGACTTCTTGTGTCCATGCATGGCAAGGAGTAATTGTTAAATGTTGTTTCATTTTTTCCATCTACCAAAAGTTGGAATGTCTCTTATAATTCCTTGTAATGTGTAGGTTAGGTTGGATGGGATGTCAACCATATTATCACTAATAACATTTTTTTTAAGGAAAAATATACTTTACTCTCATGAAGTTTGTTTTATGCCAAGAAAAACTCTCATAAAATTTAAAACTAAGCAAAAGACCCTTACAAACTTTTATATTGTGTCAAAAATCACATACTGGTTAGTTGACTGTTAGTCAACTGACAGTCAATGCTGACATGGACACTGAAGTGCCAAGTCAACAGATAATTCATAAAAGAAGGAAGAACTCTCCACTATCTAGCCACTGATACACATTCAACATATATTTACGAAATTTAATATATATATATAGAAACCTTTGTTACTGTATTCTAAATTCAAAACAATATACACCAATTATTATATCTTATAAAACAATAACAATCTTATAATAAGAAAATATGCTATTATTTTACATAACTCATTTTAAATTATATAAAAATTAAATTTTTTTAATAACAAATCTTATAATATAAATTTTATTTTTATTAAGTAAAATAATTATAAAAATATAGTGTACATATTAAAACTATTTTTTAATATAAGATTTGATATTATAATTTTTAGTAATAATTAAATTTTATAATATCAAATCTTATATTAAAGTTTTATATTATAATGCCAAATCATTTTAAATTATATTAAAAATTAATTATTATTAAAAAATATAATTTGAAATCTGATATGAAAAAATAATTTTGTTATGCATAGTATATTTTTATAATTATTTTTTAATATAAATTTTATTTTTATTAAGTATAAATAATAATTAAATTTATATTATAAGATTTGTTATTAAAATTTTTAAATTTTTATATAATTTAAAATGTGTTATGTAAAATAATAGCACATTTTTTTATTATAAGATTTGTTATTTTTTATAAGATATAATAGTTGGTGTATATTGTTTTTAATTTTGAATATAATAACATATGTTTCTATATATATATATATATATATATATATATATATATATATATTAAATTTCGCAAATATATGTTGAATGTGCATCAGTGGCTAGATGATGGCGAGCTCTTCCGCTCTTTTATTCAAGTCAAGTTCGAATCTTGCTATGCATGCGTTACTTTGATATTTTTCAAAGCTAAGCATATGCCACGTGTCGTAATTCTATTTGATATGGTGATTGAGTGGAAGAGGATTGATGTAGCACATGAATCATCTGCTAATATGACGCTTCAGTATCCATGTCAGCATTGATCGTCAGTTGACTAACGGTCAACTAACTGACAGGTAATTTTTGGCACAATATGAAAGTTCATAGGGGACTTTTGCTTAGTTTTAAACTTCATGGGAATTTTTTGCACATAAAACAAACTTTATGGGGGTAAAGTACATTCCCCCCCTTTTTTTTACAATTTTTGTATTAATTTTGTAGTTATGCCTTAATTTAAAATAGTGAAATACAAATTTTTTACTTATTTACTAAAATATTAATAATATTATTATTATTATTTAATTACTAATACTATAATTATATAATAAATATTTCCTAAACAAGTCGGTGGGTTGTTCTAATGTGCGTAAAAAAATTTTCATAATGCAAAAGCGATATAATTTTCCGTTACTTGAGGAATTAATGGTAATGGAAATTATTCACCGAGCTAGTAGGTAGCTTAAACGGTGTGAAATTTAGGTTTAATGGGTTAGGAATCAGCCCTCTTGTAATTAAAAAAAAATACAAATTCAAAATGTCCTATTTGATTTACTAAACAAATTATATTCTTAATTATTTATCATTGGCTAGTTGTAGTGATAACAATTATTTAAACTAAGAATGTCAATAATTTCTGAAGACGTTAATTTAAAGAAGATTTTAATATTTACATTTATTAAATTCAAAAGAAGTTAGACCTAAGAAATATTTTTTTTAAAAAAAAACACACAATCATAATTAAGGCAAAAAGCTCTACTTTTCTGTGATAGTTGTTGATCAAAGCTTAATGGTACGGTCGTTTCTCTAGCAAAATGGATGGAAAAAATCAGCTTTAAATGGAAAAGAAAAGATAGGACACTTCTGCCTTCCTTCATCTTTTACAGCATAAATTAGAAAAAGAACTAGCAAATGAAACACAAATTGAACATAAACAAGAAGAACAAGGAGAAGCAGCGCGATTATAAGTATAAATTCATTCTCACTCTCTCAATCAAATGAAACAAAAAAAAGAAAAAAAAATTGAAATACACCCATAAAACTTCAACATTCCGGAGAAGAAAGTTGCACTAGAGGGAGAAAGAATGGTATGGCTTTGACGCCGCCAACAAATAGGTTTGACGCCATTGAAAAGCTTTAACACTGTCAAAGAAGAATGAGAGTTTGGCAAGACGAAGAGACAACAGAGACTTCAATGCTATCGAAGAAGAAATTGACTAAGAAGGAGATGGAGAGTGATAAAGAAGCCTAGATAAAGAGAGAACGACTGAGAAGGAGAGTTGAGAAAACAATTGAGAAGACAGGAAGATTCTTCTAGAGTGTTAATATTTTTCTTTTTATTATATTTTATTATTCTTCTTTTTAAAAAAATTAATTGAGGGGTAATTTCGTACACTATAACAATCACCTCGTATATCTATAGAAGAGTCAGTCAAAAATATGAGGATTGCAGTAAGAAAAAATGTTTTCCTACTGATTTTTTATTGAATAATTTCAGTCGGTAAATCAACAGTCACTAATTGATTTTCGACTGATTTCCTACTTAAAAATAAATCTTACTACTCTTTTGTTATTGATTTTCAATCAAAAAATTTTAATACCACTTCACCTCTCATCTGCCACTGCCCCATAACATTGTTGATATATATATATATATATACAAGACATAGATATAAATATTATATTATATATATATATATAAATATATATGAGATATATATAAATATATCGTATATATATATATATATATATATATAAGTCAAGCCATATGCTGCTCGTCACTTCGTCGAGCCACATGTGGTTTGACATTTTTAAAAATTTTATCCTATTTTTTTAAAATTTTGTCCTCTGCTATGAAACATCAGTGATTTTTTAAATGAATTTGAATTAATGTAAAATTTTTATTTATTGAAAGGAAAATTTATTTGGTTGCTAGGTAAGAAAAGAAAAAAGAAAATAATGAAATTCATGATTTATGTAAAATTTTTATTAGTCAAGAAATATAAATTTACATATTTTCTGAATTGTATATTTTACATTGAAAATAAAACAATAAATTTACAAATTTTCATACAAAATAATTTAATCTTCGTCTTCATCTTGTAATACTTGCTTTTCATCTTGTATGTCTTCTTTCTTCTTTGCAGCATTTCAGGGAAAGAAATAGAAATTTAAAGGGTTCATCTTCTTGTAAAAAATCAAATATAACTCGTAACCTTGAAAAAGAAAGAGAAGAAAGATGGAGATAATGAAATTGGATAAGAACAGTTTGATTACCTAGGTCATTAAGTTGAAGAAGAAATTGTAATAACCGTCGTTCTGTATTATTGGTAAGTCAAAATTGAAAAATATTTAAAAAATTAAAGTAACAAGGATATTGAGAAGAGAATTAATTTGATTAAAGGTATGTTGAGTTTTTACCTGTATATCAAACAAAATCAAAACTGACATTTAGTATTGTCATGCCATACACTGCAATATGAAAAGAAAACAAATTGTTAAAACTAAAAAAATAAAATAAAATGCTAAAGTAGAAGAAGACAAGACAAGACAAAGTAGAAATTAGGATGAATGGAAGACGAAGATAGAAAAAGAAAAAGAAAGTGAATCAGAGAAGAAGAAAGGATTGTTAAATAAAGATAATTTGCAGGAATGAAATGTATTATTATATTTCTTGTTTATTTTGGTCTGGGACCCTTAGGCGGGACCAGGTAGACAAGAAATTCTCTCTAACAGGCTTGATTGGCTATGCACATAGAAACATTATTGCATTTTAATAATTGACTATTGCTATCCAAGTGGGAGAATTGTTGAAATTTTAATATAATATATATATCCTATTTTGGATTAGCATTAATCAATTATTAAATATCATTATCATATTAACTATATTATTCTAATATATAGCATTTAATATATGAATATTGTAATTGGGCTTATATATTGTGAATGGCCCGTGATGGGTTGGGCCAATCACATAGCCTGTTGAGAAGTCCCTGCTCTCGTCTGATATTAAATAGGCTGACATCCCATTAATCAGACTAACACTAGACAGAACTTATCAGACAGAGAGTAGTACCACTCTCACACAACCCTAAGAAAAATTCCCTCTGTTCTACTGTTGGAGATGGATAGCGCAGTAATGCCAGGTACATGTTCTGTTCATCCCTTTTATGTTCTGTTAATTAATATGCTACAGTTTGTACCTACACCGATCTAGGATTAGAAAATTAATCCTGTTAATTCCTTCAATGGTATCAGAGCCTGGTTGGTAGTACAATCTATGGCTATTAATTAGCAATTTAAATCTGATTTTCGAAATTCCCTAAAACCCAAATTTTAAAACAAATTTCGTTTGCCCTAATTTGTTAGGTTAATCTTAAAATTGTTTTAGGGCTTTGATTCAAAACATTTATACGAATCATATACGTGAAAATCAGAGGGTTTGAACAACGTTTGAACAAGGCTTTGATTCAAAATAATTTGTTAGGTTAATCTTAAAATTGTTTTAGGGCTTTGATTCAAAAAATTGTTTTAGGGCTTTGATTCAAAACATTTCCCTAAAGTTTTTTTCGATTTTGATTTCTCCCAAAATAACCAATGTTTTTCGAAATTCATTTGGGGCTTCTAACATATGTTATCATTCGAACAACATACTCTGAACCGAGGCGTTTTCATCGAGGGATTTGAGAGATCCAAACTTTTTTAAAAATCGGTTTTCTCCCAAATTTTCGAAAATGGTTTCTCCAAAACCACCCTCTATTTTTCAAAATTGATTGAGAGCTTCTCTTTTGCGCATGATTTCAAACAAAAACCCTAAAGAAACTCAGTTTTTCATGGCCGGATGTGGGAGAACCAACCGGGTCGAGCTCGCGGGTCGCGCGACCCGGTTTGCAGTGAATCGGGCGAAGGGGATGACCTCCTCTGTCGACGCCCACGCGCGGGCTTGGCGCGTGTGGGCGCGTGCAGCATCTTCCAGGCCCCAAAATTTTTTAATTTTTTTTTGAAAAATTAAATAATTACATAATATTATTTTTGACAATTTTTGGAAAATTTTTCGGGACCCCTAAGTATTTTATTGTATTTAATTCGAGACTATTTTGATGTTTTAAATATCGTACTCTCAGATTTTTGGACTGAAATTTTTTGTGGAAGTTCCTCACTCTGTTAACAACATCTATGTATGCTGTACTCTCCCCAGTAAGCTATCTTAGTGATGGAATTAATTTCAGTCCATATGAAAATTATTCCCTTTTATTATTTTTGAATTTTCTGTTATTTATTTGTTTATTCTTTCCCCTCATTAATAATTAATTATTCTGTTGAATATAATTACCTTTTATTTTGTATGATTGTGAACTCACCTATCGTGGGCATAGTTATGCAAAGTATTCGATTTAAATGATTAAAATTTCATTTATTTTATCCTTTTTTTAATCATTATTTTCAGTCTAATTTATTGCATTAATAATAATTATATCTTATCGGTATATTATTATTAATGTAATTTTCTTATACAATACCATGTTATTCATACCTCTATCAATTATTTTGAATACCTTATCGGCATTCAAAATTTAGATAATGATATAAGGTCTAAAGTATTGTATTATTATATTTCTTGTTTATTTTGGTCCGGGACCCTTAGGCGGGACCAGGTAGACAAGAAATTTTCTCTAACAGGCTTGATTGGCTATGCACATAGAAACATTTAATTCTCTTATAGCATAATGACATTATGCATATTAAATGTTTTCTTTTGTTGTTTTAATGCCAGCCTCCTTGCCTATGCAATTAACTTCTGTCAAAACACTAAATGAGAGAATTGTTAAATTATATATATATGTTAAATTATATATATATATATATATATATATATATATATATATATATATATATATATATATGTCCTATGTGGATTAGCATTACTAAATTATTAAAATATTTTTAAATCATTAATGTATCAACTATATTAATTGTGTTTTATAATATAGTATTTTAAATATTCAAAATTAATTGATAGAGGTATGAATAACATGATATAATTATTATTAATGCAATAAATTAGACTAAAAATAATGATTAAAAAAAGGATAAAATAAATGAAATTTTAATCATTTAAATCGAATAATTTTAAATATTGTACTTAGTTTTTTTTTTTTTGGCCTGAAATTCAATGAATATTTCATACTCTGCTAGTGGCACCTTGGTATATCATATTATCCCTGTTGATGTGCCATAGTCAAGGAATTGATTTTTTGGTCCTTATATGAATTGAATAATTTCATCAGGCATGATATGTATTTATTGTATTTTTTTTTGAATATAATTGCTGATCATTTGTATAACTGTAATCTCACCTATCGTGGGTACAATTATACAAATTTTGTGAATTGAATGATTAAATTTTTTTTAATCATTATTTTATTACATTAATAATAATTATACCCTATCGGTGTGTTATCATTAATGTAATTTGTTGTGCAATGCACTGTTAGTTTTATGCTTATATCAATTATCTTTCGAATACCCTATCGGTATTAGAAACTTTGGTGATATAAGATTTGTGTATTATAATTATTACATTTCTCATTTATTATGGTTTGGGACCTTTAGGCCGGACCATCATAAGTAAGAAAATTTTTTCTAAAGGGCATGATTGGCTGTGTATAAGGAACTATTTAATTCTCTTATTGCATGATTACATCGTGTAAATTAAATGTTCCTTTTTGTTGTTATAATGTCAGCCCTTTTTTGTCTATGCTTGACTTCTGTCAAGACTTTGAATATGACCATTTTTGAGGACTTAAAATAAAATAATCTCTGGACCTCTATTTGGCTATCACTAATATGGACTTGGCTTTGAGAAAAGAAGAGCTTGGTGCTCTTACTGCTTCGTCCACTGCTGTTGAAAGGGCTTCTTGTGAAAAATGAGAACACTCAAACATAGTATGTCTCACAGTGTTGAAATACACTATGAAGAACTCAATTAGATAGACCATTCCAGAGAGCAAAAAGGTCTCGAATGCTTCCGCTGATTAATGTACGCTCAATTTTGTACTCATCCCGATATTGTTTTTGCTATTAATGCTTTAGGGATATATTTGAGCAACCCAGATTTAGGTCATTTAAAGCCGTGAAAAGGTCATAAGATATTTGCAGGGAACCAAAGATCATGTATTGACCTATAGGAAGTCTGATCAACTTCAGGTCATTGATTATTCTGATTCTTATTTAGCATGGTTGCCCTGACGACCGAAAGTCTACTTCCGCCTCTATCTTTTATGATGACATGAGTAGCTATCTGTTGGAATAGTGTTAAATAGACTCTTACAGTTACTTTTACCATGTAGACAGAGTATGTCGCTTGCTATGAGGCTACTTGTCAAGCCATGTGGCTGAAAATCTTAATCTTTGGCTTTCATATTGTTGAAAGTATTTCTAAGCCACTTGTGATATATTGCGACAATACTACTGCTGTGCTTTTCTCTCAAAACAACAGAAACTCTTCTCAATCAAAGTACTTTGATATTAAATATCTGTTTGTTAGAGAGAAAAATTCTGGAGTTTCAGACTCGTATTGAGCATTTTACTACATAGAACATGTTAGCAGATCCACTAACTAAAGGCTTAACTATTAGAGCTATTCATAATCATGTAGCTCATTTGGGTTTAGTTAAGTCTTTTGATGTTTTGGGTTAGTGGGAGTCTGAAATTTTACATTTACTTGATTGTTATTCTTATGAGATATGTATGAGATGACGTCACTTTTGTTATCATATTTCTTTTAGCATTTTCAGATGCTTGGACTATTCTTGGATTGCATATTTCTTTTAATTAATTATGCTTATCCATATTCATTATTCTTTATATGAAATATGGGCTTTTACTTTGTATGATTTACTTCCCTATCGGATACTATTTCTGTATCGTTAAAGCTTATGTTTCTTGACATGTGCTATAAATATAGTTGGTATTTTAGCCTTAATGATTATTGCATTTTAATAATTGACTATTGCTATCCAAGTGGGAGAATTGTTGAAATTTTAATATAATATATATATCCTATTTTGGATTAGCATTAATCAATTATTAAATATCATTATCATATTAACTATATTATTCTAATATATAGCATTTAATATATGAATATTGTAATTGGGCTTCTATATTGTGAATGGCCCGTGATGGGTTGGGCCAATCACATAGCCTGTTGAGAAGTCCCTGCTCTCGTCTGATATTAAATAGGCTGACATCCCATTAATCAGACTAACACTAGACAGAACTTATCAGACAGAGAGTAGTACCATTCTCACACAACCCTAAGAAAAATTCCCTCTGTTCTACTGTTGGAGATGGATAGCGCAGTAATGCCAGGTACATGTTCTGTTCATCCCTTTTATGTTCTGTTAATTAATATGCTACAGTTTGTACCTACACCGATTTAGGATTAGAAAATTAATCCTGTTAATTCCTTCATGAAAATTTTGAAGTTGTGCTAAAAAATTTGATTCCAAATTTAGATTACTGCGAGATGAGAGCAGTTGTGCAAAAAAATTTACAAACAATTGAGATATGTAAATTTGTGCAATTTATACCTAAGTATCACGAAGACAATTTTGTAAAAAATAAATGATATATATATATATTATGTATTTTATACATATGTTGAGCTACTAAGTGACTCGACACTTGTAATGTCAAGCCCCTATTAAGCCAGACCATTTTTTTATTTGCCAATTTTTTAAAAAATTATACTTTTTCATATTTCATGATTCTTTGTTGTCGGTTCTTAAAAAACAAAGGATGAAGATTTTATTTTTCTCTTTTTTGGCTGCACTTCAAACACTAAAAGGAACCAAAGGTGCTTTAATATTATAATATTAAAAATTAAAAAATAGACAAAGTATGAATATTAATTAAAAAGAAAAAGGTAACTCAGTGACTCAATACTTTGAGTGTGGAGCCACCTAAGTGTGTGTGTATATATATATATATATAATATACACCTAAATTATTATATATATAATATATAATAACATAAAAAATATTTTATGTTATAATATATATATATATATATATATATATATATTATAATATATAATAAAATATATAATGTATATTTTATTTATATTTTTAAAGAATTATTTTAGGCAAAATAAAATTCATATTTAATAGTATAAAGACAAATTTTCTTAAGTTACATATATAATATATAATTTTTTGAAACTTACAAGTATATATTTATAAATATACCTAAATGTATTAAAATTAAATTATATATATATATATATATACATATGTTGAGCCACTAAATGACTCGATATTTGAAATGTCGAGCCACATAATAGCTTGACACTTGGAATGTCGAACCATTTAATAGCTTGACATTTTAAGTATTAAGTTAGATTATTTTTTTATTTGTCATTTTTAAAAAAATTAAATTTTTTATATTTATGTAGATTTTGTGTATTAAAAAAACTTTTTCATATTTCATGATTCTCTGTTCTCGATTTTTCAAAAAATGAGCATGAAGATTTTATTTTTCTTTTTATTGGCTGCACTCAAAACATTAAGAGAGCCAAATGTGTTCTAATATTATAATACTAAAAAAATAAAAAATTAGACAAAGTATAAATATTAATTAAAAAAAAGTAACTCAGTAGCTCAATACTCTTGAATGTTGAGACACCTATGTGTGTGTGTATATATGCACATATATATATATATATATATATATATATATATATATATATATATATAATATACAGCTATGTTATTATATATTATAATATAAAATATTGTACATATTATTATATATTATATATATAATAATAATATATAATAACATAGCTGTATATTATATTATATTATATTATATTATATTATATTATATTATATATATATATATGTATGTATGTATGTATGAATGTATGTATATCATACATTTGGTGGCTGGATACTGGGAGTGTCGGGCCACCAAATGAATATATAATAATAATAATAATAATAATAATAATAATATTATTATTATTATTATTATTTATAATATATATTTTTATTTTATTTTTAAAAAATTATTTTAGAAAATATTTTACAAAATATATAGGTAAAATAAAATTTATATTGAATGGCATAAGGGCAAATTTTTTTAAGTTACATATATAATATATATTTTTAAACTTATAAGTATATATTTATAAATATACCTAGATATATATATATATATATATATATATATATACATATGTTGAGCTACTAAGTGGCTCGACCCTTGGATTGTCAAGCTACTAAGTGGTTCGACACTTCAAGTGTTGAGCTTGATTTTTTTTTATTTGTCATTTTTTAAAAAAATTAGAACTTTTATATTTATGTAGACCTTTTGTGTATTTTAAAAACTTGTTTCATATTTCATGGTTTTTTGTACTTCAAAAATAGAGCATGAAGATTTTATTTCTCTCTTTCTTAGCTGCACTCAAAACACGAAGAGAATCAAAGATACTCTAATATTATAATACTAAAAATAAAAAAAAATGAATATTAAATAAAAAAGCTGGCTCAGTGGTTCGATACACTGACACTGTCAAGCCACCTATGTGTATATATATATATGATATATATACACACTATATTATTATATATATCATATATAATAACATATATAATATTTTAATTTTATTTTTAAAAAAATTAGTTCAAAAAATATTTCATAAACTATATAGACAAAATAAAATTTATATTTAATGACATAAGGGCAAATTTTCTTCAGTCACATATATAAAATATATTTTTTTGAAACTTATAAGTATATATTTATAAATATACCTAAATATGTGTGTGTGTATATATATATATATGCAATTTTTTTTAATAAATACTTTTTAAATTTACCTTTTAATAAGAATAAATGATATATATATATATATACATATATAAAGTTTCTTTATTTTTAATTCATATTTTTAAAGATGACGTACATATATTATACCCATAGTCTCCATATGAGTCCCACATATATTATACCCACAGTAGTCTTACCGACTGAATACTAGTAGATGTGCAGTAGAAAAAATTTTTCTACCAAATTTCAATCAGTACTTCAGTAAGAAAGCATGATACAGTGGAAAAGTATATCTTCCTACACCAATTTGGTCGGAAAAGCAATGAGAAATTGATTCAATAAGAATCAGTAAGAAATTTGCAATCAGTATTTTAATTCATTCCTGTAGTGGTAAAATTACTACATATCTTTTCTTTCCTTTCTCTTAAAAAATTCAAACCAAACAAAATAATATTTCTTTTCCTTTATTCTTTTTATGTCATACTAAACAAAAAAGAAATCCTTTTTTTTTTCTCTTTTCCTTTTTCACTACAAGAAAACTTAAGATTAGAGACAGAAATTAAAGACGGAATATTTCCATCTCTAATTCCTTCTCTGATTCGTCCCAAATTCTATCTCTGGTTTGAATTTTGATTAGTGGGAATTTTTCAAAATTAGACACGAAATTTGGAACGGAAATATTCCGTCTTTGATTTTAGGTGAATTTTTTTAATTTAATTATTAGAGACGAAAATATGAGTATATTATATCTGTCTCTAATTAATTTTTTTATAAACAATGTCATATAGGATTTAGAGATGGATTTGGCTGTTTCAGAAATCCGTCTCTAACCTAAACGATGTCATTTTCGTTTGACCTAAATTCCCCTTTCGCCAGCAGACCCCTAACTTCCTCATCACTTGCGTTTTGGTCTTCTACTTCGCCTCAGTCCACCCATTGCCGGCGACAACCACAAAGGGCGACCAAGAGGAGTCTCCATTGCCACTCTATTTCAAGGTATTAGATTATTTTGTAAATGTCTTCCTTTTTTCCTTCGTCCTGAACCCTTGCGCATCACGTTCATCAATTTTTTTTTTCTTTTTTTCCGATGAATCACAGAGAAAGCTTCACGTATCTCGTATTCAAAGCAAGGGTAGCAGAGAAATTGCAACAAAGGCTTCAAAATCAGAAGTGAATTCGACTTGAAGTTCAGAATTCGAACCCTTTCAAAAACCATACTCAATCTGGAAATTTATTCCCACACATAAACCGTATACGATTCTTCCTCCATTTCTTTTCTTTCTATCTGATAGAGAGGCTTAGTTTGGAGTTGATTGAGTTGGGTCACTCACTGCTGATGAAGAAAACATTAGGGAAATTCATAAAAATTTGAATTTGTGAACTGATTTGGGAACTTAGTAGGTTGAGAATGTGGGGGCTGGAGGGAATTATAAATAGAAATTAATAAGTTGAAAAGGAAAGAAAACTTGGCTCATGGTCGGATATAATTGGGTGCTGAATTTTCTTTTTCTTCCTGTGCTGTTTTGTGTTGTTACAAATAAGCTTCCAAGCTGAAATTTATATGGCATAATGTTATATAGGTAGCTTCATTTAGCCTATTTTTCTGCTGTTATGGTATGAGGATTGGGATAACAAGCATAAGGTTAGAATATGAGACAATAAATGCTTAATGGTGGAATTTTCTGCTTGTTGTAAAACTGAAACTGTTATGGTGGTTGTTGGAGGAACAAATTTTCTAGTTTAGGGGTTGAAATGCAGAATTTTTGTGTGGGAATAACTATATATAAGTTTATCCCTTATTTCTGGTTTAGGGGTTGAAATGTTTGTTTTGTTTTTTAATACTAGTTTGGTTCAAGTTTATCCCTCATTCTTTTAAAGCAATGTTTTGGAGTTTGAATTTTATAAATAAAAAAAATTAACGTAATGTTAGTAGAGAGTTTTACACTTTGTACTCTAACAACTTTCTTTTTGAAGTTTTTTTTAACATGATTGCAAAGAATCGTAAGGTAATAGCTGTTTGTTTGAAAGCTTGAAATTGTTGTTGGACAATCCAAGTCCTATCCAATAAAGCTAGATTTTATCAAAGTCTTGACGTACAATCCAAGTCCTATCCAAAGGTAGAGTTTTTTTTTTTTTTTTAATGGAGGGCCTAATTAACCATGTTAGGATGGTCTATATGAGTTATTGACTATGTCGTGATTTTGTACACTAACCCACTCCAAGTATTTCTTTCCAACAATTAATTTACCGAAATTTTTACGTATATTAGTTGATTTTGTTTATAACTGTAAGTAGAAGATAGAGATTGTGGCTTCTTTTTGACACATATTTCAAATCAATAATTGAGGCACTTTAAATTGTAGACTTTTCCTTATAATTATAAAAGAACTATTACTAAATACAAGGATAGAAATTAATTACTACAAAATAAACCACTCATCATATTGACAAAATCACCAATATATATTGACAAACGCAACAAAAAAGTCCAATTACTGCTATTACTCTTCCATTTGGTTTTTCATTCTTTATGTTTTTTATGAAGCATTTCAGCTTTTATTTGTATAAAAAAATGAGGAAAATTATCATTTGATGTCAATGTTCAATTTGATTTTAAATACGTGTGCTTTTATGATTTTATTATTCAATTGTCAAATAGAATTGTTATTTATTATCTTAAAATTAAAATATAACATTAAATACGATAATTTATTAATTTAAACATCTTTTTTACTTAACATATGATATTAGACATTTTTATATGCAATTTAGTCCCTATCTTAGCCTATTTATATTTTCCAACATTGTAAACTCTCCAATTTTATTATGTTTTAGATTTATTGGGTGCAAATTAATTATAGTATTAATATGTTTCAATTTAATCATTTTATCCCAATTAATTCAATTGTATATTTTATAGATTTAATTATTGGAGAGTGATTTTATGGCATGGACGCTACCTAAGAGCAGACATGGATGCATTTGATGATATGATAGCTGATTGGAGTTGATTAGGGCTAACTGGACAGATAGTGGGACCCATTGTTCTGTATAAAGCAACCAAAACAAGATGCAGTCAACTTTTCTGCATTTCTGCATGGCAAACAACAACAAAAGATAGCAGCAGAAAGGGACAACACATGGAGCTTTTCAGAATTGCAAATTTGTCCCTCTCTCTCCTGGCTAGTTTAAGAAACATTCATAAGCCATTTTTGCCTTGTTGAAGACTTCCTCTTCTTCCATATTCTATAGCAATTCGTAGGTTACCCCTTCCCCCCAATTTCTCCTCTATTTTGGCCTCTATGGAAGGCTAAAAAAGTGTTGTAATTAGTCTTGGATGGAAACTGGAGATGTAACCTGAGTTCTTGAGTAATAAAAGATAAGTTCTTGTTATGTATATTTCATTTCCATCTTGCTTTTTTGCCTCTGGTTTATGGATTTGTGTTATTCTAGTTGGATAACATAGATTCATTTTCTAGTTTATATTCTCTATTTAAGGTTTATTTATTGTAATCGGTTGATGTGGTAAATGAGATGGAAATGACATGTAATGATGTTTATTTTGCATGATGCTAGTTAGGTTATTGAGATTATGCTGAGTTATATTGTAGAGAAGATTTTCTTGCTTATCTCTTAGTGTAACCTAGGCTAGAAGACTTTTTGGACAAATTATCTGAAAACTAGATGATGGATATAATTGAACTTAAAATTAGAATAGAGCTAGGATGGTTACAATTTCAGAGAAGGCCAATGTTGATTGCATTTTGTTTCTGTTTTGTTACGTCAATTTTGTTTTATGCTCAATTCTATTATTACCCCCTGGTAATTAGTAGGTAATCAGGATAGATTAGTATTAGAACAATTAATTAAGCAATTAGAAGCAAGGCTCTTTGAGAGAATACGAATTGGGACGACTATTATACTACAAGTTGCCATGAATTTAGTTCTGGGCGACTCAGCGATCGTAGTGGTTCGAATCAGAATTTTGGCATCGTTGTTGAGGAGACAATTCACTTTTGAGTTTTTAATTTAGTTGTTCTATTGTGTCTTTGTTTGATTTCAAGTTATTTAGTGTTGTTGAAGTTATTTACAAGTTTTGAGTTTTTTTCTTGGTTACTATTTGTTAGTCGATTTGGCAAGCGCACCAATCGCACAAGTAATATAGTGATTTAAGAGTAAAAGTATCGTTCCCACGAGGACTAAGCGACTAAGTACCCAAGAAATTTAATTGAATTAGTTGGACGAAACAATTGGATTGAAGATAGCTTTAGCCAATGAATGATAAAATAAAATCAATAACCGTAAATATTTATGAGTTTTCTTTTAATAACAGTAAGCAATGCAAAAACTGATCAAATAGTCTAATTAAAGCCTAGGGTCACTAATCCCTCTCCTCTATCTTAGAAATTACAAAACCCCTCTCACGTACTCGCAACGTATTCAACCCTATAAGTTAATCCTAGGTTATTCTAATAACTTAAAAGAATCCTCCCGAATCTCAATTAAGTTACTCAACTCCTACGCAATTCCTTGTGTGGGCTAAGCCTAATACAACCAACCTAGCTTTGATTAAACGAGATTAACTAACATTCCTATTAGCTAACAAGCGAAAACACTTAGTAAGGTTCACGCACTCGTCCTTCCTATTCAGTGTTCTACTCTCACCTCCCTCTCCCGAGTTCGAAGACAGCAACAAGCATAAATATAGATTGATCAAGTCCATATAACGCAACAATAAAATGGATAGAAAGACTTATATTAATTGAAATAAGGTTGCAAATACATGAGAGGATGTAAAATCTATTCAAGAGTCAAGTTCATAGTAACCCTAGATAGAAAATCTAGCTACTCATAGAAAACAAACAGCATAAAGCAGAAAAAGAGATGAAGTTGGCCATGAATCTGAGGTGGAATGATGGATTGAGCTCCCCAAGCCTTGAGAATCAGGTTCCCCTTGCTCCTCTCAGCCAAAACGGCGCCCCCCTTCAGTCTCCAACTCCAGAATACCCTAAAAATCTCATCTGAAGCCTTTTATATCAGTGCAGGATCGCGACTACCGCTATAGCGGTAAGTACCCACCGCTATAGCGGTAGGAGGCAGAGAAGAAGGCTTAAAATTGAGTTTTTTAAGGTTTTACCGCTATAGCGGTGAAGATCCACCGCTATAGCGGTGGCTGGCAGAGAAGAAGGCATCAAAATCTTTTTTTCAGCAATCCACCGCTATAGCTGTAAATTTTACCGCTATAGCTGTGGGAGACAGCAATTAATTCAGCATTTTCAGAATTTCAGCTCTAGCATTCCATCTTCTAATATGAACTTTTTACCAACTCAACCTACACCAAAAATAGCAAATAAACCCATTAAATTACATAAAAGAATCATGAAATCACTCCATTTATTAAAAGATCAAAGAAAACTAAAACTAATCTAAACTACTCAAAATATGAGCTAAGAATTACAGGACAACAAGAAGGAGATCAAAAGAGAGGGTATTTAACATCAAAATGGCACTAAATTGAGAATTCAACACTCCCCCAAACTTGAACCTTTGCTTGTCCTCAAGTAAAAACTTTCAATGAGAAAAATTTTGAGAAAAATATGTGCGACCATGAATATGTGCAACTAGGAGGGGTAAAGATATGAAAATGTGAATTAAAGCAAACCAAGTCTCATCAAACCATTACTCAAAAGATTTAACTCAAGAGTTTGCAACCTTAAGGATTCAAAAAGAAGTGTTAACCAAAACCACAAGAAAATTTGAAATCAAAGCTTCACCTCTTGGAACAGTTTATAAAACCAAATTTACAAAAATTCCAAAACTAAATTACTACTTTGTTCTCAAAGGCATCGTTTTATTTCGATTCTCAAGGGCTTCACTGTTTTGTTCTCAAGGATATAGCTTCCTAACTTTCCTTATTTCCTTTGGAAATTTTTTTTCCAATTTTCTCATTTTAGTTTAATTACAAGAGCCTATCCCTTATTAAAACTTTCAGCTATCCCCTTATTGAATCCTTTTTTCACTAGCCTCTTATTGAACTTTTTTTTTATATATAAATATGAAAATGATCTAAAAACCATTCAAAGAGACAAAAATAAAACTCCTGTTATTTTGAAGTGATAGAGCTAACACTTACAAAATATGAAAACTTAAGATTAGCAAACTCAAGAGGTAACTCTTAAAAAGAATTGCATTTGACATGATTTGACTTGCCAAAAACTTCAAACTTTCATATTTCAAAATTTTCAAAAATTTCCTCCTACTACACATGCATATGGACAACACAAAATTAACCAAAATTTTCTCAAAGAAGAAACTCATCAACAAACCTCTCCCCCAAACTTAAATTTGACAGTGTCCTCACTGTTCCAGATCAGTACAATAGAGGAAAAGAAGACACAACATAACAAACAAAACAAAACAAAACAAAATGCTATTACGAACATCCTAACTGCCATTCACCAAGATAATAAACATGACCATATTCAGCATTTATCAATTCAACTCCAAAATAAATAATAAATAGCAGTTAAAATATTACTAATAGCAGCACATCAAACCACAACAAAAAAAAAATAGAAGAAAAAAGAAAAAAAATTACGAAAGCAATAAACTTGGGTTGCCTCCCAAGAGCGCTAAGTTTATAGTCTTCAGCCAGACTTTACCGATGCTTGTTCAAGGTCGATCGTCCAATTTCGGCCACCTACACAATAAGAAACACCGGTTAACAATGAAAAATATAGCTAAAAATAAATTGACACAAGAAAAGCTTAAATGATTAAATACTCAAATAGAACAGTAAAGAGAAAAATGAAAGAAATCAAGACAAAACAGAAAATAAAACAAAGCGTCCAAGCTAACACTTTCAAATTTCTTTGAATATTAGCACAAATCTTAGTCTCCGGCAACGGCGCCAAAAACTTGTTAGTCGATTTGGCAAGCGCACCAATCGCACAAGTAATATAGTGATTTAAGAGTAAAAGTATCGTTCCCACGAGGACTAAGCGACTAAGTACCCAAGAAATTTAATTGAATTAGTTGGACGAAACAATTGGATTGAAGATAGCTTTAGCCAATGAATGATAAAATAAAATCAATAACCGTAAATATTTATGAGTTTTCTTTTAATAACAGTAAGCAATGCAAAAACTGATCAAATAGTCTAATTAAAGCCTAGGGTCACTAATCCCTCTCCTCTATCTTAGAAATTACAAAACCCCTCTCACGTACTCGCAACGTATTCAACCCTATAAGTTAATCCTAGGTTATTCTAATAACTTAAAAGAATCCTCCCGAATCTCAATTAAGTTACTCAACTCCTACGCAATTCCTTGTGTGGGCTAAGCCTAATACAACCAACCTAGCTTTGATTAAACGAGATTAACTAACATTCCTATTAGCTAACAAGCGAAAACACTTAGTAAGGTTCACGCACTCGTCCTTCCTATTCAGTGTTCTACTCTCACCTCCCTCTCCCGAGTTCGAAGACAGCAACAAGCATAAATATAGATTGATCAAGTCCATATAACGCAACAATAAAATGGATAGAAAGACTTATATTAATTGAAATAAGGTTGCAAATACATGAGAGGATGTAAAATCTATTCAAGAGTCAAGTTCATAGTAACCCTAGATAGAAAATCTAGCTACTCATAGAAAACAAACAGCATAAAGCAGAAAAAGAGATGAAGTTGGCCATGAATCTGAGGTGGAATGATGGATTGAGCTCCCCAAGCCTTGAGAATCAGGTTCCCCTTGCTCCTCTCAGCCAAAACGGCGCCCCCCTTCAGTCTCCAACTCCAGAATACCCTAAAAATCTCATCTGAAGCCTTTTATATCAGTGCAGGATCGCGACTACCGCTATAGCGGTAAGTACCCACCGCTATAGCGGTAGGAGGCAGAGAAGAAGGCTTAAAATTGAGTTTTTTAAGGTTTTACCGCTATAGCGGTGAAGATCCACCGCTATAGCGGTGGCTGGCAGAGAAGAAGGCATCAAAATCTTTTTTTCAGCAATCCACCGCTATAGCTGTAAATTTTACCGCTATAGCTGTGGGAGACAGCAATTAATTCAGCATTTTCAGAATTTCAGCTCTAGCATTCCATCTTCTAATATGAACTTTTTACCAACTCAACCTACACCAAAAATAGCAAATAAACCCATTAAATTACATAAAAGAATCATGAAATCACTCCATTTATTAAAAGATCAAAGAAAACTAAAACTAATCTAAACTACTCAAAATATGAGCTAAGAATTACAGGACAACAAGAAGGAGATCAAAAGAGAGGGTATTTAACATCAAAATGGCACTAAATTGAGAATTCAACACTATTCATTTGGATAATAGGTAAAAATTGAGTAACTTCGATTGAGCTCAAACTTGGTATACTACTAGTTTTCCATATTTTAAGCAAGTTCCTACCCCTATATCATTGACGATTGAACCCTACCCCTATATCATTGACGATTGAATTCGGGGCAGCCATTTTGGCAAATTCAATCGTCAATGATATAGGGGTAGGAACTTGCTTAAAATATGGAAAACTAGTAGTATACCAAGTTTGAGCTCAATCGAAGTTACTCAACTTTCAATTTTTTTTATAATTTTTCTAATATATTGTGATTTTTTGTGTGATTTTTGTAGGTCGTATTTTTTAGTTCTATTTGTTGTTTTGTGCCTCCAACTTGTGAAAGATTTTTCCAAACAAAAATTAGAATTTTCCAAGATACTTTATTTTTGGGTGTTTTTCATAAGCTGGAGCATAGAAGCAATAGCAGAATTACTTTTTTTTTTGTGTTTGTGTTTGTGTTTGTCGATTTCATCTTTCTAGACTATATTGAAGTCTGTCAAGATGAATTAGCAAGTTTTGATCCAAAATTGGATAGACCCTTTCTATAGGCTAGTTAGAGTAGTTGTGTTAGAAGTAGCGTAATTGTTGTTGTTGTTGGACTGATGTTATTGTTGTTGTTGTTGTAGTGTAGTTGTTGCTGTAGCATTGTTGTTTTTGGAATAGAATAATAGTTTAATTCTGTTTTGAGGTTGCTTCTAGTGAATCAGATTAGGACCTTGACCATGGATCCATATAGAGTTGAGCATAGCTTAGATGAACTAACATTGATAGTGAGGTACTTAACCCTTAGGCAAAAACAACAAGAGTCATCACCCTTTCCCCTCCCCCTCCCCTTCTTCATTTATGAGTGGCATAGATTCCTTATTTACATATAAGACAGACCAATATTCATAATTCCAAGAAAGTACAAAGTCCTATATAGGAGTGTCTTCTGGCTAAATACAATTTCAACAAGATTCACAGAGTATGACCTTTAACCCACAACATTCCATCCTGAATTTGAACATCTAAACCTAGGGTATGAGAGCTTATCTAATCCACCATATGAGCACAAAATTTATACTCCTTACCTTAGTGAATTACCCCCTCCAGCCACCCGTAGGGAACTAGAACCTAGTTTAGAAGACCTGGTTCAACAGTTTGCCACAAATACCCTGCAGTTCCAAGAGTGAACTAAGGTAAGTCTTCAGAGTTTGAAAACTCAAATAGGCCAACTTGCTAGCACTATTAATCAATAAGGGGTATGAGAGTCTATGCTTTCCATCTATGGCCGACCTAGGAGCTAATGGTAGTGTCATTTTTCTGAATAATGGCACACAGTTAGATGGTCTAGCCCTCCAAGCTGAATTAGAAGAATTAAGGGGGGCCAAATAGAGAGTCATCACACTCTAGCAATGTAAGTCAGCAAAGTGAAGCTAGTGAGGATGAGTTCCCTCTCCAAATTAGACCATTACCTTCTCCAAATAGGGTTATCCAACCTGAGGTTGTTGAATGTGACCTGGAAAAAGAGATAGAGACCTTAGGAGAAGAAAAGGTGGACATAAAAGAGTTGGAGCATGAGAATGTGTTTGTGGGAGATTTTGATTTTCATTGTGACTGTCATACTTGCCATGCATGCATTGAAATAGACAAAGCTTTAAATCATGACAACTCTGATTTTGTTGAACATGAGCTAAATGCATATGCACTTGAATTTGAATTGAATGCATCTACATTTGAATTTGCATCTGATTCTACATTTGCATATGATTTTGCACATGCACCTGAATTCAAATGAATCTAAATTTGAATATGCAAGTGCATTGGAAATTGCATATGAATCTGATTCCATTTCCCCTGTTTCTATTGTAAATTCTGATTCTATCTCTTATGTTGTTTTTAGTTCTGTTTCTGATTTTCCTTTTCTTTGTAGTTCTACTTCTAAGTTAAATTCTGTTATAGATGATAGTCTTAGTTTAGATTCTATTTTAGATAGTTCTGTTTTAGTTGATAATTGTGTTTTAGATGATAGTTTTGTTTTAAATAATTCTTGTTTAGATGGTAAATTTAATTCTTGTTCTGTTGAGTAGGAGTAGAAGTTTTAATTTTAATTCTATTTTAGAAAGTAATTTTCTTTTTGTTTTAAATTATGTTTTAGTTAGTAGTTCTTCTTCCTTCTCTTTTAGTTTTTCTCTTGGTTCTTCTCATCCCTTCATGGCAAGCAGAGCTTCTTTTGTTTTTCTTTAGGTTGGTGAAATAAATTCAATTCTTTCCACCATCCAACCTGCTACTGAGAAAAACTTTTGAAAGAAGCCAGTGCCACGCAATTGGAAGGGAAAAGGCATGCCAAACTAATAAGGTTGTCTCTTTTTCCCTTTTTCTCTCTTTTATTTTCATGTCTTCTTTGTGATATATTGGATAATATCTGCTAATAATTGTTTGCATTTAGAACAATGCAAAATTTAAGTGTTGAGGGAGGGGGGAGAATGAAATGGTCATTGATTTTAAATTTCATGCATTTTTAAATATTCTTGCTTTACTTTTTATGTGCTTTTTGTTATGTTTCTAACATTTTTGTACACTTTTGGAGTAATTAGTTTGTGTTTTGGTGCAGAATTTTATATTACTTTTAGATTAGTTTTTAGTGCTTCTTTTTGTGTTTTGGAAGAAGATTTTGATGTGGAAATATGCTTGCTAGAATAGTTTAGGTTTGAATTGATCTTAGCATGACTAGAATTTTAATCTTGCTTTTTCAGAATTCAAGCTCAAATGGCAATAAATTTGGTTTCAATGAGTTTTAGTAATAGTCTTTAAACAGTGGGGATTAGAGCCTTAATTGCAAAAAGCTATTCTTTCTTGATGTGTCATCAACTATCATGATTTTCATTCTAGAACTTGTGTTGAATCTTGTTGAGGTTATATTTACATGTGCATGCTTGGAGATGATTTAGGTAGTTCTTGTGACCCATTTTTAGCCAAATAATCATCCCATGCTTTATTTCCATTGTGTGCCATTTTTGTGCCTTGTTTCCACTTTCCTTCGTGCATTTTTCCACCACTTTTTCCTTCCAAAACAGAATTTTTGCTTTCCAACTTAGGATGTGAAAAGCATTTAATTTTTTTTAAAGATTTAATGTGCTGAAAATTTTTGTGAATTTTGGGATGCTTTGAAATGAATATTTCTCTCAACTCTCAAGTAAAAGACAAAAAAAAGAGAATGGTCATTCAAGAAGAAAAATTAGAAAAAAAAATTATGATTGAAAAGGAAAAATGACATCGACATCGAAAAGAAAGGAAAAAAAAGAAAAGAAGTGTAGAAAGAAAGAATAAAAAAAGAGGGAGTAGAAAGAACTTTTTATACCCAAAATTTATTTATATTCAATCTCTTGTAATGTTATAGCTAATGCTCTTCATGTTCTTAAGTAGTTCCCCTTCATTTTCTCAGTTGTTTCTTTCCTTTACTTTCTTGAGTTGTTGTCCACCTTTGTTCTGTTTTCCTTCTCTCTTTCTATATTTTTCACCCAACATTACATCCTTGTAAAGTCCTTTTGATTGAAGCATGCATGTGAATATGAGTAGTGGAGATTTTAGATACTTGACAAGCTTATGGTAGTGATTTTGTGATAGGTTGAACTTTGAGTGAATTACCCTTTAAACACTTAAGAGAATAGTGAGTAAACACAACCCTTGTGAGGAGGCTAATTACTTGAATTCACTCTTATCAAATGAAATTGCCGCAATGCTTGGAATTTTAAGAATTTAAGATTGACTTTCTTTAAGTGCTAAATATTTTCAAATTTTAATTATTCCATTCTTGCATGCTTTCCACACCTTCCCTTTAGTGTCTTTTAGTGTTCTGAATATGATTTTTCCTAGGAGTGCCAAAGGCTAAGTGTGGGAGATTTGATATCGAGCATTTTTATATGCAAATTAGTCCCTATCTTAGCATATTTATATTTCCCAACATTGTAAACTCTCAAATTTTATTATATTTTAGATTTATTGGGTGTAAATTAATTATAGAATTAATATGTCTAAATTTAATAATTTTATCCCAATTAATTCAATTGTATATTTTACAGATTTAATTATTGGAGAGTGATTTTATGACATGGACGCCACCTGAGTGCTGACATGGACGCATTTGATGATATGGCAGCTAACTGGAGTTGACTAGGCTGACTGGAAAGATAGTGAGACCTATTGTTCTTCATAAAGCAACCAAAATAGCATGCAGTCAACTTTTCTGGATTTCTGTACAGTAAACAGCAACAGAAGATAGCAGTAGGAAGGGACATCACATAGAGCTTTTTAGAATTACAAATTCATCCTTCTCTCTCTTGGCTGGTTTAAAGGACCTTTAGAAGCCATTTTTGCCTTGTTGAAGACTTACTCTTCTTCCATTTTCTGTAGAAATTCATAGGTTACCTCCCTCCCAATTTCTCCTTTGTTTTGGCCTCCATGGAAGGCTAAAAAAGTGTGTAATCAGTCTTAGATGGAAACTGGAGATGTAACCTGAGTTCTTAAGTAATAAAAGATAAGTTCTTGTTTTGTATATTTCATTTCTATCTTTCTTTTCTGCCTCTAGTTTATGGATTTGTGTTGTTTTGGTTGGATAGCATAGATTCATTTTCTGGTTTATATTCTCTATTTGAGGCTTATTTACTATAATCTGTTGATGTGGTAAATGAGATGGAAATGACATGTAATGATGTTTATCTTGTATGATGCTAGTTAGGTTATTGAGGTTATGCTGAGTTATATTATAGAGAAGATTTTCTTGCTTATCTCTTAGTGTAACCTAGCATAGAAGACTTTCTGGACAAAATATTTGAAAACCAGATGATGGATAAAACTGAATTTAATATTAGAATAGGGCTAGGATGGTTAAAACTTCAGAGAAGTCCAAGGTTAATTGCATTTAGTTTTTGTTCTGTTTAGTGTTTATTTATGCTCTGTTCTGTTAGATAAAATCTGTTTTATGCTTAATTCTGTTATTACCCCTGTGGTAATTAGTAGGTAATTAGGTTGTTATTAGGGTAGATTAGTGTTAGAATAATTAATTAGATAATTAGAACCAAGACTTTTTGAGAGAATATGACTTGGGATAACCATTATACTGCAAGTTGCCACAAATTTAATTCTGAGCGACTCGACAGTCCTAGTAGCTCGAATCAACATCATAAAAGGTATTAGTAATTTGACATATATTAAAGTGTATGACAATTCTTTAATTTTACACGTCTTATTTTTAGTAAACAACTTGATAGGAAAAATATAAAAAACTGTATATAAGTTTCTTTCAAAATTTAAAGAAAAAATTCTACTTAAGTTTTTAACCTTTTCCCCTTGCAGTAGTGATAAATAAATAAATAATATTTTTTAAAATTAAAAAAAGAAGAAGAAGAAGGAGACATGGAATTTGAGCTAAGAATGAATATTTCCAATTCTATATGAAAAAATTTTCTACCAAAAATGTTATATTTGAAATGATAACTAATGCTTTTTCTTTTTTTCCCCTCTTCTTCCTCTTTTTTTTTTTTCTAATGATACTGAGTCCTATAAAGAAGACAATGTCTCAACTAGCATTAAATTTACAGTATCATCATGCCATGGTATTGAAAGTGTACACATTCTAATATGACTTAGAAAAATAGACAATATCTACAAGAAATATATTTAGTTGTTGTTATCGGCACCTCTCGAATGCTAGGAAGTTTAGTTTATGTATGTTCTGGTTTAGCTAAGTTTTCTGTGTAGAGTCATATATTGTTTATGTTGAATCTTTATGTTAATTCTCTTGCCGTGTGCTAAGTGATATTAGCTTGCTTTTATGAAATTATAACATGGATTGCTCTATTTTGTGTTGTTTTGTGCTATTCAATTGTTTGTTTCATTTTTTTTTTGGTCAGCACTTATGTGTGTGCTGAAGTGCTGACCAATGGATTGATGTTGTTTCATTTGTTTTGTTTTATTAGTTTCTTTGATAATTGTAATATGGATCAAAACTATTTGATGTAGAGTCAGATAAAAGTTAAGTAGTGATGTCCTAAACCAATGATCTTAGAATGTCTTGAAATTTTAGGGTTCACAACATGGAGGTCCTACTAAATCGTCAGTGGATGTACAACAGGGTGGGTTAATATCTAGCATTTTTATATATATTTTAACCCCTAATTTGGTCTATTTGCATTTTCATCTATGAGAATTCTCCAACTTTATTACACTTTGTGATTTATTGAGTCTAAATTAATCTTAGATGGAAAGTGAGTTATTTTTATATTTTAGAACTTAATTTATTAAAGACTCAATTTAATCCATTTGTGTGCTTTGTAGAAATTAAATTTGGAGATTTTCTGATGATGTGGCGCTGAGGTGGACAGTCTTGCTGACATGGCACTTATGTGGCATTTTTTTTTTATGAGGAGGATGCTGACTAGACCTGCTGCTGCGTTTTTGCTAACATGGAGATGTGTGGGGCCTTCAAACCAGATCTGTTTAGCCCTTGCATGCTGCATAGTTCTTGCATGTTTCCCAAACTTTGATGAAAATGGCAATCAACTTTCTGTATTGCTAAAGAGACCTTCTGCTGCACCATTTTGATGAATTCCTGCTGCTGCATGTTGTTCCCTTTCTGTAGAAAGAATCCAGCCATATTTTAGTCCTCCTTTTTGAAAGTTAACTAAGCATCTAGGGTAGAATATTCTAAGGTAATTTTAGGGCATCTGTTTGTAATATTCCAGACATGCTTCTTTGGTTGTAACTGAGCATTTCGCAGCTCTGTCTTCCTTTCTGTTTTCTCTTCTGTTGTTTGTTGTTTTACTCTCATAGAGGGCTAAGTCTCTATTGTAATCAGTCACTAGGCCATTGGGATATTGTAGCTTGAACTAAGAATGCAAGATAAGTGTTTTATTCTCCATTCCATCTCATTTCATTTCTGCTTTGCTGTTACGTTTATATTGCTGTCAGATTCTGACTAGAACTTGAGAAGGAACATAAACTGATTTATATATATGAGATAATACCTTGCTTGACTGGTTAGGAATAAGTGAAGCGAAATGACTAGTTAGATGATATATTTCACTTGGTTTGGTTAAGGGTTTCTATTGAATGCATCTAGTTATAGTTAGGGAAGATATTCTTGACTGTAATTAGTAGCATTATATTCTAGAAGTTATTCTAGAGCCACTTTCATAAAGAACCAAACAATGGAATAAGAACAAAACTGAATCAATGAGTTAGGTAATGATAGTTGCACTCCCATGAATCCTAGTGGCTCGTTACATAGTCTCCTTTTTGTTAACACTTTCTCATTTTCGCCTACTGCTGATTAGTTACTGATTTTGTTTGCTGTTCTGTTTTGATTTCTGTTGTTATTGCCAACAAACCCCCCCCCCGTTTATGTGCTTTTAATTAGTGTTCGTATGTTTAGAACAACTAGTTAGTGATTATAAGTGAGGCTCCTTGAGTGAATACGACCTGGGGATTGCTATACTGCAAAATTGCCATGAATTCAATTCTAGACGATTCGGCATCGTAGTGGCGTGAACTATAGGTCTTAAGAGGGTTGGGATTACAGATGAGTTTTTGAATGGGGTTGAGACATTTATCAGTCATGCATCTCAGTTACATGTATTCTTGATAGAAGGGATGATAATGTGTCCATGTGTAAAGTGTAAATGTAGGACGTTGTTAGAACCTGATGATGTGAGCTTGCATCAGTTCCAGCCCAATTATTATCACTGGACATCCCATGGGGAAAGAATGCCTCAAATTAGTGGGTCTACGTCAATTATAGTTCCTCCCTTAGTTGACCAACCTTTTAATGCTAGGGACAATGAGGTACAAAAGAGTCGGTACAAGGAAATGGTGTTAGATGCAGCTAGGCATGTAATAGGTGTTGACATTACAAAAACAGTAGAAGAGCCCTCCAATCTAGGTGCTCAGGCCTTTTATGAAATATTGAAGTCTACACAGGCTCCACTTTGGGAAGGATGCACTAGCCATTCTGAGTTGTTAGCGGCTGTAAGACTTATAAGCATTAAGGCAAATTATAACATAATTAAGGGAAATTTCAATGTGGTCACACAATTTATATGTGAGGCCATGCCATCTGGACACCGCCTACCCGAGACCCTTTATCATACAAAGAAACTAGTTGCAGGCTTGGGTCTTGGGTACATGAAAATTGATTGTTGTGAGAACAATTGCATGTTGTATTAGAAGTTTGATAAAGACCAAGAAGACTGCAGTTTTTGTGGGAGTGCCAAGTATACCACTAGAAGAATCCATCAGGAGACTATTACCCAGTGGCAAAGAAGAAACCGTGGTACCTTCCTTTAGTTCCAAGACTTCAGAGATTATTCACTTCAGAGGTTGTGACAAAGGAAATGAGATGGCACCATGAAAATCGTTGTGAAGAATGAGTGCTATCCTACCTGTCTGATGGACTTGCGTGGAAAATGTTTGACCAAGAACACCCAGGCTTCGCAGTGGATCCTCAAAATGTACAGTTAGGCCTATACTCTGATGGGTTCACGCCCTTTGGACAATCTGATAAAGTTTATTCATGTTGGCTTGTTATTCTCACTCTATACAACCTGCCTCCTGCAAGGTGCATGTGCTAAGAGGTCATGTTTTTTATACTAATCGTTCTTGGACATAGCAATTCAAAGGCAAAAATAGATGTCCACTTATAGCTCTTGATTGATGAATTAAAATTGTTGTGGGATGATGGTGTCATGACCTATAATGCATTGTTGAAGCAAAATTTCAATATAACTTCTATGGACTATAAATGATTTCCCCACATATGGAATATTGTTTGGTTGGATGATCGACGGAAAGTTATCTTGTCCCATCTGCATGGAAGACTCAGGGGCGTTTACGCTAAAATATGGTAAAAAAAATCTTTCTTAGATTGTCACTGAAAATTTTTACGACTAGATCACATATACCAAAGGAACAAGAATGCCTTAAAAAGAAATAGGGAGGAAAGAGCATCACCTTCTCCGTGATTAGATGGACCAAAAATCTGGAGTAGAGTACGTAACATTCCACTAGTCCATGATTGCGGTCTAGCTGTGACTGTTCCTGATTATTGAGTCACACACAATTGGATAAAACACAGTATATTTTGGGAATTGCCATACTGGAAGACAAATTTGTTACATCACAACTTGGACATTGTACATATTGAGAAGAATGTCTTCGACAATGTCTTTAATATTGTGATGGATGTCAAGAACAAAACCAAAGACAACAAAAAGGCCAGGATGGACATTAAGGAGTATTGCTGCTGTAAGGACTTGGAACTAGTTTACCCAGGTGAGAAGCTACTAAAACCCAAAGCTTGATATTCGTTCACTTTAGAGTAGAAACATGTTGTTTGTCAGTGGGTTAAGGACCTTAGGCTTCTTGCTGAGTGTGCCTCTAATATGGCACGTTGTGTGGATTTAAAGGAAGGTAGGCTCCATGGCATGAAAAGCCATGACTGTCACATTTTTCTAGAGCGATTTCTGCCCATCTCATTCATAGATCTCCCAAATGTTGTGTGGTGACCATTAACAGAACTTGGCATGTTTTCAAAGAGATTTGTTCCACTACATTGATAAAGGAGAAGTTAACACAGTTAGGGGAAAATATACTACTGACACTATGCAAATTAAAGAAGATATTTCTTCTTGGCTTCTTTGACTCCGTGGTGCACCTTTCAATGCACCTTACATATGAAGCTAAGGTTGGCGGGCCAATACAATATCTTTGGATGTATCCTTTCAAGAGGTAAATATTGCACTTAATTATGGTTTGAGTTTTCATCTAGCTAATATTGATGCCATTTAAACTTTCTTCAAATTAAAATTGATTCTAGGTTTCTCCATACATTAAAACGAAAGGTTAAAAACAAGGCTAGGGTGGAAGGATCTATATGTGAAGCTTTTTGCATTATTTTGAGCCTTATGTTGTCTCTAGAATTAGCAGGGTTCCTAGGAATGATGATACAGGTGAATCCTCTGAGCGGTGCTTAATCTTCAATTATCCTAGCTGTCCTAGCAGTGAAAATGGACACTGGTTCTTAAGTGATCAAGAGGTGAAGGCTGTCACAAAGTACATTTTAATAAATTGTGATAATGTTCAGCATTATCTTAAGTAAGTATGTGTCCTTGTGTATGGTGTTATTATATGTGAATGATTGTTGTAAAACCTTGTTGTTTTCTTAATAAACAGATTCTGTGGCTGAGTTTGTTTGTTAAAAACCTCTAGGCTTCTATGGCTCACATTAACAGCGACGAGGTCTACAAGTGTATAGACACATAATTTCTTGAATGGTTCCGATCATATGTAAGCTTATTGTTGAACTTTGATCCTCGCTATATATATGCCCATTAAGCATTGGTTTGAGTTTTTTTGACATTGAATTGATAGGTTGTTAACCTAACCAACACCGTTGAATATGACGTGATCAAAAGCATTGCATGGGGTCCAGTGACAAAGGTGAAAACATGGTCTACATACATAATCAATGAGTACACATTTCACACAAAGGAAATAGGTCGTTATAAATTCACGTAGAATAATGGTGTTTGCATCAAGGGGTTTGACTACAAGGAGGTAGAGAGTGACTACTATGGTACACTTCAAGAGATATATAATTTGGTCTTCACAGGGTCGCAGTTCAGACATTTGGTGTTGTTTAAATGTGAATGGTTTAATCCTACCCTGGGCCGTGGTACACGAATTGATGCCGAAGCTGAAATTGTTGAAGTCCACAAGTCAAAGAGGCTGAATACGTTTGCCTAACAAGCCATACAAGTCTATTATGCCCCATTTCCATGCCATCGACGTAAAGATGATTGGTAGGCAGTGATTAAGGCCAAATCTCAGAGGAAGGCACATGATGTTGAAGTTAGTATTGATGCATTTCAAAAACAAGAAATGGGTGTAGTTGTGCCTGCAATTATTGACAATGATAGTGACTATGCATTACGAGAAGGTAGGCAATATGAAGAAGTTGACAGAGACTTAAATGATCAATCATTCATTGCTGATCAATCGTTCATTTATGAAGAAGAAGAAGAGGAAGAGAGGGATGATGAGACAGAAGATGTAAGTGAGTCAGAAAACAAGACCATGGAGGAGTAGGACACAAATCAATATGACTCCTTAAACTAGTTATTTTTCACCTTTTGGTATATATATATATATATATATATATATATATATATAAATATTGTGTTTGATTTTCTGCTGTTTGATTTGACATGACTAGCTACTTTAAGTTTGAGTTTACTTATGTCTAACGTTACATAATTTGTACAGTTGTGGAATTTAATTGATACATATGTCGAGTGGATGTACGGATAGTGGAAGGTGTGGAGGAGGCCGTTTGACCATCCGCCTTTGTCATCCACTTCCATCTACATATACACCACCTGCCTTCTCACTACAGACTAGGCCGAGCATATCATCAGATCGTACACTGTCAGCGTAGGATCCGATGACATATCCTCCATCCAGTTCGTTGCCTCGTGATGACTCAGAGCCACCTACCCTTGCAAGTGTTCAGTCCACCCAAGGGCCTATTGGGATGGATCCCATAATAGGCGACTTTGGATACGGGCCGATAAGGATACATGAGCCAAATTTAAGCTATTTTATATTCATGTATACAAAAAAAATCTTACGAATGTTGATTTCATATTCATTAATCACTAACCTTTTTTTTCACATTTTCTATCTGGTCGTCCATGCAGTTAGAGAGATTTCCCCGATCATATAGGAGAAATTTAAGGCACTGGCATACACCAAGAATGATAGAAATGGCTAGCACCCAAGAGGGGGGTGAATTGGGTTTAAAAAAATTGCTAAGACTTGATGGAAGTTTAAGAAGTTTTAAAAATAATACCAAGCTTTTTATGAAAGTAAAATAAGTATGATCAAGATGAATAAATATGGAGTACAATTAATCAAAAAAAATTAAAAAGATGAATGAATATAGAGTGCAAGAAAGTAAAGAACATATAAATAATTAAAGAGCAAGGGAAGAGAAAATCAAACAGCGAGATTTATACTGGTTCGGCTTAAACCAAGCCTACATCCAGTCCTCAAGATAACTTCTTGAGTGTTTCACTATAAACCACAAGTTTATGCAATTGGGCACTTGTAAGCCACTACAACATAGAGATCTTTTCTTCCTCAAGGGTGTCTCTCCCCCTTACAATATGTTTTCTCTCAAATACTAACTCAAGGAACCAATCCTTGAGCAACTAAATTTGAAGGCTTAAGAAAACTAATGGTGAACACTCTCAAAGTGTAGATAACGCAAAAATTAAGCTCAGAATATTTCTCTAGCAATTTAGAGAGAATAGAACTCAAGATAATATGAGAAATGAACAATTGAAGCTTGATGCAAATGGTGTTGTGAAGTCCCCTTTATATAGTGAAACCTTGCTGCTACAGTGACTGCTTTAGTCAGAATTGCTACAGTAAGCTTCATCATCATTTTTCAACCTTTCTACAACAACCAAAAAACTTTATCAACCTTTTTCAACAATCAATATTCTTTTTCAAATTTGCTACAGTAAAAAGTATTATTTTTCAAAGTTTATTACAACAACCAATAAACTTTATCATACTTTTTTAGCAATCAAATTTCTTTTTCAAAAGTGCTACAGTAAAAGATATTCTTTTTCAAATTATATTACAACACCCAATAAACTTTATCATACTTTTTCAACAACCAATAAATTTTATCATACTTTTTCAACAATCAAATTTCTTTTTTCAAAAGTGCTACAGTGAAAAGTATTCTTTTTCAAATTATATTATAACAAACAATAAACTTTATCATACTTTTTCAACAACCAATAAACTTTATCATACTTTTTACACAATCAAATTTCTTTTTCAAAAGTGTTACAGTAAAAAGCATTCTTTTTCAAATTATATTAAAACAACCAATAAATTTTATCAAAAAATCAATTTATATTACTATATATAAATATATAAAGCATTAAATATATTTGGGCCAAGAAAAATTGAATCATGCATTTGGGCCAATAAGATTAAATTATTTATTTGGGTCAAGAAGATTAAATCATACTATTTGGGCTAAGAAAGATTAAATCATACATTGGGCCAAGAAGATTAAATCATTCATTTGGGCCAAGAAGATTAAATCATACTATAATTCCCACATATTTGTCATCATCAAAACTTATAGCATAATATATTAGGGCTAACAATCTCCCCCTTTTTGATGATGACAAATCACCAAAGAAAAATATGTTACAATGTAATAATCATTATACAATATACACATATTTTTCTTTCCATATCCTTCTCCCCCTATTTGACATCAACAAAAAGGTATAAGGAATGCAATATATAAAGGCTAAAGCGTATTCCTTCTTTAAGCAAGAATATCATATGACGTCATGGGGTAAAATTTCATCAAAACTTATCATTGATATGCCAAAAATATATAGTTAAGGAAAACATTGCATCTCAGATAAAGTGACCCTAAAAATATGGAGGATTTAAGTATAGATTAGGCTCCCCCTCAACCAATGCATATTAAACAAATGTAATTTTCAAGATTTATTCATATATGTATCTTGAGGATGAGTACCTGCAAAAATTTTGACAACCACTCTGATGCTTAAGTTAGTAATGTAAATCAAAGATTAAAGGCAAAATTAACTGCTTACGGTCGCATGCATCAAGCATTATCATAATGCAAGGAAATCATTGCCTTTGCCTACAAAAGCATTATATGTAAGTATGTCTAACTATGAAGATGTATCATCCTCTACACATTTCATTTTATTTAAAATTTTTTTTTGACTTCACATTTTCTATGAGTGCATGTGGAATCATGACATATTATTCTTAGCCATAGCCTTCGCTCATGATGCATGAATAGCATACACAACATATGTTCTTAGATACATGTAATCATAGCATGATGCAATCAATCATATATATTATACTGAAAGCTCTCAAGAACAACACAACAAAGTAGAGAAATACGGTTTTGTTTATCACCATTTTATTAATCTTTAAAATTTTTAAACAAAACAAATTAAATCAGCAGCAAATCCACCGAAAATTGACTTTCGTGGTTTTGCCATTAATGCGACGCGTTGTTGGTGTTCATGCGTACCCTAGACTTTTGGCTTCCAGCTTGCAAAATCCATAGGATGAGCGTGTAGGGGTGCGGCGAAGAGATATCTTCTTTAGCTCTTAGTTATAATTTTCTCTCTATAAAGACTGCCCCAGAGTTCTCAATTACCACACCACAAAGAGTATTCATCTCTGAGCCTACAACTTCCTGACATTCCTCTCTCTTCATACTCCTACAAAAATTTCTAAATATTCCAAACCATGGCAGGAAGAAAGTTCATTGATCTCACAGTAGAGGCCAGGGAGGAAGAGCTCTACTTAAACTTGAGTCTAGGTAAGGACAAGGGCAAAAGACCTTTGGAAGGATCTCAAGAGAACCGAAAGAAGAAGATGAAGATCGAAGAAGCTGAGGAGATTAGTACGGGCCATACGTCAGAAGACAAAATTGCTTGTTTGGAGCAGGAGGTGAAGAAACTCAAGAAGATGATAGAGGACCTGGAGAAGTTAGCTAAACGCAACAATGCGGCAATGACTTCAAGAATAGATAGGTTCTTCTATTGGTCTACCCAATGCTTCTGCAATCAACAACAAAGAAGTGTTGATTGTATGAATGAGATTTACACTACCCTCCATGACATTGCTCAGTCTCTTACTCCAAGGAATGGCCGAGAGGTGATGATACAATACAACCCTCCTAATCCGAGACCACCTCGCCTGTAGATTGCTCATGCATGAGCAAACCTTCCCTTTTTTTTTTTGCAATGTAATCCTTCGGTTTGTTTTTTATTTTATTTTAATGCAAGTGGTTTCTTTCATTAGACGGTACTAAAAAATAATAATAATAAAGATAAAGGAAATCAACCACACAAATTCAGCACAGTATATATATATTGAAAAATATATATCCATTTTAAAGATGGAAATAATTTTCTGACATGGACATATATATCATCATTTCAAAGCAAAAGCAAGTTACATACTTATCAAAATAAAACATATTATAACCTGAGTATGTAGTACAATAATTGAGGTAATATGGATTAATAAGATATAATCAGATATAAACTATAATCCATAAACAATGGTCCATAAACCAGAGCTTTGAAAAGATATGACATGTATAATGCTCAAACCATGATGTATTTAAATATTTAAAAAATAATTTAAGTATTTAACATATTTTTATATGCAAAGATATTATCAAATATGTAAGATTTCGTAAAATAGTATATCATTGCTATGAAAATATGTCAATGATAACAGTTTGCTAGTATAGCTAATTAAGATCAAAGAGTATCATTCAATTAAATAATAAAGTAGTAGCGGATAGAGATACTCATCAATTTTGGTAAACACTTGTTACTTCTTGAAGTCCCTCCTTAAAATATTGATATCCTTGTTTTCCTCATTGCCCTTCTTTTGATCCTCTCTTCTTGCAATTTTAATAGTCTTCATTGATTGATTATTTGCAACATCCTCTTTACTTAGCGTCTAGCGTTGGCATCTGGCGTGAGACGTTGGTTTACAGATTGACATATATAAGCCTTGCTGGTCAACCACTGATGAGCTAGCTGGTCGACCAACCAACTGCAAGACACTTTTAGTGGAGTACTTTGATTCTCAAATTAGTGATGTTCAAATAAATCTTCAACCATCAGGAGAAACAATACATTATGTTCAAAGTATGCCATGCTTCCATAAAATGCATTTGTGTAAAGAGTTTTGATTTTATTGAAAAAAAATTCATAAGATTACAACAAGGATAAACTTACAAGTAAGAGTAATCTTATTGTTGTGGAAGCAAGGGAAATATGCATGAAATGGAAGCAAGTTGTTGTGATGCAATAAGTAAGAAAGTTTAAGCTGAATTTAGAAGAAAGATTTTAGCTCAAAACAAAACTCATATCCTTGGGCCGCACACCTAAGAATCGTTTTTAGAAATAGCATGCATGAATATCAAAGATAGATGTAAGACATACTAGAGAGTAGATATAAATATTAAATACAGTAAACATATTTATCAAATTTCTTACAATACATTCCAGCTTATATGTTTACTTGTCCATTGTCTCTTTTTGATGCAAGAAAGTGGAGTTTGAATGATGTAGCCATTAAAATGTCATTTCCGCTCCTTGCTTTGAGGTGAATCTGCAAATTAATCTTTTGTTTTTGGTACCCAAATTTCTTTGGATCCTTCTTTGTTAGATGTTCCTTTGGGAACCCATTTCATTTTATTTCCATAGGAAATATTCTTTCTATACCAACAAGAATAGGAATTATGTCCTTTTAAACCACAATGAAAACAAGTAGTGAAGGGACTACTTGACATAGTTGCATGAACAAAGAAATTCTTGTAGTATTTTTGACTAGGTTTGGGCTTATATCCCAAGCCGGCTTTGTCAAATACACATCTTTGTTTTCCAAGCAATATGTTCAAATTGTCTCTTCCTAGTGTAAATTTTGCAAGGGTATTTTTTAAATCCTTATTTTCCCTTTCTAATTCGATGCATTCACAACAAGGACAATTTTCTTTTGGAGAGACAAACAATTCTTTTAAGCTTGCATTTTCTTCTTGCAAAATTTTGTTTTGATATTCAAAAACAAGCCTTTCCTTTTTAAGTACAATAAGATCATCTTTTAATTTTGAAATTTCATCCTCAAGTAAGGAAATTTTTTGCTTTGAAAAACTTAACTTTTTAGCAAGCTTTAAAGATTCATTGTGTAGTTCTTCAAAAGCATCTTGTAATTCATCAAAAGAGTGTAAAGGTTCAAGATTGTTTACCTCTTCATCTTTTCTTGCCATAAGCCAAAGGTTGGCTTTTTTATTTTCTTCTTCATCGGATTCACTTTCTCCCCATACAGAAGAAATATATACTGTTTTTTTCACTTTGTCATAGCTTTTCTTTCCTTCTTGCTTCTTGATGAATTGTGGACAATCCCATTTGATGTGTCCAACCTTTTTGCATTCATAACAAGTGGGACCTTCCTTGTTGCTATCTTGGTCTCTTCTCCATCTTCTTGTATTCTTCCTTTTTAGGAATTTACTAAATTTTTTGACCAAGAAACCAATGTCTTCATCATTGATTTCAAGTTCCTCTTCTCCCTCATCACTATCGATTTCCACCCTCTTGGAAGAAGATGATTTAAGGGAGAGAGTCTTCTTTTTCTTGGTTTCTTCCTCTTGCCTCATCTCTATTATTTTGGACTCATAGTTTTGGAGGTTCCCAAACAAGGCTGTGAGGGAATTCATTGACTCTCCTCTTACTTCCATAATCGCAGTCCTCTTTGCCTTCCACTCCGGGGTAAGACATCTTAGAATCTTGGTGGTTTGTGATTTTTCTGAATAAGAAACACCAAGAACTTTCAAATGGTTAGTAATATGAGTGAATCTCAATTGCATTTCACTAATACTCTCATCACTTTTCATTTTGAAATTTTCATATTCATTGGTGAGAGTACTTATTTTTGACTCTTTGACTCCAAGAGTTCCTTCATGTGCAATTTCTGAAGTATCCCACATTTCTTTAGCACTTGCACAGCTAGAAACTCTAAAATATTCATCTTGGTTTAAAGCACTAACTATGATCATCTTTGCTTTGGCATTAAGATGGACAAGTTTCTTTTCGGTATCATTCCATTCACTTTTGGGTTTTGGAATAACATTCCCTTCAACCTCCTTAGTAGGAGTATAGGGACCTTTTTCCACAACATCCCAAAGATCAAGGTCTACCGCATCGAAAAACATTCTCATCTTAGACTTCCAATAAGTGTAATGGTTTCCATTAAAACCAGGGGGTTTGGTAAAGGAACTTCCTTCAGGTAAAACACAATCACCAAAGCCAGCCATATTTCAACTCTTAGACGATTAAGTCTTTGATCAAGAGCCCAAGCTTTGATACCAATTGATAGAAATTGCTAGCACCCAAGAGGGGGGTGAATTGGGTTTAAAAAAAATTGCTAAGACTTGATGGAAGTTTAAGAAGTTTTAAAAACAATACCAAGCTTTTTATGAAAGTAAAATAAGTATGATCAAGATGAATAAATATGGAGTACAATTTATCAAAAACAATTAAAGAGATGAATGAATATAGAGTGCAAGAAAGTAAAGAACATATAAATAATTAAAGAGCAAGGGAAGAGAAAATCAAACAGCGAGATTTATACTGGTTCGGCTTAAACCAAGCCTACATCCAGTCCTCAAGATAACTTTTTGACTGTTTCACTATAAACCACAAGTTTATGCAATTGGGCACTTGTAAACCACTACAACATAGAGATCTTTTCTTCCTCAAGGGTATCTCTCCCCCTTACAATGTGTTTTCTCTCAAATACTAACTCAAGGAACCAATCCTTGAGCAACTAAATTTGAAGGCTTAAGAAAACTAATGGTGGACACTCTGAAAGTATAGATAACGCAAAAATTAAGCTCAGAATATTTCTCTAGCAATTTAGAGAGAATAGAACTCAAGATAATATGAGAAATGAACAATTGAAGCTTGATGCAAATGGTATTGTGAAGTCCCCTTTATATAGTGAAACCTTGCTGCTACAGTGACTGCTTTAGTCAGAATTGCTACAGTAAGCTTCATCATCATTTTTCAACCTTTCTACAACAACCAAAAAACTTTATCAACCTTTTTCAACAATCAATATTCTTTTTCAAATTTGCTACAGTAAAAAGTATCTTTTTCAAAGTTTATTACAACAACCAATAAACTTTATCTTACTTTTTCAGCAATCAAATTTCTTTTTCAAAAGTGCTACAGTAAAAGATATTCTTTTTCAAATTATATTACAACACCCAATAAACTTTATCATACTTTTTCAACAACCAATAAATTTTATCATACTTTTTCAACTATCAAATTTCTTTTTCAAAAGTGCTACAGTGAAAAGTATTCTTTTTCAAATTATATTACAACAACCAATAAACTTTATCATACTTTTTCAACAACCAATAAACTTTATCATACTTTTTACACAATCAAATTTATTTTTCAAAAGTGCTACAGTAAAAAGCATTCTTTTTCAAATTATATTAAAACAACCAATAAATTTTATCAAAAATCAATTTATATTACTATATATAAATATATAAAGCATTAAATATATTTGGGCCAAGAAAAATTGAATCATGCATTTGGGTTAATAAGATTAAATCATTTATTTGGGTCAAGAAGATTAAATCATACTATTTGGGCTAAGAAAGATTAAATCATACATTGGGCCAAGAATATTAAATCATTCATTTGGGCCAAGAAGATTAAATCATTCATTTGGGCTAAGAAGATTAAATCATACTATAATTCTCACATATTTGTCATCATCAAAACTTATAGCATAATACATTAGGGCTAACAAAGAAGACTACTCCCTCAGCTTTATGGGAGTTATGGTTCTAGGAATTGGTGATAAGTTTTGGTTTTAATAGACTAATTTATTTTATTTCTTTGGTGCTTGAGATTATTAACACAATTTACTATGTATAGAAATGGAATAAGTGGTTGCCCCAACATGAGAAACAGATTAGGCAAAATTGGAACAAGAAGTACAGTGATGTATTACGTCGCATGATGTGCCATCCGCAATGAGAAGGTTAGGCCTCCATAGATTAGTAAGGCAATTTACCAGGAGCTATTATAGAAGTGGAGCTCCAAAGACTTCTCACTATAAGGAGAAATGTGAAAAGGCCTACATAAACATGGCGTCCTTTATCGAAGGTACATTACACACTGAAGGTAGTATCCCTGCCTCCGAATATATGCGTCGGTTAGTAATATCTTTGTTCTCTTTTAAATTTAAATTTATTATCTTCTTCAGTCATTTTCAAATTAAATAACATTCATTATAATGTACATGAGTGGTAGACCAGGCGAAAGCCTTGCCTGGTTGATGCATGCTCTAGGGAAGTCTACGTGAGTATATATTTCTTATCTTGTTGTTCTTTTTATTTTATTAATTCTATGAATTACTTAACTAACAAAATAATTTAATTTAATAGGAATAGTACACTCGGTTGAAATCATTGCAAGGGTTTGCGATAGGTGGGGGTGTAGACGACCAAGAGGATGATGCCGATGATACGGAGCTGTGGCTTTGAACAGTATGAGGCATGAACAAGAAGGGCCGTATATTTGACACGGAATCTGAGGCATGGAGATCGATCCCTTCACTAAATATGTCCTGACCTCTAGTCTTCATCTTGACTTCGAAGATGAGCTATAGCAGAGGATGGATCCTATCCTTGAGCAGCTGAAGACTCAGCAGGAGCAACTTCATGTTGCACAAGAGATGATCCACAGTCAAGCGAACATGATTACTAAGATGCGGTAAATGATGGATCACTACATCAGTGTTGACAAGCGGGCTCGGCCTGAAGTTGAGGTTGATGATGATCATCATCATCATGATCATGATGATTACCCTTTGGATTAGTTGTTATTTCTTAACTTATTTGTATGAATTATTATATTGGCAATGAAACATATGCACTTAGAGGTACATAAAAAAATTTTAGCCTAAAAAACTTTTAAAAAATTTGATTATAATTTTGGCTGTTGCTGTGTTGACAGGTTTAGTTTTTAATGTGTGTAATAAAGCTATTTACACATTAGAGATGGATTTTAGGGACATATTTTTCTGTCTCAAAATTATCAGTTAAAAAATAAATTTAAAAAAGCTATTTACATATTTGAGACGGATTTAATGATGTATAATTTCGTCTCAAATCATAGACAGAAATATCTGCCCCCAATTTCGTCTTAAATCAGAGACAAATTTTGGGACAGGTTTTACCATCTCGAATTTGAGACGGGAAATGTAGTCCCTTTTGTCTCTGATTAGAGACGGAATCAAAGATGGTTTTATCTGTGTCAGATTAGGACGGGCATAGTTTCCGTCTCAAACTCAATTTTTTTTAACAAGGAATTTCCGTGTTGAGACGGAAATTTTTCCATTCCTAAATCTGAGACCGATTTTTTTGGTCCCAAGATTTTGCAACAGACCATTCAAAGATGAAATTATTTCCGTCTTTGATTCATCAAAGATGGAATTTTGTTCAATCAGAGACAGAAATTTCTATACCTCATCTTGGGTTTTCTTGTAGTGTCTTTTAAAAATCTTTTGTACCAATTACATATCCTTAACATTTAACAAGCCAATATATTGTATATAATCCAACTTGAAACTTCAAATAATATTAAGGTTTAAAGATACTTGGAGTCCCTATAGTTTCATTGAAAAATAATTTTAGTTCTTATAGTTTGAAAATAATGAATTTAGTCCCTGTAGTTTTTAATACCATGAAATATATCCTTGGAGTTAGTTTTTGGTTAGTCAACTATTAGTCAATGTTGACTGAGATGCTGATATCATTATTAAAATCCATGTCAACATTGACTTTGTACCACTTATGCTGATGTGGACTAGCCACGTGGACTTGCTAAAAAAAATTTCAGTTTATTTACTTAGGTTTTTGGTCAAAATTTTTCTTTTGTCCAATTTTTGATATAAATTCATTTTCTACTTTGTCTAGATCCTTAATTTAAGAATATATTTTTTCTTTGTCAAAATCATCCCCTACAAACTTTTCAATTTGTTCACTTTAGTTCTTGTTCTTCACTTTCATGCTTTTATTTCTAATGGTTTGGTCCTCCAAAACAGTCCATAATTTCATTTTTAGTCATGATATGATTTAATCTATTATTTCTACTAAAAAACGATACAAGAAATGAAATAAAATTCACGTTTCAAATCTTATTTTTTATTCATTTAGATCATTGGTCAAAATTTTCTTTTTTATCCAATTTTTAATATAAACTTGTCTTCTACTTCTTCTAGGTACATAGTTTAAGAATTTTTTTCTTTGTCAAAATATTCCCTACAAACTTTTAAGTTTGTTCACTTTAGTAACTTTCATGCTTTTTTTCTCATGGTTTGGTCCTCCAAATCAGTCATAATTTCATTTTTAGTAATAATATAATTTAATCTATCATTTTTACCTAAAAACAATACAAGAAATTAATTAAAATTTAAGCTTCAAAGCTTAACTTTTATTCCACTTAGGTCCTTAGTCAAAATTTTCCTTTTGTCCAATTTTTTATATAAACTTGTTTTCTACTCTAGGTCCCTAGTTTAAAAATATATTTTTTTTTCTTTGTCAAAATATCCCCTACAAACTTTTAAGTTTGTTTACTTTGATTCATGTTCTTCACTTTTATGGCTTTTTCTCACGGTTTAGTCCTCTAAATCAGTCCATAATTTCATTTTTAGTCATGATTTGATTTGGAGGACTAAACCGTGAGAAAAAAGAATGGAAGTGAAGAATAAGGACTAAAGTGAATAAACTGAAAAGTTTGTAGGCGATATTTTGACAAAGAAAAAATGTATTATTAAACTAGAGACCTAGACAGTAGAAAATGAGTTTATATTAAAAATTGGACAAAAAGAAAATTTTAACTAAAAACCTAAGTGAATAAAAGGTAAGCTTTGAAGCTTGAATTTTAATTCATTTCATTTATTGTTTTTGAGTAGAAATGATAGATTAAATCATATTGTGATTATATATTGATTTGGAGGACCAAACTGTGAGAAAAAAAAGCATGAAAGTGAAGAATATAAAGTAAACAAACTAAAAAGTTTGTAGGGAAAGATTTTGACAAAGAAAAAGAAAATATTCTTAAACTAGGGACCTAGATGAAGTAGAAGACGAGTTTATATAAAAAAAAATTAGACAAAAGGAAAATTTTGACTAAGGACCTAAGTGAATAAAAGGTAAGCTTTGAAACTTGAATTTTAATTCATTTCTTGTATTGTTTTTTAGTAGAGATGATAGATTAAATCATATCATGCATGACTAAAAATGAAATTATAGACTAATTTGAAGGACCAATATATGAGAAAAAAGCATGAAAGTGAAGAACATGGACTAAAGTGAACAAATTGAAAAATTTGTAGGGGATATTTTGACAAAGAAAAAGTATATTCTTAAACTAAAGATCTAGATGAAGTAGAAGACAAGTTTATATTAAAAATTAGACAAAAGAAAAATTTTGACAAGGATCTAAGTGAATAAACTGAAACTTTTTTTTGGAAGTCCATGTGGCTAGTCCAAGTCAGCATAAGCGGTATGCAGTCAGTGCTAATATTGATTTTAATACTGACATTAGCATCCCAGTTGACGTTGACTAACAAAAAATTAACCCTGGTGACCTATTTCATAGTTTTGAAAACTACAGGGACTAAATTCATTATTTTCAAATTTTAAAGACTAAAATCATTTTTCAATAAAACTATAGGGATCTCAAGTATATTTAAACCTAATATTAAACTTCTAATCTATTATTTGGAAGTCTTGCCCACGTGAATATCCATACTGGGAGCATGATATTTTAATTACTCCTACAAAATTAAAAAGGGTCATAATTAAATTCAAGTTCATGTTACCAATGCATTTGCAATATCTGATACCGTCCATAATTTGTCGTTTTGTAAAAGCTAGTCCTTTTTATATTATTAGACCATTTTAATTTTTAACTTGCTTGCTTATCCAAAATTGCTTAACCAGGTAAACCAATCCAGATATTGACGTTAAAGATTGTAATCTATATATATGCTTCTTCAAGTTACATATATGCTCCTTCAAGTTGCATTAATAAATTATATATTATTGCACATTTGCAAGACATACATGACTTAATGTATGTTTGGTAAGAAGACTAGATGTGATGGTTGAATGAAATAATAAAAAAAATAGTGAGAAAATTTTCAAATTACCTTCTTAAAAAATATCAAACTTTTTTTAAATTAAGATATTTTAGTTAAATATCATATTTTCATTCACATTCTCTTTCCCTTTCATTTTCTTCTTTCAGCATACTAAATATACCTAGTCTTTTGCTGAAGTGTGGCTAAAAGTTAAACAACTTAACAAATAACACTTCTTTTCGTTTTTTCAAAATTAGTTGGTTACAATGATACTAATTATTTGAATTTTTAAATACCACTTCGAGGGAAAAATTTTATAATTTACACTCAATAAACTTGAATGAAATTAATATTAAATAAAAAATACTCTTGACAAATAAAAATATTTCTTTTACCATTTTAATTGTAGTTGAAACTAATGCTTCGGGTTTTTTTTGAAGAAAAAAATTACTAATTTTTTAAAATTTAAGAGAACTTCTTATAAAAAAAAAAACAATCGCAATTGTTACTACAATTTAACGGCTTTTATACCAATAATTAAAAGAATGGACGTGTTGAATTTGGAGATATTTTTCTTTGGCTAGCAAAGGTTGTCAACTTTGGCGATTCCGGCTATCTTTAGACAGCATGTATGTCCAGAAGAAGGTACGCAATTTGATTATGTAGAATATTGCATGGTTTATGTCTAAAATAAATAAAAATAGAACCAGGAAAATTCTTAGCAAATTAAGTTGTTTTTTCTTTTAAAGTGGGCAAGGAGATTCCAGGGAAGTCTATTCAAACACACATACACATATATAAAGAAGAATTATTACAAATATAATTTTTATAAAAAATTAGTAAGCTAATTAAATAATTTAATTTAAATTTGTCGACACAAATGTTGTTTCAGGCTAAATAATTCATGGGTAATTTACTAATGAGTTCAGAAGGTGGAAACTGAGGACATTAAGCATATTATTCAATCATTAAGAAAGAGAGAGATATATCACAAAGAGAAGTAATGGGTATTAATAATGCCATCTTCAATGAGTTTTATTGCAGGGAATAAATTAGGAAGTGTAATGTAGAACATCATTACCATGTGCTTTTGAACAATATATCCCACCTAACACTTTTTTACTTGCAGAAAACTTCCTTAACTTTTATTTATCCAAGTGAGTTGGGACTTTCAGGGCTCATACAATTGACTATTAGGTTGATAATCTCCTATGCATAGAGAAATAAGTATTTTTTTTAACTATCCATATCTGAAAGTTCATTGAACGTAACTTAGCTCGAATTAATTTGGTTGGAACTAAGTCAAATCATAAATGTGTAAAATTTTTTTAATTTGATTTTTTCCATTCATAAAATTTGCATATGAGACCTTACTTAAAGAAAATAAATGACACTTGAACTAACCAAATAAGAAAATGACTATTTTGACAAACAAACATGAACGCATGCATATCTAGTTTGAGGAATATTTTAGCTTGTTAACTAGTTTGATCAATCATTATCTGTCCAGATTTAGCAGAGACAGTGAAAACTTTCATCAAATTTGAAGTGTTTGTGGCTGATTGAAAAAATTAAGCAAATTGACAGCTAATTAGAAAGATATCAAGTTGGCCACCCCCGAAAATATCTATATTTTTAAATAGAATTAATTCATCATGTTGTCAATGACTTCTGTGAAAGATTTAATGCTAGCCAACTTTTTGTAATTATGAGTAATGAAAGTGGGACAGTTGAGTTGAGTCCAACTGGAATGAACGATAGATTGCTTATCTGGCAAAATAATTGGCATGGGGGTTAATTCTTTATTGTTTGCCTTTGGTCTTTCTTCCAAGAAAAATGAAATGGAAATAGGGGTACACAAACATTGAATAACACATTTGAAATATATATCTCTAACAAACTAATTCAAATCTTTATGCAAATTGAGAAGAGAATTCTTTTTATTTATATATTTACATAAAGGCACTCTACATTAACCCATTATATTTAACATAATATACTAAAAAAACAGATATATAGTGGCAATTAAAATTGATATTGTAAACAATAAAAATTGCTGCCTATTAATTAGGATATCTTTTTTATTAACGTATATCCAATTGATGGTATATTAATTTTCTTTTGTTAACATTAGCACAAATGTTACCTTGGAGTGCAAAAATTGCTGGTAAATCTTACTTTTTTTTTTATATCAATATACGCTGCCACAGTTTAAAAAAATTATTACTAATATAAATAAAAATACTCATAGTGGTATAATTTTTCAAATATAGAAAAAATATATAATTTAAATTTACTAGAACAAAAGTAAAAAAAATGATCAGACCAACAGTTCAAAAGAAAAATTAATGAAACCAACCTTAGTACACTATAAGAATGAATAAGAATACCGACTACAAATTTTCTACTAAAGAAAATTGTGACTAAATTTTTTCATTTTTTTCAATTGAAATTCTGTAGAGAAAGAAGTGGTTTCTGTCCCAAACTTTTCCTATTGAAAAAACTATTGAGAGCCAGTCAGTAAGTGGAAATGAACTTTTTTAAGTGAGAAAAACAATTGACTCACAGTCACATGTGCCCATATTTTAGGTTCGACAATGGCCCTATCGATTCCCATAAGAGGCTCCATTGAAACTACATATAAATTTTTTTTGTAATATATATTATTTATGTTTAATTAAATTTTGTTAATTAAAAATATATAATTTGTTAATTAAAGATATAATTTGTTTTGGACATATATATTTTTTAAAAATGTATTATATGGGGTTCCATAGATCTCTCTAGTCCCAAAATTATATGCACCAAATATCAACATAAAAAAATGATGTTTATTTTTATATAAACATATATATATATATATATATATATATATATATAATTATTTTTCACATAATATTTAAAAAAATGTTATATATACATAAATATCTTTAATTAAATTTTGTTGTGTGTGCTTATGTTAAATTAAATGTTTTTTTTTTTACATAACTGGATAGATTAGGTGCTTGAAATGGTACTTGTCGAGCCCCCACATAAAATTGTGTGGCTTGACAGGTGAGTGTGATATTTTTTTTATTTTTTATATCAATAAATTTTATGTATACCATGTAAATGAAAAAAAAGTATATATATATATAAATTTGTTATTTGAATATATAAAAAATTTTGTAAAATTTTAAAGATATGAATTTTTTTGGAATAATATATGCTTAGCTTAGCTCGACAGGGATCCTATTGAGTCACACATATAATACCACTTGGGTGGCTCGATAGGTCAAAGCAACAATCGCGTACACATAAAAAATATACAGGTGGCGGGCTAGGGAAGCTTCTTGGATGTAAATCTCCAACTAAAAATTAGTAATAAAAGTTCAGTCGAATTTCTTTTTCAGTAGGAAGTCAGTCGAAAAATAATTAGGGTTTTGGTGATTTTTAGTAAAAATTTAATATTTTCTATTGAAATTCTCCTTTTTTCTTCTGCAGTCGCTGTTACATGTAAATGTAATTGTAATGGTAAAAAGTATGGTTTGAACCAATTCATGTTATAACCCATACCCTTAGACTTATGTACATAAATTCCTCTCTCACTTGTTTCATATATATTACCAAATCAGGGCGATGAGGGATTTTCAAATTAAACAAGTTTCTCTTTTTTATACTAAAATAACAAGTTTTCACCTACATAACTAACCAATGCAGAACTTGCTAAAATAAATAATAAAACTTTCTTTTTTAATTTAGTAACACTTTTGAGTTGTTGGAATATCTATAATAGTTTTTAGCACTTATAAAAAATTATAAGTAAAGCTAGTAGTTAAATAGTCATCCTAATAGTAAAAAAAATAATTAGTGTATTGTATTATCGGTAGCAATTATTATATTGATTAGTAAAAAATACTACTATTGCCTTTTTTTTTTGTGATATAATAAAACAGTATACATTGATATCTTACATTTGATATCTCAAATTCTACATTTTAAGGCACCAAGGAATATCATATTATAGTATTTAGAATTTTATTTTATGTATGACAATTAAAAATTATCAAAAAATAATCAAAACTAACATTTAATTTACTAGATTTAGTTAAAAAAAATTGAGATGAGATCTCTTTAGTTATTTTATTTTATTTTATTTTTCTGTGATATGAGATATACCACCTAACTAGCAATATCTTAGATTCCTTGTAATATTGCGTCAGCACTGGTTGCTAGTGCTTCAAGTAGTTTTATCACTTGTTCTTCTTAGTATCAAATTTGAGTTTTGTAAAAAAAAATAATTAACATTAGAAAAGTTTTATACCCTGATGATCTAATTCAACTTGAACAAGATTAGTCAAAATTTACTAAATTTTCAAATACCAAACTCTCTCTCTCTCTGTGTGTTATGTCTATGGTATGAAGCATTCTATGAAGCATGTGATATGATATATGTTAATACATTGAACTTAGGAGATGGAAGTTAGTAAGATTCGAATAGATATTGTCTTAATAATTAATGACCAACTCAACGCCAATCACGCAGACATGCTTAACATAATCTTAATTTCTATGCTTAAGACGTCATTGTGGACCTTCACAACACCTGGTCCACCCTTTTAAGTCCCTCCCTCTTTGACTATCAAGCTTAACCCTACACTATAGAACATGCTTTTCATTTACCTATAATTATGGCCAACTTCTGTCAAAATTTAATTGTCTCCAATACAAGATTATATATCTTAGGGTTGGCTTGAGATCATTGTGAATTTTTGATCACTAATCTTTTAAAAAATGATTAAAAATGCATGTATTTGATAGAGTAGGAAAAATATTAGAAGTAATTATAGTAATTAATAATTTTTTATAGGAGTATGATTGTTTTAACAAATAAATTCTCTTACCACTTCTTTAAAGGAGAAGTTTTAATTTTTCTTTTCTTGCTTCTTACAATAAAAGATTGTTGCTGTTGAGGAACTACCATCGCTAAATTTTCTCGCTAACAATTAACAACGAAAAATTCCTCAAACAACCAATTTATACCAAAAACTCTCTGTGTATATATATATCCAACAACGTTTACAGAATGTCAATATCTGTCATATAATACATCTTAGTCTCTGCCCAGGTCCAAACGTAACTGCATGATATTTAGAATGTCAATATCTGTCATATAATACGGTTGAAGTAGAAGGGGTGATTTTTTCCAAACTATTGGACAATTCAAGAATTGATCAACGTAATACACGTGTCTTAAGAAATGTTTTTTTAAAAAATATTTTTATTAAACTTAATCAAACACATTTTTAAGTTTATTTTCTATTTTGAGTGAAAATTGAAATATGAAATGTCCAGACCAAACTGGTCCCAAAGTTAATTTCATTATGTGCTAAGTATAAAAATAGGAAATTCTACAAAAATTCCAACAGCACAATTATATTGGTTTTATAGCACAACATAACACAAAATTACCAATAAATACAAAAATTTAAGCCATATAAAATACTACAAAATTAACTAAAGTAATTTATCATTTTCATCTAATTATCTAACATTTTTTCTAACAAATACGGAATAATAAATCCTAAAATTAATCTATAAATCATGAAAAATTATCAGAAAAGTATCAACAACTGTTCACAATTTTTTTTTTCAAAAAATCTATTATTATTCTAATCTATAGATAAATATTCTAACTTTTTTCAAATATATCATATAATTATCTAAAGATTATAAAAAAAGTTTGAAAAAAATTGGAAAAGGTAGGAAACCCACTAACCTCACTAATAAACCCTAAAATTGTCGGAGAACAACCCAAAATCAAGCAAACCCAAGGCGAAATGATGAACAACGAGATGGGAAGCAATGAACAAACCAAAATGGTCAATCCAAACCTCGCCCAAATGCACCACCAACCTTCCCAAGACGTTGGTCGGTGGAAAATGGTTGATATTGAGGGATCCAAGTTTTTTGCCTTAATGCCCTTTGTCAGGACTTTTAGCAATAAGTTTTTCTGTTGTTAAAAGTTTTAGCAACAGAATTTTTTGTTACTATAAGTTTTAGCAACAGAAAAAATTATTCTTAAAAAAAGTATGGCAGGGAACCTAAATCCGATATTGAGTATTGATAACTATGGCGGCTACAAATGAGGTGCATGAATTTTTTGCTCGTTAAATATTGTGTTTAGTATACAAGAGCCATCTAATTAGTGTGATCCTTATACGGGTTGGTGGGACCTACATTGATCGCATGGTTCTTCTGCGCTAAGCACAGGTCAGACAAGCATAGGACCTGTACTCCCCAAGGAGAAAGGCGACAGGCAGCGCATGGCACTGTAATTTAGGGATTTTAATATAAAAATTTTTGTGAGGGATCAGCAATGAATTAGATCAGCCAGGGAGGGATATATCAAGAGTCAAGACATATTATTACACAACTGTATTTTTTAAAAAAATATCAAATTGATACCAATATGCGATATAAAATTAAATGGAGTTATTTATTTGCCACACCGACATGGAAAACCATTACTCACCTGAAGAAATAAAAAAATAGATGAATTACGTAACGTTAACTTGCATCATATAATTTGCATAGTGTCACTTTCTCTCTCCATGTTCACACACTCAAACTATATGGAAATGCCAGATATATAATATACAACTCTAAAAGCTAATGGTTAGGATTTCTTCTGTGCTTTTTACCAACATGATTTGCTTTCTCTCACTTTCTCTTCTTTCTCTCCTACAAATCATTACGCCTTATTCCTTTATCAAACTATATATAAACACTCAACTACTTTTCTAGCTCCCACATGCCCGCCACATTAACTCATCGCAAATTTTGGTGCACCATTTTTCAAATCCCAAGACCTAATTTCCCATCTCTACAATCTCTCTCATGGCTGATATTGATAATTACCCTACTAAACCCACAACAGCCCCACCATCGCTCAAGCTCTTTGGCTTTAACATTCACAAGAATCACAACAACGTTGTTTCAGAAATATCTGATAAGCATTTGAACACCGATACAAGAAAATACGAGTGCCAATATTGTTGTCGTGAGTTTGCTAATTCACAAGCACTTGGAGGACACCAAAACGCTCACAAGAAAGAGAGGCAGATGCTAAAGCGTGCTCAAATGCAAGCTGCTCGTGCTGGCTTTGCTGCTTCACATAGTTATATCCATAACCCAATCGTTTCCGGGTTCTCCTCCGCCGTGGCGCCGCCTCGGCTCGTGCCGGGGCTGCCGCATCAGTCGTGGTATTCCCCGGGTTTGGTGTATCATTCAGGGGCATTTGCTTCGCCGGGAAGACGTGTGGCGGCAGCTTTGCCTGATCATGCCCGAGCCCCGCCAACGGCAGCGAGATTCGACAGCTTTACCGGTGGCAGCAACCGAGGGGAACAAGGATTTAGTTTGGATTTACATCTTAGTCTATAAGTTGTGAGTGTAAGACAGCATCAGCACATGTAGGATTTGATCAGAGAAGATCGTCGAAAGCAAAACTTCATCCTGTCCTAAGTCCTAACTAATTGAAGTATTGAACTATGCTGAATGTTAGGGATGAAAATGAATATATTCAGTAGGCGGGTGAAGCTTTTATATATATATATATATGCACACACACACAAAAGCCTAAAATAAATCAAAGAATCTCAAATATACACATATATTAATACAATCATTGATACATTTCCTGTGCCGAAAGAAGGGGCTCGCCAAGATAAAATTCTCGATCCTAATCCATAATTGAGAAATATTCTCGGGTGCCTCCTAATTGTATATAAGGGGCAATTCTGCTTCTTACTTTGAAGCAAGAAACCAGACCAGATTACACAGAAATTTGTACTAAACTGTTGTGCTTTGAGCAAATATATATTATATGGCACCTGCAGCGGATCTGAGAGAAGCTGGTTTGGATGGGTTTGCTCTGATAGAGAAGTTCCATGGTCCAGGCAGAGGGACAAAATCCAACAATGGCAGGAGGGAAGAGTCTTCTGTCGTCTTGAATAGCAAACAGGCTGTTGCTTACTAAGGAGGACTCAACATCATCAGTTACCCTATGCCAAAGCCCCATAACCGTTGGGATAGACCACTTAAACCTTGATTAATTAGTCTTAACCACTTCGAATTGTGAGTTAATGAGGTGTGCTTTAAGGGGGCTAGCTACTGATCTTGTACTGTATTTATATATATGTACTTGTATACGAAGCAGTCAAAAATCAGAAGCAGAAACCCGCAAAAGTTAAGGTTTTCTGAAGCCGTGGACTGTTATCTATATCGGTGCATATCTTCTGGTTTTGTACTATATATAACTTAAGTGGAAATCAAGGGAAATATCCTTTATTAAAGATATCTCCTTATATATAATATGTAGTCTTGGTATTCGCATCATCGTAGCCTTTTCCCATTAATCACTCTGCATTTAAATTTTCACTTAGCAACACTAGTTAGACTTCTCTTAATAGAGTATTTAAATTTTGTGACTATACTAAGATTCAAACATAAGGAAAATCACCGATCAAATGATTCCAGAGTTTTTTTTTCTCATAATTAAGGTTTTGAATTTGGATTTGGTAAATAGAGAAAATTAGTTTTGAAAAAGTCCTAAACTTTTGTGATCTGAAATTAGAACTAGATTAGTCAAAGTTTAGTGAATTTTCATATAGTGATAGTTTTAATTAAAAAAACATATATAAAATCAAATAGTTTTCAACACTAAAAGAGTCTCATCTAACCTAGCTCGAATTAGATTAGTTAAAGTTGGATTTCTAAATACTAATAATTCTAACATGCATATATGTATATTAGAATTTAATTATAAATGTTGCACTTTTTCTTTTAAAACTAATATTCTAATAAACTTATCATTAAGAATTAAAAAATTATACTTAAATAATTTTGAATTTCACTCTAATTGTAACTTTTTCATTCGGTTAATTTATCCAGTTAACTCAAATCATTTATTTATTTCATTATAACTAGCTACTTGGACATACGTGTAAATGCTTTCAACACATAAATAGGGTTGGCTTTGGTATTGATCAAAGATTTAGTGTTACTTTCATCCATACTTTGTCACGTAATTTATTATATTTTTTTTTTAAAAGAAATCACATAATTTAACTTATATAACGCAGTTGAAATTTCAAATTTGGTCAAGAGTTGCTTATTTGTTGAAAAAAATTACAAGGTTGCTTCTTGCGCGCAGGAAACAACGAGAGTTGTTGGATTTTGATCCAATGCCTCCTATTAATTCAATATTTTTTTCAATTTTTTACTTAAAAAATAAAAAATTTACAATTATCATTTCATATTTATTATTATGCTTATAATCATCATTGAATCAGTTGATACTCGTAAATTTTTTTTTAAAAAAAAAGAGAAAAACACTGGATGATCCAACAACTCCTGTTGCCCCTCTGCGTGTAGGAGGCAACCCTTTCCCTTAAAAAATAATGATATGATTAATTAAAATTTCAGTATTATAAAAACAAAGTAAATTTTTCTGTCAAAAAGATAAAATTTATCAATTATGGTTGTAATCATAAGATACGCACTACAAAAAAAAGGGAATATAGCGTCGGTTTCATAAACCGACGTTAGATGCCGCAACTAGCGTCGGTTTCTATAACGTCAGTTACAACTGACGTTAGATTATGAATTTAGCGTCGGTTTCTATAGCGTCGGTTAAAACCGACGTTAGATTTTGTATTTAGCGTCGGTTTCTATAACGTCGATTAAAACCGACGTTAGATGTCGCATATAGCGTCGATTTCTATAGCGTCAGTTAAAACCGACGCTAAATACCTTATTTTAAGAAAAGAAAAATAGGAGAATTTCTTCTACAAAACATGTCATTCACATATCTCTTTCGTATTTTAGTTTTACTCCTCTTTTCTATTTCAATTCCCCTCCAATATTTTCTCCCACACCCATCTCTTGACCTTAATCCTTCCAATAATTTCATTTTTAACCATAATCCTTACATTCTCATCGTGAGTGTGAGAATACTATAGAGAGTAATAACTGTGTTGGGTTAGAGAGAGAGAGAGAGAGAGAGAAAGGGATGTCATAGACAAGGCATCAATGTGAAATAGTCTTTCTCACACTTCATGAATTTTCGACCCATTTCTTCCTCATTAAAATTTCTTGGCCTCCACTATTCACTACCAAAGCAGTCTAAAGAACCAGTTTCCAAAGGCTAGCTGTTCAGGTGGGAGAGCCAAGCTACTTATGTACCCCATCAGGTAGCCCATACTACTATATGGGACTTTGGCATCTCATACTCTATCATGATTATAGTGACAGTCTTAACTAAACTATTATTAAACTTGTTAAATCCCTCAACCCTAAAACCTATAAGTATATATACTTTCTCCGTCATTGATCGTACATGTTTCTTTATTGTCACTGCTACTATTCATCTTAAGTTGTGCTACAATAATCTAGATTACAAATAATTGAAGTCAGACAAGATTAATTATAGATTACATAGTAGATAGTACTTTGTTAATAAGCTTTGCAATTATTGATACGAGAAATAACTAATATAATATATATTTTGTTGAAGATATGGAAAAAATTAATTATGAATTATATAATCAATTTATGTTAAAGTTATAAAAAAATTAATTGAAAATTAAATTGATGTAATTTAAAATTATTATATAGTGACTGTTCACCCCTCTATTAAGATTATAGATGTTTAGTAGTTGATAATTTAATGATAACAAATTAAAACAATATCTAAGTTATATTAAATGGCATCTAATGAATTATTTATCAATTTCCACTAGGTTTTATATATATTATATATAATATGTGCCATTAACCCAAAAAGCCAAAACGTGATTGTGATTCCTTTAGCATTATATATATTATAACAACATAGAGGCAATACAATGAAAAAGGCACAACAATTCATAACTCCTGCGTGGGTTTCCAACATCAAAAGGAATTTTAAAAAATATATAATTAAAATAAAGCCATATTTGACATTCATCAAGACATGTGTAGGACTCAATCTATCGTTAATCAAATTAGATTAAATATATTAAATTAATAAAAAAATTAATTATAAAAAATTAGGATCAAACTAATTTTTCATTAATTTTATTTCGTAATGTCTTTATATTCAAAGAACTAATAGATAAAATATTTTTTAATTATTTATTAATTACCTTTCATTAAATTTTTATTTTTAAACAAAATAAATTATAATTTTTCTCTAAAAATAAATTATACTTCTTACAATTTTTATTCTTTTCATTAAATTTTATTATTTCCAGTATTCCTTCCTCTATTTTTTCACCTTTACCTCCTAAATTTCAAACCCCAACTTTTTTTTTAAGTATTCCCTCCCTAATTTTTCTAATACCCCCAATTCTAATCTCATTTCCCTCCAAATTATTTCTTGGTGGCAACCTCGAGACACTACAAAATTATTTCTCGCTGTCGACACTGTCCGTCTTCTCCGTTGCCTCTCCGCTGCAGATCTGGTCTCTCCCGTCTCAGATCTGATATCTTCACCGTCGCAGATCCGTACTCCGTCTCTCTCTTCTCCGTCGAGTGGTCACGGAACTGGTATGTGTATGCTTATGCTTTACAAAATTGATGATAAGAGTAGATTATTGATGATTGCTGCAATCTGGAATCTGGAATCTTTGGTTGTCAACGGGCACATGGGAACTGAATGACAATCTATGGCTGAGTTTTTGGTTGGAAAAAAGGAGGAGATAAAGGATTGATGAACCCCGGCAGAGAAGCGGGAACGAGAGGTGAGGAACAACCACATTTCTTTTTCTTCTTCTTTTTCTTTCTTTCTTCAATTTCTTCCCTTGATCCTGAATTGTATTGTTTAGGCCCTTACACCAGCATCTCCGATGGCCGCATTATCAAATGGGATTAGCGTGAAAAGCGTTGGCTGAATTTTGAAGTCACCTCTCCAAACAGGTATATGAGTTACTAACATACGCGCACTATTTTTTTCTGCGTATTTTATCTAAATGGATCAATATAGTATATTATATTATTATTCATTTGGTCCCAAACTTACAATTGATAATTACAATTTATTTTAATTTCATTCTTTTATTTGATAATTACGAAAATCATGAATGCACAACTTGTGAATGTAATCCAATCATGTAAAGTTGATTAGTTTAAAGGAGTTGGTTGGGATGGTGCAATCAAAGGAGGACTCCTACTCTCAACCTCGTGCCCATGGAATGTATAGAAGTGTGTGTTTAGTAGATGAATAAATGAAACACATTATCTGAGGGGAACCAAAATGGTTGGTTAAAAATTTGGTTTCGATTTCCTAACACTTCTCCATGATTTCTAAAGCTTTGGGATCAATTTTTACCATAGAACCGAGGGGAAAACAAATTTTGGGTTCGGTGGACTGTCTAGCGTCGGATGGAGATGACAGTATGATTTTTCTGGTCAAATGCTTAATTAATCCGTGTTGTGATAATTTGGGATTAGTCTTAACTTAAAATTGTGAGTTTTGGAAGTTAAATCATGGAAAAAGGGGCTGCACAAGAATTTTGATTGGATGTCTTCATTTTATCTTTTTTACTTCTGTACATATCAGTCCTTTTGGAACTAAAGCTTTTAGAATTTTGTTTGGGATCTTTTGTTTTTTTTTTTTTTTTAGATAGGATGGTGAATGACATGCTATAATATTTAACTTCTGAGCATGAATTAATTTTACACAGCCTCTATTTCATTCCAGATCCTGTGTACAAACTTGACACATGATGAAGAGATATAAACCAAGTGAACCAGACTTAAGCTACTGCATAATTTTCTTTTTCCTACAAACCGAGAACAGAGTGACATTTGCGGAAGTGTTGTTGTGGAATGTTTTGAATAAATTTTGGATGAGATAGAATGACAATTTAGTGTTATAATAATAGAATGACAATTTTAGTTGTTCTATTTTTTTACAGGGAGATGAAAATGAACAATGTAATTGACAAAAGCACATACCTTCAAAACCAAATTATGCAACCGAAAGCTAAGTATATTATGGATTCACAACATTCCAGTGGGTAAGTTATTTGAATTTCATACATTGTATGAAGATCATAAATCATACAGTTTCAAGGTCATAGATAGAGATACTGATGTTTAGTATGTGTTTTGATTTATGTTGAGTAAGAGAATAATTCTAGACCAATCACTTTTTTGCTCCATTTTTGCTTTTCTTGGATATTCTTTTTAGGCCATTTTAGAATAGATCATGATATTCTGTTTTTGCCTTAGACTATGATTCCATATCCATCCCGAATTAGCTTTTATCCCACTTTGGTTAGTAATATTTTGCTATTTGATATATATATATATATATGACAGCTTTTGATGTTACTGGTTTTATGTGTCTTTGAATGACCAAATCCACTCCTAAAATCATGGAACTTTGTGGAAAGGTTCTTTATATTGTAATCAATTGATCTGGAAAGTTTTAAGCAAGATAATGCTGGTTTTCTTGGTGAAATAAGCATGAGAGCATCACTTGCCCAGTACAGAGGAATATCTGAACAGTTTAGGAATTTGGTTTGGTTATGGTAGTTAAAAGTCTCTTTTTGAGCTGAAATTTTTATGGCATTTAGCCAAGACACAATGCTAATGATCTCCAAAGTTTCATTGCATTTATATATGTCTAAGATGGTCTGTTGCACATAAGAACAGAACTAATGGCAGAATTGGGGAATTCTGATATAGGAGTACTAAAGTGATCATTTGAAGAGCCAAATCTTGGATTTTTGGGCTGATATTTTTATTCTAGTATGCCAATACATAAATAAGGATGTATACAAAATTTCATGAATTATGGAGTTCTGAATCAATACCAGAATTTTTGTTAAGTCATGGCTAAAATCAAGATGAGTTAAAAAGGGAACTTAATACAGTATTTTGGCCCTAAACTTAATATAGTTTGTTCATTTTGGTTTCTTTTCCTTTTCCTCTGTTATATTCAATTGTTTTGAAATTGCATAGTGAATTAAAAAATAAAGGGAAGCTCATAGCTGAAAATGCTAGATTTCTTAAGCATAAAAGAATTAAGTCTAGTAAGCTCATTCTGTAATTTAATCCATACTCTTTAGGTGAATAATTTGTCAATATGATATCAAAGTGTCATTGGCTAAGTGATCAAGAACTAATTTACGAGTTAACCCCTTAGTGTCCTGTCATTGGACTCTTGTGCAATGATGATTAATTGGTTAGTGCAATAAGAAATGATATTTTTTTATTGATATCTATTTCTATTTCTTTGGACTCATTTTTTGTTGGTTATTGATATCTATTTCTATTTCTATTTATTTCTAATTTTAACTTTATTTATCTTAAACAAATATTATTTATCTTAAACAATTTTAACTTTATATAATTTTAGATTTATTAATTCATTATTTTCATTTACTATGGATTCTAATAATAAATATTATGTTTACAGGCAGCTGAAGTAAACAATGCATGAGCTTCACCTCAAGGATGTTGACGTTCTTCTGGAGCTAGTCACAACCCATGACTATGACTAGTTGTAATATTTATTTTGTTAGAACATGTAAAACTTGTTCTTTTAGAATGTATTAACTTGTAATTTTGAATTTGATGTAAAACTTATGTTTAAAAATTTATGTTTTTATTCAAATATTTTTTTTTATAGTTTGGCTATTATTATTTGTTAAATTTTGACCAGATAATGTTGGTTTTGGAAATTAATGGTAATTTCAATTTAATTAAACTACAAAAAAAAATTGCCCAAAGTTATTTAACATCGGATAAAATTGATTTTAAATCAAACATTTAGCGACAGTCGACACCGATGCTAAATGATAATAACAAAAAAAAATTCAAAAGTCATCTAATGTCGGTCAAAACCGACGTTAGATCACTCACATAGCGTCGGTTACAACCGACATTAAATGACCAAATAATTATCAGTATGTCATCTAACGTCGGTCAAAATCGACATTAAATTACAACTTTAACGTCGGTCATAACCGACGTTAACTGTCAGAATTTAATGTCGGTCAAAACTGACGTTAAATCACAAATTTAACGTCGGTCAAAACCAACGTTAAATCACAAATTTAACGTCGGTCAAAACCGACATTAAATCACAACTTTAACGTCGGTCAAAACTGACGTTAAATCACAACTTTAACGTCGGTTATGATCGACGTTAAATTTCAGAATTTAACATCAGTTTTGTTAAAACCGACGTTAAAATAATATAATGTCGGTTATTCCCACGGATGTCAAAATCGACGTTAAACAACCTCGCAACTGAGCAGATAACGTTGGTTTTGTAAACCGACGTTAAGTCATTTAGCGTCGGTCAAAACTGACGCTAAAGGGTGATTTTAACTGACGCTAAATTCTAATTTTTTTGTAGTGACGTATTCACCTGTGGTTATTGTTTTAGATCTATTACATATCATTACAAATATACATTGGAGTATATATCTTCAAATACTCAAACTGATGATTTTATATTCCCAGTTTCGAAGGTTCACATCTGGAAAGAATTAGAATATATAATATTAATAGATGGAGGTGGAATATGTTTGATATTGATTCAAGTTTGAGGCAACGGTCTGCTCCGACCAGTGCACACAGTCATGTCCCACATCTTATTTTGGCCCTTTAACGATGTGCCTTCGATGCTTGATATCTTTTGACTTCATGTACTATAGACTACATAGTATTTATCTTAGCTTTTAGCATTAGAGAGTCAAAGTTGTTAAGAAGGAGATCCTTTATCACTTAGTAAAAAATGTGTTAATACCTTAAGTCGTTTAGTATGAACAATATCTTTAGACACTTTTAAGTCATTCATCAATCAAGGGGTCATCCAACTTAGTAAAAATAGACATCCTAATTTTTTTTTGGTGAGAGGCAAATTTCATTAAAAGAGACACATCTTAATCTATTCTTTAATTAAAGGGTCCTCTCCTCTTAGTAAAAAGAATGTCCCTAAGACACCTCTAGTACCTTAGTAGCCAAAGGGGTCCTCCCTGTTCAATAAGAAGCCCCCAAACACTTCGAAGGAGGCCCCCTAATTAGGAATAAGTGGCAATCTTTCAATCAAGAGTAGACCCTTCTCACATAGAAAGAGTATCCATTTCCATTTACAACAAATACAACCTCTCTATTTTCCGTTTTACCAAATTATTAAAAAAAAAACTCTCTCTTAAAAGTTAGCACTCCTATAAAGTGTCCTATTTCATTAAAAAAAGAGGATATTCAAAAAAGGAGGGGGGGTCACTCTCTTTAAGAAATAAGAGTGCCCAATAAATTTGTTTGTCGAATAGTAAGCATTGCTCAGGTGTGCCAAGTCCTTTTAGAAACAAACAATTTGATCCTTAAATTTTTTTTTTTTTAAGAAAATTATCCCTTGATACCACATCAGAGCCACCTCACCACTAAACATGACACATCAACAAACAAAATAATTTTCACTACCACTTCACCACTTAACATAACACATCAACAACTCCGTCAATAGTTGACAACATTTTTGACAAAGGGACTAATGAGGGTAACAAACTAACAATTGGAACTTTCATAGACTAACGAGTGTAGTGCTCATCCTCCAAGGATAATCAAGTGTATCTTTCGAGTACTAAAAAGTTGAGTATAGTCATTTAAATTTTATTAGAAACAAAATATCACGGCCAAACCTCTACTTTCATCTTTTTTTCTTTTTTTTTTTTTAATGTGAGTGTTGAATGGTCAAGCAAAAGATATTTTGTTCCGCCGACTTTATAATTAGATTTAAATATCTTCCTTATGCGAAATGAGTATATACATCAATAATTATAGTTAGGTTAATCTGGTTGTTTGAACTAGAAGTTGATCCTAAGTTCTGTAGAGAAGGATAGGAGTTATTTGGTCTGAGTATTTTCTGTTTTTATTTTTATCAAAAATAAAAAAATAAACTTAAAAATGTATTTGGTTGAATTTAATGAAAATATGTTTTTGAAAACATTTCTTAAAACAGGTCTAAATCTAAAAACACCAAAAAAATAATTTTAGTATTTCAAGAAATAAAGACTAAAAATAATAATAAAAAATGGTTTCAAAAACTAAACAGATCCTAAAATACAAATTATAGTTAAAGTAGTGCAATAAAATAAAAAAAAAGGAACAAAGGTTGAATGAGATAATTTGAGTTGAATATAATCTGCAATTCATGACAGTAATCCAAATCTAAACAATAATTGTGATACCAAACTTGCACAAAACAATTATGGAAGCTTCACAGAGTTGCTTGAGATTACCTACTTCTATATGAATATAATCCGTCCACAGATAATAATTAAAGCTCAAGAACAAAATAAATAATTAAGGTGTTAGTTACATGCCTTATTTTGGGGGTTCCTAAAATGCTTATAATTGATAACTAATATTCGACATTTATAGTAGTCTCATCTGAAATACAAGACTAATTGAGAATTAATGGTAATTTCTTTTGTAGCATCTGATACCACCCAAAGGTACCTAACACTAAAGGAGAACAGTCACTTTCAGATTCTAGATAGACACGTCCACAAAGTACAAAATGATTCATTTTAAACATAATTAAATAAGAAATGTTCTTGGCCGATGCTAATTAAATTAAAGAAACCACTTTTGGCTCCTATAAAAGCAGATTAGCTAGAGCTTCTTAGTTTTGAAACAAACTAAAGAAAGGAAGCTGCAGAAGCAGATAATAATTAAGGAACAAATTAAAGCAAGGGTTGATATCAATATGGCAGAGATGAGGAGGAAGATGGGTTTAGAAGGATTTGGAGCAATGGAGAAGGTGTATGGTCCACCAAGAAATCGGAGTGCCATGAACAAGAATGACGCCTTTCCTACTTGGCAAGGACGGTGGGTGGTTCAAGATGAGATGGAAGAACCACCCACAATTATGTTGGAAAAATTAAGGTATTTGAAAGAATAAATAATACCCTCAAGCTCAGGATAATTCCCAAACCAAAAATATAAAATAACACCAAGATTTTAGCGTGAAAAACCCTCCAAATAAGGTAAAAACTACGGGACCCGTAGGCCGCTTAAACTTCCACTATAATAATAATGGGATTACAAACTTCACCCTTAGGTGGATCTCTCATTCACAAAAATACAACAACGATATTTCTTCAATTTGTGAAAATACCCTCACAAATTGGCTCATTATTTTCTTCTTAGAAAAACTTTCTTTCTAAGGCTCTCTCTATTTTTCTCTCATTCTCCTTCGTGAGGATTTTTGATTGAACTGAGGGATGTTTTCTGAAGGAGCTGAATGACTATATTTATAGAGTCATTCCTCACCAACCCCTTCAAATTTGCTTCTGCGTAGCCTACAATTTTTCTAAAAAGTACTGCACCTAACTCCTTCAGCAGTCTCTCAAATTTCAGCAAAGCACTGCTGCCTAACACATTTTTATCTTTTTTAACTTTGGGGTAAATTGTAAAATTTGGTTATAACTTTTATTAAATTGCAACTTGACCCCCTCTTTTTTTTAAATATTAGTGGCGGGTCCCACTTAGGAGGGACCCCACCTTACAAATCTCCCCCTCCCGACTTAAGTGGGGAGTGATACCAAGCCTGCAACTTCTTTACAGACATCCAACTTCTCTCTTGGTAAAGTCTTCGTCATCATATCAGCCCCATTATTGTTGGTGTGAATTTTCTCAACTTTCAGCAACTTACTTTCCAACACATCACGGATCCAGTGATATCTTACATCAATGTGTTTTGACCTAGAATGGAAAGTTGGATTCTTGCTGAGATATATTGCGCTTTGACTGTCGCAATAGAGAATATAGTTTTCCTGGTTTTGGCCTAATTCTTGTAAGAACTTCTTCATCCACAGGATTTCCTTACAACTTTCTGTGATTGCAATGTATTCTGCTTCTGTAGTGCTTAAGCCAACACACTTTTGTAATCGTGATTGCCACGAGACAGCTCCCCCTGCAAATGTTATCAGGTACCCAGATATAGACTTCCTGGTATCCACATCTCCAGCCATGTCTGAATCTGTATATCCTTCTAATACAGCTTTTCCATTACCAAAGCATAAACAATGACTGGAAGTACCTCTGAGATACCTGAGTATCCATTTGACTACTGCCCAATGTTCCTTTCCAGGATTCATCAGGAATCTACTCACAACGCCAACAGCTTGAGCAATATCTGGTCTAGTACATACCATAGCTACATTAAATTGCCAACAGCCGATGCATAAGGCACTTTGCTCATTTCTAATTTATCCTCCTTGTTTGAAGGACACTGGCTCACTTTTAGCTTAAAGTGATTGGCAAGTGGAGAACTAACAACTTTTGCTTTATCCATGTTGAATCTTTCAAGAACCTTTTCCACATACTGTTCTTGAGATAGCCAAATCTTGTGATTTTTCCTGTCATGGGTAATCCTCATGCCAAGAATATGCTTTGCCGGTCCTAAGTCCTTCATTGCAAAGGACTTGCTTAACTCTTTCTTCAACATGTTAATCTTGTTAATGTTTTGACCTACAATTAACATGTCATCAACATAGAGCAAAAGAATGATAAAGTCATCATCAGAAAATTTCTTGATGAAGACGCAGTGATCAGCTGTTGTTCGATTGTACTCATTTTTCTCCATAAATGAGTCAAACTTTTTGTACCACTGCCTTGGTGCCTGTTTCAGACCATACAAACTCTTCTTTAATCTGCACACCAACTTTTCTTTCCCTTTGACTTGGAAACCTTCAGGTTGTTGCATATAGATTTCCTCATCAAGATCACCATGTAGGAAGGCTGTTTTTACATCAAGTTATTCAATTTCCAAGTTGAGACTAGCTGTCATACCAAGAATAACTCGGATCGAAGACATTTTTACCACTGGTGAAAATATTTCATCAAAGTCAACGCCCTTCTTTTGACTGAATCCTTTCACAACCAGTCTTGCTTTATAACGTGGTTGTGAGCTGCCTTCTTGACTTTTGATTTTGTACACCCACTTGTTCTTGAGAGCTTTCCTGCCCTGTGGTAATTTCACCAGGTCAAATGTGTGGTTCTCATGTAAGGATTTCATTTCTTCTTGCATGGCTTTTAACCACTCATCCTTGTGCCCATCGGTAATAGCTTCATCATAGTTCTCTAGTTCTCCCCTGTCAGTGAGCATCACATACTCATTAGGAGAATACCTACAACTTGGTTTTCTCTCTCTGGTGCTTCTCCTTAACGGTGCTTCTTGTTGGACCTGCTCTGGAACTAACTCTAGTTGTGAACTGCTAGTTGATGGATCAACATCATCAGTATCTGGTATAGCTCCCCCGTCATCAGAATTTAATGGTGGAGAGACTGGTTCCAAATTAACTGGTATTTCATCTGACTGTGGTTTCTCTTGTTTCTCAAGATTTTCGAACGTCTGATCTTCAAGAAACACCACGTCCCTGCTTCTAATGATCTTTCTGCTAACAGGATCCCAGAGTCTATAGCCGAATTCTTCATGGGCATATCCCATGAAGATACACTGTTTCGAATTTCCTTCCAACTTGGACCTTTCATCTTTTGGGATGTGAATAAATGCTCTGCAGCCAAATACCCTTAAGTGTTTGTAAGAAACATCTTTCCCCGTCCAGACTCTTTCTGGAATGTCATAATTCAATGGAACTGATGGAGAAAGGTTGATTAAATCAACTGCTGTCTTCATTACCTCCCCCCAAAAGGAGTTTGACAGTTTTGCATTTGAGAGCATACATCTGACTCTTTCACAGATGGTTCTATTCATCCTTTCAGCGACATCGTTATGTTGAGGTGTCTTTGGTACTAATTTTTCCAGCCTGATGCTGAAACTTCTACAGTACTCCTCAAATGGTCCGCGATACTCACCGCCATTATCTGCACGTACACACTTCAAACGTCTTCCAATTTCTCTTTCAACTTTTACATGAAACTACTTGAAAACTTCTTGCACTTCATCTTTAGTTTTCAAGGCAAATGCCCATACCTTTCTTGAATGGTCATCAATAAAAGTCACAAAATAGAGTGCACCTCCATGTGACTTATTACTCATTGAATAGACATCTGTGTGTATCAAATCTAGAATATTTGCTTTTCTAGAGGGTGGAAAACTACGAAATGCAACTCTGTGTTGTTTTTCCATAATACAATCAACACAAGTACGCAAAGGTGTACCTTTTAATTCTGGCAAGAGCTCCTTCTTAGAAAGAATTCTGAGACCCTTCTCACTCATGTGACCGAGCCGCTTATGCCATAGCTCGGTGGGAATTTCTTTCCTAGCAGTGTTTACATCTCCTTTTACATAACTTTGCTTCCATAATGTAGAGAGATGAATCTTTCTTGCCTTTGGCTACTATCAAGTTGCCTTTGGTGAGCTTCCATTTTCCTTCACCAAAATAGTTGCTGTAGCCACCATCATCAAGTACTCCGGTGGAGATTAAATTGAGGCGAATATCAGGAACATGCCTCACATCTTTCAAGAGTAACCTGCATCCAAGATTAGTTTCCAAATAAATGTTTCCGATGCCAATAATTTTGGATGCATCATCATTTTCCATCCTCACTCGTCTGAAATCACCTTGGGTGTAGGTTAAGAAGAATTCTCATCTTGAGGTAACATGGTAGGAAATGCCTGAGTCAACTGCCCATGTAGTATCTTGATATGCCAGATTGACATAGTCAGCATCTCGAACAATGACAACATCTTCGGTGACACTTGCAGTGTCATTTGTTCGGTTCTCTGCTTCCTGATTCCTGGATTGCTGTAACTTCCGGCATTCTCTAATGAAATGTCCGGGCTTCCCGCAGTGGTGACACTTCTTGTCATGTCTCGATCTAGACTTTGACTGTCCTCTTTGCTAGTTTCTTTTATGAGAATCTCTACCCTTATTTCTTCCGCGTCTTTCTTGCTTGTCCTGTTTCTCTGTGACAAGCGCTTCGGACTCAAGATTATATCCTTCGTCTTTTCGTCGAGATTCTTCATTCAACATTCTGTCTTTTACCATATCCATGGTAAGCTTGCCTTCAGGGGCTGAGTTACTAACCGACACAACTAAAGTGTCCCAACTTTTTGGTAGAGAACTCAGTTGATCTACAATGCCTTGGAACTCACTCATATGTTCCGATACACTGCTCCCATCTTTATACTTCAGATTGACTAATCGTCGCATCAGATTAGCTTTATTCTGTGCGGTTATCCTTGCATACATTTTTTCCAAATTTTGCCAAAGAACATAAGCATCGTGTTCATTAGCAAAATTTTGAAAAATGCTCTTGTCAATCCATTGCTTGATTTGAGCAGCACATTTTCGATTCAGCACGACCCAATCAGCATCTAATGTGCTTGTTGAGGTGCTAGTTGTTTTGCCATCAGCTTTGTCATCCGTCGGAGTTGTCACTACTTTCTCCTTCGGCATCACGATCGGCTTCCATAGATCTTTAATGTATAAAAGATCCTCCATCTTTGGCTTCCAGATAGCATAATTAAAGGCAGTCAACTTGATCATATTGCCGGTGCTCTCCTCCATTTTGAGCAGTAGTCAACAAGTTTCACCGAACTTGAAAGTTTTTCCGACAATGAACAGTACCCGTACGTATGAGCAGTACCGTATGTATAAACAGTACCCATATGTATGAATAGTATCAGTACGTATGAACTACGTATGAATAGTATCCATTCTTGTTCATGGCAAGGGTTGATATCAATATGGCAGAGATGAGGAGGAAGATGGGTTTAGAAGGATTGGAGCAATTGAGAAGGTGTATGGTCCACCAAGAAATTGGAGTGCCATGAACAAGAATGACGCCTTTCCTACTTGGCAAGGACGGTGGGTGGTTCAAGATGAGATGGAAGAACCACCCACAATTATGTTGGGAAAATTAGGGTATTTGAAAGAATAAATAATACCCTCAAGCCCAGGATAATTTCCAAACCAAAACTATAAAATAACACCAAGATTTTAGCGTGGAAAACCATCCAAATGAGGTAAAAACCACGGGATCCGTAGGCCGCTTAAACTTCCACTATAATAATAATGGGATTACAAACTTTACCCTTAGGTGGATCTCTTACTCACAAAAATACAACAACGGTATTTCTTCAATTTGTGAAAATACCCTAAAAAATTGGCTCACTATTTTCTTCTTAGAAAAACTCTCTTTCTAAGGCTCTCTCTATTTTTCTCTCACTCTCTTTCGTGAGGATTTTTATTGAACTGAGGGATGTTTTCTGAAGGAGCTGAATGACCCTATTTATAGAGTCATTCCTCACCAACCCCTTCAAATTTGCTTCTGCGCAGCCTGCAATTTTTCTAAAAAGTACTGCACCTAACTCTTTCAGCAGCCTCTCAAATTTCAGTAAAACACTGCTGCCTAACACATTTTTGTCTAACTTTGGGGTAAATTGCAAAATTTGGTTACAACTTTTATTAAATTGCAACTTGACCCCCTCTTTTTTTTAAATATTAATGGCGGGTCCCACTTAGGAGGGACCCCACCTTACAAATTACTAGCCATCAACATGAAACTGTTGCTCGCTGTGGTAGACTCATGATTAACCTCAACCACACCACCACCAAGGGACATCCTCAAACTCGGTGGGGTAGACGGTAGACGATTTAATTAAACCTTGAGTTGTGCCTATATATATATATATATATATATATATATGTTTAGCTAGCTTCAAGTGGTTTACTTTGCTCCCATCTTATATATAATGTAAGAAATATATGTATCTAGAGAAAGCAGCTCGGAGACCTGCAAATATTTGGAAAGGTTTTCCGAAGCGCTGTAGCTTAAGGCTCAGTCTGATATATATATATATATATGATGTGTATGTATGTATGTATCTATATATATATATATATATATGTTCTCTTATATATATATGTTCTCTTACCTCGTTTGTGTACTGTAGCATTACTGAGAAGTCAAGGGAAGTGCCAGTCATCTGATAGTTTATATATATGGTGTCAAAAAAATCGCGATTTTTTATGGTTAACAGTGCGCAAGACTCTTCTGTTTGTTGGACATGATCTTGATCTAGGTATCCATTTATAATCTTGTATAAGTTTGGAGATCTTGAACATGATACGTATTTCATTGTATATATGTACAGATGATGTGGAGATAATAATAATAATAATAATAATAATAATAATAATAATAATAATAATAATAATATATAAGCACATACTGTTGGCAACCGCGGTGTTTAAACGTTAAAGAACTTTTCTAATGATTAATATTTATGTTTTTTGGTTCTGGCCATATGGTGATGTATTGTAAACCAAAATTACGCAAAATTTCCGCCAGTTTGAATGTTTAAATGATTCCCAATAATATAATCATAGTTCATCAGCTCTTATTTCAGCAATGGATAGCTTGTGTCCGAAATGTCTAAAGTTATTTGATTTGGCTTCATTACACTTTATAAGTCACTACATTTTTTTTAACTTATCTATTTGTGACATGCTCAGACTTTTTTGTTTTTTTTTTGAACTTTGCTTGCTTAAATCTTCCTCATTAAGCCTTACTCTTTTTTATTAGGCTACGTCCTGGGCCACAAATCAATCCGACAGATCAGTCCATATCCAAATTAATAGGTTTCATTTGTTTGCCCTGTACGTTTGTGTTTTACTTAGAAAAAAGCTAATTAATTATGATTTAAAACATCAAGTATGTCAGTTTATGAGTATGGTATATTAAATTTATGGTGATTACTTATATTGTAATGTGAGTTCCTTATGTCTTGATTAATTGAATGTGTATTTTTTGAGAAAAAAAATCAATGGAGTACAAATCTTTTTTTAGAAAAGAGAGAACTGAGAAAAATATAATAAAATAAATGCTAACTTCCAAGAAACACCATAAAAGCATAATTTACAAAAAAAAATCAAATGAGCCTTTTCGTAAGACTTATTTCTAGAGTTAGAGTTAAATCATAATGCTATTCCATACTTGGTTACACTGGATACACCTCACAAATACCGTATCTACATTCACCCACACCTGATTGTATATTCTCAAGTAGTTAGGACAAGTGGCTGGCGATCATTGAATTCAGGATCTAGCTGTGTAATTGACATTTTGTATTTTTTGTAGTCTTCCCCAATTGTACAGCTTATAAATAGGTATTGATGCATGAATAGCATATAACAATTCTCCCTGTATTTTCTCACTTTTGTATCTTGGTATCAGAGCCATTCTCACCACCTCTAATCATGAGTTCCTCGGTGTCCATTAACTCAGGAGATTCTTAAGCCACTGAAGTTACCTCTACCCTGCCAAACAAACCACTCATTGCATCTATTTCCTAACTTTGCTCTGTTAAGTTGGACAGAAGCAACTTTTTATTATGGGAATGCAGCATTCTACCAGTTATTCATGGCCATAAAATTGAGGGCTATGTCCTTGGCTCCAAACCATGCCCTACCCAGTTCATTTCTGAAGGCACAAAAATGAAGATTAACCCAGCCTACGAGAAATGGGTTGCAGCAGACCAATTACTTCTTGGGTGGATTTATAACACCCTCACCCTTGAGTTTGCATCTCAACTTATTAGATGCAAATCTTCACATGAACTCTGAACTGCTATAAAAAGTCTTGTTCGAGCACACACTAGATCACGTATAACTCTCCTTAAAGGAGAACTTCATAGATCACGTAAAGGGGCATTAAAAATGAGTGAATAGCTGTAAAAAAAAATGAAGTCAATTTCTGATAATTTCCTGCTGGCTATGTGTCCCATTCCAAATAATGATTTTATCATACAAACATTAGCTGTCCTTGACATTGAATATAAGCCCATAGTTATACAACTATCTGATAAATGAGATTTGACCTGGGTTGATGTGCAAGCAACTCTTCTGACATTTGAGAGTAGATTGGAGCAACTCTTAAATCTCATAAATTCCTTCTAAGTGCATGTTAATTCATCAGTAATAACAAAAAAATAAAAACACAGAGTTCTAAAATGAACAACAATTAGTAGCAAGGAAAAATCAGAGTAGCAAAGGTGGAAGACCACCTAGAAGAGGATGTGGTAGTAATAGGCGAAGTAACAATTGCCCTATATGTTAGGTGTGTAGAAAAACTGGACATACAGCAGTGCACTGCTATTTTTGCTATGACCAAAGCTACATAGGCTCTATTCCTAGAACCAATAACAGCTCAAGTTCTGGTAATCAGAATAATCAACCTCGTCTTGCATATAATGCCTCTGCTAATATTGTGATGGATCCCATTTGGTATATGAACAGTGGAGCAAGTGCCCATATTACCAACAATACAGCCAACTTCGATCAAGCCACACAATCTTATGGCAAGGAAGAAGTAGTAGTGGGTAATAGTGAGAAATTAATCATTAAACACATTGGTTCTGCATCTCTTCCTTGCACAAATTAGAAATTAAATTTGACTAGTTTTTTGCATGCTCCACAAGTGACCAAGAACTTAGTAAGTGTTTCTAAGCTTACATATGATAATAACAATGTACTAACACTGTTTTATTCCCATGTATGCTATGTGAAGGACAAGATCATGGGGAGAATACTGCTGTAGGGAAATTTGAAGGAAGGACTGTATGAGTTCCCAAATCAGAGAGTTCAAACTTCAGATAGTCACTATGGGAGGTCTCAAGGAGTTGGCAACACTAACATTGTTTTCGTTGCATCTTTAAATTCCAATGGCACTTTAAATTCAATAAAATACTTGTGACATGTAAGACTTGGTCACCCATCAAAGACATGCTTAACCAAGTACTTAAGCAATGTAATGTCAAAAAATAAGGGAATGAATCCTTTTTTTGTGAGCCACGCCAATATGGAAAAAACCATGCACTCCCGTTCACTCTATCTAATTCCAGAGCTAAATTTCTCCTTGAAATAATCCACACCCATGTCTGGGGTCTAGCATTGGGTTCAGTCATCCTCTGGTTTCAGATTCTATGTTCAATTTTTAGATGACTTTTCAAGATACAATTGGATTTATCCATTAAAACATAAAAGTGATGCAATTGCAGCCTTCTTGCAATTTAAAAGTCTGGTTGAAAAATAATTTGAAAGGGCCATTAAGATAATCCAAAGTGATTGGGGTGGAGAATATAAACCTTTCTCACAATTTCTGTAGAAGGAAAGGATTGTCTTCAGACAATCAATCCCATATGCATCCACTCAGAATGGCAGATTAAAAAGGCATCACAGACAAATTGTGGAAGTTGGGTTAACTCTTCCTGCACAAGCCAAGATGCCACTCCACTACTGGTGGGATTGATTTCAGACCTCAATACATATAATAAATCGCCTACCATCCACAGTATTAAACACTCAATCTCCCTATTATGTTTTATTTGATAAACATCCTGATTATAACTCATTAAAAACATTTGGGTGTGCATGTTATCCCAATCTTAGAGCATATAACACTCACAAGTTTGCTTTTCACATAATTATATGTGTTTTCCTAGGCATAAGTGGGAAGCACAAGGGGTTCAAATGTATGTATTCAATAGGGAAATATGTATCCCGTCATGTATCTTTAATGAAAAAGATTTTCCATTCCAATATGGGTTTCTTAATACCAATCAAGAAGAACAACAATGTCTCACTTACCCCAATTTCTGGGCACTGACTTTGTTTCTGGTTGGTAGCAGGGCACAAAGTCTAACTCATCTAAAAGTATAACCTCTAGCAACAGTGGGAGTGCCCATGAGTAGCAGCTTGATCAAAGGTTCAACAACTCTGAATCTCAGAATCAAAGAAGTAATAGCACTGGTGGAGAAACTATTGTTGCTACTAAAAAATACTTACCCATTATAGATGAAAGGCAACTTGAAATACCTCTGTACATTCCAAATATTGACAATGAACAAATTATCCAATCAAGAGAGGATCTGATGTGATTTCCGGAGGGAAAACACTTGATCGATTTTCTGGATAGGTTGAAAGAAACAAACAAATGAAACCAAATCACTCAATTGATAAGCCAAAGGGCGCCACAACTAAGAGAAATGGGTTGATCTCGCCACACTCAAGAAAGAAGAACATGAGTGATAAGAAATCTAGTTGCTCTCGCCACTAACACAAGTTAGATAAGAGAAAGAACTCAAGAATCCTCTTGAAAGCAAAATGCCAATATCTCATATATGATTCAAAGATGGTTTACAACAAATGGCAAGGACCCTTTTTATAGAGGGTCTCCAAAACAAAAAGACAAAAGACTCCAACTAATGCATTAAATGCATCAACTAAAAGTCAAGTAGTGTAGGCTAAATGTCAAAGACAATAAATGCATATGTAGCTAAATGTCAAAGACAATAAATGCATAGGTAATAGACTACAACTATATTCAACAAATGCAACTATCCCACATGCAATCTTTTTCACACTTCTTCCACTTTCAACAATGTGGTTAAGCCCAATCCAAGCCCTTTAGCCCTTAAACGAGTTAGAGGCCCAATTGAAGTGTTCTCCCTTTCTTGGGCTGCAATTAGTCCAAGTTCTTTAACCCTTGAACAAGTTAGAGGCCCAATTGAAGTGTTCTCCTTTTCTTGGGCTGCAATGGGGTTATCCTTGATTACATCATCCTCCCCTGGTTGAAATGGATTTGTCCTCAAATCCAAGTCCTCCTTATCTTCTAAGTACGGGGAAAGATCCCTCACATTGAAAGTAGTAGAAACAGCATAGTCTTCAGGCAAATTAATTTTGTATGCATTATCATTTACCTTGTCTATGATACGGAAAGGACCATCTGCCCTTGGCATTAATTTGGACTTCCTTTGGTTTGGAAATCTTTCTTTTCGAAGATGAACCCACACTAAATCTCCAGGACTGAATTGAACAAATTTTCTTCTCTTGTTGGCAGTCTTATCATAGATGGAGTTCTTCTTCTCAATTTGCTGTTTAATGTTTTCATGTAACTTCTTTATCATGTCAGCCTTCATTTTTCCATCTATGCATTCTCGAGCTTCAAGTGGTAATGGTACTAAATCAAGTGGGCTCAATGGATTAAATCCATAAACTACTTCAAAAGGAGAGTGTTTAGTAGTACCATGTACACTTCTATTGTAAGCAAATTCAGCATAGGCCAAGCATTCATCCCAACTTTTCAAGTTTTTGCCAATGATAGTTCTTAACAAAGTAGAAAGCGTTCGGTTCACCACTTCAGTTTGTCCATCAGTTTGTGGGTGACAGGCAGTACTAAAGAGCAACTTTGTTCCCAGCTTTCTCCATAAAGTCTTCCAAAAGTAGCTAAGAAATTTGGCATCACGATCTGACACGATACTCTTTGGAATGCCATGAAGTCTCACAATTTCTTTGAAAAATAAATTGGCGATGTGCAGAGCATCGTCGGTCTTATGGCATGGAATAAAATGAGACATTTTTGAAAAACGATCAACAACAACCATGACCGAATCTTTACCTCTTTGTGTCCTTGGTAAGCCTAGCACGAAATCCATGCTAACATCAGTCCAAGGTTGATCTGGAACAGGTAGAGGTGTATAAAGTCCATGGGCTGCTTCCTTGCTCTTGGCTTTTTTGCAAACAATACACCTTTCAATCACATGATGCACATCTCTAATCATGTTAGGCCAATAAAAATGCTCTTTCAGCATCTCCAATGTCTTGGTTTCACCGAAATGCCCAGCCAATCCTCCTCCGTGAGCTTCTCGTGTAAGTAATTCCCTTATAGAACAGTTTGGAATTACAAGTCTCCCCAAGCGAAATAAAAAACCTTCAGATCTATAAAATCCCTTATATGCCATTTTCTCATAAGCGAGATAAATAGAAGCAAGTGTCGAATCTTCCATATAATGGTCTTTAAGAGATTCAAATCCCAACAATTTAGCATTCATCATGGAAATTAAAGCATATCTCCTTGATAAGGCATCTGAAACAATGTTGGTTTCTCCCTTCTTATACTTCAACATATAAGGAAAAGCTTCAAGAAATTCTACCCATTTTGCATGTCTTCTATTCAGCTTGCTCTGACCTTTCAAGTGTTTGAGTGATTCATGGTCTGTGTGAATTACAAATTCTTTTGGTAACAAGTAGTGCTGCCATGTCTCAAGAGCTCTAATTAAAGAGTAGAAGTCCTTATCATAGGTAGAGTAGTTAAGACTGGCTCCATTCAACTTCTCACTAAAATAAGCTATAGGACGCTTTTCTTGAAGAAGTACAGCTCCAATTCCCACTCCACTAGCATCACATTCAATCTCAAAAGTCTTAGAAAAATTAGGCAAAGCCAATATGGGTGCATTGCACAATTTTTCTTTGACAAGCTCAAAACTTCGTTGGCTGCATCACTTCATTTGAACTCCTTTCCTCCCTTAATACATTCAGTTATGGGTGCTAAGATGGTGCTGAAATCCCTTACAAATCTTCTATAGAAAGAGGCAAGCCCATGAAAACTTCTTACTTCAGATATGGTTCTTGGAACAGGCCATTCTTTGATAGCTTTCACCTTTTCTTCATCAACTCCCACTCCTTGCTGAGATACTACAAAGCCAAGAAAAATCACATGGTCTTGACAAAAGTAGCATTTTTTTAGATTAGCATAGAGTTTCTCCTTTCGCAACACTTTCAAGACTTCCTTCAAATGTTGTACATGCTCCTCATAACTTTGACTGTAGATCAAAATATCATCGAAATATACCACAACGAATTTTCCAATGAAAGATCTAAGCACATGATTCATCAATCGCATAAATGTGCTAGGGGCATTAGATAGCCCAAATGGCATTACCATCCATTCGTAAAGTCCATGCTTTGTCTTGAAGGCTGTCTTCCACTCGTCTCCCTCTTTCATTCGGATTTGGTGATAGCCACTCTTCAAGTCAATTTTTGAAAACACCTTGGAACCATTCAGTTCATCCAACATGTCATCCAATCTTGGAATTGGGTAGCGGTATTTGATGGTGATCTTATTTATAGCACGACTGTCCACACACATTCTCATAGAGCCATCCTTTTTAGGGACTAATAATGTAGGCACAGAACAAGGGCTCATGGATTCCCTTACATAACCCTTTTCAATCAACTCATCAACTTGCCTTTTTAGCTCCTTAGCCTCCTCTGGATTCATTCTATATGCTGGCTTATTTGGTAAGGCAGCACCGGGCACCAAATCAATTTGATGCTCAATTCCTCTTAAGGGTGGCAATCCCTTAAGTAGCTCATTCGGAAAGACATCCGCAAATTCTTCTATCAACTCCCTCACAAGCTTAGGAAGCTTTTCTGCAAGTTCTGGATTTAGCTCCTTGAGAATTAGCAATAATACAAAGTTTTTCCTTTTTATTGCCTTCTTTAACTCATTCTTAGAAGCAAAACAACTAGGCTTCTTCTCCTCGATTACATCCTCCTTCGGCTGTACTTGTATTGGCTTTAAGGGTGCCAACACAATCTTCTTTCCATCTTTCTCGAAAGAGTAGGTGTTTTTGAAGCCATCATGTAGTGCTCTTCTATCAAATTACCAGGGCCTCCCAAGTAGAAGATGACTAGCATCCATAGGGACTATGTCACACAATACCTCATCTTTGTAATTCTTCCCTATAGAGAAAGGTACCTTTACTTGTTTGGTGACATTCATCTCGCCATGATTATTTAGCCATTGCAGCTTATATGGACGGGGATGATTGATGATAGGTAGCTTCAATTTTCCAACCAAGGTGGTTGAAGCAACGTTAGTGCAGCTCCCACTATCAATTATCACGTTACAAACTTTGCCTCCGATAGTGCACCTTGTTTGAAAAATATTCTCCCTCTGTTCTTCTTCTACCTTGGCTTGGATATTCAAGGCACGTCTAATAACCAAGGCAGCACCTTCATCAGCATACTCAACAACTTCTTCTTCGTCAAAATATTCTTCCTCTTCACATTCCTCCACAATATCTTCATCTTCACTCTCTATTTCCCCTTGTTTCTCCTTCAAGATCATCACTCTTCTATTAGGACATTCGGATGCTATATGGCCATGACCTAAGCACTTGAAGCACTTAATGTCTCGGCTTCTTTTAGAGGGCTGGTTGTCTTCTCTCTTATCCTTCCTCTTAGAACTTTCAAATTTGTTCGGCTCTTTCTTCCATATCTCCTTATTACTCCCTTTGGTAGTGTTTGAGGTTTGGGAAAGTGTTTGGAAAGGTTTACTCCCCAATGGTTTAGACACTCCATTGTTTCTTCCATAAACTCTCTTTTTCTGTCTCTCCACCTTAATTGCCAATTTAATTACATCTTCTAAGAAGACATAATTCTGCAACTCTACTAAGTCAGCAACTTCTTTGTTCAAACCACCAAGAAATCGAGCTATGGTTTGCTCTTGGGGTTCATTCAGCTTGCACCGAATCATCAAAGTTTCAAATTCTTTGACATAATCTTCAACACACATGCCTCCTTGCCTCAAGCTTTGAAGCTTAAAATAAAGCTCTTGCTTGTAGTAATCAGGTACAAAACGCCTCTGCATGAACCTTTTCATCAATCTCCAATTTCGAACTTCCTCCTCTCCATCTCTTCTTCGTTGATTCTTCAAATTTTTCCACCATAGATTTGCATAATCAGTGAATTCAAGGGCTGCAAGTCGGCATTTGGTAGCTTCTGAATATTCTTGATATTCAAAAATCTTCTCTACTCGTTGCACCCACTCCAAGTATTCTTCAGGAGAACTTGTTCCCTTAAATGGAGGAATCTTCATTTTGATGTTGGCATCACGCTCCCTCTGCTGCCTTCTTTGCCTAGGTTGTTCACCTTCTTCAGCTTCAAATTCTTCTCCATCGTGTTCAACATAAGCTCCTCTTCTTGGTTGTTGTTGTTGTTGTAGCTCCATAAATCTAGCCATTTGAGTGGTTAGTTGAGCTATTTGTTCCATCATTTCTTCTTGACCTCTTTGTAGGCCAACAATTTGAGCTTGTTGTAGGCTAAGCCCAAAAGGAACTTCAGAACTATTTTCTCCTGTCATAGTGATTTGTAATTTGTTGGTTTGAGTTTGGTGAAGGGTAGGTTCACTCTCTAAGTGTTTACACTCGGATTAACAATGAACAGTAGCGTTGAACAATGAACAGTAACGATGAATTTTTTTTTTTAATAAAAAAGCTGTAATAAAATAGAACAACACAAGAATAGAAATAAAGATAAAGATGAACAGACCAGAAAATTAGCCTTCCATGTAGGTGGCAGATTACAAAATAAGGAAAACTAAGCCTTCCATATAGGTGGCAGAATACAAAATAAGGAAAACTAAGCCTTCCATGTAGGTGGCAAAACACAGAATAAAATGCAATAAAATTAAGCTTTCCACGAAGGGGCAAAACACAAAACAAATAATAGAACCTGAATTGAACCAGGCTTTGATACCAATATGATGTGATTTCCGGAGGGAAAACACTTGATCGATTTTCTGGATAGGTTGAAAGAAACAAACAAATGAAACCAAATCACTCAATTGATAAGCCAAAGGGCGCCACAACTAAGAGAAATGGGTTGATCTCGCCACACTCAAGAAAGAAGAACGTGAGTGATAAGAAATCTAGTTGCTCTCGCCACTAACACAAGTTAGATAAGAGAAAGAACTCAAGAATCCTCTTGAAAGAAAAATGCCAATATCTCATATATGATTCAAAGATGGTTTACAACAAATGGCAAGGACCCTTTTTATAGAGGGTCTCCAAAACAAAAAGACAAAAGACTCCAACTAATGCATTAAATGCATCAACTAAAAGTCAAGTAGTGTAGGCTAAATGTCAAAGACAATAAATGCATATGTAGCTAAATGTCAAAGACAATAAATGCATAGGTAATAGACTATAACTATATTCAACAAATGCAACTATACTACGTGCAATCTTTTTCACACTTCTTCCACTTTCAACAATGTGGTTAAGCCCAATCCAAGCCCTTTAGCCCTTAAACGAGTTAGAGGCCCAATTGAAGTGTTCTCCCTTTCTTGAGCTGCAATTAGTCCAAGCTCTTTAACCCTTGAACAAGTTAGAGGCCCAATTGAAGTGTTCTCCTTTTCTTGGGCTGCAATGGGGTTATCCTTGATTACATCAGGATCCAAATAAAGATAAGGGGAACAAAGTTACTACACACAATATGAAGGCAATTACTAAGCCAAAGTTGCCATATATATGTGCCATTTCTACTGTAGTGGACTCAGATAATGTTAACAACAACCCCTATGTAAGTTCTCTTATAACATCTCACTCTACTTCAATTTTTGAGCCTCACTCAATTAAGCTTTATCCATTCCTCACTAGAAGAATGCCATGACAGAGGAATTTAATGCACTTAAGAAGGACAATACTTGGCATTTAATTCCTTATAATAGTGACTTAAGAATTGTAGATTATAAATGGATTTACAAAACTAAGTTTAAGTCTAATGGAGAAGTGGAGATATAAAGCCAGGTTAGTTGCCAAAAGCTTCCAACAGGACCCAGGTGTGAACTTTGGCAATACTTTTAGCCTAGTTACTAGACTTGCTACAATCAAGATTGCCTTAGCTCTTGCTACAACACTAAATTGGAAAGTAAAGCAGCTGGATGTGAATAATGTGTTCTTGAATGGTGTATTATAGTAAGACGTGTATATGTGGTAGCCTAGAGGATTTGAAGATCCCAGTTATCCATATCATGTATGTAAATTACAAAAAGCTCTCTATGGGCTTAAACAAGCCCCGAGAGCATGGTTCGAAAACTTGAGGAAAATTTTAATTAAGTAGGGGTTTTATAACACTAAGGTAGACTCATCATTATTTATTCATCAGACAAACAACACTATTTTGATTATTATTATATATGTTGATGACATCCTTGTAATAGGGAGTAATGAGACTTAATTAAGTAAATTTACTACCAGAATTAATCCTTTTTTGCCTTAATTAAAGGATTTAGGCAATGTACATTATTTCTTAGGGCTAGAGATAAAGAGAGATGATTCATGGATGTTCATATCCCAAAAGAAGTACATTCTGATCTACTGGACAGGTTTAATATGAGAAATTCCACCTCATGCCCCTCTCCAATGGTCTCAGGTAAGCAATTTCAAAATGAAGGAGATGATTTTCTGCAAAATCCCACTATATTTCGAAAACTCATAGGTGCTTTGTAGTATATCATGAAAACTAGACTAGACATTACTTTCCCAGTAAATAAACTCAGTCGTTACCTTAGCAAACCCACTATTAAGCAATGGCAAGCTACCAAACCTGTTTTGAGAGATACTTGAAAGGAATAATGGATTATGGGATTCATCTTAAAACTTTGCCTCATCTTAATCTTTATGGATTTTGTGATGTTGATTGGGGAGTAGCACATGAAGGCAGGAAGTCCATCTCAGGATATTGTGTATTTCTGGGAAATTCATCGATCCCTAGGTCTTCAAAATGACAACATGTTGTCTCTCGCTCAAGTACTAAATCAGAGTATAGGACTGTTGCAAATGTAGCTTTAGAACTTGCTTGGATCTCTTCTTTGCTAAATGAATTAAAATGTCCAGCAACTAAACCAGTAGTAATATGGTCAGATAACTTGGGTGTCGATGCTCTTGCTGCAAATCTAGTATATCATTCCTGCACCAAGCATGTTGAGATTGATGTTCACTTCATAAGGGACAAGATGGCTTCTAAAGAAATTCAAGTCAAATATGTTCCAACCTTTGAACAAACTATAGATTGTTTGTTGACAAAGGCTTTTCTTACTAGCATACTGATATTCCTTTGAGGCAAACTCGGTGTTGTCAACATACCCACAAGTTTGAGCTGGGGAGTTAAAGCATAATGCTATTCTATACTTGGTTACACTGAATACACCTCACATATATTGTATCTACATTCACCCACACTTGATTGTATATTCTTAGGTAGTCAGGACAAGTGGCTGGCGATCCTTGAATTCAGGATCCAGCCATGTAATTGATAGTCTTTATTTTTGTATTCTTCCCCAATTGTACAACTTATATATAGCTACTGATGCATGAATAATAGATAACAATTCTCCCTGCATTTTCTCACCTTCGTATATGTTAGCAATATGAGCCAATCTGATACATAGGGACCAAAAAAAAGGTTGGCCCCTTTTTTAACACGGGTTTAAAGATCTCTAGCATGGCTTGTCAAAGATAAGCTAGCAAGTTAAATGAATCAATCCATGAACCCTCCTTTTTAATATATATATATATATATATATATATATATATATATATATATATATATGGACCAATAAAAGAAGTCCAAGAAAAAAATCCACCCAAAAAATTATAAAGATTAAGAACAAAATTTTAGAAAAATATTTAAGACATCCTAACAAGTCGTTTATATGTAAACACTATTGCAGTTTAGATTAAGAAATAAATCATCCAAGAACTAGACTATTGTAGTTATATGTAAATCTAATACCCTTTTTTTTTTTCATGCTTCTCCTTAGAACTAGAATAAAATGATTTGAAATAAATAAGGGTGAAAAGCAATATACAAAAAAAAAATTCAAATCCAGAACCAACAATCTAAGAAAATTATCCCTCTCCCTCATCTTTGAACCAATAATGTGGGAATTGCAGTTCATCTTCCTCTCCCTTGTTCCCTTCCTTTGCCATCTTCAACAATGGAGAAAACTATTCCAAATCCAGAACTAGCTAATGTTTGAGATTGAGTAGCAGTGACATTAAGCCAATAAAAAGTTAAAAGCCAAACCATAAAAATAAGTGACGGATGGGCAATGAGCGACAATGATAGATGCAGGATAAGAGGGTGGCAGTGCTAGGGCTTGTGAATTAATAGACATGTACATATTTTGAAATATACTAGAAAAAACAAACAGAAGTCTTCTATAATAAGAGGGAATCCCTACACCTTTTTGTTAGTCCAACTCACTTTTTAAGTGAGTGAAACAAGTTCAACCAACGGAATTGAGTCCGTTTGATAATTCTACTTGTCCACAAATAAAACAGAGTTGGGTTCTTCAACCCTATCTCTACGAGCAAGTCAGCACACTAATTGGAGTATATTTAGTTACAAGAAAACTGTCAGCCCAAATTTATTACACTTCACGATGATGAATTTATTTGTTTGATTACAAATTTAAATAAAAATTATTTGTTTCCGAATTTCTTAAACTACAGACAAAAATCCCCTCTATTTTTGTAAGTAGTTTCCTGTACTCATAGCAAATCAAACTAAACTATAATAATTTTTTTTATCAAATCGCAAATCCAACTAAACTACCAAAAATTAAATAGCAAATTTCAAACAGAACTAAACCAAACATCAACAAGTTTTTATCAATTTTTTGTTTGAATCGATTTAATTTGGCTCAATTTAGTCAAATTGGTTTGAATCAATTTTGAACACTTCTATACTCAATAAAATGAAAGACTAACTGTATTTTAGATTCATTAAACACACAAGAATAGAGTTCTTTTCAAATTAACGTATCCAAAAATCTAGTGTTGTTTACAAGATTTAAACTGTTACTATTGAAAATGTTGAGTTTTTTTTAACTAATTATTATGATTTATGAACATAATTATTTTTGGAATGATTTAGCATCAATTGGTTAGTATATGAAGATTTTACAGAATAATGCTTATGGAATCAGATTCATAATACAAAATGTGTCGATTCATTTTCCTTTTTGACTAGGGGTGTTGGGATAATGCCACTCTTTAACGTAGTATTACTTATTGAATATTCAATTTAAACAGTAAGAATTGTTGTAATAGAACTAATATATATCAACGTTTAATTACAACTTTTTATAAATTAAATGGACGCGCAACAATATTGCAAGGAGAAACAAGTGAAAGAATTAGATGAGTGTAAATTAACATTTCCAAACAATTTTTCGAACACTTTGAAAGAAAAATTAGAAGAATTTAGTGACTTGCACAGCAAGAAAGAATTGGTTTTTCGTAGGGAATTAGATCTAGCACGCATGAAGGTTGTTTTTAATTTTCTCCTCGAAGACTCAGAAAACTTGAGTTGACTGCTGAGAAAAGAATCCGTAGCCACATAATTATTTTCCCCGCATTAATTCATCATGTTTTCTTTTTTTTTTTTCTTTTTTGGTGAAAAGAGAGATTCATGATCATATTCCTTATCTTCACCGAAGTGAAGCCCATCAAAAGACGAAGGTACACACTTCATTTGCCTTGTGAATCTTAACCATTTAAAAAGCCATGCGAATGCGAGCACCTTCATCTTGTAATAATTCTCCTCAATTTTGACGATGTTGGGATCTTGAGGGATAGTGATGAATATATTCTGTCTCCTACACCGACCAAGCTTAAGAGTCTAAGGATATAAACACTACAAAAAAAAGGACTTTCAGTAGCGACTTTTCAGTGGCGATAAAAAAATTTGTCACTGAATGTCCATTTTCAGTGGCGACACAAAACGTCGTCGCTAAAAGTCAAACATTCAGTGACGACATATGAGCTTGCCACTGAAAATAGGACTTTCAGTGGCGACTTTTTTATGTCGTCACTGAAAGCCTTACTTTCAGTGGCGATTTCAGATGTCGCCACCGAATGTCTGACTTTCAGTGACGAATTTAGTCGCCACTGAAAGTCATGTTTTCAGTGACAACTTTTGTCGCCACTGAAAGTCTCTCTTTCAGTGGCGACCTCATATGTCGCCACCGAATGTCTAACTTTCAGTGATGATTATTTGTGTCGCCACTGAAAGTGGCCAATTTTTTAAAATAATAAAATGTTGATACTTTAATAGTAAATTGTAATATCTAAGACTCAAACCCTTATCTTTTGGTTTAAGCTAGAGCATATCTACCATTTGATCACCAAGCTTTTTTGTGATTTTTTTAGCTAGCACATATGTCTTAATTATTTTTTTTCAAAACAATGTGCTAAATACATTTTATTTTTTTTTTATAAAACAAAAATTATTTTTAAAACAAGAAACAAACATGGCATATATTTTCATTGTATCTATATTTCCTATTTAATAAATTTGATGGTGTAATTAAAATATGTTTTGAAGATAAATTGATTACAATAAAAAAGACACAATTATTTTAGAGTAAATGATTAAAATTATAAATATTTAATTTATTTATTAAAGTAAAAGTTAAATAAATTTTAATTTATTATAAAAATATTTTTAAATATTACATTTTGCTGATAAAAATATTTTATTATGCTGAAAACTTTCAATGGCAACAAAAGTTACCACTAAATGTACCTAATGTTGTCTCTTATAATAGACTTTCAGTAGCAACCTAATGTCGCCACTAATAGAGAGAAAATAGAGAGAAACAGAAATCTCGAAGAGGGAAAACAGAGTCACCGGGCTAGAAAAAATATCGAAGGTAAGCATTCTTATTCGTAGTTTCCTTTTGCTCCCTCTTTTCTCATTCTATCTTTCATTGTATGGCCCCCAATTTCAAGTGCCGAGGGATCACCATCTTGGGGAAACGAGTGGTCAACTAGATCTGGACTTCAATCTCATCTTACCCTTCTGTAATTTCTCCCTCTGCTCTCAGTATCAGGTTTGTGGTTCTATGCTTTTAGCTTTTTTTTATTTTTCTGTTTTTAATATAGATGGTTAGATGGTTTAAGCTTCTGGGTTGTTTTTTGAAAACAATTCAGTTTATTGATTATTTTGGTTATATTATTGATTTCCTGGGTTGTTTTCTCACTATTCTTTTCAATTTCTTTTTTGGGTATCTCTCACCAAATGTGATTTTTGTGCTATCGATGCCATTGGCTTTTTTTGGGTAGTTTTCTTCTTGTCGCTGTCTTGATTTTTTGCACAAAAAGTTAATCTTAATTTATTCTTTCAGTTCATTCCTCTTTTATTTTAATTTCTTAGAGCACATGGATTTATTACTTCCTATGTGGTTTTTTCGTCCTTTTCGATTTTTCTCTTCTCAGGAAGATATTATTAGATTAAATTTTAAACTATTCGGCTTCGTGGGAATTTTTCCTTCTTGTCGCTTTGATTGTTTGCTTGGAATCTTCCTGTGGAAATTCTCATGAAAAAGAGAATTGAGATAGATAATCATCTCGTCCCAAAGCCAAAACTGATTAATGTTTCACTCTTCTATTATTCTATTGTATTACAGAAATGTCAAATATAATTGAATGGAAAAAAAAAAATAAAGCCAGCAACTCTCATAAATGTGACACAGTATGTAGTAATTGTATTATCAGACAAATCAACTTTAAATTTTATTTAAATCATTTAAGAATCAAATAGTATTGGGTATAAATTAAAATGATAATTCTCCAATAACAAGAATAATAAGTCTGCGCTAGATAAAAAATGCATCACAATATGTATATCAAAAAAAGACAAAGATAAGTGGCAGAGGAACCAACGAGTTAAAAATTAAAAAAAATTCAGAAATTAAGTTATTTATTTAAAAATTCAAAAGTTAAATATCAACCAAGATATGTAATTTTTCTAAACCTAAATCATATCTTGTTCATGTCCATCACTAGTATATTTTGCTCCAAACTTTGTTATCACTAGACTAATTATTTTAATATAAAAGATATGTTTGATACATGAAACTATTTTTTTATAAATTTATATGTTAATCTCTCACTTCTAGTATGACCAAGAAAAGTATAATGAATTACTAATGTACCAAACTTCACATTTAACCATCATTCAAACACTAATCTTGCCCATGTGTAATTTTACTGTGTGTGTTTGGCTGTTTATTGAAAGTAATTTACAAAATTATAAAGATTCAATTCTACTTTATCTTTTGGAATCATAGATTGCCTATTTTTTATAATATGAAAGAGAACTCAGAGTAATATCAACTCCCTAGTTCTTATAATCTACACTAGCGCCGTCTCCTTGTCTTTTTAAAATAATTACATATCATTATAATTTAATAAAAAAATAAAATTTAACATAATTGTTAGAGGTGGTGTATTGAAAGTAGTTAATCTGTGTTGTAATTAATGTGTATTGAAAGTATCATAAATGTCTCTCATTGTGTGATAATGATTCCTGTTCCACTTTACAGAAGGGATTGGAGGGACATTATATTGAGATTCTTTTTTATTTTTACTCGTAAATCATTCAAAAGGCATTGAACTCATAAGAAGGCTTGTGATTTATGAATAGTAGCACCCACAGTAAATGGTGGCTAGTGGGGCCCTCTATTTCTTGACTATATGTGCGTGTGTTTTAAGGATTGAAAAAAGGACTTGGTTTTCACCCAACAAAGAAAACAAGAAAAAAGAAAAGAGGACCTATCAGTTAGAGACAACCTAATACATTATTTTTTAATTAACATATTTTGAGTTGTATTTTGAAGTTAACTTTGTTAAGTTAAAAAAAAGGAAAATTATATAAAATTTTCGTGAATTATAATTTAATCATACATTTAGTATTCAAAGCCTTTAATTTGTAATTATGGTAAATTTTCATGTCATGGAAATCATGTTTTATTACAAAAATTATTAATAAATTATCAGGCTTTTATCTGGTATATTTGCACTTATTCCTCACATGTATTTAACTATATCAATAGTCTTTCTCCTATAAAGCCAATTAAGTCTGTTCACAGTATTCAGACTTTCTACTCACTTAGCTTTTCATCCCCTCCTTCTATTTTCACATCACCCCATGTTAGCTCTCACAAGAAATCTAGATTTCTCATGAGGTAATTGTAATTTCTAATTTCCTGTTTATTATTCTTGAGAATTGTGATAATCTATTGCATATATTGATGCGTTATGGATTCATTTAAGATTGTTAGCTATTGTTCATTTTAGGCATAACCTCTTGGACACATCAAAGCCTAAGGTTTTGTTTGAAGATGGGAAGAAAATATGTTCAAGTGAAGAAGCTCTTGCAAATTCAAGTAATGTATATCATGACACAAGTGAGCTACAAGGAAATGTTGATCAATGGATTCCCATGGGAGAATCTTTTGTTAGTTAATATGTTAGGGCAAAATGTTTGTTATTTGGAAAACATATTGTATTGTTGAATTTAATGCAAAGTGTGTAATGTTGAGATTCCCATATGTATATTTGTAAATTGAGAAAATATTTGTTATTTGAAAAACATATTGTATTGTTGAATTTAGGATTTAAGTGATGAGATTGTTTATATTACAACTTTAATTATTTATTAAATAATATTTGCAATTAAAAATTATGAATGTGCATTTTATATTTTTTTTTGAAAAATTTATACTTTCAGTGGCGACTTTTATTGTCACCAAAAGTAAGGAATGTTGACACTAAAAAAACTTTTAGTGGCAACATTTTGTCGCCACTAAGGGAAACTTTTAATGGCGCCTTTTTTGTTGCCACTAAAAGTATCTTCAGTGGCGACTTTTCTTCCTTTTCAATAGATTTTAAGTGACACAATTTATACTTTCAGTGGCGTCAAAAGTCGCCACTGAAAGTGAATTTTAGTGACGACTTTTTAGTGACAATACAAGTTGCCACTGAAAACTTTCAGTAACGAGACTTTAGGTGGCGACCTTATGTCGCCACTGAAAACTTTCAATGACGACTTTTTGACCTTCAGTAACAACTTTTATCGCCACTGAAAGTCAAGTTTTTTGTAGTGAAATCAAATTAAGATAAGGTCAAATAAAGATAACTACAATCATGGACTCATTGCAGAAGAAGAAATAGTCACTACGACTTCTACGTGCATCTCTACCAAGATATGATTATTTCAAACATGTAACTGAGAAACATTCTTGGCTCCGATGGTTACATATTAATTCTATTTGTTTCTTATTATTATTAACATCAATTTGATCTATTAGATTAACTCACCCCAGTCTTATAAATGAGGTTGTGTAATTTTTATGTAGTGAATCACGATTAAAATCCTTACTTAAAGATGTGCTCACATTTAGTGTTCACCCGTGCCCCTCGAGCAGGATTACTTCTAATAGATGATACTTGTAGGAAACTTCAAAAAAAAAAAGTGGCTAAAAAATACATTTGTTTTTTAAGGGGGAAAAAAAGGCATATGGGCTGGCTAGCCCAACCACCGCTGATCTAGCTAGGCCAATATTTTCTTGTCATGATGTAGAAGTGGCACATCTCAACCCAACACATGTTAACTATTGGGCTCTAGGCTGTGACCTATTATGTTAGGTTGCCCATTTAATAGTCCTAGTTTTTCTTTGATGGTTTAAGCTTAACGTTTCTGCCTATAATAGGTAAAGCTTTTCAAGCCTAATGTGATTTTGAAAAACTCCAAAGAAATAAAATTGCACTCCAATGAACAGTTTAAACTTCTATGCAACAGTAGGCTTTTTTTTTTAAATTACTTTATCAAAAGTATCTCCTATCCAAGATTTATTAAATATCAAGTGTAAAACTCTCTTAAAAATTCAACTATTATAGATTTTTAAAATTTAAACAATTATTATTACTATAACTAGTGTTAGGTTTATCAGTACGCACCATATATTTCATCTATGTGTTGGTACCATGATGCAGGCGCGCGATGCTATGTATATGTAAGAGGACTTGAGCTAAGTGTTAAGTGGACTTGTGCTACTTAGAATCAAGAAACCAAATAACATAGAAATTAAACTAACTAGAGTTATCATCAAATAGATTAGATTAGAAACTGACTCTTTTTTTGTTTGGGTAGAAAGGAAATATCAATTAAAACAGAAAGGTTCAGTACAGCACATTTGAAAGCAATAGAAAGCTAGCCAGGTTCAAAACAACAAGAGACATAGCATAAAAAAGACTAGCTATTACAAAAGTCCTCCAAGAACAGTTGTTGCACAAAACTTAAAGGTGTGAGATACGTTTTAGAGCATTTCCCAAAAGACCATGCAGATTTTGCTATTCTGTCAACAGAAGAATTCTACTTACGGTTAATGTTGATCAGCTGGACATTATCAAACTTGTCCATAGGGAGTTTACAATTATTGACAATGTTAGAAAGTGGATGATAATGAGAAATTCCTTTGATAATGAGGGAGTGAAGAGTTTTGCAATCTATTTCAACTTTCAAATTTTTTATTCCTATTTCACGAGCCATTTGAAGGCCAAGGAGAAGAGCCCATGCTTCACTAAGAATAGGGGAACCAGAACCAATATATTTAGAGGATTAGAAACTGACCCTGATCGAACAATATACAATTAATGGTGTAATTTTTTTTTAAAAAAGTAATCCAAATATCAGCCATTGGAACTAGATGCTCTAGCGTGTCAAGGGCACCGAAAACAATCCAAACCTAAATATATATAGTACGTATTCAAGTACCGATCAACTTCAAATTATTATATATAGTCTTTACTCTGTTTTTCTCTTGTATTATGAATTTCCTAATATTTAAATATCAAAAGGAATTACTGAGTTAATAATGTGCATATATATATATATACATATATATATATATTGTTAGATATTATTATAAAATATTAGTAAATAAATAATTATTTTAATTTCTAACCGTTGCCTTATGTTGATAAATGTTGGCCCATTAAAGATGTTTAAATTGTTTTATATATCTTTAATTTAGTTAAATGGTTTTGGATATTGATAACATATTATTACTATGTCATTATAATGTTCAATGCCTTGTTAATGAGCCAACTTACAATATCAACGGGAAGTCCATATATACTTGTATGTGTCTTCGTGTCCTTGTGGTGTGTGAATGAATACACTATATATATATATATATATATATATTTGTATGTGTGCACGTGCGCGTGCTTTGGGGCGTGTGGTAGATTGAAATATATATATATATATATATATATATATATATATATATATATATATATGAGATATATATTTGTGTGATACTTTGGATAGAGAAAGTGAGTCCAGTTTACTTTCTACATGTAGAGGTAGTAAACAAACATGCGAGTCTTGGACTGTTGTATCTTGGAGCTAACACGTTTGTGTACCCCTGCACCAGGTAGTATAACAAAGTTAACCCGTGAGAAATGTGAAAATTACCTTAAATAAAATTGAGATACTCAGACTTCAACCTAGTACCAGGCAAATTATATTTTTACTCTAACTTTCAAATTCTTCTTTTTTATGTTTATTCTTATTTTTCAGGTGTTGCTCTAACAATTTTAAGGTAATTTTTCATATTTAATCCCACGAAAACAGCTAATGAATTATAAGAATGGTGAAGGAAAGTTTTGAAAAATCATTTTATGGATTTTCTCAATTGTGGAATTTCTCTGGGAAGAAATATTTGTGATTCTCAATTGAGTAAATTTATGAATTAATTTTGTGAGCTTTTAAATATTATTATTTTTATTTGGTTGTTGCTCACAAAAGGAGTTTTTATTTATGGGAAAGAATTTTTTACTATATAAGATATCTATAATGAGGTATATACAAGACTTTAACTTTGACTATATATTGTCTTGTATATCTATATTATTTTTGTAAGTTCTTTTACTTGGTTTGAAAAATTCTTTCAAAGAAGATTGTATATAATATATATATATGTGTGTGTGTGTGTGTGTGTGTGTGTGTGTGGAGCAAATACATATTGATTTTGATCCATTAGCAAAATATCATGTACATATGGTGAAATTATCATCAAATATTTTTTATGAGCATAACTCATAATTTTTTGGGTTCTAATTTTGAGTGATCATCAAGAGATCAATTTTTGTTCATGAAGCAAATTTATACAGTGGTGATTTCTTCTCCCAACATCATAAGGTATGTACTACTATTTTAATCTCTCTCTTTTTCGAGAATTTTTATTAATAGTGGGGGAAAAGAAGAAAAATATTTTTTGGGTATTATTTTATAACAATAAGTGGTGGATGTGAGTATGTTGTTATAAAAATATACAAATTTTGGTAAAAATGTTTTATGGTTAATAGTTAATAATGTTGTAGTTTAATATAAATTCTTTGACTTTAACATTTGAATATTGAGTATATTCTATAAATGTCTATTAACATAACTATTGCTAATATAAAAAGATTTTCTTAAAGCTTATATATGAACAAGTATTCAACATTTTAAATGTTGAAAATTATGTTTTTGGAATTTTTGAAATTCTACAATAAAGTTTATGATCATATTATTGTGAGGTTTTTAAAGCTATGTGGAATATAATTTTTATGGCCATATATTGTGAGTTTTCTAAAGCTATGTAAAATATGAAATTTCACTTTGAGAATTTGTTTTTAATTCTACATTTCATCTTTTGGCCAATGGTCAAGAGAATTAAAAACAAAATGTGTTAGTAGAATTTGGTTTTAATTTTACTATTGTGGGCTCTACAAAAAAAAAACTTTTGGTGACGACAGTTTAAAAGTTGCCACCAAAAATCTAAAAGTCGCCACCAAAAGCTCTTTGGTGGTGACTAAGTTACTGCTGAAAGTTCGCAACTGAAAGGTTTTTGGTAGTGAGTAAAAGAGTCACATCAAAAGTTACTCTTTAGTGACAACTTTAGTCACCACCAAAAGTCTTCTTTTTTTTTGCCAAAAAAAAATTTTCGTGCCAAAAAATGATTTTTGGTTACCTTTAGTGTCGACTTTAAAAGTCTCCACTAAAAGACTTTTAGTGGCGACTAAAAGTCGCCACCAAAAGTAACCTTTAGTGGTGACTTTCAAACTCGCCACCAAAAGTCAACATTAATTTTTTTAGACTCAGATTGGTCTGATAGATCAACCTGAGACCCATTTGACATGTGCAGGTCTTAACCAGTCCACTAATTTGCTGTCCCGAGGTGACTCGATTTTTTGTGTGCAATATTAGAGTTTATTTGAAATTAAACGAAACATATGCATACTTGAGATTCGAAGCTGGGTCCCTTACTTGTAACTATGTGTATCTTGCCATTACGCCATCATTTTATTTGTGCTATGTAAGGGAAAAATTATATATATATATATATATATATATATATATATATATATATATAATCTATCAAAATTATTTTAAGCCAAAAACATCATAAAATAAAACAATATCTAATTTAACAAAAGGGAAATATATTATTTTAACAGATTAAGAGATAAAAAAATATAATTATATAAATAAAAAAGTTGACTTTTGGTGGCGACTATGAGAGTTGCTATTGAAAGTCTCACTTTTAGTGGCGACTCTCAAAATCGCTACCAAAAATTAATTTATTTTTAAATAAAAATAAAAAATTTAGACTTTTGGTAGCGACTCTCAAATTTGCCACCAAAAGTCACGTTTAGTAGCGACTATAGTCACCACCGAAAGTCATTTTTTCAAAACAAAAAAGTGCCCAAAAATGACTTTTGTGAAAGTCGCAACCAAAAATTTTTTTGTGACAACTTTTAAGAATCGTCACCAAAAGTTAATTTATTTTTAAATAAAAATAAAAAAAAGTCTTTTGATCATCTTTGGTGGCGACTCGTCGCCAAAAGTCTAATTTTGTTAATTTTATTTAAAAATAAATTTACTTTTGGTGGCGACTCTTAAAAGTCGTCACCAAAAATTCGACTTTCAGTGGCGACTATTGGGGTCGCCACCAAAAGTCTAAGTTTTTTTAATTTTATTTTAAAATAATTGACGTTGCCACCAAAAGTCTAATTTTTTTTAAAATTTTATTTTAAAAAATTAGACTTTTGATCTAATTTTTTTAATTTTATTTAAAAAAAAATTAGACTTTCAATGGCGACTTACAAAAGTCGCCACAAAAAATTCAACTTTCAGTGGCGACTCACAAAAGTAGCCACCAAAAGTGTAATTTTTTTAATAGTATTTTAAAATAATTGACGTTGCCACCAAAAGTCTAATTTTTTTGTAAAATTTTATTTTAAAAAATTAGACTTTTGATATAATTTTTTTAATTTTATTTAAAAAAAACATTAGACTTTCAATGGCGACTTACAAAAGTCACCACCAAAAGTTCAACTTTCTGTAGCAACTCACAAAAGTCGCTACCAAAAGTCTAATTTTTCTAAATTTTATTTTAAAAAATTAGACTTTTGGTGGCGACTCTCAAAAGTCACCATAAAAAATCTCACTTTCAGTGGCGATTTTCAAAAGTCACCACCAAAAGTCAAACTTTTGGTAGCGACTCCTTTAGTCGCCACCAAAGGTCGACTTTCAGTATCGACTCTTTTAGTCATCATCAAAAAGTCGCCACTGAAAGTTAGTTTTTTTTTGTAGTGAATTGTGAAAAATAAATTGTACTTTGTGAATTTTTTTAATTCTATTATTGTGAACTTTATAAAGCCATGTGGGAAATTGTACTTTGTTGAAAGTATTTTAATTTGTGAAAAATGTCAATATCTATTTTAGATATTTGATGACATGTATACATACAAAAAGAAATTGTGAATTTTGAGAAAATTCACTTTTATATAAACTGTGATTGTGAATTTTGAGAAAATTCACTATATATATATATATATATATATATATATATATATATAGTGATTTCACATATGTGATGCTTTTATAGTGCCACAAGAATATTATGGTTTTGGGTGAACACAAAAAAAATTGTGAAATTCTTGTGAAAAGGCACAATACCCATCAACAGTGGGAGTACATAAATTTTGTGGATATTCAAAAATTATTACTAAATATGCAATGTTATGAATTGCACAAATCATTTTAGAACTAATTTTATTGTGAATTTGGGACCATATATTTTGTTATTTTTGGCATATATATTTTTAATTATGAATAGCATCTCATTAAAATTTGAGATGATGATATATGCCATAGATAAATTTTTGAGGAAGCATATTTTTATACTGTTATTTGAGAACACTCCTATTGTACAATAAGATACAATAGTGTTGAGAATTTTGGTCACAAAATTAAATTTGAAAAATTCCATAAATGATTTTGTTCATAGATAAAATTATTATATGGTGGAAGAATTAATATTTGAATATATTTTATGTGATTATATACCCACCTTTAATAATATGAGATCACTTATTGTGATAAATATCATATTACCTAGATTATTTTAATTTTGATATTTTCTTAAATTATAGCTATAGTCAAAGAATTTAGAGACATCAATATAGATAAATATCTAGTCCATTGGATTAAAAGTAATGTATGAAGATACCCTACCTTGTGACTAGAGATTTCAAGAACTTGGTTCAAAGGGAAAAACGAATCATAGGGTTACTTGTTTAAATGCACATTCTATAAGAGTTCAAATTTTTAAATTTATCCCTATGGTGTCAGTGCATTATCCTATAGTGAATATGTGAGCTTGAGTTTTTAAAAACTCTTAATGAAATCTGTAGCTATACAAGAATGAGGTGTCTAAACTACAAGAACATTCTTGATAGAATTCACCTATTTGAATGTGGCGGAGTGAGACAGCTCCTCTATAAGAATATATAATATGTATTCTTAGAACACATTTGAGAAACAGAATACAGCACAAGGCTGCATAACCATTCCAGTTATGACTCATGATTTGCACCTGGGTTGTTGTGTGCAAAATATATATATATATATATATATATATATATATCTTGTCTCCCTTAAGCAATCATAGTTCAACTGAATACTACTATGACTATGGATCAAGAAATATATTTTTGCTAAGTATATGTTCAAGGCAAATTTAGCTACCTATATTATGCATAATAATTCACCTCTACCTAAAGAGTATATATATTATTCTATGTTATTTTATAATCATAAGCGGAGGATTGTTAGATATTATTATAAAATATTAGTAAAAAAATAATTATTTTAATTTCTAACCGTTGCCTCATGTTGATAAACGTTGGCCAATTAAAGATGTTTAAATAATTGCTTTATATATCTTTAATTTAGTTAAATGGTTTTAGGCATTGATAACATATTATAATTGCTATGTCATTATAATGTTTCCATGTCTTGTCAACGAGCCAACGTATATTATCAATGGGAAGGAGAGGAGGAAAAACCATCTATCTCCATATATACATGTGTGTTTTCGTGTCCTTGTGGTGTGTGAATGAATACACTATATATATGTGTGCTTTGGGGCATGTGATAGATTGAAAAATATATATGAGATATATATTTGTATAATACTTTGGGTAGAGAAAGTGCGGGAGAAAGTGAGTTCGATTTACTTCTTACGTCTAGAGGTAGTAAACAAACATACGAGTCTTGGGTTGTTGCATTCTAGAGGTAACACGTCTGTGTATCCTTGTACCTGGTAATATAGCAAAATTAACCCGTGAGAGATGTAAAAATTACCTTAAAAAAATTGAGATACTCAGACCTTAACCTAATAGTACGCAAATTATATTTTTACTCTAACATTTAAGTTCCTCTTTTTTGTTTGTATTATTATTTTTCAGATACTGCTCCAATAAGAATTCTTTTTTCTCATATTTCAAAAAAATACCTTCAAATTTTTTTTTGTGTTTATTTTTATTTTCCATTTATTACTTCATATATGGGATCGATCGATGTTGTCAATTGTTTTATTTCTTTAATTTTAATTTCTTGTTGTCATTAATTTGGCTAATGCATGTTAGCAATAATGAGGAATATATTCCATGCATTTGTCAACCAAGGGCACGAACCTAACAATTGGACAAAAGAAAAACTTGGATTTTGTTAAGGTCATAATATATATATAGATAGACACGTAGAAGCACACACTTTTTATGATTGTATCATATATAAATGGCTAGAGATATTTAATTATTTGACTTAAGTATTTTTCCTGGTGGTGGTCTGGTGCCCTACTATTCTTATTCTTGCAGGTACGAATAATGTCTTATAATGCATATCCTTGCCACGCCTAAAGTGAGTTGTGATTTGTGGATATGTGTAATCGTGCATAAGAATAGGATACGCATCATACAAATACATTATACAAGATCAGTAATAACTGCCAGATGCTTCTTATGGATATATATGGTGCTGCTTTTGTGTAATGATGCTTCCTCTAAGAATGTTTATAAAAGGCATAAAGGCTTTCATATATATATATATATGTATGTATGTATATACAAAACTACAAATACTCTTAACTATATGACTTATTTGTAATATCCATGCACTTTCATATATTTTGTATATTAATCAATTTGCTTACTTTTATATTAGTAAAGTTTTTATATCAGACTCTACTTATGACTTGATACATTAATCATGTTGACTTGAAATATATAGTATAATTTTTTTTTTCATAGAAAGATAAGAAATAAAAAAGTATACTTTTTCATTTAAATCACAACTTCAACCCCTCTCTTGAATATTGATATTTTTTAATTAATTTCCCACATATTATTTAAGTCAATAAAATTGGACTAAGTTATATAAGTGGAAACACTACTAGAAAAATGAGGTACAACAACGATTAAAATTGCTATAACAAACAATAAAAATTGCTGCTAGAACTTATATCAACAATTCTTTTGATTGCCACTATTAAGTTAAGATCTGCTGTCTATTACTATATCCTTTTTAGGATATCTTTTTACTAATAGATATTCAATTACTGCTGTATAGTTGCTTTTTACTAACATTAACACAAATGCAACCTTAGAGTAAAAAAATTACTAGTAAAGCTTACTTTTTTAGAACATCAATATTTTCTACTATTGTATAAAAAGCTGCTACGAATTTCATTTTTGTTATTAAACATTAGTATAAATAAAACTAGTAGTATATGTTTTGAAATTTAAAAAAAAAAATACATAATTTAAATTTGCTAGCCTTGATAGAAAAAAAAAAAAAGAAGTTCATGTTACATCCCTCGCCTATAGATCTATGCACAAGCTCCTCTCTTTTATAATATGATTACTATAGTCTCGTATTTTCAAGCTAAGCAGTGTAAGACTTTCAAATTGTACAAGTCCTTTCTTTTATATTATAATCATTAGTCTTTATTGACAAAACTAACTAATGGGAGATTTGCTAAAATGAAAAATAAATATTTTCTTTTCTCCTTTTCATTTTAGTAGCACTTGTGAGTTATTAGAATATAATAACACTTTCTAGCACTTTGGAAAAAATTACAAGTAAAACTAGTAATTATTCTAATAGTGAAAAAATTGCTAATGTATTATATTTCTAATAACAATTATTATATTTATTAGTAAAAAACTACTATTAAGTATTAACATAAAAATGTTATTTATTCAGTTAAGACTCAAGAGGAAAGTGGGTAAATAAACTTCAATACAAATATATGAAAGTCGTAGCTAAAGAAAATTATTTGTCAATTTTTAGAGTATAAGAAAATATTTACATGTAGGTAACATTTTTTTTTTGGTCAATACATGTAAAAAACTGGACAAGCCAGCCCAACCGACGGTAAGGCATAGTAATGGGCCAAACCCAAATAGGTTACAGCTGAAAAAGGGTGAAAATGGTGTTTCTAAACCTTCCTTCCCCTTAAACCCAAAACAAAAGTCACAAACAACAACTTAAGCAAGCCTTGTTAAGCGGCCCAAATCCTTTAGAAGTTTGAGGCCCAAACATAGCAGCCTAAGCTGACTCAGTTAAGGGGCCCAACGTACTTGTAAGAAGCAATCCAATCAGAGCCTGGAAAACTCAAGTGGGCTTATAATTCCTCAACATGAATTTATTAAAGTAAGCCTGAAAACATGGCTTCTGATTCGGAAGACATTGACCAAAAAGGTTTCGGATGACCAATCTGCCATAATAGGGTATGTTCTGTGAATTCACCTCACTGTTAGAAGTGTTTAAAACAAAACAAAACAAATTAAACAAAACTAAACTGACTGAAACCAAAAAGAAGTATAAATTGACTTTTGAAATATGAATTTTAATCGGTTCAATTTATTTGTCAGTTTGATTTGGTTTGGTTCTATTAAAACTGAACCAACTTTATATGTAAAAAATTATATTTTGTATATAAATAATATTATATTTATATATTTTTATGTCAACAAAATTATTTTTATATATTTTATAATTAATTTAGTCTCTTTTTTATTAATTTAGTCTCTTATATATATATATATATATATATATATATATTTCATTAAAATTAATAATCACATTATTGTAAATAAAACGGTTCAAATCGAACCAAACCGACTAAAAATTAAAACTGAATAAGTACATAAATTTACAAAATTAATTAACTCATTTCGATTTAGTTAAAACTTGAAACCAAACCAAATTAAGCTTATGATCACCCGTACTCTGATTTTCAACCTACATATTCCTGCAACTAGGCAAGCCATTACAAGATTTACTGAGCTGGATTCATATCCGTTAATTTTTGTGTGTTTTAATTTAATTATTTTTACGTCCTTTGTTTGCACTTTATTTGTTGTTTGTGTATCCAATAAAATGATGTTTCGACCTTAAAAATGGCAAGTTATGACTAAACTCTTCTTAAAATTTAACTAAGTTGCACTTAGCAAATTTTTGGTTTAAAAAATTATACGTGACTGCTCTCTGATATATGTTTTGTTATTAAAAATAAATTTTTATACAACATGTGGTTCTTTGCATAATGAACTAAATTACTTAACAATTTTTACTTTTATATTAAATATAGGAGCATAATTTCGTATGAGATATGAACATTGATTTAACTTTATTTATTGTGTTAAAAGTAAAATTATAGTCTCATATTTTGTAAAAAGTTAATTGATTTAATAGAAAATAAATTGAAACGAAAGTAGGCAATTCACTTACCTTTGAAGCAAGAAGTTGTAGACAAGGAGTAAGATGTAATGTTTTGGAAATCGAACCGATATGGAACCCAACGATTTGGAGTCAGGATCGATTCGAGTCAAGCTATTAGACCAGTGTGCAATTGGCCTGACCAAGACCCAGCTAGGGTGACCCGCTGGTCCGACTGACTTGATTTTCTTTTTCTACAAAAAAAAAAATTTGCCTTTCCTTCGCATGAGAATCCCTGCTTGGGATAAATCCAAGCAGAAGCCTGTTCGGGATAATAGCAATATTTAAAACTGTTGCTAAAAACTTATAGCAACAGTAAGTTTTAGTAACAGTAAAAACTGTTGTTAAAAATCCAAGCGCACATAAATCCAAGCGGACAATCTGAACCCCTTTCCTTCACCCAGCATCCCATTACCACGCACGCTTAGGTCTTCGTCTCTTTGTCTTTGCAGACGGACAAACGCCCTTGCTCTCTTTGTGTCTCTTCGTCATCTTGGTCTCTTCATCATCTTCGAACCTTTGTCTCTTCGCCTCAACGCACACATTCATCTTCTTCTCCTCAACGCACGTAGACATTCCAATCGACGGCTTCCATTGTTGCTCTCTCTCTCTCTCTTCATCTCCCTTGTTCGACAACAAATTGGTTGGACCAAAAAAAAGAGGCAAGTCTAAGTGATGAAGATTGAAGAGTGGTTGTACCGAAAAAAGAGAGGCAAGTATGAGTGATGAAGACTGAAGAGTGGTTGGACCAAAAAAGATAAAGTAGAGCAATCAATGAGAATTAAATCATTAAAATATTAAATAACTTTTAGTCTTCTACTGCCTTGTATTGGCTGAGAAGAAGTGGGAGGTAGGCTTAATAGTTAGTACTTAGTAGGGCTAATGATGTTGGTGTGTAAAATAAGGTATAGAAATCAAGAAAAATAAAATTGACTAACTCATTTAAAATTTAAATTTTTTTTATTTTTAATAATATGAACAAGTATATATATATATATATAATAGTTATTTTAATAAAAAATAAAGATTAATTCTTAATTTACCAATATAAAATTAATATTTAAATTTAGTTATTATAATGTTTATGAATTAAACTCCACCTATGTTTTATAGCTGGTCCCAAGCCCGGGTAAAGGAGGAGGGTTGTATTAGGCTCTCGATAGCCAACGTAAAATTTTATTGAATCTTTCATGAACATGGATTAACGACAATATTATGCTAATGCTAGGATGTTGCACGGAAGCAACGTACTGTATGGTTCGAGTACAGTAACAAGTGAATTAGAGCCGCTACATCGGCATCTGGATATAGTGTTAAATGAGCAAGGGTCTACTAAAACTAGGTCGTTGCCCGAAAGCAATGCGCTGTATAGCTCGAATACAGTGTCAAATGAGCTAGAGCCACTACATCGTTGATCGAATGTAGTGTCATAAGAGCATGTTCCTGGAAGGTTGTGGGTAAAGAAGCTAGTCCAGGAGAACAAAATCAGGATTGGTACGTGGAATATTGGAACCATGACAGGGAAATCCATGGAGGTTGTGGACGCTATAAAGAGAAGGAAAATTAACATCTTGTTCTTCCAAGAGACTAAATGGGTTGGAAAAAAGGTTAAGAAGTTTGACTGCTCAGGCTTCAAGTTCTGGTACATGGGAAAAGTAAGGACAAAGAATAGTGTAGGTATTATGGTTGACAAGGAATGAACGTCGAGTGTGGTGGAGGTAAAAAGGATTGGGGATATAATTCTATGCTTAAGAATAATTATTGTAAGAGATACTATCCATATCATAAGTGCCTATGCACCGCAAGTAGGGACGGATGCATATATTAAGGAAAAGTTTTGGGAAGATTTTGAGGGATTGGTTAGAAGTATATCTTTAGAAGAGAAGATTTTCATTTTGGGGGGAGGGGGGGACCTTAATGGCCACGTTGGGAAAGAAGTAAGACAATATAAGAGGGTTCATGATGGCTTTGATTTTGGGGAGCTTAACGAGGAAGGACAGTCTATACTTGATTTCTCAATGGCTTATAATTTCAAGGTTGTCAACACTTGCTTCAAGAAGCGAGAGGAGCGTTTAATCACATACAAGAGTGGAGCTTTAAGGTCACAGATTGACTTCTTTTTGGTAAGGAATCCAGATAGAAAAATCTGTCAAAATTGTGAAGTTATTCCTGGGGAACCCGTGGCAACTCAACATAGGGTTTTGGTCTTTTACGTGATTAAGCTTATGAGTCACACTCTAAAATTATGGAAAAGAGTGATTGAACGTAGGTTAAGAATGGAGACAAGTATTTCTAAAAATTAATTTGGATTCATGCTAGGACGGTCTACTATGAAAGCTATTTATCTTCTAAGAAGGTTGATGGAAAGGTATTAGAGTAAACAAAAAGACTTGCATATAGCATTTATTGATTTGGAAAAAGCTTATGATCGAGTACCAAGAGAGGTACTGTAGAAAGCCTTGGAACAGAAAGGTGTACGAGTTGCGTATATTAGAGCTATAAAAGATATGTATAAGGGGGCTATAACTAGTGTAAAAACATCTGGAGGGGAGACTAGAGACTTTCCTATTAAGATTGGCCTACATTAGGGATCATCTTTGAGCCCTTATTTGTTTGACTTAGTTTTAGATGTTCTGACGAAACACATCTAAGAAGAAATCCCTAAATACATCCTTTTTGCAGATGATGTTGTTCTCATAGCAGAGTCAAGGGAAAAGATTAATTTTAAACTTGAGTTATGGAGAGCTACTTTGGAATCGAACGGTTTTTGTCTGAGTAAGAGTAAGACCGGATATATGCATTGTAAGTTTAATAAGCGACAAGCTAGAAACGAGTTGGAGGTTAAAATTGATAATCAGGTCGTATCACAAGTGTCAAAGTTTAGGTATCTAGGATCAGTTACATAAGATGACAGCGAAATTATTGGAGATGTGAAACATAAGATACAAGCTAGGTAGTTGAAGTGGAGAATGGCATCAGGGGTTGTTTATGATCGAAAAGTACTTGATAAGCTTAAAGGAAAGTTTTATCGTACTGCTATAAGACCAGCGATTTTATATGAGAGTGAATGTTGGGCGATGAAAGGACAACAAGAACATAAAATTGGAGTAGCAGAGATGAGGATGTTGCGTTGGATGTATAGTCATACAAGAAGAGATATGATCCGTAATGATCATATACGAGATAGAGTTGAAGTGGCACCTATTGAGAAAAAAATGGTTGAAAATCATTTAAAGTGGTTTAGGCATGTTCAAAGAAGATCGTTGGAAGCGCTAGCTAGGAGAGTTGAGCAGATGGTTTGGAGCCCTGTGAAAAAAGGTCGAGGAAGGCCAAAAGGACACTTAGAGAAATTATTGATTGGAATCTTCTGGTAAATGAGATATTTAAAGAGTTTGTCATTGATAGAGCTCAATGACGTCATGCAATCCATGTAGCCGATCCCACCTAGTGGGATAAGGCTTTGTTGTTGTTGTTATTGTAATGTTTATGAATTATTATGAATGTTTATGGTTTAAAAGTATGAAATTTGCATATAGGTATATATATATATATAATTTTTTAATTTATTTACCCCGGGTCAACAATTGACCCAGTAATCTGGCAGTTGAATCAGTGACCTGATGACCCGAAAACCAGCACGGGTCAATGACAGATCCTGTTCCAAAAATATTGGTAAGATGCCATAAAGATTAACCACTTCAACTCCCCAATCTTACCTCACCCAAACTAGCCATTCACCTATTGCTCCACAAGAACTCTCATAGATTACCCCATTATTAATATCAATACATTGGCTTGCAAGTCATTCTCTGGATGTAGACAATCACCCACCTTCCCCTAAGAGCCAAGAATCCACCACCTCACTATCCTGTAAAAACACATAAAACTACTTATTGAATTAATGCTCAGGAGGGGTATTCTCAACAATTCTTCATAGGTCCACACATAGAGCCTCTTAATAAATGTGACAGCAATAGGGGCCTTGGTGAAGCACCAAACCCAAAACATCCTCCTAGATCTTTGAAATAGAAACAAGGTACAGCCCCGAAAGAACTACCTCAAGCCCCATCATAGCAACTGCCCTTATCTCAACACAGGAATTGAAGTTTTCATACTAGGCAATCATGAACACCATATAAACTAAACACACTAACACCACCCCATCTTGGTAGCAATGGACATTGGTTCACGCCATTTACAATTGCCGAACTACCCTGAATTGAGTCTGTGGCTAATTATGAAATATAGTGATTCACATGCCTATTTTTTTGTTATTAATTAATTCTTCAAATACATAATTACACTAATTACAAGCAATGGAGATTGTTGATAGAATATAAAAGCACAAACATAAACTGTAAATTATAAAGTAAAATATACCAGAGAGAGTGCATAATTAGTCAATGGTTTTCCTAGAAATGTACTTATCCTGATTCTTTTCTGAATAATTAGTCCAGTACTGTTTAGCACTTGATTATATGCTAAAGTGCCCAAAAAACCTTCTAGGACTAGATTACACCAAGATTAGGTCTAGAAAACGTTCACTAACCAAAACTTCAATGAAATCCCAATATACCCTAATCAAGATCATGTTTGACAACATCTATACATGCCATATTTGTTGTACTCACTCTACCAATTGGTCACAACAAGTACAATCCACAAATCAAGCATTCAAAACAAAAATTATACTTAAGTTACTTTAACCAAATATAGGCATAAGCATAAAAACATAATGGCCAATCTGAATGAAAGTGGAATAAACAAAGGCAAGAACTTATCTGATAAAACTATAGAATTAAAAATACATCTCCAATTCCACCAAGGGCTAATTACACCAAAGATTTAGCCTTTCATGAAGGCAAAAATGCAAGAACAGAGAAGAAGAAAACCACAGAGGAAGAAGCTATGAATTTTCAATACAAAATGGAAAGGAATGCAAGTTTTAAGGCTAAAACTAATACAACATGGAATTTCTAATGGAATATTTTGTTTTTGATGCCCTAAATTTGTCCCAAGCTTATGTCTTTATCTCTTTTGAAATTGGCAGCTTGCAAACTAGAATTGTGCAAAAGCAACTTCATAAAAATACGAGCTGTGCGCAAAAGTCTCTTTTTTCGGTGTAGAAATATGTCCTAGGTAGATTGTTGTTTTCAGCAAAGTTGGTGGTGAAACATTTCATAATTTATGTCATTTATTCAAATCAAAATTGTAACACAGTGGGTCCTACATCCATGTTAGCTACTAGTGAACAAATCAAGCCCTATCAGCTCTATTTAGTGCCTAGTTAGCATAACATGCCACATCAATGTCCATGTCAGCAGATTAAATCTCTAATTAATTAAATATGCAAGATTAGTACTTGGATTAATTGGGTCTTTACTCATTCAAGTCATAAAAATATAAATTTGAAGCATATCAATTCTATAATTAATTTGGACACAATAAATTCCAAAACATAACAAAATTAGACAGTTGTTTGTGATTGAATTGCAAAAAGAACTAAGTTAGCGACTATAATCAATGTAAAAATGCTAGATATCAAATCCCCCTATACTTATTCTTTTGCACTCCTAGACAAAATCTAATTAAAACACCAAAAGACTCAACACTTCCCCAAAACTTGAACCTTTGCTTGCCCTCAAACAAAACAACCCTTACACAGACAATGGCGTAAAGCAAAAATCAAATACATAGGTTTACAATTAGGCTCAGAAAATGATTAAACTAAGCAAGGGAAAAGAGTGGAATAGGCAGAGAAAAATTAGAACCATCTACTAAAATTAGATTTAGGAAGCACTTGTACTAGAGGATAACTATACTTGCAATAATAACAAGAAGATTTAATCCAAAACTCAAATAAACACTTTGAAACCTCAAAAACCTCTTAAGCAAAATGCCATCGCTAGAATTAATCCTTCATTTTTATATTTTTACACTCAAGGGTTTTCATTCCAAATTCCAATTGATTTAATTAACAACATGAATAAGGGGGATGTAGCCAATAAGAAGCTGAGTCCGTGCGCTCAATCCACACAACTCTTTCTCCCCCTTCACACCCCAGAGAGATATTCAAAGTGAGAAAAGTGTCCGTGTGCCTAATCCATACAACACTTCCCTACCACTTCGTTCTTTCAAGCTAACTGAAAATAAAGTTCATTGGATGAAAAAGTGTTAGTGCGCCTAATCCACACAATACCACCTCAACATAAACCTTACCTTCAAGCCATCTAGTTATTCTTATTTGTAAAAATGGAACACCAATCTTTTTTTCTTTTTTCTTTTTTATATATTTTATTTTTAGAATCTGGAATGTACACCACTTATTAAGCTTACTATTGATTTTAGGAAAGCTTAACTCAAGCTAAAGTAATTGTTCTAAGAGTTGCAAAACTTCAAAAAGCTTTAAAATGAATTTTAAAACAAATCTCCTATTATTATTAAAAACAAGGCTAACTCTTTATAAAAAGCAATTCCAAGATCTTAATTTCACCAAATTTTTCTAATGTAACAAAAACATTTTCAGCTCTTTCCCTTACAAAGATTTAATCACAACAAAAGTTTTAAAAATTTTTGAAAACCTGACATATTTGAACTATGCTTTACACACAAAACACACTAACAGATAAAAAACAAGCAAAAATAAACACAAAACGCTTCTCCCCCAAGCTTAAAGTTGACAGTGTTTTCACTGTCCTATATCAGTACAACAGAGGAAAAGAAGCATACTAACAACACAACAAAAAAAAAGGAATACCACAGATAAAATAATCAAAACAAAAACAAAAAACTATAAAATGAGGAAAGAAAACTTGGGTTGCCTCCCAAGAACGCTAAGTTTATAGTTTTCAGCCAGACTTTATCAGTTTTATCCTATATCAAAATACCCCATGGAAGAGTCTTGAAGCTGAATTGCCTTCCGTCAGCTTTGCAATGTTTTTTGTTTTTTTCTTGATTAGTTTTTTGGCTTTGCATGGAGGAAGTACAGATTGCTTAACCATCATTGTTTCTTCTTTATGATCGTAAACTTCCTTTTCCACCGACGATTTTGCAATATCAAATATATTAAAATTTCTATTTCCTTTCGACTGTCATGGATAATGCCCTTTGAGCCACATCAATTACCGCTCCTGAAGTAACCAAGAATAGCCTGAAAGTAATGGTTGGAACCCAAGAGGGGGGTGAATTGGGTTTTATAAATTTTTCACAAGAATTAATTGGAAGTTAAAATGATTTTCTGTAAAAGTACAATGCTTAGGATAATAAATACAATACAGAAAATCAATGTGCTGTTAAGATAAATAATTATAAAGATCAAGGAATTAAAGAATAGATATCAATATGCACAAATTAAAGAGTAAGGGATAGAGAAAGCAAACTCGGAGATTTATACTGGTTCGGCTAATCCAAGCCTACATCCAGTTCTCAAGAGACCACTTGAGTATTTCCACTATAATTGTAAGTTTAATCCGGGTACTTGCAAACCACTACAACCACGCAAATTCGATCAGGGTATTTGCGAAACCACAATTAAGAATTTATGAATTCGGGCTCCTCCTCAACCCAAAGCAAGTTCTTCCAATACCGGTACTTGCGAACCTCAACTCAGAATAATATATGTGTTGATCAAAATCAACAATACAAAGAAACTCTCTCTAAAGAGTAGATGAAAACAAATGAAGCTCTAATAACTCTAATGATAGAGAATATGCAAGATTTGGCTCAAGCATGCTTTCCTTTCTCTCAAAGATGATAGAAGAAGTTAATATCACATTGTAGGACTTTGTTCTTCCTCAAAATCGTGTATCTAAGGTCATATATATAAGATTTTACAAAACTAGCCGTTACAGCACTTATAGTGCAGTCCAGATTTTGAGCTTTCTTTAAAAATTCATAACTCCCTCATTTGAACTCCGTTTTAAACAAATAATATACCGTTGGAAAGATCTTGGAGTCTAGTTTCAAATGAGCCAAGTTTTACTCAAAAATTATTTTTATTTTAAAAGATATAATCAAAATACTGACTATAGGTCAGAACAGAATAATCAACTTTCAGTTTTTCAAACTATATTTTAAATAGTCATATATTTCTCATTTGGACTCCGTTTTCAATAAATAATATACCTTTGGAAAGATCTTTGAGTCTATTATCAAATGAGATTAAGATACTTGAAAAAATGATTTTTCGTTTATGAGATATGATATAAAGAGTAACCAAAGGTCAAAAACTAACTTTTGTAAAATTTCATATCTCACTATCTTTTTGTTCAAAATAATTGAGCCAATGTATGCAAATCTAAATCATTGAGTTGCACAAGTATACTAGCCTATATAAAATATACCTAATGTAAACACATAGGCTATCTTGATGCATCCAAGCTTCCAAGACTTCGAATCTTCTAATTCTTCATTTCTTGGAGCTTCATCCTTGCATGTTGTTTTCCTTGAGTGAAGCATGATATTGCTTTTCCTTGTTCTTCAATACAATGCTCACTCTTCTTGTTTTGAACCAACCTATAAAATATATTTTACTTGCAAACCCAATGGTTAGTTCAATAGCATGATTCAATATATGCAACATACATATTAAATAACATAATCATGCTTAAGTACTTGTAGCATATATATGATAATTAATCTTTATATATATCAATGCTACTATTCAAATACATTTGTCATCATCAAAACTTATGGCATATAGCCTTAGGGTCAACAATCTCCCCCTTTTTGATGATGACAAATCACCACAGAAAAATATGTATCACAAGATAATGAATGCAATGTTATAAGCACGTATACATATTTTTCTATTGTTTCTTCTCCCCCTATTTGACATCAACAAAAAGGTGTAAGGAACACAATATATAGAAGTTAAAGCACATACCTTCTTTAAGTCAGGATGTCAGAAGATGTCAATATAGTATGGGGTAAGGATACATCAAAACTTATCATTGATTTCATTGACATGTAAAAAGAAAATTTTAGAAAAATTTTTCTCATGTTAAATGAAATGAGCCAAAAGATAAAACTTGAAAGAGTTTTAGGCTCCCCCTTAAACCTTGCATAATTTGAAAAAGAATAATGAATAATGAATATCCAATTTTTCAAGATATATTCTTTTTCAAAAAAAAAATACATTCAAGTGAGACAAAGCTCCCCCTGAATTTCATAACATTTTTCCTTTGAAAAAGATTGTCCAAATCATTATAAAGGAAATTCAGTTTTTGATTGCAGAATTTTGAAGCAAGATTTTTGAAGAAATTTCTGCAATATTTTCATTGAAAATGATTTCTGCTTGTTTATGAAGAGGCATTTTTAGTAAATAGCAGAAAAATTAAACTCTTTGAAATAAAAAAAAACATCATTTGCTGTCATATGATAGAAATATTTACAGCACACAGCAGAAGTATGATATATGGATTAGCAAAGCATGATATAAATAAGAATATTAATCATAATTCATAAATCGAATAATAATATTTTTCAAGATTTCTGAAAAACAATTTCTGCATATATGCATAAAATTATTTCAACATATAGCAAAAGTGATTTAAAATAAGGATACTCAAATCCTTTTATTTTCAAAACAGATAATGCTTCAATATGGCAAAGCAATTTCAGCATTGTGGAAGCAATTCAAGAGATTCACGATATTTTTCTAAAACATTTTGCTTCGAAGGAATTTAGAAACATTTCATCTAAGGAAGCAATATATATGGATTAGTGTAATAAGGTATATTCAAGCATATAGTTCATAATCCATATATGAAACATCAATATTTTTCATCCCTTTTGTTATCTACAACAAAAGAGATCTTTAAAATCTTTTCTTTTTCAAAAAGAATGTTGCTTCATATGATAAAACATATTAACATAACAGAAGCATTTTTAAAGTCCTTTTTCAAAACAAATTTGCTTCATAAAGGATAAGATAAATTTCAGCACAAAGGAAGCAATTTATATACCCATTCAAAATGAATTTATATATGTATCTTGAGGATGAGTACATGTAAAAATTTTGACAGATCATTTTGTATGAGTGCATGTGGAATCATGAAATATTATTCTTAGTCATAGCCTTCGCTCATGATGCATGAATAGCATACACAACATATGTTCTTAGATACATATAATCACAGCATGATGTAATCATGTATGCTCTCAAGAACAACACAACAAAGCAGAGTGATACGGTTCTGAATATCACCATTTTATTAATCCTTAAAATTTCTAATCAAAACAAATTAAATCAGCCGCAAATCCACCGAAAATTGACTTTCGTGGTTTTGCCATTAATGTGACGCGTTATCGGTGTGCATGCATACTCTAGACTTCTGGCTTCCAGCTTGCAGAAATCCATAGGATGAACGTGTAGGGGTGCGGCGAAGAGATATCTTCTTTGGCTCTTAGTCATAATTTTCTCTCTATAAAGATTGCCCCAGAGTTCTCAATTACCACACCACAAAGAGTATTCATCTCTGAGCCTATAACTTTCTGACATTCCTCTCTCTTTATACTCCTACAAAAATTTCTGAATTTTCTAAACCATGGCAGCAAGAAAGTTCATTAATCTCACAGTAGAGGCAAGGGAGGAAGAGCTCGACTTAAACTTGAGTCTAGGCAAGGACAAAGGAAAAAGACCTTTGGAGGAATCTCAAGAGAACCGAAAGAAGAAGATGAAGATCGAAGAAGCTGAGGAGATAAGTATAGGCCATACGTCAGAAGATAAAATTGCTTGTTTGGAGCAGGAGGTGAAGAAACTCAAGAAGATGATAGAGGACCTGGAGAAGTTAGCTAAACGCAACAATGCGGCAATGACTTCAAGAATAGATAGGTTCTTCTATTGGTCTACCCAATGCTTCTGCAATCAACAACAAAGAAGTGTTGATTGTATGAATGGGATTTACACTACCCTTCGTGACATTGCTCAGTCTCTTGCTCCAAGGAATGGCCGAGGGGTGATGATACAATACAACCCTGCTAATCCAAGACCACCTCGCCTGTAGAATGCTCATGCATGAGCAAACCTTCCCTTTTTTTTTATTATGCAATGTAATCCTTCGGTTTTTTTTAATGCAAGTGGTTTCTTTTATTGGACGGTACAAAAAAAATAATAATAAAGAAAGATAAAAGAAATCAGCTACACAAATTCAGCACAGTATATATATATATTGAAAAATATATATCCATTTTAAAGATGGAAAGAATTTTCCGACATGGACATATATATCATCATTTCAAAGCAAAAGCAAGTTACATACTTATCAAGATAAAACATATTATAACTTGAGTATGTAGTACAATAATTGAGGTAATATGGATTAATAAGATATAATCAGATATAAACTAGAATCCATAAACAATCGTTCATAAGCTATATCTTATACAAAGGATATGACATGTATAATGCTCAAACTATGATGAATAGTATAAAGATAATATCTTTATATACAATGATATGATCAAATATGTAAGATATTAGAGAACAATATATCATTGTAATAAAAGTATGTCAGTAAAAAAAATTTCCAACATAGCCAATTATGATCAGGGAGTATCACTCAATTAAATATTAAAGTGGTAAAGAATAGAGATACTCATCAATTTTGGCAAACTCTTATTGCTTCTTGAAGTTCCTCCTCAAGATTTTGATATTCTTGTTTTGCTCATTGCTCTTCTTTTGATTCTATCTTCTTGCAATTTTAATGAACTTAATTGATTGATTATTTGCAAGATCCTCTTGAAAACAATCTCTCATAAGATCACTGTCAAGCATTGGTCGATCATTACGAATGAGCTTAGAGGATAGATTTGAGGACTAACTCCTGCAAAACACTTTTGGTGGAGCACTTTGATGTTCAAATCAGTAATGTTCAAATAAATCTCAAGTACTAGGAGCAACATTATGTTCAAGATATGCCATATTAATAAAAGTGCTATGCTTTCATGAAATGCAATTTTGTAAAATATTTGATTTCATTGAAAATATTTAGATGAGATTACAGCAAGGATAAATACTATAGGTAGGAGGAATCTTATTGTTGTGAAGACAAGAAAAATGTGTGTGTAATGGAAGCAAGTTTTCATGATGCGGTAAAAAGGATAATTTGAGCAAAATTTGGAAGAAAGATTTTAGATCAAAAAAAAATTCGAGTCTATAATCTGCACACCTAACAATTGTTTTCAGATATAGCATGCATGAATATCAAGGATAGATGTAAGGCATATTAGATAACAGACAAAAGCATTAGAGAGCAGTAAACATATCAGTCAAAATTCTTACAATGCATTCTAGCTTATATGTTTACTTATCCATTGCCTCCTTTTGATGCAAGAGAGTGGAGTTTGAATGATGTAGCTATTGAAAAGTCATTTCCGCTCTTTGCTTCGAGGCAAATCTACAAATTATTCATTTATCTTTGGTACCCAAATTTCTTTGGGTTTGCCTGGGTCATGAGTTCCTTTTTGAACCCATTTCATTTTTACTCCATGAACAAGATTTTTCTTATAAAAACAGGAGTAAGATTTATGTCCTTTCAGTCCACAATAGAAACAAGTGCAAGTTGGACTATTGGACATCTTTGCAGAAACAAAGAAGTTTTTAAGCTGCTTTTGGTTTGATTTCTTTTTAGAAACAAGACCAACTTTGTTAATTCTTCTTTGTTTCAAAACTGAGGTATTTAAAATTTCTCTACCTTGAGAGAGTTTTGCAAGTGTGTTTTTAAGATTATCATTTTCCTTTTTCAAAGAATCACACTTGGTACAAAAGCAATTTTTGTTGGTAGAGATATTTGTTTTTAAAATCAAATTCTCTTCTTGCAAAGTTTTGTTTTGATTTTCAAAAACAAAATTCTCTTCCTTGGAAATAGAAAATTCATTTTTCAATGTTTCCAACTCATTTTCAAGAGAAGAGTTTTTCTGTTTTGAAACATTTAGTTTCTTTGCAAGTATAAGAGATTCTTTATGTAAATCATCAAAGGCATCTTGTAATTCTTCAAAAGAGTAGTCAAATGAATTTACCTCATCTTTATCTCTGGCCACAAGACAAGTGTTGGCTTCTTCATTTGTGTTCTGCTTATCAGAATTGCTATTTCCCCAAATGGAAGATAGGTAAGCTTTCTTTGATGATTCACCTTTTGGTTGTGGTTTCTCTTTTTCTCCTTTTTCTTCTTCGTCTGCCACCTTGGTGATTTGAGATTTTCCTGTAAGTTCAACACCAAGAGCTTGCAATTGATTAAGCACAAGTTGTATCTCATTAATGGTTTTGCAATTGTTCATTTGAGCAATTTCAAGTTCATTAATGAAACTTCTATACCTTAATTCCTTAGCAATAAGATCTTCCTCATGTGCAACTTCAAGAATTTCCCACATTTCTTTTGCAGTTGCACAGTTGGAAATTTTGAAAAATTCATCTTGACTCAATGCACAAGAAATAATCAATTTTGCCTTAGCATTGAGTTGCATTAAACTTCTTTCAGTATCATTCCATTCACTCTTAAGTTTTGGAATGCATTTTCCTTGTTCTTCCTTGACAGGCATACAAGAACCATTTTCTATAACATCCCAGAGTTTATGGTCTACTGAAATTAAAAACATTTTCATTTCATACTTCCAATATTGAAAATGATTAGCATCAAAAATTGGAGGTTCTGTGAAAGAACAACTTTTAGAAATAAACCAATCACTATATCCAACCATGCCAACTCTTAGACGGTTAAGTCTTTAAACAAGAGCCCAAGCTCTGATACCAATTGAAAGTAATGGTTGGAACCCAAGAGGGGGGGTGAATTGGGTTTTATAAATTTTTCACAAGAATTAATTGGAAGTTAAAATGATTTTTTGTAAAAGTACAATGCTTAGGATAATAAATACAATACAGAAAATCAATGTGCTGTTAAGATAAATAATTATAAAGATCAAGGAATTAAAGAATAGATATCAATATGCACAAATTAAAGAGTAAGGGATAGAGAAAGTAAACTCAGAGATTTATTCTGGTTCGGCTAATCCAAACCTACATCCAGTCCTCAAGAGACCACTTGAGTATTTCCACTATAATTGCAAGTTTAATCCGGGTACTTGCAAACCACTACAACCACGCAAATTCGATCCGGGTATTTGCGAAACCACAATTAAGAATTTATGAATCCGGGCTCCTCCTCAACCCAAAGCAAGTTCTTCCAACACCGGTACTTGCGAACCTCAACTCAGAATAATATATGTGTTGATCAAAATCAACAATACAAAGAAACTCTCTCTAAAGAGTAGATGAAAACAAATGAAGCTCTAATAACTCTAATGATAGAGAATATGCAAGATTTGGCTCAAGAATGCTTTCATTTCTCTCAAAGATGATAGAAGAAGTTAATATCATATTGTAGGACTTTGTTCTTCCTCAAAATCGTGTATCTAAGGTCATATATATAAGATTTTACAAAACTAGCCGTTATATAGCCGTTACAGCACTTATAGTGCAGTCCAGATTTTAAGCTTTCTTTAAAAATTCATAACTCCCTCATTTGAACTCCGTTTTAAACAAATAATATACCGTTGGTAAGATCTTGGAGTCTAGTTTCAAATGAGCCAAGTTTTACTCAAAAATTATTTTTCTTTTAAAAGATATAATCAAAATACTGACTATAGGTCAGAACAGAATAATCAACTTTCAGTTTTTCAAACTATATTTTAAATAGTCATATATTTCTCATTTGGACTCTGTTTTCAATAAATAATATACCTTTGGAAAGATCTTTGAGTCTACTATCAAATGAGATTAAGATACTTGAAAAAATAATTTTTCGTTTATGAGATATGATATAAAGAGTAACCAAAGGTCAAAAATTAACTTTTGTAAAATTTCATATCTCACTATCTTTTTGTTCAAAATAATTGAGCCAATGTATGCAAATCTAAATCATTGAGTTGCACAAGTATACTAGCCTATATAAAATATACCTAATGTAAACACATAGGCTATCTTGATGCATCCAAGCTTCCAAGACTTCAAATCTTCTAATTCTTCATTTCTTGGAGCTTCATCCTTGCATGTTGTTTTCCTTGAGTGAAGCATGATATTGCTTTTCCTTGAGTGAAGCATGATATTGCTTTTCCTTGTTCTTCAATACAATGCTCACTCTTCTTGTTTTGAACCAACCTATAAAATATATCTTACTTGCAAACCCAATGGTTAGTTCAATAGCATGATTCAATATATGCAACATACATATTAAATAACATAATCTTGCTTAAGTACTTGTAGCATATATATGATAATTAATCTTTATATATATCAATGCTACTATTCAAATACATTTGTCATCATCAAAACTTATGGCATATAGCCTTAGGGTCAACATAGCCTACCCAAAATGAGAGGGATTTCCTCGTCTTCCTTCCTAAAACCACAAAATCCATAGGAAAGAAGAACTTTCCCACTTTGACTAGCACATCTTCCACCACCCCATATGGATGTCTCAATGATCGGTCGGTGAGCTGAAGGGTCATCATAGTTGGTTTCACCTGACCAATCCCAAGTTTCTTAAAAATTGATAATGGCATTAGATTAATGCTAGCTCCAAGATCACACAAGGTCTTTTTGAATGTGACACTCCCAATAGTATAGGGGATGGAGAAACTCCTTGGATCCTTGAGTTTCAGAGGCAACTTCTTATGTATAATCGCACTGCACTCCTTGTTTAGTGTGACTCTCTCATTATTTCTTATCTTCCTCTTTTTCAACAACATCTCTTTCATAAACTTTGCGTACACAGACATTTGTTCCAAGACTTCAAAAAAAAAGGTATATTTATTTACAACTTTTTGAATAGCTCTAAAAATTTACTTAATTGCTTTTCGTTATACTTTTTAGGCCTCTGAGCCTGCAGATACGGTAATGGTGGAATGAAATTTTCAGCCCTTATGTTTCTAACTATATTCTCACACTTAGCTTTAGCATCCGAAGCATCCACCTTCTCAGTTACATTTTCTTGATGATCAACAACCTTTTCTTTCTCTTCTTCAGTGATCACCCTCTTCTGATCATGAGATTTGACAGCATCTGGGAGCTCCTCGCTACTCCTTAAGGTAATGACGTTATAATACTCTTTCCCTTCCCTTCTTGGGTTGTTTTTAACATCACTGGGGAGATTACCTTGTGGCCTATTGTTTAGAGCAAGTGCTAGCTAGCCCATCTGAGTTCTAAGTTCTTAATTGCCATATTTTGAGTCTGAAACATTAACTCACTTCTTTCTATGAACTTTATGAACATATCCTCCGTTGAATGTTTCTTTTCCACTTGAGGAGGTGAAGCTGTATTTTGAGGAGGGTAATTGTTTTGGTTACTGAAGCCAGGAGATTGAGATGGCCTACCAGAAGATAATGATGCTGTGGGATTTAGGCAGTGATTGTTGCTCCATGAAAAATTTGATGATTCTTATTCCCCGGATGGTATGAATTAGAATAAGAATTATTTTTGGTTCCTTTGAGCATTACTCATGTAATTCAATTACTTAATTACAATTGACTCATCACAATAGCCATTGGCATGGGCACCACCACAAAAATCACAGTTATCCTCTAGAGTGACTACTACATTCACTCTCGTAGTATCTTATTGCCTTGAGTACAACATATCGACTTTCTTGGTTAGTGCTAGTTTGCTATTTGTTTGTGATTGTGTTGCTTGTTGTCTTGTGTTTGTCTGTTTTTGTTTGTTAGTACCAGTCGCACAAGTAATACAATAATAAAATGAGTAAGAGATATTGTCCCACAAGGACTAACGTGCTAAATACTCCAAAAATTTAAATGCAATAGTTAGACAATCCAATTTGGATTAAAGGTAGCTCTAACTTTTAAATAAGAAGGTAAAATTCACAAATAACATATTTTTGTATTTTTCGCAATTAAACATAATGTAATCACAAATTTGAATGAAATTAACTTAATTAAAAGACCTAGGGCTACTAATCCCCTTCTCTCATCCTAAGAATTACTAACTCTCCCTAACATATGCGATTCAATTCAATTCATACACTTTAATCTTAGGTTTTCTAAAGGCTTAAAGTGATTCTCCCGAACCTAAGTTAAGCTATTCAACTCTAACATAATCCCTTATACGAGTTTAAGCCAGATAAATGATAACCTAATTTGATTAAATGAGGTTAATTAATATTCTTATTAATTAACAAGTAAAACCACTAAGGTTCAACCACTCGCCCTATTTCACTCAGTGTTCTACCAATATCTCCCTTACCAAAGTTTGATGAAAGTAACAAACAAATCATAAAGGGCCAATTTTACAACAAATACAGTAAATATGAATGAAATGAATATATTTATTGAATTAAAATCACAAAGTCATAGAGAAAACAACTCATAATTAGAGATTAGGTTCATAGCAACCCTAGAACGAGAAAATCAGGTACTCATAGCCCTAAAACTATAGTAAACAGTAAAAGATTGATCAAACTCCATGAATTCGAAGTTGGGTTGAAGGAAATCAAGCCCGGAAAGCTTTGGAATGGGATTCCTCCTCTTCTCTCTACAAAAATTGGTGTCCTTTAGCTTTTCCCCAACTCAAAATGACCTAAAAAATCTGATCTAATGCTAATTAAACTAGTGCAGAACTCGAACTACTGCTATAGCGGTGACTACCCACCGCTATAGTGGTGAAAGACAGAAAAATTGGCTTTAAAACACTTTGGTGCAGTATCCACCGCTATAGCGGTGGATTCCCATTGTTATAGTAGTGGAAGACAGATAAAACAACTCAAAAATCTTAATTCCAGCTGCCATTGCTATAGTTGTGGGAGATAGCAAGCCAATTCTTTTTCTGATACGGTCTATTTTCTTGCACAAGCTTCGCACCAACCCAACCTACAACAAAAACAATGAAACACCAAATATAAGTGGTAAAGAATCATGAAATTACTCAAACTAACCTAAAATCTAAGCAATCATAAACTAATCTAAAACATCAAAACATGAGTTAAGAATTGCAAGAATAGATAAGATAGATATCAAAAGAGAAGGTAAATAGCACCCAAAATAGTGCAAAGTTGAGAACTCAAGAGTGCTTCATACTGAGCCAACAGAGTATTGAGGGTATCCAATTCCATAACTCCCCTCCTTGAAACATTTTTGGCTAAGCTAGAAGTAATCTGACTTGCCACCATGGTCTCTATTATTTCTTGGGCTTGCCTGATCAGTTTATCCGTCAAAGCACCACTAGCTGTAGTGTCCAATTTATCTCTTGTTTCATAAGTTAGCCCACAGTGGAAGATAGTGAGTTGTTGCCACTCTGGAATGCCATAATTTGGGCACTTATTCAATAAATTTCTAAACCGCTCCCATGCTTCAGATAAGCTTTCTCCATCATGTTGATAGAATGCAGTGATCTTATTTCTCAACTTGATTGACTTCGAAAGAAGAAATAGTTTGTCCAAACATTTTCTTTGGAGTTGATCCCATGTAATGATGCTCCCTTTTGGTTAAGAAGTCAACTAACTCTTTGCAGCGTCCCTCCATGAGAAGGTAAATAAACGAAGTCTAAGAGCATCATCACTCACTCCATTCAGCTTAACCATGTCATAGATATCCAAAAAATATGTGATGTAGTTATTTGGGTCCTCCATAGGACTTCCTGCAAATTGATTCTATTGCACCAAATTTATCAATACCGCCTTAATTTCGAAATTGTTGGTGCTAAGCAGAGGTTTCACTATACTGGAAGTGTGCCCATACAACTCTGTTGTCATCATGTTGCTCATTTCCAGCGCCATTACCACCATTATTTCCATTATTATCTGTCATTTCTTCTTCTTCTTCTGGAGTAACTAATCTCTCTGGGATTTTTCTTGCCTTGCTTCTTTCCTGGCTCTCCGTACAAGTTTTTCGATCTCAGGCTCGTATAATAATTCAGATGGATCATGAGTACCTCGCATACACAGCAAAACTACCAGTCAGACGTGACGAAAAGGAAATCAGAAAAATAATTTTGAAAGTAAAAATGACTAATTAAAAACAAATAAAATAAGAAAATAAAACCAAATAAAATAAAATAGAAAAATGCCTAATCTAGCACCTTTAAATTTCTTAGAATATTAGCTAAAAACTGTTAGTTCCCGACAACAGCACCAAAACTTGTTAGCGAATTGGCAAGTGCACCAATCGCACAAGTAATATAGTGTAAAATGAGTAAGAATATCGATCCCACGAGGACTAACTCATTAAATACTTGAGAAATTTAATTGTATTAGTTAGACAAACCAAATTAGATTAAAGACAACTCTATTCAAAGAACTGGAAAAGAAATAAAAGTAGTAAAATAAAATGTAATTAACAACGACCAACAAACGATTCGATTAAATTAATATATATAAAGCCTACAGTCACTAATTCCCCTCTTCCGTCCCAAAAATTAATCTCTCTCTTGCACCTGTGATTCTAATTAATTATACAAGTTAATATTAGGTTATCTTATGGCTTAAAATGATTCTCCCGAACCTAAATTAAGCTACTCAACTCCTACGCAATCCCTCACGTGGGCCAAGTCTAATTCAAACCAACATAGAATTGATTAAATGAGATCAACTAATATCCTTATCAGTTAACAAGCGAAATCCCTTAGATTAAGGTCACGCACTCGTCCCTTTCAATTAGAGTTATACTCTTATTTCCCCCTCCCAAGATCAATAAGAGCAACGTGCAAACTATAAATTAATCAAGTTCATGGCAAGTTCAATGTAAATGAATGAAAAGACATGTATTAATTAAAAGAAATCACAAATACAAGAGAGAAATAATCCCTAATCTAGAATTAGGTTTATAGCAACTCTAGAAAAGGAAAATTAGCCACTCATAGCCTTAAAATTACAGAAAATAGTAAAAGATAGAGAAAACTCCATGAATCCTAGGTTGGATTGACAGAAATCAGACCTAGAGAGCTTCGGAATAGGATTCTTCCTCTTCCCTCTACAAATTAGTGTCATCTAGCTTTTTCCTCACTCAAAATGCCCTAGAAAACATGTTTTGATGCTATTTAAATCAAAATCTTATGCTGTAGAATGCGATCCACCACTATAGCGGTGGAAGACAGAAAAATGGTCTTTAAAAGGCTACTTTCCAAGGTTTACCGCTATAGCGGTACACAACCACCGCTATAATGGGAAAGGGCATAACAGAAGAAAAATGGTTTTTAAAAGGTTGCTTTCCAGGGTTTACCACTATAGCGGTACACAACCACCACTATAGCGGTGGAGGGCAGAATAGAAGACTTTAACTTGATGGGTTCTAGTAGCCACCGCTATAGCGGTACAAGACCACCGCTATAGTGGTGGGTGGTAATGGAGAAGTTTCAACATCTTCAGAAATGCAGCTTCATAGGTACATCTTCATACGTTAACTCTTCCTCAGCTCAACCTACACCAAAAGAAATATAACACCATTAATTCGTAGGTCTGAGACATGAAATTACTCAAACTAATCTACAATCTAATAAAACATAAACTAATATAAAACATTCAAAACATGAGTAACGATTCACAAGCCAAAGACAAGAATACGAACAAAAGAGAGAGTATTTAGCACCAAAATAGAGCTAAATCCAGAACTTAACAAGTGGAATAATTCAACCTTGAAGGAATTAAGCACTTAGAGAAAATAAATCTCAAATTTCTTAAACTCAAGCATCATGTCAATTTCATTTGATAAGAATGAATTCAAACAATAGCCTCATCACAATGTAAGTGTTTACACAATCTATTCTCTCAAGTGTTTTAAGGTAATCAACTCAAGAATCAACCTATCATAACATCACTACCATAGACTTGTTTATCATCTAAATTTCCACTACTTAAATCACATGTATGCTTGAATCAAAAGGACTTTACAAGGTTGTAATATGGAAAAAGAAACAATGGAAAGATGGAAAAAAACCACAAGAAACAAAGTGGGAAAAAACCTAAGGAAATGAAGAGAATAAACTACAACAACACAAGAGATTGAATCATGAATCATATAACTTGGCACAAAAATTATGTCTACTTCTCTTTTCTTTATTTCTTTTTCTTTTTCTTTTCTTCTTTTATAGTCATCTTATAGTTTTTTTTTAATCAGAATATTTTTTTTCTCATAATTCATTGTCAATATACATTTTTTTTCTTTCCTTTGGAGTAGAGGAAATCAATACAAAATAGGCCAAATTTTCATACAATTTACAACTCCACTCTTTTTATAAAAATTTTAAATGCTCTTCAATTCCTAGGTTGGGACAAGGAAAAAAACATCACTAGTTTGTGGCGCTAAAGGGGTTAGAAAACACAAGAAAGAAAGGGGACATAAGGCACAAAGTGGCACACAATGGATACAAACACATGAGATGGTTGTTTGACTAGATGGTAACAAGAAAGAAATGTTTAATTAAATCACTTCCAAGTATGCACATGTAATATAGCCTCAATCAAGATTCAAGACTTCTAGAATGAGGATTATGATAGGAAATGCACACAAAAAGAAAGAATATCATGTAGCAAATAGGTCAAATTCCTCACTGTTAAAAGACCATTACTAAGAATCCATTAAAATCAAATTCATTACCACTTTACTAAAATTTTAGAAAAAAAAAATTCTCATTATGATAAAATATTTCGAACCTTAACTATTCCATCATGCATCATTCCACACAAGAACTCCTTAAAAAAATTCCAAAAAGAGAACATCAAAATTTAGACATGACAACACACCAAAAATTCTGCACTAAAAACATACATATAGGCTTTAATGCTAAAAGCTCATACCAGGATGCATACTAAAAACACCTACTAAATTTCTGCACTCAAAACACATACTAAGGCTAAAAACTGTGCAGAAAAAGTGGCCAAAACCATTACCAAAATAAAGGTGCAGAAAAATAAAACAAAAAGTTTGGACAGAAACACAAAAACATGCAGAAAAATGTCTAAAAATTACTCTAATTCAACATAATTTTTTTTTAAAAAAAATATTTTCTCCTCCCCCCCCCCCAACACAAAAACATGCAGAAGACCCACCCATGGCCATGACTGCCCATATCATGCTGATGCTCGCTGTGGTAGAGTCATGATCAATAATCTCACTCACACCACCTTAGGATAACCTCAAGCTCATTATGGAAGAAGATTTAGTCCTTGAGCATTGAGCATATGAGCTATTTATATGTAGTAGCACTTAGGATTGGATTTCATCAGTCATCACCAGTTAGCTTCAAGTGGTTAGTTATGTAATGTAATAATATATATGTAGTTAGAGTAATGAAGCTACTCGGAGACCTGCAAATATATTTATGTGAAGGTTTTCTGAAGCATTGAAGCTTAGGTTAGGGCTAAGTGTGATATAATACACACACACACACACACACACACACATATATTATACATTGTTATATGTTCTCTTAGTTTGTATATTATATAACCTCAATGGAAAGTCATGAAAAGTGGCAGTCGTCTGCTAGTTTATATGTGGTGATACTATCTCTTATAAGTTTGGAGGTCTTAAACATATATAATATATATTTCCACTGTATGTTTTTACAGATGTAATGGATGCATAATAAGCATTAAGGAACTTTTGTAATTATATATTGTATTTTAGCATTCAGGTGATGGTGGCGTCCACACATAAATTTAGCCATTTTTCTGCTAGTTTGAATTGAACCTTGAGAAGTGATCTGAATGCTAAATCAAATAACTACTTTATATTAAAAGTTATGTTTTGGAATCCAAACTAACTTTGAAGGAGTTCAAATACCAAACCAAAAAATTATGTAATCATGGAAGTTATCAAGCTCACAAGTTCAAGGAGATCAATCTATCAAATATCAAATATGTGATTTATGAGTGAATTATCATGTATTAACACTACAAAAAAAGGGGATATAGTGTTGGTTTTTTAACATTGGTTTCAAAAATCGATGTTAGATGCTGCATCTAGCATCAATTTCTATAGCATCAATTAAAATCGACGTTATCTAACGTTTGTAACTTTAGTGTCAGTTTCTATAGTGTCGGTTAAAACTGATGTTATCTAATGTCGATTACGTTAGTGTCAATTAAAACCCACACTAAACACCTTATTTTAAGAAAAAGATCGGAGAATTTCTTCCATGAAACACTCCATTCACACCCCTTTTTCGTATTTTAGTTTCACGCCCCCTCTCTATTTCAACTTCCCTTCAATATTTCTCCTCACACCCGTCTTTTGACCTTAATCCCCAACAAACGTAACCTAAAACATTTACAACATTACCTAACCAAAGAGGCATCACACCTCTTTTCTTTTTCTCATATTAGGAAGAGTAAGTAGAGCAAATCTTCAACCCAAGATCTGAAATTCTTCCTTATTGACCCACCGTGAGCCATGGTTTGATTAACTGAATGTGGTTGTGGAGAGGGCCCATGTTCAGCTTGTAATGGGGAACCAATACCTATCATTTTCATAAAGCCAGACACCCAGATTCCATTGAGCCAATACCTATCTCAATGCCTGTGGAGATGGCCCATGTTTCAGCTTGTAATGGAGAGCCATTACATATAATTTTCATGAAGCTAGACACCCAGATTCCATTGTGGTCACGCAAAATACCCCCGACTGCAATAAAATTCTTCTTTGCTGAACTCAATATGCCTAAGATAGAAATAGAAATTGACACTGAGTAATTGTATAACCTCTCTCACAAATCTGACATTCATGATCACCCTTTGTCTACCCTCAATTCAAGGTATCAAATTGCGGCCACAATGCCACATTGCGGCCACAATATTGTGGATGCGGCGACATCTGCATCCGCATCACCCTATAATTGCTATATGGGAGTAGATCCTTTGCATTTTCCATCTAATTAAACATACTCAATTTCAAACAATCTCATCTCCATTCACTAAATTTGACGCCTCCACTTTGTCCACGTTATTTTTGTTCTGCCTTTTTATTAACTTATTCCAATTTCTTGAAAACCCCAATACACATGTAACAGTGGCTGATTTCATGAAGATAGAGAGAAAATATGTACCAATTATATTTAGTTTTAATTTCAATTATAATTATTTTTGGTGATTGTTTTAATTAAATTTTGAAAAAGATATACGAGAAAATATGAAAGTACTATTTTAGTTTTAGTATATATTTAAAATATTTGAAGTGATATTAAGTAGTTATTTTTCTTAAAATTTTCAAATCATATTGATATGTTTGTAAAAAGTATATATTTATTAAATTAATATTATCAAATATAATATGTTATATATATATATATATATATACACCCATATATATGTAAAATTAAAATTACAACAATTATATACATTATTTTATATATTTTGTGTAACTTATAAAAAAATTTACAGCCGCAACGACCGCAACCGTATCGCAGCGTCCGCAACATCTGCAATTATAGTAACCCATAATGCAACCGCAACCGCAATCGCAACCGCAACTGCAATTTAAAACCTTGACCCTCATTGTAAACTGTAGGTACCAAATCTCAAATTTCGAGAACTACAAGCTAATCAAGGTTAAAAGATCCCAAAATGTTTGTGTGGACGTTTTGGTGAAAGAAGCAAAAAAGACAAGAACCAGATTTCGCACTTTCGTGAAACCTTCTATTTTTGTGCTGGCAGCCTATACTAAAGATCTCAAGCAAATCTAATTTAGGACTATATATATGTATTTTAATTTCTGTTCTCTCTTTCTTTTGGTCTGTAAAATCTCTAAGGCTACTGTGTATTACTCTTGCAATCTAATCTAATCTTCCTATGTTACCAAAACAAAATGTGTGTTTTAAAAAAAGATATGGAGTTTATACAAGAAAACTCGACAGAATTTTTTACGATATTTCTTTGATCACAAAATTATTTGGGACAGAATTTCTTAAATCAGAAATCCCTGTTTTTATTCTTATGTAGTTCTCTTTACTTTATGAATAATAATATATATAGTTGCAGAAACTCACATCCCCAAGACTAGTATATCTGATTTGCACGATGTTTTCTTAAGCAAACTATAAGTTCGTAAAAAGTATGGTTAATTATAATTAGTGGTCTTAAATTTAAAAATTCGTTTCACCATGTAACAAATTTTTTTTTTTTTTATACTTTACAGGGACAATATTTTTAAACTAAAAATTTAATTGAGCATATATAATTCTTGAAATGATCACTCTTTAATTGTTAGTATGTGAAGATTTTACAGAATAATGCTCACGGGATCAGATTTGCTGTACAGAATGTATTTACTTACTTTCCTTGTTGACTCCGGGTGTGTTTGAGTAATGCCACTTCTCAGTCTTTAATTGTTAGTATATGTGAAGATTTTACAGAATAATGCTCGCGGGATCAGATTCACTGTACCGAATGTATTGACTTCTTTTCCTTTTTGACTCGGGGTGTGTTTGAGTAATGCCACTTCTCATTCTTAATATAGGATTAAATATTAAATATTAAATATTTAATTTAAACGGTAAGAAACTGATTACTTGGAAAGATACAATCATTTGATGTCCAGGCCCATCTAGCAGGCTAAATAGACCGGTTTATGGATATCAATGAGTTCGTTTTCGCAGTGTTACAAGGAGGCTAAGAGATACTGTGAAATTATGCTAAGTTTCTTTGGGACTTGGTTAAATTGCATTTAATAATTCTCTTGTTTTAAAAATATCATCCAACTTTCCTAATCTTTTATATATACATGTATATTACGAAAATCTCCTTTCTCTCATTGAAATTAATTTTTAGTATAATATATATGCTCTCCTCTAGAAAATAAAATTGGTCAGTTGCCTCTACTATACCTTGTTAAAAAACCAATCTCTTATTGAATTTTAAAATCAATTTTCCCTTTGTTGTTATATTAATTATAATATTAAATCTTATGTCATACAGAAATTTTACTTTATTGACAAGAAGTAAATAATATAAAAGAAATTTTGGTAATATACTAAATTTAAAGAGAATTGAACAATATTTTTGAATTTTGAAAATATAAGATATAATCTAACCAAACTTCTAGAAAAATTTGTGCTATTTAATTTTCTTTAAGTTCCTCATTTTACATTACATATGCAAGGAACGTTATAAGTACGTCATGGGGCTTATGTAAGTAAGACAGCATCAGCACATATAGGATTGATCAGAGAAGATCGTCGAAAGCAACTTCATCCTGTCCTAAGTCCTTAACAAATTGAAGTATTGAACTATGCTGAAAGTTAGGGATGAAAATGAATATATTCCGTCGGCGGGTGAAGCTTTTATATATATATATATATATATATGCACACACACAAGAGCCTAAAATAAATCAAAGAATCTCAAATATACATATATATTAATACAATCATTGATACATTTCCTGTGCCGAAAGAAGGGGCTCCCAAGATAAAATTCTCGAGCCTAATCCATAATGGAGAAATATTCTCGAGTGCCTCCTAATTGTATATAAGGGGCAATTCTGCTTCTTACTTTGAAGCAAGAAACTAGATAACACACAAGTGTTGTGTTTTGAGCAAATATATATTATATGGCACCTCCAGCAGATCTGGGAGAGGCTGGTTTGGATGGGTTTGCTCTGATAGAGAGGTTCTATGGTCCAGGCAGAGGGATAAAGTACAACAATGGCAAGAGGGATGAGTCTTCTGTCGTCTTAAATAGCAAACAGGCTGCTGCTTACTATGGAGGACTCAACATCATCAGTTACCCTATGCCAAAGCCCCATAACCGCTGGGGTAGACCACTTAAACCTTGATTAATTAGTCTTAACCTCTTTGAATTTTTAGTTAGGTATGCTTTAAGTGGGCTAGCAGCTAGCTACTCATCTTGTACTATATTTATATATATATGTACTTATATATGAAGCAGTCAGAATCAGAAACCTGCAAAAGTTAAGGTTTTCTGAAGCTGTGGACTGTTATCTATAACTTAAGTGGAAATCAAGGGAAATATCGTTTATTAGATATCTCCTCATATATAATATAATAGTCTTGGTATTCGCATCGAAGCCTTTTCTCATTAATCACTCTGCATTTAAATTTTCACTTAGTAACACGAGTTAGACTTAGAGTATTTAAATTTTGTGACAATATTAAGATTCAAACATAAGGAAAATCACCAACTCAAATGATTCCAGACTTGTTTTTCCCATAATTAAGGTTTTGAATTTGAATCTCAGCAAAGTAGTTTTGAAAAAGTTCTACACTTTTGAGGTCTGAAATTGGAACTAGATTAGTCAAAATCTAGTGAATTTTCATATAGTGATGATTTTAATTAAAAATATATATATAAAATCAAATAATTTTATATTTGTTCTAAACAAAGTCTTAAAATTGAATCTCGTAAATGAAAAAAATCAACATTAAGAGAGCCTTACACATTTATAATCTAATCTAATTCAAATTAAATTAGTCAGAGTTGGGTTTCTAAATACTAATAGTTCTTACAAATATATATATATATAGGAGTTTTATTATAAATGTTGTACTTTTTCTTTTAAGACTAATATTCTAATTAACTTATCATTAAGAATTAAAAAATTATACTTAAATCATTTTGATTTTCACTCTAATTGTAACTTTTTCAATCGGTTATTTTATGCAGTTAACTCAAATCATTTATTTATTTCATTGTAACTACTTAGACGTACGTGTGAATGCTTAAAGACGTATATAGGGTTGGCTTTGGTATTGATCAAAGATTTAGTGTTACTTTCATCCATACTTTGTCACGTAATTTATTGTAATTTTAAAAAAAAAGGAAATCACATAATTTAACTTATATATATAGCAGAGTTGAAAGTTCAAATTTAGTCAACAGTCGCTTGTTTATTAAAAAATGAGAAGGGTTGCTTCGTAACGGGAGTAGTTGGATTTATTAATTCATCCTTTTTAACTTTTTTTAAAAATAAAAAATTTACAATTATTATTTCATATTTAATATTGTGGTTATAATCATCATTGGATCAATTGGTAATTGTCAATTTTAAAATAATACTTGACAAATAGAAACCGTGGGATCAAAATGATCCAAAACTCCTATTGCTCCCTTGTGCGTAGGAGACAACTCCTTCCCTTAAAAAATAGCGATAGTATTAATTAAAAATTTAGTATTATAAAAACAAAGTAAATTTTTCTGTCAAAAAGATAAAATTATCAATTATAGCTGTGATCATAAGATACGTATTCACTTGTGGTTAGTGTTTTAGATCTATTACACATCATTACAAATATATATTGGAGTGTATATCTTCAAATCCTCAAACTGATTTTGAATTCCCAGTTTCGAAGGATCACATCTGAAAAGAATTAGAATAATATTAATAGATGGAGGTGGAATATGTTTGATATTGATTCAAGTTTGAGGGAACGGTTTGCTCCGACCATACAGTCATGTCCCACATCTTATTTTGGCCCTTTAACGATATGCCTTCGATGCTTGATATCTTTTGACTTCATGTAATCTAGACTACAGTGTTTATCTTAGCTTTTAGCATTAGAGAGTCAAAGTTGTTAAGAAGGAGATCCTTGATCACTTCGTAAAAAATGTGTTAATACCTTGAAGTCGTTTAGGAAATAAGAATGCCCAATAAATTTGTTGAATAGGTAGCATTGCTAAGTGTGCCAAGTCGTTTTAGAAACAAAAAAATTCACCCTTAAAAGTTTTCTTTTTTAATTTTCCCCAGATGCCACATCACAGCCACCTCACTATTAAACATAACACATCAACAAATCCGTCAATAGTTGACAACATTTTTGACAAAGGGATGAGGGTAACAATTGGAACTTTTATAGACTAACGAGTGTAGTGCTCATCCTCCAAGGATAATCGAGTGTATCTTTCGAATACTAAAAAGTGAGTATAGTCATTTAAATTTTGTTAGAAACAAAATATCACGCCCAAACCTCTACTTTCATCTTCTTCTTCTTCTTCTTCTTTTTTTAATGGGAGTGCTGAATGGCCAAACATAAGCTATTTTGTTCCACCGAATTTATAATTAGATTTAAATATCTTCCTTATCCGAAATAAGTATATACATCAATAATTATAGTTAGGTTAATCTGGTTGTTTGAACAAGAAGTTGATCCTAAGTTATGTAGAGAAGGATATGGGTTATTTGGTTTGAATATTTTTTTTTTTATTTTTATTAAAAAACAAAAAATAGACTTAAAAATGTATTTAGTTGAGTTTATTGAAAATATTTTTTTAAAAAATTTCTTAAAATAGACTCAAATCTAGAAACATCAAAAATATATTTTTAGTGTTTTAAAAAATAAAAATTAAAAATAAAAACAAAAAATATTTTTACAAACTAAACAGATTCTAAAATACAAATTATAGTTAAAGTAGTGCAATTATAATAATAAAAAGAAAACAAAAAAGGAACAAAGGTGGAGCGAGGAATTAGATTCTCCGTGTTCAATTATTTTTACTTTTTTTTTCTTTTTCCGCCTTTTTTGACTGAGATAATTTGAGCTGAATATAATCTACAATTCATGAGACTAGTCCAAATCTAAACAATAATTGTGATACCAAACTTGCACAAAACAATTATGGAAGCTTCACAGAGGAGCTTGAGATTACCTACTTCTATATGAATATATTCCGTCCACAGATAATAAAACAAAATAAATTTAATTAAGGTGTTAGTTACATGTCTTATTTGGGAAGTTCCTAAAGTGCTTATATTTGATAACTAATATTCGACATGTGTAGTAGTCTCATCTGAAATACAAAAAAGACTAATTGAGAATTAATGGTAATTTCTTTTGTAGCATCTGATACCACCGAAAAGTAACTAACACTAAAGGAGAACAGTCACTTTCAGATTTTAGATAGACTCGTCTACAAAATGATTCTTTTAAACCATAATTAACTGAGAAATGTTCTTGGCGTTGCTAATTAAATTAAAGAAGCAACTTTTGGCTTCTATAAAAGCAGATTAGCTAGAGCTTCTTGGTTTTGAAACAAACTAAAGAAGGGAAGCAGCAAAAGCAGATAATAATTAATTAAGGAACAAATTAAAGCAAGGGTTGATATCAATATGGCAGAGCTGAGGAGGAAGATGGGTTTAGAAGGATTTGGAGCGATGGAGAAGGTGTATGGTCCACCAAGAAACCGGAGTGCCATGAACAAGAATAGCGCCTTTCCTGCTCGGCAAGGACGGTGGGTGGTTCAAGATGAGATGGAAGAACCACCCACAATTACTAGCCATCAACATGAAGCTGTTGCTCGCTGTGGTAGACTCATGATTAACCTCAGCCACACCACCACCAAGGGACATCCTCAAACTCGGTGGGGTAGACGGTAGACGATTTAATTAAACCTTGAGCTGTGCCTGTATATATATATATATATATATATATGTTTAGCTAGCTTCAAGTGGTTTACTTTGCTCTCATCTTATATATAATGTAAGAAATATATGTATCTAGAGAAAGCAGCTCGGAGACCTGCAAATATTTGGAAAGGTTTCCGAAGCGCTGTAGCTTAGGGCTCAGTCTGATATATATATATATATATAAAATAGATATGATGTGTATGTATGTATGTATCTATATATATATATATATATATATATATATATGTTCTCTTACCTCGTTTGTGTACTGTAGCATTACTGGGAAGTCAAGGGAAGTGCCAGTCATCTGATAGTTTATATGTGGTGTCCATCTATAATCTCGTATAAGTTTAGAGATCTTGATCATGCATGATTGTATATATTTACAGATGATGTGCAGATAATAATAATAATAATAATAATAATAATAATAATAATAATAATAATAATAATAATAATAATAATAATAATAATAATAATACACACACACACACACACACACACACATATATATATATAAACACATACTATTTGCAACGGTGTTTAAACATTAAAGAACTTTTCTAATGATTAATATGTATGTTTTTTGGTTCTGGCCATATGGTGTTGTATTGTAAACCAAAATTACGCCAATTTTCCGCCAGTTTGAATGTTCAAATGATTCCCAATAATATAATCATAGTTTGTTGGGTCTCATTTTCAGTAATGGATGGCCTTGTGTCCAAAATGCCTAAAAAATTATTTGGTTTGAGTCCATTACACTTTATAAGTCACTATATCCCTTTTTAAGTGATCTATTTGTGACATGCTCACAGAATTTTTTTTATTTTTTTAATTTGTTTGCTTTTTTTTTGGTCAAATGGAAATGTTTTCCATTAATACATTAAAGGCATAAAGCATAAGATATTTGAGATATTACAGGATCTCAAAATAACATAAATACAAATTAGATCAGAACTCATACGATAACTGGTACGTAGATTTAGGACAACACATCCTAATCAATGGAGTACTTTTTTAAAAAAAATGAGAAAAAAAGGAATGCTAACTTCTAAAAAACACGATGAAAGAACAGTTTACAAAATAAAAAAGCTTAACAAACCTTTTTGTAAGGCTCGTCCAAGCAATATGAGCCAACCCAGCCCATAGGAAAGGTTGGGCTGAATTGGTTTGTTTTTTACTAAATGGATTTAAAGATCTCTAGTCTAACTTGTCAAAGGTGAGCTAACAGGTCAAACGAGTTAATCTTCTTTCTTTTTTTAAAAATATGGACCAAAAGAGGCCCAAGAAAATAAGAAAAAAAAATTCAAAAGAAGTCCATAATTGAAGTCTCAGAATGGGAGGGGAAAGTTATATTTTGTGTAGTAATTTATCAAACCCAATCTAAAAAAGAACGAAATAAAGAAGAATTAAATTTTATCCAAAAAATTATTAAAGATTAAGAACGAAATTTTAGACAAAGAAATCTTATCAAGTCGATTATATGTAAACAATATTGCAGATTAGATTAAGAAATAAATAGTCTAAGAACTAAATTATCGTAGTTTATCTGTAAATTTAATACCCTTTTTTTTTTCATGCTCCTCCTGAGAACTAGAATAAAATGGTTTGAAATAAATAGATGTTGGGTTTGACTTGAATTTTGTGGGTGACCCGGTTTGTAACCCGACCCACGACCCATGACCAATTTGTCTCTATATATATGAGTGTGAGGGAATTCATTGTGGAAGAGTTGTTGATGTAATTTCTCTCTATATAGCCTCCGTTAGAAATAATACAGATATTCTCTCTGTCCGTGGACGTAGGTCGTATTGATCGAAGCACGTAATTTCTTTGTGTGTTCTTCTCTATCCTTCTCCTTGATTAATTGCCTTTCAGTAACTTAACAAGTGGTATCAGAGCCTCGGTTCATTTTTTGTTCGTCGGTTAATGTAGCACGTCCGAAAATTTTCAGATCCGAATCCAAAATTTCAGATCTTGCCCCGATTTGGTTGATTTGGAGCATAAAAGACCATTCTCTGCATCTTTGGTGCGTTGAAGAACGTCAGAGACCAATTTTTGGTGGTAAGAAAATTTTCAGATCTAGTTTTAAATCTCAGATCTAGCTTGATTCGCTTGTTTTTTGGGAAAAAGAGACTGTTTATTGCATTTCTAGTGCATTGGAGATCGTTTTTCAGTTGTTTCGGTGAGTTTTTACGGTTGCGAGTACTGTTCATCACCGGAATCTTTATCGGAAGTACTGTTCATCGCCGGAATCTTCATCGGAATCACTGTTCATCGTCGGCAAGGCACTGTAGCAGTCAACGGTCAATGTACTGTAGCGACTCGGATACTGTAGCGACTCGGCACTGTAGCACGGTCAACGGTCAACGGTCAACGGTACTATTTGGTCAAAGTTACTGTTTGGTCAAAGTTGCTGTTTGGTCAAAGCTGTTGTTTGGTCAAAGCTGTTATTTGGTTAAAGTTGTTGTTTGGTCAAAAACTGCTGTTTGGTCAAAGCTGCTGTTTGGTCATAGTTGTTGTTTGGACCAAGTTTTCTGTTGTGATCGTTATTGTTTCATCGACACGGTTCCGGTGAGTTTATGTTTAATTCAGAAAAGAATTCTGAATTTCTGTGTTAATTTACTGGATTGTGTTAGATTGTGCTGGATTGGATTTCTGGTTTACTGCTGTGAATTTTGTTGGACTGATGTGTTGAATTTCTGTTAGTGAAGTTCTGGTCAGTTTGCAAGGTTCTGAACAGTTTTGTGAAATTCAATTTCTGATTGCAAAATTTGCTAGTAATTTATCTGCTGTTATTTGAGAAGATGTCGACTTATAAATTCGATATTGAGAAGTTCAATGGATCGAATGATTTCACTTTGTGGAAGGTAAAAATGAGGGCACTTCTGGTTCAGCAGGGATGTGCATGGGCATTAGAAGGAGAAAGTAGTATACCTAACACGTTGAAAGAAGAAGAGAAGAAGAAAATTTTGGCAAAGGCTCATAGTGCATTACTATTGACTCTGACTGATGAGGTGTTGAGAGAAGTAGTTGATGAATCAACTGCTGCAGGTTTGTGGAAGAAATTGGATGATAAATACCAGAAAAAGTCTCTCACAAACCGGTTATATCAAAAGCAGCGTTTGTATACCATGCGGATGACAGAAAATATGCAGGTAAAAGATAATCTTGATAATTTTAACCGGATTATCCTGGATTTACAGGGTGTTGGGGTTAAGATAGATGATGAAGATCAGGCTATCATTCTTTTGTGTTCTCTACCAAATTCATATGAGAACTTTGTTGATACTATGTTGTATGGTAGAGATAGTATCTCTGTTAATGATGTCAAAGATGCTTTGCAGTCTAAAGAGCTGAAGAGAAGAGTCTCTAGTTCTAATGAGGATGGTGCAGAAGCAGGTTTGTATGTTGGCAGAGGCAAAGACACTAAAAGGGATGATGGAAAAAGAAGCAAGTCACGGTCTAAGTCGAGGAACAAAGGAGGACCTCGATGTTATCACTGTAAACAAAAAGGGCACATCAGGAAGAATTGTCCACAGAGGAAGAAGGGAAATGACGAGAAGGAACCGAATACCAGTGGTAGTGCTGCGGTGGTGCAAGATAGTTCTGACGAAGAAGAAGACATTGATGTTCTCACAGTCAGCACCTCTGGTTCTGCAAATACTTGGGTCTTGGACACAGGTGCATCTTATCATATGACTTTCTTACGTGAACTGTTTACTTCTTTCAAGGAGTGGAATGGTGTTGTGAGGTTGGGTGATGATGAGCAGCTTAGTGTTAAGGGCAGTGGTTCTGTGCAGATTCAGATGTATGATAGAATAGTCAGGACGCTTGATGCTTGGTATGTTCCTGGTCTACGGAAGAACTTGATTTCTCTTGGTACTCTAGACAAACAAGGGTACAAGTACTCTGGAAAGAATGGACAGTTGAGAATTTCCAAAGGTGCTCTGGTTATAATGAAGGGTAAATTGCAGCATGGCATTTACTTTCTGATTGGTAGTTCTGTAATGGGGACAGTGGCTATATCTAAATCTTTAGGGAAGAATGATGATTATACAGAGTTGTGGCATTGCCGATTGGGACACATGAGTGAGAAAGGGCTGTCAATTCTAAGTAAACAAGGATTGTTAGAAGGAGCAGAAACTGGGAAACTGAAATTTTGTGAAGTTTGTGTTATGGGTAAACAACGCAGAGTTAAGTTCAGTTCTGGGAAGCATACTTCTACGGATGTTCTGCAATATGTTCACTCAGACTTGTGGGGTCCTTCTCCAGTTGAATCTCAGGGCAAATGCAAGTACTTTGTTACTTTCATTGATGACTACTCTAGAAGGGTTTGGGTATATTTTCTGAAATCCAAAGATGAAGTGTTTGGGAAGTTCAAGGAGTGGAAGACCATGGTTGAGAAACGGACTGGAAAACAAGTCAAAACACTCAGAACTGATAATGGGTTGGAGTTCTGTAACGCTCCATTTGATGAATTTTGCAAGAAAGAAGGTATAGTGAGGCATCGCACTGTACGTCATACACCACAACAAAATGGAGTTGCAGAACGTATGAATCAAACACTGTTGCAGCGTGCGAGATGCATGCGATTAAACGCTGGCTTGCCGAAACAATTCTGGGCTGAAGCAGTTAACACTGCTTGTTATCTGGTGAATAGATCGCCATCTACTGCAATTGATTTTAAGACTCCTCAAGAGGTATGGTCCGGTAAACCTTCTGATTATTCTGACCTGCGTATATTTGGTTGTCCTGCTTATGCTCATGTGAATGATGGTAAACTAGAGCCTAGGGCAATGAAATGCATATTTCTAGGGTATGCACCTGGAGTTAAAGGGTACAGACTGTGGTGTACCGAAAAGGATAGAACTCCAAAATTTATTACTAGCAGAGATGTAACCTTTGATGAGTCTGCTATGTTTGGTCAGAAGGAGGAGCTTGGTAGTCATGCAGGTAATAATGATCAAGGTGCCAACTAGAAGGTGGAAATTGAAGTTCAAACTTCAAAAAGGGTTATAACAGACCCTGTACAACAGCCTAGGGAAGAAGAAGAATCACAACCTATAGCAACAAGGAGGGAAAGAAGGGAAATCAGAAAACCTATAAGGTATGCAGATTGTGTTGATATAGTTGATATTAATTCAGTTGCTTATGCCTTGGCAGTAGGTGAAAGCATTGATTCTGATGACCCGAGATCATATAAAGAAGCAGTTGAGAGTAGAGAAGCATCAAAATGGCTGGTTGCAATGAATGAAGAGATGCAATCTCTTGAGAAGAACGAAACATGGGATCTTGTACCGTTACCAAAGGGAGTGAAACTGGTAGGATGCAAATGGGTCTTCAAGAAGAAAGAAGGTATTCCAGGAGTTGAACCAGCAAGGTTCAAAGCACGACTTGTGGCAAAGGGTTTTTCACAAAAGGAGGGAATTGATTATCATGAAGTTTTCTCCCCGGTTGTGAAGCATAAAACCATTCGTGTCCTTTTGTCCATGGTAAGTGTTTTTGACTTGGAGTTGGAACAACTGGATGTGAAAACTGCCTTCTTACATGGAAATTTAGAGGAGCAGATCTATATGTCACAGCTAGAAGGATTTCTTGATTCTGGGAAGAAAGATCATGTATGTTTGCTGAAAAAGTCCTTGTATGGTTTGAAGCAGTCTCCTAGACAGTGGTACAAGAAATTTGATGCATTCATGACTTCTCATAGTTTTCTGCGTAATCAGTTTGATAACTGTGTCTACTCTAAGAAACTTGCAGATGATTCTTATATTTATTTGTTGCTATATGTTGATGATATGTTAATTGCTGCAAAGAACAAGGCTGAAATTGATAGTTTGAAAGCCTTGTTGAGCAGTGAGTTTGAGATGAAGGATTTGGGTGCAGCCAAGAAGATATTGGGCATGGAGATTTGGAAAGATAGAAGTGCAGGTTTACTGTATGTATCTCAACAGAAATACATAGAAAAATTGTTGCAGTCTTTCCAAATGAATAAGTCTAAGCCGGTTAGTACTCCGTTGGCGGCACATTTTAAACTTGATGCTAGTACAATACCTACTACAGCTGAGGAAAAAGGGTACATGAGTTCAGTGCCCTACTGTAATGCTGTTGGAAGCTTGATGTATGCAATGGTGTGTACTAGGCCTGATCTGGCTCATGCAGTCAGTGTGGTAAGCAGGTTTATGAGTAATCCTAGGAGAGCTCACTGGAGTGTAGTTAAATGGATTATGCGGTATCTGAAAGGTACAAGTAATATTTGCTTGGTTTATGGTGCTGATAAATCTGATAGTTGCTTGGTTGGTTATACAGATTCAGATTATGCTGGAGATCTTTTGAGGAGGAGATCCTTAACATGCTATATCTTAACTCTGAATGGATGTGCTGTCAATTGGAAGGCAACACTTCAATCTACAGTTGCCTTGTCTACCACTGAAGCAGAATACATGTCATTGGCAGAAGGAGTTAAGGAAGGTATGTGGTTACATGGTTTAATTGATAGTCTGGGGTTAAATATTGAGAGACCTATCATTTATTGTGATAGTCAGAGTGCATTAAGTTTGGCCAAGAATCCAGTCTACCATGAGAGGTCGAAGCATATTGATATCAGATTGAATTTTATTCGAGATGTGATAGAAGACAAGAAATTGTCCATCGAGAAGATAGCCACAGCAGATAACCCAGCAGATATGTTGACAAAGGCTCTACCTTCAGAGAAGTTCAAGCATAGCTTGGACTTGGTGAATGTTCGCATTCCATGAAGCCCTACAGGGCTTAAATGAAAGAGATGAATTTGTACTTAGTTCTGGTGATTTGAGAGAATTCAAGTCAAGGAGGGAAATTGTTGGGTTTGACTTGAATTTTGTGGGTGACCCGGTTTGTAACCCGACCCACGACCCATGACCCATTTGTCTCTATATATATGAGTGTGAGGGAATTCATTGTGGAAGAGTTGTTGATGTAATTTCTCTCTGTATAGCCTCCGTTAGAAATAATACAGATATTCTCTCTGTCCGTGAACGTAGGTCGTATTGACCGAACCACGTAATTTCTTTGTATGTTGTTCTCTATCCTTCTCCTTGATTAATTGCCTTTCAGTAACCTAACAATAGAGGTGAAAAGCAATATACAAGAAAAATTATTTCAAATCCAGAACCAACAATCTAAGAAAACTATCCCTCTCCCTCATCTTAGAATCAACACTGGAAATTGCGCTTCATCTTCCTCTCCTTTGTTCCCTTTTCTTTGCCATCTTCAACAATGGAGAAAACTATTTCAAATCCATACATAGCAAAATGCCCTTTGCAACAATGGAGAAAACTCTTCCCAAGCAAAACGAAACTCTGACTAACTGGACATGTCGTGTCAGGCTTACCTAAGCATAAGATGGTGGTGGAAAATTCATATTTTACTTTTTCTTTTTTAAATTTTGCTGGAGATATCTATCCACTCAAATATGGGGTGTTCATTAGTGATCGATTTGGACTGTTTTAAGCACAAAACTAAACCAAATAATATTTGAAGAAATGTCAAATCGTTGGATTTGATTTTATATATAAAATCAAATTAAACCAAACTATAATATTGTTGCAAATCGCAAATCAAATTAAACTACTAAAAAATAGCAAATTTTAAACCTAACAAAATTAAAATTAATCAATTTTTTATCAGTTTTTGTTTGAATCGATTTGACTCAATTCAGTTTGAATTAATTTTGAATACTCTTATACTCAACAAAATGAAAGGCTAACTTTATTTTAGATTTATTAAACACACAAAGGATAGAGTTCTTTTTAAATTAACGTATCTAAAAATTTAGCATTGTTTATGGGATTTAAACTATCATTATCACCACGAGGAACCAATATTAAATGTTGAGTGTTTTTGTTTAACTAGTTATTATGGTTTATCATTATGAACAAAATTTTTGGAATGATTCAGCTTTAATTGATTAGTATATGAAGATTTTACAGAATAATGCTCATGGAATCGGATGCACTATACAAAATGTGTTGACTCATTTTCCTTTTTGACTGGGGGTGTTGGGATAATGCCACTTCTTAATATAGTATACTTATTGAATATATAGGTTAATTTGGCCTTTTTAGCTTGCATGGATAAGTAATATAAGGTTTTTGGAAGGAAGAAAAAAGGTCAAATGAGGAGTTATGGCATACAAAATTAAAAGTTCATAGGAGTCTGTTGTCAAATTTTAAAATTGAAGAGTAACTTGCGCAAACCTTGAATTGTGGAGAATTCTCTGCATTTTACCTCAAAAAAGAAAAATTCTTTCTTCTTCTTTTGAGTTAGAAAATTAAATATGATAAAAATTAATAAAAAAGGAAGTGTGGGAATAAGATTCGCCATGTTTCCCTATTATGTTTTTTCTCCCCAGCCTTAAGACTGAGATATATAACTCTGGGACAAATCTTGAACATAATTATTGAAGGGACTTAAATATTTTTTATTTTTTTTTTGAGGGGGTTAATAAAAAAATTAAAATAAAAAATATTTTTTAAAAAAATTAGTTAAAAAAATTTTTTTGGGAGGACAATTACCCCTTTTATCCACTAAAAGATCTGTCCCTGATAGGGTAGATGACAATGACCAAACTTGTAAAAGCATTTTTGGAAGCGTAACAGAGGAGCTTGAGATGTACCTGCATTTCTATTATTCTATCCAAGTACGCGTATATATATGGTTGATGATAAATACGAATATATTCCGTCCATCAATAATTGTTGCTTCATCAATTAAGAACGTGATAAAATGAATCAAAGAAACTCAAATTCATTACAGTGATTGATATACGGTTTGTCCTTAACGGAGACATATCTTATATGAGTCCGGTTTCTCTAGATTTTTAACGCCAAATTTACTCTATAGTTTAATATCTGGCCATTCATTGAGCTTCTAATCCAACGGTTCAACCCCTATATAGTTATGCAATATATCTATCTAAGTAAAAAGTCCTTGAGTTTCTAATATATAAGTGTGCAGTAAACTTGACACCACTTCACTTATTAAGTAAAAAACTCAAATAAGCACTAAGATAACTTATAAGTGATTTAACTACTATCTACAATAAAGGAATATCAGGCATTAAATTTTGTCTCTAAAATATATATTAGAGACAAAATTAGAAATGATATTTAAATTTTCTCTTAAAAAAATGACGTGGTTAAATTTTTGAGACAAAAATTGCCATGAATTAGCAAAGAAGTATTATGAGACGGATTTGAGACAATTTTTGTTTTTATTATCTATAATTTCTTGATTTTTGTAATGTAGAATAATTATCATCAAATCTTGACCAATAATATGCTAAAGGAATCACTTTTAGTTCCTATAAAAGGGGACATAAGCCTCTCACCGTTGAAGCAAAGAAACCAGAGATAGATAACAAACGAAGCAAAAGCAAGGCTTTCATTGACCGTCATCGATCTATGGCTCCTCCAGCGGACCTGAGGAAGATCGGTTTAGAAGGGTTCGCTCTGATAGACGAGCACTATGGAAGGCAAGCACGTTGGGTGGGTCAAGTGCGACACGATGAGATGGAACAGCCAGCCATAAATATCAGAGATGTAGCCCCTCACCATGGTAGCGTTACGAACTTGAGCTACACCACCAAAGCAAAATCACAAGGTCGTTACGTTATTAGACAATTTAAATTTTGATTAAGCTACATATATGGCATACCATTTTGGTTTAGATTTTATTACATCACCAGTCAGCTTCAAGTGGGTGTGCTTCAATCATCGTGTAGGTTACTTTTGTAATATTTTCTGCATATGTATATGTAGTGTATAAAGCAGCTCGGAGACCTGCAAATATTTATATATGCAGGTCTTCTGAAGCTTAATTAGGGTGTTTATATATAGGACTGATATGCATATGCATATGCACGACTCTATGTTCTTAGTTTGTGCACTATATACAACGCATAAAATGGAAATCATAAAGTTCCTCTCGTCTTATGCCTTTATGGTGTTTGCTCTAGCTACTTCCCAGAGACTTATATACAATTCTTTGCAGAAGTTCAGTTAATATATCATATTTGAGAGGAGAAAAGCCCTAAATTTGTCTCTTCAAAAGATTTTAAACATAAAGCTATTCCATTATAATATGTGTGTGTGTGTGAGAGACATAAAACTTGATGAACTTGGATCTCCATGGGTGAGACATAGGCCGTGGATCTCCATGGGTGCTCTCATACTACGTTGAAAACTTGATGAACTTAATGATGTAATCAAGGATAACTCCATTGCAGCCCAAGAAAGGGAGAACACTTCAATTGGGCCTCTAACTCGTTCAAGGGTTAAAGAGCTTGGACTAATTGCAGCCCAAGAAAGGGAGAACACTTCAATTGGGCCTCTAACTCGTTCAAGGGTTAAAGAGCTTGGACTAATTGCAGCCCAAGAAAGGGAGAACACTTCAATTGGGCCTCTAACTCGTTCAAGGACTAAAGGGCTTGGATTGGGGTTAACCACATTGTTGAAAGTGGAAGAAGTGTGAAAAAGATTGCATGTAGCATAGTTGCATTTGTTGAATATAGTTGTAGTCTATTACGTATGCATTTATTGTCTTTGACATTTAGCTACTATGTTTTTATTGTCTTTGACATTTAGCTACCTATGCATTTATTGTCTTTGACATTTAGCCTACACTACTTGACTTTTAGTTTATGCATTCAATGCATTAGTTAGAGTCTTTTGTCTTTTTGTTTTGGAGACCATGTATAAAAAGGGTCCTTGCCATTTGTTGTAAACCATACTTGAATAATATATGAGATATTGGCATTTTGCTTTCAAGAGAATTCTTGAGTTCTTTCTCTTATCTAACTTGGCTTAGTGGCGAGAGTAGCTAGATTTCTTATCACTCACGTTCTTCTTTCTTGAGTGTGGCGAGATCAACCAATTTCTCTTAGTTTTGGCGCCTTTTGGCTTATCAATTGAGTAATTTGGTTTTATTTCTTTGTTTCTTTCAACCTATTCAAAAAAATCGATTAAGTGTTTTCCCTCCCAAAATCACATCACTTAATGTGATAGTTAGTCTTGTGTCCAAATTGCTTAAGACAATTTATTATGACCTCACCCTTGGTAAGCCACTGCATGCTAAGATGAGATTCTTTCCAACAGATCAGTCCGTATCCAAATTAATAGGTTTAATTTGTTTCACCTGTACGTTGGTGTTTTACTTAAAGGCTAATTAATTATGATTTAAAACATCAAGTATCAAGTATGTCAGTTTTTGAGTATGGTATGTTAAATTTATTGTGATGACTTATATTGTAATGTGAGGGCCTGATTAATTGAATGTAGATTTTTTTTTTTAAAAAAAAAACGGAGTACGTTTTTTAGGAGAAAACCGAGAAAAAAAAAATGCTAACTTCTAGAAAACACAGTGGAAGAATACTTTACCAAAACAAAAAAAAAGCTAAACAAATCTTTTAATAAGGCTCGTCCAGGCAATATGAGCCAACCTCCTTTTTTTTTAAGTGGACTTAAAGATTTCTAATTTACCTTATCAAAGGCGAGCTAACAGGTTAAATGATGTAGTCCGTCAATCTTCTTTTCTTTTCTTTTTTTTTTTATAAAAATATGGACCAAAAGAGGCCCAAGAAAAGAAGAAAAAATCCAGAAGAGGTCCATAATTGAAGTCTCAGAAAGGGAGGGGAAGTAATGTCTTGTGTAGTAATTTATCAAACCCAATCTCATAAAGAACGAAATAAAGAAGAACTAAATTTTATGCAAAAAACTATTAAAGATTAAGAACAAAATTTTAGACAAATGTTCAAGAAATTTTAACAAGTGGTTTATATGTAAACAATATTTCAGATTAGATTAAGAAATAAATAATCTAAGAACCAGACTATCGTAGTTTATCTGTAAATTTAATACTCTTTTTTTTCATGCTTCTCCTGAGAACTAGAATAAAATGGTTTGAAATAAATAAAGGTGAAAAGCAATATACAAGAAAAACTATTTCAAATCTAAAACTAATAATCTAAGAACCATTGCTAGAGTTACTCTTACTTATTGAATATTCAATTTAAACCGTAAGAATTGTTGTAATAGAACTAATATATATTGACGTTTAATTACAACTTTTTATAAATTAAAAGTAAAAGTATATTTTATGTCTTTAATATTTATAGTGAATTTTATTTATATCCCTAACTTTTTTTTGAGTCAAATATGTCCTACATTTTCTTTTTTTGGGTAAATATGTCCTTTTTTTTAATACCGTCAAAGAAATTGATGAAAATGCTGATTGGACTGTCACGTGACAAATATCATTCTCTATCCCATATATCACGTGAACCCATCACTTGAAATTACAAAAATACTCTTAAAAATAATTAAAAAAAGATTGTTGTTGCTTTTTCTCTCCGTCTGTCTCTCCAAGCATCCCTCTCCCTCTCCCTCTCTTTCTCTCTCTCTCCCTCTCAGCTCACTTTCTCTGTTTTGTCCTCTCTCTGTGTGTGGGATTCAAGTTGTCTCCTTAGCTTTGCAGTCAAAGAAATTCCTTAACTTACTATAATAATTGAGTGGCTGCGAGACCCAGATATGTAGAAAACTAATGAACCTCCTTAGGTTTAAAGTTAAGGAAGCAATTCCTGTCCGTGTGTGTGTCTCTTGGTGCTCTGTTTACAGCACTCATGTTAGTTGTTTTAAATTTTCTCCTCGAGGACTCAGGAAATTTGAGTTTACTGCTAAGAAAAGAATCCGTAGCCACATAATTATTTTCCCAGCATTAATTCATCATGTTCCTTTTTTTTTTGGTGAAAAGAGAGATTCTTCATATTCCCTATCTTCACCGAAGTGAAGCCCAAAAGACGAAGGTACACGCTTCATTTGCCTTGTGCGAATGCGAGCACCTTCATCTTGTAATAATTCTCCTCAATTTAATTTGACGATGTTGGAGTCTTGAGGGATAGTGATGAATATATTCCGTCCTACACCGACCAAGCTTAAGAGTCTAAGGATATAAATCAAATTAAGATAAGCTCAAATAAAGATCACAACAGTCATGGGCTCATTGCCGAAGAAGAAATAGTCACTACGGCTTCCAAGTGTATCTCTGCCAAAATATGATTATTTTCACCATGTAACTGAGAAATATTTTTGGCTTTGATGGTTATACATTAATTCTATCTGTTTCGTATCATTGTTAACATCAACCTGGTCTACTAGATTAACTCACCCAATATGCTCATATTTAATACCTAACTGTGTCTCTCGAAGGTGATTTTTTCTAATAGAAGATACTTGTGAAAAATTAAAAATAAAAAATGGCTAAATAATACATTTATTTCTTTTAAGAAAATAAATGCTCTTGGGCTAGCTAGTCTAACCATGACCCCTAATGGCAGTTTACGCCAATATTTTCTTGTCATGATGTATAAGGGGCACACTTCAACCTAACCCATGTTAACTATATATTGGGCTCTAAGTTAGGACAAATTATGTAAAGTCTGCCCATTTAATAGTCCTAATCTTTCTTTGATTATCTAGGCTTAACATTTCTGCTTCAAGTGCCTATAATAGGTGAAGCTTTTAATGCCTAATGTGGTTTTGCAAAAACTACAAAGAAATAAATTGCACTCCAATGAACAGTTTAAACTTTTATGTAACAGCAGGCGCTTTTTTTTTTTTTTTTAAATTACTTTATCAAATGTGTTTCCTATATATCCAAGATTTATTAAATATAAAGGGTAAAATTCTCTTAAAATTAAAAATTCAACTATTATAGGTTTTAAAATTTAAACAATTATTATTAGTGTGATTAGTGTTAGGTCTATCAATGCGCACCACATATTTCATGTATGTGTTGGTACCATGATGCAGGGGATGTTGTCTATGTATAAGTCGTTGGATTAAGCGCTTACAACTAGACTTAAAGTTATAATTATTAGTTAGGGTACAACTTTTTCTACTTAACCATAACAACCCAAACACCACATGTTGATTGTGACTTGGCCATCACCCAGGCCTTTGTCACGAGACAATTGCTGCCACAACTCAGGCAACAATCTCCCCCTCACTAATTGCTCTTGCTGGGAATTAAACATATGACCTTGGCTCTGATACTAATTGTTAGATCGATCTCTTACCACTACGCCAAAATCTATAGCTGTTAGTCAAGACGCAACTTTTTCTACTTAACTGTAACAGTCCAAGCGCCATGTGTCGACTGTAACTTAGCCATCACTCAAGCCTCTACTACGGGACAATTGTTGCCACAACTCAGGCAACATAAGTGGACTTGTGCTACCTAGAATCAAGAAACCTGATAACATAGATCAGTTAGTTTCTGACATTCAAATATATTTGCTACGTGTTCAAGTACCGACTTCAAATTACTATTTATATTCTTCACTCCCTTTTTTCTCTTGTATTCGGAATTTCCTAATATTTAAATAGCTAATAGGAATTACTGAGTTAATAATGTGTATATATATATACATATGGGATTGATCGATGTTGTCAATTGTTTTATCTCTCTAATTTTAATTTCTTTTTGTCATTAACTAATTTCGCTAATGCATGTTAGCAAAAATGAGGAATATATTCCATGCATTTTTTAATCAACCAAGGTCACGAACCTAACATTTGGACAAAAGAAAAACTTGGATTTAGTTAAGGTCATAATATATATATAAATAGACACGCAGAAGTACACACTTTTTATGATTGTATCTTATATAAATGGCTAGAGATATTTATTTGACTTAATTATTTTTCCTGGTGGTGGTCTGGTGCTACACTATTCTTATTCTCGCAGGTACGAATAATGTCTCATAATGCATATCCTTGCCACGCCTAAAGTGAATTGTGATTGTGGATATGTGTAATCTTGCATAAGAATAGGATACGCATCATACAAATATATGTGCAATTAATATATATATATATACTCTTTGGTACAGAGGAGACATGTGCTATAACCTTATATGAACATTCTAAGAGGAAACATCGATATTATACAAGATCAGTAATAACCAGCAGATGCTTCTTATGGATATATATGGTGCTACTCTTGTGTAATGATGCTTCCTATAAGAATGTTAATAAAATGCACAAGGCTTTCATATATATATATATATATATATATATATATATATATATATATATATATATATATATATATATATGTATGTATATACAAAATTGCAAATACTCTTAAATATGACTTATTTGTAATATCTCATGCACTTTCATATATTTGTATATTAATCAATTTGCTTACTTTTATATTAGCAAAGTTTTTATATCGGACTCTACTTATGACTTGATACAATCTTGCTGACTTGAAATATGTAGTACCTGGAGAAATAGTTTTTTTCTTTTTGTTTCATAAAATGATAAGAAATAAAAATGTATACTTTTTTCATTTAAATCACAACTTCAACCCCTCTCTTGAATATTGAATTTTTTTAATTAATTTCCCACATAGTATTTAAGTCAATAAAATTGGACTAAGTTATATACTTGAAAACACTAAAAGAAAAATGAGATATAACATCAATTAAAATTATTATTACAAACAATAAAACTTGTTACTAAAACTTATATCAGCAGTATTGGCACTATTAAGTTAAGAGCTACTGCTACATCTTTGATAGGATATCTTTTCATTAATAGATATTCAATTATTGGTATATTGTTACTTTTTACTAACACTAACACAAATGCTATCTCTGAGTAAAAAAATTGCTAGTAAATCTTTTTTTTTAACATCAATATTTGCTATTATTGTGTAGAAAACTGTTACTAAATTTCATTTTTGTTATTAAATACTAGTATAAATAAAACTAATAGTATATGTTTTCAAATTTTAAAAAAATACATAATTTAAATTTGCTAAAATGCAAATAAAAAATATAATTAGACAAATCAATTCAATAGAAAAACTAATAAACTAACTTTTATCTTAAAAAAAAAAGTTCATGTTATATCACTCGCCTTTAGATCTACGCGCAAGTTTTTTTGTTTTATACTACAACCACTAGTCTTTACTTACAAAACTAACTAATATGTGGGACTTGCTAAAACAAAAAATAAATACTTTCTTTTCTTTTTTTCACTTTAGTAGCACTCTTGAGTTGTTAGAATATTATAACACTTTCTAGCACATTGGAAATAATTGTAAGTAAAACTAGTAATTATTTTAATAGTGAAAAAATTGCTAATGTATAATATCTCTAGTAACAATTATTATATTTATTAGCTACTATTAACTTAAAAATGTTATTTATTCAGTCAAGACTCGAGGAAAGTGGGTAACTAAACTTCAATACAAATTATATGAAAGTCGTAGCTAAAGAAAATATTTGTCAATTTTTATGGTATAAAAAATAGTAATGGACCAACCCAAATAGGTTATAGCTGAAAAAGGATGAAAAGAGTGTTTCTAAACCTTCCCTCCACTCAAACCCAAAACAAAAATCACAAACGACGACCTAAGCAAGCCTTGTTAAGTGGCCCAAAGTCTTTGGAAGTTTTCGGCCCCAACATATTTGAAAGTGGCAACCCAATCAGAGCCTGGACAACTCAAGTGGGCTTATAATTCCTCAACATGTATTTATTAAAGTAAGCCTGAAAACATGGCTACTGATTCGGAAGCCATTGATCGAAAAAGGCTTTGGAAGCCCCATCTTCCATAACAGGGTATGTTACGTGAATTGTGTCAGTTCACCCCTTCAAAACTAAACCAAAAGGATCAAATATAATCAAACTGATCAAAATAAAAAAAAAAGTTTAGATTGATTTTTGAAATATAAATTTTAATTGATTTGATTCGATTGTAGATTTAATTTGATTTTGTTCACTTAAAACCAAATCAATATTATATGTAAAAAAATTATATTTTGTATATATATAATATTATATTTATATATTTTTATGTCAACAAAATTATTTTTATATATTTTATAATTAACTTAGTCTCTTTCGTTTAATTAATTTGGTCTATTTTTTTTATATCTTATCTTATGTTATAATTTTGTTCTACCAAGCAGCTATGTATTAATTGCAAACATTAATTGCTTGGTGGAACTTTATGCTTCCTTATCAGATGTGATCTCCTTTTCTATTACTTTTCAATAAATGTTGTGTTCACTTATTTTCTCTCCTGGTCCATTTTTTACTATTTTTCCTTAACCATTTCCACTAAAGCACTTACCATTTTATGCTCTTGTATTAAATGTTCTCATCCTGTTGTGCTTCTTATCTTCTTGGTCTTTTAGATTTTTGACTGTAATGATGAAATTCTCCCTGTCTTCCCTTCAAATCAGTCATCATCTTTGGGTTTTAAAAATGTAGCCATTTTCAAATCTGAATGTGTTGCGGTGTATTACCTCTCTTTCTCTGGCCAGTAAGCTATTGCTTGTGTTCTGTAATTTTTCTCAGTTTATGCTAATCGGTTTGATTCATTATCTTCATTTCTCCCTCATAAATTCTCTCCGAGATTGTTAAAATCAAAATCTCATTTCATGTATGATGACAGTGAAGAAGAAGAAAGCAGTTTGAGAGAAAGATGGATCAAAGTTTCCTCCTTTTACTGTAACACTCGAGGTATTATGTGGAAAATTCGGGGACCGAATTTTTATAAGTAATCCCATGAGATTTGCTTAAGTAGAGACCCTTGGGAGAAGTAGGGTTTAGAAAGGAAGAGTTAAGGAATCGAAGACATGAGAATGCCGGAGGATGGAGACATGGCTATATAGGATGAAAAGAGGGACCAAAGTGAACAAATATAAATTGTGTGGTTTTTAATAAAAATGTGTTGTGAATTGAGATTTTTGGTGTTTCAGTGTTGGGTTTTTTTATTGAGGAGTGGGTCACTTAATGTTTAAACGAATTTCTGAAATTTTTCTAATGGCCCTAAGGGAACTTTTTTTTAGGGACCAAAATGAAAGGAGAGTGGGACCCACACCCCTTAATAGACTCACACACACCATGTATCAGATAACACACACATGTGATATTGGGGGATGCCCTTCATAGTCTCTCTCTCTCTCTCTCTCTTTCTCACACACACACACACACACACACACACTCATGTTACTTTCCCTCTTCCAGCTTCTTCTTTCTCCACAGCTGAGAGTCCCAAGGATGCCCCATCGTCTTCTTCAATGAGCTCACCACTGGAAGCTCTCATCCCTTATAGGAAATCTTATATCCTTTAAGGTAAGAACTTCACCTCTTCCTTTATCCCAAAATCCTCAAGAAAAACCCTAGGCTTGAAATGTGGGTAAGTATGAAATTAAAGTTGAATTTTGATGGGATTTAATCTTACATAATCTCATTGAATAAGGAAAATCAAAAGTTCAATTGGTTTGTGGTCAGGAGCATGATTTGATTTGGAAGTAAGAAAGAGAAGTAAAGAGAGAAATTTGATAATGTTGTCTTGAGCCCTTAGATTCAATGTTTGATGTTATTTAAATTAGCTTTAGGAGGTGATTTTAAGTATATTGGGACTTGAATCAAATGCTAAAAGTGTAGAAAACAAGAATGTAGAAAGTGGGCTAGTTGAAGGAAGCTATGAGAGCTCCTTTGTGTGCTACAATATATGGCATTTTAACATACTTTTTAGTCCCCAACTTGACCTTTTTTGCATATTTATTCATGAAAACTCTCCAAATTTATTATATCTTATGATTTATGGGGTCTAAATTTATTATGGATTTAAAATGCTTTAATTTTATATTTTTACAACTTTAATGATTAAAATCCAATTTAATCTATTTCTTTGTTTTGTAGGAATTATTTCTGGAGAGCCACTGAGAGTCCAAGTGCTGGAGCCCTGGGGTGTCCCACCTGGGCACCAGCCACTAGATAGCCACTATAAGGAAGAAAAGTGTAGAAATTTCTTTGGTTTTAACCCCCTCTTTTCATGTCCATAGGTCTAGTAAGGTTTTAGGATGAATTTTTGAGAGTTGTTTGCCTAGTAATCATCCTAAGAACTTAAGAAGTTGGGAAGTTTGTACTAATTATGTTAAGCCAAAAATGAAGGGTTCTTTAAATGATTCTCCCTTTATATATCAAGATGAGATAAGTATAAATTGTGATCCTTCTTGATTGTAAGTGATAGTAGATACTAGTTTATTTAAGCATTAAAAGCTATGTGTTGATTTATGCATGAGATGATGTGTGGCTCCATTCAGGCATAAAAATACACATTAGTGTGCCTCAATATTAATTGCCTATAGTTCACATAAATTTATTTATGAAGATTTTAGAGTGCATGAAACCTTGAAATTGATTACCTTGAGTGGTTTGTATTGACATGGATGACCACACATATTAATGTCAACACGGATGAATGTCCATGTGTCTATGACTATGAAATTATGTAACGTAGCTTTTGGTCATCTTAATAGATGTATAGAATTAATGATTCAAGGAAAGTTCCTATAAGTATTTCACTTAAAGGTACATAGATTGTGAAGTTCTTGATGCATATTAGTTGAAAGAATATAAAAGATGGCGGCCCATATGATTTAAATCCATGTATGTATGATGAAGTATGACATATTGTCAGGATTTATGGTACACTTGATGCGTGATGATGCAATATGTGTATGTATGCATTTGTTTGATCATTTTCCTGAAAGAATACGTCCTAGATTCCCGAGATATGTGGGAAGGAAGTGTAGACATATTAAGAATGACTTACATGATTAAGTTCCATGAACAGTGATGTGGTGAATAGTGGCTGTGGTTTTTATGTTATGAGAAAACATGTGTTGTGCTTTATATGTACTGTTAAAGATGTGATGTAAATAATCCTTTAGCAGTTGACTTCGATATCCTTGGTTTTTCATTGCTACACACACAATAGGGCTCGTTTATTATGGTCATTGAGTTGCTGAGGAATCAATTGGTTTCCGACCTCTGTGTGATTTGTTTAAATGGTTGGGCTTTGATATCCTTGGTCTCATGTTGTTGCATACACAGTAGGGCCCATGCGTTGTGGTCATTGAGTTACTGAGGAATCAACTGGCTTCTGACCTCTGTGTGATTAGTGATATGGTTGGACTTCGATATTCTTTGTCTTACATTGCTGTATGCACAGGGTCCATGCGTTGTGGTCATTGAGTTATTGAGGATTCAATTGTCTTCCGACTCGTGTATAAAGATTAAATAGTCATGTATTAGATAATAGAAATAGGGTGCCATTGTGAGCAACCTTTAGAGTCAAGCATTATGAGAAATAAATTAAGCTAAGTGTACTTTCATTTATAGTTAAATTTCTGTATGTGAGATTAGATAAATTATGATTCCCTTATTTCATGTCTATGCCTCATGTATGAGCAATGTTTTCTTGCATAATATATGAATAGAGTGACCTATACATGTAAATATGTACTGTAAGATCATAGTAAAAATTATAACCCTAAGATGTCCTAATGATTTAAATGGGAATGCCAAATGATGATTCTGTAATGTGGAACTAAAATGGGACACATTTCGATCTCTAATTTCTAAAACGTATCTCGATGGCCATTTAGATGAATTTTCATTATGAAACATGAGATAATTAGGTGTACATTTGATATAGGTCGTAGACATAGTTAGGCGTATACACCATGTTTATGTGCAAGTAAAGATAGACATGTTCTAAAGGTTAATATTGTGAAAGGTTGCGATGCCTAATAGATAGTTGATATTACCAAAGGTGGAAAGCCTATGGGCGAACACCAATAGAAATGAAGACTATTTTCTTCATTGTTAAGCTTTGAGGCACAATTGGCCCTTTTCTTTATTTCAATGTTTTCCTATAAATATAATAGGAAATTATGAGTGAATCATGGGTTAGTTCAGTAAGTTCTTACTAAATATTTTTTTTACTCACTTCTTTTCGTTTTTGTACTACCCCTGCAGCTTTAAGAATAGCTTAGCCCGAGTTACTTTGGAGGGTGACTCTACCCCGTGTCTATGTAGTAGGGTTAGTTTCTTTTCCTTGCCTTTATGTTCCAGTATGCTATGTAGCTTTGTAAGCGTCCTAGGTCTTGATTTATTGACATTTATGGAAATAGTTACGTGTCTAAGTTAGAATATTTCCCTGAGTTGTTGTAAATAGAATTGTAGACTTACGGCTTACGAATGACTTTTTCCCAGTTACCATGTCGGTCATGTGCCCTTATTGGGGGTTGTGAAATTTACCTTCCTTTTTCTGAAAACTCCCAACTTTATGCTTAAAAAGCTCTTTTCCTTGAAGCTTTTTGCAGAGCATGATCATAGAGAAAGAAGTGAAGCCATAAGTGTATTCAAGTATGTTTTCAAGATTAGCCTCTTTAACTACTATATATAGCTCTGGTTTTTCTCCATCTTTCTTCTCGCCCTATGCGATGCACAGATTAGTAAGCTCTGATTTGTACTTTGGTCGCTCTTACTAGGCCAGGAATGTTATAGGTCCCATTTGTAAGCTCTGATCTTGTCACGCCCCCAAAAGAGAGTGGACCAACACAAGTAAAAGTCAAAGACCATGAACCATGAAAATTTAAGAAGGAGCTAGTATAAAAAACCTTCGTCCCTGTAAATAAACAAAATATAGATAGCATAACATGATGTGAGATCACATTTTCAATTAGTTACACCATTCATTTTCCTACCCATTCCCAAGACAAGAAGACCAGAAGAATATATGGGAACATGTTCAAAAAAATAAATTTGCTCTTTTTTCGATATAAATCTTCTATCTTAAATTCATTGAGTAAGGTTAGTCACTCACCTGATTCCTGGTCAAAGTTTCCAATAAAAAAAAGGCTTAAAGGTTAGCCAAAGATCCTTCAAATACCTAAAGAGAAAAATACTCACTCAAAATTCCAGAAAAACAAGCAAAAAGGGGTTTCTCCATTATTGGGGTAACAAAGAGCAATCAGTTGACTATTATCATTATACCAATCGACCGATTTACTACTACCAAAATATCATTTCTTCTCAGGATTAATTAGTCGACTGTTAGAGATCCATCAGTTGACCAGTGTACTTCTGTTAAGATTACCATCTTCGTCCAGGAACAACTAGTCGACTGTTACTAGCCTTCTAATCGATCGATGTGCTTCTGCCAAAGCTGAGTATAACACTATGGTTAGCCAGTCAACCATTGTCCACACAATAGTAGACTAGTAGACTACAGATTCAAAAACTAACGTAGCTAAGTCCTCTCTATTTCTTCCCTTTCCAAAATTGTCCCAAAATCAGAGCCTTCTCAATGTTTTGGTCATCAAGATAAGGATTCTACCCCCAAGAACACATTTGAACTTATTTCCATCTTGGATTTTTTTTTTTAAAAATCTAATTCGAAAGCTCTTAAAACCTCCCTTTTTGAAATTGCTTGAAATCATCTATGGAGGTCATATTTCTAGCTTATCTTTGATAGCCAAAACATCAATAGAAGAGAGGAGGAGGATTTGGTAACCAAGGATACTCATATTGATGCTATTAGAACATACAACTTACACCAAACTCCTTATATCAGCTCGTAGGGTTAGGGGCTACAAAAATAGAGAAGAAAGGGGGAGTTTCACTTACCTAAAATGCTTCTAAGTTGATGCAAAAGTGATTTAAGATGAAGTGTGGTATGAATCTTTGAAGATGGGGCCAAATATGGTTTATGGCCAAAGAGGGAAAGCAGTTGAGAAGGGGAAAAAGTTTCTGGAGTCTTGAGTGTGTGTGTGTGTGTGTGTGGTAAAAAGAGAAAAAAAATCTAATTTTTTAAAAAAAGGGAGTGGATCCCACAATACAATATTTAGACTCTTAAAATTCTTCACAAAAGGCAACCCAAAGAAATCCCCTTGTACATCTCTATTTAAGCAAATAACATATAAATCTCCTTACCTAGCCTAAACCACTGAGCCCAAGTCCACTTTTGCTTTATATCCCCTTAAAAGAATTCTTTTCATTTCAGTCCCTTATGTATGACTCTTAGCATTTATTTAAATAAAATATAACCCAACACTAATCACACATTTTATTAATAGAGAGGTAGTAATTCATTCATGCAACACAAGCACTTAGTAGATAATACTTAAAATAAATGAGAATGAAAATAGTGGGTGTTACATTCTCCCCTTCTTAAAGAATTTGGTCCTTCGAATTAAATTGAACACCTACCTAAGGCTCAAATAATTGAGGAAATTTGGCTCACATGATATCCTCTGCCTTTCAAGTAGCCTCTTCTTTGAAGTGGTTTTGTCATACGACTTTTACAGAGAGAACCTCTTTAACATGAAGCTTCTTGACTTGGTGATCTAGGATCTCAACTGGAATTTCTTCATAGGCTAGGGTTTCATCAAGGTGCACCTCTTGAGGTTGAATAACATGAGAAGGGTCAAAAAGGTACTTCCTTAACATGGACACATGGAAAACTGGGTGAATTATTGAAATTATCAGAGTCATAAGTAAAAAAAATGTAAATATTATAATTATTGAAATAAATGTCATACATATTTAATGTAACTAACATAAGATGTCAAAAAAGTCACATATATTCTTCAAATTATACAAATTGAATATATTTTATATAAATTGTTCATTAGCAGAAGTCCTAGCTATTTCTCTGACCATCTGAAGAAGGAGCATGGCTCGATGATGACGACGGAAGTACATCTCCCTGAAAAAAAAAATTATATAATGTTAAGTTAGAAAATAAATATATTAATAAATATTTACCAATGTTAAAACAATTTACCTTATTTACTAGTGAGGGAAACTCTAACAGTATTGGTTGGTTACTATAAAAGTCTTTCATGATGCATTGCAGTATATTCTCTAAATTATGTATGTGTTCATTCTTGGATTGCTCAACATGCTACACTTCAGACTTAAACTCTTAACACATCTCCTGAATGTCAATAATAGAACTAACCTCAGGTGGCATATTCTTTCTAAGAGAACTACCAAAGACTTGAGATGGTGTAGGGCCAAACCCTAAGCCTCTAACTCTGCCTGGGTGCTCCGCACCTAACAGTTGTGCCAAAGAATCTTGCTGGCCAATAGTTGAGGAAGAACCCTCTTGAGACTTAATTTCTAAATTTTTTTCCTACAAGCAAGATAACTAAATGATTTAATAAAAGAAATTAGTGATTTAAATTAATATAAATATTTCAAACTTACACTAATAATCATGGCTTATTCATTGACACATGAACCATCAATTCTCTTATGGGTCTTAATGTACAAAGCATCACGACTAATAGGCATCACGGTCTTTGTTACCTGACATTGATTAAATAGATAATGTTATTTTTAAATTATTTAATTGTTTAAGACATTAACGTTGTCTTACCATCTCGTGATGTTTCCTAGTGTTGCTTTTAGAGCTTCCTATATGTGGAGTTACCACCTTCTTTCTATTTGCAGTATTAATTTCAACCATTTTCTATAATTCAATAAGACCAAATCAAAACCCAGTATTATAAAAGATAATTCAAGGCTCTTAATAAGGGAATATCAGTAGAGCTCCATATTATAAATGAGTAATAATAATGGAGTATACAGTAGAGACATTGCCATAATCTATGAAGCGTGGACACAAATAGTATATGAACTTCACCATTTAATATTTAGACCACAAACTATGAGAGATAGAGCAAAAAGGTTATTTACTTGATGTGGATTGTGGAACTTCACCATTTAAAATTCCATGTGATGTACTCAGCAATGTAAATCCGAAACTATTTTATTGGACAAAACATTAATATACATCTTCAACAACAATGGGAATCCTCTCTCTCTCTTTGATTAAAAAAAAAGATATTTTAGCCACAATGATGTAGAGATGCTAAGACAACTTAAAGGATATCATCTATTAATTAGCTAGTAAAACACATACACACACACACACACACACACATATATGTGTTCCATTGCATATGATTTATCTAAACCAATCAAGTTCAATGCCTACTTGATTTTTGTCTAATTATTTCCAAGAGAATAAGCCATGCTTGCAATATGGTAGGACAATAGTGATTATGCCTATAGTGCCAGTACAAATCATAACAATAGTCAATCTTCATTCTATGTATCCAGCAAACTATCCAACAAACATATACTATTTAGCATGTATACAGATTTAAAATCCAGTAAGCTATTAACTCAGAGTGTCAAACTATCCATCAAATATCCAAAAAATATATACAATAGTTTAATAAAATTATCCAGCAAATACTATCCAACATATTAACATGTATATATTAACATGTATAAAGATTTAGAATAGACAGTACCACATAGTCCAACAAATTATCCAGCAAATACTATCCAATATGTATACAGATTTAAAATAGTGTGGTCTTTGGCGATAATCAATAAAAGCTGTCCATATTTCTCTTGGAATCCAATTAGGATGTGCATTGATATTATCTTCTCTGCTTAAGTCTTCTTTATAATATTCTTTGAACAATTTCAAACAATTATCTCTCCAATGTTTTGCAAGAGATTCCCAATATCCACAACTTTCTTGCTCCACAATCATCTTGAAAATGAAAATTTTCCTTCACAACATGACGAATAACACTTTTTTCCAAGTTGATGCAAACAAGAATAGAAAATGAACTTTTTTTGGGTCAAAGAATAGAAAGTGAGAGCCCAATGTGATTGAAAAAAGAGGCCCAAAATGATAATAATACTTCCTATTTTGTTGATTACAAGATAGTGTATTAAAAATGGAAGTAGAGAATGAAGAAGGTAATTTTAATATCTTATTTTTATCACTCTAATTAATAAAAAAATATCTATAAAAATATGACCCATAGTTTAAAAGGTAATATTAACTAGATGAATCTAGCAAGTAGGAAATACACTTAATGAAATTTTACTGATGGATTCAAACAAAGAGAGTAATGAATGACAGGAATGACTAAGCTTGCTTTATCCTTGACAAAGACTGAGGATCTGCATCAAAATTGTCTTCTATAAGCAAATTTTATATTTTCTTGCAATACCAATTATATTTGGTGAGAAGACTATATCGAGGGAAAATAAAAAGAATAATATTTTTTAATTCAAAATTAAAAATAAAACTTGAACCATTATTGATTAACTAATGCTAACCACCTTACCTAGTTTTGTTCCCACCAGCACAATAGGCACACTTGGATAACAGTAGTGTTATCAGACCCAAGCAGGTGTTCGGGTCACCGGGTCACTAATCTAACCGTTGGGTCACAAAGTCAATTGATGACCAAGGTTAAAAAATTAAAAACTATATATGTACCTATATATCTTTACAAATAAATTCAAAAATAAGTAAAATAAATAATTTATATACAAATTTCACACTTCAAAACAATATTGTAAAAATTGGACTGGTCATTGAACCAATGAAGGCACTGGTTCAAGGTCCAATAGTCTGACTGTAGTTGAATCGTGGTCGAATCAATAATACTTAAAATATAATAATTTAATATATATAGTCACATAATTAAATTCATAAACTAGTATTAAATTTTTTCTTAATCATAAAATTATCAATTTTTTTTGTCCCATTCCCACTTTTTCACATTTTCTCTCTTTAAATATGTTCCCACTCTTTATCCACACAAATTACAATACAAATTAGAGACTAATAGTCTATAAGGAAAAGACACTCATAGACTAGTAGTCTATACACATTTCCCAATGTCACTTTTTTCATCTGTCCAATTCCCACTTTTTTCGTCTGACAACCTTCTCCTTTCCTCTTGAAACATGCCATTTACAGCTTTAGCCTTTGCCTTCCTTCCTCATCTCTCTTCTTCCATCTGTAGATCTACCTCAGCTTCACACATATGAATACTATTCATATGTATAGATACTATTCATACGTATAGATACTATTCATACTGGGGATAGCGAACGTAAGTCGTAAAAGAGTACACCAGGAAAGTTCCTAGGAAAGGGTGAAGGGTCACAATGGACACGCTTAAGTACCAAGCCTTTCCTTAGCCAGACCTTTCCTAGACATGTATTCTTCGCAGTTTCATACTCTATTCCAGAAATCAGAAAAATAAAAGATTTTCAAACAATCGAGGATAATTACAATAATTTAAAAGAGCATAGTATCTTCACCTTGGTTCTAAGCTGAAGAGAAAAGGCCTAGGATTTCAAAGCCTTAGTGTCGGAGCGAGAGAAATTTGAGGAGAGGAAGGAAGAGAAATTGAAGGTGTGAGTCTAGAAGTTAAATGGAAATGCCTATTTATAGGAGAAGTCAGGGTACTATTTGATACTATTCCATCTACCGTTCTCCTATACTATTCTATCTACCATTCTCTTATACTATTCTATCTACCAATTTCACTTACCAGTTTTCATCTACCAGTTTCATCTACCAATTTCACTTTTAACTTTTCATTTTAGTCCCTAAGGAAATTTTCTCATATAAAATGACATTTTTGTCTCAGTTTCATTCTAAATTCCACTTATGCTCAAACTGTATTTTACCCATGGGATAAATTTCATATCATAGCATTCATTATATCCCATAATTTATTCAATTTATAAGTGAAAATTCGTACTTTCAACGACATACACAATCAAGATAATAAGATTCACATAAGTATACAAAATTAAACAGACAGGGGAATTATTTTCTCTAGAATAATTTATCGTAATTTATATAATTTTTAAAATATAGCGGATATCATATTCTACCCCCTTAAAAAAATTTGGTCCCTAGGATTTGAAAACTTACCTCGTGATTCGAACAGGTGTAGATATTTTGTCTACATCTCATCCTTTATTTCCCATATGGCCTCCTCGTGAGAATAATTCCTCCACAGAACTTTAACAGTGAGAATTTCTTTGGTGCGAAGTTTCTTAATTTTCATATCAAGGATGGCTACTGGAACCTCTTCATAGACAATAGTCTCATCAAACTGCACTTCTTATAGCTGGATGACATGAGAGGGGTCAGGAAGATACTTACATAGCATCGATATGTGAAATACCAGATGTATTCCTTCTAGGTCCGAAGGTAAGGCTAGACAATATGCCACGTTACCCACTCTCTCTATAATTTCATAAGGACCAATATATCTTGTACTGAGCTTTCCTTTCCTTCCAAATCTCATTACTCCATTTATTGGTGAGATTGTAAGAAAACTGTCACCTACAGAAAACTCTAGGTCATATCATCGGTTGTCTGCATAGGACTTTTGTCTACTCTGAGCGGCTAATAACCTTTCTCTGATCAGCTTAATTTTATCCACGGCCTCCTGTATCATCTAAGGTCCTACCATTTTGGGTTCACTTAGTTCAAATCAACCGATAGGAGATTGACATCGCCTCCCATATAAAGCCTCAAAAGGAGCCATTTTAATGCTAGCTTGGTAGCTATTATTATAAGCAAATTCAATAATTGACAAGTGGTTTTCCTAGCTTCCACTGAAATTCATCATACATAGTCTCAATATATCCTCTGAGGTCTAAATATTCCTCTCAGACTGACTATCTGTCTGAGGGTGAAAAGTTATGCTTAAGTCTACTCTAGTGCCCAAAGCCCTTTGAAAAGTTCTCCAGAATCGGGAAGTGAACTAGGGTCCCCGATATGATATGATGGACATTGATACACCATGGAGCTTTACTATCTCATTCATATACATTTGACTAAGTTTCACTACACTGTAGGTGGTATGAACAAGAATGAAATGTGCTGACTTGGTAAGTCGATCTACAATGACCCATATAGAGTCATGCCTTTTCGAAGATCGGGGCAAGCCTACCATGAAATCTATAGTAATCCGTTCCTATTTTTACTCGGGAATCTCAAGTTTCTGCATTAACCTAGGTGGTCTCTGATGTTCAGATTTGACCTGCTGGCATGTCAAGCACAGAGCGACAAAGTTAGTCACATCGGGCTTCATATCTTCCCACCAATAAACTTGTTTCAAGTCCTAGTACATCATGGTGGCACCAAGATGAACAACATATAGTGCATCATGAGCCTCTACTAAGATCTCCTGCTTTAAGGGTTCAATGTTCAGAATACACAACCTCTTGTTAAACCATAATATACCTTTCTCGTCTACCGAGAAATCTTGTATTAACCTTTCTTTCACCTTGTCTCTGGTCTTAACCATTTCTTCATTATTCTCCAATGCTGCCTTCACCCTTTCCATAATGGAAGACTTAACCGTCAAGTGAGATAAGAAAGCACCTGACTTAGTAATCTCAAAAAATACTTCATTAGCCTCTAACTCTTGCAGTTCTTGAATCAAGGACCTCCTTACTATGGTGATATGAGCTAGACTCCCCATTAACTTCTGACCAAGGGCATCTGTTACCACATTTGCCTTCCCTGGATGGTAAAGGATTGATAACATGCAATTTTTCATATATTTTAGCCTCTATTCTAACCCTTTTTGCATCTTAATTTTTGCCAAAACTCTAGTTTTATAATGTTTTGAATTATTTTGGGTGAAAGTTAATTATAGATTTATGTCCTTTAACCCCATAATTTTACTCCAAAATGGTTCATTTATGAATTTTACAGAGTTTAGAGGCATCTGGGCTTGAACTGGACAAGAAACAAAGCAACATAGAGTAAATCAGAAATGCTAAAAAAATTGGCCTAGAGCCTGGCACCAGGATCCTAGGGCCCAGCACTAGAACATTGGTGAACTACATATGGCTGACTGGAAAATTAGGTTAACCAGCACCCGAAGTTGGGATCACAGCCCCCGGTACTGGCGCAGTAGAGAGCCAGTATAAATGCGATTTTTAGGTCAGAACAAAGGGGACTTCGTACCAGACTTCAGACTCGCAGCTGTTGCAGACAGAGGCGACTTCCAGAGCTTGGTTTGAGGGAAAAGAAGCCTTTCCACTTAGGAATGGCTCTCCTTCTCCCATTTTCTTCCATTTTCCTCCATAGTTTCTTAGCTTTCTGCTGTATTTTCTGTTATCTGTCATGTTCTTCTTTTCTTCCATGTAATTTTCTTTGTTTAAGGATTGATGTAGTTTGGTTCTATAAAGCTTTATTGTTGAAAATATTAAATTTTAATGCATTTTCATTTAATGGAATGGATTTTACTGATTATTCTTCCTCTTGAATGCTTGATTAACCTTCAATGAGTTTGGGATTTTGATGTCCATGCTATATCTAGCTGGATATTAAGCTTGACCTTGTAATTTCCACCATAAATCAGATTATCTAGATTTGGATATTTTATTTATGTGGCTTGAATAATTTTCTTAAGCTTCATTACTTAATTGAATGGTTGGTCTAAGATTTTAGTCAATTGTTTCCTTAAGTCAGATTGTTCTTCAAGATGTTGGGTTCAATCACCTTTTTGGAAAATTAGCCTACATTAGAGGAATTGTAATTTAATTGAATTGTTCTTCAATGATTCAAATATTAATTTGTCTATGAATTAATCACATTAGACCAAATGAAATTAATCCCACTTTCTTGTGTAATCAGTCATTTGATGAAATGGAAATTATACTTTAATTCATTTGAGCCAATGAGTATTTTCTTGGCCAAAGTTCTGTTTTATTTATTGTCCTATGAAGCTTGTTATTTATACATGTATGCAATTGCTATGTATTTGTAATGAGTGGGACAAGAGATAACATATTATATGCGATTGCGGGACATTGATGTGATTAGGACTTGATCGGTTATATGAGTTATAGATTAGTGAGGATCTTCCTAACTATAATTTTAATATAATTCAGTCTTAAAAGATTTTCTAAGAATTTTAGCTTGAAAATTACATAATAGAATTAGCCAAGAATATTCAAAGGAAATGATGATGATGTACAATTCCATGGAATTTGTGACCAGTTGCACATCTTTTGTCTGTTTTGTTTTCTGTTTAGTTATTTAAATTTTAGTTATTTATATTGCGTTGTTTTAATCATCCCTCCCCCTTTTGTGTAATTTCTGTAATTTCCTTCATAAGTCTTCATAACATTTCACTTAGCCTAATTTAATTTTATTTGACACCTCAATCTCTATGGGACAATACTCTATTTATCATTTTATTACTTGTTGTGACCCAGTATACTTGCTGTAATTTTATATGTGCTATAAATTATACGCATCAAGGATGGTACAGTCATAGTCTTTTAAGAGTTCCATCCATCTCCGTTGCCTTAAATTAATATCCTTTTGTTCGAAGATATATTTAAGGCTCTTATGATCCGTGAAAATCTCACATGTCTCCCTATACAAGTAATGCCTCCAAATCTTTAAAGTAAACACTACAGTTGCCATCTCTAGATCATGAGTGGGGTAATTGAGTTCATGCTTTTTAAGCTGTTGAGAGCCATAAGCAATGACCCTACCATATTGCATTAACACGCACCCCAATCCTACCTTTGAAGCATCACAGTATACAGTATAACCCCCCGGTCATGATGGTAGAATGAGAACCAGTGCTGAAGTCAAACACTTCTTCAACTCAAAAAAACTTTGCTCATAAGCATCATCCCAAGCATACTTAACATTCTTTCAGGGCAACTTAGTTAGTAGAAGAGCCAACTTGGAGAAATTCTTGACAAAGCGATGGTAATACCCCGCTAAGCCAAGAAAACTACGAACTTCAGATACAGTTGTTGGTCTAGGCCACTGCTTCACTGCCTCAATCTTACTTGGATCCATATAAACACCTTCTTGAGAAATTACATGCCCCAAGAATGTTACTTGACTCATCTAGAATTCACATTTTGAGAATTTAGCATATAATTGATGTTCCCTCAAACTCTACAGCATCGTTCTCAAATGTTCTACATGATCCTCTAGACTCTTAGAATAAACTAGAATGTCATCAATAAAGACGATCATGAATCTATCAAGAAAAGGTTTAAATATTCAGTTCATAAGATCCATAAATACTGCTGGTGCATTAGTCAAACCAAATGACATTATGAGAAATTCATAATGCCCGTATCGTGTTCGGAAGGCGGTCTTAGGTATGTCTTCCTTCTTAATCTTTAGTTGATGGTAACTAGATCTCAAATCAATCTTTGAGAAGTATTGCGCTCCCTGAAGCTGGTCAAACAAGTCATCAATTCTTAGTAAAGGATATTTATTCTTTACCGTGACTTTATTTAACTGTTGATGATCTATACACAATCTTAGAAAGCCATCTTTCTTCCTGAGGCACCCCGAGGTGAGAAACTTGGATGGATAAACCCTTTATCCAGTAGGTCTTGTAATTGCTCTTTAAGCTCTTTCAACTCAACAGGTGTTATATGGTAAGGAGGAATTGAAATTGGTCTAGTGCCCAGAACTAATTCAATATTAAATTCAATATCCCTCTTTGGTGGTAAACCAGGTAGATTTTCTAGAAATACATCTGAAAATTTGCTAACTACTGGTATCTGTTCAAGACTTCTTTCTTAATTGTCTGTATCTTTAATAAAGGTCAGAAATTCATGATAACCTTTTCGTAACATACGTTGGGAGGTTAACATAGATATCATGTTGCAGGGTACCTCACTCCGATCTCCCTGAAATATGAAATTATGTCTCCCTGGTATACTAAAAGAAATGGCCTTGTCATGACAATTCAATGTAGCATGGCATGAGGATAACTAGTCCATGCCTAAGATCATATCAAAGTCTGTCATACTAAAAAGTATGAGATCTACCTCCGTCTCCATGTCCCTAATAGTTACCTTACAAGAACGGTATCCTTATCTAACTACTAGGGCTTTACCCATCGGTGTAGCTACCAAAAATAGTTCATCTAGTATAACTGGATCAGACTTGAACCTCTTGGCAAACATAGGTGATACATACAAATGTGTAGAACCAGGATCAAACAATACACATACAGCTAAAGCGTCAACTAATAAAGTATCTGTAACAACAGTATTGGATGCCTGGGCATCCTGTCGAGTCAAGGCATACACTTTAGCAGTTCCTCTACCGGCTATCTGCTACCCACGACCTCCTTGCCCTCTGCTAGATCCTCTCCCAAAGCTACCTCCAGTAGAAGTGGTTGGTGTACGAGCGACTGGAGTAACTCTCAGCTAGGTGTAAGATGGGTGAATAGATCCCTGACCAGATTCAGAAATGAGTTGAAGGTATTCCCTTCTGAAGTGTCTTTCTTGTCCACAATGAAAACAACTTAATGTCCCCATCTTTCTGAAGCACTCTCCAAAATGAAATTTTCCACATTCGGGACACTGAGGCTTCCCTCTCCCGTCCTGAGAACCAACCCTACTCAAAGAACTATAACCACCTCTAAATTCTGTACAAAGTTTAGATATACTTGCTATGGAAGAGGATGGCCTAGCAGATATGGCTAGAACTTGTTGCGACATGGTGAAAGGCTTTAAAGTTCCTGTATATCCTCCTTGGTCAAGAGATTTCCCAAATCTAGCCTTCTTCTTTCACTTAAATTCTTCATCATTTTTTGATCTTTTTTTCATCATACGAACAATATCTACAGCTTTTGAATAAGAAGAGTAATTTTTTATATTTGGCCCCACCTATAAGAAAAAGGGTCCATGAAGTTCCTCCACAAATTTTTATATTTTTGCCTTTTCAAAAGGAATCATCTGAGGGGCATAATCAGATAGTTTAACAAACTGAGCTGAATAGTCACCACAGACATAAGTCCTTGTCTTAAGTATAGAAAATCCCTTACCCTTGATGACCGCACACTTGGTGGAAGAAACTCTTCCATAACCATATCATGAAACTTTACCCATGTAATTGGTGGTGCGCCTTGGGTTGTTTCTTTCTTCAAATTCCTCCACCACTTACATGCCCTTCCTTTCAACTGAAAGGAAATGAACTCTGCCTTTTGAATATGGGAACACCCTAGAGCATCACAAATTGCTTCACAATCATCTCAGAACTTTGTGGATCCTTGTTGGGATTTTCCCCTGTAAAAATAGGTAGCCTCATTTTCTGAAATTCTAACATCTTTACTTCTCTAATATTAACTTCTCTAGCCAGAGGGGGTGGTGGTACGATTCCAGCTCCAATAATAGGAGGTACCACTGGTGGGTTAACCTGTGCTGCTTGTTCTTGCCTTTCTGCCTCTATTCTGTCCAACTGCTCATTCACCAAGTTGATCATTTCTACAATTACAGCAACATCAACTTGTGGGGCGACTCTGGCTTCCTCCGCTCGACCACCAGTTGAGCCTTCAACATTTGGAGTATGTGAATTATCTACATGGTTAGAAGGGTTATCTTGTGAATTAACTGGTGGAATTAAGATCTTCCTTGAGCCTATATGCTCGTTATGATTTGAGGATTCCTCTGATATTATAGAGTTAAAAGTCTATACAAAGAATAAATTCTTCTCAGATCAAACAAGATTACCTTATATTAACCTACCAAGAAATAGGTTATAAAAATAAAAGACACTATACTCTGTAGGATTTTTTATGGAACCTAATCCCATGGTCATGTTGTGGCTCACGACAATAGGGAAGAGCCCACAAACAACACTTTGCTTTGTAATCTATAAGAGACCTAAAAACTGTCCTCTGATACTAAATTTGTCACATCCCAATTCCAGACATGTGAATAATTCTATAAACTCGAGGTGAACCTCCATGGTATCCCATAAAATCTCTTATTAGTACTAATGCATAACATAATTTTTCAAAAATTTTTTTTTGCATATATACATATAAAAAGTTTAACATAGTGAAACAATAAACACAAGTCAAATATCATACAATATAATACAATTTTATAAGCCTAGGTGACCTATAGAGATTACAGAGCATTTCCTAAGCTTTTAGATTCATAAGCCTTCCAGACAACATGAAAAGTATTCTCAAGGAATACTAATCCTCCTACGGATATTCTTCGTTCACATCCACTGTATCTAAAAAAAATATTCATAGAAAGTATGAGTTCATCAAAACTTAGTGACTAAATGACTGTGCAATAATAAATGTGTCACAAGTACAAATACCATAATCATTATCACAATAAGAACAGTTATATTCATGTTCAATATTTCTATACTCTGTATTTGGTTTATGTTTAGGGATTTAGTTCCCATTGTGTTTATATTCACAATCATTATATCCATTGGTATCTTGGGAGATCAGGCCCTTAACCATTTCATGTGTATAATTTCATGCATTGGTATCTTGGGGATCAAGCCCTCAACCATTCCATATGTAAAATTTCATACATTAGTATCTTGGGGGATCAAGCCCTCAACCATTCCATGTGTATTATATACTCAATCATAATTCTTATCAATATAATCTTAAATCAAATAATAAATTCAATTTTCTAGCTATCATTGTTAAATAGGGAATCTAATTGCGATATGAAGTTGGATTTATATTGTACTTGGAATAAAATAAATAAAATTGGTTAGTAAGGTCATCCACTCACCTAGATTCTGTATCCGAGTCACTTTCTGAGTTGTTACAAAGAAGAGCACGTAGCTAGATTTCAGGTTCCACTACAGAGATTTTTACGAAGGTCAAATAGAGAAAGTCAGGGTTGCTTTTGTACAAAATACTAATCATATGTAAGATCACTATTTAGGTACTCTTCCTACATACTGATGTATATAGATACTATTCATATGTATAAAATACCATTCATACGCATCGATACTATTCATACGTATGAATATCATTTATATGTATAGATACTATTTATACATATAGATATTATTCATAATGGGGATAGCGAACGTAAGCTGTAAAAGAGTATACCAGGAAAGTTCCCGAGAAAGGGTGGAGGGTCACAATGGACGCTCTTAAATACTAAGCCTTTCTTTAGCCAAACCTTTCCTAGACATGTATTTTTCACAATTTTATACTCTATTCCGGAAATCAAAAAAATAAAAGATTTTCAAACAATTGAGGATAATTGCAATAATTTAAAAGAGCATATTATCCTCACCTTGGTTCTAGGCTGAAGAGAAAAGGCCTAGGATTTCAAAGCCCTAGCGTTGGAGCGAGAGCAATTTGAGGAGAGGAAAGAAAAGAAATTGAAGGTGTGAAATTAGAAGTAAAATAGAATGGTCTATTTATAAGAGAAGTCAAGGTACTATTTGATACTATTCTATCTACCGTTCTCCTATAGTATTCTATCTACCATTCTCTTATACTATTCCATCTACCAGTTTCACTTATCAGTTTTCATCTACCAGTTTCACTTTTAACTTTTCATTTTAGTCCCTAAGAAAATTTTCTCATATAAAACGTCATTTTTGTCCCAGTTTCATTCTAGATTCCACTTATGCTTAAATCGTATTTTACCCATGGGATAAATTCCATATCATAGCATCCATTATATCCCACAATTTATTCAATTTATAAGTGAAAATCCATACTTTAAACAGCATACACAATCAAGATAATAAGATTCACATAAGCATACAAAATTAAACAGACATGGGAATTATTTTCTCCAGAATAATTTATAGTAATTCACATAATTTTTAAAATATAGTAGGTATCACATAAATTATTTAATTTCTATGGCAAAACAAAGAAGAAGATGAAGTAGTAACCTTTCGATGCAACAAATGAAAGCCGAGAAAGAGAAATGCCAAAGGATATTGAAGTAGCTGTGGTAGAAAATAAATTAAAAGATAGGAGTAAGTGAGTGAGGCATCATTTGATTCTAAGAATGAAGGGGAAAAAAGGAGACTCAAATTAGAGGGACTACCTTCGAAGCCTTTCTTTCTCTACTATTGCTTGATTGATTCCCTTTAGTGTTTCCACCTCTTTTTGGGAAGGTGAACCTAAGGAAAGGTTAAGAGTTCTGTGAGAATGAAAGGGGGCCAAGGTTAAAAATGAAAGATCGAAGAGAGAATCTGAGAGGGAAACAAAAGGGAATTAAGGAGATATACCTGACCTGTGAAATTAGGGTGTTAACTTACAAAAAGGGGAATAAACCTTGGTGAGAAGCTTAGGGTTTGAGAAGCAAAATGGCGGGAGAAGCTTAGGGTTTTCAAAGCATTGGTAGGAGAGCACAAAAAAAATGGAGGGAGAAAAGTTTACCACCAAAGCAAAATGGTATGGTGTTATATACAATTATCGTCAATTTGATAATCGCCGATAATTGTATATAAATCACACCGCCAAGAGATGCTTCATTTCCTGGCGGTTTTTTAAAATTGTCAAGAAATTACTATCGCCAAATATCCATTTTCTTGTAGTACATAAAGATTAACCACCTCACACCCCCAATTTTACCTTACCCAAAGTAGCCATTTGCCCATTGCTCTACAAGAACTCTCATAGATTACCCCATTAGTAATCTTAATACATTTTCCTGCAAGTTATTCTCCAGATGTAGACAATCACCCACCTCCCCCCAAAGACCCAAGAATCCACCACCTCACTACCCTGTGAAACACATAAAACTACTTATCGAATTGATGCCTCAGAGGGGTATTCTCAACAATTCTTCATGGATCCATACATAGAGCCACTTGATGAATACGATAGCAATAAGGGCCTTGGTGAAGCACTAAACCCAAAACATCTTCCTAGACCTTTGAAATAGGAACAAGATACTCCTCCCTCTTCTAAGAGGCTCTAACAAGCCTACAACTACAATTAGTTCCCTTTTCACCCTTTATGCAAGGTACAACCCCCAAAGAACTACCTCAAGCCCCCATCATAGCAACTACCCTTATCTCAACCATTAGAATTGAAGTTTTTAGACTAGGTAATCATGAACACCACATAAACTTAACACTAACCCATCTTGGCAGTAATGTGATATCGAGCATTTTTTTTATACAATATAGTCCCTATCTTAGCCTCTTTGCAATTTATTCATGTCAAACTCTCTAATATTATCATGTTTTGGAAATATTTTGGTCTAAATTAATTATAAATTTGATATACTTTAATTTTATATTTTTATAAGCTTAAATGATTAAGATCCAAATTAATTCCATTCTTAATTTGCAGATTTAAATTAATTAGAGAGTTAATTACGCTAACATGGCACTTCTGGATGATGTGGACGCCACCTTAGATGAATTTGCTGACATGGAAGCTGACTGAGCATTGACTATCAACTGTGTGGGACCTAGTATTTTTCTGTACTATTCTAATTCCTTTTTTTACACTATACAGCAGCAAAATAGTAGTAGAAGATAAAATAGAATGCATGCAATCTGTCCAATAGAAAATAAAGAAATGGACAGCATAATAAACTAAAAAAATGACATTTTCATTCTTCCCTTCTTTTAGTTATATAGAGCACATCAAAACTTTATTTGGCTTACTGAAGACTCTTTTCTTCCATCATTTCTTTGTAAATTCATAGGTTTCCCCCTCTTCTTTTCTTGTTTTTGCATATTTTAGCCTCCATAGAAGGCTAGAAAGTGTTGTAATCAGTCTATGAATAAACTGGTATGTAATCTAAATTCTTAATGCAATATATTGTTTTGGTTTCTTGTTTTATTTCATCTTGTTCTTTGTTTTGCCTCTTTGTTCTTGTATCTATCTTTTTCTGGTATAATTGGTTAGGTATTAGTGATGTTTTAAAATCTAATATGAGGGATAACTTGCTGTGTGAACTTGTACACAGTTGTTAGGTTTATATAGTGGGTTTGAACTAAGATGGCATGTCAATATGCAGTTGCGAGGCATGATTAGGTTAGGGCTTAATCATGTTTCATTAGGTTATGAATTACTAAAGATCTCCCTAACCATAATTTTAATGAAATTTAGTTCTAGGAAGTCTCTTGGAAATTTTAGTTGAAAATCTAATTGTAGAACTGAACTAGAAATTCAATCTAGGATAAGGATGATGATGGTTGCATTCCAAGGATTCCATAGCTGATTGTATTTCATTTGTGTTGTATTGTGTTATGTTTTTGTTATTGTTCTGTTTTATTAGCATTAATGTTATGTTTGATGACTTTAATTCTATTACCACCCCTGTGTTAATCAATAGGTAATTAGTATAGATTAGTGTTAGAATAATTAATTAGGAAATTAGAAGCAAAGCTTCACAAGAGAATATAACTTGGACATTGGTTCATGCCACTACAGTTGCCAAACTGCCCTAAATTGAGTCTATGGCTAATTCTACAATATAATGATCCCTGGTTGGAGCCACTACAACCGCTGAGTCACCTAGAATTAGATTTATGGCAACTTACAATATAATGATCATCACAGGTCGTATTCCCTCAAGGAGCCTTGCTTCTAATAGCCTAATTAATTGTTCTCACACTAATCTATCTAAATTACCTACTAATTAGCTACCTGATTCCCACAGGAGAGTGATTGCATAATTAAAGATTAAAGTGGAAACTAAAGCTAATAGAACATAGAACACAAAGCAAAATTGAATATGAAACACAGAACAGAACAAAAACAAAATTACACTAAACACAGAGATATAATCAGTCATGGAGTCCTAGAAGTGCAACTATCATCATTCTTGTTTTTAAATTAATTCTAGTGTTCTCTATCACTAGGTTTTTAACTAATATTTCCAAAAGACTTCTTAGCACTAGATTACACATAAGTTAAATCTAACCACATGCAATCTGATTAAGCCCTAACCTAATTCATGCTAGATAATCATCCAAACAAGCAATTTCCATTCTACTTGCTACACCAACCAATAACAACAAGAAACATCTCAAATTCAAGCATTTAAACCAGTCATTGTGTTCATATAAATATGACTAGAAATAATATAAACATAAAAATAGAGATAAGAAGCAAGAACAAAAATGAAACAGAGATACAACAAGAAACTTATCTGATTTAAGCTCTAAAAATTCAGGTTACATCTGTAGTTCATCATGAACTGATTATAAGAGACTTTTTAACCTTCCATGGAGGTCAAAATACACAAAGGGAGGAAAGAATACCTACGAATTTCTACAAAAGTGGAAGAAGAAGAGTTCTTCAATAAGCTAAAATAATGGTTTTGAAGTGCTTTTAACTAGAGGAGAGAATGAATGACGAAATTCAACTTCTGGTCAACTCCATTGTGTTGTCCCTTTCTCTGCTGCATCTTTTAAGGATGCTTTTTCTATTGCTGCTATTGTCTTCTGCTTCTATTTTCTAGTTAGTGCAGAAAGCCTTTCTGGTGTTGGTTACTTTTGTTGGAAAATGTAAAAATGTGAGCCCTAATCAGTCTAGTCAACCTTAGTCAATGCCCAATCAAGAGATTTATCCATTTCAATGTTTAGGTGGCATCGATGTCAGCATATACTCTCTAATTATTTATCTAAAAAATACACAATTGAATTAATTAGGATAAAATTATGAAATTGAAGCATATTAATTCTATAAATTAATTTACACTCAATAAATCCAAAAAGAAAGTTTAAAATGTTGGGAAATGTAAATAGGCTAAGATATGGACTAAATTGCATATGAAAATGCCCAACAATCCCCAAGTCGTATTAACTCACGAAGCCTATGCTTTTATCATTAATAAGTTTTTCAGACACTTAATTACTCTAATTACAAGCAATTGGGGTTGTTGACAAAATGTAAAAGCACATACACAAACAGTAAATTATAAAAAAGGAAAATATACCAGAGAGAGTGCATAATTAGTCAATGGTTTTCTTAAAAATGTACTTATCCTGATTTTTATCTGAATAATTAGTCCATATTTGTCTATCACTTGATTATATGCTAAAGTGCCCGAAAAACCTATTATGACTAGATTACACCAAGATTAGGTTTGGAAAACCCTCACTAACCAGAACCTCAGGGAAATTCCAATAAACCCTAATCAAGATCATGTTTGACAACTGTCTATACACACTATATTTGTTCTACTCATTTTACCAATTGATCACAGCAAGTACAATCCATAAACAAAGCATTCAAAACAAAAATTATATGTAAGCTACTCTAACCAAATACAGGCATAAGCATAAAAACATAATGGCTAATCAAAACAAAAAAATGGAATAAACATAGGCAAGAACTTATTTGATAAAACCATAGAATTCAAAATACATCTCCAGTTCCACCAACTACTAATTACACAAAAGATTTAGCCTTCCATGAAGGCAAAAATGCAAGAACAGAGAAGAAGAAAAATACAGAAGAAGAAGCTATGAATTTGCAATACATAATGGAAAGGAATACAAGTTTGAAAGCTAAACTAACACAACATGGAATTTCTGATGGAATATTATGTTTTTGATGCCCTAAAGTTAACCTAAGCTTATTTCTTATCTCTTCTGAAATCGGCAACAAACTAGAATTTTTTATAAGAAACTTCATAAAAATAAGGGTTGTAGAAGTCTCTTTTTTTTGTCTCTTTTTTGGTGTACAAAACTATCCTAGGAAGGTTGCCATTTTCAACAAAGCTGGTAGCAAATCAATTCATAATTTGTGTCATTTATTTAGATCAAAATTGCAGCACAGTGGATCCCACGTCCATGTCAGCTACTAACCAACAAGTCATGCCTAGTCAGCTCTATTCAGCACCTAGTCAACATAGCATGCCACATTAGCGTCCATGTCAGTAAATTAACTCTCTAATTAATTAAATTTGCAAGATTAATACATGGATTAGTTGGGTCTTTACTCATTCAAGTCATAAAAATATAAATTTAAAGCATATCAATTTTATAATTAATTTAGACCTAATAAATTCTAAAACATAACAAAATTAGAGAGTTGTTCATGATTTAATTGCAAAAAAGACTAAGTTAGAGACTATAATGACTATAAAAATGCTAGATATCATATCCCCTTACATACACACTTAGCCTTTTACACTCCTGGACAAAATCTAATTAAAACACCAAAGACTCAACAAGAAAAAGTGAGTGGAAACATGCAAGAGTTGAATAATTCAAAATTGAAGGAATTAAGCACTTCGGCAATCTCCATAAAACATAGGCTCTTAAATACTCCTATCAAAATATGAAGCAAACCTGACAAGGAAAAAATTGTCTAAATCCTTCGCTTGTAAAGGAATACAAAAAATTCTTTCTCTTTACAAATCTGGTGTCAGGAAAATTATAGGCGATGGTCATAAAACAAACATTTGGTATGATAACTGGCTTGGACAAAGCTTGAGAAATAAAATCTATAGGTCACTACCTAAAAGCAAGGAGGCAATAATTATGAACTCAATCATTATAAAAGATTTAGACACATAACTATCTTGGAAATTAATGCCTAGCCACCTCCTCGGATCACAAACCCATCCATTGACAAAGAAGCATGAAATTTAAGCAATGGAAAATTTAGCACTAAATCGGCCTACCACTCCATCTATAAACTCTTTAACTTACCTTCTGAGGTAATCACAAGCTGAAAAAACAAACTTTTATTGGATTTAGAAAACACCTAGCCAGCCGCGGGAAATTTTCTTTCTTTGGAAATCATACAAAGAAAGCCTTCCAACAAACATGAAACTACACAAAGCCAATTATGTCAGCAACAGCCTCTGCCCTCTTTCTCAACTAGATCAGGAGACCCACTTCCATGATCTTCGTGACTGTAACAAGGTTAAAACGTATTTGGCTCTCTCTTCCCCTCCAACACTTATTTGATAAAGCCCTCAAGATTTGGTTAAAAGAAAATAATAATAATCCTGAAATTAATACCCTTGGAATAACCTGGAAAATAAATTTTTCCTATACTATAAGGTCTATTTGGCTTATAAGAAATAAAAAGCTTTCCCAAAACCTCTACTTACCATATCATGACATTAAAAAATTGATCCTTTGCAAATTAACTAGAATTTTGGACATCTCTCCCCTCTAATGCCCATCCAAATAATGGCCTCACAATTTCCCCACCACTGATATTGGCATGGAAGAAACCTTCACAAGGATGATGCAAGTTGAACATTAGATGGATCTGCAAAGAGAAATATCATAGCTGCAGGTGGTGTCTTAAGAACAGACCAAGGACACTGGTTTCTTGGCTTCACAAAATTTATAGGAATAAGATCCTGCTTGTTGGCTGAGGCTTAGGTATTATTCACAAGCCTCCAAATTGAAACCTTAATCAATATCAATAAATTAGAAAATGAAATAGACAATCAGGAACTCTATAATTTGATGATCAATGCTAACATTAATTAAAAATCATCCTCTTGTTATGCTTGTCTCGGATTGCAAGCACCTCTTCTCCAGTTTTATTGAAATCAAAATTGCAAAAATCAAAAGAAGTCAAAACAAGTGTGATGATGCAATGGCTAAGGCAGCAAGGAACTCAAGACTCCCCCTTAGAACTTTTAGAAACCCTCAACCTTTTGCTCATATGTCCGTGGAGGATTGTAGTGAATCTTAACTTCGTCTTCTATTTTGTTTAGTATTTTCTTTTGGACTAAAGTTGTCACGTCCCAAAATCTAAACACGTAACCGGTACGGAAAGTGAATTTCATTTCACCTCCGTAAGCCTATCTTTCTCTTAAGTATCATACCATTCTTTTAATACAATTAATCTAAATTACATAATTTAAAAATTAAAATAAGAGAATTATTCATCTTTTCACAAAAGATAAGAAAATAAGGTTAAATCGAGTTCTCTATACATACTACAGTCATTCACATTACATCACTGAATGAACCTACCCGATTACAGAGATTTTTTAGATTTATACAACTTAGAATAAGACCTAAACATTATACCTTTACCTTGAACAAATGAAAAGGTAATCATGGGCTAAGGATCCATAACTCTTTGTATAGATATTTACCTTCAACTGTCAACTCTGAAAAAAATGTTAATAAGAGGGGTATGAGCAAACCACGTGCCCAATGAGCAGACAACACAACACTATGACAAAAAAAATACCATGCATCATAATGATAATATGCAACAATCATACGTAATCAATCATAATATAATATAACATAATTCATAATACTTCACAACAATATCCAAGTAAATCAAATACATTTCAACATAATTCAAATAATTCACAATAGCAAACAGTGAAATCAATTTCACACATTTCCCGTACCAACCGGGTCGTCCAGGGTACCTGTGGATCGTTGCCCGTGGCCCCCGCCGCATCCACCCTTATCGCTCCATTTATATTCTCCACCCTTATAGCTTCACATAGATTTCTCCATGGGGTGCACCGCCATGCCTTTCCTTTCTAGTCAAACATAATCACAATCACATCTAAGAGTATTCTCAATCATAATCATGAGCCACATATACAACTCAGTCATTTACAATTCAAGTCACAACATAATCAATATGGTTCCAGCAACATAGCATGTATACAACATAATAACTCATAATATAGAACAATTATTCAACAATAACATACTTCAGCTATCCGTATATGAATGAACTCAACAATCAGAGTATGACACATTTTAACTCAGTTCACATGCCATTCACAATCCATCATATAACCTCCATTCATAAAAAAATAAGAAAATATAATTATATACATCACCAAGTAAGTTCCACAATTGTTTATGCCTCATCGTCCCACATTATCCTCTTCAAACTTGGATATACAACATATTTTCACTATGATGCAAAAAGTCAATAACAAAAATATTTAATCATAGCAAGTATTAACCCACTCACATCAGATATGAGTAATGTTCCCACACTCCAAACTAAAGGAAGGTACCCAAGATCTCATAGGAGGCCTAAAAAATAAGCCAAGAAGGAAATAACAGTAATTTAGAACTTAGGTTACCAAGCATCTAACATTGTTCCATTTTTTTTTGCTAGTTTCAAAGCCAAACTTTACAAACTTTCTGGTATTAATCCGTAGCTCCAAAAATCATGAAACTTAGTATAGAATCTTATTTATATGTTAACATGCTGTGGCAAAAATTTCAGCTTAAAAATCTCTCATTTGACCCCTATACCAACCTCATTAGTGACCTTAAGTCAAAGCTATCAGATTTTTGCATAAGTGCTGTTTTATGTTTTCTAGACCTAGCTAATTGTGTCCAATAGCTATGAAATTTTGCAGTCCCTTAATTTCACGTTTTAAATAGGTGCCATAAAAATTTCAGATCAAAATGAGATATCTAACTACCAAAACCCACTCAGTTTCCTAAACTGCCCAGATTTGTTTCTGCAGAGAGTTCAAATTGTATTTATAGATAGTTTACAAATTTAACCTTCTCAAAATTCCATAAAACTTTGCAGATCTGATTATCACACTATAAAGAATCTCTACACAAAGTTTCATAAATTTAGGAGTTCATTTGGTCATCCAAATCCACATAAAACCAGAAACATGATAGATTAGTCCTGTTCTGTTTTTTTTTTTTTTACAATTTTTTTGTTGCTGTTCTAAGGACTTTTAGGGGTGCCAAATTAGCTCATAAAATTTTGAAATAATTAAGGCACGCTCTTAGACACTATATTTAACTACATACCAAATTTCATGACCATTGGAGTTCATTTCATACCTCAAATAATCCAAAATGGTCACAGCAGCAAATGACAAGCAGAAGAATTATGCAGAATGTTCCCAGCTCTGTTTTTCTTTTTTTTTTTCGCCTCCCTGTCATTTCCTTTGGTTTCAAGAGTACAAGATCATACTTAGCTTTGAATTTTAAGTTACTAATTCATACTCTTGCAACTATATCTTCTTTTAAACAAAAGTCAAGAATAAACAAATACTAAAATTCATTTCATCCTTCCTTTCTTTCTAAAATCAGTATACTTTGCACTATTAAAATTTCAGAATCCAATCTATAATTTAAACCAGATTTCCTCCCCTTAAAAGTGTTCTAAACTGTCTTAGAATTAAAATAAATAGATTAGTACCTAAATTTCCATCAACAACCAAAGCCTTTTTTCAATTTTTCTCTAGGTTTCCAACCAACATGAAATGGGGAGGAGAAGAGGAAAACGAAAACAAAGGAAGAAGAAGTTTAATCTCACCTCAAGAAGGAGATGAACTTGCTAGAGATGATGGTGGTGGCCGCCGGTAGCCACCACAGCTTCCTCTTCCCTTCTCCTCTAGCTCTCGTCTTTCTCTTTCTCTCAAGTATGAAAATGTGTGTGGGTTATGTGTGTGAAGGAAAATAAAGTCTGAATATGTGTGTATATATTGTCTAGAAGCCTTAAAATGTTATGATGGAAGGCTATTACACGTGACTTCACCTCCACATGCCACATCCACTTGTTTTAATTCAAATTTTATCAAACAACTCTTCGTTAAATGAGTTTTCAATTAGGTCCTTAAAAATTTTTAAAAAGAAAAATTATAGCCTTACTCAATATTCAAAATTATTCTTGATCATTCCTTCTTTTGCTCTTCTCACTAAAAATTAATTCTCCTACCAAAATTTGAAAATTTTCAAATAAGTCCTCAAGAGTCTTTTATTGCAAATTAATCCTCATTGTATGTTCAAAATAAAAATAATTTTTCAATAAACTTCAAATAGATTTTAAATATTCATATAAACCAAGCTTTGCTTTTTCTCTCTTGTTTATCTTGTAATGTGGTTGAACTGAACTCTTTGTTCCTCATTTTAATATAATTTCCCTATTTCAAAAAAAAGGCGGCCAAGTGTAATATTTGAAATTAGAAGTGTACTACATATAATTTATTCAAACCTTGAGAAAAATTAATCTAATTTACCTTGCCCAAAAAAAAAATAAAAAAAAAGTCAAAACCTTCTAAGTTCCATCCAACCCAAATTACATCAAAAAAGGTTTTCTATATTGTTCTGGTGTTCCCTCCTCATTTATTTATATTAGGTGCTAACTGATTACAAAGCTTTTTTTCTTTTGGTAAAATGAGATTTTAATTAAACAGAAGCAAGGAACAAAGTTTTCCTGAAAGGGATAAACATTAGCATACAAAACATGAACCTAATATCTAGGAAGAGCATGATCGAGAAAGCTAAAGTTACATATTTGTAAGATCCTCTATATAAATACAATAAGCAAAATTTGGGGGATCTGCAAAAGATCTTATTAGCTATAAGGTCTTTCTTCCTTGTTTTGCCATGATGTCTGCACATCTATTCTTCCTCTAGTCTATCTTTGTAAGGTTGAATTCCATAAACTTAGATGTTAAAAACCTACAATTTGAAATGATCACAAACATATAGGATGTTGTGTAGAGATATGGTTGGTCATAATATCATATAGAATTTGAAATGATCACAACTGATTACAAAGCACTCCTAATATGTCTTTAATTTCATGTCATTAAATTAAAGACATATTAGGAAATGCTTCTATATGTTAATTAGTTAATTCATTATCAAGAAAACCTAAAAGAGGAAAAAATGACTCAGGAATTGGATTCATCAAAGGCTTTATCTTAACTACATTTATCTCCTTGTTATGAACTTTAATGTCTTTTTGCATTTGTTATGGCTTGTTTTCTCCTTTTTTTTCCTTTTCCAATAATATGGTTTGACTTTTTACTTGTTTACTTATAGTTGATAATTTCTTTTTTCTCATTAATGCATTATTGACTTAGTTCTTCAAAATTGTATAAAAACAATAACAACAAGACTTATCCCACTAGATGGAGTCAGCTACATGGATCTCTCAATGCCATTGAGCTCTATAAATAACCAACTCTTTAGGTATCCCATTCACTGAAAGATCTTGCTCAATAACTTTTTAAGTGTCCTTTTTTATCTTCCTTGGCCTTTTTTCAGAAGACTCAATACCATCTGCTTATCCCTCCTTATTAGCACCTTCAACTGTCTTTTTTGAAAATGTCTAAACTAACTTAAATGATTTTCTACCATTTTCTTCTCAATAGGTGCCACAACAACTCTATCTTGTATACAATCATTACGAATCATATATATTCTTATATGATCACAAATCTATCTCAACATCCTCATCTCTGCTACACCAATTCCTTTCAATGCCCAATATTCACTCCTATATAATATTGTCAGTCTTATAGTAGTTCAATAAAACTTTCCTTTAAACTTATTAGGTACTTTTCAATCATAAATAACTCCTGATGTCTTTCTTCATTTCGACCACTCAACATGTATCCTATGTATAGCATCCCTATTAATTTCACCATCATTTTATATTACTGATCCCAGATACCTGAACTTTGATACTTGTGGTATAACTTGATCTCTAAGTTTAACCTTCAACTCATTTCTAACTTGCCGCTTGTTAAACTGTCTTACCCTTGCTTAGACAGAAACCCTTCGATTCCAAAGTACATCTCTGTAGCTCAAGTTTATAGTTAGTATCTTCCTTGACTCCGCTATGAGGACTATATCATCCATAAAAAGCATGCATTTGGAAATTTCTTCTTAGATGTACTCCATCAGAGTGTTTAGGACCAGGTTAAACAAATAAAGGGTCAAAGATGATTCTTGATGCAGACCAATCTTTATAGGAAAGTCTTTTATCTCCTCTTCAGACGTTCTCACACTAGTTTTGCCCCTTCATACATATCTTTTATAGCTTTGATATATACAACACGGACACCTTTCTTTCTCAAGGCTTTCCACATCACTTCTCTTAGTACTCGATTGTAAGCTTTTTTCATATCAATAAAAACTATATACAAGTCTCTTTGTTTACTCTGGTACTTTTTATCAACCCTTTTAATAAATAGATAGCTTTTATAGTATACTGCCCTGGCATAAGTCCAAATTGATTCTCTGAAATACACATCTTAATTCTTATCCTGTGTTCAATTACTCTTTCCCATAATTTCATAGTATGACTCATAAGTTTTATCTCTTTGTAATTTATACAGTTATAGATATCCTTTTATTCTTGTACACATGCACGAAAGTGCTTCTTCGCTATTCCTCATGCATTTTCTTAGACCTTAAGATCTCATTAAATAGTTTAGTTAGCCAAATAGTACCCTCCTCCCCCAAACATCTCCAAACTTCAATAGGAATACTATCAAGACCAATAACTTTACCATTTTTTATTCTCTTAAGAGTTTATTTAACCTCATCAATCCTAATTCTATGATAATAAGCCAAATTTTGTCGACCCTCTTGGGTTGTTAAATCTTCCATATCACTAGTTGACCCTATTCAGTCATTAAAAAGCTTATAAAAGTAACCCTCCCATATGTTTTTAATATCTTTATTTAAAAACAAAACTTTTCCTTCTTCGTCTTTAACACATCTTTTTTAATCCAAATCTCTTGATTGCCTTTCTTTATTCTTCGCAATTTTGTAAATATTTCATTCCCCATTTTTCATCCTTAAGTCCTTGTAGAATTGTTCAAATGCTTTAGATTGTGCTTCACTTACTGCTTTTTTAGTCTCTTTATTAGCCTTTCGATACCTTTGCCAATTTTTCTTGTTGTTGCACAAATGTATAGCTTTAAAGCATTCTCTTTTATATTTAACCTTCACTTGAACACTCTCATTCCACCACCAAGATTCTTTATCTCTTGGTCTAAAACCTTTTGATTCTCCTAAAAGTGTTTTAGCAACCTTTCTCACCATCTTGGCCATTTCATTCTACATGGTGTTAACACTCTGTGACTCCTAGGCTCCTTCCTCCAACAATTTCCTTTAGAAAGTCTGTTGTTTCTCCCTCTTTAGTTACTACCACTTAATTTTAGGGTTCATCACTTGTCGACACTTTTGTTTCTGACTCTCAATAAGCACATTAAGGACCAAAACCCTATGTTAAGTTGTCACGGTTTCCCCAGGGATCACTTTACATTTTTTACAGATTTTTTTTATCTAGATTCCTTACCAAAAAGAAGTTAATTTATGACCTTGAGGCTCCACTCTTATATGTGATTAAATGCTCCTCTCAATTCTTAAAGCAAGTGTTGACAATCTTGAAATTATAAGTCATTGAAAAATCAACTATAGATTGTCCTTCCTCATTAGGCTCTCCAAAACCAAAACCACCATGAGCCCTTGCATATTGTCCTACTTGTTAGGGGTGTACAAAACCGATTCAAACCAGCTAGATCGACCCAAATCAAACCAAACCAAGCCAAAACCGTCGAAAACCGAAATTTGAAGGTCTAGATCAATTTTTAAAATTACAAAAATTTCGGTTTGGTTTTGTTCGGTTTATCGATTTTGGTTTGGTTTGGTTTAGTTCAGTTAAACCGAACCGAACCGAACCATATGTAAAATATATATATATATATATATATATATTAAAAAAAGATATTAGTGATATTGTTGGTTTGTTCTTGATATTGTGACTATGTAATTATGTATATATACAAATCTCTACCATATGTCATTATGTATCCATACAGTTATGACTACGAGTCATCCTTTTTTTTGTTGGTTTGTTCTTGATATTGTGATCCTTACTATTTTCTTATCTTAGTGTGATAATTCCATTTACGTAGAAAATTCCATTATATATATATATATATATATATATATATATATATATATATATATATATATATATATATATATTTTGATCAGTGTTTTAAATTTTACAAAGAAATGAATGGAAATTCTATAATAAGATAATTACATCATTAAAATTGAAATTCAATAATTCATCACCATTCCATTACCAACATTGTAATAAATTAATTAAATCTTATGCCTTCTACAAATTTCACACTACTGCAAGTCTCAGGTCTGCACCACTATAAAGTGTAAACCCAAAGTACCTAATAATAAATAAAACCATAAAACCAAAAATACCCCAATAATAAGTAATGAATATAAAAAGTGGAGTACTAGACTATGTTAAGATATTGTAAAGTGGCCACTTAACACTTTGGTATTTGGTAAAATTAGAGTTTATTTTGGAAAAAAAAGATAAAAGTGAGCTTTTTTTAAAAAAAATTTAAAGTATCAAACCGTTCAAAACCGAACCAAACCGCCCACAAAAAAATTGAACCAAACTGCTAATAACCGAGCCAAACCGCCCAAATACAAAACCTAATAGGTCCAAGAAATTACAAACCACCTTGGTTTGGTTCAGTTTGGTTCATGTTGAAAATCGAACTGATCCGAACCTTTGTACACCCCTACTGCTTCTTTCCCTACATGGCCATTAAGGTCCCTTCCCCCACCCTCCTGGATAAAAATCTTTTCATCTAGTGGTATGCCTCTGACCAATCCCTCTAAATCTTTACAAAACTTTTCCTTAAGATGTGCTTTCGTCCATTCTGGAGGTGCATAAACACTTATGATATTAATAGTATCTCTTACAACAATCATTCTTAAGGATAAGATCTTATTCCCAATCCTTTTTACCTTCACCACATTCGGCATCCATTCCTTGTCAACCATAATTCCAACCCTATTCTTTGTCCTTACTTTCCCCGTGTACTAAAACTTAAAACCTAAACAGTCAAACTTGAAAGTAATGGTTGGAACCCAAGAGAGGGAGTGAATTGGGTTTTATAAATTTTTCACAAGAATTAATTGGAAGTTAAAATGATTTTCTGTAAAAGTACAATGCTTAGGATAATAAATACAATACAGAAAATCAATGTGTTGTCAAGATAAATAATTATAAAGATCAAGGAATTAAAGAATAGATATCAATATGCACAAATTAAAGAGTAAGGGATAGAGAAAGCAAACTCGGAGATTTATATTGGTTCGGCTAATCCAAGCCTACATCCAGTCCTCAAGAGACCACTTGAGTATTTCCACTATAATTGCAAGTTTAATCCGGGTACTTGCAAACCACTACAACCATGCAAATTCGATCCAAGTATTTACGAAACCACAATGAAGAATTTATGAATTCGGGCTCCTCCTCAACCCAAAGCTAGTTCTTCCAACACCGGTACTTGCGAACCTCAACTCAGAATAATATATGTGTTGATCAAAATCAACAATACAAAGAAACTCTCTCTAAAGAGTAGATGAAAACAAATGAAGCTCTAATAACTCTAATGATAGAGAATATGCAAGATTTGGCTCAAGAATGCTTTCCTTTCTCTCAAAGATGATAGAAGAAGTTAATATCACATTGTAGGACTTTGTTCTTGCTCAAAATCGTGTATCTAAGGTCATATATATAAGATTTTACAAAACTAGCCGTTATATAGCCGTTACAGCACATATAGTGCAGTCCAGATTTTGAGTTTTCTTTAAAAATTCATAACTCCCTCATTTGAACTCCGTTTTAAACAAATAATATACCTTTGGAAAGCTCTTGGAGTCTAGTTTCAAATGAGCCAAGTTTTACTCAAAAATTATTTTCTTTTAAAAGATATAATCTAAATACTGACTATAGGTCAAAACAGAATAATCAACTTTCAGTTTTTCAAACTATATTTTAAATAGTCATATATTTCTCATTTGGACTCCGTTTTCAATAAATAATATACCTTTGGAAAGCTCTTTGAGTCTACTATCAAATGAGATTAAGATACTTGAAAAAATGATTTTTCGTTTATGAGATATGATATAAAGAGTGACCAAAGGTCAAAAACTAACTTTTGTAAAATTTCATATCTCACTATCTTTTTGTTCAAAATAATTGAGCCAATGTATGCAAATCTAAATCATTGAGTTGCACAAGTATACTAGCCTATATAGAATATACCTAATGTAAACACATAGGCTATCTTGATGCATCCAAGCTTCCAAGACTTCAAATCTTCTAATTCTTCATTTCTTGGAGCTTCATCCTTGCATGTTGTTTTCCTTGAGTGAAGTATGATATTGCTTTTCCTTGTTCTTCAATACAATGCTCACTCTTTTTGTTTTGAACCAACCTATAAAATATATCTTACTTGCAAACCCAATGGTTAGTTTAATAGCATGATTCAATATATGCAACATACATATTAAATAACATAATCATGCTTAAGTACTTGTAGCATATATATGATAATTAATCTTTATATATATCAATGCTACTATTCAAATACATTTGTCATCATCAAAACTTATGGCATATAGCCTTAGGGTCAACAATCTCCCCCTTTTTGATGATGACAAATCACCACAGAAAAATATGTATCACAAGATAATGAATGCAATGTTATAAGCACGTATACATATTTTTCTATTGTTTCTTCTCCCCCTATTTAACATCAACAAAAAGGTGTAAGGAACACAATATATAGAAGTTAAAGCACATACCTTGTTTAAGTCAGGATGTCAGAAGATGTTAATATAGTATGGGGTAAGGATACATCAAAACTTATCATTGATTTCATTGACATGTAAAAAGAAAATTTTAGAAAAATTTTTCTCATGTCAAATGAAATGAGCCAAAAGATAAAACTTGAAAGAGTTTTAGGCTCCCCCTTAAACCTTGCATAATTTGAAAAAGAATAATGAATAATGAATATCCAATTTTTCAAGATATATTCTTTTTCAAAAAAAATACATTCAAGTGAGACAAAGCTCCCCCTGAATTTCATAACATTTTTCCTTTGAAAAAGATTGTCCAAATCATTATAAAGGAAATTCAGTTTTTGATTGCAGAATTTTGAAGTAAGATTTTTGAAGAAATTTCTGCAATATTTTCATTGAAAATGATTTCTGCTTGTTTATGAAGAGGCATTTTTAGTAAATAGCAGAAAAATTAAACTCTTTGAAAAAAAAAACATCATTTGCTGTCATATGATAGAAATATTTACAGCACACAGCAGAAGTATGATATATGGATTAGCAAAGCATGATATAAACAAGAATATTAATCATAATCCATAAATCGAATAATAATATTTTTCAAGATTTCTGAAAAACAATTTCTGCATATATGCATAGAATTATTTCAACATATAGCAAAAGTGATTTAAAATAAGGATAATCAAATCCTTTTCTTTTCAAAACAGATAATGCTTCAATATGGCAAAGCAATTTCAGCATTGTGGAAGCAATTCAAGAGATTCACGATATTTTTCTAAAGCATTTTGCTTCGAAGGAATTTAGAAACGTTTCATCTAAGGAAGCAATATATATGGATTAGTGTAATAAGATATATTCAAGCATATAGTTCATAATCCATATATGAAACATCAATATTTTTCATCCCTTTTGTTATCTACAACAAAAGAGATCTTTAAAATCTTTTCTCTTTCAAAAAGAATGTTGCTTCATATGATAAAACATATTAACATAACAGAAGCATTTTTAAAGTCCTTTTTCAAAATAAATTTGCTTCATAAAGGATAAGATAAATTTCAGCACAAAGGAAGCAATTTATATACCCATTCAAAATGAATTTATATATGTATCTTGAGGATGAGTACATGTAAAAATTTTGACAGCTCATTTTGTATGAGTGCATGTGGAATCATGAAATATTATTCTTAGCCATAGCCTTCGCTCATGATGCATAAATAGCATACACAACATATGTTCTTAGATACATATAATCACAGCATGATGTAATCATGTATGCTCTCAAGAACAACACAACAAAGTAGAGTGATACGGTTCTGAATATCACCATTTTATTAATCCTTAAAATTTCTAATCAAAACAAATTAAATCAGCTGCAAATCCACCGAAAATTGACTTTCGTGGTTTTGCCATTAATGTGACGCGTTATCGGTGTGCATGCGTACTCTAGACTTCTGGCTTCCAGCTTGCAGAAATCCATAGGATGAGCGTGTAGGGGTGCGCCGAAGAGATATCTTCTTTGGCTCTTAGTCAATTTTCTCTCTATAAAGACTGCCCCAGAGCTCTCAATTACCACACCACAAAGAGTATTCATCTTTGAGCCTATAACTTTCTGACATTCCTCTCTCTTCATACTCTTACAAAAATTTCTGAATTTTCCAAACCATGGCAGCAAGAAAGTTCATTGATCTCACAGTAGAGGCCAGGGAGGAAGAGCTCGACTTAAACTTGAGTCTAGGCAAGGACAAGGGCAAAAGACCTTTGGAAAGATCTCAAGAGAACCGAAAGAAGAAGATGAAGATCGAAGAGGCTGAGGAGATTAGTACAGGCCATACGTCAGAAGACAAAATTGCTTGTCTGGAGCAGGAGGTGAAGAAACTCAAGAAGATGATAAAGGACCAGGAGAAGTTAGCTAAACGCAACAATGCGGCACTAACTTCAAGAATAGATAGGTTCTTCTATTGGTCTACCCAATGCTTCTGCAATCAACAACAAAGAAGTGTTGATTGTATGAATGGGATTTACACTACCCTCCGTGACATTGCTCAGTCTCTTGCTCCGAGGAATGGCCGAGGGGTGATGATTCAATACAACCCACCTAATCCGAGACCACCTCGCCTGTAGATTGCTCATCCATGAGCAAACCTTCCCTTTTTTTTAATGCAATGTAATCCTTCGGTTTGTTTTTTTTTTATTTTAATGCAAGTGGTTTCTTTCAGATGACGGTACTTAAAAAAATTATAATAATAAACAAAGATAAAGAAAATCAGCCGCACAAATTTTGTACAATAGAAGGATATATATATTTTGAAAAATATATATCCATTTTAAAGATAGAAAGAATTTTCTGACATGGATATATATATCATCATTTCAAAGCAAAAGCAAGTTACATACTTACTCAAGATAAAACATATTATAATCAGAGTATGTAGTAACATAATTGAGGTAATATGGATTAATAAGATATAATCAGATATAAACTATAATCCATAAATAATGGTTCATAAGTTACAGCTTATGTAAAAGAGATGATATGTATAATGCTCAAACCATGATGTATTAAAAAAAATAATTTAAGTATTTAACATATTTTTATATGTCATGTTGTGATCAAGTATGTAAGATGTCAAAAAATAATATGTCATTGCAATTAAAGTATGACAGTAAAAAAAAATTTGCCAGAATGTACAATTGAGATCAAGGAGTATCATTCAATTAAATAATGAAGAAGTAAAGGATAGAGATACTCATCAATTTTGACAAACTTTTGTTGTTTCTTGAAGTTCCTCTTCAAGATTTTGATATCCTTGTTTTGCTCTTTTGATCGATCCTGTCTTCTTACAATTTTAATGATCTTAATTGATTGATTATTTGCAAGATCTATCAAGCATTGGTTCAATGTAGGCTTCGTTGGTCAACTACTGATAGGAGCGTTGGTCGACCAACCAACTTCAAAACTATAAATCTTACTGATTTCGGAGAGCAGAGGAAAGAATGTGCTTTAGAGGATAATTTTGAGGATTAACTCCTGCAAAACACTTTTGGGGGAGCACTTTGATGTTCAAATAAATCTCGAGCACTAGGAGCAACATTATGTTCAAGATATGCCATATTAATAAAAGTGCTATGCTTCCATGAAATACAATTTTGCAATAAATTTGATTTCATTGAAAATATTTAAATAAGATTACAGCAAGGATAAATACTATGGGTAGGAGTAATCTTATTGTTGTGAAGACAAGAAAAATGTGCGTGTAATGGAAGCAAGTTTTCATGATGCGGTAAAAAGGATAGTTTGAGCAAAATTTGGAAGAAAGATTTTAGCTCAAAACAAAATTCGAATCTATAAGCTGTACACCTAACAATTGTTTTCAGATATAGCATGCATGAGTATCAAGGATAGATGTAATGCATATTAGAGAACAGACAAAAGCATTAGAGAGCAGTAAACATATCAGTCAAATTTCTTACAATGCATTCCAGCTTATATGTTTACTTATCCATTGCCTCCTTTTGATGCAAGAGAGTGGAGTTTGAATGATGTAGCCATTGAAAAGTTATTTCCGCTCCTTGCTTCGAGGAAAATCTACAAATTAATCCTTTGTCTTTGATACCCAAATTTTTTTGGGTTTGCCTGGGTCATGAGGTCCTTTTTGAACCCATTTCATTTTTACTCCATGAACAAGATTTTTCTTATAAAAACAGGAGTAAGACTTGTGTCCTTTCAGTCCACAATAAAAACAAGTGCAAGGTGGACTTTTGGACATTTTTGTAGGAACAAAGTAATTTTCGAAATATTTCTGATTTGACTTGTTAAGAACAAAACCAATTTTGTTAAAGCTACTACTTTGTTTCTCAACAGAAGAGTTTTGAATTTCTCTACCTTGAGAAAGTTTTTTAAGTGTGTTTTTAAGATCCTCATTCTCCTTTTTCAAGGAATCACACTTGGTACAAAAGTAATTTTTGTTGGTAGAGATATTTGCCTTTAAAATCAAATTCTCTTCTTGCAAAGTTCTGTTTTGATTTTCAAAAACAAAATTCTCTTCCTTGGAAATAGAAAATTCGTTTTTCAATGTTTCCAACTCATTTTCAAGAGAAGAGTTTTTCTGTTTTGAAATATTTAGTTTCTTTGCAAGTATAAGAGATTCTTCATGTAAATCATCAAAGGCATCTTGTAATTCTTCAAAAGAGTAGTCAAATGAATTTACCTCATCTTTATCTCTGGCCATAAGACAAGTGTTGGCTTCTTCATTTGTGTTCTCCTCATCGGAATTGCTATTTCCCCAAATGGAAGATAGGTAAGCTTTCTTTGATGATTCAGTTTTTGGTTGTGGTTTCTCTTTTTCTCCTTTTTCTTTTTCTTCTATCTCCTTGGTGATTTGAGATTTTCCTGTAAGTTCAACACCAAGAGCTTGCAATTGATTAAGCACAAGTCGTATCTCATTAATGGTTTCACAATTTTTCATTTGAGCGATATCAAGTTCATTAATGAGATTTCTAAACTTTAATTCCATTGCAACAAGATCTTCCTCATATGCAACTTCTAAAGTTTCCCACATTTCCTTAGCAGTTGCACAATTGGAAATTCTAAAAAATTCATCTTGACTCAATGCACAAGAAATAATCAATTTTGCATTAGCATTGAGTTGCACTAAACTTCTTTCAGTATCATTCCATTCACTCTTGGGTTTTGGAATGTATTTTCCTTGTTCTTCCTTGACAGGCATATAAAAACCATTTTCTATAATTTCCCAGAGTTTATGGTCTACTGAAATTAAAAAAATTTTCATTTCATACTTCCAATATTAAAAATGATTAGCATCAAAAATTGGAGGTTCTGTGAAAGAACAATTTTCAGACATAAACCACTCACTAGATCCAACCATATTTACTCTTAGACGGTTAAGTCTTAAATCAAGAGCCCAAGCTCTGATACCAATTGAAAGTAATGGTTGGAACCCAAGAGAGGGGGTGAATTGGGTTTTATAAATTTTTCACAAGAATTAATTGGAAGTTAAAATGATTTTCTGTAAAAGTACAATGCTTAGGATAATAAATACAATACAGAAAATCAATGTGCTGTCAAGATAAATAATTATAAAGATCAAGGAATTAAAGAATAGATATCAATATGCACAAATTAAAGAGTAAGGGATAGAGAAAGCAAACTCAGAGATTTATACTGGTTCGGCTAATCCAAGCCTACATCCAGTCCTCAAGAGACCACTTGAGTATTTCCACTATAATTGCAAGTTTAATCCGGGTACTTGCAAACCACTACAACCATGCAAATTCGATCCAGGTATTTGCGAAACCACAATGAAGAATTTATGAATCCGGGCTCCTCCTCAACCCAAAGCTAGTTCTTCCAACACCGGTACTTGCGAACCTCAACTCAGAATAATATATGTGTTGATCAAAATCAACAATACAAAGAAACTCTCTCTAAAGAGTAGATGAAAACAAATGAAGCTCTAATAACTCTAATGATAGAGAATATGCAAGATTTGGCTCAAGAATGCTTTCCTTTCTCTCAAAGATGATAGAAGAAGTTAATATCACATTGTAGGACTTTGTTCTTGCTCAAAATCGTGTATCTAAGGTCATATATATAAGATTTTACAAAACTAGCCGTTATATAGTCGTTACAGCACATATAGTGCAGTCCAGATTTTGAGGTTTCTTTAAAAATTCATAACTCCCTCATTTGAACTCTGTTTTAAACAAATAATATACCGTTGGAAAGTTCTTGGAGTCTAGTTTCAAATGAGCCAAGTTTTACTCAAAAATTATTTTCTTTTAAAAGATATAATCAAAATACTGACTATAGGTCAAAACAGAATAATCAACTTTCAGTTTTTCAAACTATATTTTAAATAGTCATATATTTCTCATTTGGACTCTGTTTTCAATAAATAATACACCTTTGGAAAGCTCTTTGAGTCTACTATCAAATGAGATTAAGATACTTGAAAACATGATTTTTCGTTTATGAGATATGATATAAAGAGTGACCAAAGGTCAAAAACTAACTTTTGTAAAATTTCATATCTCACTATCTTTTTGTTCAAAATAATTGAGCCAATGTATGCAAATCTAAATCATTGAGTTGCACAAGTATACTAGCCTATATAAAATATACCTAATGTAAACACATAGGCTATCTTGATGCATCCAAGCTTCCAAGACTTCAAATCTTCTAATTCTTCATTTCTTGGAGCTTCATCCTTGCATGTTGTTTTCCTTGAGTGAAGCATGATATTGTTTTTCCTTGTTCTTCAATACAATGCTCACTCTTCTTGTTTTGAACCAACCTATAAAATATATCTTACTTGCAAACCCAATGGTTAGTTTAATAGCATGATTCAATATATGCAACATACATATTAAATAACATAATAATGCTTAAGTACTTGTAGCATATATATGATAATTAATCTTTATATATATCAATGCTACTATTCAAATACATTTGTTATCATCAAAACTTATGGCATATAGCCTTAGGGTCAACAAAACTCATTAGCCTTTTCTCCAACCCATTTCCTTAGCCTTTTCTTCAACCCATTTAGTCTGTTGAAGGTACAAGATGTTAATGTTTCTCTGTTCATGGTGTCCACTACCTATATGGATTTCCCTGACATGGTCCCAATATTCCACGTACCAAGCCTAATCTTACTCTCCTAGACTAGCTTCTTTACCCGCATTCACCCAAATACATGCAGGATCCTTTGCTCATTTAACACTACATCCAAGCACCGATGTAGCAGCTCTAGCTCATTAGACACTGTACTTGAGCCATACAGTACGTTGCTTCTAGGAAATGACTTGGTATTAGCACAATATCATCGTTGATCCATATCCATGAGACTTTAGACATAGTTTTACATTAGTTGTCAAGAATCTAACACAACCCTGCTCATTTACCCAAGCTTGGGACTGACTATGAAACATAGACAAAGTTTTCCTCAAAATTATATTTACTTTTAATTTGATCTCTAAAAATAAATTATCTCAATTTAGTCTCCATAAAATTAAATTGTTTGATTAACTTAGTCTCTAAAAAATTACTTTTGACTCAATTATATCGCTCTATTTGTCAAAATAACTTTTAACAACAATAAATTTTATAACATTGCAACAAAAAATTGATATAACTGTAATATTTAGAAAACTAAATTATAAACAATATAATATTTTAAAGGCTAAATCTATACTTTATTCTTTTTGTTATAGAATTCTTTTGTTTATATATAAAAAATACTGGAATAGAAATTATTAAAAGAATAATATAATTTGGCTGGAAGAATAATCAGCCGTCTAATCGCCTCCCCCCCCCCCCCCAAAAAAAAAAAAGAAAACCACACAAAAAAGCACTATATATAACTTATTGATAAAGAATAGGATCCACATATAAAGAAATGTGAAATGAATCCCGTAGGGTTATTCTTTATAATTTCATTCTCTTCGATAAATTGGAAAACCGAAAATATGAATATGTGGACACAGTTGATTGGTTAAAATTAGGTTTTTGAAATCGTCACCAGAAAAATGTTCTACTTCTTTATCTTATTTTCATGGGAGATATTTTGATGTTTACATGTATAATATTCTAACCTTTTTCAGATATTTCGATAATATCTCTTCTGGTTTGAAAATCCAGAAATATCTAAGTACCTCCATGTGCGACGTACTTTACTCAGATATTTCGATAATATCTCTTCTGGTTTGAAAATCTAGAAATATCTTAGTAGCTCCATGTGCGACTTACTTCACTTCCTTAATTACTTGTTTCTCCGTGGCAGTTCTTGTGTGTCAATGTCCAAACTTTCCAAACCTTAGATTTTCAAAAATGGAATCTTTACGCTAAGTTTCTTGTCAAAATATTGTTTGGTGTTGAAAATATACTTTATATTGTTCCATGCAACAATTAAAGGTAGGCTTCGTTGACATAGATATCAGATTGCTTGATGCAAATAGTCTTTAATTTAATTTTTTTAATTGATAGATATTTACTAATTTCATGTATGTATGTATTTATGCATGTATGCTCCTTATTAAGAGAAAAACAGTCTTTATTTGGTCTTTTTAAATTTGTATAAGCTTAAAGTGTCTTTTAATTATTTTGTATTAGTAATTCTTTTATAGAAGTTATAAAAACTTTGAAAATAATCCCAAAAAAAAACTCTATTTTAACGGCAGCATATTTTATATCTTTAAAACCTTTTTTGCAATAAATTTTATAAAAATAACTTACCCAAACACTAACTATCCTAGCCAATACTGCATTACTTGTTTCAAATTAGAAAATTTTTTTCCAATCTATATACCAGAAATAAAATATATAGGAGTATTTGTGGGTATGGGATATTGTTTTAGTTAATGCAGTTTTTTATATAAAAACAATGAGGAAGGTAGCAGTGAGAGTACGTAGCTAATGGAATTACCAATAGCTTCAGGAAAAAGTTTATATTTTGTATTAATTTCAAAGAGGGAATGCATAAGTTTTATAAATGGGGGGGGGGGAATTTTGTGTGAAGACGGAACAAAAGAAAAGAGGATTGAAGAGGGATTGGAATATTTTGCTCCAAATAAAAAATAACGAAGGTAAAAATTCTTCCACAATTTGAAAAGAACAAGTTATTCAATCATAGTCACACACACATTCAGATGAATTAATTTCATTTCTATTTTTTGAAGAACAAAACTGGATTAGATCATCAGAGACAGAGATGATAGATTCCACATATCGATATATGAACTTGAAAACATGAAAAATCGTCTCCCAGACAAGCAGATGAACTTGAGCAAAAAGTAAAAATTCCAAAAGATATCATCTTATGCCTTCAATATATTCCAAATTCAAAATAAATTAAATCTCCAAGCTTTAATTAATTACACGTACGCAACTAAGAAATCTGGGACATATTGCCCTTAATTTCCCAGCCATCTTATCTCACATGATCTCATAAATCTCTTAACAATTTTATCAAACGGGTTTTTCCCAAACTTAATTATAATTATTTATCCATGTTCGAAAATATCTAAATTATTTGGATAAAATCTAATCAATATATGCATGCACTCTTTATTCTATACCATGCATATATTATAATTAATAAAACCTTATCTTTCCAGCTCAAGGGGATCAACACATAATGCCTTGCCTATTCAAAAGATCAAAAGAATATAGTTTTACTCAAGATGAATATATATCAAGGCTTTTTGACAAGCCTGGTATACGTCATGGTCTGCTTGTGACTGTGAAGTAGGATCTGATGGATTGCCATTAAGAAAATCTGATTCCATATGCGTGCACCTGGTCAAAATCAACCATTTGTATGAACCTTCTTGAATTTTTTCCAATATTAAGACCCACAACGAATAATATATATGATCACCTGAAGCAAATATCGGTAAAATATTCACAATTTTGAAATATTATATAGGTATATATAATTGATACTTAAACTATATGTGTGTGTGTTTATTTGTTTACTACAATTGTTAAGTAGGTACATAAAAAATATATATGTCTCAAATATCTTGACTCTTGAGTATCATATATATGAACCATGACGTGTAATATCAAAATATGAGAAATTATAATTATTAAAATTTTTACATTTGATATGAGAATTAAAAATAATCAAAGGATACAAATATTTAGTTTGCAAAAATTGATAAAACTAAAATTTGAAATAAGTAATATTTCCATGCATATTTGTACATATAAGATTTTCTAACAAAATGGAGACAAATATATCCTACATTTCTAAGTATACATGTTGTTAAAGCCAGAAGTGGTAATCTAATACTAATGAATGTTAGTAGCTTAGCAAGTGGTCATAGTATTAAACACTTACTCTATCATGTATCAAAAAACAAAGTATACCTGTTATTAATGACTTCAGGCACTTTAAATTATTGTGTATGAAATACGAATATCTCAAATACTCGTATGAATGAAGAGGAAAGGATACTTCATACAATGCATATGCCTTAATCATTTATCAGGTCAACATATTAGTAGTGTTAAAACATGTATGTTTGCCAATTAGCCACATCTCTTATGGTACAGATTCCTTTGGGAATCTCTTTTGGGTAGTAATATATACCTTATCCCCCTCTTGCTACCAATGGAACCTCCTTCAAGCCAGAGAAAAATGAACGCGTCACACAACACTATATTGCCATCCCTATCCAGAATTTTGACAAAGAAAAGTAATATTTATAAAGATAAAAGATCGATTGCATCATCCATCTGTCACTCACTTGACTGAGGACCCATGCTAGAAAATTAATTATCTTCCTCTTATCGATATAAGCTGTAATTTTTATTTAATTAGGGGAGATTTTTTGAAGATTGGTTTCTTTGAGATGAATTTCAATGACATATACATATATATATATATATATATGGTTCCTGGTGATGCATTAAGAGGTTGATGACTCCTTCAAATTAATATTTCGATGCTTAAATTAATAGGTAGATTAAAGCAAGAGTTAGAACGCAAAAACATATGCATGAGACATTGGTGAAAGATTTATGGAAAAAACTTAAGTGCAATCTTTACATCTTTTGTCAGGATTTTCAATCTCAATATAACAAGTATATAGTTCTTAAATCATAACACGATAAGGGTATTATATTATTGTTTTTAAAAAGTAACTATGTATATTTTTTACAAGTTTAGCATTGTATAATTAGTCTTTTAAAGAATTTTTATATATGTTTTATTATTAATGAATAACCTAATAACAAAAGTATAACAAACTGTAATAGAAGGGATTTTGCATTGTGGATGCAGTAAAATGGTCCCAAAGTTGTGTCGTAGTGGATGTATTTGTATGGGAGTTTTATATATATATATATATATATATATATATATGGTCTTGAAATTGTGGGTTAGACAAGATTGTTTATTGGTCCTTTAGGTTAATTGGGCGAAATTGTAATTCGTCTTCTCCTTTGCTTCACTAAAAATTATGTTCATGTGCTCTAACACTACATTTTGCCTAAAAATTTCAAAGTATTTAGGTTAGGATATGTTTGGATAGGAAATAATAGAAAAGAGAATATTTTATTGAAACTACTCTCTTTCAAGAGTTTGTTCTAGAAGGAAGGAAACGGAAGATTTTCAATTAAGTACTCTTCAAAATTCATCTTCTTTTTGTAATTCTCAATTCTCTTAATTGAAAAAATTTGGAAGAAAAAATTTTCTCAAATAAATGGAAAAGACAATTACAATTAAACCATCCGCACCACTCTCTTTTCTTCTCTATGTTTCTTCAGGATATGTTTGGATTGAAGAGAATATTAGTTAAATTAAGGAGAAGAGAAATGTCCTGAAATTTTTAAGACAAAATTTTCTTTCATTTTAAATATGATATATTTGAATTGAAAATAATGAATGTGAAGTGAAAAAAAATGTTCATTTAAGTACATATTATAAATATATATATATATATATATAATCAAAATAAAATTGCACTTCTTTTCCCTTTCCTTTCCCTCTCCTTAATCCAAACATATCAACCACCCCTTGTTTCTTTCAACTGGTGGGCTCGTGCTCAACGTTACATCTTGACAAAAAAATCTAAGACATAATTATTCTATGTGTATAAATCATTTCTGCATAGTTCATCGAATATATTACTTTTACCGAAATTCCCCATAATTATGTAAGTTGAGGAGGCATGGTCCCACAAGGTGCGAAACTACAGTACTAGCACTCAGTGTACACTGTGGAGTGTCAAGTGTGGACCTTTATAAATGGTCTTTTCCTTCAACCTCTTCACTCACAGAAACCCCCATAGACAGAGAAGCACTGTATATTTATCTTCTTCCTTGTGTGAAGTTCAGAGTTCAGAAATTAATGGCACCTCAAGCAGAGCTTCCCATTCCCAAGACTATCTATGGCCGCCAGAAGAGCGTCAGTAACACTCATCCAACCCCTCAAAATCTCTGCAGATACAAGTTTTACCCAACCTATGTGACCTCTCCGATGGTTATTCAGATGAAGGTGGAAGATGACAAATGCTCCGAGGCTGCTTCAAGGTTCACATATGAAACCCTAACCGAGCTCAAATTGATGGGTTAGTAATGATTATCGGTAATTTAAAAAAAAAAAAGTTCTGTAGGGACTAGGTTAGGTCTTTCTCTTTTTCTTTTTCTTTGTTTTTTCTTTTTTCTTTATGATTACTACTGCTCTTGAGTCTTTTTGCACATGACTAAGAGTATTCTACCGACATGAGGCACAGTACTACAAAATATGTAGTATTTTAGTATAGTTACGAAGCGTGGTAGTGTGTCTTCACTCTTCACTATATCTTGTATTATTGTTAGCATTTCGTGGCTCCTCTTGTACTATACATGCATGAATCGGCATGAAGACCAACTCAGGTCCAACACAAAGGTCTTCCGCAGCTTGAAGTGCTCTGAAATCTGAAGTAACCTCTTTCTTGGCTTGTATTGTGTCTTACTAGCAAGTTATGTACAGAGCAAAGTCACTAATATAAAAAATCCTATTACTTCTATATATGAAAGAAATGGTGTGTGGGATTTATCTTTGGGAAAAATGGTGAAGAAAAATTGTTGATCGACCTTCGACATACGATTTCAATTGTGCAAACTCTGATCTTTGAGCTTGAGACCCTACCTTCAAATTTTCTAGATTGTAATATCAGTCATCAAATCGGAAAGCGGTGGAAAGAGTGTTATCTTTTTGAATTATTTGGCTCAAAATCAGTTTTCTGCTTTGTTAAAAATGTGTATCATTTAACGACGTCAAGTGGAAGAAATTATTTTCCACCAAATCACAGAGAGTAAATTGAATTTACCGACAAAAAAAATAAGCCATTATAATAACCAAAAATTAAATTCAGTAAACTGTGGGGTACTAACTGTGTACTGTTGTATAAAGTAAAACCTAATCCAGCCATGACAAATTAATGAATCATACAAGGAGCAAAAATAAACTAAAGTGCAGAATTAGAATCTTGTAAAGAGATTGGATGTAACAAAAACTAAAGCAAGATAGGCAAAACATCTGGGGGTATTCTCTGTTGGTCTGATTGGCCACTCAAAGCATATATTATCTGTTGTGGTGACAGCATCTATTGTTCCAACCAACTGTCATTGAGGTGACTAAAGAATTTTCTTTATTTATTTATTTTTAAATATAATGGTGAATATTAATTGCTAGCTGTATTTGGGATATAGAACATAAAATTTGAGAACTAGCAAAATGGGTACCCGTGGAGATTGGGCCATGATGAGTTGAAGAAAGATGGGTCAAGGTTGTGTTAGCCCACTCTAAAAATGAGTTAAAAATGAAACAACTAAGTCCACTTAAGATGGGTTGATGGGTTTGGTGGGCCAAGCCATTTGACCCACTGAAGTTAAATGGGCTACTAATTTGATCCTGATTTTAAGCAAGTTCGACATCTTATCAACTTAACTCATTATTTTAACGTGTTATATACGAGTACAACCTATTAAATTGAGTCTACTTTAACGGTGGTTGAGAGATTGTGAGAGAAAAAAATTGCTCAAATTAAGTTACGTGATACAATTAATGCTCATTAAACCATTGCTATTTTTGGACAAATCAATTTGACTACATAACCATCTTCCTCCAGTAGATTAGAAGCCCAAAATAGAATGAGTGTCAGCTAGCAAATGGTGTTTATAAGAGAAGAAGGAAAGAGGATCGATACCCTCAATGTCCCATGACAAAAGCCTCCGTAGGAGGTTAACATAAGAGGGCTCGTCTTCTTAAATATGAGGTTTTAGCCTCCATCCCCAGGAGGCTATTACCCTGCAATTTCATTTTTAAAGGATATATATACAAACCAAAAAATTAAAGAATGACGAAAAGAATATTTGAGGGTGCAATAATGGGCAAAGCAGGAAGAGCCATAGTGCTTGCACTGTGCATAGCAATGGTGTGTGGTGAAAATGATGATGGTGGTGGCATTAGAAAATCAGTACCAGTTGCTGGGCCTGATATATACGCAAAACAAAATTTGGCCAGAGATAGTATTCGTGTTGGTGAGAAAATTTTCAATGTCAAGGACTTTGGAGCCGTCCCTGATGGCAAGAGTGACAGCACTGAGGTATAGGGTTATCTCTTTTTTCTCTTCATGCTGATTGATTCTGCTTTCTTTCAAATCATTGCCTTCTTGTTTTGTTCGGAAAATATACCCTAGATATATTTATATATATATATATATATATATATATATATTCCCTTTTTGAAGTTGAACGACTACGAATCTCACTTTTTATATAGGCAAATAACTAACAAGGCCTTTAATTTGCGGAATTTTATATTTTATAATAATCGGGTTTTCAAGAATCGTATTTTAAAAAATGTGGCATTTTCATATTTGATTCATCATAGAAATTTTTGCTTCATACCTAATTAAGAATCTAATATTTCCGAATTTGATTCTTGCCAATATTCATTATAATGTTTGTCAATCTTTCAAAAATTACATTTTCCGTTTTTTTTCATATTAAAAAATGTAAAAATAAAAGGAATATAGGTTTATGCTTAAAAATAGTACCGTCAAAACAGATTGTTTAATTTGACTAACAAATTGGGTCAGACTAGACCGTCTAATAAAATGGCTAATTTAATTATGTCCAAATCTGCTAATTGTGGCCCAAAGGTCACTTTTTTTATTTCATATTTAATTATGTAAATGTATAATTTTTTTTTATAAAAAATCTCAATCGTTTTGATTAAATGACAATTAATACTTGTAAAATATTATCTCTTTTAGTACTTTATAAATAACTAATAAAATTTTATCATAATAATTTTGTAAATCAACTATCTTATTATAATATAATTAATTTTATAGCACTATTTCTTTTTTTAAAGAATAAAAAATGAGAAGATTTTATTAAAAAGACTTCTAATCCAATCAATTACATTACATCTTTACTATTACACCCTGGGGGCGTTTGGTATAAATTCATAAGTATGAGGGAAAGTGAAGGGGAATAGAAATGGTAAAAGGAATTGGAATATGAAACAAAAATTATAATATGATATGAGAAGAAATGAAAAGCATTACAATTATTTTGTTTGGTATGAAGTTTAAAATGAAGGAAAGGAAAGATTAAAATTTTCTCTCGTCTCTCTTCTCTCTTGTTAGATCTTCCAACACATCTCTCTCTCTCTCTCTCTCTCTCTCTCCCCCCCAAAAAAATCCCCATCTTCTTCTATATTCTCCATCTTCTCCATTTGCCCCTCTCCTTCTTATTCCATCTCCTCAGACAACTACAAAACTCATCACAGACTGCGAAAGTTTTACAGAAGGGCAAATATGAAATTTCACAATAAGCCAATGTAATGCAATCCAATTCTCTCCTCAGCCTGATGTAAAGAATCCGTATGCTTTGCAATGCAAATGGATTCCCATAGCAGAATAAAAATGCATACAAAATAATTTCAAACAATAAAAAAAAGAGAGAGAGACAGAGAGAATCCCATTACAAAATGCATACCAAACTTGCCCTTAGTGCATGAAAATAACGCTACTCGGAGTGTTTAACCACTGCTTCAATGGTTCTGATCAAAATGTGTATAGAATATATGTACACATAACTTGATTTTGAAATTGTGTGTATTATATATACATAACATTTTCCCCTTCTACTATATATATATATATATAGAACTCAAGCGTAGCCTTATTATTTGAATAGAATATGAGCTACATTGTTATCATATAATTTATGTTTTCTAGAATTTAACCTTATTATTAAGTTATAATCACTTTTAACATTGTTATTTTATTAACAATATTATAATATTATTTGATTTAAATTTAAAATTTCTATATTTCATAGTAAAATTATTTTAAAAAAGAAAATGAGGACTTGAAGGCCAACTTGGCACACAATAAAATGGTAACAAAAATATGCCTCTAAACTTTGACCCATAAATGTACATAGGGTTTCATGCAAGCATGGCAAGCAACATGCAAAGCCACATCGCCAGCGAGGCTTTACGTGCCGCAGGGCTCATATCTGACTGATGAAATAATATTTCAAGGGCCATGTGCCTCCCCACTACCTATCATCTTTCAAGTGGAAGGCACCGTCTTGGCTAACACTGACCCTAGTGTCTATGAGAACGGTGAATGGCTCATCTTCCAGAACATTGTCGGCCTCCAACTCATCGGTCCAGGAACCTTCAACGGCCAAGGAAAGTCCATCTGGCGTTACACTGAGAACTGCGACAAGGCTTCCTCTGGTGGCTGCGTTAGAATGCCCAGTGTAACTCTTCTCATCTATCATCACATTTTTAATTACTAGTATCTGGAAATTTATTGGACTCCAAGAAAACTGATGTTTAAGTTGGGTGGCATTGGAGTCATTGGACCACAAAAGTATAAAAACTCTCTCAACAAACTAATTCTCTATATTTACAAGACTTGAACTGAAAACTTTATATAAGAACATAGGCTTAACTACTTGAGCCAACTAGCATTGGTTCTTCATTATTAAACTAGGACTATATTACTAATAGGGTTGGGTTTAATTACAGGAGTGCCTAGTCCCTCATAAGGTGATGAATCAAGATTTAAATCTTTAACATGAAAGGTATTCACATTAAGTATCTGATGGTGCTTCAAACAGGACTGTCTACCTATGAGAAACCAAAAAAAAAATCATGACTATATTACAATTTAGTCACAAAGACATACACCTGTCAATTGTTCAATTCTTAGAAGTTAATTTCTACATGATTTAGTTTTTAAATGTTATGAACTCATTGCACATTTTTAATTACTAAGTTGTTCTTCCAAAGATAAGTAAATATGCAATCTAGTACTATAAAAAGATTAATTTGTACTACATCTGTAACTATTGGGAAAAATACGTGTGCACGGTGTTTGAAAAACAAATAATTCCCACAAATCTAGGATAATTTTCCAAACCAAATAGATAAAATAACGCTAAAGATTTTAGCATGAAAAACTCTCCAAATAAAGGTATAAAAACCACGGGATCCTTAGGTCACTTAAACTTCCACTATAATAATAATGGGATTACAAAACTCACCATTAGGTAGATTTCTCACTCACAAAAATACAACAACGGTATTTATTCAATTTGTGGATAATCTACTCACAAATTGACTCACTATTTTTCTCTTAGAAAACTCTCTTTTTGAGGCTCTCTATTTTTCTCTCTCTATCTTTTCTGGATGTGAGGATTTCTGATGGGTTTTTGAAGGAAGGGAAAGGCTCTATTCATAGAGTCATTCCTCCACCTACCACTTCAAGTTGTATACACACAGGCGCTTCAATTTTTCCTTCATGCAACCTCCAATTTTCCACAATCGATGCCAAACTTCTGCAGCCTCTAGCTTCAATTTCAAATGGTGCCTAACCATCAGAAAAATTTTTCCTCTGTGGGCCCCATAAATTTTGTCACTTCTTCCTTCGCCATCTCCTGATTCAATTCACCTTCTCTTTTTTTATTAATATATATTAGTGGCAAGTCCCACTTAGGAGGGACCCCACCTTACAAATCTCCCCCTCCTGACCTAAGTGGGGGTGATACCAAGCCTGCAGCTTTTTTACAGACTTCGAACTTCTCTCTTGGTATGGCCTTCATCATCATATCAGCCTCATTGTCGTTGGTGTGAATTTTCTCAACTTTCAGCAGTTTACTTTCCAACACATCACAAATCCAATAATATCTCACATCAATGTGTTTCCACCTGGAATGGGAAGTTGGATTCTTGTTTAGATGTATTGTGTTCTGACTGTCACAATAAAGAATATAGTTTTTCTGGTTTTGGCCTAATTCTTGTAGGAACTTCTTCATCCATAGGATCTCCTTACAACCTTCAATGACTGCAATGTATTCTGCTTCTGTGGTGCTTAAGGCAACACACTTTTGTAATCATGATTGCCACGAGACAGCTCCCCCAGCAAATGTTATCAGGTACCCAAATATAGATTTCCTGGTACCCATATCTCTAGCCATTCCTAAATTTGTATATCCTTCTAATACAGCTTTTTCATTAACAAAGCATAAACAATGACTGGAAGTACCTCTGAGATACTTGAGTATCTATTTGACTATTGCCCAATGTTCCTTTCCAGGATTTGCTAGGAACTTGCTCACAATGCCAACAGCGTGAGTAATATCTGGTCTAGTGCATACCATAGCATACATTAAACTGTTAACAGCTGATGCATAAGGCACTTTGTTCATTTCTAATTTATTCTCCTTACTTGAAGGACACTGTCTCACTTTAAGCTTAAAGTGACTGGCAAGGAAAGAACTAATAGCTTTTGCTTTGTCCATGTTGAATCTTTCAAGAACCTTTTCCACATACTATTCTTAAGATAGCCAAATCTTTCAATTTTTTCTGTCACGGGTAATCCTAATGCCAAGAATTTGTTTTATGGGTCCTAAGTCCTTCATTGCAAAGAACTTGATCAACTTTTTCTTTAACATATTAATCTTGTCAATGTTTTGACCTACAATTAACACGTCATCAACATAGAGCAAAAGAATGATAAAGTCATCATTAGAGAATTTCTTGATGAAGACGCAGTGATCAACCATCGTTTGATTATTCTCATTTTTCTCCATAAATAAGTCAGACTTTTTGTACCGCTGCCTTGGTGCCTATTTCAGACCATACAAACTCTTCTTTATTCTGCACACCAACTTTTCTCTCCCTTTGACTTTGAAACCTTCGGGCTGCTGCATATAGATTTTCTCGTCAAGATCACCATGTAGGAATGCTGTTTTTACATCAAGTTGTTCAACCTCCAGATTCAAACTAGTTGCCAAACTAAGAACAACTCAGATAGAGGACATTTTTACCACCGGTAAAAATATTTCATGAAAGTCAACACCTTCCTTTAACCAAATCCTTTCACAACCAACCTCGCTTTATAATGTGGTTGTGAGTTGCCTTTTTCACTTTTGATTTTGTACACTCATTTGTTCTTGAGAGCTTTCTTGCCTTGGTAGTTTCGCTAGGTTAATTGTGTGGTTCTCATGTAAGGATTTCATTTCTTCTTGCATGGCTTTTAACCACTCATTCTTGTATTGGTCGTTAATGACTTTATCATAGCTCTCTAGTTCTGACCCATTAGTGAGCATTACATACTCGTTAGGAGAATACCTAAGACTTGGATTTCACTCTTTGGTGGTTCTCCTTAATGGTTCTTCTTGTTAGACCTGCTCCAGAACTGGCTCTAGTTATGAACTGCTAGTTGGTGGATCAATATCATCAGTATCATGTGTAGCTCCCCCGTCATCAGAATTTGATGGTAGAGAGATTGGTTCCAAATCTGACTATGGTTTCTCTGATTTCTCAAGATCTTCGATTATCTGATCTTCAAGAAACACCACATTCATGCTTCTAATGATCTTTTTGCTAACAGGATCCTAGAGTCTGTAGCTGAATTCTTCATGGGCATATCCCACAAAGATACATTGTTTCGAATTGCCTTCCAATTTGGACCTCTCATCTTTTGGGATGTGAACAAATGCTCTGCAGTCAAATACCCTTAAGTATTTATAAGAAACATCTTTCCCCATCCAAACTATTTCTAGAATATCATAGTTCAATGGAACTAATGAAGAAAGGTTGATTAAATCAACTGTTGTCTTCATTGCCTCCCCCCCAAAGGAGTTTAGTAGTTTTGCTTTTGAGAGCATACATCTGACTCTTTCACAGATGCTTCTATTCATCCTTTCAGCGACACTGTTGTATTAATGTGTCTTTGGTCCACAATACTCACCACTATTATCTACATGTACACACTTCAAACATCTGTTAGTTTCTCTCTCAACTTTCACATGAAACTGCTTGAAATCTTCTTGCACTTGATCTTTAGTTTTCAAGGTAAATGCTCACACCTTTCTTGAGTAGTCATCAATAAAAGTCACAAAATAGAGTGCACCTCCTAGTGACTTAGTACTCATATACATCTGTGTGTATCAAATCTAGAATGTTTGACTTTCTAAAGGGTGGAGAACTACGAAATATGACTATGTGTTGTTTTCCCATAATAGAATCAACACAAATATGAAAAAATGTACATTTCAATTCTGACAAGAGCTCCTTCTTTGAAAGAATTTTGAGACCCTTTTCAGTCATGTGTCTGAGCCACTTATGCCATAGCTTGGTAGGAACTTCTTTCTTGGCAGTGTTTACATCTCCTCTACATAATTTTGGTTCCGTAATATAGAAGGATGAATCTTTCTTGCCTTTGGCTACTGCCAAGTTGCCTTTGGTGAGCTTCCATTTTCCTTTACCAAAATAGTTGTTGTAGCCACTAGCATCAAGTACTCCAGTGGAGATTAAATGAGGCGAATATCAAGAACATGCCTCACATCTTTCAAGAGCAACCTGCATCAAAGGTTAGTTTCCAAATAAATGTTATCGATGCTAACAATTTTGGATGCATCATCATTTCCCATCCTCACTCATCCAAAAATACCTGAAGTGTAGGTTGAGAAGAATTCCCATCTTGAGGTAACATGATAGGAAGCACCTAAGTCAATTGCCCATGTAGTGTCTTAACATGCCAGATTGACATAATCAGCGTCTAAAACAAGACAACGTCTTCGGTGACAATTGTGGTGTCATTTGTTCGATTCTCTACTTCCTGATTCCTAGATTGCTATAACTTCCGGCATTCGCTAATGAAATGTCCGAGCTTGCTGTAGTGGTGACACTTTTTGTTGTGTCTCGATCTAGACTTTGATCGTCCTCTTTGCTGGTTTCTTCTCTGAGAATTTTTACCCTTACTTCTTCCATGCCTTCTTGCTTGTCTTGTTTCTCCATGACAAGCGCTTCAGACTCAAGATTATATCCTTCATTTTTTGTTGAGATTCTTCATTCAACATTCTATCTTTTACCATATCCATGGTAAGCTTACCTTTAGGGGTGGAGTTACTAACTAACACAACTAAAGTGTCCCAACTTTTTAATAGAGAACTCAACATCAGCAATGCTTGTAGTTCATCATTGACAGTCATCTTCATCGAGTTGAGTTGATCTGTAATGCCTCGGAACTAGCTCATGTGTTCTGATACGCTACTCTCATCTTTATATTTCAGATTGACTACTTGTCGCATCAGATTGGCTTCATTTTGTATAGTTGTCCTTGTGTACATTTTCTCCAACTTTTTCCAAAGAACATAAGCATCGTGTTCACTAACAAAGTTTTAAAAAATGATCTTATCAATTCATTGCCTAATTTGAGCAACACATTTCCTATTTAGCACAACCCAATCAGCATCTGATGTACTCATCGAGGTGCTAGTTGTTTTGTAGTCAGCGTTGTCATTCGTCAAAGTTGCTAGTACTTTCTCCTTCAGCATCACGATCAGCTTCCATAGATCTTTAATATATAAAAGATCCTCCATCTTTGACTTCCAAATTGCATAATTAAATGCAGTCAACTTGATCATATTGTCGGTGCTCTCCTCTATTTTGAGCAGTAGTGAATAAGTTTCGCCAAACTTGAAACTTTTTCTGACAATGAACAGTACTCATACATATGAACAGTATTAGTATGTATGAATAGTTCTCATACGTCTTCGTTCAGTATTTGTGAATAGTACTTATATAATATTCTTGAATAACCACAACTCTAATACCACTTTGTTGGAAAAAGCCGCGGCATGAACGGTGTTTGAAAAACAAATAATTCCCACAAATCAAGATAATTTCCTAAACCAAATAGATAAAATAACGCCAAAGATTTTAGAGTGAAAAACCCTCCAAATGAAAGTAAAAATCACAGGATTCTTAGGTCACTTAAACTTCTACTATAATAATAATGTGATTTCAAAACTCACCCTTAGGTGAATCTCTCACTCACAAAAATATAACAATGGTATTTTTTCAATTTTTGGATAATCTCCTCACAAATTGGCTCACTATTTTTCTCTAAGAAAAACTCTCTTTCTGAGGCTGTCTATTTTTCTCTCACTCTCCTCTCTGTATGTATGGATTTTTGATTTTTCTTCTTACTCTCCTCTCTGGATGTGAGGATTTCTGATGGGTTTTTGAAGGAAGGGAATGGCTCTATTTATAGAGTCATTCCTCTACCTACCACTTCAAGTTGCATACACACAAAATTTCAACGCTTCAATTTTTCCTTCATGCAACCTCCAGTTTGCCACAGTCAGTGCCAAACTTCTGCAGCCTCTAGCTTCAATTTCAAATGGTACCTAACCATCAGAAAAAAAAAATTCTTCTGTGAGCTCCACAAATTTCGTCACTTCTTCATTCATCATCTCTTGATTCAATTCACGTTCTCTTTTTTTATTATTAATATATATTAGTGGCGGGTTCACTTAGAAGGGACCCCACCTTACAATAACTAATAGAGCTAACTCGTTTAATAATTTAATTTCAGAGATTAAACAATAAATGTTTATTTTTTTAAGGACAATAGGTACATTTATTCTTAATTTAACAATGTTCAATGTTAGTTTGATACTTGGGTGACATATTTATACATTATGGATGGATGAATTGGATTGCATTGCATTGCATGCAGAGTCTTAAGGACTAACTCATTTGATATTTAAATTTCAGATATTAAACAATAAAAAATTGTACTTTTTAAGGATAATTTTGTATATTTGGTCTCAATTTATCGTTGTTTAATTATGGTATAATGCTTGAGTAGTATATTTCATGCAGAGCATCCAGTTCGACAACGTGACCCATGGACTGATACAAGGCATCAAGTCAGTGGACTCCAAAGGGTTCCACATCTTCATCACGAACTCTGCAAACATCAGAGTGCGAAGAGTGAAGATGTTGGCACCTGAGGACAGCCCTAACACCGATGGCATCCATATCAGTCACTCCTCCAACATCAAGCTTGCTAGAAGCACCATTCAGACTGGGGATGATTGTGTCTCTATGATTCAAGGTGTCATGAATGTTCAAATCAACAGACTCACCTGTGGCCCCGGCCACGGCATTAGGTAATCATACTCATCAGAAAGACCTCATTCAATTCCCTCCTCTGATCCCAAAACTGATGAACTCATTGCCTTGGAAATTACATATAATGGACAGCAGATTGAGTTTGTTGTTGTGTGCATGACAGTATTGGCAGCCTTGGAAATTACGAGCAAGAGCTAGAGGTGAGAAACATTCGAGTGCAGAACTCCATATTGAACGGCACAGACAATGGTCTGAGAATCAAGGCATTTCCAAATAAGTATCCAGGCGGTGCTTCAAATATAATCTTCAGTGGCATTTCCATGACCAACGTTAAAAATCCCATCATCATCGACCAAGAATACCAATGTAATCCCGAAAACTGCAAAGCCAAGGTTTGTCATTTCTTTCTTTCTTACCATTCTTAATTTCTTCTCCTTTATTGATGCCTAGCCAGGGAGTAAATCACACTTGATTCTCTTACAACTACTTAAAATTACATTCTCATCTTCTTTGCTTTCAAAATATCCATTCTTCTCCCCTGTAATCATAGAATTGTTACATTTTAGTCAAACTTCATGTTTTTTATCAAAAGAAGTTTGTTATAGTTTTTTTTTAATGTTTTTTTAATAGTTCTAAAATGGGTCATGGCTCGCAAGTTGGCCCACATAGCCTGCTGTTTGGGTGGATTTTGGCATAAAAATTTTGATTTGTTTATATGATTTAGCTTGTTTTTACTTGTGAGTTACATAGTACATGGTAATCAAAATTTAGATCTTACTTGTAAGATCACACAAGATCTAGATCTTGCAACAAAAACGAGCAAGATCTCTCGTAGGATCTTTTTTTACATCAGGATCGTTTGGGATCTAAATATTGCATCTTAAGATCATAAAAGATTATACAGGATCGTACAAGTTTGTATAAGATCTTAAGGTTCTAATACTTGATTTTTTCTTTTCTTTTTTTAATGTTTTGAAATTCAAATTTTTTTCATGAAAATAACTAATAAATTTATAGAAATATGATATGCTTTATGGAAATATTTTTATATTTTGATATTTTAATAAATTATATTTATTTTAAATACTTTTTATATTTAGAAAATTATATAAATATTTTTATATTTATTTTTTAAAATTGCATAAGATCTTATGATCCTGCGATTTGATCTCACTCGGTTTTTTCGATCCTATACAAGATTTCGATCTTGATTACCTTGACCCACTCTTTTATATGAAATTTAATTTATTTTATATAGAAAGCTCACTTTATTATACTTCCTATTTCACAATGCAATTTGGGTTATTGGATCGTGACTATCCAACGGCTCACATGATTCAAGCTAAGCTAAAATCTCGTTCATCTATTTCCTTCATCCGACGGTTGTCATGAAGAAAAATAGAATGCTTTTCTTAATAGACAAAACAAAGAAGTAACGTTCAAGGATGACAAATGTGGTTAGTTTGTTAAACAGGGTGGGCCACCCATTTTGATAATTCTATTAACTTAGCACCTTTTAACTAAAATACCATTCATTAACCTTATCAAGTACATATTAAATCCTTTTCTTTTTTCCTTTATAAAAGTAAAAAAAAAAAAACAGTTGTGACATTTTATTCTGAATTCACATCAAAGAAAGGTACCACAATATATAAGCAGTGATGTTCTTAGGTTCACAGGATGTATTATACTAAAAAATAAGATATGTGGGATCAGGTTACCAAATGTCACAACTGTCATGGAGCTCTCTAGACAAAAAATATAAATTTGCACTGCAGTGTAATATATTTTATAGTTGTTATAGTAAACCACAGCGCATGCATATATATATATATATACATACATACATACATATATATATATATATCTATATATACTAATTTGGATGTTAAAATGTGAGTGTGCAGCCATCATTGGTGAAGCTGAACACCATATTTTTCACAAACATAAAGGGAACAGCAACGGGGAAAGTAGGAGTGGACTTAAGATGCAGCGCTCTGTATCCTTGCCAAAACGTTGTGCTTGATAATGTGGACCTCAAGAATTTTGGAGATGTTCCTGTGGTCACCAGATGTGCCAATATCAAACCCAAGTATATGGGCATCACTACAGTACCACCTTGTCCTAATTAGCTTACTCTTTATTCTTTTATAGTTTTATTTCATCCAAACTTCAAAACGGTGGGTTTATTTATGATTCATGTTCACATGGGGGCCTATGCTTCACTATTTTGAATTTTCCAGCACAACGTCATCAACATGCATGTGAAAAATGTATTCATCTCCTTTGTTTTCAAATGAGGAAATTCTTATTGCTTTAATTTGTTGGATTAATTCGATTACTAATTATCTCTTTTCTTTTCATTTTATTTTTGTTCTTACGGTTAGCTATAGGTATTCTTGAATTTTGTTCAAATTAAATGTCTTTCGGAATTATCTGTAAGATGACATTCCTCCTCAACTAATTACTCAACCAAAAACAAAAAAAAATTACTCAACAAAAACCAACGTTAATGTTGAAATTCAGCAGCGTTCGTTAACTTGAATTGGTTCAATTTGATCACTTTCACCAATTAAACCAATCTAATTAGATGGAAGTGAATTTCATTAATCGATCAATCCAATTATTTTTTATAAGACCAAATTATTAATTCAATCTAGTTTTGATCGGTTTTGATTAAATTGGATGATTGGTTTTTAAGAAAAAATAATAATTCAAAAATTTTGAAAATTCAACATTAAATATTCTTTAAATCTCAACCATGAAAATACACATCTCTAACAATATATATATATATATATATATTAAGGGTATTTCAAGACAACTTTAAACTTTTTTGAACCATAAAAAGAATCATACTAAAACTAAACAATATTAAATAATGTATAAAATATAAAATTTTAGTATGGTATCCGGTTGGTTATGTGAACCAATTCAATCAATTAATTTTGGTTTGATTGGAGTGGATCAGATTAGTTGGGTGAGTTGAGTTTTGTACACCATTCCTTAATTAAGATCAATTTTTTTTTTCCACACTGAGAATTAGAGTAACCAACTCCAAAGTATATTTTGGAAGATATTAACGTAATTGTTAGAAGTAGTGATTTGATATATATATATATATATATATATATATATATATATTAAGTTCAATGTGCGTATTAGCTTTAAATGGAATAGTTTATATATGTATCTATATATTATTGTGATTTATGTACAGATATTAATTGAGGTTTATATAAGATCACTTAGTTTACCTACATATACCCTTTGCACTTAGAGATTGAAATACAAATAGTATTTTTTCTTCCTCCTATTGTGTAACAATAATTGAAGCAAAAACAATTGATTCAAGTGAGTCAGCGAAGGAAAGAAGATCAAATAAGTACTTTTGGTCTATTGAGAAACTATCTGCTTCCAAGGCTTCTCAGGATGACTCCAAGGGTATTGTTCACAAGTCAAAAATTAAAGAAGGTTTGATTCATTAAAAAGCATATTACTTCTCTACAGTTCCCTATAGGTTTTGTTTATTTCATCAAATATGGCGGTTATACTAGATGAGAATATTCTTCTCTTTAAAGTCATTTGAAATGAAACGTTAGCTCTTAATTTATTACTTTGAAAGCTAGCAATCAGTTTCATCTAGGAAGACTGTTTTACTCTGTTTATGAGAAACCACTTTAAGGGAAACAAACGCCAAAATTAGCTCTCTTCAACTGACAACAATACGTATTTATGTTCCATGTTATATGATTTAGGCCACATTTCGTATAGAAAACTTCAAATTTCTTGCATCAGACAGTATGAAATATTAAATAACCACAATCAAATGACGTCGATATCATGCTCAAATACATGGGGAGAAAGTACTTAGAAGAACTTCCATGTCTTGTCATAATATTGTATAAATATGCCTCGTCTGATCATTTTTACTGTGATGTTTTCCAGTCTCAGAATATCACTCCGAAGTCATTAGATATAAAAATGATATAAGGACGTTGGAAAGTTTAAAAGTGATATGATTTTCCCAGGAAAACAAACAAACACTCAGCTGAGGCAACAATAAAATTGAATTCCACTTCACTGGAGCTATGTAATTAACATTAAAGCTTTACAGATTGCCCAGCAATAAATCAATGAACTTTATGAGAGAGAAAATAGCTGACTAATGCTAGTTAAAATGTTACACTTTGAAAAGAAACTCCATCCCAGAAAGAAAGCTAAACGTTCATATTGAATAACAAGATTAAATGCTGCATGGTTCAAGAAATTCAAGATTATAAAATGTCTCAGATTCTTATACCACAGTACTAATCTCAGTAAGAGCTGACAAGTCATAGTTTTATCAGCTTGTTAAAAAATGAATGTGACAGTGACATTAATCTTAGCATGTATGGCTAGTTCTGCAAGTGGTGCAGCATTAGCCAGTACTTCTACAGCACCAGCTTCTGAACCTGTGCATAAGTCACCTGCCCCATATCACAGCCCTCCGGCTCGCCCAGTCGAAGGACCTTCCCCACATCACATTGCTGCCGGTGGCTTAGCAGAATCTCCTGATCCGAATTCAGGGCTAGTGAGATATTATGATGTCACTGATTATGGAGCAGTTTCTGATGGGAAGACAGAAAGTAGCACTGTAAGTTATTGATTTGCATCTAAGAAGTTAATAAGAGAGATGATTTGACTTGACGATCATTTGCTTTTCTGGGAGGGGATGGGATTAGACTAAGAAGAACTAATACAATTCAAATCTGAAGAAAACCAGTAATTAAAGTTCTCTGTTCTTGTAAATAATATTCTGTTACAGAATCACTAAGATTTGAACATGTGATAGTGCACTAAACCACACATCTAGAATCCACCAATAGGCCAACCCCTTGGATTTGAAAGTTGTTGTACTTAATCATTAATGTTTTAAGACTTAATATCCTTTACATACTTTCATCTACCAATAATAACACTTAGCACTGATCAGTGAGTTGAATTAGTTTTCTTAGGAAATAGTAACACCCAAAGGTGAAGAACTTTACATATACGTTTCAATAACAAGTCAAGGCTAGGAAGAAGGTTTAATCAAAACTTGTCCTTTCAAAGAATCATGCATTGGTTGGATGGTCAGAAACATTTTCATATCCCTCTATATTGCCTAATATTGACTTGTCGTAGTAGCAACGACTATTTGAACTCAAGAACTAGTGACTAAGGGAGAAACTATATGTTAGGGGGGCCAAAATCAATAAAATCTAATATTTAATATTTTTTGGGAGGGCCATATAAAAAAAATTACATATATATTGTACGAATTTCAAAATTTTAGGGGGGAGGGGGGCTACGGCGCCACCTGATCCTCCTAATGTTTTGATTCTTGAAGACATTAGTTTGGCTCTATCTTATGTGCTCATTCTACCTATCACGTAGAAAGATACCTTTAATTAAAAAAAAAGAAAAAATTGTCTTTTCAGTAGTTATGAGTGTAGATACACAAACATATTAACTCTCATTTATATTTTGTAATTAAGAAAAAGCAATTCAAGGATAAGCTAGCAGGATATTTGTTTGCACAGGCATTCTTAGCAGCTTGGGAAGGTGCATGCTCTGATGCAGGAAGGTCAGTGTTCTTAGTTCCAGAAGGGACATTCTTGATTGGTGCGGTCTCATTCTCAGGGCCATGCCACAGCAATCAGTCCCCAAAGATAGAGATAGGAGGGACCTTAAAGGCTCCAACCAGCCTCAAAGCCTTCCCTTCTTCTGATTGGCTTGTGTTCACAAGATTGAATGGCATCAGTCTCACTGGAATTAACAGCATGGCAGTGTTGGATGGTCAAGGTGCTGAATCTTGGTCCAAGGCCACGTGTCGCCAGCTCATGAATTGCCCCAACTTTCCAATCGTGAGTTCCAAAACTTCATCCATTTATAATTTATGTAAAAAAATCAGTTCTGTCAGTGTTCAACAGAGTTAAATACTCATTAAACACAATCTGACTCTTCAAATTTTAATATGTCTTGGTTTATATGTCTGTGTATTGGTCCATATTAGTGTCAAATCCTGTTTGTGCAGTCTCATGTTTGCTTTTAGTAGTTGTCATTGATACAAATCATATTCTGATGTAAGATTAACATAGTTTTCAGGTGGTATGACATACTATCCAAAACAGTGTCACCTTATGCTGCTCTCATTACTTATTTTAGATTGAATAAAATTTTGTTCTGGTCCCTTATAGATAGGTGCTTCTCATTTTGGTCCTTCATAGAGTTGTCTTTTCAATTTTGGTCCCTCACATGTAGGATATTTGTCAATTTGATCTCTCACATATAGGATATTTCTCAGTTTGATTCATTACAAATAAATTGTCACTAATAATGTCATTATTTTAATTTGCTATCAATAAAACTAATTATCAATCTATGTATTATGCAATAGTGACTAAGCAATAACACATGAAAAAATATGTTACATATCATCAACTTTGTTAATTTCTAATAACATATTGACATAAGATAATATATTTATTTGAGAGATCAAATTAATAAACATCCTATCAATAAGGGACCAAATTGAGAAATACTCTATTTGTGAGGGACAAAATTGAGATTTTAATCTATTTAGATTACTCAATAAGATTATAATTTTCTCAATTTAGTCCTTAAAAGATCAAATGTCTCAATTTAGTTTTTAAAAATTACATTTGTCTCAATTTGATCTTTTTCATTGCTAAATCACAAAATTTACCCGTCACTAAATTTAAAAATTTTCGTTGCTAAAAGTGACTTTGATTTAAAAAAATCAAATTAAAATAAATATAATTTTTCAATAACTAAATTAAAATACCTGATCTTTTAGAAACTAGATTAAAAAAATTATAATTTTTCAGGGACTAAATTAGAAATTTGACTCTTTTTCCTACACTGTGGAACTAAAGAAATAGATGGTGACTGATGCAGAGTCTAAAATTCATGAATATATCACATGGGACAGTGAGCAACATAAGCTTGTTGAACAGTAAGTTCTTCCACATTGGGATCCACAAATGCGACAACATGAATGTGTCTAGTGTGAACATTGAAGCACCTGGAGACAGTCCAAACACTGATGGAATCCACGTCAGTCTCTCCACTAACATCTCCATAACTTCCTCAACAATTGGAGTTGGAGATGACTGTGTCTCCATCGGACCTGGCTCCATCAACATCTCTGTTTCATTCCTGCATTGTGGTCCAGGCCATGGAATCAGGTTTTCATTCTCAACCCCCTTCCATTCTTAGATTACAACTCTATCAATTTTGGACACATGTTTAACATGTCTCAACAGTGTATATATATATATATATATATTATTTAGCCTGGTATATACTTCATTTTTTATGCAAGACATCAAATTGTGCGTAATATTAAGAATCATATAAGAATGACGAGTTTTACTTCACTGCTTTGGTGTGATGACAGTGTGGGAAGCCTGGGAAAAACCTCAGATGAGATGGATGTACTTGGTATACATGTTTCAAACTGTACAATCAATGGCACTCAGAATGGTGTGAGAATAAAAACTTGGCCAGGATCTCCACCTAGTCAGGCTTCAAATTTGGTATTTGAGGACATTTCCATGATTAATGTCTCAAACCCCATAATCATTGACCAGCAGTACTGTCCTTCAGGCACCTGCAACACCAAGCAGGCAAGTACTTAAGCAACAAATTAAAAAGGCTAAAATACATATAATAAAATTCTTCCTCAACTTAAGGAATTGTGCATTAAACCTATTTCTCTTAGCAATGATTATTTCTTCTTCTTGTGTGTGTCAGCCGTCCCAAGTGAAGCTCAGTGACATGAACTTCAAGAACATCAGTGGCAGTTATAACACCAAGTTTGCAGTAGCTCTACTGTGCAGCTCAGCTGTGTCTTGTGATAATGTGAAGCTTGTGGACATCAATCTGAACTCTACAATAGCAGATAATTTCAGCGCATTCAATTTCATCATAAAGGGTGACATTAATGGTTTGAAAGTTTTTAATTCTTAGTTCTGAGAGGAATCATGTTTCTAGGTAGACGAAAAGTGAGGAGGGATAAACTATCCTTCAACATCCCTTATGTTAGGATTTTGTTTTTCTAATGCTCTTTAGGCTGTTCAGCCTTCGCTTTTTTGCCAAATGGGACTGCTTTCCAACTTGTCTACTTTTTCAATTGAATTGGATCGTTGACATGTATACTTCAAGGGAAGAGAACAAACAAGAGGCTTTTGTTCTATCTCAGCCATTGAAATACAACAGATCTTTCAAGTTCCAAACTCCCCAACTGTAGATTTTCGTTTCATCAGGCAGTCATAACCGAAGCAAACAACATTCCTAATCAGTGACCTCAATTTTTAGTGGATCTCTCATGTTCCATTGTTCCCCCATCATAAACCAACCTCTCCTTAAAATATTGTTCAAATAATATAAAACTACGTAATTTTAACTAGTTATTATCATATTTTTGCAATGATTTAAAATAGGACAACTCCTTATAAAATTGCAAATTGACATGAAATATGATTGAAGAAGTGGTAGAAGCATTATCATTCTCTGTCATTAACTTGTCATATATTGAGATGAACTTGCCTTGAGATTTTATTATGTATCTAATGAAATTACATAAAAAAAATATTAATCTTGCCCACAATATTAAGAAATTACCTGGATCTTGTCTGATTGTCATATTACTAAGTTGTATGGGTACATCATCCATGATATTATAGGCAAAAAGTATCTTTTACTTCCTAACATTTAGGTTTCAATTTCATCTCAAAAGCTTTTTATTTTTTTGGCTCAATTTTGTCTCTTATCTTTTATTTTTGTTTCAATTTTATCCTTTTAACTAACGACATTAATAAAATAGATGAAAAATGTTGATATAGACTACAACATGTCATACACATAGGAAACACATTAGATGTATGTTAGAATGACAAATTTGCCCCTAATTTGTGGGCAAAAGATTTACCCCAAAATTAATAAAAAAAACTTCATTTTTGGTTCTAAGCTAGCCCTCTCTCTCTTTCTCTCTCTCTCTCTCTCTCTCTCTTTCTCTCTCTCTCACCAACTTGTCTCTCACTCTCTATTCTAAGTGCCTCAAGACAGAGGTGCCGAGAAGAGAGAGAGAAAGAGATGAATAGATGAAAGAAAGAGGGAAGAGGATGAGACAAAAAGAGAGAATTTATAAAGAAGCACCAGAACCAAAAATTAAAATATGCATTTAACTATTGTAGCATCAACCAATATGCCTATAACATATAGAATCCTATCAAGAGTATCGACAAAGTTTAAATGGAAGGAAGGTCCAATCAGCAAGAGGGAGTATCAACCAATTAATAAAATGATTAAACATTATCTCATGGTAAATTATAGTCATGCGACTTGAAAAAGGGATAATCATTTTTATTTGACATATTCAAATTGTACATGTAATGACTGTGAATAATCTTGTATTATTGAATGAATAATGACAGTACAGATGGTTCCTTATATAACAGAGTAATTCTATATTAACAAACTAAGAGAATATAATTAACAGTTAATACAACTAACTATAATTGTTATTAATTAATATATCTAACATCCTCCCTAAAAACAAACTATGTCTTCTTATGATCCTCCCTCAAACTCAACTCATCTGGACTGATGACTTCGAGTTTGCTTCAGAGTTGTTGAAACTTAGGACCCGACAATGGCTTTGCTAATCCATCAGCTAATTGAAGTTCAGACCCAATATGTCTTACAAAGATCTTTTTCCTCTACACCTTCTCTCTAACAAAAAATAAATCAAGATCTAAGTGCTTTGTTCTAGCATGAAGAACCAGGTTAGTTGTCATGTGAACTGTACTTACATTGTCATAGCAAACAATGGGTTTCTGTGAAAAGGATATACCAAGTTCAATAAGAAGAGATTGAATCTAGATAACTTCAGCCATAGTGTTTGTAAGTGAATGAAGTGAACAATACTCTGCTTCCGTAGTCAAGTGTGCTACTGTAGTTTGCTTCTTAGACCCCCATGAAACCATATTAAAGCCAAGGAAAATACAATGACTAGATATAGATCTCCTATCTTCTAGATTCGCTCCTCAATCAACATCACAAAAGGCTTAAATGGATATACACGAAGCTGGTTGTAAAATAAGTCCATGAGTAATAGTAGAGCTAAGATACCTGAGGATCCTCTTTATACACTTCCAATGATCTTCCAGAGCTAGGTTTATGCATAAACTGACACACTTTGTGTACTAAAAAAGCTAACTCAGGCCTACTAATGGTTACATATTGGAGAACACCTACTATGGACATATACTTTTGAGGATTGTCTATAGGTGAGCTACCAAAACTTAAGAGTTTTTTGTCCAGGGGTCATAGGAGAAGAAACTCCTTTTACTAAATGCATCTTGGCTCGAAGATCTCTGGTATATTTAGCTTAAGATTGGTGCAACCAGCCATCACTTATACATTTCACCTCAACAAGAAAATAATTCACTTGACAAAGGTCTCTCAAGGAGAATTCACTATTAAGTACTGAAACGAGTGAAGAAATGGCCTCTGAGGAACTACCAGTCACTAGTATATCATCAACATATACTAGAATAAAAAGCTTATAATTTTGTGTTATCTTGATGAATAGGGAACTATCACACTTATTGGAGACGAATCAAAACTTTTGTAATATTGAGTTGATCCATTTGAACCAGGCCCTGGGTGCCTATTTTAGGCCATAAAGAGCCTTATCTAGCCTGTAAACAAGAGACTTATCCGCTTGCTTAACCCCGGAGGTTGTTTCATGAAAACCTCCTCCTCTAAGACACCATTAAGAAATGCATTGTGAACATCTAGTTGATGAATCGGCCAATTATATGTAAGGGCAAGTGTTAGAACAAAGCGAATGCAAGTGGGTTTTACAATAGGACTAAAAGTCTCATGGTAGTCAAATCCTTCCTGCTGACTGAAACCTTTGGCAACCAGCCTTGCCTCATACCTCTGAATAGAACTATCCATGTTTCTTTTGATTCGAAAGACCCATTTGACCCTATAGCTTTTCTATTGGATGGTAAAGGCATAAGGCTCCAAGCCTTATTTCTTTGAAGTGCCTAAAATTCTTCAACCATAGCTTGCTTCCATTTACTGTCAGCAAGAGCATCTGCTACAGAAGCTAGTTCTGTTTGAGCAAAAAGAACTTTTGGCTTAAAGACACCATCTTTCACCCTAGTAACCATATTGTGGGAATTAACAAATTTTGTAGAATGTCCTGATGCATTCCTTTGTGTCAAGTCAACCTAATTAGGATAAGAGGGAAAATGTTAAAGTCAATGGGACTTGTGGACAATGAGCAATGAGGGTCACGTGAATGCACGTTTGGAAAGTGTGGAGGACAAGAAGAGGCCTAATCATGTAGACTTATGGATGGTGAGCAGCGGCTGTCATGTGAATGCACTTCTGAAAAGTGTGAAGGACAAGGAGCAGCCTGACCATGTGAGGCTACAATATCAACGAGTGAAGAAGACCAAACATGTGGTGCATGAGATTGATTACATGGCAACTGATCAGAAGAAGAGACCAATTCTGAATGCAGTAGAGAAGTTGGAACCAAAAAGGTCTTGTTAGAACTTATGTGTGAGAGACAAGAGCTGCCACTGAGACAGGAGAAGAAGAGTTAATTGTTGAGAAAGGGAAGTGTGCCTCATTAAAAAAAAACATGGCATGAAATATATACTCTGTTGGTAGCAACATCCAAACATTTATACCCCTTATGTTTCAAACTGTAACTTAGAAACACATATTCTATAGATCTGAAAGAAAGTTTATGTGCATTATAAGGCCTCAAAAAAAGGAAGCATGCATAGCCAAATATTTTCATGGCTTCATAGTCTGATTTGGTCCCAAACATCTTTTGTAAAGGGGAAACTCCATTTAACACCATCGTAGGCATCCTATTAATAAGAAAAATAGCAGTTTCAAATGCATCAGACCAATATTTTAATGGCATAGAAGAGGCAGCAAGCAAAGTGAGACCCGTTTCTACTATATGTTAGTGTTTATGCTCTGAGTCCATTTTGTTCATGCGTATGAGGACAAATTACTCTGTGAATTATTCCACATTGACTTAGAAGGTTTGAGAATGCCCTGTACTTGCCTCCCTAGTTAGATTGGATATCTTTTATTCTCGTGCCAAGTTATAACTCTACCATTGTTTGAATTGCATAGAGACACTTAGTGCCTCAGACTTCTTTTTCAGTAGATAGATCTAGGTGAACCTGGAATAAGAATCGATGAAAGTAATGTAATAAATGTGTCCATCCATGGAATAGGTGGATGTAAGTCCCCATAGGTTTGTGTGCACTAACTCAAAAGGTTTAGAGTAGACAGAAACTGAATTTGAGAAAGGAATTTTATAAATTTTTCCTTGATAGGGATTACAGAAAGAAAAATCTTTATTTAAAGACTTGAGATTACTATTTTACAAAATAGAAAATATAATTTTTGAACTTGGGTGGCCTAGCCTTTGATGCCACATATCCAAGGTACACTTTGAATTTGAATGAACAGTAGAAAATACATTGATCTTATTTTCAGAGTTTGACTCAAGAATACAATGAGCAAGTTTCAAGCTATCAAAAGTGTATAAACCATATTTAACCTTCCCTTCGAAAAGTACTTCCTTGGAATCCTGTGATTTGACACAACAAGAATTTGGGTGAAATTCAAAATATGCAGAGTTGTCTTTGCAAAACTTAGAAACACTAACAAGATTCTTGGACATGTTTAGAACATGTAAAAGACTCTGAAGAATGAAAGGTTTAGAATGGGGAGTTTGAATGAAAGAATGACCTACAGAAGAGATAGACAGACCTAACCATTGCCTACATGTACCAAATCTTGACCATTATAGTCACTTTTAGTCAGGTTTTGTGATTCTAGAGTGATGTGGCTTGATGCACCAAAATCCACATACCAATTAGGGTCACACAGTCTCAGGAGATGCTACCAAAGCTAAAATTTAGCCCTGACCCTTTTTGAACTCACATTGCTGTTAATAGTTTGATTATTGTATTGAGGAGGAAAAAGGTTATAATCAAACATGTGATAACATGTCTACATAGTATGTCCTCATTTCCCACACAATCGGCATGCCATTTTCTATCTTTGTAGGTTCATCTGATTTTGATTAAAGAACTGAAAATTTCTTCTCCACGACATCCTCCTCTACTAGTAAATCCCTTTGGCCTCTTCCTCGATTTATCATAAATCAGCCATTGGATTTTCTTCCTCTATTAATCTTCGTCTGAGCCATATTGGCTATAATGTTATTGCCAAGTTCTGACTTCGAGTTGTAAGAGAGTTGTATCTGAGCTTTCTTCTCTAACCTACTTTCTTAAGATAATAGTGGTAATAACCGACTCATACTCATCGGGTAAATCATCAAAAATAGCTTTAATATAATCATTTACTGGGACTGGGCTACCAACAGCTGCTAATGAATCTACAATTCCTTTTACTTTCACTAAATATTCATTCATTTTTAAGGAGCTTTTCCAATGTAACTGAGTTTAAACTGTTTCACCTTGGCCCTTTTTGAGATGCAAAATGTACTCTGATCCTTTCCTAGATCTCACAAGCAAAGTCATATCCAACCACTGTCGTAAGAATGCCTTCCATCATCAAGGCAAGAAGTCAAGAAACCAAGAGCTAATCTTGTCTCCTCCAGTCCACAAACTCAGGGTTTAGTGTCTCTGTCTCTTCATCTTGCAGGCTTTTGAACATTAGAGGAATTTGTTCCCCTATTTCGAGATGCTTTTCAAGGGCGTATCCATGGATTGCTGCAAGAACTTGTTGTTTCCAAAGAAGAAAATTATTTTCATTAAGCTTGATTGAAATGTTTTGTGAAAAAGAAACAATGATGTTGTTTCTTCCTGTAATTCCAAGAAGAGGTCCTTCATTCTGCGTGCCTCCAGTCTGTGCGATGCCATCATTACCAGAAGAGGAAGACGAATTGATGTTTGCCATTTTCTTGACATGTTACACGAGCTATGATACCATGTAATGACTGTGAATAATCTTGTATTATTGAATGAATAATGACAGTATAGATGGGTTCTTATATAACAGAGTAATTTTGTATTAACAAACCAATAGAATATAACTAACAGCTAATACAACTAACTATAACTATTATTAATTAATATATCTAATAGTACAAAACTAACATCTACACATAGATCATTTTAAATAATACTAAAATGACTTTAATTAAAGAAATATCACAACCTTTTTGTAGAAAATAACAAGTAACAACATGAATGAGGAAATACTACTAGTTACAAACTTACAATGTCATAAAATATTGTCCCTATAAAATTAAGATATACATTTTACCATGTTTTTTTACTATCATTTATATGCACAGAATAGTCCACAAGCTGAGTAACTTGACAGTAATACTTACTTGAAGAGCAGGATTTACATGGGGATGAAAAAAAGATAGACTAATTATGGAACTGACAAGTGCACCCATTGGATTCGCATCATGAGACATTGATTATATGGTATCCTGAAAAACAAATGTAAGATACCACTCTGTTAGACTAATAAAACAATTGTGAGTAGGTGCTCTGTTTTCATGGCAGAAAATAGGGCACACACACATATAGTAAAAACTCGAGAGGATGCGAGTAAAAGAGGTTTCTGTTGTGAAAATAGCCTTTCAAAGGCTTTGTATTTCAAAAGAGAATACTAAATCCCACATTGCTTGGAACAAGGAGGGGAAGAGTCTTTATATACTAACTTGTGTTAGTGGGCTAATAAAGGGCAAAGGGAAGTGGTGGGCTCGCGCTCTCACAATCCCAAGCTAGTGTAGTGTAAATCATTCAATTTGCCCCCTGTGTGTGTGATAAATTGGACCGAATTAGTTTTTCTCTGTAGAAATAATATTTTTTGTTATTTAATTTTAGCTTACCTTAACAGAGGCAAATTTAGTTGTTACAAAATTAACTTGGTCAAATATCAGAAAATTAAGGGCTGACAGTTTTGATTATTTTTGTTTTAAATATTTTTAAATATTTTGAGACTACCCATTAATTTTCTAAAACTACCCATTAATTTCTCAAACAAAATTTTAATTTTAATTAAAATTTGTCTCTGTCTAATTATGATTCAGTAGCTATAAAAGGAGGTCTCTTCCCCTTCATTTTACACACTAACACAGAAAACAATTAAGTAGTTCTCTCTTTTCTCTCTCTACCTCTCTCTCTCTCTATCTCTCTCACACACACACTTTTCGGGTTACATTTTCAAATTTTTATTATTTTGTGGTCTGAGAATTTTCTTAGAAGAATTTGTTTAATCCTAGAGGGAGTTTTGTATATACAGATTTTTAGCTGTAGTTGCAGAATTATTTCCTTAACGACAGTATCTACTATAAAGACATGACTCAGATTATCAATGTCCAGATTTCCATATTTTACAATAATCTTAAAGAAATTATGGAAACCAATGTTGTTGCTGCTTCTGGTGACACTACTGTTCCTACTACTGTTGCACTTAACGTAACTACTGTCGCTACGCCTGTCGTGCCCCCTGCACATTCTCCAAGCTATTCCCAGATATTTCTAAAATAGAAATATTCAACGGTAAGAATTTTCGGCGATGGTAGGAATGTATTTATACTATTCTAGACATGCATAGAGTTATTACGACACTGATAGAAACACAATCACTACCCACTGCTGACCAATCCAGAATAGATATCTGGAATTATGCTAATAAGGTATGTAGGCACACCATCATTTGTATTTTATCTAATGATCTCTTTGATATCTACTGTATGTACAAGGAAGCAAACAAAATTTAGGAATCTATGATTCTCAAATACACTGTAGAAGATGCCAGCAAATAGAAGTTTGTCATTGGTCACTTTTACTGATGAGAAATGACAAATGACAAGGACATTAAAATCCAAATAAATGAATACCATAAACTGTTAGAGGATCTGCGTGGTGAGAAGATCAATCTACCCGATGAGTTTGTTGCAGAGTCTTGATCAAGAAGCTACCTGAAAGCTGAAAAGACTAAAGGCAATAACTCAAACATAAACATAAACAGTTGCTGCTCTCAGATTTGATTAAACATATTATCATCAAGGATACCAACAGAAAGGAGACCAAAACGATGAGTGTTAAAGAAATGATGTCAAATGCTAATATGGTGCAAGGTATATCTAGTTGTAAGAACAAAAATAAAAACAAGAAAATTAATTACAAGCCTAGAGAATCTAACCCTGCCTTTAAGAAAAAAGGTAACTACTTTGTGTGTGAAAAACAGGCACATCATGCAGGCCAATGCAGAAGGAGACTAAGAAATGACAATCTTCCTAAGCCAAGTACAAACTTAGTTGAAGGAGATGATATTATTGTTGCGGTCATTTTTGAGATTATTCTGATTGCCAATGTGAAGGAATTGGTGGTGGACTCTAGGGCTACCAAGCATATTTGTGCAAACAAAAATGATTTTACGTCCTATACTCCAGTCAAAGATGGAGATGAACATATTTATCTTAGTGATTCTAGCACCATTAGTGTTCTTGAAAAAGGAAAGATTCTTCTCAAACTCACATCTGGAAAAACATTGGCACTAAATGATGTCCTACATATGCCTAACATTAGAGCTAATTTAATTTCTGTAGCTCTGTTAAGAAGAGCTGGGGTTAAAGTGTTATTTGAGTCTGACAAGATCATAATGACAAAGAACAATAATTTTGCATGGAAAGGCTATTGTAATCAAGGACTCTTTTTACTGAATGTTGCTAATGAAAAAAGTGAATCTTCTGCTTACTTGATTGACTCTGTTGAAATATGGCATGCTAGACTAGGACATGTTAGTGCTTTGTATATTAAGAAAATGCTTGAAACTAATTTAATTTGTGTTTTTAATAACATAAACATGAATAAGTGCAAAATATGTATTGAATCAAAGTTAACTATAAAACCTTTTCATAGTAGACATAGAGAAACAGAGTTGCTAAGTCTTATTCATACGAACCCAGGAGACTTAAAGCAAACTATGACTAGAGGAAGTAAAAAGTATTATGTGACATTTATAGATGACTTTTCTAGTTACATTAAGGTATATCTTCCTAGGAGTAAAGATGAAGCCTTTGATTCTTTCCTAGTTTATAAAGTCAAAGTTAAAAATTAGTTAAATAGAAGAATCAAAAAAGATTAGATCAAACAGAGGAGGTGAATACATAATCTTTAATGATTATTGTGAGAAGGAAGGAATAATTTATGAGGTTACTCTTCCCTGTTCACCTAAGTCTAATTGGGTAGCAGAAAGGAAAAATAGAACTTTAAAAGAAATGATGAATGACATGCTAATTTTTTGTACTAGTATGAATATAATATATAAGACAAAAGATTTTCGCGCATCAATTTTTGATTGGGTGAAGCAAGTGTGATTTTGGGAGTTAAAATCATAAGGAAAAGTGATAATATCATACTATCACAGGAACACTATGTTCAAAAATTACTCAAAAGTTTGATCATTTTGATGACAAACTAGTGTTATCTCCTTATGATTCTAACACCCAGTTGAGGAAAAACTTAGGTAAGCTTGTTGCTCAATTAGAATATGCACAAATCATTGGGAGTCTGTTGCATCTAATGAACTTTACCTATTCTGACATAGCATATGCTATGTGTAGATTGAGTAGGTATACACATAATCCCAATGAAGACCATTGGGGTACTCTTGTGAAACTCATGAGATATTTGAGGGGTATCATGAGTTATGGTATCGAGTATAGTAGATTTCTTGCTATATAAGAAGGATACAGTGATACTAACTAGATCTCATATTCAAATGAGACAAAATCTACTAGTGGATTTATATTCATCATTGGTGGTAGAGTAGTATCATGAAGATCAGCTAAGCAAACTCTTATAGCTAGATCCATCATAAAGTCAGAGTTTATAGCTCTAGAGTTGGCTGGTAGTGAGGCTGAGTGGTTGAGAAACATCTTGGCGTGCATACCTTTAGATATGAAACCAACACCGTCTGTGTCTTTGCATTGTACTTGCCGAGCAACAATAGCCATTACAAAAAAATAAAATTTATAATGGTAAAAGTAGACACATCCGTTTGAGACACGATGTGGTTAAGCAATTGCTAAAGGATGATATTATACCAATTGATTATGTAAGGTCAAAAGTGAACCTAGCCGATCCTTTGACTAAACCTTTGGGTAGAATTGTAATTAATAAGACATCGAGGGGAATTAGACTTAAGCCAATAAAAAATTAATAGTGGTGGGAACCCAACCTTTATGATTGAAGATTCCACAAAGAAGGCTCATATGAATAATAACAAGTCATCTGTTAATTCTACTAGTTCTATTTTCTCAGTCTATTTTCTATGGTATTAAATATGAAAGTTCTAGAATGCATTGATTTATAAGTTAGGCGTAATCTCTTTATGATCTTCATAGCCTTACACTATGGGTGGTGTATTCATTACAGATACATTTGATGAAGTTACCTATATGAGTGTAGAGTGGGGCTACTCCTATGAGATAGTGCCAAAATCTCTAGAGCACTCATGAATTCCAGGCATACGCACGGTCGAAATAATGCACACAATGGCGTTAATAGCAGAAATATAAGGGGTGAGGTGTGACCGTTAATGTCACTATCTTACGACTAAGAGTATGTTGGTTCATAGAAGCTATATGCTTCACTGACTACTCTGTGAGTTAAGTTTTAACGGTCTAGATCTGATTTATAGTCTAAAAAGAGACATTGGATTAATGCATCTACACCCATATACGTAACCCAAAAGTTTTTTTGAAATATGTGGGGGATTGTTATAAAAATAGCCTTTCAAAAGCTTTGTATTTCAAAAGAGAATACTAAGTCCCACATTGCTTAGAACAAGGGGGGAAAAAGCCTTTATATAGTAACTTGTGTTAGTTGGCTAATAAAAGGCTAAGGGATTTGGTGGGATTGCGCGCTCACAATCCCAAGCCAATGCAGTGCAAATCATCCAATTTGCCCCTATATGCGTGCGATAAATTGGACTGACTTAGTTTTTTCTCTGCAGAAATAATATTTTTTGTTATTTAATTTTAGCTTACCTTAACAGAGACAAATTTAGTTGTTACATAATTAACTTGGTCAAATATTAAAAAATTAAAGGCTAACAGTTTTAATTATTTTTGTTTTAAATATTTGTAAATATTTCAAAACTGCCCATTAATTTTCGAAACAATATTTTAATTTTAATTAAAATTTGTGTCTGACTCATTATGATTTAGCAGCTATAAAAGGAAATCTCCTCCCCCTCATTTTACACACTAATATAAAAAAATAATTTTGTAGTTCTCTCTTCTCTTCTCTTTCTCTCACACTTTTCGGGTTACATTTTTATGTTGTTCTATGGCCTAAGAATTTTCTCAGAAGAATTTAATTTGTTTAATCATAGAGGGAGTTCTGTAGACGTAGATTTTTAGCTGTAGTCGCAGAATAGTTTCCTTAAAGACAGTGTCTACTATAAAGACACAACTCATATTATCACTATCCAGGTTTCTAGATTTTACAATAGTTTTCTGTCTCTTGTTCGCTATCACAAAGACGAAGGTAGAAAGGGAGGTGATTCAAAGAGAGAGAGAGATAGAGCTCAGGAGTGAAAGAATGACAAAGAAGATGGAAGAAAGAGCTCAGAAGTGAGAGGCTAAACAAAAGGAAAAACGAGAGAGAAGCTCGACTACTCGAGTTCAAGAAAGAGAGAAGTAGAGAGGATGAGATAGTGATAGAGAACTCATGAGAGAGGCTGTACGAAGGGGAAAGAGAAGTAGTGCAATAATTCTGCGCTACTCTTCGCAATATAATTTGAAGAATATAGTATGTATATTGTAGCTCATATTCAACATTCAGCTTATGTATTTTACAATTGGAAAGAAGCAATTATTTCTTACTATTGTGGGAATCGATATTCGGCAATATTCTTGCAGTGTTATACCATTCTTTTATCTCAATAACACCATCTCACAACCTTCAACTATCATAAGGCTTTGTTTTCATCTTCAAATACTTGCAACAATAATATTGAATTCTAAATTACTATAAAATGTCCAATAATTCAGAGACAAGGCTGTTTCATTATGAAAACAAGAGTGCAATTACAACAATGACAAAAAATTTTAAAACCCATATCCCCTAATGTTATGGTGTGAACATAAGAATCATGTTTCTTAACTAGTTGTTTGTTTAAACCAAATGATCTAGATCAAAAGAAAAAAATACTTCATTAGGTTTTTTTATTTTTAATTTTTTTCTTTGATCTAGACTATCTGATCAGAAATATACGGTCCAAATTTCAGGAGTATGACTCTCATGTTTGCACTAAAACATGAAGGGATCCAGGTTTTAGAAATTTATGATGTATATTTTGAAAGAAATAGAAACTCATTTTCAAAAAATAAGCTTAGTATCCTATTAAAACAATTAAATATATAAATTGATCTCTAAAAATATTTTATTGTCATATATTTAATCTCTAAAAATTAAGTATTGAATGAGTTAGTTGATTGGCACAAATCACTTTTTTTATATAGGAATAAATTATATTTTTGTTTGAGATAATAGCTTAATAATAATATATAATGAGTTTATATCGCTTAAAAATTAATTTATGGTTCAAAACTTAAAGGGTCAAAAATTGAGCTCCAAATAGTTGGCAATATGTTAGGCTTGACATTTAGGCTATTCAAAAGTTAGTTTGGACTCCCAAACATAATTATGGACATAGATATGAAATTTTGAAATGACACAACATTATATGCCACAAGCATTGACTAGTCCTCCTTCATTCAATTCATCAATCTCTGCCAAAGAAGATTAAAGGAGAAGAAAGTGTGAAAAAAAAAAAGGGATGGGAAAAAAGGCTTGGACTCTGATGAAAAACGAAGGAGAAAAAAAATAAATTTTTAAGAAGAATAGGAAAAAATATATTTTGTTTAATTAAAACATACTTTATTAGATAAGAGTTTTTTTTTAATGTAATAAAGCTACTTAAGCTTTAGATCATTTTGAAGTAAATTCTTAAATTTTTAATCATGACAATTAGATCCTTGAATTTTTAACTTTTAAGATTTGTCCAAATCGTTTTTAATAATGTTTTTCTTGTCTCATCAAATCCTTCTATATACATCAAAATATGATGGTTGGGGAGTTAGAGGCTGACAAAGATTTGAAAATATGAAAAATTTAACATGACAAGAGAGTCATTCTCTCAAGGAGAAATTGGATGGAGTCATTTTTTCTAATTAATGGTTGAAAGTTTAAGGACCTAGTTTCCAAAATTAAAAGTTATGGGTTTTATTTTTCAATTAAAAATGAAAGAAGAAATAGTTTGACCATCGGCAAGATGTAATATAATTTAAGTTGCTATAGTATATTGATTATCATTATGATGATTATGTATTACAAAATTGACAATTAAAGTAATTTAATTTGTAAATAAACCTAGAGAGAGTGAATATGTGTACAAAAGGAAAGATACCATTTAAAAATCTTTTTCTTCAAAAATTCTTTTTGCAACAGTGATTAGTGTACTAGAAATAATATTAGTGAATTAATACTTTTGAACAACAGTAAAAAATATAAATTTTGATGCAATAAAAAATACAATTAATGCACTTATAACTAATCAAATGTAAGAGATAAAATCCAATGAGGTCATAGGAGAGAGAATCAAAACACAAAGAAATTTATTTTGGTTTGGCTCTTGTCCAATCTGGATTTGGTGCTTGTCCCTGGATCCACTTTCACTCTTGTCCTATGTCTATACCCTTGAAATTTCAAGAGATTTTTTTCACTACCTCAGAAATTACAAGAGCAGTTTTCTCAAACTCACTCCAAATCTAGGGTTTTGCAAGCTCATCCTACAATGTGAAAGTTTTCAAAGTTTACTTAAAACTCAAGGTTTTATCAAGCTCACCCCTAATTCACTTTTCATCCCAAAAAAAAGATTCTTACAAAGAAGTGAATATTAAAAACTTGTTAACGATTTGACAAGTACACCAGTTGTACAAGTAATATAGTGAAAATGAAGTAGGAATGTCGATTCCACAAGGACTAACTCACTAATTACTCGAAAAATTCAATTGCGTTAGTTAGACAATTCAAATTGGATTGAATGTAGCTCTTTGAAAAGAACTAAAAAGAAACTTAAACGAAAGTTTTGAAAATAACTTTGGAAATAGAAAACAAGCTAAACGATGGAAGTTAATTCAATTAAAAGTCTAGAGTTGCTAATCCCCTTTTTTCATCCTAGAAATTGTTCAACTCTCTCTTACACTTGTGGTTCTAATCAATTAACCATGTTAATCTTAGGTTATCTTATTGCTTAAAATAATTCTCTCAAATCTAGATTAAGCTACTCAACACCTACGTAATTCCTTGTGTGGGTTAAGCCTAATACAACCAATCTAACTTTGATTAAATAAGATTGACTAATATCCCTATTAATTAATAAGAGAAATCCCTTAGGTTAACGTCACGCACTCGTTCTTATCAATCAGAGTTCTACTCTCACCTCCCTTTGTCAAGATCGATAAAAGCAACAAACAAAATATAAAATGATCAAGTTCATAGCAAGTTCAACATAGATGAATGAAAAAACATATATTAATTCAAGAGAATTCATAAATAAAGAGAGAAACACAATTCCTAATATGAAATTAGGTTCATAGCAATCCTAGAACAAGAAAATTAGCTACTCATGACAGTAAAATTACAGAAAATAGCGAAAGATAGAGAAAACTCCATTAATCTGATGTTGGGTTGATAGAAATCGGGATTGGAGAGCTTCAGAATAGGATTCCTCTTCTTCCTTCAGCAACTTCGGCTTCCTCTGGTTCTTCTCGTGCTTAGAATGACCTAAAACTCTTGACTTTTCGCTCTTTAAATTAGAATCAGACAGCTATAGAATCTGACCACCATTATAACTGCAAACTCTCACCGCTATAGCAGTGAAAGGCAGAATTTTGAGCTTTATCAGCATAAAAGTGTAGTGGCCACTGCTATAGCAGCACAGGACCACCGCTATAATAGTGAAAGGCAGAGTATAGAGGCATCAGGTCATCAAATCTAGTGGCCATAGCTATAGCAGCACAGATCCACCACTATAGCGGTGGAAGGCAGAGAATTCTCCAATGTCTTTAGAATTACAGCTCCGAGAGGTCTATCTACTTGCACAAACTTCTCACCAACTCAACTTGCACAGAAAACAATAAATCATTCAATTCCAGTAGTATTGAATCGTGAAATCACTCAATAAACAAAGACTCCAAGGAAAAATCCTAAACTCATCTAAACTACTTAAACATAGGTTAAGAAATACACATATTGGCGAAAAGGACATCAAAAAAGAGGGAAGAAAGCACTTACATGGTACTAAATTGAGAACTCAACAATTTCACTCTTACACACTTATCTTTCAAACTCACTCTTTCTTTTACTCTCAAATAGTAAGATTGAACCAGAAGCTCAAAAAAGAAAGAGAAGAGTAAGATGAAGTAGAATAGTCTTTTTGGTTGCTTTTTTTAATGTACATTTTCTTCTTTTTTCTTCAACTCTTCAAATTCTTTACTTTTATACTCTCTAATTTTGCTAGTTGTTGGACTCATTTTATCAATACTGAAGACATCTTTGCTTCCAAGAATGTGGTCCAAGGATTTTTTTTTTTTTTTAAAAGCCTTATGATGCCCTTTTCAAATGCTAGCTTCAAGATGGTCATTTTCTTCTATTCTTCTTGTAATTTGTTGGCAAGTATCATTGTGTTCCTTTTTATTCCCTTTGACTTTTGTGTATCACCTTACACATTTGTTTCTCAAAGGACAACAAGCATTAGAGGACAAATAGGCATTATATATATAAGACTTTTTATATGAAGAAGACTTTTTCCATTTTCAATCACAATCTATTTTCTATTTTTTTTTCCTTACACATATTGCATCATATTAAATCAATGATATCTCAATAACTAGCAAAGGCAAAATAGGTTAATTTTCAGCATAAAAGCATGGTTATTCATATGAAATTTTTTGATGAATGAATGCAAGACAAAACATAACACATTTTCTCTAACTAAGTACATAATTTTTTCTCAACATAATTTGACAAACTATCCAACTGCAATTTAGAACTAGTAAGAGGGTTGTAAAACAAGATGATGGCCATTTAACACAATGAAAGAGAGGTCATAAGCTTTTGTGCACATTTTTCATAGAAGACAAACTTCCTAACTGAAAATGCAAAAACCATGGAAGATAAACTCCAAAGCTATACCATGAGAGCAAGTGTCAAGCTCCAAGCCAAATCATTACATAGCCATAATCAAATTTAAGCCAAGAATATTCATGCAATTTTGCAACATCACATAATATAGAATAATTCAAGAAAACATATAAACAAAATTTTTATGAAATTAGCCAGTTACCTTTCTTTATTTTCCTTGTTTCTTCTCTTGAACCTTTTTTTCCCAAATTTTCTATAGCTTTCTCTCTCTAGGGCTCTTCTTTCTCTCTTTAGAATTTCAAAGGAGTTGAAATAAATTTCTAGATGAAAAAGATGAATCTAAAGGAGGATATAAGATTAAAGAGGTTTACCTCTTAGAGTTTCTCCCATTTTTCCTTCACACTACTAAAAAAGAAAAAAAAAATCAGTGATTGATTGAAATTCGTCACTAATTCTATCAAATCCACCACTAATTTTTTAACCCTCTGAAAATTAGTGATGAATTAAAAATCCATTACTAAAATATGTTACTAAATAGTGATAGATTTCAATATATCATTAAATTTTATCACAAAATGTGAGATTTAATGGTGGATTTGGTCCGTTAATAATTTTCTAATTTTGTAACAAATTTATGACAAACAATTCCATCACGAATCTATGATGGAACTAAACCACTAAAGTTGTCAAAGTAACATTATTATTATTATTATTATTATTATTATATGTAACAAAAATTGAGGATTTCAATTGGATTAGTAGCAAAGAGCATTGACAATATTAATAAGCGCTCACTTGCTTATCTGCCGACAACACCCAAAATTAGTGACAAAAAATCCATCACTAAAAAGTTTTTTTGATCACTAATTTGTGATAGAATTTCTGTCACTAATTAGTGTCAAAAAATTCTATCACGAATCTATTACAAATTAGTGATGGAAGCAAATCTGTCACACAAATTTACTGAAGTTGTTTTTAGTGACAAATTTTTCTATCACTAATTCTAATTTTTATAGTAGTGTCACTTTCTTCTTATTTTTCCTCTCTTCTTCTTCATGTGTTCTCCTTTCTATACCTCTCTTTAATAATAGGTTTTCAAAAAGGATTCATCCTTAAATGTTAACTAGATTCATATTAATATTTGAAAGCAACCCAAGTGACATATGAAGAAACGATCATACACTTTACATCATTCATTTTCTTAACAAAAGAAACATACTTTTAAATGTAACATTTGTCACTAATAATCCATTCAGCCAATTTGAGAAAAACAACCAAACATGCTCTTAATCCAAGTATCAAACATTCATGAAACTAAAACTCAAATCAAAGAAAATCATTCATCATCATAAGTTCCACCATAGTCCAAATCCAATTATAGGAGTTAAATAAAAAATAATAATCTTATGATAATATCAAACCAATCCTAATTAACATACAATTATTAAGAATAATTTAATTAATCAAAATGTCCTTCTATCAAATTCCACATACTATTGATCGCAGAAATCAATTGAAAATAATTGTCCACTCAAGCAATAAAGTTAATGTCCAAATAATGAAAATAATTTTAATGAATCAATTGTCTGGTCTGATGTTAAATAATGTCCTGAAAATTACCCTTAAGAATCCTAACGATTACAGAGCATCCTAGGAAACATAGAATAACTGAACGTACCTGGCAACAGGAGGGTCCCACACAAACCCTACTACTCCTCAAGCGGAGGTTCATCGACTACTAGATTTGTAAAGAAAAGTAGCAAACAACGTGAGTTATGAAACTCAGTGAATGGTATAACTTAGCCGTAACTGTAACAAAGTCCAAACATATCAAATATCACAAGAATGCCCGTCGAGCTAAAATTCAACACAAACTATAAGTAAAAACGTACTATCTCAATCAACATCCAACTAGTGACACTCACTAAAGGTAAGGTGCCATCAAGAGTCACACTCACCTGTCCACCTTCATTACCTTTACCCTAAAGCAAGAACACCCCACCGGTCTAGGCGCCATTAGGAGCCAAGCTCACCCTGCCACCCTCCTTGATCTCACCATAAGGATCGTCTCTTCTACTCACCGATCAAAGTGCCATCGGAAGCTAAGCACACTCGGCCACCTTCATTGATCTCACCGTGAGAGGGAAGTGTCACTAATACCAACCAAGCAGTAATAACAACAATACATGCTATTACAAATATCCAACATCATGTTAACACAAAAATATTTACAATTCCCATGGTTTTAGACATAAATTAAATTTAAATTATACTTCACCATTTTATTTCATCAAACACCAAACACCATAGTGACAACTGAATCACCAATTAATTTGCATAAGCCATTTAATCCATTGAACCCCTTTTCCAACATAGGCCACACCTATTTATTAAACAACATCTCAATTGATAACAATATCCCACCGAGAGTTTAACATTAAAATCTTACATTTATTCGAAAGAACTTCCCTATGTCAAACTCTGTGATATCTGACACTAAAACTAAGTTAAGATTGGGTCGAACCACTTACCTAGATTCCAACGACGTCTTCGTCATCACGCGAGCGTTAGTCCAGATATGTGAATATGATTACATGACTACAATTTGATGTTTTTGAAATAAGAGGGTAACATTAATATTATGTTTTGATTTTTAATTTTATAAATTTCAAAACTAAAAACTAGCCTACACATTTTAAAAGAATTTTATGAACAGACCTTATTTCCAAATTCCTCTTCTCAGAGTGTTCTTGGAGTTCACGTTAATGGAGGCTCTTTGTGTCTATGAGTGAATACGCCTCAGTGTTATTGTGTTTAGGAAGAGAGAGACAACATAGAACCTTGGTTTGGCGTGAATGGGTAGCTATGGTTTTCTTTGCTTAGGATGGCTACTGTTTGTTAGTGTAGACTAGGGTTCTTGGTGTTTAGGTTAGCATCTAGAGTGAGAGAGAGTGAAGGGGCGGTGATTAGGTATGTGTATTTACTTAGAGCGATATGTGTGCTTCCTAAAAGTATCTACAGGGGTGAACCTTACTTGTGTTATTATTGTGAGTCTCACAGTGCCACATTAGCTTAAGCAATTCTCTACCACTTTAAACAACTCTTTACTCTAGTGGTAAATTTCTTAATAACTTACAAATAGATCTCACAATGAACTCTCCACTACTTTAGCATTTATTAATCTCTACTAACATTTATTGTAAGTTCATTATTTTATTATTACTTTTTGTATAATAACCGGTTCTTATATAAGAATCGTTTTTATGTGTGGTAGCCAACGTAGCGAACTAAAATAGTGAATCGAAATAAAAATTAGTTCTTAAATTTAATAACCCCTTAAAAACTATCATTATAGATGCTCTAATATGTTTAATATGCGAGTTGCACTCCTAGGGTTTCTCCAAGGGTGGTGTGAATTAGGGTTCAAGGGAGAGAGAGAGTGATGGTCATGTAAGAGAGAGAGCGATGGTCATGTATCTCTCTAGGTCTTGATTCTCAGAATTAATTTGATTTGAATCACTTTAGAATTATACAATCTTCTAATATTATATTGTTATTCATGCCTATTTCTTTCCTAATGTGCATATTTAATTACTTGATTTGTTTTTTTTCTAAAACTTCAGTTAATCTTCCTCTATCTCTTTAAATTGGATTATCTCTTATCTCATCTCAATACAATCTTATTCAATTAATTATAATTGTTTTCTTTTCAAATTGCTTCACACGCCTAAAATGTAGGGATCTCTTATTTTCTTTTAATGATAATCCTTTATGATTATCCAAACCACATGCCTATCATCTTTAATTTTGAAATCAATTTACTTTATCTTTAACTTTCTTATATTCTCTAAAATTCATCATATCTTAGTTAATCTAATTGTTTTTTAATTAAATAAATTCCACCATAAGATATTTTATCTTGCACGCCTAATATCTTTGGCTAAGTTACTTTTATTTTATTTTATTTATTTATTAATCAATTCAGTTATTATCCTTTGGTTATGATTATATTGTCTAATATTTGTTTTATTTAATTCCTAAGAGGTTCTTTTCTTTAATTTAACTGTATTTTTTTCTCTTAAATCTTGCATATTTAATTCCTCTAGAACCTCACATTTACTTTATTGTAATCATTCTAGTCCACACACCCCTAATTTGGTGTATTTTAGTTAAATCCCTAGCCAAACTTTTAATTTTTATTTTAGTCCCTCATTAGCCCGAATCACAATTTCACATATCAAACAACCATATCAAGTAGCATATATTATTCCACACAATTTCATGCATAATGAATGTGTAATGCATGCTTTTCACTTGCACACACAAACAAAAATCCATAGAAAAATAGAAAACTTAACAAACATAACAAGTTCTAACCATGAGTATTACATTCCTAGTAATCCAAAAACCCTCTTGAGGATCCCCATGGGTAATACTGGCAAAATAGGGCATAGGCTAGTGAGCTCAGCCTAACCGACATTTAGGGCAGGACTTGGGCTTTTAAAATTAAGTCTGTTTAAGAATAGAAGCCTACTGTCTTAGACTAAAAAGGCGAAGTCTGCATGGCAGCTTATTTTTTTAAAAATTTAAAAATTAATTTATTTTTAAATATGACCTTATTTATTTTATCCTATTTTATATTTCATAACATAATATTTAATATATATAGTAATCTTAGGTATGATAAATTTTGTAATTTTGAAATGAATATAGAAATTTTAAATTTACATCAAATAATATTATAATAATGTTGTTAGTAAAATTAAAACATGTTATAACAATGTTAAAAGTGGTTAAGTTAATAAAATTATATTTTTTTAAAAAATATATTACGTTTTAAACTCATATTCTATTCAAATAATGAGGTCATTCTTAAGTTTTATACATATTAGTAGAAGGGAAAAATGTTATGTATATGTATACACACACTTATAGAATCAAGTAATGTGTATATACATATTATACACACTTTCAAAACAATTAAAGCAATGGTGAAGCACTCCGGGTAGTGTTATTTTCATGCACTAAGGTCCGGGTAGTGCTATTTTCATGCACTAAGGTTGCAATATTAAAGATGTAATATAATTGACTGGATAAGAAGCTTTTTCATAAAATCTTCTCATTTTAATTTCTATTTTTTAAAAAAAGAAATAGTATTATAAAATTAATTATATTATAAATTTATAATAACACAATTGATTTACAAAATTATTCTAATAAATTAATGTTATTAATAATTTATAAACTGCTAAAAGAAATATATTTTACAATTATTAATCGCTAATGTAATTGTGTACTAATGTGTATAAACTATAAAAAAAAACATTTCATTACCTGTCTTTTTGTTAGAAAAAAGAAAAAAGGGCCAGAAGCGAAAAAACAAGTAATAAATTGACTTTAAAAAAACTTTATATATATATATATATTTCTAATATTTTTGTTTAATACTTTATATAATGTATTTTTTATTTTTTAAATTAATGATTGTGAAAAGTATACAAGTTTTTATACAAAAAAAATCAATAATTAACAAATCAAATATTTTATTAAAAAAAGGGTGGCACTCATGCTATACAAATAAGTATAGATTTAAAAAATTGACCTATTTACTAAATGAGTAAGGGCCAAGTCGGTTTGTTTAACATTATTATCATATGTATTTAAAATTTCGTGCCCATAAATATTTTTTTTACAAGGACAAAGATAGGAGAAAAAATTTCCACAAAAGCAATTCAAAGAACTCTCTACTTTATATTGTTTCCATCCTTCAAAGACATTTAAATAATTTTACCAAGTTTATTAAAATACTATTAGAAAACATACATACTAAATTTACTAAAAATGTTTTTAGAACACACCTAAACACACACACACATACATGGGATATTTTAATATTTTTTAGCTTAAATACTATTTGTCTTTAAAGTAAATAATATGTTAACCTTTTTAGTTAAATTTAAAATTTAACGAATATTTTTTTAAGAAAAATATTAAAATTTATCCCTTTAGGGGTATTTCCATTACTGATTTACTTCCCAATACCTAGCGTCCATCATCTTCTCTGATTCTCACCTGGTCTCTCAGCCTCAGGTCTCCGTCTCACTGTCGTCCGTCGCATACTCTCAACCTCTTTGGCCGTCTCTCCACTTTCGCCCCAATCACCGCCCATAATCTCCCTCAGCAGCTCTGCCTCACCATCTCTCTCCGTCTCTCAGCCCCTCTGGCCCTCTCTCGACTTGAGTCTCGCCGACGCCAGTCACCGCCCATCATCTCCCGAAGTCCCTCTACTGCTCGAGTCTCTCCAGCGGCTAGTCACTCTTTGTCTCTCGGCCCTCTCTCGCCGTCGTCCCCTTCGTCTCTCGCAGGCGGTAAACTTGTTCATTTTCTTGCTTGTTCTTTAATTTGTATTCTTGTTTTGTGTTTTTGTTGTTTCTGATTTCGATCTGACTTCAGATACATATGGATTTTTTTCCTTGACTGATTTTCTTGCTGACTGACCAGGAGAAGACAACCTTGCTTGAGAGATATACTGTGAAAGAAACTCAGGTCAGTATGTCAAAACTTGATTAGTTGGAGTCTGACTTGTTCGGTTTGCTAAGTTCTTATTTCTGAGTAAAATGTAGTTGTTATATGCTCCAAAGTTCAAAGTATAAGGGATCATTCTGATGTGTAGATTGGTATTTAAAAAATTTCCGAGTAAAATCTGGTTCTTATTTCTGTCGCTGATCCTCTTTTCTCCTATGTGGTGCCACTGCATTTATTTGCTGTTAGTTTTGATATCTAATGCTTATAAGTTTAACAGAATTTCTAGCTGGTGAAGGAAAAGTATTGCTTCTTTCCAGTTGTAAAATACATTAGTATAGTAATTCTCCGTTTTCTCGCTTATTTATTCATAAAATTTTAGTAATAATATTATTTAAAAGATGTTGAATAGTTAAATGGATCAATCACAAGAATTGAGATGTCATGAGAATCTTGCCAACTATCATGGTTATTTAAGCTATTTAGAGTTAGGAATATGAACCTCCAACCCACGTGACTGATATTAATTCGAAAAGATTTAGTTTGCTTAATAGTCTTTAGAAGCATGGTTGTGCTGTACTAGTTAATTAAAAAAAAAAAAGAACTCAGAAGAAAAGCTAGTTTTTTATGCTCAAAATTGAATATATGAGAGAATGACGAAGGCAAAACCTACATGACCCCCTTCCCTTCAACCACCACTACTGGTAAAAAAAAAAAGGGATGGTTAAGTCTCTATTTATTATACATATTAAGGGGGTAACAGGAGGAGTGGGTGTGTAATATAAAACATGGTCTGGTTTGGTGTGTTGTGATTGCTTAATTTGTTTCATTGTGCTGTCAGAGAAGATATGTAACAGCTTTATGGATATAAATATGTGGTGAAAATCTGTTTCAGTTTTATAATTTTTTCTCTCTGCAAAAGAAACCCCTTATAAAACTATTTTCTATTCCCTCTATTTCATTTTCTTCTTTGACAGAGGAATACCTGCACCCCCTTATAAAACAAGTTTATATACTTCGTTTGATTTTTGTTTTGTAGGAAAGTTTCATATAAAGCTAAAATGGTGATGAAGCACATGATAGGTGGTGTGGCTGAAAATATTGAAGTGTTTGAAATTTGATCTTATGTTTGAAGTGTTTTAAAGATTTAAACTTGTTGTGGGACAATGTATTTGTATTTTTATTTTGTTTTCATAAACCTAAACTAAGTTGTTGATGTTTTGGAAAAGTTGAATGACCTGTTTAATCTTCAAATTTAGCCTCTTATGCTTAATATTATATGCTTTACATGCATTATTGATTTTTTTTCCTTTTTTCTGATATTTTTAATTTTTTTAAAATTTCGTGGGGACCGCGCATGGAGTCGCGGAATGGGGATGGGGGACAAATTTCCCGTGGCAGGCTGGCCCTGCCCCATTGTCATTCCTATTATCAAAATAAGGTTTTATTCTAACTATTGAAAATGACGTCGTTGCTCCCGCACCACCTGAAATTTAGACATGGTACACCATTTTTGCCCCCAAAAGAATGACACTAAAATTTGATAGCTCAGTGGTTGTAGGTGTATAAGCCAATGGTGCACTTCAACGTCCGACGCATATTAGCATCTACCCTCGTCCGAGCTATTTCTCCTCCTTCTTCCTCTTCTGCAACTGCTTTTCGCTCTCGCTTCGCTTTTGCCTTGCTTGCCACCAAACAAACCTTACTGATCCCGCACTCAATGAGCCTTCCGATTCGTTCCAAGACGTCTGGGGCGGGTTATTCTCCATTGAACGACCCGTCCCCCAATTGGAGCAATCGCCCTCCCAAGGAGACGATTCTTCTCGATGGCTGCGACTACGAGCACTGGCTCATTGTCATGGAGTTTCTTGATGATCCAAAACCCTCAGATGAGGAGTTGGTCAACACCTATGTCAAAACTCTAGCCCAGGTCGTTGGAAGGTAAAGAAACCTGTTTTGTTTATTCTAATGGGACTTCTCTTCTATATAGGGCTTCTCTTTTGATATGTATTTGTTTGGTTGCAGTGAGGAGGAGGCCAAAAAGAAGATATACTCTGTTTCTACTGCTACATATACTGGTTTTGGAGCCATGATTTCTGAAGAGCTTTCTTATAAAGTTAAAGGTAATAATTTGTGTGTTTAAAATCAAAGATTCAAGGGTTTATCTTTTCATCCTTTATTTTGGTTTCATTATCTACATACGTGCATTTCATTTCAGAAGCTATCTTTCTTCATATATTCAAACTTTGTTAGTTGGAGGGGTGACCTTTGTGTTCAAAAGGTGGATTGACAGCATGTTATTGGATAATTGGTGTTACTTATTATGGTTAATCGTTATGGAATTTGTTTGCCTTAATAGATTTACCTGGTGTTCTTTGGGTATTGCCGGATTCATATCTTGATGTTCCCAACAAAGATTATGGAGGTAAGTGGATGAGTGGGCATGAAATTAAGGAATTGGTTAATAATTAGATCCCCCCTCCCCCTTTTCCTCTCAGAAAAATAAATTGATGGTCTTGTTGATTACTTTTTGGTGGACTACAGGTGATTTATTTGTTGACGGGAAAGTAATCCCTAGGCCACAATATAGATATAGTGAAAGGCAACCAACTAGGAATAGGCCTCGACCACGATATGATAGGCGCCGGGAAACAATGCAGGTTGATAGGAGAGAGCCTGCTCATCTACAGAACTTTGCCCAAGGTCGGGGAGGACCAATGCAGCAATCAACTCCAGTGAATAGCCAAAACTCAGTTTCAGGTGGAGAAAACCAAGCAAATTTCGACAATGCTTGAGAAATTTTCACATATATAAACCAAGTTTTCTAGTTGAGAATGTTAAGGATTGAGTTCAATGGGCCTGTTCTTGCAGTACATTTAATGACAATATTTAGAATCAAGACAAAGAAAGAAATTGTGTTTTCTGCAGGTTGAGTCAAGTCCAAATGTGAATTAAGCTTTATCAGTTCTGTTTTGATATGCAATTCAGATAATTGACTATTATAATTAATAGGCATTAAAACAATAATGTGCATATTGACTATTGTTTCTGCATCGGAACATGCTTTGTAGTTCTTTCATTCATCTCTCTTTTCTGTTTTGCTCTGTGCCATTTCCATCCAAATGTGTCTTAGGCTTTTTGTAGAAACTTCAAAGTTTTGGGCATTAAGGGTAACATATTTCCTTTATCTACGTAAGATCACTACTTTGCTTTTTTTTTTTATTGCATTTGCCTCGGTTATTTTTCCAATCTTCTCACTCCTACCATAATAAAGCTTGGGATTGAACAGTGATTTGAATTTGCATTGAATAGGTGGCATTGTGAACTGGTACATTCTTCTATCATCAGTATTTTGTCCAGTTCTGGTATAAAGAGATCGCCATAATCTTTAGCTAGAAATCCTGGCTGTCAAAATGGGCTTGGCCCATGGGGCTGAGTGTCCCAATCTTGGGTATGGGGTGAGTTGAGCTATGTTTTCATCAGCCCATTTTAACAGTGGGCTTTTAGCCCGACTCATGACAGCCCTTGGGGCTTGATATGGCTAGGCCAGCCTGGTTCAATTGGCCTTTGTCCTCCCCTTTGGTATTGCACGAATGCACCATATGTCATTTAGCCAAGCTGGGCCAAATATATCCGTTGTGTGTGCTCAAGTCCAATTCTAAGCCTCTAATCCATTAGTCCATGAATACATGACCAATAGGTTCATTGACCCCAAAAAAAAAATAAATAAATAAAGGAAAAAAAAAAAGAAATTGAACTCCCAATTGACTCTACATAAAAAACATTATCCGTAATTCCCTTTTGACACCTTCTTAGTAGTTCTTTTCTCTTTCCTTTCTGTAGCTCCATCCCATCTTCTTGTCTAAAGTAGCTGCCATTGGCCACATGGACGAGTCAACAACAACCATTGGCAATGGCCATGCAAGCAGCACATACCAACATCCATTGACGACTGTGCAGGAAGCATGATAGGAACCTTATTAAGTTAAATTATATATTTCTCTTATTAGGTTAAAGGGTAAGTAAGTAATTTCTAGAGGGGTGAGTTTATTATAAATAAAGGAGAGGAAGACTCAGTGGGTAGGAAGGAGGAATATTTTGGAGGTTCGAATGGCTAATGTGGTTCCTCGGCTGGAAGGATTTGAAGCTTCAATGAGCGAACTTTGGGCAGATCATTTGGAGAAGCAGAAAATGATGATGGAGAATCTTCAGCTAGCACATCAAAGATTTCAACAATCTCTATTGAAGGAGATTAATATATTAGATAGAAGAAGAGTACACGATGAGTAGGGCAATGCCTTACTCGTTGATGGATCTTCATCGTCTTTGGAGAAGCGGGAGGTCTCAAGACAGAGGTTAGGAACAGGTACATTCCTTTAGACCGACGTCGAGGTGGCTTGCTCGTGATATTGAGTCCGAGATGGATGAAATTGCGCTACATCAAGAGCAACAACAGATTCAACGAGTCTCGACTAGCACTGCAACCCGTGTTCTGTTACCCGTGATGCGACTAGTGATGTCGTTGGCACGCGATATTGAGCTGGAGGTTGAAGGAGCTTTTGCTAATCATAGGAGGATAGTCGAAGGGATAGTCATAGTAGGACAATTGCATGGAAGAACAGTGGAGATTGAAATTGGACAAGACCACCAGCAATCCTCGACGGTGGTGATGGCATAGAGCTCGCTGGTGATAAGTTTTGAGGTGGTTCAAAGAGGAAGTTACGAAAAGACTTGGAAATGGGATTCGAATCTATAGAAGCCTTCAACTGCGAGGACTAAAATGAAGAAGCTCCAGAGTCTCCATACCAAGTTGTGGGGTTCTTTGCAACTGAGGACGTAAATGCAAGACCAGAAACGTTGTATGACTGTGGGAACGAAAGCGGAAGACAATGCTTATCAGGTTACACATGAGAAGTGGCCTTGGGAAAGGGGTCAAGTGAGTGGATTGGATTTCAATATGGGTTTGGATAGTGCAAGTGGACTAGGTTTTCATACTCCACTTTTGAGCCAAGCCCAATTTAAATGCCTACTATTACTATTGTGGCCGGAGGAGCGCTATGAATCTGTATATATGCGTCTTGAACTTCAAAAAGGATCTGAACCTCTTCTGGCAATAGACAATTTGCTAGAAAGAGTAGGAATAGGCTGATTGAAATTGATTGTAATTTTTTTTTTAAAAAAAATTCAGCCTTGAGGACAAGGCTGATTTTAAGTGGTGGGTATTGATAGGAACCTTATTAAGTAAATTATATATTTCTCTTATTAGGTTAAAGGGTAAGTAAGTAATTTCTAGAGGGGTGAGTTTATTATAAATAAAGGAGAGGAAGGCTCAGTAGGTAGGAAGGAGGAATATTTTGTCAGAATGCATTAGAGAGCATTTGCTCTGGAGTGTGGGCAGAACACCTTTGGCAAAGTATTCTGTAGGAGTTGAAGCTCTGGGGAGGAATTATATCTTGTAATCCTTCATTTTCCTTAGTATTACAATAATATTACAGTGTAGTTTTTCTGGGTTCTATCAAAGCACCAACACTGGCGACTTGTGAGCAATGTTCGCTATGGCCTAGTGGGGATTCGTGGGTTCCAAAATGCCAATGCAACCTTCTTTGGAGATTTGAGTTGTGTCAAGTGTAGTTGGTTTGCTTTAAGCTCCTATTTCTCTCACCCAACCATTTGGGGGTGTGGTAAGTTTCATGGTTGCTTAGGTGGGATTTTGGGTTTTGACCCTCTCCTCTTTGTAATTCTTCTATTATAATTCTTCAATAAAACTGTGTGTGAATGGATGAAAATTCAAATGTATTAAGTCAGATTTCACATATGTGTGTTTGTTTTCCTTTCATGTGATGTTGTTTTGTCAAGACATGCAAGTCATTAAACCTTGGATTCAAAGTGAATTTGCTTAATTTCTTCATGGATGTTTTACCCTTTGACTAATGGACGTCAAAGATTGCATTTCTTCTTTTTTGTTAATTTTAGAGTGTGCTCAAATTCCATAGCAACAGAGCACATTTGAAAGTGCTTTCGTTGTTTTGGTACTCCCATTATCCCTTAAGGACTCTATTGTTAGAGAAATGAGAAGAGATGATCTGGCTTTATGTTTATTGGGTTTCCCTTTTCCCTATGAAATTGAGTGCTCTTTTGAGCTTCTTTACACGTTAATTTTTTCTTTTGGTCAAAAGCTGTCTGTGTATAATGCCTTTTGCTGATTAAGCTAATTAACTATATAGTTGAGAGGAATAATGGGTTGCTTGTTAAGCTAATAATCTACAGTTCATGAACTTCACTTATTAGGTATCAGATATGCTCTTTTCTTTTGGAGTTATATGGATATCTTGTGTGTATCAGATATTTCAAATATTGGATAGTTTAATATACAAATAGTATTTTTCTTTGGAATTAGTTTGGATTCAGATATTGGGTGTTTCGGACACACACATATACGAATGGTGAAAAAACCAAAAACAAAGACACCTTATGTAATTGTTTCACTATTAGCTTATGCTATGAAGTGCAGATCAATGTGTCAAACTGGTCAGAGACCGGGAAAAAAAAAAGTTGTCAAAATGGTTAGTAGTTATTCCATGATATAAAGCATGTTCCAAGACTTGACATGATTATTTTGCAACATGGTTCATACATTAATAGGGAGCAACGGGAGTTGGGTTTAGTCGAAGGAATTAGTTCTTCACAAGTTGGCAAATTATGATTCAAATTTTTATTGAGAGAAGTGCTCACAGTCTAATGGTGCCTCGAGTGATAGTGAGATGTTGTGTTTAAGTAATTTTGATAGTTGAGTTAGTTTTGGGATTGTTTTTGTTTTGCTCTCATCATTGAAGTGTGTTGGATTGATTTGATTGTTTGGAGGTGGTTTGGGTATAAAAAGGTAAATTTTCTAAGTTTTTTAGGGCCTGCTATTGGGTTCCCCATTACTGCAGTGCAAGAATCCCTCACTGTAGCGGTCAGAGCTCTGAAAAATGAAGCTCTTGGGTATATCCTCGCTATAGGATATAATGCTCTTGGGATACTCTTGCTGTAGCGATAATGCTCACCACTATAGCAGCGAACACTTACCCTGACTTTAGAATGCCCGCAGGTAGTCCCATGCTGCAACGGTATGCTTCATCGCTGCAGTGACCAAAATTAAAAAAAAAAAATAGAGAAAACCCTAATTTTTGTCTGGCACTGAAACAGTTAGATCCACTGCTACAATGGTGCGAGTCAATATATAGCAGAATTGGGGTTTCTGTTTCATTTTCTTCCCAATTTTCACCCCTACCTGTTGGGAAAACCCAACACTGACCTCCTCCATTTTCGACCCTTCCTCACCTAAAATCCACCAAAAGTCTTCCACCAAACCTCTTCCCTCTTCATTTTCGTCCCTTCCATTAAGTCTCCTCCTCTTTTCAGCCTCCTCTTTGCGTTTTCATCTTCTTTTTGTGCAAAGGCTTGGAGATTTCTGTGGGAGAGGGTTTTTCGGAAGGTTCTTGGTGTTGGAAGAGTTCATCAAATTTTAGTGTTTGGTTGATATGTTAGAAAACATCTATATAGTTATTTGCCACCAGGTCATAGCTCAAGGTGATTTCAACGTATAAATTTTCAAGTAAGTGATATATTCAATTTCTACTAATGACATTCAAATTAATCAAAGAAGAAAAACTAGCATTGATTTTAACTAAACTTGATCATTCATTGGGTGTTGAACTTTATTCGACATAAAAAAAAAAAGAAAATAAATTGATTAAAGAGCTTGCAATTGATTCATCGTCAGATATTTTTTATTTTGGGTTGTTGGTTAGGTCTATATTTAACTGTGTTGAACTTGGAAAAATTACATGCTTCGTTGACATTGGTTGAGATAGAAGCTTCCTTGTTTACATCATTATTCAATTTTCAAAACTAGAAAGTTGCAACACAGTAATTTTCATATCCAGTCAAAGTTGCTCGATCAAAATTACTAAGCGTCTACGTAGCATGACCTGGCTGAAGCTTCTTGTTTTGTATTCATGGTTCATTTTAGGTTTAGGCTAAAGAATTTCGTGGAAAAGAAGAATGAGCACCTAAAATAATTAGGACTCTTGTTCAACCACCTTCTTGATGCAGAGTACGTGAGAACTCATTTTATAATCAATTTTCTTGCAGCTTCGTTTTCCTTACCTATATATATATATATATATATATATATATATATATATATATATATATATATATAGGATAAATAAATAAAACTAATTATAAGAATCGTTTTCAGCAAGATCTTTAACATACTTAAATATCAACTAACATAGTTAACCTATGTTCTGTAAATTAAGTTCATTTAATTTTTTTTCAATCGTTATTTAATATTATAATATTGTTAATTATGCACTCAACTAACTACTTCAACTAACCTAACTTGAAAGTTGCTTTTGAACGTACATATAATGACTAATTTTGACAATTCTGAAACCTGCAGGCTTTCAAATATCCAATGCTTTATAAAATAACCACAAAGAAAAAGGAGGAACAAAACAAACGAGTTTGCTCTTTTTATGACACCATTATAAAAATATTGAGTTGGGAATTAATGATTATGTCATATTGTAACCAATGGTTAAACTATATATTGATTAAATTAGCCAATTTTTTGAGGTTTTATTTTTTTTCTGACAGATAGCGTACGTTATCAAGAGCTTTCTAGAAAAATAATATGTTGAAGTGTCTATGTTATTCTTCTATTAATTTTTCATGGTTATGCCTCCTAATTTTGTATCCGGATCTGTTCTTACGCGGCTTCGTTAATTTTTTTTACTGTTTTTGTAACAAAAAAAGTCCTCTAAGATAGTAAATTTGATTTTTTTTTAAGTTTGACCTTTTCAACTTGCATAAATAACAACAACAACAACAATAACATAACTTATCTCACTAAGTGGAGTCGGCTACATAGATCGTACGACGCTATTAAACTGTATCAAAGGCCAACTCTTTAAATATCTCATTTACTAAAAGGTCTCGTTTAATAATTTCTCTAAGTGTCCTTTTTGGTGTTCCTCAACCTCTTTTCACAGGGCTCCAAACCATATGCTCAACTCTTCTAACTGGCGCTTCCAACTGTCTTCTTTGCACATGCCCAAACCATCTTAAACGGTTTTTAACCATTTTTTACTCAATAGGTGCCACCCCAACTCTACCTCGTATATGATCATTACGGATCCTATCTTTTCTTATATGACCACACATCCAACGCAACATCCTCATCTCCGTCACTCTAATTTTATGTTCTTGTTGTCCTTTCATTGCCCAACATTCACTCCCATATAAAATCGCTGGTCTTATAGCAGTACGATAAAACTTTCCTTTGAGTTTATCAGGTACTTTCCGATCACAAACAACCCGTGATGCCATTCTCCACTTCAACCACCCAGCTTGTATCCTATGTTCCACATCTCTAATAATTTCGCCGTTATCTTATATAATTGATCTCAAATATCTAAACTTTGACACTTGTGATACGACCTGATCACCAAGTTTAACCTTCATCTCGTTCTTAGCTTGTCGCTTGTTAAACTTACAATGCATTTTTCAACTTGCATAAATAAATAATATAAATTTTTTTGTATGAAAAAATTTAATGAAAAAGGTATGTTGGACAAAATTATGAGTTCAAAGAAACTGATTGCAAATCTTTAAAATTAAAGAAGTAAATTATACAATTTCTTAAATTAAAAGGGATTAAAAAGAAAAAAAATAAATCACACTATCTTAGGCTTTATGGTTTATTGTTTAAGGTTTAGGGTCATAATTTTTTTATTAAATTTTTTCATACAAAAAAATTATATTATTTGTACATGCATTTTTTGTCACAAAAATATTAAGAAAAAATTAGCAAAAACATCATAAGAGCCGCGTAGGAGGCTGCTCCTACGGACCTGTGTGTAGGAGCAAAGCTGAACCCCTTAATTTTTCCAATTATTTATTTTTTTTTTTCAGTATACTAAAGTAAAAAACAACATATTTTATCAAAATAGAGCTACAGTGTAAAACGAAGAGATTTTCCTTTTTAACATAATGCATTGACAAAAATAAGACAACTGCGAAGGTCCAAAAAACCATTTGCAGTAACAAAACATAATATGCTATGACATGTTGCGCATTACTAATCAAAATTTGATAAATTTTAAGTTCAATTCTTTTTAGGTCTATATTATCTAAAGATTTTTTATTGAATGTGTTATTAATTTCTAGAAATAGTATTACTAGGTATTAGGGCTTTTATTGTAATTTCATTTCTACCTTAAAAAGAATGAGGAAGTTGTAATTAATTTGTATACATAGATATAATATAGACCAATTAATTTAAATTTACAAGTTATTTATTTAAATTTATCTAAATATTTTTTTATATAAAAATATTTATACTAATAAAAAATTCTAATAAACTATAAGCTTTGTTATTTTAAAAAATCTAACTACTCCAAATTAGCTAACGTTTAAGAATGACTGCAAAAAAGTAAAAGTAATTAGAAATTATAGATGTGCACAAATATTAATGAGTGAATTGAATAATGATTCTGAATAATTTCAATGTGTACACAGGGATTCGCGTATTTGCTAGCGGGTTACTTTTGTTTTTTAAAGTGTTATTGAGTTGTATAAAGCAATTGATCAAACGGAACAATAATTAATTTTTAAGTGCGCAATAAAGTACGATAGAATCAATGACTACTCTACGTAAAGTAAAGGGATTGAAAGCAGTGCACACTAAAAATTGATATCCAGAAAGCATGTGAAAGAAAGAATTTTAAGAGATGAAATACACAATTAATAATAATAATAATAATAATAATAATAATAATAATAATAATAATAATAATAATAGTAATAACAACAATAATGATTGTCATACTTGAAATATGACTGGCCGTTATTTCTTAAAAAAATAGTATAAAATTAACTTTTGAAATTGAAAATTAATTTTATTTGGAGCTGTTATCAAAATTTTATTTATTAGAAAAAATTTTGGAAAAACTTTTAAATTTGACGGTCTGCATTTAGAGAGAAACTGAGTTCGGAAGTTGAACCTCATAGGAAAGGTGTTTGGCACCATATACATCTGATTTAAAAAGTATATAATCATTTTATATTCACATTAAATAATTACCCTTATCAATTACAAAAAAAAAGAAAAATAAATAAAGAAATGGACAAAAAAGATATATACAAGGTTGGACTCGGTTAGCCATCGCCTAGGGCCTACGTACCCAGCGGTTAGGATCAAAGTCCACATAATTCGTAAAAATTAGTTATGTGTTGATGTTTTAGAATAAAGAGATGTTTTTTGTTTTTTGCAAATTATTTTTAAAGAAATATTTTTGGATTTTTGGAATTTATTTTAAAAAGGAATATTTTTTGGGAGATCTTTCCCTACCGGTATTATTATACAATCACGTAATAAGTACTTTGAAAAAAAATATGTTTCGAATTCAATGAATTTATTTTGACAGAAGAACTTTTTCCCCACTTGCATTGTTATACAATCGCAATTGGATACTTTATATAGTTTTAAAATAATTGAAACTCAATGAATTTTCCTTTTTAAAATTTTTCTCACCAGTATTGTTATACAATCACATAGTGGGGTTTGCTCAAAAACATTTTGAAACTCAATCAATTTATTATTATTATTGTTTTTAAAAATCTTTTTTTACGAGCATTGTTATACAATCGCATAGTGTGAGAATTAAATAAGTGCCTAGAGACAAGGAATGATCAACTTTATGAGAGTCAATCATCCCAATTTATCGCCGGCAAATTAAAAGCGCACACAACAACACCACCAATGTAGACAATATTTGAAATCAAGTCCACTTTGTACCAAAGGTTTAAAAAATACCAACTTCAATAAATTTTGGCTTTTATTTCCCTTCCAAATTATATATATAATAGATACATATATATACATATATATATATATATATATATATATATATATATCTGGGTGTGTCAGGGTGTCTATATATATATATATATATATACAATGCACACAGATATATACCCACACACACACATATATATAGCATATATAACTTACACACAAAGGCTTACGCATATATCAAATTCAATTCTCATCCACTTTTAAGTACCTCTGCGGGTCTTTCTCTACGCACTGAATCGTGCTTTGTTTCTGTTCATCGTGACCCTCTCTTCCTCCCTCTGTTTCATTCCTCGTCGCTGGAGACCTTGTTTTGCAGTGTCACTCCTGATCCTCTATCTCTCGCCGTCTCTATCTCTTCCCTCTGAGTGTTTCGATTTCTCACTCAGACTATGCTCGCTACTTTGTGATTTTGACATGCTCTGTTCTTGCGTTCATCTTTGTTTTCTGTGTTGTCTCTTACTTGTTGTGTTCTCTTTATTTCTTCCCCCGACTCTATGCTTACGTCTCTCCCTACTGCTTAGTCTCCCCCTCTTACAATAAACTCCATGCCTATTTATACTATAGCAAACATGACTGGTTGCTCCAAATTCTTAGGGGTGGTGAGTTTCGTGGCTATCTTTATGGAGTTTGGAAAGTAGTTACACTATCCATGCTGTGCTCTCATGTACATCCTGATTCTCTCCTAATCTCTTTCTTTTTTTAATTAATTAATTAATTAATTAATTTAATGGGTTTATAATAAGAATTAAGATACCCCATATAAAACTACTTTTTATTTCTATTTTTATGGTACTTTTATTTTTATTTTTATTTTATTTTAAGGGACAAAATTAGATGTTCACAATGATAAACAAATAAATAAGTCAATAAATAAAAGATAGAGGGGGTCAGAAAATAAATTTAGGGGCAAAAGTAGAATTTAACTTATTGGACTATGGATTTAATTGCAAATAAAAGTTGAAAATGAGTGCTTTTCCATTATCTTAGCTAGAATAGGATTGGTGGCAAGTGAGGCATGTAACACGTGGATCACACTCCCTAATTAACTCAACTGTAAAGTAGAAACTAGAGAAGGAAATATAACACCAAATTTGGCATGTTAGCTCTGTAGGATTTGAAGAGCACTCTACTCTTCAAATTATGAGCTGCTCAACAAAAACAATCAATGGACACGATTGGCTAAAGATGGAAATATACAAGTGATTAGATCAACACGATCTAACTGCCCATATCGTATTGTGCCTTTAATGAAACGATGTGTTTAATTCGAGTTTTTTTTTTTGCACCCCCAAAAACTCCACACATGTCCCTTGGTTCCCGCCCGTCCACTAACACCCAGATCTGGTTGCCCTATGCTTGACCTAGATGGTTGTTTGACTTTATTTAAAAAAAAAAAATTAAATCCTATGTGCATCGTTCCCGACTTCACTTGTTCTCTCTCATCGGATGTTCCACGTCATTTGAAGCAATGTCGTCATCACCAGTCTGAAGAGGATCTTATCTTCCCTTGGTTTCTCCTGTCTGAAGATCGTCTTTCCCTGTTCTCGCACCATTGACGACTTTCGCCATAACCGAAACCTCTCCGACCCCTCTTCTCTTCTTTCGGCTTTCTCCAATGGCAAGGCTCAACTCGAGATAGCCAAATGGCAGGCTACTTCCTGTACTTGCTCTTGGCTCCTACTATCAGGAGCATTATGGAGATGAATCGCAGGTTCACAAACTAGACGTCAATTTTTTTTTTGTTGATCTCCTATTATCAGTTATGGGTTATGTAGACAAATCACATGTAGACAGATCACTCATTTAAATTTCATTTGAATCCAAATGAGATCTCATCACATGTTCTTTTGTTGACAATTGAGAGGGAAAATGAGGAAACATATTTGTCTTGTAAACTGACTTGTGGTCAATGGACATATTTTGTTGAGCAGAAGAAGCTAGCATCATATCTTCAACATATGTTAAGCAAGAGAATGATCTTCCAAAACAGATGGCAAAACTATTAGTTTTTTAATAAAATTCTTGTTCGAGGAAGAATTCTCATATTATCAACTAAGAAAATTCTATATTTATGTTCATAATAAAACTTCTGTACTTGTTGGTTATTATCAAAGAGACAATTTCTGTTCTTGTTACATATTATCAAAGAGATTATGGGCCCAATATGAAACAAAAAATTTTTAGAACAGCCATGAGTCAAGAACAGCAAGTTTAGCACAAGCAAATAAGCAAATGTCTTGAATTAAAGTTTGAGACTTAGAACCAACCAGATTCACCAATTGGAACAAATGTGAAGTTTGGTATTTTGAATTTCTAAATTTTTGACCATGAAAAGATTCATTTATTGTCAAGTTATTAGAACAACGTGAAGATAAAATACATCAAACAATTTATGAGATGTTAATGAGGTTCTTTTAACAATGTTTTAGCATATATGTCCTGTTACATGATGCAAAATTATTTGTTTTGTTCAAAATACATGTATCTTTACTAACTAACAAGTGTTATAAAACATTTATCTTCATAATATTTTTCTGTTGGAAACCATTTGGCATCTTAATCACAGGATACGTGAATTCACACCTTTTTTGTATATATTCTTTTTACAGGTCATTTGGCATCTTAATCAAATAATTTTAAATCTATAATTCCTATTCTAGTTTTTTTTTCTCTTCAATTATTGCTACAACATGAATCAGATTGAGGGGATATGGACTGTCAAAAACCAGAACAAGCATGATTTGTATAAATGTTTCCTCACAAAACAATATAAAGCAGCCTATTTTTCTTCCCATAATACATATAATATATATATATATAACTTAGAATATATATAAAACTTAGAATACATATATATAGGAACCTTTACGCTGATGAAGGAAGGAGGAAGCTCAAAGGACAACGACAGAGAAGAGTTGTTTTAACGACAAACGTTACCAATGCTGGAGAACAGTGAGAACGAATAAAAAAGCCAAGAATAGAGGTATTGACGGGGACGACGACTGGCAATGGTCGAGAATGGAAAATGCACAACTGAGAACGACACTCTAGTTTGGCTGACGAGAATGGTGGGAATGTGCTTGGAGACAAAAAAGAAAATGGTCAGTGTTTAGAGACCAAAGAAAATGGAGAGTAGGATAGCTGTCACTATGTGACTAGTAGGGGATTTAAATTTTTCATAAAAAGTCAAATGGACATATGGGTCGAGTATGGGGCAACTGGATCCTAGCGTTAGTGGGTGGGCGAGAACTAAGGGACACGTGTCGAGTTTCTGGGTGCAAAAAAAAAACTTAGATGAAACACACTATTTCATTAAAGGCATAAAATGATCTTGGTCGTTGGATCGTGTTGATCCAACGATCCATATATTTCCACCTTCAGCCAATCGCATCCATTGATTGTCTTCATCAGACAGCTCAAAATTTTAAGAGCAGAGTGCTCTTCAAATCCTGTAAAGCTGACATGCCAAATCTGAGAACACCCTGTTTGCTATAAAACTTCTTCTCGTAGAACCTTCTCTTCCCGTTTCGTGTAAGTGAGCTCGAGAGAAAGCTTTGAAATTGCTATGTTCTATTGGTTTGAAGCATGGATTTCTCTTCGATCAATATGTGTGCAACTCGAAAAGAGAAATTTTATCAAAATAATTTCTGGTTTTAGGTGTTTGGGTGGTAGCTCAATTTGACAAAAACGCATACCAGAATTTAGTCAAAATTTAGGATTTAGGGTTTAGGGTTAAAAAAAATTGTACAGAGGTTCGGTGCAAGATTAATAATATTGGATCTCAATTTGATTACATTATGAATTTGTTATGAATGTTAGGTCACATTTTTTCAACTGTGAGATTGTACCTTGTGTAATTTGACCACGTTTGAATACTCAAGGAGCCTCAAGGTGGCAATTTCTCTCTTAATGTGCAATTTCCAATTCACTTGTACGTTAGACAAATTGTATATGAAGGAAAAATGAAAATAGCAATGTGTTTGAATCGAGATTTATAAGGGTATGAAGAATCAAAGGTGTTGAATGTGTACAAATTTTGCAGAAAAACAAAAGGGTAGTCCAAATCCAAAGAGAGAAACCCAGGAGGTTTCAAGCGAAAATCTAAACCCCACGAAAGGAAGGATTACAAACTTGTCTCATTGAGCTCGAAACTTGGGTTTATACTTGAAACTTGTATTTATACCGCTCATTAAATTCCAACCACAAACAAATCAAGAACATTCACAGCTCATAAACTCTAGATTCTTCACAGTATAAAGCAAAACAACACAGAAATTAGATTTTGAGAGGAATAAAAAGAAATTAGAACTGACACAAACCTGATCGACTATATTGAGCCGAATTATCTTGCTCTTCTTGAGTATCTTAATCGCAAAGGATTGCTCGAATTTGACATATCTGGCTAATTTCGCTTTTCCAAAATTTCCCTGGCCGAGAGTCCTCCCCAGCTTGTATTTCCTGTAACATCCTTGGATTTCGAGTGTTATTATAGGAAATATATCAGTATAGACGTGGAAAAATGCATAAAATTTTTTTTGTTTGCTTAAGAGGAAAATCGATATATGTAATCCATTATTGCATATAAATATGCATGAATATGGTGTCTAGAATAATGAAAATTATCTGTTGGATATGCATGATGAGTTAGAGAAATTTGATTACAGTCGAATAATTAAGGGAAAGACCTAGGTGAAAGAATTTAAAGTTTTGGGGCAAAGTTGGAATTTTTCAAAAATGGGATGTTGGGTGAGAGATTGGGGTGTTGGAAGTGATAATTGCTAAATTTGGAGAGTAATTAGAAAGAAGGATGATTTAATTGGTATTTGAAGGGGAAATATTTAAAATCTCATTTAAACTCATATTCAATATTTGAGAAAGAAATAAATGAGGAGCCAAAATGAAATTCTGAAAATTTACTCTCCCAAGACTAAAGAAAATATGAACTCTCACCCCCCATTCTCTCATCTCTCACGACATATCTCTTTTTTCTCTCTTCTTCTTCTTCTTCATCCATTTGCATTCTTCAACTCCAAGCCACCAAATCCTCCAAAGCTTGAGCTTCTTCAATGGTTGTTGGTGAATCCCTAGCCATCCGCATTCCATTATTATGGAGGAAGGGATCAAGAACCAAGGTAAGCACTACAATTTCAAAAATCCCCTCTCATTTTTAGATCTTAGAACCCTAGGTGCTGAAAATTGGTTTTTGGAAAGATTTAAGTGTGATCTTGGAGTGTTTTTGCAAGAATATGGTTCCCCAACCTTGCTTCTCTCAACCCAAGTTGTTTTGGGTCAATCAAATAGGTAAAAAATTTGAGATTCATGATAAGTTTGGTAGTCATGATAGAAAAATCAGAAATGGAAAGAGTTTTGAGGACACTTTGCTTAATTCTTGAAATTTGTTGTTAAAACAAGTTTGTAGATGAGTTTTCGTAGATTAAACATATCCTTTGATGGCCAAAATACATGGGAAATGTTTGATTTTGGTTTTCCATTGAAGGGAGGAGGTTAAGGGAAGAAAATAGGCAAAAATTGCATTTTTTGTCGCTGCTGTTCTGCGATTTACTATTGCAGTGGTGAAAAACCTTCGCTGCAGCAGTGGGAGGCAAAACTTTGCTACTTTCTAGTCTTATTTTCAAATGCTCATAACTTTCTCATCTGAACTCCATTTTTAGTAAATTTTATATCGTTCGAAAGATATTTGAGTCTAGTTTCTCATGGAACAATAATCAATTGAAAATTCATTATCATTTGAGAGTTATGACTAAAAGACTAAGCAAGGGTCAAAACTAGTGATAAAGAGTCCTTCATTTTATGACCTAAACATGTTTTTACATGGTTACTTTATAGGGATGAATCCTTTGAAGCACCTTTCTACATGTTTTGAAGAGGATTTACTAGCTTGGAATTGAGGTGAAGGGGCTTCCACCTTATTTTATTTTGTTATTCTTAAGACTCTTGTACATGCATGTATAAATGCCTAGTTAGCAATGAGATGCTATGTTCACATGTTTGTACATATGAATAACTTCTTATGATTAATTAACTTGTTATAATCATTGGGACCAATGTGAAAGCATATGATACATCCAAATTTAAAAGAAAGGGGGATTAACTTATATAAGATATGTCGTAATCATATTGTCGTTGTGGCTTGAGTAGAATATCGAGATATGGATAATTGTGAAATTTGTGTGATCACATGAATACATGATCATGTTCTCTTATGAAGGGAGGTGGGGAGTGTGAAACTCTAAATGTGAGTATGTGAATATATATATATATATATACGTATTAGATTGATTTTCCATAAGATTTAAAAAGGTGTGCATGTACATATACAATCTACTATTCTTGTGCAATGTGACCAAAGAAATATAGATGTGTGTGTGTGTGTGTGTGTGTATATATATATATATATATATATATGTATGTATACATGTTATTACATGAAGTTTAATGTTCTGATTTTAAGAAGATAAATGTGTTTATATATATATATATATATATATATATATACTTATTTGGTCACAAGATACATGTTCATACACATATACACATACTCATTTATAAGATACTTGCGGGAAGACTTGGCTTGGATATGAGGTAAGGGAAATAATTACCTTACTTGGTTGTTAATGTTTGTCATTATTCTTAGAATATTTATATATAGGTGTATTAGGAGTATAATATGCATGATCACTTTAAATTGTATGGTGAATACAAGTTGAAGGGAGCGATATGTGCTTGAGTCCAATGAACTTTGTGTGTGGGATATTGGAGTGAAAGGATATATTCTTGTGTGGTTGAAAATACATAATTTAAGGTAAATAAATATTTTAGATTCATGATAACCCATACATTATTAATTCTTGATTCTTGCGATTGTGAATAATGGTTGGAGGCTTTAGCCAAGTGATGATGTTGTGTATCAAATGTATGTGATCCTTTAAATTAGTTATTAAGCGCTATTTGAGCATCTATAAATCTACATAAATGTGCATTTCCTATATTATATATAGGTATGTATATGTACATATAGACATGCCTAAATTTTCATAGGAAATTTTGTGGGAAGATTAATGGTGATGAATTAATGCTATTATATTAAGTGTAAGTAGTGACTTGTTCTCTAAGATTCTTGGAATCGACTGTGATGCATGGTTGATTTACATATTATGTACCTAATTCAGTAATGATATTCAAGAGTAGTAAATTAATGATATTGATCTTATGGGTTGTATTCTACCTTTTGAAAATGGTGTTATGATTTTCCAATTGGAAGTCTCTTGTTGTATTATCAAAACATGAGATATTCTAGAGTTTTGGCATTTACTCTTATTCCTTGTGCCGGAATTATTGGCACTCGTTAACACTCCTTTTTGTGTCGAAGTTATTGGCACTCATTTTGATCTTAAATTTGGATGTGGATTTTACTTGTTATTAACTATTTACTGGTTTGAGCTCATGATTGATGAGCGATCTGATCGTTGTGCTTTCTTATTTCCTTATTTTGTCTTATACAACTTAATTGACTTATTGAATACTCTTTTGGAATTGGTTATTATGATGTGGTGCCAGGTACTGGCACATATGGTTATATATGTTGATATAATGTCGGGTATTGGCATGTGTAGAGACAATGATCAATATAATGTCAGGTATTGGCATGTGTAGAGATAGCGATCACTATAATGCTGCGTACTAGCATGTGTAGAGATAATGATCAATATAATGCCAGGTATTGGCATGTGTAGAGATAATGATTGATATAATGCTAGGTACTTGCATGTGTAGCGATATAAGGCACTTGTCATATTTATTTCATGCTATATTGTGACACTTACTATGACTTGCTTCTAGACGATGTAGTTGTGGGTGGTTATGTATTATTAGATTGTAGTTTTACTTATAATGTGGAAATGATAGTGTTGGAGAACCAAGGGCACGTGGTATGGCAGAAATGGACTGTGGTTGGTTGGAAAAGAGTACTGAGATTCTTTGTAGGGTGCCATGCACACTCTTTGGTTATAATTATTTGGTTTTAATGTCTTTTATTACTTATGAGTTCATTTGGATGTATATTATGCTAGGTAGGATTTTATCAGTGATTTGTGTGGATTAGACTCACCCCCTCATAATTTCAGGTTCTGGAGGCATTTGTTTCGACGGTTCTAGTAGTAAGGACACCTTCCCTTTGTATGGGGTAAGGTATTTGCCTTTTATTTACTATATTAACTTTTAGTATTACTCTGTAATCGGGTAGGCCACCTAGGTTTTGTATCTATCATGTTTGGGTTAATTGGTAAAATAATAGGCCTGCGGCAGTATGGGTAATATGCCGTCTGCGCCGGTCACATACCTGGTCTTGGGATGTGACATTTCCCCAATCGCATTCCCTGTCCTTGCTTCTCCTTCTCGTTCTTTTTCCCAAGCCCCATCATCTTGAGAAACCAGGGGCGCAAAATTCTCGAATGACTTGGGAGGAGGGAAAGCATGTAGATAAAGCTAGAAGATTCAATTGGGAGTTGGTGGATCTAAGGGGAGGGAAAGTGTGTAGATTCAAAGAGAAAGAATTAGGGTTTAGGGATTGGTAGGAGACTGAAAAAAAGTATAAAGGGAGAATGAAAAAATTTTAAGTCTTGTGCTTTATATTATATAATAACCAATAAAAGTTACAAAAATTCAAATGATCAAATGGAAGGTGTGCATTTCCAAGTCCAAAGGGTTGGAGGTTTGATTCTTGGATATGATGATTTTTCATTTTTAAAAATAATTTTCCACTTTTAGTGGTGACATTTCAACTCATCACTAAAAGTGGGATTTTAGGTGGCAACAAATTCAGTCACCACCCAAAGTTTTTTTTAGGTTTTTATTATTTTTTACAAAATGTCCACTTTCAGTGGCGACAACAAATGTTACCACTAAAAGTGAGACCTTCGGTGACAACAAATGAGGCTACCACCAAAAGTTTTTACCAACTTTTTATTATTTAAAAAAATGACAACTTTTAAAAATGCTTTATCTATATTATAATATGTTTCAAAATTAAAATTTATTTAACTTTTACTATAATAAACAAATTAAATTTAACAATTTAAAACCCATTCTAATTTTAATCATTTATACCTTTTACTTTTTTGTTTTTCACAAAAATTATATTATTTATTATAAATAATATCATTTTATCACATTTTTATATTTTATAATATTATATTCAATAAATATATTATATTTGGATATGAAAACTTTATTAATTTTTGAAAAAAAAAATTTAGAATTTTCAAATTTAAATATATTTTTTTAAAAAAAAAAAGTGGCCCACGGTAGGCCTATTTAGGATCTTAGGCCAAGATGAGCAATATTTTATCATTTCAAGGATTTTATTATTTAAAAAAGTACACTTTTAGTAGCGATACCAATAGTCCCCCCTAAAAGTGATACTTTTGGTGGCAAGACTTTCGGTGGCAACACTTGTGTCGCCACTGAAAGTGAGACTTTCGGTGATCAATTTAAAAAGTCGCCACAGAAAGTTAAATTTCAAAAACAAGTGTTTTTATCGTTACTGTAATATCCCAATAATTTATATTAATATTTAAAAATCTATTTGAAGTTTATTGAAAAATTTAATTACATGAAAAATGTTCTTTTTGAATTAGTGAAGGAAATTCAGGAATAGAAATTTCAAAATTTTATTTTGGGAAATTTTTACAAAATTCTCAAGGACTAAAGTGAAAAGAAAAGAAAGTATAGAGGACTTTTGAGAAATGACCAAATAGGAACCTGAGAGGAAGAATAAAGCTTATGAGAATGAATTATGAGTCCAGTACCGAAAAGATAATTGATTCGAGGTTAAAGTGGTATTTGAGACATCGAGAGGGATTAAAGTTGATGTTTTTCTTCTTCTTCCTCTTATTACAAGATCAAATCCTTAGTTATCATTTTTGCAAAATTTTTGTAGAATATTTTAATGGATGAATTTAAGTGTGGATGTTAATCTAAAATATTTCTAGGTGGTTTATGATGTTATTAGAACAAGAAATTTGGAGAAAACTAGGAGAAATTCGTAGAATTTGGATATTTAAAAAAAGTTAGTGTTCTTGATGAAAATTTGAGATTTGAGCTTGGATTGTTGGTAGAAATTGGGGGTTTTGGTGTTAAAACACTCCTTAGACATTAAGGATGAAAACCCATGGAAGAAATCAAAAGAAATATTGTTTTAGATATGATTTTAGGATTTTTGGATGAAAAACACGAAGAACATCAAAAATTTTTCCCCAGAAATTACTGTTTACCGAGAAAATTTTTCCAGATTTTCTTGTTACTGTAGCGTTGACTCGGTCAACGTTACTGTAGCTGCGTTGACCGTTGACCGTTACTGTAGCATCAGTTTTTTTTTAATATCTTTGAAAAGCTCTTTGAGTCTAGTTTCCAATTGTATAAGTTTCATTTGGATATTCATTACCAGTTAGGAGTTATGATTTAAGAAGTAAGTGAAGGTCGGGAATAATGGTAGGAAATTTCTCTATTTTGTAACCCTGATAGTTTTTGTCTGGTTACAATAGGAATGGTCAAGGTGCAAGGTGGGAGTGCCGAGAGCGTGAAATCCAGGTGAGTGGGTTAATACTTGCTATGATTAAATATCTGTTATTGACTTTTTGCATCATAGTGGAAATATGTTGTATATCCAAGTTTGAAGAGGATGATGTGGAACGATGAGGTATAAACAATTGTGGAACGTGTCTGGTAATGTATACAATTATATTTTCTTATTTTCTCATGAATGGAGGTTATATGATGGTTTGTCAATGGCATGTGAACTGAGTTGAAATATATTATACTTTGATAATTGAAGTATGTTATTGTTGAATAATTGTTCTATATTATGGATTATGTTGTATACATGCTATGTTGCTGGAACCATATTGATTATGTTGTGACTTGAATTGTAAATAACTGAGTTGTGTGTGTGGCTCAAAATTATGAATGAGCATGTTCTTGGATGTGATTGTGATTGTCTTTGACTGGAAAGGAAAGGTATGGTGGTGCACCCCATGGAGAAATTTATGTGAAGTTATAAGGGTGGAGAATATAAATGCAGCGATAAGGGTGGATGCGGCGGGGGCCGCGGGCAACGATCCAGATTGTGTGTGAAATTGATTTCACCGATTGCTGTTGTGAATTATTTGAATTATGTTGAAATGTATTTGATTTACTTGGATATTGTTGTGAAGCATTATGAATAATATTATATTATATGATGATCGATTTACGTATGATTGCTGCATGTTATCATTATGATGCATGATATTTTTTTTGTCATAGTGTTGTGTTGTCTACTCACTGGGCACGTGGTTTGCTCATACCCCTGTTAATGACATTTTTTTTCAGAGTTGACAGTTGAATGTATATTTATCGGAACAAGGAATTATGGATCCTTAGTCCATGATTACCTTTTTATTTGTTCAGGATAAAAGGTATAATAGTTAAGTCTTATTCTAAGTTGTATAAATCTAGAAATCCCTGTAATCGGGTAGGTTCATTCAGTGATGTAATGTGAATAATTGTAGTATGTATAGAGAACTCGGTTTGGTTGTATGAAAAAGAATTGTATGATTTTTAAGAGAAAGATAGGATTACGGAGGTGAAGTGAAATTCACTTTCCGTGACGGTCACGTACTCATATTTTGGGACGTGACAGTTACCTAAGAGTTACCACCAAAAATCCTTTTTTTGTAGTGTAAATGATAAATAATTAATTGAAACTATTTTAAAATGTACTCAAATTTAAGAGGAAAATATATAAAGAATATGGATCACAAAACTAAAATATAATCTCAATTTACATGATCCAAAATTATATCTACGTGAAAAAAAAAAGAAAGAAAATTGTATCTACGAGAAAAAAAATAGTCAATTAAAATGTCATTATTTGTTTATTATCATAGAAAAAAAAACTAAGATTTAAAAAAAGGCTAAAATGCACTTCACCCCCCTAAACTATCATCTATGTTCAAAAAAGCCCCTTAAACTTTCAAACTCAGCAAAAAACCTCCTCAACTTTCATCTTGTGCCAAAAGCCCCATAGAGTTAGTTGACCGTCAGTTAACCGTTACTGAAATGCCACGTCATCAGTAAACTGTACACCTCAAATGCCATGTCAACCATTTTTACAGCTCACCTGCCACATCAGCAATTTTTACAACTCACCTGCCTATGAGGTGCTGCCATATCAGCAATTCAATATAGCCCTACAGGAGCCTTTCCCTTTCCCTTCTACCTCAGAATCTGATATTGAAATACTAAAGAAGGACAACGAAGCACCTTTGAAAGAAGATGACGCCGATTGATTCAACACCGATTTTGTTGGGCATCTGCCTCAAGTGAGTAACAATTTAACTTACACACTAGCTGCACACTGAATCTTACATGAGCACCAGCCTTTCCCTTCTACCTTAGAATCGCAATTCATTGTGATTTAGGGTTTGCAGTTATGTTGCCATTTAGGGTTTATACGCACGAGCCCCTCCCTTTCCCTTCCATTATGCTTTACAAAGCTCATTGTTATACCACCAAGTGTTGGGCGCACAACACCATAACCCATAAAAACCACTAGTATAAAAAGTCGTGAGACTGTCTTCCTCACATCAGTAAAGGTTACTGCCCATAGTGTAATTCCCATTCGTTTGGTTCCACTTATTATTGTGCCCTTCAGTTTAGGTTTCTTCTATTCATGCTTTCTCTCCAACACTATTCGTCGTCTTCATTTTGAATCTAAATAGATTGTCATCATCTTCCTCTTCAGGTCCGGCAAGGAGTTCCTTCTGTAATGACTGGTTTTGGGTGTCAGGGAGTGGAAGTATTAAATTGCTGATGTGGTAGTGCCTCATAGGCAGGTGAGCTCTAAAAATTGTTGACGTGGCAGTGCTTATATGGCAAGTAAGTTGTAAAAATGGCTGACATGGCATTTGAAGTGTATAGTCTACTGATGACGTGGCATTTTAGTAATGGTCAACTGACAGTCAACTAACCATAAGGGGTTTTTAGCACAAGATGAAAGTTGAGGGGTTTTTTGCTGAGTTTGAAAATTTATGGGGGTTTTTCACATAGCTAATGGTTTATGGGGGTAAAGTGCATTTTAGCCCAAAAAAGAAAATAATTGTCTTGTTTCTAAACATTAAAAGACAATATTAAATCAATTAAAGGAATCTTCTCATCAAAAAAACTTAAACGTTACTTCACCAAAAAAAATTTCAATATAAAAGGATTAAAAATATGCATTTAAGTGAATTTTTACTTTCAAAAGATTTGTTTGACGATTAAGTTTCATGACCAATTCATCCTTGAATTCTTCAAATTATATGTCGTGGATATAAAATCAATGACTTCATGTCTATTTTCAAAAAAATTTCTTACAAAATTTATAATGACTAAAAAGAAAAAACAACTGTAAATTCATTATTATTATCATTTATCTCTATAAGGGTGCTCAAACTGCTAAATTAGTATTGAAAAAAAAATAAAATCATTCGATTTGGTTTTAATGCATAAAACCAAACCTTTTAATTAGTTTAAGTAGTGTCTCTAGATAATCTGTGATACTTGTGGTTAAAATTTGTTATGTCGGTTAAATTTTTTGGTTTGCTTATAGATTTTTCATCTAGGTTTGCATGTGAAAAGCATGAGTTACACATTCAGCAGCATGAATTGTGTGGTATGATAGATGTTATATGATGTGATGCTCATCCTACGAGTGAAATGTAATTCGGGTTAGAAGGACTAAAACAAAAAATAAAAGTGAGGGACTAAAGTGAAAAATTAAAAGTTTGCCATGGATCAAATTAAAATTATCCTAATTCTAGGGGTTTGATGTTTGATGAATTTTTTGATTGATAATTATTTGTTAAATTATAAAATTCCTTAGATGTCGAACTGAAGACATAGATAGATACATTTTAGTTATTATTAAATATGTTAGAAGGAGTAATTATTAAAAAAAGGTAATTCTTTTGAATGAGTAATTATGTAAATACTATAAGATTAATTTAAATGCTTCCATACAATTGAATAAAACAAAAGGGGTAGTAAGAATTAGAGGCTTAAAGTGACAGAGAGTAGTGTCACTGTGCCGGTCACAAGCCTGGGTAACGGGGTCGTGACATAATCTTTGACACAAAAGTTGAGTTACTGAACAAAAATTAAAAAAAAATTCCTAATTGTTAAGGGGTCAGTCCTCTTTACTTAGTAAAAAAGGTGTCTCGTGTGGAAGGCTCTTCTCTCATAAAAATGTCACTTTGGCATTCAAGTAGAAGCTTCCCCTAGCATCACTCAAGAGGAGCGCCCCTTAGCATATAGGTAGGCACAGGTCGGCTTATGGGAAATTTCAACATAAACCAAGCAAAGTTGATCGCGTATGGTCGATTCATGTTATTGTTTTTTCGGGGATGAACCCGAACCAACTCAACTCTCACTCCAGCGAGGCAGGTCAGATTGGAGGTTTTTTTCCCTCATTTCTCCTCTTCCTACTCTTCTTCTTCTTCTTCTCTTTTTTTTCTTTCATTCTCTAAAAACAAAGATACACAACACAAGTTCACAACACATAAAAGCAAATATATATTATTTTCTCTTTTCTTCTTCACCATTATCAATGGCTTAAATCGAAGTCCTTGAATATTTTATGTGTTCCATTTCTCTTGAGATCATGAAGGACCCTGTGACTACCATAACCAGCATCATGTATGACAGAGACATCATCAATTAGTGGCTTCTCACAGCAAAAGAAACCAAGTGTCGTATAATGAAGTAGCCATTGCTGAGAGACTCAGATTTGACCCTAAACCATACCCATCACAGGCTAATCTAGTCACGGTCTTTACAAAACGCACACAAAGGTGTCGTTTAAACACAAGTTCATTGTTGATCTTGGGACTTCTCTGTTTCACAAAGCCATACTAAGAAGATTGCATGCTCTTCCCTCAGATAGCGAAAGGAACATAAATTTTTGGTTTCTAGATGAGAGACAGAGAAAGATGGGGATGGAAGGAGAAGGAAGGAGAACATTCACAAGTTTAGTGGAGAGCAGAGAGTTGCGTTTTGGAGATTGGAATCTGGATAGGAGGGGTGAGATAGAGACTAAGAGCAGAGACAACGAGTGAGTGAGAGAGAGGTGAGACCTCAGAGGCTCAGACCAGCTCTGAGTGACTGTAAGAACTAAGATAACCTTCAAACTTACCTAGGGCTACATCAAGTCAGGAACTAGAAAATCCCCAAAAAAAAGTATATATAGGTTGGGTTGATGGGTTATGTTGGATTAAAAAATTCTTAACCCGTCACCCGACCTGCTAGTGGTAGGGTTCAAAATTTTTGACCCAACCCAATCTAAACCAACCCTAATAGGTGGTTCAACCTGAATTGCTGCCCACCCCTACCTTTGTATCACCCAAGAAAGAATGCCCTTGGTATCTACGTAGGAAAGCCCTTTACATCTAAGAGTGAGTGTCCACTTTCCTAAGAAAAGGGAACACTTCAAAAGTGTCTCATCTTATTCAAGAAATAGATAATTATATAAGAGGACTTTCCTCTTCAAGAATCCCAATTAATCCGTCCATCGGATTGTAAACATAAGATACGTCAAAGTAAGCATGTCAGGTGTTCCAAACCTTCCAAAAACCAAGTACCTTGGCACATAGGGACCCTTAACACTTGACCTGCCTCAGTGACATACTCTGCTAAGCAACGTGCTTCAGAGTATCCAATGAATCTGTCCTTTGGACAATAAGCTAAGTCCCTCACTCTCCACCTTCTAAAAAACTTGAGGTAAAAGAGAGCGTGATAGAGATACCCTTCCTTCAAAGTCAATGTAGTGTTGATATGAAAAGCACAAGATTCAGAAAACCAGACCAGTCATTGAACCTGTGAAAGCATTGATTTAATATCAATGGTCGGACAGTGGTTGAATCACAATTGAGTTAGTCTACTTTAAAATATTAAAAAGTAATATATATTATAGTTTTTAATTACACACACACACACACACACACACACACACACACATATATATATATATATATATATATATATATATATATATATATATATATATATATATATATATAAAATAAGAATTAATATTTATTTTTAATATTATATATATTTAAAACACTTCCCACTCTCTGAATTCTGACTAGGTGATGCACTTCATCTACCTTCTCCACTGGCAAACTCTTATTAACATCATTTCAATTTATCATTTCACTGACTCTCTTTTAGCTTTAAGTTTTTCACTTTTTCTTTAGCCACATCTCTTCATCTTCTTTGCCTAAACATCGCCACTGCCATCTCCATCATCGCTTCATTCTTCACCACATCTCTTCATCTTCTTTGGTTGAGCATTGTCGCTGCCATCTCCATTGTTACCACATGGCCGTCTCTTCATCTTCTTCGATTAAGCTTCATCGTTGCATCTCCGGCAAACATCGTCGCTACCATCTTCTTCTTCTTCTTTAAGACCACTACCCACCTCTTCTTGTCACGACCCTCAAAATGGTACGTGACCGGCACAACCTAGAGATACTCTCTAGTTGTAAGCCTATGCTTTTAGCTCCATATAATAATCATTCTAAAATGTGAGAGTAATAATATAACAAAGACTTATCTTAGTTAAATACTCTGATTTTACTTAATAAGCTACAATCTTACAAAACATACAGTAAACTTAAAGTACTGTAATAACATAATTATGTACAATAACCACTTCCTCCTAGATGTCCTATTTGACTGCAGAGCTTTCTAGAATTTAAAACTGAAGAAACAGCTTTAATAAACACCAACCCTTGAAGCAAAGAGGGTTAGGATATTGAACTTGCGCTACTCCTCAGACAGATGTTTTTCGTTAATCTCAGGATCTGAAAAAAATATATCCACCACAATATGAGATAATAATCTCAATGAATAGATAACGTTACAAGGATAGAAACTTAATTACAGATAATCATCAAGTGATTAACAATACACAAGTATATGTATAAAATGCATAAGTAAAATCATATCATACTTATAATCGACAAACAGCCATAGAATATGACCATAATCATATTCGGCACACAGCTATCTCCACATTTGGCATACAGCCATAGCATATGACCATAATCATATTTGGCACACAGCCATATTCATATTCGGCACACAGCCATCTTCACATTCGGCACACAGCCATAAATATGACCATAATCATATTCGGCACACAGCCATATTCACATTCGGCACACAGCCATAGCATATGACCATAATCATATTCGGCACACAGCCATATTAATTAAAATATTCAGTCAAAGGTAATAGTAGATATACTCTGAATATGTAAATTACTTGGACTATTCATATAATTAAATAAGTATCCAAGTAGGTTAGCTACTCACCTGAAATCCAAGTTACTATATCTTCTTTAAATCTACACAATTACATTTAATGGATTCAATTAATATAATTCTTTAATACACGTATATGTACTATTCAAAAATACATATAAAAATATACATGTATATGTACTATTCAAAAATACATATAAATACTATTTATATATAGTTACTATTCATTTATACGTATAGTTACTATTCATATGTACGGTTACTATTCATACGTACGGTTACTATTCATACGTATAGGTACTATTCATACCAGAAATAGAGAATATAATCTGTAAAAGAGTACACCAGGTAAGTTCCCAGGAAAGAGTGGAGAGTCCCAATGGACACACTTAACAACCATGTCTTTCCTTAACCAGAACTTTCCTAGACATGTATTCTTCACAGTTTACATTCTATTTCGGTAATCAGAGAATCAAAACAACATATAGGTAGCTAAGGACAGTTTTTCTGATGTGGAAGATCGGCCAAAGTCGCAACCACAGAGCATACTTAAGAAAATAACTTTTAAAAATCTGAATGGCACAGAAAAGGGGCATAGTATTCTTACCTTGGATCTAGGCTAAGGAAGAAAGACCTAGAATCTCAGAGCCCTAACGCCGGAACAAGAGAAGTTTTGAGGAAAGGAGAGAAGAGAAACTGAAGGTGTGTGTTTTGAATTGAAATGGAAGGGCCTATTTATAGGAGAAATTATGGTACTATTTGCTACTATTCCATCTACCATTCTCCTATACTATTTCATCTACCAGTTTCACTTACCAGTTTTCATCTACCATTCTCCTATACTATTTCATCTACCAGTTTCACTTACCAGTTTTCATCTACCATTCTCCTATACTATTTCATCTACCAGTCTCACTTACCAGTTTTCATTCTAGATTCCACTTTTGAACTGTATATTTACTTAATGGGATTAATTCCATATCATATCATCCATTATATCCCACAATTTATAGAATCTATAATTAAAAATTTATATTTTCAACAACATGCACAAACGAGTATACAAAAATTAAACTGATAGGGAATTTATTTTCTTCAAAATAAATTTATCGAAATTCTTAAATACTTATAACTTAAAAAAAAATAATGGGTATTACATTCTACCCCCCTTAAAAAAAATTCGGTCCCCGAATTTAAATTACCTTGAAGATTCAAATAGATGTGGGTATCTAATTCGTATATCAGCCTCGGCTTCCCATGTGGCCTCCTCGTGAGTCTGATTTCGCCACAGTACTTTTATCGATGGAATCTCTCTAGATCGGAGCTTCTTAATCTGGCTATCCAGGATAGCTATCGGTACTTCCTCGTATGACAAATCTTCATCTAATTGGAGGGTATCTTGATGAAGTACATGTGAAGGGTCAGGAAGGTACTTCCTTAACATAGACACATGGAAGACGGGGTGGATTCCCCCTAATTCTGTGGGTAAGGCTAGCTTGTAGGCAACATTGCCTATTCTCTCTAGGATCTCATAAGGTCCAATATACCTGGGGCTTAATTTCCCTTTCTTCCCAAACCTCATTATGCCTTTCATGGGTGAAACCTTGAGAAACACCATGTCTCCAATGATGAACTCTAAGTCTCTTCGTCTATGGTCAGCATAGGCTTTCTGCCTATTCTGGGCTGCTAACATCCGTTCTCGAATAACTCTTACCTTGGTGATTGCTTCTTGCACTAAATCAGGTCCCAGGAGTTTTACCTCACCCATCTCGAACCATCCAATCGGTGATCGACACCGGCGACCATATAAGGCCTCATAAGGTGCCATCTTGATACTTGATTGGTAACTGTTGTTGTAGGCAAACTCCACTAGCGGAAGGTGCTTTTCCCAGCTTCCACCAAAGTCAAGGATGCATGCCCTCAACATGTCTTCCAAAGTCTGAATGGTCCGCTCTGTTTGTCCGTCAGTCTGCGGGTGAAAAGCCGTGCTAAGATTTACTCTGGTGCCAAGGGCTTCCTGAAAAGTTCTCCAAAATCGGGACGTGAATTGTGGCCCACGATCGGAGATAATCGTCAAAGGAACTCCATGTAACTTCACAACTTCTTTAATGTAGAGCTCAGCCAGTCTAGACACACTATATGTTGTCTTAACCGGTATAAATTGGGCCGTCTTAGTTAACCGGTCAACGATGACCCAGATAGAATCATAGCCACTAGAAGAATGTGGTAACCCTACTACGAAGTCCATCGTCACATCTTCCCATTTCCACTCAGGAATTTTAATTTGCTGAAGTTTCCCTGCCGATCTCAGGTGTTCAGCTTTAACTTGCTGACAAGTTAAACATCTTGATACAAAATCTGCCACATCACGCTTCATTCCATCCCACCAGTAAATTTGTTTCAAGTCTTGGTACATCTTGGCCATACCAGGGTGAACTGTGTATGCCGTGTTATGTCCTTCCTCCATAATCTCTCTCCTCAGAGCCGGCATATTAGGAACACACAATCGATTTTTAAACCAAAGTGTGCCTGTGTCATCAAGTGTAAACTCTTGGGTATCTCCACTGTGTACCTTGTCCATGATCTTGGCCAATTCTGGGTCATCCTTCTGAAATAGACGAATATGGTCGGATAAGGAAGATTTAGCCTTAACGTGAGCCAAGAACATGCCAGAGTCAGATATCTCAAAGTATACCCCACGAGACTCTAATTCTTGTAACTCCTGTACTAAGGGCTTTCTTACCTCAGTTATATGTGCAAGAGTACCTGAGGATTTTCTACTTAAGGCATCTGCTACCACATTTGCTTTTCCAGGGTGGTATAGGATATTGCAGTCATAATCCTTCATCAATTCCATCCAGCGCCTTTGTCGTAAATTAAGGTCACGCTGATCAAAGATATATTTAAGGCTCTTATGATCAGTGAATATTTCACACTTTTCTCCATAGAGATAGTGCCGCCATATCTTAAGTGCAAACACAACCGCTGTCATTTCTAGGTCATGTGTCGGGTAATTCTGCTCATGTTTCTTGAGTTGTCTGGAGGCATATGCTATCACTTTACCATTCTGCATGAGGACACAACCAAGTCCTATTCGAGAGGCGTCACAATATACCGTGAACCCTCCTGGTCCGGATGGTAATACAAGTATTGGCGCTGTAACCAACCGCAGCTTAAGTTGTAAGAAACTCTTCTCGCATTCATCATCCCACTGATACTTTACATTCTTTCGTGTTAGCTGTGTGAGAGGGGCAGCTATCTTTGAAAAGTCCTGGATGAAACGTCGGTAATAACCAGCCAATCCTAGGAAGCTCCGAATTTCTGTTACCGAAGTAGGTCTCGGCCACATCTTGATTGCTTCAACCTTGCTTGGGTCCGCCTGTATGCCATCTTTTGAAATCACATGACCTAAGAAGGTTACTCGGTCAATCCAGAACTCACACTTTGAGAACTTCGCATAAAGTTGATGTTCTCTCAGCTTCTGCAATGCCATACGAAGATGTTGCTCGTGCTCCTCCGAGCTCCTTGAGTAAACTAATATATCATCTATAAATACTATGACAAATCGATCAAGGTATGGTTTAAATACCCGGTTCATGAGATCCATGAAAGCTGCCAGGGCATTTGTTAGTCCGAAAGACATAACTGTGAACTCGTAATGTCCATACCTAGTACGAAATGCTGTCTTGGGTATATCTGCCTTTTTGACCTTGAGTTGGTGATAACCAGACCTCAAGTCAATCTTAGAAAAATGCTTAGCTCCCTGCAACTGATCAAAGAGATCATCTATACGAGGCAGAGGGTACTTATTTTTTATAGTGACCCTATTCAGTTGCCTGTAATCAATGCAAAGTCTCATTGATCCATCTTTCTTCTTTACGAAGAGAACAGGGGCACCCCACGGGGAATAACTGGGTCTTATGAAACCCTTATCTAGAAGATCCTGCAGTTGTTCCTTGAGTTCTTTCAGCTCAGTCGGTGCCATTCTGTAAGGTGGAATTGAGATAGGTTGAGTTTCTGGTGCCAGATCTACATTGAACTCAATTTCTCGATCCGGGGGTAGTCCTGGTAATTCGTCTGGAAACACGTCTAAAAACTCTCTCACAATTGGCACATCTTCAGGTTTGAGCTTTTCCTTCTCTACGTCTTGTACGAAGGCTAAGAACCCTCTGCACCCTTTTCTCAATAATCGTTGGGCGCCCATTAGGGAGATCAAGTTATGCGGTGTCCTACTTTGGTCTCCCTGGAATACAAATGTGGCTTCTCCGGGCATAGAAATTTTTATGGATTTACTATGACAATCAATGGTTGCGTGGCATGAAGCCAACCAATCCATGCCTAAAAGTACATCAAAATCTATCATATCAAGGATCATAAGATCTGCCACGGTTTCTAGCCCTCCTACAACCACACTACATTCTTTATACTTTTTCTCTATTAGAACCCTTTCTCCCATAGGGGTAGACACAAGAAACGGTTGTTCTAAACTTATCGGTTTCTTAAGGATGTATTTAACAAAATTTGGAGATACATATGAATGGGTAGATCCAGGGTCAAATAATACATGAGCTTTATGTGAGTAAATGGTCAAAATACCTGTGACAACAGCATTAGATGCTTGGGCGTCTTGTCTGGTAAGAGCAAACACCCTAGCTGGACCATGATTAAAAGACTGCTGCCCTCTTCCTCCTGCTCCTCTTCCGGCTCCTCTTCCTAGTCCACCCCTTCCTGCAGATGAATGAGCTACACTAGCTGATGTTGTCATTGCTTGAGGATATGATGGTTGTGCAGACCTAGCCCCAATAAGTAATTGTGGACATTCCCTTGCAAAGTGACCCGCTTGACCACAATGGTAGCAAATTTTGCTTTCTTTATAACATATTCCTGAATGAAACTTCCCACATTGCGGGCACATAGGCTTAGCATGCCTTTGTTGAATTGGTGCTTGATCATCCCTCCTTTGATTGAAACTCGGTTGTACTACACTGGATGACGCAATAGTTTGCCCCGAAAATGCTATAGGATTTGATTGGCCTCGATTTGGCGGCTTTGGTGTTCCTGCTGAGCTATTGTAGGGCTTTTCTTCCCGTCCTCGCTTTTTCTTCGTTCTTTGTTCACTCTTCACCTCTTCTGCCATTTCCATGAATCTTGCAGTACTTATCATTGCGGCATAAGAAGGATATGTTTCAATTTGAGTCCCCACAAGTTGTCTTAAAAAGGGGCGAAGGCCCATGACAAATCTCCTTATCTTTTCTCTTTCATCTAGATTTTTGTTAGCTGCAAATCGAGAGAGCTGTATGAACTTAGTGTTATAATCGTGGATTGACATAGACCCTTGCTTGAGAGTTTCAAATTCTTGGGTTTTTGCGCCTCGTACACTTTGAGGGAGGAATCTTTCCATGAACATCCTCTCAAATTCTTCCCATTCCACTGGTGGGGCATTACTAGCTCTACCCCCTTTAAAGCTGTTCCACCATTCTTCAGCAACTCCATTCAATTGGTAAACAGCTAATGCCACTTTCCGGACACTTGAACATCCCAAAGCTGTGCAGGCCTTTTCAATACCATCCAAGAATTTTCTTGGGTCTTCATTTGGATCTTCTCCAGAGAATGATGGAGGTTTGAGCTTTAAGAAGCTTGTAAGTTATTTTTCTGTCAAAATCTCCTCTTGTTGGGGAAGAGGTGCTTGCGTATTTGTTTGAGGTGCCACTGGGGAATTGTTCAGAATAGATTGCCCTATTATCATTGCCTCCATTCTATCCATTCGTTCTTGGATAGTATTGAACATAGCCCTTAGAAATGGATCATTTGGAGGAGGTATCTCATCAGCACCTACAGTCTCAGTACGTTCACTGCTTTCTTGTGATGCATTCACTGAGGAGGAAGGTGTTGGCACTCTTCTAGAGCCCAAACGCCTACCTTGGTTAGATGGTCTTCCTCTTGCCATTAAAGGTGTCAAAATCTACACAGATTTAGCAAACACCTTTAGATATTAAGAATACCTTAGAGCGCAATACTAATTAAGGAGTATGACACCAAAGGAATATTAATGACATCCTATGCTGCCTTCTGTGGAACCTCATCCTATGATTGTGCCGCGGTTCACAATAATAGGGGAGGGTCTACCGAAGACACCTTTTGCTCTGTAGCCAATAGGAGACCTAAAAACCCAATCCTCTGATACCAACTTTGTCACGACCCTCAAAATGGTACGTGACCGGCACAACCTAGAGATACTCTCTAGTTGTAAGCCTATGCTTTTAGCTCCATATAATAATCATTCTAAAATGTGAGAGTAATAATATAACAAAGACTTATCTTAGTTAAATACTCTGATTTTACTTAATAAGCTACAATCTTACAAAACATACAGTAAACTTAAAGTACTGTAATAACATAATTATGTACAATAACCACTTCCTCCTAGATGTCCTATTTGACTGCAGAGCTTTCTAGAATTTAAAACTGAAGAAACAGCTTTAATAAACACCAACCCTTGAAGCAAAGAGGGTTAGGATATTGAACTTGCGCTACTCCTCAGACAGATGTTTTTCGTTAATCTCAGGATCTGAAAAAAATATATCCACCACAATATGAGATAATAATCTCAATGAATAGATAACGTTACAAGGATAGAAACTTAATTACAGATAATCATCAAGTGATTAACAATACACAAGTATATGTATAAAATGCATAAGTAAAATCATATCATACTTATAATCGACAAACAGCCATAGAATATGACCATAATCATATTCGGCACACAGCTATCTCCACATTTGGCATACAGCCATAGCATATGACCATAATCATATTTGGCACACAGCCATATTCATATTCGGCACACAGCCATCTTCACATTCGGCACACAGCCATAAATATGACCATAATCATATTCGGCACACAGCCATATTCACATTCGGCACACAGCCATAGCATATGACCATAATCATATTCGGCACACAGCCATATTAATTAAAATATTCAGTCAAAGGTAATAGTAGATATACTCTGAATATGTAAATTACTTGGACTATTCATATAATTAAATAAGTATCCAAGTAGGTTAGCTACTCACCTGAAATCCAAGTTACTATATCTTCTTTAAATCTACACAATTACATTTAATGGATTCAATTAATATAATTCTTTAATACACGTATATGTACTATTCAAAAATACATATAAAAATATACATGTATATGTACTATTCAAAAATACATATAAATACTATTTATATATAGTTACTATTCATTTATACGTATAGTTACTATTCATATGTACGGTTACTATTCATACGTACGGTTACTATTCATACGTATAGGTACTATTCATACCAGAAATAGAGAATATAATCTGTAAAAGAGTACACCAGGTAAGTTCCCAGGAAAGAGTGGAGAGTCCCAATGGACACACTTAACAACCATGTCTTTCCTTAGCCAGAACTTTCCTAGACATGTATTCTTCACAGTTTACATTCTATTTCGGTAATCAGAGAATCAAAACAACATATAGGTAGCTAAGGACAGTTTTTCTGATGTGGAAGATCGGCCAAAGTCGCAACCACAGAGCATACTTAAGAAAATAACTTTTAAAAATCTGAATGGCACAGAAAAGGGGCATAGTATTCTTACCTTGGATCTAGGCTAAGGAAGAAAGACCTAGAATCTCAGAGCCCTAACGCCGGAACAAGAGAAGTTTTGAGGAAAGGAGAGAAGAGAAACTGAAGGTGTGTGTTTTGAATTGAAATGGAAGGGCCTATTTATAGGAGAAATTATGGTACTATTTGCTACTATTCCATCTACCATTCTCCTATACTATTTCATCTACCAGTTTCACTTACCAGTTTTCATCTACCATTCTCCTATACTATTTCATCTACCAGTTTCACTTACCAGTTTTCATCTACCATTCTCCTATACTATTTCATCTACCAGTCTCACTTACCAGTTTTCATTCTAGATTCCACTTTTGAACTGTATATTTACTTAATGGGATTAATTCCATATCATATCATCCATTATATCCCACAATTTATAGAATCTATAATTAAAAATTTATATTTTCAACAACATGCACAAACGAGTATACAAAAATTAAACTGATAGGGAATTTATTTTCTTCAAAATAAATTTATCGAAATTCTTAAATACTTATAACTTAAAAAAAATAATGGGTATTACACTTCTTTTCTTTTTCTTTTTTTCAACCAGTCGATTTTACCGAGTTTTGACCGATTTTATACTAGTCCAACTGCTCATCGATTCTATGGGTGTTTCCAGACCAGATCTAAGACCAGTTCGTGGTCTGACCTGTCCAGCCTAATTTTCATAACAATGGAAAAGCATTATGCCAAGGTCATCTTGACTTCACAAGTAAGCAATGCTCTTAGAGTGAATTTGACGTAAGTAGTGTTGGTAAAATGGGTCTAAGTTTGTGGGCTAGCTCGACCGGGCTGCATTTAGGATAGGCCTAAACTTCTAAAATTAGGCCCATTTAAAAACATGCCAAAATGAGTAGAGACCGCTTTTTTATGCATAGTTATATTCTTTTATTTAAATAACAAATGACTAATAAATATATGATCAATTGTTTTGTTTAAAATTTAAAAAGAACATTACAATTTGAGGCACAGATGAAGATTAGTAAGTGTAATTTTTTCAAAATTATACTCATATATTATTTTGAATAAAATAAAGAAATGTTGAATTTATATTAAAAGACTTCAAAAATAAAATAAATGGAGACCAGGATTCGTTGTCAAGGGACTGTAAGTAAGAAACAAATAATTGAGTATTGATGTGTATAAACTATAAAAATAACATTCTATCTCTTGTTTTTTCATTAAAAAAAATTGAAAAAGATGGCTAAAGTGAAAAAACAAAGTCCGGGATAAAATGGCTTTTAAAAAAATTTATAGATATATATATATATATATATATATATATATATATATATATTATGATTGTCTAATAGTTTTGTTTAATACATTAGTAAATTTTTCATTGACTAAAAAAATTATAATAATATATTTTCCTAGCGTGATAAGGTTATGTTTTATTTTTCTTTTTTTAAATTAACGATTATTAAAATTATAAAAGTTTTTATACAAAAACAATTTACTATTTAACAAGTCATTTTTAAAATAAAAAAGGTAGCCTATGGACACATGCGGGCAGGTATGGACTTCAAAAGCTAGTCCATTTGATAAACAGGTTGGGCCAACCTGCTTGACACTACTAGGCATAGGATAAATGCCATCCATGACGCCCCATATGACAAGGTTAGGACATCATGAGAGAGTGATCTTCACCCTCTTTCCCCAAAAACTATCTCAAGGAGTGGTCTGATATGATTGAAGTAGAAAGTCTTCGTGTCATACACGATTACTCTACATAAGCTAGGTAGGGATTTATTTCTCAATAAAAAAATATTATTGTTTTATTATGCTCACTCTTTTTCCTAATTTGTTAACCTAGCTCACATTGCCACTTGGAATTAATTGCTATGCCAATGATTACAATTTTCCCCTATTAAGCCATTCGACACCCATGACCTCACACTCCCGTAAATTCGACCCCTTTTTAGGATGTGGTCATGTTTGCATAACATGGCCATCATGTCATTAATAGTTAAATCCTCTCTTATACCCACAAAATCATTCATCAAGATAAAAGATTAGACTCAGTCATATAGAAACTTTTAGAGATTTCTTTACTATGCAAACTTATTTTCCTAAATGAAATATGCAAACTTAATTATGTTTTAAATATGCTTAGAAGGAAAGCTTCATAATTTGGGTAAATCTAGTCATATATTTCATACAAGGAAATTTTATCATATTTTGATTTATATTATTGCTTCATGATTTTTGGCCACATTTTATTTGGCAAGAATTCAATTCGAATATGACATATCTTAAATTGATTGCATTCAAATACAATGAAATTATGATTGAAGATCTTTATGGAAGGAATCATTTAGGAAAGTCAAAACACCATGCATGGAAGGAATTTAAATGCCAAGATCAAAGAGGAAGAAATATGGAAAAGCAACTAGATATAAAGTGATCAACCCAAGTTAAGGAGGACTACTCTCAACGGTCAACAAATCTTACAATTATGCAAAGAATTAGAATCAATCAACTACAAACTTGAAATATTGATCAACAACTAATTGCAAGATAACAGGTGCATATGTGCTTAAAAACTCACTAAAGTTGAAGCTACAAATATCAAAAGAGACATCATACACTTTGTATACATGTTTATCATCTTGTTCTGACAAAATTTTGTGTGTTTAATATCTTTGTTTGTTTAGCTTTAAAGAGCTACAAGATACAATGTGCTGAATTTGTAACCCAACCTTGCTTATAGTTATTCTCTCTATCTATCTTGGTTGTAAGTAAGCTATTTAAATCCTCCAGTTATTAGTGAGCTGAGAAAACATTTATAGTTGTGGGTGAGTTGAGTAACGCTCTAATTGAAGGTGATTTAGGAAACTTTGTTAAAGTTGGTGGTGAACTTGTGTAAAACTATTCCTATACTTGATTATTTTTATAGTTGAAGAAAATCTCTTGTTGTACAAAGAAACTAGAGGTATGCAAGTCGTGCCTAAACTAGTATATATCGTTTGTGTGATTTTCTATCCCTATCTTTTTAATTTCTATACACATTCTATGTTTCAATCACCTATACACACACTCTATGTTTCAATCAACTATACTAGTTTCTAATTAATTGAATTTGGAAATTAAACTTAAATAGGATATATTTTCAATAAACACTTATTCACCCCCTCTAGATGTATCCTACATTCTATGTTTCAATCAACTATGCACACATTCTATGTTTTAATCAACTATACTAATTTCTAATTAATTGAATTTGGAAATTAAACTTAATAAATTGGATAAATTTTCAATAAACACTTATTGAACCCCTCTAGGTGTATCCTACAGAAGATTGACTCAAAAGAACAAGTTTTTTATTTTCTTAAATTATATTCTCTTTTGTCTTACTTAACATTTACTAATGTGTTTTACTTTTCCTTTTATCCCTCCTAAATTTGAACACTAGTTCTCATAACAAGTAGTTTGGTTTGGATAGTTTAAACCTATTATAACTTTTCTTCTTTTTGACTTAATTTACTTAATTTTTGGAAATTCTTTATAATAGGTAAAATAAAAAGAACATCACTATGAACCAAAAAAGAAAATCACTATCATTAGAGGTGTCAAATAGGTCGAGCTTGCCCATCCTAGATCAAAGTCCTACCGAGCCAAGGGTAAACATGAGCTAGGCTTAAGGTTAGACAAGCCACATATAATTCATGTGATGAAAATTCTAATGTAGCCCATTCTTTCAAGGGTCATGGGTTGGGTTGGACCCGCCCATGAGTCAATTTTCTTTTTAAAAAATATTTTTTTAATTATTTTGAATGATAAAGATTAAATATTGGGCTATAAAACTTCAAAAAATTGGACTAAACCTTTAAAATAAGTATATTAAACTTTAAAATAAGTTAATGTTTCTTTTTTTAAAATGTATTTCTAGCTATTTTAGATCACAAAGTTTAAATATTGGGATTATGAAACTTCAAATAAATTAGACTAATATATATATATATAAAGGTAAATACTTAAAAAATTAATAATTAATATAAAAAAAACCTAACAGGGTTGGCCCACCTAAGCCCTACAAGTTTTGGTAAGTTGGTCTAAAAACCTTTTTTCAAAATAAGTTATTAAATTATCGGCACAACTCTCCCAATTTGCAGAGTTAGGCTAACCCATTTTAACACTCTTAATTATCATGTGTAGATATAAATTTAACGAAAATAATATTTTATAAATATTAAGTTAACCCCAAAAATAAATAAGTTTTCATATTTCCTTAAACGAAAACACAAAACTTAAATGGTTAAAAATTAAATACTAACCAATTTTGTTCAAGTTTTACTTGATTAAGTTAATAACGGGAGATTGACTTCAATCAATTAAGGCTTTGTTTAATTCGACCTTCATGAAGAAGCAACACGCGTTGAAGTTGGAAAAATCGATTATTCAACAAAGTTGACATGTTTGGTTTCACATTCGTAGCAAAATCAATAATCGATTATGGTATCAAAATCGATTTTGACAAGAAGTGAAATTTTGTAGCTTTTGGTGAAAATCGATTTTGCCCAAATCATTATTTTCCACAAACACCCTCCCATTCACAGATCCATCTTCCTGAAACAGCGAAGAGAGAGAGATTTGGGAGAGCAGAGAGAAAAAGAGAGAGAGAGAGAGAGAGAGAGAGAGAGAGAGAGAGAGCGAGCGCGAGCTGAGAGACTTACAGTCGTCGTCACTGTCACCCCCCCTCGCCCGTCGTTGTCGCCATCGGCCTTCATAGTTTTTCTTCTTCCTCTGTGTCGTCATCACCCTTCCTCTATTTTCCTCTCTGTTTTCTAAGTGTGGCTAAGTGAGAGCTGAGAGGGTTCTAGACTATGTATTGCGTGAGTGAAAGTCAAGAGTGATATTGATGCGTACGTGGGTACAGTCTAATTATAAAAATATATTTTTAATTTTAATTAATTTAATATTTTTTACAAAACAAATGTAATTAATTAATTAAATTTATTTATCAACTCAATTTTTTGATTTATTTATTGACTAAATTTTTTATTTAACAATTATGTAAATTTTTTTATATATAATTTTTGACTTATTAATATATTAATTATCTATTTTTATTTTTAAATTATCTATTTATAAACATATATTTTTAATCAAATATTAGTATATGTAAATATATTTGTATATAATTTTTAATTTATTAATTTTTTTTACATTTTTATATGATAAAAATTAAATAACGTCAATAAAATAAAAAATATAATATTTATATCTATATTGATAATTATACATTCAAAAATACTTTTAATAGTTAATATCTAAACAAATTTTTTTTTAAAATTACTTTGCTAATAACAAATTTTAAACATAAATCACATTCATATAAAATTAATTCTACTCAAAATTAATTTTACTAAAATCTAAATTAATTCAATAAATTTTCAAACACTCACTAACACCTTTATACCTCTAGCAACGATTGGCTTCCACGTTCATACGAAAAATTCAAAATAGACATTAAAAGAAGAGGCGTTTTACCAGCGCTCGAATCTTCTGATTAGAAAAAATTCAAGCAGAGACCTGCTCAGTTTTTAGCAATAGTTTAAGAATTAAAAAACTGTTGTTAAAAGTTTTTAGCAATGATAAAAACTGTTGCTAAAAACTGAACAGGTGATATTCTAGAGGATCCGGATCCGTTTCACCAACAGCGATCATAAATCACCTCTTCGGATCCCCAATCCCAAGCATCTCTGCTTTTTCACGTATCGCTCTATGGCCTTTGCAAATCTTCACGCAAGTCCTTCATCCTTCGCATCTCTCTGTACGTTCTTCATTGCATTGCATTTCTTTTGATTTTCAAGAGATGAATTCGAGTTATGGCAAATCTAACCAACAGAAAGGTTCTTCCGTTTCCATGAACAACTTCAATTTTGAATTTGATCTTGGGATCGGATCAAATCGCCCTAGATCTCTCAACGATCAGAAAAACAATGCCTCATCAAATTCGTATTTTTCTTCTTCTTCCTCCTCTTCATTTTCGTCTGCGCAACCAAGACCCGCTTGGCAACCCAACAAGCCGTCATGGACTCACCAGCCGACGCCCAGTCTGGCGGCTCAGCCCGGCTTGCCTAGTGGCCCCACTTCGATGGTTGGGGATATCTCCGGCAAGAGCTGGGGATCGACTCAACCTTCGGCTTCGAATTCGAGTATAGGGATTATTTATAAAGACCCTAATCTCTTTGGGGATTTGGTGGGCTCTGTTTTGGGGCAGAGTTCTAAGAGTAGTAACAATGTTCCTCTGAAGAATGCCACGCCTATTTCGAAGGCATCAGGTACCACATCGAACAAGAGCTGGTTTTCCATGGGAAATATGGCGGATTCTTTGCCTAAAACTAGTAGTACAGTGCAAAGTAATGGAAGTTGGGGATCTTCCGGGAATTTTGGGAGTTATTCTAGCGGCTACAATAATAATAATAATAATAATAATAATAATACTAGTCTAAACTCCAATAAGACCACCAATATTGGGGGTCCTTCGTTGCGCAGTATGAATAATGGTGGTGGAGCAGCTGGAAGTGGAATGAGTTCTAATAAAGATCCCTTTGGTTCTTTGGCTGGTTTTGGATTCAAACAATCTAGTAGTCTTAGTTCAGCTGGCAAAGCCAAAGAGAATAATACAGGGCATGACGGTTTTGGGGATTTTCAGAGTGCTTCCAAACCAAGCTCTACCTCATTCCCATCAAGTAATCTTAATTCAGCTGGCAAAACCAAAGAGAATAATACAGGGGATGATGGATTTGGGGTTTTTCAGAATGCTCCCAAACCAAGCTCTACCTCATTCCCATCAAATAATTCAGCAGCAAATAATGTCAATGTGAATGGATCTGCCACTTCGAGTCAGAAGCCCGTGCAGACTTCAGGTGGTGATCCATTGGAGATGTTTTTCTCATCTTCCTCGGCCTCAGCTGGAACTGCTGCTACGGCATCTGAAGGATTTGGAACACAGCCCTCTTCTGAAATTGACGACTGGGGCTTAGATTCTGAATTTGGCGGGGGAGGCCATGATGTGGGAGGTACAACCATTGAGCTTGAAGGACTTCCACCTCCTCCCGCTGGTGTATCTGGTTCCACAGCAAAAGGTAAGGGGATGGACAATTACAAACAGGGGCAGTTTGCTGATGCTGTAAAGTGGCTTTCCTGGGCCGTCATCCTTCTTGAGAAGGCAGGTGACAATGCAGGCACAGCGGAGGTTTTGTCATGCAGGGCTTCATGTTACAAAGAAGTTGGAGAGTATAAGAAAGCAGTAGCAGATTGTTCCAAGGTACAAATTGACATTTCAGTTACTTGTCTCAGTTGCTTTAGCTTTGGAACTTTCATCATAAAGCATATGCCTATATATTATATTCTTGAAATAAAACTTAACAGTTGTGAGACAACTGTTTGTGTTGTTCAGCCACTATACATTGTGTGCGTCATTCTTTCTTTTTAAATAAAAGACATCGTTTGTGTCATTAAGATTGCACTGTTGGATAAAGTAAGCCCTCTTTGCCTGGGAGAAAATGAAAACTATCTCGTTGGTGTCATCAACTTAATATGCTAATAGTAAAAACTATCTTGATAATAACTAGGCGAGAAATGGAAAAATGGTTAGATATCCTAGAATTTCTATGTGTGATTGAAGCTAAAATCAAATGCCATCATTATGTTATTGCCTTATCCTGCCATAGATCCTGCTGAAGAGTAGAGACTGTAGGTAGGAGGTCTGTTCAGTGTTTGAAGTTTGAAAGGGTTTGAAACAGACAACTATTGCTTTGAATTCAACCTCTCCATGTTTCTTGTTCAACATATAACTTTGAAGAAGAGTATACTAATTGCGTTATGTTGTGCAGGTGCTTGAAAATGACAAAACAAATGTATCTGTCCTCGTACAGCGTGCTCTCTTATATGAGAGTATGGAAAAGTACAAACTTGGTGCTGAAGACCTGAGGACCGTTCTGAATATTGATCCTAGTAATAGGGTTGCAAGAAGTACCATTCACCGGTTGAATAAGATGGCTGATTAGCCATTTTACTTTTGGCCCAGCTTCTAAATTCCCTTAATTCAATAGGTTCACAATTCTTTCCCTCTTCATGATGTTTCTTTTATGTTTTCAGATTGTTTGTACACAATGGCGTGAATTAGGAAAATCAACAGCTATTTGCTTGGAATTATCAAAAGAGAACACGTCACTGTTGCTTTAAGAGCATAAATTACTTTCGGATTTCTTTTATCCCCTAATTCAATGAGAACATTCTGTAGTTGTGGATTTAATCATCGGTTTCATTTTGTCGTGGTCCTAGTGCTTACACATGTAAGCCTTTTGGACATGGAGAAAACAGAGCCTCTTATACATTCCAATTTAGTTGCACTGCTGGATACAGAAGATTCTGTAAATCAATGTCAAAGCGAGCGGGGTCATCATTTCGTAGTTACTAAGTATGGTTGTATGTATGGTATATGAATACATTAAATTCTACCTTGACATGAGATTTTTCAGATCTCTTTTGGGATGTGTTAATGGTTTATCAACTATCAATCATGCTGACTAGTGATCCTTTGGATCTTTCAACCTAGCAGCTGTATATCTTGTACGAATAGACGCCTCACTAGGAAATTATCATTCTGTAATACTATGATTTTGATTTTATTTTTAGCAGTTGAGGCCATCATCTCTATATTTTAGCTACTTCTCGTCAATAAGACTGGAGATCTGGTAGATATGTGATCCTGTTTGATTAACGAAATGAAAGACATAAAGAGATCGGGGATTAAACAGGCATCTTCAAGCAGTTTCACCTCTATTGATTTAGCGTGACCCAAGTTTTGGTCTCTATATTTCTATGTTTGAAGGTGCTATTCTGCTTACAGAGGTATGCAAAACACTACGATCTGCTTTTGAGTTCTTGAAGTAATGTAATACAGTTATCTGAATACTGATTAGGTTGTTGCAGTGACACACGTAAGAAGAGGCTTAAGAAGGTTGATGATCTCAAAACCAGAAGATTCAAGGTCTTGCGTGAGCTGTTTGAATTGAACATAGGGTCCTTTAGTAATGTGTGGTCTTTTGAAAGTTTCATGACAATTTTGACTCGAACTCCCATGGTGCAGAAAAGGACAGATTTCTGCCTTAGTCACTCATGATTCAGATTCATTGAAATTTGAAACTAATGAGTGTTGTGTTGGGGTGGTTTAGGGTCTCCATCTTTGATGAGTGTGTCTTTTGACCTCTCTTCTGAATCCCACTCTGATCTCCAATGACTGGTAAATTGTTGGAGGGCGGTGCTTGGGAGGACAAATTTACTTGCCAGATGGGGCATTTGGTATCCTCAGGTTTTTCTATATTTTCAGCTTGAAAATATCTAGGAATTTAATTATTTATGTTGAAATGACAAGTCCACATTCAATGATTGGAGGGCTATGATTTACGTCTTAATTATTTATAGTAGATTATGTTTTATCTCTTTTTTTTTTTGCAATGTAAAGCGTTTCATTAGTATCTTGTGGCTTATTTTATTATTTTCTAGTCGCATTATGATACTTTAAATAAAACTAATTTTGTAAATATTAAAATAATGAGTTTTTTTATTGTCAATTAATATTGTAAACATGTTTCATAAAAAATAAAGCATAAAATTGAGTACATTATTGTTTTTATCCTTGAAAACTTATATATATTTTTAATCTGGTCCTTGCAAAACTAAATGTTTTAATTTAACCACTAAAATATTGCATTTCCTTTCAATTCAATCCTTTTATTACTAAATTATTAAATCTATTGTAATTAATCTTAACTTTTGTTGTTAAAATTCACTTTAACAAACAAATATTTTTTTTAATTATAAAGAGTTTTGAATCCATGACCCTTAACCCATAAATCCAAATCCCATATCATTTAAGTTATAAGCTCAGTGGTAAGAGATAGTTAATGACATTGAAACAAATACAATTCTTGAAAAAATAAATTAAAATGTTCTTTTTTTATTTACTAAATTAAAAAATTTATAATTTCTTGGTGATAGAAGAAATTATTTATTTTAAAATTAATAGAAGAAATTATTTATTTTAAAATTAATTTATTACAATTTAAATATAATATATTATTAAAAAATTAAATTATAATTTAATAAATTACACCAATATTAGATGGCACACTTTAAAGTTAGAAGGACAAATTATAAATTATTTAAATTGTAACATACAGTATTAAATCTCTTGTTGAATATAATAGACAAATAAAGGTTGAAAGAGTGAATGTTGTGTTCATAATCATGACATATACAATCCCAAAGCAAAGCAGAGATCACAAGAGGGAGGGGGGACCATAAAGTTTGAGCGGTATAAGAATTCGGATATTTATTATTACAGCAGACGTTGTTGTTGAATTAAAGTATTTTTTTAATTAATAAAATATATATTTTTATTTTATTAATTAAAGCCATTTAATTTGAAACAGAGGATTAAAATGAATAATAATAACAAAAATGTGGATTCGAATAACAGGTTTTTACTGAATGCAAAATGCATATTCATTGCACTATGAATTAAAATTTTTTGTCCGACGTTTTAAGACCATTAAATTAAAATGAAACCGACACAAGAAAATGAGTTCTATACCGATTCAACGATCAAGAAATGCCAGGCAAATTATCGTCCTTACACTACACTACAATGCAACAGTGCATTCAAAATATTTGTTTGGTTTATCCAATTTAGTTATAATTTTAATTGTGGTTAAATTAAATTGTAGCTAAAATTTTTATTTAATCACAGTTTTAACCATTGCTAAATAAAAAAATTGTAGCTAACAAAGAACTTGAATATCGAGTGCGGATCCTCTACCATTGAAGCTATCTACCATTCCTACCATTAGCCAATTGTTATGTATCACGTCACTAAGTGTTTTAAAAGAAATCTATGCATTGACACCCTAATCTCCCTCTAGCCCTTCTTTTCGGGATTCATTCAATATATATTACATAAAAATTAAATTTCAGTCAAAAACGATTTTTTCTCAAATTTCTTTTTTCTCTTAAAAACTTTTCTTTTATTCACTTAGGTCCCTTAGGTAATATTTTTTATTGTCCTTTTCATGATCTGAGATCATGTATAGCTTTATCTAGGTCTCTCATTTTATAATATAAATTTTTCTAAAATTAAAATAGTCTATATAAACTTTTCATTTCTTTCAGTTTAGTCCCTTCTTTGTACTTCACTTATTTGTTTGTGAGTTGGAAGCTAAATCTGCCCAGATTTCTTTCTTAAGTGTCATGTGGGGACATCTTTTTAGGTATATGATCCTCTACCATTGAAGCTGACATCTCGGGTATGTTTTGGAAAAAATTGAGTTTTTGTTGTAAATGCTTCTTTAGCTTAGTTTATAGGTAGAAATGATCACATAGGTCCTAAAAACACGTGAGAAAGAAATCTGGGTAGGTTTTAGCTTTTAACTCACAAACAAATACGTGAAACACAAAGAAGAGACTAAACTGAAAGAAATGAAAAGTTTGTATAGACTATTTAATTTTAAAAAAAATTATATTCTAGAATTAGAGACCTAGATGAAGCTATATATGATTTCAGATCATAAAAAGGACAATGGAAAAATATTATCTAAGGGACCTAAGTGAATAAAAAAAAAGTTTTTAAGAGAAAGATGAAATTTGAGAAAAATTTATTTTTTACTGAAATTTAATTTTTATGTAATATATATTGAATAAATCCTGAAAAAGAGGGTTAAGAGGGAGGTTAGGGTGCTGATGTATAAATTTCTTTTGAAATACTTAGTAACATAGCGAGCACATAACAATTGGTTAATGTTAGAAATGGTAGTTAGTTTCAATGGTAGACGATTCGCACGCACTTTCATGATCATACCCCTCAGCCCCACTCAATGGAAACCTCTTACCTCTACAATCAATAGTTTTTGTACCTTTTATGATAAAAAATCATTTACATCTCAATATAACAGCTTCGACCTAAATTTTTGGTTAAGTTATTGTTTCGGTGATATGACTTTTAAATTGAATTTTTCAATTTGAAACTTGTTAAAACAAGGTTTTATTTTTTATTTTATATTATAAATGTCTTATGATTTTAATTATGCTTGAATAGAATTCAATGTAATTGTTAATTTCATTAATTTTTATATTATTTTGTATTAATATTAGTTAATTCAAATAGTTTAATATTTATTTTTTAAATAAAATATCGAGTTTAAGTATTTTTATAATTTAATAATTAACTGAGCCAATCATAATGCGAAATGTCAGTATGTATGACATAGTTATAGTTGTGGGTTTGTGGGTTATCTTAATGGTTCGTTATGGCCTTCCATTTGCCAAGCATGGCCGTGACTGAACTTCTAAATTCTTGGACGATTGGCTTTAAAACTTTAGATTCTTTTTTTGACAAAATAGTTTTTATGCTCCTATATTTTAATTCAAGTTTTAATTATAATCTATAATTTTATATTCTGTAAGTTATATTTTAAATCTTTTTAATTAATTTTAATTATGTATTTTAACCTAATATTAATCAAATTATTAACGTTAGACACTTACGTAGTTATTCATGTTTATTTAAATATGCCCCCATGTCTGTAAATGTGGGTAGTAATATGGTATTTATTGTTAACAATATATATAATTTTAAGTTTAGAGGCGTGATTAAAAATAATTTAAAAAAAAAATATAATTGACACAAATAAAATTTTAAATTATAATTAAAATTTGAATCAAAATTCAGGAGAATAAAAGTAACTTTTGCCATGTTTTTTTTTTCTATAATGATATTTTATACAACATATACTTGGGCCAAAATGTTAAAAAGTAAATCAATTGAAAGACTTGATGATTTTGGGCAACTACATGACAGAATTAGAGAAAAGAAAAAGTGAAAATAAATTACTCATTTAATATCGAAAAGATTAATTGTGTCAATCGTACGTTGCTATTTATATTTTTAAAAGATTGTATTTAGTTTCATTTATTTTTTTATTAAATTATAAAATGTATTATTACTAAATTTTAAATTTTTTATTATCAAAAATTATTTTAATAGACGAAGGGGTAAGATTAAGACAACTATAGTCTTACAGAAATTAAATTAAGATATATAATATTTTATAAACAAAATTGTGGCAGCTAAAATTTTTTAGAGATGCAACCGATAGTTTAGTCAAAAATAAAGGATCAACTTTGACATATTTCAAATTAAAAGGAATTGTTAGAATTTTAAATAAAAATAAGAGATGAAGTAGAAATTGAACTTAAATTCTTTATAGATAAAGCCATTTAATAGATATAAATGCAACAATATGTGATCTGCAATGTAGGGGACCTTACGTCCATTGAGATAGTGGGATTCGGATGTCTTTCACTGACCTACTTCCCTAAACCCTAAGCCTGCTTCTTTGCTTTTCTTCTTGTTTTTTTGCCATTTTTGGCCTTCTCACTCATTCCAATACACACAATTTGCATGATTACGTAATTAACACAAGAGATTCAGCAACTTTTCTGCCTTGTTTTGCAATTTTCTTTCTAAGTCAAATGTAAAATATCTCTTTTAATTTGAGAGGTTTGTAATTTAATTATTTTCTTAATTTTAAAAAGAGAATGATAATTTTTTAAATTATAACCTCTTCTATAATATTTCATTCAAAATTTTTATATTACTTGGTGATATAAATTGAAAAAAAAAGTATAAATTAAAAAAACATATATCCAATATATCATTTTAACTTTTAAGGACTTTTTTTTGGTTAAAATTTGAAAAATGACAAAAATATCATTATTTGCTATTAAGATGGCAAGTCATATAAACTTTTGGCTAATTTAGCTTTGTTTCAACCTAAATGAAAAAGTAACATTATAATTTTAAATGAAAAAAAATTAACGGAGAGATTATATTATACAAAATTTTTTAAAAAATCGGATATCTTTATTGTCAACTTTTAAAGTTGAAGAAGGAGATTTCATAACCTCCCAAAACTTGGTATTGGATAAACAATTCAATCTTAAAATAGATAACTATTTATAATTAAATTGTGTATTTCAAATTTTCTTCGTGCCTTACAGATATTATTTCCATAAAATTATATTTTGGTTAATTTTTTTTTTCCTTTCTTCTTTTCATTGGCTTATGGCTTTATTCAAAACTTCAGGCTTAAGGCATATGTTGTAGTGGGTATGTTTAGTCGTTTATCATCCAACCACATATATTGTCATGTATACGTGAATATGCAGTTTCCTCATACCGCATGCATTATCTTTTCAACGAAGAGATAAAAGAAACAACGTCACTCACCACCTTATCATTTCATCTATTATTATATACAACCTGCTGCCACAAGTCAGAACATATATTTAGTAATTTGCAGGTTCATTAATGGATTTTTATTTATTATCGTGAACAAAAAAAAGTATATGAGAGCTGAGATAAATATGATAAATTGATTAGTGTATTTCATCTATTATTATTATTATTATATATATATATATATATATATATGGTTTTATTCCCTGACGACTGAGATTGATTCAAAAAAAATAGAGAGGAAGGAGACAGTCTCAATTACAAAAGCATATATAGAGAGGTAAAGTATCAAAAGCACATCCTCTCAGGATTAGACATCTAAGCGAGTGATGAATGGAAAAATCAAAGAAACATAGGCTTGGGCAGTTAGGCTCAGTACAGGAGAAAAGAAATACTCATAAAAGGAAAAGGAAAGAGAAAAAGAATAAAAATAAATTATTTTAATAAAATACTCTAATTTTAAAAAAATAAAGAGAAATTTCGTATTTTTTTAAAAAAAATAATTTAGATAATTTTTCATTATCTCCTTCATTTTCCTACTCTCTTTTCTTTTACATTACAACATGCTCCCTCCTCCCTTTAGAGCTTACCAAACATACGCAGCCAGAAATGTGAAGTGACAAAGTGAACAAGGATAGTCTTTCTTGTGACTTCGTGAGCTTCCAATTTTTTTTCCACATAAATATTTCTAATACAATAAATTACTAATTTAATTAGTCTCTTAAAAATTAAGTATCTCAATTTAATTTTTAAAAATTTGTACTAGTTTCAATTTTGTCTTTCTATCTATCCTGCTTACTTTTGATAATGACAAATTTTAGATTTAGTATCGAAATTGAAGAAATTGAAATAAATAAAAATTTATTAATGATTAAATTAAAAAATTTAATCTTTTAATAACTAAGTTGAAACAACTATAATATTTCAAAAATTAAATAAATAATTTACTTATATTTAAAAAAAAGAGAAAATAAAACCTTTATCTCATAAATTTAGCATTAACTTTAATATATTTTCCATTTTGTGTATATTGTCTTATATTTTTTTTATAAAATATTGTCAATATCTTCCTAATTGTTAATATAACACAAATTATTATTAAAATGAATGAAAATATAGAATATTTTAGTGTGAAAAGATAGAAAGCTGAAAAGCAAGGGATGAAGAAGATGTTAAAGATTTTGGATATGTTCAAACTCTAGTTTCATGAATGATACATCAGAAGAAGAGATCTGAATCTTATGTGCTTCACTTCTAGAAGCTACAACTACACCAACTTGCACTTGCGGCTGCAGCAGCCACTCGTTACAGTTTCGTCTCCTCTTAATTGTTAATTAGTATTTTATTTACTTTACGGATGAGTGAGCTAAAGCACGATTTGATTTTATTCTTTAGTGAACAAGAGTGTTTGAAGCACATCTTGACTTTTAATATATAACTTAATTAAAAGATGATCGAGATACACTTTTGTACAGAAGTAGATTGCAACTTGACTAAGTTGGAACACGATCCGCTCTTGTTATTTAGCGAACAAGAGTGTTTGAAACATATTTTAACCTTTCACATGCAACTTAGAAAATGATTGAGATGCACCTCTATACAGAAGCGAATTGCAACTTGAGTAAACTGGAACACGATCTGTTCTTGTTCTTTAGCGAATAAGAGTGTTTGAGGCACATCTTAGCTTTCCACATACAAGCTAGAAGATGATCAAGATGGACCCTATATAGAAGTTGATCACAACTTGAGTGTGCTCGGCTTTTTTGTCATCATCACTATCTCCGTTTTTTGGTTCATTGTCTGGTTAGCTTTGAACTTTGATCTCAGCCCTCTTGCCTTGAGTCATGATCTTTCTATCGACGATCACTATTTCTTTATTAAGGGAAACGAGATTACATGAGATTTGCAAACTACACTTTTAATTATTTTTATTAGGTAATTAAATATTGAACTTTATTTTTGTGGCCAGTAAAAGAAAATTGAGAACTCATGAAGAGTATATGTTGATATTTATTTATTTTTATAATAAAAAAGCACAACGGTAATTTCAGTTTGGCTAAAAATGTCACACTTGATACTTCTCTTATTTTAAATGTGCATATATATACATGTACACACACAAACACGCAATTCTTTATATTTTAGTAATTAATTTTTTCACTAAAATAAAATACGAGTAAATTTTTTTAAAAAACGTAATTATGCAATTTTGAATTTATAAAAGATATACAATTAAAATTTAAAAATTATGTATTTTTCATGTGTTAATCGAAGAATTTGTACGTTAACAAATATATAATAAACTACACTTAAATTTTTTTCCTATTATATTATATTTGGCTCTCATGGCATGATAATAGATACTGATATTCAATATTATATTTATTTCTTTGAGATACTACGTACACATAATCCCCTTGAACTATAAGCTAATTACAACCTTAGTCTTTAAACTATGAAATGCAATGTTTTATCTCCTAAAGGCCTAAACTATCATAAAAAGTGAAAAATATAAATTAAAATTAATATCAAAAAGATACTTGAATTGTCATGTGACTTTGTATCTCTATCATTTTTTCTTCAAAATTTTCCCTTCATAGTTTTTGGCTTTTATTTTTCTTAAAATTATGTAGTTTTTAAACATTAATTTTTACATATATGTGTTATTTTCAGTTTTATAATAATTTAGAAGGTAAAATATTATGTTTCAAATTCAGAAACCAAAATTAAAATTAAACTATATTTAAGGAGTTACATGTAATTTTTTTCAAAGAAAAAAAATTTACTCAAAGCACAATGTGAGAAATCTAGATTCTCTAAAATTTCTGCTAAAATAGTTAATAGGAGTATAATCCAAGGGCAAATGAGAAGCGCGTGACACCAAAATTACGGATTTGGGTTGTCTGCAATACATGTTCCTGCCTGGACTTTTAGCAACAGTTTTTTCTGTTGCTAAAAGTTTCAGTAACAAAATTTTCTGTTGCTGAAACTTTTAGCAACAGAAAAAAATGTTGCTAAAAATAGTATTACACGCTACATTACTTTTAGTACTGCAGAGAACCCTGATCCCAAAATCACATGCACCTTTTCTCCTCTTCCACATGAGCGTCCAACTCTGCTCTCCACACCGCGGTCCTTCGTACACCCAACCAAACCCCACCACGTGTCATCTCGTCCACTACGGGCCCCACCCCTCACGCATACCCAAAACCCTCCCCTCAGATATCCCACGGTCCACCTCCGATCTCAGAGTCTCAGTAACCCAATCCCACCGTCCGTTTCTAGATTGTTGAAATGACGATCCTGTCCCTGTTTGTCGTGTACTCGTTCTATAAAATCCGGAGTTCACGAGAAGCTTTCTCCTCTCACTTTCCCTCAAAAAGGGACTACTTCGTTCGCAGTGACAGAAACCAGCCAGACTCCTCCTTGCTGTTTGTTTGATTCTGTAAGATGTGTGGGGGTGCTATCATTTCCGACTTCATTGCCGTCAAGCGTGGCCGGAAGTTGACCGCCGGCGAGCTCTGGTCTGACCTCGACCCTCTCGACCTCCTTGGCTTCGACTGTGCCGCCAAACACCAACCTTCCCCTCCCTTTGATAAAAAACAACCTCAAATCCCTACCAACAAAGGTAATAGTTCTTCCTCTCTTGCTGTTCCTCACCCATTTGAATTTTATTTTTCTTCTGTGTAGTTAATTCTATGTAGATTCCAGCTTTCTTAATTTCATGATAAAATACTATTTTCCTTTTCGAACTCTCTCTCTCTCTGGGTGGTGGTTTAGTGTTATTAAGCCTGTTGAGCGTAATATCAATTTTTCAATCTGTGCTTTTTGATCTTAGCATTGAGCATTCTTCTGGATTGCTACATATTCAACAGCTTAAAGTTAATTCTTTTTCATTTTTTTTAATTTGGTGGTAGATAGGTAGGTAGGTAGATACATAGAGTTTAAGCGTTAAATTATTCAACACAAGAAAAGCCTGTTGACGTTTCTTCAATTCATTAAAATCGAAGCAAAAACGGAAGGAAAAAACAAAAACAAAAAGTCGATATCTTCCATGTTTCAAAGCAAAACATCTATTACAATTTAGAAGCTATACTTTACTCGCATATCAGATTTCTGCAACCAATACCTCTATTAAAATCCACTAAAATATACATAACTGATACTTGAGTATATTATATAAATTTCATTTTGGTCCAGTGTATTTATCTCAATTTATTCTGGGCATCTGTCAAAATAATTTTTGGCCACCACAAATTTAGAATTCAGCAAAGACATTTTGTGATTTAGCATAAGAAAGTAAGATTCAATTTTGAGGCGTCATTTTTCTGAGATGTGCGATTGTGTTATGTGGTAGTAGGAGTGGGATGTGAGAAGAAAAGCGTGGGCGCAGAGAAGGCAAAATCGGAAGGGAAACGCAGCGAGACAGTGAGGGCTCGGAAGAACGTGTACAGAGGAATAAGGCAGAGGCCATGGGGGAAATGGGCCGCCGAGATCCGAGACCCACGCAAGGGCGTGCGAGTGTGGCTCGGCACATTCAACACCGCCGAGGAAGCCGCCAGAGCCTACGACGAAGCCGCCAAGCGCATCCGCGGCGACAAGGCCAAGCTCAACTTCCCCCTTCACCACCACCCCCCTCCTCCGTCGCCGCACCCGGAGCGACCTGCCAAGAAGCGCTGCCTCAGCCCCGCCCTCAGCCAGGCCAGCAACCAACCCACCGGCCCACCGTCGCCGCCGCCGCCGCCTTATTACGAAGCCCCTCTGGACCTCAAGCAGCAAATCTCCAGCCTCGAGTCGTTGCTTGGTTTGGACCCCGAGGAGGAGCCTCAGGAAACTAGTGAGCAGTTGAGTGGAATTAACGGCGGCGAGTGGCCGGAGGCGATGGACCTGTGGATGCTGGACGACGTCGTTTTGCAACACATGCCTAACCGTCACCTGGTCTATTAAGGGGTTGAATTAATAGGAGTTAAATTAGCTATAGCGACTGTGACTCTCTTGTCTGTATAAACCTATGTTCATGTTGATTGTTATGTATGCTTCTATGCCTGTGTGTGTGTGATGCTTTCTTTTCTCGTTTTGTTGGTGGTGGGGTAGGTCTAACGCTTTGAATTAGGGGTGCATCGTACATAGCGCTGAAATAAAGGTAGGGGGGGGGGGGGGCGAGTGAATGGGTGGTTGCATGTTCGAAACTTGAATGATATGACCATGTTAAGTCATCGTGATCAATCATCTATGGTGGTGTGGCTGTCGTTTTATGTAGTTTGTTTCATAATCTCTGTGCTGTTTGTTGGTTCATGCATCAAACGACAATTGACAAATCCTTATTATAATATAGTTCTTCTGTAAATATTTCTTGTACTATGATTAGAGTTGTGTATGTTGATTGTCGGTGAAATTAGTCACTTGTTGCTAAATGTCCCTTATAAGTATATATTTCTTATAACAAGTTTTAATAATTAATGTATTTTTGTTTTTTAGTATATTTTAATACATGTATTGAAATGCTCTAAAAATTATGAACATGATGGCTCTCTTATGAAGATGACTCTCTCCCGAGTCTTTAGTAACGTAGTTGTTTTAAAATTTGATGAGGAAAATTGTCACTCATTGTAGTTATATTTAATTCAAATTCAGATTAATTAACACATAATTTAGTGTTTGAATATGAGATAATTATTTACCAAAACAAAGGAATGAATCTTTGCATAGTATATTTATGTGTATCAATAATAATTTTAAATTTCTTTTGAAAATGAATTACTTGACAATAAGTCGTCACTTGTGTTATATGTAAAAAGACAGGTAAATTGTTTTTGAGTGTTTGGTCAATGGTGGCCGGCAGGATTTATCTTTTATCATTGTAGGGTATCAAATTTTTGAGTTTATGAAAATAGAAAAGATGGAATGAAAAAACAAGAAAGAAAACGTGAAATCCATATGTTTTATCAATATATGGTTCATCTCTCGTCCATTTATTGGCTTGTTTCTTAAGAACTCAAATTTAGAGCATCATTTCACTGATACCTCCGAACAAAGTATTGGTGTCATGAACATGATTGAAAATGAATATGGCAAGTGCCTAACCAAGATAAGAGATCCTGCAACAGCTCTACTTGAAACATTAGAATTCAAAAATTTATTTAACTTCATCTAATTTTATTTAAGTTGAATTGGATCATAAAAGTCTAAATTTTGTTGTAGTATTAACTTTCTTCATTTATAAAATTTGAATTCAAAACTTTCCTTAAAGAAGATAAGTATGAAACTAGTTGAATTAAGCATATATATATATATATATATATATATATATAGCCAAGTTGGCGATGTTTTATAGGTTTCTTTGGATTGCAAGGTTGGACGTAATCGTGATTGTGATATCAAATCGCTGGTGATTTGAGGATTGCTTCATTTGGTAGGTTAATATTTTGACGCTTTACAATTGAACTGTACGATACTGGGAAGTGAATTCATTTCTATGTTTGAAAAGTATAAGATGTTACGTAGATTGTTGATTACATCACATCTAATGGTCTATATTTATTTTTATAATTTTTTTTAAAAAATTTCACTGATCATCTAATCTTGGTCAATAATCATTAAATTGATCAATGTTCAATACAATTTTAAAAATTAAAAAAATAAAAAACAGAAGAAATATATAGATCATTAAATGCATATCCAATAATTTACATTGGAATAGAAGTCTCTTATACTTTTTAAACATAGGAGGGAATTCGCTTCCACGTTACAGTACCATGATGCAATGCAACTGCTCAAAGATTGATTTTTTTTTTCTTTTTCTACCAAATATATTATGAGGATAAGTATTTCACAAAGAAAATTAAGGAATTTTGCTATTTTAGGAGCCATTAACTTATTTTTCATTCCCTTTTTTGGTCTCTATGATGCACAATTTAAAAGTAAAAGACAATTTTGAGTTGGCACCTCATAAATAGGTGCATTTTTTATTTTCTAATTCACATATTGCGATTTTTAATTTAGTGTTCAGTTTTTAAATTATATTTATTGTTACCCTTTAATTTTATTCTATTCTCGTAAGTCAGCAAGTCAGCAAATTTCCAGTTTAACAATCTATATTGTTATATTAAAATAAAATTATGATTTTATATTAATTTTAATTGCCTTGACTATCATAATAAAAATAATAATACAATTCCACATTATATAATTTTTTGAAGAGCAAGTTTTTACAATAATTCATATCAAAATGTTGAGGAGAGTTAAGTGCAAACATCAGAAATATGGTGTGTGCATCCTCAGAGCTACCTGTGGAAATATGATGCTTGTGAGATTGAGAAATCAGATTTGACCAATGATTAAATTAATAAAAATTACACAAAATCAAGTGCAACCACCCTTGACCATATGTATAAAATATGCAAGTACAATTTGTCTTCCTTCTTAAAGTCTCATTATAGGAAGCAACAATATGATCACTTTGGACGTACAAGTACAATGTGAAGTATTTATATCAAGTGAGATTTTGTTTTTCCTTTTCTTTTAATTTGAGAGAAATGTTTATTCTCTTCTATATGTTCTATGCAAGTCATAGAACTCTTGCGCAAAAAAAAAGAAAGAAAGAAAGAAAAGAAAAGAAACTAAAAGACAATTTAAAAAATTGGAATCCCAGTCACATACGTTTTCTAATTCATGAAAACTTGATAAATATAGTAAGTTTGGTGGTTCAATTAAAATAATCCACGGGTAATATTCAAATGTAAAAATGTAGTATCTATTTTTACGTGCACTTGTTGAAAGAGAGAAGAATGAAGGTGTCAAATTATTATCCTGCAAATATATAATTAATTTAATGAGAATATATGCTTTAGTCAACTTCTTCCAGTACCAAATTAATCCTTGTTCATTGTACTGGGTTTAAACTTTGGTTAAATTAATAAATCGTAGGCAAAGCATTTCGACCATATCCACTTGTTACGATTGATAGTTTCGCCTTCTATCTGTATCAAAGATATATTTAGACTATATTACTAATTTAATCATTAAAAGATTATTATTTTTTAAATTTATTTATTAAAAATTAAGTGTCTTAATTTAATCTCTAAAAATTTACTTAGGTCTTAATTTAATTTTTTTTACTGCTAAATTATAAAATTTACAGTTATTAAATTTTAAAATTTTTGTTGCTAAAAATTATTTTAACAAAAAGAATAAATAAATTAAAACAAATAATTTTTTTTAAAATTAAATTAAAACATTTGACCATACATAACCTAAACTAGAGAAAAGTATAATTTTTTGGGTCCAAATGAGTGACTTGCTCATCTATTTGTTTCAAAGGAATATAATATATTTTTAATGGAGAATTCAGCGAATCGACAAAGAATGTAAGTGCGTGTGGAAATTTTTTAAAATAATAGAGAAAAGAATGAGTTGATTGAATTTAAAGTTTCAAATTTGTTTTATTTCAAAATGAGGGACAATGCATTGCGTTGCTTTTTACTGTAGCCTTCTCATTTTTCGTCCTCATGCAGTCCCTTTTGCGGCTAAAGACGGCTTTTTCATCATTATTAATTTCAAGACATGACATATATAATATAAAATATCACGTTAATATTTATTTTTAAATATTTAAAAAATATTAAATTTAAAAGTATAATTAAAATTAATTTAAAACATATATATTATAATTTAAATATGCATAAAAGTTTAAGAGCATAAATAATAATATTTTTTTGTTTTACTTTTTGTTTATGTGAATTTTTAATTTTTTTAATTTTATTATTTAGTTAAATTAATAATTCTAGTCTTTAAAAGATTACTTCATTCTTAATTTATTATCACCAACTTTGACCACTTGTAACGATGAAATAATAGATAAAATAATAAGAAAAATAATAAAAAAATTTGTCCAAATTACTTTTTTTAAAAACACTAAATTTTCTTCTTTCTTTTTTTAAGTTAAATTTTTTTAATAAAGTACCTCATTTTCATTTTTCATTCCCTACTTTTTTTTTTTAACATCAAACATACCCTATTTTCTAATGTTATATAAAACTTATCAAGTTAGTCTTTGATTCTTACTATTAGAACTGTCAATTAAAGCCAATTCGATTCTACTCCCATTAGGTTTTAATTATTTAGAAGAGGGTTAGGCAAGCCTTATTTAAATATATGGACTGCAGTTTTTCAAACTAGCCCTGCCTTAGTAGAGCCTAGGACGAAGACATTTTTTTGAGACAACCAAGACTTTTTTTATTTTTAAAGTATTTTTGGTTAGACGTGACACAAGAGTTAACTATATTCAAAATATTTAACCTAACCATGTGTCCATGTCAAGGACATATACATCTTCAAAGGCGTCAACCATCAATATTTGAGGTTTTCAATCAACAACAATCCAACAAAATATACATTTTTTTAGTTGTCTTAAAAATCAACATATCAAATACTTAAAATAAAAATAAATAATCAGACATAGAATGAAAAAAATTACAAGATAATAAAATAGTTAATTAACAAAATACGAGATATAAAATAACTCTCAAGTAAATATGTAGAGAAAATGTAACATTCAATTATTTGGATTTATTGCTCTTGAGTAAATGATTTTTTTAAAAAAAAAAACTAGCCTTAGCCTGAATAGGACTAAAAAAGCCCTCATAAATTTTTTTTTTACAAAAAAAAAAGTTGTTGTATAAAGGTTACCTTTTTTTTTTTTCAAAAAAAAAGTTGGATAAGTTAGCTCATAACATAAGCTTAGATTAATTTGATACCTCTACTTTTTCCTTCTCAAAATGATCTCACTACTTATAACCAAAAAACAAAAATGATCTCACTGACTAAGAAGTACTTGTGAATTTCAAAAGCACCAAAATCTAATATTGATCTTGAGGGTCGAAGACAAATAAGTTCGTATTAATAGTTAATGGTTATATGAAATTTTTTTTATAACCGGTATACAAATAACTTTGATTGAAAAAAATATGTTAAGAGAGAGAGAAAGAAAGAGAGAGAGAGTTTATCTTTAAATCACCAATAAACAACCTTTTAAAGATTAAATCATTAATTTCCTCTCTCTCTCTCTCTCTCTATATATATATATATATATATATGTATAATTATATTTAAATTTAAAATTTTAAATATTATTATGATTATTCAAATTTATATTTAATTTTGCAAACTTGTAGTTAATTTTTCTAAATGTTATAAATACAAAAATAATCTCCACACATTTTGTATTCCTATGAAAGAAAGTGCCATTGAAAATCAAGAAGAACAAAGAAGAAACGTTTCAGAATAAACGTTCAACGTTATTACCGTTAAAAAAAAGGGTTTTATATATTAATTAAAATATAAAGGTTGAAAGAATTAAAGCATAGAGTTTTATATCATGGTATATAATATAATAGGGTGATCTAAAGTTAGGTATGTTATGACACAAATTTAAATGAAAAACATTAAAACTTTCAAAGCCATTTAAGTAGGTTTTCTCAAGTTGACCTCGTTGCATGTCCCTGCCTAACTCCCTAGACCCTAATCCTGATCCTATATGTCACATGCAGCTTACGAATTCTCAATTATGGAATGGATTTTATTTCGGATAAATAATAGAGACAGACTATTTTTTTTTTAAAATAGCAATAGTCATACGCATTTCGCATCACGTGTTATTTATTCAAAAAAATTCAATATTCATCAAATATAACTACAGATAATAAAAAATAAATACTCATTAAATATTAGACAGACGTAAATCTAATAATTATCATAATATATAGATATATAAAATATAGAATATTAATTATATAATATATAGTATAAGCTTTTTTTTTGTGGAATAAATATTGAGTATTGAGTAAAAAATATATTAGTATTGAGTATGCAGGTAATAACCAACTCAAGGGATTTAATACAAACTATACAACTTTTTTCTTTTTGGTATTTGAGATACATATAATTAGAATTTTTTTTTCGAAATTCAAATAATGTGCGTTTAATTTTTGATGATGCACAGACTGAATTAGTGTTGACAATATTATTGTAACAAAAATAAAACAACTATGGCTAGCTGAATCTGATGTAGATGAACTGAGGAATCGAAGAGGATTTCAAGACCAAAAAAGTTGAGTAGTTAATAAGCATAGCCATAAAGAGATAAATAGTGCGGTATAATAATAATAATAATAATAATAATAATAATAATAATAATAATAATAATATGAAAAAGGAGAAGAAGCTACAGAACACTTGCTCGTAAAAAATGTTGACATATATACATAACAATTAAATCTCAAAGGTTAATTAGTCATGATTAGGCAGCAATCCATGGCTTATCAATAGGAATTAGGTTTTGTAGAAAAATTTATTTCCTCATATGGTTGCAAACTAGAGCTGTCAAAACAGGCTTGGTCCGCCGGGTCGAGCCCGTTTAACCCACTAAAATGGAGGGTTGGATTTATAAATTTTTGGCCCATTTAAATTCGGGCCTAGGCGGCTCGGCCCGCCAACCCGCGGGTTATGCGGTTTCAACCCGGATAACCCGCGAGTTACCGTTTAACCCACTTAAAAAAATTTTTTAAATAAATATTTTTAATACATATTACATATTCACTTATTTAGAATTTCAAATATTCTATAATCTATATTTGATACTATTATTACATTACTTATTGTTTTACTTTATATATTTACTATTTTTCTGTTATAACGATGAAAATGTGTTATCATTTTCTATAATATAGGAAGATTAGAGCCTTAAAAACTTGTCAAATGTCAAAATAAATTGATGCTTTAATGTCATTTTCATTCCTATCTTCCAAAGGTTATTTTGTAACATAATAGTTTAAGATAAGGAAATTGTAGGTGTTTTATATTTTTTATTTGATAATTACTATTATCCATAAAATGATATCTAATTATACATTGATTATCAAAATTTCTAGTGATTGATATTTTGGTTACAACAAATGAGCAAATGAATATTGAAATTTGAATAAAAAAAAGAATTTCTAGCTAATTTTACAACAACAAAAAATTTAGTGCGGGCTGGTGAGCTAGCCCGTTTAGCCCATCAGCCCGCACTTAGGTGGGTCGGGTTGCCAATTTGTCAGCCCGTTTATAAACGGGCTGACCTGGCCCGACCCGCATAACATTGAGCCCACCGTGGGCCAGCCCAAACCGGACCCGCCAGCCTATTTTGACAGCTATATCGCAAACTACAGTTCAAATTTCCCCCAAGTGACACTTTTCTTAGATATAAGTTCTAAAAAGTCTTGAAAGTTGTGAGTTCTACTCCCCTCACATTTTTTTCCATCTTTTTTTCCTCAGGCATTGTATTTCATTTATAACAAGAAAAAAAGTTCAACTTTTTACTTGAAGAAATATTCACATTTAATGTTTGATAGTGTAAAACTATCTCCAATAAAAGATACTTGTAAGAAAAAAAAGAGGTTGAATTGGTCACTCAATTTCAACAAATGCATGCTCTGTATTTTATAGTGAATGCCAAAAGGAAAAATAACAATACAATAGATAACATAGTTCGAATAGATGTTCGATCGCTTGAATTGGGAATCGACCAGGGGATTAATTCAAAATTACCCTTAAAATTGATGAGTGATCGAATCAGTTGAACTAGTCAAATTGGCAAGACCAGTGATAAATGAACCAATAGAACCAGTTCACATTGAACTTTTTATTTTTTTTATTTTATAATTAGGTAATGAAAGAATTAATATTACATATCATCTAAATTTAGTAGAGATGCCAATATATTGATATTTTATAGATTTAATATAAAAAAATATTATATTGATTGAAAATATTTTTTTATTAGTTGGTCAATTTTTATTGTGGACTTTTAATTATAAATATTGTTTTGTATAATTTAATATCAAAATTTATTTTTAATTAAATTTAAAAATTAATGTTTATAATATTTAATTTTATATATTATTTTTTAAATATTTTTAAAGTACATCAATTCAACTATAATTCAATTATAATTTAATTATTAATTTTTAAATTGATACTTTCAATTTCATTTTTAAAAACTTGATAGATATCCTTCGAAGACAACTTTTCTTTGGAGAACAGAAAAGTCTTTACATTAAATTATTGTTTATGGCCTACTGAGAAAAACACGTTCAATTTAATGTATTGAACTACGATGAGTCAATTCATAATATTTAAAGTTATCTAAACACGTGAGATCCCAACACAATTAAATAATTTGTATATCAAAAGACCATAGAATAATTGGAATTAAGAAAAAAGCGAAAGGTTCATGAACTGAACCCTATTTTTCGTACCCCCAGTTTTGTGGGACCCCAAAATCCAATGCTAGATATTAAAGTCCGTATATCGTATATAATTCATTGATTCACATGTTATTTAACTTTTTTCTTATTCTTTGGACATATTCAAAGACTGTTCATCCTCATTTCTTTTACCCAAAAACATATTAGCCGTTCTTTAAATCTCCCAAATAATAAATATTTAATTTTTAGAAATATCGATTTAGGAATATATTTAATATGTTTAAAAGGGATTAATCTTTATTTTATTAGGTAAAGATGCCTTCGATGAAACCAAAAATAAAAGGCAAATAACATTCATAGACCATTAATTTCAAGAATAAATCAGATTCTCTTTTCTTGTAAAACATTAAAATTGAACGATCTATTTTTCTATATATTTTAATATGAAAATATGCACTCTAACCTTGAAGCTACATTTACATATATTTTAATTGAAATGTTCTTATATCAATTATTATAATATAACATCTATTAGATATATATTTCATTAATATAAAAATAACTTAGTAATTTTTAATATTTATATTAAATTAAATTAAATTATATAATTTTAAACATAAGACAAATAAAATTGAAATATAAATAGAAAAGATATTTTTATCATTTTTTAATTTTTGATAAAAGAAATTAATGTCACCATTAAAGGCATTTTTTCCATATTTAAATTCTAGGAGGTTTGGACTTTAAATTTTTTAGAAAAATGTACTTTACTCTCATGAAGTTTGTTTTATGTGCAGAAAATCTCAATAAAATTTAAAACTAAACAAAAGACCCGTATGAACTTTTATATTGTGCTAAAAATCACTTGTCGATTAATTGACAGTTAGTCAACTGACGTCAATACTGACATAGACATTGAAGCACTACGTCAGTAGATGATTCATATGTCATATCATCTCCTTTTCACTCAATCACCGTATCTAATAGAATTGAGACACGTGGCATATGCTTAGATTTGAAGAAAAATCAAAGTAACACATGCATTACATACGAATTGAACTTGAGCTTGAATAGAAGAGAGAAGAGTTCTCTGTTAGCCATAATGTATTATGCTATAAGTTTTGATGATGACAAATATGTGGGAATTATAGTATGATTTAATCTTTCTTAGCCCAATATATGATTTAATCTTTCTTAGCCCAAATAGTATGATTTAATCTTCTTGATCCAAATGCATGATTCAATTTTTCTTGGCCCAAATATATTCAATGCTTTATATATTTAAATCTAGTAGTATAAATTGATTTTTGATAAAGTTTATTGGTTGTTGTAATATAATTTGAAAAAGAATACTTTTACTGTAGCACTTTTGAAAAAAGAATTTGATTGTTGAAAAAGTATGATAAAGTTTATTGGTTGTTGTAATCAACTTTGAAAAAGAATATCTTTTACTGTAGCACTTTTGAAAAATGAATTTGATTGTTGAAAAAGTATGATAAAGTTTATTGGTTGTTGTAATAAACTTTGAAAAAGAATACCTTTTACTGTAGCACTTTTGAAAAATGAATTTGATTGTTGAAAAAGTATGATAAAGTTTATTGGTTGTTGTAATAAACTTTGAAAAAGAATACTTTTTACTGTAGCAAATTTGAAAAAGAATATTGATTGTTGAAAAAGTATGATAAAGTTTTTTGGTTGTTGTAGAAAGGTTGAAAAATGATGATGAAGCTTACTGTAGCAATTTTGACTAAAGCAGTCACTGTAGCAGCAAGGTTTCACTATATAAAGGGGACTTCACAACACCATTTGCATCAAGCTTCAATTGTTCATTTCTCATATTATCTTGAGTTCCATTCTCTCTAAATTGTTAGAGAAAAATTCTGAGCTTAATTTCTGCGTTATCCACCATTATTTTTCTTAAGCCTTTAAATTTAGTTGCTCAAGGATTGGTTCCTTGAGTTAGTGTTTGAGAGAAAACACGTTGTAAGGGGGATAGACACCCTTGAGGAAAAAAAAAGATCTATGTTGTAGTGGTTTGCAAGTACCTGAATTAAACTTGCAATTATAGTGGAAATACTCAAGTGGTCTCTTGAGGACTGAATGTAGGCTTGAGATTAGCCGAACCAGTATAAATCTCTGAGTTTGCTTTCTCTATCCCTACTCTATTTACATTTGAAGTTAATTAATTAATGCTTTGCGTTTATATTTGATTTCTACTTCAAGTATTAATTAACGTGTGTAGATTTATATTTTCTCCTTAATTCCTTGCACTATAAAATTATTCATCTTGATAACACTTTGATTTTCTGAATTAAATTATTATCTTTAACATTGTCCAATTTCAGAAAATCATTTTAACTTCCAATTAAGTTTTGTGAAAATTTTTATAAAACCCAATTCACCCCCCTCTTGGGATCCAACCATTTCTTTCAATTGGTATCAAAGCTTGGGCTCTTGATTTGAGACTTAACCGTCTAAGAGTAAACATGGTTGGATTTAGTGATTGGTTTATGTCTGAAAATTATTCTTTCACAGAACCTCCAGTTTTTTATGCTAATCATTTTCAATATTGGAAGTATGAAATGAAAATGTTTTTAATTTCAGTAGACCATAAACTCTGGGAAGTTATAGAAAATGGTTTTTATATGCCTGTCAAGGAAGAACAAGGAAAATGCATTCTAAAACCCAAGAGTGAATGGAATGATACTGAAAGAAGTTTAATACAACTCAATGCTAAGGCAAAATTGATTATTTCTTGTGCATTGAGTCAAGATGAATTTTTCAAAATCTCCAACTGTGCAACTGCAAAAGAAATGTGGGAAATTCTTGAAGTTGCACATGAGGAAGATCTTATTGCTGAGGAATTAAGGTATAGAAGTTTCATTAATGAACTTGAAATTGCTCAAATGAACAATTGTAAAACCATTAATGAGATACAACTTGTGCTTAATCAATTGCAAGCTCTTGGTGTTGAACTTACAAAAAAATCTCAAATCACCAAGGAGATAGAAGAAAAAGAAAAAGGAGAAAAAGAGAAACCACAACCAAAAGTTGAATCATCAAAGAAAGCTTACCTATCTTCCATTTGGGGAAATAGCAATTCTGATGAGGAGAACACAAATGAAGAAGCCAACACTTGTCTTGTGGCCAGAAATAAAGATGAGGTAAATTCATTTGACTACTCTTTTGAAGAATTACAAGATGCCTTTGATGATTTACATAAAGAATCTCTAATACTTGCAAAGAAACTAAATGTTTCAAAACAGAAAAACTCTTCTCTTGAAAATGAGTTGGAAACATTGAAAAACGAATTTTCTATTTCCAAGGAAGAGAATTTTGTTTTTGAAAATCAAAACAAAACTTTGCAAGAAGAGAATTTGATTTTAAAAGCAAATATCTCTACCAACAAAAATTGCTTTTGTACCAAGTGTGATTCTTTGAAAAAGGAAAATAATAATCTTAAAAACACACTTGCAAAATTTTCTCAAGGTAGAGAAATTTTAAATACCTCAGTTTTGAAACAAAGAAGAATGTTTAACAAAGTTGGTCTTGTTTCTAAAAAGAAATCAAACCAAAAGCATTCTAAAAACTTCTTTGTTTCTGTAAAGATGTCAAATAGTCCAACTTGCACTTGTTTTTATTGTGGACTAAAAGGACACAAATCTTACTCATGCTTTTATAAGAAAAATCTTGTTCATGGAGTTAAAATGAAACGGGTTCAAAAAGGAACTCATGACCCAGGCGGACCCAAAGAAATTTGGGTACCAAAGACAAAGGATTAATTTGCAGATTTGCCTCGAAGCAAGGAGCGGAAATGACTTTTCAATGGCTACATCATTCAAACTCCACTCTCTTGCATCAAAAGGAGGCAATGGACAAGTAAACATATAAGCTGGAATGTATTGTAAGAAATTTGATTGATATGTTTACTGTATCAAATGCTTATGTTTATTTTCTAGCATGCCTTTCATCTATCTTTGATATTCATGCATGCTATTTCTAAAAATGATTCTTAGGTGTGCGGCCTAAGGATATGATTTTTGCTTTGAGCTAAAATCTTTCTTCTAAATTTAGCTTGAACTTTCTTATTTATCGCATCACGACAACTTGCTTTCATTACATGCATATTTCCCTTGGTTTCACATCAATAAGATTACTCTTACTTGTAATGTTTATCTTTATTGTAATCTTATTTAAATATTTTCAATAAAAGCAAAAATCCTCACACAAATGCATTTTATGGAAGCATGGCATACTTTGAACATAATGTATTGTTTCTCCTGATGGTTGAAGATTTATTTGAACATCACTAATTTGAGAATCAAAGTACTCCATTAAAAGTGTCTTGCAGTTGGTTGGTCGACCAGCTAGCTCATCAGTGGTTGACCAGCAAGACTTATATATGTCAATTTGTGAACCAACGCCTAACGCCAGATGCCAACACTAGACGCTAAGTAAAGAGGATCTTGCAAATAATCAATCAATGAAAACCATTAAAATTGCAAAAGGAGAGGATCAAAAGAAGGGCAATGAAGAAAATAAAGATATCAACATTTTAAGGAGGGACTTCAAGAAGTAACAAGAGTTTTCCAAAATTGATGAGTATCTCTATCCGCTACTACTTTATTATTTAATTGAATGATACTCTTTGATCTTAATTAGCTATACTAGCAAATTGTTATCATTGACATATTTTCATAGCAATGATATACTATTTTACGAAATCTTACATATTTGATAATATCATTGCATATAAAAATATGTTAAATACTTAAATTATTTTTTAAATATTCAATATATCATGGTTTGAGCATTATGCATGTCATATCCTTTGTATAAGCTATAGCTTATGAACGATTGTTTATAAATTATAGTTTATATCTGATTATATCTTATTAATCTATATTACCTCAATTATTGTACTACATACTCAGGTTATAATATGTTTTATCTTGATAAGTATGTAACTTGCTTTTGCTTTGAAATGATATATATGTCCATGCCAGAAAATTCTTTCCATCTTTAAAATGGATATATATTTTTCAATATATATATACTGTGCTAAATTTGTGTAGCTGATTTCTTTTATCTTTCTTTATTATTATTTTTTTTGTATCGTCCAATAAAAGAAACCACTTGCATTAAAAAAATAAACTGAAGGATTACATTGCAAAAAAAAAAAAGGAAGGTTTGCTCATGCATGAGCAATCTACAGGCGAGGTGGTCTTGGATTAGGAGGCCCGTATTGTATCATCACCCCTCGGCCATTCCTTGGAGCAAGAGACTGAGCAATGTCACGGAGGGTAGTGTAAATCCCATTCATACAATCAACACTTCTTTGTTGTTGATTGTAGAAGCATTGGGTAGACCAATAGAAGAACCTATCTATTCTTGAAGTCAGTGCCGCATTGTTGTGTTTAGCTAACTTCTCCTGGTCCTCTATCATCTTCTTGAGTTTCTTCACCTCCTGCTCCAGACAAGCAATTTTGTCTTCTGACGTATGGCCTGTACTAATCTCTTCAGCTTCTTCGATCTTCATCTTCTTCTTTCGATTCTCCTGAGATCCCTCCAAAGGCCTTTTACCCTTGTCCCTGCCTAGACTCAAGTTTAAGTCGAGCTCTTCCTCTCTGGCCTCTACTGTGAGATCAATGAACTTTCTTGCTGCCATGGTTTGAAATTTTTAGAAATTTTTGTAGGAGTATGAAGAGAGAGGAATGTCAGGAAGTTGTAGGCTCAGAGATGAATACTCTTTGTGGTGTGGTAATTGAGAGCTCTGGGGTAGTCTTTATAGAGAGAAAATTATGACTTAGAGCCAACGAAGATATTTCTTCACCGCACCCCTACACGCTCATCCTACGGATTTTGCTAGCTGGAAGCCAGAACTGAAAGTAATGGTTGGAACCCAAGAGGGGGGGTGAATTGGGTTTTATAAATTTTTCACAAGAATTAATTGGAAGTTAAAATGATTTTCTGTAAAAGTACAATGCTTAGGATAATAAATACAATACAGAAAATCAATGTGCTGTTAAGATAAATAATTATAAAGATCAAGGAATTAAAGAATAGATATCAATATGCACAAATTAAAGAGTAAGGGATAGAGAAAGCAAACTCGGAGATTTATACTGGTTCGGCTAATCCAAGCCTACATCCAGTCCTCAAGAGACCACTTGAGTATTTCCACTATAATTGCAAGTTTAATCCGGGTACTTGCAAACCACTACAACCACGCAAATTCGATCCGGGTATTTGCGAAACCACAATGAAGAATTTATGAATCCGGGCTCCTCCTCAACCCAAAGCAAGTTCTTCCAACACCGGTACTTGCGAACCTCAACTCAGAATAATATATGTGTTGATCAAAATCAACAATACAAAGAAACTCTCTCTAAAGAGTAGATGAAAACAAATGAAGCTCTAATAACTCTAATGATAGAGAATATGCAAGATTTGGCTCAAGAATGCTTTCCTTTCTCTCAAAGATGATAGAAGAAGTTAATATCACATTGTAGGACTTTGTTCTTACTCAAAATCGTGTATCTAAGGTCATATATATAATATTTTACAAAACTAGCCGTTATATAGCCGTTATATAGCCGTTATAGTGCAGTCCAGATTTTGAGCTTTCTTTAAAAATTCATAACTCCCTCATTTGAACTCCGTTTTAAACAAATAATATACCGTTGGAAAGGTCTTGGAGTCTAGTTTCAAATGAGCCAGGTTTTACTCAAAAATTATTTTTCTTTTAAAAGATATAATCAAAATACTGACTATAGGTCAGAACAGAATAATTTTTTATTACAGTAAAATCAACTTTCAGTTTTTCAAACTATATTTTGAATAGTCATATATTTCTCATTTGGACTCCGTTTTGAATAAATAATATACCGTTGAAAAGATCTTTGAGTATACTATCAAATGAGATTAAGATACTTGAAAAAATGATTTTTCGTTTATGAGATATGATATAAAGAGTGACCAAAGGTCAAAAACTAACTTTTGTAAAATTTCATATCTCACTATCTTTTTGTTCAAAATAATTGAGCCAATGTATGCAAATCTAAATCATTGAGTTGCACAAGTATACTAGCCTATATAAAATATACCTAATGTAAACACATAGGCTATCTTGATGCATCCAAGCTTCCAAGACTTCAAATCTTCTAATTCTTCATTTCTTGGAGCTTCATCCTTGCATGTTGTTTTCCTTGAGTGAAGCATGATATTGCTTTTCCTTGTTCTTCAATACAATGCTCACTCTTCTTCTTTTGAACCAACCTATAAAATATATCTTACTTGCAAACCCAATGGTTAGTTTAATAGCATGATTCAATATATGCAACATACATATTAAATAACATAATCATGCTTAAGTACTTGTAGCATATATATGATAATTAATCTTTTATATATATCAATGCTACTATTCAAATACATTTGTCATCATCAAAACTTATGGCATATAGCCTTAGGGTCAACAATCTCCCCCTTTTTGATGATGACAAATCACCACAGAAAAATATGTATCACAAGATAATGAATGCAATGTTATAAGCACGTATACATATTTTTCTATTGTTTCTTCTCCCCCTATTTGACATCAACAAAAAGGTGTAAGGAACACAATATATAGAAGTTAAAGCACATACCTTCTTTAAGTCAGGATGTCAGAAGATGTCAATATAGTATGGGGTAAGGATACATCAAAACTTATCATTGATTTCATTGACATGTAAAAAGAAAATTTTAGAAAAATTTTTCTCATGTCAAATGAAATGAGCCAAAAGATAAAACTTGAAAGAGTTTTAGGCTCCCCCTTAAACCTTGCATAATTTGAAAAAGAATAATGAATAATGAATATCCAATTTTTCAAGATATATTCTTTTTTTAAAAAAATACATTCAAGTGAGACAAAGCTCCCCCTGAATTTCATAACATTTTTCCTTTGAAAAAGATTGTCCAAATCATTATAAAGGAAATTCAATTTTTGATTGCAGTATTTTGAAGTAAGATTTTTGAAGAAATTTCTGCAATATTTTCATTGAAAATGATTTCTGCTTGTTTATGAAGAGGCATTTTTAGTAAATAGCAGAAAAATTAAACTCTTTGAAATAAAAAAAACATCATTTGCTGTCATATGATAGAAATATTTACAGCACACAGCAGAAGTATGATATATGGATTAGCAAATCATGATATAAACAAGAATATTAATCATAATCCATAAATCGAATAATAATATTTTTCAAGATTTCTGAAAAACAATTTCTGCATATATGCATAAAATTATTTCAACATATAGCAAAAGTGATTTAAAATAAGGATACTCAAATCCTTTTCTTTTCAAAACAGATAATACTTCAATATGGCAAAGCAATTTCAGCATTGTGGAAGCAATTCAAGAGATTCACGATATTTTTCTAAAACATTTTGCTTCGAAGGAATTTAGAAACATTTCATCTAAGGAAGCAATATATATGGATTAGTGTAATAAGGTATATTCAAGCATATAGTTCATAATCCATATATGAAACATCAATGTTTTTCATCCCTTTTGTTATCTACAACAAAAGAGATCTTTAAAATCTTTTCTTTTTCAAAAAGAATGTTGCTTCATATGATAAAACATATTAACATAACAGAAGCATTTTTAAAGTCCTTTTTCAAAACAAATTTGCTTCATAAAGGATAAGATAAATTTCAGCACAAAGGAAGCAATTTATATACCCATTCAAAATGAATTTATATATGTATCTTGAGGATGAGTACATGTAAAAATTTTGACAGCTCATTTTGTATGAGTGCATGTGGAATCATGAAATATTATTCTTAGCCATAGCCTTCGCTCATGATGCATGAATAGCATACACAACATATGTTCTTAGATACATGTAATCATAGCATGATGCAATCAATCATGTATATTATACTGAAAGCTCTCAAGAACAACACAACAAAGCAGAGAAATACGGTTCTGTTTATCACCATTTTATTAATCCTTAAATTTTTAATCAAAACAAATTAAATCAGCCGCAAATCCACCGAAAATTGACTTTCGTGGTTTTGCCATTAATGCGACGCGTTGTTGGTGTGCATGCGTACCCTAGAGTTCTGGCTTCCAGCTTGCAAAATCCGTAGAATGAGCGTGTAGGGGTGCGGCGAAGAGATATCTTCGTTGGCTCTAAGTCATAATTTTCTCTCTATAAAGACTGCCCCAGAGCTCTCAATTATCACACCACAAAGAGTATTCATCTCTGAGCCTACAACTTTCTGACATTCCTCTCTCTTCATACTCCAAAAAAAATTTCAAACCATGGCAGCAAGAAAGTTTATTGATCTCACAGTAGAGGCCAGGGAGGAAGAGCTCGACTTAAACTTGAGTCTAGGCAGGGACAAGGGTAAAAGGCCTTTGGAGGGATCTCAGGAGAATCGAAAGAAGAAGATGAAGATCGAAGAAGCTGAAGAGATTAGTACAGGCCATACGTCAGAAGACAAAATTGCTTGTCTGGAGCAGGAGGTGAAGAAACTTAAGAAGATGATAGAGGACCTGGAGAAGTTAGCTAAACGCAACAATGCGGCACTGACTTCAAGAATAGATAGGTTCTTCTATTGGTCTACCCAATGCTTCTGCAATCAACAACAAAGAAGTGTTGATTGTATGAATGGGATTTACACTACCCTCCGTGACATTGCTCTGTCTCTTGCTCCAAGGAATGGCCGAGGGGTGATGATACAATACAACCCTCCTAATCCGAGACCACCTCGCCTGTAGATTGCTCATGCATGAGCAAACTTTCCCTTCTTTTTTTTTAATTATGCAATGTAATCCTTCGGTTTTTTTTTAATGCAAGTGGTTTCTTTTATTTGACGGTACAAAAAAATAATAATAAAGAAAGATAAAATAAATCAGCTACACAAATTCAGCACAGTATATATATATTGAAAAATATATATCCATTTTAAAGATGGAAAGAATTTTCTGACATGGACATATATATCATCATTTCAAAGCAAAAGCAAGTTACATACTTATCAAGATAAAACATATTATAACTTGAGTATGTAGTACAATAATTGAGGTAATATGGATTAGTAAGATATAATCAGATATAAACTAGAATCCATAAACAATCGTTCATAAGCTATATCTTATACAAAGGATATGATATGTATAATGCTCAAACCATGATGTATTGAATATTTAAAAAATAATTTAAGTATTTAACATATTTTTATATGCAATGATATTATCAAATATGTAAGATTTCGTAAAATAGTATATCATTGCTATGAAAATATGTCAATGATAACAATTTGCTAGTATAGCTAATTAAGATCAAAGAGTATCATTCAATTAAATAATAAAGTGGTAAAGAATAGAGATACTCATCAATTTTGGCAAACTCTTATTGCTTTTTGAAGTTCTTCCTCAAGATTTTGATATTCTTGTTTTGCTCATTTCTCTTCTTTTGATTCTATCTTTTTGCAATTTTAATGAACTTAATTGATTGATTATTTGCAAGATCCTCTTGAAAACAATCTCTCATAAGATCACTGTCAAGCATTGGTCGATCATTACGAATGAGCTTAGAGGATAGATTTGAGGACTAACTCCTGCAAAACACTTTTGGTGGAGCACTTTGATGTTCAAATCAGTAATGTTCAAATAAATCTCGAGTACTAGGAGCAACATTATGTTCAAGATATACCATATTAATAAAAGTGCTATGCTTTTATGAAATGCAATTTTGCAAAATATTTGATTTCATTGAAAATATTTAAATAAGATTACAGCAAGGATAAATACTATAGGTAGGAGGAATCTTATTGTTGTGAAGACAAGAAAAATGTGCGTGTAATGGAAGCAAGTTTTCATGATGCAGTAAAAAGGATAGTTTGAGCAAAATTTGGAAGAAAGATTTTAGATCAAAACAAAATTTGAATCTATAATCTGCTCACCTAACAATTGTTTTCAGATATAGCATGCATGAATATCAAGGATAGATGTAAGGCATATTAGATAACAGACAAAAGCATTAGAGAGCAGTAAACATATCAGTCAAAATTCTTACAATGCATTCCAGCTTATATGTTTACTTATCCATTGCCTCCTTTTGATGCAAGAGAGTGGAGTTTGAATGATGTAGCCATTGAAAAGTCATTTCCGCTCCTTGCTTCGAGGCAAATCTATAAATTATTCATTTATCTTTGGTACCCAAATTTCTTTGGGTTTGCCTGGGTCATGAGTTCCTTTTCGAACCCATTTCATTTTTACTCCATGAACAAGATTTTTCTTATAAAAACAGGAGTAAGATTTGTGTCCTTTCAGTCCACAATAGAAACAAGTGCAAGTTGGACTATTGGACATCTTTGCAGAAACAAAGAAGTTTTTAAACTGCTTTTGGTTTGATTTCTTTTTAGAAACAATACCAACTTTGTTAATTCTTCTTTGTTTCAAAACTGAGGTATTTAAAATTTCTCTACCTTGAGAGAGTTTTGCAAGTGTGTTTTTAAGATTATCATTTTCTTTTTTCAAAAAATCACACTTGGTACAAAAGCAATTTTTGTTGGTAGAGATATTTGTTTTTAAAATCAAATTCTCTTCTTGCAAAGTTTTGTTTTGATTTTCAAAAACAAAATTCTCTTCCTTGGAAATAGAAAATTCATTTTTCAATATTTCCAACTCATTTTCAAGAGAAGAGTTTTTCTGTTTTGAAACATTTAGTTTCTTTGCAAGTATAAGAGATTCTTCATGTAAATCATCAAAGGCATCTTGTAATTCTTCAAAAGAGTAGTCAAATGAATTTACCTCATCTTTATCTCTGGCCACAAGACAAGTGTTGGCTTCTTCATTTGTGTTCTGCTTATCAGAATTGCTATTTCCCCAATTAGAAGATAGGTAAGCTTTCTTTGATGATTCACCTTTTGGTTGTAGTTTCTCTTTTTCTCCTTTTTCTTCTTCGTCTGCCACCTTGGTGATTTGAGATTTTCCTGTAAGTTCAACACCAAGAGCTTGCAATTGATTAAGCACAAGTTGTATCTCATTAATGGTTTTGCAATTGTTCATTTGAGCAATTTCAAGTTCATTAATGAAACTTCTATACCTTAATTCCTCAGCAATAAGATCTTCCTCATGTGCAACTTCAAGAATTTCCCACATTTCTTTTGCAGTTGCACAGTTGGAGATTTTGAAAAATTCATCTTGACTCAATGCACAAGAAATAATCAATTTTACCTTATCATTGAGTTGCATTAAACTTCTTTCAGTATCATTCCATTCACTCTTAAGTTTTGGAATGCATTTTCCTTGTTCTTCCTTGACAGGCATACAAGAACCATTTTCTATAACATCCCAGAGTTTATGGTCTACTGAAATTAAAAACATTTTCATTTCATACTTCCAATATTGAAAATGATTAGCATCAAAAATTGGAGGTTCTGTGAAAGAACAATTTTTAGAAATAAACCAATCACTATATCCAACCATGCTAACTCTTAGACGGTTAAGTCTTTAAACAAGAGCCCAAGCTCTGATACCAATTGAAAGTAATGGTTGGAACCCAAGAAGGGGGGTGAATTGGGTTTTATAAATTTTTCACAAGAATTAATTGGAAGTTAAAATAATTTTCTGTAAAAGTACAATGCTTAGGATAATAAATACAATACAGAAAATCAATGTGCTGTTAAGATAAATAATTATAAAGATCAAGGAATTAAAGAATAGATATCAATATGCACAAATTAAAGAGTAAGGGATAGAGAAAGCAAACTCGGAGATTTATACTGGTTCGGCTAATCCAAGCCTACATCCAGTCCTCAAGAGACCACTTGAGTATTTCCACTATAATTGCAAGTTTAATCCGGGTACTTGCAAACCACTACAACCACGCAAATTCGATCCGGGTATTTGCGAAACCACAATGAAGAATTTATGAATCCGGGCTCCTCCTCAACCCAAAGCAAGTTCTTCCAACACCGGTACTTGCGAACCTCAACTCAGAATAATATATGTGTTGATCAAAATCAACAATACAAAGAAACTCTCTCTAAAGAGTAGATGAAAACAAATGAAGCTCTAATAACTCTAATGATAGAGAATATGCAAGATTTGGCTCAAGAATGCTTTCCTTTCTCTTAAAGATGATAGAAGAAGTTAATATCACATTGTAGGACTTTGTTCTTACTCAAAATCGTGTATCTAAGGTCATATATATAATATTTTACAAAACTAGCCGTTATATAGCCGTTATAGTGCAGTCCAGATTTTGAGCTTTCTTTAAAAATTCATAACTCCCTCATTTGAACTCCGTTTTAAACAAATAATATACCGTTGGAAAGGTCTTGGAGTCTAGTTTCAAATGAGCCAAGTTTTACTCAAAAATTATTTTTCTTTTAAAAGATATAATCAAAATACTGACTATAGGTCAGAACAGAATAATTTTTTATTACAGTAAAATCAACTTTCAGTTTTTCAAACTATATTTTGAATAGTCATATATTTCTCATTTGGACTCCGTTTTGAATAAATAATATACCGTTGAAAAGATCTTTGAGTATACTATCAAATGAAATTAAGATACTTGAAAAAATGATTTTTCGTTTATGAGATATGATATAAAGAATGACCAAAGGTCAAAAATTAACTTTTGTAAAATTTCATATCTCACTATCTTTTTGTTCAAAATAATTGAGCCAATGTATGCAAATCTAAATCATTGAGTTGCACAAGTATACTAGCCTATATAAAATATACCTAATGTAAACACATAGGCTATCTTGATGCATCCAAGCTTCCAAGACTTCAAATCTTCTAATTCTTCATTTCTTGGAGCTTCATCCTTGCATGTTGTTTTCCTTGAGTGAAGCATGATATTGCTTTTCCTTGTTCTTCAATACAATGCTCACTCTTCTTCTTTTGAACCAACCTATAAAATATATCTTACTTGCAAACCCAATGGTTAGTTTAATAGCATGATTCAATATATGCAACATACATATTAAATAACATAATCATGCTTAAGTACTTGTAGCATATATATGATAATTAATCTTTTATATATATCAATGCTACTATTCAAATACATTTGTCATCATCAAAACTTATGGCATATAGCCTTAGGGTCAACAAGAACTCTAGGGTACGCATGCACACCAACAACGCGTCGCATTAATGGCAAAACCATGAAAGTCAATTTTCGGTGGATTTGCGGCTGATTTAATTTGTTTTGATTAAAAATTTAAGGATTAATAAAATGGTGATAAACAGAACCGTATTTCTCTGCTTTGTTGTGTTGTTCTTGAGAGCTTTCAGTATAATATACATGATTGATTGCATCATGCTATGATTACATGTATCTAAGAACATATGTTGTGTATGCTATTCATGCATCATGAGCGAAGGCTATGGCTAAGAATAATATGTCATGATTCCACATGCACTCATAGAAAATGAGAAGTCAAAAAAAAATTTTAAATAAAATGAAATGTGTAGAGGATAATACATCTTCATAGTTACACATACTTACATATAATACTTTTGTGGACAAATGGAAGGCAATGATTTCCTTGCATTATGATAATGCTTGATGCATGCGACCGTAAGCAGTTAATTTTGCTTTTAATCTTTGATTTACATTACTAACTTAAGCATCGGAGTGGTTGTCAAAATTTTTGCAGGTGCTCATCCTCAAGATACATATATGAATACTTCTTGAAAATTACATTTGTTTAATATGCATTGGTTGAGGGGGAGCCTAATCTATACTTAAATCCTCTATATCTTTAAGCTCACTTTATCTGATATGCAATGTTTTCCTTAACTATATATTTTTGGCATATCAATGATAAGTTTTGATGAAATTTTACCCCATGACGTCATATGATATTCTTGCTTAAAGAAGGAATACGCTTTAGCCTTTATATATTGCATTCCTTATACCTTTTTGTTGATGTCAAATAGGGGGAGAAGAATATGGAAAGAAAAATATGTGTATATTGTATAATGATTATTACATTGTAACATATTTTTCTTAGGTGATTTGTCATCATCAAAAAGGGGGAGATTGTTAGCCATAATGTATTATGCTATAAGTTTTGATGATGACAAATATGTGGGAATTATAGTATGATTTAATCTTTCTTAGCCCAATATATGATTTAATCTTTCTTAGCCCAAATAGTATGATTTAATCTTCTTGATCCAAATGCATGATTCAATTTTTCTTGGCCCAAATATATTCAATGCTTTATATATTTAAATCTAGTAGTATAAATTGATTTTTGATAAAGTTTATTGGTTGTTGTAATATAATTTGAAAAAGAATACTTTTACTGTAGCACTTTTGAAAAAAGAATTTGATTGTTGAAAAAGTATGATAAAGTTTATTGGTTGTTGTAATCAACTTTGAAAAAGAATATCTTTTACTGTAGCACTTTTGAAAAATGAATTTGATTGTTGAAAAAGTATGATAAAGTTTATTGGTTGTTGTAATAAACTTTGAAAAAGAATACCTTTTACTGTAGCACTTTTGAAAAATGAATTTGATTGTTGAAAAAGTATGATAAAGTTTATTGGTTGTTGTAATAAACTTTGAAAAAGAATACTTTTTACTGTAGCAAATTTGAAAAAGAATATTGATTGTTGAAAAAGTATGATAAAGTTTTTTGGTTGTTGTAGAAAGGTTGAAAAATGATGATGAAGCTTACTGTAGCAATTTTGACTAAAGCAGTCATTGTAGCAGCAAGGTTTCACTATATAAAAGGGACTTCACAACACCATTTGCATCAAGCTTCAATTGTTCATTTCTCATATTATCTTGAGTTTCATTCTCTCTAAATTGTTAGAGAAATATTCTGAGCTTAATTTCTGCGTTATCTACACTTTGAGAGTGTCCACCATTATTTTCCTTAAGCCTTTAAATTTAGTTGCTTAAGGATTGGTTCCTTGAGTTAGTGTTTGAGAGAAAACACGTTGTAAGGGGGATAGACACCCTTGAGGAAAAAAAAAGATCTATGTTGTAGTGGTTTGCAAGTACCTGAATTAAACTTGCAATTATAGTGGAAATACTCAAGTGGTCTCTTAAGGACTGGATGTAGGCTTGAGATTAGCCGAACCAGTATAAATCTCTGAGTTTGCTTTCTCTATCCCTACTCTATTTACATTTGAAGTTAATTAATTAATGCTTTGCGTTTATATTTGATTTCTACTTCAAATATTAATTAACGTGTGTAGATTTATATTTTCTCCATAATTCCTTGCACTATAAAATTATTCATCTTGATAACACTTTGATTTTCTGAATTAAATTATTATCTTTAACATTGTCCAATTTCAGAAAATCATTTTAACTTCCAATTAAGTTTTGTGAAAATTTTTATAAAACTCAATTCACCCCCCTCTTGGGATCCAACCATTTCTTTCATTCTCCACCATCTAGCTATTAATACATATTTAACATATATTTGTGAAATTTAATACATATATATATATATATATATATATAAACCTTTGTTATTATATTCAAAATTCAAAATAATATACACCAATTATTATATCTTATAAAAAAAATAAAAAATCTTATAACAAAAAAAATATGTTATTATTTTACATAACTCATTTTAAATTATATAAAAATTTAAAAAATTTAATAACAAATCTTATAATATAAATTTAATTATTATATATACTTAATAAAAATAATTTTATATCAAAAAATAATTATAAAAATATACTATGCATGTTAAAATTATTTTTTATATAAAATTTGAAAATTATATTTTTTAATGATAATTAATTTTTAATATAATTTGAAATGATTTGACATTATAATATAAAATTTTAATATAAGATTTGATATTATAAAATTTAATTATTAGTAAAAATTAAAATATCAAATATTATATTAAAAAGTAATTTTATTATGCATAGTATATTTTTATAATTATTTCACTTAATAAAAATAAAATTTATATTATAACATTTATTATTAAAATTTTTAAATTTTATATAATTTAAAATAAGTTGTGTAAAATAATAACATATTTTCTTATTATAAGATTTGTTATTTTTTTTATAAGATATAATAATTGGTGTATATTGTTTTGAATTTTGAATATAATAATAAATGTTTCTATATATATTAAATTTTACAAATGTATATTAAATGTACATCAGTGACTAGATGGTGGAGAGCTCTTCCCTTTTCTGTTCAAAACCAAGTTCAAATCGTATTCAACTGACCAATAGGTATTTTTGGCACATTATGAATGTCTATAGGGATCTTTTGCTTAGTTTTAAATTTCATAGAGATTTTCTGCACATAGGGCAAACTTTATGAGGATAAAGTGCATTTTTCTCTAAATTTTTTAGTTTTTCAGAAATATTCTTAGTTAGAGGCATGTAATTATGCTTGAAGCTATGTTGGGCTTTAAATATACATACTTATAGTAGATAAATTTGAACTTCCAAGACTAGCCATTTTTACTAGGTCTGAATCTCGTTGGTGATTTAGGCTTTAAATTAACAATTCGTTCCAGTGCAATTTTTTTATTGTTCAATAGTACTCCTTCATCCGATGAAAGAAAAAAAAAACTAATATTTTTTGGTTTATTGAGTGCAAAAGTTATAAAACCTTCTCCATAAAATCGTCTCCAGTAACTGAAACATTGTCGTTCTTGGTTTCAAATGATAGTTTTATATTGTATTTAAACGTATATTTCAATCAGACGATGCTCCTCCTCCTCCTCTTCTTCTTCTTTTTTGGAATTTTCTTTCCCATACATAATGACTTTTAAAGATATTTTTCAACACAGACAAGAGAAACTTATGCAGAAAATTCAAATCTCTTATTGTATTAGAATATTAATACTTTTGGTTTGTAACTTGGAATATATATAAGAGGAAAGTATATACCTAAGATCTTATGTTTAGAGATTGACAAAATAGTACCTTATTCAACTTTGATCACTGGGCAAATATCCTCTGGCTTCCCGAAGCAAAGAGTGAGTCCAATATTTGACGACAAGTAATTAATTATTGTTAAAATAGAAAGCACGCTTTTAATTAATAACTAAATCCAATTGTTAAAGTTGAATAATAATAATATGGTTTAACAGTGAGATTCATGTAATATGGCTTATATTTGGGACAAATTGGTGGTTCTAATATTAGCAGTTTACCTAGTCAGAATCAGTTGAAATTTAGGGCCCTGAAGGGAACATAATGAAATATAATCGCTTTGGTGACCCCATTTCCATATATTTAATCATGAATAAAGAATCAATATGACCATTTTAAAAAAAAAAATTGGGATTAATCATCAGTCATTAGTCTGCATCACCAAAAATAGACAGTCACTAATTGTATCTATGACGTTATATAATTAATAACACTTTTTTTTTTGTGGGGGAACTAATGCAAGTGGCTTCATGTCCATCCAAAATAGTTTAGAGAAACTTCGTCCTTCTTTTTAATTCTAGTTATATTTGGTAAAAATAATTGATAAATTAGTTAAAATTTAAAAGTTAGTTAAAAGTTTATAACTTATTTTTTAGTTAAAAAATTGTTAAGCTAATTTATTAAACTAGAAGTATTTGATAAAAATAGTTGTTGAATTAATTAATAGATGTAAAATGACATAAAATGATATATTTTATAATCCTAAAATAATATAAATAAATATATTATTTTTTAATTAAATTAATTTAAATTATTATAAATATAAAATTAGGTAAAAATATATATTTATTTTTATTATTTATACATATGTTATATATATATATATATATATATATATATATATATATATATATATATATATATATATATATAGATATTTTATTTTATATATAATGTAAAAAAAATCATCATAAAAAACTTGCCCACTGTCGCACAAATGGAGGATTCAAAGACAAACAAGCATGGAAGAGGGAAGACAAACGAACAACGGAGGAGGAATGATAGACAGATGACAACTGGTAGGGATGATAGTGGGACCATGATTTGGGATTTGGCAGCAAATAAAAATGTATATGAGGTAAGAGTATAATGAATATTTTTATAAAATAATAAGAATAAAAAAATATAAAAGTTATAAGCTACTCAAAGTAATGTTTTAAAATAAATTATGAGTTAGTAAAATAAATTTATTTATCAAACACTTTTAACAAATTTATAAACTAGTTAAATAAACTATAAACTAATTTTTTGATATTGCCAAACATAACCTTGTCAACCAAGTCACCAATTAATAAAAAGGTAATGAGCAAATATTTGCTCATTTTTTATTATTTGTATTTAGATTTGTTTAAAATATCCAATACTTACATCTTATTTGAATTCAAAAAAAAAATTTGGGCAGATTTGTTTATTGTTTTTATAAAAAATATTTTTAAAAATGTAATAAAAAATTATTTGGGTGGAATTTTTGATAAAATTTTTTTTTAAAACTTGTTTTTAAAATAGAAAAGTCAAAACGAATTTTATGCGTTTTTGAAAATAATGTTCTAACAAACATTAAAAAGGTGGTGGCATTTCAGTAAATAAGAAGATTCACGAATAGCATTTATAATGTGCTGCGAAAAAATAAATAATTTTAACGTCGATAAAACCACTACTATTCTGCTAAAAATATCCTTAAATCATTTTAACGATCTAGCGGCGATTTCCACCCCTGCTAAGTGTAATTCTTTTTCTACCTTCTAAACTTGTATTTTTATCTAATCTTTGTGAACTTTTTCTATTTTAATTTCTATCTTTTTTATTTTTATGTTTTTTTAACTAATTTGAATGAATTCATTTTATCTTATTAAAATTATAATTATTTTAAATTATTGTGCAAAGACATTCTTAATAACTTACGAGAATAATAAATTTAACTAATTCATCAAAATGTAATTCAGACTATAACAATTAATATGTTTGACTTATGTTTGTTTTTATTATCTATTAAAAGTTCATTATTAATTACTATATTATATTCAATTTATAACAAAATTATATAAAAAACTTTTTTGTATCAAATGACTTTTAAATCTTATTTTATAAAACAATTCTTTCAAACACTTCTTTTTTTGTTTTCTAAAGTTTTAAAATTATTTTCAGAATAAACTATCCAAATGGATTTTTTTTTCTTATTTTCAAAATTAGTTTCTAAATACTACTAGAAGAATTTAATTTAGTAACAAATTGAAATCCATCAATAATTTTATCATTTTGTGATGGATTTAATAATGAATTTCAACCTGTCACTAATTTTTTGAATTATTATAATTTAGTGACAAATTAAAGTCTATCACTAAAATTTGTCAATAAATAGGGACAGATTAATCAATTAGTAAATAGTGACAGATTCCAATCCATCACTAAAATTCATCACAAAAGTTGGAATTTGTGGTGGAGACACATTTGTCCCTAAATTTCATTAGTAATTTTGTGATGGAAACTATCTATTACATATTCATTAGTAATTTAGTGATGGATTTATTTTGTCACTATTTTTTGTCAATTCTTGTGACTATTCTTCGTCACTAATTTTTGACACTATTTGCAAAAATTTGTGATAGATTATATTTCGTTATTATTTTTCATAATTTGTGATGAAAGTTCTTTCCATTACTAATTTCATTCAATAAATTGTGATAAAAAAATTTTGTCACTAAATTTTTTACAAAAAAATAAAAATAACCGTAGCTTTCATTTCTTCCTTCGAACCCTCTCTTAGCCATATTTGACACGCAAGAAAAATCTAACTGCTTTGGACTTTCCTCGGCGGCCTTTTTGGACTAAGGGAATAAGTGTTATCTTGAACTTGCGACGATAAAGTAAGAAAGTTGATCGTGCAAAAGGCATTGACATTGTAAGCAAATAAGGATATTTATAAGTTGATCATCTCCTCTATCCAAGAGGTGAGTCTGTTACCCATAACAAGCACAAAATTTACTCTCACTCTTCTTCCAAATATCCTCCGAATACTCTAGCTCCTCTATCCAATTTGCCAAACCCTACACTTGTTCTTTAATTTGGTCGAAGCCCAGGGAAACCAATCATGCGTGAAATATTAACATTGCAAGTGAATAATGACTTCCAAGTTGGCCATCATTGCCCATGACAAATACAAAAATTACTAGTTATTTTCAATTTAATATCAAATTTTATAAATTAAATTTATATCCCTATTTTTCACTATATTATTATTTTAAAAAATAAATAAATATTTATTCTTCAAAATTTATTTTCAATTTTTTAATTTTTCCCCATTATCTTTTTCTCTTTTATTATTTTCTCCATTTAGTTTTTCTCCCTCAATTTTTCTAAATTATTTCCCTCCATTAAAAATTTGTCTCAAATCTGTTACTAAATGCAATTTTAGTAAACAAATTTTAAACATTAGTGACCAAAAATTCGTGACTAATTCCATTTTTATGTTGTAATGAAATCAATTTTATAAAACTTGTTATCAATTTATTTTTAAAAAAAAACACATCTAAATAAGCCCATACTTTGTTAGTATTCATATAAATACTTAATATATCAAATTCTAAAATTTTCAAAATATTTGAAAAGAGTATTGTATAATAAATATTGGATACATAAAGTGGGTTACCATGTATTCACATATCCAGTATCTAACATAAATCTTAAATTATATTTTTCAAATTTATATTATATAATTTTTATATTAAAACTTTTAGAATTTATATATATATATATATATATATATATATATATATATATATATATATATATATATATGTTATTGAATGAATATTAGATATTGATCCTGTCGTCTACTCATTTATATTTAGACATGTCGAAAATGGTTAGTTCAACCTTTCTATGTTGGTTTAGTTCAACCTTTCTATGTTGGTTTATCTCAATTTGTGTAAAAAGTGACTTAGATGAGGCTGGCCCAACCTTTTTGTATGCAGGTTAGCGAGCCAAACAAGTTAGCATGTTAGTAGTATTGTTAAAAGGGTTAGCTTGGTTTGGGTAGGCCTGTGGGCCTCTTCCCAAAGACAAAAATCGCTTGTATTGGTTAGCAATTTATATATATATATATATATATATATATATATATATATATATATATATATATATATATTAAAATAATATAATTTTAAATTTTTTGTTAAAAAATTTAATAATTTTTATTAAAATAGTATTTATACATGTAAAACATTACTTCTTTAATATTTTTAAATAATCAATAACTTTAATTTTTTAAATTTTTTTTAAAATTAACTATATTATATTTAAATTTAAAATTTCTATATTTATTTTTAAAAAATTTAAAAGTTTCTATATTCAAATTTATTATATTTATTTGATATAAAGTTATAAAATATAGAAATATGATAAAATGAGATTATTTATACTAAATAATATATTTGTCTAAAAACAAAAATAAAATAAAAAAAAAGCCAACTCACAGGCCTAAATAAATTGGACCATTTAAGCCCGTTTTTAAACGAGTTTAAATTGTTCAGCCCAGAATTGCAATTTATGGGTGTTCTACTGTCTCTTTTTATTTTCTTAAACATTGAAATTTAGATTATCTAAAGGCCCAAAACTTCCCCCTTTTTTCTTGATCCTTTTTTCTACATATACCATCAAATACCTACATCTCTACTATATGCATCACTTCTAATTCTTTGGACAAGAAGCAAGTAGTTCAATATTTCTCATTTAACTTAATTGTTTGATGAATTTTGAATTTCATTCTATTTTTATTACAGAAACATTATAATAACAGATTACTCCAACACAATGGGTTAAGATGTTGGTAATTATGGAACTTTGCAATCTCTTTTATTAAGTAAGCCAACTCGAATTGATTGATTTTATTTTATGTACATTGAAATTTGTCAAATTATGAGTTCAAATTAAAATGAAAATAAGGTTGCAGCTAAGCCCATTATATCAGATATACCCGTGAGATTAACCAATTAACTCCTCAGATAAAATGGAAACTAAGATTTAAAGACAGTATCTGAAACAATATGTGGTATGCTCATTAAGCGTTATGGTCATGAGTTTAAATTTTTCTATGGTTAAAATACATTTTTAATTCTTATAATTTTGTCTATTTTTTTAATTTGGTCCCTATACTTAGTTTGTTATAATTTTGTCGTTATAATTTCTCAAACCCATGAAAAAGACTTCCCACCGTTTGAAAGTCTAATTGTGCCATTAAAATGGGTTGACGTGGCACCACAGGAGACAACGTGGCAAGCCTAATCAACAAGTGTAGTCACCATTTTAAGCTACATCTGATTAATTGATAAAAAGTCCATAATGCCCCTTGCCATTTCGTATTTCATTCCTTCCCAAACACTAATGACATGTTTGTAAAATGTGAGAAAAAAAGAGAAAGAGTAGGATTCCTTTATTAAATTGTTTAAATTGTCCTCTTGAAAAGTATTAAGCTATTTATTTATTTAAAGCTGAGGTATTTAATAAAGTTACATTAAAATATTTTATTTATATATTTTTTACGTACTAAACATACTTTAAAAAAAGATTATTTATATTTTTTTTCCCATTCTCTATCCAAACACAATCTCTATCAAGTCAAATAATCTTTTCAGTGTGCATTCCTTGCATCGATTTATCATCCATATCTTCTAGTTTATATATTTATTGTTGCTATTAGGATTCCGTATTTTCCTAGAACAGTGATGACTAATTAATGTGCCAAACTCTCCAACAGAAAATGGAAATTATTGTATCAGTCATGATTGCTTACCAAAAAAGAAAAAGTGTGATAAAGTGAAGGCATTCCTTGTGGTTTTAGTTTTATTTTGATTTTGTTTAGGGACATAGAGCACGAGCTTTAACTAGCGTAGACATCTATAAAATGATAACATCCCTTCATTCCGACTCTTTTCTTTTTCCCATGATTTCCTAAAAGGTAGATGAAATGAAAGTGATAATCCATCCCATCTAATGCAACCAAAAGTGTCACGGAAAGTGCATAATCCCATTACGCATCTTATTAATGTAACCATTTTTGGGGCAATAAAATTAAAAAGGTTGGTAAGTATGGCTTATCAAAGTTAAGAAGGACAAAGCTCCGTTAGCTGGCAAGAAATAGATGTGAGTGCTTGCACTCAACTTCTCACTTGTGTCCAAAATTCAAATTTCTACATGTATGAAGGGGAAAAAAAAAGAAAAGAAAAGAAATGAAAGCATAATATCCTATAATTACATTTTTGTTAAATTATAAATGTTGTCCCTATAATTTATTTTTATATAAATTAATTTTTATAATTTCTCAATTCCTTGAAATTGGTTTCCATGGTTAGAAGAGATTAATGTATTGTTAATTTTTTTCGTGGCCACTTATGTGCAATTATTTATTGTGTACATGTCAGCAAGCTAACTTAAAAATTTTGTCTAAATCATAGTCTAGAGAATTAGACCGAACCAACTAGTTTAACTGAAAAACTAATAAATCAACTAAGTTTTCCGTCTAATTTGAACCTGAAAATCGATAAATGTTTAAATTAGTGAAAAATCAATCGAATCAATAAAATCAATCGGTTTAATTGGTTCAACCAGTTTATTTTTTTCTAAATTTTTAAATTTTTTTTGAATATTATTATGTATTTTTTAAAAAAAATCTCTAAAAATTCAAGTTATTAATAGAAGAGCCAGAACTAGTTGAATATATATTTATAACATGCCTTAAATATTTTAATATTTTAATATTTATAATATATACATTAATTATATATTTTAAATAGTTTGATCACAATTCGATCATTGACATCAGTCCAATTTTTTAAACTTTGGTCTAAATAACAATGCCCAATCAATTGAGAGCCTGTAGCATTGCCAAATGAAGCTCAAAGACGCCTTGCATCTTGCGATGAAATGAGTCTTTTTTTCGGAAAAGAGAAACTAGGGTTGAGGAAATTGGGAATTTGACAAAATAGAGATTTTCTTTTCCCGACAAGGGATGCTGAGTTATAAAAAAATAATAACTGAACATGTTAATATGTCTCTAAGAAATACACATCAGCTGTCACATTAGCAAAATTAATGACACTAATCTCTTCTAATGACGAGAAACAATTTTAAGGGATTGAGAAATTATAATGACCAATTACAATTTTAGTAAAATTATAAGGACCAAATTTATAATTTAACCTTACTTTTTTAACAATTAAAAATTAAATTTATTACATATCCAAAATTTTGGTCATTAAATTATCAATATCCTAAAAAAAAGGAGACTAGATCATCTCCAAGAAAGGATCTAGTTGGGGAGAGAGCTCCACTCTCCATTTCAGTCTCTTACAAGAGTTTCTCTAATACCTAGAGAATCCTATTCCATAATTTTTAAGCACTTGTGTTTAGAATTTTGCATAAACATTTAAAATTTTGTTCTGGTATTGAACAGTAGCACTAGTGTTTCATGATTCTTGCTCTGTAATAGAACGTGAGACTCTGAAATTTGGATGACGCTCTAGATGAGACATTGCCATAGAGATGATTTAGAATTGTTGGAACGTCTGAAGAGCTCAGTGCCCGCAAAATACGAATTAATGGAAATCTTTAACCTTAATTAGGGAACAGGTACACTGTTACCACAGAAAAAAAAATAAACCTACACTCTCAATCCAGAGAAAGTATTTGAGTTCAAGCAAGATTTGAAGATATTTCTAATCATAATAATGATAAACCCCACACACACACACAAACACACACAAGCACTGTTTAGTACTAGATAAAGGGACCAATTAAAGCCGACAACTTTTCCATGCAAATTACACCAAGGGGTTGGCCCATGTGTACTTGTATAAAGCTAAGTAATCGAGAAAAGATTCAAACAGAACCTTACTCTCATTTAGTCGGTAAATTGAAAGATTCCTTAGTGAGAGCAATACAATTAATTACACTTTCACAGCATTTGTAATTTTTAAGAGGGGGAATTGCCATCATAGTATTTTAAGTACTACAAGATAATTATGATTCTCAGCCATACTCTGTTCAACTAAACAAAGCAATACTTGAACTGAGTTTGAGCTATGAAAGCATTGCCAAGAGGCTCCTGAAACAATCCTATCGTGAGCACGTTGGTCTATACTCCCATTAGCTCACTAATTCATTTGTGAAACTGTCTGGAATATATTCAGTACACTATACGATGGAAAATGCCAATGCAGCATCCTTTTTAACTCTCAGGTAATGGTTTCACACTAATTTATCTAAAAATCTTTGCATTTGTTACCAGGGTGATATATGATACGTTTTCATTTATCAAACAAAGGACGGTTTAGGAAGATGGGAGATCTCTCCAAAAACGTCCTGAGGAAAGATCAACCTTGGTACAACCAGCAAAGAGAACCAACCAAAACACACACAGACAACCAATATAGCATCTAGCTAGTTGAATCAATCAACACCTTTCAAGAAAAAACATACAAAGACATGCATACAAACAGATAAAACTGTCATTACATCAAGATAGATAAGAAATCAATATCATAATGTAAACACAACCTCTTCAATCCAAGTTATGCTGATATACTCAGACCATATCCCTAGAACAGAAGCATAATGATTTTTTGCCTACGATGTGATCTCACATTGATTCCTCTCTCTGCCCTTTCCACAGACAGTCCACAGTATGACTACCTTCTTTTCTTGCAACACTACTTGCAAGTGACTTAATACAGAGGTAGCTTTTGAACAAACTGAAATTAGTTGGAACTCATACATAATTTTAATGGCCAAGAAACGCTTCTCAACATCATAAACAGATAAACTACTGAAACCTAGAAAATAGAATAGATTAGGACCACAATGACTTAGAGTGGTAATACGCAATATCATAAAACTAAATAACAATTCCCTAACAAACAATACAACAATACATGTTTGCATGGAGGACTTTCGATAACAGAAAAACAAGGAAGCCTGGGGAAAAAGAGGAATATGCAGGAGCTGCCTCATTGACCTTACTTGATACGTTACCTCTAAAGAAACTCTCAGTTCATCAGAGGGAAACTCACTAAGATAGCAAAAAGTGCAGTAGACTAGACACAATAGCTTATATAAACAAAGATCTACCATGATATAATAGCTCAAAAGAGAATTATATACAATATTTACAGGAACGAAAATGAACTACTAAAGCACTAATCATTACAGAGTAATCCCCAGTTACCACCCCCAATCCCAATATGCATTGATTTGCATATAGTAAAAGGTACCATATTAGCATATTGGCGCCAATCTCCTGGGAATCTTTTCTCTATCAGCATCCACAATTCCATCGGTAGCAACTCGAACAATCTTTTTGAACGCAAAATGCAGACAATTCGAAAGCACAATCCAGGAGAGAACCTCATAGACAAAATCGAACACAGGATCCGAATACGAAGACGATGAATCATCCCAATTATTATACCCCTCTCCGAATCTATTAAAATTCCAACCCCCTCCGCCGCCACTGCCACCGAAACCTCCGTCACCGCCGCCACCAAAAGTACTATCGCCACCGTCACCAAAGAAGAACCCCTCATCTCCGGTGTCCCCCGAGTCATCCCCAGACACCCTGCTCTTCGTTCGTCGTTTTCTGCGGAGAAGGGTCCGACGAGGCATTCTGTACGTGTTGGATTTCACAGTCGGCGGCGCAAGGGCGTCGACAGGCAAAATCACCGCCGAGATCTGGAGCAATCTGGAAGATGGTGGTGAAGAAGATAACGATTGCTCGCCATAAGAATCAGTTACGGAAAGGTTACCGGTGGAACAACAACTTCGAAGAAGGAGGAACTTAGCGACCCGAAGGCCTTTCGCAGCGGCAAGCGTTACAGAATCAGCGACAAGAATGTCCATTATCATCGTGATTTCCCCAGAAATCAACAAGGTCTTGAAGCGAGAAGGGATCTGGCGAAGGAAGAACGCAAAATGAGAAGGAGAATCGGACAGCGAGATTTCTTGGGGAGACTGTCTTCGCCAAAACGCAACGTGTTATTCGATGCTGATGCCATGCCATGGACCACCGTTTGACCGCATAGCATCGTGTGTATTTTGATTTGACTCTCTAAATCTTAGGATGCAACGTGAATAGAATACGTGATGTCTTACTGCAGTCAACAAGTAAATGTGTAATGGGCTTTAGCTAGTTTTGGGCTTTCTGGCTACTTTCTTTTCTGATCATTCACTGCCCAGAACATTATGATTTGTCATGTTAATAATGCTATTGATTCTGATTATACAAAATTTAGATAAATTATTATCTTTTTATTTCATAAATTTTTTAAATTATATTTTTTTTTATATTTTTCAAACAAACACATAGTAGTAGTTCTTCTTTTTATGCTAAAGAAGCTTTGTCAAACAGAGAAGAGTTCTTGCTATACTTAGCTACAAAGTGAGTCTTAGGATTATTCACTTAGTAGCCACAAAGTTTGATTCATGGTGCAAAGACTTATGCTGCCAAATGGATTTGTGTGTGTTGTTGTGACATTGTGAACATCACTATATCCCTCTCTCATATCAATTTCAGTTCAATCAGAGACAAGTGGTAACCCGACAGCTTATTGGCTCTTCAATTTTGTCAAAAAATGTGCCCTTTTTTAGCAATTGTTGTATAATATGTAGATTTCTACATATAAATTCAGTTGAGTCTAAGACACTACATTTTGTATCTATGCAAATGGCACCATCTTAGAGATTAGGCCCAGCTCTAGTGCTTGGAAGTTTCAGTGCTTTTTTAACTACGGTTAAAATCGTAGTTAAATAAAACTTGTGACTAAAATTTTATTTAACTATAGTATTAACTCTAAACATTTTACGTAAATAATTTCCAAGAACAGTTATCTAATGTAAACCATCAGCCAACTGTTGCTCGAAAGTTTTAGAGAGTATTGGTGTACGTATGAAAGAAACTGTAAACGAGAGGTTGGGTTTAATAATTAGCAAAGCCATAATAAGCCTAGGTTGGGGATTTTATTATAAATATGACAAGATTTAAGGTTATATTTGCAATGATGTAAAAATTTAAGACCTTTAATCTTGATCATATCCTTTCTTTGGCAGATTGATAGAGCTTGGATTCCTTGGATCATATAGAAACTAACTCGTTTATCAAAATACACCAAATAAACAAACTAACTCTGCTTTGAACTCCCAACTTCCATAAAATATCCCAAGGGGAGCTAAAAGTCTGATTATCCTAATGCGATGACGAGTTTGAGAGTAAAAATTGATATCCTTTGGCTTCTGTATATTCGCCATATTTCGCTTTTTTCCATATTAATGTGTCAGGAGGGATACGACACATAGAAACTGGCAAGCATAAACTATGTGAGGTTCATAAAGATCCTTATGTTTGGTATGCAGAAAAGAGAAAAAGAAAGGAAAAAGGAAGGAGAATAAAAATAAGGTATTTTATTAAAACACCCTAACTTTAAAAAAAGGCAAAAAGTTTAATGTTTTTTAGGAGAATAATTTGAATAATTTTTCATTATATTTTCTATTAATTTCTCTATTACATCACATCAAAATTATCTACCAAATATGAGTTCAGTGTTTGATTTGACATTTTAACATAAATTTAATAGACAATCAAAATTTAGAAGGGTATTGCTATGAGAACTTCCACCTTAATGGATGGGAGAGGGATCCTCTCATTAGTTATCTACAGTTGTTGGATAACTGTGAACTGCACTTGTTTGTGTAGGGTCCATAGCTATTCAACAGTTGTAGTAGTTAATGATTTTCTTTAACTCATACATTGTGATGGATGTGAAGTTTTTTACCTTTCAATTTGTTTTGAAATTTGTGCCACTTTAACATTTTTATTCTTCTAATAGTGGCACAAATTTCAAGATAAAATCAATGATAAGAATTTTGACTTCCACTTTACAAAGTTTAATTTAAAATTGATTTTCACATCTTTCTCATAACAACTTTCTATTGAAATTATTTGCCACACATGACCACATATAAGGGTAGGCATAAGTTAGATTCATTCAAGTCAAGAGAAAAATTACAACTAAACATATTGGTTCTATCACTCAACTCAAATCAAACTAACTCAGTGACAAATAAATTGATTTGAATTAGGTTGGGTGGTTGAGTTTTTTTTATTATTTTAAAAAAAGGGATATTTAATTTCACATATTACAAATAAAATCCTAAAAAATATCATTATTTTGAGTTATATAATAGGTTTATAACTTAAAAAAGTCATAAAAAATAAAACCTCAATTACAACATGCATAGATATTGTGCTTACAAATTTATGAGTTTATATATAAGTGATTTATAGTTCGATTAAAAAAATAGATAAATATAACGTATCAAATAAATAATTTATAAATTTAGACATATAATATATATATATATATATATATATATATATATATATATATATATATATATAAAAATTGATAGTTGAACATATTGAGTTTTCACTCAACCGGTTAAAAAAATAGATGACAAGTTGGTTTGGATTTCTTTTTGTCAACCCACCAACACAAATGAAACGTTATATGTTGGTTTAGACTAGTGGGTTACAAGGAATGCCCCATCTCTCCTTATAAATGTTCATTTGTGGCTTGGCTGAATCAATCTGTCCTTCTAATTATTGGCTTAGTCGAGAGTTGATACGGAACCCAAAGTGTTCGTCATAGTATTACAAAGCTGATCTAGAGGGTTGAAGCTAAAAATTATTTCTGACTTATGACGATAAATACTTTGACCAAATAACATTTCATAACGACTTAACAAATCTCGAATTATTGAACAGGACTGCAATGAGGCTTGAAAAAATCTAATGGTGTCGTCATCATATATTAGATGTGAAACTTTTCACCCTCTACATGCAAATTGAATACCTTTTAGCTTCTTTTGTTCCTTTGCTTGCAATAAAAGATATGATAAAACATTATAACAAAACAAGAAAAGATACATGAAGACAAAGGATCCCCTGCCTCAATTCGTTGTGGAAAAAATTCTCCTACTTACCATTTAAAATCAACTTATAGCTGACAGTAGACACACATTGCATGATAATCTAATTCATGATTAATGAATTGCCATTTGTTTAAGAACCGTTGCCAAGAAGCTCCACGACATTCGATCAAAAGCCTTTTCAATATCTAATTTAAAAGCACACTGTAGTGTGATTTTCTTTTTTTGGCTGAATGAATAAAAGTAAGGAATTCCAAATTCAAAAGATTAGAAGTTTAAAAGCCTACGAAGCCTACAAAGCCTACAAACTCCTTCAACAACCATTTCTTGAATAATTGAACTCCTTAAACTTCACCCTTGAAAGCTTGAAAACAAAAAGATTAGTTTAAAAGCCCACAAAGTTTCAAGCACTGCCTCGCTTCCAAAACTCACGGGCAAGGTGCTAGCTCGAAGGAAGAGGCTAGTACAAAATTTTAGAGCTGTCAAAACAAGTTAATTCAGCCTCTTTGAGTTTGTCCAAAAACTGGCCAAGTCAGGTTGGCTCGGCTAGCCAACCTGCTCCTTTTTTTATTTTTATTTTTATTTTTTGCTTTTTATTTAAACAAAAACTAATAAAAACTAGTCCATTTACTAAAAAAAGTGAGAAAGATATAGATTTAGAAATTTGAAAATAAAAAAAAAGCTAAAAATAAGATCATTATTTTATTTTTTTGAATTATTCTTTCTCTTTTTTCTTTATCTTTTCTCATTAATTAATAATTAGGATCAAATGATTACACAATTTTAATATGAAATTATCTTCAAATGATGTCTCTTACTCTATTTCTATTATTTAGTTAACATATATTATTAATATTTAATATATATATATATATATATATATATATATATATATATATCAAAAAATAAAATGGGCCAACCTGTGGGTTACGATGGCTTAACTCGCGGGGTTAGAAGGGCCGGGCCAATTTGGTCCGGTCCTAAATAGGCTAGCTTATGTCTTTAGGCAAGCTAAATAGGCCCAGCCTATTGGCACTACAAAAAACTTGACTTTCAATGGCAACTAGAGTTGTCATTGAAAGTAAAAAAGTCTTCACTGAAAGTGTTTCAGTCCCGTCACTGAAAATTTCAGTGGTAACTTTTGTTATCATTAAAACATCGTCTCTGAATCCCACTTTTAGTGGTAACACTAGAAGTAAATTTTGCGTCACCTAAAATAGTTGTAGACAATAGAAAAGTCGCCACTGAAAATATAGCTTTCAGTGACAACCAAATGTCGCCACTAATAGTGTAGATTTGAATGACAACGTAAAGTCACCACTGAAAGTGATAATGATGCTTTCTTCAGTAAGTACCTGCTGTGGTGACATTTATTCGCCTCTAAAAAGCCTTTTTTTTTCTTTTTTTAATATTTCCTTACTATATCAAGCTATCATCAAATAATACTATATGGTTTGAAATACAATATAGTGTTATCAAACAACACTACACAAAGATATACAATACAAGAAACCACCAATATAAAATGATATATATTAGAAATTGGTTTGAAACACATATAATGTTTAATTTTTGAAAGTAATTAATACAAAAAAAGTATACAAAAAAGTACCTCAGTACAACTAATCTTTCATTTCTTATATTTCCTTGCATCTTTGGTGGTTTTAGAGTTTCCAATGATATTTATATCCGGCGCATGACTGTTTCCCTGTTATGAAACAAATAAAACAAGTATCATTTAACATATTTCATAGAAAGAAGTGATTTTTATAAGTTAAATGATAAAATTGAAATAAAACAAAATTAGAGGACTAAAGTAAACTTATTAAGAAACTAAATTGGAACTTATTTATAGTCACATTATACAATTAACATAAGTACATATCTCAAATATAACAATTAATACATAAATATTATGACATGTATATGTCATATGTTTTTAAAAAAGGGAAAATTATTCAGGAATGCATTACTCGTATCTTTACAATATTGACTCTAAAATGCAAGCAAACATGACCAAGGTCTAGTGGAGTGTGTTCATGCGTTAATGATGCAAGAACTAATTATTATTATTAAGTGTAATTATAAGTCTTATATATAATCATGACAAAGTGGTGTACAGAGCCTACATACTCTTTTTTTTTTAAATTGTATTATATCAACTTTTTAAAAATATTTAAAGGTTCTAAACCATGTTGAGAAAGAAGTTGGGTGAAATAGAAGAGATTAAAATCAAAAGAAAGATCAATGAAAAATAACAATGATAATAACCAATTTTTAATTTGTTGAGTCTTTTGCAACCATAAAGTCGGAAATACTTATCATTAAAATGACTATATATGTAATATCATAGAAAGATGATTGCAATGGCCCCACCATTCACCAAATTACATTTAGGTTTCTTTGCCTTTTCACTTGATATTGATATCAATTAATATACATATTCCTTTCTCTCTCTCTCTCTTTCATTGTTTTCTTGATTCTCTCTGCACCACAACAAAAATGAAACACCCACACAATCCTCCAAATTATATTTGTGTCTTTTGAGCAACCCCCATAAAGTGAAGCAGAAACTTTCTAAAAAAGTTACAAAGAACCCAAGAAAATGCAAAAGAGAGGCAGTTACACATCAATTTTCAAAAATCAATTTAGTACTTTATTTTTCTTCATATTTTGCATAGTAAAAAGGCACAAACTTATATTTTTAGTCAATCTTAAAGAAGTTATAGAGAACCCAAGAGAATGCCATAAATTATGGTTGAGTATTGCTCAAGTTATAACCAAAATGTCCTAATCATTTTAAATAGACTTCCAGTAAATAAAAAGAAAAATAAAAAACTGCACTAGTAATTAATACAATTGGTTTCAACACAATGAGAGAGTCATTCTTCAAATTAGTAAATCAAACAATGACAAAGATATATGACAAATTTATGAAAAATCTCCCAACTCAAACCACAAGAGGATACCCAAGTCAAAGTAACAACGACTATAACACTGCAGAATGAATACTTCCATCCACTTGCAAAAACTGAAATAACATAACTAACAAAAAAAAATCAAGCACCAAAGATCCAAGCCATACACAGAAATAAGAACACAAGATATCAAACTTCATTTTAACTTCTCACTCTCCCACTTACATTTTAACTTCTCTTATTTTTATTATAATTGAAAATTCATTTTTTGTATATGTGAATATATGATTTAAGGACTATTGACTAGAAGATCCTAAAGCCATATATAATAGTATAGATAAAAAATGGAAAAAGAAAAGAAAAGAAAAGAAAAGAAAAGAAAAGGAGGTTATGTAAGTAGTTATTTTAGCTTTAAAATTATTTTATTCTCTTTTGCCTAGAAATGAGCTGATATAGACTTGAGTGTGTGTCAAAACACTAGTTGTTATTATTGTTTACTGTTGAACTAAATAGAATAGAGAAAAAGAATATCATTGCTAGATAATTTGATCAGAATTTTTTCCTTATTCTGCACTGCCTTGCTTGGTCCTAGATTGTGTATCTAGACAAGAGAATGTAGCTAGCTTGAGTTAGTCATAGATCCTTTACTAGTTCCATTGCTAAGAGTTCAGTTAGTTGACTATATGTATTTTATTAATACACAAATGTGATAATAGTCGGCATTTATTTGCCCTGAAAGGAAATACGGGAATACCCTTAGAAACATTAACTACATTCTCTTGTCTAGATACATAATCTATGACCAAGCAATACAATGGAGAATAAGGAGAAAATTCTAACGAAATTTATGAAAAATCTCCTAAATCAAACCACAAGAGGATATTCAAGTTAAAGTAACAGCGACCATAACACTGCAGAATGAATACTTTCGTCCACTTGCAAAAACTGAAATAACATAACCAACAAAAAAAATCAATCACCAAAGATCTAAGCCATACACAGAAATAAGAACACAAGATATAAAAAATATAAGTCATACTTTTAGTTAAATATCCAATAAATCAAATCAATTCCATAAAGTCTCAAGTCTCAAATAAAAGACCAAAACCCTACTTTTAGGTGAATTAAACTAATATTAGAAAACTTACTTGTTGGATAATTGCCATTAAGGCCACCAAATGAGTTTGGATTCGTCGATCAATCTCTTCTTGCATCTTACTCAACATCTCAACGCGCTCATGTTCAATCTTCCTTTCCATCTCAGCATGTATCTTAACACAATCTTTTTCTCTTTTTCTTCCTTCTCTATGCTAATAGTCTCTATTGCATAAGAGACCCTATCTTCAATCTCAGCCTACATTATTCCTCTTTTTCTTGGACGTCTTCCTCCATAACACTTCCCTCGGACATATCTGGATCTTTCACCAAGTACACTCAGCAAGATCTCATCTCTTGATAGTTGAGATCCACCTTCTTGTGTCTGTTGCTCAACTACAATGTCTTGGAGGCGACCCTGCAATTCAAGCATCACCTTAGAATAATAAAATCAAGATGCAAATCCAATTCAAGTAAAACTAATTTATTTGTAAACACACATGAATTTCTTGTGAACGGGGATCCGACCACACCACTTCTCCTTCTTTTGTCTTACAAGTATGCAACAATTCCCACACTCGATTAAGTGGTGCCCTTTCCCTAGTTTCAAGGTCTCTTTACAAAATATTACAACAACATTGAAAGATAATTATAGATATATCAATAAAAATAAAACTCTTTAATAATTTAAGAGGACAAATGCATTTTTACCGTAAATGCTTCTACTTATGCAAATGATCTTGTTCCATAAAAATGTTTCATTATTTGTAACTATTTGTTTACTTTATTTCTCTCACTTTTAGCCTATAGTTATAACATTTATAAACTTATATACATTTTTAAAAAAATATTTTGTTAGAATATGTCAACAACATAATACCTTGAAAGCATTAGATGGAAAGTGCTCTTAGACTAGCCATGACCAGTCTTTAGGTCTCACACCCTCTGCTGGATGAGTTAATATCTCCTTATCAGTGTTGTACTTTTTATAGTGCTCATGTAGTTCACTCTTCCACCTCCTAAATAACTTTTGAAACATTTGAATTACATGCTCTTGCCTGCTGCCAACAGGTGCAAATTTTTCCTAAAAATAAAGTGATATTTGTTAGAAATGGCATAAGTAACACAATAAAGTGTTATATTTGTATATTTAACTTATTACCTATACTTGTAAAAACATATCTTCCCAACATTTTGCAATGATATTCTTCCAATCATCATCTCTAAATGACACTATTTTCCTTACCACTAAGCCACAGTAATTGGCAAGATCTCTAGTTCTAGGTCCTACAGCTATGTTAATAAAAACTGTCATTTCTACTTCTATTTTATTTCCATTCCTAGTTTCATATTAACTTGTATAGCTCTATAAGCCTTTCTAATGTTTTTAGATATATTGCAAGAAACTGTTATGCACATGAAAAAAATTTGCTTTAAAAGATATCACACAATTTAATAGTTTGACAATATGATTTAAGATACAAGAAAACAAACCTACAGTACTAGATTCAGGTTGGCCTCCTGTGGCTGGTGGTAGAGAACTTTCACCTTCAGTGGCTAATTGTGTAGGAAATTGATCACTGAGAGGCATTGCTTGGTTTGACAAGTATAAAGTTGATATGACTTCCCCATTGTTGCCATGTAAAATGCTTCTTACTTGTTTCCCTCATCTTCCCTTGCCAAATGCTTTCATTTTCTACACTAGTGAATAAAAACTAATGAGTTATATTGATAATGCAAGTATAATAAAAAAAATGAAGTCAAAATTACCAATTAAATATATACATTACCTGAAAAGAAGCCACAAATTACTATAATTAAAAAAATATGTTATTGTCTCCTTGTCACTACTATCTATAAAATTTCCTTCCTTGCTTTCATCATTCACAGTCACCTCATCATCATTAATAAAATCCTCTTCCCTTGCAATTTGAACACTTATTCGTGATTGTTGACCTAGATAATCAATGCTTTGAGGCTCAACATATGTAAAGGTACTACAATATCATATTCTATTTCATTGTTGGTCATCACATTTAGTTCAATCTTTAATTGTTGATATGCTTTTTCATCATTGACTAATATGTCATAGTCATCACCCGTATCATCATTATTTTGCGTCATATTGAAAAGGTCATGAGGACTTGTCTTCACAACCACAAGCTAATCTTGATTAACATTGTTATTGATGTAGAAACTTTGTTCTGCCTATGAAGCCAAAACAAATGGCTTATTTGTGTTCAATGAGCAACGAGAATTCACACTTGTGAAGCCATACTTGTCTATTTTGTAACACTGTCAAAACGGGCTTTGGCCCTCGGGCCAAGCCCTGCCCGGCCATATTTAGGTGGGCTTAGACTCCCAAAAGTAGGATTGTTTAAAAATGAGTTGGCCTTTTTTAAAAAAAAAATTTGTTTTTTTTATGAATACTAATTTTCAAATTCTTTAAATATTATATCATTTTTATTTTAAAGATTAAAATTTATTACTTGAATCTTCACTTTTTATGAAGAAGATGGATTTAAGTTTATAGTGATGTGCAAAAGTGAAAAAAAAAAAAGAGTTTAAGAAAGGTTCAAGAGCATGCAGTAAGGGACACAGTCACATAGCATCATGAAGAGCATTGAGCATCATGAGTTTTAGTCTGCACATAAATAATTATTGTTAGAATTTTATAGTGCTATTGGATTTGGAGGCTTGTATTTATAGTGCTGGAGGCCATTGGACCTTTATTATGGCAACTGGCAAATATGAACTCCTGTACATGAATAAAATTTTTTAATTTTTTTTTAAAAAAATAGACTGGCCAGCTGGCCAGGGGCGGGCGAGCCTGGACTTTTAAAAATGGGTTGGCCTGTGCCTGACTCATTTTTTGCCGGCCTGCATTTATAGTGCTACTATTTTGTATCCCCTGCCTAAATGTGCCACGTCCCACCAATGACATTTGAGGAGTTAGACTTTTCTATTGCTCACATAAGACAACTCATAAATGTCCTCTATCATGCCATAATACTCTTTTTCTGGATTTAAATCATCCCCCTTCACAAGAACTCCATTGTTTTGAGTTTTCTTCCCTAAAGCACGATCTTTTGTGTGAAACTTAAATCCATTCACCATAAATATGGGATATCGATTAACTTTATTAAGTGGCCTAACCGATAAACTTATAAGCTCGTCATTTGCATGAGATTGTTGACATAACGTAATAACCTATATAAACAAATGAATAATTGTTAACTTTGAAAACAAATGAATAATTGTGCTCAAATGGCTAAGAGAGACCTACATATGCACAAAACTAATTTGAAAACTCTTGGTAATGTCTCTCATCTTCCATTGAAGTTTGTGCCTGTAATACCCAAGAAAAATAAAATATAAATATTTGTTTACAAACTACTGTTACTATTTCAGTATACGGTACTATTCACCCGTATAATACTATTTACATATATGGTACTGTTCATTTATACAATCAAAATGTCAAGTATTAGATATGGTTTGGTTATAAGAGAAAACTAGAAAGAAGTTTGTATGAGAAAATGACGTTTTATGTGTAAAAATACCCTCAGGGACTAAATTGAAAGGACTGGATTGAAAAGAAACTTAAATGTTTAAGGTGAAAGGATAGTTTTCCCTTTAAGTTTCCAATAGTAAATAAAAGAAAAATTTTCCATCGTACGCGTAAGGCACACAGTAACTGCATTATTAGAAATGTCATTTTCATGAATAGTAAGTTGAATATTTTATTAGTGCATAGTATCAAATAGTATCTTTGACTTTTACTATAAATAGGCTCTTTCATTTCACTTCTAAACTCACACCTTCAACTTCTCTTCTTCTCTCCTTAAGTTTCTCTTACTCCAATGTTAGGCCTCTAAGATTTTGGGCCTTTCCTTTTTAGCTTAGGTAAGGATACTATGTCCTTTCTATGTCTTTCAATTTTAGAAGTTATTTTCTTAAGTATGCTCTGTGGTTGCGGCTTTGGCTGATCTTCCACATCAGAAAAACTGTCCTTAGCTGCTTACATATTATTTTGATTTTCTGATTACCAAAATAGGATATAAACTGTGAAGAATACATGTCTAGGAAAGTTCTGGCTAAGGAAAGACCTGGTTTTTAAGTGTGTCCAGTGTGACCCTCCACTCTTTCCTGGGAACTTACCTGGTGTACTCTTTTACAGATTGTATTCTCTATTTCTGGTATGAATAGTAACCGTATGAATAGTGACCGTACATATAAATAGTGACCGTACGTATGAACATTATCTGTATGAAAATAATCCTAACTTGTTTTCTCTAATCTTTCATAAAAATCTCTGTAGCAGAATACTGAAATTCATCTGTGTACTCTTGTCTGTAACGACTTAGAGAAGCGATATTCGTACGGAATCCAGGTGAGTGAAACGACCCTGTTTTAATAGAGTTTTAGCATTATTGGTGATAAAAAGTATGTCGTAGGACACTCCCAAGATTCATAGGGGGAAATTAGATTCAGAATGACGAATCTAAATGAGATAATTAATCCATAAGTATGGATAAAATGAAATAAGTATCTTATGATGATGTGAAGTTTGAATGTTTTCAAAAACGGATTAATTGTTATCTTGATATGTGGTTTATAAATCTATAATATAGTTATATACTATACCTGTTATATGGATGAATATTATATTGAGCTTCTGTGATGTGCCTAAAAGAGGACACAATCTGTACCACAAGGAAAATAAAGAGAAGAAAACCAACTCAACTAAATTGATAAGCCTATGGCGCCACAATCAAGCTAAGATGGGTAGAATTCGCCACACCCCAAATTAGAGAACGGAATGGGAGTGATAAGAATTCTGAGATTTTCTCACCACACTAACACAATTGTTAGATAAGAGAAGATAGATGTACACAAAGCAATCTGAATTATAATTCACTCAAATCTGATTATCTTGCCACAAGGGGGCAAGTTCCCTTTTATAGATAACAAAAGCCAGCTGCCTCATTAATGCAACCACAACCACCTTATTAATGAGCCTACAACAACTATAGTTAACCTATAGCCACCTCATTAATGAGCCTACAACAACTACAGCCTCCCTATAGCCACCTCATTAATGAGCCTACAACAACTATAGTCAACCTACAGCCACCTAGCCTATAACAATTACAGCCACCCTATAACCACCTCATTAATGCAACAACAACTACTACAACCACTTGGAAAGCTAAATGACACTACAACAACTCTGAAAACATTAAATTACATCAGATTTTATATCCCAAAAAGTCATGCACGAAAATTATTAAAAATAAGAAAAATCTGTAGTTTTTTTATTCTTCAAAGTCCAAGCTTCTGATTTGGCCCAGCCCATCATTGCACACAAGTAAAGAAACCCAAGTCAATCTCATTTGATGCTTCTTGGCCCTTGAACGTGTTATTGGCCCAAGTATAGATTCAGCCTCTTCTTCTTCAAGGACAGCCTTCATGATCACATCATCTTCCCCTGGTTGACAAGGATTTGCCCTCAAATCCAGCTCCATGTTATCTTCCAAATAAGGGGTTATGTCCCTTACATTGAATGTTGCTGAAACACCATAATCTCCTGGGAGATCAATTTTATACGCATTGTCATTTACCTTTTCTAGTACTCGAAAAGGACCATCAGCTCATGGCATAAGTTTAGACTTCCTTTTGTTTGGAAATCTCTCTTTGCGTAGGTGAATCCAAACAAGATCTCCTGGGCTAAATTGAACATGCTTTCACCTCTTGTCTACTGACTTTTTATAGGCAGCATTCTTCTTCTCAATTTGCTTTTTTACTGCTTCATGTATTTTCTTCATGAATTCAGCTTTACTTTTGCCATCCAAGCTAAGTTTTTCATTAATTGGAAGAGGTGCCAAATCTGCTGGTGTGTTAGGATTAAATCCATACACAACCTCAAATGGAGATTTCTTTGTAGTACTATGAACACTTCGATTATAAGCAAATTCAACATGCGGCAAGTACTCATCCCAATTCTTCAAGTTTTTACTAATAACACTTCTAAGCAAAGTGGAAAGAGATCTATTTACCACTTCGGTTTGCCCATCAGTTTGAGGATGACAGGTTGTGCTAAATAGCAGCTTTGTTCCAAGCTTCATCCATAATGTCTTCCAAAAATAACTCAAGAATTTGGCATCACGATCAGAAACAATACTCCTTGGAATGCCATGCAATCTCACAACTTCCTTGAAGAATAAATCAGCAATATGAGAAGCATCATCAGTTTTGTGACATGAAATAAAATGAGACATTTTGGAGAACCTATCAACAACCACCATAACTGAATCTTTTCCCCTTTGTGTTCTAGGTAATCCAAGCATAAAATCCATGCTTAGATCCATCCATGGTTGATCTGGAACAGGCAATGGCATGTACAAGCCATGTGCAGCCTCATTGCTCTTCGCTTTCTTACAAGCAACACATCTTTCTACAATCCGATGCACATCCTTCATCATATTTGGCCAATAGAAATGCTCTTTCAACATTTCAAATGTCTTCTTTTCACCAAAATGTCCAGCTAGCCCACCTGCATGTGATTCTCTAACAAGCAATTCCCTAATAGAACAATTAGGAATCACAAGTTTCCCAAATTTGAACATATAACCATTATGCCTATAAAACCCTTTAATGGCCATTTTCTCACAAGCTGAATAGATTTTAGCTAGCATAGGATCAAACAAGTATTGCTCCTTAATAAGTTCAAAGCCCAACAGCTTAGTGTTCAAAAGAGAAATCAAAGCATACCTCCGAGATAATGCATCAACCACCACATTCGTCTCTCCCTTTTTGTATTTGATTACATAGGGGAAAGCTTCCAAATACTCTACCCATTTGGCATGTCTTCGATTCAGCTTCCCTTGCCCCTTCAAATGCTTTAGGGACTCATGATCAGTGTGAATGATGAACTCCTTTGGTAATAAATAATGCTGCCATGTCTCAAGAGCTCGAATTAGTGCAAAGAACTCTTTATCATAGATTGAGTAATTCAGACTTGCTCCACCAAGCTTCTCACTAAAATAAGCAATGGGACACTTATCTTGCATTAAGACAGCTCCAATCCCTACTCCAGATGCATCACATTCAATCTCAAATACCTTTGAAAAATCTGGAAGAGCTAGAATAGGTGCTGAACACAATTTCTCCTTGATTAAGTCAAAACTTTTTTGTGTAGCTTCGGTCCATTTAAACTCGCAATTTTTTTTGATGCATACAGTTAATGGTGCAAGAATAGTGCTAAAATTCTTCACAAATCGTCTATAAAATGAAGCAAGGCCATGAAAACTTCGTACCTCAGAAATACTTTTAGGAATTGGCCACTCCTTGATTGCTTTTATTTTCTCCTCATCCACGTGCACCCCATGTTGAGAGACAACATAACCAAGGAAAATAACTTGGTCTTGACAGAATTGGCACTTCTTGAAATTGCCAAATAGTTTTTGTTCTCGTAATACTTCAAATACTTGCTTCAAATGCTCTTCATGCTCTTCAGAATTTTTACTATAAACCAAAATGTCATCAAAATAAACGACAACAAAAATACTTATAAATTTTCGAAGCACATGGTTCATTAGCCTCATAAAGGTGCTTGGGGCATTGGATAACCCAAATGGCATGACCTTCCATTCATACAGCCCATGTTTTGTCTTAAAGGCTGTCTTCCATTCATCTCCTTCCTTCATACAAATTTGGTGATAACCACTCTTCAAGTCTATCTTTGAAAACACTTTGGAGCCATGTAATTCATCAAGCATGTCATCTAACCTTGGAATGGGATAACGATACTTAACTGTAATCTTGTTGATTGCTCTGCTATCCACATACATCCTCATGGTCCCATCTTTCTTTGGCACTAATAAGGCCGGTACTGAACAAGGACTCATGGACTCCTGCACATATCCTCTTTCCAGCAACTCATTTACTTGACGTTGCAACTCCTTTGCCTCCTCCGGATTCATTCTATAAGCTGGCCTATTTGGTAAGGCAGCTCCTGGTACAAGATCAATTTGGTGCTCAATACCACGAATTGGTGGTAATTCCTTTGGTAGTTCTTCTGGAAATACATCACGAAATTCTTCCAAGAGCCTTTGAATTTGTGGTGGAAGTGATCCCACAATTTCTGGTACTATCTCCTTCAAATGCAATAAAAGAACTAAATTAGAGCTGGATAAAGCTCTCTCAATGTCTCCTTTGTTGGCAAGTAAATTACCCTTCCTTTCAGCTTCTTGTTGATGCGTCTTCACTTGTTGAGGACTCAATGGTGCTAACACAATCTTCTTTCCATCTTTCTCAAAGGAATATGTGTTTTTAAACCCATCATGCAAAGCTCTCCTGTCATACTGCCATGGTCTTCCCAAAAGCAAATGACTAGCACTCATTGGAACAACATCACATAGTACCTTATCTTTGTAATTTTTCCCAATAGAAAATGACACAACAACCTGTTTAGTGACTCTCACAACTCCATCTTCATTTAGCCACTGCAATTTGTAAGGATGAGGGTGTTCAGTTGTGGCTAAATTCAACTTCTCCACCAAAGTAGTAGAAGCCACATTTGTGCAGCTCCCTCCATCTATAATTACACCACAGACCTTCTTTTCAACAGTACACCTTGTGTGAAAAATGTTCTCCCTTTGCTCATCACTAGGCTTAGCTTGTAAATTTAGAGCACGCCTTATGACAAGGAGTTCTCCCTCATCAGCATACTCCATGTTTTCCTTATCAGAACATTCTTCCATAACTCCTTCAATGACTGCCTCATCTTCGCTTACCACTTCTCCATGCATGTCTTGGATTATCATTACCCTACGGTTTGGACATTCAGATGAGTAATGCCCATGACCAAGACATTTGAAGCACTTTACATCTTTACTCCTTTTAGGAGGTTCTGAATCAGCTCCCTTTTCTTTCCCTTTTGATGAACTTGATGGAAGTTTTGAAGACTCCCTCTTCTCCACCTTTCTTTCTTCTCCTTTAGATGCAACCCATGATGGTGTTGTAGAGAAATTTGTGATTTTGTTTCTAGCAGGCTGTGACATTTTCTTACTAGAAACTCTCTTCCTTTGTCTCTCCACCTTGATTGCAAGTTTAATAACATCCTCTAAGGTTACATAATTTTGTAGTTCCACCAAATCACCAATCTCCCTATGCAAACCACCAATGAACCTTGTAATTGTTTGCTCTTGAGGTTCATTCAGTTCACATCGAATCATTAGCATCTCAAACTCTTTCACATAGTCTTCTACACACATACCTCCTTGTCTCAAGGATTGAAATTTGAAGAAGAGCTCTTGCTTGTAATATTCTGGCACAAATCTTCTTTGTAGAAGTCTCTTCATTAGTCTCCAATTTCTGACTTCTTCCTCACCATCTCTCCTCCGTTGGTTCTTCAAATTCTCCCACCATAAATTGGCGTAATCTGTGAATTCAAGGGCTGCAAGACGACATTTGGTTGCCTCCGAGTACTCATGGCACTCAAAGACCTTCTCTACACGCTGCACCCATTCCAAAAATTCCTCTGGAGAGCTACTTCCCTTGAAAGTAGGGACCTTCATCTTAATCTTCAATTCTTGCTCTCTTTGTTGCCTCCTTGGCTTTGGAGACCTTTCATCTTCTGTATTGCTTTCTTGGTCCGATTGCTCTTCATTTCTATTTCTTCGCTGCCCACGCCTTGGTTGACGGTTTAGCCTCTCCATTTGTTCTACCAAACGATCCAACCGCTCCATCATTTGTTGTTGAGATCTCTCCATTTGACTTTGAGACCTTTCCAACTTCAGAATTTGAGCTTGCTCGAAAGTAAGCCCCATTGGAATTGGAAGTTCAGAACTGTTATCTCCAGACATGATCTCTCTCTCTCTCTAAGTGTTCTACTCTCAAGTTACAAGAGTTTTCCCACACGAAACCACCGCTTTGATACCAAAATAATGTGCCTAAAAGAGGACACAATCTGTACCACAAGGAAAATAAAGAGAAGAAAACCAACTCAACTAAATTGATAAGCCTATGGCGCCACAATCAAGCTAAGATGGGTAGAATTCGCCACACCCCAGATTAGAGAACGGAATGGGAGTGATAAGAATTCTGAGATTTTCTCACCACACTAACACAATTGTTAGATAAGAGAAGATAGATGTGCACAAAGCAATCTGAATTATAATTCACTCAAATCTGATTATCTTGCCACAAGGGGGCAAGTTCCTTTTTATAGATAACAAAAGCCAGCTGCCTCATTAATGCAACCACAACCACCTCATTAATGAGCCTACAACAACTATAGTTAACCTATAGCCACCTCATTAATGAGCCTACAACAACTACAGCCTCCCTATAGCCACTTCATTAATGAGCCTACAACAACTATAGTCAACCTACAGCCACCTAGCCTATAACAACTACAGCCACCCTATAACCACCTCATTAATGCAACAACAACTACTACAACCACTTGGAAAGCTAAATGACACTACAACAACTCTGAAAACATTAAATTACATCAGATTTTATATCCCAAAAAGTCATGCACGAAAATTATTAAAAATAAGAAAAATCTGTAGTTTTTTTATTCTTCAAAGTCCAAGCTTCTGATTTGGCCCAGCCCATCATTGCACACAAGTAAAGAAACCCAAGTCAATCTCATTTGATGCTTCTTGGCCCTTGAACGTGTTATTGGCCCAAGTATAGATTCAGCCTCTTCTTCTTCCAGGACAGCCTTCATGATCACATCATTCTGATTATGATATGAAATGCTATTGATTGTGATTGAGCGGGACAGTACCCCCTCTCACGGCAAGGCGGAAAACCCGGTTGACAGGGTGTCTTGACCAATGAGTGTAGAGACAACGATTTCCTCAGTAGGGATATAGCCTGGATTGGTGATAAATCCGTGAGGCGCCCTAGCTAAGAGGATGAGGTTGTGCGTCATGGCAGAAATATACATAATTGGTGAGCCGGCCTGTGTGCGCTCTCCGGGATATATTGCCATTGACGAGTACTAGTAACGTTTGTTGAATTGAATGAATTTTATCTTCTTGTATGTAAGAGGATGATGTTGTGCGTCATGGTGGAAATATACATAATTGGTGAGTCGGCCTGTGTACAACATTTTTGTTCAGATCAGGTTGCCAGCGAAGAATATCTGCTAGAGGAGTAGGTCACTTTAGACCTTCCCGTTGTCGGGTAGACCCCTCTTTTGTTATAGATTATGTTGCTCTGTAATCGTCTAGGACATCTAGGTCAGGGGTTTGGCATTTGGTTTGTATGTCAGCATAATAATGTATTTTATATTGAGAATCTATTATTATGTGCAAATTATCTCTATGAATTTCAATAAGAAAATTTGATATATTTTCTTCAGGAATGGTTATTTTGATAATGACTAAACTCATGGGTAGAATTTATCGAAAGGCTTACAGTGATGGGATATTCATCATTGTGCCGGTCATGTGCCCAGAAAACGGGTTGTAACAAAGTTGGTATCAGAGCAATGGTTGTTAGGTCTCCTAGTGATTACAGAGCAAGGTAACCTTAGTGGGACCTCCTCTATCGTTGTGAACCCGGGCACAACTATAGAGAGACGGCTCTACTGAAGGTCCTGTAGGATGTTTCCATTTCCTTTCCCTCCGAGACTTATCTCTTCTTAGAAATTATGTTGTCAGGTTTAATTTTAGATAGATGTGGCTACACTTTTGAACTTAGTAAAGGAAAGGTTATTACTTGTTTTGATTCCGTTGCTGTCGGATCAAAATTTTTATATGGTGGATTTTATAAGATGAATTCATGATTGATTTTGTGTAGCTATATTATTTTAGGGTACCAGCCAATAAAAGAAACCACTTGCATTAAAAACAAAAAAACTAAAGGATTACATTGCAAAAAAGAAGAAGTTTACTCATGTATGAGTAATCTAAAAGCGAGGTGGTCTTGGATTAGGAGGGTTGTATTGTATCATCACTCCTCGACCATTCCTTGGAGCAAGAGACATAGCAATGTCGCGGAGGGTAGCGTAAATTCCATTCATACAATCAACACTTCTTTGCTGTTGATTGCAGAAGCACTGGGTGGACCAATAGAAGAACCTATCTATTCTCGAAGTCATTGCCGCGTTATTGCGTTTGGTTAACTTCTCCAGATCCTCTATCATCTTCTTCAGATTCTTCACCTCCTGCTCTAAACAGGCGATTTTGTCCTCCGAGCTATGGCCTGTGCTAATCTCCTCAGCTTCCTCATTCTTCTTCATCTTCTTCTCCTTTTGATTCTCTTGAGGTCCCTCGAGAGGTCTTTTGCCCTTGTCCCTGCATAAACTTAAGTTTAAGTCAAGTTCTTCTTCCTTAGCCTCTACTGTGAGATCAATGTACTTCCTTGAAGCCATGATTTGGGAAAATTTAGAAATTTTTGTAAGAGTATGAGGCGAGAGGAATATTGGGGGATTGTAGGCTTAGAGATTATTACTCTTTGTGGTGTGGTAACTGAGAACGCTGAGAAGGTTTTTATAGAGAAAAATTTGGACTAAGAGACAAAGAAGATATCTCTTCACCGCACCCCTACAAGATCAACCTATGGATTTCTGCAAGCTGGAAGCCAGAAGTCTAGGGTAGGTATGCATACCAATAGCGCGTTGCACTAATGCCAAAACCACGAAAGTCAGTATTCGGTGGATTTGCGGCCGATTTTACTTGGTTTTTCCATTTCTCCCGTTGGCATTTTCTGAAATTTAAAGAAGTTGATAATATAGCCATTAAAGATTGCCTTGGATGCTTTTATGATGAACTGAAATGCATTTCTCTGTTTTATTGTATTGTTCTTGAGAGCCTTCAGTTGAGTATGATATACATAACTGATTGAATCATGTTGTAATTACATGTATGTATGTTATTCATGCATAATGAGTGAAGGCTACGATCAAGGAGAATATGTGATGATCCTACATATACTCATAGAGATGTGAAATCAAAATGACTTGGATAGAATGAAATGTGTAGATGATGATATATCTTCATGGTTACACATACTTACATATAATGCTCTCATGGGCAAATGAAAGGCAGTGATTTCCTTACATCATGATAATGCTTAAGGCATGCGACCGTAAGCAGTTAACTTTGTTTTAAAATATATATATTTACATATATATTATGTGTAAGTCTAGAGTAAAGACACCGATTAGAATCTAAGATATGGCCAATATGAGGCTACCTAATCATAGAAGGACATCGTGATATGGGATTACAGGATAAAACAAGTTAGAGGGAGAAAATCTCAGACTAAAGAGCGTAGTTAGTCAAAATTTTGAGAAATGTCAAGATTAGCCGAAAATTTTTTGAGGAAATCTTTGACTTATGTTAATTGCATTAAATTATATTTACTATCTACTTGCATGTCCGACATTAATTGCTGGCATTGCGACATATGTGATCTGTAAACCTTATAGTGAGCGGCGTATAGGTTGTGGTGGCTTTAGCTCCAGGGGCTTCGGGTTGTCTATAAATCTTGTACGCCCGTTACCCCACTCATCACACCAAGCGAACTTCTTTCATTACATACCTATTTCTCAATCTCCATTCCTTTCTCATTCGAAGTTATTTCTGAGATCCCTAGAGCAATGGCCGATAATAAGTCTTTCAACTTGAATTTTGAGACTGGCAATGTAGAGCTTGATTTAAATCTAAGTGATAATATACTTTTTCCATTTATTTTAGTCCCTATTTTAGTCCTTTTTGCCTCTTTAATTTTGTCAATTCTCTAATTTTATTATGTTTTGGAATTTATTGGGTATAAACTATTTATGGATTGAATGTGTCTCAATTTTTATATTTTTAGAACTTGAATTGTAAAATGCTCAATTTAATTCCTACAAATTTTAATTTTGGAGAGAAAAGTGTTGACATGGACAAAGATGATGATTTGGATGCTAATGTGGCACTTTTTTTGGTGATGTAGATGCTTACTAGGATATGCTGGATGTGGGGCCCACTTGAACTCTTATTCAATGCCATGTAGTCAGAATTTTTGGGCAGAAATATTAATTTTCGTAGGTCAAGAAAAGCATGGCTGAAATATTAATTTTGCCATGATATTCTGCTGCTGTACTGCTGCTGTTTGTCACTTTCTGCTGCAGAAATATTAATTCTGCTGCTGCTGCCATACCATTCTGCTGCTGCCATACTTTTCTGCTGCTGCAGAAATATTAATTTTGCTGCTGTTTTGCTGTCAAAGTGCTGCCATATCATGGAAGAGGCATCCAAGGAGGCATCTAGGGCAGAATATCCCTTTAGGCATGTATTAGATCAGTTTTATATTTGCAAAAATCGAAATTTATTAAGGAGGCTAAGTCATTTTTCTGATGTGAAGTCCTAGCACCATTTTTCTGCCTTCCTTGGGCAGCAGTGGTTGGGAGCAACATAGAGGCAACTCTCTAGCTTGGTTAGAGGGAAAGGAAGCCTTCCCACTTGGGAATGGCTCTCCTTCTCCCATTTTCTTTCCTTTTCTTCCATTTTCCTTCATAGTTTCTTAGATTTCTGCTGTATTTTCTATTTTCTGTCATGTTCTTCTTCTCTTCCATGTAATTTCTGAGTTTAAGGATTGATGTAGTTCGGTTTTATGAAGCTTTATTGTTGAACATATTCAGTTTTAATGCATTTTCGTTTAATGGAATGGATTTTACCGATTATTCTTCCTCTTGAATGTTTGATGAACCTTCAATGAGTTTGGGATTTTTATGTCTATGCTAGAGTTAGCTAGATATTGAGCTTGACCTTGTGATTTCCACCATAAATTAGATTATCTAGATATAGATAGTTTTATTTATGTGGCTTGAATAATTTTCTTGAGCTTCATGACTTAATTGAATGGTTGATCTAAGATTTTAGTCAATTATTTTGGATAAGTTAGATTGTAATTTCAAAGCTTTTGGATTCAATCATATTTTAGAAAATTGGCCAACATTGAATGGATTGTAATTTAATTGAATTGTTCTTCAATGATTCAAAGATTAATTTGTCTATGAATTAATCGGATTAGATCAACGAAATCAATCTCATTTTCTTGTGTAGTCGGTCATTTGATGAAATGGAAATTGTACTTTAATTCATTTGGACCAATGAGTATTTTCTTGGCCAAAGTTCTATTTTATTTATTGTTCTATGAAGCTTGTTATTTATACATGCATGCGTTTGCTATGTATTTGTAACGAGTAGGACAAGAGATAACATGTCATATGCGATTGCGGGGCATTGATGTGATTAGGACTTCATCGGATTATATTTGAGTTATAGATTAGCGAAGATCTTCCTAACTATAATTTTAATATAATTTAGTCTTAGAAGACTTTCTGAGAATTTTAGATTGAAGATTACATAATAGAATTAGCCAAGAATATTCAAAGGAAATGATGATGATGTACAATTCCATGAAATTTGTGACCAATCCACATCTTTTCTCTGTTTTGTTTTCTATCTAGTTATTTAAATTTCAGTTATTTATATTGTGTTGTTTCAATCATCACCCCCCTTTTTTTTTGTGTAATTTCTGAAATTTCCCTCATAAGTCTTAATAGCATTTCACTTAGCCTAATTGAATTTTATTTGATACCTCAATCTCTGTGGGACGATACTCTACTCATCACTTTATTACTTGTTGCGACCCAGTATACTTGCTGGAATATTTTATGTGCTATAAATTATACGCACCAAGTTTTTGGCGCCGTTGCCGGGGATTGATGGTTGTCAAATTGATTTTTCTTTTAAGCCAAAGTGATGTTATTTTAGACATTGTCTTTTCTTGTTTTAGTTTTTACAATTTCAAGTGTTTTTAGCTTTTCAAGTGTCTTTATTAGTTTGATTTCTTCTTGTTACCTTGCTTATTTGATATATCTCTCATGTTATTTCTCTTTGTTTCATGTGAGGTACTTGATCATTTTCCTTGACGAAGGAAATAAAAAAAAAATCAAAGAGAAAGTAAGGAAAACAAAGAAGAAGCGACGCTAAGTATAGACACCAAATAAAGTCTAGCTAAGGACTTTAAACCAAGCGCTTTTGGGAGGCAACCCAAGTTTTTCTAATCTTTCTCTTTTTAATTTTGTTGTTGTATTTCTTTCGTAATTTTAATTTTGTTTTAGTCTTTTTCTGTTGCCCATTTTTTTTCTCTGTTTTCTCTGTTTTGGCAGAAATTTTGTCATCTTGCATGAATATTCTGTACTGTTTTGCTATGGTTTTTGCCACTTTCTTTACATGTTTTTAAACTTTTATATGTCTTCTAGTTGTAGAATTTTATTTGGAGTGATTTGCATCCATTTTGGGGTCGTTCTATGTCGGTAAAGCCGTGTCGCCAGAAATTCTGCACTGCAGAATTTTGCTACTCTGTTTTGTCCGAATTTGATGCTCACTTTTTAAATTTTTGATGGAGTTTTGGTGTGGAATTATGCATGATGAAATAGCTAAAGTGTAGATTGACTTAGCATGAAGAGAATTTAGTCTTATTTCTCTAAGGAATTCAAGTTAAATGGCAATGACGTTGACTTTAATGAATTTGTAGTAATAGTCTTTTAGCTGTGAGGATTTGAGCCTAAGTGAAAAATGCTATTCTTCTTGTTGTGTGTTCTCTATCATGGATTGTCACTCTAGAACTTGTCTTGAATCTTTGATTGAGGCTACATATCTTGTACATACTTGGAAATGATTTAGGCATTTGTTTCTTGTAACCACTTTTAGTCAAATAGCCATCCATTATCATTGTTTCCATTGTATGCCATTTTGTGCCTTATCCATTTTCTTTCTTGTGTTCTTCCACCACTTTTTCTGCCTACAACAATATTTTTCTCTTTCAACTTAAGATGTAAGAAGTATTTTAAATTCTTTTAAGGGATTGATATGCTGAAAAATTTTGTGAATTTTGGGGTGTTTTGAACTATATTTCTTCTACTTCCTCTCAAGCAAAAGAAAAAGACTGGCCAGTCAAGAAGAAGAAAAAAAAAGGGAGAAAGAAAGAAAGAATAAAAAAAAGAAGAGAAAAAGATAATGAAAAAGAGGAGCAGATAGAACATTGAGACCCAAATTTATTTATACTCAGTCTCTTATATTTCACTTGTAAATGCTCTTCATTTTCTTGAGTTGTTACCATATTTTGTTTCATTGTTCAATCTTTCCCTTTGTCTCCCACTATTTTTCTTACCCAAGTTACAACCTTGTAAAGTCCTTTTGATTCAAGTATGTATTAGATTCAAGTAGTGGAGATTTAGATTCTTGACAAGCTTATGGTAGTGAAATTTGTGATAGGATGACTTTGAGTGATTCCCTCTTAAACACTTGAGAGAGTAGAGGATAAACACCTTACCTTGTGAGGAGATTGTTACTTGAATTCATTCTTTTCGAAATAATTGCCATGGAGCTTGAACTTTTTAGAAATTTAAGATTTATTTCTCCTAATGTAAATCTTTCTAAATTTTAATTATTTCATTGTTGTATATTTTCTACACCTTTTCTTGCTGTGCTTATTGGGATTCTCTGTTGTATTTGATTGATTTTGCCCAGGAGTGCAAAAGGCCTAGTGTGGGGGATTTGATAATATACTTTTTCCATTTATTTTAGTCCCTATTTTAGTCCTTTTTGCCTCTTTAATTTTGTCAATTCTCTAATTTTATTATGTTTTGGAATTTATTGGGTATAAACTATTTATGGATTGAATGTGTCTCAATTTTTATATTTTTAGAACTTGAATTGTAAAATGCTCAATTTAATTCCTACAAATTTTAATTTTGGAGAGAAAAGTGTTGACATGGACAAAGATGATGATTTGGATGCTAATGTGGCACTTTTTTTGGTGATGTAGATGCTTACTAGGATATGCTGGATGTGGGGCCCACTTGAACTCTTATTCAATGCCATGTAGTCAGAATTTTTGGGCAGAAATATTAATTTTCGTAGGTCAAGAAAAGCATGGCTGAAATATTAATTTTGCCATGATATTCTGCTGCTGTACTGCTGCTGTTTGTCACTTTCTGCTGCAGAAATATTAATTCTGCTGCTGCTGCCATACCATTCTGCTGCTGCCATACTTTTCTGCTGCTGCAGAAATATTAATTTTGCTGCTGTTTTGCTGTCAAAGTGCTGCCATATCATGGAAGAGGCATCCAAGGAGGCATCTAGGGCAGAATATCCCTTTAGGCATGTATTAGATCAGTTTTATATTTGCAAAAATCGAAATTTATTAAGGAGGCTAAGTCATTTTTCTGATGTGAAGTCCTAGCACCATTTTTCTGCCTTCCTTGGGCAGCAGTGGTTGGGAGCAACATAGAGGCAACTCTCTAGCTTGGTTAGAGGGAAAGGAAGCCTTCCCACTTGGGAATGGCTCTCCTTCTCCCATTTTCTTTCCTTTTCTTCCATTTTCCTTCATAGTTTCTTAGATTTCTGCTGTATTTTCTATTTTCTGTCATGTTCTTCTTCTCTTCCATGTAATTTCTGAGTTTAAGGATTGATGTAGTTCGGTTTTATGAAGCTTTATTGTTGAACATATTCAGTTTTAATGCATTTTCGTTTAATGGAATGGATTTTACCGATTATTCTTCCTCTTGAATGTTTGATGAACCTTCAATGAGTTTGGGATTTTTATGTCTATGCTAGAGTTAGCTAGATATTGAGCTTGACCTTGTGATTTCCACCATAAATTAGATTATCTAGATATAGATAGTTTTATTTATGTGGCTTGAATAATTTTCTTGAGCTTCATGACTTAATTGAATGGTTGATCTAAGATTTTAGTCAATTATTTTGGATAAGTTAGATTGTAATTTCAAAGCTTTTGGATTCAATCATATTTTAGAAAATTGGCCAACATTGAATGGATTGTAATTTAATTGAATTGTTCTTCAATGATTCAAAGATTAATTTGTCTATGAATTAATCGGATTAGATCAACGAAATCAATCTCATTTTCTTGTGTAGTCGGTCATTTGATGAAATGGAAATTGTACTTTAATTCATTTGGACCAATGAGTATTTTCTTGGCCAAAGTTCTATTTTATTTATTGTTCTATGAAGCTTGTTATTTATACATGCATGCGTTTGCTATGTATTTGTAACGAGTAGGACAAGAGATAACATGTCATATGCGATTGCGGGGCATTGATGTGATTAGGACTTCATCGGATTATATTTGAGTTATAGATTAGCGAAGATCTTCCTAACTATAATTTTAATATAATTTAGTCTTAGAAGACTTTCTGAGAATTTTAGATTGAAGATTACATAATAGAATTAGCCAAGAATATTCAAAGGAAATGATGATGATGTACAATTCCATGAAATTTGTGACCAATCCACATCTTTTCTCTGTTTTGTTTTCTATCTAGTTATTTAAATTTCAGTTATTTATATTGTGTTGTTTCAATCATCACCCCCCTTTTTTTTTGTGTAATTTCTGAAATTTCCCTCATAAGTCTTAATAGCATTTCACTTAGCCTAATTGAATTTTATTTGATACCTCAATCTCTGTGGGACGATACTCTACTCATCACTTTATTACTTGTTGCGACCCAGTATACTTGCTGGAATATTTTATGTGCTATAAATTATACGCACCACTAAGTCTCGGAAACAATAAAGGGAAGAGACCTGTAGACAGGTCACCAGAAATTAAGAAGAGAAAGAGGGATGTAATAGAGTTGGAGGAGGACAGTACTGCAACATCCTCAGAAAATAAGCTTGCGTTCCTGGAGCGTAAGATCGAAAACCTGGAGCATAAGATAGAGAGTCTGGAATACAAGACAGAGGACCAGAAGCGACAAATAAATCGTCTCTTTGAAAACCAAGAGAAACTGATAAACTGTCGTTTCAGGGAACTAGCTAATCGAGTTGATAGACATTCAATGTTTGTAACTCAAAATTTTCGTGACCAACAAACAAGGTGTATTGACTGTATGAATGGAGTAACTTCTGCTCTTCGCCAAATTTCTCAGGCGCTTCCTCCAGAAACCCTTTCTATGCTACAACGATTAGCTTCCTCCTTAAGGTCTGAAGCACCTTCCTCTTCTAGACCTGGAGCACCTTTTACATTTCAAAAGCCTTCTCGTCCTTAATTTATTCTTTCTTTTGTTTGTACCTAAAGCTATATTTGGTCTACGCTTCATGTATTAAAATTATCTATGTACTAGAAATAAAATTTAAGTTAGTATTTAGATCTTCTTTATTGAAGTGATTCCTTTTACTGAAAGAACTTGAGGAATGAGAAGATGTTGGACTTATATTTCGTACTTGATTATGAAAATTCTAAAGCAGAGTATGGTAATATCCTTTTGACTGAGAAGAATTACTAAAATGATATTTCATTGCATTTCTGAGCTATGGAGGAGTGCTAAATACGTATTTTATGAACCTATACATAGAGAACTATGGGTTTGCCCTAATCATTGAAGGGATACGACTCTATATGAGTCATTGAGGTGAGAGGAATTTCTATATATATTTATTTTATAATTATGCGTGAGGAGTATGTTATTTACTTAACACATTTTCTAGAATTGTTCTTCTTAGAGATTTATGTAATGATTTCATTTTATATGACACCTTCAGCTGAGAGTGTCACCTTAAGGTAGAAGGATCGCCTTTGGGCAAGAGTATTACCTATGGCCAAAATGATGCCTTCAGGTGGGGTGCTTGTATTCGTAAAAGTTATAAGTTATGTGTGTGATAACTTGTGTCCTGATATTCAGTATAAACTGGAAAGACCACGTGTCACTTTTGAGAAGACACCTATTTGAGGTTTTACATAGAGACAGAGTTCGTCTCTGATTAGGTGGTTTGAGTTTGGTAAAGGTTATGAGGATGAGACACTTTATGGTACAAAAGATTGTGGAGAAAATCAAACTGATGAGGAAGAGAATGTTTACTGTTAGAAAAGGAAAATTTCCTATGAAAATTATTGATAATGCGGTCTAGAGTTCACAGTCGATGCTATAGTGTTCTTGTAAATCTTACCAAGGATGTGAAGAGGTTTGGAAAGAAAGAGATACAAAGGATGAGATATAAACAAAGTAATCACACTTATTTCAGTCTTGAGATGAGTTTTGAATTCGGGGGACCGAATTCTCTTAAGGGGGTGATAATGTAATACCCAAGAAAAATAAAATATAAATATTTGTTTACAAACTACTGTTACTATTTCAGTATACAGTACTATTCACCCGTATAATACTATTTACGTATATGGTACTGTTCATTTATACAATCAAAATGTCAAGTACTAGATATGGTTTGGTTATAAGAGAAAACTAGAAAGAAGTTTGTAGGAGAAAATGACGTTTTATGTGTAAAAATACCCTCAGGGACTAAATTGAAAGGACTGGATTGAAAAGAAACTTAAATGTTTAAGGTGAAAGAATAGTTTTCCCTTTAAGTTTCCAATAGTAAATAAAAGAAAAATTTTCCATCGTACACGTAAGGTACACAGTAACTGCATTATTAGAAATGTCATTTTCATAAATAGTAAGTTAAATATTTTATTAGTGTATAGTATCAAATAGTATCTTTGACTTTTACTATAAATAGGCTCTTTCATTTCACTTCTAAACTCACACCTTCAACTTCTCTTCTTCTCTCCTTAAGTTTCTCTTACTCCAATGCTAGGCCTCTGAGATTTTGGGCCTTTCCTTTTTAGCTTAGGTAAGGATACTATGTCCTTTCTATGTCTTTCAATTTTAGAAGTTATTTTCTTAAGTATGCTCTGTGGTTGCGGCTTTGGCTGATCTTTCACATCAGAAAAACTGTCCTTAGCTGCTTACATATTATTTTGATTTTCTGATTACCGAAATAGGATATAAACTGTGAAGAATACATGTCTAGGAAAGTTCTGGCTAAGGAAAGACTTGGTTTTTAAGTGTGTCCAGTGTGACCCTCCACTCTTTCCTGGAAACTTACCTGGTGTACTCTTTTACAGATTGTATTCTCTATTTCTGGTATGAATAGTAACCGTATGAATAGTGACCGTACATATGAATAGTGACCGTACGTATGAACATTATCTGTATGAAAACAGTCCTAACTTGTTTTCTCTAATCTTTCATAAAAATCTCTGTAGCAAAATACTGAAATTCATCTGTGTACTCTTGTCTGTAACGACTTAGAGAAGCGATATTCGTACGGAATCCAGGTGAGTGAAACGACCCTGTTTTAATAGAGTTTTAGCATTACTGGTGATAAAAAGTATGTCGTAGGACACTCCCAAGATTCATAGGGGGAAATTGGATTCAGAATGACGAATCTAAATGAGATAATTAATCCATAAGTATGGATAAAATGAAATAAGTATCTTATGATGATGTGAAGTTTGAATGTTTTCAAAAACGGATTAATTGTTATCTTGATATGTGGTTTATAAATCTATAATATAGTTATATACTATACCTGTTATATGGATGAATATTATATTGAGCTTCTGATTATGATATGAAATGCTATTGATTGTGATTGAGCGGGACAGTACCCCCTCTCACGGCAAGGCGGAAAACCCGGTTGACAGGGTGTCTTGACCAATGAGTGTGGAGACAACGATTCCCTCAGTAGGGATATAGCCCAGATTGATGATAAATCCGTGAGGCGCCCTAGCTAAGAGGATGAGGTTGTGCGTCATGGCGGAAATATACATAATTGGTGAGCCGGCCTGTGTGCGCTCTCCGGGATATATTGCCATTGACGAGAACTAGTAACATTTGTTGAATTGAATGAATTTTATCTTCTTGTATGTAAGAGGATGATGTTGTGCGTCATGGCAAAAATATATATAATTGGTGAGCCGGCCTGTGTGCGCTCTCCGGGATATATTGCCATTGACGAGTACTAGTAACGTTTGTTGAATTGGATGAATTTTTATCTTCTTGTATGTAATTTCTAACTATGTCTATTGGTTGAGTATGAGCCTTCGGATATACTTGCATGACTGGTGATGTATTTGAATTTTATTAACGCGAGGCCGATTCGCTCATTGAGTTTAAAAGCTCACACTGTTTGTACAACATTTTTGTTCAGATCAGGTTGCCAGCGAAGAATATCTGCTAGAGGAGTAGGTCACTTTAGACCTTCCCGTTGTCGGGTAGACCCCTCTTTTGTTATAGATTATGTTGCTCTGTAATCGTCTAGGACATCTAGGTCAGGGGTTTGGCATTTGGTTTGTATGTCAGCATAATAATGTATTTTATATTGAGAATCTATTATTATGTGCAAATTATCTCTATGAATTTCAAATAAGAAAATTTGATATATTTTCTTCAGGAATGGTTATTTTGATAATGACTAAACTCATGGGTAGAATTTATCGAAAGGCTTACAGTGATGGGATATTCATCATTGTGCTGGTCATGTGCCCAGAAAACGGGTTGTGACAGTGCCTCAAGCTCCTTCTTATATTCCGGACCATATGAGTTAGTTTGTTGAGACATCACAAAAACAAAGTATTTCTAATGCTTCCAAAGATTTGTGATGAACTTACTCTATAAATGGCCAAACATTTTCATAATTTTGAAGCATATACATACATGCTTGTTTAAACTCTGCATGAGATAGAGTAATAGATTTAGAACATCCTTTTGGTTGCCCAATCTTTTTGAAGATAGACATGTCACTATTTGTCACTATTCCGTCATCATTCCTAGGAGGTTTATTAAATTTGGTAGAAATGTTCTTTAGGTATCGCCAACAAAATGTTAGGCTTTCTTATGCTAAGTAGCCTTCTGCAATTGAACCTTCTAGACTAGCTTTATTGCGAACATATGATTTAAGTGTCCACAAATACCTATATAAATAAAACTTGAAATTAATGCATTGTCTATTACTAACAATTTAAGACATTAAAATATATATCATATAGCATTACCTCTCAATAGCGTACATCTAGCGATATTGGATAGGTCTGCCAATTTTTGCCTCCCTTACTAAGTGCATTGGCAAGTGGATCATTATATCAAAGAGGGCCGGTGGAAATACAGTTTCTAGCTTACATAGGGTTATTGCTATTTCATTTTCAAGCCTATCAACTTCTTCAATGGTTAAGCACTTAGAGCATAGATTCTTGAAACACACTTCCATAGGCAACAAACCACAAATGGCAATTGGGAATATGCCTTGCAACAAAACATGGTGATCATGACATTTCAACCTACTAATTTTTCTTTCACAAATGTTAACACACCTTAAAAAGTTTGATCAAAATGCATCAGGAACCTTTAAATTAGCTAGAAAGTTACAAACTATCAATCTCACTTCTGAGGATAATGCATAACATGCTGCTGGTAACAACACTTTGTTTCCATGATCAATTGGGTGCAACCCTTCCCTAATGCCTATTTCCACCAAATCATACCGACTCTTCAATGTATCTTTTGTCTTTCCAGCCATATTCATCATCATTGACACAATATTCTCTGAGACATTTCTTTCTATGTGTATAACATCAAGATTATGTCGAAGCATAAGTGTTTTCCAATAAGGTAATAGGAAAAACAAAAAACTCTTCTTCCTCCAATTGTAAGCATTATTGTAATGATCATGTTTTCACTTGTAATGTTTCTCGAAAGTCACATTACCTAACTTCTCTAATTGTTTAAGTGCTTCATCACCAGTTAAAGGAATAGGTGCAACCCCACTCTCTACTTTCTCATCAAATACCCTCCTATTTCGACGCCATAGGTGATTGGTTGGTAGAAAGTGATGATGACCCATGTAACATATCTTTTTCCTCAATGAAACAAAGCGTGTGTCTTTATGGCAACAAGGGCATGCAAGCTTGCCTTTGGTTGACCATCTTGAAAGGTTCCTATATGCAGGGAAGTCATTAATTGTCCACATGATAGTTGCTCATATTATAAAGTTGGAATGTGCATGGACATCATATGTCTCTAACACCACCTCCTAAAATTCTTTTAATTCTTCAATCACCGATTGTAAGTAATCATCTATTTCATCACCTGGGCACCTAGGGCCTAGAATGAGGAGTGTCATCATAAAGTATGGGTGTTTCATGCATTCCCATGGTGGCAGATTATAGGGAACCAAAACAACAGGTTAAATGCTATGGTTAGCACTCATAATTCTTGTAAGGTTGAAACCCATTTCTTGCTAAACTTATTCAAACATTTCTAGGATCTTTAAAGAACTCTGGATGTTGGTCATCAAAGGACTTCCATGATTGAGAATTAGCTGGATGTCTTAATGCACCATCATTTATTCGTTCCTCCTTATGCCACCGCATTTGTTTAGTTGTGTGTCCTGACATGTACAAGCTTTGAAACCTCTGTTTTATTGGAAAATGGTGGAACACTTTATGTGGCACTTTCTTGCCTATGGGCCTGTCAGACTTCCACCTATATGTGTTGCATTTTAGACATGATTGCCATTGGCATGTTCTTGCCAAAATAAAATACAATTGTTCTCATGTGCATCTATTTTGTTGTAATCTAACCCTAACTCTTGAATGACTTTCTTGGCTTCATAAAAGGAATTAGGAACAAGTGCACCTTCTGGAAGAACTTCTTTGAATAAGTTAAGTAATGCATGCATAGATTTGTTACTCCAATGATTTATGCACTTCAAATGTAACTTAACTATAAAAGATAGTTTTGACATTTTAGTACAACATGGATATAATTTTGTCTCAACGTCTTTTAGTAATCTAGAGAACTATTTTGCATGGACATATGGTTGTTCATTAATTTTAATGTTATTGTTTTCTTGGCCTGTATTTGCAAATTTGAATCAATCATGTATCATCTCAATTATATTATCGTCTTCATCACTATGTACTTCAACTTCAGTTGGAGGTAGACTTCGAGGTCTAAAAAGAGTTTCTCCATGTGTAGTGGCGTGTCCAGGACCCTCGATTAAGGGGCAAAATTTTCATTTGCTTTTTTAGATTTGATGGTAATCCTTCTAAATTAATTTCAATTTGTTGCTCATTTGATGGTAATTTCCTCTTAAAAAATATTTCTATTACAAAAAAATTGTCTTCTTCTAAATCCTAATTGTATAATCAATCAACCAATTTGATAGAATTAGACCTATGTACAAAAACTCAAATTTCAAGCTTTTATAAAGAGGTCCCTAATAATGAAATGATAAATTAACCATCCTCAAGAAAAAAATTCATGAAATTAACTTCACAAATATGTTACTCATGATCCTAATTGTATAATTAATCAACTAATTTGATAGAATTAGACCTATATACAAAAACCCCAAATTTCAAGCTTTTACAAAGAGGTCCCTAACAATGAAATGAGAAATTAACTATCATCAAGAAAAAATTTCATGAAATTGACTTCACAAATATATTACTCATGATCTTAATTACATAATCAATTAACCAATTTAATAGAATTAGATATATATAAAGAAACTCTAAATTTTTAAACTTTTACAAAGAGGTCTCTAACAATGGAATGAGAAATTAACCATACAACAACAACAATAACAATAAAGTCTTATCCCACTAGGTAGGATCGGCTACATGGATCGCACGACGCCATTGAGCTCTATTAATGACTAACTCTTTAAGTATCTCATTTACTAGAAGATCCCGTTCAATAACTTCTCTAAGTGTCCTTCTTGGTATTCCTCGACCTTTTTTTACAGGATAATAAACCATCTGCTCAACTCTCCTTACTGGCAAAATAAGAAATTAATCATCATCAAGAAAAAATTTTATGACTCTAGGGAGTGGGGGTCTTGTGACTATGAGTATCAGAGAGGGACTGAGTCACTAAAGAGGTTCAAAAAAAATATTAAGGGGGGTTCAAAAAAAATTTACATGAAAAATTCAAAATTTCAGACTATCCATCTGAATTCCACACTTTATAACTATCCCAAAATCATTTCTCCAATAAATCTTCCCTTATATTATTCCTCAACTTAAACCTTACATTCATGCAACCTTTACAAGGACATCTAATCATGTTATTCACCCTTGGTTGATTAAAAGCCTGATTGAGAAAACCATCAATTCCACGTATATATGATGGATCAACTTTATTCTTAATTTGCATTGTCCATCATTTTTCACTACAATTAAATAATAACAAGAGTAGCAATATGATTCCCTCACTTTTAATATTCATTAATTTATAGCATAAAATTGGTCCCACAACAAAGTGAATCTATAAAGAAATAGAGCAAATCATCAACAGTGTTGGAATACTAAGTCATAAATTTTTGGATCAAGTGACTTCTCCCAAAAGAAAAATAGACTTATATGAAATCACCAAATGGGGTATCTCTTTAATGGTATCCCTTTCAATGGATTTGTGTCTGCCATTATAATTTGTTTCTTATGGGTCATGGGAAAAGTGAATTAAGATTATATCAGAAAATATTTTCCCCCAAAGTTTTAGAATATAAAGCTACACAAATATATAAAAATGAATAGAAATAAAGCGACATTCTATATCTATATATGTATATATATGTGCAATTACATAGCATAAAAGTTTCAAGATCCATCCAGAATCAATAAGTATAACTAGGACTTGAGGGATAAACACAAGTGGATGATGATGAAAAATCACAGATTCCTTGAGCTTGACCCTTTCTCTGGAAATAGAAAGAAAAAACTTTGTTACATAGATTCCAAAAAAAAAGAAAAATCAAATCAAATAATGAGTAGATATGAGCTTGGTTTTGAAATAAAGGAGTAAAAGAAGTAAAGTGCATTCTATTTTAACACATTCAATACAACTAAAAAAAATTGTTCATACTCTGGAGCAAGATTATATATATAAATACAAAGAGAAAACAAAGTATTACTAAAAATATTTTAAATTGATATTGGCTAAATTAAACTATATGAGTTACTTTCTTTTTTGCAAAACTGTTAGAAATACATTTATTATGAACCAAAAGTAATTAAGAAATAGAGGTTGAATATATATATATACACATGTCCTTTGGATTTTGTTGTTCCTTGTATAATATTGAAGGGAGAGGATATTAAACTACATAAAATGGTATAATTGGTGAATCTTAATTATATTTCTTGCTTTAGTTGAGAGTTCAATTTTTTTTTTTATCAAGAGAGGAATTACCATTGGTGAGAAATGCCAAATGACATGCCCCCTCATCAATCTTATGTGCAGCAGCCCCTTAATTCAACTTGCCCACTTTAAGACCCATTTCCTTATTATCAACAATTTATTCATAAACATGTGTAAAAAAAAAAGCAAATCAAATAATGAGTAGATATATGTTTGGTTTTGAGGTAAGGTTGAAGGTGAAATAAAGGAGTAAAAGAAGTAAAGTGCATTCTCAAGGGCTCATTCCTAAAATTTGCATTAAAATGAAGGTGAATTATGAAAAGCTATTAATGATCAGTACCACATATGCAAGGATGAGGAATTGAAAAAGGAAAAAGAAAGAACACTTGATATCGTCTTAGCAACCTATGGCATATTATAAGATTTTTATACTTGAAATATAAAGATGGTTGTATAGATTAATCATCTCAACAGATTTTAATCATATACTATAAGTGCTAAATTTTTTTAAAATATAAGAATGTAATACGTTATAGGAATCAAATGAAAAATGGAGTATAAATATGCAGGTCAACATAATAATTTAACTTTTTGACTAATCAATATAAGTTTTTTTTAATGGTTTCCATTAAATGACTAATTAGAGAAATAAAAAAATTATGGGAAAAAATGATTGCCTTTCTTATGTCAATCAACATATTCAATTGCAAATATAATAAAACAAACAAGCAAGCATATATTACTTATTAGCTTCATTTTTGTCAAAAGAAGCTTGCATATCAATTTGGTAACTAATACCATTATACCAGTTTGGGGAAAAAGGCACCTCATAGGCTGACATCTCTATTGTTTTATTTATTTATTTATTTATTCTTATGATTACTCATGGCAACAGCCCAAGAAAAAAAAAAGAAAAGAAAAAGTTAACTTGAAACTATTATGGCCCAAAAGACCCCAACTAAAAAAAAGGAAATAAAGCACCTCATAGGCTTACAATCTTTTTTTCTTGCTATGCTACTGGTTTATTATCATAGAAGCCGTAGCCAATATCTTATTCTTTCTTTTTAATAATTGTTTTAAGAACAACAACCAACGACCCATTAATCTCTAACAAAAATTGTAATACATATTTAATCTTTGAATGATCTTAATTGTCAACTTATTACCCTAAGAATTTCCATCAAAATTTTTACATTCTCTTTCTTTTTCAACTTTCACTTAAGTTTCTATTTTAACTAAATCCTTCCTTTTAGTTTATCAATGTTTTATTAACACAACCTTATCCCCTTGTTAGATGTATAGCCATTCCTAATAGACTGTTCAAATTATTTGACAAGTTGTTTGATTAAAACTAATTCACTCTTAGTGATAAGAAAATAGAAAATTGTTTATTTCAAGCCAAAGAAATCAAAAGACCAAGATGAACCAAACACAAATAAAATAATCATTACTAATTTTGCACATAATACTTTCATTTATAGTTTACACTTTCAAATTACTCATAATTTCTTACACACCAAAATCACATTATTCTTTCACTTAGACATAGAGCTCTTAATATTTATAGATATAATACACAAGAACATCAACAATGAGAATAAATATGTCCCATAGCAAATTCAATTTTCTTACTAGTCACTACCTTTTTCTTGCTACGCTATTGTTGGTTGTTGTTCTTAAAAAAAATTATTAAAAAAAAACTGCATATATCTTATAAAAGCTATGAAAAAATCAATGTTTCCAAGACAAGTAAGATAAAAGGCTCAGCTTTAGCAATGCCCTTCACAATAGAAACTCTGGTAGACCATTCGAGGACTTTTCCATCACATTCCTTCACATAAGTTGCCACAACATATTCCCATTAGGCATAAAATCATACACTAGAAAGCACTCACCCTGGCCTCTCAAACAATAGAACCTTCTCAAATTTGTACCAAACCCAACATCCCAATTCAACACAACAAACTCAATTCAATTACAACAACGACAATACATACTCAAATAGCCATCACAAAGAAGACAAACAAGAGAAATTGATAACTTACCAGTTATGAGATGTAGAAATTACCTATGATAGAAACCCTAATGACAACGTATGGCAGAGAAGACGAATAGAGAAATTATCTAGAAATTTTTGAAATATGCAATCAGGAAATTAAAATGAAATTGTGCTATGATAGAAAAACCCCAATGACAAATTACCTAGAAATTTTTGAAACCTCAATGACAGAAATTACATGACTAAGAGGCAGCATGTGGCAAAGAAGACGAACAAGAGAGAGCATGCAAAGGAGAAGACGAACAAGAGAGAGACACAAATACGGCAGAGAAGACAAACAACAGAGGTAGCATGTGATAGAGAAGATGAACAAAGACAACTTCAGGCAAAGAAGACGACGGAGAAGAGAGGCAGCTAAGATGGCACACCAAAAAGTCAAACTAATATCAATGCAAGCCAAAGAAGATAGAGAAGGAGAAGAGACATACAAGAGTAGGAGTTGAGAACCAGAACTGATGGAGTAGACGAAAAGAATTGTGCGAACTGATGAAAATTGAGAGTGAAGGCGGGAAGTCATAGAGGGTAAGTGCTAAATGTATATTTAATAATTAGTGCAAAATACAACTAAAGCAAAGTTGTTGGTTAAGTGGTAGACATTGGCCCCTTCCATTCAAAGGTTACAAGTTCGATTCCTATAAATGTTAAGATTTTTGCCTTTATATTCAAACATATTAAAATGCTTTTAATTATATTTGTAATAAAACTAACAACATAAATTAGTTGGCAAAGTGGTAAAGCTCACACTTCTTCTAATTCAAGGTGAGAAGTTTGAATCCTTATGTTATATGATTTTCATTTTATATTAAATATCAAACTACTTACTTTAATAAAGATTTCTAACTTATATCCAAAAACTTAACTGGTTAAATGGTGAACATATGATTTATCCAAGGGAAGGTTGAGGGTTTTGAATCCTTCTGTGCATTTTTAAAATAAATAAATAAATAATGCCCATTAAATGGCCACATTTGTTGCCACTGAATATGTTTCAATGGTAACAAATGTCGCCACTGAATATGGCAACATATGTCACTTTTATTTTTATAAAACTAAAATGCTCATTCAATGGCGAGATTTTTCGCCATTGAATATGGCCACATATGTAAATTTTTTTAAAAAAATAAAAAATGCTCATTCACCACTAAAAGTGCACTTTCAGTGGTGACAAATTTGCCACTGATTGTTGTCACCTATGTTAATTTTATTTTTAAAAAGCAAAACTAAAATGCTCATTCGGTGGTGACCTAAATGTCACCACTACAAGTTTCATTTTTAGTGGCGACATTTTGCATCGCCACTTAAAAAAGGACATTCGGTGGCAACTTTTTTTGTCGCAACTGAAAGTCTTTTTTTTTTGGTAGTGCATGTTGAACCTGTTTTGACAACTCTACAAAATCCAAATACCTAGTGCCTTGCCACTGGATTTCAAAGGCAATGCGCTAGTGCAAAAACATCAACAATATATAAAGAGCCAAAGATCTAGCACTTTGCCTCCAAAAAGCAAAGGCAAGGTAGTAGCTCCTCGCTTTCAAAACTCAAGGGCAAGGCTCTAGTTTGAAGGAACATGCAACTACAAAATTCAGAGACTTAGCACCTCGCACCTGACTTTGGATTTCAAGGGCAAGATGCCAATGCAAAAACATCAACATTATATAAAGAGTTAGAGACTTGGTGCTTCACCTCCAGAACACAAAGGCAAGGTGTTGGGTGGACATTAGTTAGGGTTTCCACCCCTTTTTCCTATAAATAGACTCTCTTAGGTTAGCTTTAGAGGACAACTTGCTAGGAGCTTATGTAGTGGTCCAAGCAATTTTCTTTCCCTTTTCTCTTTAATTTTATTATGTTTTTCAGTTTGATTGTTTTGTTTTCTTTTAGTTTTAGTATGACTAGCTAAATCTTTTAGTAATAGAACTATATAACCATGTTTGATTGATTATATGAATGATTCTTTTTCTTGCATTTTCTTTAACTTAAGTTGAATGATTGATTATGTTCTAAATGCTTTTTACTTGAAATTTAATTAGGACTTATATATCTATACTTAGGAAATTCATATATAATGAATGTCTATCAGATCAATCAACATAGGCTAAATTACATCTAAGAATATAGTAACTTTTTTATGTGATCTTCAAAATAGAACTATATTTGATAAAGTCTTTACCTAGTTTAATTAGACTAAAGAATTAGTAATTGAATTAGAATTTAAGCAAACTAATTCATCAAGGAATTGGGCTTTAGTTAAACTAGGAATTCTGACCTTCGACATAGAACTATAAGAATTGGAAAAAAGATTGAATACATTCAGTAGCCAGAAAAAATATGTGAAATCAATCACTAACACTTTTAATTGATAGTTTTTCTTGGTTAATTAGCAATAGCATTCGAATTTTGCATAAATAGTAGGATTAATTTTAGTTATTCACCTTTTAGACAAGAAATGCAATAATTACACATTCCATAAGTCAGTCACTATTAGTCTAAATATTGTAACAATAGTGAAAATGAGTAATTAATAAACATAGTCCTTGTGAACAAGGATACTCTACTCATATTATATTACTTGGATGCAACTAGTACACTTGCTAAATTGCATTATTTTGATCTAATTTAATCTTAGATAATTTATTTATGTGGCTTGAATGATTTTCTTGAGCTTAATTACTTAATTGAATAGTTGAACTAAGATTTTAATCTATTATTTTAATTAAGTCAGATTGTTCTTTAAGATTTTGGGTTCAATCATCTTTTAGAAAATTAGCCAACATTAGATGCATTGTGTTTTAATTAAATTATTCTTTAATGATTCAAAGATTAATTTGTCTATGAGTTAATTGGATTAAACCAAATGAAATAAATCTCATTTTCTTGTGAAATTAATCATTTGATGAAATGGAAATTATATTTTGAATTATTTGAACCAATGAGTATTTCTTGACTGAAATTCTATTTTATTTGTTGTTCTGTAAAGCTTGTTATTTATACAAATATGTGATTGCTGTGTATAATTAGTGAGTGGGACAAGAGATAACATGTCATATGCGATTGCGGGGCATGAATGTAATTAGGACTTAATCAGATTATATTTGGGTTATGGATTAGTGAATATCTTCCTAACTATGATTTTAATATAATTCAGTCTTAGAAGATTTTTTGAGAATTTTAGATTAATAATTGCATAATAAAATTAGCCAAGAATATTCAAAGGAAAGGATGATGATGAATACAATTTCATGAAATCTATGACTAGTTGCACATCTTTTATTTGTTTTATTTTCTATTTTAGTCATTATAATTTTTGTTTTATTTCTATTTTATTTTACACTATTCTAAATTATCACAAAACCCTCTTTTTTTTTATGTAATTCATGCAATTTCCTTCAATAAAATCTTAATAGCATTTCACTTAGCTTAATTGAATTTTATTTAACACCTCATTCTCTATGAGATGATACTCTACTAATTTCTTTATTACTCGATGCGACCCTTGTTGAAATTTTATATGCAAAATAATTTATGCATCACAAATCCCAAAAAGAAAAGGTAATGGATTACAAAGAACATATGGAATAATGTCATACTTGGATACCTTCTAATTCATTTGTGGAGGCAAAACTTGAATCCCAATTAAAGATAACAAACAATGAAAGATAAGGTCAACAATGTCTAGTAAATGAAGAGTGAGGTGTTTGATGGGTTTTTATATAAAGAAAAAATAAAGCTTTTTGGAGGGTAGATAACATTTTTCTATGAGAGGATCCCATCAATTTCTCATGGGAAATAGCATGAGGGTTTTAATGGTGGAACTATTGTTAGTCGATTTGGCAAGCGCACCAATCGCACAAGTAATATAGTGATTTGAGAGTAAAAGTATCGTTCCCACGAGGACTAAGCGACTAAGTACCCAAGAAATTTAATAGAATTAGTTGGACGAAACAATTGGATTGAAGATAGCTTTAGCCAATGAATGATAAAATAAAATCAATAACCGTAAGTATTTATGAGTTTTCTTTCAATGACAGAAAACAATGCAAACACTGATGAAATAGTCTAATTAAAGCCTAGGGTCACTAATCCCTCTCCTCTATCTTAGAAATTACAAAACCCCTCTCACGTACTCGCAATGTATTCAACCCTATAAGTTAATCCTAGGTTATTCTAATAACTTAAAAGAATCCTCCCGAATCTCAATTAAGTTACTCAACTCCTACGCAATTCCTTGTGTGGGCTAAGCCTAATACAACCAACCTAGCTTTGATTAAACGAGATTAACTAACATTCCTATTAGCTAACAAGCGAAAACACTTAGTAAGGTTCACGCACTCGTCCTTCCTATTCAGTGTTCTACTCTCACCTCCCTCTCCTGAGTTTGAAGACAACAACAAGCATACATATAGATTGATCAAGTCCATATAACGCAACAATAAAATGGATAGAAAGACTTATATTAATTGAAATAAGGTTGCAAATACATAAGAGAATATAAAATCTATTCAAGAGTCAAGTTCATAGTAACCCTAGATAGAAAATCTAGCTACTCATAGAAAATAAACAGCAGAAAGCAGAAAAAGAGATGAAGTTGGCCATGAATCTGAGGTGGAATGATAGATTGAGCTCCCCAAGCCTTGAGAATCAGGTTCCCCTTGCTCCTCTCAGCCAAAACGGCGCCCCCTTTCAGTCTCCAACTCCAGAATACCCTAAAAATTTCATCTGAAGCCTTTTATATCAGTGCAGGATCGTGAACTACCGCTATAGCGGTAAGTACCCACAGCTATAGCGGTAGGAGGCAGAGAAGAAGGCTTAAAATTGAGTTTTTTTAGGTTTTACCGCTATAGCGGTGAAGATCCACCGCTATAGCGGTGGATGACAGAGAAAAAGGCTGAAAAATCTTTTTTTCAGCACTCTACCGCTGCTCTACTGCTATTCTACCGCTATAGCTGTGGGAGACAGCATTCACATCAGCATTTTCAGAATTTCAGCTCTAGCATTCCATCTTCTAACACGAACTTTTTACCAACTCAACCTACACCAAAAATAGCAAATAAACCCATTAAATTGCATAAAAGAATCATGAAATCACTCAATTTATTAAAAGATCAAAGAAAACTAAAACTAATCTAAACTACTCAAAATATGAGCTAAGAATTACAAGACAACAAGAAAGAGATCAAAAGAGAGGGTATTTAACATCAAAATAACACTAAATTGAGAACTCAACACTCCCCCAAACTTGAACGTTTGCTTGTCCTCAAGCAAAAACTTTCAATGAGAAAAATTTTGAGAAAAATATGTGTGACCATGAATATGCAACTAGGAGAAGTAAAGATCTGAAAATGTGAATTAAAGCAAACCAAGCCTCATCAAACCATTACTCAAAAGATTTAACTCAAGAGTTTGCAATCTTAAGGATTCAATAAGAAATGTTAACCAAACCACAAGAAAATTTGAAATCAAAGCTTCACCTCTTGGAACAGTTTATAAAACCAAATTCACAAAAATTTCAAAATTAAATTACTTCTTTGTTCTCAAAGGCATCGTTTTATTTCGATTCTCAAGGGCTTCACTGTTTTGTTCTCAAGGATATAGCTTCCTAACTTTCCTTATATCCTTTGGAAATTTTTTTTTTCAATTTTCTCATTTTAGTTTAATTACAAGAGCCTATCCCTTATTGAAACTTTCAGCTATCCCCTTATTAAATCCTTTTTTCACTAGCCTCTTATTGAACTTTATATATATATATATATAAATATGAAAATGATCTAAAAACCATTCAAAAAGACAAAAATAAAACTCCTTTTATTTTGAAGTGATAGAGATAACACTTACAAAATATGAAAACTTAAGATTAGCAAACTCAAGAGGTAACTCTTAAAAAGAATTGCATTTGACATGATTTGACTTGCCAAAAACTTCAAACTTTCAGATTTCAAAATTTTCAAAAATTTCCTCCTACTACACATGCATATGGACAATACAAAATTAACCAAAATTTTCTCAAAGAAGAAACCCATCAACAAATCTCTCCCCCAAACTTAAATTTGACAGTGTCTTCACTGTCCCAAATTAGCCCACAGAGGAAAAGAAGACCCAACATAAAAAACAAAACAAAACAAAACAAAATGCTATTACGAACATCCTAACTGCCATTCACCAAGATAATAAACATGACCATAATCAACATTTATCAATTCGACTCCAAAATAAATAATAAATAGCAGTTAAAATTTTACCAATAGCAGCACATCAAACCACAAAAAAAAAATGACGAAAGCAATAAACTTGGGTTGCCTCCCAAGAGCGCTAAGTTTATAGTCTTCAGCCAGACTTTACCGATGCTTGTTCAAGGTGGCTCATCCAATGTCGGCTGCTTCTTAAATGCTTTTGACTGAGTCACAACCATTTTTGCAATGTCAGGCGGTTTGAATTCATGGGGTCATCACAAAGCTTTGCATATGCCTCCGAAGTTCCAAGATCTCCCCTTGTTCTTTCTCTCACATCATCAGCATCCTTCAGACAATTTTTATCTATCCCATCATGAAAATACCCATGAGATTCTTTATCAATTATCTTCACGAAGTAGCACTCCTCCAGCTTATCAGAAGCTTTCGTTGCCTTGTTCATGTTGAAGGTGACTTCTTGATCATTAACCCTCATGGTTAACTCACCTTTTTGAACATCTATTAAAGTTTTTCCGGTTGCTAGAAAAGGTCTTCCCAAAATGATCAGGATTTCCTTATCTTCCTCATAGTCCATGATGATAAAATCAGCCAGAAAAATCAACTTGTCCACCTTGACAAGTACGTCCTCAATGATTCCGTTCGGATAGCACATAGAACGGTCAGCTAACTGTAGAGTCACTGTGGTAGGCCAAGCATTACCCAAACCCAATTTCTTGAAAACAGAGAGCGGCATCAGATTCACACTCGCTCCCAGATCACACAGTGCTTTTCCAGAAAAGTTGCTCCCAATGTGGCAGGGAATGACGAAGCTACCCGGATCTTTCATTTTGCTAGGCAACTTCTTTTGGAGAATGGCGCTGCATTCTTGAGTCATAGCTACAGTCTCAAACTCACTCATGCGCCTTTTCTTTGACAACACATCCCTTATGAACTTTGCATAACTAGGCATTTGTTCCAATGCCTCTACGAATGGGATGTTGATGTGAAGTTGTTTCAGGATCTCCAAGAATTTCCTATATTGCCAATCCAGATTAAACTTTTTCTGCCTCTGAGGGAAAGGTAACGGTGGAATAAAATTTTCAGTCCTAATGTCTTGCCTTGCATTGTCCCTTTTACCTTGATCACCTGAAGCATCAATTTTCTCAGTTGCCTTCTGTTGAGGCTTGATAACTTCTTCATTCTCTTCTGCACTAATCATCCCTTGCCTCTTATCATGCGACTTAACAACATTAGGAAGCTCCTTACCACTCCTTAATGTAATGGCCTTGCAATGCTCCATGTCATCTCTTCTTGGATTATTTTCTGTATTACTTGGGAGGCTGCCTTGTTCCCTTTTGTTCAAAGCACTTGCCAATTGGCCCATTTGAATTTCCAGATTTTTAATGGCTGCACTCTGGGTCTGACTTATTGCCTCAGTTCTCTCCATAAACTTCACAAACATTTCTTCCATGGATGACTTCTTTTCCACCTGAGATGGTGGAGCTCTATTCTGAGAAAGATAATTATCTTGATTATTAAATCCCGGAGGTTGAGAAGGCCTACTAGATGAGGAAGTTGAGGGATTAAAGCAGTGATTATTATTACTCCAGGAGAAATTCGGATGGTTCCTTGAGCTTGGATGATAATTATTGGAGTATTGGTTGTTCTGATTCCCTTGCATATTGCCCAAGTAATTTAGTTGTTCCACAGAAGGAACTTCTTCACAACAACCATTGACATGAGCCCCTCCATAGAAATCACAAGTTGCTTCAGGCATTGTTATTGCATTTACCTTCGCCTGTTCATTTTGTCTAGAGCACAACATGTCAACTTTTTTTGTTAATGCTTCGTTCTGAGCTAACAAAGCATTCAGTGTGTCTAGTTCCATGACTCCCCTTCTTACAACATTCTTGGCTCGACTGGATGCATTTTGGCTTGCCCCCATTGTCTCAATTATTTCTTTTACTCGCACTATGGACTTCGCCATCAAAGCACCACCAGCTGCGGTGTCTAGTTTGTCTCGAGTCTCATATGTGAGACCGCTGTGAAAGACAGTGAGCTGCTGCCACTCCGGTAGACCATGGTTAGGACATTTCACCAATAAATCTTTGAACCTCTCCCAAGCCTCATATAGGCTTTCGCCTTCATGCTGATAAAATGCAGTGATTTCATTCCTCAGTTTGACCGACCTTGATGGAGGAAAGAACTTGCCCAAGAATCTTATCTGTAGCTCATCCCACGTTGTTATACTTCCTCTTGGTTGAGCATTCAACCAACTTTTAGCCATATCCCTCAAGGAAAAGGGAAACAAACGTAAGCGGATAGCATCGTCATTGGCTCCATTAATTTTAACCATATCACAAATATCCAGAAAATTTGTGATATGATTGTTCGGGTCTTCCATCGAGCTACCCCCAAACTGGTTCTGCTGAACCAAGTTCATCAAGACTGCTTTTATTTCGAAGTTATTTGTATCAAGTGGAGGTTTCACTATGCTCGATGCATGCCCAACATTGTTGGGTGAGGCATAATCCCACACAGCTCTGTTTTCATATTGGTTCAAATTTTCCGCTCCATTTCCTCCATTGTTTTCAACACCACCCAGATTTACATTATCATCAGTCATTTCTTCTTGAGAACTTTGTCCTTCTTGGGTTATTCTAATTCTAGCTTCTTTTCGAGTTCTCCTTGCAAGTCTCTCGATTTCGAGGTCAAAAAGAAGATCAGCTTGATTAATGGCACCTCGCATGCACAAAAAGAAGATACTAATTATCAATGACAGTAAATTCAGCAGCAAAAAATCAACACAGCAAAAACTAAAAATGACTCTATAGTAAAAAAGAACAAAAGCAAAACAAAACAAAACAAAACAAGATAAAGCGTCTAAGCTAACCCTTTAAATTTCTTTGAATATTAGCACAAATCTTAGTCCCCGGCAACGGCGCCAAAAACTTGTTAGTCGATTTGGCAAGCGCACCAATCGCACAAGTAATATAGTGATTTGAGAGTAAAAGTATCGTTCCCACGAGGACTAAGCGACTAAGTACCCAAGAAATTTAATAGAATTAGTTGGACGAAACAATTGGATTGAAGATAGCTTTAGCCAATGAATGATAAAATAAAATCAATAACCGTAAGTATTTATGAGTTTTCTTTCAATGACAGAAAACAATGCAAAAACTAATGAAATAGTCTAATTAAAGCCTAGGGTCACTAATCCCTCTCCTCTATCTTAGAAATTACAAAACTCCTCTCACGTACTCGCAACGTATTCAACCCTATAAGTTAATCCTAGGTTATTCTAATAACTTAAAAGAATCCTCCCAAATCTCAATTAAGTTACTCAACTCCTACGCAATTCCTTGTGTGGGCTAAGCCTAATACAACCAACCTAGCTTTGATTAAACGAGATTAACTAACATTCCTATTAGCTAACAAGCGAAAACACTTAGTAAGGTTCACGCACTCGTCCTTCCTATTCAGTGTTCTACTCTCACCTCTCTCTCCCGAGTTTGAAGGCAGCAACAAGCATACATATAGATTGATCAAGTCCATATAACGCAACAATAAAATGGATAGAAAGACTTATATTAATTGAAATAAAGTTGCAAATACATGAGAGAATGTAAAATCTATTCAAGAGTCAAGTTCATAGTAACCCTAGATAGAAAATCTAGCTACTCATAGAAAATAAACAGCAGAAAGCAGAAAAAGAGATGAAGTTGGCCATGAATCTGAGGTGGAATGATGGATTGAGCTCCCCAAGCCTTGAGAATCAGGTTCCCCTTGCTCCTCTCAGCTAAAACGGCGCCCCCCTTCAGTCTCCAACTCCAGAATACCCTAAAAATTTCATCTGAAGCCTTTTATATCAGTGAAGGATCGTGAACTACCGCTATAGCGGTAAGTACCCACCGCTATAGCGGTAGGAGGTAGAGAAGAAGGCTTAAAATTGAGTTTTTTTAGGTTTTACCGCTATAGCGGTGAAGATCCACCGCTATAGCGGTGGATGACAGAGAAAAAGGCTGAAAATCTTTTTTTCAGCACTCTACCGCTGCTCTACCGCTATTCTACCGCTATAGCTGTGGGAGACAGCATTCACATCAGCATTTTCAGAATTTCAGCTCTAGCATTCCATCTTCTAACACGAACTTTTTACCAACTCAACCTACACCAAAAATAGAAAATAAACCCATTAAATTGCATAAAAGAATCATGAAATCACTCAATTTATTAAAAGATCAAAGAAAACTAAAACTAATCTAAACTACTCAAAATATGAGCTAAGAATTACAAGACAACAAGAAAGAGATCAAAAGAGAGGGTATTTAACATCAAAATAACACTAAATTGAGAACTCAACAACTATTTTAAATTGTATATATATTTGTTCACACACACACACACACACACACACACACACACACACATGTGTGTGTGTGTGTGTTTGTGTGAGAGAGAACAAATATATATACAATTTAAAATATTCATTGTCTTTCCTTCTCAAGGCAGTATCCTAGAGCGTGGCATGTCTCGAGGTTTGGAGTCGCTTGCCACAAGCGATTATGATGATGTTATGCTTATGGTCTCCTAAACATTGCACCATTTAAGCAGTGTTGATCATTGTCACAACCCAAAACTGGATACGTGACCGGTGCAGACAGTGCCTAGCTCGCATCGCCGCCAAGCCTAACTTATACTCAAAACCCTTATACTTTTCATTAACTTAATTACCCTTTTATTTAGAAGCAATTTAAGATGTAACTAAAATTAGTGAAAATTCCTTTTTTATATGTAACTTAGCATTCATAAACATTTAAATAAATGAGTACATTTATACTTAGCTTTGCATGATCTCATCTATAAACTATAATCTTTTGTATTAGTTTCTACTATATCCTTTACATAAATACACATCATAGCTTGACCTACCTGATTATAGAGCTCTACTAAGATTTACTAACTTGTCATGACTCTAAAGTGCTCTGCCTTGCCCCAATCAAAGGGGAGATGTCCTTGGCATATACATCATTGGTCTATGGAGTTCTTCTGTATTTGAAACTGTGAGGGGGTGAGTCCAACCACTTGACTCACCAAAAAACAACCCTACCCCAATAGATACACACTGCTATGCATGCTACAAAGAGAATACATATAATAAATAGATGAACATATGAATATCCACATATAATCATGCATCATCATGATTCACATGCCAAATTCCATGAAATCAATACTCTCAGCATTTCATAATACATCACGTCACATCATGTAGCAACATAATAACATGTAGCCAAATTCTATGGATGACGTCTCACCGAACCTCATGAGTGGGGTGTGCACTCCACTAGATCTCATAGGTTTCTACAAACCACGTCCCATCAAACCTCATGGGGTCCCCGAGGCTAACTAGTATTGGGTTGCATAGGCCTTTATAGATCGCATCCCATTGAACCTCATGAGTAGGAATAATTATTGTACCAAGACTCGTAGGTCTCTATGGACATGCCCCATCGAGCCTCATGAAATTCCCAAGCATCATCCATAATAGATTATCACCCCCATGACTCATTACAAAAGCAATCTCATTCAAATACATACATGCACATGATTCAACATCAACATATATACTCATTTATCCTTCCACAATTTGTTTTCCTAAGGCGGAAGGATACTCATACGTGTTCAAAAACTTCTCATGCAACTCTTTTATACCATTTATGTGAATCTACCCATAAATATATATATATATATATGCATGCAAAATTCAATTCCTATTGTTTTCAATTCTCCCCAAGATTTGATTTATAATTTCTACTTGGCATACAATGCTATAATATCATCGAACAACCTTCACATACATCTTGGTGTAATTACGTCTTGGTTAAACAAGGTTCAGTTCTGCTACGTAGTTCTACACTAGTTATCATTCCAAGCAAAGTTACTTCACAATTACCATATGGCATACAATGCAAGAATGTTATAAGCAAACATCTAATGATCAACAACCACACACAGGAATGTTGTCTCCAATTCTAGACATATGGGGGCTTATACATATCAATATATCATCAATTCATTCCATGACTTTCTTCAATTTCACTCTAGGAAATAAATTAAATCCTAGGAAATAAAATATATGAGGTAAGGCTAGATCCCTCACCTCAACTCTAAGCTAACCAATCCTCTTTAAAAGATGTGGAAGATGCCTCAAACAATTCATTTCAATGAGAAAACCATACAAAGATATGATAAGGTCACAAGAGAAGATAAAGTTGTCTGATAGTAACTGGTCGACTGGCTAGGTAGCACTAATCCCAACTCGAGAGTAACTAGTCGACTGATATCACCCTACCAGTCAACTGATGCATCTTTGTCCATAAAGCAAATCTCTCCCAAGGACTACCGATCAACCGAGAGGACCTTACCAATTGATCAGTATGCTTCTGTCTAAATTGGGCAGCGGGCACTAGGGACAGCTGGTCAACCGTTCGCTATTAGATAATCAACTGCTCACCCAATAGACTTTGAAATCTTACTGTCAAAATCTTCTAACTCTCTGTCTAACCTCAACTTTGATCTTTTCTTAAGATTTTTCTCCATGGGGTTTTCTTTAGTAAGGTTTAGGAATCATTCTTATACTCAAGTCTTAGATTTTATTCAAGAATCAAAGCTTGGATCCATAAAAATCTCATTTAACAACCCTAACTTCCAAAACTTTGTTGTCATGATTTCCAAGCCATGATTTGAGTGTTTGAAACCATAGATTCTTCAATTTTCTTCTTCCAATTTGTTCAACAACATTCAAGAAGAGATCTAGACCATTAATCTAGCTTAAGATTCCCAAGAATACTTATTCTCACCCTCCACTATCATATCTAAAAATGAGACAACAAAAGAGAAAGATGAAGATCTTACCTTATTTTCTCTTCCTTCCAATGATGGTTGACTGCCGGAGGCTCGGACTCTTGCTGGAGATCGATGGTTAGAGACTTAGGTGGTGATCTTTGGCGGAGGAGCTGGAGAGAAGTGGGTGCTAAGGTTTGGAAGGGAAGGGGGTGCGTGAGAGGAGAGAAAGAAGTGCTGAAAGTGTGTGTGGCATGTATGTATGCACATACACACACACACACACATATATATACTCTCTTAGGAGAAAATTACCATTTTGCCCCTCAATTAAGTTCCAATAAAAATCTAGGCAATGGCAATATCGTAATTTTTCCCAGCTTAAATATTTCCTACACTCATTAGACTATATACACTTTCATTCCCAAACTCTTCACCCTCAACACACCGGTACCCTAACCTTACCTTATCTTTTTCTTTTTAATATACAAAAGCATCATTTAAGTATTTTTCATTTCAACCTAGTCCCTTCACGATCTCACCACTCATCCAACCACTTGACCGAAAAATCGATTTCACTAATACCTGAGGACCTCGAGTATTACAACCATATAGACTTGGATAGCCATACTGGCCCCCTTATGGGTCCAACCCAACACATCTCCATATATAGACACATAAGGTACATACATCACAAATAACTATTCTCACACATTCACCAGCACACAGACTGCCCCAATACAACCCAACACATATTATGTTTGTAAATGATCATAGTCCTTATACCTATTAGTATGCAGAAAAAAGGTTTGAGTACATCAAAAGTTTACCAACACATGGTAACAAGACACATTAGCATATAAGGTAAAATCATCTCCAAAACATAAAGGCAACCCGATACATAAAGGAATGACCTCTTGTAGTTAAGTATAAATTCTCTATGTTCAACATAATGTATGACATGCACCCAATCAACAAAATTCAACACTTTAGGTTAACTTCCTAAATATAACCATGATCCATTCAGTACACTAAGCCACCACAGCAACTACACCTATAGGAAGTTGCGGGCCAAGAATGTAATAATCCTACTATAATTAAGATGAGGGTGGAGTTAGAACTCTCACCACTACCGCCTCTTTTTTCGTTTTATTTTTGATTCAATCTAGTCATTATCCCCTTAGGTAAAAGGTTTCTTACTTATTAGAGAGGAACAATAAAATTATAAATCAGAGTTAGGAGCAATGGTTAACCTTAACCATTATTAGCTCAAGCAAAGGAGTATTCCTTTTTCCCTCCCTTAAAGTGTTTTTACAACCTAAGCAAATACTAGCTCTACCTTTCGGTGCACAAGATCTACCAACATCAACCTAACATAGAGCTTATTCCAAATTCCCAAATTTCTGCACATGCCTGAGATTTAAGGTTGGCTATAGGCCCAACAACATTTCAAATACAAGTGTTCACACATATCAGCCTCCTCTTACCTAAGCCACTAAGGACTCACTCCACATGAGCATCGCAAAAATCATCACGACAAGACATAAGGTAATTAACAATTCATAACAGAGCAAACAAGTATAGTCTATAACATAATATAGAATTTCAACACAATTGAATTAATGAGATTCTCACAAATTGAAAGAAGGAAGTGGTGTTTGTCCCTCTTCACCATATTCCTAATTCATCACAACAACCCTTCACAAGTTCATAATTTATAAACTCAGCTATAGGAATGTTGCTAACCAATTTAAGTATCACAAAGGATGTACCACCCATATATATAAGCTTGTTCTAGTGTTAGAGGTACAATTCAATATATATACACACATAAATTCACACAATCTTAAAGAGACTAGGAATTATCCCTCACTTTATTTTCGAGCAAGATTAGACCACTTTAGGATCCTTAGAAAGTGCCAAAGGAAGTCCATCCAAGTCCTATGAGTCAAACAATAATATATGCATAAAAAATAAATATCGTCCAAGACTCCTAGGTGGTGGTGCCTAGGGTGCCACACATATCTATCTCAAGGCTACAAGTGCAAGCCATGGCGCCCTAGGCGCCTAGGGCACCAAGGGACCTGCACTCAAAATGGCCATTGACTTGTTGGCGCCTTGAGCGCCAATTCTTATCTTATTCCTTGTCTAGTGAAGCAACACGAACACACTCGATTTTGCTCCAAAACCTCACCATTTGAACTCTAATCCACCTTTCCAAGGTTCCACCACCTCAAAGGCCACCCCAACACCTACCTAAGCTTTAAAACAAGCCTAGGTTGTGAGATTTTCTCTTCTAGACAACAAAAATCTCCCCATTACAGTAAAAGAAAGCTTCCCTTCCTAAATCTCACTCATTTAACCCATTTCCAAGGATCAACACCATGAAATTACTTCTCAATCACATTATCAGACCAAAGGAAGGAGATTCCATGTACAACTCACCCAAAACATGATTTTCTACCAAACCCAAATCCTAGGGTTTCCTCAAATCCAAAAATGAAAGAAAAAAAGGAGGTTTCAAGTGGCTCACCTTTGATCCCTCATCTTTTTGGGCAGGAGGATGGTCATCGGAGTAAGCCCTAGTCAAAGAATCCAAGAAGGAGACTTGGTTGATGGTTAAGAGTGAAAGAGGTGCATAGTTGGAAGGAACAAGAGCATGTGACGTGTGGGTAAGGGAGAAGAGAAATGAGGGGTGATGTGTACTCTTGCTTATTTATACCATAGGGCCCAAATTACTGCTTTGGCCTTTAGTCCAACCATGACTCACTTTTAGGTCCAAGCACACAAGGGACTATTTTAAAACATAAATTTAAACATTCACTACATCCTCCTTCCATATCCACCCTCTCATAACCATCTCTGCCAAAAACTTATCACAAATTGTTTCCATCACATGAATTTTCACATTCTTACACTTTGGTCCCTACACAAGGGCTCTAGTGCCACAGAATATTTAACTCGTTACACATGCACAATTATGAATGCAAGATGGAATTACACTTGAGATATTCGAAATTTCACTATTCAATAATAGAAAAAGTTTTTAATTGGGTCCACAAAATTTGTAGAATATTTTATTGGCCAAACTACTTCAAAACTGAAGGTATTACAAACAAATTATGGAGGAGTTGAAGAAGGCACGAGCGAAAGAACTCTTGTGGTTTGCTAAAGGAGATTCATCAAATTGAAAAATGTGCTAGGGTAATGAATGAACTGGCTGACTCTATTCATTTCCCATTGACTAAGGAGAAAGAAGGGGAGGTCAGGCAGAGAGTGCAGGAGCTTTCACGGGTTTTCCAAGCAACCCTCAGCATTTGTGAATGAATTGGCTGTATATTGCAAAGCCTCTCGCTTGAATTTTATTTAATTGATTCTCTTAACATAATCAACTTCCTTTCATTTTACTTTTTAATTACAAAAATTGATTTTTATGAGATTGTGATTACATTTTTAATATGATAGTAAATAGTTACTAATGTTAAACTTATAAATGAGACTAGTTTTATTTTTAATATGACAATAAATACTATTAAATAATTTTATTTTGGAAAACAATGCATATTATACAAAATAAGAATTTGACTTCATTATTAGAAATAAATTGAAAATTATTATCTATATCAAATATACAAAAAAAAGTCAGTATAATTTTTTTATAAAAAAATAGTTGTTGGTCAAACTTGTTTTACAAGAATTTAACTTGGCTGACAAGAATGGTTATGGAATAAGGGCCTCCAAAAAACCCCCCCCCCCCCCAATCTCCGGCGCCCGCGGGGCACTGTCCCATCCTCGTAAGGTCCTGAAGTTTCTATTCGCCTCACACGTTGAAGTGCAGAAGCCAATCCCATGGTGTCGCTGAAGCTTCAGAAGCGGCTCGCCGCCAGCGTCCTCAAGTGCGGCCGAGGGAAGGTCTGGCTTGACCCCAATGAGGTCAATGAGATTTCCATGGCCAATTCAAGTACTTCTCTTCTTCCCTTCTCCAATTTCATTTCTTTTATGCGGGCTGATCACTCTAGTTATTATGGAAATTTCTCATAATCAGCATTGAGGGTTTATTTTGAATTTTGAGTTAAATTTACTGAATGTGATATGAGATAAACCGTTAATTTATAAATGGATTTACAGAAAAGCTGTGAATGATGACGATGGTGATCTCTTTTGGGCATGGTTTATGTCTTGAATGGTTAACATCTAGTGTGAATAGGAAGTATATGGATGTGAGTTGCAGGATCTGGTAAAATTGCATTTCAAGGAGGGTCAAATTGTCTTTTATTAGCGTATGTGTAGGACTTGTCCATTTCGGATCCGACTTGGCTTTCCTGAAGCGGTAATTGGTTATGCTCATTTTTGTACTTGCTTGATAGAGGATGAAATGGACAAAATTGATTTCTATTTCTTCTCCTATCTTATTCATTTCTTGAACTTCTATTTTCTGGACAAACTCTATTTTGAAGTCTCGTGTATGAAAAATGGTAGTATGAAATTGTTTCTATCATTTTGAGGAGGCTGTTAGAGCCATCCTGATTCTGCCGAAAAGTAGCTTGTCATGAATGGTTATTTAATAATTAACAGAGAGAAATGAAGCAAGAAAGTGACTTGTAAAAAATGCCTAAAATTTTTAGTAGACTTGACAATTTCAAGTTGACTTAGGCAGCTTAATCATGAAGCACAACATTTTACTTTATGAATTTGAGGTATGATTCAAGGTTTATAGGAAATGAAGCTGGTGTAATTATTTTCCATTTTGAAGATATATTATGGTTTTCCATTTTCCTCTGGTCTTTTGTAATCTGTGGCTTACTGGCCAATGACAGGACAAAACATCAGAAAACTGGTGAAGGATGGTTTCGTCATCAGGAAGCCAACAAAGATTCACTCTCGATCTCGGGCCCGAAGAATGAAAGAGGCAAAGAGAAAGGGTCGTCATTCTGGATATGGTATGATTTATCAATAGAATCTGGGGTCTGATCCATAGCTCAATTTCATCATGTCAGGAACTCATTAATAGGGAAAACTTAATTGCTTTTAATTGATTTAAGGTAAACGTAAGGGTACTAGGGAGGCACGCTTGCCAACAAAAGTACTGTGGATGAGGAGAATGCGTGTGTTGAGGCGGCTGCTTCGCAAGTATCGTGAATCCAAAAAAATTGACAAGCACATGTACCATGACATGTACATGAAAGTAAAAGGTAATGTCTTTAAGAACAAACGTGTTTTGATGGAGAGCATCCACAAATCCAAGGCTGAAAAGGCCAGAGAAAAAACACTGTCTGACCAATTTGAGGCCAAGCGTGCAAAAAGCAAGGCAAGCAGGGAGAGAAAGTTGGCCAGGAAAGAAGAGCGGTTGGCACAGGTATGCTTTATTGATTACATCTTGGTTCTTCCTCTTAACCCATAGAAATTGGGAGAACACAGTTCCATATTCCAGCTAATTATCATAGAAGGTCCTGTTTACGTCATAGTTTGCTTGTGATTGAGATATTTGTGATATTACCGTATCCTCTGTCTAATTATTTGTCGAATTCATTATTGGTTCATGAGTTGACTCTGCATGTGAACAATACAGGGACCTGGAGAGAGAGCACCTCCAGCTGCGTCACAACCACAGGCTGAGTAAGCATTCATCCACAGGAAATGTGTATAATTTAGTTTATTAATTACTTTTTTTGACAACATATCACAAATTTAAATCCTTTCTGTAGGGGGGCTAAGAAAACAAAGAAGTGATGGGCAAGACACCAGTGCATGAATGCTGAAGAATGAAAACTAATTTACTTGTATGCTTGATAGGGATATCTTTATCTTGGAGCCATTCTGTTTCCTGTCATACATTCAAACTAAGCTGTAGTATTATTTTCTTAATGTAGTATGGGCCTAAGTCTCATTTTCCCATACGATAGCACTACTAGTACATGAAGGTACAGTAATCTGTTTGTTTGATTTTTGTGTTTTATTGGCTGCATCATTTTGAGGATATTATTATTTTATGACACAAGAATTTTGTAAGAAGCAAGTCTATTGAGCTTTGCTATGGTGTTCACCCACACGTTTCTCCTTCCACTTGTTTATTATCCAAACCCCTCCTTTCCCTTGAGCATTTGTTTTTGCATACGAAAAGCAGAATGAAAATTTTGGCTAATCAATATTAAAGAAAATTAATGATTTAATTCATGAAGGATTACTATATTAATTTTTTTTAATGACAAGTCTCTTAATATAGTGTTTCAATCATTTTCGTCCTCAAGAAGACGGAACTGGAAGATCGTCGTGTATCCTTAACAGGGTAACAAAAAAGTTGTATTCCTGTGTACTGACTGACTGCCTCAAACAGTGTCGCCGTCGGCCACTGATAAGATTAGGGGTGTAGGTGGTTTCGGATTGGATTATCTTTTGGGACCAAACCGCATAAGACTTGGTGAGTAAGTTCGATCTGGTTTTTGAGATTTTTTGTAGGTAAATTGAACTGAACCAATTACTAGTGAATAGGTAGGTTTGGTTTGAATTAACGTGTTCAAATTTTTTTAAATCGGAAATTTTTTTTAAAATATGTGTGTATATATATATATATACACACACACACATGATGGGTTTGCGGTTTAAATTGAGTTGGGCAGGTTAAATTTTTTCAACTTGCAAACCAAATCAGACTTTAACTGTTTAATTCAAGTTGCTTCTTTCTAACTCTCAAATTTAATCAAATCGATCCAAACACAACGAATTAGATTGGATTTTGCGAGTTTGCAGCTGGGCCCATCCAATCAATAGTCCTAATTAGGACTGAAATCATCATCACTCTTCCCACTCTTCTAACATAGGCAAGCCACCAATCGCCATCTTGGCACTATAAATATGTAGACTTAGGAAATTATTTCGTGCTTCTAACAATTAGTCAAGTTAAAAGATACATTTTTTTTATATGTATGCATACCAAAAATCAATTCTATTAATTTGTTAAATCACACATAAATATTTTCATTATAATTGAAGCTTGGAGTTAAAATTTATCATAAGGATGTTCCATGATGATGTTAATATAAATTTTAAAACTAAAACTACAACTAAAACTAAAATTATTAAAGTTTGATATTATAACTACTAATTGCTATACAAATAAAAAACATTATTGAAATACATAACTTATTTTTTTAAAAAAAAATATTCTAATTAAGAATGACCACCTCTTTGTGCTTGTAGCATATTTTGTACCTTTTTTATTTGTTTTTGGAGGGTAAGTATGCATGTGGATCCTTTGACCTTCCCTCCTTTTATTGCCCTCTGACGTGGAGATCAAAGCCGTCCATTCCCTTCGCATCAAGCCACTCGGAGTGCACCATGTGGAAGCAGTCAAAGGCGTTGTTCCATTAGAGGCCACCCTCTAATACTCGCCACGTGTCCCAACATATGGAGAGAAGCTCTTTTCATTAGAAAATCCCCGCCGGTTCTTGCTGGAAGCCCAAAAATAAAAAATGGACAAGAAGAAATATCCAAGTCCATAAGCAAGATTTCAGCAATCAAAAGGCAAGGGGGAACTATTTCTTAACTTCACAAGCATACAAAAATTCCAACTGGAACGTACATCACATTCTTCATTTTGTTTCTTTCAATCCATTCCCATCATACACCTCACAATCTGTCTTTAAAAATGCCCCACCTTCAATCTTCTTCTCCCATATCCAACCTCGAGAGAAAGTATACTAGCTAGCATTCCCATATTCATAACTTCCAACAACAAGTTTTGTTCCACCATTTTAGTGCTATAACTCCTTCCTCCTCCTGCATTCACACAGGCCAATGGTTCATGCTCTCCTCGCACCCCGAAGCCTTCTCTAACTCCTCCAATGCTTGCAATGTAAGCAATGTAGCATTGCCCAAAGGACACATTGGAGTTGTCAGTGTGGGCAGACATTCTTGGACTTGTTAACGTTCTTGAATATATATTTTTTGGCTAAAGAGGGCTTTTCTCCATATTCTGGAACACCTGGCGGGTATCGAACGGTGACCTCCATAGAACTAGGACCTTTGATTGTTTCCATGTGGTGCACTCCGAGAGGCTTGATGTGAGGGAAATGAATGGCTTTGATCTCCACATCAAAGGGCAATAAAAAGAAGGAAAGTTAGAGGATCTACACTACTTAAGTGAGTAGGAGGTCTAGGGTTGATGTGATTTCCGGAGGAAAAACACTTAATCGATTTTCTGGGTAGGTTGAAAGAAACAAACAAAGAAAACCAAATCACTCAATTGATAAGCCAAAGGGCGCCACAACTAAGAGAAATGGGTTAATCTCGCCACACTCAAGAAAGAAGAACGTGAGTGATAAGAAATCTAGCTACTCTCGCCACTAATCCAAGTTAGATAAGAGAAAGAACTCAAGAATCCTCTTCAAAGCAAAATGCCAATATCTCATATATTATTCAAGGATGGTTTACAACAAATAGCAATGACCCTTTTTATAGAGGGTCTCCAAAACAAAAAGATAAAAGACTCCAACTAATGCATTAAATGAATCAACTAAAAGTCAAGTAGTGTAGGCTAAATGTCAAAGACAATAAATGCATAGGTAGCTAAATGTCAAAGACAATAAATGCATAGGTAGCTAAATGTCAAAGACAATAAATGCATAGGTAATAGACTACAACTATATTCAACAAATGCATCTATCCCACATGCAATCTTTTTCACACTTCTTCCACTTTCAACAATGTGGTTAAGCCTAATCCAAGCCTTTTAGCACTTGAATGAGTTAGAGGCCCAATTGAAGTATTCTCCCTTTCTTGGGCCGCAATTGGGTTATCTTTGATTACATCATCCTCCCCTGGTTGAAATGGATTTGGCCTCAAATCCAAGTCCTCTTTATCTTCTAAGTACGAAGAAAGATCCCTCACATTGAAAGTAGTAGAAACAGCATAGTCTTCAGGCAAATCAATTTTGTATGCATTATCATTTACCTTGTCTATGATACGGAAAGGACCATCTGCCCTTGGCATTAATTTAGACTTCCTTTGGTTTGGAAATCTTTCTTTTCAAAGATGAACCCACACTAAATCTCCATGATTGAATTGAACAAATTTTCTTCTTTTGTTGGCAGTCTTCTCATAGGTGGAGTTTTTCTTCTCAATCTGCTGTTTTATGTTCTCATGTAACTTCTTTATCATGTCAGCCTTCTTTTTTTCCATCTATGCATTCTCGAGCCTCAAGTAGTAATGGTACTAAATCAAGTGGGCTCAATGGATTAAATCCATAAACTACTTCAAAAGGAGAGTGTTTAGTAGTACCATGTACACTTCTATTGTAAGCAAATTCAGCATAGGCCAAGCATTCATCCCAACTTTTCAAGTTTTTGCCAATGATAGTTCTTAGCAAAGTAGAAAGCGTTCGGTTTACCACTTCAGTTTGCCCATCAGTTTGTGGGTGACAGGCAGTACTAAAGAGCAACTTTGTTCCCAGCTTTCTCCATAAAGTCTTCCAAAAGTAGCTAAGAAATTTGGCATCACGATCTGACACGATACTCTTTGGAATGCCATGAAGTCTCACAATTTCTTTGAAAAATAAATTGGCGATGTGCACAGCATCGTCGGTCTTATGGCATGGAATAAAATGAGACATTTTTAAAAAACGATCAACAACAACTATGACCGAATCTTTACCTCTTTGTGTCCTTGGTAAGCCTAGTACGAAATCCATGCTAACATCAGTCCAAGGTTGATCTGGAACAGGTAGAGGTGTATAAAGTCCATGGGCTGCTTCCTTGCTCTTGGCTTTTTTGCAAACAATACACCTTTCAATCACATGATGCACATCTCTAATCATGTTAGGCCAATAAAAATGCTCTTTCAGCATCTCCAATGTCTTAGTTTCACCGAAATGCCCAGCCAATCCTCCTCCATGAGCTTCTCGTGTAAGTAATTCCCTTATAGAACAGTTTGGAATTACAAGCCTCCCTAAGCGAAATAAAAAACCTTCAGATATATAAAATCCATTATATGCCATTTTCTCACAAGCGAGATAAATTGCAGTAAATGTCGAATCTTCCATATAATGGTCTTTAAGAGATTCAAATCCCAACAATTTAGCATTCATCATGGAAATTAAAGCATATCTCCTTGATAAGGCATCTGCAACAATGTTGGTTTCTCCCTTCTTATACTTCAACACATAAGGAAAAGCTTCAAGAAATTCCACCCACTTTGCATGTCTTCTATTTAGCTTGCTCTGACCTTTCAAGTGTTTAAGTGATTCATGGTCTGTGTGAATTACAAATTCTTTTGGTAACAAGTAGTGCTGCCATGTCTCAAGAGCTCTAATTAAAGAGTAGAACTCTTTATCATAGATAGAGTAGTTAAGACTGGCTCCATTCAACTTCTCACTAAAATGAGCTATAGGACGCTTTTCTTGAAGAAGTACAGCTACAATTCCCACTCCACTAGCATCACATTCAATCTCAAAAGTCTTAGAAAAATTAGGCAAAGCCAATATGGGTGCATTGCACAATTTTTTTTTGACAAGCTCAAAACTTCGTTGGGCTGCATCACTCCATTTGAACTCCTTTCATCCCTTAATACATTCAGTTATGGGTGCTAAGATGGTGCTGAAATCCCTTACAAATCTTCTATAGAAAGAGGCAAGCCCATGAAAACTTCTTACTTCAGATATGGTTCTTGGAACGGGCCATTCTTTGATAGCTTTCACCTTTTATTCATCAACTCCCACTCCTTGCTGAGATACTACAAAGCCAAGAAAAATCACATGGTCTTGACAAAAGTAGCATTTTTTTAGATTAGCATAGAGTTTCTCCTTTCGCAACACTTCCAAGACTTCCTTCAAATGTTGCAAATGCTCCTCATAACTTTGACTGTAGATCAAAATATCATCGAAATATACCACAACGAATTTTCCAATGAAAGATCTAAGCATATGATCCGTCAATCGCATAAATGTGCTAGGGGCATTAGATAGCCCAAATGGCATTACCATCCATTTGTAAAGTCCATGCTTTGTCTTAAAGGCTGTCTTTCACTCGTCTCCCTCTTTCATTCGGATTTGGTGATAGCCGCTCTTCAAGTTAATTTTTGAAAACACCTTGGAACCATTCAGCTCATCCAACATGTCATCCAATCTTGGAATTGGGTAGCAATATTTGATGGTGATCTTATTTATAACACGGCTGTCCACACATATTCTCATAGAGCCATCTTTTTTAGGGACTAATAATGTAGGCACAGAACAAGGGCTCATGGATTTTCTTACATAACCCTTTTCAATCAACTCATCAACTTGCCTTTTTAGCTCCTTAGCCTCCTCTGGATTCATTCTATATGCTGGCTTATTTGGTAAGGCAGCACCGGGAACCAAATCAATTTGATGCTCAATTCCTCTTAAGGGTGGCAATCCCTTAGGTAGCTCATTCAGAAAGACATATGCAAATTCTTCTATCAACTCCCTCACAAGCTTAGGAAGCTTTTCTGCATGTTCTGGATTTAGCTCCTTGAGAATTAGCAATAATACAAAGTTTTCCCTTTTTATTGCCTTCTTTAACTCATTCTTAGAAGCAAAACAACTAGGCTTCTTCTCCTCGATTACATCCTCCTTCGGCTGTACATGTATTGGCTTTAAGGGTGCCAACACAATCTTCTTTCCATCCTTCTCGAAAGCGTAGGTGTTTTTGAAGCCATCATGTAGTGCTCTTCTATCAAATTGCCACGGCCTCCCAAGTAGAAGATGACTAGCATCCATAGGGACTATGTCACACAACACCTCATCTTTGTAATTCTTCCCTATAGAGAAAGGTACCTTTACTTGTTTGGTGACCTTCATCTCGCCATGATTATTCAACCATTGCAGCTTGTATGGACGAGGATGATTAATGATAGGTAGCTTCAATTTGCCAACCAAGGTGGTTGAAGTAACGTTAGTGCAGCTCCCACTATCAATTATCACGTTACAAACTTTGCCTCCGATAGTGCACCTTGTTTGAAAAATATTCTCCCTCTGTTCTTCTTCTACCTTGGCTTGGATATTCAAGGCACGTCTAATAACCAAGGCAGCACCTTCATCAGCATACTCAACAACTTCTTCTTCATCAGAATATTCTTCCTCTTCACATTCCTCCACAATATCTTCATCTTCACTCTCTATTTCCCCTTGTTTCTCCTTCAAGATCATCACTCTTCTATTAGGACATTCGGATGCTATATGGCCATGACCTAAGCACTTGAAGCACTTAATGTCTCAGCTTCTTTTAAAGGGTTGGTTGTCTTCTCTCTTCTCCTTCCCTTTAGAACTTTCAGTTTTGTTTGGTTCCTTATTACTCCCTTTGGTAGTGTTTGAGGTTTGGGAAAGTGTTTGGAAAGGTTTACTCCCCAATGGTTTAGACACTCCATTGTTTCTTCCATAAACTCTTTTTTTCTGTCTCTCCACCTTAATTGCCAATTTAATTACATCTTTTAAGAAGACATAATTCTGCAACTCTACTAAGTCAGCAATTTCTCTGTTCAAACCACCAAGAAATCGAGCTATGGTTTGCTCTTGGGGTTCATTCAGCTCGTATCGAATCATCAAAGTTTCAAATTCTTCAACACACATGCCTCCTTGCCTCAAGCTTTGAAGCTTAAAATAAAGCTCTTGCTTGTAGTAATCAGGTACAAAACGCCTCTGCATGAGCCTTTTCATCAATCTCCAATTTTGAACTTCCTCCTCTCCATCTCTTCTTCGTTGATTCTTCAAATTTTTCCACCATAGATTTGCATAATCAGTGAATTCAAGGGCTGCAAGTCGGCATTTGGTAGCTTCTGAATATTCTTGATATTCAAAAATCTTCTCTACTCGTTACACCCACTCCAAGTATTCTTCAGGAGAACTTGTTCCCTTAAATGGAGGAATCTTCATTTTGATATTGGCATCACGTTCCCTCTGCTGCCTTCTTTGCCTAGGTTGTTCACCTTCTTCAGCTTCAGATTCTTCTCCATGGTGTTCAACATAAGCTCCTCTTCTTTTTTGTTGTTGTTGTAGCTCTATAAATCTAGTCATTTGAGTGGTTAGTTGAGCTATTTGTTCCATCATTTCTTCTTGACCTCTTTGTAGGCCAACAATTTGAGCTTGTTGTAGGCTAAGCCCAAAAGGAACTTTAGAACTATTTTCTCCTGTCATAGTGATTTGTAATTTGTTGGTTTGAGTTTGGTGAAGGGTAGGTTCACTCTCTAAGTGTCTACACTCGGATTAACAATGAACAGTAAAAATGAACAATGAACAGTAACGATGAACAATGAACAGTAACGATAAATTTTTTTTTTAACAAAAAAGCTGTAATAAAATATAACAACACAAGAATAGAAATAAAGATAAAGATGAACAGACCAGAAAATTAGCCTTCCATGTAGGTGGCAGATTACAAAATAAGGAAAACTAAGCCTTTCATGTAGGTGGCAAAACAAAGAATAAAATGCAATAAAATTAAGCTTTCCACGAAGGGGCAAAACACAAAACAAATAATAGAACCTGAATTGAAGTGGCTTTGATACCAATATGATGTGATTTCCAGAGGGAAAACACTTAATCGATTTTCTGGGTAGGTTGAAAGAAACAAACAAAGAAAACTAAATCACTCAATTGATAAGCCAAAGGGCGCCACAACTAAGAGAAATGGGTTGATCTCGCCACACTCAAGAAAGAAGAACGTGAGTGATAAGAAATCTAGCTGCTCTCGCCACTAATCCAAGTTAGATAAGAGAAAGAACTCAAGAATCCTCTTCAAAGCAAAATGCCAATATCTCATATATTATTCAAGGATGGTTTACAACAAATAGCAATGACCCTTTTTATAGAGGGTCTCCAAAACAAAAAGATAAAAGACTCCAACTAATGCATTAAATGAATCAACTAAAAGTCAAGTAGTGTAGGCTAAATGTCAAAGACAATAAATGCATAGGTAGCTAAATGTCAAAGACAATAAATGCATAGGTAGCTAAATGTCAAAGACAATAAATGCATAGGTAATAGACTACAACTATATTCAACAAATGCATCTATCCCACATGCAATCTTTTTCACACTTCTTCCACTTTCAACAATGTGGTTAAGCCCAATCCAAGCCCTTTAGCACTTGAATAAGTTAGAGGCCCAATTGAAGTATTATCCCTTTCTTGGGCCGCAATTGGGTTATCTTTGATTACATCAAGGGTTAGAACCATGGGAGAACCATTTAGAAAAGTTCATAGTAATTTTCTATATCTGTGCCACGTGGCAGCATCTAGTTGGTTGCGGTTTCAAACTAAAAAAAAAAAGGAGTCCTAGATTTCAAGGGATCAAAACTCATAAGCAACACTTCTCTCAATATTTGATTTGAATGTCCTTACACGTGGTGCAACGTGATTGGTGGTGCGTAAATGAAAAAAATATATATAAAGGGAGACGTGGACGCGCGGGATGCCAAACATGCCGCATGATCTGACTACTCTGGTTTCACATCAAAGAAAGGCAGGGAATGGCAAAGTTAGACAATCCATAAGCACATTGAATTATAAAAAGCAAAATCACACATTGTTAATATTTCGAAACCTTACTATTAGCAATCCAGTGAAACCTAATACACCAATATAGGGGTGTTGAGCATGGCACCCCATATGGCATTTAATCTTGTGCTTATTCCCCTACAAGATTAATGTAGACATTATATTAATCCATGTAGACAACAATATGATATTGTAAGAGAGTATATTAATACATAATATAAATGTTAACTATATTTCTTAGATTGACTGTAGCTCTTGAGGTCCTTTTATCTTATATCCTTGAGGTTCAAGACAACTCTAATGCATCTTATAGTCTTCACACCGATCTTCTTCTTCAACCCTGCTGTAGTTGGAGGACAAAAACTTGGTTGGCTTGGTGAGATGTTGTCTAAACCTTTTTCCTTTCAAAATAAGCTCATTCACATGCTTCGTCAACTCAGGCAAGACATTGTCAAAGAAGTCACTTGTCTCAGCATGATAAGATGTCTGTGATACTAAATTTATATAATTATAACCGATTCTCTTGAATCTTTAGGTGCTTTCTAACCTTATATCTTCTTTAATCACTTTTCCTTTTAAATTATTTATCATACCTCTTGCTTTTCGTGTCAAGCAATTTAAAATATATTTTTCGAGGATTATCTTCACATCATTTACATCATATACTTCTAGAGCATGACAACAAAGTATATCAGTTCTCTCAAATTTTTTACAGCTACATGTAATGTATTTATCACATGGGTCAAATGTTACATTGTATTCTCCCTCTTTATCAAACAAAATAATGACATATTCTCATACAACCTGACTTTCATTTTTTTTCCTTCACACATGCAGCCACATAACCATTATACTCCTCTTGGAACAACTCAAAGATGGGGGGGAGTATAAATTGTAGAGAGTTGTTGCAATATAGGCGATTGCGCCATTCTCAATCTTGATATTTTTCCCCTTGCATCAAATTCTTGTTCTAATTCTTTATGATGCTTGTCATCAACAACAATCTCAAAGTGCTTGAAGAATTGTATCAAGTCTAAGTCGGGCTTCAAAAAGTTCTTAATGTTCGAGTTCAAACTCTCGCTCAACTGAGTGCTTAAGACACCAAGAGTAAAAGCTTTCCGCTTATAACATGTCGCCCATTTTTTTCTTAATCTCATAAGTCGAAGCAAGCCACCGATTGTCTTGGGCGTCATACCTTGATATCAATTGACTCCATGTGGTCTCAAATTGCTCCATATCACCATATTCATACATGCATTGTGTGAAATCACTGAGAATACTCTTTCCATCTTGTCTCACATTGCTCAAGTTTTTAGTGGCATTTTGTAGTAGGTGTCATGTGTATAGGCCATGTAGGCATTACTTTATGCAATGCTTTTACCATAGTTGCATCTTGATCAGTAAACATTGTCAATGACTTTTTTTTGTCTATAGACCTTTAAAAAAGTTTCAAAAAGTCATTTAAACGAGCATGCAATCTCATCATATAACAATGTAGCTCCAAATTAACCATGCCTCTAAAGTAATTGAACCCACAAAATATTGCAAGTAGTTTATTCTCTTTGTTAGTACAGTGGGTTGTATCCAATGATACCACATCACCAAAATATCTGTAATCCATCAACATCCACACATTAGTCCAAAATACATTTGTGATATATTCCTCTGAATCCATTTGGTAAGCATGGAAAAAGGAAAGATTTTCCACTAATTGCTTTTGAAAGTATTGAAATAAAGCCCTTGCGTTCCCATATTGTATATTCCTTTATCTTCTTTTCTTCAAATAATTTTTCACGTCCAACCGAATATATCCAAGATTTTCTCTCCCCCCTGCGTGCATACTCATAAGGTCAAACGATGTATTCTGTTGAACACCAGAACCCTTTGCCAGCTCAAGGTCATAACCTTGGACCTCAAATATTCTTTTTTGTGACTTGAGGAAGTGGCTAGTTTGTGTGAAGCTCATGATTGTGTTGTTCCACAAAGTCAAGCACCTCATACTTCTCATTCACAAGTCTCAATCCAATTCTTGTCATGCAATTGGTTCTAGTTTCAAGGTGCGACTTTTTAGTTTTCACATCTCTTTTGTCCGGTTGTCAAACATCCTTTTTGGAACAAACAAACCGTGCCGACATTTTCATTCCCTTTTTTCCTGGATTGGCATACTTCTTCCTCATTCCAAACCCACTTCTTTTTTACCATATTCTCGCCAAAAATTCCATGCCACTTCTAGATTTTCAAATACCATACCTACTTTAGGCTTCCATGTGTTGTTAATTTTAGTTACCTATGCCAAAAACAAATACATAACAAAATTACTCAATTGTAAATTTGTAAAAATTGAATTACACATCTCTTTGACATTGTGTAAAATATATCAAAATGTTCAACTTTAGAATTAATAATTAAATAACTAAAACTTTTCTCTTTCCTATGTAAAAGCATATCATTTTAAATCTATGTTCTTAGTTGCCCAGATGCAATTACGTGTTTAGAGGGACCCCAATGTAATAAATAAAAAATTCCAACTAGCAAATATAAATATTTCAACAAAATAAGAATAAAAATATTTAGCCAACAATTCAATAAACAATATTCTTTCTTGAAGCTCCTGGTTCTCCATTTTTCCCTTTCTTTCTTTCCCCAATAGAGTAACAATCTGAAAAAGAAAAAAGAAAAAAACACAGAGAGCAACAACAAAGTAATAGAGACAAAGGCACAAAAAAATCATTAAAAAGACAAAATATACTCACATTCGTCCCTAGCAAATACACTACCAAGGATGAAGAAGAAAGAAGAATAATGAAGGTGAATAACTTTTGTTGTTGCTTCCGTGATATTATTCCCGTGAGTTTCCCTCGTTTTTGGATGGGTGTTGGTTTATTTTCAACCATTATCACGTGTCATTTTATGCTTGGGTGAGGTTTGGGGGGGGGGAAGACGGAGGTGGGTAGGAGGTATGGGGTTCGAAACCATGGAAGAAGCATTTAGAAAAGTTCATAGTAATTTTTCATCTCTGTGCCACATGGTGGCCTTATGGGCAACGCTTCTGTCGATATTTGATTTGAACGTCCTCACACATGGCGCAACGTGATTGGTGGTGTATAAACCAAAAAAAATAAGGGGAGACGTGGACGTACGGGATGTAGTCTATATTGAACGATCCGACGGCTCTGAATTCACGTCAGAGAAAGGCAGGAGATGGCAAAGTTAGACAATTTGAAAGGAGTCCAAATCTTATGACGTTGGGGCTCTTTAATGTTCTCTAACATCGATTTTTGACAATTGGATTGCGTGAGATGGATGATATTTCGCGCGTCCACATGCCTCCCCTTTTTTTAACGCGACAACTGGCACTCCCATTTTTTCACAAAATTAATAGTGTCATTTGCACCATTCGAACAACCGTCACACCTTTTTTTTTTCATTTTTTTAGGCATTTACGTAGTCCAACGCTTGGCATGTGGAGAATGATTTTATGGAACTATTATTATTATTAAATTAATAAAGAGAATAAGAAGATATGATGGTAACGGAATCAAATCCGTCACAAATAATAGAAATTAGCCACATATTTCAATCAATTGCTATTTTTTTTCCTAGTAGTGTATAGAAAAATTCTTCAGAGTATTTACCATCATCGCAATCAATTGTTCACAAAGAAAAACTTTATGTATAACCATTTTCTAAAGCAATAAAAAAAATATATAATGAGTTCAAACATTTACTTTATGAAATTATTTAAATTATATTATTTATTTAACAAAATATTATATATTATTATTTAGTAAATGTTAAATTCATCATCTTTTGAACACTATTATATTATATCTTTGACGCTACAAAATTCTGGAATTGGTGAGGATTGCTAAACCTGCAAAACTTCTAAAGCCATTAATAGAGTTTAAAAAATAAAATACAATAAAAAAATCATTTTAAATTCAAAAAAATAAGATAAAAATATAATGACAAATGGAGGAGTTTGCACGTTACCTCCCCAACCACCAGCTGTATATATAATATATATTAATTGATATTGATATATTGATATTAAAATTGATATATATGCATATGTGTATATATATATATATATATATATATATTAATTTTATTGATCGATCAAGATTTAAACTACTTCCAAGTTATTTAAGATAAATTGTATTGCATGTGATATATGTATGACAATCTCACTTCAACATTTATTTTTATTCCTTTTGTTGGTGTAAATTATATATACTCATGCCATTAATGGTCGACTGCATTAACAAAATGTAGCGAAAATAGAAATTTACTAGGATGAATTAAATTAAAAATTTATAAAATTAAAAAGGCTTTTATAAAAGTCAAATTAAAATTTGACGGCAACTATAATGATAAAAAAAATAAAGTAAAAGCACTTCTTCACCCTTAAATTTTTACTCAAGTTTTAATGTTGTTTCATAATTTGTTGTGTGTCAGTTTTATTTTATATATTTTTAATTAATTTTTATTATGTCTTTAAATTTAAAGATATCTAAATTGTAAATAATAGAAACTAACGTAATTATTTTTATTATATACATTAGTATCAAATTGTTCATATATTGATGTTATTTTTTTTTTCTCTCTCACACTGCACCAAGAGTTATTTTTGAAAATCAAAATTAATCTTCTCTCTCTCCCTCCTGTTATCCCACTTTCTTTCTCTTCTCTTACTCTTTGAAAATTTTTAGAGAGGAAGAAGAGGACAAAATTGACACTAATTGGATATAAGATGAAATTGACGAAAAAAAGAGTTTTTTGGAACAAAATTGAAATGTGAATAAAATTATAAAGATAAATATGACATTAAAATTTTGACTCAACTTTTTACCTTAAATTTTTTTTTTCTTCAAATCTATGTACAATTGTTGTTCCTAAAGTTTAACTTAAGTTTTAAATTAATTTTATTTTTTATCAATTTTATTTCACATGTTTTGAATAAGTGTTAATTTCATGATAAATGAGAGAAAAAGTGAGATGACAAGAAAAAGAGATGAGAAGATTGATTTTCATTTTAAAAAATCCTTTTATTCTTCTTTTTACTTTCAAATTTTTAGGGAGCGAAATTGAGAGGAAAAGTAAGATGATGAAAGAAAAGAGAACTGATTTTGATTTTTAAAAAAAAAAACTCTAGGTAATCTCCTTTTTCTTTTTCTTCTTCTTTGTGCAAAGAGAGAGAGTGGGATAAGAGAGAAAGGAAGAAAGGAAAAAAAGATGAAAAAGAGTAATTTTATCATTTTAAGAAAAAATATGATATAGACATGTCTATACGAATGAGTTAGTATTGATGTATATAATAAAAATGACAAGGTTAATAATTTAGATTGCATCAAATTTATAGATATAATTGAAATTAATTAAAAAAATACAAGACATTAAAATTGACACACACACACACACAAATTGAAGCTCAAGTCAAAATTAAAAAAAAAACTTTTGTTAAAGAATAATGTGACATTCGAATTTGTACGTTGAAATTTCTTTATTTTAGTTTGGTCTATACATTATAATATTTCTTAATCTTTTTTGATATTTCTTAACATTGGATTACGTTATAAATAGTATTTGATTACATTGTTATACTTTTCTTTCATTAATTGTATACATAAAAGAAAAAGAAAACATTTGAGTAAATAACCATAATTTCTAACACTAATCAAAATGAAGTTTAACCATGTTTTATGAGAAGTTAGACTCATTTATTTTATTTATTTTTGTCTTTCCAACACATGATTTTAATTTAAAATAATAAATACTAAATGTCAAGTATGACAAACAAATATTTACTTTTGTTCTTCGGTTTAATTTCATCTTTTATTCATTTTTAAATGTAATAATATTTTTATTTGTAAAATTAATTTTGTGGGAATTATTAAACACTAAATTTTCATTTTCATTATAATTTATTAATTTCTTATATACTAAACATAGTAATTAGTAACTGACACTTGATGACAATGAATCACAGAGCATCACCGCAGGTCCCAGCAAACGCGCGCGCAAGTTTGTAGTCTGACCCATACCACCACGTTCCGATTCTGTGAACTTCAGATTGGATCCAAAACGACCCAGGGGGTTGTCGTCGTTTAACTCCTTCATGGTTTTCCATTTCCATGGCGACGGAGGGATCGGTGCCCGCGGGCAGCTCCCGGTATGTTCAACTACCGCCGGAGCCCCCGTCGATGGTGATGTCGCCCGTCGCAGCTTTCCGGCAGGGTGGCCCTGATCCCGCTCGAATTTTCCATGAATTGCCTCGAGCTGCCATCGTCTCCGTCTCTCGTCCCGATGTCGGCGACATCAGTCCCATGCTTCTCTCTTACACCATTGAGTTCCAATACAAACAAGTACCGAGACTACCATATCTCTCTTTATTAGTGTCTTCGTACTTGTGCTTTTGTGGAGTTCTTCGAGATTCCGTCATCATAGACGTTTGAAGTGGGATGATACATAGACGTTTGAAGTGGGATGATGAAGCCTATTATGTAACGAAAAAAAAAAAAGCAAAGGAAAAGATAGGAAAAGAAATTGGATCAAAATTTGAATCTAATACATTTTAACACTATGCCCATGTAATAAAGTTGGTTACTCCACCGTAGGTTTACTTTAGGGGAAAAAAAAAAAAATATATATATATATATATATATCTTCATTAAAGCCTAAAGCGATACTCTATGCTGAATACAGGAATCAAAATTGTGCGCCGTCTTTTATGGTCACCAAAACGTTGCTTCTTAGTTACGGCTTTGGCCTTAGCCTCTTATTTTCAGTTATATTAATTTATTTCACTTTTTAGAAATACTATTATTTTTTCTTTTGCAACTTCATTCGGTGACCTCTTCTTTTTAGGCTTTGATTGATAAGTTGAGCAGTTATGCCTTCTACAGTTTGGCATTCAACAGTTTTTGCAATGGTTTAGACTGGAGTGTTAATGCTTCTTATCTACTGATAACATTATCATTGTACTGTTCTTGCACGTTTCCCCTTTGCAGTAGATAGTTTGAATTCAATGTTAGAAACCTTTGTTAGATAGCGAGGCTTTTATTTTTCTTTATAGAATCTCCTGTCCCAAAGGACTATACTGATATATCTCATTTTCTTTCTAGTTCAAGTGGCAATTAGTGAAGAAAGCTTCTCAAGTATTTTATTTGCATTTTGCACTGAAGAAACGTGCATTTATTGAGGAAATTCATGAAAAGCAAGAGCAGGTGTGTGTTGTGCAATGATCTTTTATATTGATTTGATGGTTACTTCTTGATATCAAAATGTTTTTGTACATTCATACATCCCTTATACCATCCTTTATCTGCACAGCACATTTTCATGCCATTTGACGATATATTGTATGTCTAGCAAAGTTTGGATTGTGATGTAATATTCACTGAAACACTATATCAAGGTTAAAGAGTGGCTTCAAAATCTAGGAATAGGAGAACACACCACTATAGTGCATGATGATGATGAAGCAGATGATGAAACTATTCTGCCTCATGACGAAAGTGCTAAAGACAGGTTTGTGCTGATCATTGCAACTTTTGTTGGAGTATTCTTTAGAATTTCAATGAGTTATCTGGCCATAATTGCTTTTATGGTGGCTTTTGCTCCAGAGACGTTCCATCTATTGCTGCCTTACCAATTATACGCCCTGCCTTGGGAAGACAAGAGTGTATATCAGACAGAGCAATGATTGCTATGCAAGGATATCTCAATCACTTTTTTGGAAATATTAGCATTGTTAACTCTCCAGAGGTACGCTTCATGTATGTGCTTTTGAAGATAATGCTTGTCTTTACATTGAAGTAATTTTTTTTCTACTTGTCATAATATTATTTTTGATTCAAGTGTTGGAGATATATAAGTTATACTTAAAAGCTAAAGCATCACACATTGATACCAGGGGACTTTTCTTAATTTGGTAATGTAATGGATGCAATAAAGACAAGTTGCACCAATGTGGGGTTGCCTGTGCCAGTCATCATTACAAATGTATGTGTTAGCAAGGATTACAAATGTAAATGCAATAGAAGAATACACTGTGACACAGGATAGAAGCACAAAAATAAGGGCTAGATATTGTTCTGGCAGATGACCCTGAATCCACTTGGTGGAAAGTCTTGAGTTTACCAAGATTTGTATCTCATTTTACACAAAGCAGGCCTTTTAATAATCACAATGAAAATTGGTTATGCATCATCAATTTTCTTGAGCTTTCCCAACTTATATAGTATCCTTATGGGGCTCTTATCCTAAATAGTCCAGGAAAATATCCAAACTGAAGCGCTATGAAAATTACACAATATATTACTCTTGATTTATGTTTTTTAAAAAGGAAGAAATTGTAATTTTAATTGACCCTTGTTTGTCCTTCTTCTTATTGGCTATGCAAACTGGTTAAGAGGGAGACTTTTGTTTATTTAATGGTTACCACTTCAACTCACCCCCCCCCCCCCCACAAAAACCCCTCAAACTTTTTTTTTTTTTTTGAATTAGTTAATACATAACAGCCCCTGTAAAGTATTGTAGAAGAAGTGTGTGTTTGGATTGGAGTTGGGCAAACTTGATTTTGGATCAACTTCATTTTTAAACTTGATTTTAGTTAAAAGAAAGTTAAAGTTGCTTTACTCAAATAGGATTTTGAGAAAGAAAATGTGGTTTGAGAGGAGAGATGAACACTAAACCAAATAGCTGCTTTTATACTCAAAATCATGTTCTTGAAGTCTAAATTGGCTTTTAAGAAATCCAAACTTAAAATAAAACATACCCTAAATAATTAAAGTCTAGATAATTTTCTTCACTTGGTGGAGCTTGTTTGCAGAAATTAGTGTGTTTAATAAATAGGCACACAGTAAAAAAGAGTATTGCCTTGTACATGCAGGTGCAATACTAGTTGGCACATAGCCTTAGAAATAAAACAACATATAAAAACAATGAGGAAGAGACAAAGGCAATGTTTACCTGAAAGAATTGTCAAACTTCCAAAATGCAACATTCAAGTGATAAGAAGGAAGAATAGAGAATGAGAAAGTAAATTCTCTTGGAAAATGCCTATAATTTTTTTCCTCTTGATCTCCTTCTCAGATTTGTCTTATTTTGAATCTGCCTATAATTTTTTGCCAGCTAGTCCACATAAAAATCCTCGAACATTTTTCATGATGGAAGAGGAACACAGTCTTCACCCCTCAATCATTTCTAAAATCTTTCCTGGATTTAGGGTAGGGTAACCTATTCAAAGACCTATCAGTTAAGCAACCACATTCCAAAGTATTTTTATTAATGGACAATAACAAAGAAGATAACTGATAGACTCTTTATTTAGCGTGAGCTTAAATAGAACCTTGATGTTGTAATTAATTTCTTTCTGGGGATTAGCAGAAGCAGATTAATGTGGAGATATCTAATATGTTTCAATTGATCAAAGTGAAGACAAAATGATATTTCTATTATATTATGAATGACAAAGTGTCTTCAACCCAAAAATATATCTGCATTTGCTTATCTGTCTTTGTAAAGGAAGGCTTCACCATGTTGCATTTGATTTCTTAACTAGGTTGTCATGCTTGTGGTAGGCTTAGATTCAATTGATTTTAGCCTCTTTTTTATTCTTGGTAATATGTGCAGTACATATTATTCATTATGCACGGAACTCATTGGACATCTTATGTTTTTAGTCATAGTTCATTGTTATCTATGCTTTATTAAATCTAACCCTTTACTATTTTATAATCTCTGCCTTTAAATTTTTCTTACATTCTTTTACCTTTGTCACTAGATACCTGCATTTACAATGAGTTGTAGTCTTCTATGCTGTAGGTTTGCAGGTTTCTGGAGGTCTCAAAGTTATCGTTCTCTCCTGAATATGGCCCTAAGTTGAAGGAAGATTATGTGATGGTAAAGCATCTTCCAAACATTTTAAAGGACGATGATTCTAGAAAATGTTGTATATCTAACTGTTTCAGTTGTTGCAACGACAACTGGCAAAAGGTAATGACATTCTGTTGCTCTTGTTTTTATCTCTCTGTTGTTGATTTAGAGTTTGTTACAAACATGTTTGTGGGTTGCATGTTTGTGGGCCATTTGAGATTTGAATTGTCTATATGAGATGAAGTTCTCCAAATCTATAAATGAAGCTTCAATTTTCAATACCTTTTTGGTAACTTATAAAAGATTTTTTGTATTACCAAGTTTACTTGTATGTTTTTCATATGCAGGTTTGGGCTGTACTAAAAGCTGGATTCTTGGCATTTCTGGCAGATCCTTTTGATACCCAACCTTTGGACATTATTGTCTTTGATGTACTTCCTACCTCAAATAGGAATAGAGAAGGTTGTCTATCACGAGCTGAGGAAATGAAGGAACAAAACCCTTTACGCCATTCATTCAAGGTGGGAAGGGTGCTTTATCTCTGTGTGTGTGTGTGTGTGTGTGTCTAAGAAAAATAATAAAGCATTTATTGATGAGAAGAGGAAATTACAAAAATGTATAAAACAGAGGGCAAGGAATCCTTGCGAAACTCCCCTATTACAAAACAAGACAACTCAGGCTCTAACTCAGAAGAGCCTTTCCAATCCTTTGGAAGAATCACAAGGGACAACTCCCCTAAAATAGCTATTTGCAGAAACCCCCAGAGAGAACAAAAATATTCCTTTCTCAAAGAAGATGCTGCGACAATAATTGCTGGTTGAACACTCTAGAATGCTAGCCAAACACACCACAAACTAGCAAAGACTGAACAATACCATGGAACTTTATGCTCCTTATGCCTCCCATAACTTGTGAACTTGATAGCTAGAAAAGCTACAAGACCTGCTGGACATACCCAACTCTATCAAAGAAACCAAACAGCCTATTCCAAATATGCAAAGCCACTTCACAGTGACATGGTTATTCATCTTTGAAGGGTGCTCTATCTCTGTTAGATCATTCTTGGCTGTTCATATTCTCTGTCTCTGTTGCTTTGTAATCCTTTCATTTAGTAGTTACTAACTGACCAGTAGATATTTTATCATGTCTTATTCAAAATCTACAAAGAGAGATACTTATTAATGCATAATTATAAACATTTAGGTGACTTCTGGAAATCGATGCATTAGAATAAGAGCAAAAAGTAGTGCTAAAGTTAAAGATTGGATTGCCGCTCTTAATGATGCTGGACCAAAACCTCCTGAAAGCTGGTGTCATCCTCATCGCTATGGTTCTTTTGCTCCTCCCAGAGGGTTGATTGAAGATGGTAGTCAGGCTCAATGGTTCATAGATGGTCGAGCAGCATTTGAGGCCATTTCTTCTTCAATTGAGGATGCAAAATCAGAGGTTCTTTTTCTCAGTGCTAGAACGCCAAAATTATGTTGGAGATCAAGTTCAGAATATTATGATTATTCTTAAGTTTCTGTTCAGTGATTGAGAGCTTCATGCAGATATTTATTTGTGGGTGGTGGCTGTGCCCAGAACTGTATCTGCGGCGTCCTTTTCACTTGCGTGCTTCATCAAGGCTTGATAATTTGCTGGAAGCAAAGGCTAATCAAGGGGTTCAGGTATCCTTTTGTTGTTTTTCTTTTTTTTGGGGTGGGGGGTTAGGGGGAGGAAGGGGGGCTACTACATCAAGGATTCCTTTGAAATGGAACTGTTGGCCATTCCCTTTAAAATGTTTTTGATTGTAGGATGAATGACCTTTATTGATGAAAGAATTTAGTGTCCAGAAACTGTTTCCAATAGCTTAGGAATGGAATAGAATGCATGAGGTATATTCAATTAAAGTTTTAAATACAAAATATTTCACCAGTCCATGTTAGAAAGGTTTTAAGGTCACTTGCATGCTGTCTGGATGACTGTTAGAGTTTTTATTGAGCTAGAAGTTCTTCTATGTTCTATTGAGTCAATTATTATCTAATTGTTTTAGTTTATCTCGTGTAGTTAAGCTTATTGTGAAACTCTTTTAGTTTCTGTAACATAAATATAGGAGAGCAGAAGGGCTGGAGTGAGCTTCTCCCTTCAGCTCCTAAGGTTCTGCAGCATGTGATTATATCGTATCAGATTGATAGGACCCACAGACAAAAAGGTAGAATAGAGACACAAGAAATGACAGAATGGGAACTCTTATTGACAAAGAAGCTCTGTTACACTGCTATATTACTGAATATTCACCCAAAATAGAGCAGAAAGACACCCCTGAACCACACTTACAAAAGATAGAACAAGAACACAATTTTCCTAGACTTTCGAGTGGCTAGGACACTCCCTCACCAAAACATTCCCCCTGAACCTCTGAAATATACCCTTAAGAAAGACCCCAAAACCATGGTTATTTATAACTGTCATGGTAGAGCACAAGCCTAAACCACCCAAAAGACTAGTCTGTTAGAGGGTAGAGCTCCTCAAGCTTATAAGGCCCTTTTATCAAGGAAACCTCCCCAATGTGGGAGTCTATCATAGAACTACACTCTATGACACTTCACTCAACGTTGCTTCACTCTAATGTGGTCAACCCCTCCACCATTTAGAAGTTAGAACCCTCCATAGGTAACCCTCTTCGTGACGTTGATGAACTAGGCTCTTGTACCATTGATAGAACACAAGCCTTTGGAGGGAACCCACCCAAAAGACTAGCTTGTTAGGGGGTAGAACTCCTCAAGCTTATGAGGCCCTTTTATTAAGGAAACCTCCCCAATGTGGGATCTATCACAGATCTAGATAGTGATGGATATTTTAATTTCCCATTTTCCAAATTAGAGTTGAAAAGCATTGGGATTAGCATGAATGCTCTTCTTTTGATGCAGATTTTTATTCTTCTCTACAAAGAGGTGGCTCTTGCTTTGAAAATCAACAGTATCTACAGCAAGAAAAAGCTTCTTAGCATTCACAAGAATGTGAGGGTATTACGTTATCCTGATCACTTTTCTTGTGGTATTTACATGTGGTACGCAAATTCCCTAAAGACCTAGCTTCTTTATATATATATATAGACACATACAGAGCATTAATTATATTTCATATTTGTGATTCTGATATAGTCATGATTATATACAGGTCCCACCATGAAAAACTAGTTATTGTTGATCACCATATTTGCTTTATTGGAGGACTGGATTTATGCTTCGGTCGTTATGACACATCTGAACACAAAGTGGGAGATTTCCCTCCTTTGATCTGGCCTGGAAAGGACTATTATAACCCTAGGTAAGTTTTGTGCTTTTTTTTTTTTGCACCGGGGGGGGGGGGGGGAACCCAAGAATAAAAGTGTAAATTTCTTTATATTTTTCAAACTGGAATCATATCTGAATAGTATGGGGATAATAAAGCAATCCAATATTTAAATGAAATGCAAAGCTTATTGGCAAAGGCTGAAAAGTGTATATATATATATATATATATATGGTGGACTGCATAGATCATCATAGGTTCTATGCTAGCTATTGATCTTTTCAAGGATTTACTGGAGTAGTTTCTCATTCAAATTCATGTAGATGCTTTAATATAATCTTGTTTCACTTTTAATGTAGCAACCATACTCTGACTAACCCTGCCTTGTTGGATACGATATAATTCATGGATTTTTTGAAAATTTATAATTTATTCCAGGGAATCTGAACCAAATTCATGGGAAGATACCATGAAAGATGAATTGGATCGTGGAAAATATCCTCGTATGCCTTGGCATGATGTCCACTGTGCCCTTTGGGGACCACCTTGTCGTGACATTGCTAGGCACTTTGTTCAACGATGGAATTATGCAAAGGTTAGACTTCATCTATAGCTGGATATAAAATGTATCAATGATTAATGTTTTGTGTTCCTAAATCCGTAGCTGGAAATGTCTTTTTTGCATGTGGTGTGTGCACTTTTTACCCCTTTCCATTAGAGGAACAAAGCTCCATATGAGCAAGCAATACCATTACTTATACCTCGGCATCATATGGTTATTCCGCACTACTTGGGAAGAGACAAAGAATTGGAGATTGAATGTGAAAGTTCTAACAATGGTAGAACCATGAGAAGGGATGATTCCTTTTCCTTAGCATCCCAAAATATCCCTCTACTTTTGCCTCAGGAATCTGACGGGCCACATACTCCTGAAGGATACCCAAAATCAAATGAGTTAAGCACCTCTTCACATCTTGATCGGCCAAGCAGGATGAGCACTGCCCTTCCTTTCTCTTTGCAGAAGGCCAATGTTGAACCTGTTGGTCCAGCTACACCAATGAAAGAAGATGAACTTGATTGTGTGGATTCTAACAAGAAAATGTCTCAGGATAGAGTGGCGCATGTCAGAACAAAAAGTACAGATCCAGAATGGTGGGAAAGACAAGAGCGGGGTGGTCAGGGAGGCTTTGCAGATGAATCTGGGCAAGTTGGTCCTCGTGCTTCCTGCCGCTGTCAGGTGTGTTACTACATACTACTCATTGCCTATTTCTTAAGCGCATTGACCTTCTCAAAATAATTGTGCCAACAGTTTCCATTTATTCCCCCCCCCCCCCCTTTCCGTGATATATTTTATGTCATCTGCTTAAGCTTTTTGTAGGTTGATAAGCTATAAAAGCTGTTGTCATAATCAATAAATATTTTTTATTCACCAATAAATAAATAAATATGATTGTCATGTGTAGAAACAGATATTTTACTATTATTTATGTAACATTTCCAAAATCACATGGGAAATCAGTGTATTTTAGATGGAGATTTAACTCATCAGGGCACAACATATGTCTTACTATTTTTTTAACCTTTTTTTCTTTTGATAATATTTTTTACTGGATGTGATAATTTCTGCTATCACTTATATCTTTTAATTGTTAGGTTATTAGGAGTGTCAGTCAATGGTCTGCTGGGACTAGCCAAACTGAACAGAGCATCCACAATGCTTATTGCTCCCTTATTGAGAAAGCAGAATACTTCATCTACATTGAGGTATCTCATATACTCTCCCTTTTGCATATCTACATTGGATGGGATACCATTTTTTTGGAAAAATTTCATAGAGGATCATAGTTAATGTAGATTTTGTTTTATTAAAAATAAAGCTGATCTAGAAGCTTGTGGCTAAATGAAAAATAACATCTAGAGAGCATGTTTAACAGTTAGGTGAACTACAGCATTAGTATTCCATATAGGAAGCATGTTTGACTCCCTTGACAACATCCTCAGTAGAGAAATATCTCCTGAAATTCTTTGACCTGCTTTCCAAGAATGTCTCCTCATCTGCTGTGGAATAGAATTCGCCATGTTGCTTTTCTTTGGGTCTCGGCTAATGAAGTTCTTAAGGGGGTGCCTTTGGTAGATGTCCATCGAAATTGGAGGGCTTTGTTATATTAGTCTTTTTCTCGGGCTTCTATGGTTTTTTTTTTTTGGTTTGATCTTTGTTTTCTCAAGGAGGATATCTAGTCCTCCTCTTTTTTTTTTTCTTTTTCTTCCCTTTGTATCTTTCTCTCTCATGAATAATATTTCTTTTTCGATTAAAAAAGGAAAAAAAAAAAAAAAGAATGGCTCCCTTGACATTCTCCTAGTTGGTCTCCTTGGCTACATTCTTATCTTATATTCTAAAGAGTTAGCCCTTCTCCCTTCTTCTGGCCAGTCTCCACTACTTGAGTTGCCGGCCAAAGTGTTTAGTAACACAATTTCTTTACTACTGCCAAAGTCTTCAATACACATTGTTTGAAATCTCTGCTCTTTAGGATTCGCTAGGTCATACCAAGAGCTTTGATTTTAACTTTGTTGACAACAAAACCAACATACCAATGCTGAAACAAAACTAAACATACCAATGCTAAAACAAAACTACTAAAATAACCATAGTAGAACTTAACATCAACAACTCCATAAATGAAGACAACACTTTCACTTTTAATACCATAAAAAGAATGGAGAATCTCTTAAAACATATTAGCAAAGAGAAGCACAATTCAAGCTGTTGATTATTTTTTGGCAAAACTTATATTCTTTTATCCTTCACGTTTGGAGTAAGTTTCAATTTCATTCCACATGTTTGTTTTGTGCCAATTTTATTCCATTTATTTTAGAAAATTGTCAATTTTGTCCCAAGTTTTAAGTGAATGAATTTATTACTTTTGTCATTTTCCATGTACCAACTTTTATTTTTGTTTTGTTTTTTCTTTTGGTGCTACTACTGTAGACAATAATTTTGATATGGCACTTTGAACACTTTCTTAGGCATCAGGATTCATTAAAACACAAAGGTACATTGAAAATTAAGGGAGGTAGCCTAACATGTTACAAAAAGCACAACACTAAGAAACCACACAATTCAAATCTTACCTTCTATCATTATGTGACAGTGGAAATTTAAAACTCAGGTTCCCACCAAGTGAGGGATCAAGAAAGCACAGAATTGTAATAGGGATAAATGGGTCCATTTAACACAAAATTACATTGAAATGTAAGGGAGGCAACCTAACATTTCACAAAAAAATCAGAACACTAAGGGAGAACACAATTGAAATCTCACCCCTCATCATCTTATGATAGTGGAAATTTAAAATTCAAGTTTCCACCAAGTGAAGTATCAAGAGGGAACACAATTGAAATAGGAATAAATGGGTCCATTTAGATCACTTCTAAGGTAAAATGATATTATCCGGCCCAACTTGCCTTATTTGTTGTCCATGTGTTTTGACACGTCAATATTTGTTGTTAATGATTTAGATAGCATCTACAATTTGAGACAAAATTGGCAATTTTTTTTTTTTAACAAAATGTGGGATGAAATTGGCACAAAACAAACATGTAAGATGAAATTGAAACTTATCCCAAATGTGAGGGATGAAATTAAAACTTAAATAGTTGACAATATAGAATGAGTTCTTACCAAGTGTTCGAATGCATCATCATTTTCCACTAATGACTTAGACGGCATCAGCAATTAGAATGACCTTGACACCCATAATAGGTGGGATAAAATTGGCATATAACAAACATGAAGGACAAAATTGAAACTTTCACCAAATGCGAACGAAAAGGGTGCTTTTGCCTCTTCTTCTCCCCCCTTCCCCCTTTTTTTTTATTTTTAGGTGTAAGCTAGTGTTGGGATTCAAGGTGATGACACTTGTTCTCTACATTTTTAGCAAATAGAGAGAGCAAAAATACAGGAAACAAAATGAGCAAACATAAATATTTGAAAGACTAAATTACTGTGTGTATAACATTGAGTCCTCAATCTCTATTTATACCCTTTATTTTGGGTACACTATAAATCTAAAAGTATCTATTTACCTTAACCTACAAGACTTTCTTGAATTTTTGATACCTCTTGATAAGGTAACTCTTATCTTAACTTTCAAGGATCTCCTAAATTTATAATTCCTCTGAAAAACATATATGCTCTCAAGCTTTGGCTCCATCTTTTTTAAACAGTCCTGTTCTTGATGATGATTACAATATACGCTTCATCTCTATACATGTGGCCCAAGTAGTATTGTTTTATGTGTTTGTTTTTGGAACTGGATTTGGATAGTGATTCCTCAGGTGAACTTGTCAAGGACAATTTCAATTAAAAAACTTGAAATTGTTAAGCAAAGGCCCATGAATAATTTTAGACAGTCCTGTTTATGATGATGATTACATTTTGTGCCTATACATGCAACTCGAATGCGTTTTCTTATCTGTTTGTTTTTGGAACTAATTGTAGATAATTATTCCCTATATGAAATAGTCAAGGAGTATTTCAATTCAAAAAGTTAGATAATAATTTTATTGATGTCTTTATATGCCTCCTAAATCGAAATCCCCTTGGGCTTTAAGGGTGGACGAAGCACAATCCACCATATTTTATGCTGAAATTTATTTTCATTAGGAAATGGGACGGCAAGGATCAACCTATTGATAATTTATCAAAGAAGTTTGGATACCATGTTAATAGTTTCACTAATATCTTTAATATAACTCAATGTTATTCATCATCAGTAGAGTTTTGGTTGGGTCATTGATATATTCTATACATCAAATCTCCTTTATTTTAAAGCTAGTTATAAAAAGAGCATGGCTACAATTAATTAGCCTTTACCTTATGTCTGATGCTGTGACCATCTTTACTGAGTTTCCATATGCTTTTTTGTTTGTGTTTTTTATTTTTTGGAGATAACTACTTCCTTTTAACATCCCAGTAATGTTTCCTTCGACATTGAAAGAAATAGTGTATACAATTTCTTTCTGCTGTGCAGAAGCCATGCAGCGGGGCCCATAATGAGCTAACAGCTAAGTGAAGGGGAAATTGATTATGATATACGAGATATTGATATATTCATTATCTAGGTTTAAATGAAAGGCGAAACACAGCTTCTCTAATAATCCAATTGCTTTTGTGGATGTAATCAAAATATATCAATTGGACATTGAATAGTTGCATAACATATAATTGTTTGAATGATAAAAGATGCTTTCCCAAAATTAGAAATGTTTAGCACACAAAATCTGACAAAGGAACCCTCCGTAGTCAAGACCAAAAAAAAAAAAAAACAAACAGATATGCTTTTGCAATCATGAACATGCAAAAAAAAATGGTGTGGAGAGAGAAAAAAATGAAGTTCTAATCTTAAGAAAAGAAACTGGGCAATGCTCTGAGACAATAGTGTCAGGAAGAAGCTTTTTGATAAATCGTTTCTTCCCTCTAAAAAGCCTCGAAGACTGCTTCAGCTATGAAAACAGTTCATAATGCAAATCATAAGCACTCTACACAAAATGGAAAAAGACAGACAACACTGGCTGTAATTAAACAGCTTGGTTCACTTATAATGACCACAATATTGATATAAATTTGTAAATTGTGCATTGCATTTCATGGATATGTTTTGAGTCAGCATTGATGAACTAATGAATATATGCTCTGCACCCCCTTGCCCCCTTCTTTTTCTATCTTTATCAGGTTATCCATATTTTAGTATTACTTCCTGTCTGTTCTGTGCCTTCTGATTGGGTTGTTTTATCCTGGGCAATTTGTTCCAGAATCAATTTTTTATCTCAGGTCTTTCAGCAGATGAGATGATACAAAATCGTGTGTCAGAAGCTTTATTTCAACGGATAATGCGAGCTTACAGTGATCAAAAAATTTTTAGGGTTATAATTGTCATACCCCTCCTTCCTGGCTTCCAGGTCCTAATTTATTTTTTACTTTTCTTCTATACTGTTTCAACTTTGACAACAAAAATCTTTTGCATAGTTCTTGAACTTATTTTTCAATTATGTAGGGGGGCCTTGATGATAGTGGTGCAGCATCTGTAAGAGCCATAATGCATTGGCAGTATCGAACCATTTGCAGAGGACCAAAATCTATATTACATAATCTATACGATCTTCTTGGTCCAAAACTACATGATTACATATCTTTCTATGGCCTCAGGGCCCATGGTAGACTCTTTGATGGTGGTCCTTTGGCAACCAGCCAGGTATTCTGTTACATTTATATTTCTTTTAAGTAAGGAACTCCAGTCAGCTTAATCAGATATGCATTCTGTAGGTGTATGTTCACAGTAAAATAATGATTGTCGATGACTGTACAACTTTGATTGGATCTGCTAACATTAATGATAGAAGTTTACTTGGCTCCAGAGATTCTGAGGTAATGCTTCAAGTTTTTCACCAGTGCATTTAGTACTTGTATCTTTTCTATTGAGAACTGCCTTTCTTAAAGGTTTGAATTTTTTATCCACTGATCCTATCCCTCTTTTTCCACTATTTTATGATCCTTTTTCTAAATATTTTCATCAGATGCACAACCGTCCTAGCTAATTTTTTATATTCAGAAGCATGGCAGTTGACTTCATGTTCTTTTTTTTTTTTTTCTCTTCAATGTACATTTTACTGGAAACTCAGAGCCTGCAAAGATAATATATGTTCATAGATAGCTTGGAATTTTTCTCCAAATTATTCATTTGATGCATATATTCTGTCATTCACAAGTTGGAAGCCATTGGCTTCCAATCTAAAATGCCAACATCATTTTAATACCCCGAAATTAGAATATGCTGATTGATCCGAGTGTTCAGAACTATATGCTTCATTTTGAAAAAAAAAAAAAAGTGTCTGAATTTTTGTATCTATCAATGTGTAATTGTTGCGTCACCTCCAGTCCCCTTAATTTTCTCAGACATGAATTTCAGATTGGTATAGTTATAGAAGACACACAGTTCACTGGTTCATACATGGGGGGGAAACCATGGAAAGCAGGAAAGTTCTCACTGACTCTTCGATTATCACTATGGTCTGAACACTTGGGCCTCCAAGCAGGAGAGGTTAGCGAATTTCATTCTTCTCCAGAGAGTAGTTACTTCTGTGGCTGGTTTCTACTGACTATGCTCATCTTTTTCCTCAGATTGATCAAATAGTGGACCCGGTTGTTGAGTCTACTTATAATGACATTTGGATGGCAAGAGCAAAGGTAACTACAAGGAATAAGATGTTAATATATATTAATAATTTTTAGGAATAGATTTATTCTGTTTGTTATAAGATTCTCCACTAAAAATAAAAGGTGTCAAAAGTTCCTTTAAAATCAATCATTTAATGTTGGGTTGTAAAAAAGTATCTAATAATTTTTAATAACCATACACCCTTCGAATTTTGATTAGAAAATTCTACACTTGTGATGTTCTTTCATTAGAAAACCTAATAGTAAAATATAAAAAACTACATATAAGTTTTTCTCTGATTTTTATTTTTTTACTGTTGAATATTTATCTCAAATATCTTTGAATTTTGCAAGTATCAGAAAAGAGATAACAGCCCAGGTGGTTACCACTATTATTTGGCAGTTAACTCTTCAAGAATTTATACTGCTAGTTTGTTGTGATTAATTTTAAAAAAGAAAATCATCAGAAGAAACTTATAGTTGCTTCTGGTTATGTCTTTCAGGCAAATACTGCAATTTACCAGGATGTCTTTTCTTGCGTACCAAATGATATGATACACTCCAGGTATGGCAGTGATCATTCTCATTTGTCTTCTTTCCATTTTCTCTTGTCCTAACATACTCTCTGAACTTTTTATTCTGTAGATTTGCTTTCAGAAAAAGCTCAGCTTTCTGGAAAGAAAAAGTTGGCCACACTACCATTGATATAGGAATTGCCCCAAAAAATTTAAAATCTTATGATAATGGCAGTATCAAGAATGTTGATCCCTTGGTTAGATTAGCTTCCGTGAAGGGTCATCTTGTTTCTTTTTCCTTGGAGTTCATGTGTCAAGAAAATCTAAAACCTGGTTTCAGTGAAAGCGAGTACTACGCTTCTCAAGTTTTCCATTGAGTATAATGTCTGGAGTATATAAAAATCATTAAAGAATTTTTATTCTTTCCCAGGGGTCTGTAATTTATTACTTGCATTCCGTTATTCTTTTATTCTTTTATCTACAAATCAGCGAGGGAGTGGAAAAAGAGGGTCTTGTCTTGATTTTCTTGTAAAGGATGTATCTGCAATGTTCATTCTTGTATAAGATTCATCAGTCCAATCCAAATAATATGCTGAATTTACTGTTTTGATTGTCTTTCTTGTCATTCATTTTTCCTTTCTAATCTTATGTCTAAGCTTGAACCTCGGTGTCTAACTGGTGTGTTTAAAGGAAGGAAAGGTTAGAGATTTCGTTTCTGACCAGCATTTTTCTTTTTCTTTTTTTCCCCTCTTTTTGGACTAAGTTTCTAGTTTGAACCTTGGTGTTAAGTCATCAAGCTCCTCTTTAATCAGGGTGTCAATATGGGCTTGGAATGGGTGGGCCCACCTCAGAATTGTAAATGAGGTAGGTGGCATCAATAATTTGATAGTCTCTTTTAAATTTTGACTTATTTTGATCTATTAAAACTCTTAAAATTGGAATTTACTTTCTTGATGTAAAAGTCAAAAAGACTGCTTAACATATGATGACTGTTAGATTGGGGTGATTAACGATCATTGTGTGCTTACACTCTCAATTTTTTTTCACGCAATCTAATGTCGCAATCAAATTAGTTAATTATAAATAAACATGTAAGAATGTTAACTAAATTTTAATTATTACTAAGATTCATTTCATATATTTTTAAATTTTTATTTACTATTGGTTTAATATATTTAATTTTTATAAATTGAGCTAATAATTTCTCCCACTCACCGACTAAAGCCGTCTGTTGCTTTCAGTCTTCTAAAGCTACATATCAATGTTTGCCACGTTATAATTCCTCTTTATGATTTTTTTGGGGGTTAGAACTATCTAAATCAAAAAATTTATTAAGTTGAATCAAATTACAAAAGTTTCAAGTTCTCTCAATGTTGTTTTTCTTTATATACAAAAATTGAATTCAAGACTTTATATAAAATAAATAAATAAATACCGAGACACTTAAATTAACACTAGTTGCTATTCCTCTTTATGATTTGGACTAATGTTTTTGTATGTGTTTGATTTTACGATGTGTTTTTACAAACTATTGTTTGAATTGCATTAACATGATTTTGGTATAACATATTTGGAAGTCTTTACATTAACATAATTTTGCCCTCAACTATGATTTTTGTGAAAACTTGAGGTTGTTGCTTCTGAAAATCATAATTTGCTCAAATCTTAATTTTTGCAAAATCAATTTTACAAACTATGGTTTTTCCAAATCTAAGATCTATCTGGTTTGTGAAAATATTTTCTATTTTTATTTTCAATTTTCATTTCTTGAAACACTAAAAATATTTTTTGGCGTTTTCAGATTTAGATTTATTTTAAAAAATATTTTTAAAAAAATTTTTTTATTAAATTCAACCAAACACATTTTATACTTATTTTCTATTTTTAACAAAATAAAAATAAAATATACCCAAATCAAACATACTTTAAATTTTTCCAACTATTTTTCAAACCAAAACTTTCACTAGTCACATTAAGTAAGTCCTGAACCTTTGGCTCAAATGGTGGATAATGTTGAGGAAAAAACATGAATTTAATACCTGGGGATGTATTATTTAATTTTTCCACCCACTGGTCCTGATATTATTGTTAATTGCAGCCCAGCCCCACCATTAAAACAAAACCTCATGAATTGACGACCTATTCTTTGTCGAAATCCACATGAACTATTCTGGCTCCGAATATTCACTTCTTCTAAATCGCACATCTGGCCTGCCATCTGGCAATTGTCCAAGCCTTTCCTAAGGACTTTTTCTTTTCTTTTCTTGGGGTAGGTTAGATTTCATTATAGATAGCGAGAACAAATAATAAGAAGTATAACTTTTAAATTAGATTTTTCTCAATGTAAATTGTAATCTTACTTTTATTTATGGACTCTGAGATAGAGTCAATAATTTCAAAGAAGTACAACTTTAATGCGATGAAATGTTTTTTAATAATATGTAAATTTACCTCCTTTAATCATGTGTATATTGCAAGGTTTTCATAACCGGATCGTTCAATGAATTAAAAGGAGCACCGGTTCAATGTTCAATAGTCAGATCGCGATCGAATCGGTGATAATTAAAAAAATAAAATATATACATAAAAATAATGAAATAACTATATAATTACATATCAATGTATCATAATTTATATATATATATATAAATATAAAATTAATTAAAAATAATATTTAATATTTAATTACACGAAAGATGTTTTGACAAGATAATATATTTAAATAAATGTTTACAAGTAACAACAAAAATAAACCACTAACAAAAAAAATTATCATTTATGAGTTATTACTTCATCAATTGACTCTATAATTAGTTGATTTTCAATTTTTTTATCACCTAATTATAAAATAAAAAAAGTAAAGTGACCAAAAAAAAAGTGACCAGAAAAAAAAAAAAAAGAACCGGTCAGACCATTGAATTGACCGATTTGGCCGGTGTAATCGATTCTCAGCCAGTTCGATCTCTCTCCGATCAGAAGGGTTTGAACGAACCGGTCCTATGGCCGGTTCCTGGTCTGACCAATCGACCAACCATTCCGATCCGGTCACAACAACACAGGTATATTGTTATTATTGTTAAGGATTTTCAGACTTTGTTAAGTGTTTTTTTTTTTAATGATTTTAAGGGGCATACTTCCTCCTAAAAAATTTGAAAAAGTTTTATATTTTTATGTTCTAATCTAATCTAAATTATATTTATTAAAGTTCAATAAATTTTGTAATATTAATAGTATTAATTAAAAAAATACTTTCTTGTATTTTCAAAAGTTAAACTCAACTTGTTAAAAAAATTATCTTTTTTTTATTTTTCACAAATATTCTCTATTAAAAGTAATATTGTTCAAGTTATAGTTAAACACTAAATATAAATATCTCTCTTAATAAAAATTTAAACTTTAATTCTTCAAAGGACACTATTTCCGCTAGATCTAATTTCTGTCAATTAAAAAAAAGGAAGAGACAAATCTTTTATTATTGACTCAGCTAATCTTCATGAATTATGAATAAATCTATGCATACTAAATTTATACAAAAATGCTACTATGCTTTAGTATTAGGATGTGCCAATCATGCATGTGTGAGTGTGACTTGGCTTCCACCCAAATTAAACCCTGGCCACGAAAGCATGATTTTTTATCAACCAAGTCCCTTTTTTTGTTATGCATGTGGGTCATACAATAATTTCTCAAAATGTCCCTTTCCTTTGACCCTTGACACAAAGGAGCCCCCCCAAAACAAGTGGCCAAGCAACAGCCTCGTGTTTGGTAGATTCGTTAGACTACTTGGTTAAAAATCGTCCAATAGATTCAGCCCTTTAATTATTTAACATATTTATTCTATTTCCCATGCAATCAACATTGAACATCGTTTCATTTTAAACCAAACCACTTTCTATAACGTTGTCTTCGATCTCCACAAATGTTTTTTTATTCATTAAGCGGTTGTCTGTAGTATTTGTTAAATACCGACCTTGTATGATATTTTATTTTATTCCTTGGATTTTGTTTGCTACGAAGTATATATTAAACAAATACTCAATATTTTGGCCCTTCGCAAGTATTAATTTATTGAATTCCACAATTCATTTTGCAATTGTATACTTATTACCAACTTATAGCCGGTTTAAGTAAATATGTAAGTATTTTTCTTAAACAAAGTTTGAATTCGAATATTGCAAAAGACAAATCTAGTATTACAAAGTTCTTGTAAGTTGATTTCACGATTTGAATCTGTGACTTTCAAATTACATGTTAACGACCTTACCGTTATGTCGAATCTTGTAAATAAAAAAATTTTTGTTGAATTATATTAGTTGAAGTTTAATGAATTTCTAAATTCTGGTTGTTTGAAAAAAAAAAAAAATATATATATATATATATATATATATTTATTTATTGGAACTCAAAAGTTGAAGGCTATGAGGTAATTGATTATTAATGTTTTGTGTGATGACCCATAAGGAGAGGAAACAACTCTACAGTCTTCAAATCGCCCTTTTGTTCTGAATATTATGGTTATGGAGGCCACATCAAGGGTAATATGGTAATACCACTTCCCAGCCACCAACTTAGATTATAAGTCACAGTAATTAACTAAACGTCACGTCCTTAAACAGTGAGATTGCAACCAAATTCATTCTTACATATAACTTCAGACGAATCATCTTTCACTTCCTCAGATTTTGCAGGCAATAGAAACTGAGCCTTTTCTCCATCAGTTCAAGGTATTGAATATATTATACTTGTTCATCTTTCTCTGCTTTGAATTCCGAGAAAAGCTCTGAATCTTCAATTCTCTGATAAGATCATCTAAATGACTTAAACTTGTGATCTTACGAAAATGTTCCTCTGGTTTTAAATTTGTGTGGCAGTGGGATTGGAATGTAGAGGAGGCCATGGTTCTGTTTACATCTCTTGTGAATGGACTGGCGAGAACTGTGTCCTTGAAGAGAGAGAAGAACAGTCACAAGGAAGACGACGATGGAAGGAAAGCAGTGGAAGAATTGGCGAAAGAAGCAAAGAAGAATGAACTGTTGTTGAGATCATCTGGAATTGTCAGGTCTGAGAAGGCCAACACTTTTGCTTCTGTGTTCTCCAAGAGAGGCAGGAAAGGGACCAATCAGGATCGCCTCACCGTTTGGGAGGTATGCCATAGCTTTTCTTTTATTAGTTTTAAAGCCTAAATGTTAAAACAAGCTTGATTTGCGTTCTTAGATAACTAAGGAGAGGTAGATGAAGTTTATTTGAACAAACATATAAGTACGTCAAAAGTTTCTCAACGTTTTGAGCTCTTATACGACATGATCATACGAGGTCACAATTCTCTCAACACAATCATCCAGGATTAGTGCAGAGGCATGGGTTTTCTGCTTGTTAGACATGTGCTTAGCGCACGAGAGCCGTTGGACTCACATCAATTAACAGCTTTCGTGCGTTGAACACGATACTTGACAAGTAGAAAACCCATGGGCGGTGTGGGAGAGGAAAACTATTGTTGGGATTGAGTCAAAACTTTTAATTTTGAAATGTCGCCTTAATTCTAACAACGGCCATGAAAACTTTGAAACCTTGTAGAGTGCAACATAATTTCAACAACTAAATTGTTCATCACAAAAATTGGTTGCCTAGAAATTTTGTGACATATGACTAGGAGAAAATCTTTGATTTAGCCCTTGAAATATTATAGTTGTCTCAATTTAGTTCTTGAATGATCAAATATCTCAATCTCGTCTCTAAAAGATTGCATTTATCTCAATTTGTTCCTCTTAGTTGCTAAATCATAAAATTCTACCATTGTTAGATTTTAAAATTTTCATCACCAAAAGTTATTTTGACAAACAAAGGAAGCAAATTAAAACAAACACAATATTTCAGAGACTAAATTGAGACAAGTATAATCTTTTGAGGAGCAATTCAATAATTTACTATATGAATAATAATCATGTTTTGGTTTGTGTTTAGGAATTCGGATGTCAAGATGACATGATGTTCTGTGGAATATTTGATGGGCATGGGCCATGGGGACACTTTGTGGCCAAAAGGGTGAGGGAATTAGTGCCTGCTTCTTTGCTGTGCCATTGGCAGCAAACTCTGGCTGCAACATCCCTAGACCTTGACTTCAAATTGGAATCAGACAGAAAACTTCACTGGTTTGACACATGGAAGCAGTCCTACCTCAAGACTTGTGCTTCTGTGGATCTGGATCTCAAGAACCACACTGGCTTTGATTCCTTTAGAAGTGGCACCACTGCTCTCACAATCATCAAACAGGTTCTTCAAATTCATGGGATTCACTCTTTGTCTTCAATCAAGTACTGATTCACTTGAAGAAGTTTCTTGAAGTCTTTGCCACTTCTGTTTTACTTTTGGTTTAGACCGCTAGTATTCAGAAATTTATTTGACTCTAACTAATTTGATTGAAATTGAGTCGAACGCCAAGGTGTAACTATACCTTTCTGTTTCAGGGTGAACATCTCGTCATAGCAAATTTGGGAGATTCTAGGGCTGTCTTGGCAGTTGCTTCTGAGGATGATGATGGCACATTGATTCCTCTTCAACTTACCACTGACTTGAAGCCTAATTTGCCAGGTGAGTGGTGACCTCTCTCTTCTTCTCTTAGGCATGATAAGGTAGAATATGCATAAATTATTAATTTGGTCTCTAAAAGATCATAGTTGTCTCAATTTAGTCCATCTTTTTGTCAAAGCAACTTTAAAATTTAACAACGGTAGATTTTGTGATTTAGCAACAAAAAGAATTAAACTAAGACAAATACAATAATCTATCATAGAGTAATTTACTCATAACATGCTTGATCTATATTTAAGAAGAGGGTGTATTGGGTTGTAACAGAGGAGGCAGAGAGGATAAAGCAGTGCAGAGGGAAGGTGCTGTGCATGGAGGATGAACCAGGAGTGTACAGAGTGTGGATGCCAAATGGGAAGAGTCCGGGGCTGGCCATCTCAAGGGCCTTTGGGGATTACTGTGTGAAGGAGTTTGGACTCATCTCTGAGCCTCATCTCACTCACAGAACACTCACCTCTAGGGATCACTTCCTCATCCTCGCAACTGATGGGGTGTGGGATGTTATATCAAACGAAGAAGCAGTGGAGATAGTATCGTCAACGGCACAGAAGGAGAAAGCAGCACAGAGACTTGTTGAATGCGCCGTACATCAATGGAAGCGCAAGAAAAGAAGCATTGCCATGGATGATATGTCCGCCATTTGCCTCTTCTTGCACTCTTCTTCGTCCCCTGCATCTCATGCTCTCCCAACTTCTAAAACTTTCAAATAACACTGCACCTTCTTTAATTTCCTCATACTCACTTACTTTGCAACACACAATGGTATACGTCTCCATGTATTACTTCACGAATCTGCTGATTGTGTATAAGACTTTTGAGAATGTAGTCTCTTTTATAAAGTATCTCGGTTTAAAATGTGCTCCTAAATATTCCTCCCACTCCACTTAGTAATGTTTATTATTAAGATTTATAATAATATTTAGATAAAAGTGTTTTTTTTAATCATTAATATTCATCTTGAATTTCAATTTCTTTCATAATATTTTTTATATCAATTTTGGCTTACATCTTTCTTTTCTTTTTTAATTTTGTCTTAAGGAAAAAATTGAAACCAAAAAAATCATGTAAGACAAAATTGATTAAAAAAAAACTCTTAAGGACAAAAAAGAAAGCCAAAAAAAATTTGGTTCGATGATGCATTTTACGGCAGTTAGAAAGCTGTCGCAAAATTTTTTAACATATTTATAATAATTTATTTAAACATAAAATAATAAAAATCATCACTGAAAAGAGAAATTGTCTACAGTTTTTCGTAAAAATCATATTTTAGGGTTCTCCAACAAATAGTAGCATCCAGCACTATTTAGCAATAGTTTTGTGACTCATAACATAATTATAATCATGACTAAAAGGCACAAATTGTAATTAAATGGTGTTAGATACTATCAATTTTTTGTTTGAATTTGAAAGTCAAACAAAGTGTTTGACTTTTTAGTCTAAATTTTAAGATGTTATTTTTATTTTTTAATTTTTTTTAAATAACTATAAAATGTGAGTGATTGATTTTAAAAATTAACGACACATACAGGTTAAGTATCCTGTTTGACTTCGAAGTCAAACAAAAAAATTCATTTTTGGCTGTTTATAATGATTGCCGTTAAAAAATGGTGGGTAAAATACTAATTTTTTGTATTGTAAAAGAGAAAGGAGGTAGTTAACGAAATGAATTCTAGGATTAATTGAACGTAAAAGCAGGTGAGAATGGTGTTAAGGCGAACGAGAGTTTTGGACATAAACGTGCTTTGGCTTTGCTTCTGTTCTGCATATCCAAATGCAGAGATTTAGGCTGCAAAATCTCAGTTTAATGCTCTAAACATGCTTTTTACTTTACCTCATTCAATGCACACCCAAATAGGCGCTTAGTTGTTGATCCTACAATATGTATTCTCTCTTTAGTTTGTTTTTAAATATTTTCAATATATAAAATTCAATTATAATAACTTTTTAGACTTCAAGAATAATAATAATAATAAAATAGAATGTTATTCTTTTACGTATATTTTATTTTATTATATATATGTATACACATATGTGTACGGGTGTGTTTGTCTTTGAAAGATTAAAAAAAAAAAATCCGCACTTGTTGCTGCCATTCAAATTTGATAAACTCGACATGTTATGTGAAGTAAAATTCCTATTTCTTCCTCGCACTACCGTCTAAGCAAAATTTTATGGTAGTCTAACCGTCTATGCGATAGGACCTTTTTTTTTTGTTTCGCCTCAAAAGACCTCCATTTAAATTATTTTCTATATTTTTATTTGTACTTTTAAATTTTTTTAGTTAAATTATAATAAATAAATTTTACATGATATGGTAGTCAGTTAATAACATCCGAAGTTAAAAGGCACGGGGGAGATGTGGTGGTCGATTCGTGACATTCAAAGCTGGCCCGAGCACTATGAGGAGGAATGACATATGTCCAATCTTGATCTATCAGACCTCACCAAGACAATATCTTGAACCCAATAATGATTCAAGCTCGACTGAAGGTGGCAATTTAGTCGAAAATAGCGATCAGGAAGAGGAGAATCAAGCACTCGGCCGAGCTTGAATTCTGCACTTTAACTTTCAGTAATATATTTTTAGCAATTTACTTTCTGCAATCTACTTTCTGTATTGTACTTTACTTTTATCGTTTTTATTTAACTCTTTTTGCAAAAAATGTATTTCCAGCCTGCACTTTAACTTTAAGTTATTTGCATTCGACGCATTTTTCATCAAAAACGAGATTACCGCATAACTTTGAAATCATATCATTCTCGATTCTATTATTTGTCATATTTGGGTTAAACAGCCACAATTGCATATGAGACTATATACCACATTCAATCATTACAACATTAACATTTGAATACAAAACATTATTATAAACACACGTGGTACTCGTCTAGTATCATTACTACTTATGTTGTTTGTTACTATTATTTAAAAATTAAAACAAAGAGATAAACAAATAGTTAGTAAACAAATTAAGGAAATAATAATAATAATATATAAATACACCTGATGGGCACCTTGATACTAGACGAGCACCATGTGTATTTATGATAATGTTTTGTATTGGAATGTTAGTATTGTAATGATTGGCTATATGGTATCATGTGCAACTGTGGTCTTCGGGCATATTGTTTACCTTGCATAGTATTTAGCTTCGACTATGGTTTCATTAAGTCGCTCACTGAGTTTTAAAACTCATATCCTCTATATACATTTTTTCTATACAAATCATTTAGTTACTAAGAAGCTCCTATTTGGGAAGTAGTGGAAAGCACTATTGTTCTTTCTGTTGTAGAGTCGAATTCCATTTTAGGCTTTCAATGACGTAGGAAATTATATATATATATATATATATATATATATATATATATATATATATATATATATTAACAAAAAATATATAAAATTTCTAAATTATTTTTTATATTTTTTATTTGTTCTTTCAAATTTTCTTTTTAATTAAATTATAATAAATAAATTTTACATGATATTTAAAATTTATTTATTATGATTTAATTAAAAAGAAAATTTGACCCTACATAGCCGAAGCTATTGAAAGCCTAAAATGGAATTCGATCCTATAACAGGAAAGACAACAGTGCTCTCCACTACTTCCCAAACAGATGCTCCTTAGTAACTAAATGATTTGTACAGAAAAAATGTATATCCGTAAAACTCAGTGAGCGACTTAATGAAATCATAGCTGAAGCCAAATATTATACAAGGTAAACAATATGCCCGAAGGCCACAGTTGCACATGATACTATATAGCCAATCGTTATAACACTAATATTCCAATACAAAACATTATCATAAATACATGTGGTGCTTGTCTAGTATTAAGGTGCCCATCAGGTGTATTTATATATTATTATTATTATTTCCTTAATTTGTTTACTAACTATTTGTTTATCTCTTTGTTTTAATTTTTAAATAATAGTAACAAATAACATAAGTAGTAATGATACTAGACGAATACCATGTGTGTTTATGATAATGTTTTGTATTCAAATGTTAATGTTGTAATGATTGAATGTGGTATATAGTCTCATATGCAACTATGACCTTTTGTTAATAGTGATTTTTTATTTAACCCAAATCGACAAATAATAGAATAGAGAATGATATGGTTTCAAAGTTATGCGATAATTTCATTTTTGATAAAAAATGCGTCGAATATAAATAACTTGAAAGATAATTGCACCAAAGAACGTAAGGCTGGAAATACACTTTTTGCAAAAGGAGTTAAATAAAAACAATAAAAGCAAAGTACAATGCAGAAAGTAGATTGCAGAAAGTAAATTGCTAAAAATATATCACTGAAAGTTAAAGTGCAGAATTTAAGCTCACCGAGTGCTTGATTCTCCTCTTCCTGATTGTCATCTTCGGCTTAATTGTCACATTGGGTCGAGCTTGAATCATTATTGGGTTCAAGATATTGTCACATCCCAAAAATTGAACATGTGAAAAGATACTACTCCTTTGATAAAATTCTCAAACATACGTTATTTACATATGTTCTGTAAGGTTTTACATTCAACCTTAATCATTCATTCCACACTACAGAATTATATTCATCTGATAAGCAAATATAGACATACATAGTCTGATATTTCTATCTCATCGCAAGCTTAGGAGACCTATAGAAAGTACAGAGCGTTTCTAGTATCCACATTAATAAGTACTGGTATCCCACCAGACAGAAATAGAGAATAATCCCAACGGGCTTCTAATCTTCAAACGGATACTCTTGTTCTTTGTTTTCTGTATCTGAAAAAAATAATCATAGGGAGTGTGAGTTTATTTAAAAACTCAGTAAGTAAATAACTGTACTATATAAAATATCAAAAGTACAAATACCACATTTACTCATATAATTAATTGTCTTATACATCGAGTAGTATGAGACTCTAACCCTTTCAAACTCATGAATAAGATTTCATAGATATACACCAAGTAGTATGGGACTCTAACCCTTTCAAACTCGTGGATAAGATCTCATAGGTATACACCGAGTAGTATGGGACTCTAACCCTTTCAACTCGTGTATAGGTTTCATAGATATGCACTGAGTAGTATGGGACTTTAACCCTTTCAAACTCGTGTATAAGATTTCTTAGATATACGCCGAGTAGTATGGGACTTTAACCCTTTCAACTCGTGTATAGGTTTCATAGATATGCACTGAGTAGTATGAGACTTTAACCCTTTCAAACTCGTGTATTAGATCCCGTAGATCTTTACTCATTAACATGATAGTGAGAATTTATCACATAGTACAATTGTCATGAAATAAAACAATTTCTACATACTCTTATTTCTACCGATCATCATATACTCCCATATGAAAAATTGATTGCTTATTATCCAAATAATATTGTAAATGGGACTTATATTGTACTTTGACTAGTAATATCAAATTAGCTGAGCAAGGTTATTCACTCACCTTGATGTTTGTCCAAGTTTACCTTGTTCCACACTAGAATTTGTGTAGAAAAATTTCCTAGTAAAATATATTACAAGGAAACATAAGAAAGGAAACAAAATCACGAAAATACGCAAAATTTTCTGATTGCTACAGTAACTGTTTGCTACAGTAACGGTTCGCTATAGTGCCGGTTCGCTGCAGTAACGTTGACTACTACAGTACCGTTGACTGCCGACACTACAGTACTGCTACAGTAACTCGAAGAAAATTTTCAGATTTTCCCGAAATTTCTGGTCGCTACAGTAACTCGAGTTTTGCAGAAAAATCTTTCAAAAATTCATCCTTTCCTTTCTTTTGATTCAAAACCAGAATCTCAACTCTTTAAACCGATTATAACTCAAATATAACTTCTAAAACGACTGAGATTCATGAATTATCATCAAAATCTTCAAGAACAAAACCTCCTCTGATCTTCTACATAAACTGAAATTTAAGGAAAATAATGAGATTAAAGCTTACCTTTGATCCTTACAAAGCCTTTGAACCGAACAAATAATCAAAACTCTGAAGATCAAGGAAAGGATTTGAGAAGAGAATGAAGAAAGGAGAGAAAACTTATCAGCTGCTTCGGTTGCGTGAGAAAAATGAGGGGGTACTATTGAAACTTTATATTAAATATTTCTAATGGGTTATTCAATAACCCATGGGTATCCATAACCCAACATCCAAACTCATCCAGTCAATTTACAATAAATGGACTAATTGACCATTCTGAAACCACTTTTCCATGAATTTCACCATTCTTAGAATATATCCCACATTGTGCAAATATTTAGTCCAGTCATTTAACTCAATTTTCATAAATAATATTCAAATAGAACAATTAAATATGAAAATTAAAAATGACCAAAATAAATAACTAAAGTAACGTTGTAAAATTCTAAAATACTCTTAGGCGAATTATATTCCGAAATTAACGGGTATTACAGATATTATCTTGGTGGAGTCTGATAGATCAAGCTTGGACAAGCGTCATCCCCTCTCACAATGCTCGGGGCCAGCTTTGGATGTCACGGACCGACCACCACATCTCCCCCCTGCCTTTTAACTTCGGATGTTATTAACTGACCACTATATCATGTAAAATTTATTTATTATAATTTAACTAAAAAAATTTAAAAGTACAAATAAAAAATATAGAAAATAATTTAAATTTTAATATATTTTTTAAAAATATATATATAATTCATTTATTTATATATATAACTTAATATATATTTATTTATATATAATTAATATATTTCTTATAATCTATATATATATTATTTCTATATATAAAAAATTAAAAACATGAAATTCAATCAATGTATGATCGAATTTTATGTGGGAAATAATAAAAAAATAAACACATAGACTCATATGGTTGAAAATCAAATTTGACTTACTCATGATCGAATTTGTTCATTATTATTCAGTGAATTCGACTGCGTGTGGATCGAATTTAACAAAAAATTAGTATATATGAAAATAATTTTGAATAGTTAGTATGTAGGGAAATTTTTTTAAAAAAATTAGTACCGATGTAAATTCTCCACTTTGGGATATAGTTTTTTTAAGCATTTATTATTCTTTATTTCTTAAATTTTTAAAAATGACAACATTTATCTTAAATTTTAATTTTATTTCTATGCTTTTTATCAATTTTAACTCATATATATATATATATATTATTATTATTTCAATTTTGTCTCTTAAATTAATGTTATTAACATAATTAATAAAAATTATTTATGTGTACTTCTCTATATAACCAAATGATTAATTTTCCCTTATCTTAATTAGTCCTTGAACAATTTCATCTCTTAGATTATAAAATTTGTTGTTTTTTACTCTAAAATTTTATATTACCTAGAGCCTCTAGCAAATATAAAGATGAAATTAGCCAATCATAATATTTTCAATATTAAATTAAAACTTTTAATTTATTAAATATCAAAAATTAAAATAATTATAATTTCTTGAGACCTTTACTCTAAAAGTTTCCTGATTTATTAATTATTATCATGCGCAAATCTAACGAATTGACCAGAAAGTCCCTAACATTGGATCAAATGACAAAATGGCCACTTGCTCAAAGATTTCACCTTTCAGCACTGCCATCCCTAACTCCACTGACCAATCTCCTTCCTGGAGCTTCACCTCTGATGAACATCTCTTCCCCACTCTCTCTCTCAACTTCTCCCATACTCGCGTCCCGCGCGTGGCATCGACGCTTCTCCGTCTCACTCTCACGTTCCCACCTCGTCCCGTCAACTCCTCGTATATCTCTCTTCAAATCCGGTCTCCGGCGATCGTCAATTGTTATGTCCTCCGACGGGCTCCGATCAACTTCTCCGGCCAACCAACTAGAGTTCCGGGAACTCAAAGATGAATACGATTTCGAAACTATTCTGTCACCCGATGGCTACCTTTCCATCTGCGGCTTCGGATCCTTACTCTCCGGTACGTACAATACTATTGCACTTTACTATCGTCATCGCCGGAATTATATTGGTAATGGTGCGTTCTGGAGACAGAGAGAAGTGCCAGAAGTACTTTCCCTGATTTGTTAAACTTCAGAGTTGCGAGATTGAACGGGTTTCGACGGGTCTTCGCTCACGTAGCTCCGGTTTTCTTTGAGCGTGGCATTGCCAAGCCAGAAACAAAGGTTAATTCTAATTCGATAAGTGCCTAAGCTTTTTTTAATAATATGTTTGTTTACCTAGAAATTGGAGGAAAGAACAAGAAGTGCAAAGCATTACTAGAATCTAGATAGTTTTAAACGAAAAAGAAAAAGGCATTAGGCAATTTTTTTTTTAAAATAAAGTCTAATTCAATATATGACGTTTATACTAGTTGCTGACTTGCCGATTAAAAAATTGTTAGGAGATTTCTAGCTTGAGTGTGGAGCCATGTGCAGGAGAAACTCTTATTGTAACAGTCTTTGAGATCACAAAATCAGAGGTAGAGTTACATATATGTTCCTATAGATGTTGGTTTTGAATGAGGATCCTGTTAACTTAGCACTGGAGCTAACATTGAAGGATCAATATATAGATTCCGGCTTATATGAAGAGGGAGCTTGAGTTTCGTTTTCTTGCTGTAAGCGTTTAGATTGTGAACCTTATTGCTTATATAGTTGATTGTCTTTAGATATGCGTTTGTGGTTTGAGGTGCTCAAATGTTCACTTATTTATATATCAGGTTCTTCCTGAAACGCTTGATGGGAAATCTTTTGACTATCCAGCGGTACGTGGTACTTGATTTACCCATTATTGTGATGGCAGAGAATTTGTTTAAGAAATACATTATATAGAGCATTGATTGTTTTCTTAGCAAACTAGCCTGATATGTCTAATTTTCCTCAGGTCCTTTGTGCCCGTTACAGTGACGAGGAGTTCTTCAACATTAGATGTAAAGGTAATTCTTATCATTTTATTTGTCAACTTAAGGGCGTCAAATATATATGTTTTCCATTCACCTGATACGGCATTTATATGACTGTCATTTGTGTGGCATAGTTGGCACCTTTCATCACAAATTTGACTCGACAAAATCCAACCAAAGAGATTAACGAACTTTTCTGTTTGAGCTGAATGAATGGTAAAGATGGAAAAATTCATGATCACCTGAATGACTAAAATGGAACATGATTTGCTTCAGCATATTGTCCATGTTACTATATCAACTTGTTAAGGGTTGATATTCAAATGAACATATATTGAAACAGTATATTTGTCAAATATTTAGTAATTATATAAAGGTTTTTTTCTAGAAATGAGAGAGGTCCTAGAGGTTGTTAATAGCTGCTTCCAATCATCAGAAGATACATATGTGATTCATCAGAACTGATGCGTGATATTTTGATTTCATAAATTAACGCCTATGCTGAAAGGTGAAATGGATCATCAGAGTATAGGAATTTCCTCGAATCAGAATATTTTTGGCGAATATTAAGATTCACATCTAAAATCAATGTCTGCCTTTGTCTGAACTATATTGTTTCATTTTCCTTTCATGTCAATTATCTTCATTTTTCTTGGTGCATATGGTTAACTTCAGGAAGCAAGGAAATCTATTATCAGCAGTACGGACGTTGGAATATAGATAAGATTTGGAGAGATGATGTCTTACCTTGTCGTGTTTATCTTCGACACTGGTAAGCGCATTTAAAGTCCATTTGTTATTAAACGCCTAGATGTCATTAAGAACAAATGATATAAAACAGTACGTCATAGATTTGGATTTCTGATACTTGCCATTATTTTCCTATTTAAATGGTACTTCTTGTTAGATGCAGAATCAGAAATTGTTGGTTCACTTGTTCCTTTTCATTTTTCTTTCCAGCAAACAAACAAGAAAGATTAGCAGTTTCATGGAAAACTAAAAAAGCACCTCAAGGAAATGTTTAGGGGGTTGGAAGAACTGGGGAAGGAAGAAGATGAGGATAAATTATGACTGTCCTTCCCCATATTTTTAAGTCGATAAGGAAAAAGAAATGGAGTTTAAATGAGAGAAGTTGATTAATTATACTATATTTCTACAGATTTTCTATTTGTTGAATCGATCAATTATAACTTCATAGTTTATTACCATTATAATGAAAAGCTTAGTAGTAAATTGGTTAATTTCCATTGAGGAAGTTTGGAAAAATATAGATCAGAGGCTTAGGTTAAATCCTTCGTTCTCTTAAGTTTTAACGAAATCTTCTCAACCCTTCCCTTCCCAAGCCTTCTTTTAAGACCCAATATACTTCTGTATACCCACTGTATGTTAACTGGAAATTTGTGAAGTACTTTGCAGTGTACTGGCAGCAAAGAATGTTGGTGACACGGCTTTTAACAATTTTATGGATCACACATACCTAGCTGACCGTAAAACAACAATTCGTGAGTACTTGGCAACGACAGGTTCTGGCATCATGGAAGAGGAACCTCCAGATTCCCTCAAGCACCGTTATGGCGGTTGATAATCCAAATTGAAGTTTTCGCTTGCTACATAAGCATGCTCTTTCTGATATGTCAAGCTGTGGCAGAAATGTGTTGACCGTCGTGATGTTTGAAGTAATCAAATACTCTTGACCTAAAGATATACTTTTTATCTCTTTTGCGTGAAGTTTTGCTTCTGCTTCCGAACTTTGATTGGTATAGAGTTGGTCCTTTTATTTTTCAAAAATGTTGCCACTGTTTTTCTTATATTTTCATATTATAATTTCTTTCGTAGGATGAGATAACAAATAATTTCATTAACGAAATTGGAGTAAGGTCTAATAAAAACTTTGATGATAATTTGGAAGATAAAAGATAAAATTGGAACAAATAAGAAGTTAAAAAGTAAACTTTATTTGTCCTTAAAGTTTGTCTAAGATTTTATTTTTGTTTCATTCATATTTTCTATTAAGTATATTTTTGTTTCAGGGTTTTCTTCTCGCTAATTCTATCCATTTTTTTGGCAAAATTTTCGTACTTTGGAGTTGTCGTGTCGCTAATAAATTCATGTAAAATTAAAACCATTTATTGGCACAGAATTTTTGGATGAGCTCTGTGAGTGTTGCGTTTGGGACATAGGCCGTCAAATCAAATATCCGTAGCCTCTAGGGTGGCGACAGAGTGCTTCAATCCAGAAGAGGGTTGGATATGTTCAACATGCTAAAGTATCGGATGCTCTCACTTTAAAGAACGATTTTTATTATTATTAAAAATTTTAGCAATAATTTATTACTGAATTTTTAACAACGACAAAAATCGTTGTTAAAAAACGATAAACAAGATGCTTTTCAACACTGCAGGCTGTCGACAAATACAGAGACCTAATCCTGCATTGGAGGCTTAAAGGTTACCTCGTTGTTTTTCCTAGATGTTACTAACAATATTGACAGCATTTGGACATTTATTTCGAACTAAAACTCCTTTTCCCAGAGGGTACATAAATACGAGAACTTAGTTAAAAGTTCAACAACACTACAGTATTTAACAATATATTAGTTGATTCAAGTAATTTTATACTTGTTTCTTTTAAATAAGATTTTATATTTAAGTCTTATAAATAAAAAAATCTAATGTTAAAAGAATTTTATTATTGTTATCTGACTTAATTTAAATCAAATGAATTGAAATCTAATAAATTTTTAAATATTAATGATAATAAACCAAAAAGAAAAAGAATCCAACAATCAAAACAAACATAAATAAAAAGAAGCTAATATGAATCGCACTCCAGCCTCGAGATTCTCACTAATTACTTAAGTCATTACAAATGAAACAATAATATCAGTTTAGATTTGGATCAAATCAGAACTTCCTCGTCCACAGTAGAGTTGAGAAGTGAAAGCCTGAGAAAACAGATATTTCTATTCTATTATGTTTCTTTTTGTCCATTTGCTATACTTTTAACATAACAATATTACAACTACTGGAAACGTTAACATCAGTTTAAATTTTTACTCGCGCACATTAGAATTGAGACATGAATGCCCGAGACAACTGATTGTATTCTATTATATATTTCTTTTTCTTTTTTTTCCATTTGCTATACTTTTCACATAATAATATTACAACTAGTATCTTTTTCTAGTTCTCGGATAAGTAGTTCGATCATCTTCTTATACATGGGCATATAGTGATCATTTATCATAGTTTTAGAGAGTCTGAGCTTGCTGTACAGCTCTCTAGGCGTTTCATATAAGTGGACATGTTCCTCAACAGGATCTTCACGAGTTGAATTTGAATTGTCTGACGATGACGGTACAGAAACAATATGCATGATTCTGCCTGGGGGGTAAAATTGATGGCTGTCCAAGTTGTCAGATGCTGTAATTGGGTTAGGGTTACTGCTTTCGGAAGCATCAACAAGCTGATTCTCCTCTTCTGTAATCTCTTTTGCTGCCGCAGCCACTTCTTCCTGGGCATGAATTTTTAAGGTATCATCTTGGTTTTGAAGTTCCTTTTCCAGTTCATACCACAATTCGCCTTCAGTAATGTCATCTTCAGTGGAAGCGGTGGTATCTTGACTTGCATGAATGAGTTGTTCCTCTTCATCTGTGTCATCATGGTCCAATCCACCATTTGAGAGATCATGTTCATCATTACTTGACATAGGCTCTCCAGCTACCTCTTGAGTCAATAAAGATTCAGTTGTTCTCTCAGATACTAGAGAGGTTTCACCCAATTTCTCTATTTTAGAGTTAGAAGACATGCCAACACTTCGGCGGCGTGCACTCATGCAAGACCATGATGACAACGATGAACGAGTTCTAACAACAGCTTCAGCAACGCTTTGTGCACTCTTCATCACGACCTGCAAATTCAAACAGTTAAGGTAAATTTCATGGGGAAAATTCCTACACAAAGCTTGAAGTACAGCATCTTCTGAAAGTATATCCTAGAAGAGCACTATAGCAGTGCACAATGGCAATGTCAAATGCAGACCATGGGGCTTGAAGCTACCTGAGTGCCACTGGTTACTGGCAGCAGAATAGCTCCTGCACCTGCTACCTTGGCTTTTGCACTAGATATTGATGGGAGTCGAGATCCAAGTGCAGCTGCTGAGCGATATACAATATTCAGGACCTTTGTATGCTCAACTTGATCCCGCAAATCATTCAACCAAGATGATGCAGTCACCTGATGGCAATCAACTTATGTGAAGATCAAGGCATTTTCTAATAGAAAACATTTAAATTAAAGTAGAAAACATTAATTTCATCTAAGGTCAGAAGAACTAGGTAGAGGCTAAAGCACCTCAGAACGGAGATCGTCAATGGAAGAAGTTGAGAATGTGGGCACTAAGTCAGAACCATTTATAATGGTAGTAATAAAGTGCTTCCCTGATTCTGCTAAATCCCATGTCATGCAGGCAGCTGCAAAAATGACAGTTATGATGCAAAGATAAAATTATTTGGTAGCGCTCAGTACCACAAGAGTGGCAAGACTACTATATGAAAGAAAATTCATCATCAAATTGAATGCCACTAACAGGAATGCAATCCAATTAGTTGGTTCAATATGAATGTACTATAGATCACAGTATAAGATTCCATTTTAGACTTTTCTCTTTCTACTAGGGAAAGTAAGTACATATTTGACTTATTGTTTACCATCAAGAGGCCAAAATAGACAAGCTTGCTGTTAAGTCGCAGATAACGCTCAATCATGTCATCAAGCAAATGAAAAAAAGATATCATGCTACACAGCTATAGTTCATCTCATTCTTGTAGTTGTAAGTCACAATTATGATATTTGTTATCTTACGCTTGTAAGTCACAAAAATAACATTTATCCTAATAATTTGAAATCTCATAAGAGCACACATATTGATTATAATAATAGCTTCACATAATGACCAACACTAACATATTTGACGGCTAGTATATGTTATGGAAAATTCAGTCTAATTTGGGCAATTAGGTAGCAACATAAACTCCCATGGATTCTTCTGCAATCAACCAAGACTAAAAATGGGAAGATCATCTGGTGAAATTATAATATACAAAGACTACAGAATTAATTCATTAACTACTTGAAGTAATAATTCTAGGTATAGAGAAGATGATAGCAATTCATGTACCTGGGGCAAAAGCAACACAGGTGCTTGAGGAGAACTCTTTCTGTTCTCTAAGTACATAGGTTAACAGTGCTGCAGTACCACCACCAAGTGAGTGCCCAACAACCTATGGAAGATAAAGGACAATCGTTATACAGGCAAGCATAAATGGATTCACATGACAGTCAATATATATATATATATATATATAATCTACTTGAGAGAATATAGGATCTAGAGAAAAAATAGAAAAAAGGGAACCAAAGAAAATAGGAAAAACAGAATACTAAAATAGATTTAGGTTCATTAGGTTTTCAATTCAGTACACAAGGTGGTAGCATTGTATTGTTCTTCCTGGTAGAATAAAAGAAAATTACCTTTATTTTGAAGTCAGGATTTTCATCAAGAGCCTTAAGCAGGGTAGGAGTGCAGAGCTTTGCAATCCAACGAGCTGCTGCAACCATGCCACAATGTGCATATCCCAAAACTAAGTTGCTTATGCCACCATCACTCAAAACTGAATGGTGGAAAGGGACCACAGCACCAGTTGCAGCTGTTAGTGTGTCTTTAATGCTATGGGTACCTCGGATCAATAGAAGAAAACATGCTGATTTTGTATCACGTATGATTGTGAAAGCAGGCTTCAGAAGCTGCAATGAGATTACATGGCATTAAATCAGTAATTAGTTACAAGGAACATCAGAATAATGAAAACATGCTTAAATAAATTAGTAGTTGAAAATTACATGTGGGAAAATAAAGAAAGGAAGAACTAAGGAACAGACACAAATTTCCCATATATACTGGAACTTATTTTGTCAGATTCATTGACGAACAAATGGATCCTGGCTGTGGACACAGATCCATAATAATTCTAGAATCAAAGCACACGTCAACTATCAGCATGTTCAAAGCAAGTCTATGGTTGACATAAATAGCAACCACCATTTATCAAACATCTGTGTATCTTCCGGTTTTATTAAAAACATAAAACAAAAAATCTGTCTATCATGCTTTTTTGTTTCTTTTTCTTCGACCCACTAAGAATCTTTTTAATCAAAGTGTAGAATCCTCATACAGTGACAAGAAAATAAAAATTACCCATTTTTTGATTACCCAAATTATTAACTGATGGTAACATTATAGATTACCCCCATGGTATTGTGCACTTTAAATGTCATGCCTTACCATTTTTCTTTGACATAGAGACATTCAATGACCAATAATGGTATTCGAATAGGATAAATAAAAAACATTTTCTAGCAGAGTATATAGAATGGAGTAGTGCTTTCTTTATACACTTTGATGCCTCCTGGTATTAAAAATATCATAAATTCAACCCTTGTGTTCATTTCATTGGACACAGAGTTAGACTCCTTGTGCTATATAGCTGCATACCCACTTCCAATACAAAGCTTACGCAGATATCACTTCCTAAATACCTAATACCACAGGGTGTCAACATTCAGTTTTTTCTTTATCCATTGGAGTTTACACTTTACATCCCCTTCCCCAACATAATACATAAAAAACTCGAAAGCTTTTCACTTTATAAATATCAGACGTTCAGACTCATATAAACAAATCCGGGGAAAAATGATGAACGGCAGCAGGCAAGCCATTGTGAAGGCAGGGCACTACTGCTACAAACAAGAACATAAGGATAGATATTATAGCCCCGAAGGGAAATCATATTTTTGTGGTTATGATCTTGCTTTAAAAAAGTGACTTCAGGACCTTTGGATCCAAAGGCATTTCCTTTTACATGGTTGCGGGTGTGAGACCACGAATTTTAAACCCATCTGGGTGGATGAGTGTGTGAGAGAGGACTTGGCTTATTAGTTATTATTGTCCATACCCACCGACGACAAATGTAAAACAGACGAGTAAGACCGAGCACAGAGAACGAGTGAAATAAAGAACCACGTACCCCAGCTTTGGGCTTCTGAAGGAGAACATCATCCGGGGAGAATCCCGCAGACTCCAAAAACACCGGAAATGGTTTCTTCGAGAAAAGCATACATAGTGTCAACAACCTCAAGAGACTATGTAACTCCGCTATGATTTCAAGGCTTTTGAGCTGTACACAATCAATACCCGCGTATACACTAGCAACCGGTAAGTTACCCTGCAAGGATTTCATACTAATTGAAATCTCCAACCATATACAGAACACAAACTTAAAACAAAACTCCTAATACCATATGCAGAAAAAACCGTTCAAACAATCAACTCGAATGCAAGCTATAAATTTAAACTTCATGCCCAGTCGTCAATCCAAATAAGAACTAAGAGCGTTCACTTCCCCAGAATAAAAACCCTTGAACCAATACGAAATTTGATTTGGGACGCACCTGCTTGCGCATAAAATAGTTAATGCCGAAGGCCAAGTCGCCGATGGGCCACTTCCCTAAAGTCTCCGAATAGGTGAACCTCACAGTTTCGGATAATGTAACAATCGATTCCAACAGAGTCGCGGGAGCTTGAGCTGGCCTCCGAGCTAGCCTCTTCCGCCTAATCGATCTGCTGGATTTCGATAAATCCCCGCCCCGATCCTCGTCGTCCTCCGCCTTCTTCACCAGCCTCCTGCTCAGGACATAGAGCATCACCACCGCTCCAGCGGCGGTAGCCATTGTCCCGGCCGCCATTGAATCTTTTCCGAATCACCCAGAAAAAGCGGCCAACGGAAGATCAAGACAAGAATAAAACCGCAAATGCTAAAAAGAAAGGGATGACTGATTGCGAACAAAATGGGAGCCAGAAGAAAACAATCTTGGGGTGAAGGAAAACACAGAATAAGATAAATTTGGATTCGGGATTTAAACTCTGAAACGTAGCTGAGAGAAGAAGGGAAGGTGGCTTTCTGGGGGAGGTAACACTACTACAGAAATACGATGCTGGTCTACCGTTTGGACCGAATGACGAAAATACCATTGCTTGTTCAAACCTAGGGTGGAATAATAATTTAGTTCTGAATTATTAAAATCAAATCCATAAATTTATCAGTTATCCTTTAAATTATTTTGTAGGATAATATATAATAAATTTAAGAGTAAATGATCAATTTAGTCCGTAGAAAATGATTAAAATGCAAATAAATTTTCCTTTAATTTAAGGGGATTCTGCAATTATTTCATTAATTTTAAAAGTTGACGATAAATTTTTTATACACTTTTAATTTATTGCAATATAATTTTTTTTTTGGTCTAAACTTTGATAAAATTGAAATTTGAAAGTTGCAATGCTGGTTTTTTAAAGCTAATGGGATAAAATGCACAGCGTGGAAATGATTTAAAGATTAATTAAAAAGATAAGGTGGAAATTATTTAAAGATTACTTAAGAAGATGACGTGGAAATGATTGGAAGAGGAATAGAGTGAGAGGATGGAAGAGGAATAATAATGTGGAGGAGGGGAGCTGAGTGATGAGGACAAGGGAAGTAGGACCCACACAGCAAGCGAGAAGCCGAGAAGCGAGTCAGGTAGGCCCGCGGTTCGGTTCACATGCTTTCGGACGCGGTGCCACGGGATTGGTTCATGGCTGGTTGGATCCAACCCAACATTCACCTTCCTCCTTATAACATATGCACTGAAATATATTAACAAAAATGAACAGAACAAAACAAAACCTTCGTATAATATGAGGAGGTTCCTGGGGTTGATGATTGCCGTTCAATTCTTGTTTTAAAGTAAATGTCTTCAGTTTTGATTTAATGAGAAATAAATTCATATTGCCTTCGTAGTTTTAAAAACTGACTTAGTCATTGACTAAAAAAATAATATTAGATCATTGGCCTATTAGGTCAATTATTAAATCAAAAAAATAAATTTAAAAAATTATATGTCTAAAAAAAGGGGGAAGGGGAGAATTCTACGGAGAGTTTATTTTTTAAGAAATCAACTTTTTTTAATGTTAGATTGTATTAAGATTAATGCAAAGTATTTTTTATTATCATTACAAATTTCGAAGTGATCCTGAAAATAAGAAAAATCAATCTCTTAATAAATTGAAATCTCTATAAATTTTTTCTTAAAAATTTATGGTTCAACTATAAGTATTTATTTTGACCACAAAAAACTATTTAATATATATTTAGAAGGAATTTTGTAACACTTTTTAAGAAAAGTACTAAACCTTTTTAAATTAATAATGAGTATATTATCATATTGATATTAGAATTTCCCTTCCCAATTTTTGAAGCTGGATAGTACTTCTTTGTTTAATATATATATATATATATATATATATATATATATATATATATATATATATATATATATATATATATATATATATATATATATGTATAATATGGTCAAGTAGAGTAAAGACAAATTCACAAAGAACAAGCACCACAAAATTCTGCTTTTTGAAAAGGGCATGTTATTGGTCCTAAGGAATTCAGGGAATATCATGCGGACGAGAGATTAAGAAATGAAATATAATATATAGAGGTAGGATTGTGGGAAGGTCTCTTTATGCGGTTGGAATAGTCCGACAAAAAGTAATAGAAAATGATGTGGTTTGAAATAGATTGATGCAGGTACATGCAAACTGATTAAAGAAAACGAAGAAGAACCATTTGTATAAATAATTATATAAAAGAGTCATTTTAATTATTTATTTGATTTTTAAAGATGTTTAAATTATACAATTCTTCTCTCTATTTTTTTTTAAATATATACAAATTCTTTTACAATCAAAATATGACTAAATACACTCATCAATAATATTAATTTTTAACAAAATAGGAGAGTGTAGCTTTGAAAAAAAAAAGGTTTTTACATTAAAATATATCTCAAAAATGAAAAATAATTTACTCTCTTTACAAAAATTATTTATAGGCCAATAAAGCCTAATGAACTTTGGTAAGTGGTGTTAAGAGTTGTTTTTCTTTTTCTTTTTTTAATGTATTGTTTAGCACTAAACCTGATCACGGACAAGAAAGTCTACAAACTCAATAGGCTCAACTTGAGAAAGAGTGAAAATGGACTTAAAAAGGTTGAGTTTGAATAAAAAAGCACGTTTTTATATTAAAAAAACTCGAAAAAATATGGGTTAGGCATACGCTTTTTTGAAGTCCAATCCAAGCCTGAGCTGGACCAACTTACTTTTATATATGTTTAAGAGTAAGAAATTACATTTAAATAATAAAATATTATATACATGATATAAATTATATATCATTGTATTTAGAATATTCTATATGCATATGTAATGTTAAAATGTATAATTAATATAATATGTATCATTTACTTTTTATTAATATATAATATATAATTTACATATAATTAGTGATAAAAATATTTTTGACAAATTAAACATTAGAATCATTTTTTTTTGTTTATATTATATTTGTTTTCCATTTTCAGTTTAAACAGAGAACATATTTTTGTTCCGCAATAACACAAGAATCTCTCTTTTTCAAAAAGAACAAAAGAATATGGAGGCAAGGCAAGAATCAGAAATTGCGGTCAAACTAAAATTCTTAGGCGGCGGATAAATAATCATATTCATACGTCGAATCCATCTAAAGAGTTAGAATCTCTTTTTTTTTTTTTTAAAGTTATTATTTTAGAATTCACCTAGACCTTAAAGTTTCTTGTTTAGTCTTTTTCTTTTGTCTTGGGAAATTCTTTATAGCCTCCAAAGCTTCAATTGATTAAACATAATAAAGCATTTTGGACCAATATTAATAATAGGAAGAGGATTCTTTTCTATACCAGGTTTTGTTATCTAAATTAAGGCCGTTGATTAATCAGAATTATTAATTTAAAAAATAAACGGTTTTATTTTTTTGATCTGTTTTTCAAAAAAAAATCTTATTTTATAAAATAATTTGTTTTTAAATTTAAATTTTAATTAATTTTTACAATCAATAACTATGATCAAACAAGATTTTTTTTATTTCTGTACAGAATAGGAGAATATCTAATTAAGTTGATATAGGATAAGAAGATAAAGCACGCAGTGTTTTATGAAAAAAAACACAAATTTTAATATTGTTTTACTAATATCAAATTAGGGCAACTATTTTGTTTACATCCAATTAAAATAGGAAATTTTAATATTGAGAAATTAATATAAGATAATATATCTTTATACGCTTATATTGATAACTTTGAAATAAATTAATTAATTATATTTCTTTCTATAAAATTTTAAAATTACATTTTTTTCTCACATTTATTTTTAAAATATATACTCTCATTTTTTATAACTATGAAATTGCTACATTTTAGTTTAGTTTCATATTATTTTCAAAAAATTCTATTACAATTTATTTTTAATATTCGGTAATCAAATTTTACATATTTTTAGACTAAGATAATATCCATTAACCTAGGATAAAAAATTGATTTTAAAAAAAAATTATTTGTGACATTTTATTTTAGATTAATAGCAAAAAAAATATTACAATATATAAAAATTAATGCTCTTAGATTAATAAAAGATATTTTAATTAAAAAAATAAAGTCATCAAATGTCAAAAAAACATAATCTAACAAATTTTTATGAATAAAAAATATATATAATTAAATTAAAGTGTATTATATTTTTCGAGCTAAAATGAAAGGCAGTATAATACTCAGTGGCGGAGCCACATTGAAGCCAGGGGGTGCAGCTGCACCCCCTGAAATTTAAAAAGTGTGATGTAAAATTTTTTTTTCCTTATTTTTTTTGGAACCTCCTTGATATTTTTCGAACCTCTTCAGTGACTCAATCCTGCTCTACTGCTCACAGTCACAAGACCCCCACTCGCTAGAATCACAAATTTTTTTCTTGATGATGGTTAATTTTTCATTTCATTGTTAGGGACCTCTTTGTAAAAGTTTGAAATTTAGAGTTTTTGTACATAAGTCTAGTTCTATTAAATTGGTTAATTGATTATGTAATTAGAATCATGAGTAACATATTTGTGAAGTCAATTTCTTGAAATTTTTTCTTGATGATGGTTAATTTCTCATTTCTATGTAGGGACCTCTTTGTAAAAACTTGAAATTTAGGGGTTTTGTATGTAAGTCTAATTCTATCACATTGGTTGATTGATTATACAATTAGTATCATGAGTAACATGTTTGTGAAGTCAATTTCATGAAATTTTTTCTTGATAATGATTAATTTATCATTCCATTATTAAGAACCTCTTTATAAAAACTTGAAATTTAAAGTTTTTGTACATAAGTATAATTCTATCAAATTGGTTGATTGATTATACAATTATGATCATGAGTAACATATTTGTGAAATCAATTTTATGAAATTTTTTTGATAATGATTAATTTATCATTCCATTATTAAGGATCTCTTTATAAAAGTTTGAAATTTGTGTTTTTTGTACATAAATCTAATTATATCAAATTAGTTGATTGATTATACAATTAAGATTCAGAAGAAGAACGATTTTTTGTAATGAAAATATTTTTTAAGATAAAATTACTATCAAATGAGCAATAAATTAAAATTAATTTAAAAAAATTGTCATCAGATCCAAAAAATAACGAATGAAAATTTTGCCCATCTGACCGAGGGGTCTTGGATACGCCATTGATAATACTCAAGACAATGGGCACGTTTGGCTTAAAGAATTGCAATAATGTAATAGATACAGTAATAAGAGACACAGTAAAAATCTATATCATAGACTAAAACAATTTCACTCTAAAACATTAATTACATGGATGTTATTTAATAATATATAATAAAATTAATAAATAAAAATAAAAATTAAATGAATATATTATGTAAATGAATAAATTCATCCATATTAATGACACCACATTAAATTCATTCTAAGCAATCTTTTTGAGATGTATTGTAGTGCGCTCCTTTAACTTCTATGAAAATTACAATATATTAAATGCAAATTGGTGTGATTGAATATATAATACATTCAAATGAATTTAAAAAATTTGCATTAAAATGAATTCAAATCATTCATTTTTAAAACTGTGAATTGTTGTAAATTTAATTAATAATTAAATAATTAAATAATTGTAAAATATTAAATACAGATTGGTGTGATTGATTCTATAATTGCATTCAAATAAATTTAAAAAATTTGTATTCAAATGAATTTCAAATAATCTCTTTTAAAAGTGTGAATCATCATAAATTTTATTAATAATTTAATAATTTCAAAATATTAAATGTAAATTTGTGTGATTGATTTTATAATTGCATTCAAATAAATTTGAAAAATTTGCATTCAAATGAATTCAAACCATGACTTTTAAAATTGTGAATCATCGTAAATTTTATTAATAATTTAATATAATTTAATAATTACAAAATGTTAAATGTAAATTGGTGTGATTGATTATATAGATTGCATTCAAATGAATTTGAAAAATTTGAATGAAAATTAATTCAAAACATCCCTTTTAAAATTGTGAATTGTTATAAATTTTATCGTAAATTTTATTAATAATTTAATAATTAATAATTATATCATTAGCATTGAATATATTCAATTTACTATTTCAAAATTCACGTTATATAAATAAAGGGTCATTCTAACTGTCTTGTATTCCTCTCATGTTTGTATTGAATATTTTTCTTACAGAATTAGTTTTCATTCCGTTAGTGCTTTGCATATGGCTAAATTTAGCGACATTGATGTTAATGCATCAATGAATGATTTGAGGATTAAAATTTGGGTAGTGAGGTTGTAGTCAGTTCCATAGTTCAATATGCCTGAGAAGATTTTTAATCTGGTTCTTAGGTAAATTTTATTTTATTTTTTAGTCTTGTGTTTATTTTTTGGCTTCAAAGGGTGATCGCATATATAGTCGTGTAAAGAGATCATATGTGAATAAGTTCAAAGGTCAAATAATCAAGGGAAATATTTATGTGATTTTCATGTTTAGTGTAGTTAAGTCTAACAGTGATTATCAAACAAACAAAAGCATTCATTCATGCTTGAGTTTTGATTTTTCATTGATGTCTGACTAGGTGAAGATGATTTGAGTATTCCAAAATCTATTTTCATGTTTTGTTCATTCAGTGATATTTTGATTCATGTTGCAGACGATAAACTATTTAGTAGGTTAGTCTTTATCTTATATTTTGTATATTATGTTTTATTTGTTATTAATTTCAACTTTATACGAATAATATTATTTCGTTTCAGGTGTTATTAGGATTAGGGGTGAGCGCAGGTTGGGTTGGTTCGAGTTGAGGGTAAATCTCAACCCGAACCAATCAAAGATGTGCGAGTTGGGTTGGGTCGAGTTCAGCATTTTTTATTGCTGAACCCGAACCAACCCAACCCGCACTCTTGCGAGTTAGGTTGGGCGGGTTGGACAGGTTGATTTTTTTTTTTTTACAGTAGCAGCTAACAAATTGATTTATTTTCTTTAACTCTAAATAATGTAAAACACTGAAACCATAAACAATGTCAAATAAAGTGAATAACTAAGATAAATACAACATCTATTTTTCAAGACTTATAATCTTAAATCACAAATAAATCAAAGACACAACACAAAAATAAAATAAGAAAGAACTTTAAGTCTTTCACAATTCACACAACATCATAATTATATTCAAACATTCTTCATTATAGCAATCTTCATTCTTCAATCTTCAATCCCAAAAGCCAAGAGCTTAGAGTTTTTTAGTCATAAGATAATAATTGAAAAAACAATTAGTGTTATAGAAACAATGTCAAAGTAGGAAAATATTAATTTATAAATGTTAGAAAATTTACCTATTTCAAACATTTTATTTTTCCAAATCCTCTAGTCGCTTACCATCATTATTCATCAATTCCCAGTATCTATAAAATAATTAAACAAAAATGTAAGTATAAATATAAAATTATCAACATTAAACATAAAATTATTAACATAAAATATTTTCTTGCTTCAACTCTTTCGACTTCATCCATGCTACTCCTCAAATCAATTTGTTTTTAGCAACCCTTAGCCAATTTTGTAAAAAAATATATATATATATTTTAAAAATATAAAAAAAAATATATTTAAATTTGATCGGGTTTGCGGGTTGAGTTGGGTTCAAAACTTTGAACCCGCAACCCGACCAACACATGTAAGGCTAGAGTTTTTTCAATCCAACCCAACTCGTGAAACCAACCCAATCCAACCCAACTGCTAGGGTTGGGTCGGATTGTGCAAGTTGAGCGGGTCCGCGGATCATTTGCTCACCCCTAATTAGGATGGTCAATAAATTTGGTCATATCATAAAGAGTTCAAAGAACGATATCAAGAGCAGACGTATAGAAATTAAGATTGAAGATACAGAGTATTGTCCTTGTCATTTTTTTCTTTTATTTTTGTATTTTGATTATTCTATTTTTTGTATTTATTACTTTATTCTTATGTGTGTATGTGTGGTTTTTTTTTAAGTATAACAGAATTATGTGTATATTGTGAGGACAATTCATATACGAACTGAATCAATATTTGTCAATAATCTAGGTCATTTAATTATTATTATTTTATAAGTTACGAAAGTTTTTAAATTTATAATTTATCCGTGTATGACACGGATCATAATACTAGTTTATCTAAATTATCCTTTTCAAAAATATTAAATTCTTTTTTGGTCAACCAGATTGGGTCAAGGTTCACTGGGCCTACGTAACTCAAGCCCCCAATATGAACAGGCCCATTGGGCCCTCCGTCCCCTGTAGTGGCAAGCCATATATTTTGGATCGGCTCGTTTAAAGTCTCCAACAATCACTCACTTATAATTGGTTTCTTTTTTTTTTTTGAAGTGAAATTAATTTTTAAATAAAGTCAAAATATTTTGAGAGAGGTTTGGTATACAATGGCATCTTACATTACATGTCACGGTATGAAATATTACCATATTTATACTACTTGTATTTGATATAACAATTGGTGCTATTTTACATTTACGAACGGTTAATTGATTACATTGTTGCATAGATCAATCAAAATATATTTTTTGCTTCTTGAATTTCAAAATAGATCCTCTTAAATTTAAATAACATATATCTTGTAAATGCATATTTTTAATAGATTACCTAAAAATAAAAATTGAAAAGTTGATATGTAATTCTTAGATTTAAAAAAGAAAAGGAGAAAATATACATAGCCTGTGGTTTAATTATAATTTTTTATTATGTAAGTTTGAGTCTAGTAGAAGGAATTAGTTTTTCACAATGTACTAAATTTAGTCTCGAGTCTCTATTAGGAGAAGTACCTACATTTTAGTATCTAATATTGTTTCGAGTATGATTGTTAGAATAAATGATACTTGTAAGAAACTAAAAAGATTACATTTTTTGTTTAAAAACTTTAAAACGTAAAACTTTACTCTTGAATTATTACAAACAAATGAAAATGTTACATATCAGTTAAAATTAACATATAAAAACTACATATATTAATTGTCACTTATGCGTTATATCTTTATTAACTTTTCCAATTTTCTTCCCTCACGAACTTTGACTTGCAATTTAAATATTAATTTTAAATTATATGTTATATCTTTATTATAATTTAAAGGAATAAACTGTCACATTTTAAAATCGAACCACTAAAATTGAATCCGTATTAAGTGATTTAGTCATTTTTTAAGTCACATAATTTATTGAAATAATAGGTTATTTATTTTTTTAATTAACATATTTTAAATGCAACAAGGTTATAAAAAAATAATAAAATTAAAAATTATTTTTAAATTTCTTTTTAATTATTTTGTTTATTCTTTTTATTATGTTATTATATATAATGCTTATTTAATTTATTTTCATCAATGCTTATTATAATCATATTCTCATAATTATTTTTATATTTATGTTGACATTGCAACTAAACAATAGAATGGTCATGCGACTGAATAAAATTTTATATTTTTTTTATAACTATGTTGCACTCAAAACAAATTCTGATGAAAAAGTTTTGGAAGTATTGGGAAATGAAAATAATTTTTGATGGAATAAAATAATGATGTCTAAAATTTTATTCAGTCAACATGATTATAATAAGCATTGATGAAAATAAATTAAATAAGCATCTATATATAATAACATAACAAAAAAAAATAAAATAATTAAAAAAAAAGTTTAAAAATAATTTTTAATTTTATTTCTTTTTAACCGCATTTAAAACATATTAATTAAGAGAATAAACAACTTATTATTTCAATAAGTTATGTGTCTTAGAAAATGATTAAGTTATTGAATCCAGGTCCACTAAAATTGTAATTAGATTATAATCTAGAAGAATTATATATGTAGTTTCATGATAAAAATTTATCCACATATAATTTTATCTTCATTAATATAGCAAATTAGTGGCTTAACAAGTACTTTAACGTACGCCAATATTCTCTTCAGTGCGATATATTCTTTTTATGTATAACTATATTGTAGTTATATTTATATTCTAAAATAATAAAATAAGTAATAAGAAGTTAAAAATAACGTCTCATTCTCTTATTTACATTTTAACTTTATTTATAATTCATATATATATATATTTATAAGCACCACCAGTTATATGTAGTTCTTTATTGGGAAGTGACATCTTATCTCAAAGTCGACCTAATTAATTAACATAACAACGTATGATGATTGGGTCAAATTATGGAATATATCAAATTTATCAAATTCTTCTTTAATCTCAACTTTTGGGTCCCAATCTCCCAAGGTGGAAGATATGATTAATTTAATCGTAAACTATCATTTATAGTGCTTTATTACTTTACTATTGCAGTTTTTAAAAATAATTATTATTCAGTCGGTCTTAATTTTTCTAAATAATCTAATATAATTAATTTAATCCTATTGTTATTTCTGTTAGAAAATATTTAGTTTTATTACAAATAAAGCATTTATAACTGACACTATAATTTTTTTTATTCTTTCTTATTCTTCTTCTTTTTTATTTATTTATTACATTCTATTTTTCAAAAGAGCTTGCATCAAACGAGTTAAAAAATGATTGTATTTTCATCTCAGAATTAAAAATTTGATTTGGATGAAATTTGATTTTGATTAAAAATAAATTTGTATGATCGTAATTTACATTTAAAAATTGATATTAAAAAATGTTAGCTTAAAAATCATTTTGACCTAGACGAAAGTTTAATAATACAAACTGTTTGAGATTTAGATGTAAATGTAAAAATAAACAAGTTAAAAATATTACAAACTTAGTTCACTTTTGTACAACTCAACATATTTTTTAGATACTTAAAAGGTGATTTCATATTTTTTTGTTTGGTCAAAGACCGTCAAACAGAACTATTTAATCAGATGAGATTCACCTGTCAATGTTAATCAGACAATTTTACTTAGCCAGATATAATACTTGAAAAAGGTAATCAATATGGTGGTTGCATCATTGATAGATTTGCACATCACAAGAATGGACATCAGCATTTGTGTGTGTAATATCCCAAGAATTTATATGAATATTTAAAATCTATTTTGAAGTTTATTAGAAAATTTAATTACGTAGAAAATGTTATTTTTGAATTAGTGAGGGAAATTTGGGAATAGAAATTTCAAAATTTTAATTTGGAAAATTTTTATAAATTCTCAAGGACTAAAGTGAAAAGAAAAGAAAATATGGAGTACTTTTTAGAAATGACCAAATAGGAACCTGAGAGGAAGAATAAAGTTTATGAGAATGAATTATGAGTCCGGTACCGAAAAGATGATGGATTCGAGGTTAAAGTGGTATTTGAGACATCGAGAGGGATTGAAGTGAATAAATACGGGATTTTGGAATTTTAATAAATATGGGATGTGATGAGGTGTATTTTGTGGGAGTCTATTGGGTGCCCTAAGTATAATCAAGCTTTTTCAATTCCCTTGCAAGTTCTAGGTAAGATGGTTGCCAAAGGGACTAAGTTGAAAAGAAAATGAGTGGGGCCCACACATACACACTTAAACATTCATCATTCTCTCTTATTCATTTTTCTATCTTCCTCCCGTAGCTCTCTCACTCTCTATAGGCCAAGTACTCCCAAGTTCTCTTCTTCAACTCCATCCATGCCAAATGCTCAAGGAAGGAAGCCTTGGAAGCTAGGAAGATTGGTAAGTAGATGTTCTTCTTTTTTTTTTCTTCCTCCTCTTACAAGAATAAATCCTAGGTTATCATTTTGGGAAATCTTTGTATATTGTTTTTATGGATGAATTTAAGTAAAGATATTAGTTTAAAATATTTCTACATGTTGGATAATAATTGTGGAACAAGAAATTCGAAGAAAATTAGGAGAAATTCAAGAATTAGGAAATTTGAAGAAAGTTATGGTTCTTAATCAAAATTTGAGATTAGAGCTTGGATTGTTGCTAAAAATTGGAGATTTTGGTGTTAAAACACTCTTTACACATTAAGGATGAAAACCCATAGAAAAAATCAAAAGAAATGTTGTTTTAGATGTGATTTAGGATTTTTGGATGAAGAACACGAAGAACGTCACTGTTCATTCTGGAAATTTTCCAGAAAATTTCTAGAAAATACTGTTCACCGAGAAAATTTTTTCAACGACACTGTAGCTTCGTTGACCGTTACTGTAGCATGTTCATAACTCTTTTATCCGGATTCCGTTTTGAGTGAAATTTATATCTTTGAAAAGCTCTTTGAGTCTAGTTTCCAATGGTATAAGTTTCATCTGGATATTCATTACCAGTTAAGAGTTATGATTTGAGAAGGGAGTGAAGGTCAGGAATAGTGGTAGGAAATTCCTCTATTTCGTAGCCCTGATGGTTTTTATCTGGTTACAATAGGAATGGTCAAGGCACAAGGTGGGAGTGCCGAGAGCATGAAATCCAGGTGAGTGGGTTAATACTTGCTATGATTAAATATCTTTGTTATTGACTTTTTGCATCATAGTGAAAATATGTTGTATATCCAAGTTTGAAGAGGATGATGTGGGACGATGAGGCATAAACAATTGTAGAACTTGCTTGGTGATGTATATAATTATATTTTCTTATTTTGTCATGAATGGAGGTTATATGATGGATTGTGAATGGCATGTGAACTGAGTTGAAATGTGTCATACTCTGATTGTTGAGTTCATTCATATACGGATAGTTGAAGTATGTTATTGTTGAATAATTGTTCTATATTATGGGTTATTATGTTGTATACATGCTATGTTGCTGGAACCATATTGATTATGTTGTGACTTGAATTGTAAATGACTGAGTTGTGTATGTGGCTCATGATTATGATTGAGAATGCTGTTAGATGTGATTGTGATTGTGTTTGACTAGAAAGGAAAGATATGGCGATGCACCCCATGGAGAAATCTATGTGAAGCTATAAGGGTGGAGAATATAAATGGAGCGATAAGGGTGGATGTGGCGAGGGCCGCGGGCAATGATCTAGAGGTATCCTGGACGACCCGGTTGGTATGGAAAATGTGTGAAATTAATTTCACTGTTTGCTGTTGTGAATTATTTGAATTATGTTGAAATGTATTTGATTTACTTGGATATTGTTGTGAAGTATTATGAATTATGTTATATTATATTATGATCGATTACGTATGATTGCTGCATGTTATCATTATGATGCATGATATTTTTTTTGTCATAGTGTTGTGTTGTCTGCTCACTGGGCACGTGGTTTGCTCATACCCCTCTTATTAATATTTTTTTCAGAGTTGACAGTTGAAGGTAAATATCTATACAAAGAGTTATGGATCCTTAGCCCATGATTACCTTTTCATTTGTTCAGGGTAAAGGTATAATGTTTAGGTCTTATTCTAAGTTGTATAAATCTAAAAAATCTCTGTAATCGGGTAGGTTCATTCAGTGATGTAATGTGAATAACTGTAGTGTGTATAGAGAACTCGGTTTAGCCGTATTTTCTTATCTTTTGTGAAAAGATGAATAATTCTCTTATTTTAATTCTTAAATTATGTAATTTAGATTAATTGTATTTAAAAGAGTGGTATGATACTTAAGAGAATGATAGGCTTACGGAGGTAAAATGAAATTCACTTTCCGTGCCGGTCACGTGCTCAGATTTTGGGACGTGACAGTGTGTTTCTTCTCATTGCTAAATCTAATGTATATATAGCCATACACTTTCCCTTTCTACGTTGAATAGATTCAAAAATGTGTTTAATAACACTAAAATAAATATAAAAAAAATATCATAGAGAGAACGGAAGAAGAATCCCATAGTTAATTTCGATGCAATATTTTAACATTTAAATGTATCAACGTTCTGTCTAATTGGTAATCTTATAAATTTTTAGATGAATTTAAATATTTTCATGTAATGACCAATGTTAATATTGCCTTGAAACAGGTTGGTTATTGATGTCATTTGGACTAACGCCTTACTTTGGTCATAGATGTTTTTTTTTCTCAATTTGATACCTCACTAATTTTTATTTTTAATTTATTCTCTCACGAAACTAAGTTTTTTCAATTGGATTCTTCATAAGTCCAAATGCTCTCAATTTAGTCATTTACATATTTTTATTCTTAATTTCCTCCCTCATTGATCTAAACATTTTCAATTTGGTCCCTAATGTAACAAAGCTATCAATGATGCCTTCACACTATAAAAATGTGTGAGGGACCAAATTAAAAATACTTGGATATGTGAAGACCAAATTAAAAAAGAGATATATATGAGGGATGAAAATAGAGTTTTAGTCATATCAATTGTACTAATTTGATTGTCAAATTTCAATTATTTTCTTTTAGTAATTCCATCGGTCATCGCTAGCTACTAATACACACACTACAATTTTCATATACATACATGCAATTTGAGGTTAGAATAAAGTAACTTGAGTTTATTAAAATTAGCATAAACACAAACTTGAGTTTAATTAGCATTAATGGGAGGAAGTGTTTAAATATAAAAAAAATATATCAGTGTAGTCTAGTAAATAACAATGGATAGCATATAAAATTTTGTTATGAGAAGCTCGACTTTAGTAGAAGTCGAGCTTTTCAACCGTTGATTTTGTTATGAGATTCGTGTTCTTATAAAAAAAATCATACAAATTTTGAGACAAATTGAAAGATTTACATCAAATTATGGCAAATTAATCATGAAAATGCTAAAAAATTCAGCTCATATAATTAAAAACCTAACCTTAATACAAGAAAAGTGGATTCCTGTAGCAAAACACTTTCATCTTATATTTTCCCAAAAAACTACCTTGTACCTAAAGAAAAGGCCAAACTTTCCCTTTTTCCCTCTATTTTATTTTTTCCTTTTCTCTTTTCTAAATGCACATGCTAATTATTAATGCTAAGTTGATTCAAGTAATTTAATATTTAATTTTTTATTTCAAATTAGATTTTATATTCAAATATTATAAATAGAGGAAATTAATATTGCAAAAAATTTATACTTTTGTGATTCGACTTAACTAGAATCAAATTAATGAGATGAAAGTTCAAATACTAATGATTGTAACTAAAGATAGACATATGCTATTTTATTTATAATTAACTTATCGTTCAAATTTACTGTTAAAACAAAATCTTGTTTTGATCCCTCATAGATATCCCTTTTCTCAATTTAGTCCCTTGCAAATTTTTATTTTTAATTTGGTGCCTCACACAATTTTATTCTCCATTTGGTCTCTCACATATCCAAACATTTTCAATTTGATTCTTTCATGCAACTATCGTTAAATAATTTAATAGAGGTATTGATGCGGATGCCATGTATTTTTTTTTTCTTTGTACTAATATGATGTGCAATGTCAAGGGATTTAACAAAATTGAAAATGAAATTGAGAGCTAAATGGAGATACCAAATTAAGAATGTTTGGATTTATAAGGGAACAAATTGAGTATACAAATTTGTGAAGAACCAAAATGAAAATATTTTTATCTGTGAGGGACTAAATTAAAATAAAAATATAAGGGACCAAATTGAAAATATTTGAAACTATGAGAGACCAAATTAAAAAAAATTGTCATGAACCAAATTTAAAAAAAAACAGTGAGAGACTAAAAAGGAGTTTGAGTCTCCACTGATAATAATTAATGCTATCTAATAGTTTATCATTTTAAATTATCCAGGGAATGCATCGAGCAAATTAAATACATTGACTTTGTGGTGAGAGATGAAGAAGAATCAAGAATTCCTTGGGTATCATGAAGACAAAACATATATATATATATATATATATATATATATATATTACAAAATATATATGTGAGCAAATGACAAACAGACTTGATATTCTAAATATGCACCAATTCCGCTAATTTTGTGCACAGAATTTTGAATTCCAGCAGTTTCTATTGACCTTTGCATTGGGCTATGAGATTTGTGAAGCCTCTATTATTAAATTTGAATTTCCCAATGCAAAACAACACCTATTTTCTATGAAATTGCTGCTAAATTCTAATAAAATTTCACTTACCAATGCATTTAAAAGCACTCTATAATCTTTAAGACTTGGACTGCTAACGAACACAAGCATAGATTGTGCAATTAAGTGTACTGTTACAGATTCTAATTTATCATATCCATAATAATCACTAACTAAGATTGAAATATAAAATGGGATCGTCTGGACAGTTGAATTGGTAAAAAAATGTAAAGCATTATTATTTAGATTGAGGGAGGCCATCCAAGTTAGTGATTAATTCCATTGAGGGAAGCTAACGAGAATAGTGTCTAACGAAATGGCTAGTCTTCAATGTGTAGCAAATTACGATTCAAATTTTTGTTAAGAGTTCGTATTTAGTGTCGACAGTGTCTCGAGCAGAATTGACTCCAATAGAAGATATTTGTGAAAAACTAAAAGAAAAAAATTATGTAAAATCTTTATATCTTTACTATTAAGTTCTCTAATAAAAATATAGCATATGTAAAAAGATTTTTCAAATATTAATAAGGTAATAATGAGTTGTAAAAAATATGAAGTCATTTTTTTAAAGATTATACACTTTGGCGTGTCCTAATTGAAGAACTATACATTTGTTATATTATGATTAAAGAATCTGATAACAAATGTAGCACCTAAGTATTTTTTTTGAAACAAATTCCTTAATAAAAGATGGTTTCAAGAATGTTGAGACAATTAACAAATTAGCTTTATGATCTATTTGTTATAAATATTTGGTAACCAATGCAACCTGAGTCGTGTTATAGAGGACACTATCCTTAAAGAATTATTTTACGATTGCGTAAACTTTTCTCATGATTAAATAAGTCATTCTGAGTTTCATTCAGGTACCAGAACAACAGAAAAATAACATAGTAACCCAATATATGAAAACCCAAAAAAAAATGGAGGAGAGAAGTTTGAAACTGTGTGTTTGAGAAAAAACAGAGGACTCAAAACAACAGGAGAGACCACAGAAAAAGGCGTCCCCTTGTCATGAAAGAAAACAATATTTTTGTAGACTAAATTATATAACTGATCATTGAATAGGTTGTTACAGATATTTAATGGTTTTAAAAGCAAATTAAGCTAGAATTAATTACGTGTAAAACTATCCCTTAAATATTGAAGCTGATCCAAATTAATTTGTAGCTATCAAAATCCTTATCTAGTCAGGTAGGCATAATAATTTAATTAAAATCATTTTTATTTCCAAAAAAAGTAAAACTAGGCCCGGTTAACATATTTCGCGCAAAAGGAGGGCAAATTGCTAATTTGCAGTACACTAGCCTGAAATTGTAAGCACGTGAGCCCACATCTTCTCTTAACTCTTTATGAGCGCACTATAACATGTTAATATATAAGGTCTCATCCCCTCCTTGTTTTAATAAATGTGAGATTAATTCTACTTTTTTGAAATACAAAAACTTCAGGTCTTTCAACACTATTTGTGTTTGGATTAAAGTTACGCAAATTAAATTTTAAAATAATTTGATTTTCATTAAAAAGCAACTTAAAGTTTTCTAAGGCAACTGAGGAGTTGAGAAAAAAAAAAGTATTTGAGAAGTGAGGTAAGTATTAAACCAAACAGATATTTTTGTGTCCAAAATTACATTTAGGAATCTAAACTGGCTTTTAAGTTTAAGAATTTCAAATATCATCCTACTGTAACAAGATTTACAATAAAAATAAATAGTAGCGTGTAGGTGGCCATCTTATGGACTCAATTGGCTAAGAATACATATCAATAAATTATCAATTTTTAAGGTTAGGTTACAAATATAATTCTTATAAAATATTTTAATTTTAGTGTGAATGATTTGTCTTTAATTGAATTACAAAAAGTAAATACAACAAATCACGCATTAACTAACAACAGTAATAAAACAAAAACTAAGTAGATATTATACAAAATTCTAAAACGGTAAAAATGTATGGTCATGAATCAATTTGCTCTAACAAAAAAGGGGTAATTATGAGAGACACATTACCCAAAATGGCGAAATTGAAAAGGGCCAAAAATCAAATCAACCCAAACTACAAACTAACTTCCCCACTAATACTATAACCTGAATTTCACTGCAAGTTGTTACATTTCAACAAAAACCCAACTAACACATGATAATGAATTCCAAGAAGAAGAGGGAAAAATGATACAAACTTTTGAACAAAAGATGGATGGTACCCACTAGTAGGGACCATCCCAATATAACTTCATTTTTTGAGTAAATTATTGATTTAGTCATTAAAATATTATAGTTTTCTCATTTCGGTATTTGAAAATTAAGTGTCTCAATTTAACCTTTTGAAAAATTATACTTATTTCAATTTGGTCATTTTTGTTATCAAAGTACAAAATTTATCATTTCAAATCTTAAATTTTTTTCGTTACTAAAAGTCACTTTGACAAAAAAGAAGGATCAAATAAAACAAATACAATATTTTAGAGATTATATTAAGACATTTGATCTTTTAAGATTTAAATTGAGATAATTGTAATCTTTTAAGGACCAATTTAATAATTTACTCTTCATCTTTTTTCCAACCTACCATATGGTACCTTTTTATGTCTTAGATTCAAGGAGGCAATATATGGGTGGGTCATACTACTGAAGGCTCCCCATCTGCACATGTAATTTGTCATTGAAATTAAAGATATGGTACCAAATATTTATATTGGCATCTACCCACCACAATATGTAAGAAACCTCCCTTTATAAGGGTTTCCTTTTCTAAATGCTATGTAGGTTTGTTTGCTATAATTCCTTCCCCCGTTGAAATAATGCCTGCATATAGCAATACACCCTATAACTAATTTCCCTTGAAAACTACTTGTGAACTTTATCATTGTTGCACTTCATTCCCTGGGTTCTATTTTCAGCTTCTTGTTGCTAAAGTCACTCTCTTCATTCTCATAATCTTTATTATTATTTTATATATTACCATCAAATTTCAAGAGTGAAGATGTATTTCTTAATATTAACTTCAATTTAACTCAAATTGAAGAGATAAAGACATGCAAAAGTGCGACTCAAAAAAATCCAAACTCAAAAAATTGAGAAGAGTTATACTTTTTATCTCTTAGTACGATTGAAAAGGATTAATCTTCTATCTACCAAGTCTTTATCTTTCTTTCTCTCTTTAGCTTTACCTAGCAAAATACATGAGAATATTTGATTCCAAAGATAGTTACTTCAACTTTTCTTTGTAAAATCCAAATTGATAATTTCATTTAAATTTAAAGTGAGATATTGAGGAAGGAAAAAGATCAGGGCTAAGATGGGCCTAGTTCTTCTAAAGTGATGCCATGTGGAGAAGGTAACGTTAAGCTCTCTGACTCTCTCTCTCTCTCTCCTCTTTGTTTGCTCCTAGTCCCACCAACTGACCCACTTTCAAAAAATCTCTTCTTCCGCAATGCTTGTTCTCTTTTCTTAACCGCTCCACCTCTGCTATTACTGCTTCTCTCTCTTTCTCAAAATCCTATAACAAACAAAACAAAACCATTTTCACTCCCTAATCCTGATTGGTAACCCCTTTGCACGTTTTCCTCTATTTCGTTTTCCAAATTCCCAAAAACCTCTCCTTCTCAATCTCATCAATGGGGAGAATGGGACAGGAATCATCAGATTTCAAAACCCAGTTGGTGTTAGACATTTGCTCCATTTCCACTCGCTCTGTGGCATGCATTCATAAGCTTCTCTCCTACCCAGCTAACCCTCATTCTTTCATTGATTGGTATCATGTTCTTGGAGTAAGTTCTCAATTCTTCCTTCTTGGTTTTGGCAAAATTATTTTGATTTCGTGGTTTCTTTTTGTATGATGTACATTTATGTATCATGGGTTCTCGTTTCTCATAGGTCGAAGAAAATGCAGGGGTAAATACCATTCGCAAGCGATACCATAAGCTGGGTAGGTTGAGTTGTTTTTTGTTTTCTGGAAAATAATATCTCGAATCTGCATTCTTCTTTATCTCAACAATTATGTTCACTGTTCTTGCTGCAGCATTGCAACTTCACCCAGATAAAAATAAACACCCCAAGGCTGAAATTGCCTTCAAGCTTGTCTCTGAGGTTCGTCTTTGATTTTCTTTCATGCTTTCACACTTAGGGCTCTATAAAGTATGAGTATATGTTTGTATTTGAGTTGGGCAAATTTGATTTTAGATTAACTTGATTTTAATTAAAAGTAAGTCAAAGTTGCTTTTGCCAAAATGTGATTTGAGAAGTGAAAGAAATAATTGTTTTTGTGCCTAAAATTATGTTTGAGAGTCTAAGTTAACTTTAAGAAGTTCAAACGCCAAAACAATCTTCGTATTTCTTGGGTGTAATCGTGGGCTTTTATTGGTGAGTGAATAAAATATCAACTCCATCATCTTCCCTCTTCCTTTTCTGTAGGCATATACATGTCTGTCTGATGCTGTAAAGAGAAAAGACTTTGAGTTACAGAGATTGAAGAACTTCTGCTTTGAGTGCAAAGGGATCCCATATTCATCGTCTAGCAATGCCCCTCGCAATTCCAATGGTAGTTCAAGTTTCAAGGTGTGGAATATTATCTGTAGGTCAAGATCCCATAAGCTTTGGAGAAATATAAAGGACATTAGAGATAGATTCAAGGAGGAGGCTAAGGTGATAGAGAACTGTTTGAGGGCAAATTCAATGTCAAGGAAAGAATCTCCACCCTACATTCCAGTTGATCGTCTGGAAAGAAGCAAGTCTCAACACAGAGTTGAGAGAGAAAGCCCTGTCTTCAATCCATCAGACTATTTGTATCAAGGCTACCCTCATCTGAGAAGCCAAGTTTATAAGAATTCTGAGACATTTTGGTACTTGCAGTCAGAAAATAATATACTGCATAATGACAGGGGAGGAGCTAAGTATGACTCCCCAGTTTTTGAAGTCAGACCAGAAAGGAGAATGTTTACTAGCAAATTTGCTTATGTCCCATCATGATGCTAGGGCAAAAGCACTTTTACATTTGTGATGTATTTTTTTACATTTCATTAATGCAATGTGATTGCGATTACAATATTATTCTCACTTCTTATAGCATAGATTGTAGTAACTAGTAAGGACTAAACTTATATGCAATTATTTGTATCTTTGCAATAAGATTCTCTACTAAAAATAAAACTTGTGTAAAAGTTTTTTTTTTTAAAGGAATCAATTATGCAATGTTTCGTTATAAAAAATAAACAATTATTTTTTAAGTTTATACACTTATTATGTTTGGATTGAAGTATTTGATAGTAAAGATATAAGAATTAAATCCAAGTTTTTTCTTTGGAGAAAATTTCTACCTTCCAAGTTATGAAGTACATTGCTTATGTTAAACTATTGTACAATCAGGCACCAAAAAACAGATGAATCCAAGACATTGTATTTACTGGGTTGGGTTAGGTTATGTTGGTCGTACAATCATAGCCCATTTTGACACATCTAAACTCACATGCATTGAACAAGTCTGAATGGTAATTAAAAGAAAACTGCATTTTACAATATTCACACAAGTATTTCTGACATTAGGTGTTGCCAATATTATGACAGCAGCTATATGAACACAGTAAAAGTTTTTTTTTAAAGGAATCAATTATGCAATGTTGCGTTATAAAAAATAAACAATTATTTTTTAAGTTTATACACTTATTATGTTTGGATTGAAGTATTTGATAGTAAAGATATAAGAATTACATCCAAGTTTTTTCTTTGGAGAAATTTTCTACCTTCCAAGTTATGAAGTACATTGCTTATGTTAAACTATTGTACAATCAGGCACCAAAAAACAGATGAATCCAAGACATTGTATTTACTGGGTTGGGTTAGGTTATGTTGGTCGTACAATCATAGCCCATTTTGACACATCTAAACTCACATGCATTGAACAAGTCTGAATGGTAATTAAAAGAAAACTGCATTTTACAATATTCACACAAGTATTTCTGACATTAGGTGTTGCCAATATTATGACAGCAGCTATATGAACACAGTAAAAGTTTTTTTTTTTAAAGGAATCAATTATGCAATGTTGCGTTATAAAAAATAAACAATTATTTTTTAAGTTTATACACTTATTATGTTTGGATTGAAGTATTTGATAGTAAAGATATAAGAATTAAATCCAAGTTTTTTCTTTGGAGAAATTTTCTACCTTCCAAGTTATGAAGTACATTGCTTATGTTAAACTATTGTACAATCAGGCACCAAAAAACATATGAATCCAAGACATTGTATTTACTGGGTTGGGTTAGGTTATGTTGGTCGTACAATCATAGCCCATTTTGACACATCTAAACTCACATGCATTGAACAAGTCTGAATGGTAATTAAAAGAAAACTGCATTTTACAATATTCACACAAGTATTTCTGACATTAGGTGTTGCCAATATTATGACAACAGCTATATGAACACAACATTTAGCTTATGCCTCTAAATCTACAAAAGAAACTGACAAAGATCTTCCCAGTATAATTGGGTTTAAATGTGATTTACAGATTCAGTCACAGACCAGTTCATGCGGACCTTCTCCCATTAGAAAATGTCGTCTTTATCCATTGTATGTGACCTTTCCATTCAATTGCTAGGTCTCTGTGGTTTTGATTCTTGAGAATTTTACTGTGATTCCAAAATTTTAGAACCTTACAGCTGCAATTACAATAACAAGACCATAAGAAAACATAAGAAATCATAGTGCTCTCAACCTGATATTGGAACAAGTATAAATTAAGATCAAATAAAGACTACCCCTACCTATGTGTCTATAAATGGTTCTGCCCATTTTAAAGCTTTCTCCTTCAACACAAGGTGGAAGCAAAGTTGGGGGCAATCCAAAGCCATTTTTCTGATGGTCCAACTGGAATGGAAAATTTCAAGGATATGCTCCTCTTTGTGAATCTTATGATTTAAATATTACGACTAGATCTGGATATTGCTTCATGAAGATTATTAATCTCACTTTCCAAATCCAAACTGCAAAAATGCCTCCAGGACCCCATGTTTTAACTTGCATGCAGAGTCAAAATCATAGACACGACAACTTTTAAAGGTAACAAATTTGTAGAATTTATGAAATTGTAATATCACCAACAACATATTTACTACCTCATAAATGAACTCTTTGCCAAATTCAGATCCTGTTAGTTCTCCCACACTTCCAATTCATGTACAAATGAGAGTCTGCATGGTAAGAAATGAAAGTAACTTGATTAAGTCATGAAAAAATTTTCATCGAGGATAAAAGATTTGAGAAAAGGAAAGAGATAACCAATGATATAAAACATAGACGAAAAATGAAAGGATAACTCAATTAGTTGAACCCAAGCTAAAGCAACCAACCTCTGCGAGGTCACTATTGATCTATCTCATCCTATCTAACTAAAGGTTCTTTTGCACCACCCTCGACTAACTAAGAATCATCCAAGGAATGATGTTGAACCAATAGAAGAAAAAGTAAGAGGAAGGGAAAATAGGAAGATATAGAGGCAAGAAGCAAGAAGCATAAAAAAGGGAGAAATAGATAGTTTGAGGGAGAAAAAGGAAGAAACAGAGAGAAAACAACTACCAATAGTAATAAAGAGTAAACCTAATTTAAGCCTTAATTGATGGCTTAATTCATGATTTACAAAATAGTTACCCATATTACTGTTGACCATATCATCCGAATATTCTTTCCCTTTCTTCATGAATCTCTCATAGTTGGGAAAAAAACTTGACCTCGAGTTTTGGAGGGTAAAGCAATAAAAAAGTCCATATTGAAGCAACAAATAGAACAACAGGCAAGTCCATAGTGAAGCAACAAATAGAACAACAGGCAAGTCCATAGTGAAGCAACAAATAGAACAACAGGCAGTCAGGCAGTGAAGGGAAAAATGACGACAAAAGTAAATTTGGACTCCAACAGATCAGGAATAACAAAGTCAACATAGCATTGCACTTTAGTTGGTTGAATCTAAACATGAACTTCTGTGACCCATGGTTTAACTCCCCAACCCTGTTACCTTTCAAAACAGCATTATTTTTAGTTTGTGTACTGGCAAGATGAATGCTCTCACCTTTTCATAGTCTACCTTCGCTGCTCTTGACTACTCTTTATAATTTTCTTGATAATCTACCATGACAATGTCACTGTCATTATTGATATCAAATGGGCAATCTAGGGTTCTACTATTATGACATCATTAAAAACTTTTTAGGCAGCTTCTTCCATTCCTTGGAAGCCAAGCATTATATTGATAATTATAGAGACCAGGAAAATCAACACAAGAGTATGTCTTACAATAATAGAACGAGACTTGACATCTTGCACATGAACTCTCATCTTTATATTGAAAGTAACTCACTGAGCTTCTGCATCCAGAGAAATTTGTTCCTTTCATCATAATGTAGAGTTCCTTGTATTTTTTTCACCAAACATGCTATTTAAAAACACAATCAAAGAAATTGGTTGAGTTGTAGGTTTATATGAGAAGTGATTATTGAGTCAATAGATATAGACATGCTTATGTTAAGAGAGCACATCGAGCCTCACAAGTATGTGAGCTTTCCCAAATTGACACATAAAAATCTATCTTACATAACGTTTTTAATGCTTTAAATCTTCATCTACGAATCATAGCAATAACCAAAATAAATCACTATTGAAGCATATCCAATTTGACCAAGGTAATGGTAGGTAAAATCTGAATAAGGGTAGTGGGTAGTACAGCTTGTGATTTGAAACATACAAGCAGTATGTAGTTCATGTTGGTATTGTATAATTAAACAATAAATGAACTCTTAAAAGATCAGCTGCCACCAAACATAGCTACAATATCAAATTCTACACAACTTTAAGATCCATTGGGTTAAACCTGAGATTGTTCCGAACTGATCTAATAACATAACTTACTAATTTATTGTCACGTCCCAAAATTTGAGCACGTGACCGGCACGGAAAGTGAATTTCATTTCACCTCCGTAAGCCTATCTTTCTCTTAAAAATCATACAATTCTTTTTCATGCAACCAAAACGAGTTCTCTATACATACTACAATTACTCACATTACATCACTGAATGAACCTACCCGATTACAGAGATTTCTAGATTTATACAACTTAGAATAAGACTTAACTATTATACCTTTATCCTGAACAAATGAAAAGGAAATCATGGACTAAGGATCCAGAATTCCTTATTCCGATATTTACCTTCAGCTGTCAACTCTGAAAAAAAATATCAATAAGAGGGGTATGAGCAAACCACGTGCCCAGTGAGTAGATAACACAACACTATGACAAAAAAATATCATGCATCATAATGATAACATGCAGCAATCATATGTAAATCGATCATCATATAATATAATATTATTCATAATACCTCACAACAATATCCAAGTAAATCAAATACATTTCAACATAATTCAAAATTCACAACAGCAATCGGTGAAATCAATTTCACACACATTTCCCGTACCAACCGGGTCGTCCAGAATACCTCTGGATCGTTGCCCGCGGCCCCCGCCGCATCCACCCTTATCGCTCCGTTTATAATCTCCACCCTTATAACTTTACATAAATTTCTCCATGGGGTGCACCACCATGCCTTTCCTTTCCAGTCAAACACAATCACAATCACATATAAAAACATCCTCAATCATAATCTTGAGCCACATACACAACTCAGTCATTTACAATTCAAGTCACAACATAATCAATATGGTTCCAGCAACATAGCATGTATACAACATAACCTATAATATAGAACAATTATTCAACTCAATTCACATACCATTCACAATCCATCATATAACCTCCATTCATGAGAAAATAAGAAAATATAATTATATACATTACCAGACACGTTCCACAATTGTTTATGCCTCATCGTTCCACATCATCCTCTTCAAACTTGGATATACAACATATGTCCACTATGATGCAAAAAGTCAATAACAGATATTTAATCATAGCAAATATTAACCCACTCACCTGGATTTCACGCTCTCGACACTCCCACTTTGCACTTTGACCATTCCTATTGTAACCAGACAAAAACCATCAGGGTTACGAAATAGAGAAATTTTCTACCACTACTCTCGACCTTTACTCACATCTTAAGTCATAACTCCTAACCAGTAATGAATATTCAAATGAAACTTATACCATTGGAAACTAGACTTAAAGAGCTTTCAAACGATATAAAGTTTGCCCAAAACGGAGTTCAGATGAAGAAGTTATGACCGATTTAAAATAAGCTAAAGTTTCCCGGCACACCTGGCGCCTGGGCGCCAACCCATGCCTGGCGCCTGGGCGCCAATTCCTTCTTCTTCCCATCTCACCTTGGCGCCTGGGCGCCACGATCGCGACCCCTTCGCGATTTCTCTCGATTTTGGCCCAAATCTAGCCAAATCTTCACCGTTTTTCATAATTTCTTCCATGGGATCTCACCCTTAATGTCTAAGGAGCATTTAGACACCAAAATCACCAATTTTAATCGAGAAACGAAGCCGGAATCTCGATTTTACCTCAAACACTCTTAAAACTAGAAAATAGGGAAAAGCTTAAGAAATAGAAATTTCTACCTCGATTCCTTGCTTTCCCTACGTTGCTTGACTCCTAGAGGCTCGCCCCGTAGCCCGAGATTCACCCTCCAAAGCCCGGTTGTAGAGTTGGAGTGTAGAGAGAGAAATTAGAGAGAAGGAAGAGAGAAAGAGAGGAGAGAGTGAAGAGAGAGAGAGGAAAGGAGAAAAATGAATAAAAAATAGGTGAGGCCACCTATATACTCGCCCGGGGTGAAATTATCACTTGCTCTGCAATTGACCCTCAGTCAAGACTAGCAAAAGCAAATTCATAAAATCTCACCTCAGGTGTTTCTAAATCCTAGGTGCCCCACAGATTTCCTTATTTCACTTTAGTCCCTCTCAATATCTCAAACTCCACTTTAACCCCAAATCTATCATCCTTTCGGTACCGGACTCATAATTCATTCCCATAAGCTTTATTCTTCTTCTCGGGTTCCTATTTGGTCATTTCTCAAAAGTCCTCTATACTTTCTTTTCTTTTCACTTTAGTCCTTGAGAATTTGTAAAAATTTCCTAAATTAAAAATTAAAATTTCTATTCCCTCATTTTCTTCACTAATTCAAAAAGCAAATTTTCCACGTAATTAAATTTTTCACTAAACTTCAAATTAGACTTTAAATATTCATATAAATTCTTGGGATATTACATTCTTCCCCCCTTAAAAGAATTCGGTCCTCCGAATTCAAAACTTACCTCAAGATTGAAACAAATGCAAATATTTTATCTATATCTCATTCTCTCTCTTAGAATTTTCACAATCAAGTACAAAATATAGCAAGTTCAACATATTTTTATTTCTCAAGTTTCTTCAGTAAAAGAATTGCTTCAACAAAAAAAAATCAAATACGAAAATTTTTATTTCTAATACATAAGTTACAGGCAACAAGCTGAACTTGATTTACAAAACAGATAATTTTAATACGTAAACATTAGATCAAACATCAGCTTTAGGTACAAACAAAAGAAATGATAAATTAAGAACGAGGAGGCTTTTGAAATGCAGAAGATGTTCCAGGTCTAGAAGAAGAAGGTGCTTCAGACCTTAAGGAGGAAGTTAATCGTTGCAGCCTAGAAAGAGTTTCGGGAGGAAACGTCTGGAAAATTTGGCGAAGTGCAGAAGTCACTCCATTCATACAGTCAATATATCTCGCTTGTTGGTCACGAAAATTTTGAGTTGCAAACATCGAATGTCTATCAACTCTATTCACCAATTCCCTAAAATGACGGTTCAAAAGCTTTTCCTGTTCTGTAAAGAGACGATTTATCGATCTCCCCTGTTTCTCAAAGTGGCGGTTTATCAATCTTTCCAAGTCCTCCATCTTTTGTCTCATAAGCGCAAGCTCATTATTAGAAGATGTTGCTGTGCTAACATCCTCTAATTCTACTACATCCCTTTTTCTTTTCTTAGCCTCTGGTGACTCTTCCATGGATCTCTTATTCTTATAATTCTCCAGGCTAAGATTTAGATCTAGCTCTACCTTGCCAGCCTCAAAGTTTAAATTGAAAGATTTATTGCCGGCCATATCTTTCTGAGCTATAAAGGTTGTACAGAAGGAGAAGTTTGATGCTAGAAAGCTTATAGATATAAACTCTTAGTGTAGTGAGCAGCGTAATGGGGCATCCATTTTATATAGACGAAATTTAGGGCTACAAAACCTTTACATCATACTCTAAAGATGGCCTACAGACCTCATCTGACGCAATGCCAACGGTCTCTGATAAGCATGCCAGAAAATAACAAAATATAATCTAATACAAAAGATTTCCTCAAAAATTTCGGCTAACTTTTGACTCTTGCTCAAATTATTAAACTAATCGCCGCTTCAATTTATGGCTTCTTAACTCTGTATTTGTCTTATCCAATAATCCTAAATCGAGATATTACTCCATGAACGGGTAGCTTCATACTAGCCTTATCTAGGTTTCTAATCCGTGGCTTTGCCCTCAGCTTACACATTTTCAAACATACATATTAAAATAAAAATTTCTCACATTTACACATCAAGCGTTCCATAAAGTGAGAAATTTTTTTTTTTACCTTTCACTTGCCTCTACGAGCATATATGTATAAACATGGAGATACATCATTATCTATATATTTTCATCTATTCAAGTTCTTTTAAATTTCAGACTTCTCATTCTCAGAATATATGTAGAATCATTACATATTATTACTGGCCATAACAAATAGCCTTCACTCTCTATGCATGAATAACATACATACATATCATATGTATTTAGATACATATAATCACAGTATAATTCAATCAATCATGCATATTATACTCAACTGAAAGCTTTCAAGAACAATACAAGAAAGCATAGAAATATATTTTAGTTTATCATAAAAACATCTAAGGCAATCTTTAATGGCTACATTGTCGACTTCTTTCAATTTCAGAAAATGCCAACAAGAGAAATGGAAAAATCAAGTGTAAATCGACCGCAAATCCACCGAATATTGACTTTCGTGATTTTGCCATTAATGCGACGCGTTGTTGGTGTGCATGCCTACCCTAGACTTCTAGCTTCCAGCTTGCAGAAATCCATAGGTTAAGCGTGTAGGGTGCGGCGAAGAGATATTTTCTTTGTCTCTAAGTTCAAATTTTTCCTCTATAAAAACTGTCTCAACGTTCTCAGTTACCACACCACAAAGAGTAATCATCTCTGAGCCTACAACTTCCCAGCATTCCTCTCTTCTCATACTCCCACATAAATTTCTAAATTTTTTCAAATCATGGCCACAAGGAAGTACATTGATCTCACAGTGGATGCCAAGAGAGAAGAGCTCGACTTAAACTTAAGTCTGGGCAAAGACAAGGGCAAAAGACCTTTTGAGGGGTCTCCAGAGAAGCAGAAGGAGAAGAAAATGAAGAAGATCGAGGAAGCTGAGGAGACTAGCACGGGCCATACCTCGGAGGACAAAATCGCCTGTCTAGAGCAGGAGGTCAAAAATCTGAAAAAGATGATAGGAGACCTGGAGAAGTTAACTAAACGCAATCATGCAGAAATGACTTCAAGAATAGACAGGTTCTTCTATTGGTCTACCCAGTGCTTCTGCAATCAACAACAAAGAAGTGTTGATTGTATGAATGAGATTTACACTACCCTCCGCGACATTGCTCTGTCTCTCGCTTCAAGGAATGGTCGAGGGGTGATGATACAGTACAACCCTCCTAATCCGAGACCACCTCGCTTTTAGATTACTCATGCATGAGTAATTTTTTTTTTTGCAATATAATCCTTCTGCTTTTAATGCCAGTGGTTTCTTTTATGGGATGGTACTCCAAAAATAGTAATAATAAAATTAAGAAAGATAAAAGAAATCAGTCACACAAAATCAATCATGAACTTAACATATAAAGCCCCATACATACAATTTGATCCTACAGCAACGGAATCAAAACAAATAATAACCTTTCCTTTACCGAGTTCAAAAGTATAGCCATATCTGTCTAAAACTAAAGTTAAAAACATAATTCATAAGAAAAGACAAGTCTTGGAGGAAAAGGAAATGAAAACATCCTACAGGACCTTCAGTGGAGCCATCTCTCTATAGTCGTGCCCGGGTTCACCACGATAGAGGAGATCCCACTAAGGTTACCTTACTCTGTAATCGGTAGGAGACATAATCCCAAAGCTCTGATACCAACTTGTCACGTCCCAAAATTTGAGCACGTGACCGGCACGGAAAGTGAATTTCATTTCACCTCCGTAAGCCTATCTTTCTCTTAAAAATCATACAATTCTTTTTCATGCAACCAAAACGAGTTCTCTATACATACTACAATTACTCACATTACATCACTGAATGAACCTACCCGATTACAGAGATTTCTAGATTTATACAACTTAGAATAAGACTTAACTATTATACCTTTATCCTGAACAAATGAAAAGGAAATCATGGACTAAGGATCCAGAATTCCTTATTCCGATATTTACCTTCAGCTGTCAACTCTGAAAAAAAATATCAATAAGAGGGGTATGAGCAAACCACGTGCCCAGTGAGTAGATAACACAACACTATGACAAAAAAATATCATGCATCATAATGATAACATGCAGCAATCATATGTAAATCGATCATCATATAATATAATATTATTCATAATACCTCACAACAATATCCAAGTAAATCAAATACATTTCAACATAATTCAAAATTCACAACAGCAATCGGTGAAATCAATTTCACACACATTTCCCGTACCAACCGGGTCGTCCAGAATACCTCTGGATCGTTGCCCGCGGCCCCCGCCGCATCCACCCTTATCGCTCCGTTTATAATCTCCACCCTTATAACTTTACATAAATTTCTCCATGGGGTGCACCACCATGCCTTTCCTTTCCAGTCAAACACAATCACAATCACATATAAAAACATCCTCAATCATAATCTTGAGCCACATACACAACTCAGTCATTTACAATTCAAGTCACAACATAATCAATATGGTTCCAGCAACATAGCATGTATACAACATAACCTATAATATAGAACAATTATTCAACTCAATTCACATACCATTCACAATCCATCATATAACCTCCATTCATGAGAAAATAAGAAAATATAATTATATACATTACCAGACACGTTCCACAATTGTTTATGCCTCATCGTTCCACATCATCCTCTTCAAACTTGGATATACAACATATGTCCACTATGATGCAAAAAGTCAATAACAGATATTTAATCATAGCAAATATTAACCCACTCACCTGGATTTCACGCTCTCGACACTCCCACTTTGCACTTTGACCATTCCTATTGTAACCAGACAAAAACCATCAGGGTTACGAAATAGAGAAATTTTCTACCACTACTCTCGACCTTTACTCACATCTTAAGTCATAACTCCTAACCAGTAATGAATATTCAAATGAAACTTATACCATTGGAAACTAGACTTAAAGAGCTTTCAAACGATATAAAGTTTGCCCAAAACGGAGTTCAGATGAAGAAGTTATGACCGATTTAAAATAAGCTAAAGTTTCCCGGCACACCTGGCGCCTGGGCGCCAACCCATGCCTGGCGCCTGGGCGCCAATTCCTTCTTCTTCCCATCTCACCTTGGCGCCTGGGCGCCACGATCGCGACCCCTTCGCGATTTCTCTCGATTTTGGCCCAAATCTAGCCAAATCTTCACCGTTTTTCATAATTTCTTCCATGGGATCTCACCCTTAATGTCTAAGGAGCATTTAGACACCAAAATCACCAATTTTAATCGAGAAACGAAGCCGGAATCTCGATTTTACCTCAAACACTCTTAAAACTAGAAAATAGGGAAAAGCTTAAGAAATAGAAATTTCTACCTCGATTCCTTGCTTTCCCTACGTTGCTTGACTCCTAGAGGCTCGCCCCGTAGCCCGAGATTCACCCTCCAAAGCCCGGTTGTAGAGTTGGAGTGTAGAGAGAGAAATTAGAGAGAAGGAAGAGAGAAAGAGAGGAGAGAGTGAAGAGAGAGAGAGGAAAGGAGAAAAATGAATAAAAAATAGGTGAGGCCACCTATATACTCGCCCGGGGTGAAATTATCACTTGCTCTGCAATTGACCCTCAGTCAAGACTAGCAAAAGCAAATTCATAAAATCTCACCTCAGGTGTTTCTAAATCCTAGGTGCCCCACAGATTTCCTTATTTCACTTTAGTCCCTCTCAATATCTCAAACTCCACTTTAACCCCAAATCTATCATCCTTTCGGTACCGGACTCATAATTCATTCCCATAAGCTTTATTCTTCTTCTCGGGTTCCTATTTGGTCATTTCTCAAAAGTCCTCTATACTTTCTTTTCTTTTCACTTTAGTCCTTGAGAATTTGTAAAAATTTCCTAAATTAAAAATTAAAATTTCTATTCCCTCATTTTCTTCACTAATTCAAAAAGCAAATTTTCCACGTAATTAAATTTTTCACTAAACTTCAAATTAGACTTTAAATATTCATATAAATTCTTGGGATATTACATTTATTCACTCTCTAAATCTAGTATTAGATTTTGGTCTCTGAATATTAACAGTACATGATTTAGTGGCTAAAAGATACGTGCCTCAACTATTTAATCCTTGAATCTTAAAATATAGGATTGAGTCTTTAGAAAATCTAGACTCGGCTATTCATTAGTTCCCATCAATACAGGTTATAAAGACTAATTAGTAGCAGTTCCAACGCTTTCAAGGATTGAATAATGTATTTCTAAGATGAAGGGACCAGATAATTGAAGGATATATCTTCAATAGACTAAATTGTATATTTCAGAGATTCAGTGGCCAAGTAATGGAAACATGTATCTTTAAGGACAATAAATACGTTTCCTCTTAATTATATTTATTCTTGATACTCTCCTTTATTGTGTCTCATTTGCAATTTTTTTTGGTCAAATCATCTTCTTTTTTCACTAAATGAATTCTTTCATTTTTTCTCAGATTAATCAAACATGAAAAAGATGCACCCACTTTAGACAGTTATACTAAATTTCAAACGCCACAGACCCACATCTAATCATCAGAAATTGCTTAAAACCTCTAAATATCCTGCTATCATTCTTCACATTAACTTCTCTAACCATCAAATGCACACTGACGATGGTTCACTATATGATCAGAAACAAATATACAATGCAATGGAGATCATTTGATACTATAAGGATAGGAAAAAAAAAACATTGGCATGCAATCGCGTTCTGAGCCGTAAGTAGAGCCTTCTTTTCTTTCTCAGCAGGCAAGTTGCACTTTCTGACGGATTCTAATAGATTCTCGGAGCCGTTGGCGGGAGGATTTGCGCCAACGAGCTTTAGCGGCTTAGGTGCTTCTTCGCCAATCACCCTCATGTGGGAGGGAAGCTCGTGCTCTTGTCTTCTGCTACATTTGCTTTTCAAGAGTTTTTTTCCCCCAAGAGTTGATTAAAAATCATTATCCCCATTTATTTTTATTAAAATAAATTTTAATAATACAAATTGATAGCAATAAATTTAAATTTTTAACATTGAATATAATTAAATTAAAACAAATATAATTTTTTTAAAATTGAATTAAAACGTTTGATATTTTAATTATTAAATTAAAATAATTATAAATTTTTTAGGATTAATCAATAATTTATTCATTTTAAAAAATTAAGTGCGCTGACAACTACATTATTATTGTTATTATTATCATTATAATAATAATTATTATAGTTAATTAAAACATTAAATTTAGAATTAAATTGAAGTCAATATAATATTTTAAAACTTTTATTAAAACATTTAATTTTTTAAAGATTAAAATTGAGGTGATTGTAATTTTTTAAAAGGTGAATTATTATTATTTCTTAATATTGTTTTGTTAAGTAAAGAAAATTTACATTCATGCTTCGAATTTAAAATAAAGAACAAATATTAAAAAAAATCACTTATAATTAGCAACAGCATAGAACAAGACAGGTTGCTCGTCCTTAATTATGACTGTCTTATAATTTTTTTTAACCCTATCTCCATATTCAAATTTGTGAGTATTTAATTATGGCGACCGTATTAAGAGTGATTAGTTTAGTGCAAGGAATTAGTCCTTATAAAGTATTAAATTTGAGTTTGAATCTTTGATAAAAAAAATATTCACAGTTATCTTATTCAGAATACTTAAAGTAGATATTATAAGATCAAAGCTAATAATAAGTACAGATCAATATAACATGAATTGTAGTCGTAATTAATAAAATATGATAGCGTTGAATTGTTCATGATTTTAATTTCTAACTTGTAATAAATTGTTTTGACTTTTTTTGTTAATGCCAAAATAAGCATTTTCTTAAAAGGCTTCAAAACCAGGTAAGGTAAGTCAGAAATAAAATCTGCATTCGATTCAACGCAGTATGTGACTTCATCTATCAAATTTTCAATACACAAGGCTAACGTTTTCACTTTCTTGAATTGTTAGATATCAAGAAATCTCATTTTTATGTAAATATATATTTTTGTGTGATATCTCTCATAGTAGCAAGTAATCAGTGGCCAAACTAGCTGGAGGATATCATGTTCTCTTTAAAGTCTGTCATTTTCTTCTTATGTAATTGATGGATGTATTAGTTATGCACTCGATAAAGATATTGAGTGTAATTAATTAGATCTTATTTAGATAAATAACTTCTTTAAATGTTTATATAATAAACACTTATCATATAAGTGCTTATATATAAGTTATTTTTATAATTAAAAAATTTATGAGGTTAAACTTTACATAAGCTGTTATGAATAACTTATGAAAATAAATTGAAACAGCTTATTGATATACTATAAGCTATTTTTATAAGTTTTCTCAAATATATGCATAAACGTTTATTTCATAAGATAAAACAGATAAGTTCAAAATAAGCTTATTCAATCAAGTCTTAAATCTTGATCCTTCTCACTTTATATTACTGGCTTGGCTCTACCGTTACAGCATATTCAAATTAGCTCACATCTATTCAAAGTCGGTTTCTCGAAGAAATAGTAATATTTCTTCAGACTTCGTTTTAAAAATGATTTTATTAATATTAGCTAACATCTACCAAAAAAAAAGTGAATTTAGTGTGCTCATGTGTCTACAAAAATAAAATCACATGGTTCAACTCACCTGTATATAAGAGAGAACCCACAGCATGAAGTCTAATTTGATGGGAAAATAAATCACTTATATTATCAAGAACCTAACAAAATGTTCTCAAATATAAAGTTGTCCCAAAATAGTAAATTAAGAATCAAAGTCATGATTATGTATATTTTTTCAACATATTAGAAAGCAGTGGTTGTTTACTAGAAAGTAAAGATTGAATATATACCTTGATTCATCACGAAAAATTGTTAACGGAAAAAAAGTAGGTGGGGTTCTTCCGAAGTTAAAATTAAGTATATTCTTTCATGAAGGTGAAAAATGGAAGTGACGGGTCAAAAGTAAAGTCCCACTAGCCTACTTTAGGAAAACACCACCCAAAAAAATAAGGTTAGCTTAATTATAATTCTTTGACCCATCAACAAAATAAATGGCTAAAATGTGCTTCTTCATGTTAAGGCCTAGACCAATCTAAATAAATATTTCAATCCAACTAATTGGGCCTATAATCTTATTTGACAGTACAATTACTTAAATATGTGAGTTCAAATAAGAGAAAATTTACTTACATAATTCCTTCTTTATGCTGACTTTTCTTCTAGCTAGAATTTTTGTTAGGAGCTAATTTGCTTTTGTTTGAATTTGTTTGTCTACAAAAAGATAAAAGTAAAGATGGTTAAAACAAGTAGGATAATCATATATATGATAATGGATATGTGGAAAATAATAATTAAGGTGATACAATATAGACAAACAATGGCATACTTGATGTTGGTATTGATGGCAAAAGTTGGTTTAGTTTGTCTCTTTAGGATGTTTTGAGTTTCTTTAGTTCTCTTTTATTGAAATCTTGTATGAAGGAAAAAAAAAAAGTAATTGTAAATTGGTAATGATGACAATAATGACAATAGTACTTCTTGTAATCCCCAGCCTTTGTCCAAAAAGGCCAGAAGTGAAGTCCCTCAATTTAATTTTTATTTTTATTTTTATGTACATTTAAAGTTGTTAAATGAACTAGTAACTATATTATAATACAAAAATGAATTCAGAATTTAATTAGAGTAAAATGAAAATTTTTAATAACCATGATTTTTTTCCGCTATAGTCATATATTGTTTGGATTGGTTTTCCTCTTTACCTTTTCACATGAATGTACATGCCGTGTTCGATTATACTCTTCATTCTTTTTGTCTGTCACCATTTACATCATTATTAATCATCATTTTTCGATTAATATAAAGAGAAGTTTGTTATAAAGATCTCTCACTTTAAATGATTTTTTAATTTCAAATTCAAATTTTTAATATTATCCTTAGAATTATTACAGTTATAGATTTTAAATCAACCTAATAAATATCAATTATTTCAAATAGTTTGTCACTTGTTTCTTTTAAGTAATATTTCGAATTCGAGTCTTATGAATGAAAAAAAAATATTTAATGTTAAGAGAATTTTACATGTGATGAAATTTAATTTAATTCAAACTAAATTAGTTAGAGTTTAATAATATATTTAATCTTGTAAATGAAAAACAATTAATATAAGATAATTTTACACATTTATGATCTAACTCAACTTAAGTCAAATTAGTCAAAAATCCAATAAAATTTCAAATACTAATAATTTTCAATCAAATAAAAATATATAACCTATTTTTAAGAATGCAATTACAGTTGAAGATAGTAAAATAATATTTTATCAACCCTAAATTTTTATTTCCCAAAAAAAAAGAAAATCAGAAGTAATAAAGTTTGAAACTTAGTCAAATCAACATTAATTAACACATCTCCATATAAATTAGTAACACATAATAAACATAGTTGAGTCTACCAAAAAGAGATAAACCTTTTACAAAATAGTGAACTTAAGTTTGAAACCTTGATATGAGTGGTGTTTATATTTAACATCTAACAATGTCTAGATTCAACCATAAACTTTATTTTCCAAAAAAAGAAAATTAGAAGTGACAAAGTTTAAAAGCTAGTCAAAATTCAAATCAACATTAATTAACACATCTCCATATAAAATAATAACACATAACTAATTGAATCTAATAGAAAGATATTAGTTTCTTACAAAGCACTTAACTTAAGTTTGAAACTTTAATATGATAAGTGTTTATATCTAACGTCTAATAATGCATAATACATTATAATGCAAGGAAGACCCCTAAAGAACAGAGTTGGATCAATACTTGCACACCTCCATGACTAATATATAAACAATTTGAAGCTAGTTTTTATTTATCCTAATTTTGTTAATGTGAAATAATACTTTATATCTCTAAAGTTTACACTAAGTTTTGTTTATATCCTTAAGGTCTTTTTTTTTTGGCTCGTTTATATCTCACATGTTTCAATTTTTGTCATATATATTATTTGTTTGTAACTCCGTCAGTCAAATTAACAGAAATGCTAATTGTGCTGTTATGTGACAAAAAACATATGCCATGTGGTAGCCACATATACTTATTAAAAAAATTTCAGTTTATTCATTTAGGTACTTGATCAAAATTTTTTTTTGTTCAATTTTTGATATAAACTCTTCTTCTACTTAGTTTAGGTCTCTAATTTAAGAATATATATTTTTTTCTTTGTTAAAATATCCCCTACAAACTTTTTCAGTTTGTTCACTTTAGTCTATATTTTTCACTTTCATACTTTTTCTCATAGTTTGGTCATCCAAATCAGTTTATAATTATATTTTTAGTCATAGTATGATTAAATATATCATTTCTACGCAAGAACAACATAAAGAATGAATTAAAATTCAAGTTTCTCTTTTATGAGAGGGAAAGATATGCAATCTTTGAAAATTTGAATTTTAATTCATTTATTGTATTGTTTTTAGATACAAATGATAGATTTAATTATATTATGACTAAAAATATAATTATGGACTGATTTGGAGGATCAAACCATGAGAAAAAAAATGGAAGTACAAACTGAAAATTTTGTAGGGAGTATTTTGACAAAGAAAAAAATATGTTATTAAACTAAAGAACTAGACGAAATAAAAAATGAGTTTATATAAAAAATTAGACAAAAAAAAAATTTTTACTAAAGACCTAAATAAACTTTTTTTGTGATTACAAGTAGTTGCCACGTGATAGATATTTTTTATTATGTGATAGTCTAATCAGTATTTTCATTAACTTGATTGATGAAATTATAAATAAAATAATATATATGACAAAAATTAAAATATATGAAATATAGACAAACAAAAATTTTTTTTGAAGGTATAAACAAAATTTGGTACAAATCTTAAAGATAAAGGTACCATGTTACCTTTTGCCTTTTTTTAATAACATTATGGAGTTCAAACTTTTCCAATTATATAAATCAAAGCAAAATAAATTATTCTGCTACTTTAGTTATAAATAAATAATGTCACTTTTATATTATGTATCAATTTCATTTTCAGGTGCGCACATGCTCCACTTTCTAGAAAGACGTATTCGGATGGAAGAAGAACCTCTCAAAGCTTTTACCATGTTGAGACTTTGAGAGAACTTTGAATGCTGCCAGAAAACTTGAAAAGAAATTATATGATTCTTCGATGCAGCATGTATATATAAATATATATATATATATTAGATATTACTAATTTAAAGTAAAAATTAACGGCACGAATTTGAGATGAAAGTTAATTGCTATATAAGTTTGATAATATTTTGGTTTGACCAAAATATTTGTTTGATTCTATGATAGGTTTGTCCTTTCTATGACCACTCTGTTCCCTGCTCGTACAAGTATGAATGCTTACAAATTAGATTTTGTGAAATTTTTATTAATAATTTACATATCTCAACGTCAAAATATTGGGGGGTTTGTTATTAACCTTATATTTGTTACGAAAACATCAAAATTTTGTCTGAAAATAGGTGTGAAAAATATTACATGAATAAAAAGATTAATAGTTTTTTTACTTTTTACATTCTGTTTATTTTTTTATTTCAATTAAAAATTTAATTATGAAAATTATAAAAAATAAAGTTAATATTATTTAATGTTTGTCTGAAAGGAAATAATGTTAAATATTTTAAATATTTATATATAATGATTAAAAATATTTTGTACAAATTTGAAAATAAGTCAGATATTTAAAAATAAAAAAGTGATACTTTAAAGTATTTTGCTAATTAAAGTTAAGAGCAAATTAATTATTTGATTCCTGACAAATTGTAAAATTTAGTTTTTAAAAAATCAATTCTTTTAATTTAATTTTTGAAAAATTGTGTTTATTTTAATTTAATTATTTTATTTATTAAAATAATTTTTAGTAATAAATATTTTTAAATATTTAAAAATAATAAATTTTGTGATTCAATAATAAAAATTAAAATAAAATAAATATAATTTTTTATGAATTAAATTAAGATGCTTATTTTTTTTAAAATTAAATTAAAAAATAATAATCAAGACTAAGTTAATATTTATTTTAATGTTAAATAAAAAAAAAGCTCTCCGAAGTGGAACCACAAAAGTTGATACGCAATTTAATTTTTAAATTTTACTTTATAATTGTTTTTTAAAAAAATTAGAGGATAACCCTAGGACAAAGCTATGTGTCAGAACCACGTACGACTTGGCGCGTGTCAACTGTTTGACACAATTTCATGTCACGGACAGTCAGTCAGGTTTGCGCTTTGCAGATTGCCCTTTCCGTAATATTCCCGAACTGAAAGGGCAATTTGGTCAATAAAAATGTAACATCAATTATTCAACCCGACAATCACAAAATATTAAAAAGGGGTAAAATAGTTCTCTTACGTGCCTGACTCGCTGCATAAATGCTTCAACCAACGTGTCCATCTTTCTTTCTTTCTTGCCTCCTTACGAAGCAATAAGTACATCTACTTATCACTTGTCGTGTATAAGTACGTTGACATATCACTCATTTCCAAAAAAGCGAGAACGAGTCATTTCTCTCTCTTTCTCTCTTGCTCTTTCTGGCTTCTTCTTCTTTTATCTTTTTCTTTATTTCGGCAGCTTTTCCTTCTTCCGTTCTATTGTTATCGTTGAACCACAAGCAATGGAACTACAAACCCTAGAAACGACTTCAGGTCCTGCTACTGCGCACTTTGAAGCTTAGATATCCTTCATACTCCCCGAAGAGAAGCTGCGACGGCGTTTTCCGCCGTCGTTCGGCTCTGTATTGATAGAGAAGTAGATAGAAAAAAAAGTTCAAGTTCTGGAAACTCTCCCCCAACAGTTATTCATTTCATTCGTCTTCAATTTCGAACCCTAACTCATAAATATCCACACCTCCCTCCGTAATCTGTCTACTCTCTCAAGTTTGTCCTGATTTGATTGTGAGGGGCGGCAAAAATGTCATCTCTGAGCAGGGAATTAGTGTTTCTGATTCTTCAATTTCTCGAGGAGGAGAAATTCAAAGAGACTGTGCACAAGTAAAGGCTATTCTTTCTATATTGTTCAGCACCTTTGTGGTTTTTATTTAAATTTTTAAATTTCTGTATTTCATTTGCTTGTGGTAAATTGGAAATGTATTTCTGTTGGAGTTTAGGCTGGAGCAAGAATCGGGCTTCTTATTCAACATGAAATATTTTGATGAAAAAGCCCTGGCTGGAGAGTGGGACGAGGTTGAGAAATACCTTTCCGGGTTTACTAAAGTCGATGACAATCGATACTCCATGAAAATATTCTTTGAAATTAGAAAGCAGAAGTATCTTGAAGCTCTGGACAGGTATTTTGATTACTTGGCTCTCCATCTGGGTATCCAATTGTACTGTTTTGAATTATAATCTATACGCCGATCAACTTACTTTTATATGTTTATCAGTGTAAGGGCCTAGCTTTTCCTCCCTTTCTTCCTTAAATTTTATCATTTGTGCTTAGGCATGACAAAGCGAGGGCTGTTGAGATATTGGTGAAAGATCTAAAAGTTTTTTCAACATTTAACGAAGACTTGTACAAAGAAATTACACAACTTTTAACTCTTGACAACTTCAGGTAATCTAGTTTCTTTTCGATACATAATTTTGTTGGCAAGGACTGTGAAAAAAATATTAAATCAGTAGAAAAGGCGTTAAGACTGTTGATTTGGAATTGCGGTTTTGATGATGCAGGGAAAATGAACAGTTATCTAAGTACGGTGATACTAAATCAGCCAGAAGTATAATGCTCTTAGAGCTTAAAAAGTTGATAGAAGCAAATCCCCTCTTCCGAGACAAGCTTATATTTCCTACCTTGAAGGCATCAAGGTTGCGAACCCTGATCAATCAAAGGTAACTTTTAAATTGTAATGAGGTTTATAAATAAATCTGATTATTTTATTCACATATTGATGTAACTCCATGTACTAAAGCAGTATATATTTCCGTTCATTAACAGCATCTCTTATTATTGTAAGTTCATGAATCTTTTTTTGTTGGTCAAGTCTTATCAACATTTGCTATTCAGTTTGAATTGGCAGCATCAGCTGTGCAAGAACCCAAGACCAAATCCAGACATAAAAACTTTATTCACTGACCATACTTGTTCACTTCCAAATGGAGCGCGTGCACCAACTCCTGTCACTCTTCCTGTTGCAGCTGTTGCTAAGCCTTCAACTTATGCTCCCCTTGGAGCACATGGTGGAGTATGACATTAGCTGGTCTAGTTGTTTGTACAATTAGCCCTAACATTGTTAGTTGTTATAATTTTAATTTCTATCTGTTACTTGCAGCCATTTCCACCAGCCCCTCCAACTGCCAATGCTAATGCTTTAGCAGGATGGATGGTGAATGCAAATCCTTCCTCATCTGTTCAATCATCTGTTGTTGCTGCTTCATTACCTGGTCCCCCAAATCAAGGTATTTTGGTTAGTTTGTAGTCATGAAATCTAGTTCTCTTCCTAGGGCAAAAATGTCCGGAGTAGAGCTGATCGTGGGCCCAGCTGTTGTCCTTAGTTTTGTCAGTTTTAAAGGGGTCCAAGCCTTAAAGCCAATTATATCATGTAAGTTGAAGGTTGAAAGTAGCCTGTGATTAGGTCTAATACAGTATAAGGACTGCCTCTGAGAAGTAGTTTACATTCTAGTAAACTGATGCCAAATTTATGAAAAGGAACATATGCATCTATTATACGTTTCTGTCATTTCATAAAATGTTTTATGTTCTCTCAAACAATTTAGAGTTAATTGAGATTTTTTTTTCTGGGGTAGGAAATACGACAAGGGGAGAACTTTGTGCTTGAAAAATTTACAATTATTGCCTTCTGCAGCTTTCTTGGTAGATTTCTTTTATTTGTCTTCCATCAAGTGCAAGGAGTAATTCATTTGTGGTACATAGATATTGTTTCTTAAAGAAAGCCACTCCTTCATTTGTATGCCAAGACTTTTGTGGAATACAGACCTTATGATTGAATAGCTGAAGAACTAGTATGGTTTATCTATTATCAATCCACTTATAATTGGAATGAATACTTGGAATCTTTTTTGTGTCTTCATTACACATGTTTTAATCAATTTCTTGCAGTCTCTGTCTTGAAGCATTCAAGAACACCATCTAATGCTCTTGGAATGATGGACTATCAAAATAATGATCATGAGCAGATAATGAAACGGTTGCGTTCGGCACAATCTGTTGATGAGGTATTTCAGAGTAATTTGGCACTTTGATGTATTTTCTTTTCCATGCAGCTAATTTTTTTTTTCCCCAATATGTGCAGGTCACGTATCCCGCACCTCCCCAGCAAGCCTCTTGGTCAATTGATGACCTACCTAGGACTGTTGTTTGTACGTTACATCAGGGATCAATGGTGACAACCATGGATTTTCATCCTTCCCTTCATTCACTACTTGCTGGTAGGTTGAAGATGTATAAGCCGGCTACGTCCACTGAATATAAGTTAGATGACTCTTTATATGCTGACTAGGGTATATTCTTTTTGAAACAGTTGGCTGTGGCAATGGTGAAATTTCACTCTGGGAAGCAGGGCTACGAGAGAGGCTGATAACAAAGCCATTTAAGATATGGTTTATGGCTGCTTGTTCCGTCTTATTTCAGGTTTTTACATTAACTAACTATAATATTACTTGTGTTCAAAAAAGTAACAGAGAAATGAAGAATTGAGAACTTTCGTAACTTCTAGATCATTCATTCATTAGTCATCCTTTTGTATCCACCCAGAATGGAGAGAAACGCTGGGGGGGGGGGGGGGGGGATAAAGAGATATTATATTATTAGACCTTCAAGTCTGTGACCTGCTGTACTGATGCTGTTATAGGAATACTTCTTGCAAAAGAATATTTGGATGTGTATAAGTGGTCTTGCATTTTGCATTACTCATCTTTAGATGATTGAGATATGGGATTGTGTTAAAATTATTGTGGATATGAGTTTGTTCTAGCTTGCAATACTGACCCCCCCCCCCCCCCAACAAAAAAAATAAATAAAAAAAGAGCAAGGTGTACTTCTGTTCATATGGTGAATATAAACATATCCACTTAATTCAATGGAAGATGGAAGTATCCAAATGTATGTTGTCATTTTGTCTTTGAACAGTTCAATGTTATGATTAATGTTAACAGTGACCTTTAGATCTCATATGATGATGTCAGTAATAACAAAGAACATTGAGTTCTCTTTCATGCGTAAAATGTTGAACGTACTGGCAGAGCTTTTTAGCAGCATTATTTTCTTTCACATTTATTGGAATTTAGTAATTGTGACTCTTTACAGGCTACAATTGCGAAGGACTCATCCATATCTGTCAGCCGTGTGTCCTGGAGTCCAGACGGCAATTTTATTGGTATGTGTAGAATGCAGTTACGAAACCTGATTCCAGTTTGTGGCATTATTATTAATCTATGTTTTTTTATTTTTTTTTGTTTTTTTTTTCTTCTTCTTCCTTTTCAGGGGTTGCTTTCACAAAACATTTGATTCATTTGTATGCTTATCAAGGATCTAATGATCTAAGGCAGCATTTGGAGGCATGTTGAGATTATTTTCTTATATGAATCTTATACGAAGTTTGTAATTGTTCACTGATGTCTTTCCTTCATTGCAGATTGATGCTCATATCGGCAGTGTGTATGACTTGGCATTTTCTTATCCTAACAAACAGTTATGCATTGTAACTTGTGGAGATGATAAATTAATAAAGGTGAGAGAAAATTTTCTTCTTCTAAAGTTTTGTCCAGATTAATGTATCCTGAATTATCCAATTTGAGTTTCAGGTGTGGGATTTGAGTGGTCGGAAGCTCTTTAACTTTGAAGGTCATGAAGCACCAGTGTATTCTGTTTGTCCTCACCAGAAGGAAAATATCCAGGTAAAAATACCATCTTCTCTCCCCATCAGGCTTTATTATTGTATCACAACCATGATTGGATTTTGTAGATTCTCCATTGGCCATTACTTAATTCTTTGTAATTTACATGCTGATCAATGGCCTGAAACACACACACACACACACACACACACACACATACTTGAAGGGAATTTTGTTCTGTTTTTGTTTTTTGGCATTGAGGAGAATTTTGTTATGTTTTTTTTTGGCATTGAGGAAAAAATAAGAAGAACATTATAAAAATAAAGTTTGGGTACTCAGTCAATTTTCTTGGCACCAACATTAGTCCTGTCCCTAGTTGCATGTGCTTCCATGCAACTTTTTTCAAAGCTTAAGGCACGCATAATTTTTTTGGGGGGTGCACTGATCTTGTTCCATGTGTTTTGTGGTGTCTATTTACTATTTTGGAGAGATAAATAGAGATACATATATAGGAAAATTATGGTGTTGCTTTCTTGTATAGCATGTTGCGGTGAATGATTTATTGAAAATATTTATATATATGCAGTTTATATTTTCAACTGCTGTTGATGGGAAAATCAAGGCCTGGTTGTATGACAACATTGGCTCCAGGGTTGATTATGATGCTCCTGGGCATTGGTGCACCACAATGCTTTATAGTGCCGATGGAAATAGGTAATACAATGAAGAATAATATTGGAGGACTACCCAGTTATTAGTACATTTATTTTCCTTTTTCTTTTGAGCTCCCTTCTCTTGAAATAGCCAGAGGTAACTTCTCCCTTCTATTTCAGATTGTTTTCTTGTGGGACAAGTAAAGATGGTGATTCTTTCCTAGTTGAATGGAATGAAAGTGAAGGAGCGATAAAGAGAACTTACTCTGGGTTTAGAAAGAAGTCTTCTGGTATTGTGCAATTTGACATAACAAAGAGTCGCTTTTTGGCAGCTGGTGAAGATAACCAGATAAAGTTTTGGGATATGGACAATACCAATGTTCTTAGCTGTACAGATGCTGAGGGAGGTCTTCCTGTGAGTATTGCCTGTATTGTCCACATCTTTTAATGCATTTCTGAATTTGTTTCCTGACATGGTTGGTGCCTTACCGCAGAGTCTTCCTCGTTTGAGGTTCAATAAGGAAGGTAATCTTCTTGCTGTTACCACAGCAGACAGTGGTCTGAAAATCCTTGCAAATGCTGAAGGCATCAAGTACTTAAGAACCATTGAAGCTCGGTCTTATGAAGCATCTAAAGCACCATTGGAGACAAAGGTTTTTATTTGCCTTGAGCCCCCATCTTGACTCTCTGCTAATCTTAATTTTCATTTGCTGGTTTTATTAGTGTCTGGAACTTGATTTGTTCTATTTCATTTGATTAGGTATCTGGTTCTTCTTTGGTTGCAAATATCAGTCCGCTCATCAATAAAGTAGAACGTGTGGACAGAAGTTCACCTGCTGGGCCTGCACCTGTCATTGTATGATGAAACACCTTCTAGGACTTAAAACATTTTTATTGACCAAAACCTGAGGAGCAAATTACACATCCCTTCTTTCTTGTAGTAATTTAAGATGTTGATGGTTTCCTGAGGCAGTTTGCTCTAGAACGCATCTAGTCTACTGTCTACTTAACAATATGTGTATATCTGACTCATTTTGTCATTTATTCCAGAATGGCGTTGATTCTACAGCTAGGAGCATAGAGAAGCAAAGAAGTTTAGATGATGTGTCTGATAAATCCAAGCCTTGGGAACTGACTGAAATTGTTGATCCTGCTCAGTGTCGAACAGTTACCATGCCAGACGGTACTGATTCCACTAACAAGGTCTTCCCTGAAACCTATCCTTGGTTTCATAGGATGCTTAAGTAAGTCTATTTTATCTCGAGATTTTAATGATTACTAAATCTCATTCATTTGTTTCAAGGTTGCTCGTCTTCTTTACACAAATTCTGGTGTCGGCCTTCTGGCTCTTGGTTCTAGAGGGATCCAGAAGCTGTGGAAATGGAGCCGTAATGAACATAATCCTAGTGGAAAGGTGTTGTATATTGAGAGATCTAGATGGATAGAAATGCCTGCTGTTGCTTTATGTGTTAATCATAGCATAGGCCTACATGCAATCCATGCATCTGTTACATGAGTATGCATGTATATTTTTGTACTAGCAGCATCAAATTTTATCTGTAAATATTTCTGAGTCATTTTGTTTGTTTTAACAGGCCACAGCAAATGTTGTTCCACAACATTGGCAGCCAAATAGTGGTCTTCTCATGACTAATGATGTCCCAGACAATTCTGGGGAAGCAGTTCCATGCATAGCACTATCGAAGAATGATTCTTATGTTATGTCTGCATGTGGAGGAAAAATTTCACTGTTCAACATGATGACTTTTAAGGTAATTTGACAGTTTTTATTACCTAGGTGTCTATAGTACTGTGGTAGCTTTTATCAAGTTGTATCTCAACATTTGTGACAAAATATTATTGAATTGCAGGTAATGACAACTTTTATGCCACCACCTCCTGCTTCAACTTTCCTTGTGTTCCACCCTCAAGATAATAACATCCTTGCAATCGGAATGGAAGATTCAACTATTCATATATACAATGTCAGGGTGGATGAGGTAATTAGCTTAAGCATCTCATTTTTTCATTGCTTTGTCAGTCACTTAGTGATGTAATGTGATTTGCTTGTAGGTCAAATCTAAACTGAAGGGTCACCAGAAGCGCATTTCTGGTTTGGCTTTTTCAACTAACCTGAATATCCTGGTTTCATCTGGTGCTGATGCGCAGGTTTGTTTAACCATATTTTTATCATCATCTCACCCAATTTCTGTTAACTATTTTGTACTTTTTTTTTTTGGTGAATTTAGATTTTAACTATGTTCATTGTTAAATTCAGTTACTGGTCTGTTAGAGATTATTTTACTTTTTAGTTTACAATTTGATTTGAACAAAAAGGGAAACCTTCTGGCTATGTTTTGATGGACTTCTGTAGATTTGTTTTTGGAGCATTGACTCATGGGATAAGAAGAAATCATTATCAATCCCAATGCCTGCTGGTAAGGCACCTGCTGGTGATACTCGAGTGCAGTTCCACTCCGATCAAGTACATTTGCTGGTATGCCATGAGACACAGCTAGCAGTATATGATGCTTCAAAAATGGAAATGATTTGGCAGGTACATAGTTATTCCCTCCTCCCTCTATTTACTTAATGGTCATGGTGATTATGTTAATAACTTATATTTGTTTGCAACTCAGTGGGTGCCACATGAAACGTTGTCTTGTCCCATAACTTCTGCAACATATTCGTGTAATAGCCAACTAGTTTATGCTGCTTTCACTGATGGAAATATTGGAGTATTTGACGCTGATAGCCTGAGACTCAGATGTCGTATAGCTCCTTCTGCATACCTACCCCAAGCATCATCAAACAGGTATTAAGAAGATTTCACTGTATGTGTTTGCTTATTGGTTTTTAATTTTTTTTTTTGGGGGACATTTATTGGTATTTAATCACCAAGCGTTTCTATTGATGATGGTGCTACTTGAAGCCTTAAAAAGTTGGGCTCATGCTTAGAAATTTTTGGGTTGAAAGTTCACCTAAATGTTTAAAGAGACGTTTTATATTCTATCAAAAAAAAAAAAAAAGAGAGACGTTTGGTATATTGTTATCTTGACCTAGACATCTTGGTTCTTGGATGTCAGTTGACATCTAAGGTGTCTGTGAGTGAGTGTCATAAGATGATACCATTCAAAAATCATGGGGATGTCACATCACACTATTTTAGTTTTGTTAACTTCTGTAGTATATCACTTTTCCAATTTCTATTCCAAACATGGACATCGTTAATACCATGGTATCCAAGATACCAATGAATAACAATGTACCAAATGCTTTTAACTTACAAGTTTCAGGTGGATGATAATTGGCTGATTGCTGATGGAGGAAAGATTCTCTTGTTCCCTTATTCAATTTGTCATTTTCCTCCAGTAATTCTCAACCCTGTTTATTTTCTGCAGCCAAAATATGTACCCTCTTCTTGTTACAGCACATCCTCAGGAGCCAACTCAACTGGCAGTCGGACTGACAGATGGATCCATTAAGGTTATAGAGCCCTTAGAATCCGAGGAGAAGTGGGGAACTACAGCACCTGTTGACAATGGGATGCCGAGCAGTAGGACAGTGGCGTCACCATCCGTTACCAACAATTCCACATCTGAGCAGCTCCAAAGATGATGTTTTATTTGCATAATTTATTTATTTATTCTTGTACAATAGTAAAACTGCTAGGCTTACTGTTACTTATTGTGATATTGTTTGGGTGAGCATAAAAGATGGTTAGGTAAAGATGACAGAAATGTGAAACACGTGTAATATCTTAAGCTAACATCATATTTGATTATTGCTTCAAATATCTGTTCTCAGTTCAAGTTGCTATTGGCATCTTGTATCATGTGTTTGATTTTCTTTGGTACTTGTCTACTACGTTTTGCCATTAAATATCATTTATGTGGAATTGGAGCTGCTTCAACTTGTTTCTAGGCCCACATTTCGGGTTGTGAAACAGTTGGTCTCATTTTTGCTGAATGGTGTCACGGTTCTTCAAGCTTTGCTTGAAAGTTGAAACAAAAATAGCTAAGTAAATGATTTTAAAGGTGCATTCTCCTCTGTTGGTCAACTGTATTTGGATTTTACTCTCCGAACGCTGACTTTAGACGGATTGACTCGTGTGTAAAGGGATTTGTCATTTTCTTCTGATCAACTTAGATTTTTTGGGTGATGAGGGTTCTGTTTAGAAAATATTGCTTATGGATGCATAAATCAGATGTCAAGTGATTTGAAGATGATGAATGTCAAAAGTGGGAGGGTCCTAATGCAGTCGCTGTTTTCAATCATCAATAGCAATAGGTGCATGCACCTAGCCGGAGTTTGAGATTCCGCTCTGTTGCCTCAAATTTTCTCGAGTAATAAATTGACAAATCTGGGGAAAAGCTAGTAAGGATACGCCACAACCGCAAAAACAAAAAAAAAGGTAAGTGAGATTTGTTGAAAAAGTATTTTTTGTACTATTTTTAGTATAATAAAATTGTTCTGTTAAAAAAAGAAAGGTATAAAATTTTGTATTAATATCATTGATATTTTGATAAAATAAAAAATTTAAAATTAAAGTATGTTAAGTTTTTTGTAAGTTACATCTGATATTGGCTTTGTTTAACAAATAATACTGTGTGTTTTCTTACCGCCTCTCTGTGTGCGTGCGTGTGCGTGTGTTTAGTACCAAAAGAAAATTCTTTTATTCACTTTCTGAAATTGATGTTAACTTCTGCATACTATGTAATTGTAATTTGTTCTTTAATATAAATAAAAGTAGTTAAATAGATATCAAATTTTAATACGGGACTGTTATTTCATTCTTAATATGACAATTAAAAAAAAATTTGCTCTCTAATGCTGGAAGATGTGTATCGTCATTTATATTTTGACAAATAAATTATTTACATCTAAAATTTAGGATCAAATTCATCGAGGATTTAAAAGTAAATTTCCTGGATTTTTCAATAATGCATGTTGATGTTATATGGGGTTATTAGGTATCAAGAGTTGTAAAGATAGTTTTGAGCATATTGTCTTTTTTAGATATTGTTATAGAACTCTCCATTGATCTTTACTTAAAATATCAAAATTTTACTGACGTCAAGAAAAAGCCCTCATAAATATGCCACGCATACAATTTTTTCATACCGTGTCATGTTCCTTACGTGTAAACGGATTGATTCGAGGATATTTCTTCATTTAAGTAATTTCATCTTTGCCTAAGCTCTTCCACTAATCCAACTACATTACGAATTGTGGCTCAACTACATTTCACTTATTTTGAAGGTCCCATGCTGTACAGTAAATGAATGGTTAATTCTGTGCTGCGAAAGAAAATGACTTGGTTTTCTAGTGTCATCCTTTTTCTTTTATTTAAAAACATTTGTGTGGTAGGCTAACGAATTACCTCATTCAATTCACCAGCTAACTTTTCAAAAGCAAGTTGTCTGCTTTTCTTAGAAAAGCAAACACTTTGCTTGAATCCAACTGCTATCAATCGTTTTTTTTAATGTATTTTTTTAAGAACTTATTTAAAAAAAAATTTATAAAAGTCCCATCTTTGTATTTTTTTTCTTTTCAAAAAAACTCTATTCCCTTTTATTATGTATCGTTGAGAGCCTGCACCTTCATCGTTCCTTTTCCAAGCTCATAGAAGTCACTGGAGTTATCGCAGAGACATTGTATCGCCGCGCCTCACCTCCTCACTCTCTCTGTCGATCTCTCCACCATTATCTTCTCTTGTACTCAAAACCCCCCTCTCTCTCAGATCTCTCTGTTTTTTGGTCTTGTCACCGCACTCTCTTTCTTGCTCTCGTCAAGTCGCCGTGCTCCCTGATTTTCAATCTCCAAAACTGTGCCCTGCTCGTCGATGTGCTCTTTGTTGTAAATAAGCGTCGTCAGCACAGTTACAATCTAAATTACCTTTAAGAGATATTTTCCTTTTAAAAGTTATTTTGTGTTTGTAAAACTTTTTAACCTAAGTACTAAAATAGAAGAAATATAATTAATTGTAATCCAAAAAATAAGAGAATAGAAAAAAAAAAATTTATGTGTGAAGTATAAGCGAAATGAATATTCTTTTATAAGTGCATAAAAACATAATTTATAACACAAAATTAATGGATTGTTACAAAAATTTTAAAATAATATAAATTTCTAAAACTGTAACAGTCTATTCAAAACATATTAATTTTTAAAAGTATAACATTAATTTCTAATTAAATTTATAAATATTTCAAGAATATTTTTATAATTTTAAATATTCTTATTAAAAAATATATTTTTATAACACCCTCTCTGATTTCTGTTGTCACTCCCTCTTTGTTATCTCAACGAGTCTCAATCTCTGTGTTCACTCTCTCACGCGCTACTCTGTGTACACATGGAGAGATCAATGGAGAGAGTGAGGAGATGAGGCGCTTCTATAACTCTTAGATAATGCCTCTGATAACTTTGGTGAGGACATCTAACTCTAGTGACTCCGATGAGCGTGGAAAGGGAATGATGATGGTGTGGGCTCACGACAGTACATAATAAATGGGAACATGGTTTTTTTGAATGAAAATATAAAGAGGTGGAGTTTTATGAAACTTTTTTTCTCAAATAAGTCCCTTAAAAAATACATTTTAAAAAAAAAGAGATTGATGACTATTAAATTTGCGATCCAACAACCATAAAAAAGCTAATAAGAGTGCTTGTCCTTCTAAAAAAAGCAAAAAATATGATTCCTAACTTTTCAAGTGTATCAACTTCACTCATTATTATCAATCCATTTTAATGTTCCCTGACTAGATATAGGCCAATTTATATGGACCATATGGGCCCATTTTAATGTAATTTTCGTTTATTGAATTACGGTGTTTGCAAAGAGGATTAAAATGAAATATTTTTAAAATTTAAAGAATTAGTATGAAACAAAATAAATTTAATGGACTAATATAAAATAAGGGGCAAAGTTAATGGACCAAAATGTTGTTTTTTCCTTACTTTCTTTGCCAATTATTATTTTGGACGTGACAACTTGATTAATTTGAAGGTAAATTGCATAGAATTCTAAGAACTCTGGAATTCTGTACTTCCATGAACTTTTAAATTTAGTAAAACACCCCTCCTACTGTCAAATATATGAAAAGACTATTTTATTAGGTTAACTTGTCAAGTTAATTATTAGTTAATAGTTTAGTCAACATTTTTAATGTCCAGTCAATTTAAATGTGTCATATTGACACTGATGTGACATAGATATATTTGCTTTTTCAATCTATTTTTTTTTGCGTCTTCTTGATTCATTAATTTTTTTAATTTTTAATTAAAATGACAAATATACTTTTATCATGTTAGTGTCCATATGACATATTTAAAAGGCTTACTAAACTATTAATTAACTTGTTGAGCATTTAAAAGGTTTAAGTTGAGCATTAAAAGGTTTACTAAACTGTTGACTATTAATTAACTTGACAGTTAACTTAGCATAGTGATCTTTTGTAAACATTTAAAAGTTGAAAGTGATCTTTTATTAAGTTTGAAAGTTCATGAGAGTAAATTAGAAGGATTTCAAAGTTTATGGGGATGGGTATGTATGTTTTTTATTTTTGGTTAATTATCTGTATACAAGGTTATTTGACATATTCAATATTTTCAGTCCAAAAAATCTTTGAAGTATCTATATCAATAAATTACCAGACATCCGAATGAAAAGTTCGAACATGGAACAATATTCGAAGTTTTCATAACTATTGCTATTCCTAGCCTCTTTGCTCAAGGGCACTGAGCCCTTTAATTTTGCTGAATTCAACTGGACCAAATATTTGAGCCCAGCCTTACAGGCCCATAGTAATTCTAAACCTATATTTTTTTATTCCTATAAATTCCTTTCCATTCAATGAAAAATAAATACTCTTTGGGAGGAAGAGTGCCAATTAATTGGGTGCGTGTATCCTTAGATATGTGCAGTAAATTAGCATCAGTTTTAACTGTTATTAATTGGTTAAACTTATTGTTAAAATATCTTTAGCAACTATTTTAAAAGTTATTGTAAAACTCGTTAAAATTATTTTTAGCAACGATTTTAACTATTTAACAACGGTTAAAACCGTTGCCAGCAGATCTGTTCTCATTAATTGGTTACAAAGGGGGGTGCTATTTAACCAACAATCATTCCACATGAAATTAGTAGCCATAATAATTAAGAATAATGGAAATCACCAAGAATAAAATTTAGACTCTATCCCCTTTTACCCCTTCATGGTTTAAACTTAATGTTGAAGGTTCAATGTTAAATTCTCTGATGGGTGTTGTGGCTGTGTTAGAGATGACACATGAAAATGGATTAGTGACTTCTCAAAATTCTGTGGTTCTGGAAATGCTCTTCAAGGGGAGTTTTGGGCAATAATGATAGGGCTGAACGTAGTGGTTGAAAATTACGACAAAAAAAAAACGTTAGTGGAATCAGATTCCCAGCAAACAATTGATCTTATTATTAACTCTTGCACTGTTTTTCATCCTCTTAATTTTCTTATTTTGAACTGCAGGTACCTTTTTATTAAGCTTTTGGATTACAAAATTATAAAAATCGACAGGCACCAAAATAAATTAACAGATGCTCTAGCAAAGAATGGAAGAATTGATCGTCTTCCTCTAACCATATATCATGACACTCCCAGCAACCTCTGCCGTCAATACCATGAAGACATTAATAGCAATGCCTCAACTTCCCAACTCTTTGCTGAATCCATGCTTCACTTTCTCAAGCGGCGCTGTGAACTCTTATTGATCTTACTTTGTTGTTTCCTACGGCTTTGCAACTAGTTCTTCAGTTTCTTGTTCCAACTGTAATACTGGTTGTCTTTTGTGTCCTTCTTGTTTTGCTTCTGGAGCATTAGAGGATCTCCTTCAAGCTTTTGGTTTGTAATTGCTGTTTGTAAGGTGCTGTTGACAAGCACTACTTAAGACTCTGTTTCTTGTGGTTCTTTTAATGATATTCCCCTTTTACCAAAATGAATGAATAAATAAATAAATACCTGCACTTTGCATGCGATGCATCCCCTAAATTTGTCTTTGCTACTTCTCAGTTTTCAAACCCTCCATCTTAGAGATGGCAATTTTAACTCCATCCGGTTTGACCCAGTTCGTTCTTTCTCGTTTGAATATGATAATTCAATCTTAAATTGTAGGTTTTGGATTTATATTGTATTTGATAAGACAGTTTATAGCTTATAACCTATAACTTATTTGACTAGTTTATAAATTTATTAATAATGTTCAATAAACGAATTTATTTTAATAGTTTATATTTTATTTTGATAAGATATTTTGAATATCTTATAGTTTAAAGTTTTTTATTCTTATTTTGTTTTTATTATTTTTTTAAAATATTCATTATATCCCTTATTTTATTATATTTTATTTACTCATTTTTTATTATATTTATATTTATATATAATATATTATACATATATAATATTATATATATAATAATATATAATAAAAATATATAAATATATTATAAATATATGTAATATATTTAAAAATAATCAAATATGTAAATATATTTTATTATATATAATAAAATATAATATATATATAAATATATTATATATGTAAAAATTTATTATTCATATAAAATATAATAAAATATATAAATATATATTTTAATAAATTTTATATTTATAATAATTTAAATTAATTAAATTAAAAATAAAAATAATATATTTATTTATGTTCTTTTAAAATTAAAAAATATATACTTTTTTATGTCATTTTATATTTTTTAATTATTATAACAGTTATTTTTATTGAATACTTTTAATTCAAATAAATTGGCTTATAACTTATAAGTTATCAGCTATAAATTATAAGCTAAAAATTAGCTTATTAAATTAACAGATAACTTATAAAACTATCCATTAGCTTATAAATTAATTTTACCGAACCCTATAGTTTGATAATTCTCATGTTTAAATTCGCATGTTCTGAACATTATATATATTTAAAAATTAATATATATTATTTATACATAATATATAGAAAATAAAATACATAATTATATATATATAAAATAATATATTATATACATAATACGTAAAGAATTGGATATTACGAAAATCTCAAATTCCCAACTCTGGAATCTGCTCTCGCCTCTGGCGCCTCCCACTATCAGCTTAGCCGCCGCCGCCACCCCTCAGTCAGTCGCAAATTTCGAATCCGAGTTACAAATCTGTAATTTCGTCTCTGAAACATGGTGCCCTAAGCTCTCTTTCTCTCTGCCGTTCTCTCGTTCCGTTCCGTCGATCGCGATCGAATCGTGCTTCTCGACTGGTTCGTGCTACTCATATCAGACTCATTCTTTGATCTTCTGGTATGGCTATGGCATCCTCTTTTTATTCCCCTGTTGCATCTCTATGCAATATGCTTTTTCTTTGTTGCTTGTTTTGGTCAAGCAAATTTGCTCTTGAAATAAATCGCAATCATGATGAAAATGCGCAAGGGTTCCTGGGGATTTTGTTGGGTACATTGTCACGAGGACACAGTATGATTGGTTCTCTTAAACTGTCCCAGTTCTCAGAATCTGCTAATTTCCATTGTACCCAAACTTTAATTAGTAGTCCCCTTCCTATATATCATGAGTGAACGCCTCCCACACAGCCACACCAACTTTTTTTTTTTCCCTACTTTTCTACTATAATTGTCGATCAATCCTTTCCTTTTCTTCTTTTTTCAATTATTGACTCAAAAAAACCAGCTATTACTAATTTACACATTCTCATATTAGATGGTGCGCTTAATATATTATACCATATAACAAAAGCAAAGATCTTCAATTTCGTGAAAGATCAAAACACACGAACTCTGTTTAAACTGAGCATGATTTCTTGTGTTTATAAGGTTCTGGTTTCTTACTTTGGTGCATCTTTCTTGGCTTTGATTTCAAAATAATATTATGAGGCAGTTCCCATCAAAGCAAGCTACAACCCCAGGCCATAAAGATTTGTCATCTTCTCAATGTTCCCATAAATAATAATTAAAGATCCTAAAGTGTCATTAGAGGGTGTTTGGATTTTTCAGCTTGGATTTGAGGTTGCTAAAGCCATCAATGTTGTAGGCTAGCTTCAGATAAGATCAAAACTGATGGATCCTTTGCTTGATGTATGGTCGTATAGAAAAGTCACTCTTGGGGTATAGAAAAGTTACTAAGAAGGATAAACTAAGGATTTGGCTAATTTAAACTAAAAGGTGTTGGTGCTTATGACTGTGTTCGGCAAAGCAGTATATAATTTATAAGCTAGCTTATAAGCTCGTTAAAAGTGTTTGGTAAAAAAACTTATTTTAGTAGCTTATAGCTTATTATGAGAGTAGCCTATAGCTTATAGTTTAAAGTTTTTTGTTCTATTTTGTCCTTATTATTTTTTCAAAATACCTATTTATACCCCTTACTTTATTATATCTTATTTATTCATCTTTTATTATATTTATATTTATATATAATATATTATACATATATAATATTATATATATATAAAATAATATATGATAAAATATATAAATATATATAATATATATATAAAAATAATAAAATATGTAAATATATTTTATTATATATAATAAAATATAATAATATATAAATATATTATATATGTGAAAATATATTATTCATATATAAAATATAATAAAATATATAAATATATATTTTTAATGAATTTTATATTTATAATAATTTAAATTAATTTAATAAAAAACAAAAATAATATATTTATTTATATTATTTTAGAATTAAAAAATATATGCCCTTTATGTCATTTTACACTTTTCAACTACTTCAAGAATTACTTTTATCGAACACTTTTAATTCAAATAAGTTAACTTATAAGCTATAAGTTAAAAATTAGCTTATAAGCTATCAGTTAGCTTATAAGCTATCTGTTAGTTTATAAGCTAATTTTGTCGAACAGAGCTTATGCTGTCTATGCTTTTGAGAGTCTCAATGGCAGTGATTTGTGATAGGGTGCTTTGTGCCATTGAGGTTCATTGATATATGTATATGTGCTTTCCACTGAATATCTGTCTTAGTCAACATTTGTTTTAATCGTTGGGTTATTGTTATAAGTTATCCCCCTCCCCTGGATTTTCTGGCTTTGTTACTTTTCATGCATGCAGTTATCCCTGGAGCCTGGTCATTATTTCTATTCCAGAAAAAACAAAATCAGGGCTTATCATACTTCATCTAGATTCTTTGGGTCTTCACTCTAGGGGATCATTCTTTAAGAACATCAAAAGATGCGACAGGAGGACTTTATATCATTAATTTAGGAAGCCCTTCATGATATGCATTTGGGGTTTATCTCTTGAATAATCTTGCTCCAAGGATGTCTCGTAGGATCATTATTTTTGTTACTTTCATTCCTCTCAATGTTTATATATAGATATATAGACACACACACAATTTTCCTTGTAGTGTTTAAAGATATTTTTATGTTATGGTAGGTTATATGGGTCAGGGGTCTGCCCACTATAAATGAGTCAGGCTGCCAATTTGCTGGCCTGTCTATCTTGGTTGATGGATTTATGGTTATTAACATGGATTGTCTCTTTAATTCTTTAGTTTGGATTTGGAAATTTTCAATACTGTGTCATCTTGAATGTTACTTATTGTGCCTTAATGTTAACACGAGATTCAACACTCTCCCCCCCCCCCCCCCCCCCAACCCCAAAAAAAAAAAAAAAAAAAGGGGAAACCTACATAGTCATGAGGGCTCTGTGTTGTTGGGATGTAGGCGTATTTGATATAACCCTCACTTGCACCTCTATTCTACTCATTTCCGTAGTGCTCTGCTGGGGAAGCATGCGAATTCTTAGAGCCATTGTACAAGAGAGGCTCATTCAAGCAATTCGTCGAACTCCTTGTTCTACTTTGGCGGGTGTCATTCAAATACATCTAAATTTCAAATTCAAATTCTTGTGCACCTATACCGCAGAAAATTTGTCTCAAAACAATTATGAAGTCCAGGATAACCTTAAGTGCTTATCTTACAGAATTGAGAAACTCCCTAAAGGAGAATTAGTTGGGTCTGCTTTCCAGAGTTGGATGGGAGATGGGTTGCCTGTTCACAGAGGTGACATCTTTCATGCCATTAACCGCCTGCGGAAGCTCAAGATGAATAAACGTGCGCTTGAGGTGACATTCCTTATTCTTGTGTTTTTGCTGTCCTTGGCTATTAGATTTGCAGTTGAGCTTGATTTGATAGTTCTGGTATTTAGTTTAGATTTGCTTTGATTAGTGGCTAAGTAATGCAAAGCATATCAATAAATGTTTCTTATTAATTTATTGGTTTTAGGATCGTTATTCTAATTGGAGAATGAAGCATACTACCCCTATTGGGAGCTTGCATTTACTGTTATTTGAAGTGAAGTAGAATAAAATAGAGCCAGAAAAGAGTATTTAAAGGGTCAAATAACTTATGTTTCTAGTGCATCTGGGAAAATGAAGAATTTACCATTTTGTACCAACTCCCTCGTTTGAGAATTTTAGCTCTAATTGATTTCAGATTCAGTCAAACATGAATGCTCATTATTTTCTCATGTATGGCTATTGATAGGTGATGGAATGGGTAATCAGAGAGAGGCCTTACAGACCTAGGGAGCTAGATTATTCTTATCTCTTGGAATTTACAATGAAGCTTCATGGAATATCGCATGGTGAGAAGCTTTTCTCTTGTATTCCTTCTGAATATCAGAATGAGTTGCTCTACAACAATCTAGTGATTGCATGCTTGGACAAGGGCGTGATAAGGCTTTCACTTGAGTACATGAAAAAAATGAGGGAATTAGGTTATCCCATCTCACACTTGGTTTTCAACCGCCTCATAATTCTACATTCCTCTCCAAAAAGCAAGAAAAGGATACCAAAAATACTTGCGCAAATGAAATCTGATAAGGTTACCCTGCATGTTTCTACATACAATATTCTGATGAAAATAGAAGCTAATGAACATTATATTGAAGGTTTGGTGAAGGTCTTCAGTCAAATGACCCGAGCAAAGGTTGAACCAAATGAAGTATCCTATTGCATTTTAGCTACTGCACATGCAGTGGCTAGGTTATATACTGCAGCTGAAGCATATGTTGAAGCTGTGGAGAAGTCGATGACAGGACATAACTGGTCAACATTGGATGTCCTGCTTATCCTGTACGGGTATTTGGGGAAGCAAAAGGAGCTAGAGCGGACATGGGGCATCATTCTAGAACTCCCATCAGTTAGATCTAAAAGTTATATATTGGCCATTGAAGCTTTTGGTAGAATTGGAAAGCTAAATCGAGCTGAAGAACTGTGGTCAGAAATGAAGTTAAGAAAAGGGTTGAAATCTATAGAGCAATTCAACTCTATGATTTCTGTATATTGCAAACATGGATTCATTGATAAAGCATCTAAACTTTACAAGTGTATGGAGGCAAATGGATGCAAACCAAATGGCATAACTTATCGTCAGCTTGTTCTGGGGTGCTTAAAAGCTGGTATGACAGAGCAAGCCTTGAAGACATTAGAGTTGGGCATGCGTTTGACCATTAGCAAGAGAGTTAGAAATTCAACCCCATGGTTAGAAACAACTCTTTCAATTATTGATATTTTTGCTGAGAAAGGTGATGTAAGTAATGTTGAGAGATTGTTTGAAGAGCTTCATAAGGCTAGGTATTGCAGATATACTTTTGTATATAATACCTTGATTAAAGCTTATGTAAAAGCCAAGATTTATGAACCAAATCTTTTGAGAAGGATGATTCTTGGAGGAGCTAGGCCAGATTCTGAAACTTACAGTCTTATGAAACTTGCTGAGCAGTTTCGACCCTGATTATGTATCATTTGTTGAGTTCTTTGTAACCATTTGTTATCTATCTACTTAACTCAAAATCTGGTATGCCAATTTTGTAAGACAACAAGGCAGAAGAGATATTAAAAGCACAGATACCATGCTAAAGGGAAACTCTTTTTGTTTGCCTTATGGAGGAAGGATTTTCTGTGTTTGACCTGTTGGCGTTCAGTTTCGCACTTAAGAGTTGGGAGGGAAGTGGTGGTGTGTGAATGGGAATTACAAGATATTGCTACATCTTGTCTGCTTAAATGTGTGCATTTCGGTATTGTCTGTGCTGCTTGTGTTAGCTTGTTCTAGCATCTAGATAATTTAGATTCATGATGCAATCAGAATTCTACTCTTATTTATTTATTTTTTAACCACATCAGATGATTTCACTGTCAAGTGTTAAACTAAAGATATATAATTGAGAGTTAGCCATAAAAGTTTACCCAACTGTTTGTGTTCTTTGTTCAGAAGATTAAAGTTCACCATGGTCTGATATAACTTCTATTATTACCGCGATAAAACAAGCCAGGCACTGTACTTGCTGGAGAAAATTCTGCAATGAGAAATCTCTTGAAATGTAATGTTTTCTAGGATAATTTAATAGGAGATGACTTGCTTGATATTGATTTAATGTACACATTCTAACTGTTTTTCCTTTTTGTGGCATTTCTTTTTGAAGGTGCTAATTTCAAAAGAGTAATGCAATAAGCTGGTCAGACTCGAGAAGTTATTATTTTGTTTAAAATAAAGGATACATTGAGAGACTGGTGAACAGATACAGATGTTGGTATTCCGGCCAAGGTCCCTTCGTTATATAGAATCTCTTACAAAAACATCTACTTCCAGATGTACACTTCATTTATGTTACTCAGATACTCCTCACAAGAAATCCAAGCTTGCTCCTCTGCAGGTTGATCCTCTACTCTTTTGCTACCACTTGTTTGCAGCCTAATTCTAATGCATAAAAAATTTGGACATTTGTGATTTCTCTTTCTAAGAAATGCACTGGAATATGGGGTCTTCATTTGCAGGAGAGAAGAATGATAGATAGGTTTAAGATATTTGCCAAAGGAGGTGATGGTGGAAATGGTTGCTCCAGCTTCCGCAGAAGCCGCAATGATCGCCGAGGCAGACCTGATGGTATATTCTTGTTTAAAATTTATTCATTTTTAATTTCATGAAATTTTAATATTTTGTTTCAATTTCCTTTCTGACTATTCTAGTTCGTGAATACATTTTCTTTTCATTGTTATCTATTTGTAAATGTGATTATTCAGCTCTAAAATTCCAACATTGAATTGGAGCAAATGTGAAATGGCATTTGTGACATTGCTACTTTGATGTTTATGTTTAATTATAGGTGCGAAAGGTGGAAGAGGAGGTGATGTGATTTTGGAATGTTCCCCCAAAGTTTGGGATTTCAGTGGCTTGCAGCCTCACCTGGTGTGTACAAGTAACATTAACCAAACTTTCATGTTGTGATTTGTGATCAAATTTCAATGTTTAAAAGGCTAATTTTAATTATGATGATGAACAGATAGCGCGGAAAGGTGGTCAAGGAGAATCAAAGAATAAGATAGGAACCAGAGGTGCTGATAAGGTAATTGTTTCAATACTATTGTTTTCTCTTTAATGTTCACTTTGTTTGGCTGAGTGCAATACAGAATTGATGAATTCTCTGAGAGACTCTTGGTAGGTTGTCCATGTACCAGTTGGCACTGTGCTTCATCTTGTCAAGGGTGATATTCCTTCTATAGTCAAGATTGAATCTTCAACAGATGCTGATCCTTGGGATATTCCAGGTGCTCTTGTTGATGATCATTCTGACTCTAGTGCTGGTCCTACCCTTAATGCCACAAGTGGCAAGGAGGATATTGAAGCCGTACGTTCTACTGGAATCTCTTCATCAACTGATGCATCACACGGAACTCCCAAAGTGGACACAGAAGCTGAAGGAGAACAAGAAATTCTATACAATGTTGCTGAATTGACAGAAGAGGGTCAACAAATTATTATTGCTCGCGGAGGAGAGGGTGGTCTGGGTAACATTTCTGTTTCCAAAGATTCAAGGAACCCTTTGACATCAAAGGCAGGGGCCTGTAAAGATATTGTGTCCAATCTCCAGGATTCTGATGATGATAACTCTTCCCTTAGTGCTGGTTCGCCTGGTTCTGAGGCTGTTCTTATTTTAGAACTCAAGAGCATTGCTGATGTGAGCTTTGTGGGAATGCCTAATGCTGGTAAAAGCACTCTACTGGGGGCCATATCAAGGGCTAAACCTACTGTTGGTCACTACGCATTCACAACGCTCAGGCCGAACTTGGGGAATCTGAACTATGATGACATATCAATTACTGTCGCTGACGTTCCTGGACTTATAAAGGGTGCACACGAAAATCGTGGACTTGGACATGCATTTCTACGCCATATAGAACGCACAAAGGTTCTGGCTTATGTAGTAGACTTGGCTGCTGCTCTAGATGGAAGAAAGGGGATTCCACCATGGGAGCAGTTGAGAGATTTGATTTTAGAGCTTGAGTACCATCAGGAGGGTTTATCGAAACGGCCGTCCTTGGTTGTGGCAAATAAGATTGATGAGGAAGGCGCAGAGGAAGTGTATCAAGAGTTGCAGAGAAGAGTGCAGGGTGTTCCCATATTTCCTGTGTGCGCTGTTCTGGAGGAAGGGATACCAGAGCTTAAAGATGGCCTTAGGATGCTTGTCAATGGTGAAAGGTCATGCGAACTTTGCTTAGATCGAATTTTGCTTCATTAGATTGTTAATACCCTTGTACCAGTCACGGGATCCGGAGTCCAATGATGAGGAAGAAATAACGGGAAGGTGTTCTTTGCACGTAATCCCATTGTGGCTGGTCAGAGTTTCTATACCTGTGATCATAGTAGTCTCCTGTGGGGAAATTATCTTTAATTTAGCATGTACTTTTTATTTATTTATTTTCCTTCCCCTCCTATTAATAAACCTGTTTCTTAATGTTGGACTTTGCACTAATCTATATACCAAATTATATTTAAGTTTTTCATATTATTTCAGATCTAATTTCTGAACATGCCTTTTTAATTTTTATTTTGGGGTTTTGCTGCCAGCACTATTCGTTTTTATAAGGCCTTTTATTTTTGGGTTAAAATGTACAAATCTCTCAATTAAGGGGTTTTAAATTTTATTATTTTAATTTTCAAACTCAACCATAAAATTTGTTGAGACTTCAAAGAATGTGCATATCATTACCGTTAACCAATGCATACAATTGCATTAGTTCATCTAGTCAAAAGATAGTTTAATTGACCATAGACTAGAATGGGTCATGTATCTTTTTTTCTTCTAAAGTTATTTTAGATTAATTAAAAAAAAATCTGTCAGAATAATAATTTTTTCAATATAATAAAAAGGTTTTTATTCACCTGATAGATTTATTTTTTTCATTATCTTGAAATATCTTTTTCTGAAAAAAATTCTCCCTAACTAGTATGTCAAAGTAATGTATTTTTTGGGTATTTTTTATTGTTTTGATAGATTTATTTATTTTTCATTATGCTAAAATCTTTTTAAATAAAAAAAAATATGACCCATCTCAATCAGAGTAACCAACTTGACTTTTTTTTGGGGGTAAAAATAGACTAAATATACTGACATTTACATTGACCAACAGTTAAATTGATAAATGTCAAACGGGATGATTTGCATATTTTTTATAGCTTGAGAAGAATTTTTGTTTTTTTTTGTTTTTTTTTTTTGGGTTGGGTTTGAAAGGAAAGGAGATACTGCATAACCCTAAGTTTAAGGTACATTATTTTATTTTAGTTTTTTAATCAACTGTCGTCTGCCATTTTGTGCGATTACCATACTCAGCAAGGGCAGAATATAGATTTTAGATGAAACCAAGATAGGCATAAGATCGTATTACCTTCAACAAAAACAGGAAAGGGTAAAGCAGCACAGCATATGCTACATTTTCACATTATGTCGTAGCCTTTAGTGTTTGGCTCAAGGGGAAGCTGGTGGAATATAAAGAAAATCAGGTAAGGTAATTTATGAAGTCTGCAGCGGTAGCAACGGCCGCCCCTGTAATAGCATCTGTCACAATCCTGTCTTTCTTATTGTTGCTGGCTGCTGATACTATTGCCCCTGTCAATGCACCCCCAATCATTGCATTCTTCTGTACCACATTCAATCAACACAAATTGTTGAGGCTCAAAATGAACCAGTTAAATGCATAGAACGCCACAAGAAATCATACAATTGACTTTCAATTTTTCTAAATTTTGATACTCAGAAATTGTTGGGGCTCAAAATGAACAAAGTTAAATGCATAGAACGCCACAAGAAATCATACAATTGACTTTCAATTTTTCTAAATTTTGATACTCAGAGCAAATTTTCTATCAATAGCATCTAAAGGCAGCAAAACACAACGGATCTCTACTATTTAAATAGTTATAATGGAGTGCTTGGAGGATGGTAGTGCCAAAACTTGACCCATAGCACATAATATATGGTCTCCAATTGCAATTTAAAATTTAAGTCTATGTCATATTTGATACGAGTGTGGGATATAAAACAACTGTATTTTTAAATTATTGGTGCTTCATAGGACATGATAGATATCTGTTATTCAAATAAATAGTGTAGGAGATGCTGAAGCCAACAAGCAATATGGACCATGGAGAAAACTTACCCAGTCCCTTTTGCCACGGATACTCTCTACCCCATATTCGGTTCCAACATATAAACCAGCTACAGCTCCTGTTCGTGTAGGAAAAAAAAAAAGATTCTTAATGGACTGAATTTACGTGACAGATTTAATCTATGTCATATATGCAACACGAGTCTTACCCCAATATGCACCTTCTTTACACATCTTCTTCAGCTGCAATAACACTTTCTCCCATGAGCATAGCAAGTTCAATGAAATACCTACCTTCCTTTTTATCTTGGACGAAACTTAAGAGTTATTGATATTTGCCATTGCATTCTCCATATGATTGGTTTTCTCAAAAAAATTCATTGATAATAAATTTTTTTTTTTTGGGGGGGGGGGGGTGTGTGGTGCAGGAAAGCTATTCTAGAGAACTTTCTAGATCCTCCAAATTGGGAGAACTTAAAATTATAAAGAAGGGAGTTTATAAAATTTTGGAGTGTTAGAAGAAAAATTTCCATTCTTCTCCCCTTATAATAAACGCACAAGCAACAAGGTGAACATTAAAGGGGCACCATCGTGGATATATAGTTATATACTATAGTTAGAATTGACTCAAGCATACTAGTTACATATTTATTTTGCTTTAAACTGTTGAATCTGAAAACACCAAAATGCACCCCAAAGGAACAATCACAAGAACATACAACACATCAAAAGCAAGAGCTTACCATGTCCTCAAAATTGTGACGTGAAACATTTCCTGGAACAAGAGTGACTCGTTAGTCTCACAAATGAAAATACCCGAAACAAATCAAAGAACAGTGTACCGAGCATCAGGCTTTGTTGAAGATAATCCGAGACCACAAATGCAAACAATTCAGTGCAGTAACATACAACTCACATGATAACCAAAATGCGATACAGTAATAATCAAGTAATTCAACTATTTCATTTATGAAAAGAACAGAAGGAAAAGAGGAACGGTGAAGTGAATAACCCTTTTTGACAATATGATAGGTATCCTCGGCGGCTGCTCTGGTGGCGGCGACCTGAACCAGAGAAACAATAGCGCAGCGTCAGATTCATTCCTATTGAAGGGTAACAACCAACAATTGAAGAAGCGCAGAGTAAATTACGGTTCCGATCTTCAAGAAACCATCAAGGGTGAGATTTAGGAATGGATTGCCCATGTCTATTGCCACCTCCACCTTCGGTGTCGATAAAGATCCTGAAAGCCTACTCCAAGGCATCTTCTCCACTTCTCTCTCTCTCTCTCTCTCTCTCTCTCTCTCTGTCTCCTCCTTGTCCAACTTATCAGCTTCAAAACTTCATCATCCTTACTCACTCTAGCTTATGCTTCAATTTGGTCCCTACAAACATTTAACTTCAACAAAGTAATACACTGGAGATTCTTAACAAGTTAAAATATATTTTGAAGTAAAGTATTGATTTGATTTATGATTTAGACTTTAGCATTCTCGTACGTACATCTGCAAGAATTTGATTATTGTAATATTAAAGTATGTTAATTTGGCTTCTTAAAAATTATATTTATTTTAATTTAATTATTTTTGTTGTTAAATAATTATATTTAGCTATTTAGTATTATTAAATATTAAATTTTTGTTGTTAGAAATTATTTTGGTAGATAGAAGAGTAAAATTATGATAAAAGTAATTTTTTAGGAATTAAATTAGAACATAATAAAATTGAAGCAATTAAAATCTTGTAATGATCAAATTAATAATTTATTGGACAGCTTTTTTTATATTTTTACTATTAAATTCTCTTGGTTAAAAATAAAACAAATAAATAAAATTTATTAAAAAATAAATCATATAATAATGAGTTGCAAAAATTATAAAATTATTTTTTAAAAATTATATATTGTCATTGGTTAAAAAATTATATACTTATCATATTTTAAGTAAAAAATTTAATAACAAGGATACAAAAATTGTGGCTAAGTTTTTTCCTAATTTATTTCATATATTTTTTAATGTTCTGGTATTTCTGAAATGATTTTTAATTGAAAAGGTGAATTTCAAGTCTATGTATCAGGATAGTTTTGCTTCTTCCAATCACAAGAAGCCCAGTAGATTCCATATGAGAGACCCTCAAACCAAAAGCTGAAAGCTAGCTAATAATAAAATGAATCACATCACTTAGAAAATTTGTCTGCATTCATATTAATTACTTGTTACGGGATAGCATAAATAATCGTAATAATGCATGCTATGATAGATATTAATTTTTATATAACAATTTTTTCATATGATAATATTAATGTAATAATAATTTTTTAAAAAATTAAATATTATATTTTTACAATTTTGGTACCTCTAAAGGAAATTTTTTTCCTTCCCCTTTTATTATAAAACATGCCTTTTATTAATTAAATCGCTAACTCTATTAACGTTAACTGTCATCTCAACAGGAACATAAAAAAAAAAAAAAACCACATGAATTCCTATGTAGATGAAGACATTTTTTAAAAAACAATGTTACAACAAAAATATTTCCTTCTTCTTAGTTAACACTTTACCTTTCCTTGCTCTTTCTATCTCCTTGCATCTCCAAAACACGCTTCAATTGTGGTGCTAGATAATTATGATGGAGAAGAAGAAACTGCGGAAAATTTCTTCATAATTTCTGTAATAAAATGTTAAAAGGTATAAAAGTGCCAAAGCTTGTACTAATATCAATGCATGCGATCTCTAATAAGGAAAAACCTCATTTCAAGGTAGAAGTCGATCCCAACCGTCAATTTATTGGACATAAACTGAAATTAGGAAATTAAAATTCAAATGACATTTCAAAGGGAGGCAAACTATGAAGGAAAAACTAATAGAATTTGGTCTATCAAAAAGGACTAATCTCTTATAAAGTGGTAAACTTATATTCGAATCTTTATTATGAGAGGTATTCATATTTAGTGTCTAATAGTCAGGGGTAGATCTAAAAATTTTAGTTAGTGGAAATAAGAAATAGTTTATAAATATTTTTGTGGGGCAATTCTCCCCACACCCTTTCAAGTAGATTTGCCACTGCTAACAGTGTTTTGAGCAGGATTTCCTCGAGTGAAAAATACTTTTGGGAAACTTAAAAAAAAAAATAATAAGGAAATCACTCTTCCAAGATGCAAAAATTTTCTCTTTTGGCATGAAAGAGAAAACAAAAAGAAAGACTCAACTGCAACTTAAGAAACACTTGAAAGGTGAAATCAGTCATTAGTGAAAAAAAGACTCGCAAGAGGAGAATTGTTCCAAATATAGAGATAAATGGTACTGTGCATGACCTATTAGTTTTGCCAAGTAGTCATAATACTTATTGGCCTCACAAGAATATGAGAGATGCTATATGTAGACTGGGTGGCCTAGATGTTTCTTATATCCTCTAACCTCAATATAATACCATACTTATGTGTCAAACTTGAAATCAATCCTAACGTCCTCACACCTTGCTTAGTAGCCTCCTTCGATAACTAAAGAAGATGATAATCCATGACCTATTTTCATGACTCATACTCCAACCTTTCCATATTAGCTCTACCTAAATTGCCTAACAAGCTTCTGTCTGTGTTTGAGTAACTTGTGGGAGCCAACGACTACTGCAATAATGAAAACAAAGGGGTAGAGAAAGAAAGAGAAATGTTGAACAGAAAACTAAAGGAGCTGAAGAGAACATAAACATTAATGGAACTTCACATCAAACACTAGGGAAGACAGAGAATCATCAAGCGCAAAGGAAATCCAAATCTAGAACAAATGAAGAAGCACCAATTTATGGAGAAGGAATGAATCAAGAATCAGAAGACATAAGAAGTAGAACTGTCGAGCACTATGAAGGGCAACAATTAAATGCCTCATCGAAAATAATTAATGGAGAAGCACTAGTTTATGAAGAAGGAATTAATTAAAAATCGGAAGGCGCAAGAAGTGGATTCGTCGAGCACTACGAAGGGCAATAATTAAACACCTCATTAGAGAGAGTTAATAAAGATTTCGATGCTCAAAGGAAGATTGAAAAAGGTAATCTTGAAAAAGTTTCATCACCTACTGAAGAAACACGACGTGTTTTCGAAGAGTTATCAACTTGCTCTGGGAAAGCCAAAGGTAATGAATCTGAACATAATATTGAAACGTTGCTTTCACAAACAGACACCCTTACCTTTATCAAGTCTCAGAAACCCACTGTAACCCAAAACAATACCTCTCCACCAGATACCAACAACTCTGCAACAAACACGAAGAACCATGAAGCCACCAAAACCCTAACCTATAAAATGCCCTTGGCAATAATTTATGAGAAAATTCATTCCTGTATGACCCAAAATGTAATGATCGAGTTGCTTTTCTATATTGACAATTGCTACCACAAGCCAACACGGATCCTTACAGGATGATTTGTCCTCAATTGCATGCTCCCTAAGAAAACTTCTTGGGGGTAGCACTGTCAAACCAGACAGGTCAAAACGGGTCGGGCATAGGCCTGCCTATTTTCAAACGAGTCAGGCACGAGCCAGCCCTTTTTTAAATGAGCTTGGAATTCTAAATCCAAGCCCGTTCTCACCTAGCTCGATGACCAGGTTTTATTTTAAACAGCACAGCACAACAAGATTGAAGAGAAGAGAAGAGAAGATTGAACAGTACAACACAATAACAGATGAGCAGTCAGAGTAGAGCAGTAGCAAGGGCAAAGTAGCAGATGCGGTGACCGACGGACGGGAAACAAACCTCAGACTTCAGACAGCTAGAGCAAAAGGAACACAATGTCGATTTTGGGGGGGGGGGGCGTTCGCGGTTTAGTTCAGAAGAATCAAAAGTTCACTATGAGTGTGTGTGAAATGTGAATGGAGTCATGGAGATTTCGAGTTGTGGCTGTGGGCGTGTGGCCGTGTACGAGTGGGAGGCTTGTGTGAATCGGTGACGGTGAATGAATGGAGAACGATGGATGGCTATTGAGCGTCGGCTGAATGGAGAATGCTGAATTACTTTACTGATGTGGTGATGCCTGATGCTGTTACTATGTTAGGGTTAGGGAGTTGTGGATTGGGGCTAGCACCTGGCAGTGGCTGTCACTGAATGAGTGAGGGTATGGGCTAAAAATGGATATGGGATATTAGGCTGGGCCACTTCAATGGAAAAAAAATTGAAAGTCTAAAACCAAAAAAATAAATAAATAAATAAAGTGGGCTAGACCGCGGACCATCCATTTAAAAATGAGCAGATCACGGGCCGACTGTTTTTAAAAGGGCCAGATTTTTAAAGTCCAAGCCTGCCCAAATGATACGATCCCACGAGAGTCCAACTGATTCACAAGCAAAATTATGTGAAACCCAACGATAAGATGTTGAACTTCTTAGATTGAAGAACCAAATTATATCAGGTTCTTAACAACGAAACAATAAGGAAAACAAAGATAGAAATACTGACCCCGTGGCTATGAAGAGCCAGAAACCAATATTATCAATGGATAAAAGATTGTTGACCCCAAGGTTATTAACAACCTGAAACCAATAATATAACCAAATGACAAATCTTAAGTTATCCGCTTGGGACTTTCGATAAGAAAGCTGTAGAACAACACAAAGGAGAACAAATCTCACTTATATTTATCAAACTCAAGTTGTATACAAAGCATATGCCATGAGGTTAAAGGCTGGAAATGGAAGACTAAAAGTCATGAGGAAACCCAAAGGTTGTTCTTAGCCAACAAGCTAGAAATGAAAGACCAAAAGTCATGAAGGAAACTTAAAGGTCTTAGCCAACAAGCTAGAAATAAAAGACCAAAAGTCATAAGGGAAACCTAAATCAAATTGGGTCAAGAACTAAACACTCTAAACATACTGTTTGGGCATTTTACAAAAGACCAAAAATAAACTTAACAAAAGAAGCCCGCATAGTCTAAATAAGCTTAAACAAGGTATTTTAAGCATTTTAACATCAGTTTTGGGTTTAAGTAAACAAAAGATGTCCAAAATGATTAAAATGGTTAAATAAGCTATTTTTAGCCCAAACAACACATTCTGGAGCTTGAAGTTTCTTCATCCTTTAACGTTTGGTTCTTCTTGGATCTGAAAGTGTAAAATGTTGTAGGAATTCTCCAGCTCTTCCTCTAGGTGATTTTCACATTGCAATTGCATCAGGATGCCATTCACAGTTTGCTGGATCTGTTTGGCTTTGGCTCTTGTAATTGGCCCTTTTGGCACATCATTTTCAGCTTTAGATGGTGTAATTAGCTCCTCTTCTTCTAGCTCTAGATCCAAGCTAGGTGGCTGGATCTCATCACCAAATGCGGGAAAGCTGGGCTCGGCTCATAGATTTGGCCCGTATTGACAATGTTACTTTGGGGTCACCCATCTTAAAATTACCCTAAGCTAAGTACGCTTAATTGTAGAGTATTTATAAAATAGGCTTTTGAAAAGGAAGGTGTATCTTATTGGTATAGGTTGTACCTATCAAATTTTTTTAAGCTCTCCTCAACTATACAATCCTATACCTACACAGTCTCAGAATTTCGTAACTGTACAGTCCTATACCTATACAGTCTCAAGATACCTCTCATTCTGATGTGGATTTGGTTCATTCATGTGTCACTTAACCTAGAAGCCTGTCAGGAGCCGCTCTTTGTTCGTACTTCTCTCTGCATTGGCGATCAATCCCCGCCCTCATCGACCCTAGGCGTCACACAAAAACACAAAGAAATGATCTCGAAACAATGCCCAGTAAGATCTTTTCTGAAACTTTTTCTCCCTTAGATCCAAAAGAAAAAGCCCTTGAATTATCTCTCATAGATATTCCCACCTTATCCATAATAGAGTCTTAGAGTCTTTTCACCACCATTTTAGTTCCAAATCAATTATTTTAAAAATCCACACACAATTTTGAAACAGAGAAACCCTCAAAATCAAACTTTTAAAACTCTAGAAAATATGAACATACTTCAAAATTGAACACCCAGGTTTCAACTATTTCTTGGTTCACAAGTTAATAGAAGAGGACAGAATGAGATTCCTCACTACTAGACCATGGAAATTAGATGACTCCCCGATCTTCATGAGGTCTTGGATCTCAAATTTCTCCACAGAAGTAGAAGCATCAGAGAGAATCACAACAACGTGGGTCAAGATTAATTATCTACCAATTGAACTGCACACCGCAACAATTCTTCGAGAAATTGGAAACATGCTTAGGAAAACTATAGCAATCCAAGTAAAAAATAGAGAGCAAGCACATCAGGTACAAATCTGTGTTAAGATTAACCTAAATATTAATCTAACTAACCATATTAGGATTAACAATAGAGTTTACCAAATAATTTATGAAAATTTGTATGTTTTTTATATGCTTGCCCCCTAGGTTGTTTGATTCTGCTCTGTTTCCTCCTTTTTTCAGTGTACCAGATTATAAGCATAACAGTCATATTTTTAATGACTCTTACTAAATGCAAATTCTCAAATTATTGTAAACTGCTGGAAAAAGCTTAGCTTTGGTTGGTTTAAAATTAATGTTGATGGATTTTTGAAGGACTGAAAGAAATAGTTGGATCCCAAGAGGAGTGTAATACCCAAGAAAAATAAAATATAAATATTTGTTTACAAACTACTGTTACTATTTCAGTATACGGTACTATTCACCTGTATAATACTATTTACGTATACGATACTGTTCATTTATACAATTGAAATGTCAAGTACTAGATGTGGTTTGGTCATAAAAGAAAACTAGGAAGAAATTCGTAGGAGAAAATGACGTTTTATGGGTGAAAATACCCTCAGGGACTAAAGTGAAAGGACTGATTTGAAAAGAAACTTAAAGGTTTAAGGTGAAAGGATAGTTTTCCCTTTAAATTTTCAATAGTAATAACAGAAAAATTTTCGATCGTACGCGTGAGGTGCACAGTAACTGCATTATTAGAAATATCATTTTCATAAATAGTAAATTGAATATTTTATTACCGCATAGTGTCAAATAGTACCCTTGACTTTTGCTATAAATAGGCCCTTCCATTTCACTTCTAAACTCACACCTTCAACTTCTCTTCTTCTCTCCTTAAGTTTCTCTTACTCCAAAGCTAAGCGTCTGAGATTTTGGGCCTTTCCTTTTCAGCTTAGGTAAGGATAGTATGCCCTTTCTATGTCTTTCAAATTTTAGAAGTTAATTTCTTAAGTATGCTCTGTGGTTGCGGCCTTGGCTGATCTTCCACATCAGAAAAACTGTCCTTAGCTGTTTATATGTTATTTTGATTCTCTGATTACCGAAATAGAATGTAAACTGTGAAGAATACATGTCTAGGAAAGTTCTGGCTAAGGAAAGACCTGGTTTTTAAGTGTGTCCAGTGTGACCCTCCACTCTTTCCTGGGAACTTACCTGGTGTACTCTTTTACAGATTGTATTCTCTATTTCTGGTATGAATAGTATCCGTACGTATGAATAGTAACCGTATGAATAGTGACCGTACGTATGAATAGTGACCGTATGAATAGTAACCGTATATATGAACAGTAACCATACATATGAACAGTATCTGTACGAAAACAATCCTGACGTATTTTCTCTAATCTTTCATGAAAATCTCCGTAGCAGAACACCGAAATTCACCTGAGAACTCTTGTCTGTAATGACTTAGAGAAGTGATGTTCGTACGGAATCCAGGTGAGTGAAACGACCCCGAGTTTTAGCATTACTGGTGATAAAAAGTATGTCGTAGGACACTCCCAAGATTCATAGGGGGAAATTGGATTCAGAATGACGAATCTAAATGAGATAATTAATCCATAAGTATGGATAAAATGAAATAAGTATCTTATGATGATGTGAAGTTTGAATGTTTTCAAAAATGGATTAATTGTTATCTTGATATGTGGTTTATAAATCCATAATATAGTAATATACTATACCTGTTATATGGATGAATATTATATTGAGCTTCTGATTATGATATGAAATGCTATTGATTGTGATTGAGCGGGACAGTACCCCCTCTCACGGCAAGGCGGAAAACCCGGTTGACAGGGTGTCTTGACCAATGAGTGTGGAGACAACGATTCCCTCAGTAGGGATATAGCCCGGATTGGTGATAAATCCGTGAGGCGCCCTAGCTAAGAGGATGAGGTTGTGCGTCATGGCGGAAATATACATAATTGGTGAGCCGGCCTGTGTGCGCTCTCCGGGATATATTGCCATTGACGAGTACTAGTAACGTTTGTTGAATTGGATGAATTTTTATCTTGTATGTAAGAGGATGAGGTTGTGCGTCATGACGGAAATATACATAATTGGTGAGCCGGCCTGTGTGCGCTCTCCGGGATATATTGCCATTGACGAGTACTAGTAACGTTTGTTGAATTGGATAAATTTTTATCTTCTGTCTATTGGTTGAGTATGAGCCTTTGGATATGCTTGCATGACTGGTAATGTATTTGAATTTTATTAATGCGAGGCCGATTCGCTCATTGAGTTTAAAAGCTCACATTGTTTGTACAACCTTTTTGTTCAGATCAGGTTGCCATCGAAGAATATCTGCTAGAGGAGTAGATCACTTTGTACCTTCCCGTTGTCGGGTAGACCTCTCTTCTGTTATAGATTATGTTGCTCTGTAATCGTCTAGGACATCTAGTTCAGGGGTTCGACATTTGGCTTGTATGTCAGTATAATAATGTATTTTAAAATGAAAATCTATGATTTTCATATAAGAAAATTTGATATATTTATCGGAAGGCTTACAGTGATGAGAGATTCATCATTGTGCCGGTCATGTGCCCAGAAAACGGGTCGTGACAGGGTGAATTGGATTTTATAAAAATTTTCACAAAATTTAATTGGAAGTTAAAATGATTTTATGAAATTGAACAATGCTAAAGATAATAATTTAATTCAGAAAATCAAAGTGTTGTCAAGATGAATAATTTTATAGTGCAAGGAATTAGAGAACAAGTTTAAATCTACACAAATTAATTAGTGCTTGAGGTAGAGATCAAATATAAATATAAAGCATTAATTAATTAACTTCAAATGTAAATAGAGTAGGAATAGAGAAAGCAAATTCGAAGATTTGTACTGGTTCGGCTAATCCCAAGCCTACATCCAGTCCTCAAGAGACTACTTGAGTATTTCTATTATAATTGCAAGTTTAATTCGGGTACTTGTAAACCACTACGACCACGCAAATTCGATTCAGGTATTTGTGAAAGTACAACAGAGAATTTATGAGTTCAGGCTCCTCCTCAACCCAAAGCAAGCTCTTCCAACTCTGATACTTGCAAACCATAACTCAGAATAATATTGGTATCGATCAAAATCAACAATATAAAGAAACTCTTTCTAAAGAGTAGATGAATACAAATGAAGCTTTCTATAATTCTAATGATAGAGAATATGCAAGATTTGGCTCAAGAATTATTTTCTTTCTCTCAAAGATAATAGAACAAATTAATATCACATTGTAGGACTTTGTTCTTACTCAAAATTGTGTATCAAAGGTCATATATATAGCCTCCATTGAAATATAGCTGTTTGTAGTCGTTACTGCACTTAAAAGTGAGTTCCAGGTGTCATTAGTCGACTATCATAAGCCATTAGTCGACTAATGGCTAAAATATGACTGTTAGATTCAAAATATGATTGACGCAGGTGATTGGTCAACTAATCAGGGTCCATTAGTCAACTAATGACTCTTTGTCAAAAATTCTGTTGACTTGAAATTTTGAAGCTCAATTTAAAAATTCATAACTCTCTCATTTGAACTCCGTTTTAAACAAATAACATATCATTGGAAAGCTCTTAGAGTCTAGTTTCAAATAAGACAAGTTTCACTCAAAATTATTTTTTTGTTTAAAATATATGATCAAAATACTGACTGAAGGTCAGGATAAAATAATTCTTGAGTACAGCCAAGTCAACTTTTAATTTTTCAGAGTTTAGTTTAAATGGTTATATCTTTCTCATTTGGACTCCATTTTAAATAAGTAATATACCGTTGGAAAGCTCTTTGAGTCTACTATCAAATTAGATTAAGATAATTGAAAAAAATGATTTTTCATTTAAGAGATATGATATAAATAATGACCAAAGGTCAAAAATTAACTTTTGTAAAATTTCATAGCTCACTATCTTCTTGTTCAAATCATGTGATACTTGTTCAAAAAGCTTGAGCCAATATATGCAAATCTTAATCGTTGAGTTGCACAATTTACTAGCCTATTTAGAATATACCTAATGTAAACACATAAACTAACTTGATGCATCCAAGCTTCCAAGACTTCAAATTTTCTAGTTCTTCATTTCTTGAAACTTTATCCTGCATGTTGCTTTCTTTGAGTGAGGCATGATGTTGCTTTCTTTGAGTGAGGCATGATGTTGCTTTTCCTTGTTTTTCAATCCAATGCTCACTCTTCTTGTTTTGAACCAACCTATAAAATATATCTTACTTGCAAACCAAATGGTTAGTTCAATTCATGATAAATAGCATGATTAATGTATAAGACATTACACATTAAATAACATAGTCATGCTTAAATACTTGTAGCATATATATGATAATAAACTTTTATATATATCAATACTACATTTCAAATATATTTGTCATCATCAAAACTTATGACATAAAGCCTTAGGGTCAACAAGGACAACTTCATTGCTACTGGGAGAACTATCAGAATTGACAATAGGCAACGCTTCTAGGGCTATACAAAATTCATTGGTTATGGAACCACTGATATTACAGAAGCATGAGCTTTACAAATTGGTCTACATCAGGCAGTCCTATTATCAAAATAATTGAAATAGAAATGGACTGTAAAATTGTTCTTTGGGTAATATTAATCATACTCACCCTTTTGCTATCATTGTGGAAAATTGCAGGCTTCTCTTCCAATATTTTGAAGACTACAAAGTCTACAAAATTATTAGATCTCAGAATATGTATGCTGACCTTTTGGTTAAGGAAGCTAGAAAAAAAAAAAGGCTTCCTATAAGCACTTACAACTTTGCTTCTCCTTTTGTTAATGACCGTTATGTTCGGGATCTTTTTCACTCTAGAAATCAGTATGAGCTTGCTGTTATTTTATTGCTGGTTTGTTTTTAGCGCCTCTTTGTTGTACAAACTTTGGTGCTATGTTTGTAAGCTTAAACTCTCTTTAACTCTCTTTCAATACATTTCCTATTTTAACCAAAAAAAAAAGGTAGTAGATCGAAAATAATTTATGAAGTATCAGTTCAAAAAAAAAGTTCCATTTCCAATTAACCAAAATTATGTTTCAGAAAACTAAATGACTGTGTCAAGTAAATTTGTAACCAAAAAAATAAATTAAGAGTAAATTAATTGTAGGAAGGCTAGTGTGAGGATAATTAAGAGTTCCAATTATTAATAATGATTTTGGAAACGGTCTGGTCATTAACCCGATTGGTCTCCAGGTCATTGGGTCATCGACTCAACCGCCGGATTACCGGATCAATTGCTGAATCAAGTAAATAAATTAAAAATTATATATATATATATATATATATATATATATATATATATTATTTACAAATAAATTTAAAAACAAGTATAGTAAATAATTTATATGCAAAATTTTACACTTTAAAATCTTAAACCTCTATAATAATTCATAAACATTCATAATAATTCAAACATAAAATCATAAATATCCATAATAATTCATATATTAAAGTCTTAAACATCCATAATAATTCATAAAATTATTAAAATGTAAATATCCATAAAGTTATAATCATTCACTTTTACATATTCATAACAGAAATATCTATAATAATTCATAAACATACCAAGATTAATATACATCACATAATAAAACTCATAAATTAATAACAATAATATTAAAATATAATTGATTTTTGCATAATCATGCTTGCCAGTTAATTATTCAATACTCAACTCCCTTCATTTTCCAACATTTCCCATCATTTCACTTCCTTTTCACATTTCTCTTTCTTCCTCTCAGACGTACTAATATGAAATCTCCATTTCCCAACTATTTCCATCATTTCATTTCACTTCCTCACCTTTCTTTTTCCTACCATGCATCTTTCATATATATATATATATATATATATATATATATATATATCTCTCTCTCTCTCTCTCTCTCTCTCTCTCTCTCTCTCTCTCTCTCTCTCTCTCTCTCTCTCTCTCTCTCTCTCTCTCTCTCTGTGTGTGTGTGTGTGTGTGTGTGTGTAAGATGAGCACATCATACTCATACATGGCTTGTAGCTTGCATTCTCCCTTTGCTGCTTTCTTTCTCAGTTTGTCCTCATCGCTCCGTTGTCTCTCTATTTTTTTCTCTACCAACCATGCTCTGCTTCTCCTTTGATTGATTTGTGTTGTGTTTCTCTAAAAAAAGATTCGACCAGAGGAGGGTTTGAAGGTAAAGAATTAGTCGATCGGGTGGGTCAACCGAGCAAATGGGCCAAGTTGACTGGATCTCAGGTCCACTGACAAATCAATATATATGAAGTTCGGGTTTCAAATCAACCCACCAAGCTAGTCCTGATCCTAATATGGTGGTACAAAATATAAATTACTTTTTAGCTACACCTTCAATTCTCGTTGATGTTATAAAACATATTAATGATTTTGAATGACGGTTTTAAATTGTCCTAAAGTAGAAAGTTGCATTAGTGATTTTAAATTGGCTGAGACGAAAAAAAATTTTAGTTTAGGAGATTTTGTAATTTGTTTCTTTAACTTTTCAAAAAAGTTTACATAATGGAGCCTTTAAATTTTGATTTTATGCAACATAACTCCTTCATAAATTTTTTGATCCAAAACCTTCATACTAATTATCCAATGTAATCTAAAAACTATTAAATTAATAAGAAAAATTCCCACTTATCATCCTAAAGCAACTTTAAAAAAAAAAGTAAAATGTTATGGTTTGCCATTGATAATGACAAGGCAGATGTACCTTTTGCGGATTTAGAGCATGTTTGGTTATCCGGTAGATTGCTTTCAACGCACGTTCATGCACCGAAAATCGATTCTTCAGTAAAATTATCATGTTTGGTTCTGCGTTTATAATCAATTTTAGAATCGATTTTCTCCTCATAATCGATTTTGTGGAGAAGTGAAACCTTATAGCTTTTTTTGAAAATCAATTGTACAAAATCATCTGCAGCCAAACATTTCCAGTATTACCCCCTTCACAGGGACCTCAAAGCAAAAGGGGGGAGAGAGAGAGAGTCGTATTACTCCTCTGTAAATATATATTGAAGGAGAATGGAAGAAAACAGAGAGAGAGAGAGAGAGAGAGAGAGAGACTTGCCAGTGAAGAGTTCCGCTGTCGCCATCCTCATCGCCGTCGCCATGCCTGTTGCCGACCGGAGGGTGGATGAGGAAGAGGAAGAGAGGTGACTGTGTGGTGTGGGGGAACTGAAGCATGAGGCTAAGTACTGAGAGGGTTTGAAGTGTGAAGGTTCAATGAGAGTGAAAGGTTCGAAGTGTGAGAGAATTTGGAGAGTGACGAGTTAGAGAGTGTGACTGATGAGGAGTGTGAGTGATTGATGGGGGTGTGAGTGATTGATGAGCAGGGGCCACGTGTGAAATTTTTTTAATTTCATTTAATTTGTTCAGATTTAAAAGAAATAACTGATTATAATTTTTATTTGTGAAATGAAATTTGAATTTAGTTAAAAATTATTATTAAAATATTAATACAATTTATTTTATTATATTTTGATATGAGAAAAATTAAATAAAGTTAAATAAATTAAAAATATAAAATTCATACCCTTTGTGGTAATTACACAGTCAAAAATACTTTTACTAACTAATATCCAAACGAAATTTATTTTTTAAAATTACTTTTCTAATAACAATTTCCAAACATAAATCACGTTTATACAAAATCAATTCTATTTAAAATCAATTTTAAAAATCAATTCTACTCAAACTTAAGTTTATCCAACGAGTTTCCAAAAACACACTTAGACTCCTTGAACTTATATGAAAAACTAGTAGAGTAGGTGAGAGTTTTAGACAAAAGAATTAATAAGGGAGTTAAAGTTAGGAAGATAAATTACATAATCTTTTAAGCTAGAATGTATTTTTTTTTTAACATTTTTACCTTTTAAATCAAACTTTAAGTTATATATATTTATATATATATATATATACATATATATAATTTTTTACTTCCACTCTAAACCATTTAATGCATCATAAGCATTAAATATATCCCAGTCAACTATTATATATATATATATATATATATATATATATATATATATATTATTAATATAATGTTGAATCATTAATTATTTTCATGTAAATGGAAGTGAATTTAATGTGGTGTCAATTAAACTAGTTTCTTCCCTTTAACGTTATTACTAATTTTAGCCAATCAACAACTATATAGGTAATTGATTTTAAAAAATTTAAATTTACAATAAATCAATTAATAATGCCACTCACTTACAATAAATCAATTAATAATGTTGCTAAAAAAACATAGCATAAAAGTTTAAAAAATTAATAATTATAAATGAATTAACCATGTTATAAACTTTGGGTAAAAGGAAAATAAATGTAATATTTAAATAACATGTCACCAAAAAAAGAGTCTAACAATATCATAAACCCATAATAATATGTTTTAATTTCTGTTATAATGTCTGTTATGAAATATATATTTTTAATTTATTTATCTAGTTTATTGAGTATCTTATATTGTTGTTAACTCAAAATAACTTAGCTTATTGAGTATCTGTCACAAATGCATAAAAAAATAAGATACATTATAACAAGTTTAAAATTCTTTTATATAAATTTTTTTTTTGTATTTCTTAAATACTTATTATACATTGCACGGATGACCTTCTAGAATCACTAAAATTAATGCTTTTATTGCACACAAACTGAAAAAGGAAATATGAAATATCGTGATTATTGGTGAATCAATGAAAACGAATAATAAAGGCGTGGGTGAGTGGATGGGAATGAATAAGAGAAAAAAATATGAAAGGAAAAATGACGTTTAAACTTCCAAGTTTGAAGAGGACTAAAAAAGGCAACAACAGAAACACTTTCCAAGTTTTAGAATCTCGTGATTCCACGTCCAAGAACAAGAGTGGTGGATGTATGGGGCCCACTTGGCCATCTAATTCAAAAAAAGAAGGCCCAAAGTTAATTTGGGCCCAATGACAACAATGGTGATTTTGAATTTAAAGGACGCCCAAACCGATCAATTTTATAACGGCGTGATGTTGTTATCTGGGGAGTGGAGCCCTTAGGGCGTTATTCTGCGAAGTCGTGGTTTCATTTTCTCCTCAGGGATTTTGGGATGACAATGAGCGACGTGTCTTGGAGCTGGGTCTGAAAGTTGAGGTCCGAAGGCTATATATTCATATGTTTGTCTGGCTAACTCTTTAGAAAGCCCTTCCTACCAACGTCTTTAGAGCTAGGAAAGGCCTTAGTCCCACTAAATTATGTCCTAGGTGCAATAGGGAGGAAGAGATAGTTCTCCAAAGTTTAAGAGCACGTTTGGTCCACTGTCTCGCCAAGAAAGGAATGCAGAATTCCACTTGACTTTAGAGATGACTAAATTATGTCCTAGGTGCAATAGGGAGGAAGAGATAGTTCTCCAAAGTTTAAGAGCACGTTTGGTCCACTGTCTCGCCAAGAAAGGAATGCAGAATTCCACTTGACTTTAGAATCTCTCGTGTGTAGTTGGCAAGCTCAATGAAAAGGAGAGTTTCCATTTGAAAAAAAATTTCACTGTTTTCCCTTTAGTTTTTTCCATCTCCCAGGCGATGGAAAAAATCATTCTCGATGAAAAACAATCTATAGTGCTATCTTGTCCTCAACTACTTCTCATCATTTGTGTCTATTCATATGCTTCGTCTTCATCTTTGTTGTGGTGCGATTGGCGGTGGGCTTTGGCTTCGGCGTCAGTCGCAAGGGAGGTGGAAGAAGCTGAGGGAGATGGGCTCTGACACGACGTTGACGGCAAGGGAAAGCAGCGACGATGGAAGAGGCGTCGACGTCGAGAGAGATGGAAGAAGCTGAGGGAGATGGGCTTTGATGCGGCGTTGATGGCAAGGGAGAGCAGCGGCGATGAAAGGCTATTAACAGAGGCGTGAGGGAGATGGGTTCTGACGCGGTGTTGACGGCGAGGGAGAGCAACTGGAGAGTAGCAACGATGGAAGTAGTTGAGGGAGATGTGTGCGTCGATTATGAAACTATTGATGAGATGAAAGAACGAATGGATTTGAATTTAGATAACTAGGGTATTAGAGTAAATTAACTTATTAAAAAATATATATTAAAATATTTATTTTTTCTTTTTTAATTATTTTTTTATACTCAACTAAATAATTTTTTTTTTATTCTTTTATTCTGTTCATTTTTAATATGTAATGCGAATCAAACGAGTCATAGAGGTTGCTATATTGCTCATTGGATTTAGACTTTTGTGGGCTCTTGACAGCATCAAGGTTTCTTCAGTGACAACTTATGGTGCTGGATCTTCAACTTCCCCAAAAGCAAAGACAGTCATAAACATTTTTTTTTTGACATTACCTTTTTGTACATTAGGATCTTCAGTTTGCCTATTGATTTGAAAGCCCACGAGGAGGGAGACTTGTCCAGTGGCGCAAACATGAGTGCGGGGTTTTGAAGGTGAATACTACTGTAAGCTTGTTCGGCATTCCTAGGCGTGCAGAAATTGGTAGTATTTCCTATTTTGTACTAAAAAAAAGAAATTTAAATGTGCAAACATAAAATAAAGCATAACATTATATCTAATATGAATATTTGACACATCTATTAGTTAAGTGCCAAGCTGTCAAACATTGATTACCATATTTTTCATCCCGATTAATTACTTTCAAAGATGCCTCTCAACATAAACTTACAATTATTTGTTTCTTCAACTGAGTCAACTTACAATTGTTTGTTTCGTCAACTGAGTCAACTTAAGAAGAATATTGTACTTTTGGCATGGCAGAATAAGGCCAATAGATAAACAAACTAGACAACAATGGCCACTAAGACTCGTCGTGTGAAATCAATTAAATATGGATTGGCACATGTGTACCTGTTGGAAACGATAGTGACCTCCTTTGGTGCTTTCTCCCCCTTTTCTTTCAACACTATATTTTGTTGCAGGTTTGTTTCTAATTAATGTCTTGTATTTTTACCTTTTAAAAAGAATTATTTATGAAAGGAATTGAATTCATATAATTTTAATTTGAACTGTACATTGTCCTTTAAGTTTGATTATTATGACTGTATATTTTATTAATTTCAATTATATAGTTATTTCTCTCTCACTTAAACGCCCAGGTCATCGACTCATGGCTTATACATTGACTTGATTATGAGCCCAAAAGTCCTTTTGACCCATCCAGCCGGGCTTGTTGTCCAGTCCAGTCCAGATAAAATTAAAAATGAGCTTTAAAATATGAGCCTGAGTTTTTTAAAAAAAAGAACCTGTTTCAATAAAAGCCCGAAAAAACACAGGTCAAGCTTACAAGTCTAATTCAAAAAAATTTACAAGTCTAAATTTAGAAGTTTATTTTTAGAAGATTAAATTGAGAGGAGATAATTATTTCAAAGAATAAATTGAGAAAGACTCTGTTCTAACATTATAGAAAGACTAAGTTAAGAAAAGAATAATAGGTTAGGACTAAATTATAATTTTTTTTCTAAAAAACAGTACAAAACTTAAATTAGACTAACAATTTTTAACAGCTTATTTAAAAGTGTTCTAATAAAAATATAATGTGTAAAAATTAAAAACAATATGGGTTGAGTTTTAAAGATATTATAATTGAAAAACTTGATAATTTTAAAAAAGTGGCAATCTTTTCAATGGATACCTTAAAAACACAGACATTGATCATAGACAATGGACCTACACATCTTCGTTTTGTACAGAACTAATTAATATAAAAGACTGATTAAGCCTCCTGTTGAGGCAATTTTTTGACTTTCCCTTCATATTTTCATTAACTACCTTTTCCTCTACCGTTAAATTTAACACTCCCACTAATATAGCTTTAGAATGAAGACTTTAGTAAGGTTGCTTACCAACTTGTCGGCTAACACAACGAAGAGGAGAGAGAGAGAGAGAGAGATCAAATGATATTTTACCTTTTAATAAATATTCAATTATTATTATTATTATTTTTGTAAAAAAAGAAGTTTCTGGGAAACCTTTACTTATTATCCTTTGTTCGAACATGATCGTAGTCTTTTGTCATTCAAAACATGTAGACTTGGTGTCGCACATGGGCAACCATTAATGACAAAGGGACAACGTGAATATTATGTCAGGTACACTTCAAAATATACGGTCATTTGAAATGTCGCTTTTGTATTCAAGCATCCTATATAAGCCACCTGCGGAATATGCATGAAGTAAATTATAATCAATCTCAATAATTCGAAACTTTCAATGTACCCAAAATAAAACAAGTAAATTATGAAGTGATTTTTAAAAGCGCACTGCATGAGATTTGGTACAATCTTGGCTCTTTTTTTTTTTTTTTAAATTTAAGTTGTTAGATCAAGTCGAAATCAACAAATCAAAAAGTATTAATTAGTTATAGTGTAATTCTATTTTTTTACTTCTCAATAGAATAGATGCTTGAGCTCTACAATTCGAGTATAACTCACTCTCTCACCTAAGTTTTTATTACGAGACAATTGTTTAAGCACTTTGACCAACAATCTTCCACTCCGCTAGAAATTATATTTATGATCTTGACTTTAATACCAATTATTTAGATCAAATTCTTATATCTTTTAGTCAAAAGCTATAATGATCCTATAGTAGATCAGGCGTCTAAATATTATAATTTAACTATGACTTGACTTTTTATTTAAACTTTTGCCATGAGACAATTATTGTCAAGCTAATATTATTAGTATTTTGAATTTTCCTATAACGTCATGGTGCCATAAACAAAAAGAAAGTGGCTTGGTTGTGCATGGAAAGGAATCCCTTTCCACATCTAGAGTGCTGAAGAAGTTCCTAATCTATTGGATCTAATTATTCAATAAATAAAAAATTAATTGGTTAATTTTTTTTTTACATAATTTTTTTGAGTCTGATGGAGGGAGCCCCTGAAAAAAAAAAATCCTGCCTCCGATGTGCATGGAATTGAGATTTGAATGTGAAAAGACAGAAACTTAACTGGGTAGGTTTCTACTATATGTATGTATATATATATATATATATATTCCGTTGTGCATTCCGCTGCGAACAAATCCTTCATTGATACATGAACGTCAAATTTTATGGTATTAATAAATTCTAAAGATGCCAGTTATAAAGTAGTGGGAAAGACAGCACCTCATTGGTGTGAAAGTGTGGACTCTCAGGATTACATGTATGGCTAGGCTCCCTCATATTGGCCAAACAAACATATATAATAACAGGATAGTGCATTGAATCTTTTTCTTTTTCTTTTTTTAATTCAAAATTTCTCCTTATTATTAATTACACTTGTTCCTGTTTGATGCTTGAAATATATAGATACTTCACAGTGAAAGTGTAGATTCCTTCATAATTTTGAAATGGAGAAGATTTGAGAGGGAGATGCCAATTCCCCATATGTGATAAGAGAGAATCTTCCATCTCCAAGAGGACGAAAACTAAATCAAAAGGGAGAATAGATTGGAAGAAAGATAAAGATTGACGTGTCCTTCCTTTTCATTATTTTTTAAGGTAAAACTTATATTAATACCTTTACTTAAGTTTTAATTATATATAGTTCAAAATTTTATGTCTATATAACTTATATGCTTATAATTAATTTTAATTATCTCCTTAAGTTTAATATCGTTAAAAATTTAACAGTAAATGTTAACATGACATTACATCTTGTATATTTTAGTGTCAAATTATTTATTATAAATGTATCATGTCGAATACTAACTTAAAATAATTAAAATATAGTGTAATTTTTTATGAATTCTAAATATTTGTTTAAAAATTACATTGTATTTTAATTATTTTAAAGGATATCTAACATGAACACATTCAAGGTGAATGATTTGACGCTAATGTATGCTAGATGAGATGCTATATCACATGATATTAAATATTTGTATGACATTAAGCCCATAAACACAATTGAAACTAACTTGAAACATATAAGTTGTGATTGATAAGAAATAAAGTTTTGGATTGTAATTGAAATATATGAATCAAAGTTTAGGAGCATGAAAGTTACTTTTGTCTATCTATTTTTAATGGACTTTCAATTTTTTGATTTGAATCCAAAATTCTAACTTGCAGCATATATAAATAACCGTTATTGTAATTGGAAGAACCTCCAGAGAAGTATATGAACGAAATTATTTGCCAATTCATATCAAAGATATACGTTAAGGCTAATTGTCCACTTGTCTTCAACTGAATTTAAATTACTTTGTATTATTTTGTTAGCTATTCTGTTATATCAGATTATTCTAGTATATTCTATATATAATTTATACACATAGGTATTTATGTTAATGAACATACAAAAACCAAACCTTTAACATTTTAAAAACTTAAAATGAAACATTCATCATTGTACCAAAAAATTCTTCTTGTTGGATATTATAATTATAAAATAGAAAAGAAAAATGCTTTAATTACTTTTCCTTGGATACTTAATATTTTAATATGCTATAATAGAGCTTTACACACGGTGAACATTGGTTGTGTACCTTCATTCTCTCCCTTGGACGTTTTATACGTTTGGCATCGTGCTTCCGTTTACAATCAAAGCTTTTAACTCCTTTTAATGTTGCCAACGGACCTCTTTTCCTCACAATCTATATATACATCTATGGTGTTATATATATATATATATATATATATATATATATATATATATATATATATATATATATATATATATATATATATATATATATATATATATATATATATATATATATATATATAGATAGATAGATAGATAGATAAAAAATGAGAAAGAATAAATGTTGTATAAGATATATATTACTATTGGTGTAATACTTTCGGTAGAGGTGTGTGGGAAAAAGAGTACGTTTATATTTTTTGTGTAAAAATTGTAAACAAAAAATGAAAGGTGAATCTTGGATTGTTAATTATATCTTAAAAATAACATGTTTATATATTTTTATATCAAGTAATATGACAAAATCAATTCATAAAAGATGTGATTTGATATTCAAATCTTAGTCTAATGCCACGTAATTTATATTTTTTATGTTAATCTTCAATTTTTTCTATTTTATATTTATTCTTATTTGTTCATATTGCTAGTCCAACGCTTGTGTAATCTGTCAAAATTGTATTGAACATGAGGTGGCACACATTAGTACATGGATTCTAAAGAGGTTGGCTTCTTTGGAATTCGCCGGATTCTAAGACCAATATATATTAAAATGCGTGTTGATCATTTTTTTTAACCAAAGCATGTTGTCCAAAAAAAATTTCAACTACAAGATGGACCGCGCCATAGCATCACCCTTAGTATATTACAGGCACAAAAGGCAAGAATGTCAAGCCTTAAAATTCTTAAACAAATGCTGGCCAAATAAAATCCACAATCTTTTTTCGTCAATGTCACCTCGTGGATTCGAACTTTCTATGTGACAGATTTATTTAGCACTCCATTAATTTGTTTAAAAATTTCTAACATGTACTATTTTACTTTATATATATCTACACATATATTGCATTATGATTTTATTTGAGTAGTATTTGAATAGCAAACATTTTTTTCCTAATATTTATAGCGTTTGTTATAACGACAAATATACTAAAAAGTTAATATCTCCAATATAATTTTTTAATATCTAAAAATTATTAAATTTTGACTACGTTCAAGTCAGATTAATGGATTAATTTTTTTTCTTAAGGTTAAAATATACTTGAGCTTTCTATAGTTTCATTGAAGAGTGATTTTAGTCTCTATAATTTAAAAATAATAAATTTAATCCCTGTAATTTTCAAAATCATGAAATAGGTCATTGGGGTTAGTTTTTGGTTAGTCAACACTGACTGTGATGCTGATATCAGTATTAAAATCCATGTCAATACCTACTGTGTACCACTTATGTTAATATGGACTAGTCACGAGAACTTTCTAAAAAAAAGTTCAGTTTATTCACTTAAGTCCTTGGTCAAAATTTTTCTTTTGTCCAATTTTTGATATAAACTCGTCTTCTACTTCATCTAGGTACCTAGTTTAAGAATATTTTTTTTTTGTCAAAATCATCTCCTACAAACTTTTAATTTTGTTCATTTTAGTCCCTAATGTTCACTTTCATGTTTTCTTATTGTTTGGTCCTTCAAATCAGTCTATAATTTCATTTTTAGTCATGATATAGTTTAATCTATCATTTCTATCCAAAAATAATACAAGAAATGAATTAATATTCAAGTTTCAAAACTTACCTTTTATTCACTTCGGTCCTTGGTCAAAATTTTCCTTTTATCTAATTTTTTATATTAACTAATTTTCTACTTTGTATAGGTCCCTAGTTTAAAAATATTTTTTTTTGTCAAAATCATTCCCTACAAACTTTGCAATTTGTTCACTTTATCTTTGTTCTTCACTTTCATGCTTTTTTTTTCTTCTCATGGTTTGGTCTTTCAAATCAGTCCATAATTTCATTTTTAGTCATGATATGATTAAATCTATCATTTTTACCTAAAAATAATACAATCTATCATTTATAACTAAGTGAATAAAAGGTAAACTTTGAAACTTGAATTTTAATTCATTTATTGTACTGTTCTTAGTTATGAATGATAGATTGAATTATATAATGGCTAAAAATAAAATTATGGACTGATTTGGAGGACCAAACCGTGAAAAAAAAAGCATGAAAGTGAAAAATTGGAGCTAAAGTGATCAAACTGAAAAGTTTGTAGGAGAAGATTTTGACAAAAAAATATATTCTTAAACTAGGGACTTAGACGAAGTAGAAGACCAGTTTATATAAAAAATTGGACAAAAGGAAAATTTTCACCAATGACCTAAGTAAATAAAAGATAAGCTTTGAAACTTAAATTTTAATTCATTTCTTATATTGTTTTTGGGTAGAAATGATAGATTAAATCATACCAGGACTAAAAATAAAATTATGGACTAATTTGAAGGACCAAACCGTGAGAAAAAAGAATGAAAGTGAAGAACAAGGACTAAAGTAAACAAATTGAAAAGTTTGTAGGAGATGATTTTGACAAATAAAAAAATATATTCTTAAACTAGGGACCTAGACGAAGTGGAAGATGAATTTATATAAAAAATTGCATGAAAAAAAATTTTGACCAAGAAACAAAGTGAATAAACTGAAACTGTTTTTTAAGGAGTCCGCATCAGCATAAGTGGTAATGGTCAGTACTAACATGAATTTTATTACTGACATGAGCATCCTAGTCAGCGTTGACTAATGGTTAACTAACTAAAAACTAACCCAAGAACCTATTTCATAGTTTTGAAAACTATAAGGACTAAATTCATTATTTTCAAATTATAGGGACTAAAATCATTATTCAATAAAACTATAAGGACCTCAAGTATAGTTTAACATTTTCTTAAACAAAGATGTAAAAGCTCTTCTAACTTTAATTTTTGCTATTCATAAAATTAAAATCTAAAATTTCATTTTAAAAAATAAAAATTGAATCACTTGAATCAATCGTATTGTTATACCTCTAAGTGCTTGGTTGTTTCCGCGTTGCGTTTGAATTTCCGTGATTTACTGTTGAAGCCAACCACGTTATTGGGAATCCAAGATGTTTGGGAGGGTGTTTAAGCAAACCATGTTAGGTTGTAACCTAGTTTCATGCTCTATAACGTGGGTAGTGTCACATCCCAAAAATTGAGCATGTGAAAAGATACTACTCATTTGATATAATTCTCAAACATACGTTATATACATATATTCTGTAAGGTTTTACATTCAACCTTAATCATTCATTCCACACTACAGAATTATATTCATCTGATAAGCAAATATAGACATACATAGTCTGATATTTCTATCTCATCGCAAGCCTAGGAGACCTATAAAAAGTACAGAGCGTTTCTAATATCCACATTAATAAGTACTGGTGTCCCACCAGACAGAAATAGAGAATAATCTCAAGGGGCTTCTAATCTTCAAACGGATACTCTTGTTCTTTATTTTCTGTATCTGAAAAAAAATAATCATAGGGAGTGTGAGTTTATTTAAAAACTCAGTAAGTAAATAACTGTACTATATAAAATATCAAAAGTACAAATACCACATTTACTCATATAATTAATTGTCTTATACATCGAGTAGTATGGGACTCTAACCCTTTCAAACTCATGAATAAGATTTCATAGATATACACCGAGTAGTATGGGACTCTAACCCTTTCAAACTCGTGAATAAGATCTCATAGGTATACGCCGAGTAGTATGGGACTTTAACCCTTTCAACTCGTGTATAGGTTTCATAGATATGCACTGAGTAGTATGAGACTCTAACCCTTTCAAACTAGTGTATAAGATTTCTTAGATATACATCGAGTAGTATGAGACTTTAACCCTTTCACACATGTGTATTAGATCCCGTAGATCTTTACTCAAATAAGATAGTGAGAATTCATCACATAGTACAATTGTCATGAAATAAATAATTTCTACATACTCTTATTTCTACTGATCATCATATACTCCCATATGAAAAATTAATTGCTTATTATCCAGATAATATTGTAAATGGGACTTATATTGTACTTTGACTAGTAATATCAAATTAGCTGAGCAAGGTTATTCACTCACCTTGATGTTTGTCCAAGTTTACCTTGTTCCACACTAGAATTTGTGTAGGAAAATTTCCTAGTAAAATATATTACAAGGAATCATAAGAAAGGAAACAAAATCACGAAAATACGTAAAATTTTCTGACTGCTACAGTAACGGGTTGCTACAGTACGGTTTGCTACAGTAACGGTTTGCTACAGTGTCGGTTCGCTACAGTAACGTTGACTGCTACAGTACCGTTGACTGCCGACACTACAGTAACTGCTACAGTACCCGAAGAAAATTTTTCAGATTTTTTTCTGAAATTTCTGGTCGCTACAGTAACTCGAAGAAAAATTTCAGATTTTCAGTTGCTACAGTACTTCGAATTTTGCAGAAAATCTTTCAAAAAATTCATCTTTTCCTTTCTTTTGATTCAAAACCAGAATCTCAACTCTTTTAACCGATTATAACTCAAATATAACTTCTAAAACAACTGAGATTCATGAATTATCATCAAAATGTTCAAGAACAAAACCTCCTCTGATCTTCTATATAAACTGAAATTTAAGGAAAATAATCGGATTAAAGCTTACCTTTGATCCTTACAAAGCTTTTGAACCGAACAAATAATCGAAATTCTGAAGATCAAGGAAAGGATTTTGAGAAGAGGGTGAAGAAACGAGAGAAAGTGAATTCACTATTCACTTCAGCTGCTTCGATCGTGAGAAGAAAATAAGGGGGGTACTATTGAAACTTTATATTAAATATTTCTAATGGGTTATTCAATAACCCATAGGTATCCATAACCCAACATCCAAACCCATCCAGTCAATTTACAATAAATGGACTAATTGACCATTCTGAAACCACTTTTCCATGAATTTCACCATTCTTAGAATATATCCCTCATTGTACAAATATTTAGTCCAGTCATTTAACTCAATTTTCATAAATAATATTCAAAGAGAACAATTAAATATGAAAATTAAAAATGACCAAAATAAATAACTAAAGTAACGTTGTAGAATTCTAAAATACTCTTAAGCGAATTATATTCTGAAATTAACGGGTATTACATTCTACCCCCCTTAAAAGAATTCGGTCCTCCGAATTAAAATTTTACCTCAAGTTTCAAATAAATGTGGATAGTTTTTCCACATCTCATCTTCTGCTTCCCACGTAGCTTCCTCGCGAGAATGATTTCTCCAAAGAACCTTGACAGTAGGAATTTCTTTGGTACGTAATTTTTTTGACTTTTCTATCAAGGATAGCTACTGGTACCTCTTCGTAGGTGAGAGTTTCATCAAAATGAACTTCTTGGGGTTGAATGACATGAGAAGGATCAGGAAGATACTTCCGTAGCATGGACACATGAAATATTGGATGAACTCCCTCTAGGTTGGAAGGTAGGTCTAGGCGATATGCCACATTACCCACTCTGTCTACAACCTCATATGGGCCAACATACCTCGGACTAAGCTTGCCTTTCTTCCCGAATCTCATTACTCCTTTCATAGGTGAGATTCGTAAGAAAACCATATCACCTATTGCAAATTCAAGGTCACGTCGTCGGTTGTCCGCATAAGACTTCTGTCTACTCTGAGCAGTTAACAACTTCTCTCTGATCAGTTTAACTTTATTTATATCTTCCTGTATCATCTCAGGTCCAAATATTTTGGTTTCACCAAGTTCAAACCAACCTATAGGAGATCGACACCGTCTCCCATATAATGCCTCAAAAGGTGCCATCTGAATACTGGCTTGGTAACTGTTGTTATAAGCAAATTCAATAAGAGACAAATGATCTTCCCAACTTCCACTGAAATCCATCACACAAGCTCTTAGCATATCCTCTAAAGTCTGAATTGTCCTTTCAGACTGTCCATCAGTCTGAGGATGGAATGCTGTGCTAAGATTCACTTTGGTACCCAAAGCCTCTTGAAAGACTTTCCAGAACCGAGAAGTAAACTGAGGTCCTCGATCTGATATAATGGATATTGGTACACCATGAAGTTTCACTATTTCTTTAACATAAATTCGAGCAAGTTTTGCTACACTGAAAGTGGTATGAACAGGAAGAAAATGTGCTGACTTAGTAAGTCGATCCACTATGACCCATATTGAGTCATTTCCTTTTGTTGACCGAGGTAAACCTACTACAAAATCCATAGTGATCCTTTCCCACTTCCATTCGGGAATATCTAGTTTTTGCATCAATCCAGGTGGTTGTCGATGTTCAGCTTTAACTTGCTGACAAGTCAAACATCGAGCTACAAAGTCAGTCACGTCTCGCTTCATGCCCTCCCACCAGTAAACTTGTTTCAAGTCCTGATACATTTTCACAGCACCAGGATGTACAACGTAGGGCGAACCATGAGCTTCCATTAAAATTTCATGTTTCAAAGATTCAATGTTGGGGACACAGAGTCTCCCATTAAACCATAAGACTCCTTCTTCATCTACCAAGAAACTTGGTGCTAGACCTTGCCTTGCCTTATCTCTGATTTTGACCATATCAATGTCATTTTCTAAATTTACTTTTACTTTTTCAACAAGAGATGATCTAACTGTTAAATGAGCCAGAAATGTACCTGACTCAGTGATCTCGAAGAATACTCCATCAGCTTCCAATTCTTGTAGTTCATGTATTAGAGACCTCCTTATAGTGGCAATGTGAGCTAAACTTCCCATAGACTTTCGACTTAGAGCATCAGCCACTACATTTGCTTTACCTGGATGGTAAAGGATGGTATAATCATAATCTTTCAGAAGTTCCATCCACCTTCGTTGCCTTAGATTGAGATCTCTCTGCTCAAAAATGTACTTAAGGCTTTTGTGATCTGTAAAAATTTTACAAGTCTCCCCATACAAGTAATGTCTCCATATCTTTAGGGCAAACACTACAGCTGCCATTTCTAAATCATGAGTGGGGTAATTCAATTCATGCTTTTTAAGCTGACGTGAGCCATAAGCTATGACTTTACCATGTTGCATCAACACACACCCTAAGCCTATCTTTGAGGCATCACAGAATACAGAGTAACCCCCTGGTCCTGATGGTAGAATTAAGACTGGTGCAGAAGTTAAACACTCTTTCAATTGGGTGAAACTTTGTTCACATGAATCATCCCAAATGTATTTAACATTCTTTCGGGTTAACTTATTTAATGGGAGAGCCGTCTTAGAGAAATCTTTGACAAAGCTACGGTAATACCCTGCTAAGCCAAGAAAACTACGTACTTCAGACACAGTTGTTGGTCTAGGCCATTGTTTTACTGCTTCAATTTTACTTGAATCTACATGAATACCTTCTTGGGAAATAACATGTCCCAAAAATGTTACATGACTCATCCAGAATTCACATTTTGAGAGCTTTGCGTACAACTGATGTTCTCTCAAAGTTTGAAGCACTATTCTCAAATGTTCAGTATGTTCTTCATGACTCTTTGAATACACCAAAATATCATCAATAAATACAATTACAAACTTATCAAGGAATGATTTGAACACTCTATTCATTAAATCCATAAATGCTGCTGGTGCATTTGTCAACCCAAAAGACATCACAAGAAACTCATAATGTCCATACCGTGTACGAAAAGCAGTCTTAGGTATATCATCACTCTTAATTCGTAACTGATGATATCCAGACCTTAGATCAATCTTTGAGAAGTATTTTGCTCCTTGAAGCTGATCAAACAAATCATCTATCCTTGGTAAAGGATACTTATTCTTCACTGTGACTTTATTCAGCTGACGATAATCTATACATAATCTCATAGAACCATCTTTCTTTTTCACAAAAAGAACAGGAGCACCCCAAGGTGAAAAACTTGGGCGAATGAACCCTTTGTTCAACAAATCTTCCAATTGTTCTTTGAGTTCTTTTAGCTCAACAAGAGCCATACGATAAGGTGGAATAGAAATTGGTCTTGTGTCTGGGACCAAATCAATACTGAACTCAATATCTCTTTCTGGCGGTAATCCAGGTAAATCTTCTGGGAACACATCTGGGAATTCATTAACCACATGAATGTCTTCTAACTTCTGTTCTTTCTTTTCTAAATCTTTGATAAAAGCTAGAAATCCCTGACATCCCTTTCGCAACATACGCTGGACACTTAACATAGATATCATGTTGCAAGGTACATCACCTCGATCTCCTTGAAACACAAAATTACTCCTCCCCGGTATATTAAAGGAAATAACTTTGTCACGACAATTTATAGTAGCATGACAAGAAGATAGCCAGTCCATCCCTAGAATCACATCAAAATCTAACATATTGAGAATCATAAGATCTATCTCAGTTTCCATGCCCCCAACAATTATTTTACAAGAACGATAACATGTTTTAACCATCAAAGTCTCTCTCATCGGTGTGGAAACCAAGAATGGTTCTTTAAGAGTAATCGAATCAAATGCAAATCTCTTGGCAAATAGGGGTGACACATATGAGTGAGTAGAACCGGGGTCAAACAAAATACGTGCAGCAAAAGTATTAACAGATAATATACCTGTAACTACAGCATTGGATGTTTGAGCATCCTGTCGGGTTAGAGCATATACTCTTGCATTTCCTCTGCCAGCAGCTTGTTTTCCACGGTCACCTTGGCCTCTTCCAGAACCTCTTCCCATACTACCCCCTGTTGAAGGGGTTGGTGTTTGAGTAATAGATTGTGGTCGAGGTGGCAAAGTAGACCCTTGACCTGGTCTTGTCATGAGCTGAGGGCACTCCCTTATAAAATGTCCTTTTTGTCCACAGTGAAAACAGCCTGTACCAACAGTGTTTAACCTGCATTCTCCGAAGTGAAACTTTCCACATTCAGGACATTGAGGTTTTTCCCTTCTACCTTGAGTACCTCCTCTACTAGAAGAGCTAAAACCACCCCTGCTCTCTGAACGAGGCTTAGCCACACTGGCTGTAGAATAAGTTGACTTAGTAGGAGTGGCTGGAGCATTTTGTGACGCAGTAAAGGGTTTCAAATTTCCTGAGTCTTCCCCTTGATCAAAAGATCTTCTATATCTAGCTTTCTTCTTTTGACGATATTCTTCTTTATTCTTTGACCTCTTTTCCATTCTTCGGGCCACATCAACAGCCTCTGAGTATGAAGAGTAATCGTTCATATTGGAACCCACTTGATCATATAAGGCATCACGAAGCCCTTCCACAAACTTTTCTATTTTCTTCCTTTCAGAAGGAATGATTTCAGGGGCATATTCAGATAATTTAACAAACTGAGCTGAATACTCGTCAACAGTCATGGTTCCCTGCCGTAGATACAGAAAATCTCTGGCCCTGGATGATCGTTCACTTGCCGGAAGAAATTCATCCATAACCAATCTGTAAAATTCTGTCCACATAACTGGCGGTGCGCCTTGAATTCTAGCTTTCTTCCAGTTCCTCCACCATTTACCAGCCCTACCTTTTAACTGAAAGGAAGTGAATTCTACCTTTTGAGTAGGAGAACACCCTATAGCATCACAGATTGCTTCACAATCTTCAAGGAAACATTGTGGGTCCTCTTTGGGATCTTCCCCTGAAAAAGTAGGAGGCCTCATTTTCTGGAATTCAGACATTCTTACCTCCCTTACGTTATCTCCTCCAGCTAACTGAGCTGGTGGTACAATTTCAGCTTCAACAATAGGAGGATCCACTGGCAGGTTAGCTTGTGCAGCTCGACCTCTCATTTCAGCCTCAAATCGGTCAAATCGTTCATTCATCAAATTAATCACATGTGCAATAGTTGCATTGCCAACGTGAGCATCAGGTTCGACTCTTCTTGCTTGCTCACTAGTTGCGCCCTCAGTACTTTGAGCATGTAAACTATCACCACGGTTATGATCATCTTGCACATGTACTGGTGGATTTATGGCCCTCCTTGGACCCATATGCTCATTATTATTAGAAGATCCTTCTGACATTGATCTGTCACAGATCTACACACATAACAAACAATTTTCAGACATAAACAAAATATCACTTACTAGCCCCACTGAAAATTATCTATAAAATGACGTTATACTTTACAAGGTCTTTTATGGAACCTAATCCTATGGTCATGCCGCGGCTCATGACAATAGGGAAGGGCCCACAAAGATCACTTTGCTCTGTACTCTATAGGGGACCTATAAAACCTTTCCTCTGATACCAATTTGTCACATCCCAAAAATTGAGCATGTGAAAAGATACTACTCATTTGATATAATTCTCAAACATACGTTATATACATATATTCTGTAAGGTTTTACATTCAACCTTAATCATTCATTCCACACTACAGAATTATATTCATCTGATAAGCAAATATAGACATACATAGTCTGATATTTCTATCTCATCGCAAGCCTAGGAGACCTATAAAAAGTACAGAGCGTTTCTAATATCCACATTAATAAGTACTGGTGTCCCACCAGACAGAAATAGAGAATAATCTCAAGGGGCTTCTAATCTTCAAACGGATACTCTTGTTCTTTATTTTCTGTATCTGAAAAAAAATAATCATAGGGAGTGTGAGTTTATTTAAAAACTCAGTAAGTAAATAATTGTACTATATAAAATATCAAAAGTACAAATACCACATTTACTCATATAATTAATTGTCTTATACATCGAGTAGTATGGGACTCTAACCCTTTCAAACTCATGAATAAGATTTCATAGATATACACCGAGTAGTATGGGACTCTAACCCTTTCAAACTCGTGAATAAGATCTCATAGGTATACGCCGAGTAGTATGGGACTTTAACCCTTTCAACTCGTGTATAGGTTTCATAGATATGCACTGAGTAGTATGAGACTCTAACCCTTTCAAACTCGTGTATAAGATTTCTTAGATATACATCGAGTAGTATGAGACTTTAACCCTTTCACACATGTGTATTAGATCCCGTAGATCTTTACTCAAATAAGATAGTGAGAATTCATCACATAGTACAATTGTCATGAAATAAATAATTTCTACATACTCTTATTTCTACTGATCATCATATACTCCCATATGAAAAATTAATTGCTTATTATCCAGATAATATTGTAAATGGGACTTATATTGTACTTTGACTAGTAATATCAAATTAGCTGAGCAAGGTTATTCACTCACCTTGATGTTTGTCCAAGTTTACCTTGTTCCACACTAGAATTTGTGTAGGAAAATTTCCTAGTAAAATATATTACAAGGAATCATAAGAAAGGAAACAAAATCACGAAAATACGTAAAATTTTCTGACTGCTACAGTAACGGGTTGCTACAGTACGGTTTGCTACAGTAACGGTTTGCTACAGTGTCGGTTCGCTACAGTAACGTTGACTGCTACAGTACCGTTGACTGCCGACACTACAGTAACTGCTACAGTACCCGAAGAAAATTTTCCAGATTTTTTTCTGAAATTTCTGGTCGCTACAGTAACTCGAAGAAAAATTTCAGATTTTCAGTTGCTACAGTACTTCGAATTTTGCAGAAAATCTTTCAAAAAATTCATCTTTTCCTTTCTTTTGATTCAAAACCAGAATCTCAACTCTTTTAACCGATTATAACTCAAATATAACTTCTAAAACAACTGAGATTCATGAATTATCATCAAAATGTTCAAGAACAAAACCTCCTCTGATCTTCTATATAAACTGAAATTTAAGGAAAATAATCGGATTAAAGCTTACCTTTGATCCTTACAAAGCTTTTGAACCGAACAAATAATCGAAATTCTGAAGATCAAGGAAAGGATTTTGAGAAGAGGGTGAAGAAACGAGAGAAAGTGAATTCACTATTCACTTCAGCTGCTTCGATCGTGAGAAGAAAATAAGGGGGGTACTATTGAAACTTTATATTAAATATTTCTAATGGGTTATTCAATAACCCATGGGTATCCATAACCCAACATCCAAACCCATCCAGTCAATTTACAATAAATGGACTAATTGACCATTCTGAAACCACTTTTCCATGAATTTCACCATTCTTAGAATATATCCCTCATTGTGCAAATATTTAGTCCAGTCATTTAACTCAATTTTCATAAATAATATTCAAAGAGAACAATTAAATATGAAAATTAAAAATGACCAAAATAAATAACTAAAGTAACGTTGTAGAATTCTAAAATACTCTTAAGCGAATTATATTCTGAAATTAACGGGTATTACAGGTAGCTTCACAACGCCATTCCCCTTGGTTCCGTGGTAATCTAATGTGGTTAGCTACAAAAATCCATTGGATACCCCCTGTGACCCTTCCTATTTCCAATGCTTCTCTCTTGTGCACCATTGATGGAGAAGACGAGTGCTTTGTTTTGGTTTCCTAATAGAGGTGCATGGTGGTGGCTTCTCATGGCTTCTCTCTCGTGCTTGCTTGGTCAGCAAGAGTGGTTCCATGCATAAACTCTGGTTAGCGACGGACAGTGGGTAGCGATGGATGGTGGACGACGGGCTTCTCTCTCCTGATCTTCGTTCCAATCTCTGGCTTTGTGCGCATGCGTGGGCTTCTCTCTCTGTACTTACTGGACGATGAAAGAAATAATATGTGAATGTATATTGAAAGTGCAGAAATTATGAGTATAGGAGAGCCATGAAGCAGTGTTAGACTTATGCATGCATGTTAGGAATTAAAGTGAATAAAATTAGAAGTTTGTAGGAGTAGCTGTAATTTTATAGCAAAATATATTTGTGACCTATGAACCTAGATAGAACTAAATGTCGTCTTAGAACAAGAAAAAGATAAAAGAAAAATTATTACTAAGGACCTAAGGGAATAAAATTAAAAGTTTGTAAGAGTAGCTATAATTTTAGAACAAAGTATATTTGTGACCTATGGACCTAGATGAAACTAAATGTAATCTTAGATCATGAAAAAAGGTAAAGGAAAAATTATTACCAAGGACCTAAGTGAATAAAATTAAAAGTTTGTAGGAGTAGATATAATTTTAGAACAAAATATATTTGTGACTTATGGACCTAGATGAAACTAAATGTGGTCTTAGAACAAGAAAAAGACAAAGGAAAAATAATTACCAAAGACCTAAGTGAATAAAATGAGTAGTTGGAGGGAGAGAGTAAAATTTTTGAAAATGTCCAGATTTAATATAAATGGAATTTTAATTAAGATTTGATAGAATCTACCAAATTTTGAAGGTTATTAGTGATGACATAATTTCTTTTATTATGATAATAAACCTAATTATAACATAATTTATATAATTACTTTAAAAACTTAATTTACACAATTAAACATCCTACTTATTTTGGTTAACTAATTAAAGAATTAATTTAATTATATCATTATACAATTAAGAACAATTCCTTTTATTATGAGAATGAATCTTTAAATTTCTTTTATGCAATTAAGTTCTTTTTTGTATGATTTACATATTAGTCATCACTAATATCTCATATTTTCTTTTTTATAAGTAATTATTAATATTTTAATTATAATTATACTTAGTTCACATCGTTCAAATTTTAAAAATATTCTAATAAGTAATTAGTGAAGTAATATTGAACAAATAAATAAAACAAATAATGCACTTTATTAAAATATTGATATAACTCATTAAATTAACTTTAAATAAATGGCAATAAATAATAATTGTACACCAAAAAATAAAATATAAAATATGTGCCCCTTTTTGGTAATTACACATCTCAAACCACGTTTGCATACTAACATTCAAACATTATGTTTTGCACCAAACCATGTTTATCTGCTTCAAATCACATTTATCCAAATATTTATCAAATATAAATCATATTTATTTAAACATAATTTTTTTAACTTAATTTGTCTAATTTACGTTTGTTCATGGGCCTCCAAAACACCCTAACATATTAAACCCTTATATAAATAAGTTTTCTAGCAAATAATAATAAAAAATAGGAAAAATTGCATTTTACCCCCTAAACTTTCTTCTATGTGTAGAAAACTTTCCTAAAATTTCAAACTCAACAAAAGACCCTCTCAATTTTCAGTTTGTGCAGAAAACCCCTTAAAGTTAATTAACCGTTAGTTGACCATTATTTAAATGATGATTTGGATTGAAGCTCCTGTCATATCATCTTTTTTTATAGCTCAGTTTTCCTAGTCAGCTATCTTTTTACTAATCACTTGCCACATTATTCCCGCTACATCACTTTTCTTTTATTTCCTTACCTTGAATTATTTAAATGTTGATGTGGACTAAAGCTCGTGCCATGTCATCTTTTTTTTTTTTGTTTTACAGCTAGGGAAATAAAAGAAAGGTGACGTGACGGGGATCATGTGGTAATTAATTAGTAAAAAGATGGCTGATTAGGAAAGTTGAGCTGTAAAAAAAATGACATAGCAAGAGTTTCAGTCCACATCAATATTTAAATAATGGTTAACTGATAGTCAATTAACTTTATGGGGTTTTCTATCTTTTACTAAGTTTAAAATTTTAAGGGAATTTTTTGCACATAAAAAAATTTAGGAAAATAAAGTGCAATTTTCCCTAAAATATATTGTGTGATTAGCTTTATTAGTTTATTTTTCCAGAAAAGAAACAAAGTGATAAAACTTTTTTCGGCGTCAATTTCGTGGGTCTTTGTCCTGGTTGTCAAGCCGATATATGCTACAGAGAAAAAACGGAATGGCCAGAGAACAGCAAAGGGTGACGTGTCACTTGACGCTTGGGCTAAAATAGCACGACACGTTCTCGTTGGTTTGTCGTCCCTTTGAGATGTTGTTTGTCACTTTCTTGTGTGAGCAGGGGAATGAGGGATTGCGTGATTGAGGCCAGCCTGGCATCTTTGCCATCATTCACGTGGGTCCCACTCTCTTCTCTGTCACTCCACGTGCCCCCCTCCACTCCTTCCTTCTTCTTATTCCCTTTCTTCTCCCCACCCACCGTTTCACCCACTCCCCACTCTTAATTATTTGCACTAATACTAGAGAATAATATTCATCTCTACCCTTTATTTTAAATTATATTATTTTAAAATGAATGCCCAAGATTAAATTTCATGTTTCAAAATAACACTTTAATCTTAACACATCTAGTGAATTTAAGAATAATTAATAGATTACTTTCTGCAATAATTACAGAAAATCTATTTTATACCTTTCAGTTAATCTTAAGTTTGCAATAATAGTAGATGATAATTTTTATTGTAATTATTCATTGTAGATTAAATAATTATGATTGAATTTCATATAGTGTCTTCTATAGTAATTAGAGAGGATCATAAATCACTAGCCTGAGGATTGATCTAATTTAAATCTTCTAAAGAATTCATTAGAGTTTTATATGATAAAAGAAAACAGTAGACACAAATTTGCTTGAATATTAAATTTTACTTGAATAATCAATCCTATTATGAATTAGTTTGATACCACTGTATCTGTTACTCTCCGTGATACTAGTATAGTGGATTCCATTTCAATAATCAATGCCATTTAGGATATAAGTCTATCGGTCTCTTTACATGTCAATGTAATATCAACACTTGGCGTATGAAATTTCAGATCCAAACGTCTCGTTGCTGGCAATTTTACTGAGTACGAAGCACAATGGTTGGTTATGAATATTTTAGGAACCCGATAATATTTATTTGAAAAAAAATTATTTAATATTCATTAGATATTAAATATGATACGAATAATAAAAAAATAAATACCTACTAAATATTGATGAGATGCAAGTGTTAACATGCATGAAGTACTCGATATCTATTGTTCGATGACCGATTATATAATATAAATTATAATATATTATTTATAAAATACATATTAATATAATATAAATTTAATAAATTTATTATTTTTTGTTGGATAAATATCGAATATCAGTTATGTAGATACGAAAAAATTAACTTAAAATATCCAATACTCATTAATCATTACGCAGGATTTTTTTTTAATATTTTGAATATTACTGATATTTTAAATATCAAGTATTTTGGGTTTGAACATTTAAAAAATTTGTATAGAGAATAATATTGAGTATTTCAAACATGTATATAATAAAAAATGAACATGAATTTATTCGTTGTCATGAGCAAATCCGCTAGCAATACTCGCCCTTGATTACAGGATTGGTGTAGGACAATTGTGCGGTAGAAGATGAATCCACAATGTGCTTGCATTTTAATGGACTTGAGTTTTTTCTTTCCCTTCTTTTTTTTTTTTACTCTCATGAGACGTTAGATGGTTGTAAACCTCACATAAATTATAAAATTTACAACCATTTAATAATTTATGAGAGTTAAAGAGAGTCAATATTAAGAAGAACACCCTCTCCCTATTTTAATTATATGATTGTCTAAATTACTAGCTGGCATTGCACAAGATGCAAACAAAAGTGAATTCGGGTCTGTTAGTTACTATTCCTATTTAACCAGTGTGCAGATCCTATGCGCATGAGAAATTAGGAACTATTGAATGTTTGATCCAATTCTTAATTATTTAGTTTTTTTTTTTTAAATTATAATTATAATTTTATATTTATTTTTATATTTATAATTATTATTAGACCAATTAATACTAAAAAAAATACTTAATGAATAAAAAAAGTTAAATTAAACAGATCTAAGGGCTTCTTGCGCAGGCGTTACCATGGATCAGCATAGGCATGCGCTCATCCGTAACATCAAAGGTGAAGTTATCATCTCCCATGTTCATAACCTGTGTATAACCTCAACTGTAATCACCGTCTAAGTAGTGAAAAGTGAAAACAAACAAACACAACTGTTACAAACACTGCTACTTAATTTTGGTCCCCTATTACATGTAAAACACCCACACACGCGCGGACACTGACGAAACTCTCTCTCTCTCTCCTCCTGTGCAGCCATGAGTGCCGTTTCAAACATTTTTGTCGGCGAGAGACGTTACTAATCATATTCGTTTTCACAGAGTTCTTACTAATTAGTGGCATTTAATAATATTGTATCCCTCCACATAATTCTCCCTTTCCCCCACTTGCTTAGCTTCATTCGCTTCAAAAATAATTTTATGTAGAATAAAAAATCTGTCGTTTTTATGGCAGTACACAGATTTGTTTTGTTCTTTTTATGGGGTCATTAATCCTATTAGTGTATTGTCATTCGTATAATTAATGCTTGTATCACTCTCAAAGCTTAATCGCATAAAGAGCTACCCTCCTTTTTGTGGGTGATTCTTCTTCTTCCTCTGCTGGCGTTAGCGCCTCTTCTTTCTCTTCTCTTGGTCACGATACTATTGCCAGAGGATTTGAGCCAAGAACATGCTAGTAAGTACGTTTCCTTCGGTTTATTTTACTTCTGGAATTTTTTTTAGCTTTTCACGTTTCCATCTTTGATTGAATGTAGCTGTTTAAGTCAAAATATGTGTGTTCATTGGTCTGGCTTCTCTTTAATGTTATCCAACTGAAGTTCTAATGTGAATCCTTTTAGTTGCTGTTGATGGTAGGCTAGCTTCGATGAATTCTATATGATCTATGCACTTGCACTCATTAAAGTTCGTCTTCTATACTTCAGTCTATTGATATAATCTGTTCCAAGTTGTATTCTCAACTACTTCCGATTCATTTCCTATATTCCATTCAGTGTTGTGAATTGACGTTAACATTGTGATCTGATTTTTTGCTTCTATTGTCGTTTTTCGTGTCTCAGTTTTCTTTTTTAATCTTAGACTCATATAGGAGAACCACTACTGGAGTTGGTTCTTATAAGAAATGCCTTGAAGCTGTTTGAAACACTGGCTCAGACAAGAATTTCTCCATCTCCGTTTGTAATTTATTTTTCTACCCTTGTTTCAGGTGGCATTGCTCTTGCTGCTGGCACTGAGCAATGCCTTCAGAATTTATGGCGATGATGGTGGTGATGGCCAATGTGATTTTAAGCCAAAACTAGAGCCAAGACCACACAGTGTCTCCATTTTGGAGTTTGGTGCGATTGGAGATGGAAAAACACCGAATACTATTGCGTTTCAGAATGCCATCTTCTACCTTAAGTCCTTCGCTGACAAGGGTGGCGCTCAGCTATACGTTCCCCCAGGAAAATGGCTCACTGGGAGCTTCAATCTTACCAGCCATCTTACTCTGTTTCTAGAGAAAGGTGCTGTTGTCATTGGATCTCAGGTATTTTATCACTTGCGTTCTCTTACACATACTGGTAGGTCTCAACACCGGGGTTACATTTTGTTGTGTCTTGTCATCTTGTGTGTCTATATTTTCCAGATTAGGAGTGGTCTTTTTATGAGAATCTAAGAAGTAGAGATACATGACATGTCAGAACATATCGTCTTGTTTGATATCAAACGCATTTCAAATACCGTATAATAATGTTTCTGAATTAGCGCAAAACAAAAGTAAAATTTTTGTATTTGCTATCAGGATTTCTAGTTTAAAAAAATGACAAGTGAATAAATTATATTTTAGTAGAGTCAATTATGTGGTGCTAACTATTGAGCTATAAAGAATATTCACATGTTGTTATTAGAGAACTTAATGGCAAACAAATCGAAAGCTATACTTAAGTTTTATCTTTTGAAATGCGCAGGTCTCATAGATAAGAATATAGTTTTCACTTGTCATTCTTCTTTCTTTGTGTAGGACCCACATCATTGGGAAGTTGTTGAACCCTTACCTTCTTATGGTAGAGGGGTTGAAGTTCCTGGAGGAAGGTATCAGAGCTTGATAAATGGGCACAATTTACATGATGTGGTCATAACAGGTTTGTTCTGCATCCAAGCTTTTATTTGTCTCCTTTAGCAACCTTCCCTAGATCTTTTCAATAGTCAAAACTTGGTTACAATTTTTAGCTTAACGTTACATGATTGGATCTTTCAAAAACTGCCTCCCCATGGTATGTTTTGATATTAGAACATGATAGCTAAGTTCTAGAAAACTAAAGTTTCATCGGTCTGTTGCTGGCATTAACTTTCATTATCTTCACCAGGTAATAATGGAACCATTGATGGCATGGGATTGGTTTGGTGGGAGTGGTTCAGCTCTCAATCCTTGAATTACAGTCGCCCTCATCTGGTTGAACTTGTAGCATCTGATGATGTAGTAGTTTCAAATCTTACATTCTTGAATGCTCCTGCATATAGCATCCACCCAGTTTATTGCAGGTACGTTATCTTCTAAACATCGAGGTAATTGCTTGCTTTGGTAGAGAAAGAGTGAAACTGAATTTGTTTGGTGAATGTAATGCAGCAATGTAAATGTTCAAAATATCTCAATCTCTGCTCCTCCGGAGTCCCCTTATACTGTCGGAATAGTTCCAGGTTTGTAATAACTATTGACTCTAGTTTTGGTCCAGATTTAAGAGATGACATTGTCTTTCAATTCTCAGTTCTCACTATTTTACTATACTCTATTAAGCATCAACACTGGTAAACATATTAATGTGTCAAACTTCAAAAATCATACTAGACAACAAAATGGTGTGTTTGTGCTAATGTATAATGTTTGGATTTTAAAGTTTAACGCAATCTTCAAATAGTCCTTTGACTTTATTTCTTTGTAGTCGAGACTTTATAATTTGAAATTGTTTCTGATCTGGTCCTTCGAATCAATGATAGTCATGACGTTGTCTGTGAAGTGTCAATATGCCAGTTGGACATCCTACCTTGCACTATACTAATCTTGGTTTTTTTTTCTTTTTCTTTCAGATTTCTATATAGTTTCAATAAATTCGTAACTTGGTCCTTACAATTTATTTCTTTGCAATTAAGTTCCTAAATTTTCTGATCATTCTCAATTCAATCCCTGTCATCACCTGATGCTATGTGGCTATAATAGAACTAGTATATATATATTCTAAGTAGGTTACACTATCATTTTCTAAAAAAAAAAATACCACATAAAAACATGTAACCTATGTTGCGTTTATGTATGTGTCATGACAGTGTCATTGTTTGTTAAACCTAAAATTAAGTCTGTTCTTATTTTATGGAATATACGTGAGGGTGAAATAGCTGACGCTTTTGTGCACATGATGTTTCCAGATTCCTCTGATAATGTTTGTATAGAGGATTGTACCATTACCACGGGCTATGATGCAATTGCCCTCAAAAGTGGGTGGGATGAGTATGGCATTGCTTATGGCAGGCCCACCAAGAATGTGCACATCAGAAGGGTGTATCTCATAGCATCTTCTGGCTCCACTCTTGCATTTGGCAGTGACATGTCTGGTGGCATCTCAAATGTTCTCGTGCAACATGTTCATCTCCTCAACTCCAATAGCGGCATTGAGTTCAGAACCACCAGAGGCCGAGGTGGTTACATTAAAGAAATTGTCATATCTGATGTAGAAATGGAGAATGTCAACACGGCTTTTGCTGCCAAAGGCCATTGTGGTTCTCACCCGGATGACAAGTTTGATCCTAATGCTCTTCCACTTCTGGATCATATTACATTGGAGGATGTGGTTGGTAGAAACATTACTATTGCTGGAAGCTTCTATGGGATTGTAGAATCTCCATTCACCAACATATGCCTTTCCAACATAACCTTGTCCATAAATCCTGCTTTTTCGAGTTCCTGGGATTGCTCAAATGTCTCTGGCTTTTCTCACTCTGTGCTCCCAAAACCCTGCTCTGATCTTCTGAACCCTTTAAATTCTTCTTCCTCATCCTGTTTTTCCCTGCTGCGTATCAATGGAAAAACAGAAGTTCTCTGATATTTTTTCAGGCAAAGGATACTTCTTATCCCTTAACTATGCACAAAATTTCACCCCCATGCCTTAATTTTTACTAAATCCAAACATTATCTTCTGGCTTGCAATGTGGGATCAATGTTTTCTTGAGACCTAACTTCTTAAGAATCACTAATGAAATTATTTGGTTCATCATTCTACATGTCTGAGATATTCCGTTAAAGATTCTCACAGAATTAGGTTTGAAGAAAAGATTGGAACCCGAAAAATTAAGGAATAAAATGAAATTGGACATGAAGTTAAGGGCCAAAAAATCTCTTTAAGCCTGATTTTTCTCATCAGAAGATTCATATTCTTGAGTGCCCCCGCCTGAGCTTGTTGAAAAAGTAAATCAACCATTTTCCATCTGAGATAAGGGCACATTCTTTCCAATAAGACAGTTATCAGGATTATTGTTTTTTTGGTTTCATCCCTTAGAATTGCATTATTGCATGTTGCAAACCAGCATATTATTTGTACAGTTCATATCTTCATTCAAGAGTAACGAAATTTTGGTAGTGCCATCACAGAAGTACTCAGATTGGTAGCTTTGCATTGGTTCTTTGTGATTTTACTGTAAAGCATGTAATGGATTTGGGAGATATTTATAAAATAAAGAAAGTTCAATTTAGACCCATGTTTTATCAATATTTTGTAGGGTAACCTGGAAACCAAGGGAATGAGCTTGCCAAGGATCAATGTTCCTTTACCATCTTCATTTTCTCCTTTTTAAAGGAGTTCATTCTCTAAAGATTACCTCTCTAATGAAAGCTTTGGTGTTATCAAGATGTGTTAGTGTTAGGAAAGTTAACAGTCATTAGATTATTTAGTTTTATTGAATTCAACTGAAGTGAAAGTTCTGGGCCCTAAATAAAGGATGTTTAACCTTATAGCCAAAGTATACTCGTCATTATTCACAGCTGCACGGCATCAATTCTCAAACTATATATGAAGTTCAAGTGGGAATCCCAACTCAGCCAATACTTTACATATCTCTCACCATGAACTTGCTTCATTCTGAGACCATAAGATTAGAGTTTTAAAGAAATTAAGAATGTGTATTTTGAATTTAGTCTGGAAGAAATAAGCAAATGTATGTACATGCTCAAAGATACTCTGACTTATTTGTTTTTACTCTCCAGATTTACTAGTCTTCTTTAGTATGTGTTTTGCGTACCAAAGTTAACTGAGGTATGCTAGAAACTGTCTGAACTTAAATCCCATAATTACGTTAAAATGATTTCTTTTTATTTAATCCTTGACATGCATGACATAGTTGCAGAGACAGGGTTGGGGTTTGTTTTGCTAAGTATCATAGAGACAGTTGATAGATACTATTTCCAAAAACTGCTTTGCATCTTTTTCCTGAGTTTGAAGAATCATAAAGATTGTTATCTGTTTTTGTGTTTGATTCTATCTGAAACGTCAGTTACCTATTATTTTATGCAAGATACTGTTAGAAAAATCCATTCTTTGCATATTTGCTGCGACTTAATAAGTGGAAGCATAATCGAAACTTGCTGCTTGAGGATAAACTCCAAGGGTACAAACCTCATGTTGGAAAAGGATGTCAGAGAAAATGATATAAAATCGAGGGAATTTGTTTTCCACAGACTATTCTTGTCAATTTAGTCTCTCAAAGACGAAGATACTTCCAATGTTTCCCTTCTGCTCTAAATCTATCTACAATTAAATGGCTCAGTTAAATATAATGCTGTGATTATTTACGTTTTTCAAATGTGGTGAAAAAACATTTATGTTAAGATTTCATTGATAGATCTGTTTTATTATGGATGAAGTTGGGGCTAAAGGGTAACATTGGAAGGGAAGCATTTTCTCCTATGAGGGACTAAATTGACAGAAAAAATTCAAGGACCAAATTGAAAACTTCCCTATCTATCAGGGACCAAAATAGGGTTCTCCACTATAAATTTCTCACCTAATTTTCTCTACTTGAGGATGTTCTAATTTCTAAGGTAACTTAAAGTTGATGAATGGTGAAATAATTAAGGCACGAAACTGTAGTCAATGTTTTTTAGTATAAAACATTTGTATGTTTCGTTATATGGAAATGCCACACGTGCTTTGTCCTTTCAAGGAAGGAATCCAGAACTATCCCTTCTGGTACCCACAAGAAAGGAATCTGATTCTTCTCTCTTCAATCTCACATGAATACCAAAATATTTCCCTTTTCCACCACCAAACTATATTATTTTACTAATCATTTGCCATCATCTCACACATCAAGTTATCTGGAAGTAAGAGTCCTATTTACTTTTCATAAACAGCTCTTGACGTTCTAGACTATTGTACATGCGTTTGGATTTTCATCACTGAACATAGATGTCAAACTTCCATTGTCACTGTAGTAGTCTCCACCGTAGTGCTCCATACGGCTGTAATATATGTGCCTCTGTGATCTCAAACATTCATATTCAGTGACATAAGGTGAAGGCTGGTATGTGTTATAGCTGTGTGTCATATATATTGGTGGGGCTGTCTCTTGCAGAAACACTGGCCTATTATGGTATCTCTCCCATTGTCCAACATAGCTATGACCAGAAGCATATCTGTTTCCAATTTCATAGTTGGGTGAGTGCTGATATGTCTCGTCAACCTCTTCCTCATCTTTTGTTTCTGGGGTGTTCTGTGACTGCTGATTTACACTATTCTCTGTAAGTTTGGGGAATGCTGTTTCATCAGGTGGCTGTTCTTGTGGGGATGTATCTTTGGGTTCTGCTAGGGTGGCTGCTTGAGCCGGTGGATTGTCTGCTGGCGGTTTTTTTGTTGCATCAGGGCCTTTTTCTGGTGGTTGAGATGAAGACTCTTTTGGTTCAACATGAGAGCAAATGGTGGCACTCTTCCTTGTCTTCCTGACGGCTTTGATAATTTCTTCTGGATCTGCCCACCCAGTTATTGTTAATTTTTGTTGCGGGAAGTCGATATATACATCTTTTATACCTGTGGAGGATGAAAATTTTCAAACAGTTAGGTAACTGGCAATTCATAGATATTGGAGTAAATTATTGATCAGTCATTGAAATATCATAGTTTTCTCAATTTTGTCCTTAAAAGATTGCATTTGTCTTAATTCAATTCGTTTCGTTGCTAAATTACAAAATTTATTGTTGTTAAATCTTAAAATTTTTGTTACTAAAAGGCACTTTGACAAAAAGAAGAACCAAGTTGAAACAAAAACAATTTTTTGAGAACCAAATTAGTAATTTACTCTAGATATTGCTGAATCATTCAGAAGAGAGAATAATGTCATAATGCATACCACTAATGCCATTGAGACTCTTCTTTATCTTCTGCACACACCCGTGACAGTCCAATGGGACCTGTATCTCTGTGACTCGAGGTTTCTGCATTTCACAGAATAATTGTCAAAACTAATTCATGCTTTAAAACGATGAAATATCAATATATGCATGCATGGAATTTGGATGCCTTACCTGCAACTCAGGAGCCATGGAATCAGAGAAACCAAGAGGATGTGTTTTGTTTGAAGGCAGTGGATAATGATTGAAGAATCAGTTAAGTAGCATGTATTTGTAAACTTTCAGGGAATATTTAAAAGCCAAAAGGTGTAGGACATGCAAGGAATCACTTTTTTTGGGGGAGATAGAATTGGTATTGCTTCATTAGGGTATGGAGGTCATTTCCTGAGTTTTGATTATAGATTAGGTCTTTATAATGCTGAGCCAAAGGGAATTAATTGTGTTTAGGTTTGAGGATCATGGATTTCAAAGGAAGGGTGGGAAAAAAATTATTGGCAGTATACGGTAAAGGATTAAAGAGACTTTTCTCCTTTAAAGAAATCTAGGAATCCTTGAGTTGCAAGAAAGATCTTATACTTTTTAGTACAACTACTTCAAATTATGTCATGTCAAATACAAAATCTAAATACCATAATATCTTATAGTATTATATATCATGATATTCAAGATATCCAAAAATATAAGATAACATTGTACTAAACTCCTTAAATAATTTACAAGTTTGGACCAAATAAATGTTTCAAATGACAATATTCTAGTTCTTTATGATTTGAATCTGCATGCCTTGGCAGTTGTAAACTTGAAAGGTGATATAAATTAATAATTTTGTAAATTGTGAAGCAATGGATAAAATAATAGGATTTAGTGGAGTGATTAAACTTTTTATATAAAATTGATAATGTTATGTGTTTAATTTAAATGATGCATATCTTTAGAGTTTAGGGGATCACATCTTCCTTCACGTCTCATAAAAGGTGGAAAGTTACCACAAAAACAGGACTAAAGTTGAGAAGTTCTAGTTCGGATTTGCTGCTTGACAAGTAATAAATTGTTGCTGCTGATCACTTTTAGCAACGGTTTTTATCGTTGCTAAAAGTTAAGGCAACAGTTTTACTGTTGCAGAACTTTCAGATCTGTTGTAGAAACTTTCAGTAACGGTAAAAACCGTTGCTGAAATTGATAAACAGCAAATTTTTGCTGCTTCACAGTAATAAATTGTTGCTGCTGATCACTTTTAGCAACGGTTTTTACCGTTCCTAAAAGTTAAGGCAACAGTTTTACTATTGCCCAAACTTTCAGATCTGTTGCAGAAACTTTCAGTAACGGTAAAACCGTTGCTGAAATTGATAAACAGAAAATTTTTACTACTTGTAAAACAGCAAATCCGGACTCAAGAAGTTCACAATTGAAAAACCTTACCAAGATGAAGTCAGGAATTTTTTTGATGAAAAAGATTTTGAATTTTTTAATTAGACTAGATTTATATACAGTTTTATTAATATTTTTATTACTAATATTTATTAAAAATAAAACATGTCAATCCTTAAAACTTTAAGCTCTCAAAGAAAAGAATTTTTGAATTTTAGATGAGTAGAGAATTTTTCTTCTTCTTCAAATTAACAAAGAACCACTGGTTGGACTTGATAACTCTTAAATAGGAACTTTAGTTCTTTTAAAAGCCTATCAATTGTCTTGCAATTTGTGTTAGTTGAAGAGTGCCTCTTTTGTTTGATTTTTCAACATATTCTACCCTATCATTCCATCTACTATTTCTGGCAGTTGAACAATGAAATTAATGTTCCATGCCAAATTATTAAGGAACCACAGATTTCATTGATGGAGGGACTAATGAATTAGTATTTAAAATCTTTAAATGACAAAATAGTTAACTTATGTATATTTTAAGAACCAAAAAGTACTATTAGTTTAAAGTGTGGGTTGATTTAATTTCAACATTGAAGGCTTGATTTGTACATGAAAACTTTGGCCATCTTGCAACATTTAGAACATGTTAATTTAGGAAACATGTAACCTAATCTATGACCACCCTATCGCATGTAACCTAATTTATAAACGAGGCTGGCTAGAACAATTTCCATAGAGTGCAGAGAAAAGAGAAAAGCAAAGCAACATATGAAATTGTGAAGGTGTTGTGTAAACGTAGAGTTATATACACTGGTGAAAAAAAATGTTGAGATATTTTTAGAAGTATTTGGAGTATAAGTCTTGAGTCTATCCTAGTCACTTTATATTCTTTGCTTGTTTCCATTAGTGAATATTGTTTGTCATCTTTGCCTATGGACGTAAGTTAAAAGGCGAATTATGTTAATTCTTGTGTCTATTATTATTTTGCCCATTTATCCTAGGTCTTATATTTTCAACAATTAATCAACGTTTAATCAACAATTAGCATGTCACATCAAATGTATATATTGTTAATAGATGGCAGATCGAGCATGCTAACAAAGAGATTAATGAGTTGAAATTTAAAATCTTTCAACAACTAAACAGATTGCTCGAGTATATATGTATTTCATGACTTCGGAAAAAAAAAAGAATACTTTTCTTCAAAGTATGATTACAAGTACATTTCACTAAAACCAAAAGAGGTATAGCCATACATGGCAATAAACAATAAATGAGTTTTCAAATCCTTGCATGGATTCTGAATATCCCCAACTTTATTTGCACACTTACATTTAAAAATTTGGATGAATATAATATGCGTTTGTTGAGTAACAATGAAGATACGATGAAAATAATTGGTGGAATTAATTAAGCATAGGCTTGTGGGTTTTCATGCAGGTAGGACTCCACAATTCTGTAGATTCCACTGGTGCTTTCTCTTCCTTCCTTGACGTCTTCTTCTCTCACTTGATGCTCTCCAATGGTGTTGTATTTGGTGGTCATCTTACTCACACAACCTCCATCACTACTTCCTTCAAACTTGACCTCATAATTAATGGACTCAAGCTTCTCTCCCAGAGGACCCCCTTCTATCATTGTGTATTTGCACACCATGTGTTCCTTGTCAACCTCGTCGATCCTGTGTTTCAGATATTTGAAAGGCCCAGCTGCAAAATTGAACAACAACAGAAAATGGATGGCTTTAATTATTCAAGTGGCATGCATGGACACAAATTGTCTGTTTCAATACTTGATCATATAGAAATTGATCAAAGTTAATCCATATTCATTTGGTTTTGGACAAAATTTCAAGACACTCATTATTAATTATAATATTGCCACTATTTCTAAACCGTGAGTTGAACGATCTAATCTGTAAATTGGCACTTAAACAATCTTGTTTTGTATTTTTTTTTTGTTTGAAATTTGTTCATGATCAATTTTTTATACAAATCTGTAAACACCAAAATTTTCATAACCGAACTGGTCATTAAATCGGAGGGGGTACCAATTCAAGGTTCAATGGTCGGATCGTAGTCGAACTGTGGTTAAACTAGTGGTAATTAAAAAAATTAAAAATCAAATATATACATAAAAATAGTGAAATAACTATATAATTACATATCAACACATCATAATTCATATATATGAAAATGTAAAATTAATTAAAAGCAATATTTAATATTTAATTACACAAAAAGTGTTTTGACAAGATAATATATTTAAATAAATGTTTACAAGTAACAATAAGAATAAACCAACTAACCAAAAAAATTATTATTTATCAGTCATTATTTCATCAATTGACTCTATAATTAGTTGGTGTTCAATTTGTTCAACACCTAATAATTAAATAAAAAAAGCAAAGTGACCCAAAAAATAAAGCAAAGTGACAAAAAAAAAAAACCGGTCAGAACATTGACTTAGCCAGTTTGACTGGTTCTACCAGTTCAAAGCCGATTGAACTGGCTCTCGGCCGGTTCGAACGCTCTCAGGTTCGAAGGGGTTAAATGGACTAGTCCTATGGCCGGTTTCCGATCCAATAAGTCGAACCGACAGGTCAGGTATGGTCTGGTTATCAAAACAGTAGTAAACACTATAATGCATGTGTATTTAATAAAATAATACCATAAAATATTAAAAAATATTCAATTTTCAAATTAAATGAACTTTCAAATGGGACCATATTTTTTTTGGGGGTCCATTTAATACCCCCTTCCCCAATTTTTTTAACCAATATCTAATGGGCTGACTTCCATTCACTTGGAACAGACCGTTTTCGCCCACAAGTTAATGAGTTAACTCGTCCAAATTCATATTTCAATGGGCTAAAATTTTAAGAACATATTTTGGGCTAAAAGTCTAAAGCCATTACCATTCCGAAATTAATTAGAATTCACAATTCAGTAAAACTGCGTCATAACACAGTTGTAAAACAATTTCAATATTAGTTTTTTCCATTCACAATATTCCAACACAAAATATTGCTTTAGTTTGTCTTGATAATTTACGATGTTTATTTGAAATTCTTTTCCTTGAAAGAAAGAATGAAAAAAAAAACAAGTGTTGAAGTTTGATATCAAACCTTCAGCAAAATTAACTTGTTCAATGCTTCCAGCTCCTCCATCTCCTTCAATAATACTGACGTCCTTTATGAACTGAGGCAAGAGCTTTGGAAGCAGAGTTCTTGAGTCTATAATCAAAGCCTCGAACAGTCGTGATGCTGCGATTGGGCTTGAATACTCCTGCGTGAAAATGCTAATCCCCATGATGATTATAATAATTTCTGTATATTAATGTTATAGTATGTATCTTCTATCTGGGAATCAAATTTGTGAAATTTTGCTCTTCAAGGACACCAATTTGATGTTTTATATATAGGAATAGGAGGATCCTAGGTTTCGTGGCAATGTTGGTCTCTCTGATGGGAACGGAGGATTTTGAAAATAGGACTTAAGAATGAATTTTTGTATTTGGTGGAAATTAGAGAATGACCAAGTTAACTAATATTGTGTTCTGTTTTGGAAGAGTTTGAATGAATTAATGTATGAACGTGGTTGGTAGGTAGGAATTTTGGTTTTTCATAATTCAAAATGTTTGGATTAATCAACGTTATGAAAATTCACATGGGCGGCATATATATCATAGAATAAGACTCAGACAAGTCAAGAACTGTACAATATTATACCTAACTACCTCTTGTACATACATTCAATGATCTCTCAAGATAAGTTCGCGTCGACATCAAGAGTTTAACGACCACTAAACAAAAGGAAGCTGAAAGTATATTTAATGTTTTAATGTTTATATTAAATTTTACTTTTATTTATAATTTTTTTATATTAATTATGTTCTATATATTTTATTTTTTTAAATATATTTTTTTCACTAACGCTGTTAAATTCATTGACGAGAAATGCTGACTGGGCAGCCTATATGGTACATCTCAAGTGATATGTCATCTATCACGTGAACTCAAACTTAAAATTCTAAAAATATCCTAATCTTTCACTAACTCGTCTCTCTATCTCTATGACTCTTTTGTGCGGACTGGGGGTGCCTGCTCTTCGTACCCGAAGAGCAGGCTGCTTTGCCTGTTGGGCACGGTTAAAACCGTGGCCAACACTGATAAACAAGTTTCAGCAACAGTTTAAAAACCGTTGCTATAAGTTTTGTAAAAAATATCACAATTAATATTTATAACAACGAGTTTACTGTTGCTGCAACTTGTAGCAACGGTTTTTACCGTTGCTACAAGTAAAAAAGCAGCCTGCTCTTCTGAGCTACAAGTAAAAAAGCAGCCTGCTCTTCTTTTCCGAAGAGCAGGCACCCCCAATCCCTTTTGTGCACTCTTCTCCCTCTCTTCTTCTTTCTCTTGTTCTCTCTCATTCAAGCCTTCACTAAACAATTTGTCACAAATAAACATTAATACTGTAAATGATTAACCTATGAGCAGCCAATGGGAAGCAAAGAGGGAATATTTCGTAGCTAAATCAAGGTTTATTAAAGATAGAAATGCTAAATTAATCAGGAGCATGTGCTAAGAATGATATGACCTATTTTTGACATACTTATATATTTATTTATTTAGAATTAGTTTGATTTAGAAAAACAAGATAAATAAGGACATGCATGTTTGGCTGTCTTCGATGTATGATTTTTATTTTTATTTTTCTTAAGATCACTTTTTTATTTTAAAATAACAACAACAAAGAAATGGTTTGGCATTTGATAAAATCTCTCAACAAACACTTTTAGCAACTTTATTAACATTTGAGATAATATTTATAACCTCAAAATCAAGCTAATCAAAGAGAAAACGCAAAGAACCTCCATATGTAAAAAGTTAGATTCGGCCAAAACAAGAAAAGAGTAAATTGACAAAAATCACAAGTTTAAATCTAACATTGAAACATTTTGGACAGCGTTGTAAATCAATTCATCATTCCCTAAATCATTACTCAAACTTCTTCGTGAAAAAAAGTTTACTTATTTGTGACTTTTTGAAAGTTGCAAAAAGTTAATTGCCCAAGCTGAAGTCAAGTTCAAAATCTTTATAGTATATATATTATTATTGATTTCAACACATGCATTAATACTAAAATAAATTATATAAGACATTTTGTCATGTGTCTAAAAATCAAAAAGAGATTTTTTTTCTTTTGACCAGAAAATGGTGCAGGGGTTGTCTAGTATAGTTATCCAATAATTAATTAAAAGCTATTTTTGCCTATTAATTATTCACTTATTCCATGGTTGAATATGTGACACAGCTACATGTAAGGATGGCAGTGGGGCAGGGATTTGGCGAATCCCCGTGGGGATCCCCGTCGCAGGGCCCTGTGAGCGGGGATTTTATCCCCGTGGGGACGGGAACGAGGGTAAAAATCCCCTCGTCACTGTTTCGGGGACAGCTACAGGGTACACACTCCCCGCCCTATGGGGATCTCTGACCTCGAGGGTATTTTAGTAATTTTACATAAAATTACTAAAATGCCCTACAATATATGTATATAAATTTTCTTTTAAGGATAATATAGTCAATTCTAATTAGAGTAATTTAATTTAATTTTTAAAAAAATAAAACCTAAACCTAACTATCCCTAAACCTAATCAATATTATAATAATAAAAAAAGCCTTATCAATCAGTCGTGTTTTCACTCTCATCTTCAGTGAGCTTTCACTTTCGCATAATTGCCTCGCTTGAGTCTCTGCGAAGTCTTGACTTCGTCCACCTCGACTTCGTCCGCCTCCATCCCTACGAAGTCCTTGCCTTCGTCCCTCGCATCGCCTTTATCTCTCGTCTACAAAGTCTCTCCGTCTCTTGCCTCACCTCCCTTTATCTCTCGCCTCGAATGTGATGCTTCTCATTCTTATGTATTCTCTCTTTGTCTTCTTGCTATCGGCGTTGTCGGTAGGATTTCGCCCAACACCATCGATCATCTCTCTCGGCTGCGAGTCCTCAATCTTCACTCCAATGGTCTCATTGGCCAGATCCCTGCCGAGAGAGATTGATATGCTGTTGAGTGGTTTGTTGTTGCAAAACAATAAATTGAGTGGTATGTTGTTCCTTCACTCTAATCTCTAGCGTTGTCCCCAGCTTCAGCGGCCACTGATCGAAAAAGATCCTCCATCCTAGGTAAGCGTTCCCAGATCTTGTTGCTTTTGTGAATCTGATGTGTATTTTGTTAAGATCCTCCATCACAGTGCATTGCTGATTTTTTTTTTCTCAGGTATACTCTGTATTTTTTGCTTTCTGTAATTGTTTTGAGATTTTCTTCTTGGCCTTGGATTTTGTTGTCTTCCTATATTTTTTTTGTACTTTCAAAAATTTTTTGCGGGGTTCGGGGAACCCACAGAGAACCGTGGGGAGGTAGGGATCGGGGGTAGGGATTAAAATTATTTCTCGACGGGGATCGAGGACAGCGGCGGGGACAAAACTAGAGAGCGGGGATGGGGACAGGGACGGGGACGGGGGAGGTACTCCTCACCCTTGCCCTGCCTCGTTGCCATTGCTAGCTGTATGGGCCATGTTTGGATAAACTGCTTAATTAAACACTTATATCATAAGCGCTTAATTCAATAAGCTATGTGTTTGGATGCACATTTGAAAAGTGCTTATGTAATATTTTAAGGTGTTTAGATGCATTACTACATAAGCACTTATAACAGCTAAAATTACTGAAAAGCCCATCATAAACACTTATAAAATTAAAGTGTTTGGATAAATAAGCACTTGACATAATTTTTAAAAAAATTAAAAAATGAAAATCAAAACTAAAGAACTAATTAATTTAAATCAAGAATTATATAATTGGAATTTTAAAATTTTATATTAAAATCAAAACATAATTGTAGAACTTGACGTACCATGAACTTTACAAAAAAGCTAATAATTACATAATTTTTAAAGTACTATAAAACATAAAATTAAAGTTAGATTATTGTGGGCATTTGGTCTCTAATGTTATCTCTTACTCGCTCCATTTGCCTTGTACTTTCTTGATTTGGTTTCTCCCATGTGACATATTCAGTTATATTTTCATTTAACGCATCAGTATCGTAGTCTAATTCATCATTATTATTAAATAACAAAAACTCATAATTACTAGTATCATTCCTTCTTATGAAATTGTGCAAAGTCATACGAGCAACAAATGCCTGAGTTGTAGTCTTCAATTGGAAAGGAGACATATTGCCTAATATCTTTCATCTACCTCTGCAACACCCAAATAATCATTCAATAGAGCTTCAAAGACTAGAGTGCAAGTAATTGAACACTTTATTTCTTCCCCTAGCTCTAGGCCCTAATCGAAAATGAGGCATATGATACCTAATAGTTTTGTAGGGGCCCAAGTATCCTATAAAGTTAGGATATCCAACATCAATAAGTTAATATTTACTTGCAAAAAAGTATATAACAATTTGAACTATGTTACTAACCTGAAACATATACATATGTATGTGTTGATAATTTTATTATAAAAAATAAATAAATATGTTACTAACCTGTAGGAGGATGAGGAAAATTTAAGCTAGGTTTGCGTCCATAAAGATCCTACTATCATGTGCAGAATCCTCCCATCTTGCTAGCACAAATGTGAAGCACAAATTGAAATCACAAGCAGCCATTACATTAGTTGTTGTGTATCATTTTCTACATGTGTAAGGAATTTGACGTTCAGTAGGGACTATAATTTTCACATGAGTTTCATCTATAGCACCAATACAATCCTTAAAATGAGGATACTATCGTTCATCATTTCTAATTTGACATGAAATATTTGAAAAAGTAGGATCAATAGACTTGATAATATCCCTAAAAAGGCCACAAACTGCCTCCAAGAGACTGTGAAATCGTCCAAAAATAGTTTCTCCATAATGTTGAAATCTTTCCTCTATATTATGAGTTGAACCTGGTTGTCCTAAGACATATAACAAAAGACTAACTTGTTCATGAATTCTCATGCCTCTTGTTGGCCTTAAACCATAATTGCATTATATTGTAAAACATTACACAACTGTAGAAACACATCTTTATTCATTCCGATCATTTGAAAACAATGAATATTATGTCCATTGATAATTTCTAAAACCCATTCATGACATGTCAATGCAGAAGTCCTACATGGAGTCTTTATCACATAATTCAAGGAATAGTCTGCAGCATGCATTACCGTAAGTGATAAAACCTTTTTCCTTTTGATATGTGATACATGGTTATTGTCAAATGAATCTTCAGTATCTGATCTAGATGTAGCATCATTTGAACTAATAGTAGACATCCTGTCCAATTTTCACGAATAAAAATAACATTATTCATTTTTATAAGCATAAAAAAAAGATAAATAATGAACAATCATAACTTGCCCATGTGTCTAATAACATCAAATAGAATTCAAACAAAAAAAAATCTAAATATGTCTAGAAATAAAGTTACAAAATATGTCTAGAACTCAAATAAACTAGAAAATATGTCTCATAAAGTTACAAAACTAGAAAGTCAATGACGAGCATATCAGCCAAAGTGTGGCTGTTTATCCAACTAAGTTGAAGCACAAGGTCATTCAGAAGAACAAAAGTTTCCCTATTTGACTTTTGTTTCATCAGTCTAATAGCAATTATGTGAGTCTCACTATCATACTCAAACCCTGGCAATACTTTAAGCATGTCCAAGCAATTAGTAAGTGTAGGAACATGACTAATATTTGCACTAGCAATGGAATCTTCACTGTTGAAACTTTCAATTATACGATCAAATTCATCACACATTCGATAACCAATACTATCTCTCCTATTATTCCTCCTAATTCTTTTCCTTTTTGACCTTTGAGTAGAAAGATTTACGTCAGTTTCTAGTTCTTCAAGCCCCTTATGTTCTTCCCTTTCCTCAGTTATGGGTGTCTTAGTCATGGGTGTCTCCGTGTTTGGTTCATCATCTGCTTCAACTCTTCCCCCATCCTCTACTAAGTCCTTGGAAGGTACCCATGTACCAAAACCAGTGGCCACAATATCCTTAAAAAGGATCTCCATCTCAGATAACTTCTTTAGACCCTTATCTTTGAACTTTTCAACCTTGGGAATATCCTGAGATAAATGAAGAAGGAAAGTCACTTAAATATTATACAAACATTATATATATATATATATATATATATATATATATATATAAAATTCAATATAAATATGAAATTCCTTAACCTTGGCTTCCTACCACTCTTCACTTGCTGCAATAGTTTGTTTTGAGTTATTTCATCCAAGGCCAATATCCTTTCTAACAAGTTTTGCCCACAACTGCCATTCTTTTCTCAAATGGTTACAATTATTTTTCATTTGCTTGTACTCATAAGATAATCCTATTTTCTCATTAAAATTCTTGATCACATTTGCCACCCCACTTTATTAAAGTGAGCTTGTAGCCTATTCCCAGCCCATACTTGCTCAAAGCATACCTTTACAAATATGTCATGATTTTTTTCCCTCCAATCAGCCTTATGTCATTTCCCACAACTACTATTATTTCCATTCTCTTGAACTAGGTTTTAATTCATTGCTAATAACATCATGGTAGTGATTTCCAAATAAAAAATGAAACATAAGAATCTCAAATAATTGTTAGGAACTAGTTCTACATGGAATAAAATCTTAGAGCACCAATCAGACATGCAAGCTTCCAACTACTTTGATATATATTATATGCAAACATGAGTTCATACCAAGTAGAAATGGAAGCTTCCAACTACTTTGATATATATTAAACTACCTTCTATATACAGAGAACGAATATACAATTTGAAGAACCCAAATACACAACTCCTCTCCCTAAGTTTTTTGGCTTTTCAGTGAAATAGCAAATGACGATTGAAGCACTTGAATCTTGATAGATCCATATACAACAGTCACGAAATATTAAGTAATTGAACATAAAGTAGCATTATAAATTCCCATATACAATAGTCACAACATATTCAGTAAATGACCTTAGTATCATTATTAATTTTTGGTTTGAACCAAAAATTTTTGTTGAAACCATTCATACCAGAAGACGACGAGAGAACGAGCACCAGAAATTAAAGACAGCAGGAGCACATGAGTAGAAAGAGAAGGATGGAGAAGTGGAGAACTCATCGATAGAGGAGAAGAGACAATGGAAGGGAAGAGTTGCTAGATCTAGCGTGGTTTAGAGACGGGGAGGGAAGGGAAGAGTGGCTGGGAGATGGGGAACGACCGGGAGACGAGGAGACTGAGAGAACAAAGAGAGCGGCTGGGAGACTAAGCACGAGGGTAGGGGAGGAATTTTTAGAAATTGATGAGGGTACGTTTGTCATTTGGATGACCAATCTTTTCCCTTTGCATAAGCTTTTTTGATCTTATATTGATAAGCTTCATCAAGAAGCTTATCAAAATAAGCTCAAATAGGCTTATAAGCCATTTTAAAAAACTCTTCCAAATACTTATTTTTTCCTCTAAAAGTGCTTATGTGATAAGCTTATTGAAATAAGCTATAAATAAGCTTATTCAAACAGGACCATAAGATGGGTGTGTCTTAATTTCTCTTGAATTTGATTATTCCACATTTATGGTTTTTATACATGCTACCTGCAATTTTATCAACTTGAAAGTTCTTAGATAAATTACTGCTCACATTGATGTTATAGGAGATAATACCTGATATTAATAGTTTAAGAGCTGTCAAAACAAGCCCAACCCACTAGGTTGGATCCGTTTAGATCGCTTAAGGGGCGGGTAGAGCCGAATTGGTCCGGTCCACCTAATTCGTGGGTTGAGCCTACGTAACACACGGGTTAGCCCCTTTTTTGTTTTACTTTATACATATATATTAAATATTAATAATATATGTTACGTTAAATAATACAAAGGAAGTAAAAGATATCATTTGAAGATAATTTTATATTAAATTTGTATAATTATTTGATCCTAATTATTAATTAATGAAAAATGGATAACACTAAAAAAACAGAAAGAAAGAATAATTCAAAAAAAGAAAGAATTAATATTTTCATTTTTAACTTTTTTAAGTTTTAAATATCTAGATACATATATTTCTCTCTTTTTGTAAGCAAATGAACTATTTTTTTTATCATTTTTTGTTTAAATAAAATACAAAAAAGAAAAAAAGAGGTGCAGGCTGGCCTCTTTGGCTCACCAATCTGCACCTAGCGAGTCAGATTAGCATAATATTGACCCATTTAAAAACAAGTCAACCCGGCATGGCCCTTTTTTAGACCAACCCGAAGGGGCTGAGTTAACTTGTTTTGACAACTAATAATAGAATGAATTATGGATTTAGGTTTTAAAAATTATATTTATTTCAATTTACTTTTTGCGAGATAAAATATTTTAATTTAGTCTTCAAAAGAATATAAAAAAAAATTAGTCTTGATAGAGAAAAATATTTAAGGGACTAAATTAATTAATAGATTTAATCTTTGGTAGATTAAATTAAAAAGATAATGATCTTTTAGATATTAAATAAATCATTGGTAAATTTAAAAATAAATTATGTCTGCTAGGTGTTATATATATTTGTATTAAATATGATGGAGTTCTTCTTCTTCTTTTTTTTTTTTTATTTGATTGAGAAAGAGGCTATCAGAGCCTAACTGGAACCACTAATACATCTTGGGTACCTTGTACCCTTGAGATCCTCAAGCAAGAAGGGCACAACACCATTTGGGGGCTTACTAAAATAATACCTTTCATTGTCCCGATCATGTGTTTGAGTTCGCCATCCAGTCTGTTGCTTTATTTCCTTCACAGTGAGTGTGGCTGGGATGAACTCTCCAATCCTTATCAATCAGGTCTCTAATCTTCTTGTCTATCAAGAACTATGAATGGTATCTGCTCACTCCCTTTTTAGCAAAATTGATGGCTGTCAGAGAATCAGCTTCTAGCCATACGTTCTAATAGCTAGCCCTTCTCCCAAGCATGGTGCAAACCAAGATCAATTCCCCATAATTATTTTGCCATAATTGCATTGCCGGACCCAAATTTCTTCCCAAAACCACTAACCCAGCTTCCTGAAGAATCCCAATAACTCCCCCACATCCTATAGAATTGCCACCATTAATACATGGTCCATCAATGTTGCACTTTACTCAATCTCCTTCCAAGAATTTCCATCCTATGAGGACCTCTCTTCTAAAGGTTTTTGAAAAAGACAGTAGATTGTTGTGATCATCCCAATGCGAAGCTAAAATGATAATTTTGCAGAATAGGTTTGTGGCGTCTCTACAACCATCATTAATAATAATTTCATCTCTACTAAGCCACATACTCCAAATAGCTACCCCAAATGTACTAGTCCAGTTTTGGTTCTCATTTCTACCCAAGCTCCTTCTAAAATTCATCAAGATCCACTATGGTATATCTTTTTCAAAAAAACTGGCCCAGAATCTAGGCTTGATCAGCATTTTCCAAAGGTTTCTGACACTAATGTAATCTCTGACGGCATGCAGGGTCAATTCTTCATTACTTCCACATCTTGGACATCTTGAATCATCGGTTATGCCTCTTCTATTTCTCATTTGGTTGGTAAGGATTTTGTTTTTCACTACCAGCCATAAAAATGATCTTACCCTTTGTTGCCACTTCCAAATCACATTCCTATAGAAGGTTTTAATTTATTCATTGTACCTGAAATAACTAGAATGAAAAGTCGAGTTAAAGATCATGGAAAATTTTCCAACAAAATTTGTCCTCAATATTAGCCACAAGCGTGTTAGCTGTTATTATATTATAAATTTGAACAGGGAGATGGTTTCTAAGGAATTCTTGATCCCAATCGCCATTCTGGTTTATCACCAAGCTCACTGCCCGATTTCTTTCAGCTTCAGTTAATTCCCTTGTGGCGTGCTGCATGAAATTAGGTCCATTTCACAGCCATGAGTCTTTCTAGAACTTTGTTGTATTTCCATTTCCTAGGTGCCATCCTATCCCTTTCTCTACATCTTTCCATACCCTACAAACACTAAGCCATAAATTAGAGTTAGAATTCCTTTTAGATATTATTGGAATCAAATCATTTCCACAACTATATTTGGAGTGAAGAACCTTGACCCATAAAGTGCCCTCTTGTTAATAATACCCCAAGCAATTTTCATAAGTAAAGGATGGTTCATCATACTAGATTTCCTAATCCTAAGGCCATCAAAGGACTTAGCACAACTAATGTTGTCCCAGGCAACAAGTTGGGGTCTTTTAAACTCATATGAAGAACCCCATATAAAATCCCCTGAAAGCTTATCTATATCATTTTAGATACTAGTAAGGATTAAGTCTATTTGTATATAATAAGTGGGTATAGAATTCAACATTGATTGGATCAAGAATATTCTTCCAACAAGGAGAGCTTCTGAGCTTTCCAATTATTCAGTCTTTCTCTAATATCTTCAACCAAAACATTTAAAATTTCATATGCCACATTATAATTCACATTTTTGGAAAAGTAAATTTTCGTTATATCTTTGTTTACTCTTTTCCCAGAGCAAGTACAAGAATTATATATCAAGGATATTTATAATATTCTTCAGTTGGTTCAGTAAGGCCTCTCCAAACAGCACGAGGTTGTCGACAAAGAATAAATGAATGTGGTCCTCCCTTGATAGGCCTTATTGACTTCCATCTTTTATCCTGCACAACTATATCAATCATATGAGCAAGTCTTTCAATGCATAGGATAAACAAATAGGGAGAAATAGGGTCTCCTTGTCGGATCCCCATAGATATACTAAAAAAGTCCACACTCTCTCAATTCCACATAATACTCATTTTTTAAGAAGAAACACATAAAATTTCAAATGGTTAGAAAGGCCAGTATCCATCAAAGTTTCTTCAAGGAAACTCCACTTGAGCTTCTCATAGGCCTTCTCATGATTCACCTTGATGGCCATGGTGTAACAACCCAATTCAAATAAAAAATTAGAAAATCATAAAACTTAAAAAAATGTAAAGATAGCCGACTGCTAGTCGACTACCTAATACTTTAAAATAGAAGAAACATTGAAAAAAAATGAGCAGTCGATTGCCTTGAGGGAAATAGTTGACTGGTCACACATAGGAGGCCTGAAACAAGAAAAATAATTAAGTAAGTTGACTGGTAAGGCCCAACCAGTTGATTGGCTTTATAAAATTTGAAAAAAAATGCAAGTTGCGCTGTTTTCTTTTAGCAAGTTGTCAGGAGATCATTCAATGGATGGCAGGCTAATTTAATGCAAGGTAGGTGCCGAAATGTATCTACAGATCTTCTTTAAGTCTAGAAAACAATTAAATAATAGGTAATATTGAATCTCACGTTAGAGGATGATAGTACAGAGAACATAGCATAAACTGAACCCGAAGCTAGTTAAGATTGTTAGTTACAGTTAGCCTCTAAGTTAAAAGATTTAGTTAGAATTTATGCTTAACAAAGACGGAAAAGGGCAAGAGGGTAGTCAATGGGAGGCTATAAATAGGTGATCCATTGTGAAGAAAGTGCATCAGAGAGAATTTAGTAAAACATAGTGTATGTACAAGAAAAATAGAAAGAAAGAGAAGTGCTGAAGTGCTGAAGTCTAAGTTTCTGGGCTGGATTTGCAGTAAAAGGACTGAGAATTTAGCACTAGAATTAGAACCTTAAAAGGATGATCAGGAGACTCAAACAGCTGGGGTAGCTTAGCATTTCATAAAAGGATGTTTTTCTTATACTGATCATTTTATGAACTATCAATTTGTTTTCTTTAAAGCTCAAAATTGCATAATGTTTTATTGTGAACTTAGCATGGTAAAGGCTTGGAATTATTTTCAAGAAATGACTAAATGAATTGAGGCTTAGACTGAGGGACTACAGGAACCCTCCTTCCATGAGAGTACTGGACTAGAGATATTGCATTATTTCCTTTCCAAGAATTGTTGTGCCACCAACTAAATCAATGAGTGATCGAGGCTTGCTAAGATCTCACACTTGACTAAAAATGTTTTCTCAAATGATTGACTAGACAAGTTTTTACTTTTGTATATGGACTGAAGTAGCTTTTATGACCGGAGTGAATTTTTGAACTATTTTATTGAATTGAGCTAGCTATTGAGACATTCTATCTCACTTTTCTATGTCAACTTACCATTCCAGGGGATTCAACAAAGTGAAAGGTTGTACCAAAATAATTAGAGGGAAAGCCGGGTATTTGATAAGTGTTGGGGAGAAGTACCTTAAGATATTATTAAAATGCATCTTTTTGTGCTTATATTGATATTACACTATGTAACTAAGCTGTGAATTTGGGTAGCATATGTAACAAAGCCATAGTTTTGTACAGTTCAATTAATTTACGTCAGTATGGGATTTTATATAAACACTTTTGTAAATTAAAAATCACATTAAGAAAATGAGATTCATAGGATAATTAAGTTGCAAAGGTTAATAGCATTAAGAAGGGAACGCATTTACACAGATCTTTCATAATTAAAGACACAAGGAAGCAAATAGTAGAGTTTTTTATCAAAGAAATTAATTTTTAAGCCAAATAGTTTATTGACTCCTATAAACCAGTTGACCGATTATCTCCTAAATAGCTTTAAGAATGCAGATAGAAGGGAAACAACTAGTTGGTAACCTACAAGCAGCCAAATGCTTCACTTTTATCCAACAACAAAGAAATTTCAATTTTGCTATAAGCTTATTTCTATTGTCCATCCCTAAGGAAAAGATAGTTTTTGAAAGAAAGGCAAATTCTTATCAAACAAACAATCAAGAATAAGAAGTTTTCTCCAAGATATTTTGTAAAGTTATAATTTGAATTTTTTTAGAAAAGCAATAATATTTGAATTAGCAAGGACGTTACACATGGTCCTTTTCTTACCCTTAGTCCTTTGCATAGAATGCATCACCTCATGCACAATCACGATATTATCAAAACTACGCCTCCCAGGCACAAAACTATATTAATGAAGAGATATAATATCTTCCAAGCTAGATTCAAATGATTAGCAATCACCTTTGTAATTATTTTAGAAAAAAAATTACAAAGGGATATTAGTTTGAACTGTCTAATAGTCTCAGGATTATCATTTTTAGGGATAAGGTCTAAATTTGTTTCATTGATTGAAGGATTTCTGAAACAATTTTTCACAAAATCACAAATTGTATTCCGTATGACATCCCATCAACTCTGAAAGAAAATAACATGTAGTCCATCAGGACTGGGGGCTTTAAGCGGTCCCATACTAAAGACCACTTCCTTAACCTCATCATTAGAAACCATCTCCTGAATTTTAACAATATTCTCTACATGAGCTCTAGGGAAACTGTCTCTAGGCATAGGGGTTGTGTCAAGACAATAACCATCTTCTTTATACAAAAAATTGAAAAAGGATACAACAATCTTTTAATGCTCTTCACTTTCTGAGATCCACTGCCCTTGGTCATCTTTGCGAGTTTCTATTCTCACTACAAAAAATTAAGTAAATAGTGGCATTTATTAAGCCCATTTAGTGGCGTTTATAGCCAAACGTGAGAACAAACACCACTATATAAATATAGTAGCATTTGTTATAGAGCTTCTATCCATCACTGATTCTGAAAAATGAAAAAAAAAAAACTATTTAGTGGCATTTATAAAGGTTAAACGCCACTATATAGTAGCGTTTACATTTACTACTCGCCACTATATAGTAGCGTTTAGTAGACATAAATGCCACTATATATTGCATATTTAGTGGCGTTTTATCCAATAAATGCCATTATATATACATATATAGTGTTATTTATAAAAGTAAATGCCACTATTTTGGAAGAATGGCCCAAATTTTATTTATTATCCATTTTTCCCACAAATGTACATAACCCTGCATATACACTAGAGAGCCCAATCCAATCAACCACAAATGATTTCTAATCCAATCAAACCACAAATGATTTCTAGCAAATGAATTCTTCATTAATAAATTTAATGTATAGTTGATTTGTCAAATGATATTACAAAGAATCATTCCTAATCCTAAGTCTCATCTTCATCTTCTTTATCGTCCTCAACTTCATTCTCTTGATTACAAGACAATGAAGAGTTGATTGCTTGTGCGGAATGACCTCTAATCTATTGATCAAAAAGCTGCAGTTGTAATAAAAGTATTGTAATAAGTTTATCATTTTGTATAAAAAAAATTAATACAATTTAGTCTAACTTACCCTTTATGCAATATGTTGCTGAGGAGGTAGTTGATTATGTTGGAAGCTTTGCAAGAGCTGCATCATTTCATCATGCTTTCTAGTCATCTCCTCCACCTGAGACCTGAGACTTGACATCTCCTCCATTTGAGACCTTAGATTTGCAACCTCTATTTGTAACTCACGAACAGATTGACTCAATGATGACTCGCTAGCAAAATGCAAAGTGCACCTAAACACCTGAGAAGGACAGGGTCCAAATCCTAAGTCATACACTTATCCGGGAAGCTCTTGGCTTTCTAAAGCCAAGACCAATGCGTTATGAAGCAAGACTACAGTTGATGCAAACCCCTGAGACTCAATCTCAGATTTTTTTCCTACACAACCCCACATATAAAATAAAACCATTGTTAACAAACTAACAATTGTCATAATTTAACTCATATTTCAAAAATTTAAATATAAAACTTACACTGATGGCTCTCACCTCATCACTGAAAAATGAGCCATCCTTCTTCTTGTGAGTCGCTGTCTAAACTTCTACCCTACTAATGATTTTACCATACCTAGCAGCATACAAAATTAAAGTTAGTTAATTATGAAATAATATTATATTATCGATTAAAAAAGTAAGTTTACCATCTCGGCTCTTTTTCGAGCCAAACTCTTCGTGCCTCCTTGTGGTTGAGTGTCTGACATTATCTACTGGCCTTGTTTCTCTCAACCCTCTCCTAATAGTTGGATGAAATATGTTATTATATTCTTAAAAAATGAAAAAAAAAAGAATAACATTTCAAAGTGTCATTACCAAATAATGTGGGTCCTAACAGTGCTGAACATAAATAGCCCTATCATTCCTTTGAACTCTTTCGAGACATCTTCTATTATTTCTTCTCTTGATCTGATCCCATTGTCCCGAGCCTTGTAAAGATCCCGACGCCCTCTCTTCCAACCTAAGCCAATTTTCTTTATAATAAACTTTCTTTCTGCATTGCTCTCAACAACAAATCTGCTTTGAAACATAAAAATTAAAAACTTAATTAGAATATATATAAATTAAGAAAAAATCGTAGGTGAGTAATTGATAACTATTACCGCAATGTCACTTAAAAATACAGAATCCATGTAGTCGCGTGGAACGACCTTCTAATTTGGACAAGTGATAGGTAGGGCTATGTAGTTATGCCCCACAAGACCCGTGAATGAAGACAGCAGCCCTACAACATTTTCGATGGGCTGCACAAGATTATTCCACTCTAAATTGACCCTCCAACCTGAGGGAAGAGCCCATAAAGAATCCATCGATAGTCGCTTAGTCCGCACAACTCCATTATCATTTATAATAAGAAAGAAAGATTTCTTTAACTTATATACATAAAAAACATTAAAATTAATTAATGGCATAAAAATGAAATAGATTACCAATCATTTCCACAATCCAAAAACCTGGTGTATGAGAAAGTTGTGCGAAAGAAGTCTCAGGCTGTGGCATTGTCACCTCAGAATATGGCAAAGGAGCCTCAAGCTGTGGTGATTAAGTCTGAAGTTGTGTTGATGATGATGATGTGTGAGGATTCGCTTGAGTGTGAAGTGAAATGACTAGCTCCAAGCTCATAGGATCTGCACCACAATTAGTTGGTGACTCGATAGGGACTTCTATTACTAGAAACTCCATTACTAGCAATAGAGCCTGATCTACTCTTTTTTTTAAATAATCTCTTCATAATATGCTTAAATAATTAGAAAAAACACATGTTAAAATTCTGGGGAAAAAAAAATAAATTAAGAACATTTAAGCACATACCAAATTATAAAAAAGAATAAACACATACCAAATTATAAAAAAAGAAAAAGGTAATTCTCATTTTGCATTGTCAGTGATCTCCCTTTCACCATCAGGGAATAATGACTCTAATTCTTGGAGACGATATGGTTCATTTTCGTATATCAACTCCTATTCATCATCTCCCATATCATATAAATCTCTTGGTTTGAGATGAACAACTATCTTCCAATTCATGTCATGCTCATTATCCACATAATAAACTAATTGAGCTTCTGAAGCTTGTATAGATGGCTCATCGTTTTCGTAATCATCAGTATGGATCAATTGTGAAAAATTTATGGATGTAAAGCCAAAGTCATCAACAATGATTTTCCCATTTACATTTAAATAACATTACCATAAATATATCCCGGTAATTTAGCTCAATTATATCTACAACTTGACCATAGTAAGGAAAACCTCTGAATTGCATGCGTTCATCATTGCTACTCGCATAACTTCTAGTTCTAAATGTACCAAAAACCCCACTATTCTGGGTCCTCAAACCTTCAACCCATTCTATAACTTCGAATTTAAATCCGTTGACATTATATGTAGTAAATCATCTTACTCTATCAAGGGGGCCTTATGCAAGAAATCGAAGATCCACAGAATGGGATCTAAAATCCCTCATAATCTTAAAAAAAATTACGTCTAATTAGATTTTTTAAGAAAAGAATTTAGGTATGCACATATATGAATAAAATTTACTCACACGTTGAGAAAAGCATCCAACGAATTCTTGATGTACCTTTCAGTCAATTTCAGCTGAAGACTGTGTGCAAGCTCTTAATTGTCTCTTATTAATTTCCCTAAACTCCCTGTACAAAGAGAAAGAATAAGAATTATCAAACATGAGCTAATATGATGTAAAGAATTTATATTATTCCTGAACATCCCTAGATATCCTCGATAATCACCTCCAACAAATGGGCTAATGTGTCTCTACTTATGATCAACTAAAAGATTTCTAGTGAGTCAATATCTAAAACACTTGAGAAGTACCAAGGCCATTTACTATTCAAGTCTTATGTTTTATAGTAACAAGCTCAACAAGTTAGAGGTAAGGCCAATAAAATTAGAAAAAATGAGTGATTCATCTCCCAATCTCATCACATACAATACCCCTGTTATGGCTGGTTTCATTATTACCAAATAGCTTATTAACATTAATTCAATCTCAATTAATTAAACACCGTTTCCTTACGTCCTTTATGATGACAAAGTAGACATAATAACAAAAACTTCAAAAATGGAAAAGTTATATATTATTATGCATGGATCATTTGAAGTATATTCATGCTCTAAATGAAAATTAACGTTGTTTTTAATTGGCAATACTATTAGGAATTGTTTTTGATTCATTTGAAGTATACTTTAAACAATCTCCGTGTTATACATAGGTTTTTATCTTTTTTGTTCCTTAGTATTTTGTTTCTTATTGATAAATGAATTTTTATTAAATCCCACAGATCATTATAATTTCATAGGGTACATCTTTATAAAATTTGTCAATCTATTTTAAGTTATTATTTACATTTTGAACACATTAGTTGAGCCATAGAAAATGTGATAGGTTGTCATAGAGCTCAAAATTAGAAATACTCATCATAAGAATTCTTGGACAAAGTTAATTCCATCAAAATCAAAGCCAAGCATTTGACTCTAAATAATTAAAGAGAGTCAAAATAACACAAAACCCACAACCTAGAGCTCAATCTTACCTCAAGAAGAAATTCACCAAATTCCCAGCTCTTGACTCTCAAGAACACCACCCAAAAATAACAAATCCTCGTGCAACCCCAATTTTATTGGTTTAAGAAGTAAAAAAAAAAAGAAGAAAAAGACCATTCAAAGAAATGCAAGAGAAAAACTAACTAGCCATATTACAGCATCACCAGCTCAATTTGCTCATATACATCATAGTAAAGTAAGCACCTCTCAAGACTTCACCCAAAATTCTTCTCAAGCTCTTATGCAGACCAGAAAACTAATTCTAAAAGAGAACTTTCTTAAGTTAATCACACATACATGCAGAAATTTGGCATCAAAATCAAGTTAACCAATACTTACCCATATTCCTACAGAGAATAGTCTCTAATAGCAATCAAGAATTTTCCTAATAACCTGTTACACCCATGGTCTAAAATGAACATAAAATCTAGTTATGTTCCCAAAAAATTTAGTAATTAGAACAACAATCTAGTTATGTTCATCAACAAAATCACATAACTGAACCAATCAACTCAAAAAAATTTTACGGAGAAGACGAAGAATACATTGAAAAACAACAATTAAAGCTTCAACAAGTAAAACCAAAAAACTCACCTCTCAATTGAATCCATGAATAAGCCCTGTCATTGGATTGATTTCTGATAAAAAAAATTAGGTCTTCAATAAGGTTTCATTGGTGAGACGCAGGGGAAAGAAGGACGAAGGAAAGATAGAGGAAGAGATAGAGAGGTGTTAGTTTTTCAGTTTGGGAACATGAACGTTGACGAGAGAACGACAGATGGACGACCACATGAATGATGACGAGAGAACGACGAACCACACAAACAAATGGCAATATGACCACTGGATGACGGCTACATGAACAGAAGGTCACACGAACTACCGGGAAAGGAACTATAGGGAGAAGGCTTGCATATAGCTGCCAATGGGCTGAAAGGGCTCATTGGTATCGAATTAGGGATTTAAGTGAGCAAATATAGTGGCGCTTAAGTAATAAACGCCACTTTTGTAGAGCAAACGCCACTACATTATGGCATTTACGTAGTAAACGCCACTATATAGTGGCGTGTCAGGTTTAAACACCACTATATGGTGGCGTTTCGATACTTAAACGCCACTATGATTCAAATTAATTTAATCTTGAATTAATTTTTTTAAAATATCTTAAGCAAAATTTAAAAAAAAGATTTGTTGCTTAGATTTTTGATTTACCCCACTTTCTCTCATGTCACATTTAGTCACTTAAGTGTATTAGGTTAGCAGTTCATCCCTTTTTTTTGGGTCATTTTTGTCACACTTATTAACTCCCAATATCAAACAACTTCTCCTATATCCATTTACCTAAGGATTGCTTTTAAAAAACAATTCTATCAAATTTCCATAAATTTACATGTATACCTACTCTAGTTTTAGTTGTGCATAAATGAATAATTTTTTATTTATTTAAAATTAAAACATAATTAAAATAAGTTGAATTAAAATGAAATGATATTTTGTATTATTATGTCAAGTAAATAATATAGACACTTGATAAATAACATTATTCTTCCATTGAATTAATTCATATGGGAATTAGGAGGCATTTTTTTTAAAAAGATAAGATGTTTGAATCTAACTATTTATTTGAATGTTAAGATATTATCTTTAAATCTCTAAATACTAAATAATTAAGGCTGTTTGTTTTTTAACATCTGTACACATTAAATAATATTAGTAAAAGATGTATTCAAAATATTTAATATTTTAAAAAATTTCAAACTTTATATAAAATCTAATTTAATAAGATAAAACCATTAAATAGTAAAAATGAAAAAATGCGTATAATGATTTGAAATCTTGAATTAGATTTTCAACCCTTAAAGACTTCGTATGAATAGCAAAAATGGATCTTGGCTTACCTAGGGACAACGCCAGAGATTAAAGACCAGAGTGAGGCACGACGGGAGGAGATGGAGAAAAGCACATCGATACCCGGCAGGAGGGATGGTCCAGAGGATGCATGAGCGAGGTAGAAATGGAGGAAGCAATACCAGAGGAGAAACAAATAAAGCACGAGTCATCGACGGAGGAATGAAGGAACCATAATAGAGACTTAGTAGAATAGGCAGGGGAGGCAATATGACTGGTGAGACTAAGAGAGTAAGGTAGCGGGCGGTATGTTAGAACTAGGGAAATTAGGAATTTGGTGTTATTTTATTTTTAACATAGTGACATTTGTATTTTTAAACTATGTTGAAAATGCCACTATATAGTGGCGTTTTGACAAAAAGCCACTACTTAGTGGCATTTATTCTCTAAACGCAACAACATAGTGGCATTTAGTACAAACGCCACCATATGATTTAATGACATTTTTATTCATAAAGGAAGGCCACCGAGGCCATAATATAATAATAAGACCACCAATGCCATAATATAGCAAAAGGGCTACCAGTGCCATATCACATTCCCCCTAATAAGTCCTAAAAATCCATCAAATTATGCCATTATAAGTGGAGTTTTTTTTTCTTCTCTTAGCCTTGTTTTGTTATCCTTTTGCGCTTTTTATCTTGGTTTTCATTTAGTTTCTTTGTGTTTTGTAGTTTTCTTGTTTTATTTCCCCTTTTCTTGTCTTTTTAATTGATTTTAGTTGTTGTCTTTTGTAGGTGCATTTTTGGGAGAAAACAAGAGAAGTATGAAGACAAATGAAGCCTCCAGTAGCTTGGCACCTAGGCGCCAAGAATATGAACATGAAGAAGCCTCTACCTAATTGGCGCCCAGGCGCTAGACGTGGCGGTCAGGTGCCCAAACCATGAACTTACTTTCTGATGTTGTTGGACTTGGCACCCAGGCGCCAAGTCACGAAACTGATAGTTTAAAATCTTCTTTTAAGGCTTTTTGACCTAACTTTGGATTGGGGCATTTTGGAGCTTGGAGGCAGCAAAAATGAGCAACTTCTGGAGCTGGTTAGGCGGGAGAAGGCCTTCCCTCTTGGGATTGGCCTTCCTTCCCCTATCTCTTCTCTTTTCTCTTCATTTTCTTCTAGTTTAATGCTGTAATTTGTTCTCTATGTTAGTTGTAGGTAGTTGTAACTCTAGAGTTATTGTAAATCCGATTTTAGATTAGGTTTTGTGTAATTTCTTAAACTCTTGTAATTGTTGATTGGTTAATACATCTTTATTTATTCCAATCTTAATGCTTTCTTTTAATTTGGCCAATTATTGGGATGAACTTGGGAAAGGGATGTGGAATGTAGACCTAAGGAATGAGTTATATGAGTTCTTGAATCTTAAAGGAGAGGAGATTGATTCGCTAATGTTATAGGAATATAGATATTAGCCTCATATAGTCAAATTAGGGCTTGTTATTCAATTTAACTTGATTTTCACATAAGGGATTATGAAATATTAGGTTATTATCTTCGTTGATGTTTGGGAAAATCCTTCTGAGAATATTTGTGCCCTAGACTAGCATGTACAATTGATGAAAGCAAGAGTAAGAGAATGATAATGGAACCTTTGAGAAATGAAAGGTTTGGTGGTTGAGGTAATTTGATTTCTTATAAAGTTTTGTTGTTGAATGATTCTTTTCAATTGTATTTTGTATTTTGTATTTTGTTAGAGTAGATTTTACCAAAATGAGTTGTTCTAAAAATGCTTGATCACCACTTTTATGAGCTTGGGGTTTTTATCTATGCTAGGGTAGCTAGATATTATCTTTGCCCATTGTAATTTCCACTATAAATTGGATTAATCTAGGAATAGATAATCTTATTTATGTGGTTTTGTTTATAACCAACATCAAAAGGATTTGTAATTAGATTGAATCATTCTTTAGCAACTCAAAGACTAATTTGTCTATGAATTAGTCAGATTAAGAATCAAGTGAAGTTAATCCCATCAACTCTAGGCTTTGCTGTTAGAAGTAGCTTAGTTTTAGATTTTAGTTAGTAGTTTTAGTTTAAATTGTTAGCCTTTAGATTTATATTTCTGTTTAAGTCTTTTCTTTTAATTTTCAACCATTTAATGATTCGTCTAGATAGCACTTAACTTTAGCTTCGCGGGTACTTGGCACCTTAATCCTTGTGGGAATGATACTTTACTCACTTTGTATTATTTGTGCAATTAGTATACTTGCTAAATTGTCTAACACCCTCACCAGGGTTTTAATCTGGGCCACAAAGGCCTTCATATTACCTTACACAAGGGTTTTTAATATTCATTGCCTTCCTTCTACATAGTCGGCATTCTCGAGTGTGTCATTCTCGAGGGATAAGGTCGTGTAGCCACATTATGACTAGTTACCAGACCGTTCCACTAATAACCCAATGATGCACCGTTCCAGCATCACCGTAGGGTTCTTCCCTCAGTGCATTTTTCCTTGCAATTAGGGTCATCCATATTCACAATGATGATAATATCTTAGGGCTCTTCCCTCAATGAATCCTCTTTTGCAATTGGAGTCACCTGTATTCACAATGATGATAATATCTTAGAGCTTTTTCCTTAATGCATCCTCTTTTGTAATTGGGGTCACCCTAAATTATATTGACCACACATGTGTACCATTAAAGATCTTTATTTCACGCACAATTATGCCAAGTATAATGAATTCACGTTAATCATCACAATATAAGATATATAGCATGTGTGACGAGAAATAACTGTCTCATCATCAACACACAAGAACAATCATCACGTAGAATAATCACTTTATCATCACAATATATGTGAGGATCATTCTTCATCAGCAAATCAAATCCCAACATAAAAACGAAACCCAAGAAGTTATTACAAGAACGATATGGTGTAGGATTAGAGTTAGCCCCTTTTTGTATAACACAACACAGAAGAATAAGGTCACACAGACCATTAGCCATCCAATATGAAGATAATCAATTAACCATGGGCTAAAACATTTATGAGGTCGTTCACCTCTCCTAGGTTCCTTATTTCGCATAAGCACAATTCATTTCCATTTTTTTTTATGAAGGTCCAATATCGAAGGCACCCTGAGTCTCAGGTAGTTGTAGGTAGCGTGGCGCCCAAAGCATGAGTTTGGCTCGATTTTTGTCCCAAATCCTTCAAACCTTCACTATTTTCTATGATTCCTCCTATGGGGTTTCATTCTTAGTATATTTGGATCAATTTGATACCAATATCTCAAGTTAAAACCAATCATACTAGCTCCATTCAAGAAATCCCTAAGATAAACCCTAACTTTCTCTTCATTCATTCACACTCCTTAAATCCATTCTCAAACAAGGAAATCATATGAATTTTTTGTTATAATCCCATCATATATTACCCAAGAGAGTTTTAAAATGTTACCCAAGCTCTATAGTTCATAAGCTAACCCAAATCTCACTCTATCTTCCACAAATCTGAAAATGAAGGGAAGAAGGAAAAAGAAAGCTTACCTCAACCTCAAGAACTCCAGTGACTTGAAGTTGGCCGGAGTATGGTGGTCGGAGAGAAAGGCAGATGAGTTGAGAAGCTTAGGATGAAGATTGAAGAAGTGCATCCCCTTCTTAGCCAAATATTTGTTCTGTGTAAGTGAGGAGGAATGAGAGGGGGAGAGGGAGTTTGTAGAGTATGGATGGGTTTTGGATGACCCATAGGTATCCATACCTAATGCCCTAAGCCCAAAACCCAACTCACTTCCTCACAAGCAAAGTCCACATAATAATTAAACAATTTCAGCGTTTCCATATAATTCCATCAATAAGCTAGATAACATAAAACATGCCAATCCAACGATTATGTCCAAATTCTATAATTAAATAGTGAAATTTAAAACATTAATACCATCAAACAAGTGGCCCCAAATTTGGTGGGTGTTTCAATTATCCTCATTTTCACTTTGATCCTTAAGTTTTCCTTTCTAGAAAAGTGAAAAATTTTCCAGTACCTAAAATTTTCTTCAGGAAGTTCTAATAAATTAATATTCAAAAATGGTAGATATTATAATATTACCCCCCCTCAAAGAACCAAATTTCTATGATACATAACAACTACAATCAGTCGTGCATCTTGCCATGTTTCTCTTTTCTTCCTTACCTATTCCGTTTTGTCACTAAGATAGTCTCGTTCTGATATTCTTTGCCACCCTATCATGTACATTGGGCCTCGTCTTCCCCTATTTCCACCCTTCGTTTCCTTTCTAAGGTGGTATCTTCCCCATATAGGTTAAAATTTTACCAGATAATCTCTTGTATCCGATTCTATAAGGCCATCGATACTCAATTGTTTTGCTAGCCTCCATCAGCCAAAAGTCTATGCCAATATATACATATCCAACTGGTCTTGTAGGCTCTCACTAGGGTACACATACTCGTATATACTTATAACTCATGGTCCAGATGTACCATGCTAAGATATCTAAAAATACCATTTTGTTTTATTCGTACTCGACCTTTAACCAATTGAACCATACCAGTCAAATTTTCCTATTAACACCTAGTTATTCATACATGTACCATACCATGACGTCCATACACTGGTTATATAAGTCACCCATCATCTAATAATAATAACGCTGTTGACATGCATACCATCACATAATATCATTGTTTTCTCCCAGCCTAATTCTTCTCCCACATCACATCACCACTTATATGGGAGCATGCCTAAGCATGCATCACTGCATTGTGTCCTATTAATGCTAGATAGCTTGCTCATGAAATACCCATTTACCATACACATAGCTCTATGCAAGAGACTTATGAATATTGCACATGGTTTAAAATTTCGCAACCAAGCAATAGAATGGAATAAAAGTTCTTTCACATGGATATCCTTCACTCATTACTTATCCATATAATTGCAACATCATGCACTCTCCTAGAATATTACTGTTGTCTATAAGTTCGTACAACATACCACTATCTCTTCCACATATAGGGCCTGTCTTATGCATTACATCACTCAAAAGATTTAAATCCAACACATAGATAAGTTCATCTAACATATTTCCCACTATTAATAAAATTCATAGCTTATGAAAAATGATAGAAGAGCAATAAGCATTCTCATAATACAACAGAAACATATCCATCACATAAGAAGGAGTCCAGCACATAGTGCATAATAAAGGCATGATCAGAGTAATCCAACATTACTTGATCATGTGATTCAATTAGTTAATCTCTATATTCAGCTTTATTCAAACATTCTGTGGTTCACAGATCTAAATTTGACAAATAGGGAAATTTATTCCACATGTTTTTATCCACCCATCTAGTGCTCACCAATGCGATAAGGATATAGCAAACATCCGTTACATGACACAAAGATGTATATGCTCTATGGAAAGGGAGACACTCAACAAATAGAGGTGAGCCTTATCATATCCTTTATAATACAGGCATTCCATGTAAACAACAACAACACTGTTCATGAAATTCAATATGGTTATGTAACAAAAGGGCAACAAGATTGATCGATATCATAATTCCATACACACACGAACAATGTGAGCATGATCCTCATACCACCCCTCGAAGACATACTTCAACTCTTATGGAACCATACGTATGTAACACAAGTCTCACTATGCAATAGAAATATGATTAACAATTTCAATGAAAAATGCAATCAACACATTTTGTGCCTCTAAGATATTTCAATCTTATAGTTATATTACAATTTCTTTCTATTATAATTTATCATCTGATTACCCCTTAAGGCAAAAGTTAATAACAGGTGTATCACAATGCACTATTACCAATTATGCACTACTTGTCATCCAATTCATGGTTCATGTATACCAGATTAAATGATTTATATATAGAGTACAAGACTTACCATTTCAAGTTATACACATTCCCATATAATCACTTGGGTCGTACCTTCATCCAAATTCCACATTTGGTCTCTTGGGTCATGCTACATGAATACTAAGTATTTGGGTCCTATTGGGTGGTGCCCTCAACTGAATCAGTCTTGTCGGGTCACTCCCTCAATTGCACATACCATTTGTTCATACAAGAATGTTTAGTTTCCACATAATTTACCATAAGCACGACATAATTTAAACCAACAAGGATTTGAATTAATTAAAATCACATTACCTACACAAAAGGAAATTTCACTCCTTAAGGAAATTATTACTATTTCATTGGAGAGTGTACATGACACCTGCCTTCATATTTTTGGTACCATCTCAATTACCATTATCTCAGTGCATATAGTGTCCATCCTGTGCATATGTGTATCCCATTGTGTTTATATGTTATATAAGTGCTACTTACTTCATAGCATCTCCATTTGCATGCATAAACATGGTGAGTATGGCAAGCATAATGTATACAAGTCATAGAAGACATGGGGAATCCAACCCGCTTCAAGGTATCTGAGTACTAACACAACAAGAGATTATGTAGATGCTTCCTTAAGGTCTACATGCTCACCCAAGATTAACAACTCTTTGGGTTTCACCAAAGCTGACCACATTATACTTCATGAGCACATAGCCCAAGATAGAAGGATAAATGACTAGACCACTAATGAGGAGTATGACATAAAGAAAAGATTATCCCATATCACCCCAAGGCCTTTAGTGGAACCTCATTTTATGGTTGTGCTGTGGTTCACAACAATAGGGGAGGATCTACCATGGTTACCTTGCTTTGTAGTAAATAAAAGACCTATAGCCTACTCATGATACCAACTTTGTCACACGCCAAATATGAGAACATGACCAGCATGATGGTAGGGTCCATGCCACCACTGTAAGCCTCTCACACACACTAGCACACACGACAAAATATAAAAATAATATGAAACCATTTAATCACAATTTTCGCTATAAACCTAAGAGTTTTATTCACTACAAAGCATTTATACAACTTGCAAATACCCGGATGTATCACCACCAACCCAACATCGAAATGAGTCGTGAGCCTAGAAACTTCGTGACTCATTTCACAGAGACTCACAACTGAAAGAAAATTGCAAGGGTGCACAATAAAAAAGGTGAGTACAAGAGATACTTAGTGATAGAAAATAATACCAATGTGATTGTAACTTGTGCACCGCTTGCATGAGAGGGACTTAAAATAATGTCCCACCCATATTATCAACCAGACCAACCTGTTGGAACAAGATTATTTTGACTACCAAATAGAATGTATATATATATATATATAAGATCATACTTACCAAACACATCATAATTACTCATTCAAGCCCAACACATATAACATGAATTTTTTATTCATAAAGGAAGGCCATCGAGGCTATAATATAATAATAAGACCATTGAGGCCATAATATAGTAAGAGGGCCACTGGGGCCATATCACAATCCCCTCTACCAGGGTTTTAATCTGGGCCACAAAGGCCTTCACATTATCCTACACAAAGGTTTTAATATTCATTGCCTTCTTTCCACATAGGTGGTATCCTCGAGTGTGGCATTTTTGAGGGATAAGGTCATGTAGCTACATTGCAACTAGTTACCAGATTATTCCACTGGCAACCCAAAGATGCACCGTTCTAACGTTGCTATTGGGCTCTTCCTTCAATACATCATTCCTTGCAATTAGGGTTACTTGTATCCACAATGATGATGATATCTTAGGGCTCTTCCTTTAATGCATCCTCTTTTACATTTGAGGTCACCCGTATTCATAATGATGATAATATTTTTGGGCTCTTCCCTGAATGCATCCCCTTTTACAATTAGGGTCACCCGTAAACTATATTGACCATACAGGTCTACCATTAAAGATCTTTATTTCACACACAATTATACCTAGAGTAGTGAATTCACTTTATATCATCACAATATAAGATATATAGCATGTGTGACGAGGAATTATCGTCTCACCATCAACACACAAGAACAATAAGCACGTAGAACAATCACTTTATCATCACAATATATGTGAGGATCATTCTTCATTAGCAAATTAAATCCTAGCAAAAAAACCAAACCCAAGAAGTTATTACAAGAAAGATACAATGTAGGAGTTGGGTTAGCCCTTTTTTGTATAACACAACACACAAGAATAAGGTCAAATAGACCATTAGCCATCCAATATGAAGATAATCAATTAACCATGGCCAAAACATTTATGAGGTCGTTTACCTCTCCTAGATTCCTTATCTCACATAAGCACAATTCATTTCCATCATTTTTATGTAAGATCCAATATCGAAGGCATCCCAAACCAAGAAGAGTAAGGTATTACTATAATAAACTCAAGTAGTGTTAACCCGATGCCCAACTGAAATCATACATTCTAAACAGTCATCCATACATCATCCAATATGCAAACCACATTGAGTGTCAAGAATACATAAAAGCACTCACTATGAATATTAGTTTCATGTATGTTGTTATTTCTTGCTCAATAAGTGCTATTATATTCATTAATTCTACATCATAAATAACTATAATCCGTAGAGCTAGGATACCACATGAACACTAATGCAATTATATAAATTTATCACCAAAGTACTCAATTTATATGACTCCCCCTTTACTCTTTTTTACCATGCCAATAATTCACCACCATTCATCATTATTCTTATAAGATTTATAATGGAAAATTAACACCCAACCAAGTAGGAATAAAGATCATCCCCCGCTTGCATCTAATTATTTACTAATAAAGCATTATGTATTGGCCACACCCCTATATATATATATATGTATATGCACGAGTCTTGGCATGCAAAATAATTCCTTTATGCCATTGAGTTCATAGATTTAAAGAATGAATGCTAAGCAATTTAAGTATACATAATATAAAGAGATGAAGTAAGTCTTTCACCTTGAATCTGAAGCACTTCGGGCCTTCAAAAGATCCCCTCAGCGAAGCTTTAATTAGAAACCAATCCTATGGGACATTGAAAACATCTTAGCATTTAATTCACAAAGCCCCCATAGTCTAAGCCATGGCACCCCAAGAGCCACGCTTGGTGCCTGGGTGCCAAGCCCCTTCTAAGGCACATAATACACATTAGGCATGGGTGCCTAGGCACCAGCACCCTGAGTCTAAGGTAGTTGCTGGTAGCATGGAACCTTAGGCGCAGGGTGTGGCACCTGGGCATCACGAATCTGAAAGCACGAGTTTGGCTCGATTTTTTGTCCTAAATCCTTTAAACCTTTACTATTTCCCATGATTCCTCTCAAGGGGTTTCATTCTTAGTATACTAGGATCAATTTGACACCAATATCTCAAGTTAAAACCAATCATTCAAGTCCCATTCAAGAAATCCCCAAAATAAACCCTAACTTTCTCTTCATTCATTCATACTCCTTAAATCCATTCTCAAAAAAGGCAATCCTATGAATTTCTAGTTATAATCCCATCATGTATTACCCAAGAGAGTTTTAAAATGTTACCCAAGCTCTATAATTCATAAGCCAACCCAAATCTCACTCCATCTTCTATAAATCTGAAAATGAAAGGAAGAAGGAAAAAGAAAACTTACCTTAACCTCAAGAACTCCAGTGACCTGAAGTTGGCTGAAGTATGGTGGTTGGAGAGAAAGGAAGAAGAGTTGAGAAGCTTAGGATGAAGATTGAAGAAGTCCATCCCCCTTTTTTAGCCAAATATGTGTTCTGCGTGAGTGAGGAGGAATGAGAGGGGGAGATGGAGTTTGTAGAGTGTAGGTGGCTCTTGGATGACCCATGGGTATCCATACCTAATGCCTCAAGCCCAAAACCCAACTCACTTCCTCCAAAGTGAAGTCCATATATGTAATATTCTAGTCCTTTGGGGTGTCATTAGTTTTGGAGTATGAAAATTTTACTATATTAAAGTGTTGAAATTATTTTACTTTCCATGTGTGTGCTACTATGTTTTCAAAGTAGGATTTAGGTAGCTTAATTACAAAATATTTTGTGACTAGATTATTGCCATTAAACACCAATTATTGTATATAATTGTGTTTAGGATCCAATTTTGATTCATGAGAAAAAATAAGCAAACTGACGACTGGTGTCCCAGGTGCCACACAAGGTGCCTCAGGCGCCAGGGTCCCAACTCTCGGCCTAGCAACAGAAAGATGGCACCTAAGGCACCATTCAAGGCGCCCAAGGCGCCAGTACCCAAACTCTCTGTCTAAACTTCAGAAGGTGGTGGCTCAGGCGCCATACAGGGCGCCCAGGTGCCAGCTTGTGTTTTCCAGCTGTTCTACATGAAGACACTTATATATTACAGATATAAGCATTCCTTCCCTATTTTTTTTTGGGTCTCCACCTCTCTATTCATACTGGAACTTCCTTTTCTTCTGCTGGTTGAAGATTTCATCTTGTTCCTTCCAAATTCAGTGGAAAAATAAGGTAATTAAGCTCTAGATCCCTTGAAGTTCATGTTCCCTCTTCCTTTATTTCCTTTTTCTCCTTAGCCATAAACCCTATTAGCTAAGGAAGGAGAATTCTGATTTAAACCAAATTTTTATGGTTTCTATGTTATTAGTCCTTAATTAGTAGACATCTAGGAGTTTTTATTTGTGTAAATGATGGTATAGAAGAAAGGGTAAGTATGGGTGGTCAGGGATGTCTATTTGATATTAACTGTGAATTAGATAAAAGATGACTAGGACTGACTTTCCTACAATTGGGACTAAATTATTAGGAATTATGCTGGCTGAATGATCATATGGGGTGGCTGTTATTTTTAGACAGTAAATATAGAGCAAGTTCTATAGAATTTTGCAGTAGAAATTTTTCTTTCTATGCCCTATTTCATTTACAAGAAGGTCTAGCTCTAATGTGTTCTTTTATTTCATTATATTTGTATATTAGGAAATCCTTGGGAATCATTTCCTAACACCCTCCATATTTTAGTTGCAAAAACAAGATAGTTAGTGCCACATTTGAGGTGAGTGTGATAACATTATCTTATTTCTTCTTGAAAGCTTTTAATGTCATGCATCATAGAGGTATGGATAAAGATAATGGTTTCTTGAATTCAATTTAACTACTCATATTCTTATACTTAATGATTTTGATGTTGTGTATCTCTTCCTAGAATATTATGCTTTTAATTATTTATGTTAAAAGCCACCCTTGGAAAATCTATGTATTGTCATGTTAACTGGAAATTAATATGGTTGAAATTGTATTAATTATGTTGAGATGGAAACCTGAATGCATATTATGATTGCAATTGTGTATTAATGATAATTGTTGTGTATGTATGGTTCATGGTGGTGCACCCCATGGAAGAAATTAAAGGAGTCACAAGGGTAGAGAAATCTTTGTCTTGGAGAGATAAGGATGGATGCGGCTAGGGGGTCGCGGGCAACGATCCACTAGTATTGTAGATGACCCGATTGGTACGGGACTAGTATTATGCATTGTATAAATTATACTTCTTTTATTATTCATAATTGACGTGAATCTTTTTAATTTGATGATATCTCTATGATGCTAGATGTGAAACTTAATTTCGTTAGATGATGTTATCCATTCACTGAGTATTTCATTACTCATCCTGTTATTTTACAATGTTTTAGGGTCTGTGGCTGATGCAGGGGATTGTCAAGGAGAGTATCGAGTTTATCATACTAACCCTATTGTATTTTAGGTTGGTTCTTTTGTATTTTAACTATTTTGTAAACTCTAGAAGTTACTCTGTGATCACATAAGCCTCCTAGGATTTTATGGATGGGCTATGTTGAAACATGATACCTTATTTTGATTCTTTGTAAATTTGTTGCTCAAAGAATGATACTTTGATGTCATATTAATATGGAATATTGTAAACTTATTTTAAATTCTTTGGGTGTATTGTGAAAATATGTTATATTTTGAATGACTTGAGCTTGAACTGTTTCCATTAGGTTCATGATGTGATGGATAATCGCTATCATGTCGGGTCACATTTTTGGGGATGTGACAAAATGGTATCAGAGCAAGTTCTTAGGTCTCTTATGGGTCACAAAGCAAGGTAACCTTGACTGAGCTTCCCTCTATCGTCATGAACCGCTACATGACCATAGGGGTGAAGGCCAGTTAAAGGTCCTCTAGATGTTCTTTTATTTTCCTTTTCATATATTTCCTTATAAATTAATATTGATGCCTGCTGGGCTAAATTGTGTGGTGTTGTTGATAGATTTTGATGCAACCAGGAGGGCCTCAGGAGGCAGTGGAGCGTTCAAGTTCTGAAGGGGCCTCATCGTGACCTACTCTTCCTGCCCATGAACGAGATCAGGAGGAACACGATGAGAGCGAACACAGGCACGACGAATGAGGCTCACCTCGAGGACATGCACTAGGACATAGGGCACAACTATAGATTGATCCAGCTACTCTATTAACTAGTTTGACTACCTTACTAGAGGGTCACAAGGAAGTCTGGTCAATTTGACTACGTTGCTAGAGAGACAGGTGGTTGCTACAAATGCCCCTGTTGCTCCTATTCCTATTGTAGTTCCTCCGACATGTCCAATAATTTCCCCACCTCCTCCTGTAAGGATAGGGTAGTATAGGATGTATCTTTGATAGACTTTTTGAAGTTTAAACCCCCTGTCTTCACCGGGGAAGACCTAAATGAGGATCCACAATGATTCCTTGATGGAATAGAGAAGGCATACAAAGCTTTGAAATGTGATCCTCAATTATGGGTAGATTTCACTACTTATCAGTTTCAAGGAAGATTTCATGAGTGGTGGGTTACTTGACAGAGCAGTTGAACTCTTGACGCTCCTCCAGTTGCTTATGATGAGTTTCGTCGAGTTTTCATTGAGAGATTTATGTTGAGAAGTTTGAGAATTGCAAGGGCTAGAGAATTTGAGTTCCTCAAACAGGGTCGATAACAGTTGATGAATATGATATAAAGTTTACATGGCTTTCTAGGTATGAATCTTACATGATTCCAGATGAACAAGAAAAGATTCATCTATTTATTCTGGGTCTTTATCTTCGGTTACGTCAGTTTGTAAGTATGTAGATAGAACTATATCCCTCTTATGTAGCTGCGGTAGATGCAGCTAGAACAGCTAAAATGAATGACAAGGATGAGAATGATGACTTCAAGAGGAAGAGAAAACATGAAAAACGAAGGGAGATCTTTAGGATATGGTGGATTATCAAGGACTTCTAGGCCTTAAGGTAGAAGTCAACCTGCTCCTATGGTATCGTCCACTCCAACAGTATCTTCAGTAGTGTTTATAGGCCCAGATCAGATTATATAAGAGATTCTTTATCAGTTGGTCAGGTGCCATCTTAACAGGGACGAGATAAGCCCAAGTATTCAGAATATGGGCGATTTCATACTAGTGTGTGTTATTGAGTGGGCTCAATTTGTTTCCATTGTGGATAGGTCGGTCATATAAAGAGAGATTATCCTCAGTAAGTAGATATCTCAAAGCAAGAATCTGTGCATTTTTCTCAAGCACAATAGATAGCAGCTTTAGCTAATAGGGTTCCTTCCTCCTCTGCTGGACGGAGTGTCTTAGGGTGAGGAGGGGGCAGAGGACAGGGAGGACGAAGGCAGCCTACAGTTGGATGCGACCAGGCCAAAGTATATGCTCTCACACGCCAAGATGCACAGGCTTTGAATGAAGTCATAACAGGTATTCTTCCAGTATGTTCATTTGATGCTCATGTATTATTTGACCTGGGATCTACCCATTCATATGTCCCCAATCTTTGCAAAATGGTTTATTCAAGATCTTATTAAAATTGATAGATCTTTTCTTATTACTACTCATATGGGTGAGACTTTAGTAGTAGATTCGGGTTATTACGATTGCCATGTCTTAGTGGGTGGGAAGGATACTGAGGCGGATTTGATGCTATTAAATATATGTTATTTTTAGAATGGACTGGTTGGCTTCTTATCATGCAATTCTTGATTACTATAATAAAGTGGTGAAGTTTAGTATTATAGGTGAACCTACCTTCTTTTTTCAGGGGGATAGGAGTGATGTACCAAATAATATCATTTTTATGATCTACGTTAGGCGTATGTTAAGAAAGGGGTGTCCAAGGTTCTTGGCCTTCGTTAGGAACATTGAAGAAGATATGGTGAATCTTAATCATGTATTAGTTATAAGAGTATCCAGATGTTTTTCTTGAAGAATTACCTGGATAATCTCCTGATCATGAGATAGAGTTTAATATTGAGGTAATTCCAGGCACTCAGCCTATTTCTATACCTACCTACCGCATGGCTTCTGCAGAACTTAGGGAGCTTAAGGAACAATTACAGGATCTTTTAGATAAGGGTTTTATTCAACCCAGTTCTTCAGCTTGGGGTGCACCGGTATTATTTGTCAGGAAGAAGGATGGATCCTTAAGACTATGTATTGATTACCGACAACTAAATAAGGTGACAATACAAAATAAATATACCTTCCCCAGGATTGATGATTTATTCAACCAGTTGCAAGGAGCTCAGTGCTTTTCTAAGATTGATTTGAGGTCTGGGTATCACCAATTAAAAATTAAAGTAGAAGACGTACCTAAGATAGCTTTTCATACGCGCTATGGGCATTATGAATTCTTGGTGATGTCATTTGAGTTAACAAATGCTCCAGTAGCTTTTATGGATCTTATGAATTGAGTTTCTAAACCGTTTCTGGATAAATTCATCATTGTTTTTATTAATGATATTCTAGTATATTCGAAAAATCCTGGAGAGTATGAACAACATTTAAGAACGGTATTACAAACTTTAAGGAAGCACCAACTTTATGCTAAGTTCTCAAAGTGTGAATTTTGGTTGGAACAAGTAGCCTTCTTGGGATATGTAGTCTCAAAGGAAGGGATTCATGTCGATTCTAGCAAAATTGAAGCAGTATAGAAGTGGCCTCGACCCACTACAATGACTGAAATTCAAAGTTTCTTAGGACTAGCCGGCTACTCCATCGCTTTATGAAGGATTTTTCAAAGATAGCTGCCCCTCTCACAAGATTGACTCCAAAAAATGTTTGGTTTGACTGGACTGAGGCTTGTGAGAAGAGTTTTATGAAGCTTAAGGAATACTTAACATCAGCTCCAGTACTTGCTTGACCTTCAGGTTTAGGTGATTTTTCTGTGTATTGTGATGCTTCCCCAATAGGATTGGGGTATGTTTTGATGCAACATGGTAGAGTAATAGCTTATGCATCCCGATAGCTTAAAAAGCATGAATAGAATTATCCTACTCACGACTTGGAAATGGCGGCAGTGATATTTGCTTTAAAAATTTGGCGTCATTATCTGTACGGTGAAACTTGTGAAGTGTACACGGATTATAAGAGTTTAAAGTACATTTTTCAATAGAAGGATTTGAATTTGAGGCAAAGAAGATAGATGAAGCTTCTCAAGGATTATGATTGTAAAATCCTTTATCATCCGGGGAAGGCCAATGTTGTTGTAGATGCTCTGAGTCGCAAATCTATAGGAAGTTTGGAGTATATTACCTTGTAAAGAGGCCATTGATTTGCGAGTTACACGAGTTGGAAGCTAGTGAAGGGTGGTTTTAAATTTCAGAGTTGGTCGCGTTCTTAGCACATATTCTAGTCTAATCATCCTTGATTAAAGATGTGAAGTTGGCTCAGAAGGAAGATCCAATGCTTTGTAAGTTAAAGGATGATATAAATAGGGGTAAAGATAAAGGGTTTTCTCTTGATCAATATAGAGTAATTCGATTTGAAGGTTGATTATGTGTGCCTAATCTGGGATCCTTACAGAGATGAATCATGGAAGAAGCACACCAAACAACTTATACTGTACACCCTGGTATTAATAAGATGTATCAGGATTTGAAGTCATTGTATTGGTGGGATGGGATGAAGAGGGACATTGCTGAGTATGTTTTTCATTACTTAACTTGTCAACAAGTTAAGGCAGAATATCGTAGAACTCTTGGTTTGCTTCAGCAAATAGATATTCCAGAGTGGAAATGGGAAAGTATTACAATAGACTTCATGGTAGGGCTACCTCGTTCCCAGAAAGGATATGATTTTATGTGGGTGGTTATGAATCGTTTAACAAAAGTGGTGCACTTTCTACCTCTAAAAACAACCTATGGCACCTCTAAGTATGCTCAATTATATATCGATGAAATAGTTAGGTTGCATGGAGTGCCTACCTCCATTATTTCTGATAGAGGCACATAGTTTACCTCTCGTTTTTGGAGAACTTTTCAAGAAGCCTTGGGCATGTAGGTAAATTTAAGTACAACCTTTCATCCTCAAATGGATGGCCAATCAGAGCGCACTATTCAAATCTTGGAAGACATGTTGAGATACTGTATAATAGATTTCGGAGGTAGTTGGGATACACATTTACCTTTAATTGAATTTGCTTATAATAATAGTTATCAAGTAAGTATAAAAATGACTCCTTTTGAAGCACTTTATGGAAGACAATGTAGATCCCCTATTGGCTGGTTTGAAGTGGGAGAAAACAGATTAATTGCGCCTGATCTAGTGCAAGATGCATTGGAAAAGGTAAAACTTATTCGGGAAAAACTCCTTGCAGCTCATAGTAGGCAAAAAGCATACGCCGACCATCAGAGATGGGACCTTCAGTTTTCAGTAGGTGATATGGTCTTTTTAAAGGTATCCCCCATGAAAGATAATTTAAGGTTTAGGATAAAAGGAAAACTTAGTCTAAGGTATATTGGACCTTTTGAAATTTTGGAAAAGATTGGCAATGTAGCTTACAAGTTAGCACTACCACCAGATTTGGAGGGAGTTCACCCAATGTTCCATGTCTCTATGTTGAGAAAATATCTTTATGATCCTTCCTACATTCTTCAAACACATGAGATTCAATTAAGAGAAGATTTATCTATGAAGAGGTTCTGGTGGCAATCTTAGATAGGCAAATAAAGAAGTTGAGATCTAAAGAGTTACCGTCTGTGAAAGTTCTGTGGTGGAATCATACCCAGGAAGAAGCGACATGGGAATAGGAAGAAAACATGAAATCTACTTACCCACATCTCTTCCTAATCTGAGGTAATGAAATTTGGGACCAAATTTCTTAAGAGGGAGTTTTGTAACATTCTAGTCCTTTGGGGTGTCATTAGTTTTGGAGTATGAAAATTTTACTATGTTAAAGTGTTGAAATTATTTACTTTTCATGTATATGTTACTATGTTTTCATAGTAGGATTTAGGTGGCTTAATTACAATATAGTTTCTGACTAGATTATTGCCATTAAAGACCAATTATTGTATATAATTGTGTTTAGGATCCAATTTTGATTCATGAGAAAAAATAAGCAAACTGACAGCTGCCGATCGAGGCACTACGCAGGGTATCTCAGGGGCCAGGTTCCTAACTCTCGGCCTGGCAATAGAAGGATGGCGTGTCAGGTGCCACACAGGGAGCCCAGCACCAGTACCCAAACTCTCTATCCAAACTTCACAAGGTGGCGCCTCAGGCGCCATACAGGGTGCCCAGGCACCAGCCCTCATTTTTCAGCTATTATGTGTGAAGCCACTTATATATTACAGAAATAAGCATTCCTTCCACCTTTTTTTGGTCTCCATCTCTATTCACGCTGGAACTTCCTTTTCTTCTGTTGGTTGAAGATTTCATCTGGTTCCTTCCAAATTCAGTGGAAAAACAAGGTAATTAAGCTCTAGATCCCTTGAAGTTTATGTTTCCTCTTCCTCTATTTCCTTTTTCTCCTTAGCCATGAACCCTAGATTAGCTAAGGAAGGAGAATTCTGATTTAAACCAAATTTTTATGGTTTCTATGCTATTAGTCCTTAATTAGTAGACATCTAGGAGTTTTTGTTTATGTAAATGATGGTATAGAAAAAAGGGTGAGTGTGGGTGGCCTTGGGCATAAAGGAGAGGAGGAAAAATAGGGATTTCAATTTGATTTTAACTGTGAATTAGATAAATGATGACTAGGACTGACTTTCCTATAATTAGGACTAAATTATTGGGTATTATGCTAACTAAATGGTCCTGTAGGGAAGCTATTATTTTTTGGACAGTAAATATAGAGCAAGTTTTGTAGAATTTTGCAGTAGAAATTTTTCTTTCTATACCCTATTTTATTTACAAGAAGGTCTAGCTCTAATGTGTTCTTTTATTTCATTTTATTTATATATTAGGAAATCCTTGGGAATCATTTCCTAACACCCTCCATATTTTAGTTGCAAAAACAAGCTAGTTAGTGCCACATTTGAGGTGAGTGTGATAACATTGTCTTACTTCTTCCTTAAAGCTTTTAATGTCATGCATCATAGAGGTATGGATAAAGACGATGAGTTCTTGAATTCAATTTAACTACTCATATTCTTATACTTAATGATTTTGATGTTAAGTATCTCCTCCCTAGAATATTATGCTTTTAATTATTTATGTTATAAGCCACACTCGGAAAATCTATGTATTGTCATGTTAACTAGAAATTAATATGGTTGAAATTGTATTAATTATGTTGAGATGGAAACCTGAATGCATATTATGATTGCAATTGTGTATTAATGATAATTGTTATGTGTGTTTGGTTCATGGTGGTGCACCCCATGGAAGAAATTAAAGGAGTCACAAAGGTGGAGAAATCTTTTTCTTGGAGCGATAAAGGTAGATGCGGTCAGGGGGGTCGCGGGCAACGATCCACTGATACCGTGGATGACCCAGTTGTTATGGGACTAGTTTTGTGCATTGTATAAATTATACTTCTTTTATCATTTGTAATTGACGTGAGTCTTTTTAATTTGATGATATCTCTAAGATGCTAGATGTGAAACTTAATTTCATTAGATGATGTTATCCATTCACTGAGTATTTCATTACTCATCCAGTTATTTTACAACGTTTCAGAGTTCGTGGCTGACGCAGAAGATTGTCCAAGAGAGTAACGAGTTTGTTATACTGACCCTCTTGTAATTTGGGTTGGTTTTTTTGTATTTTAACTATTTTGTAAACTCTAGAAATTGCTCTGTGATCACATAAGCCTCTTAGGATTTTATGGATGGACTATGTTGAAACATGATACCTTATTTTGGTTCCTTCTAAATTTGTTGCTCGAAGAATGATACTTTGATGTTATATTAATATGGAATATTGTAAACTTATTTTAAATTCTTATGCAAATATGTTATATTTTTGAATGTCATGAGCTTGAACTGTTTCCATTAGGTTCACAATGTGATGGATAATCACTATCGTGCTGGTCACATTTTTAGGGATGTGACAACATAATAATGAAACAATTTCAGCATTTCCATATAATTCCATGCAATAAGCTAGACAACATAAAACATGCCAATCTAGCAATTATATTGAAATTCCGTAATTAAATAGTGAAATTTAAAATAGTAATACCACCAAACACGTGGCCCTAAATTTGGTAGGTGTTCCAATTATCCTCATTTTCATTTTGATCCTTGAGTTTTCCTTTCCAGAAAAGCAAAACAATTTCTTGTACCTAAAATACTCTTCAAGAAGTTCTAATAAATTAATATCCGAAAATGGTGAATATTACAGGTGGATACATGGAAATAACATGCATTTCTGTCTTTGAAATTTAGCCAATTCGATCAGGCTCTTTGGCACCAAGTGACCTCTTCTTGCAAAAGGATATGCTCCAAACATTTCCATAACATTTTAATTTCAAAAGATGATTCTTATTACTCTTTTCCAATTTCTTATCAATACCATTCAGTCTTCTAATGAGATTCTTTTTTTTTTCATAGAAATACAAAAAAAGAAGAACAACACATTTGTTTCAATTTTGAACAGAAAAAAAAAATTCCAGAAGCACCTACCCAATCTTTATTCATATCCTAGTTATCTTTAACAAAATTCTTGAAAGATTTATAGGTTATCCAGGTTGCAAGAAAACAAAAATTTTATTTTTTCTATTATTTTTATTATCCCTCTTATCCAAGCTAACCAACAAAAGTCTATGGTCAGATTTAGAGAAATTTAGGTGAGTAAGTAACACAAGCATTAGGATAACAATCCATCAATTGCCAATTTGTAAAACACCAATCTATTCTCTCATGAACCCGGAAAGGGATCCACTCCAATGCACATGAGTGGCTGCACGCTAGTAGCCACGGTTAAAACTGTGGTCAAATATACTTATAGTGACAGTTTTAATCGTGGCTGTAAAAAACCATTGCTAAAAGTAAATTTTCCTACGATAAAACCGTGGCTATAAGTATATTTGGCCACGGTTTTAACCACGCAAGAATTTTACACGTTGGAGTGGATCCGTATATCGTGGCTATAAGTATATTTGGCAACGGTTTTAACTATGAAGGAATCTTGCACGCTGGAGTGGATCCGCATGCCATGAACCTTCCCATTAGTCCAAGTAAACTTCAGTCGAATAAAACCAAGATCAATTAGGTTGCAATTATTTATGCAATTGAAAAAAAAATTTAATGTTTTTAATATTAACATTAGATCCACTAATCTTATCAGAAAGGAAAAGGTAGGTGTTAAAATTGACTATACAAACCTATTCATTTCTGTTGACACCATCGTTTAATTTATTGAGTTGTTCCCATAATTCCTCCTTTTGCTGGGCATTAGGGCTATCGTAAATGCATGAACAATAGAAGGATTGTTTTCCATTGCTTGGTCTCACATATGCATGAATGACTTGATTGGAATGCCCTATTACTCTGATTTGATATTTTGATGCATTCCAATAAGCCAAATTCCCCCTAAGAAGCCTCTAGCATCGATTTTAAAGGTTCCATCCAATTTTAGTCTTTTGATTATCCCTTCAGCCTTGGTGTTGCTTACCCTAGATTCTAGTAGAATCAAATTATCAATATGGTAATCCTTAATTAATCATTCATCAAGCGGGGAAAGGATTTCATTCATGTCCCCTACAATTTCAGGAAAAAAAATAATCATAAAGCTCTAAAGACAAGGAAGGTCAAAATCTGATAACAAACATGGAGACTAAGAAAAACCAAAATACTTCCTGGTAGTGTTTAGGGAAGCCTTTCAATTTTCCCCTGCTTCCCTTATCCACCTTTCAACCATCTCAATGAGCTCTAGGCTTTTTTCTTGATTTAGGGGTTTTGGTTGGATTAGTTTTATTTCCTTTTGTACCATCTGCCATGGAGGGTTGCTGGCTTCTATCTTCCCATCTCTCCTTCCCTTAATAGCACTCTTTTCAGAGTTGTGACCCACTGTTAACCCTAGTCGCTTCTTCCTTATTTTTCTTTCCATTTTCAATAACTTTCTCTTCCTCCTTAAGAATGCCAAAATGAGAGTTGTTTTTAGTCAGTAGGCTTTGTGATTTAGTTCTCTCCCATGTATTCTTTTTGTTCATCACTTTCATTCCTTGATTTTGGTTAGTGTTATTACTTGATATATTCCTGGTCCTGTTACGCCTTCTAACCACAACCCATCTTTTGTTTTGCTCTTCCTACATTTTGATATCATTTATTGTATTTTTTTCGCTTACTCTAGTTGTTCATGGTTGTTTGCTACTTTGTGCTTTGGGTTATTTTGGGCATGAGCAACCTTCTCCCTTTCATCCAAGCATAATTCCTTTTTGTTGTAGATTTTACCACAAAAAAACTAACTATTCCTAAACTTCACAATCAACAAACTAGAAGTTTTTTCCTAATTCTTACCTTGGGATCAAACTTCTTATGAGATCTACTTCAACACGTATACAGGAAAATCTTCCTTTATCGTGTGCACATCCACCTTCAACAACTTTCCTTTAGTGTTTCCAATCCTCCATAAGAAATGTTTGTCATAGTACCCTATGGGGAGAGAAGGAATATGCACCCAGACAACAATCGTGCAAAGAACATCCTCATATGGATTAAATTATAGCCTCTATCACTATATGACCATGTAGTGTCCAAGAATTATCCATGGTCCATTATTTAAGGTTGTGTCATAATCATTGATTGAGGAAAGGCAGAAAAGATAATAGTCGTTTTCCAAGTCGATCATTTCAAAGTCACTTGAAATTTTCCACATTTTTTGTATTTGACTAATCAAGAATCTGTATCTCACTTTTCTTCCTAATATAGAGTTTGATATTGATGGCTTTTCTCCAAGTTCTATAGAGGTTGTTTCTTTCCTCCCTCGTGATGGGCATTCTTGGATTTAGGGGATCAAAATCCTCCTTTGTCTCTTCTACATAATCCTAAAAATCGTCCTCTTACCATAGGTTTTCATCCTTCGAGAGATCACACTCCTGATTTCCGTTAATCTACTTTAAAAGATATTTTCTTCCCTTCACAATGATCTTTTCGAGCATCTTCCAATGTTTCTTTCACCATAGACTCTTGACTATCCATCATCATCTCCTTTCCCTACACTAGATTATCATTGTCAATCGATTGGCTTCTTGATGCCTTTCTGTAATTGATCTTCCTCATCCACACATAGCTTTCTTCTCTCCATAGTTTTTGTGCTTGAGTTTTTATATCATACACACGGTTCTAAATTGCGGATGCGGCCATCACCGCATCCGCATCACCCCGCAATTGCGGGGTGATTTATTATCACAGGTTTACGCCGCATCAATACGGCGTTGTAGCCGCAACGGAACAGTGTTGCGGCAGCAACGTCGTTGCGTTGCGTTTTTCATTAAAAAAAAAATTTTCAGTAACAGCACAGTTGAGAAGAGAAAGATTCGAGTATCCGACTTGCCTGCGTTGAAGACCCCGCTTGCTACAGATCTCCCTTTGGCTGTTCCATTCATCTCTGGTTCTTTAGTCTCCGGTCCAAAGCCTCAAATCAAAGCTTCTCTGTTTTTTGCCGTTGAGTGAGCCGTGCGTACTCTGTTCTTCTTCGATTCTTCCTTCCCTCTGTTCTGTACTAAGAGGCGCCTGAAGTTTGAGAAATGAGGCTCTGTTCTTTGATCCCTATCATGGTCTCCTTCCAAGCACCTCATCAGTCAGCTTCACAGCCCCTAAAGTCAGAGAAGTAATTTTTTTGCCTTTGCCTCTCTCCTCTCTGTGCGCCGTGCTACAGGGGGTTAGTGAAGTGAAGCAGGTAGAAGCTAAATTCAAGCTAGGGGGGTCAGTGAAGTGAAGGCTCCAAATTTCGAAAACTGAAATTGAAAAAGTGAGTGGGTAAAGTCTAAATAATGAATTATCTTGTGATTCGTGAATCATGATATATGTTGTGTGATTCGTGAATCATGATATGTGTTGTGTGATTCGTGTGTTACCATGAGATGTGTGAATGAGATACTGATTTAGTAATAAAATTGAGTTTTATAGATATTTTGTAATTTTGTTTGATCATTAATATCTTTAAATTTTATTTGGTAATTATATAAATATATTTGTATCTAACCTTTTACTTATTAACATAATAATTGTTTATTTTTTTACTTAAATTTTATAAGTAAAATTAATATATTTGTATAGAATAAAAGTATATATTTATGAAACTAATATAAATATTAGATATAATATGTCATATATATTTAAAATAAAATGTTATAACATATATATATATATATTATATATTTTGTGCAACTGAAAAAAAAATTCACGACCGCAATGACCGCAACCGCATCGTAGCGTCCGCAATACCCGCAATCGCAGTAGCCTGCAACGCAACCGCAACCGCGACCGCAACCGCAATTTAAAACCTTGATCATACACGAATGTCATGTTTTACATCTACCAATCGATTGTCTTCTTGATGCCTTTCTGTAATTGATCTTCCTCATCCATACATAGCTTTCTTCTCTCCATAGTTTTTGTGCTTGAGTTTTTCATATCATACACGAATGTCGTGTTTTACATCTACCAATGTTTGTCTTTCTTGAAAAAAAAATAATGACAATAATACACAATGATTGGTAAAATCAAAGCTTATATATAGCAGGATACATGCATATTATATCACTTAATGCAACCAAAGAAAAAAGGAAAAAAACACACACACAAGCAATATTCTCTTTTTCACAATCACAATGCCAAACTTCTTGTTCAACCTGCAAATTAAACATGAGATTTTCTTTTTTATTTTCAATAAGCATCTTAGTTTAAACCCGTAACATCGAACCCAAAGCCAAACATCAGAGTACTAGACATGAAACATACACCCTTATTAACTTCAGATTAATTAGGAAAATTCATTGAAATCAAGCATAGGCATTAGGGTTCTGCATGAGATAGGTTTCCAAGAATTTGAAAATGGCCATTGCCTTTTGCTTTTCCCTCTTAATTTCATCTTCATTGATCTGAAAGTCGCCTTTGGTATAATACTTGGTGGTGGCCTTGATGTTGGTACCTCCATTTGCTGCAGCCTCAAACTTAACCTCATGACCAATGGACTCATACTTATCCCCTAATATTTCTCCCTCTATGGCAGTGTAGCTGAACGTTAGGGTTTCCTCATTCATCTCATCAATCTTGTTCTTCACGCTCTTCAATTCGTTTCCTGCGAAATCCTCATGTCATATTCAATCACAATATGGTAATAATTGTTTTTTTACTTAAATGTTATTTCGAGTACTCCTTTCATTGGAGTTTGAAATATTATTAGACATTAAATATAAACATTTCTCCAAATAGAAATTCAAATTGTTGTTTGCCATATATGGAAGAGTAGCCATTTCCACTAAATCAAACCATCGATAGTAAAATTGCTTCGAAGTTGATGATGAATGATTAAATTATAATATATTTGTCCACGTTTAAAATGAATAAGTTCATAAATAAAAATGTTCAACAAAAAATTTTTATGTATAAAATATTTTAATACATTGTCTTTCATCACAACATGATTGATTATAATTATTTGATTTATTGGTATTACATTTTTTATTGATTTCTTCTCCAAAATCTTCCAATTAAAATAACTTTAAAATACCAAGAAAGAATTGAGGACTTAGGAACAATATTTAACCGAAAAAGTAAAGAACAATTTAGTAGTATTTGTTGTAGGTTCGTCAATAAAATTATGCATGTCTCCTACATATAATTAAGAATAAATTATTAATTTAATTCTTAAAAAATATATTTGTCTTAAATTAATTTTTTTTTTCATTACTAAATGACAAAATCTATTATTGTTGTATTGCAATTTTTTTATTGCTAGAAGTTATTTTGACAAATAGATGAATCAAATTGAAATAAATAAAATTTTTAGGGACTAAAATAAGACATTTAGTCTTTTATGAACTAAATTGAGAACTAAATCAATAATTTAATCATCATTTTATTTTAAAAAAATAATTGCATGCTGACTTTTGAAAGTTTCATCTAAATCTCGTCCCATGCATAAAAAGAACTCACATACAATGAAATTGTTGCAATCAAGCATTTCTCTTATTCCCCTCCGCCCGGGTTTTACTTGATCCAATCACACCAATATAGTATTCAAGGGCATAACTTCATTCTAGCTTTATCCTTGTCAATACTAAAATTGGAATAAAAATGGAATGAAATGGTGCTCTGCTCAAGTATAATTAAAATCAGACAAAAAAAAATCTGGGAAATATCAAATTGATAACGAATAAACGATACCATTTCTTTTTCAAAATTACCAAAACAAAACTTTGTTCTAAATTTCATTCAGAATATTATTCATGAAATATGAAGAAAATCAATATTAAAAGAGTTTTATTCTTTTGTAATTCATCCGACCAATTCAATTCAAACTAAATAAATCAAAATTTAATGAGTGTTCATACAGATAATGATGATTCCAACCAAAAAAAAAAGGATAATTAAATAAGAAGGAAGTAGTAGATAATATATATACATGCCTTCAGCAAAAGTGAAGAGCCTGATGGTTCCAGGGCCGCCATCTCCGTGGATGGTTTCAATACTCTTCACAGCCTGAGGCAGAAGTTTTGGAATGAGGTTGGGAGCATCAACCACCGTGGCTTTGAACAACCTTGGTGCTGAGACTGGAGAAGAATACTCGTCTTTGTCTGTGAATATACCCATTCTAATCGCTGATGTGTATTAGGATATTAGGAAATTGGTTTGTGAAGTTGGTGAGATTCAGAAGCTGAGGGACTCTTTATATTTATAAGCTCCAACTTAGAGCCTTCTTGTGGTGAACGGACTAATTATTCCTCCTAATTAATGCATGAAAAGGAGGTTGTAGTTCGTGATTTTGATCGTCAATATTTTAGGAGATTATGTGACAGCATCTTATGTCTAGTTTTAAAAATCGGTTCGGTCATTCACTTTGGGTGAAAGTTAGGTCATCAGATCACTGGTTGATTTAACCGTCGAATCACTGAATTAATTGATGAATCAAGAATAAATAATATATATATATATATATATATATATATATATATATATATATATATATATATATATCTATCTATATGATCACAAATAAATATCAAAATAAGTCAAACAAATTATTTATATACTAATTTCACAATCAAAGTGTCCTAAAATAATTTAGGGCACAAATCCTATATTTAATATATATATATATAGTCCTTTATAATTGAATTAATAAATTAAAAAATAAAAATAAAATAAATTTATGTTTGAATATTTGATTGTTATTTTTAATTTTATATTATATTATAAAATTTTTTGCTAACATCGTTTAAATTCCATGATTTAAAATGATTTTATATAAAATAATATGATTTCATAAAATAATAATATTTTATAGTTTATTATATTATATGTAATAATATATATATATATATATATATTTATATTTACACGCAATAAGAAGTTTTAGTTTTGATGATTAATGCTATTGCTTACTATTGCTTACTGATTAATGCTAAGTAATAAGAAGTTTTATTAATGCTATTTCTTATTATCTATAGTGTCATGAATTTTATTATATATTCTTAAGACCTATTTTGCTCCCACTTTTACATTATGAATTTAAAAAAAAATTAAATTGCAGGTCAACCAGCTCGCAAAACCTATTGGCCGCCAAGTCTCAAGTCGACTTGGCCAAGTTGTTTCAGGTCTAAAAATAATGATCCAATGCATAAATGAAACAGATAATCAAAATTGAATGGAGAAAATTAAAAAAAAAAAGGTCAAGACAAAAGATTTAGATTACAAACTGCATAGAACAGTCTCTTTTTTTCTTGCAAAATTAAAAGGAAACAATTAGTTTTTATTTTCTCTGTCAAGATGCTCTCCCAATTTCTTGACGTAAGAAACAATTAAGCAGAGAGGACGATGTTTACCAATTACCAGATTCCTTTTGTTTTTTCTTCTTTATATTTATTTGGCGAGGTCGGCATAGAGAGCGAATCACTCACTTACTTCTAAACAAGTTTCTCGTCTTTTTTTTTTTTTTGTTTTACCAAACAGAACTCACAGAAGAGTTATACATGGGGCTCATCAGCCTAAAATATTGTCATAGATTTTGACATAAGGATAATGATCTCTTCAAAGATTATGGCATAAATTTTAAAACGACTTTTTTAAAATTATTTTTATTTTTTAAAAAAGTAAAACTAAGTCCAATCAACATATCTTGTGCACAAGGGCAGAGTTAAATCTCTAATTTATACTACATTAATTTGAAATTGTGAACTTATGAGCTCACATATTCTATTAGTTCTTCATAAACCTACTATAACATGTTAATAGATAAAGACTCATCCCTTTTCTTCAATTAGTGAATGTAAGACTAATTTTACTCTTTTGAAATACAAAAGTTTTTTATAATACAATTTTCATAAAAAAAATTAAATAGGCAAAATTCTTTTTTTTTTTATTGTGCAAAAATTGGGAGACTTACATTTTATTTTATAAACATAAGAGACTAAGTAAATAACCCAAAAATTAACAAAAACTATTTGTATATTTTTTCCCTATAATATAATATGTAATTCTTAGTTGCCCAAATGATTAAATATAAAAATCACAATATTATATACCAATGAATTAACAATGAATGCTATAAATTTCCTTATTTTGTATTAAAGTAAGTTGTATTTTTACTTATTTATCTTAGATCGGCATCTTGCATATTGCAGAGACTTGGACCTTTTGATAAATTAATGAAAAAGTCAATTTTCATACTTCGCAAATTTTTTGGAACGAAGAAGAAAGCGAATTTTCTAGTGAATCAGTTTGGATACATTATAAGCTCATGACTTTCTGTATATTTAAAAAAGAAAATTGAATATAGCATTATATACTATTAATTTATTGCTAACACAAGAAGGCTGGCATAGACCCGAAAAATAAAATAAAATATCATCTATGAAACTTACAAATGAATGAAGAAGATTCCACAATCGATTATGAGTGGGTATTCAAGGCTAGGCGTTAAGCTTGCGTGTAATGTAAAATTGGGGGAATTAATTAATTAATTGTTATTAACACATTTATCTTAATTTGTCTTCAGTTATAATTTTTAATTTATAAAAGGTATAATTAACTCTAAATTTATTTAGTAATCTAACTATATTAAATGTCTTAATACTTAAATCAAATGTTAGATATAATTTATTCGATCATATATACACACACATAAGCACACACATTTTTCTCTTTTTATTAAAATATTACTTTACCGATGTTAGTTGAAGCTAAATATTTAAGTACAAAAATGGTCTAAGGTCCCTCTATATATATAAATCAAATTCATGGTTTATTACCTTATTAACTAATCCTAAATCCTAACTGATGATTGAGGTCTTGTTTGAAGTTCACTTGTAAGGAATAATTTTACGTAAAAATCAACTTTCTTGATAAAGTATATAAGTTTCATATTGAGGAGAAAAGTTTTATTGAAAAAGATGAGAATTTTTTGATAAAGAGAAAATGCATAGTGCCTAATAGTTAGTAAAAAATTAGACAGAAAATGCAAAAAACAAAATAAATAAATTGGTAAAGAAAAAGTAATATTTTAATAAAAAAAGAAAAGTGTGTGTGATTATGTGTGTGTATCTATATGTTCGAATAAATTATATCTAACATTTCATTTAAGTATTAAAATATTTATTATAGTTAGATTACTCAATAAATTGAGTTGATTGTACCTTTTATATATAAATTAAAAATATATATAACTAAAGACAAAGATAAATGTGTTAATAATATTTAATTAAGAAAAAAATGCACTTTACTCCCATCAATTTTTTCTATTGCGCAGAAAACTCATGAACTTTGAAACTCAACAAAGAATCCTTATAAACTTTTCCTTTTGTGCGATTTATGCCTTCCATTAAAAAAAACTGTTAAGTTAACTAACGGTCAATACAACATTAACTCTAGTTTGCCACGTTAATAGCTGACATGGCAAAAATAATGTCATGTCAGCTTTAACCCAAATCCATAACCCAACCAATAAAATTTTCCTTAATCTCTTGTTTATCCAACTTCTCAGCTCAAGATTTTGATTGAGGGAAGAGATTTTTATTCCTTCGGCCACATGCATGAAGAAAGAAGAGGAGAATTTTTTAACATAGCAAATTTCATTCTTACCCATCGTCAAAGGTGCTCTGTTTTGTTCTCCTTCTTGGTTCTCAGATTCTGGAGCTTTGGCCAGCAAAAGAAACAATTTCTAGCTTGATTTATTCCCTTATCAGCTCAAAAATTCTAATACATAAAGGATCCAATCACTCGCTCTTCCTTTTTCACTCAAGAAGAATAGAGATTGAACAAGGCCTGAGACATTAGCATCTAACTTGTGATTTTCTTATGTAAATATCAAGTTGAATATCCTTCCTATGTTGATTATTTATGTTGCTTATTGAGGAATGGTAAAGAAATTTGATTATATAAAGTACTCCAAAAGAGGGATTATTGTTGATTGAGTTTTAGTTTGGCTAAGAGGAAAACAAAGAGTAAGAACCAACGTGGGAAAGTCGAGAATTTTTGGCTGAATACTTGGGATTTTTCTAACCAGTAATTTTCGGGTGTTAGTATATTTGATTTTAAGGGATAATTCGGATATGGGAGAAATTTTTTCAGTTGCTTAGTAAAGAATGTGGTGTTAGTGGTGGTACCCTTAGGGAGAGTAATTAGTGACTAGGGGTAGGGGAGGTGTACACGTGGCACAGAGAGGGGGTAGATTATTATTAAGTCCAAGGATGGACTAAAATGTAATAGGTGAAGTGGTGTGGTACCTAGAATATAAGAAATACTTGATTGGAAGAAATTACAGAGTTGCCATTACTAAGGTTGGCCTGGGGGGTTGACCAAAGGGCAAAATTATAATTTTACCTCTAGAGGAATACATAGGTGGCCCCACCTATTTTCCTCTCATTTTTTTCCTTCACTGTCACACACCTCCCTCTTCCCTCTCATATCTCTCCACCTCCCCCCATTCTTTTCACTCAAGTTCAAGACCCAAACTTCCAGCAACCATTCTCTGGCGGTGGATATTAGCGGGTCTCCAGAGACTAACCACCATTGGAAAAGTAAGAAATCGAGGTACGCATTCCACTTTCCTAATTTTCATTCTATTTTTGGTTTTAGGAGGATTTGGGTAGGAATTGAGATTGTCGGAGAGTTTTGGAACTTGAGTTATGTTTCAAAACATTTCTTGATGATTGATAATGGAATTAAAAACAAGAATTGATAGGAAACTAGGATTAAAAGATGAGATTGATGGGTATGAAGTCAAAAAGGAAAAGTCAGTGTTTTAAATGAAAAATTGATGGTTGGGACTTAGATTGTTGGAATAAATTGGGAGGTTTTGTTGTCAAAATACTCCCTAAACATCAAGGATGAAAATTCATGGAAGAAACCAAGAGAAATAATGATGATTTGGGTCGAGACCAAATCATGTAGGTGCAGTATGTGGCCCCCAAGGTGCCACACTGGCAGAGGCTGATGGGAATAAAAAGGGTTGGTGCCTGAAGGGGGCTCATAGCCATTTAGGCCTAGGTGCCTCAGGCGCCAAGGTGCTTGAAGCTTGGGGATTGGCTTATGGGACTTTGGTGCCTATGCATGTTGAGTTTCAGTGTTTTGTATGCTAAATAGTGTGGTTTGTGTCCCGTTGGTTTGGTTATGGCTCGAGGTTTTGGCCGATGCATAAGAGTTTCAAATCCATATGAGGGATTTAATTTTACATTGCATGTTTATATATTTTAGGACTATTTTTCCTAAGCTTAATTAAAATGCATTTATACATTAAGATTCGTGATTTGGGATGACATTGTTGTGCATGGTTTGAGGAAATTGAGGTGGGCTACATGATCCTCCCGAGAGACAATGTCATGATAAGGTGAAGCCTAATTCAAGAAATGCCAAGGTTAGTGGTTAAATTTCTCAAGGGCTGACTTGTCAACGACGTATTCGCTTGATGCGAGATTTACCATGGTGGGATTTTCATATTATTATTGTTTGTTGATGTGCGTATATGATTGTGATTGAAAAAAGGTTAGTCAATAAAGGGGTAAATTCATGGGACGATATTTTGGCGATGAATCCGTAGGAATGCAGACCCGCATTGATAAAACCTTGAGAAACAGAAATATAGGGATACATATCCTGGTAAAGAAACTTTGAGCAAAATTTCTATGAGAACAGAGACCCTCGATGACGTGGTTCTTGAGTGAACATCCCGTAGAAGCGTAGACCTACCACTATAGAAAAAACAGAGATATAGTGGCATTTGAAAATACTATATAGTGGCATTTGAAAATGCCACTATCTACTATCCAATTTAGTGGTATTTGGTGTAAACACCACTAAATCAAGCAACACAATCAATTTAGTGGCATTTCTGGACAAACGTGGGCACAAACACCACTAAATACACACAGTGGCATTTGTTGTAGCATTTCTTGCCATCATTGATTTTGAAAATAATAAAAAAAAAATTACTTGCTTAGTGGCGTTTGTTTAGTCAAACGCCACTAGCTAGTGGTGTTTGTCAATACAAATGCCACTATATAGTGACGTTTAACACTTGATATAGTGGTGTTTGTTTAATCAAAAGTCATCATATAGTGATGTTTGTATGGGCAAATTGCTATCTAGTAGTGTTTGTTTAATCAAACGCCATTAATGGTCATTATTAGCTACGATTTAAACCTTGACTAATTATTTAATTTTATTTTTTAAAAAATATTTTTAGGTATTAGCCACAGTTTAAACCATGGCTAATAATTAACATTTTTTTTTTAAAAAATATACATATTGCCTACAAATGAGGTCATGTACCTACTAAATCAACATATACCAATTCGTCTAAATGCATTAAGTCAAAGTTTAAAGGATTAAATAAAATCTGAATCAAATAGAAAGGGTTATTTCTGATTTGATTCACATCTAACCAAAAAAGTTTTAAAATAAAAGTTTCTAATTTTCACTAATCACCATAATACTTCTACAAAATTACCTGACCACTATTCAATGTTTTATAGATGTAGTCTATCAATTGTTCTTTGCTTATGTGTGGAGTTCCAAACTCTTCAACCAATGATCTGATCCAATGCTGAACCTCTTGGAACAACAAAATAGTAGAAGGTTAACTGAAAATAGTAATAATACATAGAAAAAAAAATTTCAGAACTTCATGAGATAAACCGTAAGACTGAATAAAACCAAAAAGTTTTAACCAGCATTAGTTTAGTTCTGCTATTGCAAACACAAACCATTAAGTTCAAGCACCACACCACCCATTTAATTATTTTCCACCATTCCAAAATAGCAATATAACTTCAACATATCCTTGTATAAATTAATCATTATTCTTCTTAAATCGAATATATCACATGCTCAAATTGGAAGAGAAAAATATTTTCATTAAACAATCATTAAATATTTTCATAAAGTTCAAGCACCACACCACTCATTTAGTTATTTTCCACCATTCCACAATAGCAATATAACTTCAACATATCCTTGTATAAATTAACCATTATTCTTCTTATATTGAATATATTACATGCTCAAATTGGAAGAGAAAAAGTAATTTCATTAAGTACTACAAAAAAAAAGACTTTTGGTGGCGACTAAGTCGCCACTGAAAGTCATTTTTTTGTCAAACAAAAAATTTCGTGCTAAAAAATAATTTTTGGTTACTTTTAGTGGCAACTTCCAAACTCGCAGCCAAATGTCGCCACCAAAAGTTAACAGTAATTTTTTTAGACTTGGATTGGTCAGACGGGTCAACCCAAGACCCATTTGACCTATGTAGGTCCTGGCCGATCCACTAACTCGCTATCCCGGGGTGACTCAATTTTTTATGTGTGCAATATTAGAGTTTATTTGAAATTAAACCAAACATATACATACCTGAGATTCGAACTTAGGTCTCTTACTTGCAACTATGTTTGTCTTGCCATTATGCCACCACTTTATTTGTGCTATATATATATATATATATATATATATATATATATATAATCTGTCAAAATTATTTTAAGCCAAAAAATCATAACACTAAAATGAAAAATCTAACTTAACAAAAAGGAAACATATTATTATTAATAGATTAACAGATAAAAAAATAATTATATATAAATAAAAAAATTGACTTTTGGTGGTAACTATGAGAGTTGCCATTGAAAGTCCACCAAAAGTCAATTTTTTTAAATAAAAATAAAACAATTTAGACTTTTGATGTCAACTTTTAGATTTACCACCAAAAGTCACCTTTAGTGGCGACTATAGTCACCACTGAAAGTCATTTTTTCAAAAAAAAAAGGTGTCAAAAAATGACTTTTGGTCATCTTTGGTGGCGAGTCGCTACCAAAAGTCCATTTATTTTTAAATAAAAATAAAAAAATTAGATTTTTGGTGGTAACGCTTATAGTCGCCACTAGTCACCACAAAAGTCATTTTTTACAAAAAAAAAAGTGCCAAAAAATGACCTTGGTCATCTTTGGTAGCGACTTTAAAAGTCGTCACTAAAAGTCAATTTATTTTTAAATAAAAATATAAAATTAGATTTTTGGTGGCAACAATTATAGTCGTCACCAAAAGTCACATTTAGTGGTGACTATAGTCAGTACAAAAAGTCATTTTTTACAAAAAAAAAGTATCAAAAAAGGAAATTTGGTCACTTTTGGTGGCGACTTTCAAAGTCGCTACCAAAGAGTTTTTTGTGACAACTTTTAGAGGCCACCAATGATGTTATTTTGGTGGCCACTTTTAAGTCAATTTATTTTTAAATAAAAATAAAAATAATTTCTTTTAGTCACCGTTAGTGGTGACTATAGTTGCCATGAAAGATGACTCATAGTCACCACCAAAAGTCTAATTTTTTTATTTTATTTAAAAATAAATTGACTTTTGGTGGCGACTTTTGAGAGTCGCCACTAAAAGTTTATTTTTTTTAATTTTATTTAAAATTAAATTGACTTTTGGTGACAACTTTCAAAAGTCAGCACCAAAAGTCGACTTTCGGTGGCAACTCCAACAGTCACCACCAAAATTCGACTTTTGGTGGCGACTTTTTTAGTCGCCAATATTCGCCACTGAAAGTCAATTTTTTTGTAGTGAAAACCAATTTTTTGCTTTACTTGACTCAATGTGCCTACTTAAACCATTATTGAATGAACCTACTATGGAGTTAAAAGCTATGAGAATATTGGCTTATGTGTTAACTTCCTTTCCCTACTTAGTTTGGGGGCATGTCCCACTTGCAAGATTTGGGTATATTTCTACCTTGGAAAGTATACCAACAGAAAAAAAAAATCTTATTTTGGATAACAAAGCCGATCAAGTGAAATTTGAGAGGTCTAATGAAGTTAAATTCCAATAAACCTTTGTAAGCATTTTCTATGATGTCACAGCAAGAGGCATACCAAATTTGACAGAAACTAATTCTTTAGGCATTATAATGGCTCAGACACTATTCTCCTAGATTACAACAAGTTTTGATCACATTTTAAAAAGCCATTTCAACCTCAAAAATTAAGATGTTAAGAGAAGACCTGAGATTGGTTTTGATAATATAACACACTCCCTTTCCACATAAGCCCTTTGGGCTTGAAGTGTTGACGAACCAATAAAGCACAAAACCTGACTTACCTCATGCTAAAATTTAATTTAATTATGAAGAATTGGGCAATGTCTGGATCAAATTCTTGACAATTTATTTGAAGACAATTACGTACCATACAAGAACCATTTCATTCCAAAAGTTTAAGCTAATAGAAGCCTAAGATAGGTTTATTAATATAGGTTTACTAATATCTCTAACACACTTGAAAAATAGGCCTCAATGTTGGAAGGATCTCATCTCCAAACACATTTGAGAGAATATCTAGAGCAGTAGCATTGCATTTCTACAAATTCCTTATGGTGAAATCATCATCATCTTGTAAATGTAAGTCAAAAGAAAATATATATATATATATATATATATATATATATATATATATATTATTGGGAACATTTTCCTTATAAACTCGTCTTTCAAAAGTTATGAAAATTCTGATCACCCAAAGCAATTGGATTAATCATATAGCTTGAAAAAGCAATAAAAAAATGCAAATACAAAATGACATACGTCATCTACTATGTCATCTGATCCATGAAATTTTGATACATGAAATCAAGGTTTAAGATCCTGTAGTGGAAGAAACACAAAATTTTTTTTTTAAAAAAAAGGATGTTTTCAAACCTTAAATTCCTAGCAACTCAACAAGAAGAAATAATTCAAACTTGTTCTCAATCAAGCAGGGAACCATTTTCCTAAAAGAAATAATGTATTGAAATGAAGCTGCATAAACTAGAATAACCAGAGTTCAATGAAATTGACATGTACAAAATAGTTCAGAATCACAAGAAAACCTCAGCCTTAATAAGCAGTTCATCATCATCCACATATACCTCAGCCTAAGAAGCGATTCATCATCATCTGCATAAAATAGTTCAGGATCGCTGCCTATTTTGCACGGATAAAGACAAATTAGGAGAAAGAGGTAGGGGAAGGGGATTTGGCCAATGGCGGTGTGGTGTCAACGGTGGCCACCACGCAACGTTGGTCAACTTCTCTCTCCCTTTCCCATGACTTGTTCTCACGCTAGACTATGAAGAAGAGGTTGAAGAGAGGAGGGGAAGAGACGAGCGGCTGTGATGGTAGCACTCACCGTCTTTTCTCTCTCTCTCTCTCCCCTGATATGCTTCTCTTGGGGGTGCGGCTTTGAGGAGACAACACAGGGGTGTGGCTTTAAGGAGACAAAATAGAAATGAGATTCAAATTGACGCTTAGGTTTTTAGAAGGTTTAGTGGCATTTAAACTATAAAATGCCACTATATTGTGGAGTTTAATACCAAAATACTACTAAATAGTAGCATTTATTGTACAAACATTGCTATGTGAAAATTTTAACTTTATTAAATTTATTCTTTAATTGATTAATTCATTAAAATTTCATATTTTTATTATATTATATATGTACAAAATATATATATATATATATATATATATATATATATATATATATATATATATATATATATATATATATATATATGAGAAATGTAAATAAATATATTATTTTTTGATTTTTAATTAAATTAATTTAAATTATTAAAGATATTAAAATAAAATATTTTTACTATTAAATATAATGGCATTTGTGATAAAATGCCACTATATAGTGGAGTTTTAGGAAAATGCTACAATATTTGTATTTAGTGGCATTTGTTGTTAAACGCTACTAAACAAGTGCCACTATATCATTATTTTTATGTAGTATACGTGGGGCAGAGGAATTCTGTGCATGGTGATGAGTGTTTTGCTTGTTATGATGTGTGTAAGTACATATATGTGTGCAAGTGACCTAGTATGGGCTAGGGCCATATTTAAGATACTTAAGACACTAGGGACATGAGATGAGATATGAGCTTGCGACCGAGAAAGGTTGAGGTTAGGAGATTATTTGTGTTGGCATCAGATGTGTGCTTTCTCGGGGGCAACAGAGCGATGCCACAAGTAGGAGTCAAGAATAGTTTGATGTCATGTGTGCACCAATATATATATATATGTGAGTGCCCTTGTATGAACATATATATATATATATATATATATATATATATATGTATTATTTGTGTAAGGCTATTTTGGGTGAGTCTGTGGATTAGATTCATCTCTTTACACTTACAGATACAAAAGATGGATTAGATCGATAACTCGCGGACCGATGATACCTCTCTCCATTACGTGAGACAAGGTAATTTTATTTAATTTTAATTAAATTTCTCTAATATGCTCTGTAATCGGATAGGCCACCTAAGATATAGGTTATGTTAGATAGGTTAAGTTGTTGGATCTCAGTTTGCGATAGTGTGGATGTTACATCGTTCGCATTTATCACAGCCCTCAGTTTCAGGTCATGACAATTTTGTTCTGCATGTGAGTTTTAGTTGAATTTTTTGCTGAACACACGTGGCTGTCAAATAGCAAACTGATGGTACTGAAGAAGGAATAGGAGGAGAAGGAAGAGAAAAAGGTGAAGGGAGGTGCAGTCACTTTGACGAGCAGAGGACGCCGTGGTGGAGGGCGTAACAAATGGGGTCGAAGACGCTATGCAATGCATGTGGGTGGGATGTGGGTTTGTAGGATGTGGGATATGGGTTAGGGTTATGGATTTGGGTTAAAGTTGATGTGGGAAACTTGAGATGATGTGACGTTGATCGTTAGTCAAGTTAATAGTTTTTTCAATGAAAGGGGTAAACCAAACAAAAAAAAAAGTCTATACGGATTCTTTGTTGAGTTTCAAAGTTTATAAGAATTTTTTGCACAATGAAAAAAGTTGATGGGGGTAAACTGTATTTTTCCCTTTAATTAATTCCCCAATTTTACATTACACGTAAGCTTAACGCCTTAACTTGTAGCCTTGAATACCCACTCAGAATCGATTGTGGAATCTTCATTCAATTGTTCTTTTGATAGATGTTATTGTATTTTATTTTTCAGGTCTATGCTAGCCTTCTTGTCATGCTCCATTCCGAACACATGACTGGCAGGACAAGTGGAGATAATCCTCATTTATCAAAAGCCGAAACTTAACTCAACCCACCACAACAAAACGTTGTACATGCAAGCATTCAACTAAGCGAGAGAAACATAACCTTTCATTCCTTGTCCCTTTCATCCAGGCATAATTTCCTTTTTGTGGCTGATTTTACCACAAAAGAAACAAATCATAACCTTCATAATCGAATAAGTAAGAGATTTTTTTTTCCTTAATTCTTACCTTAGGAACAAGTTCTTTCTGAGATCCACTTCAACACATATACGGGTGAATCTTCTGCTCTATTTTTTTCCCTTATCCACAACCTTGGTCTTCCTTTATCGTGTGCATGTCTACCTTCAACGTCTTTCTTATATTTCCAATCCTCCATAAGAAATGTTTGACATGGTACTCTATGAGGAGAGAAGGAATGTGCACCCAGACTGGAATCTTGCCTTCCATCACTGTATGACCAGGTAGTGTCCAAGAATTGTCCATGGTCCATTATTTAAGGTTGTGTCGTAATCATTGATTGAGGAAAGGATAACAAGATAGAAATTGTTTTCCAAGTCAATCACTTCAAAGTTACTTGAAATTTTCCATATCTTTTTGTATTCGACTAATCAAGAATATGTATCCCGCTTTTCTTCCTAATAGTTTGATAGATGGCTTTTCTCCAAGGTCTAGAAAGGTTGTTTTTTTCCTCCCTCGTGATGGAATTCTTGGATTTCAGGGATCGAAATTATCCTCCATCTCTTCGACATCATCAAAAAATCGTCCTCCTCCAGTAAGTTTTCATCCTCCGAGTGAATCATACTCCTGATTTTTGTTGATCTCCTTGAAAGATCTTTGAAAGGTTTTTTTTCTTCACAATGATCTTTTCAAGCATCTTCCTTAGCCTACACTATTTTATCATTGTTGTGATCGAGCTCATACATAGCTTTCTTCTCTCCATAGTTTTTGTGCTCGAGTTCTTATATTATACATGAATGCTTTCTATATTTTATTATGTCGTATTCTATATCTACCAATGACTGTCTTTCTTTAAAAGAAAAATACTAACAATAATACACCATGGCTGGTAAAATCAAAGCATATAATAGTATGATACATGAAGCATATTATAATATCGCTTAATGCAACCAAAGAAACTTGCGCACACATGTTAATTTCCCAATTAACATGATTTTTTGTGCATTATTTCTTAACATATGAACCTTACTATTGCTTATTTTCACTTATTTAATATCTTTTGGCTTCAAGACTCTCTAATTTTAATTTCCTTATGTCTTTAAAATTTTCTCTATTTTTACCCTCACTTTTATGCTATTAATTGATTTTTAATCTTGCATTTTAGGGTACATTTAGCAGAGGAAACCACTTTGGGAACAAGGATTAAGAAACAAAAATGAAAAAAAAAAACCATAGCCCAGCGCCTGACACTGGCCAGCCAGCGCCTGGCGTTGGTGTTGCACTACCCTCTGCCACCGTCTGCTGTAGCGCTGAGGAGTCCCGCTGCAGTGCCAGGTCCAGCGCCCGGTGCTGGCTGCCTAGTGCCTGGTGCTGGGGAAGCAGAATTTCAGCATTTTGTAGCATTTGTTTCTGTCCTCCACCGCTGCAGTGGTGGGATCGTACCGCTGCAGTACCAGACCTCCGTTGAACCTTGTTTTAGGCCGTTTTCTCTGTTATCTACCATTGCAACGGTGAGTTCGCACCACTGCAGCGCTGGGACGCGTTCTCAGCCACATTAGTATCAGTTTAAATAGCTTCCTAGGTTATTTTCAAGGGGGATTCTGATCCGGATAGAAGGGGGAAGTGCCGTTTTGGCTGAGAAGAGCAAGGGTAACCTGATTTTCAAGGCTTTTGGGGCTCAATCCATCATCCAACATCAGATTCATGGCCATCTTTATCCCTTTTTCTATTTTCTGCTATTAATTTTCCATGAGTTGCTAGATTTTCCATCTACTATGAACTTGACTCATGAATAGATTTTGCATTCTCTCATGTATTTGCAACCTTATTTCAATTAATATAAGTCTTTCTATTCATTTTATTGCTGCGTTATATGGATTTGATCAACCTATATTTATGCTTGTTGCTGTCTTCGAACTCGGGAGAGGGAGGTGAGAGTAGAACACTGAATAGGGAGGACAAGTGCGTAAACCTTACTTGTTAGCTAATAGAGATATTAGCTGATCTCGTTTAATCAAAGCTAGGTTGGTTGTGTTAGGCTTAACCCACACAAGGAATTGCGTAGGTGTTGAGTAACTTAATTGAGATTCCGAAGAATTCTTTTAAGTTATTAGAATAACCTAGGATTAACTTATACAGTTGAATAAGTTGCGAGTGCGTTAGAGGGGTTTTGTAATTTCTAGGACGGAGGAGAGGGATTAGTAACCCTAGGCTTTTAATTAGATTAATTTCGTCAGTTGAGAGTTTGTTTGCTGTCAAATTGAGAAAATCCTTATAAAAATTTACTGTCATTGATTTTATTTTATCATTCATTAATTAGAGCTATCTTCAATCCAACATTTTTGTCTAACTAATTCAATTAAATTTCTTAGGTAATTAGTCGCTTAGTTCTCGTGGGAACGATACTTTTACTCTCAAATCACTATATTACTTATGTGACTGGTGCGCTTGCCAAATCGCCTAACAATACACACAGACACACAAGCAATTAACATTCTCTTTTCCCAATTACAATGCCAAACTTCTTGTTCAACCTGCAAATTCAACATGAGATTTTCTTTTTTATTTTCAATAAGCATTTTATTTTAAACCCTTAACATCAAACCCAAAGCCAAACATCAAAGTACTATACATGAAACATACACCTTTATTAACTTGGGATTAATTAGGCAAGTTCATTAAAATCAAGCATAGACATTAGGGTTCTGCATGAGACAGGCTTCCAAGAGTTTGTAAATGGCCATGGCCTTTTCCTTTTCCCTTTTGATTTTGTCTTCATTGATTTGAAAGTCACCTTTGGTAGAATAGTTTATGGTGATCTTGACGGTGCTACCTTGATCTGTTGTAACGTCAAACTTAACCTCATAACCAATGGACTCATGCTTGTCCCTTAATATTTCTCTCTCTATCGTAGTGTAGCAGAACGTTAGGGTTTCCTCATTCATCTTATCAATCTTTTTCTTCACACTCTTCAATTCGCTTCCTGTGAACTTTACGTCATATTCAATCATAATATGGTAATAATTTTTTTTATTCAAGGTTTTTTTTTCACATACTTCTTGAGACAATTCTGTTTAAAATATTATACACTAAATATAAACATCTCTCCAAGTAAAAATTTAAATCATAATTCGCCAGTATGAAAGATTAGCTCGTCACTAAATTTAACTCTCCATAGTAAAGGTGCTTAGAAGTTGAAAGGAGCAATGATGAATTAAATTATAATACATTTGTCCATGTTTAAAACGAATAATATCATAAATAAAAATGGTTCAACAAAAAGCTTTTTATGTATAAAATATTTTAATAAATTGTCTTATCATAACGTGATTGAATTGATTATAATTATTTGATTTGTTGGTATTACATTTTTTAAATATAATACTTAGTTATTGATTTCTTCTCCAAAATCTTCCAATTAAAATAACTTTAAAATACCAAGATAGGATTGACGACTTATGAAGGTTCATGAACAATATTTAACCAAAAAAATAAAAGAAGAATTTAGAAGTATTTGTTGTCAAGTTGGTCAATAAAATTATGCGTGTGTTTCCTACATATAATCAAGAATATATTATTAATTTAGTTCTTCAAAAATTATATTTGTTTTAATTTAATTTTTTTATTACTAAAAAATGAAAAAATCTATTATTGTTGCATTACAAATTTTTTGTTGCTAAAATTTATTTTGACAAAAAGAGAATCAAATTGAAATAAATACAATTTTTTAAAGATTAAATTGAGGCATTTGATTTTTTGTAGACTAAATTGAGAAAACTATAATCTTTTGCGCACTAAATCAATAATTTACTCGTCATTTTATTTTTAAAAATATATATCATGCTGACTTTTGAAAGTTTCATCTAAATCTCGTCCCACAAAAAGAACTCACATACAATGATATTGTTCCAATCAAGCATTTCTTTTATTTCCCACCCCCCCCCCCCAAAAAAAAAAGGGCGGGTCTCCCAAAACTCTGTTTTCTGTTTTCCTTGATCCAATCACACCAAAATAGTAGTATTCAAGGCCATAACTTCATTCTAGCCTTATCCTGGTGCTCAGCCTCAAGTATAATTAATATCAGACAAAAACAAATCTGGGAAATATCAAATTGATAAAGATAGCATTTTCTTTAAAATTACCATAACAAAAATTTGTTCTAAATTTCATTGGAAGAATTAATCATGAAGTAATGATCGGTTAAGTGATTCAGGATTTGTTTTTCTTAAATAAGAATTAGAGTTTATGTGAATGGAGAAAATTAATACTGAAAGATCTTTATACGTATTTTTGCAATTCATCTGATCAATTGAATTCAAATTAGATTAGTTAAAGTTTAATGAGTGTCGATATAGATAATGATTGTTCTAACAAAAAAAAAAGGATAATTAAATAAGAAGGAAGCAGTATATATATATATATATACATACATGCCTTCAGCAAAAGTGACGAGCCAGCTGATGGTTCTAGGGCCGCCATCTCCGTGGATGGCTTCAATGCTCTTCACAGCCTGAGGCAGAATTTTTGGAATGAGGTTGGGAGCATCAACCACCGTGGCTTTGAACAATCTTGGTGCTGAGACTGGAGAAGAATACCCGTCTTGTCTGTGAATATACCCATTCTAATCGCTGAAGTGTATTAGAATATTAGGAAATCGGTTTGTGAAGTTGGTGAGACTCAGAAGCTGAGGGACTCTATATTTACAAGCTCCAACTTTAGAGCTTCTTGTTGGGAACGGATTAATTATCGCCCCTTAATGTGTGAAAAGGATGTTGTAGTTTGTGATTTTGATGATCCTTCGTCAGTATCTTAGGGGATCGTGTGGCATAACTCCATACATAATTTTAGAATCGATATGTCATTAACTTGGGAAAAAAGTTAGGTCATCAGTTCACTAGTTCAACTATTGAATCATCGGATCAATTGGTAAACTGCGAGAATAAATAATATATATATATATATATATATCTAAATATCAAAGCAAGTAAAATAAATAATTTATATGTTAATTTCACAATCAAAGTATCTTAAAATAATTTGGTGCACAAATTCTATATTTAATAAATATATAATTTATAATTGAATTAATAAATTTAATTTAATTTACAATTGAATATTTGATTTTTTTTAAATATTATACTATATAATTCTTTACACATATTAAGTAACAAGAAGTTTCAGTCATGATGAGTAAGGCTATTGCTTGCTATCTATATAGTCATGGGTTTCACTATTTTTAAGACATTTTGTTCCCACTCTTGCATTATAGATTTAAGGACAAAAACAAAAAAAAAAACCAAATAGCAAGTCGACCAGGTAGCTCACAAATCGTATTGGCCACCAAGGCTCAAGTCCACCTGGCCAGTGGTCCAAGTCTAAAAACAATGATCCAATAGATAGATAAGACAGACTACATAGATTAAAGGAAGAAAATTATCAAAAAAAGAAAAAAAGTCAAGATGAAAGATCTACATTACGCGTGCGGATCCTTTGCTTGGGGAAAAAACAAGCTGAGGCTTGCTCAGTTTTTAGCAACGGTTTTTACCGTTGTTAAAAACCTTTAGCAACAGTTTAGCAACAAGAAAACTGTTGCTGAAAGTTTTTACCAATGATAAAAACCGTTGCTAAAAACTGAACAAGCAAAACTCTAAGCAGAGAATCCGGATCCCTACATTACCAACTTCATCGTGATGTACAGTCTCTTTGTTTACGTGTTAAATTAAAAGAAAACAATTGGTTTTGATTTTCGTTGCCAAGATGCTCTTCCAACTTCATCACATCAAGAAACAAAGAACGGAGGACGATGTTTACCTATTACCTGATTCCTTTTGTTTTTTTTTTCTTCTTTATATTTATTTGGCGAGGTCGGCATAGAGTGCGATCACTCACCTCCTTCTAAACAAGTTTCTAAAATTTCTTCTTGTTTTTCCAAACAGACCTCAGAGAAGAATTATATATACGGCTCATCAGCTTAAAATATTGTCATAGATTTTGACATAAGGATGTTCTTATGAATTATGATGATTTCTTCAAAACTTACTTATGGTACAAAATTTGGAACGACTTTTTTGAAATTTATATTGAAAAAAAAAAAAATTAGTGGAGTATATTGATTCATTGATCAACATCAAATGCCTAGGTCATAGATTTTTTGTCATAAAATATTGTCATAGATTTTTTGCTATATGTGTTATGCCTTGGTCAACATCAGTTAATGTGACATTTGCGCGCCTTGGACAGGTACATGAATTAATTATTTAATTTTCTTAAATCCCTCATACATGAATTAATTATTTAATTTTCGAAACGTCAGAATAACTACTTAGTTTTTAAGAGAATTAAAATGCCAACTTGTTAAATTTTTTGTTGGTAAGTTTTGTTGTCTCTTTACAGTTTGTTTGATGTGGCATGTAAAGATGTACAAAATTGATCCAAACTAATTAGATCGAATCGAACTAAACTGAATTGAAAAAAATAGAGTCAAAACTAAATAAATAAGGTCTGGATCGGTTTTTAAAATTATGAAATTTTCGATTTGATTTGATTCATCAGTTTGGTTTGATTTGGTTCGGTTATAACTGATAAGTCATTCATTTTGGTTAATTTAGATGGTTTTTATTGGGCTTTTTCCTCTTCTTGTTCCTATTTTGCTATCCTTTTACATGCTTTGTCCTTTATTTTAGCTTATTTCTTTGTACATAGTAGTTTCTTTGTTTTATTTTGTTTTACTCTCTTTTCCCTTGCCTTTTAATGCTTTTCACTGTTTTCCTTGTAGGCTCTCTTTTCTGGTCTGTTGCAAGCTGGTGTGCTGACAAGATTCAGAAGCAAAGTGCTGATTTGATCAAGTCTGGTAGCTGGTGCCCAGGCGTCAGAAGCTCAACTCTTGGCCTGACCTTTTATGGCTGGCGCCCAGGCGCCACACAGGGCACCTTGAGGCGCCAACTCCTCAACTTTCTTTCTAAAGCTCCAGAACGTGGCGCCCAGGCGCCATCCCCTGCTTTTCCCTTTGTTTCTGCTTGGCGCCTAGGCGCCCTGGCTCAGACCTGCGAGTCTTCTGCTATATATAGTTCTTTTGCAGAAGTTTTTGGGATCTTTTGGTTGGAGGTGAAGAGAGCTCTGCTAGGGCAAAGAGACCTCTTCTCTACTGAGTTTGAAGCTTTTCTTCCTTTTTTTCCTTCCTCTTGATCATGTTTTGTTGTGTATTTGTTATGTATTTCTTCCCCTTGTTAATGTGTAACTAAACTCTAGGGTTTAGGGAATTGATGTATATTGACTTTCTTTGAACCTTTGTTGTTGAATTCTTAAATATAATTGCTTTTCTGATTATTGCACTACAAAAAAAAAAACAGGATATAGCGTCAGTTTTTTAACGTCGGTTACAAAAACCGACGTTAGATACTGCACATAGCGTCGGTTTTAATAGCGTCGATTAAAACCGACGTTAGATGCTTCATTTAGCGTCGGTTTTTATAGCGTCGGTTAAAACCGACGTTAGATACTTCATTTAGCGTCGGTTTTTATAGCGTCGGTTAAAACCGACGTTAGATTCTGCATCTAGCGTCGGTTTATATAGCGTTGGTTAAAACCGACGTTAGATGCCGTATATAGTGTCAGTTACAACCTTATTTTGAAAAAAGAAAAATTGGGAAATTTCTTTTGCGAAACACACCATTCACACCTCTCTTTTGTATTTTAGTTTCACGCCTCCCCTCTATTTCAACTTTCTTCCAATATTTTCTTCCACACCCACCTCTTGACATTAATCAATACAGTAGTTTCATTTTTAACCATAATCCTTACATTCTCATCGTGAATGTAATACCCAAGAAAAATAAAATATAAATATTTGTTTACAAACTACTGTTACTATTTCAGTATATGGTACTATTCACCTATATAATACTATTTACGTATATGATACTGTTCATTTATACAATCGAAATGTCAAGTACTAGATGTTGTTTGGTCATAAGAGAAAACTAGAAAGAAGTTTGTAGGAGAAAATGACGTTTTATGTGTAAAAATACCCTCAGGGACTAAATTGAAAGGACTGATTTGAAAAAGAAACTTAAAGGTTTAAGGTAAAAGGATAGTTTTCTCTTTAAGTTTTCAATAGTAATAAAACAAAAAATTCCAGCCGTTGCCGCCATTTGCACAGTAACTGCATTATTAAAAATGTCATTTTCATAAATAGTAAATTAAATATTTTATTAACGCATAGTGTCAAATAGTACCATTGACTTTTGCTATAAATAGGCCCTTCCATTTCACTTCTAAACTCACACCTTCAACTTCTCTTCTTCTCTCCTTAAGTTTCTCTTACTCCAAAGCTAGGCCTCTAAGATTTTGGGCCTTTCCTTTTCAGCTTAGGTAAGGATACTATGCCCTTTCTATGTCTTTCAAATTTTAGAAGTTATTTTCTTAAGTATGCTCTGTGGTTGCGGCCTTGGCTGATCTTCCACATCAGAAAAACTGTCCTTAGCTGTTTATATGTTATTTTGATTCTCTGATTACCGAAATAGAATGTAAACTGTGAAGAATACATGTCTAGGAAAGTTCTGGCTAAGGAAAGACCTGGTTTTTAAGTGTGTCCAGTGTGACCCTCCACTCTTTCCTGGGAACTTACCTGGTGTACTCTTTTACAGATTGTATTCTCTATTTCTGGTATGAATAGTGATCGTACGTATGAATAGTGACCGTACGTATGAATAGTGACCGTACGTATGAATATGGACCGTATGAATAGTAACCGTATATATGAACAGTAACCGTACATATGAACAGTATCTATACGAAAACAATCCTGACGTATTTTCTCTAATCTTTCATGAAAATCTCCGTAGCAGAACACCGAAATTCACCTGAGAACTCTTGTCTGTAATGACTTAGAGAAGCGATGTTCGTACGGAATCCAGGTGAGTGAAACGACCCCGTTTTAATAGAGTTTTAGCATTACTGGTGATAAAAAGTATGTCGTAGGACACTCCCAAGATTCATAGGGGGAAATTGGATTCAGAATGACGAATCTAAATGAGATAATTAATCCATAAGTATGGATAAAATGAAATAAGTATCTTATGATGATGTGAAGTTTGAATGTTTTCAAAAATGGATTAATTGTTATCTTGATATGTGGATTATAAATCCATAATATAGTTATATACTATACCTGTTATATGGATGAATATTATATTGAGCTTCTGATTATGATATGAAATGCTATTGATTGTGATTGAGCGGGACAGTACCCCCTCTCACGGCAAGGCGGAAAACCCAGTTGACAGGGTGTCTTGACCAATGAGTGTGGAGACAACGATTCCCTCAGTAGGGATATAGCCCGGATTGGTGATAAATCCGTGAGGCGCCCTAGCTAAGAGGATGAGGTTGTGCGTCATGGCGGAAATATACATAATTGGTGAGCCGGCCTGTGTGCGCTCTCCGGGATATATTGCCATTGACGAGTACTAGTAACGTTTGTTGAATTGGATGAATTTTTATCTTGTATGTAAGAGGATGATGTTGTGCGTCATGGCGGAAATATACATAATTGGTGAGCCGGCCTGTGTGCGCTCTCCGGAATATATTGCCATTGACGAGTACTAGTAATGTTTGTTGAATTGGATAAATTTTTATCTTCTGTCTATTGGTTGAGTATGAGCCTTTGGATATGCTTGCATGACTGGTAATGTATTTGAATTTTATTAACGCGAGGCCGATTCGCTCATTGAGTTTAAAAGCTCACATTGTTTGTACAACCTTTTTGTTCAGATCAGGTTGCCATCGAAGAATATCTGCTAGAGGAGTAGATCACTTTGGAGCTTCCCGTTGTAGGGTAGACCTCTCTTCTGTTATAGATTATGTTGCTCTGTAATCGTCTAGGACATCTAGTTCAGGGGTTTGACATTTGGCTTGTATGTCAGTATAATAATGTATTTTAAATTGATAATCTATGATTACATGCAAATCATCTCTATGATTTTCAGATAAGAAAATTTGATATATTTATCGGAAGGCTTACAGTGATGAGAGATTCATCATTGTGCCGGTCATGTGCCCAGAAAACGGGTCGTGGCAAAGTTGGTATCAGAGCAATGGTTGTTAGGTCTCCTAGTGATTACAGAGCAAGGTAACCTTAGTGGGACCTCCTCTATCGTTGTGAACCCGGGCACAACTATAGAGAGACGGCTCTACTAAAGGTCCTGTAAGATATTTTCATTTCCTTTCCCTCTGAGACTTATCTCTTCTTAAGAAGTATGTTCTCAGTTTTAGTTTTATACAGATGTGGCTACACTTTTGAACTTAGTCAAGGAAAAGTTGTTACTTGTTTTGATTCCGTTGTTGTCGGATCAAATTTTTATATGGTGGATTTTATAAGCTGAATTCATGATTAAATTTGTGTAGCTATATTATTTTAGGGTACCAGCCAATAAAAGAAACCACTTGCATTAAAAACAAAAAAAAAACTGAAGGATTACATTGCAAAAAAAGAAGAAGTTTACTCATGTATGAGTAATCTAAAAGCGAGGTGGTCTCGGATTAGGAGGGTTGTATTGTATCATCACCCCTCGACCATTCCTTGGAGCAAGGGACATAGCAATGTCGCGGAGGGTAGTGTAAATCCCATTCATACAATCAACACTTCTTTGTTGTTGATTGCAGAAGCACTGGGTAGACCAATAGAAGAACCTGTCTATTCTTGAAGTCATTTCTGCATGATTGCGTTTAGTTAACTTCTCCAGGTCTCCTATCATCTTTTTTAGATTTTTCACCTCCTGCTCTAGACAGGCGATTTTGTCCTCCGAGGTATGGCCCGTGCTAGTCTCCTCAGCTTCCTCGATCTTCTTCATTTTCTTCTCCTTCTGTTTCTCTGGAGACCCCTCAAAAGGTCTTTTGCCCTTGTCTTTGCCCAGACTTAAGTTTAAGTCGAGCTCTTCTTCCTTAGCATCTACTGTGAGATCAATGTACTTCCTTGAGGCCATGATTTGGAAAAATTTAGAAATTTTTGTAAGAGTATGAGGCGCGAGGAATACTGGGGGATTGTAGGCTCGGAGATTATTACTCTTTGTGGTGTGGTAACTGAGAACGCTGAGAAGGTTTTTATAGAGAAAAAATTTGGACTAAGAGACAAAGAAGATATCTCTTCACCGCACCCCTACATGATCAACCTATGGATTTCTGCAAGCTGGAAGCCAGAAGTCTAGGGTAGGCGTGCACACCGATAGCGCGTTGCATTAATGCCAAAACCACGAAAGTCAGTATTCGGTGGATTTGCGGCCGATTTTACTTGGTTTTCCCATTTCTCCCGTTGGCATTTTTCGAAATTCAAAGAAGTTGACGATATAGCCATTAAAGATTGCCTTGGATGCTTTTATGATGAACTGAAATACATTTCTCCGTTTTATTGTGTTGTTCTTAAGAGCCTTCAGTTGAGTATAATATATATAATTGATTGAATCATGTTGTAATTACATTTATGTATGTTATTCATGCATAATGAGTGAAGGCTACGATCAAGGAGAATATGTGATGATCCTACATATACTCATAGAGATGTGAAATCAAAATGACTTGGATAGAATGAAATGTGTAGATGATGATATATCTTCATGGTTACACATACTTACATATAATGCTCTCGTGGGCAAATGAAAGGCAGTGATTTCCTTACATCATGATAATGCTTAAGGCATGTGACCGTAAGCAGATAACTTTGTTTTAATATATATATATTGATATACATATATTATGTGTAAATCCAGAATAAAGACACCGATTAGAATCTAAGATACGGCCAATATGAGGCGACCTAATCATAGAGGGACATCGTGATATAGGATTACAGAATAAAACAAGTTTAGAGGGAGAAAATCTCAGACTAAAGAGCGTAGTTAGTCAGAACTTTGCGAAAGGTCAAGATTAGCCGAAATTTTTTTTGAGGAAATCTTTGACTTATGTTAATTGCATTAAATTATATTTACTATTTACTTGCATGTCCAACATTAATTGCTGGCATTGCGACGTATGTGATCTGTAAACCTTATAGCAAGCGGCGTGTAGGTTGTGGTGGCTTTAGCTCCAGGGGCTTCGGGTTGTCTATAAATCTTGTATGCCCGTTACCCTACTCATCGCACCAAGCAAACCTACTTCTTTCATTACATACCTATTTCTCAATCTCCATTCCTTTCTCATTCGAAGTTATTTCTGAGATCCCTAGAGCAATGGCCGATAATAAGTCTTTCAACTTGAATTTTGAGACTGGCAATGTAGAGCTCGATTTAAATCTAAGTCTCGGAAACAACAAAGGGAAGAGACCTGTAGACAGGTCACCAGAAATTAAGAAGAGAAAGAGGGATGTAATAGAGTTGGAGGAGGACAGTACTGCAACATCCTCAGAAAATAAGCTTGCATGCCTAGAGCGTAAGATAGAGAGCCTGGAATACAAGATAGAGGACCAGAAGCGACTAATAAGTCGTCTCTTTGAAAACCAAGAGAAACTGATAAACCGTCGTTTCGGGGAACTGGCTAATCGAGTTGATAGACATTCAATGTTTGCAACTCAAAATTTTCGTGACCAACAAGCAAGGTGTATTGACTGTATGAACGGAGTGACTTATGCTCTTCGCCAAATTTCTCAGACGCTTCCTCCAGAAACTCTTTCTAGGCTGCAACGATTAGCTTCCTCCTTAAGGTCTGAAGCACCTTCCTCTTCTAGACCTGGAGCACCTTTTACATTTCAAAAGCCTCCTCGTCCTTAATTTATTTTTCTTTTGTTTGTACCTAAAGCTACATTTGGTGTAAGCTTCACGTATTAAAATTATCTATGTACTAGAAATAAAATTTAAGTTAGTATCTAGATCTTCTTTGTTGAAGTGATTCATTTTACTGAAAGAACTTGAGGAATGAGAAGATATTGGACTTGTTATATTTCATACTTGATTCTAAAGCATAGTATAGTAATATCTTTTTGACTGAGCAGAGTTACTAAAATGATATTTCATTGCACTTCTGAGCTATGGAGGAATGCTAAATAAGTATTTTATGAACCTATACATAGAGAACTATGGGTTTGCCCTAATCATTGAAGGGATACGACTCTATATGAGTCATTGAGGTGAGAGGAATTTCTATATATATTTATTTTATAATTATGCATGAGGAGTATGTTATTTACTTAACTCATTTTCTGGGATTGTTCTTCCTAGAGAATTATGTAATGATTTCATTTTATATAACGCCTTCAGCTGAGAGTGTTGCCTTAAGGTAGAAGGATCGCCTTCGGGCAAGAGTATTACCTATGACCAAAATGATGCCTTCGGATAGGGTGCTTGTATTCGTAAAAGTTATAAGCTATGTGTGTGGAAACATGTGTTCTGATATTCAATGTGAACTGGAAAGACCACGTGCCACTTTTGAGATGACACCTATTTGAGGTTTTACATAGAGACAGAGTTCGTCTCTGATTAGGTGGTTTGAGTTTGGTAAAGGTTATGAGGATGAGACACTTTATGGTACAAAAGGTTGTGGAGAAGATTAAACTGATGAGGAAGAGATTACTTGCTGTCTAGAAAAGGCAAAAGTCTTATGCAAATTATTGATAATGCGGTTTAGAGTTCACAGTCAATGGTATAATATTCTTGTAAATCTCACCAAGGGTGTGATGAGGTTTTGGAAAAAAGAGATACAAAGAATGAGATATAGACGAAGTAATCACATTTATTTCAGTCTTGAGATGAGTTTTGAATTCGGGGGACCGAATTCTCTTAAGGGGGTGATAATGTAATACCCAAGAAAAATAAAATATAAATATTTGTTTACAAACTACTGTTACTATTTCAGTATATGGTACTATTCACCTATATAATACTATTTACGTATATGATACTGTTCATTTATACAATCGAAATGTCAAGTACTAGATGTTGTTTGGTCATAAGAGAAAACTAGAAAGAAGTTTGTAGGAGAAAATGACGTTTTATGTGTAAAAATACCCTCAGGGACTAAATTGAAAGGACTGATTTGAAAAAGAAACTTAAAGGTTTAAGGTAAAAGGATAGTTTTCTCTTTAAGTTTTCAATAGTAATAAAACAAAAAATTCCAGCCGTTGCCGCCATTTGCACAGTAACTGCATTATTAAAAATGTCATTTTCATAAATAGTAAATTAAATATTTTATTAACGCATAGTGTCAAATAGTACCATTGACTTTTGCTATAAATAGGCCCTTCCATTTCACTTCTAAACTCACACCTTCAACTTCTCTTCTTCTCTCCTTAAGTTTCTCTTACTCCAAAGCTAGGCCTCTAAGATTTTGGGCCTTTCCTTTTCAGCTTAGGTAAGGATACTATGCCCTTTCTATGTCTTTCAAATTTTAGAAGTTATTTTCTTAAGTATGCTCTGTGGTTGCGGCCTTGGCTGATCTTCCACATCAGAAAAACTGTCCTTAGCTGTTTATATGTTATTTTGATTCTCTGATTATCGAAATAGAATGTAAACTGTGAAGAATACATGTCTAGGAAAGTTCTGGCTAAGGAAAGACCTGGTTTTTAAGTGTGTCCAGTGTGACCCTCCACTCTTTCCTGGGAACTTACCTGGTGTACTCTTTTACAGATTGTATTCTCTATTTCTGGTATGAATAGTGATCGTACGTATGAATAGTGACCGTACGTATGAATAGTGACCGTACGTATGAATAGTGACCGTATGAATAGTAACCGTATATATGAACAGTAACCGTACATATGAACAGTATCTATACGAAAACAATCCTGACGTATTTTCTCTAATCTTTCATGAAAATCTCCGTAGCAGAACACCGAAATTCACCTGAGAACTCTTGTCTGTAATGACTTAGAGAAGCGATGTTCGTACGGAATCCAGGTGAGTGAAACGACCCCGTTTTAATAGAGTTTTAGCATTACTGGTGATAAAAAGTATGTCGTAGGACACTCCCAAGATTCATAGGGGGAAATTGGATTCAGAATGACGAATCTAAATGAGATAATTAATCCATAAGTATGGATAAAATGAAATAAGTATCTTATGATGATGTGAAGTTTGAATGTTTTCAAAAATGGATTAATTGTTATCTTGATATGTGGATTATAAATCCATAATATAGTTATATACTATACCTGTTATATGGATGAATATTATATTGAGCTTCTGATTATGATATGAAATGCTATTGATTGTGATTGAGCGGGACAGTACTCCCTCTCACGGCAAGGCGGAAAACCCGGTTGACAGGGTGTCTTGACCAATGAGTGTGGAGACAACGATTCCCTCAGTAGGGATATAGCCCGGATTGGTGATAAATCCGTGAGGCGCCCTAGCTAAGAGGATGAGGTTGTGCGTCATGGCGGAAATATACATAATTGGTGAGCCGGCCTGTGTGCGCTCTCCGGGATATATTGCCATTGACGAGTACTAGTAACGTTTGTTGAATTGGATGAATTTTTATCTTGTATGTAAGAGGATGATGTTGTGCGTCATGGCGGAAATATACATAATTGGTGAGCCGGCCTGTGTGCGCTCTCCGGAATATATTGCCATTGACGAGTACTAGTAATGTTTGTTGAATTGGATAAATTTTTATCTTCTGTCTATTGGTTGAGTATGAGCCTTTGGATATGCTTGCATGACTGGTAATGTATTTGAATTTTATTAACGCGAGGCCGATTCGCTCATTGAGTTTAAAAGCTCACATTGTTTGTACAACCTTTTTGTTCAGATCAGGTTGCCATCGAAGAATATCTGCTAGAGGAGTAGATCACTTTGGAGCTTCCCGTTGTAGGGTAGACCTCTCTTCTGTTATAGATTATGTTGCTCTGTAATCGTCTAGGACATCTAGTTCAGGGGTTTGACATTTGGCTTGTATGTCAGTATAATAATGTATTTTAAATTGATAATCTATGATTACATGCAAATCATCTCTATGATTTTCAGATAAGAAAATTTGATATATTTATCGGAAGGCTTACAGTGATGAGAGATTCATCATTGTGCCGGTCATGTGCCCAGAAAACGGGTCGTGACAGTGAATGTGAGAGTGGTGGAGAGAGTAACAACCGTGTTGGGTTAGAGAGAGAGAGAGAGAGAGAGAGAGAGAGAGATGTTAGAGACAAGGCATCGACGTGATGTGATCTCTTCTCACACTTCATGAATTTTCAACCCATTTCTTCCTTATCATAACTTCTCGATCTCAGATTCAGTAATGTCTCCCACCTTGCACACTTAGATGTGCTCAAATCTCCTAGTCTTTTCTCTATACTTCACTAAGCATCTTTTCCATTTTTTTTAGTTCCAAACCAAACCCCACTAAAACCTTCACAGAACGCGATCCATTGCCACTACGAGAAAAATTCACTGCAAACCCCACTCACTCACACTAATTCAGTGTTAATCTTAAATTTGATTAAAACTTGCCTCATTCTCGTCTCTCAATGTTAATCTCAATGTTTATCTTCATTCTCATCTCTTCAGTATTAATCTCAAATGAGATCTCATGCTTTCTCATCTCTCACACTTTGATTGTCTTTGGATTTGATATCCTTGCAAGACTTTAACTCATCAATCTAATCGACTAAATCCTATATATAATTTAGACATTAATAGGAGTATGATCTAATTTTTATTGATAAAATATCTCAAAATTGAAAATAAAATAAATAAATAATTTTTAATTTTTTTAAATAATTAAAAAAGAATAAAATTTTCAAGTTTTTAGCAATTCTTTTAAATAAAATAAATAAAATATTTTAAAAATATTTATTTAATTATATTTCATTAAATTTCTTTTTTTGTGTGAACTCAGAGTATCTCTAAATTGAAATTATTAGTTTAAATTCCTATTTTTTAAATAAAATAAATCAATAATTTTTCTCTAAAAACATATTTTAGTTATTATATTTTTTATTCTTTTCATAAACTTTTCTTCTTATATAATTAGTTAATTTTTAATAAGATTATTATCTTTATTAATTAAATAATTATATAAAATTTAATATTAATTTTACCTATAATATTAATAGTATTAGTGTGTAGGTAAAAATATTGTAAAATTTTTTTCTTCCCTCCTTATTCACTTTCGCTCATTCTTAATTTCCCCCCATTTCACCCATTCACAATTTCACCAAAAAAAAATTTCCCCCCAATTTCCATATGACTACATGACCCTAATTGAGAACCCTAAGAACACGCGCACACACACATTGCCATTGCGTGAGAGAGACTCAGCCGAAAGAAAGGGAGAAACCGAGGGAGGGAGGAAGACGAGCAGTGCGTGGTGGTCCATGGCCGAAGCTTCACTGAAATCGTCCCTTTCCTCTATTTTTCTCCTTCGCGTGATGAGCAGCGTTGATCAAGGCAAGGATAGCAGATTTTGTTTTGGTCTCTGTTTCTCAATATTGGAGTTGAAACCACCGGAGTCGCCGTCTCTGTGGTTCGCTTCTTAATCGGTTTATCTATATATACTAATATTCATTTCAATATCAGTAAATAGCTTTTTCTGTTCCTAATTACTTTCTTCTTGAATCATATGCAGAGCAAAGAGTGCAGCCGAACATGTGAGTCAATGCGTCCAAGCCAAAAACAGTATGTTTCATTCATCCATTTCTTAAAACTTCTTACTTCTTTCACTATGATAACCTTTCGGATTTGAATCGTTAGTTTAGAATTTATCGGATCTGACACTGGGATTTAAGACTTGCTTTTAAAACTAGAATCTTCACTTTCTTTCTTTTAGTACTGTCGCATAAAACCATATATAGATAAATAGGATTGTCAACAACAACTTGAATGAGTAACTGTTTAGAAATTAACAATGGTTTTGATAAATTTATTTTGTGGGATCAGAACAAAGAAAAAGGATAATGTTGTAGGAGAGGTGTAGAATTGAGAGAGATAAGTTTAGAAGTAAAAGCACATGTGCGATACTGGTGTTGGTGGTGCTATGCACATGTCCTAATCAGCAAAGTAAACATTTTCATTATAGAAAGGTAACAAGAGATACTAGTTGGCTGATAGGGAATTCTAATTGATACCCTTTTTCCAATTTCCATATATGGTTTAAGGAATTCTAATTGATACGCTTTTTCAAATTCTCTATTCCCCTTTCCACTGTAATTAAGGATGGGAAGGTGCCATTTATAGTTTGAGAATAAAGCCATCAAATATGATGACCGTGTAGTATTGAATTAGGTTGTTACTTAGGTGGTTGTGTTATGCAATTCTGCTTCATCTTAGTTTGTCAACAATTGTTTAAAGCCCATCTGTTTTGCTTTTACATATCATTAGTTATTTTTTATTTCTCTACAGCCATAGAGATCCCTAAGTACGTTGATAAAGTAACTCCTGAATATAAGACTAAATTTGATGCACTATTAAGTTCCTTAGCATTTCCTTAGCCTTTTTCTCAGCCTAGCTAGTACTCAGTCAAATACATAACATATGTGATAAATTCATGTCTTTTGGCTACAGTTGATGGAACTTAAAGAAGTAGAGGAGAAATCTTTGAAGGAATGTCTGGAGAGGCATATTGCTGACTTACAAGAGCTGAAGGTAATAAAAATAACTACATTATCTTTTCAAGTTTTTAACAATAAAAAGTCTCATACAATCATATATTTTTACAGAAGAAGCTTAATACCATGACAGCTTTTGATGTTATTGGTTTTATGTGTCTTTGAATGACCAAATCCACTCCTAAAATCATGAAACTTTGTGGAAAGGTTCTTTATATTGTAATAAATTGATCTGGAAAGTTTTAAGCAAGATAATGCTGGTTTTCTTGGTGAAATAAGCATGAGAGCATCACTTGCCCAGTACAGAGGAATATCTGAACAATTTAGGAATTTGGTTTGGTTATGGTAGTTAAAAGTCTCTTTTTGAGCTGAAATTTTTATGCCATTTAGCCAAGACATAATGCTAATGATCTCCAAAGTTTCATTGCATTTATATATGTCTAAGATGGTCTGTTGCACATAAGAACAGAACTAATGGCAGAATTGGGAAATTCTGATATAGGAGTACTAAAGTGATCATTTGAAGAGCCAAATCTTGGATTTTTGGGCTGATATTTTTATTCTAGTATGCCAATACATAAATAAGGACGTATACAAAATTTCATGAATTATGGAGTTCTGAATCAATACCAGAATTTTTGTTAAGTCATGGCTATAATCAACCTTAAAACAGAATTTAGGTGCAATGATGATTAATTGGTCAGTGCAATAAGAAATGATATTTTTTTATTGATATCTATTTCTATTTCTTTGGACTCATTTTTTGTTGGTTATTGATATCTATTTTTATTTCTAATTTTAACTTTATTTATCTTAAACAAATATTATTTATCTTAAACAATTTTAACTTTATATAATTTTAGATTTATTAATTCATTATTTTCATTTACTATGGACTCTAATAATAAATATTATGTTTACAGGCACCTGAAGCAAACAATGCATGAGCTTCACTTCAATGATGTTGACGTTCTTCTGGAGCTAGTCATAACCCATGACTATGACTAGTTGTAATATTTATTTTGTTAGGACATGTGAAACTTGTTCTTTTAGAATGTATTAACTTGTAACTTTGAATTTGATGTAAAACTTATGTTTAAAAATATGTTTTTATTCAAATATATTTTCTTTTATAGTTTGGCTATTATTATTTGTTAAATTTTGACCAGATAATGTTGGTTTTGGAAATTAATGGTAATTTCAATTTAATTAAACTAAAAAAAATTTCCCAAAGTTATTTAACATCGAATAAAATTGATTTTAAATCAAACATTTAGCGACGGTCGACACCGATGCTAAATGATAATAATAAAAAAAATTCAAAAGTTATTTAACGTCGGTCAAAACCGACGTTAGATCACTCACATAGCGTCGGTCACAACCGACGTTAAATGACCAAATAATCATCAGTATGTCATCTAACGTCGGTCAAAACCGACGTTAAATCACAACTTTAACGTCGGTCAAAACCGACGTTAAATAACAACTTTAACGTCGGTAAATTTCAGAATTTAACGTCGGTTTTGTCAAAACCGACGTTAAAATCATCTAACGTCGGTTATTCCCACGGATGTCAAAACCGACGTTAAACAACCTCGCAACGGAGCACATAACGTCGATTTTGTAAACCGACGTTAAGTCGTTTAGCGTCGGTCAAAACCGACGCTAAAGGGTGATTTTGACCGACGCTAAATTCCAATTTTTTTGTAGTGTTGGAGTAGTTGTTATTGGTTTATTTCCTTTTACGTGATTTACAATCATTTAACTTAGATGTATTTGGGGTTTGTATTAATGCTAGACATAGCTTGATATAAACATGCCCTTGTAACTTCTACCGTAAATCAGGTTAGTCTAGACATAGATAATCTTGTTTGCGTGGTCTTATGAGTTCTTAAACTTAAACTCTGAACCAAATAATTGGACTAAGACATTAGCTAATTATTTTGGCCAGGAAGATTTGCTCACCAAGACATTGGGTCCAAATATTTTTGTGAACTCGACCAACATTAAAAGGAATTTGTGAATGTATCTAAGCACTCTCTAACGATTCAAAGATTGGTTTGTCTATGAATTAATCGGATTAGGAGTTAAGAAAGTCAATCCCCTATACCCGTTGTGTTATGGCGTATTTCTTCGTTTGGTGTTTAGTTAATTCATTGTCGTTAGTTTAGTTTACTTTCGGTTAATCTTTACATTTTCCTCCGTCCAAATATAACTTGATCTAGTGAAATTGGTAATTGTTGAAAGTCAATCCCTGAGGACGATAACTCTTTCTCATCACTTTACTATTTGTACGACCCGATACACTTGTTGGGAAATATCGTATCAATAACCAAACTGAATCGAACCATACTATACGCAATAAAATCAATCCAAACCAATCAGATCGAACTAAACTAAACTGAACCGAAAAAAATTGAATCAAAACTAAACAAATAAGATCTTGATTGGTTTTCAAAATTATCAGTTTGGTTCAGTTCGTCGGTTTGATTTGGTTTGGGTCGGTTATAACCGAACCGAACCATACTATATGCAATAAAAAATATATTTATATAATTATATATATATAGTTAAAAATAGTTTAACTATATGAAAAATTATATTTATATAATTATATATATAGTTAAAAATAGTTTAACTATATGACTTGGGCAATACTTTCAGATGAAAACTAGACTATGTTGAGAAAAGTAGAAAAGTGAACATTGGACACTTAGTATTTCATAAAATTATGGGTTTTTTTAAAAACAAAAGATAAAAGTATAGCATTTTTTTTCTAAAAAATTATTTAAGGTATCAAATCGCCCAAAAACAAACCAAACTGTCCAAAAAAAATTGAACTAAACCGCTAAAAAATCGAACCAAATAGCTAAAAAAGAAAACCGAATAGGTCCAAGAATTAGCGAACTGACTTGATTCAATTCAGTTTGATTCATGCCTAAAACCGAATCAAACTCAACCTTTATACAACCCTAGTGTGTACTAATATGACTTTTCAAAATTGTTGATTAAATACTTTCCGAAGGGTTAAAAGAATATAGTAAATGTCAATTCATTAACTAAATAACCTAGGTATAGTTACTTGTATGTCTATTATCAAGTTTTTCAATTAAAATGTAACAAATATATAATTTCTCAATCACTACAAGAAAATCATGAACAAGAGACAAAAAAATTTGTCTATAATTCATGAAAATTCCATCTATGATCTTTGCGTTACAAATAATTTGAGACGAAAATAAATTTGCTTCAAAGTTAGGGACAAATTTTTTCCTTTAAATCCCTCAAATACATGAATTAATTATTAATTTTTGAAAGGTCTAAATAACTATTCACTACAAAAAAAAGGTGGATATAGCATTAGTTTTTTAACGTCGGTTTCAAAAACTAACATTAGATGCCGCATCTAACGTAAGTTAAAACCGACATTAGATGCCGAATCTAGTGTAAGTTTTTATAGCATTAGTTAAAACGACGTTATCTGATGTTGGTTACTTTAGCTTTGGTTATAACCAATCTTATCTAACATTGATTGTTTTAGCATCGGTTAAAACCCACGTTCAATAACTTATTTTGAGAAAAAAAAACTGGAGAATTTCTTCTGTGAAACACGACATTCACACTCCTCTTTCGTATTTTAGTTTCACGCTCCCTCTCTATTTCAACTCTCCTCCAATATTTTTCCCCACACCCGCCTCTTGACCTTAATTCCTTCAATAGTTTCATTTTTAACCCTAATTCCTACCTTCACATCTTGTGGAATGTGTGAGTGGTGAAGAGAGTAACAGCCATGTTGGGTCAAACCGAGATAGAGAACAAAGGCCAAGGGAGGGATGTTGCAGACAATGCATCAACGTGAGGTAGTATCTTCTCACACTTCATGAATTTTCGATGGAGCTTGTGCTTGGTGACAAGGCATCGACATGAGATAGTTATGATGGGGGAGCTCGGTAACAAGGCAATGCAAACCTTTCTCAATCTCACCAGTTACTGGTATGCCACTACTAGGAAAATTAAATTTAGTGTCAAATTTTTAGTGGCAAACTAAATGAATCTCATCCTTTTTTGTCTATCTTGTGATCTCATACTCTGTCATCTCTCACACTCTAATCATCTTTGAGCTTGGTATCCTTGCAAACTTTATAAATTTTGCTCTCACCAAAATGGAAAAAAAAATTCTTTAAATATCTCAAATGAAAAAAAAAATCTTCATAAATTGAAATAAATTAAATAAAAACACTAGAATCAAAATAATTCTTCATTAATTTTCACTCATAATACCTTTATATTCACTAAACTAATTTATATATTTAATTTTCTAAATAAAATGAATAAATAATTTTTACTTTTTAAAATAAAATAACTAAAAAGTGAATAAAATTTTCAATTTTTAGTAGTTCTTTAAAATAAAATAAAAAATATTTTTTAGTTAATTATTAAACTTCTATTTTTAAAGAAACTCCATTTTCGTGAAACTCATTTCCTCCTTGTGTGAAATCATTCCCTCCTTCCTGAAATCATTCCTTCGTTTTTTTTTATCTGACTCCTTCCTTTTTTTTTAAGAATCCCTCCTTTTCTTTTCCTATTTTCTTCTTTTCATTTTTTTTAAATCCTTCAAGTTCATGTTGGCGTTATTTTTATTATAAATATATTTATTATTTATTATTTATTTTATAAATATCATTTAACTCCAATAAATATTGGTGTGGACTAACATATTAATTATTGTATATGTCTATATATATTTTGGGACATATATATATTAATATTATCTTTAATTATGTCCATTATAAAATGTTCATTAATTTGTGTTTATGGACCAATTTAATATATATTTGTTTTGGTCTGTGATGTTAATAAAAAATAATAAATGTGTAAATGTCGACATTAAATAATAACAGTAATGTGATGTTTTTATGAAAAGGGTTAATAGTGAGTAAGAGCCACCCCCTATGTTCCTAAAAGAGTCTACCCTCCTTCGATTCATTTTCTGGGTTAACGATAAATCAAAGTACGCTCTTTATGTTGTTTACTTTCATGTTTTTATTACTTGTCAAGATCTACAAACAAAAGATTTATAGATTTATGATTTCCGCATTTGTGTTTTCTGTAGATCTTGACTATTTGATTTGTATTTAAACAAAATAATCTTTCAATTGGTTTCAGAGGCAGGTTTTGATAAGTAATAAGAATCATTTTGTGTTTCAAAATCAGATTTAGGTTCGTAAACTGAAATTTTTGTAAAGACCCCTATATGTGTAAAATTTCAATTTTGTTAAACTTAGGAAGTTTTAGGGTTATTTGGTGTTAATTTCTTTCTTCTAGTGTAATTTTGTTTTTCTTTATTTATGCTTTTTAAGTAATAACTAGGATTTGGGGAAATTTCTAAAAATTGGGATTTTTTAGATGAACCCTAAAAATTAGGATTTCCTAATTAAATGAAAATTTGGGTTTTTTTAGGTGATTTTCACCGATTATTTGATGATTTTAGTCAAACCTTTGAGTTTAAGTGAGTTACGATTCATGAAATATGGGTTTTTGGTGTGCTTTAGGGGATGCTGGATGAAGAACAATGAAGAACACTTAGTTTTTTTTCAATGAACAACAGTTTTTTGCGACATCAGCACTGAGAGCTACGAGGCCAACGCTCAGCACTGGTCCACCATAGTTTGTGTGGTTTTTTATCGATGCAGCGTTGAGCACTATAGAGTTAAAGCTCAACGCTAGACCCAATGATGAGCGTTGCAAGTCCAAAGCTCAGCGCTGGGCCACTAGAATGCCAATTTTGTATTGCTGTGTGTGTTGTTTCTTATTTGATGCTCCATTGTGTCCCTCTTCCTGTTCGCACCACAGATCTATATTTTTCCCATCAAAATTTTTTGAAATCACACTATTTGAGTTTTACCATGAATTCTAATCAATTTTTATTATGTTTTCTTATTGAAATTAGATTGATGTAAACTATTTGGCTACCAAATTGCTAATTTAGGTAAAGTTGACTTAGTTTAAACAAGAGAAATATGAAAAGTTTATGCATGTTAAATATCCAAAGGTGTTTGGTTGGCCAGACTTAAGTTAGTTAATCATTATATGAATTTTTTAAGAAACTTGCTTGCCATGTGTCGGACTAAAGGACGGCATGTGTTAAGTAAGTATGGTAGTTCTACATTGATTAGCTACATTTGTATAGAGAGTGCCACTAACAAACATTTATTCTGTCTAAAACTTAATAAATGGTGATGTACTAGGCATCTCTAAAATGATTAAAACCTTATCTGAACATGTGACTTTTGTGTAATATCTCTAATTTGTTGAATAGAGTTATGTAGTGTTTCACATATTTAAATTCATTTATACTTTGTGTATAATGTATATGTATATATATGAGTATTATCCTAAGCATGGTTTTTGGTTGTTTTCTGTTGTAGGATCTACTATTTCTGCCAATATGAATAATATTCCCATGCAGAATACTAACTATAAAAGATGGAAGAAGCACGTTATGATTATGCTTGGTTGCATGAATCTTGACCATGCATTCAGGGTTGAACACCCAGTACCCTTGACTAGTAGTAGTACTGCTAATTAAAAGGCTGCATTTGAGAAATGGAAACGTTCAAATCACATGAGTCTATAGATCATGAAACAAACCATTCCTGAATCCATTTGTGGTAGGATTCAGGAAGAGAAAGATGCTAAGAGTTTCCTAAAAGAGATCTGTGGCCATTTCACTCCAAATGAAAAGGTCGAAACTAGTACTATCTTGACTAAGCTAGTTTCAATGAGATATAAGGGAAAGGGAAACATTAGGGAGTACATCATGGAGATGTCCATCGTAGTCACGAAACTAAGAGCACTTAAGTTAGAGTTATCTGATGACATACTCGTGCACTTGATTTTATTTCTCTACCTCCTCAATTCAATTAGTTCAAAGTTTTCTATAATACTTAAAATTAAAGGAAAAATGAACACTAGATAAGCTTATTGCTCAATGTACAAGAGAAGGAGAGATTAAGCATAACAAGGTTGAGAATACTGACTTAGCAACCTCTTCTAGCGCTAAGACTTCTTCTAATAAGAGGAAGAGGTCCAATGAAAAGGACAATGCAGTGCCTGGGCCATCAGCAAAAGGGCAAGAAGAAACAATATGTGGGTATGACTTTCTTTTGCAAAAAAACTAGATATCTCAAGAAAGGTTGCTCCAAGTTACTGCATGGCTGGACAAAAAGAGTATGCATATTATATTTGTCAGTTCTAAAGTTAATTTGGCTTTAGTACCCAATAACACTTGGTGGGTAGATTCAGGTATTATTACTCACATTAGTATTTCTTTGTAGGATTTCATAATTAGTCGAAGGTTAATTGATGGTGAAAGATATATCTATATGGTCAATGGCAATTGGGCTGCTGTGGAAGTTGTTGGTGTATTTAGATTACCTTTAGGACATGAACGCTAGTTAGAATTATGGAACACTTTTGTTGTACCTTCTTTTAGATGTAATTTAATTTACGTTTCCTGGTTGGACAAATTTGGGTATACTTGTTTATTTGGTAATGGAATTTTCAGTGTGTTCTTAAATTCTCAGTTAATGACTTCTGGTTCATTGGTTAATAATCTATATTGCTTAAATTGTGTTAAATCTAATAGCTTTGTGAATGAACATTCTGTGAAGATTGGTACTAAATATGGGTTAATTGATGATAATTATGCTAGTCTATGGCATAAGCATTTGAGGCATATCTCTAAACAGAGAATGTAAAGACTTATGTCAGATGGCATTTTACAAGTGTCCAATATCGAAGATATGGATATTTGTATTAAATGTATTAAGGGCAAAATAACAAAAGTTAAGTTAGCAGGTGCTACTAGAGCTAGTGAGACTGTAGAGTTAATTTATACTGATGCATGTGGTCCGTTCTCTATAGCTTCTTGAAATGACCAACAATATTTTATCAACTTCATAGATGACTACTCTAGATATAGGTATATGTACCTGTTACATGAGAAATCTTAATCGTTATACATGTTTAAAGTTTTTAAAGCTGAAGTTAAAATCAATTAAGCCTGAAAATCAACTAAGCAAGAAAATTAAGGCTGTCAGATCTGATCTTGGAGGTAAGTTCTATGGTAGATATGGCGGATTAAGAGAATAACATCTAGGGCCTTTAGCCAAATTTTTGGCTGATTGTGGGATTGTGCCATAATACACCATTTCGGGGACTCCAAGTTAAAATGGTGTAGCTGAACAGCACAATCATACACACTTAAGGATATGGTAAGAAGTATGATAAGTCATTTTTTTCTACTAGAGTGACTTTGGGGTGAGGCTCTTAAGACTGCATTGTATATCTTTAACAAGGTACCGAGTAAAGAAATACAGAAGACCCTATATGGTTTATGGATAGGCAAAAAGCCTAGTGTTAGGTACTTGTATGTCTGGAGTTGTCCAGTTGGAACTAGGCCGTCTAAGCCTAATGAGAAAAAGCTAGACTCAAGGACTGTGAGCTGCTTCTTTGTGGGTTATCTTGAGAGATCGAAGGGTTTCAAGTTTTATGACCTTTTGACTAGGTCCTTCTTTGAGACTAGAAATGCCAAGTTTATTGAGGATGCTGGTCATAATCAGAGTGATCAACTTAGAGAAATTGTGTTTGAAGATGAATACACCAATATTCCTACTATGTTCACGGGAACGTCAGATCAGGTAACATTACCTGAGATAGTTGTACCTATGAATGAAGAACCTATAGAAAACACAATTGATATAGAGATCACTCTTATTCAGGATCAAGAGATTCTTTCTCCTAAACTGAAGAACAGCAACAACCTCAAGTAGAAGTGCTTTTAAGGAGATCCACAAGGAGAAGAAGAGTGTTATATCAAACGACTATCATTTTCTTATAGGAGCACGAATTTGACATAGGTATGCAAGATGACCCAGTCACTTACAAAGGTTATTTCATGCAATAACTCTCAAAAGTGGATAGATGCCATGAGGGAAGAAATGAAATGCATGGCTAATAACGAGGTATAAGATTTAGTAGAATTACAACATGGTGCTACCAATTAGTTGTAAATGGATATTTAAAACAAAATGAGACTCGAGTAGTAATGATATGTCTTTCTTGTGTGAAACCAAATCTTTCTTTCTAGCAAATTTGTAATGAAAGATCTTGGTGAGGCGTCATTTGTCCTGAGAATTTAGATCCATATGGATCGTACCAGACAAACGTTGGGTTTATCACAAAAGACATATATTGATACTACAAAAAAAAAGACTTTTGGTGGTGACTTTTAGTAACAACTAAGTCATTGCTAAAAGTTCGCGACTAAAAGGTTTTTTGTAGTGACTCAAAAGTCATCCTTTAGTGGCGACTATAGTCGCCACTAAAAGTGATTTTTGTTGCCAATAAATTTTTTTTTCTTGTCAAAAAATGACTTTTGGTCATCTTTAGTGGCGACTTCGTCGCCACAAAAAAACCAAAGTCACCACCAAAGGTTGTTGCTACCAAAAGTCAATCACCATTTTTTAGGACTTGGATTGGCCCCACTAGTCGACCCTAAACCCATTCGACCTGTGCAAGTCTTAGCCAGTCTACTAACTCGCTGTCCTAGGGTGACTTAATTTTTTTGCATTACTCAAATTTATATTGAAATTAAACCAAACATATATATACCTGAGATTATTCCTTACCATTCAACCATGTGTGTCTTGCCACTATATCATTACCTCATTTGTGCTATATATATATAATTATTTTTTTTCTTATCTCTTAATCTATTGATAATAATATATTTGTTTTATGTTAAATTAGATGTTATTTTATTTCAGTTTTATGATGTTTTTGACTTAAAATAATTTTAACAGATTATATATATATATATATATTAAAAAATTGATTTTTGGTGGCAACTAAGAGAGTCGCCACTGAAAGTCTAACTTTTGATGGCGACTCCCATGTCTAATTTTTCCAAATTTGTTTTATTATTATTTAAAAATAATTATCTTTTGGTGGCGACTCTCAAAAGTCACCACCAAAAGTCAGACTTTTAGTGGCGCCTATTAGAGTTGCTACCAAAAGTCTGAACTTTTTTTTAATTTTATAAAAAATAATTACCTTTTGGTGGCGACTCTCAAAAATCGCCACCAAAAGTAGGATTTTCAATGGCGACTATCAGAGTCACTACCAAAAGTCTGAACTTTTTTTTAATTTTATTAAAAATAATTGGTTTTTAGTGGCAACTATGGGAGTTGACACCAAAAGTCTAATTTTTTTTAAATTTTATTTTAAAATAATTGACTTTTGGTGGCGACTCTCAAAAGTTACCACCAAAAGTTTGACTTTTAGTGATAACTATAGCGGTCACCACCAAAAGTCTAATTTTTTAATTTTTTTAAAAAATAATTGGCTTTTGGTGGCGATTTTCAAAAGTCGCCACCAAAAGTCAGACTTTCAGTGGCGATAGAAAATCATCACCAAAAGTTAAACTTTCAGTGGTGACTATCGGAGTCGCCACTAAAAGTCTGAACTTTTTTTAATTTTATTTAAAAATAATTGGCTTTTGGTGGCAACTTTCAAAAGTTGCCACCAAAAGTCTAATTTTTTTTATTTTATTTAAAAATAATTAACTTTTGGTGGTGACTCTCAAAAGTCACCACAAAAAATGAGACTTTTAGTAGCGACTCATTTAGTCGCCAACAAAGGTTGACTTTCAGTGGCCACTTTTTTAGTTACCACCAAAAAGTTGTCATTGAAAACCAATTTTTTGTTGTGTGAGAAAGTCTTGAGCTAGTTTGGCATGCAGAATTATGCATTGGGTGACACACTCATAGCCAAAGACGAAAATTTAACTTGCTCCAATATTCTAAATTGGATATAGAGATGAGGGAAATGGAGAAAATCCCATATGCCTCAATTGTGGGTAGCCTCATGTATGCACAAGCGTGTATGCGTCCAGATTTGGCATACATTATGGGAATGTTAGGCAGATGCCAAAGTAATATCGATATGGCTCACTACAAGGCAACTAAGAGGGTTATGAGGTACCTATAGAGGATATGAAGGACTGTATGCTCACCTATTGGAGGTCAAACTGACTCAAGGTCATCGAATACTCCGATGCTGATTTTGTTGGATGTGTGGATACGAGAAGATCTACATCAGGTTATGTCTTTATATTGATGAATAAGTTATTTCTTAGAAAAGTATCAAACAGACACTTGTAGATTCTTCAACCATGGAGGCTAAGTTTATAGCCTTCTATCTGGCATCCGACCAGATGGTTTGACTAAGGAAATTCATTATGGCTTTACAAATAGTTGAGGGTATTGAGAGCCCTTTGAGATTGTACTATAATAGTAGAGCCTCCAAGTTGCTTATTAAGAACAACCAGAGTTTGTCTAGGTCGAAGCACATAGACATTAAGTTCTAGTTGTTAAAGAGAGGGTACAAAGTCATATTGTGTCTATAGAGCACATTATTAGTACTAATAATATGATTGCGAATCTGTTGACTAAAGGTTTATCACCTAGAGTTCTTCATGAGCATATGGCTCATATGGGTGTGGTAAAACCTTTAGACATCTGAGTGTGATATACATTTTCTTTGTACTGATCAGTGTATTTACATTTGTCACATTTTGAGCTATATATATGATTATGTATTTATTCATATATAATCTGTGTTTTCTCTGTGTGTGTGTGTGTTTGAGAACTTTGGACATATGTATTATGTTTTCTCAATGGGTTTAGCACTTGCAGTTTAGCATAAAGTAGAAAAAGTGTTGGAACCAGTTGGAAATAGGTATGTATGACACTACAAGAAAATTAACTTTCAGTGGCGACTTTTAAAGCCGTCATCAAAAGTCAACTTTTGGTGGCGACTAAATAAGTCGCCACCAAAAGTTAAATTTTTTTAAATAAAATTAAAAAAAATTAGACTTTTGGTGGCGACTCTCACAGTTGCCACAAAAAGTCTAATTTAAAAAAAATAAAGAAATTGGAATTTTTTTAAAAAATAAAATGAAAAATTAGACCTTTAGTCGCCACTAACAGTTAATTTAAGAAAATAAAAAATATTAAAAAAATTTGAATCTTTTTAAAATAAAATTTAAAACAATCAGACTTATAGTCGCCACCAAAAGTCAATTTTTTATTTTAAAAAAAAGTCTGACTTTTTAAATAAAATAAAAAAATAGACTTTTGGTGGCGAGTAAGTCTTTTTTAAAAAATTAAAAAAGTCAAATTTTTTAGAATAAAATTAAAAATTAGATTTTTGGTGGCGACTATAAGTCTTTTTTTAAAAAAAATAAAAAAAAAAAGTCAGATTTTTTAGAATAAAAAAGTCATTTTTTTACTTAAAAAATTCAAAACTTTTTTATTTTTCTTAATTTTATTTAAAAGAAATTCAATTTTTTTTATTTTTTTATTTTTTTAAAAAATTAGATTATCAGTGACGACTGAAGTCTATTTTTTTAATTGAAATTATTTTTTTTATGAAATTAGCTGAAGTCGGACTTTTGTGGTGACTGCAATAGTAATAATATATTTGCTTTTTGTTAAGTTTAATATTATTTTATTTCTGTTTTATAATATTTTTGACCTAAAATATTTTTAACAAATTATATATATAGATATATATAATATTTTACACTTACATAACACAAATGAAGCAGTGGCAAAATGGCAAGACACACATGGCTACAAGCAAGGGACCCAGGTTCGAATCTCAGCTATGTACCTGTTTGATTTAATTTCAAATAAACTTGAATATTGCACACAAAAAAATCGAGTCAGCTCGGGACAGCGAGTTATTGGATCGGCCAAGACCCGCATGAGTCGAATGGATCTCGGGTCGCCCCGCCGGGCCAATCCAGATCTAAAAAGATGACGAGTGACTTTTGGTGGCGGCTAAAGTCGCCACCAAAGATAGTTTTTGGTGCCACCAAAAATCACTTTTTTCACGAATTTTCTTTTTTTTTTTGCAATAAAAATGACTTTTGGTGGCGACTTTTGAAAGTCGCCACCAAAAGAATCAGCCACGGGCTTACGCTAACAACTTTAGTCGCCACCAAAAGTCTTTTTTTTTTGTAGTGTGAAAACCCTAGACATGTAATTTCTATGCTACGCATTCAGGCTTGATTTATGTTGTTAGTTATGTTACTACTGTGATCATTGTTGGGTTTAATTTTAATTCAACATGGTTGTGAAAGCCTATTTGATTTTGTATTGATATAGTTAGTGGATGAGATTGTTTGTAATATATATGTTAGATAGCTGAATATGTATGTTTTTTTATATGTGCATATACAATTTCAAAATCATATATCATCCAAATGGGAGACTTGTTGCGTTATTTTTATTATAAATATATTTATTATTTATTATTTATTTTATAAATATAAATATCGTTTAACGCTAATAAATATTAATGTGGACTAACATATTCATTATTGTATGTTTCTACATATATTTTGGGGCATATATATTAAATTTATCTTTATTTAGATCCATTATAAAATTTTCATTAATTTGTGTTTATGGACCTATTTCATATATATTTGTTTTGGTTTAGCGTGTCAGTGAAAATAATAAATATGTAAATTCCCGACCCTAAATAATAATAGTGATGGGGTGTTATTATAAATGGGTCAATCTATGGGTCAAACAATAGATAGATGGTTATAGGTAGTGGTTTTCTAAGTTATATAGAGTTGGTTCACTTTTGGTCAGACTACTGGTCATTTGTATTTTTTATCAGAAAAAGTGAGTAAGAGCCACCCCATATTTTCCTAGAAGAACCTACTTCCTTTGATTTATGTATGGGTTAACAATAGATCAAGGTACGTTCTTTACATTGTTTACTTTCGTGTTCTTATTACTTTGTCAAGATCTTGACTATTTGATTTGTATTTAAAAAAAATAATCTTTCAGTTCTGAAAAATTTGTTGGAGTTTTGGGTGGTTCATGGTGGCTCTTGGCTGAGATATAGTCAAAGTATCTAATAGAACTATTTTGATTCCAATATTCCTCTACTCTCTGCTTAGCCGTGAAGTTCATCTAATTGGAGAGAAACATTTTGGAAAAATCCCACTTTTCTAATAACATGCTTTTTCTTTTCTTCTTCTGCAATGCTGCCAATAACGAGTGAAGAAACTTTCTCTTGAAAATTCAGAGTTTTTGGGGGTGTTCTAGATGGATTTCTTTGTTAAGGTAGCTCCACAGATGCAAGGTTAGATTCAGTAACTATTTTCTTTTCTTTCTGTACTGATATGGTAGTTTACCAGTAAATCTTCTCTCTTCTCTTTCAGATTCAGAGAAATCAAGCTCCTTGTGGGTTAGCAAGCTTGGGAATTTTGTCTTTGTCAAGTCTAAGACTGGGATTATGGCGGAAAATCATTTGAGGTAAGAAACTTGGAGTCTTCTCGTCCTTTTCTATCCTTTGTGCGAGTATCCTGTGGCTGAAATTTATGAACTGATTTGGGGATTATGTTGGGCCAAGAATGTAGGGGTTAGAGGAAATTAAGTGTAGAAACTATGAGTTAAAGAAGAAAACATATTTGGATGTTGATCTTTCTTTCTTTCATGTGTTGCTTTATGTTGTTATAATTGAGCTTCCAAGCTGAATTTTATGGCAATATGATATATAAGAAGCATCATTTAGTCTATTTCTCTGCTATATAAAGAAAAAAAAAAGACTATAAAGGTAGACTATGAGACAATAATTGATTTAAGGTGGGATTTTTCTACTGCTGTAAAACCAAATCTATTATAGGATGCTGAGGGGATAAATTTTCTGGTTTATGGGGTTGAAAAGCATATTTTTAAGTGTGGAAAAGTTAAGGGCAGTAGAAAGTGAATTTCTTTTAAAAGATAAATGGGAAGAGAGTCATGATATGCAATCTTGTCCATTAATATAGACATAGTGAGCAGCTTGGGCTTGTTGTGTCTTTGTTTTGATTTCTCAAATTTTATCTATATTTCATCTATATGTTCTTATAGGCGTGCTGTTGTATTGTGTTACTTTTTTTTTTTTTTTGATTTCTTAGGAAAGCAAGTGGAAAAGGAACTTTGTAAATGCTAAGAATGTTACAAAATTTTGAGTTGAAGTGGTTATTGAGTCATTGACACTGACTATAAGAGTCAGTAATATCACTTGGAAAGGAACTTTTTAAATGCTAAGAGTATGCACATTTACATATGAAAAGATAAGAGAGATGACATGTACTGTGTAAGTCTTCTTGTACTCATTTAGTTTCCTTTTAAATACTATTTCTTCTTTTCAGCTTGTTCTATTTGATTGTTGGACAGATTGATGGTGCTTTGCAATACATTGAAGCTACTTTTATCAAAAGGTTTGGGAGAGTGTGCAAGAAGGTTTAATCAACGCTTTTCTATAATTCTTTATATTTATTCATTAGTCATTTATTCAGATACATGAATAAATTGAATAATCTTGGTTTCATGTTGGTGCCTTAATTTTATTTATTCTTTTCTCTTCTCTCTCTTTTTATTTTTAGAAAGTGACATGCTTTTAATTTCTTACAAGTTGGGTTTCTCTGTTTATTAATCTTATGTTTAATGACTAAAGATCTCTTAAAAATTTTGGATTTCAGTTTAAACCCGCTTCATTTATTGTTTTTTTCCCATACAGTGCATGGTGTGGTATAGCCATTTGATTGCTGTGTTGAACCTGGGAGGTCAATGATCTAGCTTTTGGGAGTTTGCAAGTGAGTTTTATTTTTTTATGTTGTTTCCTGCACTATTTAATGCTGCAGAACCATATTATTGTCATCATACACAGATCAAAGATGGAAATGAAAAATCAACTATTGAAGAATATTTGAATAATAATTGATTGGAGAAGCAGATTTGTAAGCATAAGGAATAATTGTAGTTCTTTATGGAAAATTCTTTCTTAGGAAGGTCAATGGTATTGAAAGAGAATAGATTTACCATTTGCTGCTTCCAATTAGTTGTTGATATGATACCCACATAACTCCTATACAGAGAATGAAGGAGAAAGCTTTTAAAAACCTTAACACATGTTGATTATGATACTATGGTATGTTATTATCTTCCTTTTAAATGCCCTTTTCTTGCTATTATTTTCCTACTCATTGAAAACCATATCCTAATGGTGAATCCATTCACATTTTCTTGCAGATGAAATTTTTTAAAAATGCTATTGAAGACATGGATGTCGATAGTGTTGCCATTGCCTAAAGATCATATGAAATCGAGAATGTTCAACTAGTGAAGAAGAGCTTATCCACTAGTCATTACTGGAGCTAGTCACAATCTATGATTGCAATTTATTCTAGAACTTATAATTTTAGAACATGTTTTGACAAGTTTTAATCCTTTTGACTTTGGATTAGTTATCTTTGTTATGAATTAATAACAATGTAAAAATTGATATTTATCTAATTAAAATACATTTTTTATGTAATGTTGATCAGCTTATATTGAAATTTATGAAAATATTTAATAATGTATGTATATGTGTGTGTATAGGTGGTAATTATTTATTTTAAAAAAATTTAGCAACAGTTATAACCGTCACGAAAAAAATGACAAACAAATAGTGACGGTTGTAAGAGTTGCTAAATAATTGAAGCAACTAATAATCCATCACCTTGACGTTAGATGACATCGCATAGAGCACTTGACATCTGTTTTGGAAACCTAGACCCTTTAACGTCGGTCAAAATTGACGCTAAAAGATTATTTTGACTGACGCTAAATCTTGATTTTTTTTATAATGATTTAGTTTTTAGGAGAATTAAAATGCCAATTAGTTAAATTTTCTGTTAGTAAGTTTTGTTGTCTCTTTCCAGTTCGTTTGATGTGGCTTGTACTAATATGACATGTCAAAATTGTTGATTAAATAATTACCTAAGAGTTAAAAGAATATAGTAAATGTCAACTCATTATCTAAATAACTTAAGTATAGTTACTTGTATATTTGTTATCAAATTTTTCAATTAAAATGTAGCAAGCATATATATATGATTTTTCAATCACTACAAGAAAATCATGAACAAGAGACAAAAAATTTGTCTCTAATACATGAAAATTTCATCTCTGATCTTTGCATTGCAAATAATTTGAGACAGAAAAAAAAATTGTCTCAAAGTTAGGGATGAATTTTTTCTGTCTCAAAAATACAACTCCGTCTCAAGTATGTAGTCTTTCAATTAAAATACGGCAAATATATTGTCTTTAATAGAAACTTTATATTTTTTTTACAACTCAACATTTCATTATTAGTATATAAAGAGATGTTTTACATATATTCTATTTTTAGTAAAAAAAACTGATAACATATATATATATATATGTATATATATATATATAAAAGTTTTCTTGTTCATTAATCCCTCCATTATGCCGAATAGTTAGTATGAAATTAGAGAGAAAATGCAAATAAAAATAAATAAATTGGTAAAGAAAAAGTAATATTTTAATAAAAAGAGAAAAGTGTGTGTGCTTATTTGTGTGTGTGTGTATATATATATGTTAGAATAAATTATATCTAACATTTGATTTAAGAATTAAAACATTTATTATAGTTAGATTACTAAATAAATTTAGCGTTAGTTATACCTCCTATAAATTAAAAAAATTATAACTAAAAAAAATATAAATGTGTTAATAACAATTAATTAATTCCCCTAATTTTACATTACGCGCAAGCTTAACGCCTTAACCTGTAGCCTTGAATACCCACTCAGAATCGATTGTGGAATCTGCTTCATTCGATCTTAATTTATTTTATTTTTCAGGTCTATGCCAGCCTTCTTCAGTTAGCAATAAATTAATAGTATATAATGCTATATTCAAATTTTTTTTAAAATATACTGAAAGTCATAAGCTTAATGAATCCAAACTATCCAAACTGATTCATTAAAAAATTCGCTTTCTTCTTCGTTCCAAATAATTTGCGAGCATGGAACTTGACTTTTTCATTAATTTATCAAAAGGTCCAAACCTCTGCAACTATGGTTAAAGTCATGGGCTTATATATAAGGTGCCGATTTAAGATGAATAAGTAAAAAAATAACTTTCTTTAATACAAAATAAGGAAATTTATAGCATTCATCGTTGATTCATTGGTAAATAATATTGTGATTTTTATATTTAATCATTTGTGCAACTAGGATTTACATAGTAGTATATTATAGGAAAAAAAATATACAAATATTTTTCTTTAAGTTTTGGATTATTTGCATATACAAATATTTTTCTTTAAGTTTTAGATTATTTGCATAGTCTTTTATGTTTATAAAATAAAGGCAAAAAGGTACTTTATACCCTTAATGTTTACCTTGATTTTCATTGATGCCCCTAAAATTCTTTTTGTTCAAATATATCCCTTATGTTTCATTTTTTATCATATATTTTCCAAAATGACCAAAATACCCTCCATCCTCCATCCTCAATTCATTTTTTCTGGTTTGAATCCACTAGTTGCTTTGCTTTGGGATGAAAATGACGAAAATGTTCTAAAAAAAAACTAAGGTGAAGTTCTGAACTGGTTTGGAAAGAAAAACTGAGAGATGGAGAGAAAAACGTGCATGACAGGGACTAAAAAGAATAAATTCAAAAGTTTACAGGGGTTGATTTAATTATAGAACAAAATATATTCATAATCTATGGACCTAGGTGAAATTAAATATGATCTTAAATCATGCAAAAGATAAAAGAAAAATTTTAATTAGGGATCTAAGTGAATAAAAAGAAAATTTTAGTGAGGAGAGAGAGAGAGGGCAGAGAGAGAAGAGGGAGAATGGAGGGTATTTTAGTCATTTTGGACATATATGATAAAAAATAAAACATAAAGAACATATTTGAACAAAAAAATTTTGGAGACATAAATAAAAATTGAAGCAAATGTTAGAGGCATAAAATACCTTTTTATCTAAAATAAAATGTAAGTCTCTCAATTTTTGCACACCAAAAAAGAACATTTTTTACCTGTTTAATTTTTTCTTACTGTATATTAATTCAAATGCCAAATACGTCAGAAGTAACAAAAATTCTGTGGTTATAATGTTTTATTTTAAATCCGATAATTAATTGTGATGGGAATGTCACGCAAAGAAGTCACATCCTATGTCCCTGGTCACTCATTTTAATTTCTCGGAAGCTTTTTGTTGTGTGAAATGAGTTTTGTTGACAAGTTAATTGAAAATTTAAAAGTCATGAATTGAGAATTGTTAAGTTAATTTATTGAATTAAAATTATTTAATAAAAATAATTATTAAATTAGTTAATAAATATAAAATGATATAAAAAGATATATATATATATATATATATATATATATATATATTATTTTATATGTATATGAAGGATAATGGTAGAATAAGAATTTTAATAAAGTACTAAGAGTAAAAGAGAAAGAAAAATATAAAAATTATAACTTATAACTTATAAGTTATTCAAAGTAACTTTTAAAATAAGTGATAAATTACTCAAATAAAATTTTTTTACCAAATATATCTATTTTAGTCAAATAGGATTATAAGCTAACTTAAAAATTTGGATTGAGTCCTAGACTTCTAAAAAAACGAGTTAATGTGTAATCCAAAATTGGATCCTCGCCTTTGCTTTGGAATTCAACATTATCTGAAATTGGAAAGCTAAAGCTCACCTGGGTCCCACAAAATTCAGGTTCATGCAACGCATGTTTGTGTGGAACAAAAGTTGTCCTCCAAAGAAATCAAAGCAAATTTGCGGGAATTTCATGACGTGATTCTCCATCTTCTTTCTCAACATAAACATATATTAATAATATCAATTGTTGAAAGTAAATAATTTTTGGTCGCCATGCTTATTTGGCACTGGCAGTGTAGTCCATTTATAAAATGCAACAAAATTGAGGGAAGGAGCAGAATTGAGGGAAGGAGCAGAGTTGAGGACCAGAGCTGGCAAATATTCTTTATCACTCTGATTTGGGGAAGGCAGTTTCCACAGAACCATCTCCTCCTTACATCTCTCTCGCAACTGAACTAAAAGGTTGAGAGAGACGAAGACGAGTTGTGAAAGACAAAGTTATGGAGTCACAAGTTGTTAGTTAAAGTGATAAGTGGCTTCAGTATCATAAAGAAGAGAATACAAGTTTGAATTTCAAAAAATACACTTGTTGAGAAGACTATAATTTTAACGCTCTTGGCTCGAATAAAAATTAGTTTCAAGACGAGCTGTGGACGATTGTAGCATGCCGAAGATCATCGCACTATTTTCGTCAAGCTGTAAGGAGATCTTGAGCCATATCTCTCACTCACTCTGAATTGCAAACCCTAGAAATGCGCCAAATAGCTGTTGATTCACACCTTAACTAGTATGCTTTGTTATAAATTGTGAGTGTTTTCTATTTAGTGCTAGGCCTTCCAATCTGTTATATATTGTGCTTGCTCCGAGGTCCACCTTGATTATACTATTTTAATTTGGTATCATTCCATATTTGAAAATCCCGTGTTACCTTGATTTGGATGCTTGACATTGAAGGTTTTTGCAATTTTATGTGAGTGGGATTTAATAATGGGTTTTACTAGTGATTGCAAAATTTGGGATTCATTGTGTTGATTATTTGTTTGGATGATAACCTATGACTTTTTGTTTAAATTTCAATCTTGCTGTGGGGAAATCATGTTAGCATCATGGTATAGAGTGGTTATGAATTATATCTTATTACTTGATTATTGTAGTTTATGAAATTGTTACTAACCTCCAGTCTTACTTGATGGGGAGAGCGTACGTATAATAACTATATGAGTGAAAAACAATCAAGAAACAAAATATAAGCAAGCTAATACAGTGGTAGATTGAGATCGAAATTAATTAATTTTTATTCTCTTTATTTTAATTTTCTAATATAAATTTTAAATTATGCATATTATAATATTAACTATATAAGGTTTAGAAAGTTTATGAGACTTTATATTTATCATGGCTATAGAAGGCAACCAACTCCATTGTGATGGCTCATTATCCTCTAAGCATAAACAATCATTTCACTGCGCCATCACTTCTTTGTGCCATTGAGAGATGACGTATAAATTACGTTAAATTTGCCCTAGATATTTATTTGATCCATTTGTGTGCTAAATATATGTTATTGCATGCTGCGTGTTTAAGGTTTTGTCCAATTTTATTTTATTTTAAAAGGAGCAATGAATAGTCCAACGTTGAACATGCGAAAGCCTTTCATTCCCCCAAAGATACTGCCTCCGGTGATGGCTCACAGTCACAGAGAGAAACACCCAAAAGTAGAGCGGCCAGAGAAGACTAATAGAGATATGAGGCTTAATTACCATCTCTCATCAACTCGCTGGAGAAACACAACAAAACTTGGATCAAGTGATCATTCGCTATGTCGAGACTCTCTCACGCAGAAAAGCCTACTCTTTGGGTATGTATAAATAATTTTACTATTTTATGTGATATATTATTTCGTACAAACGTAAACATTTAATTTACTGCATTTACGATTCTAATTTTGGATACACAGTTTTTATAAAATTTCGTATTTGTGACTACATACAAAGGCACAAACATTCCAACTATTTTCGAAGAATTTCGAAGTCTTCCATAGATGATATTGTCTCAATAACTTGAAAAATCATTTGCTCCAAATTCAAATTAATTATGTTAATGAAGTAATTCAAATATTTTAAAAAATTAATTTTCTTTCTTTAGGACTATCTCATTCATATGCTTAGCGAGCTGGGGTTGAAGTTTGAACAAATACAAATTTATATATACCTACCTACCCAAAAAGTCAAAAGTACAGATTTATATATCTCATACTAAAATTTCAATCAATCATAAGAAAAAATAACAAATAGAAATAGCAAAATTCAACCTTTTGCGTCTTGACACTCAATTTTATGACTTTAACTTATAACTAACTTTAAGTTATTGAAAGAAGACTTATCATCTACTCCCGCTAAAATAGGGAACATAGACTTTTTTTTATGAGACACGGATTCGCTCCTATGCACTTGAGATTTTAGCTCTTTTTAGTTACGATTTTGTGATTTTTAGCTTTAGTTATAACCGTCACTAAAAGTGTTGTAAAAATAGTCACAGTTAAAAGTTACAAACTGTGACTAAAAAGAGTTAAACTTTTTAGTTCACAAGAGCAAATCCGGATCCTCTTTTATGTATCTCCTTTTACTCTAATTTAAAATTCCATTACCCAAAAAAAAAAGACTTAATTGTGAGTTGTTTTATTGTAATCTCTAACACCTCTTTCATGATTTTTTTTTGTATAATTCTTAAACTAATTCTTTTCACGCTTTAATTAACTAAGCAGGTTACCCAGCTAATCAAGACTTCGATTATGGAGCATTGGCACAGTTGATGCACTTTCACATAAACAATGCTGGCGATCCATTTACAGGGAGCAGCTACGCTCTCAATTCATCAGCGTTTGAAGTTAGTGTTCTTGATTGGTTTGCTAGTTTGTGGGAGGCTGAGAAGAATGAGTACTGGGGATACATCACTACTGGTGGAACTGAAGGCAATCTTCATGGGATTTTAGTGGGGTATCATTTTTCTTGCATTATTTTAATCAAACATATATGTAGTCTTCTAGTATTAATCAATCAGTAACAGTAACATAAAAATATGTATATAAACAGAAGGGAACAATTGCCTGATGGGATTTTATATACCTCACAAGAATCACACTATTCAGTGTTCAAAATAGCAAGAATGTACAGAATGCAATGTGTGAAAGTTGCCACTCTAACCGCTGGTGAGATTGATTGTGCTGATCTCAAGGCTTCACTTCTTGCTCGCAGAGACAAGCCAGCTATCATCAACTTAAACATAGGTCTCTTTGCTTTCTTCTATGCATCTATTATCAATGTTGAAAATTCTACCAAACACGACATAATTATTTACTTTTCAGTTGGATTTATGTTTGATATGTGTTTACTCCTTTTTTTTTTTTTTTGCATCCGCACTCACAACAATTTAATTTCTATGTTTTTATAGTCTTAAAAAGATGATTTTCTATTCTAGGAACAACTTTGAAAGGTGCTATTGATGACCTTGATCTTGTGATACAAACACTTGAAGATTGTGGATTCACTCGCAATCGATTCTATATCCATTGTGACGGAGCTCTATCTGGAATAATGCTTCCTTTCATAAGAGGAGTGAGTAACAATTTAATAAAAGCATTGCTTTTATTAGAAAGTTTGTACTGTTTTAATATTTTTTTTTATCTTTTTGGTTTATTTGACTCTGAAAGAGATTCGTGCTCGATTAATGATATGTATTAATTGGTGAGTTTGTAGGTATCAAGTATTAGTTTCAAGAAATCTATTGGAAGCATAGCTATTTCTGGCCATAAATTTTTGGGGTGCCCTGTTCCTTGTGGGATAGTACTAACTCGTTTAGAATATACCAAAAGCCTCTCTGAAAATGTCGAAATCATAGCTTCAAGGGACGTCACAATTACAGGAAGTCGTAATGGGCATGCTGCCATCTTCCTTTGGTATGCTCTCAAGAAGAAAGGTTTGATAGGTCTTAGGAATGAAGTTGAGAAGTGCATGGCAAATGCAACTTACTTGCATAATCGACTACAAGATGCAGGTATTGGTGCCATGAAGAATGAGTATAGCAACAGTGTAGTGTTCGAGAGGCCTCTGGATGATGAGTTTGCTCGTAGGTGGAGTTTGGCTTGCCATGGAAACTTAGCACATGTAGTAGTGATGCAGCACGTGACCATTGAGACGTTGGACTCATTTGTGAGTGAGTTTGTTTATCAACGAACCAATTGGTATCAAGACGGACAAGAACAACCACCATGCATCGAAACCGAGATTGGAGTTTCCAACTGTGCTTGTAAATTGCATAATTCATTATCATGTTGATCAAGAATTTGTTTACTAGAATGTGATAATCTGTTTAATTATTTGACTTAATGGCAGAAGTCATTATATAGATGTACGATTCCACGTCCACTGTCGTATGTTTTACCATTAGCAATACTTCTACTCAGTTTAATTGGTCCTAACTAAATCCATTTTTGAAGGATTGTAAGTGCATCCCCTATATTGATTGGTCTTGTGATTGATTTTAATCTCATTCATGCTTTTTATAGCATTAATTATGCTTCTGAAAATCAAACCGGATTGATCGGTGGGACTGAAAAATCAGTGAATCGGTCATGGTTCTGGTCCAGACCTAGAAAACCAGGAGGCTTACTAACCGGTCTTGAACTAGATGAACCGTTAAAAACTGGTCTGTTTAATGGGTTTACCAGTTCAAATTTTTTTTGAAAAAAAAACAGCCTCAGGATATATAGCCAAAGAAGAAGTAAGAAGAAGACACCAGAGAAAATGGCGCATTGCCGGAAAAAGCATTAGAAGAATGTCGAAAATGGAAGTCGAAGAAAGACTGAACTGCCGAACTACACAGAGAAAGAAAGGAGACTTTCTGATTCTGAGAGAGAGAGAGAGAGAGAGAGAGAGAGAGAGAGAGAGAGAGAGAGAGAGAAATGGAAGCTGAAGGGAACGGATCACTAAGAAGCCAGAAAGAAAAGAAAGACAAAAAGAAGAAAGAAAGAAAGAGAAAGGAAGAAAACTGAGCCTTTTGTTGCTTTTTGGCCTCTTCTCAGTATATGCCTATGGACCTAGATCCTCTACAATACTATAAAAGTATTGCATAGTGCAATACTTTTTTTAGCAACCATTTTTTTTGTTGCTAAAACTTTCAGCAATAATTTTTTCTATTGTTGAAAGTTTTAACAACAGAAAAAACTGTTGCTAAAAGTATTGCACCTTTGCAATATTGCTAAAGAACCAGATCCTATGCCTATGCTCCTACCATTGAAAGGAAATAGATATAAGCCCTACCATGAAAAAGAGTAGAGTTGAAAATAATACTATTATTATTATATGGAGAAGTGTGTATATGGTATTGGAAATAGGAGATTTAGGTGTATACTTTTAATAATATTAAATTTATATTTTAAAAAAATTAATATTTTAACAATTTTCATATAAAATAAATATATAATAATATTTTTTAAAAAAATAATGAATAATTTTATTTTATTAAGTTATTAGGAGAAAATCTAAAATTAATATAAATTTATACATTTGTAAGTTGTAACATGCATGTCTTAAATATTTTAATATTTTAATATCTATAGCATATATATTATTGTATATTTTAACATTTTAATATATTCTAAGTATCACCGGTTTGACCACTGTTTGACCACAATTCAACCATTGATCGTTGAACTAGTGTCTTAACCAATTTAATAACCAATTCGATTTTATGAACTTTGGCATTAATAGAATCTAAATTGATAAGAAAAGATATCTAAACCCCATTTGTTACAGGAATATTAAAATTTAAAGAGTTTATTGCAATCTTGCCATTCTTTTTTCTTCTTAATTTCTGTGAAACTCATAGTTTTGTTGCTCAAAAATAAAATAAAAATCAAATAAAAGGCCATTTTTTAAGAACAGGATAATTCAATTAAAAATTCTGGATTAGGGAAAATTAAAAAAAAAACAAACAGAATAAAAAGGCAGAAGCTTCAGATTCATGGCGCCCCCATCTTATACATTCATACATATATATATATATATAAGTATTATATGTTAGATAATCGTTCAAATTTTGAATGATTTATAAAATAGTCTTTAAAAATATAAATTTGTTAAAACTCTCAAGTTTTAACTGTTCTACTCAATCTATTAAAATAAAAAATTGTACAGTAAGTTGTAACTATCCAATGTGTAACTACTGGAAAAACTAAGCATTCTTGATGGTGGAATGCTTTATAAATAGGATGGGTGGATTAAGGGTTCTTAAGCACAAAAATATTCACAGCCATACCATTTAAGTGAGATTTTAAGTGTTTAAAAGTATTTTAATCCAATCGTAATGGCTAGAGGTAATTCTTTGATCCTTGTTTTTGCTTCCTTTTCATGCTTTTATAATTAAACATATTTTAGATTATTTAAAATTTACTTACATGTGATATCAAAGCCTAGTTTAACCTCTATCTTATTGGTTTTAAATATCTAAAAAAAATTTTCATCAATCAGTCAATGTCGTATTTTCATGCAATTGATTTTCAAATTCTTATTTAAAATTTTTCATTACAAAATAATGTTATGGATCATGAGTAAATCATTTTTTTTTACGAATTTTGTGATTTGAAACATTTCTTTTGATGTATAAATGACTAAAATATGAACTGGCCATAATGTGGGTTGAAAACGGGTCGTAGTGACCCATCAGACCATGAACATGGTCTCATTTGTTTTGTAACCCATCGATTCCGTGCATGTACTGTTTAGTGGCAATTGAATTTTGATACTATTTTATTTTATTACATTCACGTGGAGGAGTGGCGCATGGGGTGATTCATTGGACTATTGACGTATATGGCAATCATGGCTCACACGTGTTGCGTTGCGTTTTGTGAATATATGAAATTTGTGTGATTAATTTTTTTTTCTTTGTATTATAATATTTATTTCTTTTATATATACAGTTGCTGGAAAAATATTTAATTACATTAAAATTTTTTTATTCATTTGCATATTGTGATTTGCAATTAAAATTGAATAAAAATTTTGAAATTAATAATTAGTGATCTATATAATTTTATTTAATTAGGGAATAGCCACAGCATCTTTAATTAAATAGAATTATGTTTATGATCATATAAATAAATTATAAATTGCATAATGGATTAACAATTTTATGTATATACAGTTTTAATGTCTAGTGATCTATTATTTAATTAGATATTAGCCACAACATCTTTAAATAAATAAAATTATGTATTGTGTTTAGGATCACATAAGGAAATTATAGACACTAGTTGTAATTAATTATGCACAATATAACAAATTATATCCCACAAGAAATTTATTTGTATAATTAATTAGGATAAAATATTAAATAATTTTTCATAATTTATCCATAGGAATTATGGATTATAATTTAACAATATTTATCATAAAGGTAGAATATTAAATTATTTTAGGTATAAAGTTTGATAATTCTGTCATAAAGTAAGAATCTAGTTGAATTAAAAATTTAGCCCATATGTAATTTTTATGTCATTAGATTCAATTTTTACATTGGTAAATTATAATATTTATCTATTTGCCTCAAATTGATATTAAGCATGTATTTATTAATATTTGCAATTATGCAACCTACGAATTTCTCTGATATTAACTCTGATATTTCTGAACTGAATGGCGAAAACTATAAGATTTGGAAGGAGATTATTATTCTTTATTTAGGGTGCATAGACATTGATTATGTAATTAGGAAAAACGAACCAATTATTACTAAAATAGCACTCCGGCTGAACTTGCCCTTTATAATCGATGGGAGAAATCTAACTGGCTTAGCGTTATGCTAATTAAGACCAAGATTTCTACCAGTATTCTTGGTTTTGTCAAGCAGCTTAATGATGTTAGGGCATTGCTAAAGGCTATTGAAGAACAATTTAAGACTATATAAGGCATTTGCCAGCACCTTAATCATGAAGTTTTCATCCTTAAGGCTCACTACTGTGAAAGGTGTACGTGAGCACATTATGCGAATGAGAGACATTGTGGCTTAGCTAAAAAGACTTGAGATTGAGATGTTTGATTCTTTCCTGGTGCATTATATACTGAACATTCTCCCACAGCAATATGGACCCTTCAAAATCTCTTACAACACACATAAAGACAAATGGTCAATTAATGAACTTTTGACCATATGTGCTCAAGAAGAAAGGAGGCTGATGATGGAACAAGGGGAAAATGTATTTATGGCAACACAAGGAAAGAAGAAGTATCAAGTCAAACAAAAAGGTAAGGGAAAACTCGCTCCTTGAGTTAACATAAAGAAGGAATCCAAGTGTTTCTTCTGTAAAAAAAAAAAAAAAGGGACACATGAAGAAGAATTGTATCAAATTTTAGAAATGGCTTGAGAAGAAAGGTAATTCAATCTCATTTGTTTTTTTATGTATCTAATATGGTAGATGTTAAACATAACACATGGTGGATTGATTCTGGATCAACAATCCACATTTCAAATTCCTTGCAAGGCTTACAAAATCTAAGGAAGCTGGTAGGAACTAAACAATGCATTTATTTAGGAAACAAAATGTGTTTTGTTGTAGAGGTTGTTGTTAATTTCCCAATTAACATGATTTTTGTGCACTTTTTCTTAACATCTGAACCTTGATCTTGCTTGAATTTTATAGATGTAATCCTTTTGGCCTCAAGATTTTATAATTTGGAATTCCTTAACCTTAATATTACCTTCTTGATTTACCCTCACTTTTATGCTAGTTATTGATCTTTGATCTTGCATTTCAGGGTGCAAAGAAGGATCACCAAATAGAGGAAAGGAAGCCATATTGGAAACAAGAAATTAGAAGATTAAAGAAAAGAAAACATCCCAGCACCCAGCACTGGGACTTCAGCAAAGTCAGCTGCTATCTGTCGTCTGCCGCTGCAGTGCAGAAGGAGTCCAGCTGCAGTGCCATCCCAGTGTCGGGCACTGGTACTCCAAAATTTCAGCATTTTCTTTCTGTCTCCAACTGCTGCTGCAGTGAATTTGCACCGCTACAGCGCCAGACCTCCTACTGCACTCTTAAGCACCATGCTGAAGCTTTTCTTTGGGTTATATCTCTACCTTCCACTGCTGCAGTGGTGAATTCGTACCGCTGTAGCACCAGAGCACGTTCAGAGTCATATCAAGAACATCTAAAATAGCTTTAGAAGTTATTTTTTTAGGATAATTTTGATCCAAGGGAGATAGAAAAGCGCCGTTTTGACTGAGGAAAGCAAGGGGAACATGATCTTCAAGGCTTTGGGGGATCATTTCATCATCCAACATCATATTCATGGCTTCTTTTATGCCTTCTTTTATCATTTAAATTCCATGAGTAGCTAGATTTTTCATCTAGAGTTACTATGAACTCGATTCCTAAATAGATTTTACATTCTCTCATGTATTTGCAACCTTATTTCGATCAATATAAGTCTTTTTTATTCATTTTACTATTGTATTATATAGATTTAATCAACCTATATTTATGGTTGTTGCTGTCTTCGAACTTGGGAAAGAGAGGTGAGAGTAGAACATTAAATAAGGAGGACGAGTGTGTGAACCTTACCAAGTGTTTTCGCTTGTTAGCTAATAGAAATATTAGTTAATCTCGTTTAATCAAAGTTAGATTGATTAGTATAAACTTAATCTACTTAAGGAATTGAGTAGGCATTAAGTATCTTAACTATGATTCGAGAGAATTCTTTTAAGTTATTAGAATAATCTAGAATTAACTTTTATGGTTGATTAAGTTGCAAATGCGTGAGAGGGGTTTTACATTTTTTAGGACGGAGGAGAGGGATTAGTAACCCTAGTCTTTTAATTGATTATTTCATCAGCTTTTGTGTTGTTTGCTGTCATTTAAGAAAACTCATACAAATTTACTGTCATATGTTTTTTATTTGTTAGTTCTATTTAGAGGTATCTTCAATCCAAACCACTTCGTCTAACTAATTCCGTCAAATTTCTTGGATTGTTAGCTGCTTAGTCCTCATTGGAACAATATCTTACTCACACTTTATTACTTGTACGATTAGTGCACTTGCCAAATCGCCTAACAGCCATAGAGACATGTAGTTTTTTTTTAAGCATTGTTTCATTTTGAAATTAGAAAAGATATTTTATATTCCTAGTTTTTCTAGGAATTTAATTTCTATTTCAGGACTTGTATCTTTTGGTTATTCCTTTAACTTTTCAGACACTACTTTTAATTTATATTTTAAATTTGAACTTGTTGGGAATGATACATTATCTGATGGTTTTTTATCTCTTAATTTAGAAAATGATATTACTAATAATGTCATGCATGTTCAAGTCACTACAAAAAAAAGGGGATGTAGCGTCAGTTTTTTAACGTCGGTTTCAAAAACCGACGTTAGATGCCACACCTAGCGTCGGTTTCTATAACGTCGGTTAAAATCGACATTAGATTCTGAATTTAGCGTCGGTTTGTATAGCGTCGATTAAAACCAACGTTAAATTCTATATTTAGCGTCAGTTTCTATAATGTCGATTAAAACTGACGTTAGATGCATATAGCGTCGGTTTTTATAGTGTCAATTAAAACCGACGCTAAATTCCTTATTTTGAGAAAAGAAAAATAGGAGAATTTCTTCCACAAAACACGCCATTCACATATCTCGTTCGTATTTTAGTTTCATCCCCTTCTCTATTTCAACTTCCCTCCAATATTTTCTCCCACACACACTTCTTAACCTTAATCCTTCTAGTAGTTTCATTTTTAACCATAATCGTTACATTCTCATCGTGAGTGTGAGACTGGTGGAGAGAGTAACAACTGTGTTGGGTCAGAGAGAGAGAGAGAGAAAGGGATGTCATAGACAAGGTATTAACCTGAGATAGTCTTTTCTCACACTTCATGAATTTTTGACCCATTTCTTCCTCATCATAATTTCTCGGCCTCAAATTCAGTAACGTCTCCACCTCACGTACTTAGATGTTTTCAAATATCCTGGTCTCTTCTCTATGCTTCACCAAGCATCTGATCCATTTTTTTCTTCCAAACCGAACCCCACCAAGACATTCACTGTAATATCCCAAGAATTTTCATGAATATTTAAAGTCTATTTGAAGTTTATTGAAAAATTTAATTACATGAGAAATGTTCTTTTTGAATTAGTGAAGGAAATTTGGAAATAGAAATTTCAAAAATTTTAATTTAGGACATTTTACAAATTCTCAAGGACTAAAATGAAAAGAAAAGAAAGTATGGAGTACTTTTGAGAAATGACCAAGTAGGAACCTGAGAAGAAGAATAGAGCTTATGGGAATGAATTATGAGTCCGGTACCAAAAGGATGACGGATTCGAGGTTAAAGTGGAGTTTGAGACTTTGAGAGGGACTAAAGTGAAAGAAGAAAATTGTGGGGCAATTAGGATTTAGAATCACCCGAGGTGAGATTTTATGAATTTGTTTTTACTAATCTTGACAGAGGGTCAACTAAAGAGCAAGTGATAATTTCACCCCGGGCGAGTAAATAGGCGGCCTTACCTAAATTTTCTTCATTTTCTCCTTTCCTCTCTCTCTCTTCACTTTCTCTCCTCTCTTTCTCTCTACACTCCAACTCCACAACCGAGCTTGGAGGGTAGATCTCGGGCTACGGGGCGAGCCTCTAGGAGCCAAGCAACGTAGGGAAAGCAAGGAATTGAGGTAGAAATTTTTATTTCTCAAGCTTTTTCCTATTTTATAGTTTTCAGAAAGTTTGGGGTAAAAATCGAGATTCCGGCTTCGTTTCTCGATTAAAATTGGTGTTTTTGGTGTCTAAATGCTCCTTAGACATTAAGGGTGAGATCCTATGGAAGAAATCATGGAAAACGGTGAAGATTTGGCCGGATCTGAGCCAAAACCGAGAGGAATCGTGAAAGGTCGCGATCCTGGCGCCCAGGCGCCAAGGTTCAGAAAATTTTGGGAAGAAAGGGACTTGGCGCCCAGGCGCCAGGTGTGGCGCCCAGGCGCCAGGCTTGTGTTGGCGCCCAGGCGCCATGTGTGGTGCCCAGGCGCCAGGTATGCTGAAAAGCCTTAGCTTATTTTTCAATCAGTCATAACATCTTCATCCGGACTCCGTTTTGGGCAAACTTTATATCGTTGGAAAGCTCTTTGGGTCTAGTTTCCAATGGTATAAATGTCATTTAGAAATTCATTACCGGTTAGGAGTTATGACTTAAGATGTGAGTAAAGGTCGAGAGTAGTGATAGGAAATTTCTCTATTTTGTAACCCTAATGGTTTTTACCTGGTTACAATAGGGATTTTTGGGGGCGCAAGGTGGGAGCGCTGAGAGCGTGGAATCCAGGTGAGTAGGCAACCTTGCAAAATTAATTTAATAAATTAGTCAAAGCACAATATAAATCCCATTTGCGTTATTTGTGAAATTGAGAAGATTATCAGTGTGTGTTCAGGTTGAGAAAAAGTACAATATCATTGGAAGGTATTTTATTACCTTTGAGAATTGATTTCTCTAGTTGACTAAAGAACTAGATGTGATTGTTCCTTGAATAAATTGGAACATTTTGTAAGTAAATAACTTTACTAAACTAATGTGATCTTATTAGATAAAGTACAACACAAGTCTTGTTTATAACATTATTGAAGTGAGAAATAATCAATCTCGCTGTTGATAATATTTGATGATTGTTATGGTTGATGATAGACATTCAAGGGAATAAAAGTATGTGTAAATTCATTTATTTCATAGTAATTATATTGTGATAAATTGTCACTATTTTATTGATGAGCAAAAGATCTACGAGATCTAATACACGAGTTTGAAAGGGTTAGAGTCCCATACTACTCGGTGTATAAATGTGAAAACCTATGCACGAGTTTGAAAGGGTTAGAGTCCCATACTACTCAGTGTATAAATGTGAAGACCTATGCATGAGTTTGAAAGGGTTAAAGTCCCATACCACTCAGTGTATAACTGTGAAAACTTATGCACCAAGAGTTTGAGGGTTAAATTCCCAAGTCACTCAGTGCAAGTATCTATGACATATAATGCAAAGTGATTGAGGGATTGATCACCCAAGAAATCATACGCAAAATTTAGACAAGTGTATTACTATAATTATTTACAATAAATAATAGATTGATTGTATTAGTAAATGTGGTGTTTGTGCTTATGATATTTTCATGTACAGTTGTTTACTCACTGAGTTATGATAAACTCACACTCTCTATGATTATCTTTTCAGATACAGTGGTTGAGGAGAAGAATTTATAGCCTTTAAGGATATACTCTTCTTTTGTCTGGTAAACAATTGGTAAGGATTAGGAAACGCTCTGTAATCTAGTAGGTCACCTAGGCTTGGGAGGTTGTATAGTGTTTGAAGGTTGAACATTTTCTGAATATGTATACAAAATATCTTTCTTGGAATATTTATGATTCACATAATTATGGATATTAAGAATGTTCACAGAGATTATGGGGTACCACGGAGGTACACCCTAGGTATTTTATGTTTATATCACATGTAAGTTTTGAGATGTGACAAATTGGTATCAGAGGTGGTTTTTAGGTCCCCTATAGATTACAGAGCAAAGTGTTCTTTGTGGGCCCTTTTCCATTATCATGAACCGCGGCATGACCATGGGATTAGGTTCCATAAAAGACCTTGTAAAGTTGAGTGTTCTTGTCATAACTTACCCTTCGATGGAGTTAGTTAGAGATAATTTTGTTACAATATGAGGTAATTGATTTCATAAGTGGAACTTTGGAACTTGTTGGAGGTATGATCTTTATACCGATGGAAAAGGTGATCTCTGTATGAAATTTTTCTTTTTGAGAAATTGGGAACATAACTCTGTAGTGTACTCTGAAAGCTGAGGATTAGTAATTACTAGAATATGGCTTGAGGGCTGGGCCAAGAGTGATGTATTAGATGGGGTAAAGTTGATTATGAGGCATGGGCTAGAGTTCAAGAAAGATTTTTGCAAAGAATATAGAGCAGATTGCTAATGCAGGAATGGGAAAGAACCCTTGTGAGGCAGATCAAGATTTGATTTTGATAGATGCCAGACAGATGTAATTTATGGAAGAGGATGTAAGTCCTAAATAATATGTTCCTTGATAAAAGCTTGGTTGAGAAAATAGATGTGGGCTAGGTAGTTTTTCCTAAGGGAAATACTACGGTAAAGTGGAACCTAACATAAAAGATATTGGGATAAACTATAAGTTTTCTTTAGGGGCGACTTGCCAAAGTTGCACTTGTTTAGTTAGGGATTGGCATGATGGTACTATGTGATAGAAGTGTTTCAAAAAAAAATATATACAGTGTAGAAGTTTTGTAACATTGGAACCATTAGAGCATGTTATAGGTAGGCTGCTGGCGTATGAACATTCTTAATTGTTAAACATGATGTATGATTGGAATGGTCTAGAAAGACGTTCTTATAGTAGTTCGTGCCTCAGAGTGTTAGTTTAAGGAAAGCTTGCGAGTTGAGGCTCTTAAGCAAGAATTCATGACAATTCGAGGGCATAATATCGAGTTCAATAGATCTATACGGTAAGCCTTCATCTACTCCTGTATGATAAGAGGAAAGATAATGAGACTTGTACAGAACTTATGTTTGTCTCTGTGACAGCTTATAGGGTCATTAAATTTTTATGTGATTGGCTTTATAAGCTAAATTTGTTATTGATTTTATGTGGTTAATTTCTTTTATCTTTCTTCATTTTATTATTATTATTATTTAGAGTACCATATAGTAAAAGAAACTATTGGCATTAAAAGCGGAAGGATTACATTGCAAAAAAAAAAAAAAAGAGAAATTACTCATGCATGAGTAATCTAAAAGCGAGGTGGTCTCGGATTAGGAGGGTTGTATTGTATCATCACCCCTCGACCATTTCTTGGAACAAGAGACTGAGCAATGTCACGAAGGGTAGTGTAAATCCCATTCATACAATCAACACTTCTTTGTTGTTGATTGCAGAAGCATTGGGTAGACCAATAGAAGAACCTGTCTATTCTTGAAGTCATTGCCGCATTATTGCGTTTAGTTAACTTCTCCATGTCTTCTATCATCTTTTTCAGATTTTTCACCTCCTTCTATAGACAAGCGATTTTGTTTTCTGACGTGTGGCCAGTGCTAATCTCCTCAGCTTCCTCAATTTTTATCTTCTTTTCCTTTTGATCCTCTTGAGACCCCTCAAAAGGTCTCTTGCCCTTGTCTTTGCCCAGACTTAAGTTTAAGTCGAGCTCTTCTTCCTTGGCCTCCACTGTGAGATCAATGTACTTTCTGGTGGCCATGGTTTAGAAAATTTAGAAGTTTTTGCAGGAGTATGAAGAGAGAGAAATGCTGGAAAATTGTAGGCTCAGAGATGATTACTCTTTGTGGTGTAGTAACTGAGAACTCCGGGGCAATTTTTATAGAGAAAAATTTAGACTTAGAGCCAAAGAAGATATCTCTTCGCCGCACTCCTACACGCTCAACCTATGGATTTCTGCAAGCTGGAAGCCAGAAGTCTAGGGTAGGCATGCGTGTTAACAGTGTGTCACATTAATGGCAAAACCACGTAAGTCAATATTCGGTGGATTTGCGGCCGATTTATACTTGTTTATTTTTCATATCTCTTGTTGGCATTTTCTGAAATTCTAAGAAGCCGACAGCGTAGCCATTAAAGATTGCCTTGGATGCTTTTATGATGAACTAAAATGTATTTCTCTGCTTTCTTGTATTGTTCTTGAAAGCCTTCAGTTGAGTATAATATACATGATTGATTGAATTATATTGTGATTATATGTATTTAAATACATATGACATGTATGTATGTTATCCATGCATTGAGAGTGAAGGCTATTTGTTGTAGCCAGGAATAATATGTAATGATTCTACATACATTCAGAGAATGAGAAGTCTGAAATTTAGAGAGGACTTGAATAGATGAAAATATATAGATAAGGATGTATCTCCATGTTGATACATACATACATATATACTCGTAGAGGCAAGAGAAAGGTAAAAATTTTTCTCACTTTATAGTAACACTTGATATGTGTAAATGTGAGAAGTTTTTATTTTAATATGTATTTTTTTTTTTTAAAATGTGTAAGCCTAGAGCAAAGCCACGGATTAGAAACCTAGATAAGGCTAGTATGAAGTTACCCGTTCATCGAGTAATATCTCGATCTAGGATTATTTGATAAGACAAATACAGAGTTAGGAAGTCATAGATTGAAGCGGCGATTAGTTGAATGATTTGAGCAAGAGTCAAAAGTTAGCCGAAATTTTTTTGAGAAAATCTTTTGCATAAGATTATATTTATTATTCTCTAGCATACGTATTATAGACCGTTGGCATTGCGACGGATAAGGTCTGGAGGCCATCTTTAGAGTGTGATGTAAGGGTTTTTGTAGCCCTAAATTTCGTCTATAAATAATGGATGCTCCATTACGCCGCTCACTACACTAAGGGTTCATTACTTATAAGCTTTCTAGCATCAAACCCCTCATTCCATACAACCCTTATAGCTCAGAAAAATATGGCCGGCAATAAGTCTTTCAATTTAAACTTTGAGGCTGGCAAGGTAGAGCTGGATCTAAATCTTAGTCTGGAGAACTATAAGAATAAGAGATCCATGGAAGAGTCACCAGAGGCTAAGAAAAGAAAAAGGGATGTAGTAGAACTAGAGGATGTTAGCACAGCAACATCTTCAAATGATGAGCTTGCGCTTATGAGAAAAAAGATGGAGGACTTGGAAAGGTTGATAAACCGCCACTTTGAGGACCAGGGAAGATTGATAAATCATCTTTTTGTAGAACAAGAGAAGCTCTTGAATCGTCATTTTAGGGAATTGGCGAATAGAGTTGATAGACATTCGATGTTTGCAACTCAAAATTTTCGTGACCAACAAGCGAGGTGTATTGACTGTATGAATGGAGTGACCTCTTCACTTCGCCAAATTTTCCAAACGTTTCCTCCAGAAACTCTTTCTAGGCTGCAACGATTAGCCTCCTCCTTAAGATCTGAAGCACCTTCCTCTTCTAGACTTGGAGCACTTTCTGCATTTCAGAAGCCTCCTCGTCCTTAATTTATTCTTTCTTTTATTTGTACCTTAAGCTAATATTTGATCTGAGCTTCGCGTATTAAGATTATCTGTTTTGTAAATCAAGTTCAGTTTGTTGCCTGTAACTTATGTACTAGAAATAAGGCAATTCTTGTACTGAAGAAGCTCGAGAGAAAAAAAAAATGAATATGTTGAACTTGTTATATTTTGTACTTGATTGTGAAAATTCTAAAAGAGAGAACGAGATTTGGATAAAATATCTGCATTTGTTTCAATCTTGAGTTAAGTTTTAAATTCGGAGGACCGAATTCTATTAAGGGGGGAAGAATGTAATATCCCAAGAATTTTCATGAATATTTAAAGTCTATTTGAAGTTTATTGAAAAATTTAATTACATGAGAAATGTTCTTTTTGAATTAGTGAAGGAAATTTGGAAATAGAAATTTCAAAAATTTTAATTTAGGACATTTTACAAATTCTCAAGGACTAAAACGAAAAGAAAAGAAAGTATGGAGTACTTTTGAGAAATGACCAAGTAGGAACCTGAGAAGAAGAATAGAGCTTATGGGAATGAATTATGAGTCCGGTACCAAAAGGATGACGGATTCGAGGTTAAAGTGGAGTTTGAGACTTTGAGAGGGACTAAAGTGAAAGAAGAAAATTGTGGGGCAATTAGGATTTAGAATCACCCGAGGTGAGATTTTATGAATTTGTTTTTACTAATCTTGACAGAGGGTCAACTAAAGAGCAAGTGATAATTTCACCCCGGGCGAGTAAATAGGCGGCCTTACCTAAATTTTCTTCATTTTCTCCTTTCCTCTCTCTCTCTTCACTTTCTCTCCTCTCTTTCTCTCTACACTCCAACTCCACAACCGAGCTTGGAGGGTGGATCTCGGGCTACGGGGCGAGCCTCTAGGAGCCAAGCAACGTAGGGAAAGCAAGGAATTGAGGTAGAAATTTCTATTTCTCAAGCTTTTTCCTATTTTATAGTTTTCAGAAAGTTTGGGGTAAAAATCGAGATTCCGGCTTCGTTTCTTGATTAAAATTGGTGTTTTTGGTGTCTAAATGCTCCTTAGACATTAAGGGTGAGATCCTATGGAAGAAATCATGGAAAACGGTGAAGATTTGGCCGGATCTGAGCCAAAACCGAGAGGAATCGCGAAAGGTCGCGATCCTGGCGCCCAGGCGCCAGCTCTGGTTCAGAAAATTTTGGGAAGAAAGGGACTTGGCGCCCAGGCGCCAGGCTTGTGTTGGCGCCCAGGCGCCAGGTATGCTGAAAAGCCTTAGCTTATTTTTCAATCAGTCATAACTTCTTCATCCGGACTCCGTTTTGGGCAAACTTTATATCGTTGGAAAGCTCTTTGGGTCTAGTTTCCAATGGTATAAATGTCATTTAGAAATTCATTACTGGTTAGGAGTTATGACTTAAGATGTGAGTAAAGGTCGAGAGTAGTGATAGGAAATTTCTCTATTTTGTAACCCTAATGGTTTTTACCTGGTTACAATAGGGATTTTTGGGGGCGCAAGGTGGGAGCGCTGAGAGCGTGGAATCCAGGTGAGTAGGCAACCTTGCAAAATTAATTTAATAAATTAGTCAAAGCACAATATAAATCCCATTTGCGTTATTTGTGAAATTGAGAAGATTATCAGTGTGTGTTCAGGTTGAGAAAAAATACAATATCATTGGAAGGTATTTTATTACCTTTGAGAATTGATTTCTCTAGTTGACTAAAGAACTAGATGTGATTGTTCCTTGATTAAATTGGAACATTTTGTAAGTAAATAACTTTACTAAACTAATGTGATCTTATTAGATAAAGTACAACACAAGTCTTGTTTATAACATTATTGAAGTGAGAAATAATCAATCTCGCTGTTGATAATATTTGATGATTGTTATGGTTGATGATAGACATTCAAGGGAATAAAAGTATGTGTAAATTCATTTATTTCATAGTAATTATATTGTGATAAATTGTCACTATTTTATTGATGAGCAAAAGATCTACGAGATCTAATACACGAGTTTGAAAGGGTTAGAGTCCCATACTACTCGGTGTATAAATGTGAAAACCTATGCACGAGTTTGAAAGGGTTAGAGTCCCATACTACTCAGTGTATAAATGTGAAGACCTATGCATGAGTTTGAAAGGGTTAAAGTCCCATACCACTCAGTGTATAACTGTGAAAACTTATGCACCAAGAGTTTGAGGGTTAAATTCCCAAGTCACTCAGTGCAAGTATCTATGACATATAATGCAAAGTGATTGAGGGATTGATCACCCAAGAAATCATACGCAAAATTTAGACAAGTGTATTACTATAATTATTTACAATAAATAATAGATTGATTGTATTAGTAAATGTGGTGTTTGTGCTTATGATATTTTCATGTACAGTTGTTTACTCACTGAGTTATGATAAACTCACACTCTCTATGATTATCTTTTCAGATACAGTGGTTGAGGAGAAGAATTTATAGCCTTTAAGGATATACTCTTCTTTTGTCTGGTAAACAATTGGTAAGGATTAGGAAACGCTCTGTAATCTAGTAGGTCACCTAGGCTTGGGAGGTTGTATAGTGTTTGAAGGTTGAACATTTTCTGAATATGTATACAAAATATCTTTCTTGGAATATTTATGATTCACATAATTATGGATATTAAGAATGTTCACAGAGATTATGGGGTACCACGGAGGTACACCCTAGGTATTTTATGTTTATATCACATGTAAGTTTTGGGATGTGACATTCACAGTATGTGATCCATTGCCACTACAAGAAAAATTCACTGCAAACCCCACTCACTCACACTAATTAAGTGTTAATCTCAAATTTGATTAAAACTTGTCTCATTCTCATCTCTTTAGTGTTCATCTCAACTTTTATCTTCATTGTCATCTCTTCAGTGTTAATCTCAAATGTGATCTCATCCTTTCTCATCTCTCGCACTCTGATCGTCTTTGGATTTGGTATCATTGCAAGACTTTAACTCATCAATCTAATTAACTAAATCCTACACATAATTTAGACATTAATATGAGTATGATCTAATTTTTATTAATAAAATATCTCAAAATTTTAAATAAAATGAATAATTAATTTTTTAAATAATTAAAAATGAATAAAATTTTCAAGTTTTTAGCAATTCTTTTAAATAAAATAAATAAAATAAATAAAATATTTTAAAAATATTTATTTAATTATCTTTCATTAAATTTCTTTTTTTAGTGTGAACTCATAGTATCTCCAAATTGAAATTTTTGGTTTAAATTCTTATTTTTTAAATAAAATAAATCAATAATTTTCTCTAAAAACATATTTTAGTTATTATATTTTTTATTCTTTTCATTAACTTTTCTTCTTATGTAATTAGTTAATTTTTAATAGGATTATTATCTTTATTAATTAAATATTTATATAAATTTAATATTATTTTTACCTATAGCATTAATAGTATTAATGTGTGGGTAAAAATATTGTAAAAGCTTTTGCTTCCCACCTTACTCACTTTCACTCATTTTTATTTTTCTTTCATTTCCCTCCTTTTTTTCAAGACTCCCTCTTTTTTCTCTTTTTCCTCTTTTCAGATTTCATTTTCCTTTTGAGACTCAAGTTCATGCTTTCGAAAACCTAGGGCCTTCTCTCCCAAATCCTCTCCCACTGCCTCAATTGCTACCCACCCTTTCTCTCTATCCATTCCCAACTCTTTCAATGGCCTTCACAAACCCTTACACCATAGAGAGTCACGATGGAGAGCATCAACTGAGATGTGCGATGAGAAGCGAAACCTTCACCCAATTCCTCCTCTTGCTTTCACATTATTTCTGTTTGGGCGATTCTCTCTTGTACTTTATTAGTCTACTTATTCTGTGAATGTATTTTCTCTGAAGGCTGCCTCGTGGAAGTCCCTGGAGAGTTATAATTATAATAAAGAGGATATAAATCAGGTAGATGTTAATGTTATTGCTTGTATTTAAGTATAATGTTATGACAATGTCCTGCATTTACTCGATTAGTTGAATGCTATCCTGTTTCTTGGTATACTTGAAAGCGGCACACACATATTGTAGTTGAGAGGAAAAGAAATGTAGTTAAAATATAGAAAAAGAAATTTAGAGATGTGGATCGGGAAAATTGAAGCCTGGAACATAGAAATGGAAAATTATTTTCATTATCTTTTATACTTTTTTTTGTCTTTGTTATGTTCTGCCTTTCTTCAATTTCACATTCAGATCAAATTGAAGTCAAGAAAGGTTGCTCATCAACCAACTTCATTTCCTAGTGTTGCAGCCTTTGTTTACTGTTGAGGAGGTATGGACAGTATAAAATTTATCCTTTGGTATGAAAATTATAATTATATTGTCTAGCATTTTCTGCTCTTGGGTATCTCTGTTACAGAAGTCATATGAAAATTTATTAAATTGTGTGATCCATATAATGAATTGAACTATGGTTAAGGGCTAGAATTGAAAATCGCAAGCTTGTTTTCCTTGATGCATGTACTTGTAAATTTGAATGTTTCCATTGTTCAGAATGCTTACTCTATGACTCTGGTTATGCCTTGTTAAATGCTGGGTTATTATATATTTCGGTAGGAATTAGGGGCTGTTTGCTTTTCATCTGCAGTAAGCCACATAATAGCTTTTCAAAAAGGCACATAAGCTCTAGAAGAAGGTTGGACCGCCTACCTTGATTAAAGCTAGACTCATAATAGGGTATCTATATAAAAGACAAAAGTAAAAAACAAGGTGATTCAATTGTGACATTAAAGTTATCATAAAGTTTTTTTTAAAAAAATTATATAAATTACGTGGTTGTTGTATTTGATTAATCTTTTGGTGATTCTTGCTTCCATGTGCTGTACTGATTATTTTATGCATGTCTATTTCTGCTTTAATTTCTATAGTGTTCATGCATTGTTTTTCATCATGTGTATATTTTGACCCTATAGGAGAATGACTGGTCTTGTAAGGCGTGCCAAGGGTGGTTGGACAGCACAGGAGGTTAGTCTTTGGAGACTGTTTTCCTTTTTCTTCTTCTTGGGTTGGATGTTGCCAATCAAATAAAAAACTTAGCTTAATTGATTTAATGAATATTAATATTCATGTAAATCTACAAAAACATCAAAACTCTTGTTCATGTATGTTGTGCCAATCAAATAAGATACTGGAATAATGACGTATCGTCTTGTTGCCTTAGTTTCTGTGGAATGCTCCTCACTATAAGAAGTATGTGGTAGATATCTGTAGTTATTTGTATTCAACTCCTTACTGAAAATGACAAACTTAGACTATTATTTGATGCAGGTAAGTAGGAACAAATAATTATTAATTTTTTCACGTTTATCTTCTAAATGACTTAATGAGTTTGTTCATTTTGGTTTCTCTTCCTTTTCCTCTGTTATATTCAATTGCTTTGAAATTGCATAGTGAATTAAAAAATAAAGAGGAGAGCTCATAGCTGAAAATGCTAGATTTCTTAAGCGTCAGAGAATTAAGCCTAGTAAGCCCATTATGTAATTTAATCCATACTCTTTATGTGAATAATTTGTCAACATGATATCAAAGTGTCATTAGCTAAGTGATTAAGAACTAATTTACGAGTTAACCCCTTAGTGTACTGTCATTGAACCCTTGTGCAATGATGATTAATTGGTCAATGCAATAAGAAATGATATTTTTTTATTGATATCTATTTCTATTTCTTTGGACTTTATTTTTCGTTGGTTATTGATATATATTTCTATTTCTATTTATTTCCATTTTTAACTTTATTTATCTTAAACAAATATTATTTATCTTAAACAATTTTAACTTTATATAATTTTAAATTTATTAATTCATTATTTTCATTTACTATGAACTCTAATAATAAATGTTATGTTTACAGGCACCTTAAGCAAAGGATGTCAACATTCTTCTGGAATTAGTCACAACCATGACTATGACTAGTTGTAATATTTATTTTGTTAGAACATGTGAAACTTGTTCTTTTAGAATGTATTAACTTTTAACTTTGAATTTGATGTAAAGCTTATGTTTTAAAATGTATGTTTTAATTCAAATATATTCTTTTATAGTTTGGCTTTTATTATTTGTTAAATTTTGACCAGATAATGTTGGATTTGGAAATTAATGTTAGTTTCAATTTAATTAAACTAAAAAAAAATTGGTCAAAGTCATTTAGTGTCAGTTAAAATTGACATTAAATCATACTTTTAGCGACAGTCAAAACCGACGCTAAATGATAGTAAAAAAAAATTCAAAAGTCATTTAATGTCGGTTTATTCACATAGTGTCGGTCACAACCGACGTTAAATGACCAAATAATCATCAGTAATGTCACCTAACGTCGGTCAAAATCGACATTAAATTACAACTTTAATGTCGGTCATAACCGACGCTAAATGTTAGAATTTAACGTCGGTCAAAATTGACGTTAAATCACAAATTTAGCGTCGGTTATGACCGACGCTAAATTTCAGAATTTAACGTCGATTTTGTCAAAACCGACGTTAAAGTCATATAACGTCGGTTATTCCCACGGATGTCAAAATCGACGTTAAATAACCTTGCAACGGAGCATATAACGTCGGTTTTGTAAACTGACGTTAAGTCGTTTAGCGTCGGTCAAAACCGACGCTAAAGGGTGATTTTGACTGACGCTAAATTCTAGTTTTTTTGTAGTGAGTTGGCATCAAACGATGTGTTATGAATGAGGATTCTTCTAGTTTGTGACACCGTAAATTAGGACACATTTCCATGGATAGGATTAAAAAATTAGTAACTTAATGCTTTAAATTTTACTGATTTTGATACTTGTATAGATTGTATTAAGGGCAGGCAGACCAACAAGTCAAAGAAAGGTGCCAAGAGGAATTCTAAAATATAAGAAATCATACATGCAAATATTTGTTATTTAGACATGAACGTATATGGTCAGAAATATTTTATCACCTTTATAGATGACTAATAACGTTATATGTATTATGCTTCATAATAAGAGCGAAGTATTATATGTCTTTAAAGTTTTTAAGGCAAAAGTAGAGAAACAATGTGGAAAATAAATAAAGATCATGAGGACTGACAAAGGTGGAGAGCATTATGGTAAATACACTAAGAATAGATAAGCGATTGGTCCATTTGCAAAGTTTTTTCAAGAAAATACGATAGTTTCCCAATACACTATGTCTGGTTCTCTAGACTAAAATGGTGTAGCAGAAAGAAGAAATCGAACTTTAATGGACATTGTACGTAGTATGCTTAGTAGCTCTAAGGTACCTAAATCCTTGTAGATTGAAGCTCTTAAAATGGCAGTGTATATATTAAACCTAGTTCCAACCGAGTCTGTCCCAAAGACACCTTTTAAGTTATTCAAAGATTGGAAACCAGGTTTGCGACATATACGTGTATAGAGATGTCTATCTGAAGTAAGAGTTTACAACCCACAAGAAAAGAATTAGACCCAAGGACCATTAGTGTGTATTTTATTAGATATGCTGAAAGGTCTAAAGGGTATAGATTTTATTGTCCGTCTCACAATATTAGGATTGTAGAATCAAGAAATGCAAAATTTCTTAAGAATGACTTAGTTAGTGGGAGCGATCAATTTCAGAATATAGTTTCTATAAGAGATTAACCTTTAACTTCAAGAGATAGATTGGTTATTATTCACAACACCCCTCAAGTTGAAATAGGTATTGAACAACCAATTGTTGAAATTCCACAAGGCACTGACAATATTCTAGTAGATCAAATTGTTCAAGAAATTCCAGAAAATATTGAACATTCTCAAGAAATTGTTGATTCAACATTAAGAAGATCAACTAGAGAAAGAAAGTCAGCAATCCGCAATAATTATGTTTTGTATCTTCAAGAATTTAACTACAATATTGGAGTTGAGAATGATCCTGAATTCTTTTCACAAGCCATGAATTGTCAAAAGTCAGAATTATGGTATAATGCCATGAAGGAAGAGATGAATTCTATGAAAATCAATGAGGTATGGGATCTTGTTGAGTTGCCTAATGGTGCAAATGCCATTGGATGTAAATAGGTCTTTAAAACTAAGAAAGACTCATTAAGCAACATTGAGGTATACAAGGCAAGATTTGTTGCTAAAAAGATTCACTCAAAAGCTAAGAATTGACTATACAGAGACCTTTTCTACTGTGTCTAAGAGAGATTCCTTGCATATAATGTTAGCATTAGTAGCCTATTTTGACCTTGAACTATAACAAATGGATGTGAAGACAGCTTTCCTCAATGGTGATCTTGAGGAGGAGGTTTATATGAAACAACCAGAAGGATTCACGTCTAGTAATGGTGAGCACTTGGTTTACAAGCTAAAGAAGTCCATATAAGGATTAAAACAAGCCTCCTGTCAATGGTATTTAAAATTCCATGATGTCATCGATCTCTTCATTCAATTTTGTTGAGAACATTATGGATCAATATATATACTAAAATGTCAGTGAGAATAAAATTTGTTTCCTTATCGTATATGTAGATGATATTCTACTTGCAAGCAATGATAAGGGAACGCTATATGAGGTGAAACAATTTCTCTCTAAAAATTTTGATATGAAGGATATGGATGATGCATCTTATGTCATTGACATTAATATTGAAAAAGACAAACATCGAGGTCTCCTAGGTCTATCTTAAGAAACCTATATCAACAAAATTTTAGAGAGGTTTCATATGAAGGATGTAGCTCTCATTGTCAAGGGTGATAGGTTCAGTTTGAACCAATGCTCGAATTATGATTTTAAAAGGAAACAAATAAAGAACATTCTATATACTTTTGTTGTTGGGAGCTTAATGAGGCCTAACATTTCATTTGCTATTGAAATGTTAGGAAGATATTAGAGTAATCCAGGCATTGACTACTAGAGAACTGCAAATAAAGTCCTGAGATATCTTCAAGGGACCAAAGATTACATGCTAATGTACAAACGAACTAATAATTTGGAAGTAACTGCTACTCTGAATCAGACTTCACTGGTTGTGTTGATTTGAGGAAATCAGCATCAGGATACATTTTTATGTTTTTCGATGGAACTATATCTTGGAAGAGCAACAAGCAGACCTTGGTTGCTACTTCCATTATGGAGGCTGAGTTCATTTCACTACAAAAAAAATAGCTTTGAGTGGAAACTTTTTGGTGTCAACTAAAAAAGTTGCCACCAAAAGTCGACCTTTAGTGGCAACTAAAACAGTTGCCACTAAAAGTCTGACTTTTGGTGGCAACTAAAGAGTCGCCAGCAAAAGTCCAACTTTTGGTGGCGACTTTTGAGAGTTGCCATTAAAAGAAGGACTTTTGGTGGCGACTTTTGAAAGTCGCCACCAAAAGTTTAATTTTTCAAAATAAAATTTAAAAAATTTTAGACTTTTGGTGGCGACTATGATAGTTGCCACTGATAAGTCCTAGAAAGTCACTAAATAATGCCATCATATGCGGGATTTTCGGTCCTCTTTTAGCCTTGTTCCTTCCCTTTTGCGCTTTTTATCTTTGTTTTCGTTTAGTTCTCTAGTGCTTTATAATTTTCTTATTTTCTTGTTTTAATTCCCTTTTTTATTGCCTTTTTAATTTATTTTATTTATTCTCTTTTGTAGGCACAATTTTGGGGAGAAAACAAGAGAAGAATGAGAGTCCAGTAACCTGGCGCTTAGGCGCCAGACGTGGCGCCCAAGCGCCAAGCATTTGAACTACAGAGAGCCCTCTGCCCAATTGGCGCCCAGGCCCCAGACGTGGCGCCCGGGCGCCCAACCCCATGAACTAACAATAAAAGCTGCCAACCTTGGCGCCCAGGCGCCAAGTCACGAATCTGTAGCTTAAATGCTTCTTTTGGGGCATTTTGCCTTAACTTTGGATTGGGAAAATATTGGGGAGCTTGGAGGCAGCAAGGGAGCAACATCTTGAGCTGGTTAAGGGGGAAGAAGGCCATCTCTCATAGGATTGGTCCTCCTTCCCCCCTTCTCTTCTCTTTTCTCTTCATTTTCTTCTGTTTTCATGTTGCATTTTCTTGTAATTTGTAGTGATAGCTAGTATGTAACTCAAGGATTGTTATGAGGCCGATTTTAGATTAGGTTTTGTATAATTTCTTGAACTCTTGTAATTATTGCTTGGTTAATATATGTTTATTTATTCCAATCTTAATGCTTTCCTTTAAATTGGCCACTTATTGGGATGATTTGGTGTTTTTACCAAACTTGGGAAAGGGAGGTAAAAACTAGACCCAAGGAATGAGTTGTATGAGTTCTTGAACCTTAAAGGAGAGGGGATTGATTTGCTAATATCATAGGAATATAGATATTAGTCTCATATAGTCAAATTAGAGTTTGCTCATTTAATGAACTTGATTTTCACATAAGGAATTATGGAGAATTGGGTTTTATCTTAGTTGAGGTTTGAAAAAATCCTTCTAGGAATATTTGTACCCTAGACTAGCATGTATAATTGATAAAAGCAAGAGTAAGAGGATGATAATGGAACCTATGAAAAATGATGGGTTTGGTGGTTGATGTAATTTAATTTCTTATGAGGTTTTGTTATTAAATGATTCTTCGTAATTGCATTTCGTATTTTGTTGGAGTAGATTTTACGGAATTGAATTGCTCTAAAAATGCTTGATCACCACTTTTATGAGTTTGGGGTTTTTATCTATGCTAGGGATAGCTAGATATTAACTAGCCCATTGTAACTTCCACCATAAATCGGATTAATCTAGGAATAGATGATCTTATTGATGTGGTTTTTATGAGTTCCTAAACTTATTCACCTACTTGAATGATTGGATTAAGGAATTAAACAATTATTTGGGTTAGGTAGGTTTGCTTTTCCAAGGGATTGGGTTCAAACAATTTTGAGAGCTTGACTAATACCAAAAGGATTTGTAATTTGATTGAATCATTCTTTAGCAACTCAAAGACTCATTTGTCTATGAATTAGTCGAATTAAGAATTAAATGAAGTCAATCCCATTAATCCTAGGTTATTGTCATTAGGAGTAGCTTAGTTTTAGGTTCTAGATAAGAGTTTTAGTTTAATTTGTAGCGTTAAATTCATATTTCTGTTTAATGAATAGTCTAGATAGCATTTAACTTTAGCTTCGCGGGTAGTTGGTACCTCAATCCTCGTGGGAACGATACTCTACTCACTCTGTATTACTTGTATGATTGGTACGCTTGCCAAGTCGATCAACAGCCACCAAAATAACATTGGTGGCGACTAAAAGTCGCCACCAAAAGTCTAAGTTGCCACCAAAAGTGACCAAAAATCAATTGTAGGTATTTTTTTAAAATTACTTTCGGTGGCAACTATAGTTGCCACTGAAGGTGACTTTGGTGGCAACTCTTAGAGTTGCTACTAAAAGTCGAAATTTTTTTATTTTTATTTAAAAATAAATTAACTTTTGGTGGCAACTTTTAAAAGTCGCCACCAAAACACCATTGGTGGCAACCAAAAGTTGCCACCAAAGATAATCAAAAATCGTTTTAAACATTTTTTTATAGTACTTTCGGTGGCAACTATAGTTGCCACTAAAGCTGACTTTTGGTGGCAATTATAGTTGATACTAAAGGTGACTTTTGGTGGCAACTCTAAGAGTCGCCACCAAAAGTCTGAATTTTTTTTATATTTAATTAAAAATAAATTAACCTTTGGTGGCAACTTTTAAAAGTCGCCACCAAAACACCATTGGTGGCAACCAAAAGTTGCCACCAAAGATAATAAAAAATCGTTTTAAACATTTTTTTTAAAATACTTTCGGTGGCAACTATAGTTGCCACTAAAGGTGATTTTTTATGGCAACTATAGTTGCTACTAAAGGTGACTTTTGGTGGCAATTCTAAGAGTCGCCACCAAAAGTCTGAATTTTTTTTTATTTTTATTTAAAAATAAATTGACTTTTGGTGGCAACTTTTGAGAGTTGCCACTGAAAGTGAGACTTTTAGTGGCGACTCTCATAGTTGCCATGAAAAGTCAATTTTTTTATTTATATATAATTATTTTTTATCTATTAATCTACTAATAATAATATATTTTTTTATTAAGTTAGATATTGTTTCATTTTAGTGTTATAATATTTTTCGCTTAAAATAATTTTAACAGATTATATATATATATATATATATATATATATATATATATATATATATATATATATATATAATATTTTTCCCTTACATAACACAAATAAAATAGTGGTGTAATGGCAATACACACATGATTGCAAGCAAGGAACCCAGGTTTGAATCTCAGGTATGCATATATTTTGTTTAATTTCAAATAAACTCTAATATTGCACAAAAAATAATCGAGTCACCCTGGGGCAGCGAGTAAGTAGACTGGCTAAGACCTGCACAGGTCAAATGGATCTTGGGTTGACCCGTCGGACCAATACAAATCTAAAAAAATACTATTGACTTTTGGTGGCAACTTTTAGTCGCCACCAAAGGTTTTTTAGTGGCAACTTTTAAAGTTGCCACTAAAGGTAACAAAAAATTATTTTTGACAGAAATTTTTGACAGCAAAAACCTTTCAGCCGCGAACTTTCAGCAGCAACTTAGTTGCCACTAAAAGTCGCCACCAAAGACCTTTTGGTGGCAACTTTTAGACTTTGCCACCAAAAGTGTTTTTTTTTTGTAGTGTTTCCGATTTTGAGGCTACCTTTCATGGAGTATGGTTAAAAAATTTCATTTTTGGGCTGAGAATTGTTGATTCAATTTCTAGGCCATTAAGGATATATTATGACAATTCAGCTACTGTCTTTTGGCAAACAACAACAAAAGTGGTAGACAAAGTAAACACATTGACATCATGTATTTAGCCATTAGAGAACGTGTTAAAGATAAGAAAGTGGTCAATAAACATATTAGTACTGAATTAATGATAATTGATCCTTTAACTAAAGGCATGCCACCATTTAAATTTAAGGATCATGTGGTTAGAATGGGTGTTAGATCCATTATGTGATTTTCTTTATCATAACGAATTATTTTAAGGCAACTTTATTTGTTTGTGATATTTCTCATTTTTGTCCTGTGTATACATTTTTTGATTTTGAGAAATATCATTAAAGTATGGCCCTAGAATAAACATTGGATTTATTCATTAAGAAAATTGGGCTAGTATTTAAGAGACATGATGCATGGTAATACATGGAAAATATTACTTGTTTGTAAAGGATTTATCGTCATGATTCATGTGTTATGTTTCTTTTCAAGCATTAGTAATCATGAATTGAGAATATTATAATTTATAGACCAAGTGGAAGAACGTTAGATAACCGTTCAAATTTTGAATGGTTTATAAAATGGTCCTTAAAAATATAGATTTCCTAAAACTCCCAAGTTGTAACTATTCTGCTCAATCGATTAAGATAAAAGAACTGTACAGTAAATTTTAACTATTCAATATGTAACCACCAGAAAAACAAAGCATTCTTGATGGTGGAATGCTTTATAAATAGGATGGGTGGATTAAGAGTTCCAAAGCACGAAGATACTCAGAACCATACCATTTAAGTAAGACTATAATTTATAGACCAAGTGGGAGAACGTTAGATAACCGTTCAAATTTTGAATGGTTTATAAAATGGTCCTTAAAAATATAGATTTCCTAAAACTCCCAAGTTGTAACTATTCTGCTCAATCGATTAAGATAAAAGAACTGTACAGTAAATTTTAACTATTCAATATGTAACCACCAGAAAAACAAAGCATTCTTGATGGTGGAATGCTTTATAAATAGGATGGGTGGATTAAGAGTTCCAAAGCACGAAGATACTCAGAACCATACCATTTAAGTAAGACTTTGAGTTCTTAGAAGTATCCTAATCTAGTGCATAATTCAAGATTGATAATAATTGGAGGTAATTCTTTGATCCCTGTTTCTGCTTATTTTTCATGCTTTTATAGTTGAGCATGTTTCAGATTATATAAAATTTACTTACATTATATATGATAGATATAGACACATATGACAGTCATCAAAATACAAAAGACCGTTGCGTCTTCTTCATCCTCTTCTAGCCCAAGCGGCATGTGATGTCATAGAGCAAAGTTAAAGTATGCATCGGAAAAATGATCCTCGCACTTCATAGAGATGGATCATGAAACTGATATGGGGTGTACAACTAAAACTGAAAAAGGGATAAGGAAATTTATAGCATTCATCGTTGATCTATTCGTACATAATATTTTGATTTTCATATTTAATCATAGGGAAAAAAACAACACTTTGCCCTGTTAACCTTTTTTATTGTGCAGATAATTTTTATGAACTATAAAACTCTAACATAAAACTCCTTTAAACTCTTTATTTCATAGATTTCTATTCAATAATTCATTAGCTTGATTATCAATCTTGACTAAAAATACAAGACTATCACGTTAACTATATTTATACATATCAACAGTGGACATGACCAAAATAATGACATGTGACGGTTACTCCAAACCTATAAGGACCTACATGTAAAACCTATCCCATCCTTACCCAGTCACTTATTGCAGCACCAAAACTCCCACCAATGTATTCTCCATTCTATCTTGAAAACCATAGAAATCATAAACAATATCAATTCACAGCTCATTACTGCAAAATTGGGTGGCTTGACCATTCTCGCACCAGACGCCACCGCCTTCTTGGAGCTCAACATTGATTAAGATAATCTATCCTTAATCTAAACAAGACAAAATTTATATGTATATATATACATACTACAAGAACATAGATAGAAATTACACTAGTTCCATAGAATTAACAGCTCAACAGAGGAAGATTAGACCCATTGTCAAGAAGCCATGCTGCCGAAGAAGAAAATCCCAAGGCATGGCCAGTAATGGAGACCAAGAACACTCCGGCATTGAAGGATATGAGCGCCAGCATGACCAGATACGTGAGCCCTATTCTGATGGCATCAAGGTCTGAACCAAATCAGCTGCGAAATGCATCGAATTGAGCTTGACGAATTTGGAACAGGAAAGCTACTCCAATAGAACGACTAGGGCGTACATGCTAGCATCATCTCCCGCCCACCGATGGAACAATGGCTAAAAGATCTAACTTTTACAATTCCACATTCTGCCCGTTTACATTTCCAACAACTTTGACTCATTGTGTTCATCCCTCATTGTCTTTGCTTGCCTTCTACTTCATCTTCCTCACTGTGTTTGGCTAGAAAACTAAGGTAATGTGGGGACTAATGGTTTAGCTGACACCAGTGCTAGAACCTTTAGGGTAAGGGAAGGCTTTGGTAAGAGTTTGGGTGCTGCGGTAGGTGACTGGTTAAGGATGGGTCGAGTTATTGGTTTGAGTAAAGATCGCGTGAAACTATTTTAGCCATGTAAGCTGCTCATGTGTATAAATATAGCTAGCATTGCAGTCTTGTAATCAGTCTTGTAATCCCAGTCAGCGTTGACCATTAGTCAAACTAAAGGATTATTAGACAAAAGGGTTTTATCGCATGAAATAAAGAGTTTAAAGGGGTCTTGTATTGAGTTTTATAGTTCATAAGGTTATCCGCATAATTAAAAAAATTCATAAGAGCAAAGTGTATTTTTCCCTTAATCATGTATGCAACTAAGATTTACATAGTATATTACAGGGAAAAAAATATACAAATAGTTTTCGTTAATTTTTGGGTTATTTGCATAGTCTCTTATGTTTATAAAATAAAATGTAATTCTCTCAATTTTTGCATACTAAAAAAAATAAGAATTTTTCCTATAATTTTCTCATACTGAATATGAATTCAAATGTCATGTCATGTCATGTTACACCTTTTATTTTCCTGTTTGAACCAATGTGTTACACTTTTAACATAACTTTTCATTTGCCCCCATATCAGCCTCTCTAGCAAAATAAAAATAAAGGAAATCATCTTTTAAATAGTAGAACGTATTCATCATTTTGAATATTCTGAGTGTAATTTTTTTTTTCTTTGCATCAATATATTCGTAGTGTAATTGAAATGAACTTAATTTGGATTCGTTATTCATGTTGGGCTGGCTCCAATAGGCAAAGATAGAAAAAAGGCCCAACTAATACCTTTTTTGGTGAATAGCCCAACTTATTCTTTACTGTTCAAAACTGGTCCCATCTAATCTAACTGTAAGAACAGATACTGGTTCTGTGTTGTATCCATTTTCTATCTACATCATAGAAGAGCATATAAGAAGAGGAAAAATAATAATTCTTAACAGTTATGTAATTCGCACTCATAGAACAACAAAAATAAAAATAAAATCCAATTAGAAAAGCTTACTAGACGACTATTTTTTTTTTCTACTAAATTTAATAGGATTAGCTAGAAGCATTTCATTGGAATTTTAATTTTCCGAATAGTAAATTTAGTATCATCTCGCTCGATGATTTTTTTCCCCAACAAAGTTAGGAAAGCTTTTTTTCACTCTACTAGAATAAAAATTATCAACAAAATATATTCTTTAATTTTAAAATGTTTAAAAAACATTTTTTTCTAAATTTTAAACTAAAAATAAAAAAATTTAATTTTTAGTTAAAAAAGATATATAATCGCAAAAGGCTATTTAAATCTCATGTGGTCTCTTGTAAATGTATTTCCATCTGAACTCAATGCCACTTCATGAATATTATCCTAGCAAAAAGGAAAAGCAGTTTTTTGTGGTTAATTTCAATTGAAATATAATAATTTATTTTAGTGCAAAATTCAAGAGGGTATTATATTGAAAAATTATATATCAATTTTGTAATTAAACCGGATATAAAATATATTGTTCCCTAAAATTAATTTAATCAATTTCAATTATTTCCAGCCCAAAAAAAATAATTAAGTTTCAAGTTTCAATTAACTATTTCTCTTCTTTTTTTTGGTTAAAATTAGAAACTCAATAAATTTAATTCGAATTAGATTATAGATATAAAATTTTTTCAGCTTTAATTTTTTTCATTTATAAGATTTAAAAGATGAGGACAACAATTATAAAATTACTTCAACTATGCAGCGTTGTAATTTTTCCTCAATTTATATAATAAAGGAAATCAAGAGAATAGAGAGGGTGGAATTATATTAACTGTATAAAAATCACTATAAGTAAAACTCCTTGGACTCTTTGAAAATTACATTTATTACGAAATACATTATGTAATTATGACAACCAATCACCCGCAGCAAAACACAAATACTAAACAACACAGCTCTCACCAGAAAACCCACATAAATAAAGGGACATGGATGATGATAATTAAGGATTAATTAACACATCCAAACCCACCTTATTACAATCATGGATATATTTGGCTATAAGAAACACAAAAGAAGATGAGTCTAGTTGAGGTCTGGGTTTGCCAAAACGTATCCTTCGAGGGCCTTGAATTGATAAGCTCCCTTCTCCTTGGCAGCCTTAAGCACCTCCTCGGGCGGCGGCGCGTCGCCTTTGGTGTGGTACTTGATGGTGCTCTTGAGGACGCTGCCGCCGCCGGAGCCGGCCACAAATTTTGTCTCGAAGGAGATCTTCTCCACTGTGTCTGGCAGAACATCGCCTCCTACTAGGCTGTAGTTGTACACCAAGTTCGCCTCATCGATTACCTCCACTTTGTGCAACCCATATTTAGTGTTCCCCCCTGCATGTGTATATATGTAAGTGAGTGGGAAGTTAAATAACTTCAAATTATTTCTAAAGTATGAAGAATTAGTACAGAATGAATATACCTTCAACGGAGGTGATTTTCTTGACTGTTCCAGGGCCTCCATTTCCTTCGACGATTTCAACACTTTTAAAGGCTGGAATAGCCTTTGGGAGGATGGTGTCTGCATGTTTCAGCAATGTGCTGTACAGTTTTGCAGCAGGCACCGTAGACACTTGCTCGTCCTCGTACGTGAACACACCCATGTTGATGATGATATTGCAAGCTTTGATGAGATGAATGGATATGAACAAGAAGACGATGAGTACTGGTTTGTGATTTTGTGACAAGCCATATGCGTGGTATTTATAGACAGACACTGCCTCTATGTTACCCCTTTGGCTAAACACTTCACTCACACCTTTGTCCCTCAACTTTTTTTTTATTGCGATATAATAATCGTTTTCTCATTTCCGACTTACAATAGCGTCATCATCTCTTTGTTTTTTCTTTTTTTTTTAAAAAATGATGTTCAAAAATCCAATAAACTCTAACTAACTTGGATTCAACCATTTATTTTATTAGACTTAAACTCAAGACTTTATTTTACAAAATTAAGTGTTAAATCGCTATGTTTAGTGTGTCTTCTTAATTAAGAAGAAACTATTTTCCTTTTTTTTTATTTTATAAACGAATTCAAAGTATATATGAACTATGAAGAGAGTTAGTCAAGGATAGCGGGTTAAAAGTCTGTCAAAGGAAAGGACTAATTAATTTAGCCGCCACTCTTCTAGAATATGTATTGCGTCGTAATTAATAAGCTCACATAATATTTTATTAAGTGTATCAGAAATGTCGGGTGAAGCATGTAGTACGCCAAATATATATATATATATATATATAAAAGAAAAATTACTAAAATTTTATTGGGATAATTTACTCTATATTTCTAACGTGTTAAGATCTAAGTCGACAGTTAAGTTGAGTATATAAATATGTAATATTTCATAATAAGAAATAATTTAGATAATTGAATTATTAATTTTACATATAATGACAACCCCATATTTATTAGGCCTACAATAATCAAAGTCCATGTGAGATGTTCCATGCATAATCGCATTTAGAAAAAACATCAATAACTTTATCAAAGTGTTCACATGCTGAAAAAGAAATTTTGGGATTTCACAATAGAAAAAGTTTATGTTAGTAAATGAAAATTATAACACTTTTAAAGAGTAATTAATTTCATGAAGAATTGTCATGTTGTTACTCACATTTCTAGAATGTCGTGCTAAATTTTTTATACTTTAATTGCTGAACTATGAGGGTATAAAAATCACAGGTTTTTTTTTTTGGTATATATTATAGTAAAGCATTTTCAGATTTTACACATACTTAATCTTCTCTTCAACTAATTTTAAGAATACACCTTTTTTATATTGATATTTATATATATACGTAAAATTTAATTTTTAGATACAAAAAGTAGTGATGTAATTTCAAACATGACGCCTACTTTGAATAATACCTTAGAATTGTCGTGGTCAAATTAAGAGAAGAAATATATTGTTTGAAGGACTAATGATTGCTTGAATTCGGCGATGTTTCAAAATTGGTCTATTTAATTTGTTTTTCATTAAAATTATCGACATCAATATTTTGTCCATTATAATCTTATCCGATAATAAGAAAAATCAAATAAATGTTCACTTTATTAATATTTATTATTGATTTTTGGTCCAAACACCTACTCATATTATCTTCATTCAAATTATGCAGCCTTGCTTTTTTTTATTTTTTTTATTTTGTAATTGCATCCCTTTAAGTCCTGTTCTTTTTTATGCAAGAGGATTTTATATGTAACTTTTAAAATCTTCGACCATAGAAATAAGGCGTTCACATTAGAACAATATTATATGTATTTCTGCACGCTTAAATATCTAATTTTGTTTTGGTACTTTAAAAATATTTTTCAATCATCTTAGAGTATTTATAGTACAGTGAATCTTACTTGAGTTCTTATTATAAGTCCCATAGTATCACATTAATTTAAATAACTTTCTACTACTCTAAGCAATTCTCTAATATAGGGATCCGAATCAGCTCCATCGATCGCACTTTACCATGACAAAAAAATACATGTAGTCATGGTTATAACCGTAGCTAAAAATAGCCACAGTCTGGACTCTCTAGCACATTATAAGTACTAGAACATTTGTACTTCTCCACTTCAGTAGTGAACCTCTTAACAACCGATAAATAATTCACACAATCAACTGCTCACTACTTTAGTATTTATTACTGTTCACTAATGTTTATTGTAAATTATTTATTTTATTATACTTTTTGTATAAGAATCAATTCTTCTATGAGAACCGTTCTTATACATGGCAACCAACGTGACAAACTACAGTGATAAATCGAAATAAGAGCTAGTTCTTAAATTTAAAAATCCCTTAAAAATCACCACTGTAAATGCTTTTAGAGCATTCCAATGGTGAACCTCACTTGAGTTTTTATTGTAGGTATTACAATGCCACATCAACTTAAACAACTCACTACTATTTTAAGTAATTCTTCACTCCAATGGTAAATATTTTAAGAACTCACAAATGAATCTTACAATTAATTTTTCATTACTTTAATATTTATTACTTTCCACTAATATTTATTGTGAATTGATTATTTTATTATTATTTATTGTATAAGAACCGATTTTTATATAAAAATTATTCTTACCCGTGACAGTTAATATGTCAAACTCTAATAATAAATTAAAACAATAATCAGTTTTTAAATTTAAAAACTCTTTTAACAACCATCAATGTTCTTACCTATCAACAAAGACTAACTTTAACCACCAATGTTCTTATGCATCAGCAAAGACTAATTATAAAGCGAATTTAAAGGTGTATCCAATTTTTTATCAAAATTAAATTTAAAAAATACTATAAAATGCTAACTTCACAATTTGGTAAGAATATAAGTTTAAATTTCGAGATAAAATTTTCTTCAAATGATTTATAAGGTGAAAAGGAGATAGAATTTGACTTGACTTTAGTGTCCTTGAGAATGACATTATTTATTTTTGTCAGAGGCATGCAGCGGTCCGAGAATATCTCTGATTAGAATTGAAAAAGAATTTTTTTATTTCAATAAGAATTAAAAGAATTTTTTTATAACAAAAGGGCTCAAACATGGTTCCTAATTTTACAATACCTAATTCTATATTATTTAAATTACAAGTTCGATTTCGATAATTCATAAACAAGGGTCTCCTCAATTTGTTTTTTTTTTATAATTTTCAAAATAGTCCCTTATAAATGGAATCTTTATCAACTTAGTTCTTCTATTGACTAATTAAGTATTTAAAAACTTAATAGAAAGTGTGATGCAAACCGTTAGACTCTATGTGATAACATCAAATATATATCTGGTCAATATAATAAATTCCATTTTACTTCCTCGAAACATTTTTCAATTTGATTTCTCACAAATGTGTAATTCTCAAAATAATGAATCCCATCATAAAAGAAATCGTTATCAATTTGGTTTCCTCACATATTAGTCACCCCAGTAACAGGTTGGGATGTTAGCCTGGAATTCTAATGCTCTTGCTGTTTCTAGCAAATATATGTGTTTCCACTCCACCGCACCATTTTGTTTCTATATGCCTCGATTAAATCCCATTTTTTTAATAAAGAATTCCAAAAACTAATACGACGACATTGCAACAGTCCCAAATCGGAACAATTTTTTTATGTCTCCTTCAACCTTCACCCCAAGACGTAGCTTCCAGATCTGTTTGATGGTACTTAAAATATCCCCAACAAAAATATAATATAAGAAATACTATTTTCTTCTTTTTTTTGTTGAATATAAGAAAGAAATGTTAAAACTTAAGTTATATTCTCACTATTTTTTTATAATTTTAAAATATAATAAATTTTAATATAATTCATTTTATTTTAAAAATATTTAAAACTAAAATAAAAAAATAACATCAACTTTAGTTGATGCTAATCTACTAATAGACTTATATGGTTTTTGGGCTTGTATTCGTTGATTTTTTTAAATCATATATTAGCACCTTCGTAAAATAAAATATGAATTATAATATAAAAATTTAAAAAACAAGTGAAAGAATGAAAAATTAAATACTTTCAAAAAAGAATGAAAAATTAAATAACTTCTTGTTACTTCTTTTTTTTATTATTATAAAGAAATAGCAAAAATTATTGGAATTTATTTGTATATAAACAATTGTTAAAATTAAGGAAAAACAAGGAAAGAGACGAAAGACTGGAAGATGAAAGTCTATGATTTGTTGAATTTTCTAATTTAATTAGTCAACTGCTAATTGGAAGATTACGAGCTCTAATTGTTTACATGTTGAAACGCGATTAACGATACCTTTTCTTTTTTAAAATTAAACATTTGATCCATCTAAATTTACTTAATTTTTAATTTAGTCATACATTTTTTTTAAACTGATTACTGATTAGTTCCTATAATTAAAACATATTTATAAAACAATCACGGATTTAATGTCCATGAAAACATTATTATTATTATTATTATATGAATAATTACATTCTTTGATATTTAACATAAATATTGCAGTAAAGAAAATGAATGATAGTAGACCTGTCAAAATAGCCTCGACAACTTACTTTAAGGGAGGGTTGGGCTGGCTTATAAGGATGGGCCTAACTGACCGGTTAGGTAACTTGCGAGTTACTAGTGTAACCAGTTTAAATTTTATTTTTTTAAAAAAATATATATCATATATACACATCAACCTTCACTCTTCAAACACCCCAGACTCTTAAATCCCAATAGACTTCAAACTCTCTTCCATTTGAAACGCAACCAAATTCCCAAATTAGTTCTTTTGATTTGAGTCCCTAGCTACTTCGTCTCTGCCATCATCGATCTTCGAAGTTCATCCACCTCTGTCGTCGTCTTCAAAGTTCTAATTTAGTAGGTACACTTTGATTCGTCAATTCATGATTCGCCTTCGAATTCGTTACTCAATATTCTTGAATCTTGATCTTCCTCTTCCTCCTTCTTCGTCAGGCTTAGGTACTCAACAATAGTTAGTACTCTTGATCTTCCTCTTCCTTTATTGGCAAGTATACCAATCGTACAAATTGTACAGTGAAAATAAAGTAAGAATATCATTCCCACAAGGATTAATTTGCTAATTACCTAAGAAATTAAAATGTATTAGTTAGACGATTCAAATTTGTATTGAATCTTTTAACAAAATGTAAACTTAAAGTTAGAAGTGAGTTGTATATAATAGTATGGACTCTAAACAAACACAATATAAATCACAAGATTAACACAACCTATGATTGCTAATCCTCTGTTGTTCTTCATAGATTTCAACCTCTCTCGCTCTTGCTTTCACCAGCCATACATGTTAATCTAGGATACTGAAATGCTTAGATGAATTCTTCTGAATATCAACTAAGTCTAAAACTAAGAGCTCACAATTCCTTATGTAGTCTTAGGTTTCAAGAATGCATAAACCCTAATCTGATTATTTGAGGTCAATGTTTATATTCTTATAACATTAACAAATCTATCACCTAAAATATGTAAGATTCAAGACTCACATTACTCATTTTATGGTCTAGAATTTTGCATTCCTTTTCCGAAGTGCAGCAAAACCACCAAATAATATATTAAATTGATCAAGTTTAATGAAAGAAAGAGGATAAAAATAAATAAACATGTATTAATAGTCAAATGATCACAAGAAGTCAATAGATTTACAAAACATAATCCAACTAGTGTTCATAACAATCCTAGTACAGAAATTTAGCTACATATATTCTCAAAATACAAAAATGAGAGAAGAGAAGAGAAAACTCCATGAATCCAAGTTGGATGGAAGAGAAATTACTTTAATTTTCACCAAAAGTTGGTTCCCCTACCCCTTAAAGCTCAAACTGGCTTTCCACCTTCAAATTTCATAATTAAATAGTGAAATTTAAAACAGTAGTACTACCAAACACGTGGCCCCGAATTTGGTGGGTGTTCCAATTATCCTCATTTTCATTTTGATCATTGAGTTTTCCTTTCCAGAAAAGCGAAAAATTTTCTTGTACCTAAAATACTTTTCAGGAAGTTCTAATAAATTAATATCCAAAAATGGTGAATATTACAGGTGGATACATGGAAATAACATGCATTTCTGTCTTTGAAATTTAGGCAATTCAATCTGGCTCTTTGGCACCAAGTGTCTTCTTCTTGCAAAAAGACATGCTCCAAACATTTCCATAACATTTTAATTTTAGAAGATAATTGTTATTCATCTTTTCAAATTTCTTATCAATACCATTTAGTCTTCTAATGAGATTCTTTTTCTTCATAGAAATACAAAAAAAAAAAAAACACACACATTTGTTTCAATTTTGAACAGCAAAAAAAAATTCCAGAAGCACCCACCCAATCTTTATTCATATCCCAGTTATCTTTAACAAAATTCTTAAAAGATTTATAGGTTTTCTAGGTTGCAAGAAAACAAAATTTTTTATTTTTTCTATTATTTTTATTATCCGTCTTATCCAAGTTAACCAACAAAAAGTCTATGGTCAGATTTATAGAAATTTAGGTGAGTAAGTAACACACGCATTAGGATAACAATTCATCAATTGCCAATTTGCAAAACACCAATCTATTCTCTCATGAACCTGGAAAGGGATCCACTCCAATGCGCATGAGTGGCTGTACACTAGTAGCCACGGTTAAAACTGTGGTTAAATATACTTATAGCGACAGTTTTAACCGTGGCTACAAAAAGCCGTTACTAAAAGTAAATTTTGCTACAATTAAAACTATGGCTATAAGTATATTTGGCCAGGGTTTTAACTGCACAAGAATCTTACACGTTGGAGTGGATCCACATATCGTGGCTATTGGCCACAGTTTTAACTGTGCAGGAATCTCGCACGCTGGAGTGGATCTGCATGCCATGAACCTTCCCATTAGTCCAAGTAAACTTGGGTTCAATAAAACCAAGATCAATTAGGTTGCAATTATTTATGCAATAGAAATTTTTTTTTAATGTTTCTAATATTAACATTAGATCCACCAATCTTATCAGAAAGGAAAAGGTAGGCGTTAAAATTGCCTATACAAACCCATGCATTTCTGTTGACATCATCCTTTAATTTATCGAGTTGTTCCCATACTGTCGTAAATGCATGAACAATAGAAGGATTGTTTTCCATTGCTTGGTCTCACATATGCATGAATGACTTGATTGGAATGCCCCATTACTCTGATTTGACTTTTTGATGCGTTCCAAATAAGCCAAATTCCCCCCAAGAAGCCTCTAGCATCGATTTTAAAGGTTCCATACAATTTTAGTCTTTTGATTATCCCTTCAGCCTTGGTGTTGCTTACCCTAGATTCTAGTAGAATCAAATTATCAATATGGTAATCCTTAATTAAATCATTAAGGATTTCATTCTTGTCCCCTACAATTTCAGGAAAAAAAATAATCATAAAGCTCTAAAGACAAGGAAGGTCAAAATCTGATAACAAAAATGGAGACTAAGAAAAACCAAAATACTTCCTGGTAGTGTTTAGGGAAGCCTTTCAGTTTTCCCCTACTTTCCTTATCCATCTTTCAATCATCTCAATGAGCTCTAGGCTTCTGTCTTGATCCGGGGGTTTTGGTTGGATTGGTTTCATCTCCTTCTGTACCATCCGCCATGGAGGGATTATTGGCTTCCATCTTCCCATCTCTCCTTCCCTTAATAGGACTCTTTTCAGAGTTGTGACCCACTGTTAACCCCAGTCGCTTCTTCCTTATGTTCCTTTCCATTTTCAATAACTCTCTCTTCCTTCTTAAGAATGCCAAAATGAGAGTTATTTCTAGTAAGTAGGCTTTGTATTTAGTTCTCTCCCATGTATTCTTTTCGTTCATCACTTTCATTCCTTGATTTTGGTTAGTGTTATTACTTGATGTATTCCTGGTCCTGTCACGCCTTCTGGCCACAACCCATCCTTTGTTTTGCTCCTCCTGCATTTTGATATCATTTATCGTATTTTTTTTTCGCTTGCTCTAGTTGTTCATGGTTGTTTGCTACTTTGTGCTTTGGGTTATTTTGGGTATGAGCAACCTTGTCCCTTTCATCCAAGCATAATTCCTTTTTGTTGCCCATTTTACCACAAAAGAAACTAACTGTTCCCAAACTTCACAATCAACAAACTAAAAGTTTTTTTCCTAATTCTTACCTTGGGATCAAACTTTTTTTGAGATCTACTTCAACATATATACAGGAAAATCTTCCTCTTTCTATTTTTTGCCCATATCCACAACTTTGGTCTCCCTTTATCATGTGCACATCCACCTTCAACAACTTTCCTTTAGTGTTTCCAATCCTCCATAAGAAATGTTTGTCGTAGTACTCTGTGGGGAGAGAAGGAATGTGCACCCAGACAACAATCTTGCAAAGAACATCCTCATATGGATTAAATTTTAGCCTTCATCACTATATGACCAGGTAGTGTCCAAGAATTGTCCATGGTCCATTATTTAAGGTTGTGTCATAATCATTGATTGAGGAAAGGCAAAAAGATAATAGTCGTTTTCCAACTTGATCATTTCAAAGTCACTTGAAATTTTCCACATTTTTTGTATTCGATTAATCAAGAATCTATATCTCACTTTTCTTCCTAATATAGAGTTTGATATTGATGGCTTTTCTCCAAGTTCTACAAAGGTTGTTTCTTTCTTCCCTCGTGATGGGAATTCTTGGATTTAGGGGATCAAAATCCTCCTTTGTCTCTTCAACATCATCTGAAAAATTGTCCTCCTACCGTAGGTTTTCATCCTTTGAGAGATCACACTCCTGATTTCTGTTAATCTACTTGGAAAGATCTTTAAAAGATATTTTCTTCCCTTCGCAATGATCTTTTCGAGTATCTTCCAATGTTTCTTTCACCATAGACTCTTGACTATCCGTCATCATCTCCTTTCCCTACACTAGATTATCATTGTCAATCGATTTTGGCTTCTTGGTGCTTTTCTGTAATTGATCTTCCTCATCCATACATAGCTTTCTTCTCTCCATAGTTTTTGTGCTTGAGTTTTTCATATTACACACGAATGCTTTCTATATTTAATTATGTCTTGTTCTACATCTACCAATGTCCGTCTTTCTTGAAACAAAAATTAATGACAATAATACACAATGATTGGTAAAATCAAAGCTTATATATAGCAGGATACATGCATGTTATATCACTTAATGCAACCAAAGAAAAAAGAAAAAAAAAAACACACACACACAAGCAACATTCTCTTTTTCCCAATTACAATGCCAAACTTCTTGTTCAACCTGCAAATTAAACATGAGATTTTCTTTTTTATTCAATAAGCATCTTAGTTTAAACCCGTAACATCGAACCCAAAACCAAACATCAGAGTACTAGACATGAAACATACACCCTTATTAACTTGAGATTAATTAGGCAAGTTCATTGAAATCAAGCATAGGCATTAGGGTTCTGCATGAGATAGGCTTCCAAGAATTTGAAAATGGCCATTGCCTTTTCCTTTTCCCTCTTGATTTCATTTTCATTGATCTGAAAGTCGCCTTTGGTATAATACTTGGTGGTGGCCTTGATGGTGCTACCTCCATTTGTTGCAGCCTCAAACTTAACCTCATGACCAATGGACTCATACTTATCCCCTAATATTTCTCCCTCTATGGCAGTGTAACTAAACATTAGGGTTTCCTCATTCATCTCATCAATCTTGTTCTTCACGCTCTTCAATTCGCTTCCAGCGAAATCCTCATGTCATATTCAATCACAATATGGTAATAATTGTTTTTTTACTTAATTTTTTTTTTCAAGTACTCTTTTCATTGGAGTTTGAAATATAGTCAGACATTAAATATAAACATTTCTCTAAGTAGAAATTCAATTGTTGTTTGCCATATATGGAAGAGTAGCCATTTCCACTAAATCAAACTATCGATAGTAAAAGTGCTTAGAAGTTCATGATTAATGATTAAATTATAATATATTTGTCCACGTTTAAAATGAATAAGTTCATAAATAAAAATGTTCAACAAAAATTTTTTATGTATAAAATATTTTAATACATTAATTGTCTTTCATCATAACATGATTGATCATAATTATTTGATTTGTTGGTATTACATTTTTTAAATACAATACTTAATTATTGATTTCTTCTCCAAAATCTTCCAATTAAAATAACTTTAAAATACCAAGATAGGATTGAGGCCTTAGGAAGGTTAATGAACAATATTTAACCGAAAAAGTAAAGAACAGTTTAGTAGTATTTGTTGTAGGTTCGTCAATAAAATTATGCATGTCTCCTACATATAATTAAGAATAAATTATTAATTTAATTCTTGAAAAAATATATTTGTCTTAATTTAATTTTTTTCGTTACTAAATGACAAAATCTATTATTGTTATATTGCAATTTTTTTGTTACTAGAAGTTATTTTGACAAATAGAGGAACTAAATTGAAATAAATACAATTTTTAGAGACTAAAATAAGACATTTGGTCTTTTATAAACTAAATTGAGAAAATTATAATCTTTTGAAGACTAAATCAATAATTTAATCATCATTTATTTTAAAAAAATAATAGCTTGCTGACTTTTGAAAGTTTCATCTAAATCTTGTTCCATGCATAAAAAGAACTCATACAATGAAATTGGTCCAATCAAGCATTTCTCTTATTCCCCTCCCCCCGGGTTTTACTTGATCCAATCACACCAATATAGTATTCAAGGCCATAACTTCATTCTAGCTTTATCCTTGTCAATACTAAAATTGGACTAAAAATGGAATGAAATGGTGCTCTGCCTCAAGTATAATTAAAATCAGACAAAAAAAAATCTGGGAAATATCAAATTGATAACGAATTAACGATACCATTTTTTTTTTCAAAATTACCAAAACAAAACTTTGTTCTAAATTTCATTCAGAATATTAATCATGAAATATGAAGAAAAATCAATATTAAAAGAGTTTTATTCTTTTGTAATTCATCCGACCAATTCAATTCAAAATAAATTAATCAAAATTTAATGAGTCTTCATACAGATAATGATGATTCCAACCAAAAAAAAAAGGGATAATTAAATAAGAAGGAAGTAGTAGACAATATATATACATGCCTTCAGCAAAAGTGAGGAGCCTGATGGTTCCAGCCTCCAGGGCAGCCATCTCCGTGGATGGTTTCAATACTCTTCACAGCCTGAGGCAGAAGTTTTGGAATGAGGTTGGGAGCATCAACCACCGTGGCTTTGAACAACCTTGGTGCTGAGACTGGAGAAGAATACTCGTCTTTGTCTGTGAATATACCCATTCTAATCGCTGATGTGTATTAGGATATTAGGAAATTGGTTTGTCAAGTTGGTGAGATTCAGAAGCTGAGGGACTCTTCATATTTATAGGCTCCAACTTAGAGCCTTCTTGTTGGGAACAGACTATTTGTTCCTCCTAATTAATGCGTGAAAAGGAGGTTGTAGTTCGTGATTTTGATCGATGGTCAATATTTTAGGAGATCATGTGATAGCATCTCATGTATAGTTTTAAAAATCAGTTCGGTCATTAACTTGGAACAGAAGGCTGGATCATCACATCACTGGTTGATTCAACCGCCGAATCAATGAATTAATTGATGAATCAAGAATAAATAAATAAAAAATATATATATCTATATGATCACAAATAAATATCAAAATAAGTAAAATAAATTATTTATATGTTAATTTCACAATCAAAGTGTCCTAAAATAATTTAGGGCACAAATCCTATATTTAATAAACAAACATATATATATATATATATATATATATATATATATATATATATATATATATATATAGTCCTTTATAATAGAATTAATAAATTAAAAAATAAAAATAAAATGAATTTATGTTTAAATATTTGATTGTTATTTTTAATTTTATATTACATTATAAAATTTTTTTTAACATCGTTTAAATTTCATGATTTAAAATGATTTTATATAAAATAATATGATTTCATAAAATAATAATATTTTATATTTTATAATATTATATGTAATGATATATATATATATATATATATATATATATATATATATATATTTACACGTAAAAAGAAGTTTTAGTTTTGATGATTAATGCTATTGCTTACTATTGCTTACAGATTAATGCTAAGTAATAAGAAGTTTTATTAATGCTTTTTCTTATTATCCATAGTGTCATGAATTTTATTATATATTCTTAAGACCTATTTTGCTCTCACTTTTATATTATGAATTTAAGAAAAAAAATTAAATTGCAGGTGGACCAGGTGGCTTACAAAACATATTGGCCGTCAAGTCTCAAGTCGACCTTGCCAAGTTGATCCAGGTCTAAAAATAATGATCCAATGCATAAATGAAACAGATAATCAAAATTGAATGGAGAAAATTAAAAAAAAAAAAAGTCAAGACAAAAGATTTAGATTACAAACTGCATAGAACAGTCTCTTTTTTACGTGCAAAATTAAAAGGAAACAATTAGTTTTTATTTTCTTTGTCAAGGTGCTCTCCCAATTTCTTGACGTAAGAAACAAATTAAGCAGAGAGGACGATGTTTACCAATTGCCAGATTCCTTTTGTTTTTTCTTCTTTATATTTATTTGGCGAGGTCGGCATAAAGAGCGAATCACTCCCAATTTCTTGACGTAAGAGACTTACATTTTATTTTATAAACATAAGAGACTATGTAAATAACCCAAAAATTAGCAAAAACTATTTGTATATTTTTTCCCTATAATATAATATGTAATTCTTAGTTGCCCAAATGATTAAATATAAAAATCACAATATTATATACCAATGAATTAACGATGAATGCTATAAATTTCCTTAGTTTGTCTTAAAGTAAGTTGTATTTTTACTTATTCATCTTAGATCGGCATCTTACATATTGCAGAGGTTTGGACCTTTTGATACATTAACGAACAAGTCAAGTTTCATGCTTCGCCAATTTTTTGGAACGAAGAAGAAAGCGAATTTTCTAGTGAATCAGTTTGTATACATTATAAGCTTATGACTTTCTGTATATTTAAAAAAGAAAATTGAATATAGCATTATATACTATTAATTTATTGCTAACAAAAGAAGGCTGGCATAGACCTGAAAAATAAAATAAAATAACATTTATCAAACAGGTCTGGATCCTCTGCTTGGAAAAAAAAAAAGACAGAGGGATGCTTGGAGTTTTAACAACGATTTTAACTGTTGCTGAAACTTTCAGTAACAATTTTTTATTGTTGAAAGTTTTAACAACACTTAAAACCGTTGCTAAAACTCCAAGAATAGGCAGAGGATTTGGAGCACTATCAAACTTACAAATGAATGAAGAAGATTCCACAATCGATTCGGAGTGGGTATTCAAGGCTAGGCGTTAAGCTTGCGTGTAATGTAAAATTGGGGGAATTAATTAATTAATTGTTATTAACACATTTATCTTAATTTGTCTTCAGTTATAATTTTTAATTTGTAAAAGATATAATTAACTCTAAATTTATTTAGTAATCTAACTATATTAAATGTCTTAATACTTAAATCAAATGTTAGATATAATTTATTCGATCATATATACACACACATAGGCACACACATTTTTCTCTTTTTATTAAAATATTACTTTACCGATGTTTGTTGAAGCTAAATATTTAAGTGCAATAATAGTCTAAGGTCCCTCTATATATATAAATCAAATTCATGGTTTATTACCTCATTAACAAATCCTAAATCGTAACTGATGATTGAGGTCTTGTTTGAAGTTCACTTGTAAGGAATAATTTTATGTAAAAATCAACTTTCTTGATAAAGTATATAAGTTTCATATTGAGGAGAAAAAGTTTTATTGAAAAGACGAGAATTTTTTGATAAAGAGAAAATGCATAGTGCCTAAAAGTTAGTAAAAAATTAGACAGAAAATGCAAAAAAAAAAAAGATTGGTAAAGAAAAAGTAATATTTTAATAAAAGGAAAAATGTGTGTGTGATTATGTGTGTGTATCTATGTGTTCGAATAAATTATATCTAACATTTCATTTAAGTATTAAAACATTTATTATAGTTAGATTACTCAATAATTTGAGTTAATTGTGCCTTTTATATATAAATTAAAAATATATATAACTAAAGACAAAGATAAATGTGTTAATAACATTTAATTAAGGAAAAAATGCACTTTACTCCCATCAATTTTTTTTAATATGCAGAAAACTCTTATGAACTTTAAAACTCAACAAAGAATCCATATAAACTTTTTCTTTTGTGCGATTTTCCCTTCCATTAAAAAACTATTAAGTTGACTAACCAATGGTGTATCTAGATCCCTTGGTCAGGGGGGCAAAATTTTTATTTGCTTTTATGTATATGATGGCAATTCTTTTAAATTAATTTTAATTTGTTACTCATTTGATGATAATTTCTTCTTAAAAAATATTTCATTACAAAAAAAAATCTTTCTTCTTTTAAATCTTAATTGCATAATCAATCAACCAATTTGATAGAATTAGACCTATGTACAAAAATTCTAAATTTCAAGCTTTTACAAAGAGGTCTTTAATAATGTAATGAGAAATTAACCATCATCAAGAAAAAATTTCATGAAATTGACTTCAAAAATATAATACTCATGATCCTAATTATATAATTAATCAATCAATTTAATAGAATTAGACCTATGTATAAAAACTCCAAATTTCAAGCTTTTACAAAGAGGTCCCTAACAATGAAATGAGAAATTAACCATCATCAAGAAATTTTTTTTTATGAAATTGACTTCACAAATATGTTACTTATGATCCTAATTACATAATCAATCAACCAATTTGATAGAATTAGACCTATGTATAAAAATCTCAAATTTCAAACTTTTACAAAGAGGTCCCTAACAATGGAATGAGAAATTAACCATCATCAGGAAAAAATTTTGTGACACTGGTGAGTGGGGTTCCCATGACTATGAGCAGTAGAGAGAGACTGAGTCACTGAAGGGGGTTCAAAAAAATATTAAGGGGGTTCAAAAAATAGGAAGGGGGCAAAATTGAAAAAAACATTTACATGAAGCTCTATAAACTTCAGCTGCACCCCTTCACCTATATGTGGCTCCGCCACTGTGACTAACGATCAATGCCACATTAACTCTAGTTTGCCACTTCAATAGCTAACATGGCAAAAAAAATGTCATGTCAACTTTAACCCAAATCCATAACCCAACCAATAAAATTTTCCTCAATCTCTTGTTTATCCAACTTCTCAGCTCAAGATTCTGATTGAGGAAGAGATTTTTATTCCTTCGGCCACATGTATGAAGAAAGAAGAGGAGAATTTTTTAACATAGTAAATTTCATTCTTACCCATCGTCGAATGTGCTCTGTTTTGTTCTCCTTCCTGGCTCTCAGATTCTGGAGCTTTGGCCAGCAAAAGAAACAATTTCTAGCTTGATTTATTCCCTTATCAGCTCAAAAATTCTAATACATAAAGGATTCGATCACTCGCTCTTCCTTTTTCACTCAAGAAGAATAGAGATTGAATAAGGCCTGAGAGATTAGCATCTAACTCGTGATTTTCTTATGTAAATATCAAGCTGAGTATCCTTCTTATGTTGATTATTTATGTTGCTTATTGGGGAATGCTAAAGAAATTTGATTATATAAAGTACTCCAAAAAAGGGATTATTGTTGATTGAGTTTTAGTTTGGCTGAGAGAAAAACAAAGAGTAAGAACCAATGTGGAAAAGTCAAGAATTTTTGGTTGAATACTTGGGATTTTTCTAACCAGCAATTTTCGGGCATTAGTATGTTTGATTTTAAAGGATAATTTGGATACGGGAGAAATTTTTTCAGTTGCTTAGTAAAGAATTTAGGGTTTGTGGTGGCACCTTAGGAAGAGTAATTAGTGACCAGGGACAGGGGAGGTGTGCACATGGCACAGAGAAGGGGTAGATGATTACTAAGTCCAAGGAGGGACTAAAATGTAATAGGTGAAGTGGTGTGGTACCTAGAATATAAGAAATACTTGATTGGAAGAAATTACAGAGTTGCCATTACTAAGGTTGGCTGGGGGGTTGACCAAAAGGCAAATTGTAATTTCACTTTTAGGGGTATACATAGTTGGGCCCACCCATTTTCCTCTCATTTCTCTCCTTCACTCTCACACACCTCCCTCCTTCCTTTCATATCTCTCCACTCCCCGCATTCCTTTCACTCAAGTTCAAGACCCAAACTTCTAGCAACCATTCTCCGACAGCGGAGTAGGTCTCCAGAGACCAACCACTATTCGAAAAGTAAGAAATCGAGGTACGCATTCCACTTTCCTAATTTTAGTTCCATTTTTGGTTTTAGGAGGATTTGGGTAGGAATTGGGATTGTTGGAGAGTTTTGGAACTTGAGTTATGTTTCAAAATATTTCTTGATGATTGATAATGAAATTAAAAACAAGAATTGATAAAAAACCAAGATTAAAAGATGAGATTGATGGGTATGAAGTCAAAAGGGAAAAGTTAGTGTTTTAGATAAAAATTCATGTTTAGGACTTAGATTGTTGGAACAAATTGGGAGGTTCTATTGTCAAAACACTCCCTAAACATCAACGATGAAAATCCATGGAAAAAAAATCAATAGAAATAATGATGATTTGGGTAATTTTAAGCCAAAATCGTAACCAAATCACGTGGGTATAGCATGTGGCGCCCAAGGAGCCACACTGGCAGAGGCCGATGAGAATAAGAAAGGTTGGTGCCTGAAGGGGGCTCATGGCCATTCAAGCCTGGGTGCCTCAGGTACCAAGGTGCCTGAAGCTTGGGGATTGGCTTGTGGGGTTGTGGCACCTATACATGTTGGGTTTTAGTGTTTTGTGTGTTGAATAGTGTGGTTTGTGTCCCATAGGTTTGGTTATGGCTCGAGGTTTTGGCCGATGCATAAGAGTTTCAAATCCATGTGAGGGATTTAGTTTTACTTTGCATGTTTATATATTTTAGGACTATTTTTCCTAAGCTTAATTAAAATACATTTATATATTGAGATTCGTGCTTTGGGATGATATTGTTGTGCATGGTTTGAGGAAACTGAGGTGGGCTACATGATTTTCCTGAGAGACAACGTCATGACAAGGTGAAGCTCGATTTGAGAAATGCCAAGGTTAGTGGTTAAATTTCTCAAGGGCTGACTTGTCAACGATGTATTCGCTTGATGCAAGATTTACCATGATGGGATTTTCATTATTATAATTGTTTGTTGATGTGTGTATATGATTGTGATTGAAAAAAGGTTAGTCAATAAAGGGGTAGATTCATGGGACGATATCTTGGCGATGAATCCATAGAAATACAGACTCGCATTGCCAAAACATTGAAAAACAGAAATATGGAGATGCATATCTTGGTAAAGAAAATTTAAGCAAAATGTCTACGGGAACAGAGACCCTCGATGATGTGGCTCTAGTAATGAAACTCTTGAGTGGAACGTCTGTGGGAATAGAGACCCCCCGATGACGTGGCTCTAGAGTAAACTTCCTGTAGAAGCATAGACTTACCACTATAAAAAAATAGAGATATAGTGGTGTTTGAAAATGCCATATAGTGGCATTTGAAAATGCCACTATCCACTATCCAATTTAGTGGCGTTTGGTGTAAACACCACTAAATCGAGCTACACAAGCAATTTAGTGGCATTTCTAGACAAACATGGGCACAAATGCCACTAAATACACATAGTGGCATTTGTTGTAGCATTTCTTGCCGTTATTGATTTGGAAAATAATAGAAAAAAAATTACTTGCTTAGTGGCATTTTTTAATCAGTGGCATTTGCCCATACAATAGTGAGTGAGAGCCACCCCATATCTTGCTAGAAGAGCATACCCTCTTTCGATTCGTTTTCTGGGTTAACGATAGATCAAAGTACGCTCTTTACGTGGTTTACTTTCATGTTCTTATTACTTGTTAATATCTACAAATAATAGATTTATAGATTTATGATTTCTACACGAGTTTTCTATGGATCTTGATTATTTGATTTGTATTTAAACAAAATAATCTTTCAATTGGTATCAGAGGCAGGTTCTAATAAGTAATAAGAATCATTTTGTGTTTCAAAATCAAATTTAGGTTCGTAAATTGAAATTTTTGTGAAGACCCCTATATTTGTAAAATTTCAATTTTGTTAAACTTAGGAAGTTTCAGGGTTCTTAAGTGTTAATTCCTTTCTTCTAGTGTAATTTCATTTCTATTTATTTATTCTTTTTAAGTAATAACTCGGATGTGGGGAAATTTCCAAAAATTGGAATTTTTTGGATGAACTCTAAAAATTAGGATTTCCTAATTAAATGAAAATTTGGGTTTTTTTAGGTGACTGTCACCAATTATTTGATGATTTTAATCAAACCTTTGAGTTTAATTGAGTTAGGATTCATGAAATATGGGTTTTGGGTATGTTTTAGGGGATTTTGGATGAAGAACACTTTGTTTTTTTCAATGAACAACAGTTTTCTACAACATCAGCACTAAGAGCTGTGAGGCCAACACTCAGCGCTGGTCCACCATAGTTTGGGTGGTTTTTTGTTGATGCAGCGTTGAGCGTTGTGGAGTTAAAGCTCAACACTAGACCCATTGTTGAGCATTGCGAGTCCAAAGCTCAGCGCTAGGCCACTAGAATGCCAATTTTGTATTGCTTTGTATGTTGTTTCTTATTTGAGGCTCCACCATGTCCCTCATCCTCCTCACACCACAGATCTCTATTTTTTCCATCAAAATTTTTTGAAATCACACTATTTAAGTTTTACCATGAATTCTAATCAATTTGTGTTATGTTTTCTTGTTGAAATTAGATTGATGTAAACTATTTGGTTACCAAAGTAGCCAATTTAGGTAAAGTTGACTTTGTTTTAACAAGAGAACTATGAAAAGTCTATGCATGTTAAATATCAAAAGGAGTTTGATTGGTCAGACTTAAGTTAGTTAATCATTATATGACTTTTTTGAGAAACTTGCTTGTCATGTGTCGACCTAAAGGAAGGCATGTGTTAAGTGAGTATGGTAGTTCTACATTGATTAGCTACATTTGTATAGAGAGTGCCATTAACAAACATTTATTCTATCCAAAAACTAATAAATGGTGATGTACTAGGCATCTCTAAAATGATTAAAACCTTATCTGAACATGTGAATTTTGTGTAATATCTCTAATTTGTTGAATAAAGTTATATAGTGTTTCACATATTTAAATTCATTTATACTATGTGTATAATGTATATGTATATATATATATATATGAGTATTATCCTAAGCATGGTTTTTTGTTGTAGTATCTGCTATTTCTGCCAATATGAATAATATTCCTATGCTGAGTGGTACTAACTACAAAAGATGGAAGGAGCACATTATGATTGTACTTAGTTGCATGGATCCTGACCATGCATTTAGCGTTGAACACCTAGCAGCCTTGACTAGCAATATCACTGCTAATTAAAAGGATGCATTTGAGAAATGGAAACGTTCAAATCACATGAGTCTACAGATCATGCAACAAACCATTCTTGAATCCATTTGTGATGAGATTTAGGAAGAGAAGGATGCTAAGAGTTTCCTAAAAGAGATCTGTGGCCATTTTGCTCTACACGAAAAGGTCGAAGTTGGTTTCAATTAGATTAAGGGAAAGGGAAACATTAGGGAGTACATCATGGAGATGTCCAACGTAGTCACGAAACTAAGAGCACTTAAGTTAGAATTGTCTGATGACATACTCATGCACTTGATTTTGATTTATATGCCTCCTTAATTCAATCAATTCAAAGTTTTCTATAACACTTAAAATTAAAGGAAAAATGAACACTAGATGAACTTATTTCTCAATGTATAAGAGGAGGAGAGACTTAAGCATAACACGGTCGAGAGTATGGAGTACATCATGGAGATGTCCAACGTAGTCACGAAACTAAGAGCACTTAAGTTAGAGTTGTCTGATGACATACTCGTGCATTTGATTTTGATTTCTCTGCCTCCTCAATTTAATCAGTTCAAAGTTTTCTATAATACTTAAAATTAAAGGAAAAATGAACACTGGATGAGCTTATTGCTCAATGTACAAGAGGAGGAGAGACTTAAGTATGACAAGGTCGAGAGTGCTCATTTAGCAACCTCTTCTGGTGCTAAGACTTCTTTTAATAAGAGAAAGAGGTCCAATGAAAAGGACAATACAGTGCCTGGGGCATCTCAACAAAAGGGCAAGAAGAAACAACATATGAGTATGACTTGTTTCTTCTGTAAAAAAGTTGGACATCCCAAGAAAGATTGCTTCAAGTTCATTGCATGGCTAGACAAAAAGAGTATGCATCTTAACTTTGTCAGTTCTAAAGTTAATTTGGTTTTAGTACCCAATAACACTTGGTGGGTAGATTTAGGTGCTACTACTCACATTAGTATTTCTTTGCAGGATTTCATAATTAGCCAAAGGCTTATTGATGGTGACAGATATATCTATATAGACAATGGTAATTGGGTTACTATGGAAGCTGTTAGTGTAATTAGATTACCTTTAGGACATGAACGCTAGTTAGAATTACAACATTTTTGTTGTACCTTCTTTTAGATGTAATTTAATATATGTTTCCTTTTTGGACAAATTTGGGTATACTTTTTTATTTGGTAATGAAATTTTCAGTATGTTCTTAAATTCTCAGTTAGTGACTTCTAGTTCATTGGTTGATAATCTATATTGCTTAAATTGTGTTAAATCTGATAGCTTTATGAATGATCATTCTGTGAATATTGGTACTAAATATGGGTTAATTGATGATAATTCTGCTAGTCTATAGCATAAGCGTTTGAGCCATATCTCTAAATAGAGAATACAAAGACTTATGTCAGATGGCATTTTACAAGTGTCCAATATTGAATATATGGATATTGTATTAAATGTATTAAGGGCAAAATAACAAAAGTTAAGTTAGCAGGTGTTACTAGAGCTAGTGAGACTGTAGAGTTGATTTATACTGATACATGTGGTCATTTCCCTATAGCTTCTTGAAATAGACAATAATATTTTATCAACTTCATAGATGACTACTCTAGATAAGGGTATATGTATCTATTACATGAGAAATCTCAGTCATTGGACATATTTAAAGTTTTCAAAGCTGAAGTTGAAAATCAATTAAGCCTGAAAATCAACTAAGCAAGAAAATTAAGGCCGTCAGATCTAATCATGAAGGTGAGTTCTATAGTACATATGACAGATTAAGAGAACAATGTTTAGGGTCTTTTGCCAAATTTTTGGCTGATTGTGGGATTGTGCCATAGTACACCATGCCGGGGACTCTAAGTTAAAATGGTATAGCTGAACAGCGCAATCATACACACTTAAGGACATGGTGAGAAGTATGATAAGTCATTTTTTCTCTACTAGAGTGACTTTGGGGTGAGGCTCTTAAGACTACATTGTATATCCTTAACGGGGTACCGAGTAAAGCAATACAGAAGACACGATATGATTTATAGATAGGCAAGAAGCCTAGTGTTAGGCACTTATATATCTGGGGTTGTCCAGCTGAAACTAGGTCATATAAGCTTAATGAGAAAAACCTAGACTCAAGGACTATGAGCTGCTTCTTTGTGGGTAATTTTGAGAGATCGAAGGGTTTTAAGTTTTATGATCTTTCAAGTAGGTCCTTCTTTGAGACTAGGAATGCCAAGTTTATTGAGGATGTTGGTCATAATCAGAATGATTAACTTAGAGAAATTTTGTTTGAAGTTGAATACACCAATATTCCTACTATGTTCATGGGAACATCAGATCAGGTAACATTACTTGAGATGGTTGTACCTGTGAATGAAGAACTCATAGGAAATACAATTGATACAGAGATCACTCTTATTCAAGATCAAAAAATTCTTTCTCTTGAACCTGAAGAATAGCAACAACCTCAAGTAGAAGTGCCTTTGAGAAGATCCACTAGAGAGAAGAAGAGTGTTATATCAAATGACTATCATTTTCTTATAAGAGCATGAATTTGATATAGGCATGCAAGATGACCCAATCACTTGTAGGGAGGTTATTTCATGTAGTAACCCTCAAAAGTGGATAGATGCCATGAAGGAAGAGATGAAATCCATGGCTGATAACGAGGTATAAGAATTAGTAAAATTACAACATGATGCTAGACCAATTAGTTGTAAATGGATATTTAAAACAAAATGGGACTCGAGTAGTAATATTGAAAGATATAAGGTACATCTCGTAGCCAAGGGTTTTACCCAGAAAGAAGACATTAAGTTTAAGGAAACCTTCTTTCTAATTTCTACGAAGGATTTCTTTAAAGTCATAATGGCACTTGTAGCTCATTATGATTTGGAGCTACATCAAATGGATGTGAAAATAATGTTTCTCAATGGTGACATTGAAGAAACAATATACATAGTGCAACCAGAGAACTTTGAATCAAAAAATTCAAAGCACCTTGTATGTAAGTTAAAGAAGTCCATTTATGGTATTAAACAGATATCTCGGTAATGGTACCAAAATTTTGATGAGGTAATTTTATTTTTCAGGTTCAATAAGAATCTGATTAATCAGTGCAAATGCCTCAAGATGAGTGGGAGCAAGTTTGTGATACTAGTTTTGTATGTTGATGACAAACTTTTAGCTAGTAATGATATGTCTTTCTTGCATGAAACTAAATCCTTTCTTTTTAGCAAATTTGAAATGAAGGATCTTGGTGAAGTGTTATTTGTTCTGAGAATTCAGATCCATATGGATCGTACAAGACAAACTTTAGGTTTATCACAAAAGACATATATTGAGAAAGTCTTGAGCCAGTTTGACATGCAGAATTGTACATCGGGTGACACACTTATAGCTAGAGACAATAAATTTAGCTTGCTCCAATATCCTAAATTGGACATAGAGATGAGGAAAATAGGAGAAAATCTCATATGCCTCGGTTATAGGTAGCCTCATGTATGTACAAGTGTGTACGTGTCCAGATTTGGTGTACATTGTAGGAATGTGAAGCAGATACCAAAGTAGCCCCAATATGGCTCACTAAAAGACAGCTAAGAGGGTTATAAGGTACCTTCAGAGGACAAAGGACTACATGCTCATCTATCAGAGGTCGAATCGACTTGAGGTCGTGGGATACTCCAATATTGATTTTGTTGGATATGTGGATACAAAGAGATCTACATCAGGCACTTGTAGAAAAGTGTCAAATAGACACTTGTAGATTCTTCAACCATGGAGGCTGAGTTTATAGCCTTCTATTAGGCATCCAACTAGATGGTTCGATTGAGGAAATTCATCATGGCTATACAGATAGTTGAGCACATTTAGAGCCTTTTGAGATTGTACTATAATAGTAGAGCCTCCAAGTTTCCAAGTTATTTATTAAGAACAACCAGAGTTTGTCTAGGTCGAAACACATAGACATTAAGTTTTTAGTTGTTAAAAAGAGGGTTCAGAATCATATTGTGTCTATAGAACACATTAGTACTAATCATATGATTGCGGATCCGTTGACTAAAGGTTTATCAACTAGAGTTCTTCATGAGTATGTGGCTCATATGGGTGTGGTAAAATCTTTGGACATCTAAGTGTGTTATACATTTTCTTTGTACTTGATCAATGTATTTACATTTGTGACATTTTGAGTTATATATATGATTATGTACTTATTCATATATAATTTGTGTTTTCTCTGTGTGTGTGTTTGAGAACTTTGGACATATGTGTTATGTTTCTCAATATGGGTTTAGCACTTGTAGTTTAGCATAAAGTAGAGAAAGTGTTGGAACCAGTTGGAAATAGGCATGTATGAAGATCTTAGAGATGTAATTTCTGTGCTACACATCCAAGCTTGATTTATGTTGTTAGCTATGTTAGTATCGTGATCATTGTTGAGTTTAGTTTTAATTCAACTGGTTATGAAAGCCTCTTTGATTCTGTACTAATATAGTTAGTGGACGAGATTGTTTGTGATATATATGTTAGATATCAAAATATGCGCGTATTGAGTTTATATATGTGTTTGATATGTGCATATACAATTTCAAAATCATATGTCATCCAAGTAGGAGATTTGTTGCGTTATTTTTATTATAAATATATTATATATTTATTATTTATTTTATAAATATAAATATAGTTTAACGCTAATAAATATTGGTATGGACTGACATATTTATTATTGTATGTGTATACATATATTTTGGGGCATATATATTAATATTATCTTTAATTAGGTCCATTATAAAATCTTTATTAATTTGTGTTTAGGGACCTATTTGATATATATTTGTTTTGGTCTGAAGTGTTAGTAAAAATAATAACTATGTAGATGTTCGACCCTAAATAATAACAGTGATGGGGTGTTATTATAAAAGGGGTCAATCTATGGGTCAACCAATGGATAAATGGTTATAGGTAGTGATTCTCTGAGGTATATGGAGTTGGTTCACTTTTAGTCAGACTACTGGTCATTTGTGTTTTTTATCAAAAAAAGTGAGTGAGAGTCACCCCATATTTTCCTAGAAGAGTCTACTTCCTTCGATTTGTATACGGGTTAACAATAGATCAAGGTACGATCTTTACATTGTTTACTTTCGTATTCTTATTACTTGTCAAGATTTTGATTGTTTGATTTGTATTTAAACAAAATAATCTTTCAATTCTAAAAAATTTGCTGAAGTTTTGGGTCGTTCATGGTGGCTCTTGGCTGAGATACAGTCAAAGTATCTAACAGAACTATTTTGATTCCAATATTCCTCTAGTCTCTGCTTAGCCGTGAAGTTCATCTAATTAGAGAGAAAAATTTTGGAAAAATTCCACTCCGCTAACAATGTGCTTGTGAAGAGTGAAGAAACTTTCTCTTGAAAATTCAGGGTTTTTAGCGGTGTTCTAGACAGATTGCTTTGTTAATGTAGGTCCACAGATGCAAGGCTAGATGCAGTAACTATTTTCTTTTCTTTCTATACTAATATGGTAGTTTACCAGTGTCACGCCCCAGTTCCAGAGAAATGACCGGCACAGCGATGGAGCCTATACCACCACCATAAGCCTATTTTCTTACACATTTAGTATGCACAACAACAATATAATAATAAAATAAATCCTAAGAGTCCTACTTACTACAGAGCGAATCAAGAACCCAGGTGTACCCGACATCAACATCAACCCGAATTCAAAAGGGGTTGAAGACACAAAAGCTCCGCTACTCCTCATACGGAGTTCCATAAAAGAAGGACCTACAAGGGCACAAGGAAAAAGGGCGAGTATTAAAATACTCAGTAAGGGAAAAGCACTACCATAAAGATTGCCACTACGTGCCACTCGCAGGGGTAGGACATAGAAGCAATGTCCCATCCACCAACACTAGACAATGGTTTTTATTCAACATAACCGCATAGCCAAGAAGGAAAAAAATCTACTACGAATACATAGTATCACCGAATCACTTTCACAAGTAGATTACAGATCTAATATACAAACATTAAGCCAATTACTAAGGTATAACTTTCTACCGTTTCACCACACATTCGTATATATGTAATTGCATTAATAAAAATAAAGCCGAAGTCCTCCCCAGAACACACATGAAGTAATAACTCTTTAATTTAGCAAAATCCAAGTTTACAATATGTCTACCGTACCAGGACAATAACAAAAATGATTATGAGATGTCCGCCATTCCAGGCAATAATTAAAATAATTATGTAATGCCCGTCGTTTCAGGGCAATAGAAATAATAAAGAGATGCCTACCGTTCCAGGGCAATAATGAAAATAATTATATAATGTCCGCCATTCCAGGGCAATAAAAATAATAAAGAGATGCCCGTCGTTCCAGGGCAATAATGAAGATTAAACACAATTCCTTCTTGGCAAGCAATAGGAATATGATTTACATGAATCCACTATAACCATCGCATGTGATCAATTATAATTAAATATTACTTCAGCAGCACCAATATTCAACCAAAGAAAACATAACACAATACTATTCAATTAACTATTAACTAACCTACACATATTCATTGGCCTTCTAGACTTTTGTACCATTTGGTAGTCATAGTACGATAAAGTCATAGACTCTTCGAGCTATTACCAACTCATTCGTGATTGGCCTATCTCATCGATAGCTATCTTTAACACGTAAGGGACTTTACCTCACCAATGGAAGCAAAACAATAATTCCAATATGGCAAAGAGCCATTCATCCACATTAAATAATCCATCACATCATACTTATTCAAGGCTCGATATGGTTACCTATTATTCCACTAATTGTAACAGGACTCTTCCACATTGCACTAACCTTTGTAACTGTGGTTATCCTTAGAAATATTGAGAAGAGTATATGATTCCTTTTCCATTACTTTAACACACTCAAGTTATGTTTTAGACAAAAGAAGTATATACATATATACATTTATATATATATATATATATATATATATATAATGCAATATGCTAATCTGAAGCCTGCCATTCAATAGTACAGACTCACACATGATCTACTACCATAAAGAAACCACTCATACAAGCAATAGTAGCATACTTTCATACATGTATGTAATTGTTTCTTGGAACATCTAACCAAAACCACAACACATTCATACAATACATACCAGTCTCATCACTTGGAGGTGTAAGCATGACATACTTATAATAAAGACTAGAAAGGAAACAAACAAGGTAGAGTAGAATTTTCCTCACCTGGGCATGGAGTACTTATGACCACTAAAGAATGTCCTAACCAAGTCCCGAGCTGACAAATCGTCTCCCAACATCTACAGACCGAGTCAATCATGAGAAAAAGGGGTTAAAATCAAATTTCAATTTTTGTTAAGAGTCTAGCATCTGGGGCATCACTCATGGCACCTCGGGGTGCCAGCTCTTCAACTCTCAGCCACAAGCTAGAGGCTTGGCGCCTGAGGCGCCACCTATGGCACCTCTGGCGCCAAGCAGTAGAAATTTGAATATTTACTCAGATTCGACGTTTCTAGCCTCGAAATTAGCCATTCATTACCATAAATAATTTAAAGGGGTATAGATTAAATCTCCTAAGTCACTCAGATTAATTTCCTTGCATGATAATGCATAAATAAAATTCATCAGGCCACAAAATAGGGAAATTCTCATTATTAATTCTAACCTTTGGATACTCATATAGTCATAAATATTAAACGATAAATAATTTTTAAATAAAACTTATGCCATTAAAAAGTAGACTCAAAGAACTTTCCAACAGTATAAGATTTGCCAAAAACGAAGTCCGGACGAAAGAGTTATGATCACTTGAAGACTGCATATGGATCTCCATGCTAGTAAGCGCCTGGGCGCCACCTCTGCACATCCAAACTCCTTTGGCTGTTAAACCATGGTGCCTAGGTGCCCCGATTGGCTCCTGGGCGCCCCGGGTCTGGGCAACAATGGATGGAGCTCGAAAATAGCTCCATCCTTGCCCAAACTCCTCTCATTTATTCCCAATCTTCCATAGGGTCCACTTGGGTGTTTCTAGGCAAGTTAAGGACACTAAAAAACACCCAAAAAACTCAGAAATTCGAAGTCAAAGATCAAAAGGAAAAGAGCTCAATAAATCATCTAAAATTTCATTCTTTCCACAACTCAAATTTCTTTCAAAGATCCTTCCATATCCATGTATGATTTTCATTTACCATCAATTTAGGACAAACAAAATGCACCAATTCATCAATGGGGACCTCTTATCCTATTTCCCCAAAATTTTCCTCATCTAGGGTTTGCCTCTTGAATAAAAAAGTAAGGAAAAGATGAAGGTAATAATTCACTTACCACAACTTCCAAGCTTCCTTAGCTTCAATCCTCAGTCAAATGCTTGGCCAGAAAGTTGGAGGAGGTGCCTCATGTAGCATGGCCAAAGAAAGGGAGGGAGAGAGTTTTAGGAGAGGCTGAAACTAAAAAAGGAAGGGGAGGAAAGAGATGGGTGATTAAAATAGTGGGGTGTGGACCACACCTTCATCTTTTCACTTTAGTCCCTTTAGCAAAAGTCATATTACTTAGGATTTTGTAAAATAATTAGAAGAATTGGTCAAGATTAGGATACTCAACCATACTTCTATAAAATATGCATCATTCCAGTCCATTTTCACCAAAAAAGCCAAAAACTATGCATTCATTCACTTTAGTCCCTCTCGGTGCCCCAAGATCCACTTTAGCCTCAACTTCAATATTCACAAGGTACCAGTTTCATAATCCCATTCTCAAAATCCATTCTCCTTTACAATTTCCTATACGGTCCTCTCTCATGAGTACTCTATGTTTTCTTTTCTTTTCTTTTCAATTTAATCCTTTCACATTCTTCTTACACTCTCCACCTATGTTTTATTTCTCATTGTACATCATACTTGCTCAAGGGTACATCTTAGCCCTCATTAATCTTTTGGATCCTTATTTCTTTAGTTGAAGCTCCTTAAATCGCGAAAAAAAATTTCTTTTACCCTAAATTTACGCACCTTAAACCACACAGTAATACCTGTGGTATTACAATCAGTAAATCTTCTCTCTTCTCTTTCAGATTCAGAGAAATCAAGCTGCTTGTGGGTTAGCAAGTCTTTGTCAAGTCTAAGACTAGGATTATAGAGGAAAATCATTTGAGTTAAGAAACTTGGAGTCTTCTCTTGCTTTTCTATCCTTTGTGTGCCTATCCTGTGGCTGAAATTTATGAACTAATTTGGGGATTATGATAGGCCAAGAATGTAGGGGTTAGAGGAAATGAAGTGTAGAAACTACGAGTTGAAGAAGAAAAGGGAATTTGGCTTGTGGTTGGACATATTTGGATGTTGATCTTTCTTTCTTTCATGTGTTGTATTATGTTGTTATAATTGAGCTTCCCAGCTGAATTTTATGGCAATATGATATATAAGAAGCATCATTTACCCTATTTTTCTGCTATATGAAAAAAAAAAGACTAAAATAACAAGTATAAAGATAGACTATGAGACAATAATTGATTTAAGGTGGGATTTTTCTGCTGCTGTAAAACCAAATCTGTTATGGGATGTGGAGGGGATAAATTTTCTGGTTTAGAGGCTAAAAAGCATATTTTTAAGTGTGGAAAAGCTAAGGGCAGTAGAAAGTGAATTTCTTTTAAAAGATAAATGGGAAGAGAGTCATGATATGCAATCTTGTCCAATTAACATAGACATAGTGAGCAGCCTGGGCTTGTTGTGTCTTTGTTTTGATTTCTTAAATTTTATCTATATTTTATCTGTATGTTCTCATTGGTGCTGTTGTATTGTGTTACTTTTTTTTTTTTGATTTCTTAAGAAAGCAAGTGGAAAAGGAACTTTGTAAATGCTAAGAGTGTTACAAAATTTTGAGTTGAAGTGGTTATTGAGTCATTGACACCGACTCAGTAATATCACTTGGAAAGGAACTTTTTAAATGCTAAGAGTATGCACATTTACATATGAAAAGATAAGAGAGATGATAGGTACTCTGTAAGTCTCCTTGTACTCATTTAGTTTCCTTTTAAATACTATTTCTTTTTCTCAACTTGTTCTATTTGATTGTCGGACAGATTGATGGTGCTTTGCAAGAGGGATTCAATACATTGAAGCTACTTTTATCAAAAGGTTTGGGAGAGTGTGCAAGAAGTTTTTATCAACGCTTTTCTATAATTCTTTATATTTATTCATTAGTCATTTATTCAGATGCATGAATAAATTGAATAATCTTGGTTTCATGTTGGTGCCTTAATTTTATTTATTCTTTTCTCTTCTCTCTCTTTTTTTTAGAAAGTGACATGCTTTTAGTTTCTTAAAAGTTGGGTTCCTCTGTCTATTAATCTTATGTTTAATGACTAAAGATCTCTTAAAAATTTTGGATTTCAATTTAAACCAGCTTCATTTATTGTTTTTTCCCCATACAGTACATTGTGTGGTATAACCATTCGATTGCTGTGTTGAACCTGAGGGGTCAATGATCTAGCTTTTGGGAGTTTGCAAGTGAGTTTTTTTTTTTTTTATGTTGTTTCCTATACTATTTAATGCTGCAGAACCATATTATTGTTATCATACACAGATCAAAGATGGAAACGAAAAATCAGCTACTGAAGAATATTTGAATAATAATTGATTGGAGAAGCAAATTTGTGAGCATAAGGAATAATTGTAGTTGTTTATGGAAAATTCTTTCTTAGGAAGGTCAAAGGTATTGAAAGAGTATAGATTTACCATTTGCTGCTTCCAATTAGTTGTTGATATGATACCCACATAACTCCTATACAGAGAATGAAGGAGAAAGCTTTTAAAAACCTTAACACATGTTGATTATGATACTATGGTCTGTTATTATCTTCCTTTTAAATGTCCTTTTCTTGCTATTATTTTCCTACTCATTGAAAACCATATCCTAATGGTGAATTCATTCACCTTTTCTTGCTGATGAAATTTTTTAAAAATGTTATTGAAGACATGGATGCCAATAGTATTGCCATTGCCTAAAGATTGTATGAAATTGAGAATGTTCAACTAGTGAAGAAGAGCCTATCCACTAGTCATTACTGGAGCTAGGCACAATCCATGATTGCAATTTATTCTAAAACTTATAATTTTAGGACATGTTTTGACATGTTTTAATCCTTTTGACTTTGGATTAGGTTATCTTTGTTATGAATTAATAACAATGTAAAAATTGATATTTATCTAATTAAAATGCATTTTTTATGTAATGTTGATCAGCATATATTGAAATTTATGAAAATATTTAATAATGTATGTATATGTGTGTGTATAGGTGGTAATTATTTATTTAAGAAAACTTAGCAACAGCTATAACCGTCTCTAAGAAAATGACAAACAAATGGTGACGGCTGTAAGAGTTGCTAAATAATTGAAGCAACTAATAACCCATCGATCACCTTGGTAAAAAACAACGCTAAATTATAGTTAGACCGACGCTAAATATTATATCATCTAACGTCGGTTATTTAAACGCTTGTTAAAACTAACGTTAGATGACATCGCCACAGAACAATTGACGTCTGTTTTGGAAACTGATGTTAGACCCTTTAACGTTGGTCAAAACCGACGCTAAAGGATTATTTTGACTAACACTAAATCCTTATTTTTTTTTATGGTGATTTAGTTTTTAGGAGAATTAAAATGCCAACTTGTTAAATTTTCTGTTAGTCAGTTTTTTTGTCTCTTTACAGTCCGTTTGATGTTTATACTAATATGACATGTTAAAATTGTTGATTAAATACTTACCTAAGAGTTAAAAGAATATAGTAAATGTCAACCCATTAACTAAATAACTTAGGTATAGTTACTTTTATATTTGTTATCAAGTTTTTCAATTAAAATGTAACAAGCATATGATTTTTCAATCACTACAAGAAAATCATGAACAAGAGACAGAAAATTTGTCTTTAATACATGAAATTTCCGTCTCTAATCTTTGCGTTGCAAATAATTTGAGACAGAAATGATTTTGTCTCAAAGTTAGGGACGAATTTTTTCCGTTTCAAAAATACAATTCCGTCTCAAGCATATAGTCTTTCAATTAAAATACGGCAAATATATTGTCTTTAATAGAAACTTTATATTTTTTTGCAAGTCAACATTTCATGATTAGTATTTAAAGTGATGTTTTACATATATTCTATTTTTAGTTAAAAAAATTGATAACATATATATGTATATATATCAATATATATAATATATGATATACACACACACAGATATATATATATATATACATATATATATATATATAAGTTTTCTTGTTCATTAATCCCTCCACTGTGCCGAATAGTTAGTATGAAATTAGAGAGAAAATGAAAATAAGAATCAATAAATTGGTAAAGAAAAAGTAATATTTTAATAAAAAGAGAAAAGTGTGTGTGCTTATGTGTGTGTGTGTGTGTGTTCGAATAAATTATATCTAAGATTTGATTTAAGAATTAAAACATTTATTATAGTTAGATTACTAAATAAATTTAGAGTTAGTTATACCTTCTATAAATTAAAAAAAGGTTTAAATATACTTAGACTCCCTATAGTTTTATTGAATAATGATTTTAGTCACTATATTTTAAAAACAATTAATTTAGTCCTTATAGTTTTCAAAACTATGAAATAATTCCTTGAAGTTAGTTTTGGTTAGTCAACTGTTAATCAACGTAGACTGGAATGTTGATGTCAGCATTAAAATTCATGTCAGCACTGACTGTATACCACTTATGCTGACGTATACTAGCCACACAGACTCTTTAAAAATAAAGTTTCATTTTATTCACTTAGGTCCTTGGTCAAAATGTTTCTTTTGTCCAATTTTTTATATGAACTTGTCTGCTACTTTATCTAGGTCCCTAGTTTAAGGATATTTTTTTTTTCAAAATATCCCTTACAAACTTTTCATTTTGTTTACTTTAGTCATTGTTCTTCACTTTGAGGCTTTTTTCTAAGGGTTTGGTCATCCAAATCAGTCTATAATTTCTTTTTTTTAGTCATTATATGATTTAATCTATTATTTCTACCCAAAAACAATACAAGAAATGAATTAAAATTCAAGTTACAAAGCTTACCTTTTATTTACTTAGGTACTTGGTCAAAATTTTCCTTTTATCCAATTTTTTATATAAACTTGTCTTCTACTTTGTCTAGGTCCTTAGTTTAACAATATATTTTTTTCTTTGTCAAAATATTTTCTACAAACTTTTTAGTTTGTTCACTTTAGTCCATGTTCTTCACTTTCATGCTTTTTTCTCATGGTTTGGTCGTCCAAATTAGTCCATAATTTCATTTTTATTAATGATATGGTTTGGAGGACCAAACCAAGTGAGAAAAAAAGAATGAAAGTGAAGAATATGAACTCAAGTGAACAAATTGAAAAGTTTTGTAGGAGATGATTTTGACAAATAAAAAATATATTTTTAAACTAGGGACCTACACTAAGTAGAAGATAAGTTTATATCAAAAATTGGACAAAAGGAAAATTTTGACTAAATACCTAAGTGAATAAAAGGTAAGCTTTGAAACTTGAATTTTAATTCATTTCTTGTATTGCTTTTGGGTATAAATAATAGATTAAATCATATCATGACTATAAATAAAATTATAAACTAATTTGGAGAACCAAACTGTAGCAAAAAAATGAAAGTGAAGAATAGGGACTAAAGTGAACAAACTAAAAAGTTTGTAGGAAAATATTTTGATAAAGAAAAAATATATTCTTAAACTAAGGGCCTAGATGAAGTAGAAATGAGTTTATATAAAAAAATTGGAGAAAAGAAAATTTTTTATTAAGGACCTAAGTGAATAAAAGGTAAGCTTTGAAGTTTGAATTTTAATTCATTTCTTATATTGTTTTTTAGCAGAAATGATAGATTAAATTATATCATGACTAAAAAATAAAATTATAAACTGATTTGGAAGACCAAACTGTGAGAAAAAAGCATGAAAGTGAAGAATATGAACTAAAGTAAACAAATTAAAAAGTTTATAGGGGACATTTTGACAAAGAAAAAATATTCTTAAACTAGGAACCAAAACGAAATATAAGACAATTTTATATTAAAAATTAGACAAAAGGAAAATCTTGACCAATGACCTAAGTGAATAAACTAAAAATTTTTTAGGAGTCTACGTGACTAATCCACTTTAACATAAGTAGTATACAGTCAGTGCTGATATAGATTTTAATACTAATATCAGCATTTTAGTTAGTGTTGACTAACGGTTGACTAACCAAAAACTAACCTCGGGGACTTATTTCATAGTTTTAAAAATTATAGGGATTAAATTTATTATTTTCAAACTATAAGGACTAAAATCATTTTCAATAATACTATAGGGATCTCAAGTATATTTAAACCTTAATAAAATTACAACTCAAAACAAAGATAAATGTGCTAATAACTATTAATTAATTCCCTCAATTTTACATTACACGCAACCTCAACGCCCTAACCTGTGGCCTTGAATACCCACTCAGAATCGATTGTGGAATCTGCTTCATTTGATCTTAATTATTTTTTCTCAGGTCTATGCCAGTATTCGTCAGTTAGCAATAAATTAATAGTATATAATGCTATATTCAAATTTTTGTTTTAAATAGACAGAAAGTCATAAGCTTATGAATCCAAACTATCCAAACTGATTCATTAAAAAATTCGCTTTCTTCTTTGTTCCAAATAATTTGCGAGCATGAAACTTGACTCTTTCATTAATTTATCAAAACGTCCAAACCTCTGCAACTATGGTTAAAGTCATGGGTTTATACATAAGTTGACGATTTAAGATGAATAAGTAAAAATATAACTTTCTTTAATACAAAATAAGGAAATTTATAGCATTCATCGTTGATTCACTGGTAAATAATATTGTGATTTTTATATTTAATCATTTGTGCAACTAAGATTTACATAGTATATTATAGGAAAAAAAGTTTCTTTAATTTTTGGATTATTTGCATAGTCTCTTATGTTTATAAAATAAAGGCAAAAAGATACTTTATTCGCTTAACGTTTACCTCGAATTTCATTTATGCCCCTAAAATTCTTTTTGTTCAAATATGTCCCTTATGTTTCATTTTGTATCATATATTTTTTAAAATGACCAAAATACCCTCCATCCTCCCTCTTTTCTCTTTGTCCTCTCTCTATCCTCACTAAACTTTCCTATTTATTCACCTTGGTCCCTAACTAATATTTTTTCTTTTGTCTTTTGGATGATTTAAGATCATATTTAGTTTCATCTAAGTCCATATATTGTGAATATACTTTGTTATATAATTAAATCAATCCATGTAAACTTTTGAGTTTATTCAGTTTAGTCGTCATGCACGTTTTTCTCTCCATCTCTCAGTTTTCCTTTCCAAACCAGTCCAAAACTTTATCTTAGATGTTTTTAGGATATTTTTTGTCATTTCCATCCTAAGGCAAGGCAAGTAGTGGATTAAAACCAAGTTTGGAGAGAAAAAGCTCACTTTGCCTTTGTTTTTCATTTTTTTTTTCTGGTTTTAATCCATTACTTGCCTTGCTTTGGGATGGAAATAACTGAAAATGTCCTTAAAAAAATCTAATATGAAGTTTTGAACTAGTTTGGAAAGACAAACTGAGAGATGGAGAGAAAAAGGTGCATGACAGGGACTAAAAGGAATAAATTTAAAAGTTTACAGGGGTTAATTTAATTATAGAACAAAATATATTCACAATCTATGGACCTAAATAAAGCTAAATATGATCTTAAATCATCCAAAACACAAAAGAAAAAATTTAAACTAGAGATCTAAGTGAATAAAAAGAAACGTTTAGTGAAGAAAGAGAGAGGACAGAGAGAGAAGAAAGAGGATGGAGGATATTTTAGTCATTTTAAACATATATAATAAAAAATAAAACATAAAAACATATTTAAAAAAACTCTAAAAATATAAGTAAAAATCGAAATAAATATTAGAGGGTATAAAATATCCTTTTGTCTAAAATAAAATGTAAGTCTCTCAATTTTTGCACACTAAAAGAGAAAATTTTTTTTGCCTGTTTAATTTTCTCTTACTGTATATTAATTCAAATGCCAACAACGTCAGAAGTAACAAAAATTCTGTGGTTATAATATTTTATTTTAAATCCGATAATTAGTTGTGGTGGGAATGTCACACAAAGTAGTCACATCCTATATCCCTGATCACTCATTTTAATTTCTCGGAAGCTTTTTAATGCGTGATGAGTTTTGTTTAATAAAAATAAATGAATGAAAGTTTAAAGTTAATTTTAAACTGAGAATTGTTAAGATAATTTATTGAATTAAAATTATTTAGTAAAAATAATTATTGAATTAGTTAATAGATATAAAATGATATATATATATATATATATATATATATATATTATTTTATATGTATATGAATAATAAGAGTAGAATAAGAATTTTAATAAAATACTAAGGATAAAAGAAAAAAAAAATTATAAGTTATAAGTTATAAACTACTTTAAGTAGTTTTTAAAATAAGCAACAAACTATTCAAATAAATTTTTTTACTAAATATATTTATTTTAATCAAACAAACTTATAAGCTAACTTAAAAATTTGTATTGAGTCTTTTAAAAAACGAGAGTTAATGTGTACGCAAAATTGGATCCTACCCTGTGCTTTGTAATCCAACATTATGTGATGTTGAAAAGTTAAGATAGAGCTCACATAGGTCCCACAAAATTCAGGTTCATGCAACGCATGTTTGTATGGAACGAAAGTTTCAAGTGTAAAATCTCATTCAAAGTTGTCCTCCAAAGAAATCAAAGCACATTTGCGGGAATTTCATAACGTGATTCTCCATCTTCTTTCTCAACATTAACATATATTAATAATATCAATTCTTGAAAATCAATAATTTTTGGTCCCCATACTTATTTGGCACTGGCAGTGTAGTCCATTTATAATATGTAACAGAATTGAGGGAAGGAGCAGAGTTGAGGACCAGAGCTCAGCAAATATTCTTTATCACTCTGATTTGGGGAAGGCAATTTCCACACAACCATCTCCACCATACATCTCTCTCGCAACTGAATTAAAAGGTTGAGGGAGAAGAAGACGAGTTGTGAAAGACAGAGTTATGGAGCAACAAGTTATTGGTTGAAATGGTAAGTGGTATTATTAACTTAATGAGAAGAATACAAGTTTAAATTTTAAAAAATACACTTGTTGAGAAGACTATAACTTTAACGCTTTTGGTTCGAATAAAAATTAGTCTCAAGTCTAAAGTAACTTGAGAATACTCTGGATTCAAACCAAAAAAGAAAGAGCCGTGACGATTGCGGCATGCCGAAGATCATCGCACTATTTTTGTCAAGCTGTAAGGAGATCTTGAGCCATTTCTCTCACTCGCTCTGAATTGCAAACCCTGCAAATTCGCCAAATAGCTGTTGATTCACACATTAACTAGTGTGCTCTGTTATAAATTGTGAGTGTTTTCTATCTAGTGCTAGGCCTTCCAATCTATTATATATTGTGCTTGCTCTGAGGTCCACCATCATATATATGTCACGTCACTCAGGTTTAAAGAGATATTGATTATACTATTTTAATTTGGTATCATTCCATATTTAAAAATCCCGTGTTACCTTGATTTGGATGCTTGACATTGAAGGTTTTTGCAATTTTATGTGAGTGAGATTTAATAATGGATCTTACTAGTGATTGCAAAATTTGGGATTCATTGTGTTGATTACTTGTTTGGATGATAACCCTATGACTTTTTGTCTAAATTTCAATCTTGCTGTAGGAAAATCATGTTAGCATCATCGTATAGAATGGTTATGAATTTTATCTTATTACTTGATTATTGTAGTTTATGAAATTGTCACTAACCTCCAGTCTTACTTGATGGGGAGAGCGTACGTATAATAACTATATGAGTGAAAAACAATCAAGAAACAAAATATAAGAAAGCTAATACAGTGGTAGATTGAGATCGAAATTAATTAATTTCTATTCTCTTTATTTTAATTTTCTAATATAAATTTTAAATTATGCATATTAGAATATTAACTATATAAGGTTTAGAAAGTTTATGAGACTTTATATTTATCATGGCTATACAAGGCAACCAACTCCATTGTGATGGCTCATTATCCTCTAAGCATAAACAATCATTTCACTACGCCATCACTTCTTTCTGCCATTGAGAGATGACATATAAATTACGTTAAATTTGCGCTAGATATTTATTTGATGCATTTGTGTGTTAAATATATGTTATTGCATGCTTCGTGTTTAGGGTTTTGTCCAATTTTATTTTATTTTAAAAGGAGCAATGAATAGTCCAACGTTGAACATGCGAAAGCCTTTAATTCCCCCAAAGATACTGCCTCCGGTGATGGCTCACAGTCACAGAGAGAAACACCCAAAAGTAGAGCGGCCAGAGAAGACTAATAGAGATATGAGGCTTAATTACCATCTCTCATCAACTCGCTGGAGAAACACAACAAAACTTGGATCAAGTGATCATTCGCTATGTCGAGACTCTCTCGCGCAGAAAAGCCTATTTTTTGGGTATGTATAAATAATTTTACTATTTTATGTGATATATTATTTCGTACAAACGTAAACATTTAACTTACTGCATTTACGATTCTAATTTTGGATAATCACAGTTTTTATAAAATTTCGTATTTGTGACTATATACAAAGGCACAAACATTCCAACTATTTTCGAAGAATTTCAAAGTCTTCCATAGATGATATTGTCTCAATAACTTGAAAAATCATTTACTTCTAATTCAAACTAATTATGTTAATGAAGTAACTCAAATATTTTAAAAAATTAATTTTCTTTCTTTAGGACTATCTCATCCATATGCTTAGCGAGTTGGGGTTGAAGCGTGAACAAGTACAAATTTATATATCCCTAGCTACCCAAAAAATCAAAAGTACAGATTTATATATCTCATACTAAAATTTCAACCAATCATAAAAAAGAATAAAAAATAGAAGTAGCAAAATTCAAACTCTGGTGTCTTGACACTCAATTTTATGACTTAACTTATAACTAACTTTAAGCTATTGAAAGAAGACTTATCATCTGCTCCCGCTAAAATAGGGAACATAGACTTTTTTATGAGATACAGATCTGTTCCTATACTCTGAAGAGTCCAACTCTTTTTAATCACAGTTTTGTGATTTATAAAAATGGGTATAACCGTGGCTAAAAGTATTGCAAAAATAGCCATGGTTAAAAGTCTCAAAATCGTAACTAAAAAGAGCTGAATTCTCTAGTGCACAAGAGCAAAGCGGATCTGGATCCTATTTTATGTATGTCCTTTTACTCTAATTTAAATTTCCATTACCCAAAAAAAAAAAGACTTAATTGTGAGTTGTTTTATTGTAATCTCTAACACTTCATGATATTGTTTTGTGTAATTCTTAAACTAATTCTTTTCACGCTTTAATTAACTAAGCAGGTTACCCAACTAATCTACACTTTGATTATAGAGCATTGGCACAGTTGATGCACTTTCACATAAACAATGCTGGCGATCCATTTACAGGGAGCAGCTACGCTCTCAATTCATCAGCGTTTGAAGTTAGTGTTCTTGATTGGTTTGCTAGTTTGTGGGAGATTGAGAAGAATGAGTATTGGGGATACATCACTACTGGTGGAACTGAAGGCAATCTTCATGGGATTTTAGTGGGGTATAATTTTTCTTGCATTATTTTAATCAAACATATATGTAGTCTTCTAGTATTAATCAATCAGCAACAGTAACATAAAAATATGTATATACACAGAAGGGAACAATTGCCTGATGGGATTTTATATACCTCACAAGAATCGCACTATTCAGTGTTCAAAATAGCAAGAATGTACAGAATGCAATGTGTGAAAGTTGCCACTCTAACCTCTGGTGAGATTGATTGTGCTGATCTCAAGGCTTCACTTCTTGCTCACAGAGACAAGCCAGCTATCATCAACTTAAACATAGGTCTCTTTGCTTTCTTCTATGCATCTATTATCAGTATTGAAAATTTCTACTAAACATGACATAATTATTCACTTTTCAGTTGGATTTATGTTTGATATGTGTTTACTCCTTTTTTTTTTTTCATACCCGCATTCACAACAATGTCTATGTTTTTATAGTCTTAAAAAGATGATTTTCTATTCTAGGAACAACTTTGAAAGGTGCTATTGATGACCTTGATCTTGTGATACAAACACTTGAAGATATTGGATTCACTCGCAATCGATTCTATATCCATTGTGACGGAGCTCTATTTGGAATGATGCTTCCTTTCATAAGAGGAGTGAGTAACAATTTAATAAAAGCATTGCTTTTATTAGAAAGTTTGTACTGTTTTAAATTTTTTTTTATCTTTTTGGTTTATTTGACTCTTAAAGAGATTCGCGGTCGATTAACGATATGTATTAATTGGTGAGTTTGTAGGTATCAAGTATTAGTTTCAAGAAACCTATTGGAAGCATAGCTATTTCTGGCCATAAATTTTTGGGGTGTCCTATTCCTTGTGGGATAGTACTAACTCGTTTAGAATATACCAAAAGCCTCTCTGAAAATGTCGAAATCATAGCTTCAAAGGATGTTACAATCACAGGAAGTCGTAATGGGCATGCTGCCATCTTCCTTTGGTATGCTCTCAAGAAGAAAGGTTTGATAGGTCTCAAGAATGAAGTGGAGAAGTGCATGGAAAATGCAATTTACTTGCAGAATCGACTACAAGATGCTGGCATTGGTGCCATGAGTATAGCAACACTGTAGTGTTCGAGAGGCCTCTGGATGATGAGTTTGCTCGTAGGTGGAGTTTGGCTTGCCATGGAAACTTAGCACATGTAGTGGTGATGCAGCACGTGACCATTGAGATGTTAGACTCATTTGTGAATGAGTTTGTTTATCAACGAACCATTTGGTATCAAGATGGACAAGAACAACCACCATGCATCAAAAGCGAGATTAGAGTTTCCAATTGTGCTTGTAAATTGCATAATTCATTATCATGTTGATCAAGAATTTGTTTACTAGAATGTGATAATCTGTTTAATTATTTGACTTTAATGGCAAAGTCATTATATAGATGTACGATTCCACGTCCACTGTTGTATGTTTTACCATTAGCAATACTTCCCAGTTTAATTAGTCCTAACTAAATCCATTTTTGAAGGATTGTAAGTGCATCCCCTACATTGATTGGTCTTGTGATTGATTTTAATCTCATTCGTGCTTTCTATAGCATTAATAGAATCTAAATTGATAAGAAAAGATATCTAAACCCCATTTGTTAAAGGAATATCAAAATTTGAAGAGTTTATTGCAATCTTGCCATTCTTTTTTCTTCTTTCTGTGAATTAGTTTTGTCCCTCAAAAAATAAAATAACAATCAGAAATAAAAAAGGCCATCTTTTTAAGGACAGGATAATTCAATTAAAAATTCAGGATTAAGGAAAATTAAAAACAAAAAAAAAACAAACAGATCATAGAAAGGCAGAAGTTTGACTAATGGTGCCCCCATGTTACATATATTATAAAATCGTCATTAAAAATATAAATTTGTTAAAACTCCCAAATTGTAACTGTTCTACTCAATCTATTAAAACATAAAATTGTACAGTAAGTTATAACTATCTAAGCATTCTTGATGGTGGAATGCTTTATAAATAGGATAGGTGGATTAAGGTTAGCTAAGTACAAAAATACTCATAATCATATCATCTAAATGAGACTTTGAGTGTTTAGAAGTATTCTAATCTAGTGCGTAATTTAAAATTGACAATAACTAGAGGTAATTTTTTAATTCTTGTTTCTGCTACCTTTTCATGCTTTTATAATTGAGCATGATTCAGATAAATTAAAATTTACTTTGATGTGATATCAAAGTCTGGTTTAGCCTCTATCTTATTAGTTTTAAATATCTGAAAAATTTTCCCATCAATTAGTCAATGCCATATTTTTATGCAGTTGATTTTCAAGTTCTTATTTAAAATTTTTCATTACAAAATAATGTTATGGATCACAAGAAAATCATTTTTCTACGAATTTTGTGATTTGAAGCATTACTTTTGATGTATAAATGACTTAAATATGATCGGGCCATAATGTAGATTGAAAACGGGTCGTAGTGACCCCTCTGACGATGATCATGGTCTCATTTGTTCTATAACCATTGATTCCGTGCATGTACTGTTAGTGGTAATTGAATTTTGATACTATATTATTTTATTACATTCACGTGGAGGAGCGGCGCATGGGGTGATTCATTGGACTATTGACATATATGGCAATCATGACTCACATGTGTTGCGTTGCGTTTTGTGAATATATGAAATTTGTGTGATTAATTTTTTTTTCTTTGTATGTATAACATTTATTTCTTTTATATATACTGGAAAAATATTTAATTACATTAAATTTTTTTTATTCATTTGCATATTGTGATTTGCAATTAAAATTGAATAAAAAATTTGGAATTAATAATTAGTGATCTATATAATTTTATTTAATTAGAGAGTAACCACAGCATCTTTAATTAAATATAATTATGTTTATGATCATATAAAAAGATTATAAATTGCATAATAGATTACCAATCTTATGTATATATAGTTTTAATGTCTAGTGATCCATTATTTAATTAGAAATTAACCACAGCATCTTTAAATAAATAAAATTATGTTGTGTTTAGAATCACATAAAAAAATTATAGACATTGGTTGTGATTAATTATGCACAATATAACAAATTATATCCCACAAGAAATTTATTGTTATAATTAATTAGGATAAAATATTAAATAATTTTTCATAATTTACCCATAGGAATTATGTTTTACAATTTAATAGTTTTATCATAAAGATAGAATATCAAATTATTTTAGGTATAAAGTTTGATAATTCTATCATAAAGTAAGAATCTAGTTGAATTAAAAATTTAGCCCATAGGTAATTTTTATGTCATTAGATTCGATTTTTACATGATTTACATTGGTAAATTATAATATTTGTCTATTTGCCTCAAATTGATATTAAACATGTATTTATTAATATTTGCAGTTATGCAACCTACGAATTTCTCTAATATTAACTGTGATATTCCTGAATTGAATGGTGAAAACTATAAGATTTGGAAGGAGATTATTATTCTTCATTTAGGGTGTATAGACATTGATTATGATATTAGGAAAGACGAACCAGTTATTATTGAAATCAACACTCCAACTGAACTTGCCCTTTATAATCGATGGGAGAAATCTAATTGGCTGAGTGTTATGCTAATTAAGACCAAGATTTCTATGGTATTCGTGGTTCTATCGAGTAGCTTAATGATTTTAAGGCATTGCTAAAGGTTATTGAAGAACAGTTTAAGACTTATAAGACATTTGCAAGCACCCTAATTATGAAGTTTTCATCCTTAACGCTTACTACAATGAGAGGTGTATGTGAGCACATTATGCAAATGAGAGACATTGCGACTTAGTTAAAAAGAATTGCGGTTGAGATGTTTGATTCTTTCCTAGTGCATTATATATTGAACACTCTCCCACAACAATATGGACCCTCCAAAATCTCTTACAACACATATAAAGACAAATGGTCAATTAATGAACTTTTGACCATGTGTGTTCAAGAAGAAAGAAGGCTGATGATGGAACAAGGGGAAAATGTATTTATGCAATACAAGGAAATAAGAAGTATCAAGCCAAACAAAAAGGGAAGGGCAAACTAGCTCCCCAAGCTGATATAAAGAAGGAATCCAAGTGTTTCTTCTATAAAAAGAAGGGACACATGAAGAAGGGTTGTATCAAATTTTAGAAATGACTTGAGAAGAAAGGTAATTCAATCTCATTTGTTTTTTTATGTATCTAATATGATAGATGTTAAATATAACACATGGTGGATTGATTCTGGATCAACAATCCATATGTCAAATTCCTTGCAGGCTTACAAAATCTAAGAAAACCGATGGGAACTGAACAAAACATATATTCAAGAAATAAAATGCGTTCAGTTGTGGAGGCCATAAGGACATGTAGTCTATTTTTAAGCATTGTTTCATTTTGAAATTAGAAAAGACATTTTATATTCCTAGTTTCTCTAAGAATTTAATTTCTATTTCAAGACTTGTATCTTTTGGTTATTCCTTTAACTTTTAAAACACTACTTTTAATTTATATTTTAAATCTGAACTTGTTGGGAATGATACATTATCTGATGATTTTTCCTCTCTTAATTTAGAAAATGATATTACTAATAATGTCATGCATGTTCAAGTTGGCACCAAACGATGTGTTATGAATGAGGATTCCTCTAATTTGTGGCACTGTAGATTAGGACATATTTCCATGGATAGGATTAAAAAATTAGTGAATGAAGGAGTACTTAATACTTTGAATTTTACTGATTTCGATACTTGTGTAGACTGCATTAAGGACAAGTAGACCAACAAGTCAAAGAAAGGTGCCAAGAGGAGTTCTAACATATTAGAAATCATACATTCAGATATTTGTTGTTCAGACATGAATGCATATAGTCAGAAATACTTTATCACCTTTATAGATGACTACTCACGTTATATGTATCTCTACATGCTTCATAATAAAAGCGAAGCATTAGATGCCTCTAAAGTTTTTAAGACAGAAGTAGAAAAATAATGTAAAAAGCAAATTAAGATCGTGAAAACTGATATATATAGGTAGAGAGTATTATGGTAAATACACTGAGAATAGACAAGCGGCTAGTCCATTTGCAAAGTTTCTTCAAGAAAATGGGATAGTTGCCCAATACACTATGTCTAGTTCTCTAGACTAAAATGATGTAGCAGAAAGATGAAATTGAATTCTAATGGACATTGTACGTAATATGCTTAGTAGCTCTAAACTACCTAAATCTTTGTGGATTGAAGCTCTTAAAACGGCATTGTATATATTAAACCGAGTTCCAACTGAGACTATCCCAAAGACAAGTTTTGAATTATTCAAAGGTTGGAAATTGAATTTACGACATATACGTTTATAAAGATGTCCGTCTAAAGTAAGAGTTTATAACACACAAGAAAAGAATTAGACCCAAGGACTATTAGTACATATTTTATTGGATATGCTGAAAGGTCTAAAGAGTATAGATTTTATTGTCCATCTCACAATATTAGGATTGTGGAATCAAGAAATGTAAAATTTCCTGAGAATGACTTAGTCAGTAAAATCGATCAATTTCAGAACATAGTTTCTATAAGAGATCAACCTTTAACTTCAAGAGATGAATTGGTTATTATTCACAACACCCCTCAAGTTGAAACAGGTATTGAGCAACCAATTGTGGAAATTCCACAAGACACTGACAAATTTTAGTAGATCAAGTTGTTCAAGAAATTTCAGAAAATATTGAACATCATGATTCTCAAGAAATTGTTGATTCAACATTTAAAAGATCTACCAGAGAAAGAAAGTCAGCAATCATCAATGATTATGTTGTGTATCTACAAGAATTTAATTACAACATTGGAGCTAAGAATGATCCTGAATTCTTTTCACAAGCCATGAGTTGTTAAGAGTCAGAATTATGGTATAATGCCATGAAGGAAGAGATGAATTCTGTGAAAAACTATGAGGTATGGGATCTTATTGAGTTGCTTGGTGGTGCAAAAGTCATTGGATGTAAATGGGTCTTTAAAACTAAGAAAGACTCATTAAGGAAAATTGAGGTATACAAGGTAAGATTTGTTGCTGAAAGATTCACTCAAAAGCTAAGAATTGATTATACAAAGACATTTTCTCCTATATCTAAGAAAGATTCCTTGCGCATAATTGTTGGCATTAGTAGCCCCATTTTGACCTTGAACTACAACAAATGGATGTAAAGACAGCTTTCCTCAATGTTGATCTTGAGGAGGAAACAACCAGAAGGATTCACATCTAGTGATGGTGAGCACTTGGTTTGCAAGCTAAAGAAGTCCATATAAGGATTGAAACAAGCCTTCCGTCAATGGTATTTAAAATTTCATGATGTCATCTCTTCATTTGATTTTGTTGAGAACATTATGGATCAATGTATATACTAAAATGTCAGTGAAAGTAAAATCTATTTCCTTATATTATATGTAGATGATATTCTACTTGCAAGCATTGATAAGGGAATGCTATATGAGGTGAAACAATTTTTCTCTAAAAATTTTGATATAAAGAATATGGGTGATGCATCTTATGTCATCGGCATTAATATTGATAGAGACAGAAATCGAGGTGTCTTGGGTTTATCTCAAGAAACCTATATCAACAAAATTTTAGAGAGGTTTCATATAAAGGATTGTTCACCAAGTATAGCTCTCATTGTTAAGGGTGATAAGTTCAATTTGAATCAATGCCTGAAGAATGATTTTAAGAGGAAACAAATATAGAACATTCCATATGCTTCTGTTGTTGGGAGTTTAATATATGCTCAGGTTTATACAAGGCCTAATATTTCATTTGCTATTGGAATGTTAGGAAGATATTAGAGTAATCCAAGCATTGACCACTGGAGAACTCCAAATAAAGTCCTGAGGTATCTTCAAGGCACCAAGGATTACATGCTGATGTACAAACGAACTAATAATTTGGAAGTAACTGGTTACTCTGAATTAGACTTCGCTGGTTATGTTGATTTGAGAAAATTAACATCATGATACATTTTTATGTTTTCCGATGGAGTTATATCTTGGAGGAGCGACAAGCAGACCTTGGTTGCTACTTCCACTATCGAGGCTGAGTTTATTTCCTGTTTTGAGGCTATCTTACATGGAGTATAGTTAAAAAGTTTCATTTTTGGGCTTAGAATTGTTAATTCAATTTCTAGGCCATTGAGGATATATTGTGACAATTCAGCTGTTGTCTTTTTTGGCAAACAACAACAAAAGTGATAGACAAAGTAAACTCATTGACATCAAGCATTTAGCCATTAGAGAATATGTTAAAGATAAGAAAGTAGTCATTGAATACATTAGTATTGAATTGATGATAGTTGATCTTTTAACTAAAGGCATGCTACCATTTAAATTTAATGATCATGTGGTTAGAATGGGTCTTAGATTCATTATGTAATTTTCGTTATTATAATGAATTATTTTAAGGAAACTCTATTTGTTTGTGATATTTCTCATATTTGTCCTTTGTATATATATTTTTTTATTTTGAGAAATATCATTAAAGTATGGACCTAGAATAAACATTGGGTTTATTCATTAAAAAAATTGGGCTAGTATTTAAGAGATATGATGCATAGTAATACATGGAAGATATTGCTTGTTTTTAAAGGATTTATCGCCATGATTCATGTGTTATGTTTCTTTTCAAGCATTAGTAATCATGGATTGAGAATATTATAATTTACGGACCAAGTGGGAGAATATTAGATAACCATTCAAATTTTGAATGCTTTATAAAATGGTCCTTAAAAATATAGATTTGCTAAAAATCCCAAGTTGTAATTGTTCTGCTCAATTGATTAAAAAAAATTGTACAATAAATTGTAACTATCCAATATGTAACCTCTGGAAAAACTAAGCATTCTTGATAGTGGAATGCTTTATAAATAGGATGGGTGGATTAAGGGTCCCTAAACACAGAGATACTCAGAACCATGCCATCTAAGTGAGACTTTGAGTATTTAGAAGTTTCCTAATCTAGTACGTAATTCAAGACTAACTAGAGGTAGTTCTTTGATCCATGTTTCTACTTCCTTTTCATGCTTTTATAGTTAAGCATGTTTCAGATTATTTAAAATTTACTTACATTATATGTGATAGATATAGACTCATACGACAGTCACCAAAATAAAAAATACCGTTGCGTCTTCTTCATCCTCTTTTAGCCCAAGCAGCATGTGATGTCATAGAGCAAAGTCAAAGTGTGCATCGGCAAAATGATCCTCACACTTCATAGAGATAGATCATGAAACCGATATGGGGTGTACAACTAAAATCAAAGAAGGGACAAGGAAATTTATAGCATTCTTCGTTGATTTATTCATACATAATATTGTAATTTTTATATTTAATCATATGGGAAAAAAAAAGCACTTTGCCCTGTGAACCTTTTTTATTGTACAGATAATTTCTATGAACTATAAAACTCTAACATAAAACTCCTTTAAACTCTCTATTTCGTACGTTTCTATTCAATAATTCATTAGCTTGATTATCAGTCTTGACTAAAATTACAAGACTGCCATGTCAACTATATTTATACATATCAATAGTGGACATGACTAAAATAATGACATGTGATAGTTACTCCAAACCTATAAGGACCCACATGAAAACCTATCCCACCCTTACCCAGTCACCTACCGCAGCACCCAAACTTCCACCAATGTATACTCCATTCTATCTTGAAAACCATAGAAATCATACACAACAATTAACAGCTCATTACTACAAAATCTGCTAGCTTAACCATTCTCGCACCAAATAACGCTACCTTCTCGAAGCTCAATATTGATTAAGAGAATTTATCCTTAATCTGAACAAGACAAAATTTATGTGTATATAGATACATAATACAAGAATATAGATAGAAATTAAACTAATTCCATAGAATTAATAGCTCAACCGAGGAAGATCAGACCCTTTGTCAAAAGCCATGCTGCCGAAGAAGAATAACCCCAAGGCGTGGCCCACGATGGAGACCAAGAACACTTCGGCATTGAAGGATATAAGCACTAGCATGACCAGATACGTGAGCCCCATTCTGATAGCATCAAAGTCTAAACCAAATCAGTCGCGAAATGCCTCAAACTGAGCATGACGAATTTGGAACGAGAGAGCCACTCCAATAGAACGGCCATCGCGAACACAAACACCAAGGCTAGGGCATACATACTGGCATCATCTCCCGGCCACGGTGGAACAATGGCCAAAAGATTAAACTTTTATAGTTCCACATTCTCCCCATTTACATTTCCAACAACTTCAACTCATTGTGTTCGTCTCTCACTGTCTTTGCTTGCCTTCCACTTCATCTTCCTCACTGTGTTTGGCTAGAAAACTGAGGCAATGTGGGGACTAACGGTTTAGCCAAAACCGGTGCCAGAACCTTTAAGGTAGGGGAAGGCTTTGGTAGGAGTTAGCATGTTGCAGTAGGTAACTAGTTAAGGGTGGGTCAAGTTATTAGTTTGAGTAAAGATCACATGAAACTATTTTAGCCATGTAAGCTGCTCATGTCTACAAATATAGCTGGCATTGCAGTCTTGTAATCAGACTTGTAATCCAAGTCAGCGTTGACCATTAGTCAAACTAACGGATTATTAGACAAAAGGGTTTTATCGCACGAAATAAAGAATTTAGAAGGGTCTTGTGTTGAGTTTTATAGTTCATAAGGTTATTTGCATAATGAAAAAATTCATAAGAACAAAGTGTATTTTTCCCTTAATCATGTATGCAACTAAGATTTGCATAGTATATTGTAGGGAAAAAAATATACAAATAGTTTTCGTTAATTTTTGGGTTATTTGCATAGTCTCTTATGTTTATAAAATAAAATCTAATTCTCTCAATTTTTGCATACTAAAAAAAAAAGAATTTTTCCTATTTATTTCATCACGACCATAGGACGAAGATCCACCAAAAGCCCTATAGAGTTTAAAATCCTTTTCTTTCGTGTCTTTCCTTAAAGCATAATAGTGACGATACATATTATTTTTAATTATAGAATAAGTTTAGATGGCACCAAGAAAATCAAATACTTCTGGAATCCGCACAAGATCTGGCAGGACCTTGGTTCCTCCAGTTACTCAGTCAGCAGGTGCAACGATGGAGACTCCTAACCATGTAGAAAGGAACCATGCGTAAAAAAGTTGTTAGATTAGAATGTCCGTTTTTAGTAACTATGCCTACTGGAGGCACCCTACTAATAAAACGAGGCTACCAGGCTTGCAAGGTAAGAGTCGGAGAAATAAATACAACAGTAGACCTAATGCTGTTAGATATGACAGACTTTGATGTCATCTTAGGCATGGATTGGCTGGCATCTTGTCATGCCACGCTGGATTGTTATAATAAGATAGTTAAGTTCAATATTTCGGGGGAGCCCTCCTTCGTATTTCATGGTGAACGGAGTGAGATTTCTGGAAATCTTATTTCCTTAATGTGTGCCCAACGTTTATTGCGAAAGGGCTATCAAGGATACTTGGCATTTGTTAAAAATATTAAGAAAGAAGAACTAAAAGTAGAGGACGTTCCAGTAGTCTAGGAGTTTGTAGACGTCTTCCCAGATGATCTACCAGGTGTACCCCCAGATCGAGAGATTGAGTTCCAGATAGAGTTAGCACCAGATACTCGCCCAATCTCCATACCCCCTTATAGAATGGCACCAACAGAATTAAAAGAGCTAAAGACTCAGTTACAGGACTTGCTAGACAAAGGCTTTATAAGGCCAAGTTATTTACCTTGGGGAGCTCATGTTCTGTTAGTGAAAAAGAAGGACGGATCGATGAGACTATGCATAGATTACAGGCAACTGAATAAAGTAACTATCAAAAATAAATACCCGTTGCCTCGCATCGACGACCTCTTCGATTAACTTCAAGGAGCCAAGTGTTTTTCAAAGAATGACTTGAGGTCTGGTTATCACCAACTCAAGATCAAGGAGGAGGATGTGCCTAAAACAGCCTTCCGTACCAGATATGGGCACTACGAGTTCTTGGTAATGTCATTTGGACTAACAAATGCACCAGCTGCTTTCATGCATTTAATGAATAGGATTTTTAAATCCTTCTTAGACAAATTCGTTATTGTCTTCATAGACGACATTTTGGTGTACTCAAAGACTTCAGAAGAGCATGAACAACACCTTCGTATTGTGTTGCAGACATTGAGGGATCATCAATTGTATGTCAAATTCTCTAAATGCGAGTTTTGGATCGATCGCGTGACTTTCTTGGGACATGTGATCTCCAAAGTGTTAGCCCTAATGTATTATGCTATAAGTTTTGATGATGACAAATATGTGAGAATTATAATATGATTTAATCTCCTTGGCCCAATGTATGATTTAATCTTCTTGGCCCAATTTATGATTTAATCTTTCTTAGCCCAAATAGTATGATTTAATTTTCTTGGCCCAAATGTATGATTTAATCTTATTAGCCCAAATGCATGATTCAATTTTTCTTGGCCCAAATATATTTAATGCTTTATATATTTATATATAGTAATATAAATTGATTTTTGATAAAGTTTATTGGTTGTTGTAATAAACTTTGAAAAAGAATACCTTTTATTGTAGCACTTTTGAAAAATGAATTTGATTGTTGAAAAAGTATGATAAAGTTTATTGGTTGTTGTAATAAACTTTGAAAAAGAATACTTTTTACTGTAGCAAATTTGAAAAAGAATATTGATTGTTGAAAAATGTTGATAAAGTTTTTTTGTTGTTGTAGAAAGGTTGAAAAATGATGATGAAGCTTACTGTAGCAATTCTGACTAAAGCAGTCACTGTAGCAGCAAGGTTTCACTATATAAAGGGGACTTCACAACACCATTTGCATCAAGCTTCAATTGTTCATTTCTCATATTATCTTGAGTTCCATTCTCTCTAAATTGTTAAAGAAAAATTCTGAGCTTAATTTCTGCGTTATCTACACTTTGAGAGTGTCCACCATTATTTTCCTTAAGCCTTTAAATTTAGTTGCTCAAGGATTGGTTCCTTGAATTAGTGTTTGAGAGAAAACACGTTGTAAGGGGGAGAGACACCCTTGAGGAAGAAAAGATTTATGTTGTAGTGGTTTGCAAGTACCCGGATTAAACTTGCAATTATAGTGAAAATACTCAAGTGGTATCTTGAGGACTGGATGTAGGCTTGGGATTAGCCGAACCAGTATAAATCTCCGAGTTTGCTTTCTCTATCCCTACTCTATTTACATTTGAAGTTAATTAATTAATGCTTTGCGTTTATATTTGATTTCTACCTCAAGTATTAATTAATTTGTGTAGATTTATATTTACTCCTTAATTCCTTGCACTATAAAATTATTCATCTTGATAAACACTTTGATTTTCTGAATTAAATTATTATCTTTAACATTGTCCAATTTCAGAAAATCATTTTAACTTCCAATTAAGTTTTGTGAAAATTTTTATAAAACCCAATTCACCCCCCCTCTTGGGATCCAACCATTTCTTTCAATTGGTATTAGAGCTTGGGCTCTTGATTTGAGACTTAACCGTCTAAGAGTAAACATGGTTGGATTTAGTGATTGGTTTATGTCTGAAAATTATTCTTTCACAGAACCTCCAGTTTTTGATGCTAATCATTTTCAATATTGGAAGTATGAAATGAAAATGTTTTTAATTTCAGTAGACCATAAACTCTGGGAAGTTATAGAAAATGGTTTTTATATGCCTGTCAAGGAAGAACAAGGAAAATGCATTCTAAAACCCAAGAGTGAATGGAATGATACTGAAAGAAGTTTAATGCAACTCAATGCTAAGGCAAAATTGATTATTTCTTGTGCATTGAGTCAAGATGAATTTTTCAAAATCTCCAACTGTGCAACTGCAAAAGAAATGTGGGAAATTCTTGAAGTTGCACATGAGGAAGATCTTATTGCTGAGGAATTAAGGTATAGAAGTTTCATTAATGAACTTGAAATTGCTCAAATGAACAATTGTAAAACCATTAATGAGATACAACTTGTGCTTAATCAATTGCAAGCTCTTGGTGTTGAACTTACAGAAAAATCTCAAATCACCAAGGAGATAGAAGAAAAAGAAAAAGGAGAAAAAGAGAAACCACAACCAAAAGTTGAATCATCAAAGAAAGCTTACCTATCTTCCATTTGGGGAAATAGCAATTCTGATGAGGAGAACACAAATGAAGAAGCCAACACTTGTCTTGTGGCCAGAAATAAAGATGAGGTAAATTCATTTGACTACTCTTTTGAAGAATTACAAGATGCCTTTGATGATTTACATAAAGAATCTCTAATACTTGCAAAGAAACTAAATGTTTCAAAACAGAAAAACTCTTCTCTTGAAAATGAGTTGGAAACATTGAAAAACGAATTTTCTATTTCCAAGGAAGAGAATTTTGTTTTTGAAAATCAAAACAAAACTTTGCAAGAAAAGAATTTGATTTTAAAAGCAAATATCTCTACCAACAAAAATTGCTTTTGTACCAAGTGTGATTCTTTGAAAAAGGATCTTAAAAACACACTTGCAAAATTTTCTCAATGTAGAGAAATTTTAAATACCTCAGTTTTGAAACAAAGAAGAATGTTTAACAAAGTTGGTCTTGTTTCTAAAAAGAAATCAAACCAAAAGCATTCTAAAAACTTCTTTGTTTCTGTAAAGATGTCAAATAGTCCAACTTGCACTTGTTTTTATTGTGGACTAAAAGGACACAAATCTTACTCATGCTTTTATAAGAAAAATCTTGTTCATGGAGTTAAAATGAAATGGGTTCAAAAAGGAACTCATGACCCAGGCGGACCCAAAGAAATTTGGGTACCAAAGACAAAGGATTAATTTGCAGATTTACCTCGAAGCAAGGAGCGGAAATGACTTTTCAATGGCTACATCATTCAAACTTCACTCTCTTGCATCAAAAGGAGGCAATGGATAAGTAAACATATAAGCTGGAATGTATTGTAAGAAATTTGATTGATATGTTTACTGTATCAAATGCTTATGTTTGTTTTCTAGCATGCCTTTCATCTATCTTTGATATTCATGCATGCTATTTCTAAAAATGATTCTTAGGTGTGCGGCCTAAGGATATGATTTTTGCTTTGAGCTAAAATCTTTCTTCTAAATTTAGCTTGAACTTTCTTATTTATCGCATCACGACAACTTGCTTTCATTACATGCATATTTCCCTTGGTTTCACATCAATAAGATTACTCTTACTTGTAATGTTTATCTTTATTGTAATCTTATTTAAATATTTTCAATAAAATCAAAAATCCTCACACAAATGCATTTTATGGAAGCATGGCATACTTTGAACATAATGTATTGTTTCTCCTGATGGTTGAAGATTTATTTGAACATCACTAATTTGAGAATCAAAGTACTCCATTAAAAGTGTCTTGCAGTTGGTTGGTCGACCAGCTAGCTCATCAGTGGTTGACCAGCAAGACTTATATATGTCAATTTGTGAACCAACGCCTAACGCCAGATGCCAACACTAGACGCTAAGTAAAGAGAATCTTGCAAATAATCAATCAATGAAGACCATTAAAATTGCAAAAGGAGAGGATCAAAAGAAGGGCAATGAAGAAAATAAAGATATCAACATTTTAAGGAGGGACTTCAAGAAGTAACAAGAGTTTGCCAAAATTGATGAGTATCTCTATCCGCTACTACTTTATTATTTAATTGAATGATACTCTTTGATCTTAATTAGCTATACTAGCAAATTGTTATCATTGACATATTTTCATAGCAATGATATACTATTTTAAGAAATCTTACATATTTGATAATATCATTGCATATAAAAATATGTTAAATACTTAAATTATTTTTTAAATATTCAATACATCATGGTTTGAGCATTATGCATGTCATATCCTTTGTATAAGCTATAGCTTATGAACGATTGTTTATGAATTATAGTTTATATCTGATTATATCTTATTAATCTATATTACCTCAATTATTGTACTACATACTCAGGTTATAATATGTTTTATCTTGATAAGTATGTAACTTGCTTTTGCTTTGAAATGATATATATGTCCATGCCAGAAAATTCTTTCTATCTTTAAAATGGATATATATTTTTCAATATATATATATACTGTGCTAAATTTGTGTAGCTGATTTCTTTTATCTTTCTTTATTATTATTTTTTTTGTATCGTCCAATAAAAGAAACCACTTGCATTAAAAAAAACCAAAGGATTACATTGCAAAAAAAAAAAAAGGGAAAGTTTGCTCATGCATGAGCAATCTACAGGCGAGGTGGTCTTGGATTAGGAGGCCCGTATTGTATCATCACCCCTCGGCCATTCCTTGGAGCAAGAGACTGAGCAATGTCACGGAGGGTAGTGTAAATCCCATTCATACAATCAACACTTCTTTGTTGTTGATTGCAGAAGCATTGAGTAGACCAATAGAAGAACCTATCTATTCTTGAAGCCAGTGCCGCATTGTTGCGTTTAGCTAACTTCTCCTGGTCCTCTATCATCTTCTTAAGTTTCTTCACCTCCTGCTCCAGACAAGCAATTTTGTCTTCTGACGTATGGCCTGTACTAATCTCTTCAGCTTCTTCGATCTTCATCTTCTTCTTTCGATTCTCCTGAGATCCCTCCAAAGGCCTTTTACCCTTGTCCCTGCCTAGACTCAAGTTTAAGTCGAGCTCTTCCTCCCTGGCCTCTACTGTGAGATCAATGAACTTTCTTGCTGCCATGGTTTGGAATATTTAGAAATTTTTGTAGGAGTATGAAGAGAGAGGAATGTCAGGAAGTTGTAGGCTCAGAGATGAATACTCTTTGTGGTGTGGTAATTGAGAGCTCTGGGGCAGTCTTTATAGAGAGAAAATGATGACTTAGAGCCAACGAAGATATCTCTTCACCGCACCCCTACACGCTCATCCTACGGATTTTGCTAGCTGGAAGCCAGAACTCTAGGGTACGCATGCACACCAACAACGCGTCGCATTAATGGCAAAACCACGAAAGTCAAGTTTCGGTGGATTTGCGGCTGATTTAATTTGTTTTGATTAAAAATTTTAAGGATTAATAAAATGGTGATAAACAGAACCGTATTTCTCTGCTTTGTTGTGTTGTTCTTGAGAGCTTTCAGTATAATATACATGATTGATTGCATCATGCTATGATTACATGTATCTAAGAACATATGTTGTGTATGCTATTCATGCATCATGAGCGAAGGCTATGGCTATGAATAATATGTCATGATTCCACATGCACTCATAGAAAATGAGAAGTCAAAAAAAATTTTAAATAAAATGAAATGTGTAGAGGATGATACATCTTTATAGTTACACATACTTACATATAATACTTTTGTGGGCAAATGAAAGGCAATGATTTCCTTGCATTATGATAATGCTTGATGCATGCGACCGTAAGCAGTTAATTTTGAATTTAATCTTTGATTTACATTACTAACTTAAGCATCGGAGTGGTTGTCAAAATTTTTGCAGGTGCTCATCCTCAAGATACATATATGAATACATCTTGAAAATTACATTTGTTTAATATGCATTGGTTGAGGGAGAGCCAAATTTATACTTAAATCCTCTATATTTTTTAGGGTCACTTTATCTGAGATGCAATGTTTTCCTTAATTATATATTTTTGGCATATCAATGATAAGTTTTGATGAAATTTTACCCCATGACGTCATATGATATTCTTGCTTAAAAAAGGAATACGCTTTAGCCTTTATATATTGCCTTCCTTATACCTTTTTGTTGATGTCAAATAGGGGGAGAAGGATATGGAAAGAAAAATATGTGTATATTGTATAATGATTATTATATTGTAACATATTTTTCTTTGGTGATTTGTCATCATCAAAAAGGGGGAGATTGTTAGCCCTAATGTATTATGCTATAAGTTTTGATGATGACAAATATGTGAGAATTATAATATGATTTAATCTCCTTGGCCCAATGTATGATTTAATCTTCTTGGCCCAATGTATGATTTAATCTTTCTTAGCCCAAATAGTATGATTTAATTTTCTTGGCCCAAATGTATGATTTAATCTTATTGGCCCAAATGCATGATTCAATTTTTCTTGGCCCAAATATATTTAATGCTTTATATATTTATATATAGTAATATAAATTGATTTTTGATAAAGTTTATTGGTTGTTGTAATAAACTTTGAAAAAGAATACCTTTTACTGTAGCACTTTTGAAAAATGAATTTGATTGTTGAAAAAGTATGATAAAGTTTATTGGTTGTTGTAATAAACTTTGAAAAAGAATACTTTTTACTGTAGCAAATTTGAAAAAGAATATTGATTGTTGAAAAAGGTTGATAAAGTTTTTTGGTTGTTGTAGAAAGGTTGAAAAATGATGATGAAGCTTACTGTAGCAATTCTGACTAAAGCAGTCACTATAGCAGCAAGGTTTCACTATATAAAGGGGACTTCACAACACCATTTGCATCAAGCTTCAATTGTTCATTTCTCATATTATCTTGAGTTCCATTCTCTCTAAATTGTTAAAGAAAAATTCTGAGCTTAATTTCTGCGTTATCTACACTTTGAGAGTGTCCACCATTATTTTCCTTAAGCCTTTAAATTTAGTTGCTCAAGGATTGGTTCATTGAATTAGTGTTTGAGAGAAAACACGTTGTAAGGGGGAGAGACACCCTTGAGGAAGAAAAGATTTATATTGTAGTGGTTTGCAAGTACCCGGATTAAACTTGCAATTATAGTGAAAATACTCAAGTGGTATCTTGAGGACTGGATGTAGGCTTGGGATTAGCCGAACCAGTATAAATCTCCGAGTTTGCTTTCTCTATCCCTACTCTATTTACATTTGAAGTTAATTAATTAATGCTTTGCGTTTATATTTGATTTCTACCTCAAGTATTAATTAATTTGTGTAGATTTATATTTACTCCTTAATTCCTTGCACTATAAAATTATTCATCTTGATAAACACTTTGATTTTCTGAATTAAATTATTATCTTTAACATTGTCCAATTTCAGAAAATCATTTTAACTTCCAATTAAGTTTTGTGAAAATTTTTATAAAACCCAATTCACCCCCCCTCTTGAGATCCAACCATTTCTTTCACAAAGATGGCATCCAAGCAAACCCAAGCAAAGTAGAAACGGTCAAAATGTGGCCTAGACCTACCTCCGTCACGGAGATTCGCAGCTTCTTGGGATTGGTAGGATATTATCGTCGTTTCATCCAAAATTTTTCCCAATTAGCCGCCCCTCTCACACGACTGACTAGGAAAGGAGTAAAGTACTAATGGGATGACGCTTGTGAATAAAGCTTCCAAGAACTCAAGAAAAGGTTCATCTCTGCACCTTTATTGGTCTTACCCTCAGGAGCGGGAGGTTTTACAGTGTACTGTGATGCATCAAGAGTAGGGTTGGGATGTGTTCTCATGCAGCATGGCCAGGTAGTGGCATATGCATCGAGACAGCTTAAAAAATATGAACAAAACTACCTCACCCACGATCTAAAAATGGCAACAGTAGTTTTTGCCCTAAAGATATGGCGACACTATCTATACGGAGAATCCTGCGAAATCTACATTGACCATAAAAGTCTAAAATATATTTTCGACCAAAAAGACCTAAACTTGAGGTAATTTAAATTCGGAGGACCGAATTTCTTAAAGTGTGTGATAATGTAATACCCATGAAAAATAAAATATAAATGCGTATTTACAAACTACTGTTACTATTTCAGTATACAGTACTATTCACCCGTATAATACTATTTACGCATATGGTACTGTTCATTTATACAATTAAAATGTCAAGTACTAGAAGTGGTTTGATCATAAGAGAAAACTAGAAAGATGTTTGTAGGAGAAAATGACGTTTTATATGTAAAAATACCCTCAGGAACTAAAGTGAAAGGACTGAATTGAAAAGAAACTTAAAGGTTTAAGCTGAAAGGATAGTTTTCCCTTTAAGTTTTTAATGGTAATAAAAAATTCAAAGCCGTCTCGTGCCTTTCTGTGTTTTGCACAGTAAGTCGAATTATTAAGGTGTATAGTAAATTGCATTATTAGAAATGTCATTTTCATGAATAGTAAAATGAATATTTTATTAGCACATAGTATCAAATAGTACCATTGACTTTTCCTATAAATAGTCCTTTCCATTTCACTTCTAAACTCACACCTTCAACTTCTCTTCTTCTCTCCCTAAGTTTCTCTTACTCCGACGCTAGGCTTCTGAAATTTTGGGTCTTTCCTTTTCAGCTTAGCTAAGGATACTATGCCCTTTCTATGTCTTTCAAATTTTAGAAGTTATTTTCTTAAGTATGCTTTGTGGTTGCGGTTTTGGCTGATGTTCCACATCAGAAAAATTGTTCTTAGCTGTCTATATGTTATTTTAATTTTCTAATTACCGAAATAGGATGTAAACTGTGAAGAATACATGTGTAGGAAAGTTTTGGCTAAGGAAAGACCTAGTTTTTAAGTGTGTCTATTGTGACCCTCCACTCTTTCCTGAGAACTTACCTGGTGTACTCTTTTACAGATTGTATTCTCTATTTCTGGTATAAATAGTAACCGTACGTATGAATAGTAACTGTACATATGAGGAAATTGGATTCATAATGACAAATCTAATGAGATAATTAATCCAAAAGTATGGATAAGACGAAGCAAGTATCTCATGATGATGTGAAATTTGAATCTTTTCAAAAATAGTTTAATTGTTATCTTGATTTGTGGTTTATAAATCTATAATATAGTTAGATTATCAATTTAAAATACATTATTATACTGACATACAAGCCAAATGCCAAACCCTTGACCTAGATGTCCTAGACGATTACAGAGCAACATAGTCTATAACAAAAGAGGGGTATACCCGACAGCTGGAAGGTGCAAAGTGATTTATTCCTCTAGCGGATATTCTTTGCTGGCAACCTGATCTGAACAAAAAAATTTTGTATAGAGAGTGTGAGCTTTTAAACTCCGTGAGCGAATCGGACTCGCGTTAATAAAATTCAAATACATTACCAGTCATGCAAGTATATCCGAAGGCTCATACTCGACCAATAAACATAGTTAGAAATTACATACAAGAAGATAAAAATTCATCCAATTCAACAAACGTTACTAGTACTCATCAATGACAATATATCCCGGAGAGCGCACACAGGCCAGCTCACCAATTCTGTATATTTCCTCCATGACGCACAACCTCATCCTCTTAGCTAGGGCGTCTCACGGATTTATTACCAATCCGGGTTGTATCCCTACTGAGAGAATCGTTGTCTCCACACTCATTGGTCAAGACACCCTTTCAACCGGATTTTCCGCCTTGCCGTGAAAGGGAATACTGTCCCGCATGAATTCAAATGTCATGTCATGTTGCACCTTTTATTTCCTGTTTGAACCAATGTTACACTTTTTTTTAATGATTAACATAACTTTTCATTTGCCCCCACATCAGCCTCTCTACCAAAATAAAAACAAAGGAAATCATCTTTCAATTAGTAGAACGTATTTTTCATTTTGAATATTCACAGTGCAATTTTTTTTTTCTTTGGAACAATATATTCATAGTGTAATTGAAATGAACTTAATTTGGATTCGTTATTCATGTTGGGCGGGCTCCAATGGGCAAGATAAAAAAGGCCCAACTAATTCCGTTTTTTGTAAATAGCCCAACTTAGTCTTCACTGTTCAAAACTGGTCCCATCTAATCTCACTGTAAGAACAGATACAGGTTTTGTGTTGTATCCATTTTCTATCTATATCATAGAAGAAAAAATAATAATTATTAACGGTTATGTAATTCGCACTAAATCTTTCTCTTTTTTTTTTGTGGTTAAAATTAGAAACTCAATAGATTTAATTCGAGTTAGATTATAGATATAAAGTTTTTTCAGCTTTAATTTTTTTCATTTACAATATTTAAAACTTGAGGACAACAATTATAATATTACTTCAACTATGCAGCTTTATATAATAAAGGAAACCAAGAGAATAGAGAGAGCGGAATTATATTAATTATATAAAAATCACTAAAAGTAAGACTCCTTTGACTCTTTGAAAATTACATTTATTACGAAATACATTATGTAATTATGACAACCAATCACCCGCAGCAAAACACAAATACTAAACAACACAGCTCTCACCAGAAAACCCACATAAATAAAGGGACATGGATGATGATAATTAAGGATTAATTAACACATCCAAACCCACCTTATTACAATCATGGATATATTTGGCTATAAGAAACACAAAAGAAGATGAGTCTAGTTGAGGTCTGGGTTTGCCAAAACGTATCCTTCGAGGGCCTTGAATTGATAAGCTCCCTTCTCCTTGGCAGCCTTAAGCACCTCCTCGGGCGGCGGCGCGTCGCCTTTGGTGTGGTACTTGATGGTGCTCTTGAGGACGCTGCCGCCGCCGGAGCCGGCCACAAATTTTGTCTCGAAGGAGATCTTCTCCACTGTGTCTGGCAGAACATCGCCTCCTACTAGGCTGTAGTTGTACACCAAGTTCGCCTCATCGATTACCTCCACTTTGTGCAACCCATATTTAGTGTTCCCCCCTGCATGTGTATATATGTAAGTGAGTGGGAAGTTAAATAACTTCAAATTATTTCTAAAGTATGAAGAATTAGTACAGAATGAATATACCTTCAACGGAGGTGATTTTCTTGACTGTTCCAGGGCCTCCATTTCCTTCGACGATTTCAACACTTTTAAAGGCTGGAATAGCCTTTGGGAGGATGGTGTCTGCATGTTTCAGCAATGTGCTGTACAGTTTTGCAGCAGGCACCGTAGACACTTGCTCGTCCTCGTACGTGAACACACCCATGTTGATGATGATATTGCAAGCTTTGATGAGATGAATGGATATGAACAAGAAGACGATGAGTACTGGTTTGTGATTTTGTGACAAGCCATATGCGTGGTATTTATAGACAGACACTGCCTCTATGTTACCCCTTTGGCTAAACACTTCACTCACACCTTTGTCCCTCAACTTTTTTTTTATTGCGATATAATAATCGTTTTCTCATTTCCGACTTACAATAGCGTCATCATCTCTTTGTTTTTTCTTTTTTTTTTAAAAAATGATGTTCAAAAATCCAATAAACTCTAACTAACTTGGATTCAACCATTTATTTTATTAGACTTAAACTCAAGACTTTATTTTACAAAATTAAGTGTTAAATCGCTATGTTTAGTGTGTCTTCTTAATTAAGAAGAAACTATTTTCCTTTTTTTTTATTTTATAAACGAATTCAAAGTATATATGAACTATGAAGAGAGTTAGTCAAGGATAGCGGGTTAAAAGTCTGTCAAAGGAAAGGACTAATTAATTTAGCCGCCACTCTTCTAGAATATGTATTGCGTCGTAATTAATAAGCTCACATAATATTTTATTAAGTGTATCAGAAATGTCGGGTGAAGCATGTAGTACGCCAAATATATATATATATATATATATAAAAGAAAAATTACTAAAATTTTATTGGGATAATTTACTCTATATTTCTAACGTGTTAAGATCTAAGTCGACAGTTAAGTTGAGTATATAAATATGTAATATTTCATAATAAGAAATAATTTAGATAATTGAATTATTAATTTTACATATAATGACAACCCCATATTTATTAGGCCTACAATAATCAAAGTCCATGTGAGATGTTCCATGCATAATCGTATTTAGAAAAAACATCAATAACTTTATCAAAGTGTTCACATGCTGAAAAAGAAATTTTGGGATTTTACAATAGAAGAAGTTTATGTTAGTAAACGAAAATTATAACACTTTTAAAGAGTAATTAACTTCATGAAGAATTGTCATGTTGTTACTCACATTTCTAGAATGTCGTATTGAATTTTTTATACTTTAATTGCTGAACTATGATGGTATAAAAATCTCAGGTTTTTTTTTTGGTATATATTATAGTAAAGAATTTTCAGATTTTACACATACTTAATCTTCTCATCAACTAATTTTAAGAATACACCTTTTTATATTGATATTTATATATATACGTAAAATTTAATTTTTAGATACAAAAAGTAGTGATGTAATTTCAAACATGACGCCTACTTTGAATAATACCTTAGAATTGTTGTGGTCAAATTAAGAGAAGAAATAAGTTGTTTGAAGGACTAATGAATGCTTGAATTCGGCGATGTTTCAAAATTGGTCTATTTAATTTGTTTTTCATTATAATTATCGACATCAATATTTTGTCCACTATAATCGTATCCGATAGCAGGAAAATCAAATAAATGTTCATTTTATTAATATTTATTATTGATTTTTGGTCCAAACAGCTACTCATATTATCTTCATTCAAATTATGCGGCCTTGTTTTTTTTTTTTTAATTGCATCCCTTTAAGTCCTGTTCTTTTTTTTTTTTGCAAGAGGATTTTTACATGTAACTTTTAAAATCTTCGACCATAGAAATAAGATAGGCGTTCAAATTAGAACAATATTATATGTATTTCTGCACCGTTAAATATCTAATTTTGTTTTGGTACTTTAACAATATTTCTCAATCATCTTAGAACATTTATAGTGATGAACTTCACTTGAATTTTTATTATAGATCACACAATGTCACATTAACTCAATCAACTCCCTACTACTGTAAGCAACTCTCTACTCCAGAGATTTAGATCAGCTAAAAAAAATACATGTAATCATAGTTATAACTGTGACTAAAAATAGTCATAATCTGGACTTTCCAGCACCTTATAGGCATTGGAGAAGATTCACTTCTCCATTTCAATGGTAAACCTCTTAATAACTCATAAATGAGTCTCACAATCAACTCTCTACTACTTTAACATTTATTACTCTTCACTAATATTTATTGTAAATTGATTATTTTATTATTATTTTTTTTATAAGAATTGATTCTTATATAAGAACTGTTCTTACACGTGGCAGTTAGAGTGACAAACTATAGTGGTGAATCGAAATAAGAATCGGTTCTTAAATTTAAAAAACTCTTAAAAACTACCATTGTAAATGCTCTTAGAGCATTACAGTGGTAAACCTTACTTGAGTTTTTATTGTAGGTATTACAATGTTATATCAACTTAAACAACTCTCTACTACTTTGAGCAACTCTTCACTCCAATAGTAAATTTTTTAAGAACTCACAAATGAGTCTTACAATCAATTCTCTACTACTTTAACATTTATTATTCTACACTAATATTTATTGTAAGTTGATTATTTTTATTATTACTTTTTATAAGAACCAATTCTTATATATAAATCATTTTTACGCGTGATAGTTAACGTGACGAATTCTAATAATAAACTAAAATAAGTATCAATTCTTAAATTTAAAAACTCTTTTAACAACCACCAATGTTCTTACATATCAACAAAAGACTAATCTTAACCACCAATGTTCTTATGCATCAACAAAGACTAATTATAAAGCGAATTTAAAGTGTATACAATTTTTTAACAAAATTAAATTTAAAAAATTATAAAATACTAACTTCAAAATTTGGTAAGAATATATGTTTGAATTTTGACATAAAAATTTTCTTCAAATGATTTATAAGGTGTAAAGGAGATAGAATTTGACTTGACTTTAGTGTCCTTGAGAATGACATTATTTATTTTTGTCAGAGGCATGCAGCGGTCCGAGAATATCTCTGATTAGAATTGAAAAAGAATTTTTTTATTTCAATAAGAATTAAAAGATTTTTTTTATAACAAAAGGGCTCAAACATGGTTCCTAATTTTACAATACCTAATTCTATATTATTTAAATTACAAGTTCGATTTCGATAATTCATAAACAAGGGTCTCCTCAATTTGTTTTTTTTTTATAATTTTCAAAATAGTCCCTTATAAATGGAATCTTTATCAACTTAGTTCTTCTATTGACTAATTAAGTATTTAAAAACTTAATAGAAAGTGTGATGCAAACCGTTAGACTCTATGTGATAACATCAAATATATATCTGGTCAATATAATAAATTCCATTTTACTTCCTCGAAACATTTTTCAATTTGATTTCTCACAAATGTGTAATTCTCAAAATAATGAATCCCATCATAAAAGAAATCGTTATCAATTTGGTTTCCTCACATATTAGTCACCCCAGTAACAGGTTGGGATGTTAGCCTGGAATTCTAATGCTCTTGCTGTTTCTAGCAAATATATGTGTTTCCACTCCACCGCACCATTTTGTTTCTATATGCCTCGATTAAATCCCATTTTTTTAATAAAGAATTCCAAAAACTAATACGACGACATTGCAACAGTCCCAAATCGGAACAATTTTTTTATGTCTCCTTCAACCTTCACCCCAAGACGTAGCTTCCAGATCTGTTTGATGGTACTTAAAATATCCCCAACAAAAATATAATATAAGAAATACTATTTTCTTCTTTTTTTGTTGAATATAAGAAAGAAATGTTAAAACTTAAGTTATATTCTCACTATTTTTTTATAATTTTAAAATATAATAAATTTTAATATAATTCATTTTATTTTAAAAATATTTAAAACTAAAATAAAAAAATAACATCAACTTTAGTTGATGCTAATCTACTAATAGACTTATATGGTTTTTGGGCTTGTATTCGTTGATTTTTTTAAATCATATATTAGCACCTTCGTAAAATAAAATATGAATTATAATATAAAAATTTAAAAAACAAGTGAAAGAATGAAAAATTAAATACTTTCAAAAAAGAATGAAAAATTAAATAACTTCTTGTTACTTCTTTTTTTTATTATTATAAAGAAATAGCAAAAATTATTGGAATTTATTTGTATATAAACAATTGTTAAAATTAAGGAAAAACAAGGAAAGAGACGAAAGACTGGAAGATGAAAGTCTATGATTTGTTGAATTTTCTAATTTAATTAGTCAACTGCTAATTGGAAGATTACGAGCTCTAATTGTTTACATGTTGAAACGCGATTAACGATACCTTTTCTTTTTTAAAATTAAACATTTGATCCATCTAAATTTACTTAATTTTTAATTTAGTCATACATTTTTTTTAAACTGATTACTGATTAGTTCCTATAATTAAAACATATTTATAAAACAATCACGGATTTAATGTCCATGAAAACATTATTATTATTATTATTATTATTATATGAATAATTACATTCTTTGATATTTAACATAAATATTGCAGTAAAGAAAATGAATGATAGTAGACCTGTCAAAATAGCCTCGACAACTTACTTTAAGGGAGGGTTGGGCTGGCTTATAAGGATGGGCCTAACTGACCGGTTAGGTAACTTGCGAGTTACTAGTGTAACCAGTTTAAATTTTATTTTTTTTAAAAAAATATATATCATATATACACATCAACCTTCACTCTTCAAACACCCCAGACTCTTAAATCCCAATAGACTTCAAACTCTCTTCCATTTGAAACGCAACCAAATTCCCAAATTAGTTCTTTTGATTTGAGTCCCTAGCTACTTCGTCTCTGCCATCATCGATCTTCGAAGTTCATCCACCTCTGTCGTCGTCTTCAAAGTTCTAATTTAGTAGGTACACTTTGATTCGTCAGTTCATGATTCGCCTTCGAATTCGTTACTCAATATTCTTGAATCTTGATCTTCCTCTTCCTCCTTCTTCGTCAGGCTTAGGTACTCAACAATAGTTAGTACTCTTGATCTTCCTCTTCCTTTATTGGCAAGTATACCAATCGTACAAATTGTACAGTGAAAATAAAGTAAGAATATCATTCCCACAAGGATTAATTTGCTAATTACCTAAGAAATTAAAATGTATTAGTTAGACGATTCAAATTTGTATTGAATCTTTTAACAAAATGTAAACTTAAAGTTAGAAGTGAGTTGTATATAATTGTATGGACTCTAAACAAACACAATATAAATCACAAGATTAACACAACCTATGATTGCTAATCCTCCGTTGTTCTTCATAGATTTCAACCTCTCTCGCTCTTGCTTTCACCAGCCATACATGTTAATCTAGGATACTGAAATGCTTAGATGAATTCTTCTGAATATCAACTAAGTCTAAAACTAAGAGCTCACAATTCCTTATGTAGTCTTAGGTTTCAAGAATGCATAAACCCTAATCTGATTATTTGAGGTCAATGTTTATATTCTTATAACATTAACAAATCTATCACCTAAAATATGTAAGATTCAAGACTCACATTACTCATTTTATGGTCTAGAATTTTGCATTCCTTTTCCGAAGTGCAGCAAAACCACCAAACAATATATTAAATTGATCAAGTTTAATGAAAGAAAGAGGATAAAAATAAATAAACTTGTATTAATAGTCAAATGATCACAAGAAGTCAATAGATTTACAAAACATAATCCAACTAGGGTTCATAACAATCCTAGTACAGAAATTTAGCTACATATATTCACAAAATACAAAAATGAGAGAAGAGAAGAGAAAACTCCATGAATCCAAGTTGGATGGAAGAGAAATTACTTTAATTTTCACCAAAAGTTGGTTCCCCTACCCCTTAAAGCTCAAACTGGCTTTCCACCTTCAAATTTCATAATTAAATAGTGAAATTTAAAACAGTAGTACTACCAAACACGTGGCCCCGAATTTGGTGGGTGTTCCAATTATCCTCATTTTCATTTTGATCATTGAGTTTTCCTTTCCAGAAAAGCGAAAAATTTTCTTGTACCTAAAATACTTTTCAGGAAGTTCTAATAAATTAATATCCAAAAATGGTGAATATTACAGGTGGATACATGGAAATAACATGCATTTCTGTCTTTGAAATTTAGGCAATTCAATCTGGCTCTTTGGCACCAAGTGTCTTCTTCTTGCAAAAAGACATGCTCCAAACATTTCCATAACATTTTAATTTTAGAAGATAATTGTTATTCATCTTTTCAAATTTCTTATCAATACCATTTAGTCTTCTAATGAGATTCTTTTTCTTCATAGAAATACAAAAAAAAAAACACACACACACATTTGTTTCAATTTTGAACAGCAAAAAAAAATTCCAGAAGCACCCACCCAATCTTTATTCATATCCCAGTTATCTTTAACAAAATTCTTAAAAGATTTATAGGTTTTCTAGGTTTCAAGAAAACAAAATTTTTTATTTTTTCTATTATTTTTATTATCCCTCTTATCCAAGTTAACCAACAAAAAGTCTATGGTCAGATTTATAGAAATTTAGGTGAGTAAGTAACACACGCATTAGGATAACAATTCATCAATTGCCAATTTGCAAAACACCAATCTATTCTCTCATGAACCTGGAAAGGGATCCACTCCAATGCGCATGAGTGGCTGTACACTAGTAGCCACGGTTAAAACTGTGGTTAAATATACTTATAGCGACAGTTTTAACCGTGGCTACAAAAAGCCGTTACTAAAAGTAAATTTTGCTACAATTAAAACTATGGCTATAAGTATATTTGGCCAGGGTTTTAACTGCACAAGAATCTTACACGTTGGAGTGGATCCGCATATCGTGGCTATTGGCCACAGTTTTAACCGTGCAGGCACGCTGGAGTGGATCTGCATGCCATGAACCTTCCCATTAGTCCAAGTAAACTTGGGTTCAATAAAACCAAGATCAATTAGGTTGCAATTATTTATGCAATAGAAATTTTTTTTAATGTTTCTAATATTAACATTAGATCCACCAATCTTATCAGAAAGGAAAAGGTAGGCGTTAAAATTGCCTATACAAACCCATCCATTTCTGTTGACATCATCCTTTAATTTATCGAGTTGTTCCCATACTGTCGTAAATGCATGAACAATAGAAGGATTGTTTTCCATTGCTTGGTCTCACATATGCATGAATGACTTGATTGGAATGCCCCATTACTCTGATTTGACTTTTTGATGCGTTCCAAATAAGCCAAATTCCCCCCAAGAAGCCTCTAGCATCGATTTTAAAGGTTCCATACAATTTTAGTCTTTTGATTATCCCTTCAGCCTTGGTGTTGCTTACCCTAGATTCTAGTAGAATCAAATTATCAATATGGTAATCCTTAATTAAATCATTAAGGATTTCATTCTTGTCCCCTACAATTTCAGGAAAAAAAATAATCATAAAGCTCTAAAGACAAGGAAGGTCAAAATCTGATAACAAAAATGGAGACTAAGAAAAACCAAAATACTTCCTGGTAGTGTTTAGGGAAGCCTTTCAGTTTTCCCCTACTTTCCTTATCCATCTTTCAATCATCTCAATGAGCTCTAGGCTTCTGTCTTGATCCGGGGGTTTTGGTTGGATTGGTTTCATCTCCTTCTGTACCATCCGCCATGGAGGGATTATTGGCTTCCATCTTCCCATCTCTCCTTCCCTTAATAGGACTCTTTTCAGAGTTGTGACCCACTGTTAACCCCAGTCGCTTCTTCCTTATGTTCCTTTCCATTTTCAATAACTCTCTCTTCCTTCTTAAGAATGCCAAAATGAGAGTTATTTCTAGTAAGTAGGCTTTGTATTTAGTTCTCTCCCATGTATTCTTTTCGTTCATCACTTCCATTCCTTGATTTTGGTTAGTGTTATTACTTGATGTATTCCTGGTCCTGTCACGCCTTCTGGCCACAACCCATCCTTTGTTTTGCTCCTCCTGCATTTTGATATCATTTATCGTATTTTTTTTTCGCTTGCTCTAGTTGTTCATGGTTGTTTGCTACTTTGTGCTTTGGGTTATTTTGGGTATGAGCAACCTTGTCCCTTTCATCCAAGCATAATTCCTTTTTGTTGCCCATTTTACCACAAAAGAAACTAACTGTTCCCAAACTTCACAATCAACAAACTAAAAGTTTTTTTCCTAATTCTTACCTTGGGATCAAACTTTTTTTGAGATCTACTTCAACATATATACAGGAAAATCTTCCTCTTTCTATTTTTTGCCCATATCCACAACTTTGGTCTCCCTTTATCATGTGCACATCCACCTTCAACAACTTTCCTTTAGTGTTTCCAATCCTCCATAAGAAATGTTTGTCGTAGTACTCTGTGGGGAGAGAAGGAATGTGCACCCAGACAACAATCTTGCAAAGAACATCCTCATATGGATTAAATTTTAGCCTTCATCACTATATGACCAGGTAGTGTCCAAGAATTGTCCATGGTCCATTATTTAAGGTTGTGTCATAATCATTGATTGAGGAAAGGCAAAAAGATAATAGTCGTTTTCCAACTTGATCATTTCAAAGTCACTTGAAATTTTCCACATTTTTTGTATTCGATTAATCAAGAATCTATATCTCACTTTTCTTCCTAATATAGAGTTTGATATTGATGGCTTTTCTCCAAGTTCTACAAAGGTTGTTTCTTTCTTCCCTCGTGATGGGAATTCTTGGATTTAGGGGATCAAAATCCTCCTTTGTCTCTTCAACATCATCTGAAAAATTGTCCTCCTACCGTAGGTTTTCATCCTTTGAGAGATCACACTCCTGATTTCTGTTAATCTACTTGGAAAGATCTTTAAAAGATATTTTCTTCCCTTCGCAATGATCTTTTCGAGTATCTTCCAATGTTTCTTTCACCATAGACTCTTGACTATCCGTCATCATCTCCTTTCCCTACACTAGATTATCATTGTCAATCGATTTTGGCTTCTTGGTGCTTTTCTGTAATTGATCTTCCTCATCCATACATAGCTTTCTTCTCTCCATAGTTTTTGTGCTTGAGTTTTTCATATTACACACGAATGCTTTCTATATTTAATTATGTCTTGTTCTACATCTACCAATGTCCGTCTTTCTTGAAACAAAAATTAATGACAATAATACACAATGATTGGTAAAATCAAAGCTTATATATAGCAGGATACATGCATGTTATATCACTTAATGCAACCAAAGAAAAAAGAAAAAAAAAAAACACACACACACAAGCAACATTCTCTTTTTCCCAATTACAATGCCAAACTTCTTGTTCAACCTGCAAATTAAACATGAGATTTTCTTTTTTATTCAATAAGCATCTTAGTTTAAACCCGTAACATCGAACCCAAAACCAAACATCAGAGTACTAGACATGAAACATACACCCTTATTAACTTGAGATTAATTAGGCAAGTTCATTGAAATCAAGCATAGGCATTAGGGTTCTGCATGAGATAGGCTTCCAAGAATTTGAAAATGGCCATTGCCTTTTCCTTTTCCCTCTTGATTTCATTTTCATTGATCTGAAAGTCGCCTTTGGTATAATACTTGGTGGTGGCCTTGATGGTGCTACCTCCATTTGTTGCAGCCTCAAACTTAACCTCATGACCAATGGACTCATACTTATCCCCTAATATTTCTCCCTCTATGGCAGTGTAACTAAACATTAGGGTTTCCTCATTCATCTCATCAATCTTGTTCTTCACGCTCTTCAATTCGCTTCCAGCGAAATCCTCATGTCATATTCAATCACAATATGGTAATAATTGTTTTTTTACTTAATTTTTTTTTTCAAGTACTCTTTTCATTGGAGTTTGAAATATAGTCAGACATTAAATATAAACATTTCTCTAAGTAGAAATTCAATTGTTGTTTGCCATATATGGAAGAGTAGCCATTTCCACTAAATCAAACTATCGATAGTAAAAGTGCTTAGAAGTTCATGATTAATGATTAAATTATAATATATTTGTCCACGTTTAAAATGAATAAGTTCATAAATAAAAATGTTCAACAAAAATTTTTTATGTATAAAATATTTTAATACATTAATTTTCTTTCATCATAACATGATTGATCATAATTATTTGATTTGTTGGTATTACATTTTTTAAATACAATACTTAATTATTGATTTCTTCTCCAAAATCTTCCAATTAAAATAACTTTAAAATACCAAGATAGGATTGAGGCCTTAGGAAGGTTAATGAACAATATTTAACCGAAAAAGTAAAGAACAGTTTAGTAGTATTTGTTGTAGGTTCGTCAATAAAATTATGCATGTCTCCTACATATAATTAAGAATAAATTATTAATTTAATTCTTGAAAAAATATATTTGTCTTAATTTAATTTTTTTCGTTACTAAATGACAAAATCTATTATTGTTATATTGCAATTTTTTTGTTACTAGAAGTTATTTTGACAAATAGAGGAACTAAATTGAAATAAATACAATTTTTAGAGACTAAAATAAGACATTTGGTCTTTTATAAACTAAATTGAGAAAATTATAATCTTTTGAAGACTAAATCAATAATTTAATCATCATTTTATTTTAAAAAAATAATAGCTTGCTGACTTTTGAAAGTTTCATCTAAATCTTGTTCCATGCATAAAAAGAACTCATACAATGAAATTGGTCCAATCAAGCATTTCTCTTATTCCCCTCCCCCCGGGTTTTACTTGATCCAATCACACCAATATAGTATTCAAGGCCATAACTTCATTCTAGCTTTATCCTTGTCAATACTAAAATTGGACTAAAAATGGAATGAAATGGTGCTCTGCCTCAAGTATAATTAAAATCAGACAAAAAAAAATCTGGGAAATATCAAATTGATAACGAATTAACGATACCATTTTTTTTTTCAAAATTACCAAAACAAAACTTTGTTCTAAATTTCATTCAGAATATTAATCATGAAATATGAAGAAAAATCAATATTAAAAGAGTTTTATTCTTTTGTAATTCATCCGACCAATTCAATTCAAAATAAATTAATCAAAATTTAATGAGTCTTCATACAGATAATGATGATTCCAACCAAAAAAAAAAAGGGATAATTAAATAAGAAGGAAGTAGTAGACAATATATATACATGCCTTCAGCAAAAGTGAGGAGCCTGATGGTTCCAGCCTCCAGGGCAGCCATCTCCGTGGATGGTTTCAATACTCTTCACAGCCTGAGGCAGAAGTTTTGGAATGAGGTTGGGAGCATCAACCACCGTGGCTTTGAACAACCTTGGTGCTGAGACTGGAGAAGAATACTCGTCTTTGTCTGTGAATATACCCATTCTAATCGCTGATGTGTATTAGGATATTAGGAAATTGGTTTGTCAAGTTGGTGAGATTCAGAAGCTGAGGGACTCTTCATATTTATAGGCTCCAACTTAGAGCCTTCTTGTTGGGAACAGACTATTTGTTCCTCCTAATTAATGCGTGAAAAGGAGGTTGTAGTTCGTGATTTTGATCGATGGTCAATATTTTAGGAGATCATGTGACAGCATCTCATGTATAGTTTTAAAAATCAGTTCGGTCATTAACTTGGAACAGAAGGCTGGATCATCACATCACTGGTTGATTCAACCGCCGAATCAATGAATTAATTGATTAATCAAGAATAAATAAATAAAAAATATATATATCTATATGATCACAAATAAATATCAAAATAAGTAAAATAAATTATTTATATGTTAATTTCACAATCAAAGTGTCCTAAAATAATTTAGGGCACAAATCCTATATTTAATAAACAAACATATATATATATATATATAGTCCTTTATAATAGAATTAATAAATTAAAAAATAAAAATAAAATGAATTTATGTTTGAATATTTGATTGTTATTTTTAATTTTATATTACATTATAAAATTTTTTTTCTAACATCGTTTAAATTTCATGATTTAAAATGATTTTATATAAAATAATATGATTTCATAAAATAATAATATTTTATATTTTATAATATTATATGTAATGATATATATATATATATATATTTACACGTAAAAAGAAGTTTTAGTTTTGATGATTAATGCTATTGCTTACTATTGCTTACAGATTAATGCTAAGTAATAAGAAGTTTTATTAATGCTTTTTCTTATTATCCATAGTGTCATGAATTTTATTATATATTCTTAAGACCTATTTTGCTCTCACTTTTATATTATGAATTTAAGAAAAAAAATTAAATTGCAGGTGGACCAGGTGGCTTACAAAACATATTGGCCGTCAAGTCTCAAGTCGACCTTGCCAAGTTGATCCAGGTCTAAAAATAATGATCCAATGCATAAATGAAACAGATAATCAAAATTGAATGGAGAAAATTAAAAAAAAAAAAAGTCAAGACAAAAGATTTAGATTACAAACTGCATAGAACAGTCTCTTTTTTGCGTGCAAAATTAAAAGGAAACAATTAGTTTTTATTTTCTTTGTCAAGGTGCTCTCCCAATTTCTTGACGTAAGAAACAAATTAAGCAGAGAGGACGATGTTTACCAATTGCCAGATTCCTTTTGTTTTTTCTTCTTTATATTTATTTGGCGAGGTCGGCATAAAGAGCGAATCACTCCCAATTTCTTGACGTAAGAGACTTACATTTTATTTTATAAACATAAGAGACTATGTAAATAACCCAAAAATTAGCAAAAACTATTTGTATATTTTTTCCCTATAATATAATATGTAATTCTTAGTTGCCCAAATGATTAAATATAAAAATCACAATATTATATACCAATGAATTAACGATGAATGCTATAAATTTCCTTAGTTTGTCTTAAAGTAAGTTGTATTTTTACTTATTCATCTTAGATCGGCATCTTACATATTGCAGAGGTTTGGACCTTTTGATACATTAACGAACAAGTCAAGTTTCATGCTTCGCCAATTTTTTGGAACGAAGAAGAAAGCGAATTTTCTAGTGAATCAGTTTGTATACATTATAAGCTTATGACTTTCTGTATATTTAAAAAAGAAAATTGAATATAGCATTATATACTATTAATTTATTGCTAACAAAAGAAGGCTGGCATAGACCTGAAAAATAAAATAAAATAACATTTATCAAACAGGTCTGGATCCTCTGCTTGGAAAAAAAAAAAGACAGAGGGATGCTTGGAGTTTTAACAACGATTTTAACTGTTGCTGAAACTTTCAGTAACAATTTTTTATTGTTGAAAGTTTTAACAACACTTAAAACCGTTGCTAAAACTCCAAGAATAGGCAGATGATTTGGAGCACTATCAAACTTACAAATGAATGAAGAAGATTCCACAATCGATTCGGAGTGGGTATTCAAGGCTAGGCGTTAAGCTTGCGTGTAATGTAAAATTGGGGGAATTAATTAATTAATTGTTATTAACACATTTATCTTAATTTGTCTTCAGTTATAATTTTTAATTTGTAAAAGATATAATTAACTCTAAATTTATTTAGTAATCTAACTATATTAAATGTCTTAATACTTAAATCAAATGTTAGATATAATTTATTCGATCATATATACACACACATAGGCACACACATTTTTCTCTTTTTATTAAAATATTACTTTACCGATGTTTGTTGAAGCTAAATATTTAAGTGCAAAAATAGTCTAAGGTCCCTCTATATATATAAATCAAATTCATGGTTTATTACCTCATTAACAAATCCTAAATCGTAACTGATGATTGAGGTCTTGTTTGAAGTTCACTTGTAAGGAATAATTTTATGTAAAAATCAACTTTCTTGATAAAGTATATAAGTTTCATATTGAGGAGAAAAAGTTTTATTGAAAAGACGAGAATTTTTTGATAAAGAGAAAATGCATAGTGCCTAAAAGTTAGTAAAAAATTAGACAGAAAATGCAAAAAAAAAAAAAAGATTGGTAAAGAAAAAGTAATATTTTAATAAAAGGAAAAATGTGTGTGTGATTATGTGTGTGTATCTATGTGTTCGAATAAATTATATCTAACATTTCATTTAAGTATTAAAACATTTATTATAGTTAGATTACTCAATAATTTGAGTTAATTGTGCCTTTTATATATAAATTAAAAATATATATAACTAAAGACAAAGATAAATGTGTTAATAACATTTAATTAAGGAAAAAATGCACTTTACTCCCATCAATTTTTTTTAATATGCAGAAAACTCTTATGAACTTTAAAACTCAACAAAGAATCCATATAAACTTTTTCTTTTGTGCGATTTTCCCTTCCATTAAAAAACTATTAAGTTGACTAACCAATGGTGTATCTAGATCCCTTGGTCAGGGGGGCAAAATTTTTATTTGCTTTTATGTATATGATGGCAATTCTTTTAAATTAATTTTAATTTGTTACTCATTTGATGATAATTTCTTCTTAAAAAATATTTCATTACAAAAAAAAATCTTTCTTCTTTTAAATCTTAATTGCATAATCAATCAACCAATTTGATAGAATTAGACCTATGTACAAAAATTCTAAATTTCAAGCTTTTACAAAGAGGTCTCTAATAATGGAATGAGAAATTAACCATTATCAAGAAAAAATTTCATGAAATTGACTTCAAAAATATAATACTCATGATCCTAATTATATAATTAATCAATCAATTTAATAGAATTAGACCTATGTATAAAAACTCCAAATTTCAAGCTTTTACAAAGAGGTCCCTAACAATGAAATGAGAAATTAACCATCATCAAGAAATTTTTTTTTTATGAAATTGACTTCACAAATATGTTACTTATGATCCTAATTACATAATCAATCAACCAATTTGATAGAATTAGACCTATGTATAAAAATCTCAAATTTCAAAATTTTACAAAGAGGTCCCTAACAATGGAATGAGAAATTAACCATCATCAGGAAAAAATTTTGTGACACTGGTGAGTGGGGTTCCCATGACTATGAGCAGTAGAGAGAGACTGAGTCACTGAAGGGGGTTCAAAAAAATATTAAGGGGGTTCAAAAAATAGGAAGGGGGCAAAATTGAAAAAAAACATTTACATGAAGCTCTATAAACTTCAGCTGCACCCCTTCACCTATATGTGGCTCCGCCACTGTGACTAACGATCAATGCCACATTAACTCTAGTTTGCCACTTCAATAGCTAACATGGCAAAAATAATGTCATGTCAACTTTAACCCAAATCCATAACCCAACCAATAAAATTTTCCTCAATCTCTTGTTTATCCAACTTCTCAGCTCAAGATTCTGATTGAGGAAGAGATTTTTATTCCTTCGGCCACATGTATGAAGAAAGAAGAGGAGAATTTTTTAACATAGTAAATTTCATTCTTACCCATCGTCGAATGTGCTCTGTTTTGTTCTCCTTCCTGGCTCTCAGATTCTGGAGCTTTGGCCAGCAAAAGAAACAATTTCTAGCTTGATTTATTCCCTTATCAGCTCAAAAATTCTAATACATAAAGGATTCGATCACTCGCTCTTCCTTTTTCACTCAAGAAGAATAGAGATTGAATAAGGCCTGAGAGATTAGCATCTAACTCGTGATTTTCTTATGTAAATATCAAGCTGAGTATCCTTCTTATGTTGATTATTTATGTTGCTTATTGGGGAATGCTAAAGAAATTTGATTATATAAAGTACTCCAAAAAAAGGGATTATTGTTGATTGAGTTTTAGTTTGGCTGAGAGAAAAACAAAGAGTAAGAACCAATGTGGAAAAGTCAAGAATTTTTGGTTGAATACTTGGGATTTTTCTAACCAGCAATTTTCGGGCATTAGTATGTTTGATTTTAAAGGATAATTTGGATACGGGAGAAATTTTTTCAGTTGCTTAGTAAAGAATTTAGGGTTTGTGGTGGCACCTTAGGAAGAGTAATTAGTGACCAGGGACAGGGGAGGTGTGCACATGGCACAGAGAAGGGGTAGATGATTACTAAGTCCAAGGAGGGACTAAAATGTAATAGGTGAAGTGGTGTGGTACCTAGAATATAAGAAATACTTGATTGGAAGAAATTACAGAGTTGCCATTACTAAGGTTGGCTGGGGGGTTGACCAAAAGGCAAATTGTAATTTCACTTTTAGGGGTATACATAGTTGGGCCCACCCATTTTCCTCTCATTTCTCTCCTTCACTCTCACACACCTCCCTCCTTCCTTTCATATCTCTCCACTCCCCGCATTCCTTTCACTCAAGTTCAAGACCCAAACTTCTAGCAACCATTCTCCGACAGCGGAGTAGGTCTCCAGAGACCAACCACTATTCGAAAAGTAAGAAATCGAGGTACGCATTACACTTTCCTAATTTTAGTTCCATTTTTGGTTTTAGGAGGATTTGGGTAGGAATTGGGATTGTTGGAGAGTTTTGGAACTTGAGTTATGTTTCAAAATATTTCTTGATGATTGATAATGAAATTAAAAACAAGAATTGATAAAAAAACCAAGATTAAAAGATGAGATTGATGGGTATGAAGTCAAAAGGGAAAAGTTAGTGTTTTAGATAAAAATTCATGTTTAGGACTTAGATTGTTGGAACAAATTGGGAGGTTCTATTGTCAAAACACTCCCTAAACATCAACGATGAAAATCCATGGAAAAAAAATCAATAGAAATAATGATGATTTGGGTAATTTTAAGCCAAAATCGTGACCAAATCACGTGGCTATAGCATGTGGCGCCCAAGGAGCCACACTGGCAGAGGCCGATGGGAATAAGAAAGGTTGGTGCCTGAAGGGGGCTCATGGCCATTCAAGCCTAGGTGCCTCAGGTACCAAGGTGCCTGAAGCTTGGGGATTGGCTTGTGGGGCTGTGGCACCTATACATGTTGGGTTTTAGTGTTTTGTGTGTTGAACAGTGTGGTTTGTGTCCCATAGGTTTGGTTATGGCTCGAGGTTTTGGCCGATGCATAAGAGTTTCAAATCCATGTGAGGGATTTAGTTTTACTTTGCATGTTTATATATTTTAGGACTATTTTTCCTAAGCTTAATTAAAATACATTTATATATTGAGATTCGTGCTTTGGGATGATATTGTTGTGCATGGTTTGAGGAAACTGAGGTGGGCTACATGATTTTCCTGAGAGACAACGTCATGACAAGGTGAAGCTCGATTTGAGAAATGCCAAGGTTAGTGGTTAAATTTCTCAAGGGCTGACTTGTCAACGATGTATTCGCTTGATGCAAGATTTACCATGATGGGATTTTCATTATTATAATTGTTTGTTGATGTGTGTATATGATTGTGATTGAAAAAAGGTTAGTCAATAAAGGGGTAGATTCATGGGACGATATCTTGGCGATGAATCCATAGAAATACAGACTCGCATTGCCAAAACATTGAAAAACAGAAATATGGAGATGCATATCTTGGTAAAGAAAATTTAAGCAAAATGTCTACGGGAACAGAGACCCTCGATGATGTGGCTCTAGTAATGAAACTCTTGAGTGGAACGTCTGTGGGAATAGAGACCCCCCGATGACGTGGCTCTAGAGTAAACTTCCTGTAGAAGCATAGACTTACCACTATAAAAAAATAGAGATATAGTGGTGTTTGAAAATGCCATATAGTGGCATTTGAAAATGCCACTATCCACTATCCAATTTAGTGGCGTTTGGTGTAAACACCACTAAATCGAGCTACACAAGCAATTTAGTGGCATTTCTAGACAAACATGGGCACAAATGCCACTAAATACACATAGTGGCATTTGTTGTAGCATTTCTTGCCGTTATTGATTTGGAAAATAATAGAAAAAAAATTACTTGCTTAGTGGCATTTTTTAATCAGTGGCATTTGCCCATACAATAGTGAGTGAGAGCCACCCCATATCTTGCTAGAAGAGCATACCCTCTTTCGATTCGTTTTCTGGGTTAACGATAGATCAAAGTACGCTCTTTACGTGGTTTACTTTCATGTTCTTATTACTTGTTAATATCTACAAATAATAGATTTATAGATTTATGATTTCTACACGAGTTTTCTATGGATCTTGATTATTTGATTTGTATTTAAACAAAATAATCTTTCAATTGGTATCAGAGGCAGGTTCTAATAAGTAATAAGAATCATTTTGTGTTTCAAAATCAAATTTAGGTTCGTAAATTGAAATTTTTGTGAAGACCCCTATATTTGTAAAATTTCAATTTTGTTAAACTTAGGAAGTTTCAGGGTTCTTAAGTGTTAATTCCTTTCTTCTAGTGTAATTTCATTTCTATTTATTTATTCTTTTTAAGTAATAACTCGGATGTGGGGAAATTTCCAAAAATTGGAATTTTTTGGATGAACTCTAAAAATTAGGATTTCCTAATTAAATGAAAATTTGGGTTTTTTTAGGTGACTTTCACCAATTATTTGATGATTTTAATCAAACCTTTGAGTTTAATTGAGTTAGGATTCATGAAATATGGGTTTTGGGTATGTTTTAGGGGATTTTGGATGAAGAACACTTTGTTTTTTTCAATGAACAACAGTTTTCTACAACATCAGCACTAAGAGCTGTGAGGCCAACACTCAGCGCTGGTCCACCATAGTTTGGGTGGTTTTTTGTTGATGCAGCGTTGAGCGTTGTGGAGTTAAAGCTCAACACTAGACCCATTGTTGAGCATTGCGAGTCCAAAGCTCAGCGCTAGGCCACTAGAATGCCAATTTTGTATTGCTTTGTATGTTGTTTCTTATTTGAGGCTCCACCATGTCCCTCATCCTCCTCACACCACAGATCTCTATTTTTTCCATCAAAATTTTTTGAAATCACACTATTTGAGTTTTACCATGAATTCTAATCAATTTGTGTTATGTTTTCTTGTTGAAATTAGATTGATGTAAACTATTTGGTTACCAAAGTAGCCAATTTAGGTAAAGTTGACTTTGTTTTAACAAGAGAACTATGAAAAGTCTATGCATGTTAAATATCAAAAGGAGTTTGATTGGTCAGACTTAAGTTAGTTAATCATTATATGACTTTTTTGAGAAACTTGCTTGTCATGTGTCGACCTAAAGGAAGGCATGTGTTAAGTGAGTATGGTAGTTCTACATTGATTAGCTACATTTGTATAGAGAGTGCCATTAACAAACATTTATTCTATCCAAAAACTAATAAATGGTGATGTACTAGGCATCTCTAAAATGATTAAAACCTTATCTGAACATGTGAATTTTGTGTAATATCTCTAATTTGTTGAATAAAGTTATACAGTGTTTCACATATTTAAATTCATTTATACTATGTGTATAATGTATATGTATATATATATATATGAGTATTATCCTAAGCATGGTTTTTTGTTGTAGTATCTGCTATTTCTGCCAATATGAATAATATTCCTATGCTGAGTGGTACTAACTACAAAAGATGGAAGGAGCACATTATGATTGTACTTAGTTGCATGGATCCTGACCATGCATTTAGCGTTGAACACCTAGCAGCCTTGACTAGCAATATCACTGCTAATTAAAAGGATGCATTTGAGAAATGGAAACGTTCAAATCACATGAGTCTACAGATCATGCAACAAACCATTCTTGAATCCATTGAGATTTAGGAAGAGAAGGATGCTAAGAGTTTCCTAAAAGAGATCTGTGGCCATTTTGCTCTACACGAAAAGGTCGAAGTTGGTTTCAATTAGATTAAGGGAAAGGGAAACATTAGGGAGTACATCATGGAGATGTCCAACGTAGTCACGAAACTAAGAGCACTTAAGTTAGAATTGTCTGATGACATACTCATGCACTTGATTTTGATTTATATGCCTCCTTAATTCAATCAATTCAAAGTTTTCTATAACACTTAAAATTAAAGGAAAAATGAACACTAGATGAACTTATTTCTCAATGTATAAGAGGAGGAGAGACTTAAGCATAACACGGTCGAGAGTATGGAGTACATCATGGAGATGTCCAACGTAGTCACGAAACTAAGAGCACTTAAGTTAGAGTTGTCTGATGACATACTCGTGCATTTGATTTTGATTTCTCTGCCTCCTCAATTTAATCAGTTCAAAGTTTTCTATAATACTTAAAATTAAAGGAAAAATGAACACTGGATGAGCTTATTGCTCAATGTACAAGAGGAGGAGAGACTTAAGTATGACAAGGTCGAGAGTGCTCATTTAGCAACCTCTTCTGGTGCTAAGACTTAAAAGAAGAGAAAGAGGTCCAATGAAAAGGACAATACAGTGCCTGGGGCATCTCAACAAAAGGGCAAGAAGAAACAACATATGAGTATGACTTGTTTCTTCTGTAAAAAAGTTGGACATCCCAAGAAAGATTGCTTCAAGTTCATTGCATGGCTAGACAAAAAGAGTATGCATCTTAACTTTGTCAGTTCTAAAGTTAATTTGGTTTTAGTACCCAATAACACTTGGTGGGTAGATTTAGGTGCTACTACTCACATTAGTATTTCTTTGAAGGATTTCATAATTAGCCAAAGGCTTATTGATGGTGACAGATATATCTATATAGGCAATGGTAATTGGGTTACTGTGGAAGCTGTTAGTGTAATTAGATTACCTTTAGGACATGAACGCTAGTTAGAATTACAACATTTTTGTTGTACCTTCTTTTAGATGTAATTTAATATATGTTTCCTTTTTGGACAAATTTGGGTATACTTTTTTATTTGGTAATGAAATTTTCAGTATGTTCTTAAATTCTCAGTTAATGACTTCTAGTTCATTGGTTGATAATCTATATTGCTTAAATTGTGTTAAATCTGATAGCTTTATGAATGATCATTCTGTGAATATTGGTACTAAATATGGGTTAATTGATGATAATTCTGCTAGTCTATAGCATAAGCGTTTGAGCCATATCTCTAAATAGAGAATACAAAGACTTATGTCAGATGGCATTTTACAAGTGTCCAATATTGAATATATGGATATTGTATTAAATGTATTAAGGGCAAAATAACAAAAGTTAAGTTAGTAGGTGTTACTAGAGCTAGTGAGACTGTAGAGTTGATTTATACTGATACATGTGGTCATTTCCCTATAGCTTCTTGAAATAGACAATAATATTTTATCAACTTCATAGATGACTACTCTAGATAAGGGTATATGTATCTATTACATGAGAAATCTCAGTCATTGGACATATTTAAAGTTTTCAAAGCTGAAGTTGAAAATCAATTAAGCCTGAAAATCAACTAAGCAAGAAAATTAAGGCCGTCAGATCTAATCATGAAGGTGAGTTCTATAGTATATATGACAGATTAAGAGAACAATGTTTAGGGTCTTTTGCCAAATTTTTGGCTGATTGTGGGATTGTGCCATAGTACACCATGCCGGGGACTCTAAGTTAAAATGGTATAGCTGAACAGCGCAATCATACACACTTAAGGACATGGTGAGAAGTATAATAAGTCATTTTTTCTCTACTAGAGTGACTTTGGGGTGAGGCTCTTAAGACTACATTGTATATCCTTAACGGGGTACCGAGTAAAGCAATACAGAAGACACGATATGATTTATAGATAGGCAAGAAGCCTAGTGTTAGGCACTTATATATCTGGGGTTGTCCAGCTGAAACTAGGTCATATAAGCTTAATGAGAAAAACCTAGACTCAAGGACTATGAGCTGCTTCTTTGTGGGTAATTTTGAGAGATCGAAGGGTTTTAAGTTTTATGATCTTTCAAGTAGGTCCTTCTTTGAGACTAGGAATGCCAAGTTTATTGAGGATGTTGGTCATAATCAGAATGATTAACTTAGAGAAATTTTGTTTGAAGTTGAATACACCAATATTCCTACTATGTCCATGGGAACATCAGATCAGGTAACATTACTTGAGATGGTTGTACCTGTGAATGAAGAACTCATAGGAAATACAATTGATACAGAGATCACTCTTATTCAAGATCAAAAAATTCTTTCTCTTGAACCTAAAGAATAGCAACAACCTCAAGTAGAAGTGCCTTTGAGAAGATCCACTAGAGAGAAGAAGAGTGCTATATCAAATGACTATCATTTTCTTATAAGAGCATGAATTTGATATAGGCATGCAAGATGACCCAATCACTTGTAGGGAGGTTATTTCATGTAGTAACCCTCAAAAGTGGATAGATGCCATGAAGGAAGAGATGAAATCCATGGCTGATAACGAGGTATAAGAATTAGTAAAATTACAACATGATGCTAGACCAATTAGTTGTAAATGGATATTTAAAAGAAAATGGGACTCGAGTAGTAATATTGAAAGATATAAGGTACATCTCGTAGCCAAGGGTTTTACCCAGAAAGAAGACATTAAGTTTAAGGAAACCTTCTTTCTAATTTCTACGAAGGATTTCTTTAAAGTCATAATGGCACTTGTAGCTCATTATGATTTGGAGCTACATCAAATGGATGTGAAAATAATGTTTCTCAATGGTGACATTGAAGAAACAATATACATAGTGCAACCAGAGAACTTTGAATCAAAAAATTCAAAGCACCTTGTATGTAAGTTAAAGAAGTCCATTTATGGTATTAAACAGATATCTCGGTAATGGTACCAAAATTTTGATGAGGTAATTTTATCTTTCAGGTTCAATAAGAATCTGATTAATCAGTGCAAATGCCTCAAGATGAGTGGGAGCAAGTTTGTGATACTAGTTTTGTATGTTGATGACAAACTTTTAGCTAGTAATGATATGTCTTTCTTGCATGAAACTAAATCCTTTCTTTTTAGCAAATTTGAAATGAAGGATCTTGGTGAAGTGTTATTTGTTCTGAGAATTCAGATCCATATGGATCGTACAAGACAAACTTTAGGTTTATCACAAAAGACATATATTGAGAAAGTCTTGAGCCAGTTTGACATGCAGAATTGTACATCGGGTGACACACTTATAGCTAGAGACAATAAATTTAGCTTGCTCCAATATCCTAAATTGGACATAGAGATGAGGAAAATAGGAGAAAATCTCATATGCCTCGGTTATAGGTAGCCTCATGTATGTACAAGTGTGTACGTGTCCAGATTTGGTGTACATTGTAGGAATGTGAAGCAGATACCAAAGTAGCCCCAATATGGCTCACTAAAAGACAGCTAAGAGGGTTATAAGGTACCTTCAGAGGACAAAGGACTACATGCTCATCTATCAGAGGTCGAATCGACTTGAGGTCGTGGGATACTCCAATATTGATTTTGTTGGATATGTGGATACAAAGAGATCTACATCAGGCACTTGTAGAAAAGTGTCAAATAGACACTTGTAGATTCTTCAACCATGGAGGCTGAGTTTATAGCCTTCTATTAGGCATCCAACTAGATGGTTCGATTGAGGAAATTCATCATGGCTATACAGATAGTTGAGCACATTTAGAGCCTTTTGAGATTGTACTATAATAGTAGAGCCTCCAAGTTTCCAAGTTATTTATTAAGAACAACCAGAGTTTGTCTAGGTCGAAACACATAGACATTAAGTTTTTAGTTGTTAAAAAGAGGGTTCAGAATCATATTGTGTCTATAGAACACATTAGTACTAATCATATGATTGCGGATCCGTTGACTAAAGGTTTATCAACTAGAGTTCTTCATGAGTATGTGGCTCATATGGGTGTGGTAAAATCTTTGGACATCTAAGTGTGTTATACATTTTCTTTGTACTTGATCAATGTATTTACATTTGTGACATTTTGAGTTATATATATGATTATGTACTTATTCATATATAATTTGTTTTTTCTCTGTGTGTGTGTTTGAGAACTTTGGACATATGTGTTATGTTTCTCAATATGGGTTTAGCACTTGTAGTTTAGCATAAAGTAGAGAAAGTGTTGGAACCAGTTGGAAATAGGCATGTATGAAGATCTTAGAGATGTAATTTCTGTGCTACACATCCAAGCTTGATTTATGTTGTTAGCTATGTTAGTATCGTGATCATTGTTGAGTTTAGTTTTAATTCAACTGGTTATGAAAGCCTCTTTGATTCTGTACTAATATAGTTAGTGGACGAGATTGTTTGTGATATATATGTTAGATATCAAAATATGCGCGTATTGAGTTTATATATGTGTTTGATATGTGCATATACAATTTCAAAATCATATGTCATCCAAGTAGGAGATTTGTTGCGTTATTTTTATTATAAATATATTATATATTTATTATTTATTTTATAAATATAAATATAGTTTAACGCTAATAAATATTGGTATGGACTGACATATTTATTATTGTATGTGTATACATATATTTTGGGGCATATATATTAATATTATCTTTAATTAGGTCCATTATAAAATCTTTATTAATTTGTGTTTAGGGACCTATTTGATATATATTTGTTTTGGTCTGAAGTGTTAGTAAAAATAATAACTATGTAGATGTTCGATCCTAAATAATAACAGTGATGGGGTGTTATTATAAAAGGGGTCAATCTATGGGTCAACCAATGGATAAATGGTTATAGGTAGTGATTCTCTGAGGTATATGGAGTTGGTTCACTTTTAGTCAGACTACTGGTCATTTGTGTTTTTTATCAAAAAAAGTGAGTGAGAGTCACCCCATATTTTCCTAGAAGAGTCTACTTCCTTCGATTTGTATACGGGTTAACAATAGATCAAGGTACGATCTTTACATTGTTTACTTTCGTATTCTTATTACTTGTCAAGATTTTGATTGTTTGATTTGTATTTAAACAAAATAATCTTTCAATTCTAAAAAATTTGCTGAAGTTTTGGGTCGTTCATGGTGGCTCTTGGCTGAGATACAGTCAAAGTATCTAACAGAACTATTTTGATTCCAATATTCCTCTAGTCTCTGCTTAGCCGTGAAGTTCATCTAATTAGAGAGAAAAATTTTGGAAAAATTCCACTCCGCTAACAATGTGCTTGTGAAGAGTGAAGAAACTTTCTCTTGAAAATTCAGGGTTTTTAGCGGTGTTCTAGACAGATTGCTTTGTTAATGTAGGTCCACAGATGCAAGGCTAGATGCAGTAACTATTTTCTTTTCTTTCTATACTAATATGGTAGTTTACCAGTGTCACGCCCCAGTTCCAGAGAAATGACCGGCACAGCGATGGAGCCTATACCACCACCATAAGCCTATTTTCTTACACATTTAGTATGCACAACAGCAATATAATAATAAAATAAATCCTAAGAGTCCTACTTACTACAGAGCGAATCAAGAACCCAGGTGTACCCGACATCAACATCAACCCGAATTCAAAAGGGGTTGAAGACACAAAAGCTCCGCTACTCCTCATACGGAGTTCTATAAAAGAAGGACCTACAAGGGCACAAGGAAAAAGGGCGAGTATTAAAATACTCAGTAAGGGAAAAGCACTACCATAAAGATTGCCACTACGTGCCACTCGCAGGGGTAGGACATAGAAGCAATGTCCCATCCACCAACACTAGACAATGGTTTTTATTCAACATAACCGCATAGCCAAGAAGGAAAAAAAATCTACTACGAATACATAGTATCACCGAATCACTTTCACAAGTAGATTACAGATCTAATATACAAACATTAAGCCAATTACTAAGGTATAACTTTCTACCGTTTCACCACACATTCGTATATATGTAATTGTATTAATAAAAATAAAGCCGAAGTCCTCCCCAGAACACACATGAAGTAATAACTCTTTAATTTAGCAAAATCCAAGTTTACAATATGTCTACCGTACCAGGACAATAACAAAAATGATTATGAGATGTCCGCCATTCCAGGCAATAATTAAATAATTATGTAATGCCCGTCGTTTCAGGGCAATAGAAATAATAAAGAGATGCCTACCGTTCCAGGGCAATCATGAAAATAATTATATAATGTCCGCCATTCCAGGGCAATAAAAATAATAAAGAGATGCCCGTCGTTCCAGGGCAATAATGAAGATTAAACACAATTCCTTCTTGGCAAGCAATAGGAATATGATTTACATGAATCCACTATAACCATCGCATGTGATCAATTATAATTAAATATTACTTCAGCAGCACCAATATTCAACCAAAGAAAACATAACACAATACTATTCAATTAACTATTAACTAACCTACACATATTCATTGGCCTTCTAGACTTTTGTACCATTTGGTAGTCATAGTACGATAAAGTCATAGACTCTTCGAGCTATTACCAACTCATTCGTGATTGGCCTATCTCATCGATAGCTATCTTTAACACGTAAGGGACTTTACCTCACCAATGGAAGCAAAACAATAATTCCAATATGGCAAAGAGCCATTCATCCACATTAAACAATCCATCACATCATACTTATTCAAGGCTCGATATGGTTACCTATTATTCCACTAATTGTAACAGGACTCTTCCACATTGCACTAACCTTTGTAACTGTGGTTATCCTTAGAAATATTGAGAAGAGTATATGATTCCTTTTCCATTACTTTAACACACTCAAGTTATGTTTTAGACAAAAGAAGTATATACATATATACATTTATATATATATATATATAATGCAATATGCTAATCTGAAGCCTGCCATTCAATAGTACAGACTCACACATGATCTACTACCATAAAGAAACCACTCATACAAGCAATAGTAGCATACTTTCATACATGTATGTAATTGTTTCTTGGAACATCTAACCAAAACCACAACACATTCATACAATACATACCAGTCTCATCACTTGGAGGTGTAAGCATGACATACTTATAATAAAGACTAGAAAGGAAACAAACAAGGTAGAGTAGAATTTTCCTCACCTGGGCATGGAGTACTTATGACCACTAAAGAATGTCCTAACCAAGTCCCGAGCTGACAAATCGTCTCCCAACATCTACAAACCGAGTCAATCATGAGAAAAAGGGGTTAAAATCAAATTTCAATTTTTGTTAAGAGTCTAGCATCTGGGGCATCACTCATGGCACCTCGGGGTGCCAGCTCTTCAACTCTCGGCCACAAGCTAGAGGCTTGGCGCCTGAGGCGCCACCTATGGCACCTCTGGCGCCAAGCAGTAGAAATTTGAATATTTACTCAGATTCGACGTTTCTAGCCTCGAAATTAGCCATTCATTACCATAAATAATTTAAAGGGGTATAGATTAAATCTCCTAAGTCACTCAGATTAATTTCCTTGCATGATAATGCATAAATAAAATTCATCAGGACACAAAATAGGGAAATTCTCATTATTAATTCTAACCTTTGGATACTCATATAGTCATAAATATTAAACGATAAATAATTTTTAAATAAAACTTATGCCATTAAAAAGTAGACTCAAAGAACTTTCCAACAGTATAAGATTTGCCAAAAACGAAGTCCGGACGAAAGAGTTATGATCACTTGAAGACTGCATATGGATCTCCATGCTAGTAAGCGCCTGGGCGCCACCTCTGCACATCCAAACTCCTTTGGCTGTTAAACCATGGTGCCTAGGTGCCCCGATTGGCTCCTGGGCGCCCCGGGTCTGGGCAACAATGGATGGAGCTCGAAAATAGCTCCATCCTTGCCCAAACTCCTCTCATTTATTCCCAATCTTCCATAGGGTCCACTTGGGTGTTTCTAGGCAAGTTAAGGACACTAAAAAACACCCAAAAAACTCAGAAATTCGAAGTCAAAGATCAAAAGGAAAAGAGCTCAATAAATCATCTAAAATTTCATTCTTTCCACAACTCAAATTTCTTTCAAAGATCCTTCCATATCCATGTATGGTTTTCATTTACCATCAATTTAGGACAAACAAAATGCACCAATTCATCAATGGGGACCTCTTATCCTATTTCCCCAAAATTTTCCTCATCTAAGGTTTGCCTCTTGAATAAAAAAGTAAGGAAAAGATGAAGGTAATAATTCACTTACCACAACTTCCAAGCTTCCTTAGCTTCAATCCTCAGTCAAATGCTTGGCCAGAAAGTTGGAGGAGGTGCCTTATGTAGCATGGCCAAAGAAAGGGAGGGAGAGAGTTTTAGGAGAGGCTGAAACTAAAAAAGGAAGGGGAGGAAAGAGATGGGTGATTAAGATAGTGGGGTGTGGACCACACCTTCATCTTTTCACTTTAGTCCCTTTAGCAAAAGTCATATTACTTAGGATTTTGTAAAATAATTAGAAGAATTGGTCAAGATTAGGATACTCAACCATACTTCTATAAAATATGCATCATTCCAGTCCATTTTCACCAAAAAAGCCAAAAACTATGCATTCATTCACTTTAGTCCCTCTCGGTGCCCCAAGATCCACTTTAGCCTCAACTTCAATATTCACAAGGTACCAGTTTCATAATCCCATTCTCAAAATCCATTCTCCTTTACAATTTCCTATACGGTCCTCTCTCATGAGTACTCTATGTTTTCTTTTCTTTTCTTTTCAATTTAATCCTTTCACATTCTTCTTACACTCTCCACCTATGTTTTATTTCTCATTGTACATCATACTTGCTCAAGGGTACATCTTAGCCCTCATTAATCTTTTGGATCCTTATTTCTTTAGTTGAAGCTCCTTAAATCGCGAAAAAAAATTTCTTTTACCCTAAATTTACGCACCTTAAACCACACAGTAATACCTGTGGTATTACAATCAGTAAATCTTCTCTCTTCTCTTTCAGATTCAGAGAAATCAAGCTGCTTGTGGGTTAGCAAGTCTTTGTCAAGTCTAAGACTAGGATTATAGAGGAAAATCATTTGAGTTAAGAAACTTGGAGTCTTCTCTTGCTTTTCTATCCTTTGTGTGCCTATCCTGTGGCTGAAATTTATGAACTAATTTGGGGATTATGATAGGCCAAGAATGTAGGGGTTAGTGGAAATGAAGTGTAGAAACTACGAGTTGAAGAAGAAAAGGGAATTTGGCTTGTGGTTGGACATATTTGGATGTTGATCTTTCTTTCTTTCATGTGTTGTATTATGTTGTTATAATTGAGCTTCCCAGCTGAATTTTATGGCAATATGATATATAAGAAGCATCATTTACCCTATTTTTCTGCTATATGAAAAAAAAAAAGACTAAAATAACAAGTATAAAGATAGACTATGAGACAATAATTGATTTAAGGTGGGATTTTTCTGCTGCTGTAAAACCAAATCTGTTATGGGATGTGGAGGGGATAAATTTTCTGGTTTAGAGGCTAAAAAGCATATTTTTAAGTGTGGAAAAGCTAAGGGCAGTAGAAAGTGAATTTCTTTTAAAAGATAAATGGGAAGAGAGTCATGATATGCAATCTTGTCCAATTAATATAGACATAGTGAGCAGCCTGGGCTTGTTGTGTCTTTGTTTTGATTTCTTAAATTTTATCTATATTTTATCTGTATGTTCTCATTGGTGCTGTTGTATTGTGTTACTTTTTTTTTTTTTGATTTCTTAAGAAAGCAAGTGGAAAAGGAACTTTGTAAATGCTAAGAGTGTTACAAAATTTTGAGTTGAAGTGGTTATTGAGTCATTGACACCGACTCAGTAATATCACTTGGAAAGGAACTTTTTAAATGCTAAGAGTATGCACATTTACATATGAAAAGATAACTCTGTAAGTCTCCTTGTACTCATTTAGTTTCCTTTTAAATACTATTTCTTTTTCTCAACTTGTTCTATTTGATTGTCGGACAGATTGATGGTGCTTTGCAAGAGGGATTCAATACATTGAAGCTACTTTTATCAAAAGGTTTGGGAGAGTGTGCAAGAAGTTTTTATCAACGCTTTTCTATAATTCTTTATATTTATTCATTAGTCATTTATTCAGATGCATGAATAAATTGAATAATCTTGGTTTCATGTTGGTGCCTTAATTTTATTTATTCTTTTCTCTTCTCTCTCTTTTTTTTAGAAAGTGACATGCTTTTAGTTTCTTAAAAGTTGGGTTCCTCTGTCTATTAATCTTATGTTTAATGACTAAAGATCTCTTAAAAATTTTGGATTTCAATTTAAACCAGCTTCATTTATTGTTTTTTCCCCATACAGTACATTGTGTGGTATAGCCATTCGATTGCTGTGTTGAACCTGAGGGGTCAATGATCTAGCTTTTGGGAGTTTGCAAGTGAGTTTTTTTTTTTTTATGTTGTTTCCTATACTATTTAATGCTGCAGAACCATATTATTGTCATCATACACAGATCAAAGATGGAAACGAAAAATCAGCTACTGAAGAATATTTGAATAATAATTGATTGGAGAAGCAAATTTGTGAGCATAAGGAATAATTGTAGTTGTTTATGGAAAATTCTTTCTTAGGAAGGTCAAAGGTATTGAAAGAGTATAGATTTACCATTTGCTGCTTCCAATTAGTTGTTGATATGATACCCACATAACTCCTATACAGAGAATGAAGGAGAAAGCTTTTAAAAACCTTAACACATGTTGATTATGATACTATGGTCTGTTATTATCTTCCTTTTAAATGTCCTTTTCTTGCTATTATTTTCCTACTCATTGAAAACCATATCCTAATGGTGAATTCATTCACCTTTTCTTGCAGATGAAATTTTTTAAAAATGTTATTGAAGACATGGATGCCAATAGTATTGCCATTGCCTAAAGATTGTATGAAATTGAGAATGTTCAACTAGTGAAGAAGAGCCTATCCACTAGTCATTACTGGAGCTAGCCACAATCCATGATTGCAATTTATTCTAAAACTTATAATTTTAGGACATGTTTTGACATGTTTTAATCCTTTTGACTTTGGATTAGGTTATCTTTGTTATGAATTAATAACAATGTAAAAATTGATATTTATCTAATTAAAGTGCATTTTTTATGTAATGTTGATCAGCATATATTGAAATTTATGAAAATATTTAATAATGTATGTATATGTGTGTGTATAGGTGGTAATTATTTATTTAAGAAAACTTAGCAACAGCTATAACCGTCTCTAAGAAAATGACAAACAAATGGTGACGGCTGTAAGAGTTGCTAAATAATTGAAGCAACTAATAACCCATCGATCACCTTGGTAAAAAACAACGCTAAATTATAGTTAGATCGACGCTAAATATTATATCATCTAACGTCGGTTATTTAAACGCTTGTTAAAACTAACGTTAGATGACATCGCCACAGAACAATTGACGTCTGTTTTGGAAACTGATGTTAGACCCTTTAACGTTGGTCAAAACCGACGCTAAAGGATTATTTTGACTAACACTAAATCCTTATTTTTTTTTTATGGTGATTTAGTTTTTATGAGAATTAAAATGCCAACTTGTTAAATTTTCTGTTAGTCAGTTTTTTTGTCTCTTTACAGTCCGTTTGATGTTTATACTAATATGACATGTCAAAATTGTTGATTAAATACTTACCTAAGAGTTAAAAGAATATAGTAAATGTCAACCCATTAACTAAATAACTTAGGTATAGTTACTTTTATATTTGTTATCAAGTTTTTCAATTAAAATGTAACAAGTATATGATTTTTCAATCACTACAAGAAAATCATGAACAAGAGACAGAAAATTTGTTTTTAATACATGAAATTTCCGTCTCTAATCTTTGCGTTGCAAATAATTTGAGACAGAAATGATTTTGTCTCAAAGTTAGGGACGAATTTTTTCCGTTTCAAAAATACAATTCCGTCTCAAGCATATAGTCTTTCAATTAAAATACGGCAAATATATTGTCTTTAATAGAAACTTTATATTTTTTTGCAAGTCAACATTTCATGATTAGTATTTAAAGTGATGTTTTACATATATTCTATTTTTAGTTAAAAAAATTGATAACATATATATGTATATATATCAATATATATAATATATGATATACACACACACACAGATATATATATATATATATACATATATATATATAAGTTTTCTTGTTCATTAATCCCTCCACTGTGCCGAATAGTTAGTATGAAATTAGAGAGAAAATGAAAATAAGAATAAATAAATTGGTAAAGAAAAAGTAATATTTTAATAAAAAGAGAAAAGTGTGTGTGCTTATGTGTGTGTGTGTGTGTGTTCGAATAAATTATATCTAAGATTTGATTTAAGAATTAAAACATTTATTATAGTTAGATTACTAAATAAATTTAGAGTTAGTTATACCTTCTATAAATTAAAAAAAGGTTTAAATATACTTAGACTCCCTATAGTTTTATTGAATAATGATTTTAGTCACTATATTTTAAAAACAATTAATTTAGTCCTTATAGTTTTCAAAACCATGAAATAATTCCCTGAAGTTAGTTTTGGTTAGTCAACTGTTAATCAACGTAGACTGGAATGTTGATGTCAGCATTAAAATTCATGTCAGCACTGACTGTATACCACTTATGCTGACGTATACTAGCCACACAGACTCTTTAAAAATAAAGTTTCATTTTATTCACTTAGGTCCTTGGTCAAAATGTTTCTTTTGTCCAATTTTTTATATGAACTTGTCTGCTACTTTATCTAGGTCCCTAGTTTAAGGATATTTTTTTTTTCAAAATATCCCTTACAAACTTTTCATTTTGTTTACTTTAGTCATTGTTTTTCACTTTGAGGCTTTTTTCTAAGGGTTTGGTCATCCAAATCAGTCTATAATTTCTTTTTTTTAGTCATTATATGATTTAATCTATTATTTCTACCCAAAAACAATACAAGAAATGAATTAAAATTCAAGTTACAAAGCTTACCTTTTATTTACTTAGGTACTTGGTCAAAATTTTCCTTTTATCCAATTTTTTATATAAACTTGTCTTCTACTTTGTCTAGGTCCTTAGTTTAACAATATATTTTTTTCTTTGTCAAAATATTCTCTACAAACTTTTTAATTTGTTCACTTTAGTCCATGTTCTTCACTTTCATGCTTTTTTCTCATGGTTTGGTCGTCCAAATTAGTCCATAATTTCATTTTTATTAATGATATGGTTTGGAGGACCAAACCAAGTGAGAAAAAAAGAATGAAAGTGAAGAATATGAACTCAAGTGAACAAATTGAAAAGTTTTGTAGGAGATGATTTTGACAAATAAAAAATATATTTTTAAACTAGGGACCTACACTAAGTAGAAGATAAGTTTATATCAAAAATTGGACAAAAGGAAAATTTTGACTAAATACCTAAGTGAATAAAAGGTAAGCTTTGAAACTTGAATTTTAATTCATTTCTTGTATTGCTTTTGGGTATAAATAATAGATTAAATCATATCATGACTATAAATAAAATTATAAACTAATTTGGAGAACCAAACTGTAGCAAAAAAATGAAAGTGAAGAATAGGGACTAAAGTGAACAAACTAAAAAGTTTGTAGGAAAATATTTTGACAAAGAAAAAATATATTCTTAAACTAAGGGCCTAGATGAAGTAGAAATGAGTTTATATAAAAAAATTGGAGAAAAGAAAATTTTTTATTAAGGACCTAAGTGAATAAAAGGTAAGCTTTGAAGTTTGAATTTTAATTCATTTCTTATATTGTTTTTTAGTAGAAATGATAGATTAAATTATATCATGACTAAAAAATAAAATTATAAACTGATTTGGAAGACCAAACTGTGAGAAAAAAGCATGAAAGTGAAGAATATGAACTAAAGTAAACAAATTAAAAAGTTTATAGGGGACATTTTGACAAAGAAAAAATATTCTTAAACTAGGAACCAAAACGAAATATAAGACAATTTTATATTAAAAATTAGACAAAAGGAAAATCTTGACCAATGACCTAAGTGAATAAACTAAAAATTTTTTAGGAGTCTACGTGACTAATCCACTTTAGCATAAGTAGTATACAGTCAGTGCTGATATAGATTTTAATACTAATATCAGCATTTTAGTTAGTGTTGACTAACGGTTAACTAACCAAAAACTAACCTCAGGGACTTATTTCATAATTTTAAAAATTATAGGGATTAAATTTATTATTTTCAAACTATAAGGACTAAAATCATTTTCAATAATATTATAGGGATCTCAAGTATATTTAAACCTTAATAAAATTACAACTCAAAACAAAGATAAATGTGCTAATAACTATTAATTAATTCCCTCAATTTTACATTACACGCAACCTCAACGCCCTAACCTGTGGCCTTGAATACCCACTCAGAATCGATTGTGGAATCTGCTTCATTCGATCTTAATTATTTTTTCTCAGGTCTATGCCAGTATTCGTCAGTTAGCAATAAATTAATAGTATATAATGCTATATTCAAATTTTTGTTTTAAATAGACAGAAAGTCATAAGCTTATGAATCCAAACTATCCAAACTGATTCATTAAAAAATTCGCTTTCTTCTTTGTTCCAAATAATTTGCGAGCATGAAACTTGACTCTTTCATTAATTTATCAAAACGTCCAAACCTCTGCAACTATGGTTAAAGTCATGGGTTTATACATAAGTTGACGATTTAAGATGAATAAGTAAAAATATAACTTTCTTTAATACAAAATAAGGAAATTTATAGCATTCATCGTTGATTCACTGGTAAATAATATTGTGATTTTTATATTTAATCATTTGTGCAACTAAGATTTACATAGTATATTATAGGAAAAAAAGTTTCTTTAATTTTTGGATTATTTGCATAGTCTCTTATGTTTATAAAATAAAGGCAAAAAGATACTTTATTCGCTTAACGTTTACCTTGATTTTCATTTATGCAACTAAGATTTACATAGTATATTATAGGAAAAAAAGTTTCTTTAATTTTTGGATTATTTGCATAGTCTCTTATGTTTATAAAATAAAGGCAAAAAGATACTTTATTCGCTTAACGTTTACCTTGATTTTCATTTATGCCCCTAAAATTCTTTTTGTTCAAATATGTCCCTTATGTTTCATTTTGTATCATATATTTTTCAAAATGACCAAAATACCCTCCATCCTCCCTCTTTTCTCTTTGTCCTCTCTCTATCCTCACTAAACTTTCCTATTTATTCACCTTGGTCCCTAACTAATATTTTTTCTTTTGTCTTTTGGATGATTTAAGATCATATTTAGTTTCATCTAAGTCCATATATTGTGAATATACTTTGTTATATAATTAAATCAATTCATGTAAACTTTTGAGTTTATTCAGTTTAGTCGTCATGCACGTTTTTCTCTCCATCTCTCAGTTTTCCTTTCCAAACCAGTCCAAAACTTTATCTTAGATGTTTTTAGGATATTTTTTGTCATTTCCATCCTAAGGCAAGGCAAGTAGTGGATTAAAACCAAGTTTGGAGAGAAAAAGCTCACTTTGCCTTTGTTTTTCATTTTTTTTTCTGGTTTTAATCCATTACTTGCCTTGCTTTGGGATGGAAATAACTGAAAATGTCCTTAAAAAAATCTAATATGAAGTTTTGAACTAGTTTGGAAAGACAAACTGAGAGATGGAGAGAAAAAGGTGCATGACAGGGACTAAAAGGAATAAATTTAAAAGTTTACAGGGGTTAATTTAATTATAGAACAAAATATATTCACAATCTATGGACCTAAATAAAGCTAAATATGATCTTAAATCATCCAAAACACAAAAGAAAAAATTTAAACTAGAGATATAAGTGAATAAAAAGAAACGTTTAGTGAGGAAAGAGAGAGGACAGAGAGAGAAGAAAGAGGATGGAAGATATTTTAGTCATTTTAAACATATATAATAAAAAATAAAACATAAAAACATATTTAAAAAAACTCTAAAAATATAAGTAAAAATCGAAATAAATATTAGAGGGTATAAAATATCCTTTTGTCTAAAATAAAATGTAAGTCTCTCAATTTTTGCACACTAAAAGAGAAAATTTTTTTTGCCTGTTTAATTTTCTCTTACTGTATATTAATTCAAATGCCAACAACGTCAGAAGTAACAAAAATTCTGTGGTTATAATATTTTATTTTAAATCCGATAATTAGTTGTGGTGGGAATGTCACACAAAGTAGTCACATCCTATATCCCTGATCACTCATTTTAATTTCTCGGAAGCTTTTTAATGCGTGATGAGTTTTGTTTAATAAAAATAAATGAATGAAAGTTTAAAGTTAATTTTAAACTGAGAATTGTTAAGATAATTTATTGAATTAAAATTATTTAGTAAAAATAATTATTGAATTAGTTAATAGATATAAAATGATATATATATATATATATATATATATTATTTTATATGTATATGAATAATAAGAGTAGAATAAGAATTTTAATAAAATACTAAGGATAAAAGAAAAAAAAAATTATAAGTTATAAGTTATAAACTACTTTAAGTAGTTTTTAAAATAAGCAACAAACTACTTAAATAAATTTTTTTACTAAATATATCTATTTTAATCAAACAAACTTATAAGCTAACTTAAAAATTTGTATTGAGTCTTTTAAAAAACGAGAGTTAATGTGTACGCAAAATTGGATCCTACCCTGTGCTTTGTAATCCAACATTATGTGATGTTGAAAAGTTAAGATAGAGCTCACATAGGTCCCACAAAATTCAGGTTCATGCAACGCATGTTTGTATGGAACGAAAGTTTCAAGTGTAAAATCTCATTCAAAGTTGTCCTCCAAAGAAATCAAAGCACATTTGCGGGAATTTCATAACGTGATTCTCCATCTTCTTTCTCAACATTAACATATATTAATAATATCAATTCTTGAAAATCAATAATTTTTGGTCCCCATACTTATTTGGCACTGGCAGTGTAGTCCATTTATAATATGTAACAGAATTGAGGGAAGGAGCAGAGTTGAGGACCAGAGCTCAGCAAATATTCTTTATCACTCTGATTTGGGGAAGGCAATTTCCACACAACCATCTCCACCATACATCTCTCTCGCAACTGAATTAAAAGGTTGAGGGAGAAGAAGACGAGTTGTGAAAGACAGAGTTATGGAGCAACAAGTTATTGGTTGAAATGGTAAGTGGTATTATTAACTTAATGAGAAGAATACAAGTTTAAATTTTAAAAAATGCACTTGTTGAGAAGACTATAACTTTAACGTTTTTGGTTCGAATAAAAATTAGTCTCAAGTCTAAAGTAACTTGAGAATACCCTGGATTCAAACCAAAAAAGAAAGAGCCGTGACGATTGCGGCATGCCGAAGATCATCGCACTATTTTTGTCAAGCTGTAAGGAGATCTTGAGCCATTTCTCTCACTCGCTCTGAATTGCAAACCCTGCAAATTCGCCAAATAGCTGTTGATTCACACATTAACTAGTGTGCTCTGTTATAAATTGTGAGTGTTTTCTATCTAGTGCTAGGCCTTCCAATCTATTATATATTGTGCTTGCTCTGAGGTCCACCATCATATATATGTCACGTCACTCAGGTTTAAAGAGATATTGATTATACTATTTTAATTTGGTATCATTCCATATTTAAAAATCCCGTGTTACCTTGATTTGGATGCTTGACATTGAAGGTTTTTGCAATTTTATGTGAGTGAGATTTAATAATGGATCTTACTAGTGATTGCAAAATTTGGGATTCATTGTGTTGATTACTTATTTGGATGATAACCCTATGACTTTTTGTCTAAATTTCAATCTTGCTGTAGGAAAATCATGTTAGCATCATCGTATAGAATGGTTATGAATTTTATCTTATTACTTGATTATTGTAGTTTATGAAATTGTCACTAACCTCCAGTCTTACTTGATGGGGAGAGCGTACGTATAATAACTATATGAGTGAAAAACAATCAAGAAACAAAATATAAGAAAGCTAATACAGTGGTAGATTGAGATCGAAATTAATTAATTTCTATTCTCTTTATTTTAATTTTCTAATATAAATTTTAAATTATGCATATTAGAATATTAACTATATAAGGTTTAGAAAGTTTATGAGACTTTATATTTATCATGGCTATACAAGGCAACCAACTCCATTGTGATGGCTCATTATCCTCTAAGCATAAACAATCATTTCACTACGCCATCACTTCTTTCTGCCATTGAGAGATGACATATAAATTACGTTAAATTTGCGCTAGATATTTATTTGATGCATTTGTGTGTTAAATATATGTTATTGCATGCTTCGTGTTTAGGGTTTTGTCCAATTTTATTTTATTTTAAAAGGAGCAATGAATAGTCCAACGTTGAACATGCGAAAGCCTTTCATTCCCCCAAAGATACTGCCTCCGGTGATGGCTCACAGTCACAGAGAGAAACACCCAAAAGTAGAGCGGCCAGAGAAGACTAATAGAGATATGAGGCTTACCATCTCTCATCAACTCGCTGGAGAAACACAACAAAACTTGGATCAAGTGATCATTCGCTATGTCGAGACTCTCTCGCGCAGAAAAGCCTATTTTTTGGGTATGTATAAATAATTTTACTATTTTATGTGATATATTATTTCGTACAAACGTAAACATTTAACTTACTGCATTTACGATTCTAATTTTGGATAATCACAGTTTTTATAAATTTTCGTATTTGTGACTATATACAAAGGCACAAACATTCCAACTATTTTCGAAGAATTTCAAAGTCTTCCATAGATGATATTGTCTCAATAACTTGAAAAATCATTTACTTCTAATTCAAACTAATTATGTTAATGAAGTAACTCAAATATTTTAAAAAATTAATTTTCTTTCTTTAGGACTATCTCATCCATATGCTTAGCGAGTTGGGGTTGAAGCGTGAACAAGTACAAATTTATATATCCCTAGCTACCCAAAAAATCAAAAGTACAGATTTATATATCTCATACTAAAATTTCAACCAATCATAAAAAAGAATAAAAAATAGAAGTAGCAAAATTCAAACTCTGGTGTCTTGACACTCAATTTTATGACTTAACTTATAACTAACTTTAAGCTATTGAAAGAAGACTTATCATCTGCTCCCGCTAAAATAGGGAACATAGACTTTTTTATGAGATACAGATCTGTTCCTATACTCTGAAGAGTCCAACTCTTTTTAATCACAGTTTTGTGATTTATAAAAATGAATATAACCGTGGCTAAAAGTATTGCAAAAATAGCCATGGTTAAAAGTCTCAAAATCGTAACTAAAAAGAGCTGAATTCTCTAGTGCACAAGAGCAAAGCGGATCTGGATCCTATTTTATGTATGTCCTTTTACTCTAATTTAAATTTCCATTACCCAAAAAAAAAAGACTTAATTGTGAGTTGTTTTATTGTAATCTCTAACACTTCATGATATTGTTTTGTGTAATTCTTAAACTAATTCTTTTCACGCTTTAATTAACTAAGCAGGTTACCCAACTAATCTACACTTTGATTATAGAGCATTGGCACAGTTGATGCACTTTCACATAAACAATGCTGGCGATCCATTTACAGGGAGCAGCTACGCTCTCAATTCATCAGCGTTTGAAGTTAGTGTTCTTGATTGGTTTGCTAGTTTGTGGGAGATTGAGAAGAATGAGTATTGGGGATACATCACTACTGGTGGAACTGAAGGCAATCTTCATGGGATTTTAGTGGGGTATAATTTTTCTTGCATTATTTTAATCAAACATATATGTAGTCTTCTAGTATTAATCAATCAGCAACAGTAACATAAAAATATGTATATACACAGAAGGGAACAATTGCCTGATGGGATTTTATATACCTCACAAGAATCGCACTATTCAGTGTTCAAAATAGCAAGAATGTACAGAATGCAATGTGTGAAAGTTGCCACTCTAACCTCTGGTGAGATTGATTGTGCTGATCTCAAGGCTTCACTTCTTGCTCACAGAGACAAGCCAGCTATCATCAACTTAAACATAGGTCTCTTTGCTTTCTTCTATGCATCTATTATCAGTATTGAAAATTTCTACTAAACATGACATAATTATTCACTTTTCAGTTGGATTTATGTTTGATATGTGTTTACTCCTTTTTTTTTTTTCATACCCGCATTCACAACAATGTCTATGTTTTTATAGTCTTAAAAAGATGATTTTCTATTCTAGGAACAACTTTGAAAGGTGCTATTGATGACCTTGATCTTGTGATACAAACACTTGAAGATATTGGATTCACTCGCAATCGATTCTATATCCATTGTGACGGAGCTCTATTTGGAATGATGCTTCCTTTCATAAGAGGAGTGAGTAACAATTTAATAAAAGCATTGCTTTTATTAGAAAGTTTGTACTGTTTTAAATTTTTTTTTTATCTTTTTGGTTTATTTGACTCTTAAAGAGATTCGCGGTCGATTAACGATATGTATTAATTGGTGAGTTTGTAGGTATCAAGTATTAGTTTCAAGAAACCTATTGGAAGCATAGCTATTTCTGGCCATAAATTTTTGGGGTGTCCTATTCCTTGTGGGATAGTACTAACTCGTTTAGAATATACCAAAAGCCTCTCTGAAAATGTCGAAATCATAGCTTCAAAGGACGTTACAATCACAGGAAGTCGTAATGGGCATGCTGCCATCTTCCTTTGGTATGCTCTCAAGAAGAAAGGTTTGATAGGTCTCAAGAATGAAGTGGAGAAGTGCATGGAAAATGCAATTTACTTGCAGAATCGACTACAAGATGCTGGCATTGGTGCCATGAAGAATGAGTATAGCAACACTGTAGTGTTCGAGAGGCCTCTGGATGATGAGTTTGCTCGTAGGTGGAGTTTGGCTTGCCATGGAAACTTAGCACATGTAGTGGTGATGCAGCACGTGACCATTGAGATGTTAGACTCATTTGTGAATGAGTTTGTTTATCAACGAACCATTTGGTATCAAGATGGACAAGAACAACCACTATGCATCAAAAGCGAGATTAGAGTTTCCAATTGTGCTTGTAAATTGCATAATTCATTATCATGTTGATCAAGAATTTGTTTACTAGAATGTGATAATCTGTTTAATTATTTGACTTTAATGGCAAAGTCATTATATAGATGTACGATTCCACGTCCACTGTTGTATGTTTTACCATTAGCAATACTTCCCAGTTTAATTAGTCCTAACTAAATCCATTTTTGAAGGATTGTAAGTGCATCCCCTACATTGATTGGTCTTGTGATTGATTTTAATCTCATTCGTGCTTTCTATAGCATTAATAGAATCTAAATTGATAAGAAAAGATATCTAAACCCCATTTGTTAAAGGAATATCAAAATTTGAAGAGTTTATTGCAATCTTGCCATTCTTTTTTCTTCTTTCTGTGAATTAGTTTTGTCCCTCAAAAAATAAAATAACAATCAGAAATAAAAAAGGCCATCTTTTTAAGGACAGGATAATTCAATTAAAAATTCAGGATTAAGGAAAATTAAAAACAAAAAAAAACAAACAGATCATAGAAAGGCAGAAGTTTGACTAATGGTGCCCCCATGTTACATATATTATAAAATCGTCATTAAAAATATAAATTTGTTAAAACTCCCAAGTTGTAACTGTTCTACTCAATCTATTAAAACATAAAATTGTACAGTAAGTTATAACTATCTAAGCATTCTTGATGGTGGAATGCTTTATAAATAGGATAGGTGGATTAAGGTTAGCTAAGCACAAAAATACTCATAATCATATCATCTAAATGAGACTTTGAGTGTTTAGAAATATTCTAATCTAGTGCGTAATTTAAAATTGACAATAACTAGAGGTAATTTTTTAATTCTTGTTTCTGCTACCTTTTCATGCTTTTATAATTGAGCATGATTCAGATAAATTAAAATTTACTTTGATGTGATATCAAAGTCTGGTTTAGCCTCTATCTTATTAGTTTTAAATATCTGAAAAATTTTCCCATCAATTAGTCAATGCCATATTTTTATGCAGTTGATTTTCAAGTTCTTATTTAAAATTTTTCATTACAAAATAATGTTATGGATCACAAGAAAATCATTTTTCTACGAATTTTGTGATTTGAAGCATTACTTTTGATGTATAAATGACTTAAATATGATCGGGCCATAATGTAGATTGAAAACGGGTCGTAGTGACCCCTCTGACGATGATCATGGTCTCATTTGTTCTATAACCATTGATTCCGTGCATGTACTGTTAGTGGTAATTGAATTTTGATACTATATTATTTTATTACATTCACGTGGAGGAGCGGCGCATGGGGTGATTCATTGGACTATTGACATATATGGCAATCATGACTCACATGTGTTGCGTTGCGTTTTGTGAATATATGAAATTTGTGTGATTAATTTTTTTTTCTTTGTATGTATAACATTTATTTCTTTTATATATACTGGAAAAATATTTAATTACATTAAATTTTTTTTATTCATTTGCATATTGTGATTTGCAATTAAAATTGAATAAAAAATTTGGAATTAATAATTAGTGATCTATATAATTTTATTTAATTAGAGAGTAACCACAGCATCTTTAATTAAATATAATTATGTTTATGATCATATAAAAAGATTATAAATTGCATAATAGATTACCAATCTTATGTATATATAGTTTTAATGTCTAGTGATCCATTATTTAATTAGAAATTAACCACAGCATCTTTAAATAAATAAAATTATGTTGTGTTTAGAATCACATAAAAAAATTATAGACATTGGTTGTGATTAATTATGCACAATATAACAAATTATATCCCACAAGAAATTTATTGTTATAATTAATTAGGATAAAATATTAAATAATTTTTCATAATTTACCCATAGGAATTATGTTTTACAATTTAATAGTTTTATCATAAAGATAGAATATCAAATTATTTTAGGTATAAAGTTTGATAATTCTATCATAAAGTAAGAATCTAGTTGAATTAAAAATTTAGCCCATAGGTAATTTTTATGTCATTAGATTCGATTTTTACATGATTTACATTGGTAAATTATCATATTTGTCTATTTGCCTCAAATTGATATTAAACATGTATTTATTAATATTTGCAGTTATGCAACCTACGAATTTCTCTAATATTAACTGTGATATTCCTGAATTGAATGGTGAAAACTATAAGATTTGGAAGGAGATTATTATTCTTCATTTAGGGTGTATAGACATTGATTATGATATTAGGAAAGACGAACCAGTTATTATTGAAATCAACACTCCAACTGAACTTGCCCTTTATAATCGATGGGAGAAATCTAATTGGCTGAGTGTTATGCTAATTAAGACCAAGATTTCTATGGTATTCGTGGTTCTATCGAGTAGCTTAATGATTTTAAGGCATTGCTAAAGGTTATTGAAGAACAGTTTAAGACTTATAAGACATTTGCAAGCACCCTAATTATGAAGTTTTCATCCTTAACGCTTACTACAATGAGAGGTGTATGTGAGCACATTATGCAAATGAGAGACATTGCGACTTAGTTAAAAAGAATTGAGGTTGAGATGTTTGATTCTTTCCTAGTGCATTATATATTGAACACTCTCCCACAACAATATGGACCCTCCAAAATCTCTTACAACACATATAAAGACAAATGGTCAATTAATGAACTTTTGACCATGTGTGTTCAAGAAGAAAGAAGGCTGATGATGGAACAAGGGGAAAATGTATTTATGCAATACAAGGAAATAAGAAGTATCAAGCCAAACAAAAAGGGAAGGGCAAACTAGCTCCCCAAGCTGATATAAAGAAGGAATCCAAGTGTTTCTTCTATAAAAAGAAGGGACACATGAAGAAGGGTTGTATCAAATTTTAGAAATGACTTGAGAAGAAAGGTAATTCAATCTCATTTGTTTTTTTATGTAACTAATATGATAGATGTTAAATATAACACATGGTGGATTGATTCTGGATCAACAATCCATATGTCAAATTCCTTGCAGGCTTACAAAATCTAAGGAAACCGATGGGAACTGAACAAAACATATATTCAAGAAATAAAATGCGTTCAGTTGTGGAGGCCATAAGGACATGTAGTCTATTTTTAAGCATTGTTTCATTTTGAAATTAGAAAAGACATTTTATATTCCTAGTTTCTCTAAGAATTTAATTTCTATTTCAAGACTTGTATCTTTTGGTTATTCCTTTAACTTTTAAAACACTACTTTTAATTTATATTTTAAATCTGAACTTGTTGGGAATGATACATTATCTGATGATTTTTCCTCTCTTAATTTAGAAAATGATATTACTAATAATGTCATGCATGTTCAAGTTGGCACCAAACGATGTGTTATGAATGAGGATTCCTCTAATTTGTGGCACTGTAGATTAGGACATATTTCCATGGATAGGATTAAAAAATTAGTGAATGAAGGAGTACTTAATACTTTGAATTTTACTGATTTTGATACTTGTGTAGACTGCATTAAGGACAAGTAGACCAACAAGTCAAAGAAAGGTGCCAAGAGGAGTTCTAACATATTAGAAATCATACATTCAGATATTTGTTGTTCAGACATGAATGCATATAGTCAGAAATACTTTATCACCTTTATAGATGACTACTCACGTTATATGTATCTCTACATGCTTCATAATAAAAGCGAAGCATTAGATGCCTCTAAAGTTTTTAAGACAGAAGTAGAAAAATAATGTAAAAAGCAAATTAAGATCGTGAAAACTGATATATATAGGTAGAGAGTATTATGGTAAATACACTGAGAATAGACAAGCGGCTAGTCCATTTGCAAAGTTTCTTCAAGAAAATGGGATAGTTGCCCAATACACTATGTCTAGTTCTCTAGACTAAAATGATGTAGCAGAAAGATGAAATTGAATTCTAATGGACATTGTACGTAATATGCTTAGTAGCTCTAAACTACCTAAATCTTTGTGGATTGAAGCTCTTAAAACGGCATTGTATATATTAAACCGAGTTCCAACTGAGACTATCCCAAAGACAAGTTTTGAATTATTCAAAGGTTGGAAATTGAATTTACGACATATACGTTTATAAAGATGTCCGTCTAAAGTAAGAGTTTATAACACACAAGAAAAGAATTAGACCCAAGGACTATTAGTACATATTTTATTGGATATGCTGAAAGGTCTAAAGAGTATAGATTTTATTGTCCATCTCACAATATTAGGATTGTGGAATCAAGAAATGTAAAATTTCCTGAGAATGACTTAGTCAGTAAAAGCGATCAATTTCAGAACATAGTTTCTATAAGAGATCAACCTTTAACTTCAAGAGATGAATTGGTTATTATTCACAACACCCCTCAAGTTGAAACAGGTATTGAGCAACCAATTGTGGAAATTCCACAAGACACTGACAAATTTTAGTAGATCAAGTTGTTCAAGAAATTTCAGAAAATATTGAACATCATGATTCTCAAGAAATTGTTGATTCAACATTTAAAAGATCTACCAGAGAAAGAAAGTCAGCAATCATCAATGATTATGTTGTGTATCTACAAGAATTTAATTACAACATTGGAGCTAAGAATGATCCTGAATTCTTTTCACAAGCCATGAGTTGTTAAGAGTCAGAATTATGGTATAATGCCATGAAGGAAGAGATGAATTCTGTGAAAAACTATGAGGTATGGGATCTTATTGAGTTGCTTGGTGGTGCAAAAGTCATTGGATGTAAATGGGTCTTTAAAACTAAGAAAGACTCATTAAGGAAAATTGAGGTATACAAGGTAAGATTTGTTGCTGAAAGATTCACTCAAAAGCTAAGAATTGATTATACAAAGACATTTTCTCCTATATCTAAGAAAGATTCCTTGCGCATAATTGTTGGCATTAGTAGCCCCATTTTGACCTTGAACTACAACAAATGGATGTAAAGACAGCTTTCCTCAATGTTGATCTTGAGGAGGAAACAACCAGAAGGATTCACATCTAGTGATGGTGAGCACTTGGTTTGCAAGCTAAAGAAGTCCATATAAGGATTGAAACAAGCCTTCCGTCAATGGTATTTAAAATTTCATGATGTCATCTCTTCATTTGATTTTGTTGAGAACATTATGGATCAATGTATATACTAAAATGTCAGTGAAAGTAAAATCTATTTCCTTATATTATATGTAGATGATATTCTACTTGCAAGCATTGATAAGGGAATGCTATATGAGGTGAAACAATTTTTCTCTAAAAATTTTGATATAAAGAATATGGGTGATGCATCTTATGTCATCGGCATTAATATTGATAGAGACAGAAATCGAGGTGTCTTGGGTCTATCTCAAGAAACCTATATCAACAAAATTTTAGAGAGGTTTCATATAAAGGATTGTTCACCAAGTATAGCTCTCATTGTTAAGGGTGATAAGTTCAATTTGAATCAATGCCTGAAGAATGATTTTAAGAGGAAACAAATATAGAACATTCCATATGCTTCTGTTGTTGGGAGTTTAATATATGCTCAGGTTTATACAAGGCCTAATATTTCATTTGCTATTGGAATGTTAGGAAGATATTAGAGTAATCCAAGCATTGACCACTGGAGAACTCCAAATAAAGTCCTGAGGTATCTTCAAGGCACCAAGGATTACATGCTGATGTACAAACGAACTAATAATTTGGAAGTAACTGGTTACTCTGAATTAGACTTCGCTGGTTATGTTGATTTGAGAAAATTAACATCATGATACATTTTTATGTTTTCCGATGGAGTTATATCTTGGAGGAGCGACAAGCAGACCTTGGTTGCTACTTCCACTATCGAGGCTGAGTTTATTTCCTGTTTTGAGGCTATCTTACATGGAGTATAGTTAAAAAGTTTCATTTTTGGGCTTAGAATTGTTAATTCAATTTCTAGGCCATTGAGGATATATTGTGACAATTCAGCTGTTGTCTTTTTTGGCAAACAACAACAAAAGTGATAGACAAAGTAAACTCATTGACATCAAGCATTTAGCCATTAGAGAATTTGTTAAAGATAAGAAAGTAGTCATTGAATACATTAGTATTGAATTGATGATAGTTGATCTTTTAACTAAAGGCATGCTACCATTTAAATTTAATGATCATGTGGTTAGAATGGGTCTTAGATTCATTATGTAATTTTCGTTATTATAATGAATTATTTTAAGGAAACTCTATTTGTTTGTGATATTTCTCATATTTGTCCTTTGTATATATATTTTTTTATTTTGAGAAATATCATTAAAGTATGGACCTAGAATAAACATTGGGTTTATTCATTAAAAAAATTGGGCTAGTATTTAAGAGATATGATGCATAGTAATACATGGAAGATATTGCTTGTTTTTAAAGGATTTATCGCCATGATTCATGTGTTATGTTTCTTTTCAAGCATTAGTAATCATGGATTGAGAATATTATAATTTACGGACCAAGTGGGAGAATATTAGATAACCATTCAAATTTTGAATGCTTTATAAAATGGTCCTTAAAAATATAGATTTGCTAAAAATCCCAAGTTGTAATTGTTCTGCTCAATTGATTAAAAAAAAATTGTACAATAAATTGTAACTATCCAATATGTAACCTCTGGAAAAACTAAGCATTCTTGATAGTGGAATGCTTTATAAATAGGATGGGTGGATTAAGGGTCCCTAAACACAGAGATACTCAGAACCATGCCATCTAAGTGAGACTTTGAGTATTTAGAAGTTTCCTAATCTAGTACGTAATTCAAGACTGACTAGAGGTAGTTCTTTGATCCATGTTTCTACTTCCTTTTCATGCTTTTATAGTTAAGCATGTTTCAGATTATTTAAAATTTACTTACATTATATGTGATAGATATAGACTCATATGACAGTCACCAAAATAAAAAATACCGTTGCATCTTCTTCATCCTCTTTTAGCCCAAGTAGCATGTGATGTCATAGAGCAAAGTCAAAGTGTGCATCGGCAAAATGATCCTCACACTTCATAGAGATAGATCATGAAACCGATATGGGGTGTACAACTAAAATCAAAGAAGGGACAAGGAAATTTATAGCATTCTTCGTTGATTTATTCATACATAATATTGTAATTTTTATATTTAATCATATGGGAAAAAAAAAGCACTTTGCCCTGTGAACCTTTTTTATTGTACAGATAATTTCTATGAACTATAAAACTCTAACATAAAACTCCTTTAAACTCTCTATTTCGTATGTTTCTATTCAATAATTCATTAGCTTGATTATCAGTCTTGACTAAAATTACAAGACTGCCATGTCAACTATATTTATACATATCAATAGTGGACATGACTAAAATAATGACATGTGATAGTTACTCCAAACCTATAAGGACCCACATGAAAACCTATCCCACCCTTACCCAGTCACCTACCGCAGCACCCAAACTCCCACCAATGTATACTCCATTCTATCTTGAAAACCATAGAAATCATACACAACAATTAACAGCTCATTACTACAAAATCTGCTAGCTTAACCATTCTCGCACCAAATAACGCTACCTTCTCGAAGCTCAATATTGATTAAGAGAATTTATCCTTAATCTGAACAAGACAAAATTTATGTGTATATAGATACATAATACAAGAATATAGATAGAAATTAAACTAATTCCATAGAATTAATAGCTCAACCGAGGAAGATCAGACCCTTTGTCAAAAGCCATGCTGCTGAAGAAGAATAACCCCAAGGCGTGGCCCACGATGGAGACCAAGAACACTTCGGCATTGAAGGATATAAGCACTAGCATGACCAGATACGTGAGCCCCATTCTGATAGCATCAAAGTCTAAACCAAATCAGTCGCGAAATGCCTCAAACTGAGCATGACGAATTTGGAACGAGAGAGCCACTCCAATAGAACGGCCATCGCGAACACAAACACCAAGGCTAGGGCATACATACTGGCATCATCTCCCGGCCACGGTGGAACAATGGCCAAAAGATTAAACTTTTATAGTTCCACATTCTCCCCATTTACATTTCCAACAACTTCAACTCATTGTGTTCGTCTCTCACTGTCTTTGCTTGCCTTCCACTTCATCTTCCTCACTGTGTTTGGCTAGAAAACTGAGGCAATGTGGGGACTAACGGTTTAGCCAAAACCGGTGCCAGAACCTTTAAGGTAGGGGAAGGCTTTGGTAGGAGTTAGCGTGTTGCAGTAGGTAACTAGTTAAGGGTGGGTCAAGTTATTAGTTTGAGTAAAGATCACATGAAACTATTTTAGCCATGTAAGCTGCTCATGTCTACAAATATAGCTGGCATTGCAGTCTTGTAATCAGACTTGTAATCCAAGTCAGCGTTGACCATTAGTCAAACTAACGGATTATTAGACAAAAGGGTTTTATCGCACGAAATAAAGAATTTAGAGGGGTCTTGTGTTGAGTTTTATAGTTCATAAGGTTATTTGCATAATGAAAAAATTCATAAGAACAAAGTGTATTTTTTCCTTAATCATGTATGCAACTAAGATTTGCATAGTATATTGTAGGGAAAAAAATATACAAATAGTTTTCGTTAATTTTTGGGTTATTTGCATAGTCTCTTATGTTTATAAAATAAAATCTAATTCTCTCAATTTTTGCATACTAAAAAAAAAGAATTTTTCCTATTTATTTCATCACGACCATAGGACGAAGATCCACCAAAAGCCCTATAGAGTTTAAAATCCTTTTCTTTCGTGTCTTTCCTTAAAGCATAATAGTGACGATACATATTATTTTTAATTATAGAATAAGTTTAGATGGCACCAAGAAAATCAAATACTTCTGGAATCCGCACAAGATCTGGCAGGACCTTGGTTCCTCCAGTTACTCAGTCAGCAGGTGCAACGATGGAGACTCCTAACCATGTAGAAAGGAACCATGCGTAAAAAAGTTGTTAGATTAGAATGTCCGTTTTTAGTAACTATGCCTACTGGAGGCACCCTACTAATAAAACGAGGCTACCAGGCTTGCAAGGTAAGAGTCGGAGAAATAAATACAACAGTAGACCTAATGCTGTTAGATATGACAGACTTTGATGTCATCTTAGGCATGGATTGGCTGGCATCTTGTCATGCCACGCTGGATTGCTATAATAAGATAGTTAAGTTCAATATTTCGGGGGAGCCCTCCTTCGTATTTCATGGTGAACGGAGTGAGATTTCTGGAAATCTTATTTCCTTAATGTGTGCCCAACGTTTATTGCGAAAGGGCTATCAAGGATACTTGGCATTTGTTAAAAATATTAAGAAAGAAGAACTAAAAGTAGAGGACGTTCCAGTAGTCTAGGAGTTTGTAGACGTCTTCCCAGATGATCTACCAGGTGTACCCCCAGATCGAGAGATTGAGTTCCAGATAGAGTTAGCACCAGATACTCGCCCAATCTCCATACCCCCTTATAGAATGGCACCAACAGAATTAAAAGAGCTAAAGACTCAGTTACAGGACTTGCTAGACAAAGGCTTTATAAGGCCAAGTTATTTACCTTGAGGAGCTCATGTTCTGTTCGTGAAAAAGAAGGACGGATCGATGAGACTATGCATAGATTACAGGCAACTGAATAAAGTAACTATCAAAAATAAATACACGTTGCCTCGCATCGACGACCTCTTCGATCAACTTCAAGGAGCCAAGTGTTTTTCAAAGAATGACTTGAGGTCTGGTTATCACCAACTCAAGATCAAGGAGGAGGATGTGCCTAAAACAGCCTTCCATACCAGATATGGGCACTACGAGTTCTTGGTAATGTCATTTGGACTAACAAATGCACCAGCTGCTTTCATGGATTTAATGAATAGGATTTTTAAATCCTTCTTAGACAAATTCGTTATTGTCTTTATAGACGACATTTTGGTGTACTCAAAGACTTCAGAAGAGCATGAACAACACCTTCGTATTGTGTTGCAGACATTGAGGGATCATCAATTGTATGTCAAATTCTCTAAATGCGAGTTTTGGATCGATCGCGTGACTTTCTTGGGACATGTGATCTCCAAAGATGGCATCCAAGCAAACCCAAGCAAAGTAGAAACGGTCAAAATGTGGCCTAGACCTACCTCCGTCACGGAGATTCGCAGCTTCTTGGGATTGGTAGGATATTATCGTCGTTTCATCCAAAATTTTTCCCAGTTAGCCGCCCCTCTCACACGACTGACTAGGAAAGGAGTAAAGTACTAATGGGATGACGCTTGTGAAGAAAGCTTCCAAGAACTCAAGAAAAGGTTAATCTCCGCACCTTTATTGGTCTTACCCTCAGGAGCAGGAGGTTTTACAGTGTACTGTGATGCATCAAGAGTAGGGTTGGGATGTGTTCTCATGCAGCATGGCCAGGTAGTGGCATATGCATCGAGACAGCTTAAAAAACATGAACAAAACTACCTCACCCACGATCTAAAAATGGCAACAGTAGTTTTTGCCCTAAAGATATGGTGACACTATCTATACGGAGAATCCTGCGAAATCTACATTGACCATAAAAGTCTAAAATATATTTTCGACCAAAAAGACCTAAACTTGAGGTAATTTAAATTCGGAGGACCGAATTTCTTAAAGGGTGTGATAATGTAATACCCATGAAAAATAAAATATAAATGCGTATTTACAAACTACTGTTACTATTTCAGTATACAGTACTATTCACCCGTATAATACTATTTACGCATATGGTACTGTTCATTTATACAATTAAAATTTCAAGTACTAGAAGTGGTTTGATCATAAGAGAAAACTAGAAAGATGTTTGTAGGAGAAAATGACGTTTTATATGTAAAAATACCCTTAGGAACTAAAGTGAAAGGACTGAATTGAAAAGAAACTTAAAGGTTTAAGTTGAAAGGATAGTTTTCCCTTTAAGTTTTCAATAGTAATAAAAAATTCAAAGCCGTCGTGCCTTTCTGTGTTTTGCATAGTAAGTCGAATTATTAAGGTGTATAGTAAATTGCATTATTAGAAATGTCATTTTCATGAATAGTAAAATGAATATTTTATTAGCACATAGTATCAAATAGTACCATTGACTTTTCCTATAAATAGTACTTTCCATTTCACTTCTAAACTCACACCTTCAACTTCTCTTCTTCTCTCCCTAAGTTTCTCTTACTCCGACGCTAGACTTCTGAAATTTTGGGTCTTTCCTTTTCAGCTTAGCTAAGGATACTATGCCCTTTCTATGTCTTTCAAATTTTAGAAGTTATTTTCTTAAGTATGCTTTGTGGTTACGGTTTTGGCTGATGTTCCACATCAGAAAAATTGTCCTTAGCTGTCTATATGTTATTTTAATTTTCTAATTACCGAAATAGGATGTAAACTGTGAAGAATACATGTGTAGGAAAGTTTTGGCTAAGAAAAGACCTAGTTTTTAAGTGTGTCTATTGTGACCCTCCACTATTTCCTGAGAACTTACCTAGTGTACTCTTTTACAGATTGTATTCTCTATTTCTGGTATGAATAGTAACCGTACGTATGAATAGTAACTGTACATATGAGGAAATTGGATTCATAATGACAAATCTAATGAGATAATTAATCCAAAAGTATGGATAAGACGAAGCAAGTATCTCATGATGATGTGAAATTTGAATCTTTTCAAAAATAGTTTAATTGTTATCTTGATTTGTGGTTTATAAATCTATAATATAGTTAGATTATCAATTTAAAATACATTATTATACTAACATACAAGCCAAATACCAAACCCTTGACCTAGATGTCCTATACGATTACAGAGCAACATAGTCTAGAACAAAAGAGGGGTATACCCGACAGCTGGAAGGTGCAAAGTGATTTACTCCTCTAGCGGATATTCTTTGCTGGCAACTTGATCTGAACAAAAACATTTTGTATAGAGAGTGTGAGCTTTTAAACTCCGTGAGCGAATCGGACTCGCGTTAATAAAATTCAAATACATTACCAGTCATGCAAGTATATCCGAAGGCTCATACTCGACCAATAAACATAGTTAGAAATTACATACAAGAAGATAAAAATTCATCCAATTCAACAAACGTTACTAGTACTCATCAATGACAATATATCCCGGAGAGCGCACACAGGCCAGCTCACCAATTCTGTATATTTCCTCCATGACGCACAACATCATCCTCTTAGCTAGGGCGTCTCACGGATTTATTACCAATCCGGGCTGTATCCCTACTGAGAGAATCGTTGTCTCCACACTCATTGGTCAAGACACCCTTTCAACCGAATTTTCCGCCTTGTCGTGAAAGGGAGTACTGTCCCGCATGAATTCAAATGTCATGTCATGTTGCACCTTTTATTTCCTGTTTGAACCAATGTTACACTTTTTTTTAATGATTAACATAACTTTTCATTTGCCCCCACATCAGCCTCTCTACCAAAATGAAAACAAAGGAAATCATCTTTTAATTAGTAGAACGTATTTTTCATTTTGAATATTCACAGTGCAATTTTTTTTTTCTTTGGAACAATATATTCATAGTGTAATTGAAATGAACTTAATTTGGATTCGTTATTCATGTTGGGCGGGCTCCAATGGGCAAGATAAAAAAGGCCCAACTAATTCCGTTTTTTGTAAATAGCCCAACTTAGTCTTCACTGTTCAAAACTGGTCCCATCTAATCTCACTGTAAGAACAGATACAGGTTTTGTGTTGTATCCATTTTCTATCTATATCATAGAAGAGCTTATGAGAAGAGGAAAAAATAATAATTATTAACGGTTATTAGATTATAGATATAAAGTTTTTTCAGCTTTAATTTTTTTCATTTACAATATTTAAAACTTGAGGACAACAATTATAATATTACTTCAACTATGCAGCTTTATATAATAAAGGAAACCAAGAGAATAGAGAGAGCGGAATTATATTAATTATATAAAAATCACTAAAAGTAAGACTCCTTTTGACTCTTTGAAAATTACATTTATTACGAAATACATTATGTAATTATGACAACCAATCACCCGCAGCAAAACACAAATACTAAACAACACAGCTCTCACCAGAAAACCCACATAAATAAAGGGACATGGATGATGATAATTAAGGATTAATTAACACATCCAAACCCACCTTATTACAATCATGGATATATTTGGCTATAAGAAACACAAAAGAAGATGAGTCTAGTTGAGGTCTGGGTTTGCCAAAACGTATCCTTCGAGGGCCTTGAATTGATAAGCTCCCTTCTCCTTGGCAGCCTTAAGCACCTCCTCGGGCGGCGGCGCGTCGCCTTTGGTGTGGTACTTGATGGTGCTCTTGAGGACGCTGCCGCCGCCGGAGCCGGCCACAAATTTTGTCTCGAAGGAGATCTTCTCCACTGTGTCTGGCAGAACATCGCCTCCTACTAGGCTGTAGTTGTACACCAAGTTCGCCTCATCGATTACCTCCACTTTGTGCAACCCATATTTAGTGTTCCCCCCTGCATGTGTATATATGTAAGTGAGTGGGAAGTTAAATAACTTCAAATTATTTCTAAAGTATGAAGAATTAGTACAGAATGAATATACCTTCAACGGAGGTGATTTTCTTGACTGTTCCAGGGCCTCCATTTCCTTCGACGATTTCAACACTTTTAAAGGCTGGAATAGCCTTTGGGAGGATGGTGTCTGCATGTTTCAGCAATGTGCTGTACAGTTTTGCAGCAGGCACCGTAGACACTTGCTCGTCCTCGTACGTGAACACACCCATGTTGATGATGATATTGCAAGCTTTGATGAGATGAATGGATATGAACAAGAAGACGATGAGTACTGGTTTGTGATTTTGTGACAAGCCATATGCGTGGTATTTATAGACAGACACTGCCTCTATGTTACCCCTTTGGCTAAACACTTCACTCACACCTTTGTCCCTCAACTTTTTTTTTTATTGCGATATAATAATCGTTTTCTCATTTCCGACTTACAATAGCGTCATCATCTCTTTGTTTTTTCTTTTTTTTTTAAAAAATGATGTTCAAAAATCCAATAAACTCTAACTAACTTGGATTCAACCATTTATTTTATTAGACTTAAACTCAAGACTTTATTTTACAAAATTAAGTGTTAAATCGCTATGTTTAGTGTGTCTTCTTAATTAAGAAGAAACTATTTTCCTTTTTTTTTATTTTATAAACGAATTCAAAGTATATATGAACTATGAAGAGAGTTAGTCAAGGATAGCGGGTTAAAAGTCTGTCAAAGGAAAGGACTAATTAATTTAGCCGCCACTCTTCTAGAATATGTATTGCGTCGTAATTAATAAGCTCACATAATATTTTATTAAGTGTATCAGAAATGTCGGGTGAAGCATGTAGTACGCCAAATATATATATATATATATATATATATATAAAAGAAAAATTACTAAAATTTTATTGGGATAATTTACTCTATATTTCTAACGTGTTAAGATCTAAGTCGACAGTTAAGTTGAGTATATAAATATGTAATATTTCATAATAAGAAATAATTTAGATAATTGAATTATTAATTTTACATATAATGACAACCCCATATTTATTAGGCCTACAATAATCAAAGTCCATGTGAGATGTTCCATGCATAATCGCATTTAGAAAAAACATCAATAACTTTATCAAAGTGTTCACATGCTGAAAAAGAAATTTTGGGATTTTACAATAGAAGAAGTTTATGTTAGTAAACGAAAATTATAACACTTTTAAAGAGTAATTAACTTCATGAAGAATTGTCATGTTGTTACTCACATTTCTAGAATGTCGTATTGAATTTTTTATACTTTAATTGCTGAACTATGATGGTATAAAAATCTCAGGTTTTTTTTTTGGTATATATTATAGTAAAGAATTTTCAGATTTTACACATACTTAATCTTCTCATCAACTAATTTTAAGAATACACCTTTTTATATTGATATTTATATATATACGTAAAATTTAATTTTTAGATACAAAAAGTAGTGATGTAATTTCAAACATGACGCCTACTTTGAATAATACCTTAGAATTGTTGTGGTCAAATTAAGAGAAGAAATAAGTTGTTTGAAGGACTAATGAATGCTTGAATTCGGCGATGTTTCAAAATTGGTCTATTTAATTTGTTTTTCATTATAATTATCGACATCAATATTTTGTCCACTATCCGATAGCAGGAAAATCAAATAAATGTTCATTTTATTAATATTTATTATTGATTTTTGGTCCAAACACCTACTCATATTATCTTCATTCAAATTATGCGGCCTTGTTTTTTTTTTTAATTGCATCCCTTTAAGTCCTGTTCTTTTTTTTTTTGCAAGAGGATTTTTACATGTAACTTTTAAAATCTTCGACCATAGAAATAAGATAGGCGTTCAAATTAGAACAATATTATATGTATTTCTGCACCGTTAAATATCTAATTTTGTTTTGGTACTTTAACAATATTTCTCAATCATCTTAGAACATTTATAGTGATGAACTTCACTTGAATTTTTATTATAGATCACACAATGTCACATTAACTCAATCAACTCCCTACTACTGTAAGCAACTCTCTACTCCAGAGATTTAGATCAGCTAAAAAAAATACATGTAATCATAGTTATAACTGTGACTAAAAATAGTCATAATCTGGACTTTCCAGCACCTTATAGGCATTGGAGAAGATTCACTTCTCCATTTCAATGGTAAACCTCTTAATAACTCATAAATGAGTCTCACAATCAACTCTCTACTACTTTAACATTTATTACTCTTCACTAATATTTATTGTAAATTGATTATTTTATTATTATTTTTTTTATAAGAATTGATTCTTATATAAGAACTGTTCTTACACGTGGCAGTTAGAGTGACAAACTATAGTGGTGAATCGAAATAAGAATCGGTTCTTAAATTTAAAAAACTCTTAAAAACTACCATTGTAAATGCTCTTAGAGCATTACAGTGGTAAACCTTACTTGAGTTTTTATTGTAGGTATTACAATGTTATATCAACTTAAACAACTCTCTACTACTTTGAGCAACTCTTCACTCCAATAGTAAATTTTTTAAGAACTCACAAATGAGTCTTACAATCAATTCTCTACTATTTTAACATTTATTATTCTACACTAATATTTATTGTAAGTTGATTATTTTTATTATTACTTTTTATAAGAACCGATTCTTATATATAAATCATTTTTACGCGTGATAGTTAACGTGACGAATTCTAATAATAAACTAAAATAAGTATCAATTCTTAAATTTAAAAACTCTTTTAACAACCACCAATGTTCTTACATATCAACAAAAGACTAATCTTAACCACCAATGTTCTTATGCATCAACAAAGACTAATTATAAAGCGAATTTAAAGTGTATACAATTTTTTAACAAAATTAAATTTAAAAAATTATAAAATACTAACTTCAAAATTTGGTAAGAATATATGTTTGAATTTTGACATAAAAATTTTCTTCAAATGATTTATAAGGTGTAAAGGAGATAGAATTTGACTTGACTTTAGTGTCCTTGAGAATGACATTATTTATTTTTGTCAGAGGCATGCAGCGGTCCGAGAATATCTCTGATTAGAATTGAAAAAGAATTTTTTTATTTCAATAAGAATTAAAAGATTTTTTTTATAACAAAAGGGCTCAAACATGGTTCCTAATTTTACAATACCTAATTCTATATTATTTAAATTACAAGTTCGATTTCGATAATTCATAAACAAGGGTCTCCTCAATTTGTTTTTTTTTTTATAATTTTCAAAATAGTCCCTTATAAATGGAATCTTTATCAACTTAGTTCTTCTATTGACTAATTAAGTATTTAAAAACTTAATAGAAAGTGTGATGCAAACCGTTAGACTCTATGTGATAACATCAAATATATATCTGGTCAATATAATAAAATTCCATTTTACTTCCTCGAAACATTTTTCAATTTGATTTCTCACAAATGTGTAATTCTCAAAATAATGAATCCCATCATAAAAGAAATCGTTATCAATTTGGTTTCCTCACATATTAGTCACCCCAGTAACAGGTTGGGATGTTAGCCTGGAATTCTAATGCTCTTGCTGTTTCTAGCAAATATATGTGTTTCCACTCCACCGCACCATTTTGTTTCTATATGCCTCGATTAAATCCAATTTTTTTAATAAAGAATTCCAAAAACTAATACGACGACATTGCAACAGTCCCAAATCGGAACAATTTTTTTATGTCTCCTTCAACCTTCACCCCAAGACGTAGCTTCCAGATCTGTTTGATGGTACTTAAAATATCCCCAACAAAAATATAATATAAGAAATACTATTTTCTTCTTTTTTTATTGAATATAAGAAAGAAATGTTAAAACTTAAGTTATATTCTCACTATTTTTTTATAATTTTAAAATATAATAAAGTTTAATATAATTCATTTTATTTTAAAAATATTTAAAACTAAATTAAAAACATAACATCAACTTTAGTTGATGCTAATCTACTAATAGACTTATATGGTTTTTGGGCTTGTATTCGTTGATTTTTTTAAATCATATATTAGCACCTTCATAAAATAAAATATGAATTATAATATAAAAATTTAAAAAACAAGTGAAAGAATGAAAAATTAAATACTTTCAAAAAAGAATGAAAAATTAAATAACTTCTTGTTACTTCTTTTTTTTATTATTATAAAGAAATAGCAAAATTTATTGGAATTTATTTGTATATAAACAATTGTTAAAATTAAGGAAAAACAAGGAAAGAGACGAAAGACTGCAAGATGAAAGTCTATGATTTGTTGAATTTTCTAATTTAATTAGTCAACTGCTAATTGGAAGATTACGAGCTCTAATTGTTTACATGTTGAAACGCGATTAGCGATACCTTTTCTTTTTTTAAATTAAACATTTGATCCATCTAAATTTACTTAATTTTTAATTTAGTCATACATTTTTTTTTGAAACTGATTACTGATTAGTTCCTATAATTAAAACATATTTATAAAACAATCACGGATTTAATGTCCATGAAAACGACGTCCAAACAGTGCGCACATGGCCAGGCCAATATTGTGCACATACGCTGTTATTTCTTTTATTTTAAAAAAATAGTTTGTATTATTATTATTATTATTATTATTATTATTATTTGAATAATTACATTCTTTGATATTTAACATAAATATTGTAGTAAAGAAAATGAATGATAGTAGACCTGTCAAAATAGGCTCGACAACCAACTTTGAGAAAGGGTTGGGCTGGCTTATAAGGATGGGCCTAACTAACCCGGCCAGGTAATCTGTGAGTTACTAGTGTAACAAGTTTAAATTTTATATTTTTTAAAAAATATATATCATATATACACATCAAACTTCACTCTTCAAACACCCAAGACTCCTAAATCCCAATCAAACTTCAGACTCTCTTCCATTTGAAACCTAACCAAATTCCCAAATTAGTTCTTTTGATTTGAGTCCCTAGCTACTTCGTCTTTGCCATCATCAATCTTCAAAGTTCGTTCGCCTCCGTCATCGTCTTCAAAGTTTGAATTCAGTAGGTACACTTTGATTCGTCAGTTCATGATTTGCCTTCGAACTCGTTACTCAATATTCTTGAATCTTGATCTTCCTTTTCCTCCTCCTTCATCAGGCGTAGGTACTCAACAGTAGTCAGTACTCTTGATCTTCCTCTTCCTTCATTGGCGGCATTGTTGGCGATTAATTTGGCAAGTATACCAATCGTACAAATAGTATAGTGAAAATTAAGTAAGAATATCGTTCCCACGAAAATTAATTTGCTAATTATCCAAAAAATTAAAATGTACTAGTTAGACGATTCAAATTTGTATTGAATCTTTTAATAGAATGTAAACTTAAAGTTAGAAGTGAGTTTGTATATAATTGCGTGGACTCTAAACAAACACAATATAAATCACAAGATTAACACAACCTATGATTGTTAATCCTCCATTGTTCTTCATAGATTTCAACCTCTCTCCCTCTTGCTTTCAGCGACCATACATGTTAATCTGGGATACTGAAATGCTTAGATGAATTCTTCTAAATATCAACCAAGTCTAAATCTAAGAGTTTACAATTTCTTATGTAGTCTTAGGTTTCAATAGTGCATAAACCCTAATCTGATTATGTGAGGTCAATGTTTATATTCTTATAACATTAACAAATCTATCACCTCAAATATGTAAGATTCAAGACTCACACTACTCATTTTATGGTCTAGATTTTTGCATTCCTTCTCCGAAGTGCAGCAAAACCACCAAACAATGCATTAAATTGATTAAGTTTAATGAGAGAAAGAAGTTAAGAAAAAATAAATATGTATTAATAGCCAAATGATCAGAAGAAGTCAATAGATTTACAAAACATAATCCAAACTAGGGTTCACAACAATCCTAGTACAGAAATTTAGCTACATATGTTCACAAAATAGAAAAAATGAGAGAAGAGAAGAGAAAACTTCATGAATCTAAGTTGAATGGAAGAGAAATTGCTCCAATCTTCACCAAAAGTTGGTTCCCCTAGCCCTTAGAGTTCAAACCGGTGTTCCCCTTTCGTTTCTAACTCAGAATGCCCTAAAACTTTTGTCTAAATTGCCCTTTAAAAGCCTCCAGCACATGACAGCAAAAATGGGTCATGCGCTTAAACGCACTATTTTCTCACTTAAGTGTGATTCAGACAGAATTAATTTATTCTTCAGCACGAGCAGCCCGCTTAAGCACGCCTTATTCCCTCTTAAGTGCATGATGGATAGAATGAAACCATCATGGTTTGCACAAACTTGCTTAAGTGCGTGTATTACCCACTTAAGCGTGAATAAGGCAGAGAGCAAGTCACATTCTGGAGCTTTATAAGCTTAGGTGCAAGTCAATCCTCTTAGGATCATGAGAGACAGCTTTAAATCTTCATTTTGAGCCCTTTTTTTCTTCTCCAAGGTTCCCTCTCTTCATCCTTTAGATCTTGGCTTAGGTTTTCTCATTTTTCAACATCATTTTCCCAACCATGAGATCTACAAAGAACATAATTTCCATTAGATTTACAATTATAACCAAAAAGAATGTGATTAGGTGCCAAAAATTACATTTCTAACCTAAGAGTAAGGTATGTATGCAACCATCAAAAAGTTAGATGTTAAAGCACTAACATTAGCCAAAAGTGTACAAAAATGATCCAAATCTCTATAATTTATATGAATGCTGAGATCTCATTAGGTGTCCATCTCGACGTGTGTCGAACGAACATGAACTTATCACTGATGGACGAATTGAGACACGTCCATCTTTGTGTGCATTGGGCGGTTGGGTTCTCACCTTCTTGTCTCGATTCTCACTTCTTCCATCCCTCCTCCTCTTGGCTCTCAAGAGTCTCACAGTGTCTCAGACTCTCAGTTAACTAAATTAGGTTTTTTTTGGACAGGAAGCTAGTAGGTTACAGCAATAAGAAGGCTTTTAAGGCCCAAATCCAGCTAATGTGCCATCGCCAGACAGCATGAGGATTGATCTGGGAACTCAAAAAAATATATATAAAACAAAAACACTGTGCAGACTGGCCTGTTTTGCCCGCTAGACCATACAACACAGGCCGAGTTGGCCATTTCCCAGCCCTTTTTTAAAAATAGGCTGACCCAGCCCAGCATGTTTTCCCTTAATCTAGGTAGGCTGACATGTCCAAATGATAATTATAAGCATAGTTTTAAGAACCGGTCTGGTTAAATCGAGGGAGGAGGCTAGGTCACTAGATCACTGGTCCAACCTTCAGGTCACGGGTCAATTGCTGAACTGAGAGAATAAATAAAAAATTTTATACATATATATATATATATATGTTTACAAATAAAAATTAAAGTAAGTAAAACAAATAATTTATATGTTAATTTTATAATCAAAGTATCCTAAAAAATATATCTTAAAATAATTTAGCACACAAATCTCATATTTGATATAGATATATAATCCTTTATAATTAAATTAATAAAATATAAAATATAAAATATAAAATTAAAATTAATTTATTTTTGAATAATTGATTGTCATTTTTAATATTATTTGAAATTATAAATTGTTTTTCCTAACATTGTTCAACTTTCATGATTTAAAATCATTTACACCAAATAATAATATGGTTTGCATAATATAATAACATTTTATGTTTTCTAATAATAGTGTAATGAATTCTACTTTTTTCAAGACCTATTTTGTTCACACTCTCTACACTATGAATTTGAGCCAAAAAAAAAAAAGAAGGTAGAAAAAGTAGGGGGAAAGATCAGGTCACAGGACAATTGAGTATTAAGTCATTCAAATTTTGACTAAATCATTTGCAATCTGATTGTTAGGTTATTGAGTTTCGAATTGACCGGTCAGCCTATCAAAAAACAATGGCTATAAGTCATACATATATATGCTCTCCACCTAATAATAATGTTACTGGGTATTAGATGATAATATTTGAAATTCAGATTTTAATGCCATTTAAACAAGATGTCATCATATATTTAACCTTTTTTTAAATTATTTCTATATATAGTAAATGAATTTCTAATCATAAAATTTGTTTCTTTTTAAACTATCACTATGTAAAATCTTATTCAATTTTTAATAACTCAATTTAAATCAAATCAAACTACAAAAGTTTAAAACTCGTTTAGTCAAACAAAAAAAACTTGTATAATAAGAATTAGAATCCACCAAGAAGGATGGACGGATAAGTAATTGACAAAATTAAGCTGCGCCACACAAAAAAGTCACAAATTTGATCCTTATTCACAATTCCATATTTATTGGTAGGCATCAACAAATTTATATTTTTCTTTATTAAAAACAACTTGGAATATGTCTTTCTTAAAAGTTGATCAGTGAGTTTATGACAACAGATATCAGTAAAAAGTAAAAACAAAGAACGGCAACCAAAGCCTATCGTTTTTTCAAACGTGTAATTATGAGTTCGAAAGTTAAACACCACTTTGTTCATTTTCTTTCTTTTTTAATTATATGCTAACCCACTTGCAGAAATTCTGGCGTCTCAGAATCACAATAAAACGCAAGAGTCAACATCTTGTCCCCCAAAAAATAAAGTAATGGGCTGGGCCTACTATTAATTCATTTTTCTATCTTGCCATCTGTCACTTCTTTATGATATAAATATCCCATTTGATGCCATTATTCCCTTGAAAAATCCAAAACTTTCAATTTCTTATAATTGAAATTTTGTAACTTTCCGTGAAGGTCGTAGTGAAGTTCATTTTGGAGTTTTTTTCTTAGGCACTGATTTAAAATTAATTGATATATTGTTTTCGATTGCCGACACTAACAATTATTAATTAAATTTCAATGTTTATTAAAGAACGTATGTTAATCCTTTCCCACCTCCTCCCTTCGTTAATTTAAGTTTTATTTAGCCAAAAAAATAGTAATTATCATTCTAGGCTTGTAATAGCTAATAAGAGCTAAAGGACTAAAAGACGAAATCCAAAGAGTCATGCTGCCGTGCAATTTGTAGTTGCCATTATATATCTTAAATTAATTTCTAATATAGAGTTAATATAAAAAAGATAAATACGTTGTCATTAAAATTTAAGATGTCTACAAAATTTAACAGATTTATTGATGAGATTTTTTATATTTCTAAATTTCGAGCCCGGTAATTTTTTTTTTCAGTTGTTTTCGTAATACACTATTCTTTGTCATCTGACTTCTTCAATCAATCATATCATCACAAATTTAAGAATTGAAAATCTAATTAAATTAAACCTTATTTACCATTTTTCTATTTTATGAATCTAAGAATTTCTTAGCATGATTTCCAAAGGAAAAGCGACAATATTCCCGAATTTTTTTCTATAAAAAATATAATATAAAATGTTGCCATCAACATATATCAAAAATTGAAGAGTTGGCATAAAATATGGGATGCGACGAATCTCTTTCGTACAAGAGGCACTTACATTTTTTGACAATAATTTTTACTGTTATTAAAAATTTTAACAATAACTTTAAACATTGTTAGAAGACATTCCTCCTGTGTGTAGAGGAATGAAGCCACACCTTAAAATATGTAATCGGATATAATATTAAATATTGAAATCTTAGCTTTACCGTTTTTCAGGGGGTCAATTTTACCGGGTAGATGCACAAATGACTTACAACCAATTGTTTTTTTATGATTAAAATATTTAAATCTGAACACTCATTTAATTATTAACAAATTATTTTTGAATTTGAATATTAAATGATTAAGTCAACAACATTTGAACACATATAAATAATTTATAAAAATATTTTATTCAAATAATTTTTAAATAAATTAATAACTAAACATTTATTGTTAATTATTATCTTTAATATTGTATAATATTATAAAACTTGTTGTTAAGGTTTTAAATTTTTATAATTTAAAATAATATTATACAAATAATAATATAATTTACATTTGTTATATATATATATATATATATATATATATATATATATATATATAAATTCATCCATATCTAGCAACAGGTTGAAATAATCTCTTACACAGCATGTGCATGTTTGAATCTTCTCATGAGTATTTCTTAATGTCCAAATACAACAATCAACAAGACTTAATTCAAACATTAGATCTAAAAGAATTTCAAAGTTTTTTATCTAATTTATTAAGATCTATTTAGATCTATTAAAAATTTAATAAAAAATAACAAATACACTTTATGATATAAACAAATATGATTTAGACCCTTATTAAATACAAACAAATACCCTTAATTTTAATGTAAAGAAAATAAATATTTATTTACCAAAAAAAATTAAATATTTAAAAACTACTCAAAACCTTTTTATATGACACATCATAATTGTTTTATGCCTTGTACCTAAATGTTACATAAAAGTTACTTTGTATGTCACCCAATCCCAACATAACAAATATATAAATCAAGAACTTACAAATGTTCTTCGCATTTATTTATTTACTTTCTTTTTCCTACCCTAATGATTAAATGCTCTTCCAGCTAGTAGTCTAGTACTGTGTCAATGAAGTTATTTTACCCGTAAAGGTCATGTTCTCACAAGTCATGGCCATCAACATAGCTTTTGTGTTGTCACAACTCAAATGACATCACCTTTAATTTTTAAAAATTAAGATAATATTTCTTATTAATTGTTTTTGATCTGTTTACTTTTTGTTTTGTGCCCTAGATATGAACTTTCATGCACTTCTTATTTTTAAAATATATAAAAAATTAAAAAGTCATAAAAAAATAAGGAAGTTCATGTAAATTTTGGTCAACAAGTCTAAGATGAATCCAGAGTCTTGACCAAATCAAATACTTTCATTTCATTCAAAGATGTTATCTTATTACAATATACATCGCGAAACACATACAGAAGACACTCAAACGAACTCATCAAAAACCAGAAGGAAATAAGGTAAGAAACCCTTTATTGGCATGCACGAATGCAGCCATATATACCCTTAATTTACGCCCAAGAAAGACACACCAACAAGACACACCACTCATCATATTCATAGCCATGATGGATCACACATAAGCAAAGCAAACCTCTTAATTAATTTGCTTAATCATGGAGGTTATTTAGTTGTACTCAGGATGGGCAAGAAGGTAAGCCTCAACGGCTTTGAAAAGTGCATCGTCCTTGGCCTTGCCACTGAGACGCTCTTCTTCAGAGGGAGGAGCGTCGGTTTTGGTGAAGTAAGTGACAGTGACCTTCCCAATGGAGCCTCCATTAGGGCCTTCCACAAGTTTGGTCTCAAATGAGATCTTCTCCGCTGTGTCTGGCAACCCAGGCCCTCCAACGATGCTGTACTTGTATCCATAGTTGGCCTCGTCTATTACTTCCACTTTGTGCAACACATGTTTTGTTTCCCCACCTGCATATATACATATAAATTTTCACAAAAATTAAATTTAATTATACACTGGAAATTAAGGTTTTATGTGCGTTGGTAATTATAATTATTGGTATCGCCTTCTTTTTTCAATGGGCTGATAACGGGTTACTGTTGTTAATGTGCATCTCTGTAATGTATTGGTAACTAGCTATTGACTTGGTAAGTTAGAGTAATTTGATTGTATTTAATGGGAGTTCCAACCTAATTTGTTTAGATTTTAATCTATAAAGTGTGTCTTTTTTTATTTTTTAAAATGCTTATTTGCTTTAAATATGTCTTGTAGTTAAATCTAAAAAAAAGTCTTAAAACTTTCAGATATTAATTACTTATATTTTGATATAATATTTTACTAATTAAATATGTATCTAGACCCAACTCTCTTAATCTTTAAAAGAAAATGTATTATTAGTATTGTTAATCAATGTTTTAAAAATTGGACCACACCAAACAATTGAACCAAAAAATAGGTAAATTGATCATTTGACTAGTTTGGTATCTTACTGAATCGATTAAAAGCCAATTAAACTAATCAAAACTTATAAAAATCAGACACATCAATGATTGAATCAATTTTTGTTTTTTTTTGTTTTATTATTACATTTTTGTTTTTCATATATTTTACGAGTTCTAAAATGTCATTCATATTGGTATTATTGATATATTATTTCATAACTAATTTTAAATTTTGTTCCACATTTATATATTATTTAAATTAAGTATTATTGTCAAATTGTACAAAAATGCTTAATAGTGTTTTTTTCTAAAAACCTTTGTAAATTTGAAAATCTAAGCATAGAAAAACTTATTAATTTATTATATTAGATTTTAAATGTATTAAATTAAAATGATATATATCTAATTAAGCTAGTTTAATCACTGTTCAATTTTGATTAAAGTAATAAACCTTGAATTGGTGTCCCGATTTTTAAATCCCGTATTGTTATCCTTCAATCTAGTTATATAGCATCTTGAAGCTAGGGAACATCTTCAACTGTGTTAGTAATCTAGTTACCAACAGACTATAAAAGTTACCGCAGCACTTTAATTTGTACCATAAAATTAGCCAAAATTGTACCTTTTTTTTCATGCGGAAATTAAACACTTTTAAGTTGTTGTACTATTTCACTTATACCGTATATTGATTCATCATAATCCTTTGAATTTAATGCCATATAATAATTTCAAAATAATATGAGATCATGTTTGTATATCAATGAAAGAGACTTTTAATGATATACATATATAATTGTTGTGGGACGAAAGTAGTATCAAAATATATACAGTTACAAGAAGAGGGAGAAGGACATGAATATATTGATGATTCAGAATAAATTATTAATTTGATCCACAAAATTATAGTTGACTCAATTTAATTTAAAAATAATTATATTTGTTTTAATTGATTTTTTTTTTGTCAAAACAACTCTTTGTCATATGACAGTTTTGAGATTTGATAGCAATAAATTTTGGTTTGTGATTTAACAATAAAAAAAAATTAAATTAAGATAATATAATCTTTTATATCAATGGTTTTGGTTTGTGATTTAATAATAAAAAAAATTAAATTAAGATAATATAATTTTTTATTGATTAAATTAAGGTACTTAATCTTTCAAAACTTAAATCAAAAAAATTATAATTTTTCAAAACTAACTTAATCATTCACTCATGACTTTATTCATAGAAAACTGACCTTCGGAGTAAGTGAGCTTCTTGATAGATCCAGGGCCGCCATTTCCCTCAACGATCTCAATACTGTGGATGGGCTCAACAGCCTTAGGGATGAGGGAGTCTCCATCTGTTGCAAGAGCTTTGTAAAACCTAGCAGGGGCCACAGAAGAGCTTTGCTCGTTCTCGTATGTGAAAACACCCATGATCCTGGAAGATGATGAAAAATTAACAAACACAAGGAAGAAGAAGATGCTACTTGCTTTGCTTGCTGTGTGGTTTCTGAGCAGAGTGGAAGTCACTATTTATAGACACTGCAGGCTAAAGTTTTGTCTTTGCTTGACATGTGAAACCAAGTCCAGTGGTTGCTATACATCCTTTTTTTAATCTATAGTTTATTTATTTTTTGTTTGTTGTCTCCTCACAACTAGCTATCTAGATATTTAATAATGATATTGAAATTATAGAAGACTTGGATAGGGATGAACATGTATGAAGCGATCGACTTCAAGAATTAGTCAAAGATGGCGGATTTGAAATCGTAAGAGGGCTAACAGATAAGCAACCTTTATTCTAGAAGGTGTGTACGTAGACTTGGTCGCAAAAAAAGGCTTCAATAATGTGAGATTTAATAATCAAGTATGATGAAGGCACCAAGATGAGATAAAAAAAAGTTATTTGGAACATCGTGTTCAATATCGATCCAAGTGGCTCCTAATTAATTAGCATTATGCTCTAGTTGGACGGAAATTGGTCTACGTGCTTCCTCTTTTTAGCTTTATACAAATTGATTTTTAATTTAAAAGATTTATTTGTAATTGTTTAATTCCTAAAATTTAAGCAAAAAATTTTTCAATCCTTATAAATTATCAACTTAGTTTTTATAAGATTAACTTGTAAATTTACTTATTTTTAAAAGACTAACTTAATAATAATGTATAATAAGTTCATATTATTTAAGAACTAAATAATATAAAGTTAAACTTTCAAAATCTAAATAATCAATCCTTTTATTTTTTAAGGATTAAATTGTTAATATAGTCTTTTATTATTTTTTTCCAGTAATTCTCATAGCTTGTTCGTATATGCATGAAATTTATATCAAAATATGAATATAAGAGTATACATCTATTTGAATATCATTTTTAAAACTAAATGATATGATGATATACGATTATTTTAATATGTTCACCAAATTAAATATGCAAAATTCAAGATTTATATATTTATCATCTGGCAAAAATCTAATAATGATTAATGAATCTCTCAATATTTGAGATATATACTGAATATTTGGATATCATTTTGAAAAGGAAAATTCTTCCAAGTAAACAAGGATAGAGACTAGTAGATCAAAGTGGACGTCACATAAATACATATGATCTTATTTTTTTTTTTTTAGAAAAAGAAACTTAGTAATCTGCTAATTGACAGCAAAGTACAGTAATTAATCATAACTTTCATATATGTAAATCATAGGACACCTCAATATAGTAATCATAAAACCAACTTATCCTTTAATTAGAGATGATACCAGTCACAGAAGTTAGAACAAGCACGACGGAGTTGAGGTGAGAGAGCAATGCTATTGATGCAGAATTGATCAGTAGACTTTATGGATAAGATAAAATAGTAATCATTATTATATGTTATGTAGTTAATCCTCCATATATACAATTAATAATTAAGGATTTTTATTTGACATGTTCTGAACTAGATTAAGCAAAAAGAGTTGGAAGGCGTGGTAGCTGAGCTTGACTCTGCAAAACGTAAGACTGAGAGTTCAAGAAGCCTACCTCCCCCTTTCTTTCTCATTGGTCTCACATCATCATCGCTAGGTGTGCTTTTCAAAGTATTTTTTATTTACATAAATATATAATACATAACAAAATTCAATTGTTCTTTAATTCATAGATGGATCCTTCAAATTTAATTAATCATCGCATGCAGTATGATAACCAAGTAATTCAGAGTTGAATAATCTTTATATATACCAACCGACGGCAAAGTTATTAATTAATTAAGTTTACTAATCTAATCTAAATGATACCTTCCTCTGCTTATTTTAATAAATTAATATCCTCAAAAGATCAGATGAACTACCTTAGGAAACCAATTTCCATTTGTTAATAATTTTATGCATAACCACTTGTCCAGTAAATTAAGATGTTTTTATTGGAGAGAAAAGAATTAAAAGGTCCACAACTACAATTCAATTTTGTACCTTGGGTTGGTATAGTTGTCCCTTCTCTGTATAATAATAGAGACAAAGAGATCGAGACTTCAATTTTGATTTCACTCCATCCAATTTTTATTTTAATTTCAATATCTTTGGGAAGGGATAGTATAACGGTGTTTTTTTACTGTAAAAAGTAAAACACTTTTAAACATTACTATTTTTTTTGTTATAATTATTAGTATCTAAAGAAATTGGATGATATTTTTGCTCAAGTTAGGTTAAATTATAAAAATATAAAAAAAAAATTTAGTATTGATTTCTTTTTTATAAAGTTCAAATGAGATCTTACTTAGAAGAAACAAATGCACTGAACTACTTGAATAAACTAATATTGATTTAAACATTGATAATTTGTTAAAAGCGCTTGTCATAATTAATTTTTAAAATTTTATTTTCTAAAAAGATAATTTTCTAAACGATCACCATATAGGAATAAGGGGGAAGTTTCCTTTTTTTTTTTCGTGTTGTTAGCTATACGATCCTGTTCATTACATATAATGGTTGACTTAATAATTTATTGATGAGACAAAAATGCATTACTTGTGTATTAAACTATAATTTAAAAAGGCATATTCCGTTAGAAACCGTTAGTGTTGGCGTTAGTCAATTAGTCAAATAGTGTGGACTGTAACTATTCTAAAAACTTGTAATTGGTTATACTGTCAAGAAACTTCAAAGAAGTCTAATTTGGTGTTAAATATATAAATTTTAATGAATTGTTTATGTCACCTTCCATGACTCAGTATATAATTTGTGAAAGACTTGCCGTCAATGGTGAAATACGCTACCCGAATTCATCCTTTGAATTGAGTGGGAATTGCACGCAAATAGTCAAATACCATATTACGTGCTGATTAAGAACTGATTTAGGTCTTTGAAAATCTGAATAATTTATATATTATGTAAAAGTGAAGTCTTAATAATAAGTCATGATATGAAAAATCGAAGATTAGAAAGCTAGTGAACTACATTCTTTCCCAAGTGAGAAATGGAGAGCCAAAAAGTGTATCAAACTTGATTAAAAGTCAAATATAATCAAACAAGTTGCCTGAAAACTAATTAATCAACAAATAAATTGGTTTAGATTATATTTGGTAAAAATAGTTGATAAGTTAGGTGAAAGCTTATAAGTTAATTTTTAGTTTAAAGCTGAAAGCTGTTAAGTTAGTTTATTAAATTAAATATATTTGATAAAAGTAACTATTAAATTAGCTGCTAGATATAATATATTTTATAATTTCTTAATAATACAAAATAAACATAGCATTACTTATTTTTTAATTAAATATGAGAGAGGAGATGACAACCAACTCTGAACGAAGGAGATGGAAGTGAGACAGAGGAATCGAGACAAAAAGATAGAGAAGGGTTTTGAAGACGACAGATGATGGACAATGACGGTCGATGACAGGCGATGACGAACAATAGAAAAAATATATTTGCAGATGAGAGGGTATAATGAAAATTTTAATAAAATACTAAGAATAAAATAGGAAGAAAAAATATAAAAGTTATAAATTATAAGATAAATGTTACTCAAAATAACATTTCAAAATAAGTTATAAGCTACTCAAATAAACTTATTTATCAAATACTTTTAAAAAACTTATAAACTAGTTAAATAAATTATAAACTAATTTTTTTTTTGACTTCAACGTGCCAAACACAAGCTCAAATCGATCTTTTGAAGGTTTGCAAAAGTAGCCTTTGTAGACTTGAATTACACGCATGCACAGAAGAAGAAATCAACTGCATCAACCATCAAACCAACAAATCACTGGTACTTATACTTTGTATTTTATTTTATATATATACATATATCTCTGTGTGCGCGTGTGTGTGTTACTTAATTACTGATTTAGTTTATAAAATATTGAGGAATTTATCAATAAAATATTATAATACTATATATAATCAATGTTAAAAAATAAATCACTTATAATTTTATTCTTATAAATTATTAATTCAGTTATTATGGAAAATTAGACTATAAATATTAAAAATCTTTTTGAATATTTTAATTTAACTAATTTGACTGTAAGGATGAAGTCACGAGACCAAGAGTTTGTAGGACACATAATAAAGAGATAGGTTGATTTCTGCCAAAGATCTCAAAGTCACAGCGATAATAAAGAACCTCATAAATTACTGAAAAGTTATACTGGGACTCAAAAGGAGTCCTTACCTCCTCTTTGGACACACAAAAGGAGTCCTTACGACTTGTTCCAGTAATCCCTAAGCGTCAAATCATTTGATTTTTCAATTCAAAGTTTTGCACCTAGCATTTCGTCCTTTACGACTAGAGAAACATCATTTAATACCCCGTTTTGACTCGTCATTCTTAGCTCTTTTCTCCGACGAATAGTTTGCTTTATAAATGCTCGTCTTTAAGAAGAAAGGGCTTTAAAAGATTATAGTCGTTGAGTAGGTCCCCTTGTGCCTTGCGTTCAAGGGATGTTACTTTTCAAAACTCTCACAATTTTAAATTCCTTCGTAAAGCTAGCACCCTTTAGTATTATTGAGTATTGAAAATAAACTTTGGATCAAATCAAAGACCAACCCACTTCGTTTCTCACGCCTTTGGACACCCAACATTATTATTTTGTTCGTACAGCGCCCCGAAAGTCCTACTAAATAACCCAAATTTGAACTATAATTGTTCTTATTATTCAGAACATTTTAAAGCCCAATATAACAGCGGCCCAACTTATATCTGGATTTGAAATCAATTTTCTCATTGATTTGAGTTATTTTAAAGAAAAGATTTACATATAATACATTATTTCTTTTTTTTAATCACATTTACATTAAAAATAAAATATAAGTAAAAAGTTTTTTAAAAAGATAAATTATATGATATTGAGTTGTAAATATATATATATATATAGTTATTTTTTAAATATCATATATTTATATTATTTTAATTAGATAGCCATACATTTATCATGTTTTATCATGTTTTGATTAAAAAAAACCTTAATAATGAAGATACAAAGAACTATATATATACTATTTTTTTTTATTTTAATATGTGAAGGATAACTCATGACAACTGATAGTGGGCATTTAACACTCTCTTTTCCTATGTTTTTTTTTTTCCTTTTCTGTTTGGTTTTTTCGGTGTGTACAGAAGGATATGCATTCAGATAGATCAAGATGGACTCAGGTCAATTTAATTTCAAAATTGTTATTTGATTACTTTGTTCTCTCATATTGGATTTAGACATTCACAAGGAGCTTATAATAAATGAATTTTAAAATTCCGAATCACAAATGTCATGTTAATCAACTAAATGATTAACTAGATTAAAAATCAATTAATATCCGATTCATAAACAATTTCTAAAAATGTAAGTAGAACTTAAAAACAAATATTGAGCACACGACAACAGAACATCCTTCTTCATTATTCAGCTAAGAGGTCCAAATTAAACAACCATTAATCTCAAAGAAGCAACTCAAACATCAACTCAGGTCACAAAGATCATATATCACAACCGGAAAAAGCTCAAAAGAAAGAAGACAAACAAACATATGTTAATGTATCTAATTGTACACATGAGGGTTTGCCAAGAGGTAGGTTTCGACGGCCTTGAGGAGCCAGGAGGCTTTGTCTTTGTTAGCCTTGACGTCGTCTTCGTTGACCTGAACGTCGCCTTTGGTAACGTACTTGCTCTGACCTTTGATCACAGATCCGCCATTGTCGGATGCCTCAAGCTTAGTGTGGTAGGTGATCTTCTCGTACTTGTCTGATAAAGCGTCCCCCTCTATCACACTGTAACTGTATACGAAGTTTTGCTTGTCCAGTGCCTCCACCTTGTGCGTCACGTTCTTGTATGGGCTTCCTGCATGCATTTTCCATATTAAACACACAATTCTTTCACATTTTTTATGTTCAGATTAATTTTAACTTATGGATTCCTGCTGTACGATTGATTTAACTTGTCCTTCAAAGCAAAATAATTAAATAAATATATTTCTGTTCCTAATTTTAATATATTGATTAAATATAGTAGAGTAAATTATTGATTAGGTCTTTTAAAATTTATATTTTTTTAAGTTTAGTCTTTAAAAAATTACATTTTTTTTTCAATTTTCATAATTTAGTCTATTATTTGACAGTGGTAGATTTAGAATTTAAGAATAGTATATTAGATATAGTTTATTAATGAAAATGACAAAATTAAAATAAATCTAATTTTTTAAAAATTAAATTGAGACGTTTAATATTTTAAGAATGAAACTATGACATGAGTCAAATACACATAAAAACAATTTTAAAAAATAACTTTTCCCTCTTTTACGGCAGCAGTAGTTCTTTCTTGGTTTTGAAATACTTAAAAAGAGAAAGTGAGGAAGAAATTTTTAATAGTAAATTACTGATTTAGTTTATAAAATATTACAATTTTTTTTTTTGTAACTTGGTCCTTAAAAGTAAATTAAAAGATTATGTGCCTTAATATAGCCAATGAATGATTATATTTAATTTGTTTCAATTTTGTTCTTTCGTTGCTAAATTACAAATTGCATCATTAATAAATCTCAAAATTTTTATTATTAAAATAAACACAATTTTTTAAAAATTAAATTAAATTACTCAATTTTTTATAGATAAAATTGAGACGACTATTATAAATATTTAATAAACAAATTAATAATCTCACCGTCTGCAATTACTTATATATTTTAGTGAGGTTTTGTTGAGTCAGTTAGAATCAAATGGTAAATTATGTACATATAGTAGTTTGTTTACAAAAAAGTAAAGAAGATTGAGAAGTAATGTGTGCGTGTGTAAATATATATAAACAGACCTGGGCCGAAAGTAATCTTTTTTATGGTTCCAACGCCACCATCTCCTTCAATAGTATCAGTGCTCTGAATAGCCTGAGGTACAACCTTGGGGATGAGATTATCTGCGTCAACTACAAGTGCCTGGAATAGCTTTGCTGGGGCAATTGCACTCCTGCTCTCATATTCGAAACTGAAGACACCCATAATTACTGTTACACTTACACACACAACCAAATCGAGATCGATGAAATCAAATTCCAATAAAACTTTTCAAGTTTATGCAGATGCAAACTCTTGGGGTGGTATATATATGATCAAAAATCCACAAATCATATCATTTTGTGATTCTTTTAGGACACCGCATTTTGCACGCACATTTTATTATAATACATCGATCCAAAATCCAGTATTTATAGACCGCATTTTCCACGCACTCTTTATTTTAGTTATATATTTGGTGTCCTTTGTGTCACGAACTACTAAACTAATGCAATATAAGAGCATATCACGTACGTAGGGTTTAGTTAATTATTGCCGAGTGTTTCATGAGAGTGCAATGCTAGATTGCTCAAATCAAATCTTAATTAGTGTTAGTCAATTAATGTTGCTAAAGTATCTACGTATAGCCAAACCATTTTGTTTGTTTCAAACTAGGAAGTTTATTTAATTCTTACACAAGTACCCTATTGACACACAGAACGAATCGTCTGTGATAACTAAATAATACAATACACGATGGACCTATATATCGGGGTTTGCATGAAGAGAATAATAAAAAAGAAAAAAGTATAATCTGCTGTTGTTTATATTTTTGTTATTAAGTTTTTTAACAATTTTTGTTATTAAGTTTTTTAACAAGAACATGATAAGTATATAATTATCTAATTGAAACACGATAAATGCATAATTTTTAAAATAATTATACCACGTTAAGTTTGAATTGTTGCTCAATTATTTTTTCATGGCATATAATTAAATAAACATATATATCATATATAATCCTATCAAACTTAAAAAAGAACCCTTATTTTTTCATTTTTTAAAAGATAAAAATAACTAATATAATAACATATCTAAAAAGAAAATAAAAATGTTCAAATCTTTATAGTTCATATTTTTACTCTTTTGATTTATTTATCATTTTTATAACAGACACGGAGTTAGAATATAGGAAGTGGAAATAGAAAAAAAAACTAAAAGAATTAATTTTCAAAGAAATATTACTTGAAAGTCCAATGTTAAATTAATTAGACTGATCATAGAATTGGTTGAGATATCGATTCAAATGTTAATAGTTGAACTGTAGTTGAGTTGTAATCGAATCGGTAGTAATTAAATATATATATATATATATATATATATTAATTTTTATTTTTATCAAAAATTTTATTATATATATATTTATATTAAATATAAATATTAAAAAATTATTTTTTATTTTAAAATTTTAAATCAATCATAATCAATAACTTCCAACTCTTTTCCAAACCCACATTTACACGCAACTTATTTCCAAAGCTGAGCTCTTCATTCCACGTGCTTCATATTTTGAGTCGCGAGGTTCATCTGCTTCTCTTCCATCTTCAATGATATTAATCTTCTTCTTCCCTCTCGTCTTCTATCTTCTCTTCTCTCTGTTACGATACTTCCTGCCCCTCATTGCCGAGCAAAAGCCTCACACAATCGTCGCTGCCATCTAGATTTGGGCAACTCCGGCAATCTTCATCATCCCGTTGTCATTGTCGTCGTCGTCATCATCATCATCGTCATCTTCTTCTTCTTCTATGATGACGCAAACCACTGGCATCTTCTTTTTTTTTTTTCAACTGGTAAAATTGGTCAATCGACCGGTTTTCACCAGTTTAACTGGTTGAAGATCGATTTGATCGGTTCAAATTCAGTTCGATAGCTCTTTGATTTTTTAGATTAATTTGGACCAAAAGATTGATTGATTTATCAATTTTTTAGTCCAATCAGTCAGTCCAATCTAATTTTTAAAACACTGCTTGAAACAAGGGTTGGATTATTATTAATTATTTTTATTGTACTATTTCTTTTATACATTTTTTATTTTTTATAAAGAAAAACTTCAACTTTCTTATATATAATAAGAAGAAGTAATTGAACATGCAAGCACGACTTCTAAGCTTGATCTCTCCGGAAATCATGGCAAAAGATTGAAGATGTCCATTATGACATCGCACTAATTATTAATTAATTAGTTTTCTTCATCCTTTTTTTTTTGTATTTAATTCTTAGCTCTATCTGTCTTCTAAATACACAGCAGACATATCTTATTTTATAGATATTACCTATTGTATAACTCATTAGTGAATGCTTATGATGAGAATTTTGAATAATTTATGTTTAAATTTTTTTTTAAATAATTCAAAGTGAAGAACCAATTCTGCTGACCTTATATCTCCATCTCACTAACAACTTTTCTTTTAATTACTTATACGATAAAGTCACAAGACATGTAAATAACAGTGTTTTGTAAATTAATTAATTAATAGAATTTAAAATATTAATCAAATAGAACTTAATTATCAATTAAACAAGATCAATTTTTTTTTCAATGTGTCATCAAATGATGCGAATCAGGGCCTGGAACAATATGATTCAAGCACTTTAAGAGATTCATTGCATATTTGTGATTGGACCAATTATGAGAGTGCGAACTAAAAGAATCAAAGAAGCGTTAAATGAACTTATTAAAAGAGAGTTAAATTGCGATTTAGCCTAAAAGATTTTGAAATGTAATTATAAGCATTTTGGCCAAAGAGGACTAAAAGGCCTTTTTTTTCTTTTTATAATAGATTTCATTTGGGCTCTGGACTTTGTTATCTTAATCTTTAAGAATGCTTATTTAGAAAGAGGTTGATAGTTATATTAAATGCGGTGGTCGTTGTATTAAATATGATAATTGGCAGTTGCATTAAATGTGGAGAATTAATATTTCTTTTTTTCTTAAAAGGGATCTTACCTCCTTGTGGCAAGAAAACAATCTAGTGAATGAAAATAATATCTTGTGAGAGTCATTTCTCTCTAACCTTTGAAATTATGGACGGTTTTCAACTTCTGGTCTCTTAAGTTTTTGTCTCTTTATAAATAATAAGTTCAAGGGTCTAAACCTTAGATTCTTAGCTCTCTATAGTTAGTGAATCTGAATTTTTAATCTATATTTTATGTTCTTAACTCTTTATAATCAACGAGTCTGAGTTTTAATCTATCAAAATTAATTAATTTTATATTCCGAATCTATTTTGGAAGATCCAAAATTTGCCAATCCATTAGTAGGTCACATCATTTGGAGGATCCTTAACAAATTAATTAAGTCAAGGATCAGAAATTTTAACGAGTCAAACATATGTACCTAACTTGTAAATTATAAATAAACCAGAATTTATTTTCACACCAGCCTCTGTTAAATACATATTTCTAAAACGATCTCTTCAAACAGATAAATGAATGACAACCTTTGTTCATTAAAAATTACATGAAAATTACACGAAACACAGTTCATTTTTTTTTTCCAATTCTACTTGTAACTCCCCAGTATTAAGACTCGAAAATTTCACCATGACTTTTTAACGTTTAAGCAACTTCTTTAGCAATGTTGATATCACACACGCACCTTGGGAACACAACATTAATAATTTTAAGAAAAATGATTATTAATTCAACAATTTCTATCATATATAGTAGTGACAAATTTAAAATGTAATAAGTAAATTTCTTATCATAAATTTTCTTATCATAAGAATTTCTGTTACAAATTTTTGTCTCAAAAAATATAATTTTCTTGTATTGTGCACTGAGGGTAAGGGCATGCTGTTTTAATGTATTATTGTATTTTTGCATTATGAAATCCATTTTTTATTGATTGAATAGTATTTAGAATATAACTCATCTTAAAAACTAGCTCATAGAGTGAGAGATATTCAAGTTCATACAAAAGAATACGTAACATATCAATCTCCTCTTAGATGTGGGACTTCGACGCCCCCTTTCCCCGTACGCTCGTGATGACAACTGAAACATGAAATTATATGGGTTAACAATGGGTGGCCCTTCAAGAATAGTCAATGTTAGGTTATTGTAAGACAATAAAGAGAAAGATTGAGAAGAACACACAAAGAAGTTACGTGGTTCGGTCAATGCGACCTACGTCCACGGACAGAGAGAATATATGTATTATTTTTTATAGAGGCTATACAGAGAGAAATTACATTAACCACTGACTTCTAATGAATTCTATTACACACATATATATAGAGGAAATAATGGGTTATGGTTCGTGGGTCGTGGGTCGGGTTACAAACCGAGTCACCCACAAAATTCAAGTCAAACCCAACAATTTCCCTCCTTGACTTGAATTCTCTCAAATCACCAGAACTAAATACAAATTCATCTCTGTCATTCAAGCCCTGTAGGGCTTCATGGAATGCGAACATTCACCAAGTCCAAGCTATGCTTGAACTTCTCTGAAGGTAGAGCCTTTGTCAACATATCTGGTGGATTATCTGCTGTGGCTATCTTCTCGATGGATAATTTCTTGTCTTCTATCACATCTCGAATAAAATTCAATCTGATATTAATATGCTTCGACCTCTCATGGTAGACTGGATTCTTGGCCAAACTTAATACACTCTGACTATCACAATAAATGATAAGTTTCTGAATATTTAACCCCAGACTATCAATCAAACCATGTAACCACATACCTTCCTTAACTCCTTCTGCCAATGACATGTATTCTGCTTCAGTGGTAGACAAGGTAACTGTAGATTGAAGTGTTGCCTTCCAACTGATAGCACATCCATTCAGAGTCAAGACATAGCATGTTAAGGATCTCCTCCTCAAAAGATCTCCAGCATAATCTGAATCTGTATAACCAACTAAGCCACTATCAGATTTATCAGCACCATAAACTAAGCAAATATTACTCGTACCTTTCAGATACCGCATAATCCATTTAACTGCACTCCAGTGAGCTCTCCCAGGATTACTCATAAACCTGCTTACCACACTGACTGCATGAGCCAGATCAGGCCTAGTACACACCATTGCATACATCAAGCTTCCAACAGCATTACAGTAGGGCACTAAACTTATGTACCCTTTTTCCTCAGCTGTAGTAGGTATTGTACTAGCATCAAGTTTAAAATGTGCTGCCAACGGAGTACTAACTGGCTTAGAATTATTCATCTGGAAAGAATGCAACAATTTTTCTATGTATTTCTGCTGAGATACATACAGTAAACCTGCACTTCTATCTCTCCAAATCTCCATGCCCAATATCTTTTTAGCTGCACCCAAATCCTTCATCTCAAACTCACTGCTCAACAAGGCTTTCAAACTATCAATTTCAACCTTGTTTTTTGCAGCAATTAACCTATCATCAACATATAGCAACAAATAAATATAAGAATCATCTGCAAGTTTCTTAGAGTAGACACAGTTATCAAACTGATTACGTAGAAAACCATGAGAAGTCATGAATGCATCAAATTTCTTATACCACTGTCTAGGAGACTGCTTCAAACCATACAAGGACTTTTTCAGCAAATATACATGATCTTTCTTCCCATAATCAAGAAATCCTTCTGGCTGTGACATATAGATCTGCTCCTCTAAATTTCCATGTAAGAAAGCAGTTTTCACATCCAGTTGTTTCAACTCCAAGTCAAAAACACTTACCATGGACAAAAGGACACGAATGGTTTTATGCTTCACAACAGGGGATAAAACTTCATGATAATCAATTCCCTCCTTTCGTAAAAAACCCTTGGCCACGAGTCGTGCTTTGAACCTTACTGGTTCAACTCCAAGAATACCTTCTTTCTTCTTGAAGACCCATTTGCATCCTACCGGTTTCACTCCCTTTGGTAACGGTACAAGATCCCATGTTTCGTTCTTCTCAAGAGATTGCATCTCTTCATTCATTGCAACCAGCCATTCTGATGCTTCTCTACTCTCAACTGCTTCTTTATATGATCTTGGGTCATCAAAATCAATGCTTTCACCTACTGTTAAGGCATAAGCAACTGAATTAATATCAACTATATCAACACAATCTGCATACCTTATAGGTTTTTTGATTTCCCTCATTTCCCTCCTTGTTGCTATAGGTTGTGATTCTTCTTCTTCCTTGGGCTGCTGTACAGGGTCTGTTATAACCCTTTTTGAAGTTTGAACTTCAATTTCCACCTTCTGGTTGGCACCTTTATCATTATTACCTGCATGACTACCAAGCTCCTCCTTCTGACCAAACATAGCAGACTCATCAAAAGTTACATCTCTGCTAATAATAAATTTTGGAGTTCTATCCTTTTCGGTACACCACAGTCTGTACCCTTTAACTCCAGGTGCATACCCTAGAAATATGCATTTCATTGCCCTAGGCTCTAGTTTACTATCATTCATATGAGCATAAGCAGGACAACCAAATATACGCAGGCCAGAATAATCAGAAGGTTTACTGGACCATACCTCTTGAGGAGTCTTAAAATCAATTGCAGTAGATGGCGATCTATTCACCAGATAACAAGCAGTGTTAACTGCTTCAGCCCAGAATTGTTTTGGCAAGCCAGTGTTTAATCGCATGCATTTTGAACGCTACAACAGTGTTTGATTCATACGTTCTACAACTCCATTTTGTTGTGGTGTATGACGTACAGTGCGATGCCTCACTATACCTTTTTTCTTGCAAAACTCATCAAATGGAGCGTTACAGAACTCCAACACATTATCAATTCTGAGTGTTTTGACCTGTTTTCTAGTCCGTTTCTCAACCATGGTCTTCCACTCTTTGAACTTTCCAAACACTTCATCTTTGGATTTCAGAAAATACACCCAAACCTTTCTAGAGTAGTCATCAATGAAAGTAACAAAGTATTTGCATTTGCCCTGAGATTCAACTGGAGAAGGACCCCACAAGTCTGAGTAAACATATTACAGAACATCCGTAGAAGTATGCTTCCCAGAACTGAACTTAACTCTGCGTTGTTTACCCGTAACACAAACTTCACAGAATTTCAGTTTCCCAGTTTCTACTCCTTCTAACAATCCTTGTTTTCTTAGAATTGACAGCCCTTTCTCACTCATGTGTCCCAATCAGCGATGCCACAACTCTGTACAATCATCATTCTTCCCTAAAGATTTAGATACAGCTACTGTCCCTATCACTACCAATCAGAAAGTAAATGCCATGCTGCAATTTACCCTTCATTATATATAACTAGAGCATCTTTGGAAATTCTCAACTGTCCATTAGTACTTCTACCCTTGTTTGTCTAGAGTACAAAGGGAAATCAAGTTCTTCCGTAGACCAGGAACATACCAAGCATCAAGCGTCCTGACTATTCCATCATACATCTGAATCTGCACAGAACCACTGCCCTTAACACTGAGCTGCTCATCATCACCCAACCTCACAACACCATTCCACTCCTTGAAAGAAGTAAACAGTTCACGTGAGAAAGTCATATGATAAGATGCACCTATGTCCAAGACCCAAGTATTTGCAGAACCAGAGGTACTAACGGTGAGAACATCAATGTCTTCTTCTCCGTCAGAACTATCTTGCACCACTACAGCACTACCACTGCTATTCGGTTCCTTCTCATCATTTTCCTTCTTCCTCTATGGACAATTCTTCCTAATGTGCCCCTTTTGTTTACAGTGATAACATCGAGGTCCTCCTTTGTTCCTCGACTTAGACCGTGACTTGCTTCTTTTTCCATCATCCCTTTTAGTGTCTCTGCCTCTGCCAACATACAAACCTGCTTCTACACCATCCTCATTAGAACTAGAGACTCTTCTCTTCAACTCTTTAGACTGCAAAGCATCTTTGACATCATTAACAGAGATACTATCTCTATCATACAACATAGTATCAACAAAGTTCTCATATGAATTTGGTAGATAACACAAAAGAATGATCGCTTGATCTTCATCATCTATCTTAACCCCAACACCCTGTAAATCTAGGATAATCCGGTTAAAATTATCAAGATGACCTTTTACCTGCATATTTTCTGTCATCCGCAGGGTATACAAACGCTGCTTCTGATATAACCGGTTTGTGAAAGACTTTTTATGGTATTTATCATCCAATTTCTTCCAAAAACTTGCAGCAGTCAACTCATCAACTACTTCTCTTAATACCTCATCAGTCAGACTCAATAGTATTGCACTATGAGCCTTTGCCAAAATTTCCTTCTTCTCCTCTTCTTTCAACGTGTTAGGCAGACTACTTTCTCCTTCTAATGCCACCGCACATCCCTGCTGAACCAGAAGTGCCCTCATTTTTACCTTCCACAAAGTGAAATCATTCGATCCATTGAACTTATCAATATCGAATTTATAAGTCGACATCTTCTCAAATAACAGCAGATAAATTACTAGCAAATTTTGCAACCAGAAATTGAATTTCACAAAACTGTTCAGAATCTTGCAAACTGACCAGAACTTCACTAACAGAGATCCAACACAGCAGTCCAACAAAATTCACAACAGTAAACAGAAATCTAATCCAGCACAATCTAACACAATCCAGTAAATTCACACAGAAATTCAGAATTCTTTTCTGAATTAAACATAAACTCACCGGAACCGTATCGACGAAACAATAATGAGCATAACAGAAAACTTGGTCCAAACAACAACTAAGACCAAACAGCAGCTTTGACCAAACAGCAGTTTTGACCAAACAGTAACTTTAACCAAATAACAGCTTTGACCAAACAGCAACTTGACCAAACAGTAACTTTGATCGAATAGTACCATTAACCATTGACTGTTGACCGTACTACAGTGCCGAGTTGCTACAGTACCGTTCTACTACAGTGTACTGAGTCGCTACAGTATTCGAGATGCTCCAGTACCATTGACCGTTGACTGCTACAACACTCTCGCCATAGAAGATGATGAACAGTACTTCCAATGAAAATTCTGGCAATGAACAGTAACTCGCAACCGTAAAAACTCACCAAAACAACTAAAAAACGATTTCCAATGCGCTAGAAATGCAATAAACGGTTTCTTTTTGTCCAAAAAACAAGCGAATCAAGCTAGATCTGTCATTTGAAACTAGATCTGAAAATTTTCTTACTACCAAAAATTGGTCCCCGACGTTCTTCAACGCACCAAAGATGCAGAAAACGGTCTCCTATGCTCCAAAACAACCAAATCAGGGCAAGATCTGAAATTTTGGAGTCAGATTTGAAAATTTTTGGACGTGCTACAGTAACCGGTGAACCAAAAAATGAACCAAGGCTCTGATACTACTTGTTAGGTTATTGTAAGGCAATAAATCAAGGAGAAAGATTGAGAAAAACACACAAAGAAGTTACGTGGTTCGGTCAATGCGACCTACGTCCACGGAGAGAGAGAATATCTGTATTATTTTTGATAGAGGTTATACAAAAAGAAATTACATCAACCACTGACTTCTAATGAATTCCATTACACACATATATATAGAGGAAATAATGGGTTATCGGTCATAGGTCGTGGGTCGGGTTACAAACTGGGTCACCCACAAAATTCAAGTCAAACCCAACAGTCAACTATCAGGAGATCAACTTAGTTTTAACAGTGACAGGCTTTGTAAAGAGAACATGATCCAAGGTAGAGATTTACATAATATATTATTTTATGGATGGGGAAATTGAATAGCAGTACGCACATACGTGCATATCCAAATTAACTTGACAAACCCAAATCCCCAAGACAGAGAGAGAGAAGAGAGAACACATCTTAATGTGTTTTATTGAAGCCAAAGCATAGATACGGACTTACATCAACTCAACTCTATAATTAAGCTCAAGATATGAAATGATAGGGCTTAATTATAAAGAGTTTAACTTAGTTGTAATCAGGATGGGCAAGAAGGTAAGCCTCAACGGCCCTGAAAAGTCCATCGCCCTTGGTCTTGCCGCCGGCGAGCTCGTCATCGGAGGGAGGAGCATCGGTTTTGGTGAAGTAAGTGACAGTGACCAATGGAGCCTCCATTAGGGCCTTCTACAAGTTTGGTCTGAAATTAGATCTTCTCCACTGTGTCTGGCATCCCACTTCCTCCCACCATGCTGTACTTGTATCCATAGTTGGCCTCGTCTATTGCTTCCACCTTGTGCAACAGATATTTTGTTTCCCCACCTGCATAAACATATATAAATTTAATACAAATTAAAATTATGCAGTGCAAACTAAGGTTTTATGTGCATTTGGCATACATAATCATTGGTATACTATATATCTTATTTAGCGTCCCTTTAATTATTGGTACCAGAACCAGTTATTCATAATTAATATCTTAGGTCTGTGTTGGTAAATGGTAATCCTCCTCCTAGAAACTAGCACTTTGTATTAGTAACAATATAATTACCAACACATTATAACAGTTATCAACATGATGAGAAGATAATATCAGTACTATAATTTAATTTTTGTAGCGTAGAGCCTGCCAAAATTCATTCTATTTATTTTGGTTAATTAAACATTTTAATTATTAAAGGCATATTTCACTTATATATACTTTAAATTGGGTCATAACCCTTTGAATCTTTTATTGAGAGTATAAGATAATGATTTGAATATCTTTTATTACGTTGAAACTCGTTAGACTCCAATTAATTTGGTTTATGATGTATCTAACTAAAAAAGTGTAAAATTAATTTTTCTCAACACTCATTTTTTTTTCATTTATAAGGTTCAAAGTTTATACCTTACTTAAAGAAAATAGATACCAAACCACTAGAATCAACCAACGTTAGTTTTTACAAATATTAATTAATTTCAAAATAATATATAGACGCTAATAAAGCAAACTGATACAGATATTGATGATGCATGGACATATATAATGGAAAACAGACCTTCAGAGATAGTGAACTTCTTGAGAGATCCAAGGCCTCCATTTCCTTCAACGATTTCAATACTTTGGATGGGCTCTGCAACCTCGGGGATGAGGGTGTCTCTATTTTTGACAAGAGCTTTGTAGAGCCTAGCAGGTGACACACTGGATGTGTTCTCATTTTCGTAAGTAAAAACACCCATGATCCTTGAGGATGATGATGAAAGATTAATACAATTAATAATTAAGAGAACAACAACACAGAAGAAGATGATGCTATGTACGTATACTTGCTTGCTGTGTGGTTTCTTAGCAGAGAGGAAATTATTATTTATGGGCACTGCGTTTGTATTATATAATTAATGTCATACATTTATATATTATTATCACACTAATGCCCAGTTTAATTAGTATGAAAACGGCAACAACTTCTACTTTGCCATAAAGAGTTAACTGCAAAGCTGGAAGAACTAAGGTTTCGATCCTCATTAAGAAAATGTCTGCATTTAATGTTTATCAGTGCCTTAATCGAACTAGTTTATCTCTAATAAAGGGTGCCCGTAAAAAATCAAAAAAATCAAAATTTTGTAGTTTTTAATTGGAATATTGTGCGTTAGTCGTCAGAGAGGGTAATGCAGAAAAATTGAAAGGAAATCCAATGGTACTCGGAGTTTTTAAGTGTTTGGTACTTGTGAGCGGAAAGTACGTGATTGGAAAGAATGATAGTTATTTATCATCTTTGTATTAAAAAACTAGTAATGGTATTAATTTGTTGAAAATATTGATTGAAAGTGGTGGGACCCACAAAAGCGCGAAGAGATTGTGAGTATTGTTTCCTGTTATTTCTCTGTTTTATTTGTGCCAAAGTATTTTTCAAGGGGGAAAGGTGTGTTTTTCTTAACAAGTGGTATCAGAGCCTATGGTTCGGTGGGATGTTAAATTCTTAGTATGCTCTTGTGGTTGCAGCTTTGTCTGATCTTCCACAATCAGAAAAGAATTGTTCCCGGTTGCTTGAAGATTGTTCTTGGTTGCTGGGTTACTGGAACGAAGTGTGATATTGTGAAAGTGCATGTCTAGGAAAGTTCTGGCTAAGGAAAGACTAGGTACTTAAGGGTGTCCATTGTGACCAACCTCTCTTTCCTGAGAACTTACCTGGTGTACTATTTACAATTGTGTTCACTATTCCAGTATACAGTTGCAATGTCAAATTTTTCCAGCGCGATGAGATTTGACATAGAGAAATTTGATGGGAGGATCAATTTTGGCTTGTGGCAAGTACAAGTCAAGGACGTGCTGATACAATCTGGGTTATACAAGGCGTTGAAGGGGAAGATTTCCAGTAAGGATTCTGAAAAGAACGGATCTAGTATGAGCGATGAGGATTGGGAGGAACTAGATTTGAGAGTGGCAAGTGCAATTCGTCTGTGCCTGGCCAAGAATGTTCTTGCAAATGTGCAAGGAATATCAACAGCCAAAGAACTCTGGGAGAAGCTCGAAGGGTTGTATCAGGCGAAGGGTATCTCAAATTGATTGTTACTGAAGGAGCAATTTCATACGCTTCGTATGGAAGAAGGTACAAAAATATCAGATCATCTCAGTGCTCTCAATGGTATCGTATCTGAACTAGAGGCTATCAGAGTCAAAGTTGATGATGAAGATAAAGCGTTAAGGCTCATATGGTCTTTTCCGTCTTCCTATGAGAACATGAAACACATTTTGATGTATGGGAAGGAGACTCTAAACTTCGAAGAAGTTGCCAGTAAAATTATTTCTGAGGAAAGAAGGTTAAAATGTGAGGGTCGCTCTATACCTTCGTCAGACTCAATGGCGGTAGTTAGAAGTGGGAGTAAAGGGAAGAAGAATATGGGTAAGAACGTGACTTGCTGGAAATGTGGACAGTTTGGGCATGTAAAGAGAAATTGTCCAGGTGGAGCAAGTTCGGCAAAAGGCTCTGAGGAAGATGCAAACTCTGTCTCTCTCATTGCGGGGGAGGAATTTCTCTGAAAAGTGAGAAGTTTGAATCCTCATGGCATGTCCGCGTTGCCATGGAAGAGGATGAGTTGCTACTAGCGGGTCCACAATTGCACATGGGCATTGGTTGACATTGATGCAAGATGTGTAGTGGGATGATGTCGATGGCTGAAGAACTTCCAAGGAGAGCCAACATTGGAAGTTGCACCATAAATTTTTCAGCAGGAATTTTTCAACATGTGCTGAGGTGAAATTCCTAGAATTGGTTAATTCTATGTGGATATACTCTTTTATGGTGGAGTATGGTAGTTCTTGGAACTATGATTGTCGGTATAGACAATGAATCAGTAGATGGGGTTACTTTCAATCAAGGTGTAGATTTGTTGAAAATATTGATTGAAAGTGGTGGGACCCACAGAAGAAAATTTGCAATGTGAAGAAGGAAGTCCCACATTGCCCACAACATTAGATGAGAAGGAGAATGAAGGTTATATATAGAAGCCTTGTCTCTTTGTAATATTTGTACCAATACAAGACACATTAGCTTGTATTTAATTCTTTCTTTCTTTATACTCTTGTTCTAGAGTGATGACAGATGTAAGTTAAATACATGCTTGAGAGTGTGTGGGTGTATTTGGGTATCAGTTGGTATCTAGTATTGGATACCGGGTATTTAAGAGAAGTTTCTGTGTGTTGTAAAAATTTACACATAGTGTTTTCTCTGGTTGTCTTTGACAACGGTTGTAGTTTTTTCTCCTATTTTGGAGTTTCCACGTTATTTTCTTGTGTTGTGATTGTGAATATTGTTTCCTGTTATTTCTCTGTTTTATTTGTGCCAAGGTATTTTTCAAGTGGGAAAGGTGTGTTCTTAACATAATTTACAACATATTTAGTAGGGATGATATATTAAGTAATGTAATATGACAGAGAGTGGAAAAAAAAAGGATGATGAAAAATTATTCAAATTATCTTTTTAAAAATACTTACTTTTCTTAACTTTTTAAAAATTTAAGATATTTTAATAAAATATTTCATTTTATTCTTTTTTTCGCGTTCCAAACATTCTCTTAAAAATGTAAAGCTATTATCATCAATTTAACTATGACCCAAATTTTTATTTTTAATAGTTTACTCCATGAAATATTTTAATGAGTCAATTTAATGTTAAATTAAGATAAAAATGATTTATTTTTTTAGAAAATATTAAAATATGACTATATATTCAAATATTTTAAATTAAATTTGTTATTAAAATTGAATCAATGACAATAAAATTTCGAGAACTAAATAAATTCACCACAACGTACAAGAAAGATAAAATGATAGTTTGTACAAGAATTAACGAGTATAACTGGGTTTGAAGCAATCAAGTTGCTTGCAGTGTCAAGCTGTGGTATAAATTGCAAGTAAAAATCTTTTAAAAATTAAAGTTTTGAAAATTGAGAAATAAAATATTTAAACTATATGTATTTTTCAAGATCAAAATGGGTACTTTTCAATAATTGATCTTCTTCAAGCCGTTGGCGTTAGAAACGACAATAAAACAGTCTCCATTGAAAAAATGATTTTTTTTCTCTTTAAATTCATGGGAATACTTGTTCGGTCAGATTGTGAGAGAAAAACATTTTTTTTTTGCTATATATATGTAATCAACACAAACATTTTTTAATGAGACCGAAATAGATTTTTTTGTTGTTAAAAAAAGTTATATTATAGATTTTTTTTGTAATATTAAAGTCAACTATTTTTAAATGAATTATCTTTACTCAAATAAAAAAAATATTACAATCATTATCCCACCTATTAATAAGCATAGCTCGCGCGTGTACTACAATTTCCTTTACGATTACCATATCTTTTCGTTGAAATTTCAAATTAATTTTTTTTTCAATTAAGCAGTGATGGAGTAAGATTTTATCATTTTAAATTGTAGCTTTCTAATTGCAATTATGAAAATTTGTAGGGAAAGTTGTATTATTCGAGGTACAAGAAAATCACTCAATTGATGAGACAAAATTTTGTTCCAAATTTGTAAAATTTCTATCTTCAAATGAATGTGAGATTGCATTAGAGACAATTTTTTTTTTAAAATGGGTGTTGTTAGTTCGTTGAGATAGGAAAAAATTATATCTTAAATTTGCAACAAAATCTTTTGTCTCACATCTAAGACAAAAAATAAATTATCTCATATTCATTCTCTATTTTTCAGATAAAATATATAAAGTAGATGGATGGAGAGAAGTTGGCAACTAGCGAGCAAGGGTCGGTGGCAAGAGTTTAACCAATAATTGGTGGGCAAGCTCTTGCCATCGAAGGTTAAACCAGTGTTATTGGAATCGACCTGGTTATTGACATGGACTGATCTTCGAATCACCGAATCATTGGTTCAACCGTTAGTTAATCGGGTTAATTGCTTAATCAGGTAAATAAATTTAAAAAATTAAAAAATTATATATACCTTTATATATTTAGAAATAAATTTAAAAATAAGTAAAATAAATAATTTATATGTAATTTTTATAATTTAAATTTATTATTATTAATATTTATTTATTTATTTATATTAAATATAAAAACTAAAAAAAATTAAAAAATTTCAATAATCACTTGTCAATAAAATAAATTCACATATCTACATAGTACTAGTAGGCATACACTCAGTACCAAGGCATAGACTTAGTGGCACTACCATCTACCACCATTACATACCAAGACTCCAACATTACATTGGTACATCGTCAATCATCTCCAAAGTTAGTCTAACCTTCTTCTTCTTCTTTTCTCTTCATGGCTTCACCTTTATCAAGATGAGTTGATCATCTCGATTTCTCTTTTTCCAAGACTCCAACCGACCAACTTTCTTATTCCTCTTCTCTCTTCATACCTTCATCAAGATCGACCAACTTTCTTATTCCTCTTCTCTCTTCATACCTTCATCAAGATCAATCATTCTGATTTCTGTAAGACTCTACCAGTCTAACATTTTATTCTCTCTTCTTCCACGACTTCACGATTTCTTCTTATTCTGCCCAGTGCCTACTGAGCACAGATAAGAGCCAGAAATGACGCTGAAGCTCTTCCAGCAACTGCATATTTATTTTTTAAAAAAATTGAACTAAGTTAATCGGATCATTGGATTAACGGGACAATTGAGACCCAATTAGGTCATCCAGTCCTTAGCCGAGCTACTTGCATAACAGTCCAAAAGGATGACCTAGACTAATTTTAGGCCTGGGCTATCGGGTCCCTGGTCGACTAGTCAGGTCAATCCAGGTCCAATAACACTCTGCAAAATTGTTTTACTACCCAATTCAAACTTGTGTTTTGTAGTTGTCCACAATGCAACTTATTTTTGCTTTCACTAATAGTTGGTTGTTGAAATATGCAAATTAATATACATTTAATTTAATTAGAGTTATATTTTGAAATCGAAATTTTTTTTTTAAATCTCTTCTCAAATCTTAATTTTTATTTTTTAAAAAGAATAAAAATTAGAGATGTAAAAATTACTTCCCAAAATCCGTTTTAAATACTAATTTTTATTTTTAAAAAAATTGAAAATTTAGAGATGGTTATTAAGACAAATAATTTCCTTCTCAAAATATGTTTAAAATTTTTATTTTTTATTTTCTTAGACATAAATTTTGAAATAAAATTTGATAAAATCTCATAGTTTTTTGTGGCGTGGATATTAAGGCAGCCATTCAATTGACCCTGTATAATCCCTCATGAATTAGAATCTGAATCAGCTTCAGCTCCATTCCAATCCAACGGTGTTGAACCATTCGACCTTTCTGTTATTATTTTTAAGAAGAAAAAATAAAAAATGCTACATTAATTAGAAGCCGTCTGATCTGATTCAGATCCGACGGTCTGCATCTCTCCCGCCGCAAAACGCCAAGTGGCTCGTCGGAAAAGAGAAAAAAGCTTCAGTTCACCGAAAAAGGAGAAGGAAGCTTCAGCTCATAAGAAAAGAAAAAAACAACTTCAATTTGTCGAAAAAAGGAAGAACGCTTCAGTTCGTCGGAAAAGAAGAAAGCTTCAGATGTCGTTGTCACGAGGCATCTCCCGTCGTCGGTAAAAAATCCAAAACCTTCAGCTTTAGTTTCATCAGAACAGAAGAGAGAGAGACGGAGTAAGAGGAACTTGGCGTGAAGAATGAAGAAGCAATTGAAATGGAGACATAATGTCAGAAATAAAGTCTTGTACGCAAGCTCAAAAAGTTGCACATACATAAAATGTGTTTGGAAGGCGGTGAATTAAACGTAGTTGAAAAAAATTAGGTTTGGTTGAATGTGGTTGGAGAAAATTAGGTTTGAATAAACGTAATTTATGTTTGGGAGACATTTAGGTAAATATGGTTTGAAACAGATAAACGTGGTTTAGTGTAGAAGTATGATGTTTGGATGTTGGTGTTTTGAGATGTGTAAGCATGAATTTTTTATTTAATTTTTTGATGTAATATTATTATTTATTGTCATTTATTTAAAAGGAAACTTACTTTTTTATTTATTTGTCTAATATTACAAATTAATCACTAATAAATTATTTTTGTTAATAAATTAATTTTTTATTTTGCAATTACTAATTAAAAATTTAATTAATTACTAATTATTGACAATAATTTTAAGATCTCTAATTAAATTGTAAAACATTTTTCTTTTCTATTAAATTAATTTTATCTCAATTAAATTAATGAAAACAAGTTTATAATAATTTGATGAAAATAAGATTCTCATTAATTTGGTAATTAAATTAATTAAAATAAAATATGATTTCCAATGTTATTTAAAAAATTAGGAAAATCAAACAAACAAAAAAGAATTTAATTGCATAAAAATAAATCAAACAAACTTTTTAGTTTATTCAGTTAGGTCCTAGATCAAAATTTTTCTTTTGTCTTTTGCTTAATTTAAGATCATATTTAATTTCATCTAGATCCCTAGTTCTAGAATATATTTTGTTTTGAATTTAAATCGACCTATGTAAACTTTTTAATATATTCAGTTAAGTCCTTGATCAAAATTTTTATTTTGTCTTTCACTTAATTTAAGATCATATTTAACTTCATCTAAGTCCCTAGTTTCAGAATATACTTTATTTTTAATTTAAATCAACTCCTATAAACTTTTTATTTTATGCATTTTAGTCCCTATCAAAAATTTTTCTTTTATTATTTACTTGATTTGATCTCATATTTAATTTCATCTAGGTTCCTAGATTAATAATATATTTTTTTTATAAATTAAATCAACCCTAGTAAACTTTTCAATGTTTACAGTTTAATCCCTGTAGCTTACTGTCAGATTTTTTTACTGGTTTTTCTCTTCTTTTCTTCTTGTTCTAGCACCTAGAATTTGTTTTAACTGTATTGAAGATTCAATATATCATTTCAGACCAAAATCATGAAATAAAATGAATCAAAAATCAAGTTTTAAAATTGAAAAGCTCAATTTCACGTGAAGTGTCCAAACCAAAAACATGTACTCTGTTTTAGAGCAGTAAAATAGAGTATATGTTTTTGGTTTGGACACTTTTCTTGTAGCTCAGACACGTGCAAGGGCAACAAATAGGTTTCCATACACACAAGATAGACTAGGGTAAAATTGAGAGCCTGTTTTGAATATTTTGCTAACCACGTTGAATTGTCGGAGAAGCAGCAAATGGCCATGGTGAAGCTATTGTGGTTTACAAGGACTGAAACTAGGTTTCACCAAACCCACAGTTGAGTGTGGAATCTCCCAAACAACACCAAATCCTGCAAACGTGGTTGGGAGCAATAGTGAACGTGGGTAAGGGAAAACGAACGTGCTCCCAAACAAGCACATAGAGTGCCGCGCGCAGAAAAAAAACAAAAGTTGAGATCTTTTTTACATTAAAAAATGTGTTTTAATTTTTTGAATATAAATACATACATATAAAAAAAATATAATTCTGAAACTTTTTAAATTACAATAAAAATACATGTCAACAAGATTATTTGTCTTTTTACAATTCAAAAAATAATTATGAATATAATCTAAGCTTCTTTGTCTTTTTATATATTTATATATTCATTTTCCAAAATTTTTATTTCGATTTTGAAGGACAAAATTATGTCTTGGAGATTCCTAACTAAAAAATTCATTTTCATTTAATGAAGACATTTTTGAAAAGTAAAATAATAAAATTTCAATATTAATATATATTATATTTTTTTTCAAAAAGATTAAATTTCGATTTTTCCAAGAGTTCTTGTGAAAATTAACATATAGTGACTCTCTATGGTTATTATAAGTACCGTATGTGTCAGTTTTACAATATTTTAAATGTTTATATATTTTTAAAAGTTTAATAAATTATATATTGACTTGGTCCACACTCTCCTTCTCTCTTCTCTCTGTCACCATCTTCAGAACCGCAAAAAAGCAGCAGATAAAGAGAACACGGCAACAAGCCATAGATTAAAGCAACAAAGGCAACGATTCCACGCATATTTTTTCCCTCTCCACTTTATTCACTCCTCACAAAAGCCCAACGCAGATACCTTCATTCAAACAGAGAAAAGGATACACGAATCACCTATACAAGCTTCTTTATCTGCGTTGTTGTTCCTCCACTGTTTTGCCGTCGTCTCTATCTCTTCTCTCGGTTCATGTTTTGGTATTCTCCCCTGCCTCTTCTGTGATTGCTTTGGGTTCGCCTGAGTTATGCTCTGTTTTTGTGCTCTCAATATGTGCTTTACCGTCTCCCTCTTTGTAAGTCAGCCTCTCACTCGGATTCTCTATCTCTCTCTCTCTCTCGCTTCAAGCTCAATCTGTCCTGGTCACTCGCTCGCCGCCGTCCCTTTTCGTCAGGCGTCTCTCTCTTTTTATACACGAACTATTGAGGAATAGGTCGGCAGTTTCGCCGGAAGGAAGGAGAAGAAGATTTCAGCCCCATATCTCGTAGCCGTTCCAAATTTGCCATTGAGAATCTGCTTCATCCTGATTTGCTGCCGTTGAGAAGGAGGAGACGCCGGCCGGGTTTAGTCAACACAAAAACAAAAAATTAAACACGTTTTGGGACGGGAGAAATGGGACTGAATAATGTAACAATTTTTATTTTTTATTTAAAATAATCACAGAAAGGCAGAATGGTTCAGCACCGTTGGATTGAATCTAATTCAACGGTGCTAAATGGAACTGGAGTTGATCCAGATTTCATGAACTGGTTAACTATAGTGAACAACCAACGAAAATGTAATTTAAGCATTAATTATTCATAGTTATACTAGCATAAGGGTAAGGCAAGAGGATAGTTTTATTTAGTATTGGTACATAAGATTTAGGTGCAGTGCCCTGACCTTGGAGGTGCTATCCTAATAGGCAACGGGGAAGTACAGAGAAGGACAGTATGAAGGACCTCCACCCCCTCCTATCCTTATTTTTTTAGGGACATAGATTTTATCCTCTGCCTCTTCCTCATCCACTTCTTCCATCTCCTCCTCATCCTCCTCCACCTCCTCCACCTCCACTTCTTCCATCTCCTCCTCCTCCTCCTCCACCTGTTCTTCCTCCTCCTCCTCCTCCACTTCTTCCATCTCCTCCTCCTCCTCCTCCACCTGATCCTCCTCCTCCACCTCCACTTCTTCCATCTCCTCCTCCTCCTCCTCCACTTCTTCCATCTCCTCCTCCTCCTCCACCTGTTCTTCCTCCTCCTCCTCCTCCACTTCTTCCATCTCCTCCTCCTCCTCCTCCACCTGATCCTCCTCCTCCACCTCCACTTCTTCCATCTCCTCCTCCTCCTCCTCCACTTCTTCCATCTCCTCCTCCTCCTCCACCTGTTCTTCCTCCTCCTCCTCCTCCACTTCTTCCATCTCCTCCTCCTCCTCCTCCACCTAATCCTCCTCCTCCACCTCCACTTCTTCCATCTCCTCCTCCTCCTCCACCTGTTCTTCCTCCTCCTCCTCCTCCACTTCTTCCATCTCCTCCTCTTCCTCCTCCACCTAATCCTCCTCCTCCTCCTCCGCTTCTTCCATCTCCTCCTCCTCCTCCACCTGTTCTTCCTCCTCCTCCTCCTCCTCCACTTCTTCCATCTCCTCCTCCTCCTCCTCCACCTAATCCTCCTCCTCCACCTCCACTTCTTCCATCTCCTCCTCCTCCTCCTCCTCCTACTCCCATAGCTGGCTACCTTCTTTCTTTTATAATTTGTTTTAGTTTGCTTGGCTCAGTTGCCTCTATATGCCTGCCTGCCTATAAGGGGTTACACACACGTGTATATATATATATATATATATATATATTGACATCGAGCAAGAAGGGTGCATGTCACGTGAACTCTTCCATTATCAACAAGGAATCTGGTGCTCCTTTTTCTTAATGTTGTGGGCAAGGAATCGGAATCAGAATCAGAATCAGTGCTAAGCTAATCTAATGAATGTAGAATCACTGAATATTACAACTCGGCAACCAGGAATATACTCATATATGCCTTTCAGTTGCTCTCAATTTTATGTTCTTTTTTTTTGTTTTTATTCTATAAATTAACCACAAGCCATCACCAAAAATAACACTTGAATACACACGCACCCACACACAAACCATTTAATTATCTGTGATTAACCTCTGATTTGTTTGATTAATTGCAACACTTTATACACGTTATCTTTATTTATCAATTAAGGAAAAAAATTGCAATTGCGAACAAAAATAAGTTGATCAATTAGAACAGTTAATTGAAAATTGATTGAGCTGAACAAACTTACATTGATTTCCATGACCCATGTTTTGCTTTTCTTCTTCTTCTTTTTTTCTTTTTTAATTACAACTATATATTTTTATATAGAAGAAAAAATAAAAAGAATTATTTATATCAAACTAAAAATAAATTGATATATATATATATATATATATATATATATATATTCTAACAAATGTGAAGTGACGAATATGATTTAATTGTTTTGATTTTCAATTAATCATCGATAAAAAGTTATTCCTATTAAATCTGGCTGATTGTCAATTAAAGATACCCAAGATCATCTAAATGTTTACTATATTGATAATTTAACTTCTTAACAATAATAGAGTGAATTCTAAATAATTTATTCTATTAATTTATGACGTTGTTATACATGAATAGTTGACTCACCCCATTGCCATCCTACAAGGAGAGAATACTTGTTTGTGGCAATTGGTACCCATTATTTTTAAGTAATTAATTCTTATCAATTTGCTCGACATATATAACGCTAGCTCCAGTGTGATTATTTTTAACTTTATAAATTTTCTTTTTTCATCACTACAAAAAAATTGAAATTTAGCGTCAGTCAAAATCACCCTTTAACGTCGATTTTGACCGACATTAAATTCTGACAGTTAACGTCGGTTATGACCGACGTTAAAGTTGTAATTTAATGTCGATTTTGACCGACGTTAGATGACATACTAATGATTATTTGGTCATTTAACGTCGATTGTAACCGACGCTATGTGAGCGATCTAACGTCGGTTTTGACCGACGTTAGATGACTTTTGAATTTTTTTTTGTTATTATCATTTAGCATCGGTGTCGACCGTCGCTAAATGTTTGATTTAAAATCAATTTTATCCGATGTTAAATAACTTTGAGCAATTTTTTTTAGTTTAATTAAATTGAAATTACCATTAATTTTCAAAACTAACATTATCTGGTCAAAATTTAACAAATAATAATAGCCAAACTATAAAAGAAAATATATTTGAATAAAAAAAATATATTTTTAAACATAAGTTTTACATCAAATTCAAAGTTACAAGTTAATACATTCTAAAAGAACAAGTTTCACATGTCCTAACAAAATAAATATTACAACTAGTCATAGTTATGGGTTGTGACTAGCTCCAGAAGAACGTCGACATCCTTGAGGTGAAGCTCATGCATTGTTTGCTTCAGGTGCCTGTAAACATAATATTTATTATTAGAGTTCATAGTAAATGAAAATATGAATTAATAAATCTAAAATTATATAAAGTTAAAATTGTTTAAGATAAATAATATTTGTTTAAGATAAATAAAGTTAAAATTAGAAATAAATAGAAATAGAAATAGATATCAATAACCAACAAAAAATGAGTCCAAATAGATATCAATGATACTTTGATATCATATTGACAAATTATTCACCTAAAGAGTATGGATTAAATTACAGAATGGGTTTACTAGGCTTAATTATTTAACGCTTAAGAAATCTAGCATTTTCAGCTTCTCTTTATTTTTTAATTCACTATGCAATTTCAAAGCAATTGAATATAACAGAGGAAAAGGAAAAGAAACCAAAATGAACAAACTATATTAAGTTTAGGGCCAAAATACTGTATTAAGTTCCTTTTTTAACTCATCTTGCACACCTAAAATAGAAAATTAAGTGCCCAAACTCAAGGAACTAAGCATGCACCTAAATTCTGTTTTAAGGTTGATTTTAGCCATGACTTAACAAAAATTCTGGTATTGATTCAGAGCTCCATAATTCATGAAATTTTGTATACGTCCTTATTTATGTATTGGCATACTAGAATAAAAATATCAGCCCAAAAATCCAAGATTTGGCTCTTCAAATGATCACTTTAGTACCCCTATATCAGAATTTCCCAATTCTGCCATTAGTTCTGTTCTTATGTGCAACAGGCCATCTTAGACATATATAAATGCAATGAAATTTTGGAGATCATTAGCATTATGTCTTGGCTAAATGCCATAAAAATTTCAGAGACTTTTAACTACCATAACCAAACCAAATTCCTAAACTGTTCAGATATTCCTCTGTACTGGGCAAGTGATGCTCTCATGCTTATTTCACCAAGAAAACCAGCATTATCTTGCTTAAAACTTTCCAGATCAATTTATTACAATATAAAGAACCTTTCCACAAAGTTTCATGATTTTAGGAGTGGATTTGGTCATTCAAAAACACATAAAACCAGTAACATCAAAAGCTGTCATATTTTCCTCTTATGGCCCCCTTAGTGCAAATTTTTCAGCAGTAAATTAGTTTCAAATGGAACCCAACAAACAATACACTAAATTGTCATTCTATTATTATAACACTAAATTGTCATTCTATTCTATTATTATATAGCACTCAACACCTTCTTAAACAATGGTACTACAGTGGACTTCAAACTTTGATAACGTTAAAGGAAACAAATGATGAAATCCTGCTAATACTAGATTCCTCTAGATGTTCGAAAGACCAAAAGAAAAAATTTTAAAGATAATTTCCAGACAATTGCTACAGCTCTTAGTCAAGGCCAGTACCAGGGAAGTAACTGATTCTTGCCCCTTCCCTCAGCAGGTGGCCGGGCAACACGTGCTTGAGAATTTATTCCTTTATTTGTTCCCTCCAACTAGTTTCTTCATGGTGGAATTTACCGCAGAAAACATATTCCTTGCGGGCAGATCTAAAGCACAAGGAGTGGCACATTAAAGATGGTCCCCATGGAAAATATTTCATATTATATATATATATCAAATAGCAAAATATTACTAACCAAAATGCATATCAAGGGCATAGCCGCGTAGGCGACGGCAACCTGAGGCACGACACCTTGCTCTCTGTCGCAATCGCATCAGATCTCGACTTGGATACAGGGAGGGCAGAAAGGCTGTAAAGAATGGAAAAGGGGAATTTGGCCGGCATGGAGAAGAGACAGTGGCTGACGGTGGCATCTCACGGCGTCGTTCTCTCTTCTTCTGCCTCAATCTCTTACCGCTGCACCCCTACCCTTTTTTTCTATCGGCCTCCCCCTCTTTCTCTTACACAAAAATAACTTTCCACTTTGGCTTCCACCAAGGCTTAGGGTTAGTGACTCTCTTTGGCTAAGTGTGAAATTGAAATGATGTGAGTAAGTGGTAAGTCCGAAAAATTGAATTAGTGTGTGAGTGGGAAGTTTAAATATTTAAATGAGTGAGTGGAAACTTTGAAATTTTTTTAATCTGTACGAAATCTAAAATATTAGATATATATAGATTTTAAATACAAGAAACAATATTTTAGATAATAAAATATACTATTAAAATTATTTTAAAATTAAACTTAATTTTTAATAGGCATAATTTTCTTTTTTTACAGTAAATTAAACAATATTTTTCTCTTTTTTTTTTTACTTTTTTTGGTAATGATCTACTGGATAAAATAATAGAAAAATAGTAAAAAAAATTTCAAATTATTTTCTTTAAAAACATTTGATTTTTTTTAAAGTTCAAATATTTTAATAAAATACTCTATTTTCATTCTTTATAATATTACAATAAAATAATATCTTCATATTGTTATTCAAAATAGAACAAATTATTTTCTTTGAAAACATTAGATTTTTTTTAAAGTTCAAATATTTTAATAAAATACTCTATTTTCATTCTTTATAATATTACAATAAAAGCAATCAGTAGAATTGAATCAAAATAAATCATAGAGTAAGATGATGATAAATATGAATTCAGGGATTTCATGGCTAATTGAATTTCATTTGTGTCCTATATCTCGATTCTATTCTTTTATGTTATGATCAATTTATATTTTAATCCTACATTTTAATCTTGTTATCAACCCCCCTTATTAATTATTAACATAATTAGTGTAATTAATGTTTCAATAATTAATTAGGCAATTAGAAGCAAGGCTCCACGAGAGAATACGACCTGGGAAAACCATTATATTGCAAACTTGCCTTAGAATCTAATTCTAGGTGGTTCGACAACCATAGTCGCTTGTACCAGCCAATCTATAGGTTGTGGTGCCATTTTTCGCTAGAACTTGGAATGGTCCTAAATATCTAGGACTAAGCTTTTTTACTTTAATTGCTCTGCTAATAACTGTGACTGGGGTGATTTTAAGAAAAACATGATTACCAATGTTGAATTCTAAAGATCTTCTCCTTTTATCTGCATAACTATTTTGTCTACTTTGAGCTGTAAGAAGACGTTATGTTATTAATTTTATCTATCTAGATGTCTGTTCTACAATCTCTAGTCCTATAATAGTTCTTTCTCCTAACTTAACCCAACATATAGGTGATGTATATTTTCTTCCATATAATTTTCGTAGGGAGCCATTTGTGTAATACCCTGAAAAATGGGCATATGAATATACATATTGTAACATCCTTAATTTACTGTACTAAATTTGAGATAGTTCTTTTTAAACTCATATTCGAATGCTTAATACTTGTACTTATATTCCTTAAATAGAAAAGAACATTCTACAATCGTTCATAATACAAAACATAATTTTATCATACATAGTAATTCGACTTCTGAATGTAAAAGACTAAAACTTACAACGTTTAATAAACTCTAATGCTTTTATAGTTTTCCAGCTTGATATTCCTAGGGTTCAATCAATCTCTACACTTTTGCCCTTATACTCAACCCCTAAAATGGTTAGTTGAAAACACAAAAAGTGAGATAAAGATATCTTAGTAGCTAGTATGTTTTTCTTAAACATTTAAAATATATCATTTCAGTCATAAAAGCATAATGAGTTCATAAATATCATCCATGAATATATGTAGGCAAACATAAATCATCATCACATATCACGTAGTTCCCTTCAATTCTCTACTATGGAATTTGAAGCTATGACCTCTCTATGGATCTCAAGTACTTGCACTTTGTTCTCTTAGTGGAACATCTGTGAATTTGGTTCTTTACTATGGAACCAGTTTAACTCTACATTCTCTCTGTTGAAATAGAGTTTAATTGTTGTATGCCTTATACATGCTCATGGTAGTTCATATAGAAATCAGTAAAGAAAACGTGAGAGAAAAAAATGCTTTTTTGAGTTCTAGAACTACTGGGACTTTGCAGTTTGACTCTTAGCTCAAATGACTATTCAATCCTTCTTGAAATTTGTTTCACGAATTCTAACTTATTCAAATAGTATATATAACCTTATTTAAAATCTTAAATAAAAAGATTCTAAAATATCATCTTTCCCCCAATCTTAAATTCCTAATTTTTTCCCAAATTTCTGCTCATAGAGTTTAGTCTAGTCTCATCTCAAATCAATGTTTTTTATAATATTTTTGAGATGATGTATATAAATATATTATTTTAAATAACTTATGTGTGTATATATATATATATATATAAATTAATCTAAAAGATCATATTTATACATAGTTAAGTTTCTAAAAATAAACACATAAGTATATATATATATATATATATATATATATATATATATATATTACATGTATACATAATTATACATAGCTAACTTTGATTATCCATATTTATAAAAATATATATCTTAATCAATTAATCAAATACTTATTTATTTGTAAATAATTTATATATATATATATATATATATATATATGTATGTATACTTATAAAGTTAATACATACACTTATGTACCTAATTTGGTGTGTGTGTGTGTATATATATATATATATATATATATATATATATTAGTATATAAATATACTAAAGTAGTATAAGCATATAAAAATATATGTGTACCATACATAATTATGAATATATATCGCAAATATATTTATTCATATATATATATATATAAAAGATATTATATAAATATCCACATAATAATATAAATAACTAATTTAATCCAAATAAATTAGTTTTTATTCAATATATATTACATAAAATTAAATTTCAGTTAAAAACAAATTTTTCTTAAATTTCATTTTTTCTCTTAAAAATTTCCTTTTATTCACTTAGGTCCCTTAGGTAATATTTTTCCATTGTCCTTTTCATGATGTGAAATAATATATAGTTCCATCTAGATCCCTAATCCTAGTATAGTTAAAACAACCTATACAAACTTTGCATTTCTTTCATAGTCCCTTCTTTGTGTTTCATGTATTTGTTGTGAGTTAGAAGCTAAAACCTGCCTAGATTTCTTTCTTAGGTGTTTTTAGGACCTAGATTTCTTCCTTAGGTGTTTTTAGGACCTAAGTAATCATTTCTACCCATAAACTAAGCTAAAACTAAAAATTTAAATTTTCCAAAAACTTACCTTGACTTCACATGAAAGAAGGCGTGTTTGGACTGGTTTTTAGCTTCTAATTTTTGCTGTATATTACTGGAACTCCTTCCTCTAATCTTGGGTAAGCTAGTTGCTTAACAATCTCCTCGAAACACTCAAAGAAACGAGGTCTAAAAGTCCCTACACTCTCGATTTTCTACTCTGCTTTTATGCAAAAAAACAGAGTTTGTTTGCTCTCAGTTTAACTTTCTTTATCACTCTTGGTTTGGTGTGTGGAAAAGGGATGGGAAACTAGCCTATTTATATAAGAGGATGGGAGGCAAATGGTGATGTCTGAGAGTCAAAGTTTTCAGCTGCAAATTGGACGATTTAACTGTCATGTTTCTCGACTGTCATGGCTGTGAAAAGAATACAGTTGTACTCCTAAATGGTTGTGATACAGGCTGGAATGGAAGCCTACTTGAGAGAGGCGTATCCAAATTCTCTTTTACAATCTTGGCTGAAAAGTTTGAAGCTTCTATTTTGCTATCATGTGCTAGCCGAAAAAGTATGAAGCTTGTTTGCTATCATCTCTCTTTTAACATTTACGTGCTGCTTTTCTCCATTTATATATATATATATATATTACATTAATGCTCTTAATATATTTTCTTCTTCCACCGAGAATGATATAAACCATCTTCATTTGTATATACATGTATATGTATTATTATTTTAAATCCCATTAATATATATATATATATATATATATATATAAATATCATTATTATATATTTTTACTAGTACTCTACGTATTTGATGCCCAAGACTAATATATATATATATATATATATATATATATATATATGTCATATTATAGTAATAATAATAATAATAATTTTTTTAAATTTCCATAAATAATTCTCTGTGTGAGAACTAAATTGAAAATAAGGTAATATTAATTACCTAATATTTAATAATATTTTATTTTCCTTTTTAGTCAAATATTTTTGTCCTAAAAAATTCTTTTGTATAAAAATTCCTCCTGAATATTGAATACCTAATATTTAATAATAATCTCTCATAATTATTAAAATTTTATTGAGTACTAAATCGGGATGTTACACATTATTATAGGGTGTACCTCAGTGGTAGACCATAATTTTCCTGAACCATCCTATTTTCTACAACTATGAAAATTGTAAATTACATAATTTACAAAGTAAATTACAGCCAAATTAATAAAATTCCTAAAATACCACAGGACCTAAGTGGCCTATAGGATTGCAGAGTATTTCTATTGGTTCATTTAGAACCCTCCAGACTATAATGGAGTATATCTCCAAGCCGCTGGCCCCCAGTTGCTAAATACGAAAATAGCAATAGAGAGCATGAGTTTATGAAAACTCAATGAGTAGATGACTGTGCAATAAAACAATTCAGAAAGTACAAATACCAGCCTAACTATTATAATCAAATTAAACACCACTATCACATATCAGTACAAAATATGATATATATATATATAACATACCTTACCACGCAACCAAAACCCGCGGTTCAATGTGAGTCTACAATCTCACAAAGCAATTTATAAAACAATCCTTAACAAATAAAAAGCATAAGTAAACATATACTCCAAAATACATGATGCAGCAAACATATGCAATGTGTTTCCACATGTTTCCGCACTTTCCCTCTCCTGATGTGGGTATGCAAATGCAACATGCAATGTTTATTCCACTCTTTTCTATAGATACCCATTGACACCACATAACTGAATTATACAATGGGTATACTTCCTGCTCTTACCTCGTTGAAACTGTCTGGAATTTCCCCTAGGACTATATATGATTGCGCAACGGGTTTATTCCAACCCCTATGTTCCCAATCATTCCTTTTTCTTTCTTTGTTTATGAAATGCATTCACACAAACACTAAATACATTCACATAAACACCATATAACATATTCCATATCAACTTACCACTTATATTTAAATAAAAATTAAACTACCGTTCCCACAAAGTAAATCCCACAAGATAACTTCAACAATCATTCAATGAAATCCCTCAATCTAGTTATTTCCACTAACTAGAATATGTGATTAATGAATTACAACTACGGTGTGAATAAGATTTATATTGAACATGGCCAATTTTTAGTAAAAACTTAAAAAAGCAAGGTCATCGACTCACCTTGATTTCGATAGGGTTTACCACATAAGGAATCCTAGGAGACAAGCCAATGAAGCTCCCAAGCCACTTAGAACCAACCACAACTGATAATAAATAAAATGATGAAAATCTTCTCCAATAACTCTGACCTTTGGCTAATCACTAGGTCATAACTCTTATCCAGTATGTAATTTGCAAATTAAATTATACTATTGGAAATTAGATTCAAAGAGCTTTCCAACAATATAAAGTTTGTTAAAAATGGAGTTGGACGAAGGAGTTATAGCCGTTTGAAGAAAGACCAAAGATTTCTGGGATGGCTGGCGCCTGAGTGCCACGCTTGGTGCCTGGGCGCCAAGGTCATTTTCTACCCAAAAAGTTTTGAGACCTGGCGCCTAGGCGCCACGATCGCATTCTTTGAGATTTTCCCTCGGATTTGGCTTAGATCCAGCCAAATCTTCACTATTTTCTATGATTTCTTCCATGGGATCTCATTCTTGATATCTAAGGAGTATTTAGACACAAAAATCCCCAATTTTAATTGAGAAATGAAGTTGAAATCTCAATTTTACCCTAAATACCCTTAAAGTTATAAAATAGGAAAAAGTTCAGGAAATCGGGATTCTTATCTCAATTCCTTGCTTTCCCTAGTTTTCTTGGCCACTGATGACTCGCCCTACCACTGAAGAGTGGCTCTTCGAAGTCATTGAAGGATTTGGAGTGGAGAGGTAGAGAGAAGGGAGAGAAAAAAGAAAGACAGAGTGAGGAGAGAAAAGTGAGAAAAATGAGGAAAAAGGAGTGAGGCGGCCTATATATACCCATATATGGTGAAATTACTACTTTGCCCCTAGTTAACTTTCGGTTAACCTTAGTGGTGACAAACCCATAATTTCTCTAATTTGGGTATTTCCTATATTCTAAGTGCCGCCTAGTTCCTCATAGATACCCAGCTCCTTCTATACCTCATGATTGCTTTCTCTTTGTTCCTTGTCTCTTAACTCTATCTCCACGAAATTTCCTCTTCCTCTTATTTTTCCTCAACAATCAAAATATCATCTGCTATAAAAATACATGGTCTAATTATTTATCTCCATTTCTATAAATAATATTTAAAAAGAATAAATTAAATATAAAAATTAAAAATAACCAAATAGTTCTATTAAAATAAATGAAAATTTTTTTTATAACAACTATAACACCGCTAATTATATAATTTCAAAATTGGCGGGTATTACAATTTGAATGCTTGATTGATAACTATTATTATAAGCAAATTATGCTAGTGATACATAAGTATCCCAATTACCTTTAAGATCTAGTACACATGCCCTCAACATATCTTCTAAAATTTGATTAACTCTTTATGTTTGCCCATCTGTTTGAGGTTAATTTAGTTCCCATGGCTTCTTGCAAAAATCTCCAAAATCTTGAAGTGAACTTAGGATCTCAATTAGATATGATGCTATTTGGCACTCCATAAAGTCTTACTATCTCTTTAATGTACAATTGTGCCAATTTGTCTTGAGTAATTGTAGATTTGATTGGTAAGAAATGTGTAGATTTAGTCAATCAGTCCACAATTACCACACAACATCATTACCTGAAGAAGTTCTAGGTAAACCTACTATGAAATCCATGGAGATACTATCCCACTTCCAAATTTGTACATCTAAGCGTTGCACGGTTCCAAGAGCTTTTTGATGCTCAATTTTGGTTCTTTGGCATACCAAACACTTATTTACAAATTCTAATATTTTTCTTTTTAGTCTTGGCCACCAAAAATATTTCTTTAAATCTTGATACATCTTTATTGCTCTTGGTTGCATAGTATACATGCTTTGATGAGCTTCCCTTAAGATGTTTTATCTTAGATGTTCTATATTTGGCATGTACAACCGACCTCTAAATTTTAACAACCCATTATCTACAAATTCTAATTCAAAGACCTTTTCTTTATCCTTAAGTTATTTTACTTCTTCTACATAAGCGTCATTTAGCATTGCTTCAAGGATTTGCTTTTCTAACTCATTTTTAATTATCAAAGAGTTCTCTTTAACACTCTTAAATTCAAAAGACACTTCAAGTTTTAAATCTATGAATTCTTTTAAAAGTTGTTCTTATCTTAACATCATTATGGCCATATGCATAGATTTTCTACTTAAGGCATCAATTATGACATTTTCTTTTCTTGGATGATATTTAAGAGAAAACTCATAATCTTTTAGAAATTCTATCCACCTTCGTTGTGTCATATTAAGCTCTTTTTGGTCAAACATGTATTTTAAGCTTTTGTGATATGTAAAGATTTCATATTTTGCTCCATATAAATAATGTCTCCAAATTTTGAGAGTTGGTTGGATAATTTTATTCATGAGGTCTTAATTGTCTTGAAGCATAGGCTGTTGCTTTCCTATGTTACATTAAAACACAACCTAAGCCTTTCAAAAAAGCATCTATATATAATACAAAAGGCTCTTATGGATTCAGAATAACTAAGAAGGGGTTGAGGTTAATTTGATCTGTAACTCTTGAAAATTTTCTTCACATCTACTATCCTAGATGAAAGGTTGATCCTTCCTGGTTAACTTAGTTGAGGGCAAAGCTATTTGGGAAAAGCCTTCAATAAAACTTCTATAGTATCTGACTAATCCTAAGAAACTCCTAATCTCAGACACTTTCCTTAGTCTCTCCAATTCTAACATTGTCATAATCTTACTTGGATCCATAGATACTTCTTTTCTTGAAACTACATGGCTTAAAAATTTTATTTCTTTTAACCAAAACTCACATTTACCTTCTCTTTTAAAGTTTGAAGTACAATTCTTAAATGTTCTTTAGGAGTTTTCGATTAGATCAAGATATCATCAATACACACAACCACAAATTGATCTAGGTAAAGCCTAAGGATTTGATTCATGTAATCCATAAAGACAACTGGAGCATTAGTTACTCTAAATAGCATTACTAGATATTCATAATGATCATACCTAGTTCAGAATGTTGTTTTAGGTATATCTTCAATTTTAATTCTTAACTGATGATAGCCTGATCTTAAATCTATCTTTGAAAACATTGAGGCTCCTACTAGTTGGTCTAACAAATCATCTATTCTTGGAAGTGGATATTTATTCTTGATTGTGATCTTATTTAGTTGTCTATAATCAATGCAAATTCTTAGGGTTCCATATTTCTTTTTAACAAATAGCACAAGGCTCCCCAAGGTGACACATTAGGTCTGATGAATCCCCTTCTAGCAATTCTTTAATTTGCTTTTTTAACTCAGCGAGCTCTATTAGTGACGTCCTATATGGTGGCATTGAGATAAGGTTAGAACTAGGTGTCAAGTCAAAAGATAATTCAACTTCTCTATCTAGAGGTAGATCATATTCATCTTTTGGAAATAAATCAGGGAAGTCCCTTACTATAGAAATTTGTTCTAATTGTTCTTCAATTGTTATTACTGCAGATAAAAGGATAAAATACCCTTAACAATTTCCTTTTAAACATTTCACAACTTGATTGGTAGATAAATATGTATCCTCCATTCTAGAATATGATTTTGGCATACTTAATGGCAAAGAAACAGTTTTCCTAGAACAATCAAGCAAAGTATTGTTTTGAGATACCCAATCCATTCCAATAATAACATCAATATCATGCATAGGCATACAAACAAAATCTAAGATGATCATTCTAGTCTAAAATTAGACAAAACAATTGAGGCAAACTTTTGACGTTTGAACTTGGTTTCCAATTGGTGTGGAAACAAAAAAAATGGTAAGGTACTCATTCTCAATCCCAGATTTTTAGCACATATATATGAAATAAAAGAATGCGTAGCACTTGAATCGAATAAGCATTTACAAGAGTATAATAGATAGAAATCTTACCTCGAATCAAGCCAGGTGCCTTTTCAACTTCTTTCTAGTCTAAAGCAAATACTATCCCTTAAGTAGGTTGTCTTGAGTTACATTGTCTTGCCAAGTGTCCTAGTTTACCGCATTTAAAGCACTCAATTTGTCCTGCCAAACAAGGTTGTTGCCATGATATTTCTTACATTTAGAACATTGAGTCTTATTTTTATTAGTTTGAGAATTTCCTTTCACTTGATTTTGGGTAGTTCTATACCTCTTTTTTCCTGAATTATTTCCCTTATTGTCATATCTAGGAAACTCTCTTTTCTTATTTTCTTTCAGCTCTTCCTCCTTACTAATTACTTCTTGCATATACCTTATCACCTATCTGCAGTTATTGACATATTGAGCAAAGTTCTTAATTCCCAAATGTCCTTCCTTTTCTCTAATCTTAGCATTAAGCCCATTTTCAAAATGGCAAGCCTCATCATACTGAAGTTGCAAATAGGTGGAAAACTTTGCTAGTCTCTTAAATTTAGCTTCGTTCTCCTCTATAGGTATATCTCATTGTTTTAATTTTTTGTAAATTCAGCTTCTTTCTCATGCCCAACGATTTTAGGAAAATATTTTTCATAGAAGGCCCTTTGGAATTCTTCCCAAGTAACCTGCTTCCCATTGGCTTCTATTAATTTTTTAGTTCCATTCCACCAATACTTTGCATTGCCTTCTAATTTGATGACTGCTAATGTAATTTTCTATTCTGGAATACATACCGTTGCTTTAAATTTTTTCTCTATTTAACTCATCCATTCTTGGGCTACACTAGGGTAATGAGTGCCTCTATATGAAGGTGGTTGCAACTACCTAAACTCAACCAATACCTTAACAATGGGATTGTTATCACTAGTACTTTCTCCATTTTCTGTTTTGGATTATTCTCCATTTTTCCTCATCTCTTTTCTCATAAGTTTCAGAAGTTCTATAGTGGCATTCTGAGTACTGGCTACATTCTCCAATATTTCGGCCTAAGAAGTCATATGCAAATTCACTCATAACACATTATCCATTACATTAGTCAAAAAAAATTTTAACACCATTCTCTTTATTCTACCCACAGTTGCCTAAAATCATGCTCTAATACCATAAGTGTAATATCTATTCTTATTTATAATTTCAAGAGAAAGTAAGAAGATTTATAAAAGAAATTTGAGAATTTATAGCATTCAGATGCCAAAAATCATTGTAAAATATGAATTTGTAGAAATTTAGGAAAATTTTGGAGTATTAAAATCATAAAAATTACATGGTGGACAGAGGTCAAACGGTCAAATGACAGCTGGAAGTTAGTTGATTGGTAGACTGCTGTCTTGAAATGCTTGCAATCCAAAATGTACCAATCAACTGGTTGTAAAGCATCAATCAACTGGCAGTTAGCAAACTTATCTTTAAACTCATGTAACAATTTCCCTTCTTGGTTTTTCTTAAAATTTTCTTTAACTAATACATGTATTCAGTCTTAAACATAATTTAACATCTCATTACATACTATAAAATACATTACAAGTAATTTAGGATTACATCTAACCAAAGGTTTACAATTTTCTACATAATTAACCTTAAAATAAACATATGAGTTACATTGATGTACATATTTTCTAAAACATAAGAAAATCAAGCTCAAGCTCTCTCCTTCCCTTTCTTTTCAACTTCAGCTCCTGAAATAGTTAGTCATAACATAATATATGAGATATATAATCTCATTAGCTAGTTTAATGTTCTAGAAACAAACTTGAACCATCTCGGTCATGAAAAGAAATCTAAATCTTCATAATTACTTCCTTGAATATGGAGATTATTATAAACTTGACATTCTTGTTCTTTCTTTAGTACCCTACAACTCTATCTAATTCATATGGGTCTACAATGCATCATAAGTCTACCCATCATAAGGGTCTATAATGCACTATAGGTTTACCCAAATCATTATGGGTCTATAATACACAGTAAGTCTACCTAACACAAGGGTTCATCGAGCATTATAGGTCTACCCAAATCATTATAGGTCTATAATGCACCATAAGTCTACCCAATTCAAGTCTACCCAACATTAGGTTTGCAATGCATTAATTTCATAAAAATACTCACTCATATATTCATGGAAGATTTATCATTAGCTCAGCATATAACCATTATCATGTCACTCATATTTCATGACAAGAATATAATTCATCATAGATGCATCATGAAATTATTTTCATATTATTCATAAATCATGATAAAACATACAACAACATGAATAATTTTTTTTATGAAAAACTAGCTATCTTGAATCCCTTTTAAAGTTGAAGTATCCTAATTTTCTCCCTGATTTCCTCTTGTTCTTATAACTTTTTGCCACTTTTCATATTATTGCTTCCTTTGGTCTGAAATTTCTATGTTATGATTATTACTTGCTATTAAGAAGATTAGATTTGAAGGATATGAGTTAAATAACTTACCTCTGTAGGTTTTTACTTGATTCTGAAAGTAATGGTTGGAACCCAAGATGGGGGTGAATTGGGTTTTATAAATTTTTCACAAGAATTAATTGGAAGTTAAAATGATTTTCTGTAAAAGTACAATGCTTAGGATAATAAATACAATACAGAAAATCAATGTGCTGTCAAGATAAATAATTATAAAGATCAAGGAATTAAAGAATAGATATCAATATGCACAAATTAAAGAGTAAGGGATAGAGAAAGCAAACTCGGAGATTTATACTGGTTCGGCTAATCCAAGCCTACATCCAGTCCTCAAGAGACCACTTGAGTATTTCCACTATAATTGCAAGTTTAATCCGGGTACTTGCAAACCACTACAACCACACAAATTCGATCCGGGTATTTGCAAAATCACAATAGAGAATTTATGAATCCGGGCTCCTCCTCAACCCAAAGCAAGTTCTTCCAACACCGGTACTTGCGAACCTCAACTCGGAATAATATATATGTTGATCAAAATAAACAATACAAAGAAACTCTCCCAAAAGAGTAGATGAATACAAATGAAGCTCTAATAACTCTAATAATAGAGAATATGCAAGATTTGGTTCAAGAATGCTTTCCTTTCTCTTAAAGATGATAGAAGAAGTTAATATCACATTGTAGGACTTTGTTCTAGCTCAAAATCGTGTATCTAAGGTCATATATATAAGATTTTACAAAACTAGCCGTTACAGCACTAATAGTGCAGTCCATGTGTCCATTGGTCGACCAGTGTGGAACGTTGGTCGACCAGTGTAGTCCAGAAGTGATTTATCAGTCACGTTGGTCGACCAGTGTAGATGGGGTGGTCGACCACCGGCTGGCAGTAGCGAAATACAGATTTTGAGCTTTCTTTAAAAATTCATAACTCCCTCATTTGAACTCCGTTTTAAACAAATAATATACCATTGGAAAGCTCTTGGAGTCTAGTTTCAAATGAGCCAAGTTTTACTCAAAAATTATTTTTCATTTAAAAGATATAATCAAAATACTGACTATAGGTCAGAACAGAATAATTTTTAAGTACATTAAAATCAACTTTCAGTTTTTCAAACTATATTTTAAATAGTCATATATTTCTCATTTGGACTCCGTTTTGAATAAATAATATACCGTTGGAAAGATCTTTGAGTCTACTATCAAATGAGATTAAGATATTTGAAAAATCGAATTTTCATTTATGAGATATGATATAAGGAGTAACCAAAGGTCAAAAATTAACTTTTGTAAAACTTCATATCTCATTATCTTTTTTTGTTTAAAATGCTTGAGCCAATGTATGCAAATCTAAATCATTGAGTTGCACAAGTATACTAGCCTATATAAAATATACCTAATGTAAGCACATAGGCTATCTTGATGCATCCAAGCTTCCAAGACTTCAAATCTTCTAATTCTTCATTTCTTGGAGCTTTGTCCTTGTATGTTGCTTTCCTTGAGTGAGGCATGATGTTACTTTTCCTTGTTCTTCAATCCAATGCTCACTCTTCTTGTTTTGAACCAACCTATAAAATATATCTTACTTGCAAACCAAATGGTTAGTTCAATTCATGATAAATAGCATGATTAATGTATAAGACATTACACATTAAATAACATAGTCATGCTTAAATACTTGTAGCATGTATATGATAATTAACCTTTATATATATCAATGCTACATTTCAACTACATTTGTCATCATCAAAACTTATGACATAAAGCCTTAGGGTCAACAGATTCAACTCCAAAATCCTTCTCTTTCTATCTCTTAAATTCTATAAATTACCATACTTTTAAGATTTCTAACTTATTAATACTTCTAAATTAAAAAGATGAGTTAAATAGATAGCTTACCATGTTGTTTTCTCAATGTTTTCAGCTAGAAACCCTTTTTCCCGTTCTTCAACTTCACATTTCTGTCTCTCTCTTAGTGTTTTCCTGAAAACTATGGTGTATCTCTCTTTTAGCTTGTTGACGACTTGGCAAGCGTACCAATCGTGCAAGTAGTATAGTGAAAATTAAGTAAAAGAATCGTTCCCACGAGGATTAACTTGCTAACTACCCGAGAAATTAAGTTATATTAGTTAGACAATGCAAATTTCTATGGTTCTTGACAGAAGGAAAGTAAAAATGTAAAGTTGAGTTAGGAGTGAGTTGTATGTTGTATGGACTCTAAACAAGCACAATGAAAATCACAAGACAATATAATTCAATTCATAAGATGAACACAACCTAGGATTGCTAATCCCCCGTCGTTCTTCACAAGTTTTAATCCCTCTCCCTCTTGTTCTCACCAGCCATACATGCTAATCTAGGATACGAAAATGCTTAGAAGTATTCTCTCGAATGCCAACTAAGACTGAACCCAAAATCTCATAATTCCTTATGTAGTCTTAGGTTTCAAAAATGCACAAACCCTAATCTGACTATATGAGGTTAATATCTATATTCCTATGATATTAACAAATCTATCCCCTCTCCTTTAAGGTTCAAGAACTCATACTATCCATTCTATAGTCTAGGTTTTACATTCCTCTCCCAAGTACAGCAAAACCACCAAACAATCCATCAAATTGATCAAGTTTAATGAAAGCAAGGAAATAAGAATGAATAAACATGTATTAATGGCCAAATAATCACAAGAGTCAAGAGATTTACAAAACTTAATCCAAACTAGGGTTCATAGCAATCCTAGTACAGAAATTTAGCTACACATCATTACAAAATACAGAAAATAAGAGAAGAGAAGAGAAAACTCCATGATTCCAAGTTGGGTGGAAGAAAAATTGCTTCAATCTTTTCCAAAAGTTGGTTGCCCTAGCCTCTAGAGGTGAAATCGTCGCTCCTCCTTCGGTTCCATCCTAGAATGCACTAAAAATTCAGTCAAAATTTCCTTTTAAAGCTTGCTGCACGTGACAGTAAAATGGTCCGTGCGCTTAAGCGCACGATTTTCCACTTAAGAGCGATTTGGGCAGAAACGACCCTTCATCAGCAAAGTGTTACACGCTTAAGCGTACAGTATTCACGCTTAAGTGCATTTTGGACAGAATGAAGCCTCCAATGTTGCAAGTATCCGTTTAACCGTGAATATGTCTCGCTTAAGCCTGAAAGTGGCAGAGAAGGATCCCTTGTTGAGCTTTATGCGCTTAGGCACATGAAAATCCCGCTTAGGCGTGAGAGTGATAGAAAAATCTTCATTTTGAGCCTCTTTTTCTTCTCCAAGGTTCCTCTTTACCTCAATTAAATCTTGGCTAATGGATTTCTCATCTTTCAACAACATTTTCCTAGCTGAAATACCTGCAAAAACAAAATCACTAACATATTTACAAAAGTAACCCAAAAAGAATGTGATTAGAGGCCCAAAAATTACATTTCTAACCTAAGAGTGAGGTATGTATGCAACTATTCAAAAAATTAGGTGTTAAAACCCTAATAAAAGCCAAAAGTAAGCCAATATGACAAAAATCTCCATAGAATATATATGAATTCTAAGGATTCATCAATCCCCAAAACTTGAACTTTTACTCGTCCTCGAGTAAAGCAAATAAAACGTGTTGGAATCAATAAGTCAGGACAAGCAAAGCTTCAACTCTCTTTTAAACCCTCAAGCGCTAATTTTCAAAAATCGCAAAGAGATGAAATTTAAGTCAGCCTATAAATGCCTTCAGGTTCTAAAATAAACAACGCTTCCTCACAAGTTCTTGAAGTGCGTGTGTGCCTTAGCCAAGATTCAATTTCATGCAAGTGTTTAGCTGAAACTTCAAATAGTTTAAGAAGTATGGAAACAATCAATATTGACAACTCCATAAGCCTATCCTTATCCTCTTTCTCCACTAAGCTAAACTCTGCACCATTCTTTGATCAAAAGGACTTAAAGCTTGTAATGTGGCTTTGGGCAATGGCTACCAAATGAAGGGTAAAGGGAAAATACAAACATCAAGAGAATTATGATTTAGCATCAATAAATATGACACCTTTTCCTTCCTTCCCCTTTCTTCTTTTATCCCATGCTTTTCTTTTTCTTTTTCCACTCCTTCAAAATGCATTTTTCATCAACATATTTTTCATGTCTCACAAAATGAAAATATGCAATCATCATAAAAATTTGTTGCCATACGCAATTTTCATAGATTTGCATGTCTCTTGAGAGTGACAACTTCAATGTGCTCTTCAAATTTTCCTTTTTTTTTTAAAACACTCTTTTACTTCATTTCTTCTTCCACTCTTTGATTTGCTTGTCTCGTACACCTCCATAAGCAACATCACTTTTTCAAACTTCATAGATGCTATTATTCTCTTGAAAAAGGGGTTAGACATTGTTTTTCAGGCTTGAAAGGTGGGGCTAAAGTGGGTAAAAGAAAGAATTAACAAAAATTTTTTTTAATAAAAATTAAAAGCTCAAAATCGGGATCAATGGGTAGCATAATAAAAAGGATGGCTTGAAAGGCTCAATCGCACAAAGGAAATGCCTAAATCATTTCTCCAAACAATGCACAATTTAGAAATTTCGTTTTAAAAGAGTTTAAACATAGGTTCTAGAATTCCTAAAATTGATAAATAACCATACTAATTAAGCTACAAGAATTTTCTATGAACAAATGCACTTAAATGAATTCTGGCTAATTTGTGCTTAAAAATTTTCAACAACTCCAAGGAAGCAAAGTTTATTGGACAACCTGAACACAAATATAGACTCCACAAAAAATTTTCATCCTATGCAACAAGTAATCAGCAGATTCATCATAAGGATTTTACAAGAGACAAGTTCCAGCCAGCCAATCTCAACAAAATGAAATACTAGATAAGGCTAGAGAAAAAGTTCAATGCATTCACACAATCCCACAAATCACCAAAATCCTCCCCCAAACTTGAGGCGAACATTGTCCTCAATGGTCGAATAAACAAGTATAAATCATATGAACAAAAAGGGATCTGGGGGCAAGAAAAAGCTAACTATAATAACCTAAAATAACTAGAAATTAACAATAAAGAGATCAACAGCAAAAATATAAATGGATCATCCAATTGGAAATGATAACAGAATGCGTAGGTTGTTAGAATGAGATTTATTAAGCATATACAAATAGTATACCACCTAATTACCTTATTTCCTCTATGGGGAAATAAGAAGATTAAGGAACCAGCGGATATTGGCAAAACTACAACTATTGTTAACCAAGGAAAAAAAATTCGTGGTAAAAATAAGATACACTTGGGCCAGAAAAACCCGTGCTCAACAATAAGTCCAAAAGAACTAGTAAATCAACAAAATGTTCAAAAACACAAGTCTGAAATAAAGTTCAATTACAATAATCCAAAAACATAAACATAACAAAAACATAAATCCTAGCTATCATCCTCCTTATCAGCTCCTGTTGCTTCTTCTGCATCTTCTCTTTCTGCTGCATCTCCTCCTTCTTCTTCATCTTCAGCTCCTCCACTTTGGGATAAATCCCAACCTTTAGTGCTAATCCCATTCTGCAAAGCCCATGCATTGCCAAAACTCTGCTGATAATGCCACATATTCTACATCATTAGCTCAAGATCAAAGACGCGCTGATTAACAGACAAAAGTGTGACAGTGGGAGCCTGGTTAGAAACCTGAGAGGGCTGAGAGGCAACAGGAGGTCTAGGAGCACTATTAGTGGTGGCATCTTCTGCAGCAAACTTATCCAAGAGCTCCTTTGTGATGGACTTGGGAGGAGAAAGTAGTGTTTCCCCCTCCATGGGCACTTTCTGGGCAGCACGCAGTTTGGTTATCAGGTAAGGATAACCCAGAATTTCTACCTTTGCTTGTGCCAATGCTTCAATGTTCTTTGCGATTAATAAGCCCAAGTCCACAAATTTTCCCTCCATAAAACACACCATGCTTTGGCCACTGGAAGGAGGTCAGCTCTCTATAGCTTGAGAGGTGCATTCTTTCTACCCAAAATCCATTGTGCACCAGGTTTGCACAATGTGTCAAGCACCCTCTCAGAATTTGCAGGGATATCATCAATGTGATGCTGGTAGAGGCAAATAGCTGATCTAATTCCAAAATGTCTGTTGATAGTAGCAGCAGAAAAATCAACTTCTACACCTCTAACCATGGTCTTATATTCCCCCAAACCGTCATCTTTGACCCTCTTAACATTGGCATAAAATTCTTGCACCACTGATAAGCAACTGGTGGGTTTTTCCATAAACACATACGGATCCCAACCTCTTTTGGCAATTTGTTCGAGAATCTCAGGATAATCACCGGGGCTAAGCGCAATTGCTCTCTCCCTGACATATTTTTTTATGCTCACTTTATCCTTAAACCAATTTTGGTGCTCTAGGGTTCTAAATTTCAAATTATCAAAAGGGAGGGAACCACTAGACCCAACTTTTTCCTTACCCTTGACCTCTTCTTGGATGCCATATGTTTCCTGTAAGAAATTCAGCAAGTATCCCAAGAACAACAAAATATATCAACACTAATCAAGGCCTATGTTCTTATAATTCCAAAATTTGCCTAAGTTTTAGAAATTGAGCCACTAATCCTACCAAAATCACAAAGGATAGATGAGAGACATTACCTATACATCAAAATGGAAGGGAATATAGAGAAAACACTTGGGGCATGGAGGGAGATCAACCTACACGGCCTATCTGACGTAAAGTAGGGAGGAGCCCACAGTGGAGAGACTTCAAAACACCAAAAATGGAAGGGGATCCGCGAAAATGGCCGAGATAGTGATGGGGAAAGGATGGATGGAGGGTTTTATAGAGGGAAGTGGCCGGAAAGTGGCTGGAGAGGGAAGGGGGCTTGGGTCGCGGCTGGGGAGGCTTGGAAGAAGGGAGTTCAGAACTTTTTAGGGCAAAAAATCCCCAAATCGGCTTTTAAAACCGTGGCCGCACACTTAAGCATGTGGAAATTGCGCTTAAGCGAGATACCTTCAGAGGAAAATTGGCCCTTTTTTTTCTTTTTTTAAGAGATGGTTCAGGGTCCCAGCGCCGGACGCTGAGGGACCGACACCAGGTGTTGGGGTGCCAGCGTCGGGCGTTGAGGTATCAACGCCAGGCGTTGGCTTTAGAAGGTTGAAACGTGGCTCACCCGCCTAAACAGGTATTTACGCGCTTAAGCGCATTTGGACCCGAGAGCATCTTCATTGTTTTGCCATAACCCGCTTAAGCGTGACCAATATGTGCTTAAGCGTGTTTCAACCCGAGAGAACCTTCAGAATCAGCCATTAACACGCTTAAGCGTGAACAATATGCGCCTAAGCGCGAATCCATCAGAATGACAACAAAGTTTTCAGCAGAAACAAGTCCAAATTTTCCCTGATTAAGCCACAATAGCATTTCAATAACCAGCCAAAAGGTCCATACCCCTCACACTACTGACTCAGCTTCTTAAAAGGATTACATGGGTATCCATCCAGACATTAATGCACAGAAATTATAGAGTTTGTGATCTTAAATCCTTTTATCTAATCATCTCCAGAAACTCCAAATAGGCTACCACATCAAATGTCATCCCCCAAACTTATTTGAGTCAAGGTTTCCAAACATCAGCAAAATTTCCATCTCCTCAAAACAGCAATGAACATCATAATGATACCACAAGGAGAGATTAGCTACAGAAAACATGCAACTAAGATACAAAGCTAAGCAACTACACTACAACAAACTATTAACCAAATTAACTTCACACATCAACTTATGCAGCACAGTAAAAGGTCACACAGCCGTATATACACACAATAGCACATAAACAACTAACTATTGCTGAAAATAAAAAGGGAAGAGTGTAAGAAAGCTTGGGGTGCCTCCCAAGAGCACTCTGTTTATAGTCCTTAGCTGGACTTTACCGGAGCTCCTATGCCATGGGTTGGATGAGTGGTAGAGAAGTTTTCTCCCGCTCAATTTCGCTACCAAGATAGTGCTTCAATCGATGGCCATTCACTTTGAAGCTTCTAGCACCCTCCAGATCTGAAATTTCCACAGCTCCATGTGGGAAGGCTTCTTTGACAACAAAAGGCCTGACCATCTAGACTTCAGCTTCCCAGGAAAGAGTTTGAGTCTAGAGTTGAAAAGAAGAACTTGTTGGCCTGCTTTAAAGGATCGGGGGACTATCTTGCGATCATGCCATCTTTTCACCTTCTCTTTGTACAATGTAGAGTTTTCATAAGCTTGAAGACAGAAGTCTTCAAGTTCATTTAATTGCAAGAGCCTTTTTTCTCCAGCTTTCTTGATATCAAAATTTAAGAACTTTGTGGCCCAAAATGCTTTGTGCTCAGCTCTACGAGGGGATGACAAGCTTTTCCATAGACTAGCTTGAATGGAGATGTTCCAATTGGAGTCTTATATGCAGTTCTATAAGCCCATAAAGCATCGTCTATCCTCTTTGCCCAATTTTTTCTTGAAGCGTTGACAATTTTCCCCAATATCCTCTTCAATTCTCGGTTAGAGACTTCAACCTGACCGCTTGTTTGAGGGTGATAGGGGTGGCTACTCGGTGCTTGACACCATATTTAGTCAGAAGACTATCCAAATACTTGTTACAGAAATGAGTCCCACCATCGCTAATTAAAGCTCGTGGCACCCCAAACCGAGAAAAGATGTTTTTCTTCAAGAAATTTACTACCACTTTTGAATCATTTACTGTGGTAGGAATGACTTCCACCCATTTAGAGACGTAGTCAATGGCCACCAGTATGTATTGGCATGAGAAGGAAGAGGGAAACGGCCCCATGAAATCAATCCCCCACACATCAAAAATCTCCACTTCAAGAACACTATTGAGTGGCATTTCATGTTTTCTTGAGATGTTGCCACTTCTTTGACATCAATCACAATTTTCTACAAACTTTATCGCATCCTTAAACAAGGATGGCCAATATAGTCCACTTTTTAACACTTTGGCTGCTGTTCAAACACTGCTATAATGACCTGCATAGTCTGAATTGTGACAATGCCATAGCACACTTGTCATCTCTTCTTCTGGAATGCAGCGACGAACTATCTGATTGCACAAACTCGAAAGAGAAATGGCTCATCCCAAAAGTAATTTCGCACATCATGGATGAACCTCTTCTTTTGATGGGTGTTTATGTCTGGTGGCAATCTACCACACACAAGGAAATTCACGTAGTCTGCATACCATGGCAGTTACTTGTCTCCTACAAGAAACATCCGCTCATCAGGAAAATTCTCATTAATTTGCGGCTCCATTTCAGCATGAGCATCATTGCTTAGGCGCGAGAGGTGGTCAGCAACTTGATTCTTACTCCCTTTTCTATCTTTAATTTGCAAGTCGAATTCATGCAGTAGTAGAATCCATCTGATTAACCGAGGCTTCGAGTCCTTTTTCTCAATGAGATATTTGATCGTCGAATAGTCAGTATGCACGGTGACTTTTGTTCCCACTAGATATGCTCGAAATTTATCAAATGTAAATACCACCACTAATAACTCTTTTTTCGTGGTGGTATAATTCAATTGAGCATCGGCTAGTGTTTTGCTAGCATAATAAATGGGATGAAAGATCTTTTCACACCGTTGACCCAACACCACCCCCACTGCATAGTCACTTGCATCACACATCAATTCAAAGGGTTTCTTCCAATCCGGTGCAACAATAATAGTTGCAGTAACAAGCCTCTTCTTCAACTCAATAAATGATGCCAAACACTCCTCATCAAAGCAAAACGGAGCATCTTTTTCTAGCAAATGGCATAATGGTTTAGCAATCTTAGAGAAATCTTTTATAAATCTCCTATATAAGCCAGCATGACCAAGGAAACTCCTGACTCCCTTTACAGACACTGGAGGGGGGAGTTACTCACTGGTCGAAACTTTGGCTTGATCAACTTCCAAGCCCTTCTTGGAAACTTTATGGCCAAGTACAATGTCTTCTTGCACCATAAAATGGCATTTTTCCCAGTTAAGCACCAAATTGGTTTCTTCACATCGCTCTAGAACTTGTTTCAAGTTGCCAAGACAACTATCAAATGAAGCCCCAAAGACTGAGAAATCATCCATAAAAACATCAAGGCATTTTTCCACCATATTTGAGAATGTTGCCATCATGCATCTCTGGAATGTTGCCGATGCGTTACACAAACCAAATGGCATTCTCCTGAAAGCAAATGTACCATATGGACATGTGAACGTTGTCTTTTCCTGATCATCTGGTGCAATGGAAATCTGGTTATAGCTTGAATAGCCATCAAGAAAACAGAAGAACTCTTGGCCAGCCAACCTGTCTAGCATCTGATCAATGAATGGTAGCGGAAAGTGATCCTTCCTTGTAGCCTTGTTTAACTTGCGATAGTCCATACATATTCTCTACCCTGTGACTGTGCGAGTCAGTATCAATTCATTCCGAGTGTTAGCCACTACAATCATGCCTCCTTTCTTGGGGACACATTGAACTGGGCTTACCCATGAACTATCTGAAATAGGGTAGATTATTCCAGCATCCAGCCACTTTACAATCTCTTTCTTCACCACATCTTTCATTACTGGGTTTAATCTTCGCTGGTGCTCAATAGTGGGAGAATATCCTTCTTCGAGCTTTATCTTGTGCATACAAATCGAAGGACTAATGCCTCTTATGTCGGCGATCGTCCATCCTAAGGCTTTTTTATGCTCTCGTAGGATTCTCAATAGTTTTTCTTCTTGCTCCAAACTCAACAGAGAAGACATAATGATTGGCAAAGTTGACGATTCCCCCAAATATGCATACTTCAAATGGGGAGGCAATGGCTTGAGCTCAAGTACAGGTGGCTCTTCAATAGATGGCATAGTATCATGCCCCATCTCAGTGGTCAAATCTAATGACTCCACTTGTTTGTGGTATATAGGAGTGGCATTCAACAGGTTCACACACTCAACCACTTCTTCATCATCTTCTTCCACTTCTATAGCTACGAGAGATGATTCAAGTGCATCTTCATAATGTACCTTCTCAAAGGTGGTTTGCACCACTTTATCCACCATAGCATCCACTACAGAAATTCTGTAGCACTCCTCTGGATCATCAGGATATTTTATTGCCTTACAAACATTAAACTTCACCTCTTGGTCTTGCACCCTCATAGTGAGCTCTCCTTTTTGCACATCAATGATAGTTCTCCCGGTAGCTAAGAATGGTCGTCCCAAAATGATAGGGACATCATGATCTTCTTCATAATCCAAGACAATGAAGTCAGCCGGGAAGATGAACTTATCCACCTTCACTAACACATCCTCCATAACTCCTCTAGGATACGCAAGAGTGCGATCCACTAGTTGTAAGGTGACTGTAGTCGGTCGAGCTTCACCCAATCCTAGCCTCTTGTATATGGATAGAGGCATTAAGTTTATGCTTGCCCCCAAGTCACAGAGAGCCTTTCTACTGAATTTATCCCCAATTGTACAAGGTATATTGAAGCTTCCCGGATCTTTGAGCTTTGGTGGGAGCTTGTTTTGTAAAATGGCACTACATTCTTCAGTGAGTGCTACAATGTCATATTCACAAAGCCTTCTCTTCTTGGACAAAATATCCTTCATGAATTTCACATAACTTGGCATTTGTTCAAGTGCTTCCACAAAGGGGATATTGATGTGGAGTCTTTTAAATACCTCCAAGAATTTCTTAAATTGATGATCCAATTTTTGCTTTTCGAATTTTTGTGGAAATGGAGGTTGTGGTTTCATTTGGGGTTTCGGGTGCTCAATAAGGGGCTCAACTTCATTTTTCCCTGGAGTGACTTCTTCTTAGTCTTTCCTTTTTTCAACTTCGGCTATCTTTGGATTACCTTCAATTTCTTTCCCACTTCTCAAAGCAATAGCTTTACAGTGCTCATTTCCTTCTCTTCTAGGATTGGTCTCAGTGTCACTAGGAAGAGTACCTTGAGGTCTACTATTAAGAGCATTGGCCAATTGTCCCATTTGGGTCTCTAAGTTTCTAATAGCCACATTTTGGCTTTGAATTAAAGATACTTGACTCTGGATCACGGCATCATTCTTGGCCATGTATTGCATGAACGTATCTTCCAAAGTGGGTTTCTTTTCCACCTGAGGTGGTGGAGCTGTATTCGAGGAATGTGACGGTTTTGGTTATTGAAGCCGGGAGGTTGAGAAAGCCTACTAGATGATGATGACGAGGCCATGGGGTTGAGACAATGATCGTTGCTCCATGAAAAGTTCGGATGATTTCTATTTCCTGGATTATAAGAATTTGAGTAGAAGGTATTCTGGTTTCTCTGGTGATTGTCCATATAATTTAACTGTTCCATGGTAGAATTCTCCTCACAACAACCATTAATGTGAGCACCCCCACAGAAGTCACAGCTTGGTACTGGATTACTCACCACATTTACTCTCACCGGCTCTTGTTGTCTAGCACACAACATCTCAACCATTTTAGTTAGGGCTTCATTCTGGGCCAAAATAGCATGAAGAGTGTCCAACTCTAACATCACTTTCTTTGAGTTGCTCTTGGCTCTGATGGAAGCATTCTGACTAGCCCCCATGGTCTCAATAATGTCCTTGGCTTGGTCAATTGACTTGCCCAACAATGCACCGCCAGCTGCGGTATCCAGTTAGTGCGTATAATTTATAGCACATATAAAATTCCAGCAAGTATACTGGGTCGCAACAAATAATAAAGTGATAAGTAGAGTATCGTCCCACAGAGATTGAGGTATCAAATAAAATTCAATTAGTCTAAGTGAAATGCTATTAAGACTTATGAAGGAAATTTCAGAAATTACACAAAAAGGGGGGGGTGATGATTGAAACAACACAATATAAATAACTGAAATTTAAATGACTAAACAGAAAATAAAACAGACAAAAGATGTGCAACTGGTCACAAATTCCATGGAATTGTACATCATCATCCTTTCCTTTGAATATTCTTGGCTAATTCTATTATGTAATTTTCAATCTAAAATTCTCAGAAAATCTTCTAAGACTGAATTATATTAAAATTATAGTTAGGAAGATCTTCACTAATCTATAACTCAAATATAATCCGATCAAGTCCTAATCACATCAATGCCCCGCAATCGCATATGACATGTTATCTCTTGTCCTACTCATTACAAATACATAGCAATCGCATACATGTATAAATAACAAGCTTCATAGGACAATAAATAAAATAGAACTTTGGCCAAGAAAATACTCATTGGTCCAAATGAATTAAAGTACAATTTCCATTTCATCAAATGACCGACTACACAAGAAAATGAGATTGATTTCGTTGGTCTAATCTGATTAATTCATAGACAAATTAATCTTTGAATCATTGAAGAACAATTCAATTAAATTACAATCCATTCAATGTTGGCCAATTTTCTAAAATATGATTGAATCCAAAAACCTTGAAATTACAATCTAACTTAACCAAAATAATTAACTAAAATCTTAGATCAACCATTCAATTAAGTTATGAAACTCAAGAAAATTATTCAAGCCACATAAATAAAACTATCTATATCTAGATAATCTAATTTATGGTGGAAATTACAAGGTCAAGCTCAATATCTAGCTAAATCTAGCATAGACATCAAAATCCCAAACTCATTGAAGGTTAATCAAGCATTCAAGAGGAAGAATAATCGGTAAAATCCATTTCATTAAACGAAAGTGCATTAAAATCAAAATTGTTCAGCAATAAAACATCATAGAACCAAACTACATCAATCTTTAAACATCAGAAAATTACATGGAAGAGAATAAGAACATGACAGAAATCTGCAAAATACAACAGAAAACTAACAAACTATGAAGGAAAGTGGAAGAAAAAAAGAAAATGGGAGAAGGAGAGCCATTCCCAAGTGGGAAGGCTTCCTCTCCCTCAAAACCAGTTAGAGAGTTGCCTCTGTGTTGCTCCCAGCCACTGTTGCTCTAGGAAAGAAGAAAAATGGTGCTAGGACTTCCCATCTGAAAAATGACTTAGCTTCCTCAATAAATCTCGGTTTTGTAAATATAAAACTGATCTAACACATGCCTAAAGGAATATTCTATCCTAGATGCCTCCTTGGATGCTTCTTCCATGATGTGGCAACACTTTGACAGCAAAACAGCAGCAGAAAAGTAACAAACAGTAGTAGAACAGCATGGCAAACAACAGCAGAACGGCATGGCAAAATTAATATTTCAGCCATGCTTTTCTGGCCTACGAAAATTAATATTTCTGCCCAAAAATTCTGACTACATGTCATTGAATAAGAGTTCAAGTAGGCCCCACATCCAGCATAACCTAGTCAGCATCTGCATCACCTAAAAAGTGCCACATTAGCATCCAAATCAGCATCTTTGTCCATGTCAGCACTTTTCTCTCCAAAATTAAAATTTGTAGGAATTAAATTGAGCATTTTACAATTCAAGTTCTAAAAATATAAAATTGAGACACATTCAATCCATAAATATTTTATACCCAATAAATTCCAAAACATAATAAAATTAGAGAATTGACAAAATTAAAGAGGCAAAAAGGACTAAAATAGGGACTAAAATAAATGGAAAAAGCATGTTATCACCAGTTTATCCCTAGTTTCATAATTCAATCCACTGAAGAAGATTGAGATTTGTTGCCACTCTTGAATACCATGATTAGGGTATTTCCTCAACATCTCCTTGAATCGTTCCCAAGCATTGTATAATGTCTCTCCCTCTTGTTGAAGGAATGCTGTAATCTCATTTCTCAATTTTACTGATTTGGAGGGAGTGAAGAATTTATCCAAGAATTTCCCTCACAGTTCATCCAAAGTAGTTATACTCCCTGGTGGTAGAGTCATCAACCAATTCTTTGCACCATCCCTTAAGGAGAAAGGGAATAATCAAAGGTGGATGACATCATCTGTAACTCCATTCAACTTGACCATATCGCAAATATCTAGGAAGTTCACAATATGATTGTTCGGATCCTCTATAAGACTTCCCCCAAACTGGTTCTGCTGCACCAGATTTAACATCATAGCCTTCATCTGAAAATTGTTGGCTCCAATCGCGGGCTTCACTATGCTTGAAGCATTTCCAGCATTAACAGGCGAAGCATAATCCCATATAGCTCTGAATCCCACTTGAGGCTCATCAACAACCCCATTTCCAGCATTGATCTCATCACCCTGGTGATTCAAGTTGTCCTCAGCCATTTCTTCTAGTATAACTTGGCTTACTTGAGCTTTTCTGGCTCTAGCTTCCTTCCTAGCTCTTCTTGCTAGTCTTTCAATCTCAGGTTCGTAAAGAAGGTCAGAAGGATTGAGGGTACCTCGCATATGCAATGAAAGACACTAATTAGCAAAGAAAGATAGGAACAACAGAATTAACACAAAAACTAAGGTGACTAACTAAGACGAATAAACAAAGAAAAACCAGCTATAGACAAAGGTCTAATCTAGCACTTCTTAATTCCTATAAATATTAGCAACAACTGTTAATCCCCAGCAACGGCGCCAAAAACTTGTTGACGACTTGGCAAGCGTACCAATCGTGCAAGTAGTATAGTGAAAATTAAGTAAAAGAATCGTTCTCACGAGGATTAACTTGCTAACTACCCGAGAAATTAAGTTATATTAGTTAGACAATGCAAATTTCTATGGTTCTTGACAAAAGGAAAGTAAAAATGTAAAGTTGAGTTAGGAGTGAGTTGTATGTTGTATGGACTCTAAACAAGCACAATGAAAATCACAAGATAAATACAATTCAATTCACAAGATGAACACAACCTAGGATTGCTAATCCCCCGTTGTTCTTCACAAGTTTTAATCCCTCTCCCTCTTGTTCTCACCGGCCATACATGCTAATCTAGGATACAAAAATGCTTAGAAGTATTCTCCTGAATGCCAACTAAGACTGAACCCAAAATCTCATAATTCCTTATGTAGTCTTAGGTTTCAAAAATGCACAAACCTTAATCTGACTATATGAGGTTAATATCTATATTCCTATGATATTAACGAATCCATTCCCTCTCCTTTGAGGTTCAAGAACTCATACTATCCATTCTATGGTCTAGGTTTTACATTCCTCTCCCAAGTATAGCAAAACCACCAAACAATCCATCAAATTGATCAAGTTTAATGAAAGCAAGGAAATAAGAATGAATAAACATGTATTAATGGCCAAATAATCACAAGAGTCAAGAGATTTACAAAACCTAATCCAAACTAGGGTTCATAGCAATCCTAGTATAGAAATTTAGCTACACATCATTACAAAATACAGAAAATGAGAGAAGAGAAGAGAAAACTCCATGATTCCAAGTTGGGTGGAAGAAAAATTGCTTCAATCTTCTCCAAAAGTTGGTTGCCCTAGCCTCTAGAGGTGAAATCGTCGCTCCTCCTTTGGTTCCAACCCAGAATGCCCTAAACCTTCAGTCTAAATTGCCTTTTAAAGCCTGCTGCACGTGACAGTAAAATGGTCCGTGCGCTTAAGCGCACGATTTTCCACTTAAGAGCGATTTGGGCAGAAACGACCCTTCATCAGCAAAGTGTTACACGCTTAAGCGTACAGTATTCACGCTTAAGTGCATTTTGGACAGAATGAAGCCTCCAATGTTGCAAGTATCCGTTTAACCGTGAATATGTCTCGCTTAAGCGTGAAAGTGGCAGAGAAGGATCCCTTGTTGAGCTTTATGCGCTTAGGCACATGAAAATCCCGCTTAGGCGTGAGAGTGACAGCAAAATCTTTATTTTGAGCCTTTTTTTCTTCTCCAAGGTTCCTCTTTACCTCAATTAAATCTTGGCTAATGGATTTCTCATCTTTCAACAACATTTTCCTAGCTGAAATACCTGCAAAAACAAAATCACTAACATATTTACAAAAGTAACCCCAAAAGAATGTGATTAGAGGCCCAAAAATTGCATTTCTAACCTAAGAGTGAGGTATGTATGCAACTATTCAAAAAATTAGGTGTTAAAACCCTAATAAAAGCCAAAAAGTAAGCCAATATGACAAAATCTCCATAGAATATATATGAATGCTGAGGATTCATCATAGCTTAATTAAAAAGAGTATCATGCAAGCTTTTGATGTAAAAGTCTCTATTATCGTTCATAATTTGTTTGTGAACTCTCTTAGAATTAGTGAGGGTATTTTGGTCAACTTCCATATAAAAATTCTCGGCTTTCCACCACTTTAAACATTTTTATCTTGCATTTTAGAAAGCTACTAGTTGAATGCTATAAGGTCGATAGTAGATTGCTTGCTTTTGGGCTTAAAAATTTTTAACTTATAGAGAGTAGTTTGTCATCTTCTACCCTACCATTAATCAACCACTTGCAGATTCAAGATACTGATTTTTGATTTTTCTGCTATCAATCAACTACTAGCTATAGGAAGTCAATTGGTCCCCTTAGAATTTGGTTTTCTTCCACTTTCAACTAATTTTCTCATAATTATTTCCTATTTTCTTATGTAGCTCTACACTTAACATTTAGAAATAATCATATTTCATTTTATTAACTTAGGGAAGGAATTTTTGAGAAGTTAATTTCTATCTTGTGAGGAGCCTCACCTAATTTCAATCAAATTCAATCATTTAGACCCTTTTTTTTCTTTTTACAATATTTTTCTTTATTTTTTGTAATTTCTTGTATTTTTTGTATAATTTTTGTAGATCTTATTTTTAAGTTTTGTTTGTTGTTTTTGTGCCTCCAACTTGTGAAGGATTTTTCCAAAGAAAAATTAGAATTTTCTGAGATACTTGATCTTTGGGTGTTTTTTATAGGTTGTGGATAAAAACATTAGTAGAAGTGTTGTTTTTTTTGTGTTTATCTTGTGTGTTTCATCTTTCTAGTCTATAATAAAGTTTGTCAAGAAAAAAATTGGCTAATTTTGATCAAGAATTGGATAGGCCCTATTTATAGGCTAGTGAGAATAATGTTGTTGTTGTTGTTTTTCTTTTGTTTTTCTTCCTGTTGTTCTTGTGATTTATTTGTGTAGTATAGTTATATATATGATGTTATCAATGTTTAGTTTTTGTTTTGAAGCTGATAATAGTGAGTCAGATTAGTACCTTAACCATGGATCCATGTAGCATTGAGAATAGCCTTGAAGACCTAGCATCCACAAGAAGTACCTAACCCTTAGCCAAGAACAAGAGCCACTGCCCCTCCCTCCCCCTTCTCTATTTATGAGTGGCATAGATTCCTTTACCACATATAGGATAGACAAATACCCACAATTTCAAGAAAGCATAGTGTAATACCCATGAAAAATAAAATATAAATATTTGTTTACAAACTACTGTTACTATTTCAGTATACGGTACTATTCACCCGTATAATACTATTTATGTATATGGTACTGTTCATTTATACAATCGAAATGTCAAGTACTAGATGTGGTTTGGTCATAAGAGAAAACTAGAAAGAAGTTCGTGGGAGAAAATGACGTTTTATGTGTAAAAATACCCTCAGGGACTAAAGTGAAAGGACTGAATTGAAAAGAAACTTAAAGGTTTAAGGTGAAATGATAGTTTTCCCCTTAAGTTTTTCAATAGTAAGCCACCTGCGACTTTTCTGAAATTTGTACAGTAACCGTAAATGATTAACGTAGATTATTTTATTAGAAATGTCATTTTCATGAATAGTAAATTGAATATTTTATTAGTGCATAGTGATAAATAGTACCGTTGACTTTTCTTATAAATAGGCTCTTCCATTTCACTTCTAAACTCACACCTTCAACTTCTCTTCTTCTCTCCTTAAGTTTCTCTTACTCAAATGCTAGGCCTCTGAGATTTTGGGCCTTTCCTTTTCAGCTTAGGTAAGGATACTATGCCCTTTCTATGTCTTTCAAATTTAGAAGTTATTTTCTTAAGTATGCTCTGTGGTTGCGGCTTTGGCTGATCTTCCACATCAGAAAAACTGTCCTTAGCTGTTTATATGTTATTTTGATTCTCTGATTACCGAAATAGAATGTAAACTGTAAAGAATACATGTCTAGGAAAGTTTTGGCTAAGGAAAGACCTGGTTTTTAAGTGTGTCCAGTGTGACCCTCCACTCTTTCCTGGGAACTTACCTGGTGTACTCTTTTACAGATTGTATTCTGTATTTCTGGTATGAATAGTACCTGTACGTATGAATAGTAACCATATATATGAATAGTAATCGTACGTAAAAATAGTATTCATACGTATGAATAGTGACCGTATGTACGAATATTATCCGTATGTATAAATAGTATCTGTATGTATGAATAGTGACCGCATGTATGAATAGTGACCGTATGTATGAACAGTATCTGTATGAAAACAATCCTAACTTGTTTTCTCTAATCTTTCATGAAAAGCTCTGTAGCGGTATACTGAAATTTATTTGTGTACTCTTGTCCGTAACGACTTAGAGAAGTGATACTCGTATGGAATCGAGGTGAGAGATCCTACATTACCTTGTTTGCTTATTTAATGTATATATTAAAAGTATACTCTATATATATATGTGACATGAAATTCATGCATTCATGTTATACATTGAAATGTGTAAATATGATTCTGTTGTGAACTTTTCCTGAAATGAGATGCATATGGTTGCCTATGATTGTGTAATGTGGTTGTGTTTGATCTTGATAGAAACGGAAATAAAGTTTATGGGATCCCATAGGATGAAATAAGGGTGGAATGAAATCACTATAGCCACGTGATATTGAATATGATATTAGTCCTTTTAAGGACGGGGTGAAATAAGGTTAGACTACAGATTTGTCCCTTTGAGGACAGGGGTGAAATAAGGGAGGATACGGCAGGGGCCGTGGGGCAACGGCCACTTATTGTGGACGGGACCCGAAAAATGTCTGGGAACTTGATTTAGAATTGTATGAATTGTTTGAATTGTTTGAAATGTGATTTGGTTTGATCTTAAATATGTTGTTAATAATTGCAAGGTCGATTTGCTCACTGAGTTTAAAAGCTCACATTGTTTGTACAACCTTTTTGTTCAGATCAGGTTGCTAGTGAAGAATATCCGCTAGAAGAGTAAATCACTTTGGACCCTCCCGCTATCGGGTAGGCCCCTCTATTGTTGTAGATTATGTTGCTCTGTAATCGTCTAGGACATCTAGGTCAGGGGTTTGGTATTTGGTTTGTATGTCAGCATAATAATGTATTTTATGTTAAGGATCTATTATTATATGCAAATAATCTCTATGAATTTCAAATAAAGAAAATTTGATATATTTTCTTCAGGAATGTTTATTTTGATAATATAGAGATAATGACTAAACTCATGGGTAGAATTTATCGAAAGGCTTACAGTGATGGGATATTCATCATTGTGCCGGTCATGTGCCCAAAAAAATGGGTCGTGACACATAGAGTCATATATAGGAGTCTTTCCTGGCCTTAGAGAGTTTCAATAAGATCCTCAATAGTATGACCTTTACCCCATCACTTGCATTTCTGAATATGAACATCCAAACCTAGGGTATGAGAGTTTATCCCATTCACCACATGAACATAAAATTGATGCTCCCATCCTTAGTAAGTTGCCTTCTCCAGCTACCTATAGGGAACTTGAGCTAAATTTGGAAGACTTGGTTAATCAATTGGTCACAAATACCCTGCAGTTCTAGCAGCGAACTGAGGTGAGCTTTAGAGTCTGGAAACTCAAATAGATCAACTAGCTAGCTAGACCAGTTAGTGAACTCATAAGTAAGGGATCCTTTAGTATACCTTCTCTGCTTATGTTCAACTTAGGAGCAAATGACAGTATCATTTTTTTGAATGATGGAACTCAACTAGATGGTCTAAGTCCCCAACTTGAGTTAGAAGAATTGGAAGAACTGGATGGGCAAAATAGGGAGCCATCTTCTCAAGTGGCATAAGTGAGAAAAGCGAGAATGAGGAAGCTAGTAAGGATGACTTTCCTCTCTAATATAGATTGAAAAATGGATCTTCCCATCATAGGGAGGCAAGTAGAGATCATCATATAGTCATTGCAAAAGTCAAGCAAACTTTAGCAATGCGTCACTTTTAGCAGTATACTAAAAATAACCAATCCCGTATTCAAGCCTAAGATCAATGTCATAGTGACACAGCCAATGATGAAGAAGTTAGGTCATAGCGTAGATGTTGTGAATAAAGGAGATTTTAATTTTGATACTATCATACTTGCCATGCATGCATTGAAATAGAAAAGGCTTTGAATTTTGGCAATTGTGATTTTGTTAAACCTGAGTTTAGTGCATTTGCATCCATATATGCATTTGTATATGATTTTGCACCTGAACTTGAATTCAATAATATGGCCAATTCTCCCTTTATTTCTGTTATGAATTATGATTTTGTCCCTAATCTTGATTTTAATTATGTTTATGATTTTGTTTTCCCTTTCTATTTCTATTTCTAAATTAGATTCTGGTTTAGTTGATAATTGTGTTGTAGATGATATTTCTGTTTTAGATAGCAATTTGACTTAGATAATTCTAAGTTAGATGGTACATTTAATTTTCATTCTGGTTTAAGTAGGAGTTTTAATTTTGATTCTATTTTAGAAAGTAGTTTTCTTTTTGTTTTAAATTCTGATTTAGTTTGTACTTCTTCTTCTTTCTCTTTTTGTGTTTCTTTTTGTTATCACCCCTCCATGGCAAGCAAAACGTCTTCTGTTTTTCTTTAGGTTGCTGACAATAAATTAATTCTTTCCACCATCCAACATACTACTGAGAAAAACTTTTGGAAGAAGCCAGTGCCATGCAATTGAAAGACGCAGAAAAGGTACGCCAAACTGATAAGGCTGTTTCTATTTTTTTCCCTTTTCTCTCTTTTATTTTCATGTTCTCTATCTCTATTGGATCATAAATGTTAACAACTATTTGCATTGAGGACAACACAAAATTTAAGTGTAGGAAGGAGAATGAACTTGGTTTTTAAATTTCATGCAATTTTAAAATTTTATGATATTTTTTTATGTTCTTCTTGTCATGTTTTTAGCTTTTTTTCTGTACTTTTTGGATTTTTGAAGAAGATTTTGGTGTGAAAATATGCTTGTTAGAATAGTTTAGGTTTGAATTTATTTTAGCACGATTAGAATTTTAGTCTTGCTTTTCTAGAGTTCAAGCTTAAATGGCAATAAATTTGGTTTTAATGAATTTTAGTAATAGTCTTTAAACCATGAGGATTTTGAGCCTTGAATGTAAAATGCTATTCTTTCTTGCTGTATATTTCACTTAGCATGACTTTTCACTCTAGAACTTGTCTCGGATCTTGGTTGAGACAAAATTTTACATGTGCATGCTTGAAGATGATTTAGGAATTTCATTCAAGACACAACTAAACAATTAATTTAGCAACTCAAAAGCAAATTGGCTCCTCGGAAAAGGCGCCAAAATCTAGCTTATGCCACTACGACTAGCGAATTGCCTAGAATTAAATTTGTGGCAATCTTATAGTATAATGATTCCTAGGTCGTATTCACTGAATGAACCTCACTTCTAACCACTAATTAATTGTCCATAAACTTACACAATAATAGGAAAACACATAAATAGGGCATTTGTTTTGACAAAAATAAAATAACATGTAGAAGTAAACACTAGACTATAAAACATTAGCAGAATAGATTATCAGTAAATAGAACATGCAACCTACCACTAGGATTTATGGGAGTGTAACTATCATCACTTAACTAATTGATTTAGCTTTATTCTCATTTCAACATTTGGTTCTTATGAAAAGAAATCTAGAAAATCTTCTAGAAATTAATTGCATCTAAACTATAGTCAAGAAAATCTTCGTTAATCTATAACTAGATACAACTTCAATAAATCCTAACCAAATCAAGTTAGATAACCATCTAAGCAAGCCATTTCGTTCTACTTACTCTACCAACTGGTTAACGCAAGATAACATCTCAAATGCATATATTAAAACCTAGTTCATGTTTTTACAAGCTCATATCAGAATCTAGCATTAACGTAAATTAGAGGAACAAAACAAAAACAAAAATGAGCTAAAATGAGGAACAAAACACTTATCTTGCCTGGAAAGCTCAAGTTACAATATTCCAAGTTCCAAGTGACCGATTACAAAGAGATTTTAACCCTCTATGAGAATAAAATCACCAAAATAGAACAGAGAAAAACAGAGGAAAAGAGAGATGTGAGTTTTTTTCTAAGTCACAAAGTGCAGAAGTGTAGCATATGTTCTGAAATTACATAATTGATTTAAAACATGTCTAATGGAATGTTTTGTCCTAGATGCCCCTTTGGTTGACTCTTGTATTTGTCTCTTTCTCTTGCAGATGTGACAGCACCTTTGGTAGGAAAGTAACAGCAGAAAACATGGAAAAGGTTGCATAAAACATGGTAAAGGTGGTGGCAAAAAACATGGAAGGAAACATAGGAGAAAACATGGAAAAATAGGTGTAGAAAATATGGAAAAGGTGATCTTTTTTCCCATAAATTCTGACCGTTTTGGACTGCAAATTCTATTTACATGGCATTAATTGCACTACAACAAAGATTGCAATTATCGACAGCCAATTCAAAAGAGAAATAGAGAATTTCAGTAGGAAATATCAATTTATTTTGCTTTTCTACTAAAACATTTCAGTTGGAAATAGACCAGTTGCTAAAATATTTTCTACTGTCTTCCTACTGAAAATAAATCCTACTGAACATTTCTTACTAAATTTAAGTTAGAAAATCACACACACCAACCTACACTCAAGCGACACGTGTATTTGGCGTGTATCAGGATAATGAAAATTAGTGGCTCAACCCAATTCATAAATCCCTGTTGAGCCACACGTAATTTGTGGCTCGAAAGGTGCCCAGCCACCTAAATTCAGAAATTGGTGCCACCAGAATATATTTTTAAGGTCTCTGCCACTGATAAATTATTATCAATTATTTATCAATCATTTATATTTTATACCAATTGATTTTTTTATAGGTTGTAATAAAATTATAAATTTTATTTAAACAACAATTTAAGTAAATTTAGTGATAGTAAAATTTTTATTTTACAGGTTATTAAAAAATAATTTTATTATTTAAAAAAGAGAAATGTACAAATCTTTATTATATGAAATTTTTATTTTTCAGAATGAATATAATCTTATTATTATAAAAATTCTTAGATTTTTTATCTTACATAATATAATATTTTGATGTCAAATAGTTTAATTTTTGTCTTCATCATTCTTATATGTACACATCTTTCTCATGTAATCTACTTCATTTAACAATGTCTTTCTCATTTAATTTGCTTCATTTAAACTTGTCTGCTTTAAAGCTGCTAAATATCGAGTCCTATATAGATGTAAACCAAAGGAATTAAAATACTAGCTTAAAGAAAGAAGAAAATAAAGAAGAATATAATATTTGTTGATTACCTGAATGTATTGAGAAAGAAATGAAATTAACGTTTGCAACATAAAAAACAAAGAATTATTCTTTGCAATGTAAAAAGTGTAGAATGATATGAAAAAAAAAAGACAAGAATATATTTTGTTTTTTTTCTTACCTATCGAACAGAAGAAAAAACCAAGAACTAGCAAAAGAAAAGTGAACTCTGAACCTTAGGTTGAATTGAAATATAAAATCTAGTCACAAAATTGAATAACAGAGTAGTAGAAGTAGAGAAAAAGAAATGAAGAAAAGAAAAGTATGAAAGAAGGAAAAAGATGAAAGAAGAATTCAACTTAAATCTAGACTCTAGTCAAAAAACTGAATGACAGAGCAGAAGAAGAAATGAAGAGAAGAAATGGCAAAAGAAGGAAAAAGACGAAGAAGAAGAATAGAAGAGTTTCATTGAAAATTAAAGTGAGAAAGATTTGTTATATAATACTGGAAACAAATATTTTGAAGTAAAAAAATTTGTAAAGCCAGACTAAATTCTTGAATGCATTAAAATTTTCAAAAATTCGCCCCTTAGATTTGCGACAGAGTTTCGCACCTTATCTCAATTACTATAGAAGTAAAGATAGGTGGCTCAACATGTCTACTATCGAGCCACACATGTCCACCCCCATCCAAAGAAAAAAATTGTGTGGCTCGACACTTTTTTAAAAAAATTTTGTGTTGGTTGATATATTATTTTCTAATAATAACATTACATTAAAATTTAATCACAATATTCTGTTATTCATTATTAAAAAAATACTGTACCTATATGTGTTATTATTTTGGAAGAAGTTTATATATATATATATTGTTATTATTTTAGAAGAAGTTTATATATATATATATATATATATATATGTATAAATCACTTTTGTTATACATCATACTTAAATTTATTAATAAGTATTGTATTAAATGTTTAAATATATTTATAAATAAGTATAACTACAAATAAATTGTATCAAATACTCAGTCTATTAGCAAGAAATTTTGTACAATAATACAAATTAATTTCAAAAAATTAATTTAGTTAGTACAAATTATTATTCTTCCTCATCTTCCTTGTTGTCATCATCATTTTCCTCATTTTCAATTGCAGTAGTTGGAATATTAAGCGGAATAAAAAAAATTTGAAGTATTGTCTAGGGAAGCCATATTTGGTTAATATACTTCTACATTTCTTTGATCACTTAAACTCGCATATAATCCTTGTGAGTTGAATGTGGTGGACAAGATTCTTCAGTTTCATTTAGTCTACTCTCCACGCCATTGACTTGACTAATTAGTTCTTTCATCCTTTTCTCGTATTGTTTCAAGTTTTCTTCATAAGATTTACTTAGACTTTGAACAACTGTGTCCTTTAAAACTTATTGAAATTCTTGAGAACTAGTCTAGTCAAGCTTCAATAAGCCATCTTGTATATGAAATTCAGAGGTTGTGGTACCAACTATTTTGGATGCCTTAACTCCTAAACCATATACATGTCCATTTTTTCCCCCCGTTGCTTTCATCCATAAATCAAGATCCGATAATTGGTGCTCAGAGTTAGTTGAAGATTGGAGTCTTTAATATTCCGCCTTTGAAAGTGAAAAAATATAATTAGGTTTATTATAAAACATATACCATATACAATTATATGTAAAAGAACACTTACAAATATTTTCTTTGATTTTTTATCAACTCATCCTTGATCAGTGTAATATCCGCCATTTTCGGATATTAGTTTATTGAAATTTTGTTAAGATGTATTATGAGAGCAAGAAAAATTTTTGCCTTATTAGCAAGGACTAAAATGAATGAATGTGAAATCTCAGCAGCTATTGGAATAGAGTGTGTTGACGTATACCTTAGGAATATGACTAGGTGCCTTGTAATGACTGAATTATCCCTTTTACCTTGCGAGACTCCAGCTAGAAGTGCAGTCTAGAGGGACCAAATTGGAAGAAGGGTAGTGGACCCCACTCACAAATTCAAATACCCATATTCCTTTACTCTTTATTCACTTCCTCTTCTCTCTCTCTCGACTCCTCTCTATATTTGGTACAATGAACCTTCTTCCCTCCATCCTCTCCTAAGCCTTCATCCAAGCATTAGGTGTCTACTCTCTGACAAGGAGGCCGAGCTCTGGCAAAGCACCACACCGAAAAAGTGAAAAAGTCAAGGTGATCACCTCCATCTTTCCCCTTTGCTTTCCATTTTCAGATTTTGGGAGTTTTGGGAAGTTAATGGATTATTTTGCAAGTTTTGAGGTTTAGGTGACATTTTAAAATACTCTTGGATGATTAATGATGAGATTTGAACTTGAAAATTATGATTTTGTCTTGTTTAAGAATGGATTTAAAGCATTAAAGGAGAAATGGTAAAAGTTAGGGCTTATAGTGAAATTTTGTTGATTCAAGCTTGTATGCATAGTTTTAATTGGGGAATTTGGTGCCAATCTGACTCTTAGTCATTGGGGATGAAAACCATCGAAAGAATCAAGGAAATTGATGGAGATTTGAGATTTTTTTTGCCTCAAACCCGAGCTTCTTTTGTGATTACAGGTCGCAGCACCTGGGGTCCCAGGCTGGCACCTGAGGCTTTACGGATCTAATTCTACCAGAGAGTTTGGGGGTTGGCACCTGGGGCGCCATCACCTGGAATGTGTTTTTGGCTTTGAGAAAGCCATGGTGCTGAGGGTGCCATGGTCTGGGCTTGTTGTACCTCTTGGATTCTTAGTTTTTTTAAGTTCTCTTTGATGCCTTGTAGGCTTAGGCATCGCTCGAGACTTACCCGAGATATTCTTTAGAGGTCGGTAATGCTTCAGGTCCAGGTGAGGGGATCTCTATCTTACCTTGGGTGTATATATTTCTTTAAATACATTTATAACTTTATTAAAATAAGTACAATGTTTTGACACACTTGAGAGTGTTTATAAAAATAAAAAAATAGGGAAGTAAGTAATTGTTGAAAGGAACGCGATTGTTTAATAGATGCAGTCAAGTATATGTTGATTTCATAGATATGACCTTGGCCATAAAATAATCATGTGTAATAATATGTATATATCGTCCATGGCAAGTACACATGTTTGCTATATGTACATGTATTCAAGTATATTTATATGTATCCTAGAACAGTATGCCAATACCCTGTCATTATGAATGGTACGGATGATAATTGTCTTATGATAACTACATGAATATATATACATGTATGTAATTCCCAAGGTTGGGGAAATCTTGTGCATTGTGAATAGAGGCATATATGAACATGTGGAAATTGTGTGAGCCGTGCGTATAATTCCATACTATATTGAAACTTTATTGATGCTAAGGTAACTTTTAACTATGATAGGTTGTATATGACGGTTATGATGAATAAATGACCTTGTTTATACATGTAATTTTACAAAATTATTCTCCCATTTGGATTGGTATGAAGGGTGTGACAATATCCATGTTTAAAGGATGGATTGGTGAATAGTAAAATAGAAAGCATTATACCATGCTTATATGATATATTATGTTATTGTGAATATGGGTGACCCCAATTGGCATTGAGGGAAGAGGCCTATGATATTATGTTATTGTGAATACGGGTGACCCCAATTGGCATTGAGGGAAGAGCCCTATGATATTATGTTATTATGAATACAGGCAACCCCAATTGACATTGATGGAAGAGCCCTACAACAAGTTGCGATGTGGCTAAGCGACTAATTCCTCGAGAATGCCACACTTGAAATGCCTCCTTTGTGTCGAAAAGGTGAAGGAATTATATTTATGTGGCTTGCCAAGAGGGAATCATATTCGTGAGGCTTGCTAAGAGGGAATCATATTCATGAGGCTTGCTAAGAGGGAATCATATTCTTGAGACTTGCCAAGAGATAATCATATTCATGAGGGCCAAAAGAGTTAGCCTCTTATATATAATTTAGAGGGTTGGCCCCTTATATATAATTTAGAGGGTTAGCCCCTCATATATAACTTAGAGGATTGGCTCCTTACATTCATAAAGTTTACCATATTATTATGATTTCTGTATAGTGAGGAAACTACATGAAAATGACTAAAGTTCGTTAAGTTTTCTTTACTGAGGTTATTGCTATGTATGCTGATGTGTGTATGTTCAATTCCATATTCTTAATGACTATAGTCAACGGCCTAGAACGGTGGACTTATACATAGATTAGGTTTATGTTGAGTTAGATGGCCATCCATCTACTGTGTGCTTTCTATGGAGCTGTTAAATTTATCTATTTAAAGGATGCCTATTGTTACGCATTAATCTTGTGTGATTGAGTCATGTAATGGAATGAACTTTGTACCTCCCCTGGTAAGATATGATTTAATGATAAATGTGTGCATTGGATAAGATTTATTCTCCTGACCATGCAGGTTAAGTGGGATGTGATTTGTGCCTAGTATTGTCGAATAGACATTAATTTTGTGTTCCATCCTTGTGAGCGGCACATGGTAGTAACCTGTTTAGTATAGTTATGATCCTTACTGAGTATTTTCATACTCACCCTTTTCTCATGCCCTTGCAGGATTTGGTTAGTTGGTCGAACTCCATATAAGGAGTAGCCAAGCTTTCTTGTCATCAACCTCTCTTCGGGGTTTGGGTCGATGCTAAGTCAGATATGTTTGATGTTCCTTGAGTCGCTTTGTAGTAGATAGAACTCCTAGTTATTCTTTGTATGTGGATGTCTGAAGGTTTTCTTGAATATCGTATATGGTTGTGTGGTCTAAGTATCCGTGAATTCAGGCTTGCAGTGGTCGAAAGGATCCCACTGCCATGCCAGTCATGTCCTCGATTTTGGGTCATGATAATCAGCCTTTTTTTAATGAGTTCGAAGAAATAACTCTGATGCAGTAAGCTCTCTTCCTAATTCCTTTATCTATGTTACAAATTGAATAAAAAAAATATATATATTTGAGATATAGTGGTGAATAAATAGAGAAATAAAAATAAAATAAATTATCAATCTTTTCTTATGCTCTGTTGTTGATATAGAGCTTCTAGTGTCAAGAGATGAGCCTAACCCACCAGAGCCAGAGGATTTTTTTTTCTTTTGTTTGTTGATCTGTTTGAATTGTGGCGTTCCCCTTTTATCACATAGTTCATTCCAAACAGATTCCCCTATCCACCCTGGTTTTTTATTAGTCTTGTGCATTGTATATATCACATCTTTTAAGTGCATAGTAGCACATCTTTTCTAAGTATCCCATATACTATTGCCATGTTGTGGTAACTAAATATAATATTTCTGAAAAAATGTTTAATCAATAATAAATAACAATGTAAAGTAAAAAATTGTTATTAATAATGATAATAAAAATGTACTTGAAATTCCGTCCATCAAAAGCTTCTTAGTGATTCAGGTATGTCCTTTCAACATGTCTATGGTTTATCATATGTTGCTTTAATGATGGACATGATTTGAGCTTGAATCTTTTCATGGTTTAGAGAAAAATTGAGTTAAAATAAATTTGCAATACATTTAAGCGACTTAAAAATATATATAATGTGACTATAATTAAAATAGACGACTAAATTATGGTAGATATAAAAATGTGAATAATTACTCTTGTCCATCAAGAGTGATCAATTTTTTTGTAATTATGTTGCTATCTTGAGAGGCATTCTGGGTAGTTACCTATGTTGATGGTGGTGAGGATCCAAATGTAATGTCTACTAGATTTATACCAAATTTATACAATTTAAGAAAATTGTTGTATAGATCTTGTAAAAAGTATGGTTAAAACCATAAGATTTTTCTGAAAATTCTTGTAACATATCTAAAAGTCATAAAAATTATAAAAATTTTGGAATATCTTAAACATAAATTTTTGCACTTGACAGAAGGCAATCAGTCGACTGATCTGAGACTATTGGTAGACTGATTGTCTTTGAAATTTCATATATCCAAAACCGAGAGGTATCAATCGATTAATGCAGGATAATCGGTCGACTGATCTGTCATGAACTTTAGATTTTCAAAAAACATTGACTTGAAAAACATGGTAAAATCATTTAACTTCAATATACATATAATCTACAACACTTCTTTAGTTTTTCTTGCAAATTCTTTTCTAGAATGAAGCTACTATACAAGAGATTTACATAAGACTCATATATTTCTATACACATACACAAAATATGCATAAGTCTCTAAAGGTTTACATAGAAAATTAATACAACATTCCCTTTATATAATTAACTGTCTAACAACTATGCTAGCTTATTCCTTTGCTTCCTCTTGCTTTTCTATTTCAATTCTTGAAATGGTTTGTCATAACATAAAATCATGAGATATATAATCTCAGTAGCTAGTTTACTTAAAGGAATCATTTCAAGAACCATTTCAGTCATAAAAGAAATTCTCAAGAAATAAGTCATACTTCCATGAACATAAAAGAACTATCATAAAGAAATCTTAATAGGAAACTTATTCCATGAAATATAAACTGATATATGAACACATAATTTACGTCATAAACTTCTTTCTCAGTATAGTGCACTATACTTTAGCTACTTTCTCAAGAAAAGTACTTTTCTGTCATCCCATTAGGACTTTTACATCCTATAAGGTATTTCTGTCATTCCATGGGAAATTTATGGGGTTCTGTCATCCCATGAGGACATAAACTTTACTTTTTAAGAGAAAGTTGGTTCTACATACTCATGGAAAGCTTTAAAATGTACATACTTGCTAAATCATATAAAGAGTATGATAAATAACTTAAATAACTTGCTTTCTAGCTATCTCATGAAGAGAACTCTTCATCCTATGAGGAATTTCTACATCCCATGAGGAATCAAGTTCTACTTTCATGAGAAAACATGTTCTCAAACATTCATGAAAGACTTTATTATAAAACTATGTTAAATCATACACAAGCATGATAATACATATAAATAAATTGCTTTTTTGAATAACTAGCTACCTTTGATTCTCCTAGAGATAAAACTTGTGAGTTCTCTCCTAGTTTCTCTCTAGCTCCTCTTGTTTCCTTAAATTTCAAACCTCTTCTTCTTCTATTCTCTTCCTTTGAGTCTGAAAATTGCTATTTTATAAATTCTCAAGCACTAGAATCCATCTAAACTAGAGAGATCAAGCTAGGAAGCTTACCTTTGATGATTCTAATGCTAGAAACCCAACTAAAACTCCCTCTTTTGCCTTTTTCCTCTCCTCCACATTTTCTCTCTCTCTCTCTTCTCTAATTTTTCAGGAAATCATCTTTCTCTCTCTTTTCTTGCTTCTAAAAAGGTCTAAAGTGCCCCTTTAATAAGGAAATTCCTCTTTTACCCCTATCGTCATGTTTCTGAACTTTGTTGGCATATTGGGGATATTTTAGTCAATTTCCTACTGATTTTTCAGTTAAAACTGACTTACTTTTGCACTCCAGCAAACGATTAGTCAACTGATTGCTTCCTGATAGTCGACTGATGTCACTATAAGAAAAACCTCAATCAGGGACGAAAAATTTCTGTCACAAATTTGTCGCAAATTCCTTTGCTAATTTGAAATTGCAATATTGGGAATATGTGATGGATTCTGTGACAGAAAATTTTTGTCGCTGACTAGATTTCCGTCGGTAATATTAGCAACGAACTTTTCCATATCAAAATTCTGTCGCAAACTATTTTTTATTTTTGTGACAAAAAATTCCATCGTAAAATTTTGTTACAAATATTTTTTCTGTTGCAAACTATTTTTAGTTTTGTGATGGAAAATTCCATTGCAAAATTCCGTCGCAAATATTTTTCCATCGCTAAATTTCATCGCAAACTATTTTTAGTTTTGTGACGGAAAATTCCATCACAAAATTTCGTCGTAAACATTTTTCCTGTCGCAAATATTTATTTCCTCTCATTTTTTTTACATTTCCCCCCAATTATCAAATCACTTGAAAAAGATAAATATTAATAAAATAAAATTAGGGGATTTTTAGAAATTGTAAAAAAAAATACCTCCTAAAAATTAAGTTTTATTTTATAATAAATTTTTAGATTTTATTTTATTAATTTAATATTTATATAAAATTATCATTTGTATATATACTATAATTTTTTTTATTTTCTCCCATTCTATTCTTTTAGTTAGCCCTAGTCTCACTTCTTAATACTCATTCCCTTTGGTCTCTCTCTTCCAGTCGGCTTCGTCTCAGCTCTAATCTCAACTCCAGCCCTAATGAGTTCTCCTTTCACACATGGCTTTTCCCCTTCTTTCCGTGGTATGAACACTGTCACACTTACACACTTAACATTTATCCTTAGCCTCACACACGCACACGCACACGCACACGCACACGCACACGCACACGCACGCACACGCACACGCACGCACACGCACACGCACACACACACACACACACACACACACACACACACACACACACACACACTCGCAAGGGAGAGACACACATATATTGGTGCCTTCGGACATCCATCAAAATCGATTCCTAGTGCATGAATCAGGGAGCAAGGGCATCCTTCACTATCGTTGTGATCAGTGGGGTGCGCGAAGGGAATTGCTACCTTGATGACAGGAATTAACCATCGGTTAGATTTGAAAAGAGAAACTGAAGAGAAATCAGAGAGAGAGCGACCAAGGAAATAGAGCAAATCGCGGAATGACAGAAAAAATGTAATAATAATAATAATAATAACAATCTCTTTCCATTCTACAATAAATTAATATAAATTATTAAAAAAATTTCTTTATTAATTTTCTCTCACTAGAATGAAAAAAATTCTTTAAATACCTAAAATAAAAAAATCATAAAATAATAAAAAAAGGTAGAATCAAACTAATTCTTCATTAATTTTGTCTTACAATGCCTTTATATTTACTAAACTAATTTATATATTTATTTTTAAATAAAATGAATAAAATTTTTAAATTTTTAGTAGTTCTATAAAATAAAATATAAAAATATTTTTTAATTATTTATTTAATTACCTTTAATTAAATTCATATTTTTAAATAAAATAAAAAATTAATTTTTTTGTAAAATTAATTTTGCAATAAATAATTTATAAGATAATTTCAAATTTTTAATTCTTATTTTATTAGTTAATTTTTAATAGGATTATTATCTTTACTAATAATTACAAACTGTATATAAAAATAAAAATTATACTTCCTAGATATTAAGTTTATTTTAAAATAAATTTTAAGATTTTATTAGCGAGAAAATAAAGGGCACAGATGATGGAATAAAAAAAATTGGGAGTATTGTAGATTACAAAAGAATATAATATATTAAAAAAATAATAATAATAAATGAAGGATCCCAATGAAAAATAGAAGTCAAGAGGAAGGAGTTATATGGGGTTTAAGTTATTCCAAGGTGTGCAAATGAGAGCATGACACGTGGTCTCCCCTCCACCTAAAAAAAAGAAGAAAAGGAAATTTAAAAATTTTTAGGAGGCATCAAGAACCTAACAAAGCATCCGCTCATTTCCATTTAGTTCAATCCCAAAATTCAAACTCTCCTGCTCCGACTACTTCACGTTTGAACAATTGAAATCCCTCTCTCAGGACCTTCGCCATTGGGATTCCCTTACGCATGACGAGAGGCACTTCATCACCTACGTGCTCGCCTTCTTTACTGCCTCCGACAGCATTGTCCTTGAGAATCTCGCTGGAAGATTCATGGAGGTTCAAGTATTGAGGCGCCCACCTTCTATGGATTCCAAATAGCTATCAAGAACATCCACTCTGAGATGTATAGCCTCTTGCTGGAGACATACATCAGAGATTTTGCTGAAAAGAACCGTCTGTTTCATGCCATCGAGTTCTTCCCATGCATTGCAAAGAAGGCTGAGTAGGCCCTGTGATGGATTGACGGGTCTGAATTGTTCGCACTACCGGTAGATGGAAAAACAGAGCATTGAAGGTGAGGCTGTTCTAAATTGGTTTCTCTGCTTGTTTAGTCACTTATCTTATTATGGGTTTCCACTTTCCAGAAACGTATAGGAATTTTCAGCTTCCTTGGAGCAGCGGGTACTCTGGTCTTCCACTATAAGCAAGTTCTTTCCTTGTTTGGTTGCTCTAAAACACCACAAAGAAAATGAAGTAAAATGAATATCAGTTTACTTAGACATGGTCTCTACTTTCTAAAATTTGTATAAATTAACTCTTATTTCTCATTTATTGCTCAAAGGGGATTCATCACGAGGCCAGAGCTTGTGATGAAACCGTTGTCGTTTGTGCTCTTATAGGTAATCAATATTTAACTCGCTGTCTTTGTTTTATCTTTAGCTGATTGGATGTGGGAATGAAGATTTTGATTGTCTTCTTATATGTAAAGTTTCAGTTTACTTAACTTGTGTTTGTCCAGTTGATTAAAAGTTGAGTATAATTTTAGATTCATAGTAGAATGATATTAATAAATTTTTAATTACGAATCAAAATGAATTGAATGTGCATAAATATGAATGCTGATCTTCTATGGAAGGTAACCCACAAGTCCAGATTAATGAGAATGAAATCATTGAAATAAGCAAAAGCTATAGTAATTAATGGTCGGTTTTAATTTTCTGATGCCATAAGAACGTACTTTCCTAACTTTCTTATATGAGGCTTCAATCTTGGGTGTTAATGACAAAGACAATCAATTAAAGAAACTTGTTGATGCTAAGGTGGATTGGAAAGCACTGTTTCAGCAGAACCAAATAAAAGAATGTTGCTAATACCTTCTTGTGAGGCATAAGCACGAGAAGAAAAAGTGAGAAAGGAACCTACATTACTTTTTACATTGATTTATAATTTGTTTTTGTTAAACTATTTACTTTAAACTCTTTTGATGATGCAATGCTAATACCATAATGCATCTGAAAGTGATTTTTTATTTTTTTTAATACAGATATGTTTTTAAAAAAATATTCTTCTTATGTGACACTAACCTTGAATACATTGATTGTTGTGTTCATTTGGTCTTTCTTTTCCATACAATTTTGATAGGAACTGTGCAAATTTTTGTCATCAGGGAGTCTCCGGTGATTCAAAACTATAAAAAGGTAATCCAAATATCAGAAATGGTATGCATTCAATTAAGTGGATTATGATTTAGCTCTTGAAAATTTGTTTTCCTCTCAATTTAATTTTTTCGAAACGAAACTTTTTAAAGCTAACCTTCAAACATTTTCCCCTAAAATTAAAACAGTCCCTCTGGGAAATATTTGCGCCTCTTAGAACTTTTAGTTTTACCTTGATAGGAAACTGAGTGTTTTGGAAATTGTAGATAGTTGGCAAAGTCAGTCATTAATATATATATATATATATATATATATATATATATATATATATATATATATATATATATATATATATATATATACGCGCGAGCGTGAGAGAGAGAGTTTTTAATTTTCTTGAGTATAGATGCGGCCAAAGAGTTTTTAATTGCTTCAGGTGTTTATTTTAACTTTCTTTGATATATATATATATATATGTCATGATATCCATGTTGGTAAATTTGGAGGTCTCTTTAATAAACATTTAAAATTGGTAAATTTTTATTAATATATTTATTTCGTAACTTACAATTATATAATTTTCTTTTTTTAGGGAGATGTACATTCATCGTTATCATCAAGTTATACTCCTCATTCAGATAGTCAGAGAATTAATTAACTAGGATTTTACTAAATAATAATGAACATGTTATGTATAATTTTTATAATATTGTATGAATCTTCTTTAAATGTGACTATTCTTTTAGAATATTTAATACACTTTTGCACTTTGAATATGTATGATTCTTTTAGTAATTATATTAAATAAAATATTTCTATTCTTTGGTAATAATTGTAATAATTTAAATAAGTATTTAAATGATATTTAAAAATAGCATAAATTATATAAATTTTTTAAAAAATTAAAAAATATGATTTGCGACAGAATTAGCAACAGAAATATCCGTCACAAATTTGTGACGAAAGTAGTGATGGAAATACCTGTCGCAAATTTGTGACGGAAATTTTCCATTGTAAATTCCTAAATTTTGTTTGCGACAAAATTTGAAATTTGCAACAGAAGAATTCCGTTAATTTGCAATGGATATTTTAGCAATGGATTTTTTTCCGTTGCAAATAGGTTTGTGACTGAATTTTATTAAATTAGAGACAGATTTTTCCGTCGCTAATCACTGAATTTCTAGTAGTGTCTGTAATTAATTGACCGATTGCTTCAGAATCCAAAATTTCAGCTTGATAGAGAATAATAAGTCAACTGATCTCTCCTCATCAGTCGACCAATTATAGATACTAGTAACTTAGTCTGATCTCTGATGTTATCAGTGGACTAATTGTTATAATTTGTCGACTGATTCTCTCATGGCTTCATTTTTCTTTTACTATTAGCTCATTTATCCTAATTTCTCATGCCTTTCCTTGATTACTTGCTTCTAGGCTTCCAAAAACATATTTTACTAATTTCTAACATCATTTCTAACTTAATAAAGAAAGTATAACTTAAATAAAAGAAAATCTGAGATGTTACACCAGATGGAGTTGAAACTAGAGGTGTAGGTGTTCTAGGTGGGCTTGAGTCCAAAGTTTGGAAGAAAGAGTGAGCATGTGCAGAAGTAGATGAGTTATAATATGATTGAGTTACCGATGACGAGTTATTCGGCACCTAAGAATAAGTTCATGGCACATTAGATGTATTATGGTGTGCGTAGAATTGCCATGGTGGCTGTGGTCTAGTAAGAGAGTAATTAGGATGAGCCATGGGTGGTACATTTCCTTGAAATTGCCATGGCACTAGTGGGTAAAAGTTAGGAGGCATACTTTGTTGTGAGCTGACGAAAGAAAAAGGATAAGGAAATGGTTGCTATGTACTTGTTGTGGTTGTGACAGTGTCGGTACTAGTGTTGGTAGAAGAAGAAGGATTTGGAGGTTGAATAGTAGTCTGCCTTCTTACTCTTCCTCTACTGGATACATTTTCTTGCCGATGTGCACTTTCTCCAGACAAGACGGAAAGAACTTGAGAGGAGTTGAGACAAGAAAATTTAGTTGATATGCAAATAAGGATGAGAAAGAGATGCCAGTTGATGGCTAAATCTATACACTTTATGTAAAACTTTCTGATGTGACTTTTGGCCATGCTTATATGTCATAACATTTTGGAAGATCTTCCTTATTTGAAAAAGGTGATAGAAGGTGACAGACATGTAGACTTTGAGAGATTGTGTTAAATAATATTATATTTTAATATTTATAACTTCGTTAAATATATTTTATATCATTTAGTTATAAAATTATATTAAATTATTTTATATCATTCAAAAAGTTATTTAAAACCAAATGGGACCACATCAAATAAAGTAGAATCACATGACACATTTACATACCCACACGTCACACTCATCACTCATATATAGATATATATATACACACACGAGGTCTTCTTCTCACTCTTTCACATTACTCACTTCCTAGTTCTTGCACTTGTATTATAGCTTCCTCCTATACACCTATCATTGGATGGATGCTTCTACACTTTACGAATTAGTCTAACATGAATATTTAGTTTATTATTGCCTTTGTATTTAAATTAAATTTTAATTATAAGTCTTTTAGGAAATTAATAATTAACTTTTTTATTAAAAACCAAATTTTCAATTTTCTTTATAAAAAATATAATCTTAATTAAACAAGTGGGAAATGAGAGAGAAACTAACAGTGAAAATAACCTAATTTTAAAATAAAGATTCATTTGGTGTGCTGGTTCCACTACCATGTGTCACATTTTGAGTGGTGGGGATCCTAAATTTTTTTATTAATATCCTCTCACCAATCTGGGCCATTGGATCGCTTGGACCCAATGGCCACAACCTTCGACCCAAGAATAGATTTCACCTACACATTGGACTCATCCAACATCCCAAATGTGTCATGGACTCTCCCATACTTTTGAAGTATAAAATATATTTTATATCATTTAGTTATAAAATTATACCAAATTATTTAATATCAATTGAAAAGTTAATTAATAGTGTTAATCATTATATAAAAAAATATATGTGTTATTAAAGTCAATTTAATTTATATTTGTTATTATATTAATTTATAATAAATATTAATATAGAACTATCTATTTAATATTTTTTTTATACTGTTTAATTTTTTTCATCTAATATCTAATAGTGAATCATTCAAATATCTTAAGTAAAGTTAACAAGAGATAAAGTTGGAGATTTCTAATTTTTAATTCAATTAAAAAATAAAACAATACTAAAAATGAAATAAAAGTATTTATTAACTATAAGTCACATTCTTACCACATCCCCATCCACACCCGCATGCCATACTCCAAATGGACCACATTACACACCCTCATCACATTGACATGCCCACACTTCGCACTCACCACTCCTATATATACATGAATTCTTCTTCACACTTTTTCACATCACCATTTCCTACTTCTTCCCTTTTCCTTCCTCTAATACTCACACATGGAGCATGGTGAAGATCAAACTGGCATGTACTTGCTAGCCCTAATGATCCCAGTCTATTATATATGCAAGAACAACACATTTCTTTAGCACTGTGAAACATTGATTCAGTAAGTACCACTTATTTAAATTACATGGATTATTTATTAGATTATTTATGTACTTAATATATACTTAATAATTTTACTTTTTTATGTTAATTAATAATTCTTCTATCTGGTAGGCCAACTGCATCTTGTTGCTTCGATTATAGACTCACAAACGATTTAAATGTAACCCATCTCTTGCTATTGTGCCACTCCTCATGCAAGCTGGCTTCTATGGTGCGTCTATTCTCAAACATTTTGAGTGCAACCATGCATTAATTTCTGCATTTGTGGAACAGTGACATCTGGAGACACACTCTTTTACCTAACCAAGGGTGAGATGACAATTACACTGAAAGATGTAGGCATAATATTGGGAAGACCAATAACTAGAAATCCTTAACTAACCAACCTCCAACAACTATGTGAGCTAGCTTTTGAGTCGTGCCACCTAGATATGAGACTAATGGGCAAAGAGTGACAATGAGTTGGCTCGCAAACACATTTGAAGAGCTACTGCAAGATGCAGTCAAGAAAATCATAGTAATCCACGCTAGAGTGTGGATTTTACAATTAATTGGTGGATATTTAATGCCAGATCAATTTGGCTTATATGTGAACTTGAAATTCCTTCCTTTTATTCTTGACTTCGACGATTACGATCATATGTCATAGGGTTCAACTGTATTGGTATATTTGTACAGACAGCTTTACACCGCGGCCATGAAAGACACGAGACAAATTAAAGGCTGAATGACCCTCCTACATATGTGGATATGGTCAAAATTTACTATTTTTGGGTCTGATGTAGTCCGTGTAATATCTCAGGTTTTTAAAATTGTATGGTGGACCTTTAAATTTAAAAAGAAAATTGTTTTAGGAACAAAAATTAAAATTTTGTATATCTGGAGGATTAATTTGCAATAGGAAATAAATAATAATAGGTTTCTGAGGACTTCTTTAAAAAAATTAAATTAAAATAGAATTTTGAATTTTGGGTAAAATTTGGAGTTTTACTAAGTTTAAAGGACTCAAATGAAAATTTAATTTGAAGAAAGTGGTCTTGTATGATTTTATCAAGAAGGGGAGGCATGTGGCACTTAGAGGTGATGCCATGTCTATTGTTTTCCTACCACAAAAGATTAGAAGCTCCTGGAGAAAACACATACACATTCAGATTTTTGTTTACACATATTTGCATCCAGCCAGAATCCTCCTTGCCTTCTTTTTCTTTCTCTTCTCTCCTTTTCTCGACCTTCCCCCTACTACCGTGAGTAGGGGAGATAGTGTAGAACAGTTTTGGTGCTTCTTCTTTCCCCTTACTTCATCGGTTTCTCCTTTTCTTCACTCTTTCTGCGTCATTCAAGCTTGGGAGGGATCTTCATCCTTGTGTTGCTAGAGTGGTGATAAACCGTGAGTGAGGCTATGCATGAGGGATTTCTGGAGCAGAAATTGGTGCGTTTTTGGGTTTGGTTGAATATCTAAGTGCTGAACTGCCGTAAGTAAATGTGACAGAAGCCTTCTCTTTAGTTTTCTCTGTTTTTAGTGCATTTAAACGGAAAATTTCTACTGTGAAGCTGTCCTTCTCAGTTTGGCAAGGAATAACGTGTGGCAATGCTAACTTTGAGTATTTAGAAATAAAATGTTGAAGTTGGCTGGTTGTAATGCAAATTAGTCAAGGTTTTGGGTATTTTAAATGTAGCATTTGGCTTAAGAGAAATGTGTGAAGGGAAGTACTTGGGTAAACTCTGATTTTGTGAGTTAGAAATTCAAAACTACACTTGACTGAATCTTATGATGGGTATAAATCCTTTGAGGTTGTATGAACATTGCATAATGAGACAAAATAAAAGAAGATCTAACTTTGAAACACAAGTGAGAAAGCTAGAGATTTAAGGGTGGCTGTGTATGACTAAATTTCTTTTATGCAGAAAATAATGCATAATCTGTCATGATTTTCTCTCTTGAATTTTGTCACAATGTGGCCCAAATAAATGGGCAATAAGCTGAACCAACTGAGGATGAGCAATGGGAAATAAGATGTATGGTTGTGTTGTTTAATGAGTTCCAATTGGGACTAAAATACTATTGAAATTAGTTCACTAATAGGCCATAAAGGGAAATATGACAGCTTTGTATGTTGTTGGTTTTATGTGTTTTTAAATGATCAAATCAACTCCTAAAATCATGAAACTTGGTGGAAAGATTCTTTATATTGTGGTAACTTGATCTGGAAAGTTTCTAACTCATTGAAATTAGTTTGCTTGGTCAAATGAGCATAGGAACAACACTTGTTCAGTGCAGAGGAAAGTTTGAACAGATTTGGATATTGGTTTGGTTTTAGTGGCTAAATGTATCTTTTTGATCTAAAATTTTTATGGCACTTAGTCAACACATAAATACAATGATCTGTAAAATTTTATTGCATTTGGATATGGTTCAAATGGTCTTCTGCATGAAAGAACAGAATAGATAGTAGAATTGAGCAATTCTGATATAGGAGTACTAACGTGACCATTTGAGGGGACAAATGGTGGAATTTTAATTTGAAATTTTTATCATAGCATCTTAACATATAAAAAGGTTCTGTACAAAGTTTCATGATTTTTGGAGCCACGGATTAATACCAGAAATGTCATAAATTTGAGCTCCGAAAGTAACAAAAAATAGAACAATGTTGGATACTTAGTGACCTAAGTTCTAAAAAGATGTTATTTCTTTCTTGGCTTATTTTATAGACCTCTTATGAGTTCTTTGGCACCTTCTTTTGGTTTAAAGTGTGGGGGTCTTGTTCAAATTTGAGGTGAGTGGGTTAATACTTTATATGACTAAATTTCTTTTGTATGCTTTCTTGCGTCATAATGAAAACATGTAGAGTATCTTAATGTGAACAGAATTTAGTTAAATTATTTATTAATATTTATTATGATTGAGATTCACTTGTATAAGCTACACCCATGCTCGAATGCGTGAATTGTAATATGTGAGGAAGAGTATGTGTTTGTTCTTGATAATATCACATTTGGGAAAGTATAAATATGTCCATGCCTTCACCATTGCTATAACTATTAGGAAGTGTGCATGTGTGGACATGCCTTTTTATTGCTTAGATTGTAAATGAAGACATGGGCACATACTTACATAAATATATATATATATATACAAATATATTCATGTATATATATATATGCACACATAAAGTTATACTCTTATACATAGTATTATGAATCAATTCAAACCTTATATATGTATATATGTAAATGTGTCAATCCTAGATTAATTGTAGAAGAACAAGTATGTACAATCATGCACACTTTCTAGGATTGAGGAATTGTGCTCTCAAATAATTTGGCATGGACATATCTATACATAAATATCATCATCTGAATATTGAATGGATGATGTACAAATACTATTGTGGATGATGAGTAAATACAGATGAGCTTTTATGTAGAGATATGATTTGGAGTATAAATTTTTGAATAGTGGATGATTGAGTACATGTTGATGAATTTGTGTTTTAAGTGTGGAAAGTGATATGAGTTATGTTGTTGTTTGACTTGTAAATGATTATGAATTATGTTTATGATTGTGATTGTGTATGTGATTGAAATAAATGGAAAGGTATGGTGATGCACCACATGGAAAATTCTACTAGGAGCTATAAGGGTGGAGATTTATAAATGGAGCAATAAGGGTGGATGCAACGGGGGCCACGGACAATGATCCACAGGTACCTTGGACGACCCGGTTGGTAGAAAAATGTGTACATATGATTGCATTATTTGTTGTGAATTATTTTGAGTTACATTGAAATGTATTTGACTTGTTTGGGTACTGTTGAGAACTGTTATGGATTATATTGTATTATGTTATAATTAGTTTGTGAATGATTGATGCATGTTATTATTATGATGCATGATAACTATTTTCCGTCATAGTATAGTATTATCCCCTCACTGAGCACGTGGTTCGCTTATACCCCTCTTATTAACATTTATAGAGTTGACAATTTGAAGGCCAATATTCACGCAAGTAATTGCGGATTCTTAGTTCAAGACCCCATTTGAAATTTGGGCATAAGTAAATTCTCATTTATGTATATTTTGTTTTGCTGTTCTAGAGTCATTCCGTTATCGCATAGCTAGTCTAGGATTTGAATTATTGTCATTATGAGTTGATAAATGATGTATCTAATGACCATATTGAAGAATATATTTCTTTTTTTAATTTTTTTATTTATTTAAATTAGTTGTTATGGTAAATATGAATATATGAAAAAGAGAAGTCTCTTCAACTGATTATTTATTTCCATTTGTCTATTTTTCGAGTTTTGCACATGCTGGTTAGGTAAATTGAATTAGGTTTTCGAGGTAAGGCTGAGCTTATTCTCATGCCAATCACGTGTTCTATGTAGGGACGTGACAGTCCGACAACCAGATCCTTTGCCAATGAATTATTGTTTGCAGTCTCCTCTGAGTTACAGGTATATATATTGCCTATATGTCTCTTAGCTTATTTTGTTGCCTAATTGTTGACTTGTTAGTATTTTTTAGGTGGAATGGCGCTGGCATGCATTCAATGCCCGCAAATATTATGATTGGAAGATACAAAGAGATAGTAGATTGTATGGGTTTCAATGAGGTATATAATAATATACGTCAATATGGTTTTTTTTAAATGTAATAAACTAAAAAGAGTCATATTCTTTTTCTAGATTTGTTGGAAGCCATATCTATTTGTTAAAGACATCCCATATTGTTCTCATACTAAGGTCGAGGTGGGTATGGCCAAGGTGTCTTTAATATACTTCCATGTAGTTGAGATGCAGTTTCCTGAGCGCGTACTACGTCAGTTTGGCCAAAGGCAACAAGTCCCAAAGGACTCACCAAGAGAGGCTATGGAAAGGTATCATGGCCTAAAAGTTGAAGACAAACACCGTAATTACGAATGCGCTAGTCACCACAAAGAGGAAATTGCCATGTAGAACAGTTGAGAGGCGTAAGTAATACAAGCTGACGAGGGAGGTCATCCGAATATGAATTCAATGACAGCGTACATGAAATGGTACTTTAATGTCACATGACATTATATTAGTCAAGAATCGGGGAGTCATAAATCATGTGGTAAAATAATTTATTTATTTATATTTATTTTTTTACCATAGATTGATTTTTTATATTAATTAGATATATCACTATATCATTTTTTATCTTTTATATAGGGTAGCATAGTGAGCCTAGTGGAGCACATCGCTCTGGACCAGTCCCCCAATTACCCTCCTTGGCAAGTGGTTCAAGAGAGATTGTGAGACATACAATGATACATGTCTGACAGAAACACCAAACAGTTCAGGCAGAGGCAAGCTCATGCGATGCAACTCAATACTAGAAGAAGAACGAGTGATGGAGAAGTTGGTACTAGTACGCAAAAGAAGAAGAGAATCCGGAGGCCGAAGAGCACAGGGGCCACGAACCAAGAAGAGGATAACTAAGAAGAAGAAAAAGAAGAAGATGAGGAAGTAGAAGAAGAATATAACTAAGAGAGTTTTATGTGTAATTTAAACTATATCTTATGTATAATTGTAGATTATTTTATAAACTAGGTCGTGATTTAATTTCATTCTAATATTTAGAAGTATCTTAAAAAAATTTAACATATATATATACACTTTAAATTTATTTTAATTTACAAAAATTAAATTTTGTAAAAACCAGCATGTATAACTCAATTTGATGTGAATATTAATTAATTTAATGTAAATATTTAGAATTATACAAAAAAGATTTAACATATATGTATATATATATATATAATTTTTTACATTTACAAAATGAACTTAAATTTTCTAAAATTGTGTACTGAGAATTATGTAACTTAATTTGATGTAAATATTTAAGTATAATAAAAAAATTAATATATATAGTAATTTATTTAAATCTTAAAAATTTAAAATTTAAAATTTTTTTTAAAAAAATTATTTTTTTAAAGGAAGGAATAAATATCCTACACCGAGATGACATCTCGGTGTAGAATACCTGCACCTTTTTTTTTAATTTAAAATAAATAATAAAAATAATAAAAATTAATATTTATATTAAATTTTAGATATTTTTTTTATCTAAGATGAATTTGTATTTTTTTAATTTTGTTAACTAAATTGATTTAAAAAATATGTTAATAATTAATAGTTTTAATACATATTATAATAATCGTTTGATTATTTTTTTCAAAAAATATATATTATTAAAGACGAAAAATAGTAGACAACAACAAAATTAATATCTTTTCTCTTTTGATTGTTCATGATAGAGTAGTACATTCGCTTGTATAGGAAACTGGGATAGTAACTAAAACAACAATAAATTTACAGAAACGTATTTAGAGTCAGTAGACGATGCAAGTTTCCCTCACCACTAAATGTGTAAAGTGTAACAAAATAAGGATTATACTCGTCCATTTCCTCTAGTTCTTCATCCTCAACCTCTGATTCTTTGAAAACCAAGAAATTGTCACTGGGAAGCCACAATAATACTTTAATTTCATTGTTAATGACTAAGGAGAATACAATGCTCCATGAGTGGGGATCACAGTAGACTATGTCGCAAGTCCATATTTTGACTACAAACCCACGCTCATGCTCGATGTATAAAATTATGCCAACATTGTTTTTGTTGTTTAGCAATTTAAAATCCTTTTTCAGTACACGAGATGGAATGACTAACGATCTAAAAGTATCTCTGTGTATATTGTGTACACCTAAAGTGACCTCCCTATCAGATTCTACAGTTACCCACACGACTAAATTGTTTACCACAAGAATTTGCCTTGTGTGAACTATCTCCAATGGTATTTGAGGCTATTGGCTTTGTTGGCTTTCAATCCAATCAATCTAATTAGCCCGTTGTATATAGCATTTGGACACAGAGATAGAGCCTCCAACAAATCGATAACATACCGTCACAAAGTCCTCCATGTGTAGATCACATGCAAGACAATACGTTGCAATACCTATTAAAAAAATACTTGGAAGTATAACTATAAAATGACTAGAATATTATGAGTATCAAAATCATTTTCTAATAAATATATTAAGGGTGGAAATAATTTTTTTTAAAAAATATGAGTATGGAAATAATTTTTTTTAAAATATGAGTATGTAAATAATTTTTTTAAAAAAATATGAGTATAGAAATAATTTTTTAAACTAACCTGCATAAGATGTGGTCAATAACAAGCATCTCCAAGTCACCAGGTTGATAATCAGGAGTTCATGATGTCTCCATGTGTAATTGGCTTTGACCATTTATTATTCCAAGCATTTGGAGGTTGTTGCGCTGTTGGCGACACCCAAAACGAAGAAGTTCGATCACTTTCCTATACCAAGCTCTCGTGTCCACAATATCTAATCAAGATTCATTAGGTACTTTGCTCAGCTAGGACAGTAATAAAAACAAAAGATTGTGCTTCGTGTGCTTTAGACAGTGAGCTTGGTTGAACATAAGGGTGTTAAAACTGTGATGCCAGCTTCTAAATACTGACATAAAATTTTGGCAAGCATCAGCAGGGAGTCCAAACAAAATATCAAACATAACATTCTCAGGAAAACATCCATTATCGAATAATGAGTCTGCCATCTTTGGAAAGAAAATAAAGAGTAACAACAAAAGACTTACTGAAGTTCAAAAAGTTACTTTTCTTTTGACAAAATATCACGTGAAGAGATGAGAATGTGTGTCAAATGTGAGAGGTGACATTGATATATATAGGAGTGTGTGTGAGATTCTTAAGTGATGAGATTAATATAAAATATTTGCAATTCACCGGATTTGGTTAAAATTGGACTGATCCTATTGAAATTATGGATAAGAATCATAGGCAATTTTTCCAAACAGTAATTTATTTGGTTGACATTCACATTGATCTAATCTAGGCACCTTTAAATATATAGAAATTATGATTTATTATGTATTGTATAGTTAAAATTGTAGATTTTTTTTAATGGCAAATAAAATTGCAAATATAAATAATGTCAACTCGAAATAATTAAAAATAATCACATTCATGCAAATATCTGAGTACAATGCAACCGTCTGCTAAAGATCGACATTAATTATAGAAAAAGAAAGTAACATAGTATATAATTATTTTACATGAAGGTGGAAAACAAAACATGTGCATGGTTAAAATAAGAGTGATTCGGTGTCATATAGGGTTCTAACTGTTTTAGTGTGCTCATTCCTGCCGTAGTATCAACTATGCCAAATGTTTTTTGAATTGTAAGCCTTTTTGGATCATCATCATCCTCTGCGGTGCCACCATTGGCTCCCCTCAGGTCTATTTCGTCAACTACTAAATAACTGATAATTAGGAAGGCACAATAATGGATCATCTCCAAATTGAAGATCAAGATACCATTTTGAATTTCATGAGTTGGGCTCACAGTGGACAATGTCGCATGTCCACAGTTACGAGAAGTTCCCTTGAAAAGGATGTTCAGTAGTAAAGATTATTGCTAACCCATTTCTATAATGCTCCAGTGTCCATTCGTCATAGAATGCAATGGGCAGAACAAGCAACAATCAAAAATTGGAGTGGTGGATGTCATGGACAATAATAGTCAGCCTATCATGTGAGGTCACCCACACGATAAAATTATCTATAGCAAAAATTTCTTCTTGTAACACAAGATCATCAAAAGGAGTAGGTTTGGGGGGATGCCACTCGAGGTGTTGCAAGTAAAGCCTTGTCACTACCACAGTTTTCCTGACTAAATAATAGCATACTACAAAAAAAATCTTGCCGATGTGAATTATATGCAAGACAATAATTAGCTTATCCTTTTCTGTATTAGTGATATAGACTGATTTATATGAAAAAAATTCAAATAAGTCCAATTATGGAACAAATTAAAGAACCTCTAATTGGGCCAATTATTTCCTTGGTTTGTTGGGTGATGGGATTGAGGAGAAGTAGTCAATGATCCCGACGTCGACTTCTGCCTCGTAGAAGTATTTAACCGTTTATGCATCCAACTACTTTAACTGCGGAGGATTGATTAGACCACTCATCATCTATTTGGAGGCGGTGGGATGACCGTGTCCTTGTGTTATACACTTTAGTAAAAGATAATCCACGATATGAGCTTCAGAAAGATGGTAGTACAAGAGGTGACTGGGATAAGGCTTTCTCCATATGTCTTTGTCTAAAAGATCCATACCTAAAACTCCAGTTCTAATTTCATGAGGCCATCATATACTCAATGCAGTCAGCAACTGGCAGTTGTAATAATATATTTAGCATGATATCTTCAGGAAAGTAGCCATTCTCAAATTAGAATGGCTCCATGATTCTCAAAATAGGATAGTAAGGGGACGAGGTGTGAGTTTTCACGTGAGAGGGGGAGAAGGTGAATGAGAAGTGAAGAATGGAGGGAGGGATGGTCCTTATTTATAGGGGGCATGAGGTGTAATTAATTAAATTAAACTTAATTAATATTAAATTAATTAAATTTAAATAATTATATTTTAAAATAATTAAATTTAATTAAATTTAACTTTACTTAAACTAAAATAATTTGTACATGCATGTTATCATTTTTAAAAAAATTAAATTAATTGTATGCTTAGGGTAAACAATTAAATTTTTTAGACAATTAGAGTTAATAGGTGCCAAGAGTTAGTTAGGACAAACCTTTCTTATACACACCTCATGCGCATATATATATATATATATATATATATATATATATATATATATATATATATATATATATATATATAAATTGAAATATATTCTAATTAAATGTGTAAGCATAACAGCATCTATAGTAGTGAACCTCAATTGGGTTCTTATTGTGGATTACACAGTACCACATAAGCTTAAACAACTTCCCACCACTTTAAGCAACTCTCCACTCCAGTAGTGAACATCTTAAGATCCCATAAATGGGTCCTATAAATAAATCTCTACTACTTTAACATTTATTACTCCACTAACTCCACTAACACTTATTGTGAGTTAATTTTTTATTTTCTTACTTTTTGTATAAGAACTAGTTCTTAAATAAGAACTATTATTACGCGTGGCAACCAACGTGGTAAACTATAGTGGTAAACTAAAATAAGAATTGGTTCTCAAATTTAAGAACCGCTTAAAAATCACTGCTGTAGATGCTCTAAGTTGTGATTTGAGTTAATACAAATGAAAATACAATTTTTAAACAAAACAATTGCATTATACTCCATACATTTTCATTGATATTATTTACAGTACTAAAATATAAAGTATAACAAAAATAAGATATATTAATTTCATGATATATTGATACTATGGATATACAAAACTAATCTAAATTGACAGGACTGAAGTATATGTAATTAAAAAATAAAATTTATACTTATATATGTATATTATATTATATTTATATATGTATATATATAATAAACTAAAAACTAAAAAAATGATACTGTAATAAGTCTATGACCCATCCCAAGTCTCTATCCCTTTCGTGAGATGAGAAGATGGCGTGAAGTGATGAATTTTTTCAACCAAATCTAACAACAGTATGGTGGGTAAGACTACAAATTACACACAAAAGCAATGAAAGTGACAAACTAGAAAAAAGAAAGATAAAAAAATTTTAAATTATTTTTTCAAAAGAGTTAATGTAGTTTTTTTTTATTCTTTCAATGTGAAAGTGAAACAAGGAGACAATTTTTATAGTTGGAAAATGTATATTAAGGATGAATAATATACCTCCACAATTACATGAAAGTGAAACAAGGAGACCATTTTTATAGTTGGAAAATGTATATTAAGGATGAATAATATACCTCCACAATTACAAAAAGACAAACTAAAAAAAAGTGGTCTTACTTTTTCATACTCCACAATCCAGCAGATGAGAAGATGTACTAAAGACAAACTTAAAAAAAAAAAAGTAGTCTTACTTTTTCTTACTCCACGATCCAACATATGAGAAGATGCACTAAAAGACAAACTAAAAAAAAGTTATCTTACTTTTTCTTACTTGCAAGTGTGGCGCCACAATTGGATAGTAGAGTAGGTGAGTGAGGTGATTTAATTGGACTATGAGAGATATAAGATTCTGAAATGATGGTATTGAAGAAAAAAAAATGTAATAATAAATGGATGATTGGGAAAATATCATTGCAATACTGGATATAACCACATGTTTAATTTTCTCAAATTACATTTGACATCTCTTAAATGTATAAAAATTACGGTAAATTATGTTTTATAAAATTAAAATTACAAATATTTTTCTTTGCTCTTCTATTTTGTGTGAACTATTGTTTTTAAAACATCAAATAATTTAAAAAACATTTTTATTCTAAAAAAATTAAAACTAGTCCCATCAGAGTGTGTGCCACATGCATCATCTCATCAAATGTGATGTGAGTGCCAACAAAACAGTCTGCAATTATAGTTTATAGAGGTAGATCAGCAAAAAGAATAAGAGTAAGATAAGAAGTAATATATTTGACATAAAAAGAAGATATAAATATGATAGATGTCCTATCATATCTTATATATTTAAATTGGACGCTAAACAGTTGAAGTAGAATATTTATTTTTAGTTTTTTTACTATTTACATGAAAAAATTATAAAATTAAAAATCATAAATTTTTATTCAATATTTTATTTTTATTCTTATTGTATGAATTTTTTTGTTTGCTGATTATATGATTTTTTTGTATTTTTTATATTTTTATTTCAATTTTTTCATAGTCAAATAATTAAATTAACATGCTTATATGAATTTCTTTTTATCTTTTTTTGAATATGATAGCTGTCATATTGCATCCTTTACCATTTTCGATATTTCTATTGCATCTCCTGCCTTTTTACTATGATCAACATCATCGATTGCTTATTAGCTTTCTCGACTTCTTCTTTTTATTTTTTGTTTCTCTTCATTCCTATATAATTTTTGAAGAGAAATGGAGATATCTTCGCATCAGAGATGCATGTACATTAGACTAAATCCTGGAAAGAAGTGATACACAGAAGAATTTTTGCTCGGGTGGAGGAATTTGTTGCCTTTGCTATGAGACATGCAGTAGATGGACAAATTTGGTGCCCCTATTCAAAACACAAAAATGACACTTTTATGTGTGTTGAGGACATTAAAGTAGACCTTTACAAAATAGGCTTTCATCCACAATACTGGAGTTAGACATCTCATGGTGAGGTGAGTAATGAAGCAACAACTTCAACTACTACTGATGTTGAATGTTTAAGTATACCAACAAATATTACTGCCAATGGGGATGCTTGATATCAAGCCATGATCTTAGATGCACGGTTGGAGCCACTATGACTGCTGAGTCACCCAAAATTAGATTCGTGGCAACTTGTAGTATATTGGTCGTCCCAGGTCATTTTACTCTTGGAGCCTTGCTTCTAAATTGCCTAATTAATTGTTCTTACACTAATCGACCCTAATTATCTGCTAATTACCATAAGGGGTGATTGCAGATTTAAGGACTAAAACAGAATGTAAACACACAACCTAAGCTATAATAGAATCTGAAACACAAAACAGATCAAAAGCACAATGACAGAAACAAAATTACAAAACATGTAATCAGTCATTCAGTGTCTAGAGTCTGCATCCATCATCATCTCATCCTTGGTTTACTCTAATTTAATCATACCATTCAGTTTCCAACTAAAATTCCTAGAAGACTTTCCAAGACTAAATCACATTAGAATCATAATTACAACCTAATATAATTCATTTAAGTCCTAACCAAATCATGCTTGATAATCACTAAAGGTAAGCTATTTCGTTCTACTTATTCAACCAACCGGTTAAAGCAAGGTTATACCTCAAATAAGAATCATAAAACTGAACCTATGCCTAACTCAATCATAACATAACATAGATAAACATAAGAACCAGAGGCTGATGTTGAACAGAAATGAAATAGGATTAAAACTAGAAAACTTATCTATTATTGAGCCAAAGATTTAAGATACACAGCTCCAGTTCATGTCTGACTAATTACAACACTCTTTAGCCTTCCTAAAAGCCAAAATACACAAAGAGGAAGGACAAAAAAAAACAAAAAATATAGAGGAAAGGTGGAAGAAGAACTCTTTTAACTTCAGCTAAGGAGGGAGGACAAAAATTGCATTTCAGAGTTGACTTAGGTGTTGTACTTTTCACCTTTTTTGCTGCTACACTTTTCTGTTACTTTGTTTCTGCTGCTGCATGCCTTGCTGCTTTCTACTGTAGAATGCTTTACTATTTTCTGTTTTCTAGTTGCTGCAGAAAGCCTTTCTAGTTGCTGTTTAAAGCAGAAGATACTATTTACTATACTGGGAAAGTGTAGAAAAGTGGGCCCTATTGGACCAGTCAGCCCTACTCAATGCCTAGTCAACTACTATGTCATCAATTTCGTCCATGTGGCATCCAAGTCAGCAAAGTTTACTCTCTAATAGTTAAATCTACAAATTAAACGCAAGGATTAATGGATCTCTAATCAATTAAGCTCATAAAAATATGGAATTAAAACATATTAGTTATATAATTATTTTAGACCCAATAATTACCAAAATATATTATAATTGGAGAGTTGACAATATTAAAATGGAAATTGGACTAAGATAGGGACTATATTGCATAAAAAAATGTTCAATATCAATGCAATAAGATAAGATTTGGATATCAGAGATGACTCAGAGCCAGAGAATGAAGATACTGGTAATTTAAATGCCGATGAATATCCAAATCCAAAAGCTCAGATGTTTTTTGACCTATTAAATACGCCAAAGGCCACTATGGCCAGGATGTACTAATCATTTAAAATTATTTGCTACAGACAAAATACTGAGTCTTAAATCTGAAGAAAACATTTCAGTACAAGCTTTCAATAACACGGCAAGTCTTATGGGAGACATTAGTCCCCCCCAAGAATCTCGTGCTAAAGGATTGGTACAGGACAAAAAAAGTAGTATCTAGACTCGGTTTGTCATCCAAAAAAATTGATGTATACTTTAAAGGATGTATGTTGTACTACAATGATGACATAGATGAGACAGAATGCAAATTTTATGGAGTATCTCGATACCAAGAAGATCGACCAAGGAGAAGACAAATTACTTAATGAGATCCTATGAAAATGATGCACTATCTACCCTTATTCCTCAGCTGCAGAGGTTTTATGCATCAATGCGTTCGGTTGAGCACATGCGATGGCACTGGAATCACAAAAGAGATGAACGCGTATTGGTTCATCCTTCAAATAGAGAAGCTCGAAAACACTTTGACATGGTGCATTCCGACTTTGATAGTGAGCCACCAAATGTGAGACTTGACTTGTGTATAGATGGGTTCATTCCTTACGATCAACACGGGAAATCATACTCGTGTTGGCCAGTCATAATGACACTATACAACTTACCACCCGAGCTATGCATGACTGCATCGTACATGTTTCTAACAGCCATTGTATCAGGGCCACATAATCCAAAGGATATCATTGACGTGTACCTGTAACCATACATTGATGAACTAAAAATGTTATGGGACGGAGTATCCATATTTGACATTTTCACACAACAAAATTTTCATATGTAAACAGCATTGATATGGACAATAAACAACTTTTCAGTATATGGAATGTTGTCTGGGTAGAGCATTGCAGGTAAGTTAGCTTGTCTTTACTATATGCACAACTCAAAAGCCTTTACTTTGCAGAATGGGAGAAAAAAACTCTTGGTTTGATTGTAATCGGAAGGTTTTTGCCACTTGACCATGCATCTAGGAGGAATAACGATGCGTTCATGAAGAATAAAAAATGTCTTGATGTCCCACCATCCAGACTAAGTGGGGAAAAATTATGGGAAGATGTTAGAAAGCACCCTAAAGTTGTTGAGAATAGCCTTTCCAGAGCTCAAGGTTATGAGGTTGAGCATAACTAGACAAAACAGAGCATTTTTTGAGAGCTCTGATATCAGTCATTTTGCTATTCATTATAATCCCTATCTTAGCCTATTTACATATTCTAACCTTACAAACTCTCCAATTTTATCATATTTTTTAGATTTATTAGGTATAAATTAATTGTAGAATTAATATGTTTCGAATTCATAATTTTATTCCAATTAATTCAATTGTGAATTTTTGTAGAAAATAAATTAGTTTTATGATGATGTGGCAATGACTTTGCTCTGACATGGAAAATTCTACTAACTAGGCGTTGACCAAGTTGACTATATCAGTGGGGCCCATATTTCTACAATATTCAACCAAAGTTGTAGCAAACCAAAAAACTATCATTAAAGTCAGTGGCTGAAAATAGTAGCAAGGAAACAAGTAGTTGAAACACAAGACAGATATAACAGCAAATAAAAGTCAGCAAAAACAGCAAGTGGAAGAATCCAATACGAAGTAGCATAAAATATCAATTTGAAGTCTGATTCTTTGCATATGCAGCAAATACCAGTATAAAAATATCAGTAAATGGACAAATTGGATTAACAACTCAGCATTCGTTGCTTCCTTCCTTTTGGTTTTTAAAGGCACTTCAAACTCCATTTTGAGTATGGAGATCATCTTTTTCCAATTCTTTCTTCTTGTATTTTCATAGCTTTATTTTTGCATTTTATTTTTGTGTTTTTCTTCCTAAATGGAAGGCTAAATTTCTCTGTGTAATCAATCTAAGGGTGGAACTGGTTGTTGTACTTGAATTCTTGGGTTAAATCAAATAAGTTTTGTTTTCTGCCTATTTCATTTTCATTCAATTTCTCTTCCTATAGGAAGGCTTTGCCTCCTACATGGATGGTTTATTTATTTTATTTTATACTTTTATTATTCAAATTTGAATATCTTGAGTATAAAATCTGTTATAAATATTTTAATTTTGTTAATTCTGATTGGTATAACAAGTATGAATGATCATGAATAATCATGACTTGTAATTACAATTGTAATACATGATCTTGGTTAGAACTTCATGAGATTAAACCAAGTTGTTGGTTAATGAAGATTTTCCAAACCTCAACTTTGGTGATATCTAGTTTTAGAAGATTTTCTAGACAACATTCATGATAACTAAGTGATGGACAAAAACTGAACTTAATATTAAGATAAGAATTATGATAGTTACACAACCAAGGAAATCATAGACTGATTAAGCACTCTATTTTGATATCATTTTTTTTTCATTCAATTACCTTTTTTTTTTCATCGTTTTAAATATGTCATCAAAACCCTCTTTTTGTAATTTCTGTGATTGTGTTGTTATATCTTGAACAATTAATTAGTCAATTAAAAGCAAGGCTCCAAGAGTGAGAATGACTTGGGAAGATCATTATACTGCAATTTGCCATGAATTCAATTATGGGCAATTAGACAATCGTAATGGCATGAACTAAAATTTTGGTGTCGTTGCCAAGAAGCCAAGTTGTTTCTGAATCACTTAATTTTTTGTTCAATTGTGTTTTTAGTTGTATTGTGTTCTTATAGTGGTCAATTTTTGTTTTAGAATTTTTGTTTAATTCTCTTGTTTAAATTTTCAAGTTTGGTTACAACCAATTTTAATTTGATTAAGAGAAAAAAAGAAAAAAAAATTCAAAAAAAAATTAGTCGGGAACTTATTGCTCATCTTCATCTCTGTTCGCAGTTCTTCACTATTTCTATTTGCATTCATTTTCATCTACTTTTTTGTTTCACCATTGTCGATCATCTTCTATTTTTCTAATAGAATTAGAATTAAAATAGAGTGGCATAAAGAAAGGATCAGGATGATGAGAAAGAGAAGCCGAGGGAGAGAGAGATACTAGTGAGAGGAGAGAGTCATAAAACCACCTTTGTTGAAAGGGATGATTTTGAGATGCTGATCTTGCCTTCATGTGTGAAGAAAGAGAAGATAAGAGAACAAAAGTTGGCTGGTGAACATAAAATACTAAGTAGACAAAAGAAGAATTATTAGGAGACATTAGTGTAAGAATTTGCATAAAAAAAAGAGAGACATGCACCACATGAAGCAATAGTGGTAAAAGGAAGTGGAATTCCCTTTTTTTTCTTTTTAAATTTTTAGCCTTTCAAGTGCCAATTAAGCGTTAGGTGGCATGTTCAATTTGGTGGCATATTCAATCTCTTATTCTTTTGCTCCAATTCATGGATGAGTTGCCTTATTGATTAGAGGATTGTATGCCATTGACATAGTTATATTGCAAATTAAGGATCTTCATCTATTGCATGCCACTTCACCTAGCATTTAATTGTTCATCTCCATCTTTTTTTTATTTACTTTTCGGTCCATAAAATTTAAATAAAAAAACCATTTCAAATAAAAATTTGTAATTAGCCTTTTCATTAATTTTTGTTCCAAGTTGTTTATTTGGTTAAAAAAATCTCTTTCAATCTTTTTGGATTTACAAGTTAAAAAAATGAGAATTTCAAGCTAAAAACTAGTAGTCCACTAAAGTGAGGAGTCCAGCCTTGTTTTGGTCAAATTTAATTGTTTAGACCCTTTTTTTCCATTTTTCAATTTTTTTATTTTTTAATTTCTTGTGCTTTTTTAATTATAGATCTTATTTTTTGACTTCTGCTTATTGTTTTTGTGCCTCCTACTTGTGAAGATTTTTTCCAAAAAAAATAACAATTAGAATTTTCTTAGCTACTTGATTTTTGGGCTACTATTCATAGGTTGGTTGGGAGTAGAAACAATAGTAGAAGTGTTTTTTTTTCTTTGTAGATTTCATCTTGTTAGTGTAGAATCAAAGTTTAATTCTTGTTTTAAGGTTGCTTCTAGTGCATTAGATTAGTACTTTACCCATGGATCCATATAGCATTGAAAATAAATAGAGGAAATAGCATCCATATCAAGGTATCTATACTTTGGCCAAGAGCAAGAGCCACCACATCCTCCTCCATCTGTAAGTGGCTTAGATTCCTTCAGCACATATAGGACAGACCAATATCCACAATTCAAAGAAAGTATAGAGTCCTATATAGGAGTCTTTCCTGGCTAAATGCAGTTTCAACAAGATCCTCAATAGTATGACTTTTATCCCACCACATATAATCATGAATATGATATGAGGTATGAGAGCTCATTTCATTCACCATATGAGCACGAAATTCATGCTTCCTTCCTCAATGATGTACCCCCTCCAGTCACCCTTAGAGAACCCGAGCCAAGCTTGGAAGATTTGTTTCAACAATTAGCCACAAATACCCTGTACTTCCAGCAGCGAACTAAGGTGAGCATTCAGAGTTTGGAAACTCAAATAGGCCAACTTGCTAGCACTGTTGAAGAGTTGATTATTCTAGGGTTTGAGAATTTACCCTCCCTAACCATGGTCAATCTAGGAGATGTTATTGGTTAGAGAACGGCACACATATAGATGATCTATCCCTCCAACCTGAATTAGAAGATTTAAGTAGGAAAAATAGGGAGTCATCATCCTCTAGCAATGTAAGTTAGCAAAGTGAGAATGAGGAAGCTAATAAGGATGAGTTTCCTCTTTGAATTAGACTATCATCATCTCCAATTAGATTTACCCAACATAAGTTTGTTGAACTTGAGCTAGAAAAGCTAATAGAGACCTTAGAGGTAGAGGTAGACACACAAGTGTTGGAGAATGAGTTTGTGGGAAATTTTCAACATAACTGTTGTAATTCTAAAAAATGCCAAGCATGTATAGAAATTGAAAAAGCTTTAAAATTTGGCAACTCTAATTTTGTTGAACATGAGCAGTATACATTTTCACTTGAATCTGTACATGAATTTGAATATGAATCTGCATCTACACTTGCATTTACATCAGATTATGTATCTGGACCTGAGTATAATGCATCTACATATGAATGTGCATGTGAATCTGAATCTGATTACAATTCTCCTTCTACTTTTATTATAAATTCTAATTCTATTCCTGTTGATTTTTATTCTAACTCTACTTTAGTTTTGACTAAGAGTTTTGGTTTTTATTCTATTTTAGATAGTAGCTTTCTTTTTGTTTTAAATTGTGATTTAGTTAAAAGTTCTTCTTCCTTCTTTTCTTGTATTTTTTCTTTTTTTTTTCTAAACCCTCTATGGAAAGCAGAGCTTCTTCTATTTTTCTTCAGGTTGGTTACAGTAAATTAATTCTTTCCACCATACAACCTGCTGCTGAGAAAAATTGCTAGAAGAAGCCAGTGCCACGTAATTGGAAGACACGGAAAAGGCGCGACTTCTCACAAGGCTATTTCTATTTTCCCTTTCTCTCTTTTACTTTTGTGTCCTCTATGTGCATTGGATAATATGTGTTGATAATTGTTTGCATTGAGGACAATGCAAAATTTAAGCGTGAGAGGGAAAATGAAATGGTCTTGGTTTTTAAATCTCATGGAATTTAAAAATTTTTCTGTTATATTTTTATGTGCTTCTTGTCGTGTTTTAGCTTTCTTTTCTACACTTTCTAGAGTTTTTAGTAGTGTAGATTTTAGCGTATTGTTTTTGTTATGCTTTCAATAAAGTTTTTCTGTGAAATTTGCTTGATGAAAAGTTTAGAAAATTTTAGCATGATGACAATTCAACCTTGTTTTTCTAGCATTTAAGTTAAATGGCAATGAATTTGATTTCAATGGATTTTAGTAATAGTCTTTCAACTATGAGAAGTTTTAAGCCTAAATGCAAAAATGTCATTCTTTCTTCTTGTGAGCATTTCCTCTCATTATTTTCACTCTAGAACTTGTCTTGAATCTTTATTGAGACTATATTACATGTGCATGCTTGGACATGATTTAGGCATTTCTTTGTATAGCCATTTTAGCCAAATAGTCATCCATTGTAATTGTTTCCATTGTATACCACTTTGTGCTTGTTTCTATTTTCTTTCTCGCATTATCCACCACTTTTTCCTTTAAACCAAAAATTTTTTTGTTTCCAAAACTTAGGATGTGAAGAGCATTTTAAATCCATTTAAAAGGGATTGATGTGCTAAAAATGATGTGAATTTTTCTCTCTATTCCCAAGCAAAAGAAAGAAAAAGATTGGCCAATTGGAAAAAAATGTATTGTTAAATGAAAATGATGTTAAAAAAATAAAATAATGATGTCAAAAAGAAGGAAATGAAAAAGAATAGAAAGAAAGAAAGGAATAAAGGAATAGAAAGAAGTTTTTGTACCCAAAATTTGTTTATATTCAATCTCTTGTATTGTTATGGTTAATGCTCTTCATATTTTCAAGTTGTTTCCCTTTATTCTCTTAAGTTGTTGCCATATTTTGTTTCTTGTTCTTTGATTCCACCTTTCCATTGTTTCTCATTATTTTTCCCACCTATGTTACAACCTTAGTGAAGTACTTTTGATTCAAGCATGTATATGAATTTGAGTAGTGGAGATTTATATACTTGACAAGTTTATGGTGGTGAATTTTATGATAGATTGAATATTGAGTGAATTACCATAAACACATGAGAGAATGGAGTATATACACATCCCTTGTGAGGACATTATTACTTGAATTCATTCTTGTCAAATTAAATTGCCACAATGCTTGAGTTCTTGAAATTTAAGATTAATTTTCTCTAAACTCTAAATCTTTTTGAATTATTTCATTCTTGCATATTTTCACACATCTTTTCTAAATAAAACTTGTTGGAGTTTTGATTTGATTTTTCCTAGGAGTATTAAGTGTGGGGGATTTGATATCGGGTATTTTTTTTATTCATTATAGTCCTTATCTTAGCCTATTTACATATTCCAACCTTACAAACTCTCCAATTTTATTATGTTTTTGGATTTATTGGGTAATTAATATGTTTCAATCATAATTTTATCCCAATTAATTCAATTGTCGCAAAAAATTAATTAGAGTTTTATGATGATGTGGCAATGATTTTGTGTTGACATGGAAAATTCTACTGACTAGGCGTTGACCAAGTTAACTATATCAGAGGGGCCCATATTTCTACACTATTCAACCAAGCTGTAGCAAACCAGAAAAAAAAATGTTAAAGCTAGTAGCTGAAAATAGCAACAAGGAAACAAGTAGTTGAAACACAAGTCAAAAATAACAACAAATAAAAGTCAGTAAAAATAGTAAGTGGAAGAATCTGGTACCAAGTAGCAGAAAACATCAATTTGAAGTTTGATTCTTTGCATATGCAACAAATACCAGTAAAAAATTATCAGCAAATTGGAAAAGGGATGGTACACAAATTGGACCAACAACTCAGCATTCGTCCCTTCCTTCCTTTTGGTTTTAAAAGGCCCTTCAGACTCCATTTTGAATGTGAGAGATCATCTTATTCCATTTCTTTCTTCTTGTATTTTCATAGCTTTATTTTTGCATTTTATTTTTGTGTTTTGCCTCCTAAATGGAAGGCTAAATTTCTCCGTGTAATCAATCTAAGGGTGGAACTGGTTGTTGTACCTGAATTCTTGGGTTAAATCAAATAAGTTTTGTTTTCTATCTATTTAATTTTCATTCAATTTCTCCTCCTACTGGAAGGCTTTGCCGCCTACATGGATGATTTATTTATGTGATTTTATACTTTTATTATTCAAATTTGAATATCTTGAGTATAAAATATGTTATAAATATTTTAATCTTGTTAATCTCAATTGGTATAACAAGTATGAATGATCATGACTTGTAATTACGACTGTAATACATGATCTTGGTTAGAACTTCATAAGATTGAACCAAGTTGTTGGTTAATGAAGATTTTCAAGACCTTAACTTTGGTGATATCTAGTTCTAGAAGATTTTCTAGACAACATTCATGATAACCAAGTGATGGACAAAAACTAAACTTAATATTAAAATAAGAATTATGATAACTACACAACTAGGGAAATTATAGACTGATTATGCACTCTATTTTGATAGCATTTTTTCTCTCAATTACCTTTTATTTTTCATCATTTTAAATATATCATCAAAACCTTTTTTTTTTGTAATTTTTGTAATTATGTTATTATATCTTGCATAATTAATTAGTAAATTGGAAGCAATGCTCCAAGAGTAAGAACGACCTAAGGATATCATTATATCGCAAGTTGCCATGCATTCAATTCTGGGCCATTTAACAGTTGTAATGGCATGAATCAAACTCCCCTATTGGCAAAGTCTTCTTATCTGTCATAATCTGGATATCATGCACATAGAAAAAAATGTGTTCGATAACATTTTAACATTGTTATAGACATCCAAGGGAAGATAAAAGACAATCTTAAAGGAAGGATGGATCTTATGGTGTACTACAAGCGCCAAGATTTAGAATTACAAAAACTTGCCAACAATAAAGTGATCAAACCAAATGCTAAATTCATGTTTACTCTAGAGCAGAGAAGGGCAATATACAACTGGATAAAAGGGTTAAAAATGCTCGATGAATATTCTTCAAATTTGTCAAGATGTGTTAACCTTAAGGACCGGAAGTTATTCAGACTCAAGAGCCATGATTGTCACATTTTCATGAAATATTTGCTACCCATTGCTTTCAGCACATTGCCTAACCAAGTTTGGAAGCCTATCATTGAGATAAGCCAATTTTTCAGAGACTTGTGTTCAGCAACACTGAAAGTAGATGAGCTAATTCAAATGGAGTAAAATATTCCTATCATCCTTTGCAAGCTAGAAAGAATCTTTCTTCTTGAGTTTTTTTGACTCAATGAAACATCTACCTATCCAACTGCCATGAGGCTCAAGTTGGTGGACCAGTTTAATATCGATAGATGTATCCCTTTGAGAGGTACTCATTCATTACTACTCATTTTCTATATTACTTTAATTTCTACATATTCAAATTTGACAAATTATTCCTTTTTATTGTGAAGGTTTTTAAACCGAATTAAAAAGACAATAAAAAATAAATCTCAAGTGGAAGATTCCATTTGTGAGGCATACTTAGCACATGAGACAACTTACTTTTGTACTTATTACTTTGAATCACACATAAATTCAGTGAGAATAAGAGTTGGTCAAAATTCCTGTATGCAAGAAGGGACAAGCAAACCAACAACGTTAACAATTTTTAATCATCTTGGGCGTCCCTCTGGAAAGAATGTCACTAGATTTTTGGATGATAGATAATATATGACAGTTCAACTTTACGTCCTTCTCAATTGTGTTGAAGTGAAGCTATATCTTGAGTAAGAACAAATTGTACTTTCTAATTTTATTATTCAATTAAACATTGTATATCTAATTTTTCTACTCACTAACTTTGCTTTTGTACAACGGCAATTTTGAACAATATCACAGAAATTTAAATCCACACTTTAGCAACGAAGATATTGATAGAGTTGGTTAATCACATTTTGTCCAATGGTTCAAAAGCCTCGTAGGTGGTCTCATCATTTACAATTAATTGATGTGTAGTGCATTAATCAGTTATTTATATATTCATTTATCACTTTGATTAGGTACAAATTCAACATCTTGTTCTTAATAATCCATGTCTAAGGGACTTGGCTTAGGGACCATTTCAGAACGTAGAGACATAGTCAATATATTTTGTAAATGAATACAAGTTTCATACTGATGCCTAGAGCACTGGTAAAAAGACAATCAATAGTGGTGTGTGCGTTAGAGGCACTGGAAAGGGCGGCGGAGAAAACGATTATTTTGGTGTGCTCAAGGAAGTGGTATAGTTACAATATTTTAGTGAACCTACAAAAAAAGTAATTTTATATTATTGTCACTGGTTTGATCCTGTGTTGAACCATGGAGCTAGGGTGCACCTACAGTATAGAATTATAGAAATTAAATATTCAAGAAGATACAAGAAATTTGATCATTTGTCTTTGCACACCAGGCAATACATGTATATTTTGTTCCTTATTCAATCAGAACTAGAGAAAAATCAAATTGGTGGGTTTTGATGAAAACTAAGCCAAGAAATCTAGTTGAGAATACAGAAAGATTAGAAGTAGCCTACCAGACTGAACAAGCTAATGTTTCTAATGTATATAGCGATTTATTAAGTAATAATTTGCAAGAAGAGGGACAATATGAAGAAATAATAGGTGAAATATCTATTTATTAAGTAAAATTTAAAAATAAAATTTATTAATGTATATAGCGATTTATTAAGTAAAATTTAAAAAAGATATTAATTCTATGTGTTGCACATCATATTTATAAATAAATATCTATTTATTTATTTACAAAATAAAAATAAAATTAATTTATATAAAACATAAAAAATAATTTTATAAAAATAAAATTTATATATATAAAAATAAATAAATAATTCTATAAAATGGAACCAAAAAAATTAAATGGTATGTGTGTTGAGCCACACAGCCACATCTAAAATTATTTTTCAAAAAAAATTTAATAAAAAAATATTTTTATAAATATGCATAATTTATTTAAATATTTATGAATATACATTTACTTCTTTTCATAAGTTAATTTATATAGAATTTAAAAAGAAATATTATAATGTATAAAATTTGTAAATATTAAAATTAAAAAAGATATTAATTCTATGTCTATGGAGCCATACATCATATTTATAAATATATATCTATTTATTTATTTACAAAATACAAAATAAAATTAATTTATATAAAACATAAAAATATATTTTATAAAATATAAAATTTATTGATATAAAAATAAATAAAAAAATTCTATAAAACTGAACCACAAAAAAATTATGTGGTATGAGTGTGATGTGTCGAGCTACACAACTACAACTAAAATTATTTTTTAAGAAAAATTTAATATAAAAATATTTATATATACATATTTTTTATTTAAATATTTATAAATATATATTTACTTCTTTTCATAAATTAATTGATATAGAATATAAAATAAATGTGATAACGTATAAAATTTGTATATATAAAAATTAAAAAAAGATATTAATTCTATGTTTGTGGAGCCACACATCATATTTATAAATATATATCTAGTTATTTATTTACAAAATAAAAATAATTTATAGAAAACAAAAAAATATATTTTATAAAATATAATATTTATTGAAAATAAATAAAAAAATTCTATAAAACTGAACCACACAAAAATTATATTGTATAAGTGTGGCTCGACACATATTTTGTTAAGCCACACAGTCATAGCTAAATTTTTTTTAAAAAAATTTAACATAAAAATATTTATAAATATGTATAATTTATTTAAATATTTATAAATATATATTTACTTCTTTTAATAAATTAATTTATATAGAATATAAAAACAAATGTTATAACGTTTGAAATTTGTATTTATAAAAATTAAAATAAGATATTAATTTTATGTGTCTGGAGTAACACATCATATTTATAAATATATATCTATTTATTTATTTACAAAATACAAATAAGATTAATTTATGTAAAACATAAAAATATATTTTATAAAATGAAAATTTTATTGATATATAAATAAATTAAAAAATTCTATAAAACTGAACCACAAAAAAATTATGTGGTAGAGGTGGTGCTCAAGCCACACTTATAAGTGTGGCTCAACACAGAGCTAAAATTAGTTTTTTAGAAAAATTTAATATAAAAATATTTGGAAATATGTATAATTTATTTAAATATATATTTACTTCTTTTAATACATTAATTTATATAGAATATAAAAATAAATGTTATAAAATATAAATTTTGTAGATATAAAAATTAAAAAAAATAGTAATTCTATGTTTTTGTGGAGCCTTATATATGGGCTATTATTAGCTTCCTCCTGTTGATGAGTCGTTTTGTGCAGTAGGAAATTTTTACCTACGATATTTTAGTAGATTTTTCAGTAGGAAAAGTTTTACAGATTAAACACATCTATTCCTACATAATCTCAATCGGAAAAATGGAGAAATCAGTCACAATTTCATTCAGGAGGATTCAGTATGAAATATTCAGTAGGAATTTTCAATCTTTCTTGTAGTGTTAAGAACTGAAGTGGGCCGCTCATTCAACAAATCCTAATCAGTGTCCCTATCACCCAACAGTGCTAAATCAGTGTTCGAATAAGCACCTTTGTCCGTGTCATCAAATCACTCTCCAATAATTTAAAATCAAAATCAAGACAGGAATTAAATTAGACCGTGAATCCATTAAGTCCTAAATTTATAAAATTAAAGCATAATCAATCCATATTATTTTGAACCCAATAAATTTCAAAACATAATAAAATTGGAGAGTTTTATAAAATTGAAGTAGCAATAGGACTAAGTTAGGAATTAAAGTGGGCATAAAATTTCCCAATATCACTAAGCAAAAGAGAGCATGAACAACCAAACATCTTAAGGTTCAAATAGTCAGGAGTTTTACGGAAAGGACTCTCATGTGGTGTTTCTTGAGAAATGATTGGAGTAGGTAATTTTGCTTACAAGATAAAAAGCTGTATAGAAAGCTTCATCTTAGAAATGAAAAAGTAGGTGAGCATTAGCAAGAATAGTCAGACCGTCTCCACAACATGCTTTATTTTCCTTTCAACTAAGCCATTTTGCTCAGGAGTGCGTGAGCAACTTATTTTGTGTAAAAACCCTTGTGATTGAAGATATTTTGAAATGGGCTTAAATTCTCCCTCACCATCTTATTGCTCAACTTTGATTTTGGAATTGAATTGCAATTCAACTATGGCCTTAAATTGAAGAAAAGCATCAAATGCATCATACTTGTTTTTAAGAAAGTATATCCAAGTATAACAAATATATGCATACAAAAAATTCATGAAACAATGATAACTGTTTGAAGATTTAACTAGTGAAGGTCCCCATAGGTCTTTATATAGTGGTATATCTAGGACCTTGGGTCAAGGGGGAAAATATAATTTTCAAAATATTGCAAGGGCCAAAATGAAAAGGAAGTTTAAAATTTAGGGCTAAAATATAAATTTTTCAAAATATTGTACTCAAAACTGTAATTTTAGCTAAAGAAAGTTTAAAATTTAGGGCTAAAATGTAAATTTTCAAAACATTATACATATATTTGTAATTTTATATAATAGACTAAAATAATTCCACTTTTAAGCATTAATTAAGATATGTCATTAAATTAAAAATAATAGAATAAATTTAAATGAATAAGTTATGTAAATTAATAAATTTGGTAAATAGATGACATCACATTAAATAAATTTTGGTGGAATGGCAGAATTGAATTGAATTGAAATTCAATAACAATTATCTATATTATTTTATTTGAATTGATAAATTGATTTGAATTGAAATTCAATAACATTAATTGTTATATAGATATTATTCAATAACCATGAATTGTTTATATTCCTTACTCTTGCAGTATAAATAAATGGTCATTTTAACTGTCATGTATTACACTTGTGTTTGTACTGTTTATTTTTCCTGTAGAATTAGTTCTCATTTTGTTAATGTTTCACATATGATTAAATTTAATGAAGTTGTTGATATTAATGCATCAATGCATGATTGGAGGATTAAGTTTGGGTAGTGAGATTGTAGATAGTTCAATTGTTCAATATGCATAATGAGATTTTTAGTCTGGAGATGATTTTACAAAATTCTCAGGTGAATTTAATTTCATTATATTCAAAATTTTTATATGTATTATTTTGTTCATTATGTTTATATTGCGTTTATTTTATGCCTTCTAAAGGTGATCACATACATGGTCAAGGAGATCATTTGTAAGTAAGTTTAAGCGTCAAATAACTAAAAGAAATAGTTATGTGATATTTATGTTTAGTATAGTTAAGTATGACAATGAGGATCGTACAAGGAAGTGAATTCATATTTGTGTTTCACTTTTCAACTGATGTTCAACTAGCTAAGAATGATTTAAGTATTCCAAAATCTGTCCTCAAATTTTGTCCTTACACTGATATTTTGAATCTGTTGCCGACGAAAACTATTTAATAGATTATTTTTTATCTTTTATTTTGTAGATTATGTTTTACTTGTACGAATAATTTAATATTCAACTCCACCAAACGTGAATATATCAATTATATCAAATGTCTATTTGTGAAAAATCATTTATAACATTCTTTAATATATTTTTATAATTAGAAAATGACAGCTCTTTTATATATTTTTATTAAATGAGAGTTTATAATTAACAAATAATATGTATTTTTATAAATAAATTTTAAATGATTTCAAATATTTTATAAATTGTTATAAATTGTTACTACATAATTTTAGCACATAATTTTATAATATATTTTTTAAAATGTAAAGTATAATATTGTAATAACTTATCTAATTAAATATTAAATAATTTACATGAATGGTATACTTTAATTTTTTTGAATTATAATTTAAATTTTAAAATAAAAAATCTACTTAAATTAACATTTTTATTTACTTATTAACATAATTATTAACATAATAATTTTTTTTGTTTTCAAATATATTGAATTTCAAATTGCACTTTCAAATACATTAAATTTAATTACAATTGAAATTCAACAACATTAAATTAATCACATCACATTAAACACATCAAATGAATTTATGTAATTAAATAAATAATAATATAAATTATTAATATATTTAATTAATTTAATTAATTATTCCTAATTAATATAATCTGAAACATCATTTGTTAGTTCCTAGAATTTTATATCAATTAATACGATACTCTTTAATGTTGTACTGTCATTGGTTTTTTTCCTAAATTACTTTTTTCGTAAAATTACTTTTTTTCTAAATTACGGTGCTTTGACTTTGTCTTTTTCAATTCATATATGGGTAAAATTCCTAATGTATCTAATACTATTTTAGCTAATATTCTTTAATTCTATATCAATTAATACTCTTTAATATTAATTCTATATTTGCTTTTTCTCAGATTTATTCAATTCGTTAAAGTACTATAAATAATTAATAATATGATATTAATAATATAAATAATATAATTAATTATATAATTAATTAATTAATATAATATGAAACATCATTTGTTATCAATTAATATGATACTTTTTAATTTTGTCTGAATTGCTGTGCTTTGATTTTTTTTCTCTTTTAATGCATATATGGATAAGTTTGTTAATGTGTCTAATATTGTCCATGTGTATTAATATATATAGTTGACTGTTTAGAATATTATTTTTACAATATAAAGTAAAATATTGTAATAATATATGTAATTAAATAATATAATAACATTATATAATAATATTTTCTTCAAATTATAATACATTATATTATAATCTAAAATGAAAAAAGAAAAAGTCACTTAATAATACATTTATATCTATTTATTAGCATAATAATTTTTTTTCATTTTCAAATACATTGAATTTCAAATATTTTGAATTACAGTTGATGACTATCAATTTCTTTTTCAAATGATGGGGTACTATTTTTTGTTATCTACTATTAACTAATAATAATTCTATATTCTCTTTTTATTCGGATTCATTCAGTTCGTTAAAATACTATAATTAATTAATAATATAATTACTTTTTTAACTAATATAAACTGTTAATGTTGTATTCCCATTAGTTTTTTCCTAAATTACTTTTTTTGTAAAATTTTTCATAAAATTACTTTTTTTCCTAAATTACGGTGCTTTAATTTTATCTCTTTCAATTCATATCTGAGTAAATTTTATAACGTGTCTAATACTATATTGGTTAATAAGTTTTAATTCTATATCAGTTAATACTCTTTAGTGTTAACTCTATATTCGCTTTTGCCAAGATTCAATAAATTCGTTAAAGTACTATAAATATTTAATAATATATAATATAAAATTAATAATATAATTAATATTATAAATTAATTAAATAATATAATTTGAAACATTATTTGTTATCAACTAATACGATACTCTTTAACTTTGCCTAAATTACAGTGCTTTTACCTTTTCTCTTTCAATGCTTATCTGAATAAATTTGCTAATGTGTTTAATACTGTCTATGTATATTAATATATACTATTAACTATTTAGCTCATAATATAAATTTTATAAATTTAAATGATATAAATTGTTACTACATAATTCAACCATATAATTTTATAATATATTTTTTACAATATAAAGTATAATATTGGAATACTACATCTAATTAAAATTTAAATAATATAAATAAATGATATAATTATATTGTAGTCATGACCAGCTTTATGTTGCCATCTCTAGAGTAAATAATAGAAAGGGATTGAATATTATTATACTCGACAAAGATAGAAATGTCAATTCAGATACTACAAATGTAGTATATAAAAAAGTTTTCAAAAATCTCAAATACTTGTAAGTAAACTTTATATGGTCTTTTTCATAATATTATTATAATCATTCAAAGTTATTTTTTTTGTCATTCATTAATTTTTTTAATTTTATTTCCTTCTTTTTATGTTAAGGACATTATATTTGAAAGGCATTGGAGGTGTATTTGCATTGGAGAAATATTTTTGTTGTTTGGATAATTTTATTTTTTTCATTCACATTAAATATAGATATTTTAAAATATTTATCTTTTATGAACCATTATATGTTTGCTGTCAATTAATTATTATTATTTTTATAAGTTACACAAGTTTTTATACTTGTGAATTACGAGCCATAACACTAGAATATCTAGGGGGTGAACATTAGCTTAACGTGGCTCCGCATCTGTCTGTATATATTAGCTCAAGAGGACAGGAGTAGAAAGTTTGTTATCGGGCAAAAGAAATTTTATTCATTTTTTTATAACATCAAGATTTACAAAAACTAAGCACACTTTTTATTGTCATATTGGATCTCATTTGTTTTGAGTACATGTAACAGAGTTCTAACCAAGTCTCTGATGCCACAAATCTAGTGAAGAAGAATTACAAGTAGATTTGGGAAGAGTACAAGTCAAGACATTCTTTTGGTTACAAGCATCAATATTATTTAAAGAAGAAAGACAACTGGGCACATGAGAGAGCTGCAGTTTATCAAAAGCACATAGACCATCGTCTCTAATCGTCCCTTGCAAAAGAATTTGTCTGGAAACCTGAGATTTGACAAAGCAGGTATGAGAATGGATTCAAAGCAAACTGTATTGTTTATGGCGAATGTGAGCAGTGGCGTATCTAGGACCCCTTGGTCAGGGGGGCAAAATTTTCATTCGTTTTTTCTGAATTTGATGACAATTCTTTTAAATTAATTTTAATTTGTTGTTTATTTGATGGTAATTTCCTCTTAAAAAATATTTCCATTACAAAAAAATCGTTCTTCTTCTAAATCCTAATTGCATAATCAACAACTAATTTGATAGAATTAGACTGACATACAAAAACCACAAATTTCAAGTTTTTACAAAGAGGTCTCTAATAATAGAATGATAAATTAATCATCATTAAGAAAAAAATTTATAAAACTGACTTTACAAATATGTTACTTATGATCATAATTGTATAATCAATCAACCAATTTGATAGAATTAGACCTATGTACAAAAATTTCAAATTTTAAACTTTTACTAAGAGAACCCTAATAATGGAATGATAAATTAATCATCATCAAGAAAAAATTTTATGAAATTAACTTCACAAATATGTTATTCATGATCCTCATTATATAATCAATCAATCAATTTGATAGAATTAGACTTATATACAAAAACCCCAAATTTTAAACTTTTACAAAGAGGTCCCCAATAATAAAATAAGAAATTAACCATCATCAAGAAAAAATTTCATGAAATTGACTTCACAAATATGTTACTCATGATCCTAATTACATAATCAATTAACCAATTTAATAGAATTAGACTTATATACAAAAACTCTAAATTTCAAGCTTTTTCAAAGAGATCCCTAACAATGGAATGAGAAATTAACTATTATCAAGAAAAAATTTTGTGACTTTGAAGAGTAGAGGTCTTGTGATTGTGAGCAGTAGAGAGGAACTGAGTCACTGGGATTCAAAAAAATTAAGAGGGTTCAAAAAAAATAAGGAGGGGGCAAAATGCAAAAAAAAAAAAATTTTACAAAACAATTTGTAAAATTTTGCACCCCCTAAGATAAACGTGGCTCTGCCACTGAATGTGAGACACTAAGTAAATTTTTGGTAATCTGGGGAGAGTGAAGAATATTAGAGAGAGCAAATTTAGTAGAAGAAAAAGGAGATTGAATAAAGGATTGAACAATATGCTTAATATTAATACCTATACCATTCCCCATGTGTAGCTGTTCCTGCCCAGTATATTCAGAACCATAATTGAGGTTAGCATAGTCTGTTGTCACATGACTCAAAGCCCCTGAGTCAGGAAACCCGCTGGAGTCATAAGCTGATTCTGAACCAGTGTTCGCAGCAGCAAATCGGCCTAAACGCCTTCGCATCCGAACGTACCTATAGGGACAATTTAATGCACGATGCCCGACATTTTTGCAGATCTGACACACCACCTGAGGTCTATCCTTATCACGCCCCTTATTTCTGCTGGAGTCGTTGTTGCCGCCTCGTCCTCTATTTCTTTCCCGATAATCATTATCCAGTCCGATCTGGATAGTAAAACAACTTGCGGTGGAGGACTCATGAAAAGAATTGATTCGAGACTCCTGAGACAGCATCTCTGGTATGTTCCTCTTGATTAGAGACTCCTGAGACAACAGTGGAGCCTTAATCTCGCTGACAGTGGAGGACTCATGAGACTGAGTTACCATAGCATGGCTTCCATCACCACCTTCAATCAGGTTAGTAAGCCCTCGAACCAAACCTGCCATTAAGACAAGAATTATAGAGACTTCTCTTGGCTTTCCTTGCCACACATTGTTGTAAGAAAGTATTCCGTTTTTATAGACGCAAAAGTGCTGGATGTTCACTCAGTGAATAAGATTACTTTATAAATTGAGATTCAGATTGATGTGTACGTCAAATTAATTGTGATAATGATATGGCCAAGGAACATTCATGTGATCATCTATGAGACTCATTTGTATGGTGATATACATGTGGACCTATGAATAGACTTGTTTATGGTAGATTATGGACTTGAATACCAGATTTTAATGATTATAATTTCCATTAAGAACATGTAGAGGAGCATGTGCTATTTTGAATGGAAAGCTAAATTCCTGAGGGACCACCATATGCCTCATAACAGTGAGTTTCTGTATCTGACAACTATTTATCACTAATAATGATAAGATTTAAATGTAGTTTTTTTTTTTAACCGTATATTCGTTTACTGTAACTTTTTGAAATGGGGCTAAGAATACAAGAGGGCATTCCGCGTGAAGAAAGACTAAGAAGAATGGATGCTGAGAAGTGACAATATGAGCTGGCAAGTATACACCATGGAATATTTTCTGCAATAGTTTTGAATTCTTTAATTAAGCTAATTTATGTGATATATGTAACTCTGAATTATGTAGGAAGCTGAATGTTTGTGATAGTATAGTAAGTTTACTCGCTCTGTTATATTACTATATAAGGAACAATTAATTCTAGGTACCCAAAATCTAATTGGAGGCTGTGAATCGAAGGCAGAAAGAGACATTCCTAGTCTCTAAGGAACCATGATTTGCAGCAAAAGTACCTTTGGATGTGCAAATGTTTCTTATTTTACCTTATCGATCGAAAGAATAATAAATTAATAAGTAAATTACACTTTTTTCTTTGTAATTTTTTTATAAAAAATTATAACTTTTTTTTTCTAATCAAAATATATACCTCTCTCTCATCTAATTATAATATGTACTGCATTGCATTTTAATTTTATATTTTTTGTTCACAGAAGTTTGAATGCCACATTGTTTTTTATTTTCAATTTATAGTTTTTTTCTGACTAAAATGGCTTCCATTATCCTAATTAAAACATAAATTATTATATATTATGATGCCTTTTTTTGTTAATCCCAAATAAATTATTACAACTATTTTGTTCTAGTATATCCATTCTCTATTTTTCCCCCTATACGTAAATTATTCTGGAGAGGGACTGCAGTACCCCATCTAATAAGTTGTACTCTTTTTTCCTTCTGACAATCAATTCTATATGCAGATTGCAGAGGCAGTGTAGAATTATTTAAATTCGCTATACCAGTACTATTTTATTATGTTATTTGCATATATAGTATTGAATTTCTGATAATTAGTTGTCTAAAATCTAAATGCACTGGTATGCAGCTGCGATATTCATTGCTCAACATTTCTGTTTTGCACTTTTTATGTTTTGAATTTCATGTTATGTTTTTCACCAGTATATCAGTTCTGAATATAGAATAGTTCAATACTGATTTATGTCTTTTTAATATAGAAAAGTTGTCTTTGGTTTTTCTAATGGAGCTGCTATTTCAAGGGACCACCACATCCAGTTATGACTATTGACATCATGAGTTAGTTTGTATGCTTCTATTTGATCATTGAGATTTAACAATGATTTAACGTAAGTTTTTTCGACTCTCAAGAAATTTTTTCTAAGCAAGACTTGTTTAACTAATCCAAATGTCACTATTTTGTTTCATCGCCTTATTTATAATTGTATCTTAACATGCTAGCTCTATTAAAATTGATGATATAAAACTGGAGATGACTTTGAACTGAAGATACATCAAAGTCTAGGTTTTAAAACTAACGATCTAAACAACGGGAGGAGACAGAGAAATCAGTGAGAAAGAACACAGAAAACAAGAAAAAAGATTCCTAAGGCTCTGATGCCATGACAAAAATATTTTTGTAATTTCTATGTTGATTCAAAAGGTTTGTACACAAAAGGACTAGTTAATCTAGGAAAGAAAATAAATGTTAAAATCAAATGCATAAAGTTTAGGAATTGATAAATCCTTTAGACTATGCCTAATTCCTAGGGTCAAAGAATCAACACAATAAATGGTAAGAAGCACTAGTAGTTATAAAGATTATTTCCTATTCTAATTAATTACAAAACTTTCCTATTTTAACATTAAGTAGTATAAAACCATCCCCACCAAATTACAGTTCAAGTGATATGGGACTAAGTGTTGTGGGTTTCGGGGACCAAAATTCAAGCTCCCATGTAATTAAAAAAAAAAAAAGTTGTATGAAATCATCAACCTGTGTGTATAGCTGCTAGCTATTAATTAAACTTAGTAATAGCTAGTAAGCTTTATTTTCTTGAAAAATATGATAAACTTAACCGCAATTAAACAAAATATATATTCTTCACCAAAAATGAAAATAAGAATATATATTGACCAGTTAGCTGAACACTCCTTTTGTGACAAATAAAATCTTGAAGACAGAATGAGAAATTACGACAAAAAAGCCACAAATTAGAACGCAATATACAAAGCATAACTATATATAAAATATTTCAGTAGCCATAACAAACTTGCCACTTCATGTTGTCCCCAATCAACAGCCTATCTTATCTCTAATTATTTTCTTCCTTCATGTGGAACCTCATCTTGTATTCTTATATATCCATTTCAAAAAGTTAGACCGAACGAATATGTAGTCAGAGAACAAAAAAAAAAATACTTTCCAGTGATAAATCATTGTCAAATTGCATTAAAATAAAATTTTAGTCTAATATAAGAATCAAGAATTGTTGTCCACAATCTATAATAAAAAATTTGATCATTCAATATCAACACACACCTTTATCCACTATAGGGAAGAAGTGAAATTCCGATTGAAAAATTCCTACTAAATTTGATTGAACAATATTTCGTCTAAGTTTATCTGTTTTATCAACTAAAATGTTGTAAGAAAAAAAGTGATATCAGTCTCACCTATTCCCCACTAAAATAGTCACAGAGATTCCGTCGCTAATATTTCTTTGACTAATAGTTAATAGCTAATATATTTTTAAATTCCTACCCCAGAGATATGTGCGCACGTACACAAATATATATATATATATATTATGTGTATATATATAATATTTATTTATAATATATAATTATATATACATATATGTATATTACTTTATCTCTTAAGTATTTTGTTACTTTTTTAAATAAAAAATTTTAAAAATAAATTTTAAAGTTATATATAAGTAATTTAAAATATAATAAAAATATATTATATTATACATTAAATTTAATATATATATATATATATATATAATAATAAGTTAGAAATTATATATGTATATATATATATATGAATATTGAAAAGTTCATATGTATTTTTTAAAATAATTTGCTATGATCTATTATAATTTTTTTAAATTAAAAAGGATTTATGTAATATTTTTAAGCTGTTATAATTGTATTATTATTTATTAAGAATATAAATTTTGATAAGAAAAAATAAGTCAATGTGAGTCCCTAAAAGAAAAGAATCAATAATCACTTTATTTAAATGAAATTGTTTGGTTTAGCGTTAGACCTTCGACTAGAATTGATTCTCCCCACAAAACCCAGATTTTGTTGAACACATGGAGGAGTAGTTTCTCGACAAAAATCGATTCTACTCTATGAAATCATATTTTTGTTTAAACATAAATCAAACAATCAAGATTCATAAAATTCACAAATGCAGAAAACTTTAATTTATGAATCTACTGTTTGTAGATGTTGATAAACAATAAGAACACATAAATACACGAATAGGGAGTGTACCTTGATCTATTGCAAACCCAAACACATATCAAATGGGGAGGCTTTTCTAGGAAGATATGAGATACTCTCTCAACGTTTTGTGTGATAGAAACATAAATAAACTCTTATTTTCTACCAAAGGTTTGTCTTCTCATATAATCTAGGGAACCACTACTCATAACATTCTATCTATGGATTGACTCATGGGTCAACCCATAGATTGACCATTTTACAATAACACCTCATCATTGTTATTATTTAGGTCTGGCATCTACATAGTTAATATTTTCACTAACGTTTCAGACGAAAACAAATATATATCAAATAGGTCTTTCAACACAAAATACAAGATCTTATTATGGACTTAATTAAAGATAGCACCCAAATATATAATGTCTCAAAATATGAATAAATATACAATATTAATATGTCAGTTTACTCACATAAATTGCTAGCGCTAAACATTATTTATAAAATAAATAATATATATAATATAAAATAAATATTGCCAACAATTCTCCCACTTAGACGACATATGATTGTGAAATTGTATATGCACATACATATAAACCCATAGTGCACATATTCCACTATCTTAACAGATATATCACAACGATATGGTCTATTAACTATACTAGCACATAACCAAAGAGGTTTTCGTAACCAGTTGAATTGAAACTAAACCCAATAGTGATCACAGTGCTAATACAACCAATGACATAGATTAAGCCTAGATGTGTAGCATGGAATACATGTCAAGGATCTTCATACATGCCTATTTCTAACTAGTTCCTACACTTTCTCAACTTTATGCTAAACTGATTGTTCAAAACCACATGAGAAAGCAAAACTCATATGTTCAAAGTATTTCACACATAAATATATATGAAAAACACATATTTATATATCATAAACACCACAAATGGGTATCCAAAAATATAATCAATCAATGATCTAAAAGTTTTACCACATCTATATGAGCCACATGCTCATGAAATACTCTATGTGGTAAACCTTTAGATTGATATTTTGCAGTCATACTATTAGTAGCCACATGATCTATTGACACAATATTACTCTAAACAATCTTTAACAACTAGAAACTTAATGTCTGTGTGATTAGAGTTAGGCAAACATTGGTTCTTTTACCCATAGTTCTAGAAACCGAACCGGATCAGCCAATTGAAAATTAGTACAAAACTGGTCAGACCGATTTTGAACCCGTAAAATCGGCCAGTTTTGTTGGTTGTCCGGTTCAATATTTTTATTTTAAAAAAAAAGCAACCCCCAATGACCCATCTCCTGTTGCCGTCATCTGTACAAGAAAAAGAAAAAGAAAAAGAAGAAGAAGAAGGTGGCTTCTAGATCTTGATGGTGATGAAGAGGGCTAAGAGACGAAGAATGATGGTGAGGGCTAATTGGAGATCGGAGAAACTAAGACCACTGGAGAGATTGAGACTTCAGAGACAGAAGTGAGAATGGCATCCATTTTTGTTGTTTTTCCGGAGAGAGTGAACCTGAGAATGAGAGAGAGAGAGAGAGAGAGAGAGAGAGAGAGAGAGAGAGAGAGAGAGAGAGAGAGAGAGAAAGAGACTGAAAGAGTCAATCAGAAAGAAATAGAGAGAGTGAGTGAGTTTGCCAAATTAATCATAAATAAAGCAAAAAGTGAATGAGAAAATCAGAAAGGACGAAAGAGAGAGAAATGATGAAGGAAGATGGAGGGAGGATATGAGAGCATGTAGAAGGTAGAGATGATAGTAGATATGGGAAATTTGAAAATGAGAGAAAAGATTTTTATTTTATATTTATTTGATAATTTAAAATTTTATATTTTAATCTTAAAGATGAAAAATAGTCTCCAAATTGAGTTGATATTAAAAGATGTAATGTAAAAAATAAATCTGACATAATAGAAATGATATGAAAATAAAATTAAAATGAAAGGAGAGTTTAATATTTTTAATTATGTAAAGTATTTTAATATTTTTAATTATATATTTTATTTTTAAATATTTTTAATTACTACTGGTCAATCATGGTTCATTATAGTCTGACTATTAAACTTTGAACTGGTACTTCCACTGATTCAATGATAGGTCTGGTTTTCTGAACCATGATTTTACCTGAATGGATGCTTCACAACAAGCAGGCTATAAATTCTCCCACTTGGTTGAAAAAGCTATAAGTGTCTGTTTGACATTTTTCAAGATTATAACTTTTTCAGCCAATATGAACACAGCTTGTTATACACCCCACAAAAATAATATCAGAGTCTTAAATTGATCTGCCCTCCAATATATGAGCATGTAGACTTTTGTCCTATGTAGGTGTCTCATAACCCATATAGCTCCCACCTAATGAGCCATGTCTAGGTTATAGTGATATCTGCCCAACATTCCCACGATATACGCCAAAACCTGATGCGTACACACATGTGCATATAATAGACTTCCCATAGGGATTTTCTCTATCTCCTCCATATTTACGTCCAATTTAAGACATTAAAGCAAGTTAAATCTGTCGCTTTTGGCTACGGTTGTAACACTTGATGCACAGTCCTGCCTACCAAATTGGCTCAAGACTTTCTAAATGTATGTTTTTTGTGATAAACTCAAAGTATGTCTGGTGCGATCACTACAGATCTCAATCCCCAGAACAAAAGATGTCTCACCAAGGTCTTCCGTTTCAAATGTTTTTTGAAAGAAAGAACTTGGTTTCATGAAAAGAAGGACATATCATTACTAGCTAAAAGTATGCCATCGACATACAAAACTAGTATTATAAAGTTGCTCCCACTCAACTTGAGGTATATGCATTAGTAAACTGGATCCTCCCTAAATCTAAAAGATGAAATCAACACATAAAACTTTCAATACTACTATCGGGATGCCTGCTTAAAATGCCAAATGGATTTCTTCAACTTATATACTTGGTGCTTTGAATCTTTATATTCAAGATTCTCAGACTCCACCATGCATATTATTTCTTCAATGTCTCCATTGAAAATGTTGTTCTCACATCCATTTGATGTAGCTCTAAATCACTTTAGCTTGTTGTTGTTCTTCAAGTTCAAGAGAATGAATCTCTTGATCCTAAACAGGAGTGATGTTTCTCTCATAACTATAGTGTTTTCAATAGTTCCCTTATTCATAGGTTCAACTATCTCAAGTAGTGTTACCGAAAGAAGTGTTCCTATGACTATAGTAGGAATATTCATGTATTCCTCATCAAACACAATGTCCTTTAGTTAATCACTCCCACTATAACCAACATCCTCAATAAAATAGGCATTCCCGGTCTCAAGGAAGGACCTGGTCTACAGGTCATAAATTTTGAAATCCTTTGACCTTCTGAGCACCCTACAAAGTGGCAGTTGATAGTCATTAATTCCAGCTTTCTCTCATTAGGTATATACGGCCTAGCTTTAGCTAGACAACCCTAGACATGCAAATGCCTAATACTACGCTTCTTGTCTGTCTACAAGTTAAATAGGGTCTTCTGTATTGCTTAACTAGTTACTCTTTTAAGGATATATATGGCAGTCTTAAGAGCCTCTCCCAAAGCGATTCTGGTATAGGAGAATGACTAATATCATATTTCTCACCATATCTTTAAGAGTAGGGTTATGTCGTTTAACACCACCACTCTGACTAGGAGTCCCCAACATGGTGTACTATGGCACAATTCCATACTCAACCAAAATACTTGGCAGAAGCCCCTGATGTTGTTCACCTAATCCATTATATCTATTGTACAACTCACATCCATGATTAGACATAATGACCTTAATTTTTTTGCCTAATTGATTCTCAACTTTGGCTTTGAAAACTTTGAACAAGTCTAATGACTGTGTGTCACATCCCCAAAAATGTGACCGGCACGATGGTGATTATCCATCACATCGTGACCTAATGGAAATGGTTCAAGCTCACATCATTCAAAATAATACATATTTCCACAATGCTACCTAAGAATTTAAAATAAGTTCACAATGTTCTTTATTAAGATAATATCAAAGTACCATCTTTCAAAAAAAAAATTTACAAGGAAACAAAATAAGGTATCATGATTCAACATAGCCTATCCACAAAATTCTAGGAGGCTTATGTGTTCACAGAGCGACTTCTAGAGTTTACAAAATAGTTAAGGTATAAAAGAACCAACCCAAGATACAAGAGGGTCAGCATGATAAACTCGCTACTCTCCTGGACAATCCCCTCGTCAGCCGCAGATTCTGAAACGTTGTAAAATAACAGGATGAGTAATGAAATACTCAGTGAATATATAACATCATCTAACAAAATTAAATTTCACATCTAGCATCATAGAGATATCATCAAATCAAAAAGACTCGCGTCAAATACGAATAATAAAAGAAGTATAATTTATACAATGCATAATACAAGCCCCGTACCAACCGGGTTGTCCACGGTACCAGTGGATCGTTGCCCGCGACCCCCTAGCTACATCTACCCCTATCCCTCTAAGAAAAAGATTTCATTGCCCTTGTGTTAGGTCGATCTGGCAAGCGCACCAATCACACAAGTAATATAGTGATTTGAGAGTAAGAGTATCGTTCCCACGAGGACTAAGCGACTAAGTACCCAAGAAATTTAATTGAATTAGTTGGACGAAGCAATTGGATTGAGGAAAACTCTAATGAAGAACTAACAATAAAAGTGAACTATGACAGTAAATTTTTATAGATTTTCTTTTAATGACAGTAAACAATGCAAAAACTGATGAAATAGTCTAATTAAAGCCTAGGGTCACTAATCCCTCTCCTCTATCTTAGAAATTACAAAACCCCTCTCATGCACTCGCAACTTATTCAACTATATAAGTTAATCCTAGGTTATTCTAATAACTTAAAAGAATCCTCCCGAATCTCAATTAAGTTGCTCAACTCCTACGCAATTCCTTGTGTGGGTTAAGCCTAACACAACCAACCTAGCTTTGATTAAACGAGATTAACTAACATTCCTATTAGCTAACAAGCGAAAACACTTAGTAAGGTTCATGCACTCGTCCTTCCTATTCAGTGTTCTACTCTCACCTCCCTCTCCCGAGTTCGAAGACAGCAACAAGCATACATATAGATTGATCAAGTCCATATAACGCAACAATAAAATGGATAGAAAGACTTATATTAATTGAAATAAGGTTGCAAATACATGAGAGAATGTAAAATCTATTCAGGAGTCAAGTTCATAGTAACCCTAGATAGAAAATCTAGCTACTCATAGAAAATAAACAGCAGAAAGCAGAAAAAGAGATGAAGTTGGCCATGAATCTGAGGTGGAATGATGGATTGAGCTCCCCAAGCCTTGAGAATCAGGTTCCCCTTGCTCCTCTCAGCCAAAACGGCGCCCCCCTTCAGTCTCCAACTCCAGAATACCCTAAAAATTTCATCTGAAGCCTTTTATATCAGTGCAGGATCGCGAACTACCGCTATAGCGGTAAGTACCCACCGCTATAGCGGTAGGAGGCAGAGAAGAAGGCTTAAAATTGAGTTTTTTTAGGTTTTACCGCTATAGCGGTGAAGATCCACCGCTATAGCGGTGGCTGGCAGAGAAGAAGGCACCAAAATCTTTTTTTCAGCAATCCACCGCTATAGCTGTAAATTTTACCGCTATAGCTGTGGGAGACAGCAATTAATTCAGCATTTTCAGAATTTCAGCTCTAGCATTCCATCTTCTAACACGAACTTTTTACCAACTCAACCTACACCAAAAATAGCAAATAAACCCATTAAATTGCATAAAAGAATCATCAAATCACTCCATTTATTAAAAGATCAAAGAAAACTAAAACTAATCTAAACTACTCAAAATATGAGCTAAGAATTACAAGACAACAAGAAAGAGATCAAAAGAGAGGGTATTAAACATCAAAATGACACTAAATTGAGAACTCAACACCTTGTGACTAATTTAATTTCTTCCGTAGGGTACACCACCATAAACCAGACATACACAACAATTATCATTAATACACAATTTCAATCATAATATGCATTCAAGTTTCCATCTCAACATAATCAATACAATTTCAACCATATTAATTTCTAGTTAACATGACAATACATAGATTTTCTGAGGGTGACTTTTAACATAAATAATTAAAAGCATAATATTCTAGGGAGAAGATACTCAACATCAAAATCATTAAATATAAGAGTATGAGTAGTTAAATTGACTTTATCCATACCTATATGATGCATGACATTAAAAGCTTCAAGGAAGAAGTAAGACAATGTTATGCTTCAAGGAAGAAGTAAGACAATGTTATCACACTCACCTCAAATGTGGCACTAACTACCTTATTTTTGTAACTAAAATATGGAGGATGTTAGGAAATGATTCCCAAGGATTTCTTGAAATGCAGATAAAATGAAATAAAAGAACACATTAGAGCTAGACCTTCTTGTAAGTAAAACAGGACATAGAGAGAAAAATTTCTACTATTATAACAGGAAAGTTTTTACAGCAAAATTCTGCAAAACTTGCTCTGTATTTACTGTCCAAAAATAATAGCCACCCTAAAGGACCATTCAGCCAGCATAATACTCAATAATTTAGTCCCAATTGTAGGAAAGTCAGTCCTAGTCATCCTTTATCTAGTTTGTAGTTAAAATAAAATTGAAATCCCTCTTTTTCCTCATCTCCTTCATGCCCAAGACCACCCACACTCACCCTTTCATCTATACCATCATTTACACAACTAAAAACTCCCAGATGTCTACTAATTAAGGACTAATAGCATAAAAACCATCAAAATTTGGTTTAAATCAGAATTCCCATCCTTAGCTAACTAGGGTTCAAGGCTAAGGAGAAAAAGGAAATAGAGGAAGAGGGAACATGAACTTTATGGGATCTAGAGATTATTTACCTTGTTTTTTCCACTGAATTTGGAAGGAACCAGGTGAAATCTTCAACCAGCAAAAGAAAAGGAAGTTCCAGCATGAATAGAGAGGTGGAGACCGAAAAAAATGGGGAAGGAATGATTATATCTGTAATATATAAGTGGCTTCATGCAGAACAATTGGAAAATACGGGCTGGCACCTGGGCACACTGCATAGCACCTGAGGCGCCACCTTTTGAAGTTTGGACAGAGAGTTTAGGCGTTGGCACCTTGGGCACCCTGTGTGGCACTTGAGGCGCTATCCATTGGTGCGTATAATTTATAGCACATAAAATATTCCAGCAAGTATACTGGGTCGCAACAAGTAATAAAGTGATAAGTAGAGTATCGTCCCACGGAGATTGAGGTATCAAATGAAATTCAATTAGGCTAAGTGAAATGCTATTAAGACTTATGAAGGAAATTGTAGAAATTACACAAAAAGGGGGGGTGATGATTGAAACAACGCAATATAAATAACTGAAATTTAAATAACTAAATAGAAAACAAAACAGAGAAAAGATGTGGACTGGTCACAAATTCCATGGAATTGTACATCATCATCCTTTCCTTTGAATATTCTTGGCTAATTCTATTATGTAATTTTCAATCTAAAATTCTCAGAAAATCTTCTAACACTGAATTATATTAAAATTATAGTTAGGAAGATCTTCACTAATCTATAACTCAAATATAATCCGATCAAGTCCTAATCACATCAATGCCCCGCAATCGCATATGACATGTTATCTCTTGTCCTACTCATTACAAATACATAGCAATCGCATACATGTATAAACAACAAGCTTCATAGGACAATAAATAAAATAGAACTTTGGTCAAGAAAATACTCATTGGTCCAAATAAATTAAAGTACAATTTCCATTTCATCAAATGACCGACTACACAAGAAAATGAGATTGATTTCGTTGGTCTAATCCGATTAATTCATAGACAAATTAATCTTTGAATCATTGAAGAACAATTCAATTAAATTACAATCCATTCAATGTTGGCCAATTTTCTAAAATATGATTGAATTCAAAAACCTTGAAATTACAATCTAACTTAACCAAAATAATTGACTAAAATCTTAGATCAACCATTCAATTAAGTTATGAAGCTCAAGAAAATTATTCAAGCCACATAAATAAAACTATCTATATCTAGATAATCTAATTTATGGTGGAAATTACAAGGTCAAGCTCAATATCTAGCTAACTCTAGCATAGACATCAAAATCCCAAACTCATTGAAGGTTAATCAAGCATTCAAGAGGAAGAATAATCGGTAAAATCCATTCCATTAAACGAAAGTGCATTAAAATCGAAATTGTTCAACAATAAAACATCATAGAACCAAACTACATTAATCCTTAAACTCAGAAATTACATGGAAGAGAAGAAGAACATGACAGAAAATAGAAAATACAGCAAAAATCTAAGAAACTATGAAGGAAATGGAAGAAAAGGAAAGAAAATGGGAGAAGGAGAGCCATTCCCAAGTGGGAAGGCTTTCTTTCCCTCAAACCAAGCTAGAGAGTTGCCTCTGTGTTGCCCCCAGCCACTGCTACTCTAGGAAGGTAGAAAAATGGTGCTAGGACTTCCCCTCAGAAAAATGACTTAGCTTCCTCCTTAAATTTCGGTTTTGCAAAATATAAAACTGATCTAACACATGCCTAAAGAAATATTCTGTCCTAGATGCCTCCTTGGATGCTTCTTCCATGATGTGGCAGCACTTTGACAGCAAACAGTAGCAGAAAAGACAGCAGACAGCAGCAGAAAAAAAACAAAACAGCAGCAGGAAAATATGGCAGAAAAGCAGCAAAACAGCAGTAGAAAAGACAGCAAACAGCAGCAGAAAAATATGGCAGAAAACATGGAAAAGGGAGGTGCATAATTAATATTTTAGCCATACTTTTCTAGCCTACAAAAAGTAATATTTCTGCCCAAAGATTCTGACTACATGGCATTGAATAAGAGTTCAAACGGGCCCCATATCCAGCACAACCTAGTCAGCATCTGATCACCTAAAAAGTGCCACATTAGCATCCAAATCAGCATCTTTGTCCATGTCAGCACTTTTCTCTCCAAAATTAAAATTTGTAGGAATTAAATTGAGCATTTTACAATTCAAGTTCTAAAAATATAAAATTGAGACACATTCAATCCAAAAATAGTTTATACCCAATAAATTTCAAAACATAATAAAATTAGAAAATTGACAAAATTAAAGAGGCAAAAAGGACTAAAATAGGGACTAAAATAAATGGAAAAAGCATGTTATCATCCATCTATTGCCAGGTTGAGAGTTAGGACCCTGGAGCCTGAGGCACCCTGCGTAGTGCTTGGGACGCCAGCCATCAATCTGCTTGTTTTTCCTCATGAATCAAAATTGGATCCTAAACACAATTATATACAATAATTGGTCTCAATGGCAATAACCCAGTCACAAAATATATTGACCTAAATCCTACTATGAAAACATAGTAGCACACACATGAAAAGTAAAATAATTTCGACACCTTAACATAGTAAAATTTTCATACTCTAAAACTAATGACACCCCAAAGGATTAGAATATTACAAAACTCCCCTTTAAGAATTTGGTCCCCAAATTTCATTACCTCACATTACGAAGAGATGTGGGTAAGTAGATTTCATGTTTTCTTCCGATTCCTATGTCGCTTCTTCCTGGGTATGATTCAGCCATAGAATTTTCACAGACGGTAACTCTTTAGATCTCAACTTCTTTATTTGCCTATCTAAGATTGCCACCAGAACCTCGTTATAAGATAAATCTTCTCTTAATTGAACCTCCTGTGTTTGAAGAATGTGGGAAGGATCATAAAGATATTTTCTCAACATAGAGAAATGGAACACTGGGTGGACTCCCTCTAAATCTGGTGGTAGTGCTAACTTGTAAGTTACATTGCCAATTCTCTCCAAATTTCAAAAGGCCCAATATACTTTGGACTAAGTTTTTCTTTCAGTCCAAACCTTAAATTAGCTTTCATGGGGGATACCATTAAAAAGACCATATCAGCTACTGAAAATTGAAGGTCCCACTTCCGATGGTTGGCGTATGCTTTTTGCCTACTATGATCTGCAAGGAGTCTTTCCCGAATAAGTTTTACCTTTTCCAATGCGTCTTGCACTAGATCAGGCCCAATTAATCTATTTTCTCCTGCTTTAAACCAGCCAATAGGGGATCTACATTGTCTTCCATAAAATGCTTCAAAAGGTGCCATATTTATACTTACTTGATAACTATTATTATAAGCAAATTCAATCAAAGTTAAATGTGCATCCCAACTACCTCTGAAATCTATTATACAAGATCTCAACATGTCTTCCAAGATTTGAATAGTGCATTCTGACTGGCCATCTGTTTGAGGATGAAAGGCTGTACTTAAATTTACCTATGTGCCCAAGGCTTCTTGAAAAGTTCTCCAAAAGCGAGATGTAAACTGTGTGCCTCTATAAGAAACAATGGAGGTGGCACTCCATGCAATCTAACTATTTCATCAATATATAATTGAGCATACTTAGCAGTGCCATAGGTTGTTTTTACTGGTAAGAAGTGTGCCATTTTTGTTAAACGATCCACAACCACCCACACAGAATCATATCCTTTCTGGGAACGAGGTAGCCCTATCACGAAGTTCATTGTAATACTTTTCCATTTCCACTATGGAATATCCATTTACTGAAGTAAACCAGGAGTTCTTTGATGTTCTGCCTTAACTTGTTGACAAGTTAAGCAATGAGAAACATAATCAGCAATGTCCCTCTTCATCCCATCCCACAAGTATAATGACTTCAAATCCTGATACATCTTATTAATACCAGGGTTTACAGTATAAGCTATTCGGTGTGCTTCTTCTATGATTCATCTCCGTAAGGATCCCAGATTAGGCACACATAATCAACCTTCAAATTGAATTACTCCATATTGATCAAGAGAAAACCCTTTATCTCTACCCCCATTTATTTCATCCTTTAACTTACAAAGCATTAGATCTTCATTCTGAATCAACTTCACATCTTCAATCAAGGATGATTGGACTGGAATATGTGGTAAGAATATGCGTGACTTTGAAATTTCAAATCACCCTCCACTAGCTTCTAATTCGTGTAACTCGCGAATCAATGGCCTCTTGTACAAGGTAATATGCGATAAACTTCCCATAGATTTACAACTCAGAGTATCTGCAACAACATTGGCCTTCCCATGATGATAAAGGATTGTACAATCATAATCCTTGAGAAGCTCCATTCATCTCCTTTGCCTCAAATTTAAACCCTTCTGTTGAAAAATGTACTTTAAACTTTTATGATCTGTGTACACTTCACAAGTTTCACCGTACAGATAATGAAACCAAAATTTTAAAGCAAATATCACGGCCACTATTTCAAAGTCGTGAGTAGGATAATTATGTTCATGCTTTTTAAGCTGTTGAGATGCATAAGCTATTACTCTACTATGTTGCATCAAAACACACCCTAATCCCATTCGAGAAGAATCACAATACACAGAAAAACCACCTGAACCCGAAGGTAAAGCAAGTACTAGAGTTAATGTTAAGCATTCCTTAAGCTTCATAAAACTCTTTTCACAAGCCTTAGTCCAATCAAACCGAATGTTTTTCAGAGTCAATCTTATGAGAGGAGCAGCTATCTTTGAAAAATCCTTCACAAAACAACCGTAATAGCCAGCTAGCCCCAAGAAACTTCGAATTTCAGTCAATGTAATGGGCCGATGCCATTTCTGTATTGCTTTGATTTTGTTGGGATCGACATGAATCCCTTCCTTTGAGATTACATGTCCCAAGAAGGCTACTTGTTCCAGCCAAAATTCACACTTTGAGAACTTAGCATAAAGCTGGTGCTTCCTTAAAGTTTGTAACACCATTCTTAAATATTGTTCATACTCTTCAGGATTTTTCGAATATACCAAAATATTATCAATAAAAACAATGACGAATTTGTCTAGAAACGGTTTAAAAACTAGATTCATAAGATCCATAAAGGCTGTTGGAGCATTTGTTAACCCAAACAACATCACCAAGAATTCATAATGCCCATAACGCATATGAAAAGCTGTCTTGGGTATTTCTTCTACTTTAATTTTTAATTAGTGATACCCAGACCTCAAATCAATCTTAGAAAAGCACTGAGCTCCTTGCAACTGGTCGAATAAATCATCAATCCTGGGGAGGGGATACTTATTTCGTATTGTCACCTTATTTAGTTGCCGATAATCAATACATAGTCTTAAGGATCAATCCTTCTTCCTTACAAACAATACTGGTGGGCCCTAAGGTGAAGAACTGGGCTGAATAAAACCCTTATCTAAAAGATCTTGTAATTACTCCTTAAGCTCCCTAAGTTCTGCAGGAGCCATATGGTAAGGAGGTATGGAAATAGGCTGAGTGCCTAGAATTACCTCATTATTAAACTTTATCTCACGATCAGGAGGTAATCTAGGTAATTCTTTAGGAAAAACATTCGGATTCTCTCGTAAACAGATACATGATCAAGATTCACCATATCTTCTTCAATGTTCCTAACGAAGGCCAAGAAACTTGGGCACCCCTTTCTCAATATACACCTAGCATGGATCATAGAAATGATATTATTTGGTACATCACTCCTGTCCCCTAAAAAGAGAAGGTAGGTTCACTCAAAATGCTAAACTTCACTACCTTATTATAGTAATCAAGAGTTGCATGATAAGAAGCCAACCAGCCCATTCCAAGAATAACATCAAAGTCTATCATATTTAATAGCATCAAATCTGCCTCAGTATCCTTCCCACCCACTAAGACATGGCAACCATAATAACTTGAATCTCCTACTAAAGTCTCACCCATAGGAGTAATAACAAGAAAAGATCTATCAATTTTAACAAGATCTTGAATAAACCATTTTGCAAAGATTGGGGACACAAACTAATAGGTAGATCCTGGGTCAAATAATACACGAGCATAGAATGAACATACTGAAAGAATACCTGTTATAACTACAATCGAAGCCTGTGAATCCTGGCGTGTGAGAGCATATACTTTGGCTCAGTTGCATCCAACTGCAGGTTAACTTGGTCCTCCATGTCCTCTGCCCCCTTCTCTCCCTAAGCCACACCATCCAGTATAGGAGGAAGGAGCCCTGTTACCTGAAGCTGCTATATGCTGTACCTGAGACAAATGCGCAGATCCTTACTTTGAGATATCTACTTGCTGAGGACAATCTCTCTTTATATGACCCACCTGTCCATAATGGAAACAAATTGGGCTTACTCCATAACACTCAACGGTATGAAATCGCCCACATTCTATATACTTAGGCTTGTCTCGTCCCTATTGAGATAGCACCTGACCAACTGATAAAGAACCTCCCCTATAATCTGGTCTGGGCCTAGAAACGCTGCCTAAAGATATTGCTGGAGTGGATGATACCATAGGAGCAGATTGACTTCTACCTTGAGGCCTAGAAGTCCCTGATAATCTACTATATCTTGAAGATCTCCCCTCGTTTTCACATTTTCTCTTCCTCTTGAAGTCATCATTCTCATCCTTCTCATTCATTTCAGCTGTTCTGGCTGCATCTACCGTAGCCACATAAGAGGGATATAGTTCCATCTGCATACTTACAAACTGACATAACCGAAGACGAAGAGTAAGAATAAATTGACGAATCTTCTTTTGTTCATCTGGAATCTTGTAAGATGCATACCTAGAAAGTCGTGTAAACTTTATATCATATTCATCAACCGTCATCGAACCCTGTTTGAGGAACTTAAATTCTCTAGCCCTTGCAGTTCTCAAACTCCTCAGCATAAATCTCTCAATGAAAACTTGACGAAACTTATCATAAGCAACTAGAGGAGTGTCAGGAGTTTGACTGCTCTGCCAAGTAACCCACCACTTATGAGACCTTCCTTGAAACTGATAAGTAGCAAAATCCACCCATAATCGAGGATCACATTTCAAATCTTTGCAAGCCTTTTCTATTCCATCAAGGAATTGTTGTAAATCCTCATTTGGGTCTTCCCTGGTGAAGATAGGGGGTTTAAGCTTCAAAAAGTCTGTCAAAGATACATCTCGCACTGCCCCATCCTTAACAGGAAGAGGTAGGGGAATTATTAGACGTGCCGAAGGAACTACAGTAGGATTAGGAGCAACAAGGGCATTTGCAGCAACCACCTGTCTCTCTAGCAATATAGTTAGATTGACCAGGCTTCCTTGTAATGTTGTTTGACCCTCTAGCAAGGCGGTCATACTAGTTAATAAAGTAGCTGGATCAATATGTGGTTGTGCCTCATGTCTTGGTGCATGTCCTTAAGGCGAGCCTCGTTCATCATGCTCGTGTTCACTCTCACCATGTTCCTCTTGATCTCGTTCATGGGCAAGAAGAGCAAGTCACGACGAGGCCCTTTCAGAACCTGCACACTCTACTGCCTCCCAAGACCCTTCTGGTTGCATCAAAATCTATCAATAACACCACACAATTTAGTTCGACAGGGATCAATCTTAATTTATAAGGAAATAGATGAAAAAGAAAATAAAACAACACCTATAGGACCTTTAACTGGCCTTCACAACTATGGTCATGCCCCAGTTCATGATGATAGAGGGAAGCCTAGTCAAGGTTACCTTGCTTTGTGACCCATAAGAGATCTAAGAACTCGCTCTGATACCATTTTGTCACATCCCCAAAAATGTGATCGGCACGATAGTGATTATCCATCACATCGTGAACCTAATGGAAACGGTTCAAGCTCACATCATTCCAAATAATACATATTTCCACAGTGCTACCCAAGAATTTAAAATAAGTTCACAATGTTTCACATTAAGATAATATCAAAGTATCATCTTTCAAGCAACAAATTTACAAGGAAACAAAATAAGGTATCATGATTCAACATAGCCCATCTACAAAATCCTAGGAGATTTATGTGATCATAGAGCGACTTCTAGAGTTTACAAAATAGTTAAGGTACAAAAGAACTAACCCAAGATACAAGAGGGTCGGTATGATAAACTCGCTACTTTCTTAGACGGACTCTAAAACATTGTAAAATAATAGGATGAGTAATGAAATATGAATAATAAAAGAAGTATAATTTATACAATGCATAATACAAGTCCTGTACCAACCGGGTTGTCCACAATACCAGTGGATTGTTGTCTGCGACCCCCTGGCCGTATCCACCCCTATCCCTCCAAGAAAAAGATTTCTCCACCCTTGTGACTCCTTTAATTTCTTCCATTGGGTGCACCACCATGAACCAAACATACACAACAATTATCATTAATACACAATTTCAATCATAATATGCATTTAAGTTTTCATCTCAACATAATCAATACAATTTCAACCATATTAATTTCTAGTTAACATGACAATACATAGATTTTCCGAGGGTGACTTTTAACATAAATAATTAAAAGCATAATATTCTAGGGAGGAGATACTCAACATCAAAATCATTAAGTATAAGAGTATGAGTAGTTAAATTGATTTCAAGAACTCATCGTCTTTATCCATACCTCTATGATGCATGACATTAAAAGCTTCAAGGAAGAAGTAAGACAATGTCATCACACTCACATCAAATGTGGCACTAACTACCTTGTTTTGTAACTAAAATATGGAGGGTTTTAGGAAATGATTCCCAAGGATTTCCTAAAATACAGATAAAATGAAATAAAAGAATACATTAGAGCTAGACCTTCTTGTAAGTAAAATAGGGCATAGAGAGAAAAATTTCTACTGTTATAACAGGAAATTTTTTACTGCAAAATTCTGCAAAACTTGCTCTATATTTACTGTCCAAAAATAATAGCCACCCCACAGGACCATTCAACCAGTATAATACTCAATAATTTAGTCCCAATTGTAGGAAAGTCAGTCCTAGTCATCCTTTATCTAGTTCACAGTTAAAATAAAATTGAAATCCCTCTTTTTCCTCCTCTCCTTCATGCCCAAGACCACCCACACTCACCTTTTCTTCTATACCATCATTTACACAACCAAAAACTCCCAGATGTCTACTAATTAAGGACTAATAGCATAGAAACCATCAAAATTTGGTTTAAATCAGAATTCCCCATCCTTAGCTAACTAGGGTTCAAGGCTAAGGAGAAAAAGGAAATGGAGGAAGAGGGAACATGAACTTGAAGGGATCTAGAGCTTATTTACCTTGTTTTTTCCACTGAATTTGGAAGGAACCAGGTGAAATCTTCAATTAGCAGAAGAAAAGGAAGTTCCAGCATGAATAAAGAGGTGGAGACCAAAAAAAAATGGGGAAGGAATGATTATATCTGTAATATAAGTGGCTTCACGTAGAACAGTTGGAAAACGTGGGCTGGTGCCTGAGGCGCCACCTTTTGAAGTTTGGATAGAGAGTTTGGGTGCTGGCACCTTGAATGCCCTGTGTGGCATCTGAGGCGCCATCCATCTGTTGCCAGGCCGAGAGTTGAGACCCTGGCTTCTGGGGCGCCAGCCGTCAGTTTGCTTGTTTTTCCTCATGAATCAAAATTGGATCTTGAGCACAATTATATACAATAATTGGTCTCAATGGTAATAACCCAGTCACAAAATATATTGTAATTAAGCCACTGAAATCCTACTATGACAACATAGTAGCACACACATGAAAAGTAAAATAATTTCGACACCTTAACATAGTAAAATTTTCATACTCCAAAACTAATGACACCCCAAAGGACTAGAATATTGCACTGTGACTTCTCATGTAATAGGTACATATACTTAAATCTAGAGTAATCGTCTATAAAGTTGATGAAATATTATTATCCATCCAAGAAACTATAGAGAATGGATCATGTATAGATTGCATCAACTCTAATTTCTTACTAGCTCTAGTAGCACTTATTCCTTTAATTTTGGTCAGTTCGTCCTCAATACATTGAACATAAATATCTATATTTTCAATAATGGATACCTATAGAATGTATTTTGACATAAACATTTGCATACTCTATTTAGAGATATGCCACACACGCCTATGTTATCTTTAGTCAATTTAGGCTTAGTACCAAATTTATAGAATGCATTTTCACATAACTATTAGTTTTCCTCACATTTTTGAACTATAAGAATTATCAATTAATGAATCAGAATCAATCATTTAGAATTTAAGAAGACACTGAATGTTTTATTAAAAAATGAATAAGGATACCCATATTTGTTTAAACATGAAACACAAAACTAATCCCGTTTAAAAGATGGTACAACAAAAGTGTTTTCCAACTCTAATGTTTGTTCATTCTCTAAAGATAATATAAATAAACTTATAGCCTCTATAGCCTCCTGATTGCCATTACTCATATAGATGTATCTTTCACCATCAATTGACCTTGGGCGCTTATGCAATATTGCATAGATACACTTGTGTAAGTATTTGTACTCGAATTGACTCACCAAGTATCATTGAATACTAAAACTAAATTAACTTTAGTATTGACAAAGTTAATATGTATACCCCTCGAACTATATAGTCATTCTCATGAGTCGTCTTCCTCTTATTAGAGGAAGTCTTAATACCAGAAGAGGATGCTAAGTGAGTACTCTCATCCTTGTCATGCTTTAACCTCTTTTCCTCTTGCATAAATTGAGTTATAAGCTCATTTATGAGTATTTAGGAGAAAGAAAGATTAGAACTAGAAGCACAAGTATGATGTACTCCCTTATATTTCTCTTACCCTTATATCTCATTGAAACTAGTTAAGTCAAAATAGCGTTAGTTTTGACCTTTTCGTTTGAAGCAAATCTGCTAGAGATCACTTTTAGGAAACTCTTAGCATCTATCTATTCCAGAATCCTATCACAAATAGATTCTAAAATGGTGCGTTACATAATTGTAGACTCATGCGATTTGAATGCTTGTATTTCTCAAATGTAGTTTCCTAAATAGTAGTACCACTACTGATCAGTTCTGCTAGGTGTTTAACCCTTAATACATAGTCTAAATCTAAGCAACCAATATTGTCACAATGTATTCTTTTCCTCCTATTGTTATTCATGCAATTAAGCACAAGAATAATATTAATATGACTGATATGTTTATAGTAGCAAATACTATAATATAGAACAACAAATAACATGCTCAAAATAACATACATGTGAGTATTTAATAATACACAAGCTCATATATATATATATATATATATATATTACACACAAAGTATATATCAACTTGTACATGTGAAACACAATTTCTCTATTAACACAAATTAGAGATATAATACATTATTCACTTGTACACACAAGGGTCTTAATCATATTTAGAGATGCCTAGTACAACAACATCTATTAGTCTTTGGACAGAATAAATGTCTGTAAGTAGCACTCTCTACACAAATATAGTTACCAATGATCATGCTCAGAAAGATACTCATATATATCTATCAAATTGTACATGTGAAACACAACTCTATTAACAGAATTAGAGTATAAATACAATAGTCACATGTACATATAAAGTTTCAATCATATTTTAGAGATGCTTAGTACATCAATATCTGTTAGTCTTTGGACATAACAAATGTTTATTATTGGCATTCTCTACTCAAATGTAGATAACCAATGTAGAACAAATACACTTACTTAGTACATGTCTTCCTTTAGGTCGACACATGCTCAACAAATCTCTCAAATATGCTTTACATTTGTTAACTACCTCAAGCCTAGCCAATTAAACTTCTTTGAGATATTTAATATGCATAGGCATTTCACTAGTTTTCTTGTTAAAATCAAATCAGTTTTACTTAAAATATCTACTTTGGTAACCAAATAGTCTACATTAATCTTATTCTATCAAGAAAACATAAATTAAATTGATTACAATTCATGAGAAAACACAAATGGTGTGGTGTAATTTTTTTTTTGAACAGTAATGGTCAATGGTCAAAGTCAACGATCAAATTCAATAGTCAACAATAAAAGTCAACGATAATAGTTCCTTGTAAATTTATTTTTTTTGAATGAATAGTAGCCACTAAGTATCGCGCAAATCTAGAAAAAAAATTTTTTTTCTTGATGAACAGTAACCATATAGTACCACTATAGTAATTGTATAGTATTGTTATAGTACTGCACGATAACCACTGTAGCACTATAGAAATTTGGAAAAAATATTCTAGATGAACAATATTTTTTTGCAAAAATTTTCAGAATGAACAGTAATGTTCTTCATATTCTTTATCCAAAAATTCCAAAAAAAATTGCAAAACACCATTTTCATGAATTCTAACTCAAAGATATTCAAATGATTGATTGAAACTTCAATATAATCAGTGAAAAAGACCCAAAATCTCCCAAAATCATATTTAATTAGTAATTCCCAAATTCTAGTGTTCATACCAAAAATTCCCAAATTTCACCCAAATCTGATTAATTTAATAAAATCTCTATAATCAAATGTGAAATTACCATATAATGAGGGAATTAACACCAAAGAATGCTAAACTTTCTAATTTTAACAAAATAGAAATTTATATACAAATAGGGTTCTTCATAATTTTTTTTTAAAATTTTGATCCCAAATTCGAATTTATAAACTCAAATGGTTCTTGTTGATTATCAGTACCAGGCTTTGATATCAATTGAAAGCATATTTTATTTAAACATAAATCAAATAGTCAAGATTTACAAAATTCACAAATGCGGAAAACTTTAATTTATGAATTTACTGTTTGTAGATCTTGATAAATAATAAGAACACATAAATACATGAATAGGGAATGTACCTTGATCCACTGCAAATACAAACACAGATCAAAGGAGTAGGCTCTTCTAGGAAGATATGAGAGACTCTCTCAACCTTTTGTGTGATGGAAACATAAATGAACTCTCATTTTCTACTAAAGGTTTGTTTTCTCATATAACCTAGGAAACCACTACCCATAATCATCTATCCATGAGTTGACTCATGAGTTGACTTATAGATTGACTCTTTTATAATAATACCCATCACTATTATTATTTAGGTCAGACATCTACATATTTAATATTTTCACAAACACTCTAAACCAAAACAAATATATATCAAATAGGTACCTCAACACAAAATATAAGAAGATCTTATTATGAACCTAATTAAAGATAACACCCAAATATATATGTCCCAAAATGTGTATAAATATACAATATTAATATGTCAGTCCACTCAAATAAGTTGTCAGCACTAAATATTATTTATAAAATAAATAATATATATATATATATATATAATAAATATTACCAACACTCTGCTCGAATTATTTTTGTTTTTTTTTGCTACCCCTCTTCCCATAAAAAATTGCAAAGACAGTAAACCAAGATATAGAAGAAAAAAAAAAAGATTCACAAAAACTCACGGTGTGTCGATATATATATATATATATATATATATAAAATATAATATTATATTATAAAAAATATATAAATCATTGTACTCTTGCGTATCCTTCTGTGCTTTTGATTCTTTTGTGTTGTCCAGAATTTTGTCCTTTCTTTGTAACTGACTTTTCTCTTTTTTAATATATTACCTTTTCACCCAAAAAAAAAAAGAATATTTCAGTAGCCATAACAAACTTGCCACTTCATGTTGTCACCAATCAACATCCTATCTTATCACTTATTATATTCTTCCTTCATGTGGAAGCTCATCTTGTATTCTCATATATCCATTTCAAAAAGTTATACCGAACGAATATGTAGTTAGAAAAAAAAAATACATTTGAATCTTACCATTAATGATTGTCAAATTTAGAATCAGATACAGAAACTAGGAGGCAAATTGTGGTCTCGATCGCACGAATTTAGCTCAGTCGCGTAACTTGCGTTTAAAATAAAGCACATGCTCCTCAACATCTTTTTTAATGGAAATTGTATTATAAGAGACTAAAACCTTATTTTCATCCATTATAGAGTTTTTTTAGTCCCTCAAATTTTTTATATTTTCCAATTTAGTCCTTTATTGATAGAATATTTCTTATTTTGGTTCTTCATAAATAAAATTGTTGCCGATAATTAATGCCCTTCTATTAATTTGATATTATTAAAATTAGTTTCCAATCTACATATGATATATTAGCAACTAAAAAGCAACCTATGAAAAAATATATAATAAATAATCACATTTGTTACTTCTATTAATAATTGGTTGATAGAAAGTCGACGTTATTAATAACAAATTTGTTTGTAGAGAACTAAATTAAAAATATTCTATTTTTAAGGGGATCAAATTAAGAAAATAACTTTCTAAGGGACCAAATTAAAAAAAATGTGAAGGATTAAAATAAAATTGTAGTCTAATATAAGAATCTAGAATTGTTGTCCATAATCGATCATAAAAAATTTGATCATACTATATCAACACACACCTTCATCGTAAACAAGCCTATTCATAGGTCCACATATATATCATTATGCAAATGATGATCAGTCTGATCACATGCATGTTCCCTAGCCCTATCTGAATAGAACGAGAAATGAGAGAAAGAAAAATTTTATTTATCTCACATATATTTGAGATACACGTTCAAGTCCCCTTTTATATGAAGAACAGAGAACGAAACCTTTCTTAAACTAACTATAACAGAAAAAACTAACTAAACGGATGTATAAAAGCTAACAATCACCAACGGTCACTTAGAAATCAAACATACAAAAACCAGACACATTGTATAAGAACACGTACACCCCCCTCAAGTTGGAGATTGGTGAATGTTAGACAATCCCAACGTGGAAACTAGTAAATGAAACTGAGGTCGTGAAATGGATTTGGTGAAAACATCTGCCAATTGAGATTGGGAAGGAACATAGCGTGGGAACACCAAATGGCACTCGATCTTCAAGTGCTTTGTGTGTTTGTGGAAAATTGAATTAGCAGTAATATGTAGGGCAACCTTGTTATCACACCATAAATCAATGGTTTGTTTATACAAAAATCATGAAGAAGGTATGATAACCACTGCACTTCACAGACAATTGATGCCATGCTTCAATATTCTGCTTCAGAGCAGGATCCAACATTACACAAAACACCATGAGAGATCATCTACTATCCAAGCAAGAGGCCCAACCTGCATAACTCCCTCACGTGCAGTCCATGGCGCCCTGGGGCACCATAGCCTAAGCCTCTTGGATCCAAACCCCTTGTGTGGCACCTTGGGTCCCCACATCTCTGTGCAAATGTATAGCCTTGCTTTTCCTCCAATACCATTCCAACTCCTACTTTTTAACTCCTAAAATCTCCCCGCCTCGGTTGGGCATGAACCCACTCATCAAAGTGGCGTTTCTAGCCCTAGAAACTCCTTTATATCCTTACAACTCCCAGGTTTTAGCTTTCATGAGGGAAGTTTTCCCTTTCCCTCCCAAAACAACCATGCAACAATAATGTGTCAGGCATAGCATTGGTAAACGACTCTTTCATGGCAAAAAAGGCTTCACCACATGCATATTCACCTCTACCTCCCATCACTTACTATGGCGCTCCCATCATGTAGGTTCTGTCTCTTTCATTCTGGGTAACACATCGTCCACCCCCATGAAATGGGAATACTATGAACATATGCCTACATAACCCCACTTTCTCCTTTCCAAACATTGTTGATCCAAGGTCGTTACTCGTAAACGGAATATGGATACCACATGAGTAGGTGATTAATCACCCCTTATAGAACACCTTAGTCCTCTTTGGTCTTAGAGCTCCTAGGTCTCCATGCCCATCGATCCTTGAGATAGCCATACTACTAGTCATGATAGGATCTGATTCACTCCTTTTGTCATGCCGTAAGCTACATTACAAAAAAAACTGACTTTGAATAGCGATTTTTTGGTAGTGACTAAAAAAGTCCACTAAAGTGGGGCTTATAGTGGCGACTTTTGAGAGTCACCACCAAAAATCTAATTTTTAAAAATAAAATTTTAAAAAAATTAGACTTTTGGTGGTGACCTCAATAGTCGTAAAATTGAATGTTTAATTTTTTCAAATAAAATTAAAAAAATTAGACTTTTGGAGTCGCCACTGAAAGTTATACTTTTGGTGGCGACTTTTGTAAGTCACCATTGGAAGTCTAATTTTTTTAAATAAAATTAAAAAAATTAGACTTTTGGTGGCGACCTCGATAGTCGCCATTAAAAGTTAGACTTTTAGTGGTGACTTTTGTGAGTTACCACTGAAAGTCTAATTTCTTTTAAATAAAATTAAAAAAAATTAGACTTTTAGTGGTGACTCCCATAGTCGCCACCAAAAGTCAATTATTTTTAAGTAACAATAAAAAAATTAGACTTTTGGTGTCGACTCTAATAGTTGCCACTAAAAGTCAGACTTTTAAAAGTCGCCACCAAAAGTCAATTTGTTTTTAAATAAAATTAAAAACATTAGACTTTTGGTGGCAGGTGACCAAAAGATTTTTTTTATTTTTATTTAAAAATAAATTAACTTTTGGTGAAAGTTGCCACCAAAACACTATTAAGTCTCCAACAAAAGTGGCTAAAAGTCATGTTTTGACACTTTTTTTTATAATGACTTTTACTCGCCACCAAAAGTCAATTTTTTTATTTATATATAATTATATTTTTTATCTTTTGATCTATTAATAATAATATATTTCCTTTTTGTTAAGTTATATGTTCTTTCATTTTAGTGTTATGATGTTTTTGGCTTAAAATAATTTTAACATATTATATATATATATATATAATATTTTTCCCTTCCATAGCACAAATAAAGTGGTGGCATAATGGCAAGACATACATGGTTGCAAGCAAGCGACTTAGGTTTGAATCTCAAGTATGTATATGTTTGGTTTAATTTCAAATAAACTCTAATATTGCACAAAAATAAATCGAGTCACCTTGGGCTAGCGAGTTAATGGACCGGCTAATACCTGCATAGGTCAAATGGGTTTCGGATCCACCCGTCGAACCAATCTGAGTCTAAAACTAATACTATTGACTTTTGGTGGCGACATTTAGGTATTTTGGTGGCGACTAAACGTCACCGCCAAAAGTCTTTTGGTGGCGACTAAACGTCACTACCAAAAGTATTTTGGTGGCGAGTTTGAAAGTTGTTACTAAAGTCGCCACTTAAGGTAACCAAAAATCATTTTTTTGGCACGAAGTTTTTTTTTTTGGTAAAAAAATGACTTTTGGTAATGACTAAAGTCACCACTAAAAGATAACTTTTGGTGGCGACTCTTCAATCGCTACCAAAAATCTTTCATCTACGAACTTTCAGCAGCAACTTAGTCGCCACTAAAAGTCGCCACTAAAATCCTTTTGGTGGTGACTTTTAGACTTTTGAAGTCGCCACCAAAAGTTTTTTTTTTTGTAGTGAGATTTGCACGACTAATCCTTTATATAACCGACTAGTGGTGAGAATGCCCCAAAATCCTAGGCCTCACCACCACATTACCATGCCAAGATATACTCATGGCATAACGCGTCTCATCTAGATACAATCACTACAAGAAAAACATAAATTAGCGACGGATAATTTACTAAAATTCCATCGCAAACAGGTTAGAGATAGAAAATATTCCGTCCGCAAAATGTCCATCGCAAAAAAAAAAATTCCGTCACAAAAATGAAAACCTGTCGCAAATATAATTTTTGAGTTTGTGATGGAAACCTATGTCGTTGTAAATTTGCGATAGATTTAACGACAAAGAATTTCGTTGCAAAATATTTTGTTTTTTTAAAAAATTACTATTAGCCACAATTTAAACCGTGGCTAATAACATAGTTTATTTTTTAAAAAAATATTCTACACAATTAAACCTCAAAAAAAATCACTGCAATAAACACACACATTATGCAAGGAGATTATTTGATGAACCAAATAAATAGGTCCTAATAATTTACCCAAATAAAAAGGCCGTAAAACAATACTAAAACTAATGCTTGAATAAATTAGAAAAACCAATCAAGGATTGAAGCTACACTTGACTTTAAATAAAATTTTATTTAGTCGATAGGGTGCAATAAGGATTGAAGCTTAGGTCCTCGTGATCATCCAATAGCATACTATGTCAAAAAAAAAAATTACTTCTCCTAAACGCTTAAGCTATTAAGCAAGGAATCCAAAAATGGATCTATAACTCTAAATGTTGCTGAAAAACCAACAAATTAAAATGGTTGCTAAGAAACATGCTATTAGATGACTACCGAAGCCACTAAAGAAGTAACATGCTAAAATATACTAATTGATTTTTCCCACTTTATGAATTTAAACTTGTAATAATATAGTAAAACAAGGGTGGACAGCTAAACTCATTAATGCAACAATGTAGATATTTTAAACATTTAAATAAATTTTTTTTAGAATTTAATATTCAATTTTTATGAAGCATTGGTGGTGATTTGTGAATTGAAATAGTATAGAGAAAGTACAAGTTTGAAAGTAAAGAATGCAAATGTACAAAGCTCAGTACCTCTTTTCCATCAGAATTGGTTACCACAAAATCTCGCAAGTTTGCAGCCATCGCAACCTAGAAAGCATGAAAGAAACCATATGTGACATTATTCACATAATGTATATAATGAATAAAATGAAACAGAAGTTAAAAACACTAGAAGTTCCCCTTTTGGCAAGTAATAAAAACAATCTGTTTATACGAGAAGAATTATTCTTCCAACAAATTAGTAGAAAAACAAAAGCAATTAATAGTGCATGTATATTTGTGTCTCATATTGTATTGCAATGATAAAGGTCTATATGCTTATTGATGTGTGTGCACATTCACATGCACAAGCATGAAGACAGAGAGGGAGTAGAGGAAAGAGAAATAGAAATGCATGTTAATAATATAAGTTTGAGTGCTCTGCTCTAATCAAAATTAGAATTTAAATTGCATAAAACAAATTTTTAAGGTGCTCAAGTTACCAAGATGCCAGGTTTCAGTCAAATTTGTGAAAAATCAAATCCTAGTAAAAGTTTTAATTGTTTTTAAAAAGTGCTAACAAGACAATGAATAAATTTAACCTACTATTTAAGAGGAAATTATCAATCTCAACATTTTAAAAAGACTTTAAAATCTATAACCATAGGCAAGAAAAATATGAAAAGGAAAAGGATGGTTGAGCAGATTCAAAATCATTGTCCAACTTTTTCTACTCTACAAGTAAATTACATTTACACTTGTAATTCCTTCTCAAAGCACAATAATGTTTCTGTAGCAGTCCCTAGCCGCTTACCTTCTCAAGTAGCATATTTGGCATAAAATAGTTGAAGGAGTATTAACTAATGGATTACAACTTTTTCAATAGCTCAAGCTAACATATGAAACATTTCTAACTATGTATGACAAAAAAAAGTAAAAACTTAACAAATTACAATAAGGAATATCCCTATCAGCTTTGTCCTCAGGAACTTAATATTCCATAATTCCAACAACATATTACAATATATGCTTCAAGTTTTTCATGGACAATGTAGAACTAGAAACTAAAGAAAGAGAAAGAATGTTTTGGAAAGCCTTCATATTAAGAGAGGTATGTTACATATATTTATAGTAGAGAAAAGGTTGTACAACTTGAGATACAACCAATTAGGACTTCTAAGGGCTAACTGAACAAAGAAGAAAGGCAAACTGATGTTATATTCTAACAAATAGGAATATTTGACTTTAGCATTGGCAACACATGAAAGTTAGATAACCTGGATGTGATCCCTTGATGTAGCCAGCATTAATTCTGCATTCAGTTTCATGGTCATAGCCATTAGGCTGTAGATAGAGGAAGAACCTTAACACCCAAAAGATAGATGTACTTGAATTCTATCAAAATGAGTAAAATATAAATGTTGTACACTTGTTATTGACCAAATAATTGTGAGCAAGTCAAACTATAAATTCAAATAACTTCAAAGAAGTGACACATAGATATTGGAATCAACAGTATATCTTTTATGAATAAATTTAAACAGGGAGAGGGATTGTAGAGAAATATTGGGGAAGTGAGCATGACCTAAAGGAAAAAAGCAACTGATTAAATTATTCAATAAATATTGAATTAAAAAAGAGAAACAACATAAATAAATTTTTTTTAGAAAAAATTCCTTTTTACATCAAACACCAATTTGTTAAATGGAATGAGTATAAAAGTTTATGTTATTTTTAATATAACCTTTTCCCCTTTAAATTATTTATTGCATTTATTAATATTATCTGCTTGAATTAACTTACCTAAGTTCTATTGTACACTTGAAATGTTAATTGAGATTTCATGTTTATCATGTAAATATCATTTTACATCAAACTAATATACTTTTAAATTCATAATGTTTGTATGAATTCATCAACTACAAATATTTGACAAGTATTTTCATATGCAGGTTTCTTGTTAGTTTTAACAAATCAAGAGGTAACAAGTTTAACCTAGACAAGAAAAAATTATCAAGACATTGTCACAAGTAAAAGATATATAGCTATGAAGAAGGTCGCTCATACATAATGCATTTGAATTGATGAAAAAGCAATAATTTTAAAGAAAAATAAAGAAGAAGAAAGAAAGAAAGATATCTGCAGTAAAAGACTAGTGGCAAATCCTTGTTGAAGTGGAGGACCAAATGAAGACCCACCTAATACGACATCTTGAATTCAATCATTGAAGCTGAAATGCATTCAAAACGAATTACAAAGAAAATACTCATCATGTTGATCAATCATAAAATTATGAGGATCCACAAATCTGATCACTTTGGGATTTAGCAAAGTCATGAAGGTTAGAACTAATGGTCAGTTATTAAATTTAGACTAAGACAACCATATTGTGTCAATTATATAGGTAGGTTTACTACTTGTGTAGCTAAGTGTTGTTTAATCTAACAAGCAACAGTGCCAACCTCAGTAAAATAATTGAGACAAAATTTATTAATGATACAGACTCTAGCAATTATCTTATCAAACATTTTAGGCTTATGCTACTACTTTTAAACACCATTATGACTTCAGAAAAGAGAGGATATAACATCAGTTTCAGTAACTAATGATATCGGGCATTTTTATATGCAATTTAGTCCCTATCATAGTCCTTTTTGCATCTTAAATATTGTGAACTTTCCTATTATATCATATTTTAGATTTATTGCGTGTAAATTAATTATAGAATTAATATGCTTTAATTTCATAATTTATCCCAATTAATTCTTGTGCTTAATTTGTAGATTTAATTATTTGGAGAATGTTTTGCTAACTTGGATGCCACATGGACAAATTGGCTGATGTGGCACTGACTTGGAGCATTCTAGGGCTGACTAGATGTTGACCAAATTTACTGACTATGTGGTCCCCATCTTCTGCAAAGCAATCTACTGTGCTGCTGAATGCTGTCCAGATTCTTAACAAAAATGGCAAGAACTTTTCTGCACTAGCAAAGAGTGTTTTGCAACACCATTTCCTTCCTCTCTGCTACACTTTTCTGCATAGCAAGGGAAAATGACAGCACCTAAAGTCAAATTCGTCCTTCCTCCTTGGCTGCATATTAAGAACACTTTCAAACCCCATTTATGCTTGTTGATGAGTTGTCTTCTTCCACCTTTGTTATGTATTTCATTTCCCCCTTGTATTTCTCTTCTGTTTTGTGGGTTTTAGTCACTATGGAAGGTTAAAGCTCTTGTGTAATCAGTCCATGGAAGAATAGAGTTTGTAACATGAATTCTTGGAGCTTAATCAATAAATTTTCTTGTGGTTTTCTTTGTTTCATTTCTGTTCTAGCTTTCCTCTGGTTTCAGATTCATATTTGTTTAGTTTAGACTTCTATAGATGTGATTTTTGGTTTGAATGGCTTAAATCTGAGATATTTTCTTTCTATTATTGTTGGTGTAGTAAGTAGAATGGAAATGGCTTGCTTTGGTGATTATCAAGCATGATTTAGGTTAGGGTTTAGTCAGATTGCATGTTGGTTAGGTTTAGCTATTATGTAATCTAGTTCTAGGAAGTCTCTTAGAAATTTTAGTCAGAAAACCTAATAATAGAGAACACTAGAATTAATTTAAAGACAAGAATGATGATAGTTACAACTCTAGGGACTCCATGACTGATTGCATTTTTATATTCTGTTCAATTTCATTTTTGTTATTGTGTTTCTGATCTGTTATGTTCTTCTGTTTTAGCTTAGGTTTGTGTTTTATATTCTAATCTGATGCTTAATCTATAAATACCCCCCGTGGAAATTAGTAGATAATTAGGGTAAATTAGTGTCTAGAATAATTAATTAGGCAATTTAGAAGCAAGGCTCTAAGAGTGAAATGACTTGGGATAACTACTATACTGCAAGTTGCCACGAATCTAATTCTGGGCGACTCGGTGGTCGTAGTGGCGTGAACAACCAATGTTAAATGTTACTTTTTAGAAAATCTAGTGTCACTTGCTGTAAACTGACGTTAAATGAAAAATTTCTTCATTGTACTCACCCCAATATTCCCCCACACATAATTTTGGCTTCCTTCTTTTGTGAAATTGTCTTCCTTCCAATTCCTCTACCCATTTTTGGCTTCCCTCTCAGTGATATTTTCTTTTTTCCAATATTTCCCACCTATTTTCTTTTCTCCAATATTCTTATACCCATTTTTCAGCTTCCCTTTCTTGTATTGCTCTGCCACCGCTAACCATTATAGAGGAAGAAGAAGCCATCTACCACCGTTGACTAAGCTACCATCGAAGTGTGAGATCATTGTGTGCTTTTTGATGAAGATTTACCGGTAGTGAGTCATTCTTCTCTTTCTTTTTTAGTTTTCTTTTTCTCTCGCTTCTTATCATCGCTTCTAGATTTTCTTTACCTCCGATCCTTGCTCTTGATTAAGTTATTTTCCATGGAAGGGTTTTGATTTTGAGGTGGTTCAGGCTTGGTTCTTGTGCTCTAACTAGGTTAGGGTTTAAGTTTCTTGGCTCATTCAAAATTCTTTGTTTGTGTCTTGATGAGTGGTACGGTGATGATGTGATGAATACTATTGTCACTATGAACCCTGTGCTATGATAGTCTATCTGTTAAATTCAATTATGTTAGAAAGGTGCTCTAAAGGCAATCACTTTTAGCATCAGATGTATAAACTCAGTTATTAATCCAAATAAGTTTCCTTTATTATTTATATTCATATTCATAAACTCAAAATTAGATCGTAAAATAAATAATGAAGTCCATGACAAAAAAACATAGCATAAAGGAAATTATGATGACGATCATAATGTGAGATTCCTATCGTGTGTAATTATGTATGTATCTAAACTATCCTTAGTCGTAGAATTAGCTGAGACTGGACATCAGTGGTTCGGATAGACTAACACATGTTATGCTTCTTGATTTAATCAATAACTATCCTCGTAAGCTATAAACATGAAATGTTTTGAGTGAAAATGTGAATGCTTGTTAATGGTAACAAGTACATTGGATGACTTGCATGAGACATCACATGGTAACCTATTCAAATATCAGTGACAGGTTTTATAACAACTAACAGTGCAAGTATCTTTAGACTTGAGGAACTTAAATTATCTTAGATATAGATCTTGTGTTTTGACTCCATTCCTTGTTACCCACTATGGGTCACTCTTAGTGTGGTAATTGGGCACAACATGAAGTATTCGAAGATATTTGAGTAGTCAACAGAGGATTCATTACTCCTGATAGAAGGAAGTATACTCATGGCCACTTATCGGGATAATCGCTAAGAAGTCTTTGGCCAAACAGACTTATTATAAAGATAGTCTTCAGTGACATAGTTTATTGTAATTGATCCCACGGGACAAAGAACTAACTATTTGGGCTAGACATGATGTAATCAAGTTTAGTGTGAGTTGACACATAGGCTATACTCTGAACCAAGTATAAGACGGTGAAAGGACAGATTGCGTAGACACACTTTAGCTCCAGAAAGGTTTAAAGTCAAACAACTAACTTTTTGGTCAATTAGGGGTCACGATGTGTTACTAGATACCACTCGTGATCTATTGACAATCAAATGTTGATTGTGAACGGTCAACATAGCTAGAAACCTAATGGTCACACACAAAGAAATTCACTAGGAATGTAAAACGGGTTTGATGATTTGATCCTAAATGGGAGAATTAATTAAAAGGAGATAAGATAATAAAAGGAATAGGAATATGTTCCTATTCTTACCCAAACAAAAAAAAAACCCAAAACAAGAACCTCTTAGGCATCACTCTCTTCAAGAGATTGGGCTTCTTAAGGTGTCATTTTAAGAAGCCCAATATAGGAATAGCGCCTACTAAGGGAATTAGGGCTTTAGGTTTGTGGTTGCACTTATCACTTTAAATATGACAGTGAGAGTCACACATCACCCACCACTCTCTCTCAATTCTTGAGTATTTGTTTTAGAAACACTCTTGCTCTCTTTTCCTTCAACCAAGAGGGTTTCCTCCATAGCTTCTTCGTGCTTGTTAGCACAAGAACAAGAGATTTTTCTTTTGTGTAATTTCACGTGGATTACCATTAGAGGTATCCTACTTTGGATACTTACTTTGTTTTGGAGATGTTGCTGCGCTATAAGAGGTATTTCTCTTTGTCTTGTTTTTCATGGTTAATGTAATGGGAATATAGATCGATCCATCAGTGAATGGGTTTTAGAGAAATTTTAAAATTCTGTTACGTTCTATGATCTCTAAAATCCTACAATGGTATCAAATCCTGCCTATAGCTACCATTACATTAAAATGAATAATGTATGAAAATAATAGAAATCAGCATATTTAGGTTTTTTGTTTTTGAAACATGAATATGGCGTGATACTTGTTTCTTTTTCTTTAAATTTTTGTATAAAAGACCATGGATGTTCTTATGAATTTTTTGTTTGAAAACATATTTTGATGCCAAACAATAATTTTTAAAAGGAAGAAAACATTATGTACTCATCAAAAGGGTTTCTTAAAAGAATTTGATCCATAAACCCTAATTTTCTCTCTCAAGAAGATGTTTGGCATGAAAATAATAATAAATAAATAAAATTTTGAATTTAATTTAGATTAAATCAATTTTGATTGATTTAGATCTAGATTAGTTTCCTAATTTGATTTCGGAAATAAGGTAATTAGATTAATTGATTCAAGATATGACTATTTTCCTAATTTGATTAGGAAATAAATTAAACATGATTCTTAATCAATATAAGATCAATTAATTTGATAGTCAAATAAATTGATTGGTTTGATCAAGATTAGTTTCCTAATATGATTTAGGAAATACTTTAATTAATTGATTGAATTATATCTTGATTGATTTCCTAATATGATTTAGGAAATAATTTAATTAATTGATTAGATTAAATCTTGATTGATTTCCTAATACGATTTAAGAAATAATTTTAATTAATTAATGATATTGTATTTTGATTGATTTCCTGATATGACTTAGGAAATAAATAAATAAATTGATTAATTTAAATCTCGATTTTTTATTTTAAATTAGGAAACATTTTTTTAAAAAATTAACTAGAATCTTTATTACTTTCCTAATTTAAATAAGGAAAGAAATCAATTTGGGATTGAATTGAGGTTTATTTATTTTGCTTAATTAGATTAGGAAACTAGAATTAAAGGCTTTTAATTCTAAACAAGGAAACAAGCAATTTTAATTGAGATTAAATAAAAGAAGAAATAATTTATGTGATGAAATTATTCTAACGCCACGTAGATCTTAAATGCCGACTTTCGATATACATTTATTTTAATAGACAATGTATGATAGGATGTATGCATGACATAATGGCTGGTTATGGACTTTTACCAAATATGAATTGTTCATGCATGTTTTTAAAATTATAGTTTTGGTAAATAGGGTCTATGTACCTTGCCCCTCTCTATTTCTCTATTGTACTTTTCTTCTCACTTAACTCCCCTCAAATATAACTTGAGGTTTCTAATTAAACAATGTAATTAGATTACATAGGTTAGTATAGGAACGAGATGCAAGAAAGAAACTGTGGAGACAAAGCCGAGGCCATATGAAGAGTAGAAATAGAATTTCTATGTCTTTATTGCAAAATCATGCATATACCTAGGTTTGACCTAGTCATCTCTTGGCTCAAAGAGTTGACTATAGATAAGTTCATAACCACGCCATATAATTTACTATCTATATGTGTAATATGATCACATATATGATGCATGTCTATTTTAAATCTGATGAGATTAATTAAAAAACCCTCGAATAATATTAAAGCTAAAGTCTTCCATTAATATGGGGCGAACTCGTGATCTTCTTAAAGCTTAGGTTGTTGGACTTTCTCCAAGCCTGACTTTAAGTTGAACATGTTCAAACCATTGAGATATGAGCTTATGATTAATGGGCTGGCTTTAACTAGAAGCATTGATTTGTTGGACTCTCTCCAAGGTCAATGTGGACAGAGACTAAGTTAGGCTATATACATATAATGTATATGAGTCAAGAGTTAACAAGCCCAATGCTTAGTGTATACATCCACAATTGATAACACTACTCAATGGTTGCATACACGATGTAATTGGTATGAGATACCTATCATTTGATCTAAGATGGCTTGTTGAACTCTCTCCAAGGTCATTCAAGATGAGTTTTGGACATCGATCCCACTAGGAGAACTTCCAACGAATTCTCCCAAATCTAAAGTAGGGGCATTTGGATTTGTAATAAAATAAAAGGAGTAATAATGTGTTATATTAAAATCGTATATCATGTATTTATGTACATACTTTAATATGCTCATTTTCTTACATCTAGGTTGATAGAATCATGACATCCACCATAAATTTAAGATATATTCTTGAGTTAAATAAGTTAACTGGGGAAAATTTCCTAGATTGGCTAAGACACTCGAGAATTGTTCTCAAGGCTGAACGCATAGCCTATGTTCTTAATGAGGCGCTCCCTGAACCCCTTGCTGATAACACTGATGAAGACTAAGTGTTGGCCTATAAGAAGTGCATAGGTGATAATGAGCTAGCAACATGTATCATGTTGGCCTCTATGACACCGAGCTTCAGAAGTAGCATAAGGCCAAGGGAGGTATCAAGAAAAAGCAGGCCAAGAAGGTGAAAAAAGTTTCACCCAAAGAGACTTGCTTCCGTTGTGGTAAAGAGGGCAATTGGAAAAGGAACTGCAAGACCTATCTGGAGTCCCTGAAGAATAAAAAGGCATCGGATGCCGAAACTACTTTAGGTATTTTTGTTATTGAGATAAATATTGTTTCTAGTAAAACTTGGGTATGTAATGATACGCAGGGCTTAAAGAACAGTAGGCAGGTGGGTCTACAAGTTAGAAATGAGCAAGAGTTGCTATATTAGTTGAATGAACTTATGTATTGCCTTTACCTAGTGGTTTAATTTTAGAATTAGATAATTGTTACTTCATTTCATCCTTGATTAAAAACATAGTTTCAATTTCGAGTTTGAATAAAAAGGGTTTTCATTCAATATTTAGTAACAACTGTTGTCACATAATGTTAGATGGTATTCTTTATGGCATTGGAACATTATGCAATGGTATTTATGTATTAGAAACATCAAACCCAATTCTCAACATCAAAAAGGGCTATCCTAAATTCCTAAAACAAGATAATCAATTAACCTCATTTATGGCATTGATGTCCAGGTCATATAAGCAAGAAACACATGAGTAAGTTACACAAACAAGGTAACTTCAGATCATTTGATTATGAATCATATGACACATGCATATCTTGCTTAAAGGCCAAGATGAATAAATCACCTTTTAGTGGAAAGGGTGAACGTGCAACTGATTTATTAGGTCTAATACATACCAATGTATGTGGACCAATGTCAACACATGCCAGGAGTGGATATGTCTATTTCATTACCTTTATTGATAACTATTCTAGATATGAGTATGTGTATCTAATGAGATACAAATCTGAGGCCTTTGAGATGTTTAAAGGATTCAGGAATGAAGTAGAGAAATAACTTGGTAAAAGTATTAAGACAGTAAGATTTGATCGAGGTGGTGAATACTTAAACCAAGAGTTACAAGATTATCTTAGGGATAACAGATTTTATCCTAATGGACTCCACCTTATACGCCACAACATAATGGTATGGCTAAAAGGAGAAACAAAACCTTATTAGACATGGTAGGTCTATGATTAGTCATGTAGAGCTCTCTAGATCCTTTTAGGGCTATGCACTCGAGGCCACTGTTCACATCCTGAACAGTGTCCCAACCAAGGTAGTTGATGTTATTTCATTTGAAAAATGGTATAACAAGAAACACATATTATCTTACTTGAAGATATGGGGTTGTCTAGGTTATGTGAAGTGGAAAATGTTAGATAAACTTGAGGCAAAATCTAACAGATGTCTAATTATGGGATACCCTAAGGAAACAAAGGGATATTAATTCTACTACACTTTGGAACAAAAGCTGTTTGTTTCAAGACATGCTATCTTCCTAGAGAAAGAATTTCTCTTGATGGAAAATAGTGGGAGTATGATTGAACTTGAGGAAGTTCAAGAAACTCAAGTAGACATAGAACAACTGCCTACTCAAAAGCCGAAAGATATAGAACATCTACGAGCTTAAGAGCTAGTGCTGTTTACTCATTCTATAAGAGTAACAGCCAAACCTTCTATATAAGCACAAATGCTTCATAAGTCTAGTAGGGTATATAGGGCTCTTGAGAGATATGAATTTCTCATAAGTGAACCCAATGATGTATTACTTATAGAAGATGAGGAACTTACGACGTACGAAGAAGTTCTAAAGAGTTCAAAATCTGATAAATGGCTCAATGCCATGAAATTAGAAATGGATTCCATGTACGATAATTAAGTATGGACTTTGATTGATCTACCTAAGGGGATTAAACCCATCAGGTGCCAATGGGTTTTCAACAAGAAAATCCACATTGAAGGTAATGTTGCAACACATAAAGCAAGGTTGGTTGCAAAGGGATATCATAAAAAACAAGGTGTTGATTATGACGAAACATTTTCACTGGTAGCCATGCTTAAATCCATAAAAATACTCCTAGCCATAGCACCATAGCAGCTCATTATGATTATAAGATATGGTAAATGGATGTGAAGATAACTTTCCTCAATGGAAACTTGACCGAGGATGTATATATGATATAACCCGAAGGATTAACATCCAAAGATAGGAACAAAGCAAGCAAGTTTTAAAGATCTATTTATGGATTGAAGTAAGCATCCAGGAGTTGGAACATTTGATTTGATGAGACAATCAAAAATTTTGATTTCCTACAAAATTTGGATGAGCCTTGTGTATATAAGAAGGCTAGTATGAGTGCAGTCGTATTCCTTGTATTGTATGTAGATGACATACTACTCATAGCAAACAACCTTTCTATCCTTTAGTCTGTGAAGATTTGGTTTTCCAAGAATTTCTCCATAAAAGACCTTGGAGAAAAAACCTACATAATGGGGATAAGGATCTATAGAGATAGATCAAAGAAGTTGCTTGGTCTTTCACAGTCTACATACATAGATAAAATGCTAAAGAGATTTAGCATGGAAGAGTCCAAGAGAGGATTTATTCCCATGACACATGAGATTACACTCTCAAAGTCTATGTGTCCGAAGACATAGGATGAAAGAACTCGCATGAGTTTGATCCCTTATGCCTCAGCCATGGGATCAATCATGTACGCTATGTTATGTACTAGACCCGATGTATCATACGCTCTGAGTGTCATGAGCAGATATCAGTCTAACCCTGGTGAGGGTCATTGGATGGCTGTTAAAAATATCCTTAGGTACTTAAGAAGGACAAAGGATTTATTCTTAATATATAAAGAAGGAGATCTCAAGATAAGTGAGTAAACATATGCCAGCTTCCAAACTGACTTGGATGATTCAAGATTCCAGTCAGGTTACATATTCATATTAAATAGAGATTCAGTCAGTTAGAAAAGTTTCAAGCAAGAAATAACTACAAATTCTACCACTGAAGCAGAGTACATTGCGGCTTTTAAGGTACCAAAAGAAGCGATTTGGATTAAGAGGTTCATCACTGAACTAGGAGTAGTTCCCAACATTGTTGATGTCGTACAAGTCTATTGCAACAACAATGAAGCCATTTTACAAGCAAAGGAGTCATGGTCTCATCAGAAATCTAAACACGTACTCCAGCGTTACCACTTAATTAGGGAGATCATTGGTAGAAATAATGTGAAATAAAGAGAGTTCCCATTGATAGGAATCTAGTGGATATGCTAACTAAGCCAATACCCCAGTCTAAGTTTGAGATACATACATGCCTATGGTATTACTTTTAGCGTGCAAGTGAGAGATTGTTAGAAAGGTGCTTTAAAGTAATTACTTTTAGCATTAGATGTACAAACTCGGTTATTAATTGAAAAAGTTTTTCTTCATTATTTATATTCATATTCATAAACTCAAGATTAGATCGTAAAATAAATAATGAAGTCTAGACATAAAACAAGGCAGGAAGGAAATTATGATAACGATCATAATGTTAGATTCCTATCATGTGTAATTATGTATGCATCTAAACTATCACTAGTCATAGGATCAGCTGAGACTAGACATCAGTGATCTGGATAGACTAACACATATTATGCTTCTTGATTTGTTCAAATAGTTATCCTCAAAAGTTGCAAGCATGAGATGTTTTAAGTGAATATGTGAATGCTTGTTAATGGTAACAAGTATATTGGATGACCTACATGAGACATCACATGGATACCTATTCAAATGTTAATGATAGGTCTCATAGAAGCTAACAGTGCAAGTATCCTTGGACTTGATGAACTCAAGTTATCTTAGATATGGATCCTATGTTTCAACTCCATTCCTTGTTACCCACCATAGGTCACTTTTAAGGTGGCCATTAGGCATAACGTGAAGTATTCAAAGATATTTGAGTAGTCAATAGAGGATTCACCATTCCTGATAGAAGGAAGTATACCCATGGCCACTTATTGGGATAATCGCTAAGAAGTCCTTGGTCAAAGCAGACTTGTTATGAAGATGGTCTTTTGTGACATAGTTTATAGTAATTGATCCCACAAGACAAGGAACTAACTACTTGGGCTAGACGTGATGTAATCAAGTCTAGTGTGAGTTGACACATAGGCCATCCTTTGAACCAAGTGGGCATAAGACGGTGAAAGGATACATTGCATAAACATGCTTTAGCCGCGAAAGGTTTAAATTCAAACAACTAACTTTTTGGTCAATTGGGGGTCACGATGTATTGATAGATACCACTCTTGATCTAGTTACAATCAAATGTTGATTGTGAATGGCCAACATAGCTGAAAACCTAATGGGTCACACACAATGAAATTCACTAGGAATGTAAATCGGGTTTGAATATTTGTTCCTAAATTGGAGAATTAATTAAAGGAGATAAAAGAATAAAAGGAACAGGAATATGTTCTTATTCCTACCCAGATAAGGAAAAGCCTAAAACAAGAACCTTTTAAGGGTCACTCTAAGATGTCAATTTAAGAAGCCCAATAAGGGAATGATGCCTACTAAGGAAATTAGGGCTTTAGGGTTTGTGGTTGCACCTATCACTTTAAATGTGATAGTGAAAGCCATACGCCACCTACCACACTCTCTCAATTATTGAGTATTTTTTTTAGAAACACTCTTGTTCTCTTCTCCTTCAACCAAGAGGGTTTTCTCCATAGCTTCTTCGTGTTTGCTAGCACAAGAATGAGAAGAAATCTAATTACCTTAAGAGGTTTTTCTTTTGTGTAATTTCACATGGATTACCATTAGAGGTATCCTACTTTGGATACTTGCTTTGGCTTGGAGAGCTTGCTATGCCATAAAAGGTATTTCTCTTTATCTTATTTTTCATGATTAATGTAATGGTAATATAGGTTGATCTATCAGTGAATGGGTTTAGAGAAATTTTAAAATTTTGCTGCGTTCTATGATCTCTAAAATTCTACAAATTACGTGCTTAAATTTCTACAATCCCAAATTAAATTTCAGTTCTAGTCTTATTTGGATCTCCCCAAAGTTAGTCCAAGTTTCTTGACTTTAAGTCTATATGATAGTTTTCTGGGATCGATGCTATGGTTCTTATTATTCAACTAGGACTAAAATTTTGATTGATCCTTGTGCTTCTTGTCATTAAATCAGGACGTAAAATTATGAAATTTCTCCTTGTGCCTTATAATTGAATCAGAATTTGAATCTTCTACTTTTAGTCCTTTTTTTTCAAATTTGGATTTAAATTTGTTAGCATAACCTCGTGTATCTTGTTATTAAAATCTTAATTTAGGCCCTCTTGAATTACTTCGTGTTTACTAGTCGCTATTTTCGAATTGCTAGCTTGTTGAATTAATATGTGATTCATGCTGGTATATATGAACTATAACTGCTCCGTGCTGTTGTTAACTTCTGTGATTCTATTATTTTATTCAAATATGCATTTTGGAAAGCTGAAGCCTGAAGGTTACTAAAGGCATTGAGATCCAGAGCACTTTGTGGCTCTATGTGATTTATTTTTTTCACATTATTATTATGTATTATGTATTGTATAATGTGTGATTGAGAATGGGACTTTTAGATTTGATTATGCTTTTCTCAAAGGACTGCAAATTATTGTTATGATTTTAAGATACTCATATTACAAAAAATCTTTCAATTTTATGTTATTGTTAAACAATATTATAGTGACATCTTAGATATTGAAAAATATTTTAATAACATAAATAAAGTATTGTATGTTGTATAATCTTTTTTTTAAATTGCCTTATTTCCTTTTCTTTATCCTATCTTGAATTTCTGTGCTTCATATTCCTTACTAATTAATTCATCTAAGAACCAAAGCATGGCACTTAATAACTCTTATATAAGCTAGGAAATTGTGTTTTCGTTTCCTAATTGTTGAGTGGAAAACAAAACATTTTAGTAAGTTCCCATATTAGTTATTTGTATCTACATAAATATATAGTTGATTGGTTCTTAAGAAAGCAGATGATATCTAGCATTTTTATACACACTTTAATCCCCATATTAGTCTAATTGCATTTTCATCTATGGAAAGTCTCCAATTTTATTACACTTTGTGATTTATTGGGTCTAAATCAATTTTGGATGGAAAATGAATTTCTTTCATATTTTTAGGACTTAAATTATTAAAGATTCAATTTAATCTATTTGGGTATTTTACAGAAATTAATTTTGGAGACTTCTTACTAATGTGGCATGGTTGATGATCTAGCGTTGAGATGGACATTTTGCTGACTGGACGCTACTTGTTTGCTAACTAGGTGTGTTCTTCTCTCTCTTTGGTGACATGGATGTGTGGGGCCTTCATTTCAAAATTTTCCAGCTCTTTTTGACATGCATGCAACTCCTTTTCCCTAAACTTTGCTAAAAATGGAAGCTTCACTTCTTACACTTTTTCTACACCAAAAAAGCATGTTCTCCTGCCCTTAATTCATGAATCTACATAAGCATTTTAGACCTCCTTTGGCAGTAGTAAAACAGCCACACTGTAGCATCTTTTGAAAGTCAACTTGAGGGCATCTAGGGTAAAATATTCCATAGGCTTATTGGCATTAGTTTTATGACTTAGAACACATTCTACACTTCTGTAACTAAGAAAATTTGTAGGTCATTTTTCCTTTGTTTTTCTCTCTACTATTTTGGTGGTTTTGCTATCATGGAGGGCTAAAATCTCTTTGTAATTAGCCTTGATTAGAACTAAAGTTGTAATCTGAGTTCATGTACTTAATGAGATAAGTATTTGTCTATTTATTTCATTTCTATTTCTTCTTTGCCTCTGGTTTGTGATTTATGTTGCTCTGGTTAGAGAAGCATTTTCATTTTTTGGTTTTATACTTTGCAACTGAGGATTGTTTACTATATCTGGTTGAAATAGTAAATGAAATGAAATGGTATGTAATGTTGGTTACTTTGCATAAATATGATTACATTTGCTGGAGTTAAACTAAGATTAAGCTAGAGGAGTTTTTCTTGATAATAACTTGGTGTGATTTAGTCTAGAAGTTTCTTCTTGGACACTTTATTGTTTATATAATCAGGTGATAGATAGAACAAGGCCTTAGCATCTGAAAAGAACTAGGAAGATTACACCTTTAGGAAGGACCAAGGCTAGTTGCTGAGAACTAGGAAGATTACTCCTTTAGGAAAGACCAAGGCTGGTTGCATTTTTTGTTTTGTGGTCAAACTTTCCTACTGCTGCTGCTGTTTTGATTATGTTTTATGCTTAATTCTGCTGTCACCACCTGGTGGTAAATAGCTTTTAATTAGTGTAATTAGTGTCTAGTGTCAAGAATAATTAATTAGTGGTTAGAAGTGAGGCTCCTTATGTGAATACAATATGGGGATTACTATATTGCAAGATTGCCACAAATGTAATTCTAGGTGATTTGGCATCGTAGTGGTTTGAATCAAAATTTTGGGGCCATTGCCAGAGAGCCAATTCACTTATGAGTTATTAATTTAGTTGTTCATTTGTGTCTTTATTTCGTTCTAAATTGATTGGCTGAAGTAGTTTGCAAGTTTTTAGTTTTTTCTCAGTTACTATTCATTTAGACAAATAGGCAAAAACTAAATAAATCTGATTAACCTCAAACTTGGCATACCACTAGTTTTCAACATTTTAAGCAAGTTTCATTCCCTTTATTTCATATTTGGGGCGGCCATTTTGCCAAATTCAATCGTTTAGGCCCCTTTTTTCTATTTTTTTAATTTTTTTTATGATTTTTCTAATTAATTGTGATTTTAGGTGTGATTTTTGTAGATATTTTTGAGTTTTGTTTTTTGCTTTTGTTCCTCCAACTTGTGAAGGATTTTTGCAAGAAAAATCATATTTTTCTGAGATAATTCATTTTTGGATGTTTTTCATAAGCTGGAGCTTAGTAGTGTTTTTGTTGTTTTCGATGTTTTTAGTGTTTCTTCTGAATCTTGCCCTTTCTAGTGTATGTGATGGTCTCCTCACGTGGATTTATCCACCTTTGATCCCAAAATTGATAGGACCTTCTATAGGCTAATAAGAAGCAATAGCACTGGGAGCAGTATAATTTCTGAACTTTTGTCTGAATTCATTGATCTAGCTGTTAATAATAGTGTAACATTAGAGTCTGATTTTGACTCTGATATTATGATAGAGTCAACTAATTTTGAGTTAGCTAGGACAACTAGGATGAATAATCAAAATGCACAAGAGCCTCAAAATAGGCATAAGCAAACCATTAAAGAGTTGAATGCACCTGATGTGCATTATCAACCGCTGTGCATAAATTATCCTAAGTCTGGATGCTAATTTTTTTTATGATTTTTGTAATTAATTGTGATTTTTGGTGTGATTTTTGTAGATTGTATTTTTTTAGTTTTGTTTTTTGCTTTTGTTCCTCCAACTTGTGAAGGATTTTTCAAAGAAAAATTAGATTTTTATGAGATACTTCATTTTTGGGTGTTTTTCATAGGCTGGAGCTTAGTAGTGTTTTTGTTGTTTCGGGTGTTTTTAGTGTTTCTTCTGTCTTCTTTTGAATCTTAGTCTTGCCCTTCCTAGTGTATGCGATGGTTTCCTCACATGGATTTATCCACCTTTGATCCCAAAATTGATAGGACCTTCCATAGGCTAGTAAGAAGCAATAGCACTAGGAGCAGTATAATTTCTGAACTTTTGTTTGAATTCATTGATCTAGCTGTTAATAATAGTGTAAAATTAGAGTCAGATTTCGAGTCTGATATTGTGATAGAGTCAACTGATTTTGGGTTAGCTGGGACAACTAGGATGGATAATCAAATTGCACAAGAGCCTCAAAATAGGCATGAGTAAACCATTAAAAAGTTGAATGCACCTGATGTGCATTATCAACTACTGTGCATAAATTATCCTGAGTTGGATTCTAACTTTGAATTAAAGTTTGGTCTAATTCATCTATTGCCAAAGTTTTATGGTCTTGCAGGTGAGGATCCGTATAAATGCCTGAAGGAATTTCATGTTGTCTGCTCTACTATGAGACCACATGGGGTGGGAGAGGAACAGATCAAGCTAATAGCCTTCCCTTTCTCTTTGGATGGGCCAGCCAAGGATTGGTTTTACTATCTACCAATTGCTGCAATAACGAGATGGGATGACTTGAAAAAGATGTTCTTATAAAAATTCTTTCCAGCCTCCAGAACTATAGCAATTAAGAAAGGCATAAGTGGGATTACAATCAAGTGGTGAAACATTGTATAAGTACTGGGAGAGATTTAGGAAGCTTTGTTCAAGCTGTCCAAACCACTAAATCTCAGACCAGCTTCTCATCCGGTATTTTTATGAAAGATTGATGCCTATAGACAGATACATAGTAGATGTAGCTTCTGGTGTGGCATTGGTAGATAAAACCCCAGTTGTAGGAAATGAATTGTTGGCCAAGATGGCTCAGAATGCACAATATTTTGGTGGTCTAACAAGTAGCGTGAATGAAGTGAACACATACCATGGAGCAACAAAGGATAGAAAATAAATTGGAAGAGTTAACTTCTATGGTGAGGCAATTAGCATTAAATCAGAGAACACAATTAAATCAAAGATCACAATTACCTCCTTCCACTTTAGTGTATGGTATATGCTCCTTGGACACACATAATATAGATCACTGTCCTTGGCTGCAAGAAACCCTAACTAAGTCATGTGCTGGCATATTCCCTAATAGACCTATGCAGCCACCACAATAATAGAGGTTTGACCTATACTCCACCACTTATAATCCTGGGTGGCATGAACATCCCAACCTGAGATATAGAAATACCTCTAATCCTCCTTACCAGCCACCCTATGCAAGATATACTCTACCTAGACCTAGCCATGCACCTCCTTTAATACCCAAGAAACCTGAGCCTAGTCTTGAAGACTTAATTAAGTAATTAGTCACCAGCATTCTCCAATTTCAGCAAAGAACATAAACAAATATGCAAAACTTAGAGACTCAAATTGGTCAATTGGCTATAATAATAAATGAGCTAAAAAGTCAAGGTTCAAGGAGTTTACTATCTCAATTAGTAATAAATCTAAGAGGCAATGTTAGTGCCATCATTTTGAGGAGTGGTTAGCAAATGGATGGTCCACCTTTTGAATCTGAGCCAGAAAAATTAGATGTGCAGAAAAGTATTCCTTCATCCTCAACCAGTGAGCAAAAGAAAAAGGATGAGGAAGTGGTTTAGAAAATACCTCTCCCTTTCCCCCATAGGCAAACTCAATCAAGGAAAGCTTATGAATCTGAGATAGATAAAAAGATTATGGAGACCTTCTGAAAAATAGAGGTCAATATTCCACTTTTGGAGGTGATTAAACAAATCCCCAAATACGCCAAGTTCCTTAAGGAGTTGTGCACTCATAAGAGGCTTTTAAGGGCCAATAAGAGAGTCAATTTAGGAAGGAATATGTCTGCACTCATCCAGCCACGTATGCCACCAAAGTGTAAAGATCCTGGAACATTCACCATACTATGCACAATAGGCAATATGGAATTTTCCAATGCTATGCTGGATGGGAGCCTCAATCAATGTAATGCCCAAATCAGTATACTCCAGCCTCAAAATTGGTGTCTTTTCACCAATTGGAGTGATAGTCCAACTTGCTAACTGGAGTATAGCATACCCAACTGGAGTCTTTGAGGATGTTTTGGTAAGTGTTAAAGATGTAATTTTTCCTGCTGATTTTTACGTTCTGGATATGAAAAATGATAACACTCCTGGTCATGCACCATTGATACTTGGTAGACCTTTTCTAAAAACTACAAAAGCCATTATCAATGTGCATAAAGGAACTTTATCCATAGAGTTTACTGGCAGCAAAATTGATTTCAATATTTTAGATGCCATGAAACATCTTATGGAAAATCATTCCAATTTGCATATGGTGAACTTTCTGGATTATTTGGTTGATGAGGCATGTGAGGATTACCAAACTGAGTTGATTTCTGACTTTCCTAAATTTTCTGATTTGGTGGATGCCTTTGAGTGCAATTGTGCTGGTTCTGAATTTTGTCACGTTTGTACTGAAATTGAAAATTCTTTAAGTATTGACAATTCTGATTTGAATTTTGATTTTGACTTTGTTACCTTCTCTAGTTTAGATTTTGATTCTGTTTCTGTTTTAGATAGTTGTAGATGTAGTGATTTAAACTGTAATATTGTACATTCTTCATCGCTTTCTTCTTGTGCTTCTGACTCTTCCTCCTCTTTATCCTAGGATTATCTCTTTGAGTAATTTGAATATATAGGTGCCCCCTTGGATATGAATCCATAAAAATTAATTCCATCCACCATCCAACCACCTACATTTGAGTTAAAGGCATTACCAGAAAACCTTAAGTATGCTTTCCTAGAAGTAGAGGATCAACTTCTAGTGATTATAGCCAACAATTTGAATCTCGATCAACAAGAAAGATTGATAAGTTTGCTGAAGAAGAATAAGAAGGCGATCAGGTGGACTCTAGTAGACATTCCTAGGATTAATCCTTTCATGTGCATGCATCGAATTCTCCTTGAAGAAGAGGCTAAACCAGTGAGGTAACCCCAGAGATGACTCAACCCCATGATTCTTCACGTGGTTAAGAAGAAGGTAAGCAAGCTCTTCCAAGCTAGAATAATATATCCTATTTCTGATAGTAAATAGGTGAGTCCGGTACAAGTGGTATCGAAGAAAACTGCGGTGACTATAATAACAAATGAAAACAATGAATTAATGCCCATTAGAGTCCAAAATAGTTGGCGTGTTTGCATGGATTATAGAAGTTAAACCAAGCAACTCGAAAAGATCATTTTCCCTTTCTTTTTATTGATCAAATACTTGAGAGACTAGCTGGAAAGTCTCATTATTGCTTTCTTGATGGTTTTTTTGGATATTTTCAAATTCACATTGCACTTAAAGATCAAGAGAAGACCACCTTCACGTATCCCTTTGGCACTTTTGCATATAGACACATACCTTTTGGTCTTTGCAATGCACCTGACACTTTTCAAAGATGCATGATAAATATATTTTCTGATTTATTAGAAGATTACATGGAAGTGTTCATGGATGATTTTTCTATTTATGAAGACTCATTTGATGCATTCTTGAAAAATTTGGAGAGAGTTCTTGACAGATGCATAGAAACAAATTTGGTTTTAAATTATGAGAAATGTCATTTCATGGTAGAGTAAGGAATAGTTCTAGGCCACATAGTGTCATCACGTGGCATAGAAGTAGATAAAGCAAAAGTTGATGTTATCTCCTCTTTACCTTACCTTGCTTCTATGTGAGAAGTTCACTTTTTTCTTGGCCATGCAGGATTTTATAAGAGATTCATCAAGGATTTCAGTAAGATTGCTCTACCCCTCTCGAAACTTCTCCAGAAAGAAACTGATTTTGTTTTTTATGATGCTTGCAGGTAAGCCTTTGATAAGTTAAAGAAGCAGCTCACCTCCCCTCCTATCATCCAACCTTGACAGTGAGAGCTCCCTTTTGAGATCATGTGTGATGCTTCAAATTGTGCTATAGGGGTGATACTTTCACAAAGAGTAGAGGGGAAGTTGCATTTGATAGCTTATGCTTCACGCACCTTTGATTAAGCTCAATCAAATTACACAACCACAGAGAAGGAGTTTTTAGCAATTATTTTTGCCTTGGATAAATTTAGATCATATTTGCTCGACTTTAAAGTAATTATGTTTTCTGACCATGCAACATTAAAATATTTACTGAAGAAGCTGGATGCAAAGCCAATATTAATTAGATGGATGCTACTTCTCCAAGAATTTAATGTGGAGATCAAAGATAAAAGTGGAACGGAGAATGTAGTAGTAGATTATTTGTGTAGGCTTTATGAGCTTCCATTGAAACATCTCCCCATCAGAGACAACTTTCCAAATGAGTGTTTTTTCCTTTTACATGGTACCAGTGAGCCTTGGTATGCTGATTTAGTGAATTTTCTTGTTGCATCTGAATTATCTACATACCAAAATAAACATCAGTTAAATAAATTAAGAAGTGAAGCTAAGTATTATGTGTGGGATGATCCTTATTTATGGAAAATTTGTAGTGATCAAATTATTAGGAGATGTATTCCAGATCATGAGTTTGCATCTGTGCTTACTTATTGTCATACTCTTGCATGTGGTGGACATTTTGGTACACAAAGAATTGCTAGGAAAGTGCTAGATTTTGGCTTGTATTGGCCTATTTTGTTTAGGGATGCCTATGAGTTTCGTAAGAATTGTTCTAGGTGTCAAAGAACTAGAAATGTGTCTAAGAGAAATGAAATGCCTCAACAACCTCTTCTTTTCTATGATATTTTTTATGTGTGGGGTATAGACTTTATGGGTCCTTTTCCAGTTTCTTTTGGCTTTATGCATATTCTAGTTGCTGTAGACTATGTGTCAAAGTGGGTAAAAGCTAAAGCCACCCGAACTGATGATTCAGTTGTTGTTGTAGATTTCCCTCGTTCACAGATTTTCTGCAGATTTGATGTCCCCAAGGCCATAATCAATGATCAAGGATCACACTTTTGCAATAGAAACATGCAAGGGTTATTGAAGAAATATAGGGTGGTGCATAAAACTTCTACACCTTTCCACCCCCAAACCAATGGGCAAGCAGAGGTCTCTAATTGAGAGATCAAACAAATACTAGAGAAGACCGTATAGCCCAACAAAAAAGATTGGAGCAAGAGGCTTGATGATGCGCTTTGGGCCTATAGAACCACCTTCAAGACTTCCATCGACATGTCTCTATACCATTTGGTATTTGGTAAAGCATGTCATTTACTGGTGGAGATTGCACAAAAGGCATATTGGGCGATAAAACAATGCAATATGGATATGACCCTAGTTAGTAAGTAAAAGAAGTTACATCTTTAAGAATTCGAAGAATTAAGGCTAGCAGCTTATGAGAATGCGCACATCTACAAGGAGAGAACAAAAGCCCTCCATGATAAGAAAATTGAGAAGAAAGAGTTCCAAGTATGAGACAAAGTCCTTCTTTACAATCTCGCCTCAAGCTCATACCCAGTCAGCTTCGTTCTAGGTGGGTTGGCCCTTTTGTTATTACTAATGTCTTTCCTTTTGGTGCAGTAGAAATTCAAAATAAGGCTACCAATAAGCAATTCACAATGAATGGGAAAAGGTTGAAGAAGTTCTATAAGGGCTTCTAAGAAGAAACTGTAGAGGAAATTCGACTCTACTGTGTATCGGCTCTATAATAAGGTCGTATTCTTTCCCTTCTTTTAATTTATGTCTTCTTTATTTTATTTGATGTTGGTGCTGATTTGTGTTGAGGGCAATGCAATATTTAGGTTTGGGGTAGAGAATTTAATTGGAGAAACATCGGATTTTAATTTAGAAATTTCCTGCATGTTTTATATGTTTTCTTGTTCTGTCTAGAATTTTTGAGCTGTCTTGCACAAATTTGCAACAGATCAGTGATGAAATTTGGGACGAATCAATGACGAATTTTGAGACAGAATATTTCTGTCGCTAATTGAGGCTTTTCTAGTAATGAATTATCTGGAAAACCTTGATAATGGATTGTTACTCCTCTTTTCTCCATCTCTAGATCGGTGCCATGAGTTCATCTCTATCTCCCCATGGTGTCCTCGATCGTACTCCCTTTAAGTTTTATGATAAGGGTGCTCTGTTATTTACTTAGGTCTTATACATGTTAAATAACCATGCATTAGACCCTTAGGCTAAATCATCATCAATTATACTTAAGTGGACTTAATCACTTTCTTTAATCCATGAATCACACAAATCTCCTGGCCCACAATATAATGTCAAGCCAAAGTTCTCCATGTCTTGTAAGAGACATCACTATTGATATATGATAAAATACAATTTCAAATCTCTATTGTATTTTGCCACCACCCAGCCGAGGAGTATGACACAAAAAGGACTTAGACTTTGACAACTCCTACTCCTAGCTCTATAGTCAACAGGAGACCTAAAATCCTACTCTCTGATATTAACTTTGTCACAATCCAAAAATCTAGGCATGTGATGGGAATGACATAAGGTTAATTACCTATGTCGTAAGCCTAATTTTTCTAACTCCCAGTTCCCATGCAAAATGTGACATGCATGAACATATAAATAATTAACCAAACATGCAAAAATAATAAGTAACTATGTCATGTAAAAACTCCCTACATGCAACCCCTCCCTCCTAGGTTTCCTGGTTGACTACAAAGCTTACAACAATATACCGACATATAAGCTTTGACCTTCAAACAAGAAGGGATTGAAAGCCTCAAACCTCAATCTGTAAAGAAAAGCAAAACTAGAATGAGATAAACATCTCAGAGAAGGGACAATCCCTTTCCTTACCTTCACTCAACCCATTGTCTCATTCATACCAACATCAAGTCTACATCTCAAAGTCTAAGGTAACTTGTCGACTCTTTATTCGAATGACAATCAATGTCTCCTAGGCTATAAGCTAATAATAACTCGAGCTTGTAAGCCACTAACCACTCTAAGCAACACATGCCAATGGAACCCCATTACAACAATATAGGTTAATACATATATATATATATATAGAGAAAGCAATGCAACATAGATAACATCTCCATGTTCTGAAGACCATAATAGTCTTCGGCCAAAAAGCCATAATAATCTCCTGGCCAAAGGCCTTTATATATTTTTACACACACACACACACATACACACACACACACACACACACACACACACACACACACACACACACACACACACACACACACATACACATATATATATATATTTAACTCTCGGCTCATAGGCCAATATTATCTCCTTGCCCAAAAGCAAATAAATCTCCATGCCTAAAGGGAAGTTAATCTCCATGCCAGAAGGTAAATCAATCCACATACACGAAGACAAATTATTCTCCATACCTGAAGGCAAATTAATCTCCATACATGAAAGAAAATTAATCTCTATGCCCTATGTCAAATTAATCTCCATACCGAAGGAAAATTATTCTCCATGCTTGAAGGAAAATTAATTTTCATGCTCAATGGCAAATTAATCTCCATGCTTAAAGGCAAAGCCAAATCTCCTATAGGCCTAGGAGATAAATCTCCCACAAACCAATCAAGATTTAAGGCGCAGTCACTCCAATAACTTTAGACACATACATAGCCATTGCACATGTATACACACACACACATACACACACACACACACACACACACATATATATATATATATATATCAATCCACTAATTAAACTTAAGAGCATACTCCTTCATAATTCAGATCATGCAAGTTATAGAATTTATCTACCCTAGTCAATCTTTCTTCACATTGTAAATTCGAAGTAATCCATGATTCAACTCATGAATAACCTACAAACTTGATTCAGTTGTTTACTTACACCTACCTAAATTCACACAATAATAAAAGGAGGATCACTACATAAAGAGTTCTCAAAGTCCAGGGTCAATTGAATTATCTCCCCTCTAAACACAAAGTCGTAGAGCCTCCAGTATAAAGCTACATTGTGCAATTGGTAGGATGCCAAAATCATTATCATAACATGTGGTTTATGCCACTATGGTTGCCAAACCAACCAGAATTAGATTCTATGACAATTTGCAATATAGTGATCCCCATGTCATATTCATACAAGAAGACTCACTTCTAATCACTAATTAATTGTTCTTAAGCTTAAATACTAATAACAAAACATATAAATAGGGGGTTTTGTTATGACAGAACAATTGCATAAATGAAAACTAGACTAGAAGCAGAAAAGATTGACAATAAAACAGATGATGCAACCACCCACTAGGATTTATGGGAGTATAACTATCATCAATCAACTCATTTATTCAGCTTTATTCTCATTTCAACATTTGGTTTTTAAGAAAAGAAATCTAGAAAAGCTTTCAAAATTTATATTTCTTCTAAACTATAATCTAGAAAAACTTCATTAGTCTTTAGTTAGATTCAACTTCAATAGACCTCAACCAAATCAAGTTAGATAATCATCTAAGCAAGTCATTTTGTTTTACTTACTTCACCAACCAGTTAAAGCAAGATTATATCTCAAATGCATATATTAAAACATAGTTCATGTTTCTACAACTTCATATCAGAATCTAGCATCAACATAAACATAAGAGTAGTACAAAAAACAAAAATAAGATAAAATGGAGAACAAAACACTTATTTTATATTAAAAGCTCAGGTTACAACATCCCAAGTTCTTAGTGACTGATTACAAAGAGATTTTAGCCCTCCATGAGAAAAAATCACCAAAACAATAGAGAGAAAAATAAAGGTAAATAGAGCTACGAATTTTCAAAGTTACAAAAAAGTGTAGAATAAATATGGAATTACAAAACCGATACCAAATATGCCTAATGGAATATTTTGCCCTCGTTGCCCCCTTTAGTTAACTGTTGTATATGTTATTTTCTCCTGTAGAAGTGGCAACACCTTTGGAAGAAATGCAGTAGCAAAAAACATTAAATAAGCGCAGCAAGAGAGTTCTTTTATATGTAGAATCTGATGCACACTTATAGCTCCTTTTTCTAGCAAAGTTTGGGGAAGATGGGTTTGCATGCATAGTAAAAAAGGGGTAGACAAATCTGATATGAGGGCCTCACACATCCATGTCACCAAGTCTGCAATGAAGTAGCGCCTAGTCAGTAAAAACATCCACCTCATCACCATATCAACAACCATGCCACATCAACAAGAATTCTCTAAAAATAATTTTTGTAAAATACCCAAATGGATTAAATTGAGTGTTTAATAATTTTAGTCCTAAAAATATGAAAATAATTCATTTTCCATTCAAAATTAATTTAGACTCAATAAATCACAAAGTATAATAAAATTGGAGAATTTTCAGGGATGAAAACGCAAATAAACTAAAATAGGGATTAAAATGTAAATAAAAAGGCTAGATATCAACATGTAAAAGCATATGCATGAATACAACCCACTATAATCATACATGACAAAGGGTTAAACAAGACATTCATGTTTCATAAATATCAACCATTAATAAATTTTCATTAATAACCACTGTCCCTTCTACAACATTTCTCCACTCTTATGGTAACCTACATAGCTAGGTTTCCAAGCATTTAAATTAATCACTAGCACTTATTCGCACAAAACTAGCGTAGAGTAAAGATATACTTATAGACTAAGTTTAACAAGCCTCTAAGTCTCCACAATATCATTCATCACAATTCATAATACATGTATCATTTAATGCAACTATAAAAAGATGTTAGAGAAACTCCAAGAGCAAGCTAGTTACTCACTGATAACATGCATTTTCCATTCATTTTAGTCTCTATTTTAGTCCTTATTACCTCTTTAATTTTGCTTATTCTCTAATTTTATTATATTTTTTGGAATTATTGGGTGTAAATTAATTATAAAATTAATATGCTTTAATTTCATAATTTTATCCCAATTAATTCAATTATGTATTTTTGTAGAAAATTAATTAGAGAATTTTATGATGATGTGGCAATGAGTAAGCGCTGACATGGAAAAATTCTGTTAACTGGACCTGTAAGGCCTATGTTTATGCACTGTAGAGCTAATTTGCATCATAAAATTTGATCTCCTCCTTGCATATGCAAAAAACGCAACTCAGAAACATAGCAAGCCAAAGGTCAAAAAATACAGCAAAAGGAAGTTAACAAAGTTGGCAAATGAAGATTGATTTGTAGCCAATTTTGAAGAATGCTAACAACTAGTAGTAGCAAGTCACAAGCTAGAATTCATTGAATGAAAATGCCACTAGCAGAAGAAAGAAGCAAGACCAAAGTTGAACATAACAAGTAGAAGTCAGCAAAAATAGCAAGTAGGGATTCCTTCCATGTGCATAAATTAGCAATCAAGAATAACTGAAGAAAGAAGCCAAAATACAAGTCATAAAGAGGTATTGTTAGTGGAGTGTGACGTGAGCTTTTCTAACATTGGTTGAAATTATGGACAACACCCTTGAAGTTACTTACTTTTCACTTAGGTCCATAAAAATTTTAAAAAAAATGTCCCAAATAAAAATTTTTAATTTTCCTTTTCATTAATTTTAATTTATTTTATTTTCAAGTTGTTTAAATGGTTTAAATTTTTTTTTCTTAATTTTATCATTCCCTATAGTGCTTTTATGCTTATTTGTTGAATTGAGTAACTCTGATTTAGTTGAAACTCAGTATCCTAATAGATTTCAGTTTATTTAGCAATTTGTGACCACTACCCAGCAACTCTTGGTACGTGGCCATAAAATTTGCAAATTCTTTCATTTTGATCACTTTTTCATTTTTTTTCTTTTTCTTGATTTCACTAATTTCCTATGATTTTTGTAGACATTATTTTTGAGTTCTGTTTGTTGTTTTTGTGCTTCCAACTTGTGAAGAATTTTTCCAAAAAATAATTAGAATTTTCTGAGCTACTTTATTTTTAGGTTACTATTCATAGGTTGGTTGGGCATAAAAACAGTAGTAGAAGTGCTATTTTTTGTGTTTTCTTTGTAAATTTCATCTTCCCTAGTCTAGAATTAGAGTTTCATTCTTGTTTGAGGGATAATTTTATTGAGTCAGATTAAGACTTACCCATGGATCTATTTAGTATTGAAAATAGATTAAAAGACATAGCATCCATATTAAGGTACCTATCCTTTGGTCAAGAGCAAGAGCCACCCTCCCTCCTTCATCTCTGAGTGGCTTAGACTCTTTCACCACATATAGGACAGATCAATAGCCACAATTCCAAGAAAGTTCAGAGTCCTATATAGGAGTCTTTCTTGGCCAAATACAATTTCAACAAGATCCTCAACAGTATGACTTTTATTCCACTATTTACAATCCTGAATATGATATGAGGTATAAGAACTCATCTTATTCACCATATAAGCAAGACATTGATGCTCTGCTCCTTAGTGAATTACCTTCTCCAGCTATCCCTAGGGAAACCGAGCCAAGTTTGGAAGACTTGGTTAATCATATGGCCACAAATAACTCGCAGTTCCAACAACGAACTGAGATGAGCATTCAAAGTTTGGAAACTTAAATAGGCCAACTAGCCAGCACTATTAATCAACTAATTAATCAAGGGTTTGATAAAAGTTTACCTTCTCTACCTCTTGCTGATCTAGGAGATGTGAATGGTGTTATTTTTTTAGAGAATGACACTCATATAAATGGTTTAGCCCTCCAACCTGAATTAGAAGATTCAAGTAGGCAAAATAGGGAGTCATATTCCTCTAGCAATGTAAGTCAGCAAAGTAAGAATAAGGAAGCTAGTGAGGATGAGTTCCCTCTCCCAATTAGACAATCACCTACTCCAATTAGATTCACCCAACCTAATGCCATTGAGCTTGACTAGGAAAAAGAAATAGAGACCTTAGAAAAAGAAAGGTAAACATAAAATTGTTGGAGAATGAGTTTGTGGGAGATTTTAATTTTAATTGTGACTGTCATACTTGTCATGCATACATTAAATAGAAAACTATTTAAATCATGGCAACTCTAATTTTGTTGAACATGAGCATTATCAATTTGCAACTAAATCTATACATGAATTTCAATTTGAATCAAAATATGAATCATATGCACCTGCATTTACATCTGCACCTAAGTTTAATGCATCTACATCTAAATGTGCATGTAAATTTAAATCTGATTCCAATTCTCACTCTGTTTCTATTGTAAATTTTGATTATATTCCTGTTGATTTTAATTTAACTCTAGTTTTTAGTAAGAGTTTTGATTTTAATTCCATTTTAAATAGTAGTTCTCTTTTTGTTTTAAATTGTAATTTAGTTAGCAGTTCTTCTTTCTTCTCTTTTAGTTTTTCTTCAGGTTGGTCATAGTAAATTAATTCTTTCCATCATACAACCTGCTGCTAAGAAAAACTTCTAGAAGAAGCCAGTGCCGCGTCATTTCAGATATCGGGTATTTTTATATACTTTTTAGTCCCTATCTTAGTCCTATGGCTATTCCAATGTTGCCAATTCTCTAATTTTATTATGTTTTGGAATTTATTGGGTATAAACTATTTATGGATTGAATGTGTTTCAATTTTATATTTTTAGAACTTGAATTGTAAAATGCTCAATTTAATTCCTACAAATTTTAATTTTAGAGAGAAAAATGCTGACATGGACAAAGATGATGATTTGGATGCTAATGTGGCACTTTTTGGATGATGCAGATGCTGACTAGGATATGCTGGATGTGGGGCCCACTTGAACTCTTATTGAATGCCATGTAGTCAGAATTTGAGGGCATGAATATTAAATTTCGTAGGTCAGAAAGCAAGGCTGAAATATCAATTCTTCCATGCTGTTCTGCTGCTGCCATACCTATGTTCTGCTGCTGTTTCCTACTTTCTGCTGCAGAAATATTAAATCTGCTGCTGCCATGCCTACTTTCTGCTGCAGAAACATTAATTATACTGATGTTTTGCTGTCAAAGTGCTGCTACATCATGGAGGAAGCATCTAGGGTAGAATATTCTAAGGCATTGAAGGGGCATCAGTTTTAGAAATAAGAATACATTCATTTTAGGCAACCAGACTTGAAAAATTCGCAGCTCTCTCTTCCCCTCTGTTTCTGCTTCTGTTATTGGCTGTTTTGCTCTTATGGAGGGCTAAGTTTTCATTGTAATTAGTCACTAGACCACTGGGATGTTGTAGCTTGAACTAAGAATGCAAGTTAAGTGTTTTGTTCTCCATTTTCATCTCATTTCATTTCTGTTTTGCTGTCATGTTTATTTTGCTGTCAAATTCTGATTAGAACTTGAGAATGTAACATAAACTGACTTATATATAGGACATAACCTTGCTTGACTGATTAGGAAAGTAAGGGAGGCGAAATGACTAGTTAAATGATATATTTAACTTGGGTTGGTTGAGATTTTCCACTGAATGCATCTAGTTATAGTAGAGAGATGTTCTTGACTGTAATTAGTAGCATTAAATTCTAGATGTTATTCTAGAAACATTTTCATAAAGAACCAAACAATGGAATGAGAACAAAGCTGAATCAATGAGTTAGGTAATGATAGTTACACTCCCATGAATCCTAGTGGCTGATTACATAGTCTCTTTACTGTCAATCTCTTGCAATTTCTGCTGCTGCTGCTGTTTCTGCTGTTACTGCTGTTGCTGCATATTTTGCTGCTGTTGTAGTGTTTAATTGCTGTTCTGTTTTATTTATTTAGTTAGTATTGCTACAAAACCCCCCCCCCCACGTTTATGTACTCTTAATTGGTGTTTAGGTGTTTAGAACGATTAATTAGTATCAAGAAGTGAGGCTCCTTGAGTGAATACGACCTGGGGATCACTATACTGCAAATTGCCACAAATTCAATTCTGGGCGATTTGGCATCGTAGTGGCGTGAACCAGAATTTTGGCGCCGTTGCCGGGGAGCCAATTCATTTTGAAGTGTTAATTAGTTGTTCTATCGTGTTCTTGTTTGATTTTTTGTGGCTTGGTATTGTTGGAAGTGATTACAAATTTTTCAAGTCAACTTTTCAAGTTTCCTAGTATATTTCAGTCACTATTCATCAGCTTAAAAAACTAAATCGGATTGACTTGAAAAATTGGTAGTCCACTAAACACGACCCTTTCGGGCAAAACTCCTCACGACTTTGTCGTGAGGAGCACCGCCCTATCTCGGCTAAATTCCAACGTTTAGACCACTTTTTCCATTTTACAATGATTTTAGCCATTCTTCTAATTAATTGTGATTTTTGGTTTGATTTTTGTAGATCTTATTTTTGAGTTCTGTTTTTTGATTTTGTGCCTCCAATTGGTGAAGGATTTTTCCAAGAAAAATCAGATTTTTCTGAGATACTTCATTTTTGGTCATTTTCCTTGGTTGGACCATTTTGTGCTTATTTTGCTCTTTTTGTTCTTTTTGTTGTTTTCTCGTGAATTTGTGCCCTTTCTAGTATATGAGAAGGTCTGGTCACGTGGACTTACCACCTTTTGATCCAGAAATTGATAGGACCTTCCATAGGCTAGTGAGAAGTAATAGCATTAGGACTAGTATAGTTTCTGAAATTCTTGCTGAAATTGTTGAGTTAGCTGTTGATAGTGTAGAAGTTGAATCAGATTCTGAATCTGATATTGTGTTGGAGTCTACAGATTCTGAGTCAGCTGGGATAACTGGGATGGATAATCAAAATGCACAAATGCCTCAAAATAGGCAAGAACAATCAATTAAAGAGTTGATTGCACCTGATGTGCATTATCAACCATTGTGCATAAATTATCCTGAGTTGGATGCTAACTTTGAACTAAAATCTGGTCTAATCCATTTGTTGCCTAAGTTTCATGGTCTTGCAGGAGAAGATCCGCACAAGCACTTAAAGGAGTTCCATGTTGTCTGCTCTACCATGAGACCACATGGAGTTGGAGAAGAACAGATCAAATTAATAGCATTTCCTTTCTCTCTGGATGGGGCAGCCAAGGATTGGCTTTACTATCTACCCACTGCCTTGATAACAAGATGGGATGAGCTGAAGAAGTTGTTCTTAGAAAAATTCTTTCCAGCCTCTAGAACAGCAGCAATCAGGAAAGATATCAGTGGGATTAGACAATTGAATGGTGAGTCTCTGCATGAATATTGGGAGAGGTTTAAGAAGCTTTGCTCATGCTGTCCAAACCACCAGATTTCAGAGCAACTTCTCATCCAGTATTTCTATGAGGGATTACTGCCTATGGACAGATATATAGTTGATGCAGCTGCTGGTGGGGCATTGGTGGATAAGACTCCTTCTGCAGCAAACGAATTATTGGCCAAGATGGCCCAAAATGCTCAGCAATTTGGAACCAGATTGAGTGATCCAACAGTTACTGTCAATGAGGTGAGGACACCTCCCATGGAGCAACAAAGGATAGAAAATAAATTGGAAGAATTAGCTTCAATGGTGAGGCAATTGGCATTAAATCAGAGAACACAACAACAAGCCCCTCCTCCTTCAACCTGTGGTATTTGTTCCCTGAATACCCACCATACTGATCAATGCCCTCAGCTGCAAGAGACCTCAACTGAGTCATGTGCAGGTATATTCCCTGGTAGACCCATGCAGCCACAACAACAGAGATATGACCCATATTCCTCCACCTACAATCCTGGGTGGCGTGATCATCCAGCTTTCAAGTATGGGAATACATCTAACCCCCCTTACCAGCCACCCCATGTAAGATACAATCAACCTGAAGCTAGCCATACACCTCCTCCAGCACCCAAGAAACCTGAGCCTAGTCTTGAGGATCTAATGAAGCAACTGACTGCCAATACTCTTCAGTTCCAGCAAAGGACAGAAACAAATATGCAGAATTTGGAAACTAAGATTGGCCAGTTAGCCACAACAGTCAATGAGCTGAAAAGCCAAGGTTCAGGGAGTTTGCCATCCCAACCAGTGATCAACCCAAGAGGCAATGTGAGTGCCATCATCTTGAGGAGTGGCAAACAAGTAGACAGTCCAGCTTCTGAATCTGAACCAGAAAAATCAAATGTCCAGCAAAGTGTTCCTTCATCTTCAACCAGTGAGCAAAATAAAAAGGATGAAGAAGTGGTTCAGAAAATTCCTCTTCCTTTCCCTAATAGGCAGACTCAATCAAGGAAAGCTTCTGAATCTGACATGGATAAGGAGATCATGGAGACCTTCAGGAAAATAGAGGTCAATATCCCACTTTTGGAAGCAATTAAGCAAATCCCCAAGTATGCCAAGTTCCTCAAAGAGTTGTGCACTCATAAGAGGCGTTTAAGGGGTAATGAGAGAGTCAATTTGGGAAGAAATGTGTCTGCACTCATCCAACCACCCATGCCACCCAAGTGCAAAGATCCTGGAACTTTCACAATACCATGCACAATAGGCAACATGGAGTTCTCCAACGCTATGCTGGATTTGGGAGCCTCAATCAATGTTATGCCCAAATCAGTGTACTCGAGCCTTAAGATTGGTGTTCTTTCACCAACTGGAGTGATTGTCCAACTTGCCAATAGGAGCACAGCACATCCAGCAGGAGTTTTAGAAGATGTTCTGGTAAGAGTTAAAGATCTCATTTTTCCTGCTGATTTTTATGTGCTTGATATGGAAAATGATAATACTCCTGGCCATGCACCATTAATACTTGGTAGACCTTTTCTGAAAACTGCAAAAACCATCATTAATGTGCATGAAGGGACTTTGTCAATGGAGTTTGCTGGTAATAAAATTGATTTTAACATTTTGGATGCCATGAAACATCCTATAGAAAATCATTCCAATGTGCATGTAGTTAACTTTTTGGATTACTTAGTTGATGAGGCATGTGAAGATTTCCAAAATGAATTAATTTCTGATTTTCCTGAATTCTCTGATTTGGTAGATGCCTTTGAATGCAACTGTGCTGGTTCTGAATTTTGTCATGCTTGCACTGAAATTGAAAACTCTCTAAATGCTGACAATTCTGAGTTGCATTCTGATTTGCATAGTGATTTGGATTCTGATGTGCATCCTGATTCTGTAAATTTCTCTAGCTTATACTTAGATTCTGTTTCTATTTTAGGTAGTTGTAGGTGTAGTGATTTAAATTGTAATGTTGCACATTCTTCATCTCTTTCCTCTTGTGCTGCTAACCCTTCCTCCTCTTTAGCCAAGGATTCTGTCTTTGAGCAAACTGAATTTGTAGGTGCTTCCTTGGATGTGATTCCACAAAAACTAATTCCATCCTCCATCCAACCACCTGCATTGGAGTTGAAGGCTTTACCAGAAAACCTCAAGTATGCCTTCTTGGAAGTAGGAGACAAACTTCCAATCATTGTGGCCAACAACTTGAACCCCAATCAAGAAGAAAAATTGATCAGTTTGCTGAAAAAGAATAAGAAGGCGATTGGGTGGACTCTAGCAGACATTCCTGGAATTAGTCCTTCAGTGTGCATGCACCGAATTCTCCTTGAAGAAGAGACAAAACCAGTGAGGCAACCCCAAAGAAGACTCAACCCCATGATTCTTGATGTGGTCAAGAAGGAGGTAAGTAAGCTCCTCCAAGCTGGTATTATTTATCCTATCTCTGATAGTAAGTGGGTGAGTCCGGTACAAGTAGTGCCAAAGAAAACCGGGGTAACTGTTATAGCAAATGAAAATAATGAGTTAGTGCCCACTAGAGTTCAAAACAGTTGGCGTGTTTGCATTGATTATAGGAAGTTGAACCAAGCAACTAGAAAAGATCATTTTCCTCTTCCTTTTATTGATCAAATGCTTGAGAGACTTGCTGGCAAGTCTCATTACTGTTTCCTTGATGGTTTTTCTGGGTATTTTCAAATTCACATTGCACCTGAAGATCAGGAGAAGACTACCTTCACCTGTCCTTTTGGTACTTTTGCATATAGACGCATGCCTTTTGGTCTCTGTAATGCACCTGGCACTTTTCAAAGATGCATGTTGAGCATATTTTCTGATTTGTTAGAGGATTGCATGGAAGTGTTCATGGATGATTTTTCTGTTTATGGAGACTCATTTGATGCATGTCTGAAAAATTTGGAGAGAGTACTTGAGAGATGCATAGAGAAAAATTTGGTCTTGAATTATGAAAAATGTCATTTCATGGTAGAGCAAGGAATAGTCCTAGGCCACATAGTGTCACCACGTGGCATAGAAGTAGATAAAGCCAAAGTTGATGATATCTCTTCTTTGCCTTACCCCGCTTCTGTGCGGGAAGTTCGCTCTTTTCTTGGCCATGCAGGATTTTATAGGAGATTCATCAAGGACTTCAGTAAGATCGCTCTACCCCTATCTAAACTCCTCCAAAAAGAAACTGATTTCGTTTTTAATGATGCTTGCAGGTCAGCTTTTGATGAGTTGAAGAAGCAACTTACCTCCCCTCCTATCATCCAACCTCCACAGTGGGAGCTTCCCTTTGAGCTCATGTGCGATGCCTCAAATTTTGCTGTAGGAGCAGTACTTTCACAAAGAGTAGAGAGGAAGTTGCATGTCATAGCCTATGCGTCCCGTACCCTTGATTCAGCTCAATCAAATTACACAACCACAGAGAAGGAGTTTTTAGCAATTGTTTTTGCTTTAGAAAAATTTAGATCATATTTGCTTGCCTCCAAAGTAACTGTGTTTTCTGACCATGCAGCACTGAAATATTTGTTGAAGAAGCCAGATGCAAAGCCAAGATTGCTTAGATGGATGCTGCTCCTCCAAGAATTTGATGTGGAAATCAAGGATAAGAGTGGGGCAGAGAATGTAGTAGCAGATCACTTGAGTAGGCTTTCTGATCTTCCATTGGAACATCTCCCTGTAAGAGACAATTTTCCAGATGAGTGTTTCCTCCTTTTGCATGGTACTGGTGAGCCTTGGTATGCTGATTTGGTGAATTATCTTGTTGCATCTGAATTGCCTGCATACCAAAATAGACATCAATTGAATAAATTAAGAAGCGAGGCTAGGTACTATGTGTGGGATGACCCTTATTTGTGGAAAATTTGTAGTGACCAAATTATTAGGAGATGTGTTCCAAATCATGAATTTGCATCCGTGCTGAATTTTTGTCATACTCTTGCATGTGGTGGACACTTTGGTCCCCAAAGAACAGCTAGAAAAGTGTTAGATTCTGGTTTATATTGGCCTACTTTATTTAGGGATGCCTTTGATTTTTGCAAAAATTGTTCCAGATGTCAAAAAACTGGAAATGTGTCTAAAAGAAATGAAATGCCTCAACAACCTCTTCTTTTTTGTGATGTTTTTGATGTTTGGGGTATTGACTTTATGGGTCCTTTTCCTGTTTCTTTTGGCTTCATGTATATCTTAGTTGCTGTGGATTATGTGTCGAAGTGGGTGGAAGCTAAAGCCACCCGAACTGATGATTCTATTGTTGTTGTAGATTTCCTTCGTTCACATATTTTCTGCAGATTCGGTGTCCCCAAGGCCATAATCAGTGATCAAGGATCACACTTTTGTAATAGAAACATGCAAGGGCTATTGAAGAAATATGGGGTGGTGCACAAAACCTCTACACCTTACCACCCCCAAACCAATGGGCAAGCAGAAGTCTCCAACCGAGAGATAAAGCAAATATTAGAGAAAACTGTGCAACCCAACAGAAAAGATTGGAGTAAGAGGCTTGACGATGCGCTTTGGGCCTATAGAACCGCTTTCAAGACTCCCATCGGCATGTCTCCATACCGCTTGGTATTTGGTAAAGCATGTCACTTGCCGGTGGAGATTGCACATAAGGCATATTGGGCCGTTAAACAATGCAATATGGACATGACCCTAGCCGGTAAAGAAAGAAAGTTGCAACTTCAAGAACTGGAAGAACTAAGGCTAGGGGCTTATGAGAATGCGCGCATCTATAAAGAGAGGACAAAAGCTTTACATGATCAGAAAATTGAGAAAAAAGAATTTCAAGTGGGAGACAAAGTCCTTCTCTATAATTCTCGCCTCAAGCTAATGCCCGGTAAGCTTCGCTCTAGATGGGTTGGCCCTTTTGTTATTACTAATGTCTTTCCTTTTGGTGCAGTAGAAATTCAAAATGAGGCCACCAACAAGCAGTTCATGGTAAATGGGCAAAGGTTGAAGAAGTTCTACGAGGGCTTCAAGGAAGAAACTGTAGAGGAAATCAAACTCTACAACGTTCCGGCTCCATGATAAGGCCGTACTCTTTCCCTCCTTTCAATTTATGTCCTCCTCATTTTTTTTTTTGATGTTTGGTAATAATTTGCATCGAGGACAATGCAATGTTTAAGTGTGGGGGGAGAGAATTTGAGTTTATTCAAAAAAAAAAAAAAAAAAAAAAAAATTTTCTGCTTTCTCCTCTGTTTTCTCTGTTTCTGTCCAGAATTTTTGAGCTGTCTTGCATGAATTTTCTGTACTGATTGGCTACGAATTTTGCTAGTTTCTTTACATGTTTTTAAAGCCTTATATGTCTTCTAGCTGTAGAATTTTATTTGGTGTCTTTCGCATTTGTTTTGGTGTAGTTTTGTGTCAGTAAAGCTGAGTCGCCAGAATTTCTGCAGTGCAGAATTTTGCTACTCTGTTTTGCCCGAATTTGATGTTTTATTTTTGAAAAAAAAAAATTGATGGAGTTTTGGTGTGGAATTATGCATGATGAAATAGTTAAAGTGTAGATTGACTTAGCATGAAGAGAATTTAGCCTTATTTCTCTAAGGAATTCAAGTTAAATGGCAATGACGTTGACTTTAATGAATTTGTAGTAATAGTCTTTTAGCTGTGAGGATTTGAGCCTAAGTGAAAAATGCTATTCTTCTTGTTGCGTGTTCTCTATCATGGATTGTCACTCTAGAACTTGTCTTGAATCTTTGATTGAGGCTACATATCTTGTACATGCTTGGAAATGATTTAGGCATTTGTTTCTTGTAACCACTTTTAGCCAAATAGCCATCCATTATCATTGTTTCCATTGTATGTCATTTTGTGCCTTATCCATTTTCTTTCTTGCGTCCTTCCACCACTTTTTCTGCCTACAAACAACATTTTTCTCTTTCAACTTAAGATGTGAGGAGTATTTTAAATTCTTTTAAGAGATCGATATGCTGAAAAAAAAAATCCTGTGAACTTTGGGGAGTTTTGAACTATATTTCTTCTACTTCCTCTCAAAAAAAAAAAAGAAAAAAAAAAAGAAAAAAAAAAGAGAAAGAAAGAAAGAAAGAATCAAAAAAAAAAATTTGAAAAAAAAAAGAGAGAAAATAATGAAAAAGAGGAACATATAGAACATTGAGACCCAAATTTATTTATACTCAGTCTCTTATATTTCACTTGTAAATACTCTTCATTTTCTTGAGTTGTTACCATATTTTGTTTCATTGTTCAATCTTTCCATTTGTTTCCCACTACTTTTCTTACCCACGTTACAACCTAGTAAAGTCCTTTTGATTCAAGTATGTATTGGATTCAAGTAGTGGAGATTTAGATTCTTGACAAGCTTATGGTAGTGAATTCTGTGATAAGTTGAATTTCGAGTGATTTACCCTAGACACTTGAGAGAATAGAGAGTAAACACATTCCTGGTGAGGAGGCTAATTACTTGAATTCATTCGTATCAAATTAAATTGCCATGATGCTTGGAATCTTAGAAATTTAAGATTAATTCCTTCGAGTGCTAAATCTTTTCAAAATTTTGATTATTCTATTCTAGCATGCTTTCCACATTTTTCCTTTGGTGTCTTTTTGGTGTTCCGAATATTATTTTGCCCAGGAGTGCAAAAGGCCAAGTGTGGGGGATTTGATATCGGGTATTTTTATATACTTTTTAGTCCCTATCTTAGTCCTATGGCTATTCCAATGTTGCCAATTCTCTAATTTTATTATGTTTTGGAATTTATTGGGTATAAACTATTTATGGATTGAATGTGTTTCAATTTTATATTTTTAGAACTTGAATTGTAAAATGCTCAATTTAATTCCTACAAATTTTAATTTTAGAGAGAAAAATGCTGACATGGACAAAGATGATGATTTGGATGCTAATGTGGCACTTTTTGGATGATGCAGATGCTGACTAGGATATGCTGGATGTGGGGCCCACTTGAACTCTTATTGAATGCCATGTAGTCAGAATTTGAGGGCATGAATATTAAATTTCGTAGGTCAGAAAGCAAGGCTGAAATATCAATTCTTCCATGCTGTTCTGCTGCTGCCATACCTATGTTCTGCTGCTGTTTCCTACTTTCTGCTGCAGAAATATTAAATCTGCTGCTGCCATGCCTACTTTCTGCTGCAGAAACATTAATTATACTGATGTTTTGCTGTCAAAGTGCTGCTACATCATGGAGGAAGCATCTAGGGTAGAATATTCTAAGGCATTGAAGGGGCATCAGTTTTAGAAATAAGAATACATTCATTTTAGGCAACCAGACTTGAAAAATTCGCAGCTCTCTCTTCCCCTCTGTTTCTGCTTCTGTTATTGGCTGTTTTGCTCTTATGGAGGGCTAAGTTTTCATTGTAATTAGTCACTAGACCACTGGGATGTTGTAGCTTGAACTAAGAATGCAAGTTAAGTGTTTTGTTCTCCATTTTCATCTCATTTCATTTCTGTTTTGCTGTCATGTTTATTTTGCTGTCAAATTCTGATTAGAACTTGAGAATGTAACATAAACTGACTTATATATAGGACATAACCTTGCTTGACTGATTAGGAAAGTAAGGGAGGCGAAATGACTAGTTAAATGATATATTTAACTTGGGTTGGTTGAGATTTTCCACTGAATGCATCTAGTTATAGTAGAGAGATGTTCTTGACTGTAATTAGTAGCATTAAATTCTAGATGTTATTCTAGAAACATTTTCATAAAGAACCAAACAATGGAATGAGAACAAAGCTGAATCAATGAGTTAGGTAATGATAGTTACACTCCCATGAATCCTAGTGGCTGATTACATAGTCTCTTTACTGTCAATCTCTTGCAATTTCTGCTGCTGCTGCTGTTTCTGCTGTTACTGCTGTTGCTGCATATTTTGCTGCTGTTGTAGTGTTTAATTGCTGTTCTGTTTTATTTATTTAGTTAGTATTGCTACAAAACCCCCCCCCCCCACGTTTATGTACTCTTAATTGGTGTTTAGGTGTTTAGAACGATTAATTAGTATCAAGAAGTGAGGCTCCTTGAGTGAATACGACCTGGGGATCACTATACTGCAAATTGCCACAAATTCAATTCTGGGCGATTTGGCATCGTAGTGGCGTGAACCAATTTCTTATAAGGTTGTTTCTTTCCCTTTTCTCGGTTTTACTTTCATGTCCTCTATGTGTATTGGATAATATGTGTTGATAATTTTTCGCATTGAGGACAATGCAAAACTTAAGTGTTGGAGGGGAATGAAATAGTCTTATTTTTTAAAATTTCATGCAATTTTTAAATTTTTTTTGTTTTGTTTTATTCTTTCAATAAAGTTTTTCTATGAATTTGCTTGATGAAAAGTTTGAAAGATTTAGTATGATGAGAATTTAAACTTATGTTCAAGCATTTAAGTTAAACGGAAATAAATTTAGTTTCAATGAATTTTAGTAATAGTCTTTTAACCGTGAGTAAATTTGAGCCTAATTGCAAAATGCTATTCTTTCTTGTTGAGCACATTTCCTATCATAAAGTTTCGCTCTAGAACTTGTTTTGAATCTTTATTGATAATACATTAAATATGTATACTTAGAAATGATTTAAGCATTTGCTTCTTTGTTTACCTCATAGCCAAATCACAATCTCATTTTGTTATTTCTATTGTATACCACTGTATGCCTTATCCATATTCTTTTTTGTATTTTTTCCATCATTTTTTCTTTCTTAAAACAAAATTTTGCTTGCAATTTAGGAAATAAAGAGAATTTTGAATTCATTGACAAGATTGATATGCTGCAATTGCTGTGTTTTTTGGGGTATTTTGAATTGTATTTCTACTAATTCCTCCCAAGCAAAAAGAAAAGAAAAAGGAAGAAAAATTTTGAATGGCATCATCAAAAGAAATGAAAAGAAAAACAAAATATAGATTAAAAAAAGATGAAATGATGAAAAAGAGGAGTAGATAGAGCTTTGAAACCCAAAATTAATATTATTTGATCTCTTATAAATTTACTTGTAAATGCTCTTCATTTTCGTAAGTTGTTGGCATATTTTGTTTCTTTGTGCATCTTTCCTATTTCTTTCATTTTCCTGTTGTTTTCCCATTGTTTTTTTTTCTACCTACGTCACAACCTTGCAAAGTCATTTTGATTCAAGCATGCATATATGACTTTAAGTAGTGGAGATTTTGATCCTTGACAAGCTTATGGTAGTGATATTGTGATAGGTTAAATATTGAGTAACTTACCGTAAACACTTGAGAGAATAGAGTGTATACATTTCTCTTGTGAAGAGATTGTTACTTAATTTCATTTCTATCAAAATAATTGCCATGATGCTTAAGTTCTAGAAATATAAGATTAATTTTCTCTAAATTCTAAATATTTTTGAGTTATTCCATTATTGCATATTTTCACAGATCTCTTTTGGATAAAAATTGTTGGTGTTAGGATTTGATTTTGCTTACAAAAGGCTAAGTGGGGGAGATTCGATAACATGCATTTTTCATTCATTTTAGCCCCCATTGTGATCCTTATTGCCTCTTTAATTTTTCTTATTCTCTAATTTTATTATATTTTTAGATTTATTAGGTGTAAATTAATTATAGAATTAATATGCTTCAATTTCATAATTTTATCCCAATTAATTCAATCATGTATTTTTACAGAAAATTAATTAGAGAATTTTATGATGATGTGATGATGACTAAGCAATGACATGGCAAAATTCTGCTAACTAGACCTGTGGGGCCTACGTTTATGCATTGTAGAAAATGCAAGTCATAAACATAGCAAGCCAAAGGTCAAAAAATAAAGCAAGAGGAAGTTAGCAAAGTTGGCAAATGAAGACTGATTTGCAACCAATTTTGAAGAATGCCAACAACTAGCAGCAGCAAGTCACAAGTTGGAATTTGTTGAATGAAAATGCCACTAGTAGAAGAAAGAAGCAAGACCAAAGCTGAAAATAATAAGTAGAAGTTAGCAAAAATAGCAAGTGGAGATTCCTTCCATGTGCATAAATTAGAAATCAAGAATGGCAAAAGAAAAGAGCCAAAATACAAGTCATAAGTAGCTGGCAATCAAAGCAACAAATGTAGAAAATAGATAGCACACAAATTGGACCAATAATTTAGCTTCGTCCCTTCCTTCCTACTGGTTTTAAAAGGGGCACTTCAGATCCATTTAAAGTGTGTTGCAAATCACCTTCTTCCACCAATGTCGTAGCTTAGTTTTACATAGTTTTGTCCTTCTTTGTAATTTCGTTTTTTCTATCTCTATGGAGTATTAGAGTCTGTGTAATCAGTCCATGGATGAAATAGATCTTGTACTTTGAATCATTTGCTTAATATAGATAAATTTTCTGGTTCTAATCTCTATTTCATTTTTGTTCACTATTTTTATCTCTAGTTCTTGTATTTTTCTTTTGTTCTAATATGACTAAGTAAATACATGAATTTGTTATAATTTTTTATCGAGGTTAAGCTTGCTGTATGAACTTGTATGTGGTTGTTGGGTTTATGTAGTAAATTAGAATTGAGATGACAAGTCAATATGTAGTTGCAGGACATGGACTTGGTTAGAGCTTAATCAAATTATTTCTAGATTAAAAGTTAGTGAAGATTTTCCTGACTTCGATTTAGTTGTAGTCTAGTTCTGGGAGGTTTCTTGGAAATATTAATTTGACAACCAATCAGTAGAATTGAATCAGAATAAATCAGAGAATAGGATAATGATAAATACAAATTCAGGGTTTTCATGGCTAATTGCATTAGTGTTCTGTGTTTTTATTATGTTTTTATTAGCATTAATGTTCATGTTTTAATTCTACATTTTAATCTTTTCAATCAATCTCCCATGTTAATTAATAGTATAATTAGTGTAATTAGTATTTGAACAATTAATTAGAGAATTAGAATCGAGGCTTCAAGAGTGAGAACGACCTAGAAAAACCATTATATTGCAAATTGCCACATAATCTAATTCTAGTTGGTTCAGCAACTATAGTGGCATGAACCACTCACCTCGGGTAAAACCCATTTCCATGCGAAAATACCATAATCCGATTGATAACATGCATTTTCCCATATATTTTAGCCCCTAATTTAGTCCTTTTTTCATCTTGAATATTGCTAAAACTCTAGCTTTAGAATGTTTTGAAATCTTATGGGTGTAAGATGATCATATGATTTATATGCTTTAATTATGTTATTTTACCCTAGTTGATTCATTTATGTGTTTTACAGAGTTTCTACTGGTATCTGGGCACAATCGAACAAGAAACAGTAACAACAGAGATAAATCTAAGTCATTATCTACCTGGCGCCAAGTACCCAGCACCCAACACTAAGGAAATTCCTGAAGAATTGAGCCCAGCGCCCAGCGTTATGTTTATTGAAAAAGACACCAATGCTTGACGCCAATATTCAATGCTCAAAAGTCAACAAGAAAGTCAAAATGATTCAGCGCCCAGTGCTAGTTAGGCAGCGCCAAGCGCTGGGATGGTTGGTGAGTCTTATTATGTTGTGGTAGGTGAGTCAAGCGAGTTAGGTGGCATGATAGGTCAAAGGCAACCAATGGATCAGTTGGTGAGCCAGTGCCTAGTGTTGGCGCCATAGAAGCCTCTATAAAAGTAACTTTTAGGTCATTTCTTGAGACATCTCACACATTCCAGACTTGAGGCGTCTGTAGAGCATCTTAGGCAACCTCCAAATCTGGCTTGAGAGAAGGGAAGCCTTCCTACTTAGGAATGGCTCACCTTCCCACTTGGGAATAACTCTCCTTTTCCCATTTTCTTCTCTTTTCTTTATGTTTTTTTAGTTTATATTGTAATTTTCTATTTTGTTCCATTTTCTTCTCTTCTTCCATGTAATTTTCTATGTTTTATGGGTTGATGTAATATGGATTTATGAAGTTTTATTGATGAATATTCTATTTTAATTCAATTTCATTTAATGAGTCAATTTTAGTAATTAAATTTCTTCTTGGATGCTTAGCTACTATTCAAAGATGTTTGAGACTTTTATCTATTCTAGATCTAGGTGGATATTGATCTTGACCTTGTAATTTCTACCATAAATCAGATTATCTAGATTTAGATAATCTTATTTATGGAGCTTAAATGATTTCTTAAGCTTAACCCCTTAATTAAATGATTGATCTAAGGTTTTAATCAACTGTTTAAATTAAGTCAGATTGTTCTTTAAGGTTTTGGGTTCAATCACTTTTTGAGAAATTAGCCAACATTAAAGGAATTGAGTTTTAATTAAATTGTTCTTCAGTAATTCAAAGATTAATTTATCTATGAATTAATTGGATTAGACCAAATGAAATCAATCCCATTTTCTTATGTAATTAATCATTTGATGAAATGGAAATTGTGCCTTGAATCATTTGACCCAATGAGTATTTTCTTGGCTAAAGTTCTGTTTAAATTCTTATTTTGTGATGCTTATTATTTATACAAGTATGTGATTGTTGTGTATATTTAGTAAGTAGGATAAAAATTGACATGACAGTATGTGATTGCAGGGCATGAATGTAAAGGACTTAATAGGATTATATTGGGTTATGGATTAGTAAAGATATTCCTAATTATAATTCTAATACAAGTTTAGAAGATTTTCTGGAAATTTTAGAATGAAAATCACATAATGGAATTTAACTAAGAATAATCAGAGGAACGAATGATGATAAATACAATTCCATGGATTCTATGACTTGTTACACATCTTTCGTGTTTTGTTATGTTTATTGTTGTGTTTCTATTTTATCCTTTATATTTCAGTTATTTATTTTATATTGTTTTAAATTATCACAAACCCCCTTTTCATGTAAATTATGTAATTTTATAAATAGTTTTAATAATATTTCACTTAGTTTAATTGATACTTCATTTTTGTGGGACAATAATTAGCAAAAGGCTCTATAAAGGCCCTAACGCGAGATAAATAATATTACTAACTTGCATAAATGAGGTACAACATATATAGGGTAGCTGTGTACATATATATTTAAAATAATATAGATAATTAATATATAAACAATCATCCTATAGTTAATTTAAAACTAAAACCTATTATAACCACCTACCAATAAACATTAAAATATAAATCAATTATCTTATAAATAAATTTAAGTATAACCAACTAACAATGAAGTACTCGTTAATTCAAAATAAGCAACTAACAACAGGATATATATTACTGATATCTAGCATTTTTATATTCATTTTAACCCTTAATATGGTCTATTTGCATTTTTCATCTTTGGGAATTCTCCAATTTTAGTATACTTTGTGATTCATTGGGTCTAAACTAATTCTGGATGGAAAATGAATTATTTTCATATTTTAAAACTTAAATTATTAAAGTCTCAATTTAATCCATTTGTGTGCTTTACAGAATTTAAATTTGGATATTTTTCTGCTGATGTGGCACTGAGGTGGACAGTCTGGCTGACATGGTGCTTTTGTGGCATTTTTCTGATGAGTAGGATGCTGACTGGACTTGCTTCTATGTTTTTGCTGATGTGGAGATATGTGGGGCCCTCAATCTAGATTATCTTCTGCATGCAGCCAGCCTTTGCTTACCTCTTCCCTAAACTTTGCTGAAAATGGCATATAAGCTTTCTGCATAGCAAAAGAAGCCTTCTGCTGCACCATTTTGATGAATTCCTACTGTTGCCTGTTGTTCCCTTTCTGCAAAAAGAATTCAGCCACATTTCAGCCCTCCTATTTGAAATTCAACTAAGCATCTAGGGTAGAATATTCTAAGGCATTTTTAGGGCATCAATTTTGTAACAAAAGACACTTTTCATTTTCTCTGTAACTTAGCATTTTCGCAGCTCTCCCTTCCTCTCTGTTTTCCTTTTGCTGTTTTGTTGTTTTGCTCTCATGGAGGGCTAAATCTCCGTTGTAATCAGTCACTAGGTCCTTAGGATGTTGTAGCTTGAACTAAAAATGCAAGATAAGTGTTTTATTCTCCATTTCATCTCATTTCATTTCTGTTCTGCTGTTATGTTTATGTTGCTGTCAGATTCTGATTTGAACTTGAGAAGGAACATAAACTGATTTATATATATGAGATATAACATTGCTTGACTGATTAGGAAAGTGAGTAAAGCGAAATGGCTAGTCAGATGGTATATTTAACTTGGTTTGGTTGAGGTTTTCTACTGAATGCATCTAGTTATAGTTAGGGAAGATATTCTTGACTGTAGTTAGTAGCATTAAATTCTAGAAGTTATTCTAGAACCATTTTCATAAAGAACCAAATGGTAAAATGAGAACAAAACTGAATCAATGAGTTAAGTGATGATAGTTGCACTCCCATAAACCTTAGTGGCTGGTTGCTTGGTTTTTTGTTATTGTCAAATTTGTCCTGTTACTGAATTGTTGCTGTTGTAGTTCATTATTGCTGTTTATTTCTGTGTTTGCTGCTACTTGCTGCCAACAAACCCCCTCCCCCCGTTTATGTGCTTTTAATTACTGTTTGGGTGTTTAGAACGATTAATTAGTGTTTAGAAGTGAGGCTCCTTGAGTGAATACAACCTGGGGACAAAATTGCCATAAATTCAATTCTAGGCGATTTGGCATCATAGCGGTGTGAACCAAGTACCTAAATCTTATGAGTCTATGATGTGCGGTTAACGAAAGTAAACCCCCTATACATGGCCCAACATATTCAAGACCATTGACCCTTTTGTACCTTCATTATAACCAAAAACCATAGATTCTCTTTTAACCTTCATTATAACTCATACAAAGAAAGTCTGCACCTAACATATACATAGCCGCCACTCCCTCTCACTCTCTTGTTCACATAATTTCATAACCCCACGATGTGAATGCCTTCCCTTCCCAAAAACATAAATAGAGGAACTCAACCAAGAATTAAGAACTCAAGGTAAGTTCTACACAAATTCTTAGTAACTGATTTTCGATTGAAAAGAAAGGGGGAAAATAAGAAAACAACCTAACACTTCTTTAACTTTTCATGAAACTCCTTGTAGCGAAATCCGAAATTCACATATGTGTTCTTCTTCATACTGTCTAAAAGTAATAAATTTTCACAGAATCCAAGTGAGTGGATTAATCCTTCTTTAATATTATCTTAGTGTTAAAGTAATAAGGTAGAAAGGTAGACAAACTCATGGTTAGAAAAGAAGGAATTCAATTAGAAATTTGGAAAAGTTATTTTAAGATAGCATGAATTTGAGTATTGATGTAAAATTGTTAACGGGAAATGTTAGAGGAAAAGATGGTCATGTGATATATAATGAATATCTTGTACATTTAGAGATAATAATGTTTATCCTTGTATGGATTTGATTATTTTGACTATTAGTTATTTTGTGAGTGATCCGACTGATTCTTAATATGATTCTAGCATCTTGTGTCTTTTATGGTGCCATAGTATGAAACTCCCACAATTGTAGGGATTATGATGAATAAGTTGGGTAAATGGTGATATTTGTTGTAATTATGTTTCATGATGGTTTTATGTTGTTGTGGATTTTGTGAACTCCTTTTGGATGCTTTGATTGGTACGAGTGATGCCTCTTCTTCATGGAGAGGTAAGGCAAGGATCCGGGTTGAGTTAAGGCTACCATGTGCATCTTAACCGATGATTAAGGGTAGTGATTTCCCATGATGACATTAAGGCGAGGACCCATAGGGCATCTTGGCCGGTGGGACGTTCGCAACATCATGGTAGGACGAGGACCCATAGGGCGTCATGCCATTGACATGTGCCACTAGTTGGTTAAGATCGGTTGTTGTGTTTCTGATATGTATCTTTCATTGTGATTTCATGATGAATGTCTTTGAATTTATTTTATTATTCTTCAACATATTTGAATTTTATTAGGGCGAGGATTGACTCATTCACTGAGATTTTTATCTCACACTCGTTGTTTTATGTTTTTAGTTTTGGCAGTCAAGGAAGAGACCCCTCTTAAGGAATAGCAAGAAGTCTTATCATGAACCCTTCATTTGTCGGAAGGTTCTTCGTGTCTTTCGACTTGAGTATGTGCTCTATACTCTATAGTCATTTGGACACTTAGGATTGCGAAAGAGATTTTTATTTGGAATTCAACAAATAAATATGATTAATAGAATTTTTGTAAATTATATAATTTTTATAATGACATTATTTATGTCGATTAAATGATATGATGATTTGGTTAATTTAATTTTATAAGATAGTTGGTTTGATGTTTGATAAATTTTTATGATTGATAATTGTATGTCAAAGTATTGGATGTTGAATTGAAGACGTAGATAGATACATTTTAGTCATTATTAAAAAAGTTCATAGGAGTAATTAGTCAAAATGTAATTTCTTTTGAATAAGTAATTATGTGAATACCATGGAATAATTAAATAGAATATTTTATGCTTCCGTACAATTGAATAAAACAAAAGGGGTACTAAGAATAAAAGGCTTACAATAACAGGAAAGTATCATTATTGTGCTAGTCTCGACCCAGGTAATGGGTCATGGCAAAGGTGGATGTCTGTTGCTTGACACTTGTGTCTTGAGCCACACATTCAGCTGAGTTATATATATATATATATATATATATATATATATATATATAAATACATAGACAGGTGGCAGAAGCTTGTGGAGTTTGGAATGATACTTTCCTACTGAAAATCAGTATGAAGATTTTAGTAGATATTATTTATCAGTTGAAAATTAGTTGGAAAAGAATTAGCGACTGTTGATTTAGCTACTAAAAATATTCAATAGCAAATCAGTTGGAATACCCATTTTCTTATTTAAATCTTTAACTTTCCCATTGTTTTTGCTATAGGAGCTAAACGTGATTCTTACAGTGAACTATGTAGCATTCAAATTAACTTCTATGAACAATAAATATAAAATTAAATTGTAGTGCATCTTATAATCAGATGAGAGAGAGAAGTATATATTTCGAAAAAATATGTTATAATTTTTAAAAAAAATTACAAAGAAAAAAGTCTAATTTACTTATTAATTTATTATTCTATCGATCAATAAGGTAAAATAAAAAACATTTGCACATCAAAAGGTACTTTTGATTCACAGGCTCCAATATTTTGGGTACTCAAAATTAATTGTTCTTCATAAAGCAATATAACAGAGTGGATAAACTTACTACAACATCGTAAACACTCAGCTTCCTAAATTGTTCAGAGTTACATATCACATAAATTAGCTTAATTAGGATTAAAAATTATTGCAGAAAATACTCCATGGTGCAAACTTGCCAGCTCATGTAGTTACTTAACAGCATCCTTTCTTCTTATTCTTTCTTCATGTGGAAGCACCTCTTGTATTCTTATCTCTATTTCAAAAAGTTATAGTAAACCAATATATAGTTAGGAAAAAAAAGCTACATTTGAATCTTATCATTATTAGTAATCATTATACAAATGAGTCTTATCATTATTAGTTATCATCATGATAAATAGTTCTCATATACAGAAACTCATTGCTAAGCGGGTCCTCATTTGTTGCCTATAGGTATCATGCCTTTCCTTTTAGCAATGGTTTATTGCTAAAAAAAAAATATTGCTGAAAGTATAATAATTTCAACAACAGTTTTTTCCGCTGCTAAAAGGAAAGGTACACTGCCTTGAAAGGCAGTAAATCCAAACCCCTAAGAGGCATATTGTGGTCCCCCAGGAATTTATCTTTCCATTCAAAAAAAATGCTCCTCTACATGTTCTTAATGGAAATTATAATCATTAAAATCTGGTATTCAAGTCCACATGTATATCATTATGCAAATAAGTCTCATAGATGATCACATGCATGTTGACCATATCATTATCACAATTAATTGACATTCACATCAATCTAAATCTCAATTTATAAAGTAATCTTATTCACTGAGTGAACATCTAGCACTTTTGGTGTAATACCCATAGACTATGATTTTAAAATTTCTATGTCTGTTTATTGTTTTGTTGCCTATGGATTCTCATCTGTGTGTACAAGTGATGGAAGAAATTATGAATGCTACTTTGATGCATTGTTTGTTGGTCATGTGAATTGTGATTAAGACTGACCAGAGACTAAAATGAAAAGAATTAAAGTGGGGCTAGGAGCTTGGTGGTGTTACATCAAGTTGGGAATTAAATAAAATAAAAATGAGATAATTTAGTACAACCAAGGAGTAATATGATAATTAAGTAAATAAATAAAGAAAATAAATAATATGTTGGATGACATGTCCATGAGAAAATAAATAATATGTTGGATGACATGTCCATGATTTTTTTGGGCTTGCTTTTGGGCCTTATTGTGAGTGCAAGCTTGGGCTTGTGTATATGAATTGTATGACCTAGATGCCATGTGTTGACACCTTGGATACTAGAAGGTGACGTGGGGGCTATGTGTCATTAATATGACTATGGCAAGTCAAAGGTTATATGATGATAAATAAAATAAATAAATAATAATAAAACATACTTAAGATGACTAGGCGTGTACAATGTCTTGTAATGTCATAAATTCAATAAAACAATTAAAACTAATTAATTAATTAATTATCATGCTTTGGGAAATAAATAATTGAAGATAGATGAGATAAGGAAAGAAAATCAAAAGAAATAGAATAGGAAGGTTAGCAAAAAGGAAAGAAATGAGAAGAAGAAAAGTTTGGTGTGGCACTAGGCAGTACAGGGACTAAAGAGAAAATCACATGGACAAAAATGAAACATAAAAATGTAGTCGAGGTGAAAGTGAAATTTTTTCAAAAAAGGAACCAATTGGTAGGTAATGAAATGGGAGACACTTGGGTGTTGTGAAATATTGATACTAAGCCCTAAAACTCGAGATATAGAAACGAAGACTAAACGAAGAAAAGAAACCTCTTTGGTAATGGGCAAAAAAAAGAAGGAAACAAGGCGTTAGGCCAAGTGTCCACAAGAGAAGGCACAGGGCCAGGTAAGAGCTCTTAGGCGAATTTAAGCCCAATTATCTAGGCCCATTTACCAGTTAACCAAAAATTTTGAGATTTCAAACTTAATCCATGCAATTGGGCCAACTTGTGTGTGTTAGGCATGAGGCCCATATGGCCCATGTGCGAGAGTGGCGTGAAGTCCAAGAGCATGAAGGAGACCCATGATTAATTAATTATATTTTAATTAATTAAGATGAAGGGGATAAGCATGAGCAATCTTGAATTAAATTAAAACAACTTAATTTAAAAAAGAGATAAACTAGAAGGGATTCAGAGCATCTCAAATTTTAAATAAATCGACAATTAATTCCTACTAATTGGTGTGTGGGAGATTCATATCAATTCAAATAAACTAAGACCTATCCTACACAATTAAATGAAGAAAAGAAAGGCTAAAGTAATCAAAACAATATAAAATAAACAAAACATCAAGAACCTAAATCCGAGAGCTAGCCGACATCTTTCACCCTCTACTCACCGCCACTATATCAGCCACCACTTCCAAGGCCAAGGGAGAATTGGGCCACCCACCTCCTCCCTTCCTAGCTTCCAGCCACCCTAAGGAAAGGGTGGAATTGTAGCTATCCAACAAGGTAAGACATTCCCCCTTTATTTTCTCTTTTCTTCACTTTCTTCCACCACTCCTTTTATCTCTCTCCCTTTCTCTTGAGAAAACCCTAACCCCACACCATGTTTTATAGCCCAACACACATATAGGATCTGCACATTCCATACCTAAACAAGAACTCAAAGGATTTCATCTATATCAAGAATCAAAACAAGGTAAGAACATTTAATTTCGAAGATTATGCAGCAATTTTTCTGTAACTTAAAACGACCATATCTCTCTCTAGAAAACTCCAAAATTTTTGAATTACCACATAAAGCTCTTTCTATCTATTTTCTAGAAAAGTTGATTTTGTTTGAAAACTCCATACCGTTTGGGAGATATGGCTGAACCTGAAATAGAATAATTTTCTGTTTTAACTCCAAAGTTTCTCTTTTCAAATATAGGATAGGAATCTTCGGAACATTACTGAAGAATCTTGGAATATCATGCTATGGTTTAGAAAGGAACCCAGGTGAGTGAATTAACCCATCTTTAATATTATCTTAAATGTTAAGGAATTCGTGATAGTAAATTTGAGAGCTTGAATATAATTCAATTATTTGCTAAATTCTCTAACGGAAAATGTTAGGGGGGAAGATAAAGATACGACACGTATAAATATTTATGATTTGGGATAATTGTGATTATCTTGTGAATATGGATTTGATGATTTATGATGATGTTATTTTTGAAATTGGATGAGCATTGTTTGTGTTTGGGTGGGATAGTGCCTCTTCTCATGTCAAGCAGGAAATCTAGGTGACAGGATAGCTTTGACCTATGAGAGTGGAGACAAGGATTCCATTGATAGGAAGATAAGCCTAGATTTAATCCGTGAGATACCATGACTGTTGAGGATGAGGTATGCATCATGGTGGGTTTGATGAGATTGGTTGAGCGAGTCTACAGGCGATTCTAAGTATTTTTTCCATTGACAAGTACTAGTTCCTTTGGTCTGAATTGTTTGATTGAATTGCAAACTCTCTAGTAGGTATTTTTCCTTGTGATTTGTGATTTATACCTATGCTTTTATTTTATTACTTTTGCATAGCAAATTTTATTAAAGCGGTAATTGATTCACTCACTAAGATTTTTATCTTATACCCGTTGACTTTTTTTTTAGAACAACTAGCAGAAGAGGAATTTCTGCAAGAAGACTAGAGTTGCCATTGGACTATTGTAAAGTCCTTCCTACTTAGCAAAATATTAGAGTTCCTAAGTTTGGAATTTATAATTTTTTTTCTTTATTTAAGTCATATGTAAGAACTCCATTTAAAATTTTCATTTAAATTGTCATATATGCTTGAATAAATGATTTATACATTTGTGGAAGAATATCTCAAAATTAATTACATGGCATAAATAATCATGTTTCTCATCTCAATATCCAATCTCATTCTACCCTTCTCTTCCTAGCAAAGCCTACTTTACTATGACTAGTCTGCTTGTCATTCTAACTTATTCCCTGGAAATGGTCAATCACAATAAAAATAGTGAGACATAGAATCTCAGTGGCCAACAGATTAATTTCAGAAAATAGAGACCATTCTCAATCATAAAAACAAGTTCATCATAATTCATCTCATAAATTAGCTCTTAAATCATTTTAACTCATCTATGCCACTATCATGCAAAGACCACACAGGGACCCTTCCTCCACCCTGTGTGCTTAGTATCTTGCACTAGGGACTCTTTCCACTCCACCCTGTGGAATCATTACACTGCTCAGCATCTTTCACTAGGGATTCTTTTCACTTCACCCTATGGAATTATCACCCATCAGGGACTCTTTCCACTCCACCCTGGGGGCAAAGGTCAACAAGACTTACACTAGCATCGTCATGCCTAGCTGTTTTTGCCTACACCATGGCAAGTCTTTCTCTAGCGTGGCACCGTCGTGCCCCAAATGCTTCGGCATACACTGCTTTAATACATGAGCATAACCACACATATACACATACATGACATGCATAGAGTTGAATATCACATAAATCATCATTCATTCATATGCAATATAAAATAGTTCAATAATATATGAATAACACTTTTATGACATGTAGCTGGCTACCTAGATTTATTGTCTCATACTCGTTCTGCTGGGAATTGTTCCAAGGTGCTGACACAATAAGTAACTATTTTAAAATCTCAAATAAAGATCCTAATATATCATCTCTCCTTATTTGTTTAAATTCCTAATCCTATCCCAAATTGGGTTTATTCTAACCTTATCTCCAATCAATATTTTTCCTAATATTCTTGAGATATTGTGTATCATTAATTTAAATAACCTATATATATATGTGTGTGTGTGTGCGCGCGTGCGTGTAGCTTATTTTAAATGAACACATTTATACATAATTAAGTTTCTAACATAACACACATGTATGTATATATTTACATGTATACTGATTTTGATTATCCATACACATAAAATATATAGCTTTATCAATTAATCAAATACATATTTATTTTTAAATAATCATATACATGTAAATTTATATATTAACACATACCCTTTTATATACTAATTTGGTGTGCGTGTGTGTGTGTATATATATATTCATAAGTATATTTCAGTATAATCAACACATATAAATATATGTAAAATAGATAACATATTCATGAATATATTTATATATGAATTACTAAAAAATATCACATATATATGATATATTTATCATAGGTAATATGATATTGAAATATATATAATAGATAAATATAAATACAAATCTATATAAATATTTATATAATAAATTAAATAACTAATTAAAATAAATTATTTTTATTTGATATATTCAAATGAAATTAAATTTCTTTTTAAACCATATTTTGTCTTAAATTTTTATTTCTCTATTAAGAACTTTTCTATTTATTCACATAGGTCTAGGTCCTAATTTTTTGTTTTGTGTTTCCCATAATCTAAAACTATATTTAGTTTCATCTAGGTCCATAGGTCACAAATATATTTTTTTTAAAATTATAGCTACTCCTACAAATTTTTTATTTCTTTCACTTTAGTCCCTACCATGCAAGAAATACGTCCAACACTTGATTGCCACTACTCTCTTTGCTTTAAGGCTCTCTTTAATTCACCTAGATTCCACTTAAACCATATTTAACCATCTCTAATCACATGCAACCAAAAAAGGAGAAGTTCTAGGCTTACCCGAAACTGTGTTGCCTATGTGTTTGCAGAAAACAGACTCAACGTGACCAAGCTGCTACTATGATCTCACCTCGGTCAGCACCTATTTTGTGCCAATATAGCCTCTGTTTTGTGTCCTAAAAACAGTGTATAAAGCCCTCCACTGTCTCGGCTTTTACTGCTAAGAAAGTCACTCAAAATCCAAAAGTAATTCTGTTTAAACCTCTTGGACTCACTCTGTTTTTGATGCAGAATAGAGTAAGTTTTCTGGTTTAACACTTTCTCTCTGTAGCTCACGAACAGCCAAAGCTCACTGGTTTTTTTGCAGTCAAAATGAGATACACATCAATTGTTTCCTCTCGGTTTTCTCTGCAGAAGAAAGCTCGAGTTTCTGCAAAAAATAGGGACTCACGGCTTTCTCTCTTTCTCTCTCTGGTTCACCATGCAAAATAGCAAATGATGGAGTTAAGTGTTACTCTTATATCCTAAGAGTCCCTCACGTCACGTGGCAACCAACACACACATCAGCTCATGGAAAAATATATTGCAGAATCTCTCTCTCTCTCTCTCTCTCTCTCTCTCTCTCTCGTATCAGAACACGGAATTTCTGCAAAAACACTAACCCTCACGGTTCACTCTTCAGGTAACCAAGGAAAGGAGCTAGGTGTCTCTTTAATGCATAATGGTGTCTTACGTGGCTGCCATGTACAGAAAACAGATCATTCATTACTCATTCTAACTTATGAATCACACAAGCTCTTAGCATATCCTCTAAAGTCTGAATTGTCCTTTCGGACTGTCCATCAGTTTGAGGATGGAATGCTATGCTAAGATTCACTTTGGTACCCAAAGCCTCTTGAAAGACTTTCCAGAACCGAGAAGTAAACTGAGGTCCTCGGTCTGATATAATGGATATTGGTACACCATGAAGTTTCACTATTTCTTTAACATAAAGTCGAGCAAGTTTTGCTACACTGAAAGTGGTATGAGCAGGAAGAAAATGTGCTGACTTAGTAAGTCGATCCACTACGACCCATATTGAGTCATTTCCTTTTGTTGACCGGGGTAAACCTACTACAAAATCCATAGTGATCCTTTCCTATTTCCATTCGGGAATATCTAGTTTTTGCATCAAACCAGGTGGTCGTCGATGTTCAGCTTTAACTTGCTGACAAGTCAAACATCGAGCTACAAAGTCAGTCACGTCTCGCTTCATGCCTTCCCACCAGTAAACTTGTTTCAAGTCCTGATACATTTTCACAGCACCAGGGTGTACAACGTATGGTGAACCATGAGCTTTCATTAAGATTTCATGTTTCAAAGATTCAATGTTGGGGACACAGAGTCTCCCATTAAACCATAAGACTCCTTCTTCATCTACCAAGAAACTTGGTGCTAGACCTTGCCTTGCCTTATCTCTGATTTTGACCATATCGATGTCATTTTCTAAAGTTGCTTTTACTTTTTCAACAAGGGATGATCTAACTGTTAAATGAGCCAGAAATGTACCTGACTCAGTGATCTCAAAGAATACTCCATTAGCTTCCAATTCTTGTAGTTCATGTATTAGAGACCTCCTTATAGTGGCAATGTGAGCTAAACTTCCCATAGACTTTCGACTTAGAGCATCAGCCACTACATTTGCTTTACCTGGATGGTAAAGGATGGTACAATCATAATCTTTCAGAAGTTCCATCCACCTTCGTTGCCTTAGATTGAGATCTCTCTGCTCAAAAATGTACTTACATCTTTTGTGATCTGTAAAAATTTTACAAGTCTCCCCATACAAGTAATGTCTCCAAATCTTTAGGGCAAACACTACAGCTGTCATTTCCAAATCATGAGTGGGGTAATTCAATTCATGCTTTTTAAGCTGACGTGAGCCATAAGCTATGACTTTACCATGTTGCATCAACACACGCCCTAAGCCTATCTTTGAGGCATCACAGAATACAAAGTAACCCCCTGGTCCTGATGGTAGGATTAAGACTGGTGCAGAAGTTAAACACTCTTTCAATTGGGTAAAACTTTGCTCACATGAATCATCCCAAATGTATTTAACATTCTTTCGAGTTAACTTATTTAATGGGAAAGCCGTCTTAGAGAAATCTTTGACAAAGCGACAGTAATACCCTGCTAAGCCAAGAAAACTACGTACTTCAGACACAGTTGTTAGTGTAGGCCATTGTTTTACTGCTTTAATTTTACTTAGATCTACATGAATACCTTCTTGGGAAATAACATGTCCCAAAAACGTTACATGACTCATCCAGAATTCACATTTTGAGAGCTTTGCGTACAACTGATGCTCTCTCAAGGTCTGAAGCACTATTCTCAAATGTTCAGTATGTTCTTCATGACTCTTTGAATATACCAAAATATCATCAATAAATACAATTACAAACTTATCAAGGAATGATTTAAACACTCTGTTCATTAAATCCATAAATGCTGCTGGTGCATTTGTCAACCCAAAAGACATCACAAGAAACTCATAATGTCCATACCGTGTACGAAAAGCTGTCTTAGGTATATCATCATTCTTAATTCGTAACTGATGATATCCAGACCCTAGATCAATCTTTGAGAAGTATTTTGCTCCTTGAAGCTGATCAAACAAATCATCTATCCTTGGTAAAGGATACTTATTCTTCACTGTGACTTTATTCAGCTGACGATAATCTATACATAATCTCATAGAACCATCTTTCTTTTTCACAAAAAAAACAGGAGCACCCCAAGGTGAAAAACTTGGGCGAATGAACCCTTTGTTCAACAAATCTTCCAATTGTTCTTTGAGTTCTTTTAGCTCAACAGGAGCCATACGATAAGATGGAATAGAAATTGGTCGTGTGTCTGGGACCAAATCAATACTGAACTCAATATCTCTTTTTGGCGGTAATCCAGGTAAATCTTCTGGGAACACATCTGGGAATTCATTAACCACATGTATGTCTTCTAACTTCTGTTCTTTCTTTTCTAAATCTTTGATAAAAGCTAGAAATCCCTGACATCCCTTTCGCAACATACGCCGGGCACTTAACATAGATATCATGTTGCAAGGTACATCACTTCGATCTCCTTGAAACACAAAATTACTCCTCCCCGGCATATTAAAGGAAATAACTTTGTCACGACAATTTATAGTATCATAACAAGAAGATAGCCAGTCCATCCCTAAAATCACATCAAAATCTAACATATTGAGAATCATAAGATCTATCTCAGTTTCCATGCCTCCAACAATTATTTTACAAGAACGATAACATGTTTTAACCATCAAAGTCTCTCTCATCGGTGTGGAAACCAAGAATGGTTCTTTAAGAGTAATCGAATCAAATGCAAATCTCTTGGCAAATAGGGGTGACACATATGAATGAGTAAAACCGGGATCAAACAAAATACGTGCAGCAAAAGTATTAATAGATAATATACCTGTAACTACAGCATTGGATGTTTGAGCATCCTGTCGGGTTAGAGCATATACTCTTGCATTTCCTCTGCCAGCAGCTTGTTTTCCACAGTCACCTTGGCCTCTTCCAGAACCTCTTCCCATACTACCCCCTATTGAAGGGGTTGGTGTTCAAGTAATAGAAGCAGAAATAGATTGTGGCCGAGGTGGCAAAGTAGACCCTTGACCTGGTCTTGTCATGAGCTGAGGGCACTCCCTTATAAAATGTCCTTTTTGTCCACAGTTAAAACAACCTGTACCAACAGTGTTTAACCTGCATTCTCCGAAGTGAAACTTTCCACATTTAGTACATTGAGGTTTTTCCCTTCTAGCTTGAGTACCTCCTCTACTAGAAGAGCTTAAACCACCCCTACTCTCTGAACAAGGCTTAGCCACACTGGCTGTAGAATAAGATGACTTAGTAGGAGTGGCTGGAGCATGTTGTGATGCAGTAAAGGGTTTCAAAGTCCTTGAGTCTTCCCCTTGATCAAAAGGTCTCCTATATCTAGCTTTCTTCTTTTGTCAATATTTTTTCCATTCTTCGGGCCACATCAACAGCTTCTGAGTATGAAGAGTAATCGTTCATATTGGAACCCACGTGATCATATAAGGCATCACGAAGTCCTTCCACAAACTTTTCTATTTTCTTCCTTTCAGAAGGAATGATTTCAGGGGCATATTCAGATAATTTAACAAACTGAGCTAAATATTCATCAACAGTCATGGTTCCCTGCCGTAGATACAGAAAATCCCCGACCCTAGATGATCGTTCACTTGCCGGAAGAAATTCATCCATAACCAATCTATAAAACTCCGTCCACATAACTGGCGGTGCGCCTTGAATTCTAGCTTTCTTCCAGTTCCTCCACCATTTACCAGCCCTACCCTTTAACTGAAAGGAAATAAATTCTACCTTTTGAGTAGGAGAATACCCTATAGTATCACAGATTGCTTCACAATCTTCAAGGAAACATTGTGGGTCCTCTTTAGGATCTTCCCCTGAAAAAGTAGGAGGCCTCATTTTCTGGAATTCAGACATTCTTACCTCCCTTACATTACCTCCTCTAGCTAACTGAGCTGGTGGTACAATTTCGGCTTCAACAATAGGAGGATCCACTGGCAGGTTAGCTTGTACAGCTCGACCTCTCATTTCAGCCTCAAATCGGTCAAATCGTTCATTTATTAAATTAATCACATGTGCAATAGTTGCATTATCAATGTGAGCGTCAGGTTCGACTCTCCTTGCTTGATCACTAGTTGCGCCCTCAGTACTTTGAGCATGAAAACTATCACCACGGTTAGGATCACTTGCCCATGTATTGGTGGAATTATGGCCCTCCTTGGACCCATATGCTCATTATTATTAGAAGATCCTTCTGACATTGAACTGTCAAAGATCTACACACATAACAAATAATTTTCAGACATAAACAAAATATCACTTACTAGCCCTACTGAAAAGTTATCTATAAAATGACGTTATACTCTACAAGGTCTTTTATGGAACCTAATCCTATGGTCATGCCGTGGCTCATGACAATAGGGAAAGGCCCACAAAGATCACTTTGCTTTGTACTCTATAGGGGACCTATAGAACCTTCCTCTAATACCAAATTGTCACATCCCAAAAATTGAACATGTGAAAAGATACTACTCATTTGATAAAATTCTCAAACATAAGTTATTTACGTATATTCTATAAGGTTTTACATTCAACTTTAATCATTCATTCCACACGATAGAATTATATTCATCTGATAAGCAAATATAGGCATACATAATCTGATGTTTTTATCTCATCACAAGCCTAGGAAACCTATAGAAAGTACAGAGCGTTCCTAGCATTCACATTAATAAGTACTGGTATCCCACCAGACAGAAATAGAGAATAATTACAAGGGGCTTTTAATCTTCAAATGGATACTCTTCTTCCTTGTTTTCTATATCTAAAAAGATAATCATAGAGAGTGTGAGTTTATTTAAAAACTCAGTAAGTAAATAACTGTACTATATAAAATATCAAAAGTACAAATACCACATTTACTCATATAAATAATTGTCTTATACATCGAGTAGTATGGGACTCTAACCCTTTCAAACTCGTGAATAAGATTTCATAGATATACACCGAGTAGTATGGGACTCTAACCCTTTCAAACTCGTGAATAAGATCTCATAGATATACACTGAGTAGTATGGGACTCTAACCCTTTCAAACTCGTGTATAGGTTTCATAGATATACACCAAGTAGTATGGGACTCTAACCCTTTCAAACTCGTGTATAGTTTTTTCATCGTTATGCACTGAGTAGTATGGGACTTTAACCCTTTCAAACTCATGTATTAGATCCCTTAGATCTTTACTCATTAATAAGATAGTGAGAATTTATCACATATTACAATTGCCATGAAATAAAATAATTTCTACATACTCTTATTTCTACCGATCATCATATACTCTCATATGAAAAATTGATTGCTTAATATCCAAATAATATTGTAAATGGGACTTATATTGTACTTTAACTAGTAATATCAAATTAGCTTAGCAAGGTTATTCACTTACCTTGATGTTTGTCCAAGTTTACCTTGTTCCACACTAGAATTTGTGTAGGAAAATTTCCTAGTAAAATATATTACAAGGAAACATAAGAAAGGAAACAAAATCACGAAAGTATGCAAAATTTTCTGATTGCTACAGTAACGGCTTGCTACAGTACAGTTCGCTACAATAACGGTTCGCTACAGTGACGGTTCGCTACAGTACAGTTCGCTACAGTAACGTTGACTGCTACAGTATCGTTGACTGCCGACACTACAGTAACTCGAAAATTTTTCCCAAACTTTCTGGTTGCTACAGTGAATTCGAGTTTGCAGAGCAACCAGAAAGTTTCCCAGAAAATTCATCCTTTCCTTTCTTGATTTAAAACCAGAATTTCAACTCTTTTAACCGACTATAACTCAATCCTAACTCAAATATAACCTCCTCTAATTTTTCATATAAACTTATATTTAAGGAAAATAATGAGATTAAAGCTTACCTTTGACCCTTACAAAGCTTTTGAACCGAACAAATAATCAAAATTCTGAAGATCAAGGAAAGGATTTGAGAAGAGGATGAAGAAATGAGAGAAAACGAATTTACTGTTCCTTTCAGCCTTTTGCTTCAGACGCGAAAATGAGAGGATACTATTGAAGTTTTATTTTAAATATTTCTAATGGGTTATTGAATAACCCATGGGTATCCATAACCCAACATCCAAACCCATCCAGTCAATTTACAATAAATGGACTAATTGACCATTCTTAAACCACTTTTCCATGAATTTCACCATTCTTAGAATATATCCCACATGGTGCAAATATTCAGTCCAGTCATTTAACTCAATTTTCATAAATAATATTCAAATAGAATAATTAAATATGAAAATTAAAAATGACCAAAATAAATAACTAAAGTAACGTTATAAAATTCTAAAATACTCTTAGGCGAATTATATTCCGAAATTAATGGATATTACATTCATCGAGTCAAAGAGTTAAATTACAATGGAATGATCTTATACAGCCCATTGGAGAAGCTGTAGGGCTCCTATCATCATTTTTTATTCTTGTGCAATGTAACTTCATGCTACCCTCAATCTTATTTAGAATGGAAGAAAGTTCCACGCATTTATAAAGAATCAATATTTGCAAACGATATAGTGGCAATAATTTTTTAATATTAATTTATTATTTTAATTGTATATATCCTAATTTTTTCATATCAGATTCGTTATTAATCATGTCGAAGAGAAAAAAATTATTATAAAGAAACTTGGTGTCCATTAGATAAACAGGTGCTCGAATCTCTATAAGGATCGAAACAAAAAGATAAGAACAAGAGATGAAACAATAGCAGATGTTCCAATTGGAGTTCCACGGGATGATTGGGCAACGTATGTTATGCAACGAAATGACCCATGTTATCTTGTAATGTATTTTGAAACATTATTGTTAATATTACTTTTTAGCAATATAATAATAATATGTTTTATCAAATTGTTAGAAGAAAGCTACAAAAAATAAGGCAAAAAAACAGCGTTAAATGCTAATTCATATTGGAAGCACTAAGAGTTTGGCTTGAAAAGGAGCCGAGATAGTAAACATATTTTTAAATCAAAATATATCATTTTATTTCATAATTAACTGACTTTAATTCTGTAGGCTACTGAGTATGGAAAGCCTGTCAGTAGAGCGAAACTGTGGACTGTGACTCACAAGAGGAAGGATGGCTCATTCATTACCAATGAAGCTAGAGCCATTAGTGTAAGTTGTTTTCTATTTAAATTTTTGAATTAAGAGTTGATTTTATTCATTTATCAGTTTGTTGATATTGTTTTTATTTTTTATATGGATGTATAGGATAAAATTTCTGAAATTCAGTCACAAGGGACTACATCTATTACGGCATCGACATAGGACTCGTTGGCTCTAGCTTTAGGAAGCCAGGAGTATCATGGACAAGTGCATGAATTGGGTTTCAAACCATGCCCTACTCAAGTCTTTGAATGCACTTCACGCTTTGCAGGTAAGTCTTCAAGTCAATCTATTCGAGAATTACAGACTAAAGTTGTGAATCTCTTGTCTCAAGTCAAGGAGATATCGAGTCTTAGATCACAAATGGAAGACATGACTAGGAAACATAATGAGATGATGGAGGTCTTCCAGATTTTCTAGAGTCAACTTCCTCCTAGCATCTTGCGCAAAGGGTAAATACGCTACCAAATTATATTACTAATTTGTTTCATATATGACTGCTAATTTATCTACATTTTTTTATTATAAATGTAGCTTTTTGATCAAGAGAGTGGAGATGGTTCCGCACAAGTAACCAACTTTCCATTGTGTTGTAATCAAGCAAATGAAGATGATGAACATGACGATCTACATTAGGATTTTTTTTTTGTATCTATTTTGTGTTTACAACAACTCTCAAATTCATATTTTGTTAGTATTGACTGAACAAGTTTATGTAATACATTGGTGTTTTGTTGAATATATATGCATGTAGTTTGTTTAAAGTTTGTATGTCAAATTATACTGAATTGGGCTATATAAATTGTAAAAATATACAGTTTTGTACAATATATGGGGACAAGTTCAAAAATTAAAATGATTTAGAACAACACTGACAATATAGTGACATTTTCAGCTATTAAACACCGCTAAATTGACATATATAGTGGCATTTGTGTTTATATAGTAGCATTTGTAAACCACAATGCCACTATATATGTCAATTTAGTGGCTTTTTGGGCTCCATAGTGGCATTTATGGCCACAAAATGCCACTATATTGTAACTTTTGTAGGCCATAAACGCCATGATGTAGTAGCGTTTGTGGGCTCTAAACGCCACTAATATAGTGGCGTTTATGGGCCACAAACACCACTATATTGTGGCGTTTGTGAGTACCAAATGCCACTAAAGTTGTTGTTTTCTTGATTTAATTTTTAACTTTGAGATGATTATAAATGCCACAACAAACGCCATTATGTAAATGTAGTGGCGTTTGTACCCACGTTTAACTTAAAACACCACTAAGTTGTTTATGATGCTTAATTTAGTGGCATTTTGGGCAAACGCCACTAAATAAGTTAGTGGCGTTTGAAAATGCCACTAAGTTTTTTTTGTAGTGTAGAGTTTATAGCTTGAATCTTCATGTTGAGATAAGTTTCCTGGTTCTTAAATCTATTCCATTTTTTGTTCTATACTCTTGCTTCTGTTCTTGAGTTTATACTTGTGCTGGTTAGACTAATATGAATGAAAGTTTTGGTTTAACTAGATTTATATGAAGATTAAACTTGTTATATGTACTCGAATGCGATTGTTGTGCATGTGTAATGAATAAGGCAAAAAATGGCATGTCAGTATGTGATTACAAGGCATGATTTAAGTGAAGGTTTGATCAGATTACATGTAATTACGTATTAGTAAAGGTTTTCCTAATGCTGATTTATATGTAATCTAGTTATTTGAGGTCTCTAAGAAATTTCAGTTTAATAACTTAATGGTAGAGTTGAATCAGAAATTAATTAAGGGTAAGATTGTGATAGCTATAATTTCAGTGATGTTATAGACTAATTGCAATTATAATCTGTGTTATTGTAGCATTAGTGTTCATGTTTGAACTTTGCACTTTAATCTTGTTATCACCTCCATTGGAAATTAGTAGCGTAATTAGTGTATTTAGTGCTAGAATAATTAATTAGGCAATTAGAGACAACGCTCCACTAGAGAATATGACTTGGGAGACCATTATATTGCAAACTGCCACAGAATCTAATTTTGGGTGATTGGGCAGTCGTTGCCAGGGAGTTAATTTGCTTCTGAATCACCTAATTAATTATTCAATTCTATCTTTGTTTGATTTCAAGTTGTTTAATGTTGTTGGAAGTGGTTTACAAGTTTTGGATTTTTTTGGTTACTATTCATTGCTTGAGAGCCATTCTAAGCTATATTGCTTGAGAGCCTCGCCCTATTTCCGCCAAATTCAACTGTTTAGACTCTTTTTTTAATTTCTTCTGATTTTTGGTTTTATTTTTGTAGATTTTATTTTTGAGTTATGTTTGTTTTTTTTTGTACCACCAACTTATAAAGGATTTTTCCAAAGCAAAATTAGAATTTTCTGAGATACTTAATTTTTGGGTGTTATTCATAGGTTGGGCATAGAAACAAAAGTGGAAGTGTTGTTTTTTTGTTTTGTTTTCTTTATAGATTTCATCTTTCTAGTCTATATTAAGGTCTGTTAAGAAGAATTAGCAAGTTTTGATCAAAATTAGATAGACTATTTTCTATAGGCTAGTTAGAGTAGTTGTGTTAGGAGTAGTGTAGTTGTTGTAGTATTGTTGTTGTTGGCATAGAATCAGAGTTTCATTCTTGTTTTGGGGATTGATTCTAGTGAGTCATCTTAGGATGTTAACTTGGATCCATGTAGCATTGAGAATAGCTTTGAAGACTTAGTGAGGTACCTAACCTTTCGCCAAGAACAAGATCCACCACTCAGTGAGGTACCTAACCTTTCGCCAAGAACAAGATCCACCACCCTCCCTCCCCTTCCTCTATTTGTGAGTACTCCTTCGCCACATATAGGATAGACCAATATCTACAATTGTAAGGAAGTATAGAGTCCTATATAAGAGTCTTTCTTGGCCAAGTGCAATTTTAAGAAGACTTCCAATAGTCCATGTTTGACTCATATCCCACAACGTCCCATCCAGAATGTGAGCTTCAAGATTTGCGGTGTGAAAGCTTATCTAATATACTCTGTGAGTACGAAATTCATGCCCTATACCTCAATGATGTACCTCTAGCCACCCCTAAAGAACCCCAACCAAGTTTGGAAGACTTAGTTGATCAGCTGGCCATAAACACCCTGCAGTTCCAACAATGAACTAAGGTAAGCCTACATAGTTTGGAAACTCAAATAAGCAAACTTGCTAGCACTGTTGATGAGTTAATTAATCAAGGGTTTGATAGTCTACCTTCCCCAAACATGGTCAATCTAGGAGATGTGGATGGTGTCATTTTTCTAGAAAATGGAACACAAATAGATTGTCTAGCCCCCTGATCTTAATTAGCAGATTTAGGCAGGCAAAATAGGGAGTCATCATCCTCTAGCAATGTAAGTCAGCAAAGTGAGAATAAGGAAGCTAGTGAGGATGAGTTTCCTCTCCAAATTGGACCATCAACTTCTCCAATTAGACCATCAACTCTTTCAATTCAATTTACCCAGCCTAAGGTTGTTGAACTTGAGTTAGAAAAAGAGATAAAACCCTCAGGAGATGTAGAGGTAGAGGTAGACACACAAGTGTTAGAGAATAAGTTTGTTGGAGATTTTAATTTTAATTATAACTGTCATACTTGCCATGTATGCATTGAAATAGAAAAATCTTTGAATTTTGGCAATTGTGATTTTATTGAACTTGAGTTGACTGCATCTAATTTTGCATTTGCACCTGAATTGAATGTATTTGAATCTGAATGTGCATATGCATCTGAATCTAAATCTAAATTTGATTCTAATTCTACCTCTGATTTTGTTTTAAATTCTTAATTATATTTCCAATTTTTATTTTAGTTCTATTTCTGATTTTGTTTTTCCTTCTGTTTCTATTTCTAAATTAAATTTTGTTTTAGATAGTAATTATGTTTTAGATAATTTTAACTCTAGTTTAGTTTTCTAGTAAGAGTTTCAATTTTAATTATGTTTCAGATAGGAGTTTTCTTTTTGTTTTAAATTATGATTTAGTTAGTAGTCCTTCTGAAAGTAATGGTTGGATCCCAAGAGAGAGGTGAATTAGGTTCTATAAAAAATTTTCACAAAACTTAATTGGAAGTTAAAATGATTTTCTGTAAAAGTGTAATGCTTAGGATAATAAATACAATACAGAAAATTAATGTGCTATCAAGATGAATATTTGTAAAGTGTTGGAAATTAAAGAGTAGATATACAAGCGCACAAAACAAAGAGAGAAGGGATAAAGAAAGAAAACTCGAAGATTTATACTAATTCAGCTAATCTAAAGCCTACGTCCAGTCCTCGAGAAAACCACTTAAGTATTTCCACTATAATTGCAAGTTCAATCCAGGTACTTGCGAACCACTACAACGGAGAATATATGAATCTAGGCTTCTCCTTAACCCAATGCAAGTTCTTCCAACACTGGTACTTGCGAACTACAACTCAAAATAATATTTGTGTTGATCAAAATCAACAATACAAATAAGCTCTCTCAAAAGAGTATATGAATACAAATGAAGATCTTATAACTCTAATAATAGAGAATATGCAAGATTTGGCCCAAGGGAATTTTCTTTCTCTCAAAGATGATAAAGTAAGTTAATATTACATTGTAGCACTTTGTTCTAGCTCAAAAATGTATATCTAAGGTCATATATATAAGATTTTACAAAACTAGCTGTTATAGAGCCGTTACAGCACTTATAATACAATCTAGGTGGCAATCAGTCAACTCCAGCTCAAATATGACCAAGTATTTTCTAGGATACCGGTCGACTGGTCGAGGAAAGCAGTTGACCTCTTGCTAGCAGTAGCAAAATGCGATTTTTGAGCTCACTTTAAAATATCATAACTCCCTCATCTGAACCTCGTTTTAAACAAATTATATATCATTGGAAAGTCCTTGCAGTCTAGTTTCAACCAAAAGAAGTTTCACTAAAAAATTATTTTTGGTTTAAAAGATATGATTAAAATACTGACCCTAGGTCAGAATAAATTAATTTTTGAGTGTGGTAAAATCAACTTTTAGTTTTTCAAATTATACTTTAAATAGTCATATATTTCTCATTTAGACTCTGTTTTGAATAAATAATATACTGTTGGAAAGCTCTTTGAGTCTACTATCAAACAAGATTAAGATTCTTAGATTTTCCATTTTGGAGATATGATATAAAAAGTGACCAAAGGTCAAAAACTAATTTTTGTAAAACTTCATATCTCACTATCTTTTTCTTCAAAATGCTTAAGCCAATGTATGCAAATCTAGATCATTGAGTTACACAATTATACTAGCCTATTTAAAATATACCTAATGTAAACACATAGGCTATCTTGATGCATCCAATCTTCCAAGACTTCAAATCTTCTAGTTCTTCATTCCTTGGAGCTATGTTGTTTTCTTGAGTGAAGCAAGATGTTGTTTTTCCTTTTTCTTCAATCCAATGCTCATGCTTCTTGTTTTGAACCAACCTATAAAAGATATCTTACTTGCAAAAAAAAATGATTAGTTCAATTCATAATAAATAGCATGATTCAATATAAATTATTTCATTCTAAATAATATGATCATACTTAAATTGTAGCACAAGAAATACATATGTGAAATACTAACAGTCTCTCACTTTTTGATGATGACAAATCATCAAAGAAAAATATGTAACATAAGATAATGAATGCAATGTAATAAACACATACATATATTTTTCTACCATTTTTTCTCCCCCCTATTTGACATCAACAAAAAGGTATAAGGAACTCAATATATAGAGGTTAAAGCACATACCTTCTTTAAGCCAAGATGTCAGAAGATGTCAATATAGCATGGGGTGAAGATACATCAAAACTTATCATCTTTTTCATTGACATGTAAAAAAAAATTTCAGAAAACTTTTCATATCAAATGAAATAAGCCAAAAGTTAAAGCTTGAAAATAGTTTTAGGCTCCCCCTTAAACTATGCATATTATGAAAAAGAATAATGAATATCTAATTTTCAAAAAGTATTCTTTGTCAAGAACATGTATATGTATTCAAGAGAGACATGGCTCCTCCTAAATTTCATGGCCATTTTCCTTTGAAAAGATTTTTCAAATAAGTATAGAGGAAATTCAGTTTTTCAATATTATAACTGCAGAAGTTTGATTGAAACCTTTTGAATAATATTTTGAGAGAAAGAATATTCATATCATTTTCTAAAACTTTTTGCTTCAAACAGAATTTAGAAATATTTCAACAGGAGAAGCAATATATATGGATTAGTGTAACAAGATATAATCAAAGGTATAGTTCATAATCCATACATCAAACATCAATATTTTTCTTCCCTTTTGTCATCAACAAAGAAAAATCTTCAAAGAATTTCTTCAAAATAATTTCTTTTTGTTGAAAGGAATGATACCATGAAAGGCAAGATAGAAGAAAATTTCAAAAGAGATAAGGATTTTCAAAATCCTTTTGAAAACATTTTTTTTTGTTGTAAAAAGATATGGCAATGAATACAACACAGCAAAAGCAAATATATATCCATTAAAAGATATAAGACATTATAACCAGGATATATATATATATATATATATGATAACATCATGGATCACGGTAGAAGCAATTGCCAATGGATTGATTAAAATATATAAGCATGAGAATTCATAATCCATAGACCATTAAGTGCAAAGAGTGAAGGATATGTGTATAAAATTAACCAGTTAAGCATATACAAGATCCATTTTGAGATGAGTAATCATACCTCTCAAAACTCTTTTGTCCATTTGGCTGATCGTGCTTACCATTTATTTCCAAGAGCTTATTCATCCAAGAATTGTCTTGGCATAGACAAAATTTATTTTGCAACCCTTCACTATTTGAACCTTGATGAAGATTTCAAACTATATAGTTTGACTATTCTTTTGGAAGAGTCATTTTTATCTTTAAGCTTCTTCATCACTAAGATAAATCCTTGCACAAGTTGTGATTAATATATCCAAGAAATTATATAATCAATTGATAGATGATAGGCAAGGCAGACTACTTCAAAGAATTTTAGTGGCAAAAGGAATGTTTTTCTTGTTTGGAAATAGAACCACTATACTTCAAAAGAGACATTGAAAATAATATAGAGTTTTCAAAATATGCTTCAATCAGTTTAAAAACTCTTCCTTGACATGCATCTAATCTTTACATAAGGCTTATAATAGTTGATGGATTAAAGATATATTTCAAGTAAGGCTAGATATTACCAATGTTTTGAATGTGCATGCTTAATTAGAATCATCATCTTCATCATAAAGTCCTCCAACCTTAAGATCTATTTGTTCTCATTGCAAACTTGAGCTTGAGAATACTTTTCCTCACAAGACAATGTGACTCTTATTCTTAGGTACCCAACCAATTTGGGTCCTTGATGGGTTAGTTTATAATTCTCAAGCAATAGAGACAATATATTATATCAATAAAAATGCTATGCCTCCATGGAATGCAATATTTAGGGAGGAATCATTCTTCTTTAAAGATTGATACCTTTTTCCTAAAGTCTTTTGAAAGGATTCTTCTTAAAAGAATGATACTAAAAAAAGCACAAGAGAAGAACATCTTTTCAAATAAGGATTTCCAAATCCTTCTCTTTTCAAAATAATTTTTGCTTCAACATGATAAAGCAATTTTTGAAATAATCTCTTCCTTTAAAAGAATGATTCTATAAAAAGGCTTATCAGAAAAACTTGGTAATAAGAATTTCCAAAACCTTTTATTTTGAAAAAAAAAATTTGCTTTAAAAGGATTTAGAAAGGGATGCAACATAGCAGAAGCATATATTATTCAATCATATATGTATATATATCATAGCAAAGGCATTTTATATACTCATGCAAGATATACCACATTTAAAATTAGATTATATAATAACACAGAAATTTTTATGGATTAACAAAAGGTATAACTACTATAAAGTATAATCCATGGGTTGAAGAAGATTTCGAGTGAGTACCCATTGAGATGCATCTTCAATGATAAGATCCTTATGATGACTTTTGACATACCTCCAAACCTTTGGAAGATCATCATTGTTGCTTGATGGCTTATTCTCATGAGGTAACTTTTCTTCTTGTGGCTTTTCTTCTTCTTGAGGTAGATTGGCATTTCCTTCAATGCTATTATCTTCCTTTGCAATAAGGGTACACTTTTCCTTAAAAAAAATTTGAAAATAATTTTATGCTTATGTACAAAAACATTTTAGTACATAGCAGAAGTAATTTGAAATAAGGATCCTCAAATTCTATTCTTTTCAAAACACTTTTTGCTTTAACATGATAAAGCAATTTCAAATCCTTTTCCAACACTTTTCGAAATAATTCTTCTTTAAAGAACGTCGCCATATTTAGGACAATAGAAGAATATATATATATATATATATATATATATCCATTATCATATATAAATCATTTTATATTCAAGATATATCATATCATCTCATTATAGGCATAATATATTTTTAAAAATATATATCCATTTTTAAGATAGAAAGAATTTTTTGACATGGATATATATTTCATCATCACACAGCAAAAGCAAGTTACATACTCATTCAAGATAAAACATATTATAACCATAGTATGTTGTAGTATAATTGAGGTAATATGGATTAATAAGATGTAATCAGATATAAACTATAATCCATAACCAATGGTCCATAAACTAAAACTTACACAAATGATATGACTTGTATAATGCTTAACCCATAATTTATTGTATAAAAATAATTTAATCATTTATCATAACTTTATATGTAATTATCAAGTATGTAAGATTTCATAAAACAGTATATCATTGCAATGAAAGTATATTGGTAAAAAGATTTGCCAGAATAGCCAATTAAGATCAAGGAGTACCACTCAAATAAATAATAAAGAGGTAAAGAATAGAGATACTCATCAGTTTTTGGCAAACTCTTATTGCTTCTTAGAGTTCCTTTTCAAGATTTTGATATCCTTATTTTACTCATTTCCCTTCTTTTGATCCTCTCTTTTTGCAATTTTAATGATCTTCTTTGATTGATTATTTGCAAGAACCTCAAAACAAATCTCTTATAAGATTACCCATGAAGCTTCGAAGAGATCAGTAAGGACTTAGCAGCAAAATTCAAAGCCTTCGTCTATTGTCATATGACGTTTGATCAATTGAAATAAAATAGTTGACTGCTTGCATCCAATTTAGTTTAGTTTGCTACTATCTCGAGCTGGTCAACTGGTAGTTAGCTACTGATCAACTACTTGTAGCAACGACAGGTTCATCCTTCTTTGTCTCGTCTCGATCGACTGGTAGGGATATGCTGGTCGACCTCTTTCTTCCAAAGCCCAAATGGAATAGAGCTATTGGTGATAGATCCCATAATGATCTGATGATGTCAGCAAGTAATATCTGAGATATAGCTATTATAACACATTACTGGATGTTGGCAGTCAACTAGTATCAGCACGATAGTTGACCGGTGCATTTTAGAGAGTAGGCAGTCGACCAGTTACTTGTTAACTTTAGAAAGCTTAGCTCTAGTAAGAGGCGATCGACCGATTCAAGTCAGGTGGTCTATAGATAGATTACAGAACCAGCATGTGAGAATATTTCACATATCAGTTACCTCCTTTTGGTACAAAAAAGTGGAGTTTAAATGATGAAGCTGATGAAATGTCATTTCTGTTCCTTGCTTCGAGATGAATCTGCAAATTAATCCTTTGATTTTGGTACTCAAATTTATTTAGGTCCACTAGGGTTAAGAGTTCCTTTTTGAACATATTTCATTTTTACTCCATGAGTAAGATTTTTCTTATAAAAGCAGGAGTAAGACTTGTATCATTTCAATCCATAATAAAAGCAAGTGCAAGATGGACTGTTGGACATATTTGGAAGAACAAAGAAGTTTTTTAAATATTTCTGGTTTGATTTCTTATTAAAGACAAGACCAGCTTTGTTGAAACTCCTTCTTTGTTTCCTAACCGAGTTAAAAATTTCTCTACCTTGAAAAAATTTTGCAAGTGTCTTTTTAAGATCATTATTTTCCTTTTTCAAAAAATCACACTTGGTAAAAAAGCAATTTTTGTTGGTAGAGGTATTTTCCTTTAAAATCAAATTCTCTTCTTGCAAAGTTTTGTTTTGATTTTCAAAAACAAAATTCTCTTCCTTGGAAATAGAAAATTCATTTTTCAATTTTTCCAACTCATTTTCAAGAGAAGAGTTTTTTTGTTTTGAAACAATTAATTTCTTTGCAAGTTTTAAAGATTCTTCATGTAAATCACCAAAGGTATCTTGTAATTCTTCAAAAGAAGTCAAATGAATTTACCTCATCTTCATCTCTGGCCATAAGACAGATGTTGGCTTATTCATTTGTGTCCTCCTCATCAGAATTGCTATTTCCCCAAATGGAAGATATGTAAGCTTTCTTTGTTGGTTTCTCTCCTCCTTCGTCTTTTCTTCTTCTATCACCTTGGTGATTTGAGATTTTCCTATAAGTTCAACACCAAGAGCTGGCAATTGATTTAGCATAAGATGTATCTCATTAATGGTTTCATAGTTTTCATTTGAGCAATATTAAGTTCATTAATGAGATTTCTAGACTTCAATTCCTCTACAATAACATCTTCCTCATATACAACTTCCAAAGTTTCCCATATTTCCTTAGCAGTTACACATTTAGAGATTTTCAAAAATTCACCTTGACTTAATGCATAAGAAATAATCATTTTTGCTTTAGCATTGAGTTGTACTAAATTTCTTTCAGTATCATCCCATTTACTCTTGGGTTTTGGAATAAATTTTCCTTGTTCTTCCTTGATAGGAATACAGGAACCATTTTCTATAACAAAAAAAGTTTAAGGTCTATTGAAATTAAAAACATTTTCATTTCATACTTCCAATATTGAAAATGATTTGCATCAAGTATCGGAGGTTTTGTGAAAGAACAATTTTCAAACAAAAACCAATCACTAAATTCAACCATGTTAACTCTTAAACGGTTAAGTCTTTAAACAAGAGCTGACCTTTGATATCAATTGAAAGTAATGGTCAGATCCCAAGAAAGGGGTGAATTGGGTTTTATAAAAAAAATTTCACAAAGCATAATTGGAAGTTAAAATGATTTTTCTGTAAAAGTGCAATGCATAGGATAATAAATACAATACAAAAAATCAATGTGCTATCAAGATGAATATTTGTAAAGTGCTGGGAATTGAAGAGTAGATATACAAGTGCACAAAATAAAGAGAGAAGGGATAGAGAAAGCAAACTCAAAAATTTATACTGATTCAGCTAATCCTAAGCCTACGTCTAGTCCTCAAGAAAATCACTTAAGTATTTCCACTATAATTGCAAGTTCAATCCGGATACTTGAGAACCACTACAATAAAGAATATATGAATCTGGGATCCTCCTCAATCTAATGCAAGTTCTTCCAACACCAATACTTGTGAACCATAACTCAAAATAATATTTGTATTAATCAAAATCAACAATTCAAAGAAGCTCTCTCAAAAGAGTAGATGAATACAAATGAAGATCATATAACTCTAATGATAGAGAATATGCAAGATTTGGCTCAATGAAGTTTTCTTTCTCTCAAAGATGATAAAGTAAGTTAATATCACATTGTAGTGCTTTGTTCTTGCTCAAAAACGTATATATAAGGTCATATATATAAGATTTTACAAAACTAGCCATTATAGAGCCGTTACAGCACTTATAGTGCAGTCCAGTGGCAACTGGTCGATCTCCTTAGTTCACTCTATCAACCTCTAGCTCAAATATGACTGTTAGACAGTATTTTCTAGGATGCCAGTCGACTGGTAAAGGAAAGCGGTCAATTTCTTGCTGGCAATAGCGAAACACGATTTTTGAGCTCACTTTAAAATGTCATAACTCCCTCATTTGAACTTCATTTTAAAAAAATTATATATCATTGGAAAGTCCTTAGAGTCTAGTTTCAAATAAAAGAAGTTTCACTCAAAAATTATTTTTGGTTAAAAGATATGATTAAAATACTGACCATATGTTAGAATAAATTAATTTTTGATGCAGTAAAATCAACTTTTATTTTTTCAAATTATATTTTAAATGGTCATATCTTTCTCATTTAGACTCTATTTTGAATAAATAATATACTGTTGGAAAGCTCTTTGAGTCTGCAATCAAATGAGATTAAGATTCTTGAAAAACTGATTTTCCATTTAGGAGATATGATATAAAGAGTGACCAAAGGTCAAAAACCAACTTTTGTAAAACTTCATATCTCACTATCTTTTTCTTCAAAATGCTTGAGCCAATGTATGCAAATCTAGATCATTGAGTTACACAGGTATACTAGCCTATTTAAAATATACCTAATGTAAACACATAGGCTATCTTGATGCATCCAAGCTTCCAAGACTTCAAATCTTCTAGTTCTTCATTCCTTGGAGCTATGTTATTTTCTTAAGTAAAGCAAAGATGTTGTTTTTCCTCGTTCTTCAATCCAATGCTCACTCTTCTTGTTTTGAACCAACCTATAAAAGATATCTTACTTGTAAACCAAATGGTTAGTTCAATTCATAATAAATAGCATAATTCAATATAAATTATTTCATTCCAAATAATATGATCATGCGTAAATTGTAGCACAAGAAACGCAGATGTGATATACTTTTTTAGCATATCAAGGCTACAATTCTTAGATAATGTAACCACATATATATTGTAAATGTAATCACATATATATTGTAAAGAGCATGATTCATATATACAATATTGCTCATTAAATAACATAATCATGCATAGATACTTGTAGCATATATAATAATGCTACATTTCTCACATATTTGTCATTATCAAAACTTATGGCATAAAGTCTTAGGGCTAACACCTTCTTCTTTTTCTTTTTGTTTTTCTTTTTGCTCTTACCCCTCCATGGCAAGTAGAGTTTCTTCTGTTTTTCCATAGGTAGGTCTTAGAAACTCAATTTGCAGCACCATCCGCCCACTTGCTACTTTGAAAAACTTCTGGAAGAAATTAATGTCATGCAATTGGAAAACGTGAAAAAGGCGTGCCACTACTAATAACGGTGTTTCTTTTCCCTTCTCTCTCTCTCTTTATTTTTCATGTTTGGTTCTGTAATTTTAATTTTGTGTTGTTAAAGTTTAGTGTTGTTTTGTTTGACTGCTTCAGTTGTGATTGAATTTTGTGTTTTTCTTTATTTTTTATTTGAAATGCATCCTCCAAATGAAATCACTTGCATTGAAAGTTTAAAGATTACATTATGCTAAAAATAGAGAGAGAGAGAGAGAGAGAGAGAAAGAAATTATTCAAGCATAGGTAATCTATAGGCGGGGTAGCTTCTTTGAGGTAAAAGGTAAGAGAGGTGGTAAACTGCAAGCTGGAAGCCAGAGTTTAGGGCAAGCTTGTACACAAATAGTGTGCTTAATTAACGCTAAGAGTAGACTAAGTCAAAGATTTGCAGATGATTTATTGCCTTGCTCGCCTACCTTATCTCCTTGTTTGATCAGTTTTTCAAAAAAGTTTGACAAGAAGAAAATGTAGAGTCGTTTCTGTCTTCTACCCGTTATGCTTCCTTAGGTTCCTTTTGAAGGATGTCTTTTGTTTTTGTTTCAATTTTGCTTTTGTTTTTGTTTTCATTTTGCTCTTTAGTTTTGTTTAATATTATTTACTGAATGTTGTTGTTGTTGTTTGTGTCCATGGTTCACGCCACTACGATGTCAAATCGCCCAGAATTGAATTGTGGCAATTTGCAGTATAGTGATTCCCAGGTCATATTCACTCAAGGAGCCTCACTTCTTGATACTAATTAATCGTTCTAAACACCTAAACACCAATTAAGAGTACATAAACATTGGGGGGTTTTGTAGCAATACTAACTAAATAAATAAAATAGAACAGCAATTAAACACTACAACAGCAGCAAAATATGCAGCAACAGCAGTATCAGCAGCAGCAGCAGAAATTGCAAGATATTGACAATAAAGAGACTATGTAATCAACCACTAAGATTCATGGGAGTGTAACTATCATTACCTAACTCATTGATTCAGTTTTGTTCTCATTCCATTGTTTGGTTCTTTATGAAAATGTTTCTAGAATAACATCTAGAATTTAATGCTACTAATTACAGTCAAGAACATCTCTCTACTATAACTAGATGCATTCAGTGGAAAATCTCAACCAAACCAAGTTAAATATAGCATTTAACTAGTCATTTCGCCTCCCTCACTTTCCTAATCAGTCAAGCAAGGTTATGTCTTATATACAAGTCAGTTTATGTTGCATTCTCAAGCTCTAATCAGAATTTGGCAGCAAAATAAACATGACAGCAAAACATAAACGAAATGAGATGAAAATGGAGAATAAAACACTTAACTTGCATTCTTAGTTCAAGCTACAACATCCTAGTGGTCTAGTGACTAATTACAATGAAAACTTAGCCCTCCATGAGAGCAAAACAGCCAATAACAGAAGCAAAAAACAGAGGGAAAGAGAGAGCTGCGAATTTTCTAAGTCTGGTTGCCTAAAAATGAAAGTATATGATTTCTAAAACTGATGCCCCTTCAATGCCTTAGAAATATTCTACCCTAGATGCTTCCTCCATGATGTAGCAGCACTTTGACAGCAAAACATCAGTATAATTAATGTTTCTACGAAATTTAATATTCATGCCCTCAAATTCTGACTACATGGCATTAAATAAGAGTTCAAGTGGGCCCCACATCCTGCATATCCTAGTCAGCATCTGCATCATCCAAAAAGTGCCACATTAGCATCCAAATCATCATCTTTGTCCATGTCAGCATTTTTCTCTCCAAAATTAAAATTTGTAGGAATTAAATTGAGCATTTTACAATTCAAGTTCTAAAAATATAAAATTGAAACACATTCAACCCATAAATGGTTTATACCCAATAAATTCCAAAACATAATAAAATTAGAGAATTGGCAACATTGGAATAGCCATAGGACTAAGATAGGGACTAAAAAGTATACAAAAAATACCCGATATCAAATCCCCCACACTTGGCCTTTTGCACTCCTGGGCAAAATAATATTCAGAACACCAAAAGACACCAAAGGAAAAATGTGGAAAGCATGCTAGAATAGAATAATCAAAATTTTGAAAAGATTTAGCACTCGAAGGAATTAATCTTAAATTTCTAAGATTCCAAGCATCATGGCAATTTAATTTGATACGAATGAATTCAAGTAATTAGCCTCCTCACCAGGAATGTGTTTACTCTCTATTCTCTCAAGTGTCTAAGGTAAATCACTCGAAATTCAACTTATCACAGAATTCACTACCATAAGCTTGTCAAGAATCTAAATCTCCACTACTTGAATCCAATACATACTTGAATCAAAAGGACTTTACGAGGTTGTAACGTGGGTAAGAAAAATAGTGGGAAACAAATAGAAAGATTGAACAATGAAACAAAATATGGTAACAACTCAAGAAAATGAAGAGTATTTACAAGTGAAATATAAGAGACTGAGTATAAATAAATTTGGGTCTCAATGTTCTATATGTTCCTCTTTTTCATTATTTTCTCTCCTTTTTTTTTCGAAATTTTTTTTTTATTCTTTCTTTCTTTCTTTTTTTTTTTATTTTTATTATAATTTTTTTTTTGACTGGCCAGTCTTTTTCTTTCGCTTGAGAGGAAGTAGAAGAAATATAGTCCAGAACACCCCAAAGTTCACAAGATTTTTCAGCACATCGATCCCTTAAAAGAATTTAAAATACTCCTCATATCTTAAGTTGAAAGAGAAAAATATTGTTGTAGGCAGAAAAAGTGGTGGAAGGACGCAAGAAAGAAAATGGATAAGGCACAAAATGACATACAATGGAAACAATGATAATGGATGGCTATTTGGCTAAAAGTGGTTACAAGAAACAAATGCCTAAATCATTTCCAAGCATGTACAAGATATGTAGCCTCAATCAAAGATTCAAGACAAGTTCTAGAGTGACAATCCATGATAGAGAACACACAACAAGAAGAATAGCATTTTTCACTTAGGCTCAAATCCTCACAGTTAAAAGGCTATTACTACAAATTCATTAAAGTCAACGTCATTGCCATTTAACTTGAATTCCTTAGAGAAATAAGGCTAAAATCTCTTCATGTTAAGTCAATCTACACTTTAACTATTTCATCATGCATAATTCCACACCAAAACTCCATCAATTTTTTTTTTTCAAAAAATAAAACATCAAATTCGGGCAAAACAGAGTAGCAAAATTCTGCACTGCAGAAATTCTGGCGACTCAGCTTTACTGACACAAAACTACACCAAAACAAATGCGAAAGACACCAAATAAAATTCTACAGCTAGAAGACATATAAAGCTTTAAAAACATGTAAAGAAACTAGCAAAATTCGTTGCCAATCAGTACAGAAAATTCATGCAAGACAGCTCAAAAATTCTGGACAGAAACAGAGAAAACAGAGGAGACAGCAGGAAAATTTTTTTTTTTTTAAATCAGCTCCAATTTAATTCTCTCCCCTCACACTTAAACATTGCATTGTCCTCGATGCAAATTATTACCAAACATCAAATAAAATGAGGAGGACATAAATTAAAAGGAGGGAAAGAGTACGGCCTTATAATGGAGCCGGAACGTTGTAGAGTTTGATTTCCTCTACAGTTTCTTCTTTGAAGCCCTCGTAGAACTTCTTCAACCTTTGCCCATTTACCATGAACTGCTTGTTGGTGGCCTCATTTTGAATTTCTACTGCACCAAAAGGAAAGACATTAGTAATAACAAAAGGGCCAACCCATCTAGAGCGAAGCTTACCGGGCATTAGCTTGAGGCGAGAATTATAGAGAAAGACTTTATCTCCCACTTGGAATTCTTTTTTCTCAATTTTATGATCATGTAAAGCTTTTGTCCTCTCTTTATAGATGCGCGCATTCTCATAAGCCCCTAGCCTTAGTTCTTCCAGTTCTTGAAGTTGCAACTTTCTTTCTTTACCGGCTAGGGTCATGTCCATATTGCATTGTTTAACGGCCCAATATGCCTTGTGTGCAATCTCCACCGGCAAGTGACATGCTTTACCAAATACCAAGCGGTATGGAGACATGCCAATGGGAGTCTTGAAAGCAGTTCTATAGGCCCAAAGCGCATCGTCAAGCCTCTTACTCCAATCTTTTCTGTTGGGTTGCACAGTTTTCTCTAATATTTGCTTTATCTCTCGATTGGAGACTTCTGCTTGCCCATTGGTTTGGGGGTGGTAAGGTGTAGAGGTTTTGTGCACCACCCCATATTTCTTCAATAGCCCTTGCATGTTTCTATTACAAAAGTGTGATCCTTGATCACTGATTATGGCCTTGGGGACACCGAATCTGCAGAAAATATGTGAACGAAGGAAATCTACAACAACAATAGAATCATCAGTTCGGGTGGCTTTAGCTTCCACCCACTTCGACACATAATCCACAGCAACTAAGATATACATGAAGCCAAAAGAAACAGGAAAAGGACCCATAAAGTCAATACCCCAAACATCAAAAACATCACAAAAAAGAAGAGGTTGTTGAGGCATTTCATTTCTTTTGGACACATTTCCAGTTCTTTGACACCTAGAACAATTTTTGCAAAAATCAAAGGCATCCCTAAACAAAGTAGGCCAATATAAACCAGAATCTAACACTTTTCTAGCTGTTCTTTGGGGACCAAAATGTCCACCACATGCAAGAGTATGACAAAAATTCAGCACAGATGCAAATTCATGATTTGGAACACATCTCCTAATAATTTGGTCACTACAAATTTTCCACAAATAAGGGTCATCCCACACATAGTACCTAGCCTCGCTTCTTAATTTATTCAATTGATGTCTATTTTGGTATGCAGGCAATTCAGATGCAACAAGATAATTCACCAAATCAGCATACCAAGGCTCACCAATACCATGCAAAAGGAGGAAACACTCATCTGGAAAATTGTCTCTTACAGGGGGATGTTCCAATGGAAGATCAGAAAGCCTACTCAAGTGATCTGCTACTACATTCTCTGCCCCACTCTTATCCTTGATTTTCACATCAAATTCTTGGAGGAGCAGCATCCATCTAAGCAATCTTGGCTTTGCATCTGGCTTCTTCAACAAATATTTCAGTGCTGCATGGTTAGAAAACACAATTACTTTGGAGGCAAGCAAATATGATCTAAATTTTTCTAAAGCAAAAACAATTGCTAAAAACTCCTTCTCCGTGGTTGTGTAATTTGATTGAGCTGAATCAAGGGTACGGGACGCATAGGCTATGACATGCAACTTCCTCTCTACTCTTTGTGAAAGTACTGCTCCTACAGCAAAATTTGAGGCATCACACATGAGCTCAAAGGGAAGCTCCCACTGTGGAGGTTGGATGATAGGAGGGGAGGTAAGTTGCTTCTTCAACTCATCAAAAGCTGACCTGCAAGCATCATTAAAAGTGAAATCAGTTTCTTTTTGGAGGAGTTTAGATAGGGGTAGAGCGATCTTACTGAAGTCCTTGATGAATCTTCTATAAAATCCTGCATGGCCAAGAAAAGAGCGAACTTCCCGCACAGAAGCGGGGTAAGGCAAAGAAGAGATAACATCAACTTTGGCTTTATCTACTTCTATGCCACGTGGTGACACTATGTGGCCTAGGACTATTCCTTGCTCTACCATGAAATGACATTTTTCATAATTCAAGACCAAATTTTTCTCTATGCATCTCTCGAGTACTCTCTCCAAATTTCTCAAACATGCATCAAATGAGTCTCCATAAACAGAAAAATCATCCATGAACACTTCCATGCAATCCTCTAACAAATCAGAAAATATGCTCAACATGCATCTTTGAAAAGTGCCAGGTGCATTACAGAGACCAAAAGGCATGCGTCTATATGCAAAAGTACCAAAAGGACAGGTGAAGGTAGTCTTCTCCTGATCTTCAGGTGCAATGTGAATTTAAAAATACCCAGAAAAACCATCAAGAAAACAGTAATGAGACTTGCCAGCAAGTCTCTCAAGCATTTGATCAATAAAAGGAAGAGGAAAATGATCTTTTCTAGTTGCTTGGTTCAACTTCCTATAATCAATGCAAACACGCCAACTGTTTTGAACTCTAGTGGGCACTAACTCATTATTTTCATTTGCTATAACAGTTACCCCGGTTTTCTTTGGCACTACTTGTACCGGACTCACCCACTTACTATCAGAGATAGGATAAATAATACCAGCTTGGAAGAGATTACTTACCTCCTTCTTGACCACATCAAGAATCATGGGGTTGAGTCTTCTTTGGGGTTGCCTCACTGGTTTCGTCTCTTCTTCAAGGAGAATTCGGTGCATGCACACTGAAGGACTAATTCCAGGAATGTCTGCTAGAGTCCACCCAATCGCCTTCTTATTCTTTTTCAGCAAACTGATCAATTTTTCTTCTTGATTGGGGTTCAAGTTGTTGGCCACAATGATTAGAAGTTTGTCTCCTACTTCCAAGAAGGCATACTTGAGGTTTTCTGGTAAAGCCTTCAACTCCAATGCAGGTGGTTGGATGGAGGATGGAATTAGTTTTTGTGGAATCACATCCAAGGAAGCACCTACAAATTCAGTTTGCTCAAAGACAGAATCCTTGGCTAAAGAGGAGGAAGGGTTAGCAGCACAAGAGGAAAGAGATGAAGAATGTGCAACATTACAATTTAAATCACTACACCTACAACTACCTAAAATAGAAACAGAATCTAAGTATAAGCTAGAGAAATTTACAGAATCAGAAGGCACATCAGAATCCAATTCACTATGCAAATCAGAATGCAACTCAGAATTGTCAGCATTTAGAGAGTTTTCAATTTCAGTGCAAGCATGACAAAATTCAGAACCAGCACAATTGCATTCAAAGACATCTACCAAATCAGAGAATTCAGGAAAATCAGAAATTAATTCATTTTGGAAATCTTCACATGCCTCATCAACTAAGTAATCCAAAAAGTTAACTACATGCACATTGGAATGATTTTCTATAGGATGTTTCATGGCATCCAAAATGTTAAAATCAATTTTATTACCAGCAAACTCCATTGACAAAGTCCCTTCATGCACATTAATGATGGTTTTTGCAGTTTTCAGAAAAGGTCTACCAAGTATTAATGGTGCATGGCCAGGAGTATTATCATTTTCCATATCAAGCACATAAAAATCAGCAGGAAAAATGAGATCTTTAACTCTTACCAGAACATCTTCTAAAACTCCTGCTGGATGTGCTGTGCTCCTATTGGCAAGTTGGACAATCACTCCAGTTGGTGAAAGAACACCAATCTTGAGGCTCGAGTACACTGATTTGGGCATAACATTGATTGAGGCTCCCAAATCCAGCATAGCATTGGAGAACTCCATGTTGCCTATTGTGCATGGTATTGTGAAAGTTCCAGGATCTTTGCACTTGGGTGGCATGGGTGGTTGGATGAGTGCAGACACATTTCTTCCCAAATTGACTCTCTCATTACCCCTTAAACGCCTCTTATGAGTGCACAACTCTTTGAGGAACTTGGCATACTTGGGGATTTGCTTAATTGCTTCCAAAAGTGGGATATTGACCTCTATTTTCCTGAAGGTCTCCATGATCTCTTTATCCATGTCAGATTCAGAAGCTTTCCTTGATTGAGTCTGCCTATTGGGGAAAGGAAGAGGAATTTTCTGAACCAATTCTTCATCCTTTTATTTTGCTCACTGGTTGAAGATGAAGGAATACTTTGCTGGACATTTGATTTTTCTGGTTCAGATTCAGAAGTTGGACTGTCTACTTGTTTGTCACTCCTCAAGATGATGGCACTCACATTGCCTCTTGGGTTGATCACTGGTTAGGATGGCAAACTCCCTGAACCTTGGCTTTTCAGCTCATTGACTGTTGTGGTTAACTGGCCAATCTTAGTTTCCAGATTCTGCATATTTGTTTCTGTTCTTTGTTGGAACTGAAGAGTATTGGCAGTCAGTTGCTTCATTAGATCCTCAAGACTAGGCTCAGGTTTCTTGGGTGCTGGAGGATGTGTATGGCTAGCTTCAGGTTGATTGTACCTTACATGGGGTGGCTGGTAAGGGGGGTTAGATGTATTCCCATACTTGAAAGCTGGATGATCACGCCACCCAAGATTGTAGGTGGAGGAATATGGGTCATATCTCTGTTGTGGCTGCATGGGTCTACCAGGGAATATACCAGCACATGACTCAGTTGGGGTCTCTTGCAGCTGAGGGCATTGATCAGTATGGTGGGTATTCAGGGAACAAATACCACAGACTGAAGGAGGAGGGGCTTGTTGTTGTGTTCTCTGATTTAATGCCAATTGCCTCACCATTGAAGCTAATTCCTCCAATTTATTTTCTATCCTTTGCTGCTCCATGGGAGGTGTCCTCACCTCATTGACAGTAACTGTTGGATCACTCAATCTGGTGCCAAATTGCTGAGCATTTTGGGCCATCTTGGCTAACAATTCATTTGCTGCAGTAGGAGTCTTATCCACCAATGCCCCACCAGCAGCTGCGTTAACTATATATCTGTCCATAGGCAGTAATCCCTCATAGAAATACTGGATGAGAAGTTGCTATGAAATCTGGTGGTTTGGACAGCATGAGCAAAGCTTCTTAAACCTCTCCCAATATTCATGCAGAGACTCACCATTCAACTGTCTAATCCCACTGATATCCTTCCTGATTGCTGCTGTTCTGGAGGCTGGAAAGAATTTTTCTAAGAACAACTTCTTCAACTCATCCCATCTTGTTATCAAGGCAGTGGGTAGATAGTAAAGCCAATCATTGGCTGCCCCATCCAGAGAGAAAGGAAATGCTATTAATTTGATCTGTTCTTCTCCAACTCCATGTGGTCTATTGGTAGAGCAAACAACATGGAACTCCTTTAAATGCTTGTGCGGATCTTCTCCTGCAAGACCATGAAACTTAGGCAGTAAATGGATTAGACCAGATTTTAGTTCAAAGTTAGCATCCAACTCAGGATAATTTATGCACAATGGTTGATAATGCACATCAGGTGCAATCAACTCTTTAATTGATTGTTCTTGCCTATTTTGAGGCATTTGTGCATTTTGATTATCCATCCCAGTTATCCCAGCTGACTCAGAATCTGTAGACTCCAACACAATATCAGATTTAGAATCTGATTCAACTTCTACACTATTGACAGCAAACTCAACAATTTCAGCAAGAATTTCAGAAACTATACTAGTCCTAATGCTATTACTTCTCACTAGCCTATGGAAGGTCCTATCTATTTCTGGATCAAAAGGTGGTAAGTCCACGTGACCAGACCTTCTCATATACTAGAAAGGGCACAAATTCACGAGAAAACAACAAAACGAACAAAAAGAGCAAAATAAGCACAAAAGGGTCCAACCAAGGAAAATGACCAAAAATGAAGTATCTCAGAAAAATCTGATTTTTCTTGGAAAAATCCTTCACCAATTGGAGGCACAAAATCAAAAAACAGAACTCAAAAATAAGATCTACAAAAATCAAACCAAAAATCACAATTAATTAGAAGAATGGCTAAAATCATTGTAAAATGGAAAAAGTGGTCTAAACGTTGGAATTTAGCCGAGATAGGGCGGTGCTCCTCACGACAAAGTCGTGAGGAGTTTTGCCCGAAAGGGTCGTGTTTAGTAAACTACCAATTTTTCAAGTCAATCCGATTTAGTTTTTTAAGCAGATGAATAGTGACTGAAATATACTAGGAAACTTGAAAAGTTGACTTGAAAAATTTGTAATCACTTCCGACAATACCAAGCCACTTAAAATCAAACAAGAACACGATAGAACAACTAATTAACACTTCGAAATGAATTGGCTCCCCGGCAACGGCGCCAAAATTCTGGTTCACGCCACTACGATGTCAAATCGCCCAGAATTGAATTGTGGCAATTTGCAGTATAGTGATTCCCAGGTCGTATTCACTCAAGGAGCCTCACTTCTTGATACTAATTAATCGTTCTAAACACCTAAACACCAATTAAGAGTACATAAACGTGGGGGGGGGGTTTTGTAGCAATACTAACTAAATAAATAAAACAGAACAGCAATTAAACACTACAACAGCAGCAAAATATGCAGCAACAGCAGTATCAGCAGCAGCAGCAGAAATTGCAAGATATTGACAATAAAGAGACTATGTAATCAGCCACTAAGATTCATGGGACTGTAACTATCATTACCTAACTCATTGATTCAGTTTTGTTCTCATTCCATTGTTTGGTTCTTTATGAAAATGTCTCTAGAATAACATCTAGAATTTAATGCTACTAATTACAGTCAAGAACATCTCTCTACTATAACTAGATGCATTCAGTGGAAAATCTCAACCAAACCAAGTTAAATATAGCATTTAACTAGTCATTTCGCCTCCCTCACTTTCCTAATCAGTCAAGCAAGGTTATGTCTTATATACAAGTCAGTTTATGTTACATTCTCAAGCTCTAATCAGAATTTGGCAGCAAAATAAACATGACAGCAAAACATAAACGAAATGAGATGAAAATGGAGAATAAAACACTTAACTTGCATTCTTAGTTCAAGCTACAACATCCCAGTGGTCTAGTGACTAATTACAATGAAAACTTAGCCCTCCATGAGAGCAAAACAGCCAATAACAGAAGCAAAAAATAGAGGGAAAGAGAAAGCTGCGAATTTTCTAAGTCTGGTTGCCTAAAAATGAAAGTATATGATTTCTAAAACTGATGCCCCTTCAATGCCTTAGAAATATTCTACCCTAGATGCTTCCTCCATGATGTAGCAGCACTTTGACAGCAAAACATCAGTATAATTAATGTTTCTACGAAATTTAATATTCATGCCCTCAAATTCTGACTACATGGCATTAAATAAGAGTTCAAGTGGGCCCCACATCCTGCATATCCTAGTCAGCATCTGCATCATCCAAAAAGTGCCACATTAGCATCCAAATCATCATCTTTGTCCATGTCAGCATTTTTCTCTCCAAAATTAAAATTTGTAGGAATTAAATTGAGCATTTTACAATTCAAGTTCTAAAAATATAAAATTGAAACACATTCAACCCATAAATGGTTTATACCCAATAAATTCCAAAACATAATAAAATTAGAGAATTGGCAACATTGGAATAGCCATAGGACTAAGATAGGGACTAAAAAGTATACAAAAAATACCCGATATCAGTCCATCACTTTTTTGTTTTTGTGTATTGAATTCATTTTTATGTCCTTTGCTTTGCTTCCAGCACCACCTTGTGCTAATTAAACATTGAGGACGATATTTGTCTTAAGTGTGGGGGAGAGGAATGTTTGTTTTCTCTATGGAATTATATGGAAATCTTGAGCTTTCTCTTGAACCTTAAATTATTTTTATTGAGCTTTGATGCTCAGCCAAATTTTTTTAAAAATTTGCTACTTAAATTATCTCTTATAATAGCCTTATGATGAAATTGTTGATTATATATTGCTTAGAATGAAATTTTTGTTAAATCTTTACTTGTGTTTAGGTTTAGTTACTAAATTATGCTTTCTTGAGGTTTTTGAAAATTATTGAGCACAAATTAGCCAGAAATTTATTTAATTGTATTTGCTCAAAGAAATTTCTTGTAGTGTAATTGGTATAGGCATTTCTCAATTTTAAAAATTCTAAAACCTATGTTTGAACTCTCTTAAGGTGAACTTTTTAAGCTTTGCATTGTTTAGAGAAATGATTTAACCATTTCTTTTTCGGTTTGAGCCTTTTGACCTATCCTATTTTATATGCTACCTATTGATATATATATATATAGCTTGTTAGTTCTTTCTTTTACCCACTTTAGACCCACCTTTTTAAGCTTGAAAAACAATCTCTAACCCTTTTTCAAGAGATCACAAGCATCTATTAAAGTTTGAAAAAGTAGATGATGTTTAGAGAGGTGTGAGACAAGAAAATTTAAATGTGGAGTAAAAGTGAAGTTTAAAAAAAATTATGAAAATAAATTGAAGTTGTCATTCTTGAAAGACATGCAAATTTATGAAGATAGAGTATGACAACATTATTGGTGATAGTCTATCTTCTTACTTTGTGAGGCAATGAAAAATATGATGATGGAAAGGAAGATGTTCTTAAAAAATTATGATGCAACTCCCTAAGCAAACGATTGAAAAACAAAAATGCAAGTTTAATGGAGTTGAAAAGAAGGAAAATAAAGGGGTTGAAGAAGATTAAGAAAGAAAAGAAAATACAAGTAGAAGTTTTTTTTTCATCTACAATTGTGCTAAAGTGTGACTCACTTGATTTTTGTATTTTCTTTAATCCCTTCTTTGGTAGCCAATACCCATGGCCAAACTACAAGCTTTAAAGTCCTTATGATCAAAAAATGGTGCAAGGTTTAACTTAATAGAGAGAAAGGATAAGGATGGGCCTATGGAGTTATTTAAGATGATTGTACCTACACTTTTTAGACTATTTGAAACTTTAATCGAACATTTGCATGAAATTAAATTTTTGGCTAAAGCACTCACAGACTTCAAGAGCTTTTGAGTAGGCATTGTTTACTTTAAAACCTGAATGTATGTGTAGACTTACTTTAGTTACATGTCTTTGCAACTTTTGAAAATTGGTGTTGGAGGCCTACAAGAGAGATTTTAGCATGGCATGCATTTCAATTAATTTGGCTCTAATTTCTTTTTGTTGAGCTTTACTCGAGGATGAGTAAAAGTTCAAGTGTAGGGGTGTGACAAACCTTCAATATTCATACTTTTCTATAGGGATTTTGGATGGAATCATTGCATTTTTAGACCGTTTATGTGCTTAATGTGTCGTGCCCCATTTTGGGAACATGACCAGTACGAAGGTGGACTCCATCTACCAAGGTAATCAAGATCGAGATCTTGTACAGGATCAGAAAGGTCGGGTGAGATCGAATCGCATGATCATAAGATCCTATGCAATTTTAAAAAATAAATATATAAAATATTTATATAATTTGCTAAATATAAAAAATATTTAAAAATAAATATAATTTATCAAAATATCAAAATATTTTCATAAAACGTCTCATATTTCCATAAATTTTTCAATTATTTCCATAAAAAAATTTGAATATCAAAACATTAACAAAAAATAACAAGTGTTAAGATCTTAAGATGTTGTACGATCCTGTATGATCTTATACGATCATAAGATGCAAGATATAGATCCCAAGCAATCTTGATGTAAAAAAGATCGTACAAGAGATCTTGCTCATTTTTATTGTCAAGATCTAGATCTTGTGCGAACTTACGAGCATAATCTAAATCTTGATTACCATGCTGTCCACCACCGAAAGCCTAACCTCAAATCATTAACAAGTAAAATAACATATAAGGGTTCTCTTTCAACCATAATGCAACGGTTTAATATATGAGCAGAAATTAAATCAAGAATATACTATTCTGATTTCTTTTACAACTAGTATAAAATCCTTAGTGTTATATTCTACTACAGAGTGAGTCAACCCAACTATTAGATATATGATAACATGCTTTTTCCATTTATTTTAGTCCCTATTTTAGTCCTTTTTGCCTCTTTAATTTTGTCAATTCTCTAATTTTATTATGTTTTGGAATTTATTGGGTATAAACTATTTATGGATTGAATGTGTCTCAATTTTATATTTTTAGAACTTGAATGGTAAAATGCTCAATTTAATTCCTACAAATTTTAATTTTGGAGAGAAAAGTGCTGACATGGACAAAGATGCTGATTTGGATGCTAATGTGGTACTTTTTGGGCGATACAAATGCTGACTAGGATATGTTGGATGTGGGGCCCACTTGAACTCTTATTCAATGCCATGTAGTCAGAATTTTTGGGCAGAAATATTAATTTTCGTAGGTCAGAAAAGCATGGCTGAAATATTAATTTTGCCATGATATTCTGCTGCTGTTCTGCTGCTGCCATACCTATCTACTGCTGCCATACCTATCTGCTGCTGCAGAAATATTAATTCTGCTGCTGTTTTGCTGTCAAAGTACTGCCACATCATGGAAGAAGTATCCAAGGAGGCATCTAGGGCAGAATATTCCTTTAGGCATGTGTTAGATCAGTTTTATATTTGCAAAACCGAAATTTATTGAGGAAGCTAAGTCATTTTTCTGATGGCAAGTCCTAGCACCATTTTTCTGCCTTCCTAGAGCAGCAGTGGCTGGGAGCAACACAGAGGCAACTCTCTAGCTTGGTTTGAGGGAAAGGAAGCCTTCCCACTTGGGAATGGCTCTCCTTCTCCCATTTTCTTTCCTTTTCTTGCATTTTCCTTCATAATTTCTTAGATTTCTGCTGTATTTTCTGTTTTCTATCATGTTCTTATTCTCTTCCATGTAATTTTATGATGTTTAAAGATTGATGTAGTTTGGTTCTATGATGTTTTATTGCTTAACAATTTCGATTTTAATGCACTTTCGTTTAATGGAATAGATTTTATCCTTGTAATTTCCACCATAAATTAGATTATCTAGATATAGATAGTTTTATTTATGTGGCTTGAATAATTTTCTTGAGCTTCATAACTTAATTGAATGGTTGATCTAAGATTTTAGTCAATTATTTTGGTTAAGTTAGATTGTAATTTCAAAGTTTTTGGATTCAATCATATTTTAGAAAATTGGCCAACATTGAATGGATTGTAATTTAATTGAATTGTTCTTCAATGATTCAAAGATTAACTTGTCTATGAATTAATCGGATTAGACCAACGAAATCAATCTCATTTTCTTGTGTAGTCGGTCATTTGATGAAATGGAAATTGTACTTTAATTCATTTGGACCAATGAGTATTTTCTTGGCCAAAGTTCTATTTTATTTATTGTCCTATGAAGCTTGTTATTTATATATGCATGCGATTGCTATGTATTTGTAATGAGTAGGACAAGAGATAACATGTCATATGCGATTGCGGGGCATTGATGTGATTAGGACTTGATCGGATTATATTTGAGTTATAGATTAGTGAAGATCTTCCTAACTATAATTTTAATATAATTCAGTCTTAGAAGACTTTCTAAGAATTTTAGATTGAAGATTACATAATAAAATTAGCCAAGAATATTCAAAGGAAAGGATGATGATGTACAATTCCATGGAATTTGTGACCAGTCCACATCTTTTCTCTGTTTTGTTTTCTATTTAGTTATTTAAATTTCAGTTATTTATATTGTGTTGTTTCAATCATCACCCCCCCTTTTTGTGTAATTTCTGAAATTTCCTTCATAAGTCTTAATAGCATTTCACTTAGCCTAATTGAATTTTATTTGATACCTCAATCTCTGTGGGACGATACTCTACTTATCACTTTATTACTTGTTGCGACCCAGTATACTTGCTGGAATTTTATATGTGCTATAAATTATACGCACCAATATACCAACATTTCGAGATAGAGGAACACAGACTCGAAGACTCCGCTACTCCTTATACGGAAACTCATCAACTATACGAGAAACCTGCAAGAGATGCAAAAGAGAGGAAATAAGCATAAAACTCAGCAAGGGGATACAACGTGCATAAAAAAATTCACAAACCAGGCACCCTTACAGAAATAGGACCGTAAGAAGATCCCACATGCCCTTATTAAATTGCACTACGCTCGTGGCCAACATGAAGCCTACAATCGAAACTTAAATAATACTGCCAACACAAGTTACAAGATAATTTAATCATAGATTTTATCACTATCCACCGTTCACAATGACAGGACATAGAGTGAAATCTCATTCACTGACATTAGTCCGAAGTCTCATCCAAAATAACCTACATGGTCAAGTAGAGAAGTCCTATCATATACACATAAGTACCACTAAGTCACTACAACTCACTCAATCTGTTTTTGAAATAGATTATTAGGAGGCACACACACACACACACACATATATATATATATATATATATAATCAAGGCTAAAGTCTCCACAAGAAGAACACCCATAGATAAGCGCACATATTTATGATTTTCATATTGTCTACCTTTCCAAGACATTTATAATAATAATGTTGTCCACTGTTCTAGGACATTTATAATAATAATATTATTCATTGTTCCAGGACATTTAATAATAATGTTGTTCACCATTACAGGACATTTAATAATAATGCTATCCACCATTCCAGGACATTTATAATTACAATGTTGTCCACCGTTCCAAGACATTTATAATTAATGATGATGTCCATCATTCTAGGATATTTATAATTTTAATATTGTCTATTGTTTCAATACATTTAAATTTTTAACATGTATCATGGGACCTCTCATAGGCCATGTACACAATTCACAGGGAATAATTACCATATACAACAATTCCATCACACAAACATATTTCACATAACCAAGCAAAATAATCTATTTTTATTTTCATAACCACTAGGGTCTCCATTACATAAGATCTACAAGCGTGATGAAAATATCACTAATAGAATTTATCAAACCAATAAATTTGAAGAATTAATAGTGTATGTTTAACAATAAAAGTACAAATGACATAAGGAGATAAAATTTGTCCCTTACACTTTTAGGATTTCATATTTCCAAAAGGATAAAAGAATGTATGTATACATGGTCACTTTTAAGTTCCCATGAATTTCAATTAACACATGCATATATATGTGCATAAACACATATTTTAAGATCATGCCCTTCACATCTCCAATCATGAAAGAACATGAATGATTAACAAAAAATTACACATATGCCTCAATTAAATTATTTTCCACCACTCACAATAGCAAAATGACTTCAACATGTTCTTGTACAAATTATTCACCATTCTACTTAAATTAAATATATTACGTGCTCATATTTAGACTAATCATTCTTACTCACACCAGAGCAATGTTTATACTTCCATACGTTACCAAGATTCCTACCTTAGTGGATCAACAAGGCACTTTAAAAGTTTCATCCTATTAAAATCACTTCTTGCTTCACTAGGCTCCAATTGTTCACTTAAGATATCATTGGGTGAACCTACTATGGAACTAAAAGCCATGAGAATATCCCCTTATGTATTATCTACCTTTTCCTATTTAATGTAAAGTTAAGTTTCCTTTAAAACAATTAAATTTCTCCACATTCTCTGTTTAAGACCAGATTTTGGATACTAAACTTTGTTAATTTACTAGGCAGTCATCGAAGACCAAAATTCACAAAATTTCATAAATGTCTAGAATCTAAGATAAAAATTTCAGAAAAAAATATTTTAGTTTGCCCCTTAAAAACTAAATTTTTGCAACTGCTGCCTAGACTACCTCTACAGCATGAAGGTCTCGGTTTTGCATGCCATTAACCCACTAAAATAATTCCAAAACTCATGAAATCTGGTGCATGTAATTCAGTGTTATGACATCCTATCATAAAAATTTCAAGGAAAAATTTGACCTATTGGCTAGTCTAACATAGCTTTAAACAAGACTAGTCAGATTGCTATGCTGAGGGAGTTTCGGTTTCTCTAGCATTTGACCCAACAATTGCTTTCCAAACACTATGAAATTGTCCAGTTCAAAACTTAACATGCAAAGAGTATCTCATACAAATTTCAAGCCAAAAAGACTTGATTTAGGTATATTTCTACCTTAAAAAGTATGCCAACAGAAAAGAGATCTGATTTTGGGCAACAAAGCTAAACAAATGAAATTGGGAGGTTTAATGAAGTTAGCTATTAAACCTTTGCAAGAGTTTTCTATGATACCAAAACAAGAGGCACACTAAATTTTATATCAGTTGGAGCTCACATAGCATCACATATAAACCAAAAGTTCAGCAGCATCAATGACAACAATAACACTAGGCAATTCCAATTCAATTATTCATGACCTTTTACACTTTCTAAAATTTGGCTACCAAAATCAAAATGTCACTTATTCAGTACCCTCCCTACCAATTTCAACCACTTTCTTCCATTACCAAGGTTACACATTCCAAGTTCTCCTACTTAATTGTACAAATAAGCTTTCACCATCTTACTCTCACATATTCCTTATCCTTTCATGGCTCACAACAAAATTTCAAGTTCAATATACATATATTCATAGTATAGCTTTTATAAATACACATATACATATTATTAAATCCATTCCTATTCAAATCTAGCACAAGAACAATACAAGAGGGAATTTAAATCAGAAAATAATTACAGAAAGCAAAATCCATAAGATTAGCTCGGTTTCCCCGTACCCCTCCGTTTTGGCTCTTCTCTTTCCTCTTCTCCTTTTTCATCCACATACTGATCCCCTTGCTAGTTTATCATGATCGTGAGTCACCACCATGGTAGCCCAAATATAGATGAGAACCACATCGACTAACAAATTGGAGAAAGATGAGGTTCAGAAGTTGCTTCCTCTCATTCATTTCCTTTCCTTCTTACAGCTTTGTTTTCGACCTTAAATAGCAGGGGAAAGTCGAAGGAAGGGAAAGACGGGAGTTAAAAGTCTTCTCTAGCATGGTAGCGGTCGGCGGTGGCCACCACAACAGTCTCTCTCTCCCCCATTCTCTCACCAATGGCCCTTATCTCTCTCTCGGCTTCTCCCTTTCTCTCTTCTTTCTTTTCTCCTTCAAGAACATGAACCAGATGAAAAGGAGAAAGAAAAAAATTGGGGATCACACGTGTTGGTTGCCCTACATCCAAAAGTGGAGAATTGAAAATATGTCTTCATCTCCACATGCCAAGTGTTTGCCCTTTAGTTTAAATTTCACAAAACTACAACACCTTTTTAATCATAAGTCACCTTGGTTGTTATGATTTTCAAAGAAAAGAATTTTCAAATATTTTCAAGGTCTAAAGTTTTTTTTTGTCATAATTTTGCAAAAATTATTATCATTATTTTTAGTTAAGTCCCTCATTGATGATTTTCTCATAAATTTCTGATAATGAGATTTGGAAATTCCAAGATTTTTAATGGTTCCACAAAAATTCAAATTGACCCCAAATTTTCACATATAAGCATGTAATATGATTACATATTCACGGAGAATTAAAAATACAAGGGTATTACATAAAGTGCGAAACATTGCAAATTGTGTTCTTAAGCTACACATAGCCCTTTGCTGACACAAATAGTATGATTTAAAATTAAACTTGTAATCTTTTGCTATTTTGTGTTTTGGCAGGTCTAAATGGAGAGAAATTTAAAGATGAACAAGCTTTGGGTACTTAGAAATCAAAGTAGGAACCAGGATGCTACCCAAATGTCGAGAAATGGAAATATATTTTGCACTCTATTACTTAGGCAGCAGTTTCATAGTTACAGCAATGGAACATCTAGAAGACCATCCATTGCAGAGATGGACATTTGAAATTTGAAGCATTTTTGCCAGCATCTATTGTTGTAATGATGAACAATATAAATTTAAAGCTTACTGCCTTAACCCATCTTGTAGCAATGGAATCCATCACTACAGCAATGGGTCATTTTACTGTCACAATTTTTGCTGGTATAAATAAGTTTATGTCAAATTTTTATGTTACTTTTGGCTAGAGGAAGAGCTTAGAAGCTATGGCTGGAGCTGTAGGGGTAGGAAGGATGCCATCCCTCTTGGATTTTGGTGTCTTTCTTCCACTTTTCTCTCAAATTCCACTCTAAACTCTATGTTTTATGTTGTAATTTATGTTCTGCATATTTTTCCTTCCTTGTATTTTTTTTCTATCTCTATGGATTGTTAGAGTTCATGTAATTAGTCCATGGATGAATTGGAGTTTGAAGCTTGAATCTTCATGTTCAGATAAATATTCTAGTTCTTAAATGTATTCCATTTTATGTTCTGCACTATTGCCTCTGTTCTTGAGTTTATACTTATGTTGGTTTGACTAGTATGAATGAAAGTTCTGATTTGCTAGTTTTATATGAAGACTATATTGGCGGGCAGGTCCTTGCCACCAAAGGTGAAACTCTACAAATTTATCTTCTACTAAATTTAAACTTGTGTTCTCGTAATTGTCGACAATGCACCTTATTTTGCTTTCAGTAATAGTTGGTTGTTGAAATATGCAAATTAATATACATTTAATTTAATTAGAGTTATATTTTGAATTCAAAAGAAAATTTTAAATCTCTTCTCAAATCTTTATTTTTAAAAAAAATAAAAAATTAAAGATGGAAAATTTACTTGCTAAAATCCGTTTTAAATACTAATTTTTTTTTTAAGAAAATTGAAAATTTAGATATGGATATTAAGACAAATAATTTCCTTCTCAAAATTTGTTTAAAATTTTTATTTTTTTTTCTTAGAGATTAATTTTAAAATAAAGTTTGACAAAATCTCCTAATTTTTTGTGGCGTGGATATTACAGCAACCATTCAATTGACCCTGTATAATCAACATATATACTACTCATTGCTCATTTACCCTCATGAACTAGCTAGATATAGTGAACAACAAATGAAAATGCAATCTAAGCATTAATTACAGGAAAGCCACATATATATATACACACACACACGATTCATAGTTACATAATAGCATAATAGCATAAGGGTAAGGCAAGAGGATAGATTTATTTAGTACTGGTACATGAGATTTGGGTGGAGTGCCCTAGCCTTTTGAGGTGCCATCCTAATAGGCAACGAGGAAGTACGGAGGGGGACAGTACGGAGGACCTCCACCCCCTCCTGTCCTTAGCTGTCTAGGAACATAGATCTCCTCTTCCTCTTCCTCCTCTTTCCATAGGCATAGCTAGCTACCTTCTTTCTTTTATAACTTGTTTTAGTCTGCTTGGCTCCGCTGCCTCTATATGCCTGCCTATATGGGGTTACACACACATGTATATATATACATATATATATTTGATATGGAGGAAGAAGGGTGCATGTCAACTAAACTCTTCCATTATCAATAAGGAATCTAGTGCTCCTTTTGTTTCACGTGAATTGATGGGATTTAGTGTGTGTTTGGGAGCCTGGTAGGGGAAACATGGTTTGGCAAACTAGGTTTAAGTGAATGTGGTTAGAGTAAACCTAGGTTCAAGTGAATGAGTTTTATATTTGGGAGAAAATTGGACAACCGTGGTATGAGGCAATAAAACTTGATTGGGGCAGAATGGAATATTTGGATGTTAGTTTGCAATGTGGTTTCAGGATGTATAATTACCATAAAGGGCATTAATTTTTTATTTAATTTTTTGATGTACTATTGTTATTTATTTAAAGGAAATTTAATTTTTTTTATTTGTCTGATATTACAAATTAATCACTAATGACTCATTATTAATTAATAAATTAATTTTCTATTTTGTAATTACTAATTAAAAATTTAACTAGTAACTAATTACTCAAAATAAATTAAAGATCTCTAATTAAATTTCAAAATATTTTTCAATACATTTTTTCTTCTCTATGAAATTAATTTTATCTCAATTAAAATTAATAAAAACAAGCTTATAATAGGTTAATGAAAACAAGCTTCTCATTAATTTGGCTAATTAAATTAAATTATGATTTTCAACGCTATTTAAAAAATTAAAAAAATCAAACACCAAAAAAAATTTAATTGCATAAAAATAAATTAAGAGATTCATTCTCATAATAAAGGAAATAGTTAATTCTATAAATATCTACTAATTCTTCTACATATACTTTACTATTTAGTCCCTAATAGTGTCTCGAATACGGTCCATTTCAGGCAAAAATGTTAGACTAGTAAATAAATTTGAGGCAACAACATGGTTTCCAGTTTCCACTAGGTTCCTCAATGTTTTTTTCACTATCTAAACAATTAAGATCAATGTCTGTATCAGCATGCCTTCTTATGAAATTATGTAATGTCATTGTTGCAACTACCAATTGAACTTGAGTTTCCATTTTTAGGCATTCAGTGCAAGATTGTGAATCTATTCTTCCATAACCCAAAAGTTCTTTCAACAATAGTTCTTAAATTGGAGTGGTGATAATTGAATACCTTGTTGTGTTTGGCAAATCTGGCTAAACGTCTGAGATCAAGAAGATGATAACATCCACACTTTTAAGGACCGATATATCTAACTAGCGGTGGATAACCCAAATCCACCAATAATATTTACCTAGAAAAATAGAACAGATAGTCATTAAAGAGATAAGACTAATAAACTTGAGATAATACTAAAATTAACTAATTATAAGCCCAAAAATATACCTGGAGGTGGATGCAGAAAGTTCATGGCAGGGGTGTTGATAGCCTCCTGGAATACCCGAACATCATGAGCTATGCCTTCCCAACTAGGCAATACCAATGTGAAATCACATACAGCTAATACATGTTGGGAGGGATATCCTTTTCTTCCAATAAGCCTTGGTTAGTCACTTGCACTAACTACACACAGGATATGAATTCCACCAATTACACCAATGGCATCCTTGAAATAGGACCAATATCATTGGTCTTTTCATATTTTGGGAAAAATAACTGGAAATGAACGATCCTGGGGCATAACATAATTGAAAGAAAGCTTCAATAAACCAATCAACACTATATGAATTTGTCTACTAATTCTTTCTCCTGAGTGTTGGAACCTTTCTTGTAAGACTCTATTCCCTACCCCATGGCCCACCATGTACAAGAACATAGGAACCATTTCATATTTTGGGAAAAATATCCTGAAATGAACAATCCTATTGCATAATATAATTGAAAGAAAGCTTCAATAAACCAATCAATACTACATGAATTTGTCTACTAATTCTTTCTCCTGAGTGTTGGAACCTTTCTTGTAAGACTCTATTCGCTACCCTGTGGCCCACCATGTACAAGAACATAGCAACCATTTCTTGAACTCCTACCCGTGTAGACCCATCTAATCCGCACTCTATTAATTCATGGCATAACTAGTGGAAAACATTTTTTTTTCTAAGCGGAACAGCTCATGGCAATGAATTAGATGTCCCTGTAATATGTCTACTACCCGTGAATATCTAAATTGTTCATTTGTTCTACGTGGTTCTTTGTACATATATAATTGATAGTATTTTACAGCCATTGAGGTTGTAATCATGATTTGATCATCATCTTCATCTATTTCCAAATTTCGTTGAACCTTTCGAGGATCCATTCACACCTATATATCCATAATGCACATTAAAAGCAAATAATAGTAATAAAATATCACATTACAGTTGATAATGTTGATACAATAATTCATATTAAACTAGGAATAATAAAGATAAGGTTGATACAGTAGTTCAAATTAAACTAAGAATAATAAAGTTCAATTTCTATAGTGGTCTGAAGGGTATTGAACTGCAACCCGAAACCAACTAAGTAACAAGTGCTGCTTCCCAAATATGATGCAAACAGCTCCCTTGCTTCTCATGTAAAAGTCAATTGCAATAATGGCCATAAAAATTGGGGTTGCTTGTAACCTCATTCATGTTTTGAACGACTTCCACTAATTCCTCCATAGATGGCACACTTATCGAGCATATAGCGTCTCCACGGAACTGGTACGTAGTGATAAGTATCAGCTATTGAGCTCACAGCTGCAACTAACTATCTAGCATTTCTCTTTTTTTCACCACTTCTTTGGCTAGGTGGTGTGGTGGAAGTTCCCGCAACCACTAAGTCCTCCTCATTATCCCTACTTCCTTCTTCCATGTCTACTGGCATGATTCCCATGTTAGAAGATAGACATCGTCATCATGAAGGCTAGCTGGAAGTGTCCCAGATGTGGGTGCCTAACCATACTGACCATTGGCCACCACATCCTTTTAAAGTATGGTCAGCTAGGGTGCAAAAGCAATCCATTTGTACCTAAATTTTGCATATTAAGGATTTTCCTGCACAATCCCAAAATATATTATCTCAGCAAATGAAAATAAAATGTACATAATTCATAGATAAGTGATGGTATCAATCATACCAAAATCTCTTCGTCCATTATTCATTAGGGGCATCTACAATGTTTCCGACACTATCTCACCCTAGTCCAATTTCAGTGGCAAATAATTTGTGCCATGCTTGCCATTTTTTCTTCAATTGCCCCATTTGTTTTTCAGTTGGATTCTGTGATAGTTCTTACCACTAAAGTTGTTGAATTCAGTTACAACATTTTCCCACCCAGTCTTTGTCAGTATAGTGCCATTGCACTCTCCTTTATTAACTTGATGCAAACAAGCTTAGATAAATTGCTCTGTTGATCTTAGATTCCAATTGGCCTTTGGACTCATCTCTAGTGAGTATAAAATACTAATTAAGAACTATGACAAGTTGCTTAGCTATGTACTCGATGCATGTGATAACATAAATTTAAAACAATCCTCAATTAATTTCTTCTATTTTAAATTATTTTTATCTCAATTGAGATTATTTGAATCTTCTAATTATATATGTATCTATTAAATTATATATGTTTCTTCTAATGATAACATTACTCAAATTAAACTAAGACAAGCTTCAAATTAATTTTATCTCAATTAATTTCTTCTATTTTAAATTATTTTTATCTCAATTGAGATTATTTGTAGCTTCTAGTTATATATTTAGACAAGGTTCTAATTAATTTTACCTCAATTAATTTCTTCTATTTTAAATTATTTTTATCTCAATTGAGATTATTTGTATCTTCTACTTATATATGTATCTATTAAATTATATATGTTTCTTCTAATAATAATACTACTCAAATTAAATTATATATGTATCTATTAAATCAAATTATATATGTTGCTCCTAATAATAATTTTTATCTCAATTAAAACTATTTGTCTCAAATTAAACTAAAACAAGCTTGTAATTAATTAATTTTTAACATATATTCAACATAATTTGTTTCTTCTCTATTAAATAAATTTTATCTCAATTTAATTAAATTTCAAGATACATATTTTTATTCTCTATTAATTTAATTTTTTATCTGTTAAATTAAATTTCTACATAATTATTTTCTTTTATCTATATATCTATTAAATCAAATTTCTACATATTTTTGTAACACAATACATTAGTATAATTTTTTTGTTTTTTCTTCAAAAAAATATGTTAGTATAAGATATTTGTTTGTCTCTTCAAAAATTTATGTTAATTAAGTCAGTAGATTAATTATGTTAATTATGACAAATTAATTGTGTTTAAAGTGATTAGAATTATTGGACTGTTAATCATAATTAGCTAAATAATTTTTTTGGATTAGCAAACTAATTAGTTAAACCATACACACACAAAAAATGAGCAGCCCACTTTTAGCCAAGACCAATGCTGCCTCAGCAGCATGGGAAAAAAACGGTGCTTCTTCTCCTGACACGAAGGAATTCTGGTCACGATGACTCGATTTTCCTACCCAGTTCTTTCTACCATATGGGGCTGTTGAAGAGCCCCTTCCCACGCTGGTCATCGTCGTCAGCACATGCCCGGCGGATTTCGACCACAAACAAGACACAAGCACCACAAAACACCCACAGGAACCTCTGAACACACACAACAAGCATAGTAGATAACCAGAGGAGGGAGAAGGCATACCTATTGACGAGAAATGGCCGAAAATGGACAGAAAATAATGGCAACGGTCATGGAACAAAGAAACACACACACCAAGGATGAGGTGCAGCAAAAGTGAACAATGGCACACACACAAACAAGTTGCAGCAGAGGAGAATGGCGCACACACAGAATGAAGACCACTTTTTTTTAAACATACACAAAACACACATGCAAGGCAATGGGTAGAATTGAATATACTGATAATAACCATGCCAACCACGTTACGTTGTCAAAGAAGCAGGGAGTTGTCGCTGTGAATCAACTGAGGTTACAGAGCAGGGAAACTAGGTTGCAGGCTAACGTGGGTTGCGTGAACGAGCTCCTAAACATCCTGGATTCCTGGAAACAACATTGGCTTCAGCAGTAAATGCAATGAATGGAAACGACATGCATACAAACATACTCTTAAGCTTGAATTAATTCTCAATGTTGTGGGCAAGGAATCAGAATCAGAATCAGTGCTAAGCTAATCTAATGAATCCAGAATCACTGAATATTACAACTCGGCAACCAGGTACACATTCATATATGCCTTTCAGTTGCTCTCAATTTTATGTTCTTTCTTTTTTGTTTTTATTCTATAAATTAACCACGAGCCATCACCAAAAATAACACTTGAATACACACGCACGCACACACAAACCATTTAATTATCTGTGATTAACCTCTGACTTGTTTGATTAATTGCAACACTTTATACACATTATCTTTATTTATCAATTAAGGAAAAAAAATTGCAATATAATTGAGAACAAAAATAAGTTGATCAATTAGAACAGTTAATTGAAAACTGATTGAACTGAACAAACTTATATTGATTTCCATGACCCACATGTTTTGCTTTTCTTCTTCTTCTTTTTCTTTTTAAATTACAACTATATATTTTTATATAGAAGAAAAAATAAAAGGAATTATTTATATCAAAATAAAAATAAATTTATATATATATATATATATATATATATATATATATATATATTCTAATGCATGTGAAGTGACGAATATGATTTAATTGTTTTGATTTTCAATTGATCATCGATAAAAAAGGCATTCCCAGTAAATCTGGCTGATTGTCAAGTAAAGATATCCAAGATCATCTAAATGTTTACTATATTGATAATTTAACCTCCTAACAATAGAGTGAATTCTAAATAATTTATTCTATTAATTTATGAATTTGTTATACATCAATATTTAACGCACCCGTTGCCATATCCTACAAGGAGAGAATACTTGTTTGTGGTAATTGGCACCCATTATTTTTAAGTAATTAATTCCTAAGTCTTATCTATTTACTCGACATATATAACACTAGCTCCAATGTGACTATTTTTAACTTTAATTTTATAAATTTTCTTCTTTCATGAACATTTAAAGCATATTGATATCTAAATTTTATTTATTTGATGTAAATAATCTCTCAATTTATTCATTTTGAATCCTAATTTCGCAGCCTGTAAAATTAGGATTGAAAATAGTTAAATTAGAGGTTATTTACATTAAATAAATAAAGATTTAGGTGATAAAGGAATTTACAAAATTAGGAATCAAAATGGGTAAGCCGAGAGCTTGATCCGTAGTCATGTATGCCTCATGGGACTTTTCCGTTAGAAACTAAACCGAAGTAAACCACAGGACCCCCAAATAAGTATTAACCATGTAAACCACGAACAGCTCGACTAACACTTTTTAAACCATGAAGTACCAATGTGAAAATAAGTCAAACTAGGTGAACTTTTTCTTTTTTGGTAATTAACCCATGTTATTATATATGCATAAAAAATATGTCCAACAAAATAAGTATGAATACTACAAAAGATCAGGTCAATAAATATAAAATATAACAACGCTTGAATAGTAACGAGTTTACATTATTACTACTTACAAGGTATAGAAATAAGAATAAATTATTATTCAAGCCTTTAAAAAATTAAAGTTGTTATAATTAAAAGGTCAAGTGTTTTAATTTATTTTTTGAAATATTATATTTTTAATTTAATTTTTTTTAATTGATAGATGGTTAAATCTATTAATTATTATCAAGTCTCAAATTTAATATGGCAAAATGTCCTTTTTCACAAATATAGAAATAAAATTGAAACAAACAAACTTTTTATACACTAATTGATATAAATGAGGTTTCAAGACTTAAAATAAATGTAATCTTTTCAGTGACCAAAATAATTTTAATATATAACACCACTATATATTACATAAGCTGATACACGAACTAATATAAGAGAAGAACCTCGTTAATCAAAGCACAAATTAGAGAAGGCTTAGCGGTGAGCAGTAAAATGTTTAATTCAAACATGTACTCTGTACAAAAAGAAAAAGTCTTATTAATAAATTAGGCGCAAAAGTTATAACCAATATGTATTTTCTCACTAATTACTAATGGCCTATTGCATGTCAATGTTTCTTTAATTTATTTTTATAATAAATTATGGTAATATTTATTATATCTAAAGGATAATACAAAGGACTAATCAAAATTTATTAAATTTTCGACGACTTTCCATTTTCTTTATATGCATTTGAACCTTTTTTAAAATTTAGTTTATTAATATATAAATATTATAATTTTAGAGACTATTGAACAGAAGTCCCCAGAGTCATACATAATTATAAAGACAGATAAGAAAATAGTACTTCAGAGTTACTTCCAATAGATCATGAAAATTTGATATTGCAGACTACATAAGCCAAGACAGAAAAACCATAATTATCTTTTGTGTATGATCAATTTACCGATGGGGAATTGCAAATTTGCAACACACAGACATGGAATCTGACAAATCCACAACCAAAGAAACTATGAAACAGAACACATGTTGGTTTTATTAAAGTCTTGATGGATCCTATATAAGTTTGAAGACCATTTTTGTATTCAAAACGTCTAAAGCAATTAGATTTGGCTCAATCACACCTTATAAATCATTACATTTTCTCTTGACCCACAAATATGAGACTTCTTTTCAACAGAGAGTTTAGTTATACTGAGGATTTGCGAGAAGGTAAGCCTCAATGGCTCTGAAAAGGGCATCTCCTTTGGCTTTTCCACTCTTGATCTCATCTTCACTGGGCTCTGCATTGGCTTTTGTGAAGTACTTGATGCTCACTTTAGCAATGGATCCTCCATTGGAGGCTTCCACAAGTTTGGTCTCAAATGAGATCTTCTCCACTGTGTCAGGCAGTCCACTCCCTCCCACTATGCTATAGTTGTATCCATAGTTGCCTTCATCTATGGCTTCCACTTTGTGCAAAACATAGTTTATTTGCCCACCTGCATATTAATTATAGCCTTTCATATTTAGTTCATCAATGTATCTAATTTAGTTTATAAGAAATTACAATTATTTCTTGGGATTTTTTCATCCTCTTTTTAATATTGGATTAGCTAGTCAATACAATACACATCTAATCAGTTAATGAGGGGCAAAAGAGACTCTTTGCTTTGGAGAAAAATGTGAACAGGTTACAAATATTGTCAATTCAGTTAGTTTAATATCTAATTTAGAACTTACAAGGTAGAATATGTTAACAAATTAGCTCTTAAAAGAGATAAAAGGTATACCTTTACACAATTTAGTCTTTAACTATTATAACCTCATTCTATATCATTATTAAATTAGATCTTTAATAATGAGAGAGGTAAACGCATCATCAACCTTAAAACTTGTTTCAGCCCATAGATTGATCTATTTAACTTGCACAATAAGTGCACTTTCTCATATTTAAAGAAACCATCCAGCTGAACTATGTAAACATTATCAATCAAGCTTTCATTCAAAAAAGCAATTTTAACGTTCCTTGACTATAAATTCATATCAAAATCAAAATGAGCAACCTATGCGTCCTTGGTGGATGTTGGTATTTGAGAAGTTCTATGTAATCAATATGTTCTCTCTCGTTGTAGCCCGTAAAAAGTCTAGATTTACTAAATATACAATTCCTTCAAAAAGCAAAAACTATTTTGTATTTTGTAACAGAGATTAACTGCAATGTTGTATAGATTGGAAGAGATTTTTTCAATTGAAGACAAATTTCAGGGTAGATGGTAAATGCAGCTCCCCTTTCAATATAACCAGAAAGGAGGTTAACTACAAAACTGACCTTCAACGAAAGTGAGCTTCTTGACGGTGCCAGGGCCTCCATTTCCTTGAACGGTTTCAACGGTCTGGATGGCTTCCACAGCCTGTGGAATAAGGTTGTCGGAATCTTGAACCAGAGCTTTGTAAAGCCTAGCAGGTGCCACAGTGGAGGTATTCTCGTTCTCATAAGTGAAGACACCCATGATTATGATGATGATGGAGGTGGAGAAGAACACTGACAAGTACGAGGAGGACTTGAAGAAGATGAAGATTGCTGTGTGTGTGAGGTTTCTGAACAGAGTAGAAGATGCTATTTATAGGCACTGGAAGGCGTAATTAGTGGGTAGTATGAAAATGGCGAAAAGAAGGTTTAGTTTAGAATAAAAGATGATTTTGTTATTTCCCTTTTCTGGGTTTTTGTTTCGTGCAGCAGTCAAAGAAGGCGATTTTGATACATTCAAATTAATCTATTCAAAAATGGCGTTCTTGGAAAGAAGTATTACTATTATGAATGCTTAAAGTAGCCGGGCAAAAAAAAAAAAAGCAAAAATCCGAGGAAATTCGTAGCGTGAAGCACCAATCCATGTGGACCAAAACGGAAAATAAAATAAAATAAAATAAATCCAGACGCCCTTCTAGAAATTGAAGAAACGCACTTTTCTTCAGGTGTAAATGAGAGTATATTATTGAATGTTTTTAAAAAATTACAATTTTGTTTTTAATTTTGTCTTTAAAAAATTAAATATCTCAATTTAATTTTTAAATAAATATTACATTTATTTTAATTTAATCATTTTTATTACTACCGTTGTTAAATTTTAACATTTTCATTGCTAATTCTTTATACACAAAATTGCAAATTTTTCCTTTTAAACTAAATTGAGACAAGATATGATTTTTTTAAATTAAGATTTGTTTCTACATAACCTTTGATACAAGAGTCAAGTTATTAAAATGAGTGTTCCCTAGACACCTTAAGTTATCCATCAATCAAGGAGTCTTCCCTTCTCAACATAAAAGGAGCACCCCCTAGCAACCAAGAGAGAGAGAGAGAGAGCACCCTCTCTTAAGAGACACCACACCTAAGAATTATAGAAGGCAGGCCCTCCCTCTTCAAGAATATCTAACAAATCCGTGCATCGAACAATAAACACAAGGTAAGTCGATCACTCAAGATAAGCATGTTGGGTCTGCGAAACATTTCTAAAACTAAGCACCTTGGCACCAGGGCACCCTTGAAGCTTGACACCCCCAATGACATATTTTGTTGTGCTAAGTGCTTCACAGTACCAAGTAAATTTGTTCTTTGGGCAGTAAACTAAGAAGCTTACTCTCCACCTCTTAAGAAGCTTGAGGTGAAGGAGAGTGTGACAATCAATAATCACATCTATGTCGTCAAGCTTCTTAGCAGAATCAACAATCAGTAAATTTGTCCTTTGTCCTTTGCTGCATCAATTTTTGCATAGACTTCTATACTTTTTAACATCTCTTTCAAATATAAGTGACAATCAATAATCACATCTATGTCGTCGTCGTCATTTTAGCTGAAGTTGACCAAATTTAAGAGAAGTTATTTGTTCGAGATATCTATATATCAGCTAAAATATCGTCTAATATTGTCCTAACCTCAATTTCTAGTAGATTAATTGTCTAGGGATATCTAATGAAATGTTGCACTTAATCCTGACCACCACTGTATTATCAGCTTCGAATTATATACCGTTGAGACCGTCATTCAATATAATATTGTTCGAATAAAACATGAATAAAAAGTGTTACACTTCGACTCATACTATTTGTTATGAAATAAATAATAAATTAATTATCTTCTTATATTGTTCTAACCTCAATTTCTAGTAGATTGATTGTCTCGGCATATCTAATGAAATGTTGCACTTAATCCTGACCACCACTATATTATGATATACCGTTCGAACCGTCATTCAATATAGTATTGTTCGAATAAAAAGTGTCACACTTCGACTCATACTATTTGTTATAAAATAAATAATCAATTAATTAGCCCACCAAAATTAGATTAACTCACTATCCAATAAATCTAATAATAATATTTATTATCTAAATCTATTAATTGTCCATGATCAACAATAATATTCTTAATAACTTAAATTCTAAATCCAAATAAGTATTCAAAATTAATAAGACCTAAATTCTAAATACTAATAATAATAAATTTTTACATCTCATCAACATATTAACAAACAATACGAAACTAATGGAAATTTATTTACAATTTTAAATTACTTTCTCACAAATAAATTCAAATTAGCAACTATATCCAAAATCAGTAATTACTTTCAATAGAATTGATTAATTATTAAATAGTAACAATTAATATTATAAATTCATTATTTTTCTACATTAATCTATCATTAACTAATTATGCAAGAACAAAAAACAAAATTATATTAATCAAAGAAAGTTGACAAGTGAGTAGAATATATGATGGAAGAAAAGAGATTAGAATGAAAGATAGAAGATAAATTGAAATGAGGAATAAAAAATAAAGAGAATAAATGAAAGAATTGAGAGAAAACGAGGTGAAGAAGTGAGGGAAAGAATATATATATATATATATATCCAACATCCCTCGTAATGGCTAAATAGCGATAAGTGCAATAGAAAAAAAAAATTTATGTCGCCCTTGAAAAGGGCTACTTATAATTGCATGTCGCCCATTGAAAATGTAATTTATGACCGTATTTTACCCTTTGAAAAGTGATATACATTCACCTATGTTGCCCTTCCGAAAGGCGACATTCATGCTAATCCTCCTCTATCAATTAATACGTAACAAAAAATGATACTTGCAGATAAATAAAAAATTAAAAAAGGACACATAAAATAATAAAAATTAAAATAGATACGTAAAAGCAAAAAAGTCGGGGAGACTGAGCATAGGTCCATCCCAACTAATAAATCTTAATCAATGCGTAAAACAATGGGTTTGTCTTCTTTTCAGTGTTAGATCTTGGTCATTAGATTATCTAATGGTCAAGAGTAATCTTACATTTTTAAAAAAAAATTATATATTTAATTTTAACATATTCAATCTTGTTTTTTTTAAAAAAATTTGATCATGTAATTTTTTAAAATTAAAAAAAATGCAAGATTAATTCTTACCATTAGATGAAATTATTCAATGGCCAAGATCCAACGCTGGAGGAACTGTTCCATCCAGGAGGGAAGCCAAACCATAAAGCAATACCTAGAGCAATGTCACTAGAGCATGGTAGATTGGCCAATGCCGTCGGGGAGTGGTCTCTGGAGCTGTGAAGCAGCAAGAGAAGAGAGAGGCACGAATAAGAGCAGGGAAAGAGGCTAAAGAATCTCTTAAGGCACGTTTAGTAGCTCAACAGTAGCAAGTGGGAAGACCAAATTCCTTGTTTTTTTCTTTTTTCATTGTTTTTTCCATTCAGCTTGTTTGGTAGGGACTCAACTACAGTTGAAGGAGAGTCCCGATGGAGTCACACGTACCAGCCTTTCCATTGTCCCTATACGAAGGTTTTCCATCAGATTTTGGATGGAAAAGGAAAACCAGTTTTCCATTTGAGAAAAACAATAATTTCTTCCCCTTTTTTTAAAATTTTCCCATTCCTTCATTCGTCAATCTCGTTTTTGTCCTTGCTAAAGCCCTAGAAGCATTAGCTGGTAAGTACGAGAACATCGTTATTTTGCTTTCTTCACCTCTGCCTCTTGTCGCACTGTTGGAGCTTGAAGCTTCGAAGTCTATGTTTTGCTTCCCGTCAATCTCCCTCTATTTTCACTTTGTTTGTGCTTTGTTCCATGGTGGAGGATGAGGTTGAGAAGGAGTCAAGGAGGGAGGGAGAGGGAGGGGGGGGGGAGAGAGAGAGAGAGAGAGAGAGAGAGAGAGAGAGAGAGAGAGAGAGAGAGAGAGAGAGAGAGAGAGAGATGAGATTTTTTATATTTTTTATGAATTTTTTATATTTTTTATTATAAAAAATAATTTTAAATTAAGAATAATAAAAAGGACTATATTAAAATAAATAAAGAAGTTAAGGGACAAAAACAATAGTTAAACCAATATCTTACTAAATATATTTTTATTTGTTTCATAAATAATAAATTTAACATAAAAATATTTCAATAAATGTGTTCTACATATTCTTTTTTTTTTTTTAAAATCGTAAATATTAAACTTTTTTTCTATTTTTTTATCACATATTAAATACAATTTTTTTATTTTTCTTTCTTTTCTTTTCTTTTCTTTTTTGCGTATCAAGCGGGTTTTTGGTTTAGTAAAATAGAGCACCACGTGTCACGTACAAGTACACGTCCACTAGATGATAAAAAAATCAACGCTGGTTCCGTTAACTGTAGCACTTTATGACCTGATTGCAAAAGATATCATTCTATTGTTCACTGGAAGGAAGCTTCCTCGTAAGTGCGAGTCACCTGTGTTGAACCTTCGTCCTTAGAACTTATCACAGCCATCTTTTCAGTTCTGAATAAAAGAGAGTAAAGTTGAAAATTCTTCCATCTACAAATCGAATAGCACAAGCTAGGCTCCTCGCGTTTTTGTAGGTTCTTCAATCGGAGACAGAATTAATGGCTGGAATGCTTCCGGGAGTGGAATCTGCTAGAAGAAGACGGTTCCATCAGAGTGGGGGATTCTCAGATTCCCCTAATTCCACAAGGCGTTCTGCTTTCTGCTTATATTCAAGCAAACACGAATCCCCTCTTTCCTTTGCTTCTGCTTCTTCTTCTTTTTCTTCTTCTTCTTCACTGCAAAGAAGCAGATTATACGAGTCACGCCTAGATGAGAGGCTGGGAGGAGCCGCCAAAGAAGCCAAAGAAAGATTGGATGAGAGATTGAAGAAATCACCAAATCAGAGGCAAAATAGCAAAGAGAAATTGGAACGAAGACCGAAAGCCGAAGCAGAGTTGCACATAGAGGTATATGGATCGAAGAAATTGAGGTGGAAGGCCACAGATGAGGACGATTGCGCGGTATGCTTGGAGTTATTCAAGGTGGGAGAGACACTGATGCGTCTGCGCTGTTCCCACAAGTTCCACTCGAGTTGCTTAGAGCCATGGCTACAAAATAATACTTATTGCCCATGTTGCAGAATGTCCATTATTTCTCACTAAAATTTTCTCCTTTTTTGTGTGTCTTGTGCCTTCTTGTTTAGACGGTAGTATGGAATTGCTGTTGTGATGTTGAAGATAAACCGCTTGGTTTTGCTTCTCGAGCCATCAGGCATATGGTGATTTGTAATTTAAGTCTAGGCCCCCTAGGAATTAGCAGCTACCTTTCATTACCAAAATAAAAAATAAAACTATTGCGCAATCAGCACCTGTTGCAGATCCCTTTGTTATTTGTAACGTACTTCTGCATTATTCTATAAAATATAGGTGAACATTTAAATTTTTTACAAAACTTTCTTTTAATAGAATTGTTAACGGAAGCATGATATATATATATGATATTTAAAATTATTCAACATCTTTGCTCGAAAAGAAATGATGTTTTATATTATTTAAGGTTAAATTATTCTTTTAGCCTTTATAATTTTATTTAATTTTTAATTTAATCTATATAGTTGAATAATTTGTAATTAAATTTTTATAGTGTGTCAAATTTTTAATTTAAACTTTGCAATTAAACTTTTCACGATATTTTATAAAATTTTATTAATGTAATTAATTATATGCATAATAATATTGTAAATATACGTGATTTATACTAATAATACAATAAATAAATAATTAAATAATATTAATTGACATATATATAACATGTAATTTAATATATATTAAATAATTAAAATAAATTTACTTAAATCATTTATACCCTCAATATTAACATAATATATAATTAATCATTAAAATTTAACAAAATATTGACAAAATTTTAATAATAAACATTAAATTAAAAAATTATGAACTATAAAGATTCAATTAAAAAATTTTAAATTATACAAAATAAATCAAAAATTAAGTAAAATTATAAGAATTAAAATCATAAGTTACCCTTATTTAAACTACAATATAACAATTTGAACATTTGACTGAATCCTAATATTTCCCTGATCTCCAATATCCCAATGGTTTGAGTTCTATAAAAATAAATTAATATATTTTTAAGAAAATAGAAAGTAACAACCGAAATTACGCAAAGGGTGTACGTCGTCAGACATAAATTTTATTCCCATTTGCCAAGAGGAACTACCATAGCCATAGCAGCAGAAATATAAAGGTTATTTCCATCTCTGCATTATACAGATACATTCTACATACATTAAGGATATATATCCTTGAGATCTAGCTACACCCACTTCATAAAAATCTGAATGAACTCCCTCCCCATGCTCATAAAGATCTGATCTGCTCCTAATTCGAGGCTTTATCCGCTACAATTCCAATTATAAGTCATCATCCAAAATGGTAGACATCAACAGCCCTTGGACGAATTCAAACCTCCGAGTCCTCTCTTTTTTATCCTTGTCCGACAGCTCCAACTGCTGGGGTGCTCTGTAACCATACACTATTGTCAGACTAGATTGGAAGTTTGTTACGAGTTGTGAATACTATCATATAAGAGAGAGAGAGGGGGGGGGGGGGGAAGCAATGTGGCTGTATGGCAACAATCAAAAAGCCAGAATGATCATCACAAAGACCAAGTTCCTAAACCTTAAACCAAAGCATCACAGGCTATAGAAAGGGGAAAAAAATATCATAGTAGTATTGACAGTTTTTTGCGGAAAAACGTCAGAATGATCATTTCACCGCCCAGTTTCCAAATATGAAACCAAGTCATCTCTCCTAACAATATATCATTAGGTTTCACCAAAAAATTAAAACGATACATCATTGAGTTTCATCATTTTCTTTGCCCCACATTTAAACCACACACAGGTGTGTAACACCAGCACAATGCAACCAATGCTGAAAATTAAATATCAAAAGCTTATGCAACTAAACCTACGCATTTTTTTTTTTTCATTTCTCAAAGCAAAGCAAAGCTTAAATAACGAACAATTCTCACCCTTCCAACAAATTATCTTTTGAGCTTTCCTTCACTAGGTTAGTTTCAACTGATGGCGAAGGTTGTGCACTAACAGACTCATCAGCAGCAGCTGGCTTATACATAAACGATGACAGCAGGGGATCAGGCTCAGAATTGGATGAAGCTATAAATGAAGAACCACTGAAAAGAGATTGCAATGTTCCTTCTCGCAACTCTCTTCTCAATGTAGAAAATGTGGAACTAGAGCCTGCTTTCCTGAACCTCCTCTTGCGCTGCACGTAATTTCTAGTTAAGGAAGCAACTAAGCCAAGTAATTCAAGACATTTGACCAACTGCTTGGAGGTTGGAATGAAGTATTTCTTCAATGCATGCAAGAATAGAAAGTTTTTTGCTTTAACCTGAGACTGAGTTGTTCTCTATAAGTTTTTATAGACACCAGTGATATAAAACATAAATCACAAAGAAAGAACAGAACCTCCCAGGACTAGAAGCCAGTGCAAGAGAGTAAAGATGCTAAGCACCCGAATAACATTAGCAGACTCATTATACAGACTGTCATTCATTGATAATCCCAGATTGATGAGAAAAATAACAAATGATAAGCATCAAATTAACTGTAAATGCTTACTGGACCATACTTCAAATGTTTTTGATTCGTTGAAGTATATAATGCTCAAAAAAGTGAAAATTATCATAATATTTTAGGGCTTTAAGGGGACATGCCACATGTGTGCAGTGATATTTATAATTTCCCAAAAGCTTACATTAAACAGAAGTCATAGTGTTTCCCCATCATTTATGCATAACTTGTAGACTCCGTTACAGTTCAACTATTTCAAACGCCTACTTATAAATATCCAAAATTTTGAAGCAGCATAAAACCTCTGTCCAAAATATAACATCTTTTTTCTTCAAACAGATAATTGCCAAAAGCCATATGAATTAATATACTACTGCATGCATGATGAGCGTGGATCTGGTTAATGTAAAAAAAAAAAAAGAAAAAAAAAAGAAAAAGAAATGACGAGGACACAAAACATTAAACAAAGCCAATTTGCAAAAAGGATATCTTCAAAAAATTCCCATGTTGCATGGTGATATGGCCAACAAGATCCATTCCAACCTTTTTTCCGCAAACTGGACATACCTGAAGGTATAAACAGTGCCCAAAAAGAAAAAACTCAGTTAAGAGACAAACTACAAAACAAAGGCAATACCTTAACATTAAGTTAAACAAGCTCCTACATTCTCTTCCAAGTTCTAAATATACCTACTCTCTCCTCAAGTGACCATATCCACTAACAACACATGAAGCACTTAAATGTTAAAACTCTTCCTTATTTATAAAAGTCTTATTGTTAGTAGACAGTCCAAAAACTTCACTCTTTGTGGAAGATAATAAAGAGATTGTCACAAAGCAGCAGCATCCCGTATGCAATAATTGTAGAATCAGGTTATTTTCTTGTCCTTAATGTAGTTGCGTTTTTATTTGACTATGAAGCAGCAAAACTCGTGTTTCATATGTTCCTCGAAATTAATAATTTCTTTTTCTGGAGAGAGGAGGGACGGGAAGCAGCAGTATGCAATGGGATACACCAAAGATATTCTTTTATAAGTTGACTTCTGTCCGTACTCACATAAACATCATTTTTATCCAGAGGAACATACCTAAAGGAACTAAAAAAGGGAGAAGGGAACTGATCTTGACGCAAACTGGAATTAGCCACACATGCCTTTCTTAAAAGCAAAAGTAATAATCAAATTGCAAGTTGCAACAGAAAAGGAATGGGCGAGTACTTAATCAGGGGAACTGAAAATCTCAAAATTCAAAGTGAATTAAAAGAAAATCGATACCCCATTCTTGGCTTCCACAGGATGCTCCTCATCAATGTGACAGCAGAGCCCGACAACATCGTAATCCTCAGCACAGAAAGGACAGAGAAACTCCGCCCTCAAATCATCGTCGCCATCTGTATCTTCATGTCCACCAATGTACAGATCTGCGCCAACACCAATTCCACTTAGTCAACTTCTCCAGGCAACCAAATTTCCCTGAAACTTCTACAATTTCTCGGGAAACAAACAGATGAAAACGAAGGAAACGGCAACCAAAAAGCTTCAGTGAAAACGCGGAAAAACAAAAACAAACCAGATCGAGTTTGATAGCGGCGCGAGGAACTCGAGAGGCGAGCAGAAATCCAGGAATCGGAGTCCATTACGGCACAATTCGATCGGGAACACAAGATGCCGGAATGATCGTCGTTGGATACGATGGGGGCAGCGAAGATAAAACCCTAAGGAAGTAAAGAGCAGAGAGAGGAAGGAGCCAGCCAGAGATTATGAAGAGAAGAGGGAGAGAGAAACTCTCCACCGACCTTCTGGTTCGGGGGTGTGGTGTCTTGTTTTATGGAGGTGGAGTAGGTTTTAAAGTACCCACATCCTTCGCTCCAATTGCGATAATGCCCTTAACCACCTTTTCCGCGTTGCTATTGTCCACTTCTTCCAGGCGGGAACATTTGCCTTAATTGTTTCCGTTTTATAAAGATATGATGGCAGGCTTTACGCAGGTTTCGTAGCTCAGTGGGTTAGGAAGCACGTTTTTTTAACTGGATATCCAGCGTTCGACTCTTAAGGTGAGCTGCTATTTACTTTCTTTTTCCTGCCCTAAAACTTTTAGGGTAGTTTGATATTTAAGAAAGAAAAAATAAGAATGAAAAGGGAAAAAAAATAAAAAAAGAGAATAAAAAAAGAAAAAAAATTTTATTTAGTATGCAATGAAAAAGAGAAGAAAAAAATAAGATTATTATATTTTTTAAAGATAATAAAAAGTAAATATAAAAATAATTTACTATTTTGCCTTTAACTAAAAATTTATTATTTAACCCCTAAGAGCCCTGCAGCAGTCAGTCAACAGGCTATCAGGAGCCCGATAGCCACCGATCGATCGACAATCAAATGCTTGGTAGCCTTCAATCGACCGGCTGCTATAGTACCCAAGAGTCAAGTGTGTACGAAAGAGACACAAAAGATGGGCGAGGAAGCTCTAGTAATTCGCAGATGAAGGACTAGTGCCGAACAAGTAGTTCGGAAGCTCCAATGGCGGTATCCATGACATTTCAATGAACAGAGCATGGGCAAATAAGTAATTTTACTTTGCTTTCCATCAAGATGACTGGTTTTCTATCCGAAAAACGATGAAAGCCAAAAACCTAATTTTGAAGGAAGAGGAAATGTCCGGTTCTATTTCCATCCGGTTCAATAAGCTATACCAAAAAAAAATACAATAATAAAAAGGCATTTTCCTTTCCAGCAGAAACAAGCATACCAAACTACCCCTCAAGGACACCTATCCTTTTTTTCACCTATAGTTATACACTTATACTAGGATAAAACTAAACAAATATTAATTATCATTGATCTCAATACAAAAATCATGCAATACCTTATATATATATTTTTAAAACTTAATTAATAAAATTACAAAATAAATTTATAAAAGGGAGTGTTTAGCTGTTTTTATTTTAAATTTTGAAAGGAAGTTTTGAAAAATTATTAATGAAACTAATTTTACAAGAAAAACAAAAAAAATCTGTTTGGATAATTTGTTTTGAAAACAATTGTAAAACTTAAAAAAAATGTTTGAAAGATTTATTTTAAAAAAAAGATATAAAAGTTGTTGAAGAATATTTTAAAACAAATGTTAAAAACAAGAAAAAAAAATCTGTTTTGATAATTTGTTCTGAAAAGAATTGTAAAACTTAAAAAACAAAATAAAACGAGGCTGGAAGATTCGTTTTGAAAATAAAATTTAAAAATTATTTTACAAAATTTTTATATATGATTTTATAATAACACATTATAAAATATTTAATAAAGATATTTTAAAAAATAAAAGCAAATATAAGTCCAGTATATTATTTTTTGTAACATAAATTAAATTTTAACAAATTAGTTAAATTTATTATTCAACAACACAAATTATTAAGAATATTTTTACACAATAACTTAAAATAATTATACTTTAATAAAATAAAATAGATTGATGCAAATTAATAAAAAAAAATATACAAATGGGAGAAAAAAGGTAGATAACGAAAGTGATAACTTCACAAAAATTAAGTAGAAAATAGAAGTCTTTCTATAAATATTATAAAAATTAGAACAGATTTAAAAAACATATATAATTTTTTTTTATTTTAAAAACATATTCTTGTAAAACAATTTACCAAACAAGTTTTATTTTTTATTTTTAAAAAAAATATTTTACAAAACCGGAATCAAACAAGGTCTAAGTTCTTTTTTTCCTCTGCTCTAAAATATTAAGCCACTCCATTTCTTCTTTTTTTTTTATCAACTATGGAAATATTTATTAAATTTAATGTCTGAAAATTTATCCAATACTTTATACGTTTATTATTTATATACAAAATTTTAAATTTAACACATGTTATAAATCAATAAAAACTAACACATAAATAAGTCACACGATCTAACTTGTTTTTACATCACAATATAGGTGTCATAAAATTGACGTGGAGTAACTTAATTGCATTATTATTTCTTTTTTCTTTTCTTTTTCTGATGCTATGTAAAGCACTAAACCAGTATGCTGATAGAATCTTTTTTGCATGTCCCCCTAAACATATAATGGTGAGAGGATTAGCATTTTATGTAACTCTCACATATACTCAGTTTTTTTATCTATTATATGTGAAGACGTAGAGAAACGAGATCTTACTCAGCTAAAATAAAATAACAGCACGAGATAGAAAAATATTTTATTCTTCAATATATGACCATGAATTGATCCAGCTCATTATTTTTTCCAATTCAAAGTTTTGATCACTGTAGAGATCTTCAATTGATCTGCATGATCATGTACCAAAGATAGTTATTCTTTTTTTTTCCTTTATATCACATTTAATATTGTTTCTGGAAACTTAAATGTTACATACAAGAAAAGTGAAATAAACTCACTAAAATACGACTTATTATTGCAAAAGTAAAGCAGATGCAAGGGGCACGTCTCCTTGATCACGAAACCCAGAAAATGCCATGCCAGATTGTGTAGTGCCTTATGGATATAGCTCGTTATTTTTTTTTTTTCTGTTTTTTGTTATAAAATCGCAATTACACTATAATTCAATAAAGCTTTATATAATTTCTTCAAAAACTTATAACTAATTCTTCAGATGTTCATTATCAAATAAACAGGTAGTAGACCAGGTCTGCACAAACCAGGAAGGAACACAATTTTGGTATATACACAAATATTACAAAATGTAATGAAACAAAAATAAACCCAAGTAGTAGACTAGGTCTGTACAAACCAGGAACACAATTTTGGTACATACATAAATATTACAACACGAAATGAAACAAAATGTCGCTAGGTAGCTAGCTTGCTTCGGCTCTTCTTGTTCTTCAACTTGATTACATCTGAGGGCCTAATAGCTCTTTCCAAAAGGTCACTCACCGAAAGCTCCAAGTCCATAGTTAGCCTCGCAAAGACTTCTGTAAGCAAGTTCACATCTGACATGGCTCTGTGACGTGAACCTCCTGGAATTCTTATTCCATAGTATTCACCAAGTGCTGACAGTGTCAGTTTCGGAGGAACCTCTGGCTCGGTGCACAAAAAAATAAAATAAATATCAACATCTTCAACAATCTGTTATAATGAAGAGAAATAAAATGCCCTGAAAACTTCTTGTGTCGGCAATATTTACACGGCCATACTAATGAATGAGTACCAAGAAATTTTATATACACTCCTTGCATTGTCAGTGGTGCAAAAGATTACTAGAAGTTTATTAAAGATGATGTGCTAATGGACCTTATTCCACCTGTAACCCTCAAACTTTCTTTGACTCACTATGTAATCAATCAATTTCTTGCGAGTATCAAACATGATTGCAGGGTTTCACTATAATCCTTTATCACAATCTTAATTTGTTTGGACACTTCTTAATGATTGATTGATCTTATTGCCTTAAGTACCTTTTAATTTCATTGCTTCACGTGCCAGAGGCAGCGAGTCCAGAAATAACCAGTCAGGAGGAATTTCATACGAGCAGCGGCTGAATTCGTTGATCAAGAATGGCAGATCAAAGACACGTGCATTGTGAGCAACGAGCAAAACAGGCCCTCCAGGCTTTTGGCGGGTTTTGATATACTTCAACAGAATTGGAATCAGCTCCTCCATCCTAAACAAGAAATTCTCATAGAGATTTAGAAGGAACTTATGAATCCTGTTTTGCCAACTTCAAATGGCTATCAACTTCATTCATGAAACTATTTCCTATTATACCATCCCTGTGCTACAGTTACTCACAGTCATTACTTCATTATCTAATTGCAAAAGTCAGCAATCAGCATTTATGATACTCTTGAGAAATTGGCAGATCCACACTTACAAACTCTAAGACATAAGATTACTGACATAAAGAGCCAAATTTGGCTTGGTTGGACAGCAAATCAGCAGTACACAATTTAACTGAAGATTCATTATCTCAACCAAGACCTTCCCATAAGGAATATGATTTGGGCACTTAATTACCCATGTGCATATCACAAATCATTATATTCTCTAAGAGAATGTCTATTTGTACCTGAACACTAAAACATTACATTATTAGTCAGTATGTTTATAGGAAAAGTAAAAAGAAATACAACAAAACAACAGGAATGTCTAGTTGGCATATCCAACTTAATACACATAAATTCTTTCTAAATTTTCAATTCATATTGTCCAGGTACAAGACATGCCTTTCTTAAGTAATACAAGGATTAAATATAAAGCTAATATCACACAATCTCAGTTAGGAAACATTAACATACCTTGGAACTTCTGGTCGGTCCACCATCTCAGTAGTTATACCATGGCAATCAGAATTTCGAACCGTCTGTTCAGTGTTCACCAGGGTCTGGAAACAACTGTTCAAGCCCCCTTGAAGATCTCGAAACGCAATTTCAGCTATGCGTCCTTCCACTCTGCTGAATCCAGTGGTTTCAAGATCGAAAACAAACACTGTCACAATATCCTTCAAGTATTGATCTGCCAGACTCTTGTCTTCAGCGTCAGAGTATGTTATGCTCTTCAAATTGAAAGATGTTGAACGACCAATAATGCTTGACCTATCAGTTGAATACAAGAAATCTTGGCTTGCATTACTTGGTTTCCTGTATCTAACATCTCTAGTTCTCAATTCAGTTGCAGTTGCTATATATTCTGAAGCACATGTCCTGATGAAACCTCCAGAATAAGAGTCATTAACATTAGATCCAAGCAACATGGGCCTCGAATGGGAGAATTTTAACATGCTAGATTTCCATTCCATAAACTTGATCGGGACTGTGGATCCAAGCAACACGGGCTTCAAATGGAAGAATCCTAACATGCTAGATCTCTCTTTCCAAAACTTGCCTTGGACTGTGGATCCAAGGGAAGACATTATACCCACACTGTTACTAGCTAACCGCAACACAGAAAGGCTTATCCAAACTTCAGTTTAACTGAAACAGAAGTGAAGATCTTCCATAAATTCCCATGTGGATTTAATGAATGATTTCAAATGAATATATGGAACCCTTTGTAGAAAACCCATCATCCTCTCTTAACATTATATGTCCTCATGCTCCATGAGTGTAAAATAAAGATAAAAAAAGGTACAGATGAACCGAAATTTTATTTTCTTAGGAACTAAAGATACATATTGGCTGCATACTCTATATTATCTTATCTATGAATCATTCATAATCATTAAACATATTGTTCAACTTGAGGAACATCATATTAACACCAAATATGCAAAGCAATTATAAGAACTTCAATGATGAATTAGGGTTTTAATAGTGTGCTGTGTTCATAAGGAATGAAAACATAAGAGAATCACTCTTCGAAGTCTCAAGTTTTCCTCTTCTGTATCTTTTCTCTTTTCTCCTCCGTCCTATGATCATTAACTAAGTTCACCTACCCCAAAACACGAAGAGGAAGTAGTTTCAAATTTTAATTCATTATTAATAAAAAGCACCTCAAAGAGAAAAAGGGCCACTGCCCTTTCTCCACTATGTCAGTAAAGCAAAAAGTGTATAAACTGTAAGATCCAATTAAAACCCTATTGCAAAACAAACGCTAGATTAAATCATTCGAAGACGTGAAATGGAGAAATTAACAAGGACAAAACTTCTCAGTAAATGGTAAAATCTTGGTGCAGAACAAATCGAATAAGAAAAGAGCACCACTGTAATTATCAACTTAATAATTAATATCAAGTGGCCAGAAATGAATGCACCATGTGTTGTATCTGATTCCCTTCAAGGAGCTAGGCAATCAAATCACCGAGATGCATTTAATCAACAAAAAGAGGGAAAATATTGCATTTTCGATGTGAAACAAAACAAAGCTCAATGGAATCAAGAGTTTACCAACCAAAAGAAAATGGAAGGAGAGAAGCATTATGCGTAGGCTTCAGAATCGGAAGTGCTATTTAAGCGTGCCGCGATGTGGAGCAGTTGGAGCACGAAGCCGATGGAGAGGTCGTGGAAGTCGCGTCATTGTGTTGCGGCTGCACAAAATCGGCAAATGCCGCGGGACGTGAGCTTTTTGAAGATTCACTTGATAAATAATTAAATATTCAACAATCAACACGATCATAGGGAACCGGAGGGCTACGGAGATTTCAACATCAGAGACATGAGTTTTTTTAATCAATATTAAATTATTTTAAAATTTATGTATATAACAATTAAAAATAATTTTAAACAAATTTTAAGATAATTTAATAATAAGTCAAATCAGAAAAATAATTAACTAAACTTTATTATGCTTATTAATGTTACATAATTTTCAATAATTACTAGTTCTAATTTTGATAAGGAGTTACAAATTTTATTTTGTTCAATAGTAGTAAAATTAATTTTTATTATATATTATATATTATTAAATAAAATAATTACTCACTCTTGTATATCAAATAATTTTTTTCAATTTTTGATAAATCAGCATTTTTTTTGGTTGTCCTAGAGTTCAACTAAACCTCATTATATGCTAAAAAGTTCATTCGACAGTGAAATGAGTCTAAAAATTTTAGCTTGAAAAAATTATTTTTAAAATAAAAATTAAAAAAAAATACAGATCAAACCAGCCCAGCTTGAAATTATCTTTTATATTTATTAAAATAATAAAACTATATATTTAAATAATAAATTATTATATAAGTTATATATCATAGTATTTAAATTAGTCTATATATATATATGTGAAATATTAAAATGTACAATTTATACAATATGTATCTTCTACTCTTTATTATAATTTTGATGCTTGGCTTGAAGTTAAATTGTTTATCATGTATTTCATGTTATAATATATAATATTATTGTAATTAATATATATCATTCATGAATTATGAGTTTTTTCATATCTAGAGAATTATAATACAATTACAGAATTATAATAATTTAAGTTGTTATGTATCTTATTTTTGTTTATAATTGAATGAGAAAACTCACTTTAGTTATTATTTTTAATTCAATCACATTTCTCTAAAATAACTATTTTAATTATATAACATTATTATTTTTTTATAAAGTATAACATTGTTTTATTTGAAAGAATATAACATTATTATTGAGTTGCTTAATTTAATACAAAAATAAGATTTGTTATATGTTAATATGTGAAAAAAAAAAGTAAAAATAAAGAAAGAAAGAAACATGGGCCCATTTTTCTTTCAAGCCCATATTTGAATTACTTGGGCTGAGCCCAACTACTTTTAGAGTTATTATATGAAAAAAGTTTGGCTTATTTTTGAAAAAAATTTAGTTTGCAATCAGGTCTAGATCCAACCTAATCACAATAAAGCCTATATACATATATCTTTCTTTTTTTTTTTAGTTTGAACTTTTAATATCTAAAAATTCATTAATAAAAGTCTAATAGTTCATGACACTCCAACTAATTTGTGGATATTATTTAAAATAAATAAGTGGTGAACTACTTAAATTAATTAGCATGTCATGTTTTTATCACCTGTTTATGTTTCAGATTTTAAATAATGAAAAATTGAAATAATCGTTTTGATTAATTAAACAACCAAAAAGTCAATCAATTTAATTCAAGTTAAATGACAATTTTCTCTTACATTTTGATCTAAAATCAATTAAAAAAAAGAAACAGAGGGATTAATTAACTTTTAAGAATATTTTCTAATTTTATGCTATGTAATTTTTATATATTAAAAATAACATAAATTTCATTCTTTATAGTTGTGTTAATTTGATATCGGAGATTCAACTTTTACTCAGGTTAACTTTTCACCATATTTTGAAAACTTCAACTTTCTTTACGATTAAAAAAAGAGTTCAATATAATCATTATTGATGATAATCCATAAGTGACAAGTGTTTAACTTTTTTTAAAAAAACATTTGAAAAATTCAGTAAATTATGTAATATTGATTAGTGAAGGATACAATGTGAAACTGTTTAGGGATTCATGACGTATTTGCATATGGACAATTTAATTAATGCACAATGTTTGTTAAGAGTCAAGCATCTAATTCTTGATAGCTACGTGACTTGACCTCTTACACCTTTGATGATAACAAATCCTATTGTAAAGTTTTCTTCGTTTTTTGTAATTAGTTTATGGTTTTTAGGATCAAGTGACACCTGTACAATTCTCATCATTCACATTGATTGTAAAGTGTGTAGATATATATATATATATATATATATATATATATATATATATATATATATATATATATATCAGTAATGAACACAAACGGCAACTAAGCTGAGTCATTTCAAAAATCTTCTTTGGTTATATTATCTTCCTCCTCAATTTTCCCGATCTTCATCTTCCTTTTGAAAGTAATGGTTGGAACCCAAGAGGGGGGGTGAATTGGGTTTTATAAATTTTTCACAAGAATTAATTGGAAGTTAAAATGATTTTCTGTAAAAGTACAATGCTTAGGATAATAAATACAATACAGAAAATCAATGTGCTGTTAAGATAAATAATTATAAAGATCAAGGAATTAAAGAATATATATCAATATGCACAAATTAAAGAGTAAGGGATAGAGAAAGCAAACTCGGAGATTTATACTGGTTCGGCTAATCCAAGCCTACATCCAGTCCTCAAGAGACCACTTGAGTATTTCCACTATAATTGCAAGTTTAATCCGGATACTTGCAAACCACTACAACCACGCAAATTCGATCCGGGTATTTGCGAAACCACAATAGAGAATTTATGAATCCGGGCTCCTCCTCAACCCAAAGCAAGTTCTTCCAACACCGGTACTTGCGAACCTCAACTCAGAATAATATATGTGTTGATCAAAATCAACAATACAAAGAAACTCTCTCTAAAGAGTAGATGAAAACAAATGAAGCTCTAATAACTCTAATGATAAAGAATATGCAAGATTTGGCTCAAGAATGCTTTCCTTTCTCTCAAAGATGATAGAAAAAGTTAATATCACATTGTAGGACTTTGTTCTTGCTCAAAATCGTGTATCTAAGGTCATATATATAAGATTTTACAAAACTAGCCGTTATATAGCCGTTATAGTGCAATCCAGATTTTGAGCTTTCTTTAAAAATTCATAACTCCCTCATTTGAACTCCGTTTTAAACAAATAATATACCGTTGGAAAGCTCTTGGAGTCTAGTTTCAAATGAACCAAGTTTTACTCAAAAATTATTTTTCTTTTAAAAGATATAATCAAAATACTGACTATAGGTCAGAACAGAATAATTTTTTATTACAGTAAAATCAACTTTCAGTTTTTCAAACTATATTTTGAATAGTCATATATTTCTCATTTGGACTCCGTTTTGAATAAATAATATACCGTTGAAAAGATCTTTGAGTCTACTATCAAATGAGATTAAGATACTTGAAAAACCGATTTTTCATTTATGAGATATGATATAAGGAGTGACCAAAGGTCAAAAAATAACTTTTGTAAAACTTCATATCTCACTAACTTTTTGTTCAAAAATGCTTGAGCCAATGTATGCAAATCTAAATCATTGAGTTGCACAAATATACTAGCCTATATAAAATATACCTAATTTAAACACATAGGCTATCTTGATGCATCCAAGCTTCCAAGACTTCAAATCTTCTAATTCTTCATTTCTTGGAGCTTCATCCTTGCATGTTGTTTTCCTTGAGTTAAGCATGATATTGCTTTTCCTTGTTCTTCAATACAATCCTCACTCTTCTTGTTTTGAACCAACCTATAAAATATATCTTACTTGCAAACCCAATGGTTAGTTTAATAGCATGATTCAATATATGCAACATACATATTAAATAACATAATCATGCTTAAGTACTTGTAGCATATATATGATAATTAATCTTTATATATATCAATGCTACTATTCAAATATATTTGTCATCATCAAAACTTATGGCATATAGCCTTAGGGTCAACAATCTCCCCCTTTTTGATGATGACAAATCACCACATAAAAATATGTATCACAAGATAATGAATGCAATGTTATAAGCACGTATACATATTTTTCTATTGTTTCTTCTCCCCCTATTTGACATCAACAAAAAGGTGTAAGGAACACAATATATAGAAGTTAAAGCACATACCTTCTTTAAGTCAGGATGTCAGAAGATGTCAATATAGTATGGGGTAAGGATACATCAAAACTTATTATTGATTTCATTGACATGTAAAAAGAAAATTTTAGAAAAATTTTTCTCATGTCAAATGAAATGAGCCAAAAGATAAAACTTGAAAGAGTTTTAGGCTCCCCCTTAAACCTTGCATAATTTGAAAAAGAATAATGAATAATGAATATCCAATTTTTCAAGATATATTCTTTTTCAAAAAAAAAAATACATTCAAATGAGACAAAGCTCCCCCTGAATTTCATAACATTTTTCCTTTGAAAAAGATTGTCCAAATCATTATAAAGGAAATTCAGTTTTTGATTGCAGAATTTTGAAGTAAGATTTTTGAAGAAATTTCTGCAATATTTTCATTGAAAATGATTTCTGCTTGTTTATGAAGAGGCATTTTTAGTAAATAGCAGAAAAATTAAACTCTTTGAAAAAAAAAACATCATTTGCTGTCATATGATAGAAATATTTACAGCACACAGCAGAAGTATGATATATGGATTAGCAAAGCATGATATAAACAAGAATATTAATCATAATCCATAAATCGAATAATAATATTTTTCAAGATTTCTGAAAAACAATTTCTGCATATATGCATAAAATTATTTCAACATATAGCAAAAGTGATTTAAAATAACGATACTCAAATCCTTTTCTTTTCAAAACAGATAATGCTTCAATATGGTAAAGCAATTTCAGAATTGTGGAAGCAATTCAAGAGATTCACGATATTTTTCAAAAACATTTTGCTTCGAAGGAATTTAGAAACGTTTCATCTAAGGAAGCAATATATATGGATTAGTGTAATAAGATATATTCAAGCATATAGTTCATAATCCATATATGAAACATCAATATCCCTTTGTCATCAACAACAAAAGAGATCTTTAAGACCTTTTCTTTTTAAAAAAAATATTGCTTCATATGATAAAACATATTAACATAACAGAAGCATTTTTAAAGTCCTTTTTCAAAACAAATTTGCTTCATAAAGGATAAGATAAATTTCAGCACAAAGGAAGCAATTTATATACCCATTCAAAATGAATTTATATATGTATCTTGAGGATGAGTACATGTAAAAATTTTGACAGCTCATTTTGTATGAGTGTATGTGGAATCATGAAATATTATTCTTAGCCATAGCCTTCGCTCATGATGCATGAATAGCATACACAACATATGTTCTTCGATACATATAATCACAGCATGATGTAATCATGTATGCTCTCAAGAACAACACAACAAAGCAGAATGATACGGTTCTGAATATCACCATTTTATTAATCCTTAAAATTTCTAATCAAAACAAATTAAATCAGCCGCAAATCCACCAAAAATTGACTTTCGTGGTTTTGCCATTAATGCGACGCGTTGTTGGTGTGCATGCGTACTCTAGACTTCTGGCTTCCAGCTTGCAAAATCCATAGGATGAGCGTGTAGGGGTGCGGCGAAGAGATATCTTCGTTGGCTCTAAGTCACAATTTTCTCTCTATAAAAACTGCCCCAGAGTTGTCAATTATCACACCACAAAGAGTATTCATCTCTGAGCCTACAACTTTCTGACATTTCTCTCTCTTCATACTCCAAAAAAAAATTTCAAACCATGGCAGCAAGAAAGTTCATTGATCTCACAGTAGAGGCCAGGGAGGAAGAGCTCGACTTAAACTTGAGTCTAGGCAGGGACAAGGGTAAAAGGCCTTTGGAGGGATCTCAGGAGAATCGAAAGAAGAAGATGAAGATCGAAGAAGCTGAAGAGATTAGTACAGGCCATACGTCAGAAGACAAAATTGCTTGTCTGGAGCAGGAGGTGAAGAAACTCAAGAAGATGATAGAGGACCAGGAGAAGTTAGCTAAATGCAACAATGCGGCACTGACTTCAAGAATAGATAGGTTCTTCTATTGGTCTACCCAATGCTTCTGCAATCAACAACAAAGAAGTGTTGATTGTATGAATGGGATTTACACTACCCTCCGTGACATTGCTCAGTCTCTTGCTCCAAGGAATGGCCGAGGGGTGATGATACAATACGGGCCTCCTAATCCAAGACCACCTCGCCTGTAGATTGCTCATGCATGAGCAAACTTTCCCTTCTTTTTTTTTAATTATGCAATGTAATCCTTCGATTTTTTTTTTAATGCAAGTGGTTTCTTTTATTTGACGGTACAAAAAAAATAATAATAAAGAAAGATAAAATAAATCAGCTACACAAATTCAGCACAGTATATATATATATATTGAAAAATATATATCCATTTTAAAGATGGAAAGAATTTTCTGACATGGACATATATATCATCATTTCAAAGCAAAAGCAAGTTACATACTTATCAAGATAAAACATATTATAACTTGAGTATGTAGTACAATAATTGAGGTAATATGGATTAGTAAGATATAATCAGATATAAACTATAATCCATAAACAATCGTTCATAAGCTATATTTTATACAAAGGATATGACATGTATAATGCTCAAACCATGATGAATGGTATAAAGACAATATCTTTATATACAATGATATGATCAAATATGTAAGATATTAGAGAACAATATATCATTGTAATGAAAGTATGTCAGAAAAAAAAATTGCCAACATAGCCAATTATGATCAGGGAGTATCACTCAATTAAATATTAAAGTGGTAAAGAATAGAGATACTCATCAATTTTGGCAAACTCTTATTGCTTCTTGAAGTTTCTCCTCAAGATTTTGATATTCTTGTTTTGCTCATTGCTCTTCTTTTGATTCTATCTTCTTGCAATTTTAATGAACTTAATTGATTGATTATTTGCAAGATCCTCTTGAAAACAATCTCTAATAAGATCACTGTCAAGCATTGGTCGATCATTACGAATGAGCTTAGAGGATAGATTTGAGGACTAACTCCTGCAAAACACTTTTGGTGGAGCACTTTGATGTTCAAATCAGTAATGTTCAAATAAATCTCGAGTACTAGGAGCAACATTATGTTCAAGATATACCATATTAATAAAAGTGCTATGCTTTCATGAAATGCAATTTTGCAAAATATTTGATTTCATTGAAAATATTTAAATAAGATTATAGCAAGGATAAATACTATAGGTAGGAGGAATCTTATTGTTGTGAAGACAAGAAAAATGTGCGTGTAATGGAAGCAAGTTTTCATGATGCAGTAAAAAGGATAGTTTGAGCAAAATTTGGAAGAAAGATTTTAGATCAAAACAAAATTTGAATCTATAATCTGCACACCTAACAATTGTTTTCAGATATAGCATGCATGAATATCAAGGATAGATGTAAGGCATATTAGATAACAGACAAAAGCATTAGAGAGCAGTAAACATATCAGTCAAAATTCTTACAATGCATTCCAGCTTATATGTTTACTTATCCATTGCCTCCTTTTGATGCAAGAGAGTGGAGTTTGAATGATGTAGCCATTGAAAAGTCATTTCCGCTCCTTGCTTCGAGGCAAATCTACAAATTATTCATTTATCTTTGGTACCCAAATTTCTTTGGGTTTGCCTGGGTCATGAGTTCCTTTTTGAACCCATTTCATTTTTACTCCATGAACAAGATTTTTCTTATAAAAACAGGAGTAAGATTTGTGTCCTTTCAGTCCACAATAGAAACAAGTGCAAGTTGGACTATTGGACATCTTTTCAGAAACAAAGAAGTTTTTAAACTGCTTTTGGTTTGATTTCTTTTTAGAAACAATACCAACTTTGTTAATTCTTCTTTGTTTCAAAACTGAGGTATTTAAAATTTCTCTACCTTGAGAGAGTTTTGCAAGTGTGTTTTTAAGATTATCATTTTCTTTTTTCAAAAAATCACACTTGGTACAAAAGCAATTTTTGTTGGTAGAGATATTTGTTTTTAAAATCAAATTCTCTTCTTGCAAAGTTTTGTTTTGATTTTCAAAAACAAAATTCTCTTCCTTGGAAATAGAAAATTCATTTTTCAATATTTCCAACTCATTTTCAAGAGAAGAGTTTTTCTGTTTTGAAACATTTAGTTTCTTTGCAAGTATAAGAGATTCTTCATGTAAATCATCAAAGGCATCTTGTAATTCTTCAAAAGAGTAGTCAAATGAATTTACCTCATCTTTATCTCTGGCCACAAGACAAGTGTTGGCTTCTTCATTTGTATTCTGCTTATCAGAATTGCTATTTCCCCAATTGGAAGATAGGTAAGCTTTCTTTGATGATTCACCTTTTGGTTGTGGTTTCTCTTTTTCTCCTTTTTCTTCTTCGTCTGCCACCTTGGTGATTTGAGATTTTTCTGTAAGTTCAATACCAAGAGCTTGCAATTGATTAAGCACAAGTTGTATCTCATTAATGGTTTTGCAATTGTTCATTTGAGCAATTTCAAGTTCATTAATGAAACTTCTATACCTTAATTCCTCAGCAATAAGATCTTCCTCATGTGCAACTTCAAGAATTTCCCACATTTCTTTTGCAGTTGCACAGTTGGAGATTTTGAAAAATTCATCTTGACTCAATGCACAAGAAATAATCAATTTTACCTTAGCATTGAGTTGCATTAAACTTCTTTCAGTATCATTCCATTCACTCTTAAGTTTTGGAATGCATTTTCCTTGTTCTTCCTTGATAGGCATACAAGAACCATTTTCTATAACATCCCAGAGTTTATGGTCTACTGAAATTAAAAACATTTTCATTTCATACTTCCAATATTGAAAATGATTAGCATCAAAAATTGGAGGTTCTGTGAAAGAACAATTTTTAGAAATAAACCAATCACTATATCCAACCATGCTAACTCTTAGACGGTTAAGTCTTTAAACAAGAGCCCAAGCTCTGATACCAATTGAAAGTAATGGTTGGAACCCAAGAGGGGGGGTGAATTGGGTTTTATAAATTTTTCACAAGAATTAATTGGAAGTTAAAATGATTTTCTGTAAAAGTACAATGCTTAGGATAATAAATACAATACAGAAAATCAATGTGCTGTTAAGATAAATAATTATAAAGATCAAGGAATTAAAGAATATATATCAATATGCACAAATTAAAGAGTAAGGGATAGAGAAAGCAAACTCGGAGATTTATACTGGTTCGGCTAATCCAAGCCTACATCCAGTCCTCAAGAGACCACTTGAGTATTTCCACTATAATTGCAAGTTTAATCCGGGTACTTGCAAACCACTACAACCACGCAAATTCGATCCGGGTATTTGCGAAACCACAATAGAGAATTTATGAATCCGGGCTCCTCCTCAACCCAAAGCAAGTTCTTCCAACACCGGTACTTGCGAACCTCAACTCAGAATAATATATGTGTTGATCAAAATCAACAATACAAAGAAACTCTCTCTAAAGAGTAGATGAAAACAAATGAAGCTCTAATAACTCTAATGATAGAGAATATGCAAGATTTGGCTCAAGAATGCTTTCCTTTCTCTCAAAGATGATAGAAAAAGTTAATATCACATTGTAGGACTTTGTTCTTGCTCAAAATCGTGTATCTAAGGTCATATATATAAGATTTTACAAAACTAGCCGTTATATAGCCGTTATAGTGCAGTCCAGATTTTGAGCTTTCTTTAAAAATTCATAACTCCCTCATTTGAACTCCGTTTTAAACAAATAATATACCGTTGGAAAGCTCTTGGAGTCTAGTTTCAAATGAACCAAGTTTTACTCAAAAATTATTTTTCTTTTAAAAGATATAATCAAAATACTGACTATAGGTCAGAACAGAATAATTTTTTATTACAGTAAAATCAACTTTCAGTTTTTCAAACTATATTTTGAATAGTCATATATTTCTCATTTGGACTCCGTTTTGAATAAATAATATACCGTTGAAAAGATCTTTGAGTCTACTATCAAATGAGATTAAGATACTTGAAAAACCGATTTTTCATTTATGAGATATGATATAAGGAGTGACCAAAGGTCAAAAAATAACTTTTGTAAAACTTCATATCTCACTAACTTTTTGTTCAAAAATGCTTGAGCCAATGTATGCAAATCTAAATCATTGAGTTGCACAAATATACTAGCCTATATAAAATATACCTAATTTAAACACATAGGCTATCTTGATGCATCCAAGCTTCCAAGACTTCAAATCTTCTAATTCTTCATTTCTTGGAGCTTCATCCTTGCATGTTGTTTTCCTTGAGTTAAGCATGATATTGCTTTTCCTTGTTCTTCAATACAATCCTCACTCTTCTTGTTTTGAACCAACCTATAAAATATATCTTACTTGCAAACCCAATGGTTAGTTTAATAGCATGATTCAATATATGCAACATACATATTAAATAACATAATCATGCTTAAGTACTTGTAGCATATATATGATAATTAATCTTTATATATATCAATGCTACTATTCAAATATATTTGTCATCATCAAAACTTATGGCATATAGCCTTAGGGTCAACACCTTTTCTTAGTTCTTCCTGAACTTTAACTTGGTATCAGAGCAATCTTGCTAAATGCTTATCCATAGAGTCAAGCTCGCCTCATATCTCCCTTAACTCAGCTGCATGATGATCAGGACTCAAAAACTCACAATCTACTAATAATTCTTTCAACTCAGTAGCTCCTATCAAGCTGGATAGAAACAAGTACTTATTGTGGAGGTCAACAGTGCTTCCTGTGATCATAGGCAACTGGCTAAAAGGATTCATCAATGGTAGCAAACCCTGTCCTCTAGAAACCATCACCACCTCTGACGGAATAGCTCTTAACCTGAAATTTGAAGAATGGATGGTCACAAATCAACTTCTTCTTGGTTGGCTTTATAGCACAATCAACATGGAAGTGATAGCACAACTAATTGACTGCAAAAACAGCAAAGATCTTATTTGATGTAGCATTGAAGAAATGGCAGGAGCTGCAACAAAAGTCAAAGAGATTTGGTACAAAGGGGAATTATAGAGAACCAAGAAGGGTTCTTTGAAAATGGAAGAACACCTAGCAAAAATAAAGTCTATTGCAGATAATTTGCAATTGGTAGGAAGTCATTTCTTTCTCTCTCTCAAAGATTTGTTTGCTCAAATTTTATGTGGTCTGGATTTTGAATATACACCTATAGTCACACAACTCACTTACATGCCTAATCTTTCATGGATAGAATTTTCAAATGCTTTGCTTACATTTGAGAGCAGGATGGAACAACTTAGTGCCTATCAAAATTTGTCCATCAATACTACAATTGCAAATGTGATTCAATCACAGAAAAGTGGTGATAGCAGTAACAATAAAGGCAATTTCAGAGGAAGCAATTTCAAAGGTTCCTCATGAGGTAGAAACCATGAACGAGGTAGAAATTATAATTCTAGACCAATGTGTCAAATATGTGGCAAATCTAAACATCTAGATTTAGTTTGCTATACAAAACAGACTTGAAATACATAAGGTTTATACCTAATGCCAACAAAACATTAGAAAATAATCAAAGTCCTTATGCTGCCTTTGTAGCAAGACTAAAAAAAAGTAGCAAATCCTTCATGGTGCCTTGACAATGGTGCAAGTCACCATGTGACTCATGATCTCAATCAACTTTAGCAGGTGAACAAATACCATGGTAAGGTGAAATTGACAATAGGTAATGGTAAATCTATACCAATTCAACACATAGGTTCCATCATCCTATCCTCCTGTACTAATAAACATATTCTTTTACATAATTGTCACATCCTCAACAGTGAGTCCGATTCACATTAACTCTAGGTTAAAAACATCATCAAGGTTTTAACTTCCATACAATGAAACCATACATAATATTCATAGTTACACATAGTCCGACCAAAAAAAAAGAAAATCCTAGGAGGCTTATGTGACCACAGAGCTACTTCTAGAGCTTACAAGATATAGAATACAAAGGAACCAACCGAAAATACAAGAGGGTTGGTTTAAGATAAACTCGCTATTCCCCTGGAAAATCCCCAGCTTCAGCCACAGATTCTGAAATGTTGTAAAATAATAGGATGAGTAATGAAATACTCAGTGAATGGATAACATTATCAATCAAAAGTAATTTAGCAAATAGTATCATAAAGATATCATTGAATTAAACTCACATCAGTTACCAATGATATACACAGTATAAATTACTCAATGCCAACACAAATCCCGTACCAACCGGGTCGTCCACAGTACCAGTGGATCGTTGTCCGCGGCCCCCTGGCCGCATCCACCCTTATCTCTCCATGAAAGATATATCTCCACCCTTATAACTCCTGTAACTTCTCCCGTGGGGTGCACCACCACGAAAATATTATAACCACGTCATACCATAACGCAAATATTCACACAACCTTAACATAATAACGATAATATCAACATTAACCTTACATATTTTATAAGAATTAACATTTAATCAAACAAGAGGTTTGAAATCTACAATACCTTTAAATACAAGGAATACAAGTCCTTGATAAATAAATACACAACATACCGTTAAAGTCCACCTTCTCAATTTTCTTTATGATACTTGATGACAAAACTTTTGAAGAAATATAGATGAGATAAGGTTATCACACTCACCTCGAATGTGGCCCTAACTACCTTTCCTTTTGCAGCTAAATTATGAGGTGTTAGGAAATAACTCTCAAAGATTTCCTAAAATGTAAATAAGATGAAAAAAATAAAGAATATATTAGAATTTTCAAGTGAAACTTGTACTATTAGAAACTAGACTCAAGGAGCTTTCTAACAGTATCTTAGTCCGGAACGCAGCTACAGTAAAGTTGACCAAAGTCAATGCTACAGTAAAGTTGACTAAAGTCAATGCTACAGTAAAGTTGACCAAAGTCAATGCTACAGTAAAGTTGACCAAAGTCAATGCTACAGTAACCGAGAAAATCTGGAAAATTTTTCTCGGTGAACAGTAATTTCCGGGGAAAATTTTCGAATGTTCTTCGTGTTCTTCATCCAAAAATCCTAAAATCATATTTAAAACAACATTTCTTTTGATTTCTTCCATGGGTTTTGTTTCTCAATGTCTAATGAGTATTTTAATACCAAAACCCCTAATTTTTACCAACAATCCAAGCTCAAATCTCAAATTTTCATCAAGAACACTAACTTTTTCAAATATCCAAATTCTACGAAATTTCTTGTTCTAATAACATCATAAACCACCTAAGAATGTTTTACATTAACATCCACACTTAAATTCATCCATTAAAACTCAAAATCTTAATTTTCTTCCATAGGTCCGAAAATGGAGAAAAAAAGAGAAATAGAGCAGATAAAACTTACCTCTTTGCCTCTAGAACTCCAAGAATCGGAAGTATGGTTAGAAAATATCAGATTACTGGAAGAACTTAAGAAAGGATTGTAGAGGAAGATGAAAATGAAACGAAGAAATGGTGCGCGCGTTGCCTCGGGAGGAAGAAGGAGAAGAGAAACTAATAATTGTATGTGTGGGCCCCACCAATTTCTTTTTCGATAAAATTGCGCATAGCCACCTTAGCTTTTAAGATTTGTTCACTTAAGTCCTTGAAAATTTATAAAAATTTCCTAAATTAAAAATTGAAATTTCTATTCCCAAATTTTCTTTACTAATTCAAAGAAAGAAAACATATTTCACGCAATTAAATTTTTCACTAAACTTCATAATAGATATTAAATATTCATACAAATTATTGGAGCATTACAATAATGTTATACATGCTCCTCAAATTTCTAGAAATTTGATAAGTGTTTCTCGACTTACTGCCCAAAATAATGTGTATAGAATTTGACTCTTCTTCTTTTTCTATCAAGGACAAGATCACAAGGAAAGAGATGCTGCAAGGGAGGATTAAGGATGGACTCTATCAAGTTGTCATGCCTCCTTCTCAACCTCAAGCAAATCTTGTCACCAGTACAAAAATTCTGACATCTTCTTAGACTGGCACAATAAACTTGGCCATCCATCTCAGGAAAATCTATTTCGAGTTTTTAAATCCTATAATGACAAGTTTAATGTCACAAATTACCTTTTAATATTTATAATTCTAAAGCTTCAAAATCTCTTGACCTAATACATATAGATCTATGGAGACCAGCTCCCTTTTCTTCCAAACAAGGATTCAAATACTATATTAATTTTTTAGATGATTACAACAAATTTAGTTGAATCTATCCTTTTAAAGCCAATAGTGAATCTCTACCAATTTTTAAGCAATTCAAATTGGTTGTAGAAAAAAAATTTGGTCTCCCCATCAAAACTCTTCACATTGATTTAGGAAGGAAATTCCTAGGTTTTGAATCTTTTTTAAAAGATCAAGGTATATCTCACCTATAATTTGCCCATACACATCTGACCAAAAAGGGAGAGTTGAGAGGAAACATAGATAGATAGTTGAAAGTGGCCTTGCCATGCTTGCTCAAGCCAAGATGTTTGTGGGAAGCCTTCCAAACAACTTCCTACAACATTAACAGACTTACTTCATCAACTTTAAAAAATAAAACATTGTTTGAGTTCTTATTTTAGAAAAAACCAGACTATACAAACTTTCACCCATTTGGTTACCCTTCTTTTCCTTGTTTAACTCCCTATAATAAGCAAAAACTTCAATTTCATTCACAAAAATGTCTTTTCATAAATGGGTGTATAGACGGGTGCCCGTGGGTAAAAGCTAGATACCTGCATTTGTCACGACTGCAGGTAACAATAATTCAAAGGATCAAATTTCCTTAATAGGGTAATAATATGATACCCCGTGATTATAATTTGCTATGTTTGTTAAATTTTTCTGTTTGCCAATGGATTTTTTTCTTATTTGGTTGTGCATGTGAAAAGCATGAGTTACACATTCAACTGCATGAATTGTGTGGAGTGATAGATGATATATGATGTGATGCTTACCCTACGTGTAAATGTGATTCAGGCTCAAGGGACTAAAATGAAATAAAAAAGTAAGGACTAAAGTAAAAAAATAAAAATTAGTTGGAATTGGACGAAATTACAACGAATGAGACCAATAGATAATGATTAATGTAATAAAAATAAGTAAAATATAATAACATATAAATAAATAATTTAACGTATTGTTTAGTTGGAAAGGAATGGAAGGGAGGGGAGGGATTTTTTTAATTTAACCTTGTTTGTTTCAATTAATTAGAGGGGAAGGGAGGAGAGGAAAAATGTAAGTAAAAAATCCCTCCTTCCCCCCCTCTTGTTTTCTTTCCCTCCAAAAGTGGAGAGATTTGAAGGGAAAGAAAATTGTAATAATGTAAAGGACATAAGTGCCATCAATAATTTTTCTTAATACCAAGATTACATTCTAACTTATTTTATTTTGCTTCTTAAATAATATTTATTAACATATTTTGACTATATAAAATTATTATTATTATTATTATTATTATTATTAAATAATATATTATATGTATAACTAAATAATAAAGGATAACCAAAAAAAATAATCATAATAATACTAAACTGAATAAATTAATAAGGACCAAAATATCATTTTGGTCTTTTGGTCCCTCACAGATATCTTTTTTCTCAAGCTAGTCACTTACAAATTTTCATTATCAATTTGGTTCCTTATACATTGATATGTTATCAACTTAGTCCCTCGTAGATTTTCATTCTCAATTAAGTCCCTAGTTCCAATTCCTCTGAAAACCCTCACTCATATATTTTGCCAGCCAACTAATATATATATATATATATATATATATATATATATATAGTTAACTTTGTCACTTTGTCAAAAAGGAACTCTAGAAAGATGAAGAAATATTCATGAAAAGTAAAATAAAGAAGCAAAGTTCCTTTTCCAATGGCAATATAAACATAACAATATTTTTTTAATTTTCATATACGACACTTACTCTATCTTTTCATGTCTCCCACTCTTTCACACACTTAATCACACATATAATACTAGATATATATAGACAAGTTCATGATTTCTCTTTTCTTTCTTTTTCTTTCTTTTCTAGTTTCATCCTCTTCCCATTATTTAGCTCATGTCCTCCATCCACTTGTCATTTGCTAACCACACACACACGCACACACGCACGCACGCATGCGCACACGTGCACACACACATACACACACACATACACACGCATGCACACACATATATATTTCTTTTGGTAGAATTTTTAAAAAGTTCTCATATCTTCTTCTTTCTATTCAATTAGGCCCCTAGCCTAATGAATAAAATTCTATTTATATTTTTCAAAAATTTTATGATTACTATTTTATCCTTATTTACTTGCTCGATTATTTATTTAGCCTCATTTTTCTAAGGTAATTAAATTTGGGATATTACATTCTCCCCCCTAAAATGAATTTTGTCCCCAAAATTCAAGTTAATACATATATACACACATGAAAATTGCAACCACGACTTGCATGAAAATATCATAAGTACAAATATTACAATGCTATTCAGTCAACAGGTATCATTCAATTCAATACATTCAATGTATCTATATGTATAAACACTAGTTTTTTTTGTCAGTTTTAAAAATAATTTTGCTAGTGAACTTATGTTCTCACAACCATATTGAGTTCGAAATTGTTGGTGCTAAGTTGGTTTACACTCCCCAATATTCATCTATAGGAGTGTTTATCTATAGATTTACTAATTGGTATATTTAGGTCTGTTGGGTGATTAATCATTCATCTTATATTACATCAGATTTCTTGGGTCTTGCCCTCAACGATTCATGCATTAGATTTCTTAGGTCATGCCCGCCACCATTCATATATTAAATTTCTTGGGTCATGCTCTCAATCGTTCATGCATCATATTTCTTGGGTCTTGCCCTCAACCATCCATGCATCAGATTTCTTGGGTCTTGGCATTTTCTTTTGGGTTTATAATGCATTAAAACTCTACCCAATTCAAGGGTTTTTAGTGCACTATTGACATAAAATTTTTTTTTTTCACATATTCATGAAAGAGTTCTTCTATGAGACAAGTTCTTGCTAAAGGTCTTACTATGAAATAAGTCTTTCTAATCTTTTTACTATTCTTCTTGTAAAATAAAGCTCTACTTGATTCATATTTATTTATATATTTATGCATCACATAACGCCTACTTTAACCTCAATTCTAATTTCATAGGAACTAAAGCTACTATTATGAACACATCATGGAAAAAAAATTTCGTTCTAATTTTATTTTCTTATAGAGTTTAATTTCTATTATGAAACATATCTTCACTTGTTTCATAATACATCATAATCATACATACTTTTTTCTAACTCAAATTCTGTTTACAGAATTAAGAGTTATTACATAAACATAGATATGTTTATACTAATAACATATATAATCATAAATATGGCATGGAATAAGAACTTTTAGAGAGAGAACAAACACATGGATAATTCATATAATCATAGGAAAATAAGCTTTATTTATAATTCAATGTACACTTCACTAGGTACTTACTTTTATAGAGATAAATATCTCTAATATGTTTATCTAGATTATCACACTCAAAGTGAATTCTAATTTAACTTTGGCATACCTTTCCTTTTTATGAATTTAGGCTATAATGATTTCTTATCTGTAAAATATATTGGTCAGGCATACATTACAAATAAGACTCCATTATTTCCTTTATTCATCAAAAGATACCTGGTATGCCTTTATTCATCTTTAATCAATTCTCTATATGACTTACTTTTACTTAGATATTCTTCTAAATCTCACTTAATCATAACAAACATTCACAGTAACTCAAACACAAACATCATAAAAATAATACTTTTAACAAATTAAACAATTACATGTAAGTATTTTCCTTTCTATAAGATGGTAAGACATTTTCTCTGATACCATTTTGTAATATCTCGTATTTTTATTTCCTTTAAAAATATAATAATTCTTATCTAAATCGGTTTACTAGATAATTTTCTGAATAATTTCCTTTCAAATAATTATGAATTTTACTATTCACGAATTTTACTATTTATGTGAATAGCATCAGAGAAAATTGACAAGATTCTCAATAATTATGCTTGAGCTTGAATATATACAATAATAATAATAATAATAATAATAATAATAATAATAATAATAATAATTTACATAATTTACATAATTTACATAATTTTTGCTATACTCTTTATATCTTTGAATCATGAACTACCATAAAATATATTTCTATACTTCAATCTCATTATTAATATCATCAAAGCCTTCCATTTTGCCCTTTTCTTAAAATGATCAATTTTCTAAAAGTGAGATATAAAATATCTCAGTAGCTAGTCACTTTATTAAAAACATGTAAATACATGAAGAGATCATTTCAGCCATAAAAGCATAACATCACACTGATAATAATTAAATTTCTCTTGTTCACTACTATAGAACAAGATTTATAAATAAAACTCATGTAAAAAACCTAATTATACACATGGATATCATAAATTATAAATAATCATACTTTTATAGAAGACTAACTACCTTATGTGAAGAAGAAGCCTTAAATATGAACTTTCAGCTCTAATTCTCCTATACTTCAGTCTTTTCCGTACTCCTTCTCTCTTCCTCTCTCTTTCTCACACCCTACTTACTTACACCATTGGAAGTCTTGTAATGTTTAAATAATTATAATGGAGTGCTAATTTGGTAATATGTTAAAAGTTATGAAAGAGATAATAACAAAAAATTAAAGAGATGATGATGGACGTAATAAAGAGAAGGGAGAGGTATATGTGAAGACAAAGACCAAGCTAGCAATAGTAATGGTGAGAACATTATTGATTGTTTTTTCCTGAGTCTTATCTTATTTTATAATCAGACTAGCCTTTATAGTAACACCAACGTGGACAGTCATTGAATTACCAACATAATTCATTTAGGTTTAATTATTGAGAGGCACTCTCTATTCTTTTACTTTTCAATTAAGTCCCTAGTTCCAATTCCTCTAAAAACCCTCACTCATCTATTTTGCCAGCCAACTAATATATATATATATATATATATATAGTTAACTTTGTCACACTGTCAAAAGGAAACTCTGGAAAGATGAAGAAAGATTCATGAAAAGTAAAATAAAGAAGCAAAGTTCCTTTTCCAATGACAATATAAACATAACAATTTTTTTTTTAATTTTCATATACGACACTTACTCTATTTTTTCATGTCTCCCACTCTTTCACACACTTAATCACACATATAATACTAGATATATATAGACAAGTCATGATTTCTCTTTTCTTTCTTTTTCTTTCTTTTCTGGTTCGTCCTCTTCGCATTATTTGGCTCATGTCCTCCACTTGCCATTTGCTAACCACACACACACACACACACACATATATACAACAACAACAACAACAACAACAACAACATAGCCTTATCCCACTAAGTGGGGTCGACTAACATATATATATATATATATATATATTTCTTTTGGTATAATTTGTAAAATATCCTCATATCTTCTTCATTCCATTCCATTAGTTCCTGGTGCGTATAATTTATAGCACATAAAATATTCCAGCAAGTATACTGGGTCACAACAAGTAATAAAGTGATAAGTAGAGTATCGTCCCACAGAGATTGAGGTATCAAATGAAATTCAATTAGGCTAAGTGAAATGCTATTAAGACTTATGAAGGAAATTTCAGAAATTACACAAAAAGGGGGGATGATTGAAACAACGCAATATAAATAACTGAAATTTAAATAACTAAACAGAAAACAAAACAGACAAAAGATGTGCAACTGGTCACAAATTCCATGGAATTGTACATCATCATCCTTTCCTTTGAATATTCTTGGCTAATTCTATTATGTAATTTTCAATCTAAATTTCTCAGAAAATCTTCTATGACTGAATTATATTAAAATTATAGTTAGGAAGATTTTCACTAATCTATAACTCAAATACAATCCGATCAAGTCCTAATCACATCAATGCCCCGCAATCGCATATGACATGTTATCTCTTGTCCTACTCATTACAAATACATAGCAATCGCATACATGTATAAATAACAAGCTTCATAGGACAATAAATAAAATAGAACTTTGGCCAAGAAAATACTCATTGGTCCAAATGAATTAAAGTACAATTTCCATTTCATTAAATAACCGACTACACAAGAAAATGAGATTGATTTTGTTGGTCTAATCCGATTAATTCATAGACAAATTAATCTTTGAATCATTGAGGAACAATTCAATTAAATTACAATCCATTCAATGTTGGCCAATTTTTCTAAAATATGATTGAATCCAAAAACCTTGAAATTACAATCTAACTTAACCAAAATAATTGACTAAAATCTTAGATCAACCATTCAATTAAGTTATGAAGCTCAAGAAAATTATTCAAGCCACATAAATAAAACTATCTATATCTAGATAATCTAATTTATGGTGGAAATTACAAGGTCAAGCTCAATATCTAGCTAACTCTAGCATAGACATCAAAATCCCAAACTCATTGAAGGTTAATCAAGCATTCAAGAGGAAGAATAATCGGTAAAATCCATTCCATTAAACGAAAGTGCATTAAAATCGAAATTGTTCAGCAATAAAACATCATAGAACCAAACTACATCAATCCTTAAACTCAGAAATTACATGGAAGAGAAGAAGAACATGACAGAAAACAGAAAATACAGTAGAAATCTAAGAAACTATGAAGGAAAATGGAAGAAAAGGAAAGAAAATGGGAGAAGGAGAGCCATTCCCAAGTGGGAAGGCTTCCTTTCCCTCAAACCAAGCTAGAGAGTTGCCTCTGTGTTGCTCCCAGCCACTGTTGCTCTAGGAAGGCAGAAAAATGGTGCTAGGACTTCCCATCAGAAAAATGACTTAGCTTCCTCAATAAATTTCGGTTTTGCAAATATAAAACTGATCTAACACATGCCTAAAGGAATATTCTGCCCTAGATGCCTCCTTGGATGCTTCTTCCATGATGTGCCAGCACTTTGACAGCAAACAGCAGCAGAAAAGACAGCAAATAGCAGCAGAAAAGACAGCAAATAGCAGCAGAAAAGACAGCAAACAGCAGTAGAAAAATATGGCAGAAAACATGCAAAAGGGAGGTGCATAATTAATATTTCAGCCATACTTTTCTGACCTATAAAAAGTAATATTTCTGCCCAAAAATTCTGACTACATGGCATTGAATAAGAGTTCAAATGGGCCCCATATCCAGCACAACCTAGTCAGCATCTGCATCACCTAAAAAGTGCCACATTAGCATCCAAATCAGCATCTTTGTCCATGTCAGCACTTTTCTCTCTAAAATTAAAATTTGTAGGAATTAAATTGAGCATTTTACAATTCAAGTTCTAAAAATATAAAATTGAGACACATTCAATCCAAAAATAGTTTATACCCAATAAATTCCAAAACATAATAAAATTAGAGAATTGACAAAATTAAAGAGGCAAAAAGGACTAAAATAGGGACTAAAATAAATGGAAAAAGCATGTTATCAGTTCCCTAGCCTAATGAATAAAATTCTATTTATATTTCTCAAAAATTTCACGATTACTATTTTATCATTATTTACTTGCTCGCTTATTTATTTAGATTCAATTTTCTAAGGTAATTAAATTTGGGATATTACACTGAAAGAGTGGATTCATATTTCCTACACACATTTAGCCACAATTTGTATTGTAAAAAAAGTCAAGATTATAATTGCGGTTAAAATTGTATTTAGCCATGGTTAAAAAAAGCATAACTCTTTCACGTAGTAGACGATCCGAATTTCCCTCAAGTGTTTTTGAGAAAAGTTCTCTCAATAATCAAATTTAGACTATTGGATGATCTCATCCAACAGTCCAAATTTAATTTTCGTTTTTCTTCTTTTCTTTAAAAAAATTGTATGATTGATTTTTAAAAAATAAAAAAGTACAATATTAAAATTATTAAAAATTAATAATACTATTTTTAAAAAATGTAAAATTAATCAGCACCAAAAGATTAAACATAATTCACTAATTTAATCCCAAATATTATTAATAAAATGTCCCCAGAAACGCAGCCTCCAACGGGACAAGCCAAAGTAAGCTAATAGCTAAACACATCAAAGCTTCACACCCCCAAAACTAGAGCAACAAAATTTAATTTTTATTTATACATATTTTTTCCTACTTCAAAAATCATACACCCTTCTCCTTTTTCTCCGATTCCTGCCTTCTTCACCTTGCTTCACTTCAAATTCTGAACTTGGCTATGTGAAAAGAATCAGTGTTTTGTTATGTTATGAATCTGAGCAACGCCAAGGGATCCATGTCAACGGTTAGTTCCAGTGCTTCTTGGAAATTCGATGGAGACAGCGTCGGCGATCAGTTTTCGGCTGGGCTCCGGGTGCTGGTTATGGATGATGATCCCACGTGTCTCATGATCCTCGAGAGGATGCTTCGCACTTGCCGCTACGAAGGTACTCATTCGGTTGCTCTTTAATTCGGATTCAACCCTCTTTGGGTCTCTTCATTTTTCACTTTGCTGATTTGAGTCACAAATTGATGATAAGAGAAACACGACTTTAACTTATGAGCAAATGAATAGTATTTGGCAATCTTTGAACTCAAAATTTGTTGTTTGAAAGAGTATTATATAAACCCATCAATCTCCGTTCATCAATTTCTTGCGTTTTGACTTGTTTTCCAATAGCGTGAAGTGTATCAATTTTCTGTTCAACTTGAAATGCCAGATTTATCTATATGTTTTTTATGTGAAAATTTGAAGGATGTTTAAGATTTGTGTGTTGTCAAGTTCAGAGAGTTTATCAATTGATCTAAATTACAGAGAAGTAACTCTATTTGCTTGATGAATCCATTGCAGTTATGAAATGCAATCGAGCCAAAGTTGCATTGTCTCTTCTGAGAGAGAACAAAAATGGGTTTGACATAGTTATAAGTGATGTGCATATGCCAGACATGGATGGCTGTAATACCCGTTAATTTCAGAATATAATTCGCTTAAGAGTATTTTAGAATTCTACAACGTTACTTTAGTTATTTATTTTGGTCATTTTTAATTTTCATATTTAATTGTTCTCTTTGAATATTATTTATGAAAATTGAGTTAAATGACTGGACTAAATATTTACACAATAAGGGATATATTCTAAGAATGGTGAAATTCATGGAAAAGTGGTTTCAGAATGGTCAATTAATCCATTTATTGTAAATTGACTGGATGGGTTTGGATGTTGGGTTATGGATACCCATGGGTTATTGAATAACCCATTAGAAATATTTAATATAAAGTTTCAATAGTACCCCTCATTTTCACTCAGCCGAAGGAAGACAGAAAGCATTTCTCTCTCAGTTCTTCAGTTTCTTCTCAAATCCTTTCCTTGATCTTCAGAATTTCGATTATTTGTTCGGTTCAAAAGCTTTGTAAGGATCAAAGGTAAGCTTTAATCTGATTATTTTCCTTAAATTTCAGTTTATATAGAAGATCAGAGGAGGTTTTGTTCTTGAAGATTTTAATGATAATTCATGAATCTCAGTTGTTTTAGAAGTTATATTTGAGTTATAATCGGTTAAAAGAGTTGAGATTCTGGTTTTGAATCAAAAGAAAGGAAAGGATGAATTTTTTGAAAGATTTTCTGCAAAATTCGAAGTACTGTAGCAACCGAAAATCTGAAATTTTTCTTCGAGTTACTGTAGCGACCAGAAATTTCCGGAAAAAAATCTGGAAAACTTTCTTCGGGTACTGTAGCAGTTACTGTAGTGTCGGCAGTCAACGGTACTGTAGCAGTCAACGGTACTGTAGCGAACCGGCACTGTAGCGAACAGTTACTGTAGCAACCCGTACTGTAGCAACCCGTTACTGTAGCAGTCAAAAAATTTTACGTATTTTCGTGATTTTGTTTCCTTTCTTATGATTCCTTGTAATATATTTTACTAGGAAATTTTCCTACACAAATTCTAGTGTGGAACAAGGTAAACTTGGACAAACATCAAGGTGAGTGAATAACCTTGCTCAGCTAATTTGATATTACTAGTCAAAGTACAATATAAGTCCCATTTACAACATTATTTGGATAATAAGCAATTAATTTTTCATATGGGAGTATATGATGATCAGTAGAAATAAGAGTATGAAGAAATTATTTATTTCATGACAATTGTACTATGTGATGAATTCTCACTATTTTATTAATGAGTAAAGATCTACGGGATCTAATACACGAGTGTGAAAGGGTTAAAGTCCCATACTACTCGGTGTATATCTAAGAAATCTTATACACGAGTTTGAAAAGGTTAAAGTCCCATACTACTCGGTGTATATCTAAGAAATCTTATACACGAGTTTGAAAGGGTTAAAGTCCCATACTACTCAGTGCATATCTATGAAACCTATACACGAGTTGAAAGGGTTAAAGTCCCATACTACTCGGCGTATACCTATGAAATCTTATTCACGAGTTTGAAAGGGTTAGAGTCCCATACTACTCGGTGTATATCTATGAAATCTTATTCATGAGTTTGAAAGGGTTAGAGTCCCATACTACTCGATGTATAAGACAATTAATTATATGAGTAAATGTGGTATTTGTACTTTTGATATTTTATATAGTACAGTTATTTACTTACTGAGTTTTTAAATAAACTCACACTCCCTATGATTATTTTTTTCAGATACAGAAAACAAAGAACAAGAGTATCCGTTTGAAGAATAGAAGCCCCTTGGAATTATCCTCTATTTCTGTCTGGTGGGATACCAGTACTTATTGATGTGGATACTAGGAACGCTCTGTACTTACTATAGGTCTCCTAGGCTTGCGATGAGATAGAAATATCAGACTATGTATGTCTATATTTGCTTATCAGATGAATATAATTCTGTAGTGTGGAATGAATGATTAAGGTTGAATGTAAAACCTTACAGAATATATGTATATAACGTATGTTTGAGAATTATATCAAATGAGTAGTATCTTTTCACATGCTCAATTTTTGGGATGTGACAATGGCTTTAAGCTTTTGGAACACATTGGGTTAGAGATGGACCTTCCAATTATAAGTAAGTATCATGTTTGATCAGTTTAGATCCTTCACTAAATGAAACTAACATGTTTGTGTTATGATGCCATTTACAGTGATGTCAGCAAATGATGGAAAGAATGTTGTTATGAAAGGTGTGACATACAGTGCTTGCGATTACCTGATAAAACTGGTGCGTATCCAGGCCCTGAGGAATATATGGCAGCATGTGGTTCGGAAGAGGAAGAATGAGTAGAAGGATCTAGAGCAATCCTATAGTGCAGAAGAAGGAGATAGGCAGCAAAAGCCATCTGATGAAGCTGAGAACTCATCCTCTACAAATGAAGGAAACTGGAGAAGTGCTAAGAAGAAGAAGGACGAGGAGGAAGAAGCCAAGGAGAAGGATGATGCATCCACGTTAAAGAAGCCACGAGTTGTTTGGTCCGTTGAGCTCCATCAACAGTTTGTGGTAGCTGTGAATCAACTCGGAATCGACAGTATGTATTCCTCACTAATGCCCTGGAATGAATTTGTGCATGGGAGACGACATTTATATAGTTGAATTTGTCATGGATTGGGTATTCAGTTGGAGTATGTGACATCATATGAACTTGTACTTTCTGCTATATTAGTCAGAAACCACTTGATTTAGATCTGAGCTTGGTTTTAACATTATGAAGTTGATTTACCTCTAAATTAGTAATCCTCCCCACAAAATTATTGAGAATTATAGTGATCTGTCCTTGCTTGAGTCATTTGAGAATTATCCAAGATATGTAAAGGCATTGCCTCTTATGTTTATAAATTTGATATTTTCATACAGAGGTTGTACCTAAGAAAATTCTGGAATTGATGAATATTCCTAGGCTTACTAGAGAAAATGTTGCTAGCCATCTCCAGGTATGGTACTTTTATGTGGTCTATATTTTTTACTTTGTTGTGGTTACCTATTCTATTAAGTGATTACTTGAAGTTTTGCTATAGAAATACTGATCGTATCTTCGAAGGCTGAGTGGAGTTTCTCAGCACCAGAGTGTTAGTCGATCTGGCAAGCGCACCAATCGCACAAGTAATATAGTGATTTGAGAGTAAGAGTATCGTTCCCACGAGGACTAAGCGACTAAGTACCCAAGAAATTTAATTGAATTAGTTGGACGAAGCAATTGGATTGAGGACAACTCTAATGAAGAACTAACAATAAAAGTGAACTATGACAGTAAATTTTTATAGATTTTCTTTTAATGACAGTAAACAATGCAAAAACTGATGAAATAGTCTAATTAAAGCCTAGGGTCACTAATCCCTCTCCTCTATCTTAGAAATTACAAAACCCCTCTCATGCACTCGCAACTTATTCAACTATATAAGTTAATCCTAGGTTATTCTAATAACTTAAAAGAATCCTCCCGAATCTCAATTAAGTTGCTCAACTCCTACGCAATTCCTTGTGTGGGTTAAGCCTAACACAACCAACCTAGCTTTGATTAAACGAGATTAACTAACATTCCTATTAGCTAACAAGCGAAAACACTTAGTAAGGTTCACGCACTCGTCCTTCCTATTCAGTGTTCTACTCTCACCTCCCTCTCCCGAGTTCGAAGACAGCAACAAGCATACATATAGATTGATCAAGTCCATATAACGCAACAATAAAATGGATAGAAAGACTTATATTAATTGAAATAAGGTTGCAAATACATGAGAGAATGTAAAATCTATTCAGGAGTCAAGTTCATAGTAACCCTAGATAGAAAATCTAGCTACTCATAGAAAATAAACAGCAGAAAGCAGAAAAAGAGATGAAGTTGGCCATGAATCTGAGGTGGAATGATGGATTGAGCTCCCCAAGCCTTGAGAATCAGGTTCCCCTTGCTCCTCTCAGCCAAAACGGCGCCCCCCTTCAGTCTCCAACTCCAGAATACCCTAAAAATTTCATCTGAAGCCTTTTATATCAGTGCAGGATCGCGAACTACCGCTATAGCGGTAAGTACCCACCGCTATAGCGGTAGGAGGCAGAGAAGAAGGCTTAAAATTGAGTTTTTTTAGGTTTTACTGCTATAGCGGTGAAGATCCACCGCTATAGCGGTGGCTGGCAGAGAAGAAGGCACCAAAATCTTTTTTTCAGCAATCCACCGCTATAGCTGTAAATTTTACCGCTATAGCTGTGGGAGACAGCAATTAATTCAGCATTTTCAGAATTTCAGCTCTAGCATTCCATCTTCTAATATGAACTTTTTACCAACTCAACCTACACCAAAAATAGCAAATAAACCCATTAAATTACATAAAAGAATCATGAAATCACTCCATTTATTAAAAGATCAAAGAAAACTCTAAACTACTCAAAATATGAGCTAAGAATTACAAGACAACAAGAAAGAGATCAAAAGAGAGGGTATTTAACATCAAAATGACACTAAATTGAGAACTCAACACAGAGTAACATGAATAACTCTTTCATCAGCCCACAAGAAGTAAACTTTGGGACATTGCCAGCCTTTAATGGCATTGATCTTCAAACTCTAGCACCTGTTGGCCAGATTCCGGTACAGAGTCTAGCAACACTTCAAGCAGTGGGACTTGGTAGATCAACTGCTAAAGCTGGTGTATCTGTGTCCCTTGTTGGTGAAAGAAACCTATTCAGCTTCAAAAACCCGAGATTAAGATTTGGTGAAGGACAACAGCAACACTTGAGCAGTACTAAACTGATGAACTTACTTCATGGAATCCCCACCAACATGGAGCCAAAACAGCTTGCCACTTTGCACCAATATCACAGTCCCTTGGCAACCTGAATGCTCGGGTCAATGCTTCTATTGCACAGTAACCCCTTGTTGATGTTGATGCCTCAATCTCAACCTGGAGGTCAGATGCTAAGTGAAAGTACCGGCTTTCATCATCCCAAACTTCCATCACCTATGAGGCAGCCCATTGTATCAAATGGTGCTCTGGGCAGAAACGGGACTGCTGGTAGTAACCGAGGAGCTTCCTATAATCTGATTCCTCAAATTTCTTCATTGACGAGTTTTCCCATGAACCAAACTATAAAAATGTCTGCCGGTAGTTTCTAACTTGGAAGCACACCGACCATATCTAGCATCACTACCAAAGGCACATTTCAAGAGGAAGTTACTTTAGGGATCAAAGGAACTGGAGGATTTGTTCAAAATTATGATATTTTCAACGAACTCCAGTAGCAAAGGTCCTAAGTTTGGGTACAAGATTTAAAAATGTCAATGGTCAAAATATCATTTGTTTTTTTTATTTTTTTTATTTTTTTTATTTTGTTTTTTCCTTAACCATTGATCTAAAAAGTTAATGGTCTAGATTCAAAACAAAACCTTCTTGTTTCCTTTTGAGAAAAGGAAAAGATCCTAATATGCGTGAATATAAATTATAGATTTTTGTTGAGTTCTCAATATAGCATCATTTTGGTGCTAATTGCCCTCTCTTTCGATCTCTTTCTTATTGGCTTGTAATTCTTAACCCATGTTTTGGGTAGTTTAGATTAGTTTTAATTTTCTTTGATCTTTTAATAAATGGAGTGATTTCATGATTCTTTTCTGCAATTTAATGGTGTTATCTGTTATTTTTTATGTAGGTTGAGTTGGTGAGATGTTCGTGTTAGAAGATAGAATGTTAGAGCTGAAATTCTAAAAATGCTGGAATGATTGCTGTCTCTCATAGATATAGCAGTGGAATCTATAACTATAGTGGTGGAATGCTGAAAAAAAAATATTTTGAAGCCATCTTCTCTGCCAATCACCTCTATAGCGGTGGCACCTGAAAAAATATGTTTTTAAGCCCAATTCTCTGCCTTCCATCGCCATAGCAGTGGGAATTCACCATTATAGCGGTGATTCGCGATTCTGCATTGATTTAAATAGTACTAGAACATGTTTTTTAGGTATTCTGAGTTGGAGACAAAGGGGAGGCACCAATTTCTGCTAGAGGAAAAAGAGGAATCCATTCCCGAAGCCTATCAAGCCCGAATTTCATCAACCCAACCTCAGATTCATGAAGTTTGCTTTTATATTTTATTGTTTTCTGTAATTTTAGAGCCATGAGTGGCTAATTTCTTCCTTTTAGAGTTAATATGAACCAACTTTCAGATTAGGAATTGAATCTCTCTTTGTAATTGTGATTTCATTTGATTAATATATGACTGTTCATTCATTTATATTGAACTTGTTATGATCTTGGCCGAATTATAGTTTGTTTATTGCTTTTACTGATCTCCAGAGAGGAAGGTGAGAGTAGAACATTGAGTGGATAGGATGAGTGCGTGAACCTTAGGGGTTTTCACTTGTTAACTTAAAGGGATTTTAGTTAATCTCGTTTAATCAAAGTTAAGTTAGTTGCGTTTAGCTTAACCCACGTAAGGGATTACGTAGGAGTTAAGTAGCTTAATTTAAGTTCATGGGAATCACTTTAAGCCATAAGATAACCTAAGATTAACATGCATAATTAATTAGAATCACAAGTTCAGAGAGAGTTTAGTAATTCCTAGGACAGAAAAAGGGGATTGGTAACTCTAGGCTTCTTCATTTAATCGAATCATTTGTTAGTTGTTATTCATTGCATTCTATTTTACTTATTTTATTTTTTTTGCTAGTTCTTTGCATAGAGCTACCTTTAATCCAATTTGGTTTGCCTAACTAATGCAATTAAATTTCTAAGGTACTTAGCACGTTAGTCTTCATGGGTTTGACACTCTTTACTCATTTTCACTATATTACTTGTGCGACTGGTGCACTTGCCAAATTGCTCAACAATTTTGTTGATAGATTTAAAATTTTACAAATTGGTGCTTAGAAGATTAAGTGTTTTAATTTCTATTGCATTTGTTTCAATTTAATCTTTTCTATTATTAAATCGTAAAATCTATAGTTGTTAAATTTTAAATTTTTATTGTCAAAAACATTTTAACAAATAAAAATACCAAATTAAGAAAATATAACCTTTCACAGGCTCAATTGAAATACTTAATTAGGACAATTGGAAAATTTGAGGGGCTAAATCAATAATTTATTATATAATTAACTTTTAAGAATATTTTCTAATTTTATGCTAAGTAATTTTTATATGTTAAAAATAACATAAATTTCTTTATTTAGAGTTGTGTTAATTTGATGTTGGAGATTCAACCTTTACTCAAGTCAATTTTTCACCTTATTTTCAAAACTTCAACTTTCTTTATGATTAAAAAAGAGTTCAATATAATCGTTATTGACGATAATCCACGAGTGACAAGTGTTTAAATTTTTTTTTGGAAAATTTAGTAAATTATGTAATATTCATTAATGTAAACCATGCAGCGTGAGACTGTAAAGATTTGTGACATATTTGCATACGGACAATTTAATTAATGCACAATGTTCGTTAAAAGTGAAGCAATTAATTTCCTTACAGCTGGCAGGAACATATCTGTGACATGGCAGGAGCATGTGTGTGACTTGGGCTTTTACACTTATGGTGATAACAACCTAATTTTTATTTTTGTAATTCTGTTGAAAAGTTTTCTTATATTCTATAATTAGTTCATGATTTTTAGGATCAAGTGACATGTACAATTTTCATTATTCACATTGATTGTAAAGATGTGTTGTGTGTGTGTGTGTGTGTGTATCAATAATAAACACATACGACTACTAAGCTGAGTCATTTCAACAATTTCTTTTGGCTATGGATTTGGGTTCCCTTCAGCGGCGAGTGCCTCCAATACTCTGAAGGGAAGCCTAAATCCTTTGCTGGAAAAAAATAAATAAATAAATGACCATTTTTATTTTTTTGCCCCTTGGATTTGTTATATCAAACGTGTATCATTCCCTCCAGCAGGCTGGAGGCTCCAAACGCTGGAGAGGAGGGGATCCAAATCCTTTGGGTATATCATCTTTCTACTCAGTTCTTCCTTATCTTTCAACTTTAACATGGTATCAGGGTAGTCTTGCTAAACACTAATCCATGGAGTCAAGCTCATCTTATATCTCCCATAACTTAGCTACATCAAGATCAGGACTCAAAAACTCATAGTTTACTAATAATTCTTTCAACTTAGTAGCTCCTTTCAAGATGGACAGGAACAAGTACTTATTGTGGAGGTCAACAGTGCTTCTTATGATCAGAGGCAACTGGCTGAAAGGATTCATCAATGGCAGCAACCCCTGTCCTCCAGAAACCATAACCACCTTTGATGAAATTGCTCCTAACCCGAAGTTTGAAGAATGGATGGTCACAAATCAACTTCTTCCTAGTTGGCTTTATAGGTCAATCAACATGGAAGTGGCAGCATAACTGATTGACTGCATAAACAACATAGATCTTATTTGGCCCAACACTAAAGAAATGGCAGAAATTGCAACAAAAGCCAAAGAAATTTGGTACAAATGGGAATTACAGAGAACTAAGAAGGGTTCTTTGGAATGGAAGAATACCTAGCAAAATGAAGTTTACTGCAGATAATTTGCAATTGGCAAAAAGTCCTCTCTCTCTCTCAAAGATTTGTTTGCTCAAATTTTATGTGGTCTGGATTCTGAATATACACCTATAGTTAGACAACTTACTTACATGCCTAATCTTTCATGGATAGAATTTTCAAATGCTTTGCATACATTAGAGAGCAGGATGTAATGTGAACCTAGCTACCATGTTGAAAGAAGAAATTCTCAATTCTATATCATTGATTTTGAGACTAAATTTTTCCTACGATTCAGGCGACACTAATCAAAGAAAGCGTTGAACCAAGGAAGATTAGATTAAATGCTTTTATTTTAATTTAATGTATTTGGGCTTTTTGTTATAATTGTGGCCCAATTAGAGTTGATCATTTGATTTAGTTTCCTGATGTGTGTAAGTTGGAGAGCAAGCTAATTGTTTCCTTTTTCTACTTTTGAATTAGTTTCCTTTTAGCAATTAGTTTTCTTTTTCTGTAGTTTGCTTTGTAATGCCTTTAAATAGGCCTTTTCATTCAATAAAAATCAGAATACTTTTGCGAGGAAAATTTCTCTTTGGTTCTTTGAAGAACTTTCGAACTTATTAGATTTTGTCTGTCGCGTTCATACTCTGACTTATCAATCAAGTTTTCATCCTTTGATTGTGACGTCTTCATCATACCAAGGTTCACATCTCTTTATAGGTGTTAGGTTGCGGTTTCCATCTAAATCTATCGTAGAACGGTCCTAGGGACTAAATTCCATTACGAGTTTCGTCACTAGTTGGCGAGGTTCGTATCATTTGGTATCAGAGCCCGGTTCTAGTCTCAGGTTTGCCTATCATTCATTGCATTTCTTTCTTCGTGTTTATCTCAACCTTAGATTTTTTCTTCTTTTTGATTTCATTTTCCAAAAAAAAAAATCGTTTGCATTGTTCATTCGCATTACTGTTCATCGGTGTTACCGTTCATGCGCATTACTGTTCACGTGAATTTTTTGGTCAAAAAATTTTGTAGTTGATAAAAAAAAGAGTTAAAAAAGGGATAAAAAAAGGGATCCAAGCAAAAAAAAATGTTTAAAGAAAGTACTTTAGAAGATGCAGTGGATACAAAGTTGTTAGTAGAAGCTTTGACAAGAGAGATGAGGAGAATGTTAAGGGCAAAGTTGGAACCAGTTCTTGAAAAGATACAACGAATAGCGTCCAATTTCCAAATAGGGCAGCCTAGGCATTTCAATCCACACCGTAAGAGGCCGAGGCATACACGTGATGTGGATTGCAAAAATCTACAACTCGCTTTGAAAGTTGTAGATTCACCCAAGAAGCCACTGCCTAAAGATACTTTTGTAGAAGAAATTTCTGAAACTGATGGAATTCAGGCTCAAGTTCAAAATTTTATTAGTGATGCAAGTGAAATAGAAGATGAAAAACAAGCGAAAAAGGAGAGTTAGCATGTAAAAGGTGAAACAGAGAATGAAATTGAAAATACCACGACGAGTAAGGAAGTGATTGAAAATGAAGAGAAAATTAAAATAGAGAGTACAAAAAAAGAAGAGTTGGGAGAAATCGAAAAAAAAAAAATACACTCACTATTTTTTATATTTCTTTGCCTAAAAAAGTCAATTCTCTTTCCTATGCATTATTACACCTTATTTTCAAGATTTGAGGACTAATCTTCTTTTAAGAGGGGGAGAATCATGTGAACCCAGCTACCATGCTGAAAGAAGAAATTCTCAATTTCATATCATTAATTTTGAGACTAAATTTTCCCTATGATCCAGGAGGCACTAATCAAAGATAGCATTGGATCAAGAAAGATTAGATTAAATGCTTTTATTTTAATTTAATGTATTTGGACTTTTTGTTATATTTGTGGCCCAATTAGAGTTGATCATTTGATTTAGTTTCCTGATGTATGTAGCTTGGAGAGCAAGCTAATTGTTTCCTTTTTCCACTTTTGAATTAGTTTCTTTTTAGCAATTAGTTTCCTTTTTTCTGTAGTTTGCTTTGTAATGCCTTTAAATAAGCCTTTTCATTCAATAAAAATTAGAATACTTTTGTGAGAAAAATTTTTCTTTGGTTCTTTGAAGAACTTTCAAACTTATCAGATTTTGTCTATGACGTTTATACTCTGACTTATCAATCAAGTTTCCATCCCTTGATTGTGGCATCTTCATCATACCAAGGTTCACACCTCTTTATAGGTGTTAAGTTGCGATTTCCATCCAAATCTGTAGTAGAACGGTCCTAGGGACTAAATTCCGTTACAAGTTTTGTCACAAGTTGGCGAGGTTCGTATTAGGATGGAATAACTTAGTGCTTTTCAAATTTTGTCCATCAATACTGCAATTGCAAATGTGATTCAATCACAGAAAAATGGTGATAGCAACAACAACAGAGGCAATTCTAGAGGTTGCTCAGGAGGCAAAAATTGTGAACCATGCAGAAATCATAATTCCATATCAATATGTCAAATATGTGGCAAATTTGGACATCTCGATTTAGTTTGCTATTACATAACATACTTTAAATACATGGGGTCTATACGTAATTCTAGCAAAACATTAGAAAATAATCAAAGTTCCTATGATGTTGTGTAGCAACACCAGAAATAGCAGCAAATCCTTCTTGGTGCATTGACATTATTGGTTTGATTAATTAAACAAACAAAAGGTGAATCAATTTAATTTAATTGACAATTTTCCCATACATTTTGATCTATAATCAATAAAAAAGAAGGAAAAAACAGAAGGGTTAAAAATGGTTTTTTTTTTGTGAAATTGGAATTCATAAAGAGATTAGATAAGTAATTCAAAGTAGCTGTTCAAAGAAAGAAGAAACAGAATAAACTAAGTTAATACATAACATAGTAATAGCATTAAAGGAAATAAGTTAATATCGACTAATATCCTCCATGAAGGAAGCCTGAACAAAAGATGAAGGTTGAAAAAAAGTTATGAGGGGAGATATGGTCTTCCTAACTGCCTTCGCCAAAGAGTTTGCACATTGGTTTTGCCCTCTTCTTATAAGCAACATTCTAAAGGCACTTAAATTGGAGATGAGGTACATGCATTCAAAAAGAAGCACAAAAGAGGGGGTGGTTATTAAAGTCTAAAGTGTTAATGAGTACAAAGAGTTCATGATTGTCAATATTGACATAGAGATTAGAGACTATGAAGGAAGCTGCAATTTGAAGTCCTATGTATAGTTATAATATCCCAAGAATTTATACAAATATTTAAAGTCTACTTAAGAGCTTGTTGAAAAATTAAATTATGTGGGTATTTTTTTATTATTACGGACTAATGTGAAAAGAATAAATTTTTTAGGTTTAGATTTGGAAAAGGGAAAGAGAGATATTATTAAAGCCTATTGTGAGAATATCTTTTCATGGCATAAGTGAAATTTTGCCAAGATGGACTAAGTTGAAACAAAAGTTTTACAAAGAGCTTCCTCATTTTTTTACCCAAAGCCAATCTTGGTGGAAGTTTAAGCTTAGTCCACGTGTAATTCACTTCTACCCATCCACTTCTTTCTTCTTTTTTCTCTTTCTTTCCCTATTTATTTGTCTTTACCCTTCACCTATCATACTGGGTCTTTGCTTTGAGGTAGACTCTCCATCTTGAATTCTAAAATGTTTACATCATTGGTAATGTTGTGCGTTTTGAAGTTGGCAACTAGGAAACCAATGTGTATATTTTTAGCATTCTACTTTTCAGGCTTAGAACTCATCACGCCTTTTGCTTTCCCTTTCCAGACCATGGTCACTCTGTGTCTTGCGTCTTTCCTTTCGACCAGCTAAGAATCATCAGAGGAAGGAAGAGCTAAGGGGTAAGAAGTAGAGTTCATGAATTTTTTGTTCTATTTAAAGTTGATTATCTTTTCTATAGATTTATGGCTTAATCTCGATTTATCTATGTTTGGTTTCTTTAATTTAAGATTATAAAGGTTGTATGTGCAAGAATTGAGATGAATTGAGCGACTGATATATCTACAGCCGAGAGAGAAAAAGCATGAGAGTAAACTACATGGACTAAACTAAAAATACTGAAAAGTTTACTGGAGTTGATTTAATTTCAGAAGAAAATATATTCTTAATCGATGGATCTAGATGAAGTGTGGCAAGGTTATAATGTCACGACCCTCAAAATGGTACGTGACCGGCACAACTAAGAGATACTCTCTAGTTGTAAGCCTATGCTTTTAGCTTCATATAATAATCATTCTAAAATGTGAGAGTAATAATATAACAAAGACTTATCTTAGTTAAACACCCCGATTTTTATTTAATAAGCTACAATCTCACAAAATATACAGTAAACTTAAAATACTGTAATAACATAATTATGTACAATAACCACTTCCTCCTAGATGTCCTATTTGACTGCAGAGCTTTCTAAAATTTAAAACTGAAGAAACAGCTTTAATTCAAATAAACACCAACCCTTGAAGCAAAGAGGGTTAGGATATTGAACTTGCGCTACTCCTCAGATGGATGTTTTTCGTTAACCTCAGAATCTGAAAAAAAAAATATATCCACCACAATATGAGATAATAATCTCAATGAATAGATAACGTTACAAGGATAAAAACTTAATTACAGATAATCATCAAGTGATTAATACACAAGTATATGTATAAAATGCATAAGTAAAATCATATCATACTCATAATCGACAAACAGCCATAGAATATGACCATAATCATATTCAGCACACAGCTATCTCCACATTTGGCATACAGCCATAGCATATGACCATACTCATATTTGGCACACAGCCATATTCATATTCGGCACACAGCCATCTTCACATTCGGCACACAGCCATAACATATGACCATAATCATATTCGGCACACAGCCATATTCACATTCGGCACACAGCCATAGCATATGACCATAATCATATTCGGCACACAGCCATATTCATATTAATTGAAATATTCAGTCAAAGATAATAGTAGATATACTCTGAATATGTAAATTACTTAGACTATTCATATAATTAAATAAGTATCCAAGTAGGTTAGCTACTCACCTGAAATTCAAGTTACTATATCTTCTTTAAATCTACACAATTACATTTAATGGATTCAATTAATATAATTCTTTAATACATATAATCACGTATACGTACGTGTACTATTCAAAAATACATATAAAAATGTACACGTATATGTACTATTCAAAATACATATAAATACTATTTATATATAGTTACTATTCATTTATACGTATAGTTACTATTTATACATACGGTTACTATTCATACGTACAGGTACTATTCATACATACAGGTACTATTCATATGTACAGGTACTATTTATACCAGAAATAGAGAATACAATCTGTAAAAGAGTACACCAGGTAAGTTCCCAGGAAAGAGTTGAGAGTCCCAATGGACACACTTAACAACCATGTCTTTTCTTAGCCAGAACTTTCCTAGACATGTATTCTTCACAGTTTACATTCTATTTCGGTAATCAGAGAATTAAAACAACATATAGGTAGCTAAGGACAGTTTTTCTGATGTGGAAGATCGGCCAAAGCCGCAACCACAGAGCATACTTAAGAAAATAACTTTTTTTAAAAAATCTGAATGGCACAGAAAAGGGGCATAGTATTCTTACCTTGGATCTAGGCTAAGGAAGAAAGACCTAGAATCTCAGAGCCCTAATGCCGGAGCAAGAGAAATTTTGAGGAAATGAGAGAAGAGAAACTGAAGGTGTGAGTTTTGAATTGAAATGAAAGGGCCTATTTATAGGAGAAGTTATGGTACTATTTGCTACTATTCCATCTACCATTCTCCTATACTATTTCATCTACCAGTTTCACTTACCAGTTTTCATCTACCATTCTCCTATACTATTTCATCTACCAGTTTCACTTACCAGTTTTCATCTACCATTCTCCTATACTATTTCATCTACCAGTCTCACTTACCAGTTTTCATCTACTATTCATTATATCTCATAATTTATTGAATCTATAATTAAAAATTTATACTTTCAACAATATGCACAAACGAGTATACAAAAATTAAACTAATAGGAAATTTATTTTCTCCAAAATAAATTTATCGTAATTCTTGAATACTTATAACTTAAAAAAAATAATGGGTATTACATATAAAGTCTGGTTTCCATAGTAAAATGGGAGGAATTTTCTGCAAAGATTTCAAGCATTGATGAAAAAGAACCTGATTTGGTAACCATGAGAAATGGCTAATAAAAGATGGATTTTTTTTGTAAATTTATGGTTGTTTTAACCTGACATTGCAATGAGAAATGTGATGTATAGTTGTGTTGCTTGTTGGGTTCAAGATTAGAGTATTGTTGAAATTAAATTAACTAAGGGGCTATGAAGGGAAACTAGGACAGTTTTAAATGCTTCTAGTTTTATATGTTTTTAAATGACCAAATCAATTCCTAAAATCATGAAATCTGGAAAGTTTCAAGCTCATTAAAATTGATTTGCTTAGTTAAGTAAACATGGGAATAGAAATCTGTTCAGTGTAGAGCAAATCTGGGTAGTTTAGGAAATTGATTCTGTTTTGGTTGCTAAAGACCTTATTTTGACTTGAAAATTTTGTGGACCTAGACAATACCTTATACTAATTGTATACCAAATTTCATAACATTTGGCTAAGGTTTGATAGGCATATTAAACAAAAAGACAAAACCTATGCAAATTTAGATAGTTTTGACCTTTGGTTACTAGTAGGGTCTTTAGAGGGATTAAACAATGGAATTTAAATCTGTAATTTTTATTCTAGTATATCAACATACTAATAAGGCTTTGTACCAAATTTTATAATTTTTGGAGCTATGGATTAATACTAAATATTTTTCTAAAGTTTGGATTCGAATTTAGCCTCAAAACATAACAAAGTTAAATGATTAATAGCCTATGTTTTGATTTGGCGTTGTTACTTTCTTGATTTAATTTTTGGGTTTATGATGAGGCTCTTGATGTCTCTCTTTAAGTATAAAGTGTAGAAATCTAGCTCAGACTGCAGGTGAGGGACTTAATCTTACCTTGTTTGCTTACTTTTCTAGGATTATTCTCCTAGCAACTTTTACATTTTGTAAGTATGTTGAGAGTTGATGAGATGCTTAAGTCCTTATATGATTGAGAATATAATAAACATACTTGTGTGTGGTTGTTGATTAAATATGCATGATTGTCAAGAGTCATGAATGGAAAAGATTGATTATAAATTTTGCATTTATATGCTAAATGATAATTTGTGAAGCAATCTTATTAAGAATGGTGGCTAGGGTAAAATTATTTATAGTAAGTGAAACATGTATTTATGTATATACATAGGCAAGATTGTGAACGTTATATGTGTATGTGATTGTGCCTTGGGAATGATGCCTTTAGACGGGATAATGCCTACAGGTGGAATGACTCTTTCAGGCAGGGTGCATGTGATTATTTATAAATTTTCTCATGATGGATTACTTTTGACACATATTTACCTCATGAATTATTAATGTTATGAGTGCTTACATGTTCGTGCATGATTATGTGTACTTTTGGCAAGATTGTGAATGTTATGTGTGTATGTGATTGTTCCTTGGGAATGATGCCTTTAGGTGGGATAATGACTACGGGCAGAATGACTCTTTTAGGCAGGGTGCATGTGATTATTTATAAACTTTCTCATGATAGATTCATTTTGACACATATTTACTTCATGAATTATTAATGTTATGAGTACTTACATGTTCATGCATGATTATGTGTACTTTTGGCATTCATAGTCAAATGCATGTGATAGGTAAGGCTAGTTTTATGGTGAGCCAAGTGGACCGGACTCACCCCCTCACAGTTTCAAGTACAGAAGACTATCTTGCTTCGATGACGTGCACACCAAGAATACCTCCCTTTTTGTTCAGGGTAAAGGTATAATACCTTAGTTTATGTTAAGTTGTATAATTCTAGAAAAGCTTTATAATCGAGTAGGTCACATATTGTTGTATAAAATGGTTATGAGTATTGTGTCGGAAAACACTAGAAAGTGTGATTAAATTGAGAATGTGTAATTTAAATGTGCATGAAAGCTTAGTCATACCTTCTTATGTGATTATGAGAAGAGAAATAATTCTCTTGTTTTATTTCTTCAATTGTGTAATTTAAACAAATTACATTTAAAGGAATAACTAAGAGAAGGAAAAATAATGGGCTTAAAGGAAAGTTCGGCTTGTGGCAGTGTGGGTTTTGGACATTGTTCGCACCGGTCATAGGCCCAGATTTAGGTCATGACAATAGTCTCCAAGTTTTAGCTAATAAGAATGAGTGTTTTCCTATGAATTTTGTGAAACCAATTATCCAATTTCCTTGGTCATATCTTAATACACCTCCAACAGTTATAATTCCATTTTTGCCTAGTAATTTTGTGTTTAACTTGCTTCAATCCTCCATAGTTTTTTGGCAAACTAGTACCGAAACATAGGGGAGGTGAGGTCAAAATTTAGGTTTGTTTTAGAGGGGAGGGAAGTCCAAAATTTTGCTGCTTTGTAAAGAATGTTTGTTTGAATTTCATGGTTTGAGAAGGTAAGATTTTGGAAAACTTTTTTGTTTCTATTGAGCCATATGGATCTTATAACATAAGCAAAAATGACATTCAAAGGCATATTTAGGGAGCTCTCAGTGGTAGTATTACAATTATGTTGTATCTAATCATACAAAGTTTTATCAAAGAAATGTGGGAGGTTAAGAGAGTTCCAGATAAATTTGACATTTTCACAATCTTGAAGTGCATGGAGATGGGTTTGTTGGTCCAGATAGCATATAGTGCACATACTATTCCCAATATAGTTTGCTTTGAAAAGTTTAATGTTTGTGGGTAAACCTTTTTTGTGTGCTTACCAAAGAAAGAAATTCTTGCGCGGGTGGCAAGACTGTTTCCATAATCAAAGATAGTTTTGATTGTTCATGTGTTGAGGAATTTGATATTTTTTATTGAGAGGTTGTATAAGTAAAAATAAGTTGATTCTTTTTGTAAAGTTTCCATTGGTTGTGAGGTTCCATATTTCATTATTACTGGAAGTGGTAGAGGAAGGGTTAGAGGTATTTGGAAAGGGATAGGCGTTTATCTGAAGGATGATATCTTTTGAGAGCTTGAACGGGATAATGTGAAGATTGCAGCGTGGGCTATTAGAGGAGGGGATGATAAAGGAGTTTATAGTGTGCATGTCTTCATTTCCAGGGAGGGGGCCAACAAGTTTACTACGTAATGTTTCACCTAGCCATTGTCATACCAGAACTTGGTATCGTAACCATTGACTATGATTTTCCTTATATAGGAATTATATGGAGGAAGGGTTTTTGGCTATTCCTTTACATATAAAGGATCGAGAGGACTTTTTCATTGTCAAGTTTGGCCCATACTATTGCAAGGAAGATTCAGGAGTTGATGGAATTAGGAGTTTTATGTATTTTCCAGATTTGGCGATGGACAAAGGCTTTGTTGTGAGGTTAAGCTTTCCTAATACCTAAGCCTCCTAAACTTTTTGGGTTAGCAATATCATCCCAATTTGTAGTGTGCATTTTCTTAATATTTGTCTCATGGCCCTAGAAAAAGTCCCTTTGCTTGTTGTTAATTTTCTTAAGTATGTGGCTAAGGAGGAGAAAGGGTTTAATATAATGGTTAGAAAGGGTGGATCTAATCAATCCTATTTTAGATAGTAGATGTGTTTTCCATCCTTGGATCTTTTTATTTATTTTGTCAAGCATAAAGTTGAAGTTTGTTGGTTTGTATTTTGTTTTAAGCAGGTAACCTGGGTAAGTACCTAGATCATTTGAGTTTTTGATGTTTAGAGAATTATGGAGATAGACTATAGAGGTGGTAGGGATAGTTTTTGAGAGTCAGACTCTAAATTTGTCAAAGTTAATTTGCATACCACTTAAATTGCAGAAGGTGTTTAGAACCTCACTAATAGCCTAGATGCTAGAAATATTTACCATACTAAAAAGAAGGACGTCATCTGCGAAGAGGAAGTGTGAAACAAGGATGGGGTTTGGTCTAAATTTATAGGGAATCCGACTTTTATCATCAAGCTTGTCTTGGATAAGTTTACTAAGGTACAACAAGGCTAGAATGAAAATGTAAGGGGAAATGAGGTCGCCTTGTCTTATACCTCTAGAAGGAGTGAAGGAGTTAGTTTTTTTTACAATTAATGATGGGTGTGTATTTTTTTACCATTAATTATGAGTGTATATTGGACGTTTTTTAGGCATGAAAGTAGAAGGTTAATGAATTTGCAGGGGAGATTATAGAGGTATAAATTTTTTTTTCTATGAATGACTAAGAGATTGTGTCAAAAGTTTTTTGCATGTCAATTTTTAAGATTAGCCATCCTTCTTTCTTACTCATTCATAGAAAGCACGGTTTCATGAACAACCATGAAGAGATCAGCTAAGTGTTTTTCCGGGGTGAAGGCACCTTGGAAAGGCAACATGAGAGAGGAAAGGTAAGGTTTGAGTCTATTTGCTAGTATTTCAGATAAAATCTTATAGTGAGTATTACATAGGCCAAGGGGCTTGCAGTGAGTAGTAAGGAGGAAGATGACTGATGGATTGAATTGATTTAAAAATATTTTTTAATAGTAATAAGCAGGAGGAGAACTGAAATTTTTTTTGGAGATTTGAGCTTGAAAGAAAATAGAAGCCCAGTGAGATTATCTCATCACCCATGCGAGTGAGTCGCTACTATTTGAAGCCCATTGAAACCATCAGATTTTTCTATCATGGTGTCAAATTTGAGAGCCCAGCCCATAGTGATAAATTGATCAAAGAATGACACACTGGATTGATTTGTCCAAAAAAAAAACTGGATTGGACTTATTAAGAAGACCTGCCCAATGCTCATTAAATTTTTTGGTTGATCAAGTTTTGCGCTTCTACTAGACTTAATGGCGGATTTTTACCCAAAAAAAAATAAAAAATAATTACGACTCATATGTTAAATTTACTAAGATTTTACTTTATATTATTATTTTATTTCTATGACCAATCATTTGTTCGGTTTGTTTATACATAAATCAGTCTATCGCAAATCTAGACAGACCGTTGAAGATATTTAATTCAAGAGGAACATTTCTTTTGGACATAAATATTAAATGCCAATAAGTCCTGAGTCCTAATGCAGGTAAATCAAATTCCTAAATCTCATCCTTTTTTTTTTTTTGGGGCAAAAAAATGTTGTCCTTTTCTTTTAAAACAATTACACTCACTTTTTCTATAATTATTCAAAATAATAGGATCCTTCTATCGACTTTTAACATATATACTCTCCTATCTTATAAATATGAAAAACTTATATTTTAGTCTACTTTTATATTTTATTAAAGAGATTTGTTAAATTTATTTTTTTTGTTAATTTAATATCACATATTTTATAAAATATCGTCTATTTACGTCATTTTATATTGAGTACTCTTTTAACAAGAAAATAAAATATTTGGAATATTTTATTCTAGAATAACAACAAAAAAAATACCTCAATATATAAATATTGATATTGTTAATTTTATAAAAGATATTTTGGTAAAAATGTAGTATTAAGTTATCAAATATTAAAAATATATTGTAACAACCTTTTTTTAAATATAAAATTAGACTATAATATATTTTATAAATAATTAATATATATTAAAAATAAAAATGAGGGTTGTAAATTTAAATAGGGGAGTGTAACTTTTTATCTTGACAAAAATACGATTGATGCCTCTGAATTTTAATTATAATTCAAAATTTTATTTTATGTCAATTATAATTTATATATTTTTAATTAGTTTTGATTATACTTATGAACCTAACATTATTTAAATATTTAACAGCAGATGTTGACATGATATCATATCTTACATATTTCAATGCTTAGTAATCAACTCTAACTTTGTCACATGAAAAAAAATTAATAATAATCAAAATAATCATTATTTTATTGTATATTTAATTATTTTACTTTATATTATAGTAGATTATTTTGGTTATTATCTGTGTTAATCCCAATCGACAAACTCAAGATGAATTAATAAATGATGTGTGTAAAATAAAATGTTAAGGCACTATCTGTTATTAAACACCTGAATAATATTAAATTTAAAAAATTAATTAAAAATATATAAATTATAATTAATAAAAAATAAAATTATGAAATATAATTAAAATATAAATCAAAGTTTGGTTATAGCCCATTAACCTATACATGCGGAGAGGATGCGTAGTGAAACAAAACTGGGCAAGTAATCAGAGTACGTAGTACAGTACCTTTACCGAAAATGTATAAAAATGCAGAGCTCACCCCCAATTATTTTGGTTTGACTTTTTGCAATCATTTTCTTCTTTTTTACACGCCATCATTCGTTCTGGCACCCTACAACTCATTATCCAAACACTCATCACCACCCACTTCCACCACAACACAGTTTAATGGCCTCAAATGTCTTCATTTAAATCCCATTTTTTTCTAGAATTTAAGTCTCAACAAATCTTGATAACAGAGGATTAGATTTCTTTCAGTTTTCTTTTTCAAACATTGTGCAAATTGTTGTAAAAAAAATAAAACTAGCCTCACGTTAGTTAAAATATAAAGGGGTTGATACCCTATATATTAACATGTTATAATAAATTTATAAAGAGTTAAAAAAAATGAGTTCGTGCGATCATAATTTTAAGTCAATACATTGTAAATGAGTGATTTGTCCCCAATTATTATTTGACAGCTATATTTTTTTTACTCCATAACACGACCCATGATGTGTTGAACACCAAATCTTCACAACACAAATAAGCTTAACGTGGCTGTATCAGGAGGTGCTTATGTTTCCGCCATATGCATTTAATGTGGCTGTATCTTAACCCCCTTACAAAATTTGCTGCTTCCTCGCCTCACCAAGCTGAGCTGCTTCAACTTTATTTTAATTCCCCATTCATGGGCTTCCATGAATTTCCATTTTAAAATTGGATCAGACAGTTAACCAAACAATTTTAATTATATATATATATATATATATATATATATATATATATATAATTTGAATAATATATGACGCATATATAAAATATATATTAACACTCATAAAATATAGAAAAAAAATAAAAAAAAAGTAGTATCGATTCAATCCTTAAATTATCGAGTTTTATTGATTTTATTTTTAAATTTTGATTAATTTTTGTAGTGACCAAGGATTAATCAAACTGATATTGTAGTGGTTTCAAGAGTTTGGGATCCAACCCACCTATTAAATCTACTTTATAAAACAGTGAGGGGAAGCACCCAAGGGATTTTACTTCAAATTTTATATATATCCAAAGATACGATGTATCAAAAAGGGCCTCAAGTTGCTCGACAAATTGCCGCTGAAAAGAAGTTGAATGGCGAGGCTTCAACATGACTGCGTTGGAGGAAAGCTACGAAAGTGAGTTCAGTCCTTCCATTAACCCACAGCTTTGTCGGTGATTTAATTTGTTTGCCCTCTCCCATCGTTTTCCCTATATTCACTCTCTTTAAATTACTTTTTGCTTTCATATATATATATATATATATATATACACACACACACACATATACTTGTTACACGTATAATAAGACCATGCATCTGTTAGCTATTAATTTAGTATAAAGAACCTATTTTTTGATGGTTTAAAAAGGTAAATCAATATAGAAGGATAAGAATTGATGCACACAACAGATTAAAAAAAAGAGTGTAAATAAGCATCAAAGGACGATCTTGTACAAGAATGAATAGTTGTTTTCGTATCCTTGTACAAGGAATAGGAATCATGACCCCATAATGACATTCTCATCAATGTATATAACTCCCCACTTGTTTGTTTGTGCTTCAAAACTTGGAGAAACCCACTAGATGGGGGGACATAACAATTGTCTCACCAGAAGATGAAAAGAAACACATATGGCCATTTGAGCTATGTATGCTCCAAATAATTATGTCATGGCATGTGATTCGGTGTGGAGATCAATAAATTTAATTATCTGTCATTCATATGCAGGTGGGTTTTTGTGTGTGTGGCCCATGAGGAAGCTTAAAGCTTTGATCCATATATGTTGTTTATGCCCTTTGATTTCCAAGTTGCCAACTTGAAGCATATGCTCCATGCTGCATTTAAATCTGAGACACATATGTCTCCACTTCTCATGGTGACCAGCACGCTCTGGAAATTTCATTTTTGTGGTTCATATAATACTAAAGTTTAATACTTCCTTTATTTATATTTTGTCACGTAATTTATTATATTTTTCACAAAATTTGATCAAATTATATTTTTCTTAAATTAATATTACATTTTAAATTTCATTAAACCGTGATTTACCACGCACTAGCTCAAACAATCAACCCTTAAGAATATTTCAAAAGACTTGTCAACAATATTATCTCTCAAACAGGAATTTTCCCTGTTTCCTAAAAATATATATGGAGTACTCTGGGTCGAATATATATATATATATATATATATATATATATATATATATATATATATATATATATATAATATTTTTCAGGTTAAGAGTGTTTGTGTTGGTAGAATGGTTGGTTGTTGTTCAATGTTTTCATTTATTTCCACATTTAAGAATTCTGTATACCTTATATTTATTTATTTTTTTTATTGTCCAAAGTATCTCCATCAAAAAGGTGAGAGACAAATATCTCAAAATAAAATCAAGCGCTTAAACCTTAAGGCGGGGACCTCTCCGGACCATATTTACTTTATACACATCATCCCAGTGATTAAAATCAAGATAAGATGTTTAAAGTGCTCAAACCCTTAAGAATATTCCAAAAGACTTGTCAACAATATATATCTCTCAAACACGAACTTGCCACCTTCCTAAAAATATGGAGTATTGATCTTCGACCCATAACCCATAAACGAACTAAACATATCATAATCAAGACACTTGTTCCACCCTTCGCACATGACTAGTATATTATAAATAACTCATACCTTGGTCCAAATAGCTAATTAACACTCTCCTTGAAGCATTCATATGCTCTCACTAAATTAGGCATCAAATTAAAGGTGCAAAAAGGGGATCTTATCTCATGTTTACATTATTTGTAGGTCTCATCGATCTCTTTTGTGTCCAATAGAGGTAGCCTCTTCATTAGTTCAACCTAATAATATTTAGTCAAATCTATGTAAACTAATTTTGAATCATGATTAAGCTGAATCTTAAATTTTAAAAGTCTTACTTGTCAAAATATTAATTAATATTAATATATATATATATATATATAATAAATATTTTTCAACTTACGGTTGTTTGTGTTGGCAAAATGGTTGGTTGTTGTTCCATGTTTTCCTTTATTTCCACATTTAGTATTATGTATACTTATTATTATTATTATTATTGTTGTTGTCGTCGTCGTCAAAAGCATCCACATCAAAACGGTGAGACAAATTTCTCAAGATACAATTAACGTCAAAGTCAAAAAAAAGCGAGATTCCTATACATAGAAAATTTTTTTGGAGCTGTTGGATCATTCTGATTGAATAACTCTCATTTATTTAATCTTTTATTTTCTTTTTTATTTTTTATTTTTAAAATTTTTTTACAAGTATTAATTGATTTAATGATGATTATAAATATAATAATAAATATAAAATAATAATTATAAATTTAAAAAAATAAATAAAATCATTAAATAAATACTAAATAAATAAGAACTATTGTATCATTGATCCAATAATTCCAAAAACCTCCTACACATAAAAACCTTTTATATATACGCAGGAGGCAAGATTCTTCCTCAAAGACCAAATCTCTCTTCTAGCCATATTTATTTTATACACGCCGCCCCAATGATAAAAATTAGGATAAGATGTTTCTTAAACCCTTTCCATTAATTAACCATCAGTCATTGGTTGTATACTTGACACTTGATGGGCTTCCAATGTGGGTATTCAATAAATTAGTGAGAATTCATAGGAGCTTCCATCTGTTTCACACTTTGATAAATGTCGAAGTCTTGTTGTAGTTACGTGCATGATACATTAATAACGCTCTAAGCAATGGTGGCGCCTGGCAAGTTGCGACTGTAGAGAGGAAGAATTAATTAATTTTACCAATTACTTTAATGAAGTGTTTGACTTATAATAGAACATGAAAACACATTTTCAATTCCTTGCGCGCCGAAGTACATGTAATTATTAATTAACAGATCAGATTGAATTTGTACATATCCTGTACATAAGGGCCCTGGTCGATTAATTGTATAGGCAAGAATTACTCTCTGTAAAGATTTATACTAATTAATATGAATAGCTTTAGAGTCATACGATTATTAATTTTCGAAATTACACATTTAAATAATATAAATGATAATATGAGAAGGTGACGTTAAAATGTATGAAAACAAAATTAAAATTAAATAATTTTTTACCACTTTTTATTTTTTAAAATTAATCGAATGCGTTATAATTTATTTTAAATTTAAAAAATTATAATGCACTTCAGTAGATACTAAACAACTAAACGAGAAAATGTTGACTAGTACTTGCTAATTGCGTCTGCGGTATGGCCCTCTCATGCTCCAAACTTCGCATTGTTTAGGGTCGCCAATTTTCACTTTTGTGATTTACAAAAAATAAATAATAATAAAACAAAGAACAAATCGAGAAAGAACCAATGCACATTCATGGCTACATCGTTATGGAAGCATCTCATCCAGACCCAATTACCCTTCGCCAATATATATACACACACATGTGCTTAAAAATTATAATTATCACAATTTAATTTTTTAAAATCAGGTGTTTTAATTTAATTTTGAAAAAAAAATTATATTATTATTGTTTTTATTTATCAAAATAATTTTTAATTGTAAAAATTTAAAATTTAACATCAATAAATTTAGCGGCTTACAAACAAAAAATGACCGAGTTAAAATAAATGTATTTTTTATAAATTAAATTAAAATATTTGTTCTTTTAAAGACCAATAAATAATGTAGTCTTATTTTTAAAGATATTTTTAACTAACACTTCTTAATAGAATGTCGAATTTAAGGGAAAATATATTTTATTTCTTAAATAGTTAAATTACTAAATAATTGTTATGTATAATAAAAATATCTTTTTAATTTCCAAACTAAAATAAAAATATTAACTCCCAATTAGTTTTTTTCAAAAGAAAAATTTTAATAAACTTATTAAAAAAATTATCTTTCAACTGCAAGTATCCTAAATCTCGTGGCTTCTATTATATGGGGATTGCTGAGGGTGGTACTTAAGAATACATTTAATGTTAATAGATTTATAAATATATTATTATTTTAATAAAAAAATACAGATAAATGTTGAAAATTATTTAGTAAGTCTAATTATATTTTTTAAAGACAAAAATATCCTTTATTTAACCTCTTTAACTTTTTAATTTAATATCAATTTAAATAATTTTTAATAACATTTCTTCTTAATCCTTTTTCGGATGCCACATTTTGACCCGATCACTCTACTCTTATTTATTATCGTCTTCTTCATACAATGACTTCAACATATATGATTGTAGAATTTCGAAAGTACACACAAGGGCTAACTTTGAGTTGAATTTTGAATGAAAGCTTTAGAGGTGCTGTGAGATCAATTTCGATTTGCTGTTGTGTGTTATAATTATAGAACTACGTTTTATTGTCTTTATTGTCTTTGTTTTTTACCTCTCTCTAACTCTTTAAATTTTTCTTGGAAAATGCTTTCGTCACACCAGTATGTATTAATTAATATACATGCTGGTCAATTTTTTTTTTTTTAAAGACTAAGCTTCACAAAATTTGAAAGATGGAGAGGTGATTTTTTAAGAAGTCAACCTTCTCATGTCCAAACCCATTTTTCTTTCCTTTTCTCATAACACATATTTGCTATTTCATAAAGCAACAAGCCATATACTGTTTTGTTTTAAGTTATCTTTGTATGTTCATTTTCTATTTTTTTTAAAAAAGCATATAAAAATATCGAAATTAAAAAGGGGAGAGTAGTAAGCTAAAACAAAGAGACAATAATATGAAGTACTGATAAAAATTATTTAAATTAATGTTCAATTGAAAATTTGAAGAGGTTAAATAAAAGATATTGTTGTCTTTAAAACATATAATCAAATCCACTAAATAACCTTTGACAATTGTGAACTTTCTATTAAATTAATAATATATTTATAAATCTATTAATATTAAACGCCTTCTTAAATAGTGTTCTAAAGGCACTAGTTAGGAATATCGTTATTTTTATAGTCAAAATTACGTATTTTTAACTATGTATTTTAACTGTAACTTAATAGTTATTATTTGTGCATTGAGTATTTTATTATATTTTAAAATGAATATATTAAATTTGTAATCAAAACATTTTTTTGGTGAAATGTGATCAAATTTAAATTGACCGATAGAGACAGGGGGTACAGAAATAATTTCTCTAAATTATTTACCTTAAGAAATTAGAATATATTCGGCAACATGAAATAACGAAAATAGTTGAAGGAAAATAAAGGAACAATTTTGAGTTAATATTTGTTGCAGTAATGAGTAATTAAGAATGATGGAAAATGAAGAATGATATTCATTATTTATTTATGAAAAAAATTACTGTCTCCTTATAAAATTTGTCGTATATATTAAAAAATTCTTATAAATTTTTATATTATACCAAAAATCTACTATCATACGGTCAATATTAATGTAAACACTAAAAAAATCGTATCAACTTTTTTTTTAAATACTTACACTACATCAACAAAAAACTCATGTGGCATGTGAAAAGATATCTGTCAACAATACATCTGAACCAACTTAGTCATATGTCGAAGTGGCGTATGAGTGTTTAAAAACAAACTACCATATATTTTTCTCTTGATTCATCTAGCGTGAAGTTGAGTGTCAATAACCCTTGTCTTATTCATTGATGGATGAATAGATAGACAGATAGGGGGGTAACAGTTAGAGTGGGGGGCGGTGCAGTGTGTGTGAATTCTGAATTCTGAGATGAAAGGGAACTCTAGGCCAAGCCTACACCTACATCTACATCTGCTTCAATTTCAGTGATCAGCCACGACAGTCACACCTCAGTACTCTGCGTGGGACCCACGCTCTCTCTAGTCCATCTCTAACCCCCTTCATGCCCACGTGTCACGTCCCTCTGCTCATGTGGACCCCGCTCGCCTCTGAGTGCAACTGCAACTGCATTCACTTTTTTTAAAAAAAAAAAAAATAACAAGATATTCAAATGCTCATCCTTAATTACAACTCTATTCCTGTATTCCACTAGAGCTACAAATTCCATGATAATATTATATATTGATTGATGATAACCTAGTTGTAATACTTATTTTTTAAATATTATGTTTCAGAACTGTATTTGTTAAAAAATAGATGTTTCCGACTTATATTTAATGATTCTGAGGTTTTTTCGGTTATTTTATGTAAAAAATTTCTTATAGATAGGTATTAACTTAAGAAAACATTCTAAATTTATTTCTTAAGTATTTCAAGATTCTTTTAAAAAAAAATTGAAGATTAAGTTCGAAACGATCAAAATATGAGGCTGGGACCATATATAATATACTTTGCCCATAATCATCATACAGTAGCTATGCTAAATAAATAGTTATATATAGATTTTCTTAGAAAATATTTCTCTTAAACGAGGAGCTTTTATGGATTTTTTTTTCTTTTGAAAAATTTTACATTATTAATTTTTATCATCGATTCTATTGTTTTAATAGTATCATCGTTCAAGAGCATGACACTTAAAAAGATAAAGGGTATCTTGTCAGAGAAAATAAAACTAAAATGATATAGCGTCTACATAGGTTAGCTATTATTCTTTAATTCACAGGGAAGCGGACAGTTGATCGTCACAAAATATGTATGAGTCAAAACGCACTTGTGTTTATGATATAATTTTATTAAAAGATAATGAATTTATTTATCTAATAGCTTTCACTGTCTATATATATATAGGATCAAGTGGCTATCGGCTGCCTTTCGATTCTAAAGTAGTTCATGGCTCTCAATAGGGATGGACACGTTTATCATGTAATTCATAATTATCATGTGTATTGTGCGCAAACTTTGACTCTATATATACACACATACAAAAGTAATGTAATCAGCTCATGTGTAAATCTGTTTACGATAGGAGGATTTTGTTCAATCTAAAACGTTAATTGTTTAAATTAACAGTCAAAATATCATTTGTTTATTGGTTTTTTTATTTTTTATTTTGTTTTTTTTCTTAACCATTGATCTAAAGAGTTAATGATCTAGATTCAAAATAAACCTTCGTGTTTCCTTTTGAGAAAAAGGAAAGATCTAACACATAACATGTGTCTGAATATTATAATTTTGAATAAATTATTGATTTTGTTGTTGAAAGATTTAAAATTTTACAAATTAGTACTTAGAAGATTAAGTATTTCAATTTCTATTACATTTGTCTCAATTTAGTCTTTTTTATTGTTAAATCGCAAAATCTACAGTTATTAAATTTTAAATTTTTTATTGTTAAAAATCATTTTAATAAATAGAAATACCAAATTGAGACAATATAACCTTTTACAAACTCAATTGAAATATTTGATTTTTCAATGACTTAATTAAGACAATTGTAATATTTGAGGGACTAAATCAATAATTTATTATATAATTAACTTTTTAAGAATATATTCTAATTTTATGCTAAGTAATTTTTATATATTAAAAATAACATAAAATTTCATTCTTTAGGGTTGTGTTAATTTGATGTCGGAGATTCAACTTTTACTTAGGTCAATTTTTCACCTTATTTTCAAAACTTCAACTTTCTTTATGATAAAAAAAGAGTTCAATATAATTGTTATTGACGATAATCAATGAGTGGCAAGTGTTAAATTTTTTTTAAATTTTTTTTTTGAAAAATTCAGTAAATTGTGTAATATTCATTAATGTATATCATGCAGTGTGAGACTGTTTAGGGATTCATGACATATTTGCATATGGACAATTTAATTAATGCACAACATTTGTCAAGAGTGAAGCAACTAATTCTCGACAGCTAACAGGAGCATATTTGTGACCTGGCAGGAGCATATGCATGACTTTGGCTCTTACATCTATGGTGATAACAAATTGATTTTTATTTCTGTAATTATGTTCTAAAGTTTCCTTGTTTTCTATAATTAGTACTTGATTTTCAAGATCAAGTGACACATGTACAATTCTCATCATTCACATTGATTGTAAATTTTGTTTGTGTATATATATATATATATATCAGTAATGAATATAGATGGCAGCTACACTGTGTCATTTCAAAAATCTCCTTTGGCTATATCATGCTCATAATCAATTCTTGCCGATCTTTGTCTTCCTTTTCTCAGTTCTTCTTGAACTATAACTTGGTATCAAAGCAATTTTGCTAAACGCTAATAGATGGAGTAAACCTCACCTTATATCTCCCTTAACTTAGTTGCATCAGGATCAGGACTTAAAAGCTCACAATCTACTAATAATTCTTTCAACTTAGTAGCTCCAGTCAAGCTGGACAGGAACAACTACTTATTATGGAGGTCAACAGTGCTTCTTGTGATCAGAGGCAACCAACTGGAAGGATTCATCAATGGCAGCAAGCCCTATCCTCCAGAAACCATAACCACTTTTGACGGAATAGCACCTAACCCGAAATTTGAAGAATGGATGGTCGGATATTAACTTCTTCTTAGTTGGTTTTATAGCTCAATCAACATGGAAACAACTGATTGACTACAAAAACAGCAAAGATCTTTGGCGCAGCATTGAAGAAATGGCAGGAGCTACAATAAAAGCCAAAGAAATTTGGTACAAAGGGGAATTCTAGAGACCCAAGAAGGGTTCTTTGAAAATGGAAGAATACCTAGCAAAAATGAAGTCTATTGTAGATAATTTGCAATTGACAGGAAGTCCTCTCTCTCTCAAAGATTTGTTTGCTCAAATTTTATGTATTATGGATTCTAAATATACACCTATAGTCACACAACTCACAAACATGCCTAATCTTTCATAGATAGAATTTTCAAATGCTTTGCTTACATTTGAGAACAAGATGGAACAACTTAGTGCTTTTCAAAATTTGTCCATCAATACTGCGACTTAATGTGATTCAATCATAAAAAAGTGGTGATAGCAGCAACAATAGAGGCAATTCCAGAGGTTCCTCAGGAGCTAGAAATCATGGACGAGACAAAAATTATAATTACAAACCAATATGTCAGATATGTGGCAAATATGGACATCTCGATTTCGTTTGCTATTAAAGAATAGAATTGAAATACATGTGGCCTATACCTAATGCCAACAAAACATTAGAAAATAATCAAAGTCCCTATACTGCCTATGTAGCAACACCAAAAACAGTAGTAGATCCTTCTTGGTGCCTTGACAGTGGTGTAAGTCACCATGTGATTCATTATCTCAATCAACTTTAGCAAGTGAACAAATACCATGTTAAGGTGAAATTGATAGTAGGCAATGGTAAATCTATACCAATTCAACACATAAGTTCCATCATCCTATCTTCCTATACTAATAAATCTATTCTTTTACATAATGTCATACATGTTCTTCAAATTTTTAGAAATTTAATAAGTGTTTCTCAATTCACTACCCAAAATATGTAGAATTTGACTCTTTTTCTTTTTCTATCAAGGACAAGAGCACAAGGAAGAAGTTGCTGCAAGGGAGGATTAAGGATGGACTCTATCAGTTTGTCATGTCTTCTTCTCAACTTCAAGTAAATCTTATCACCAGCATAAAAAATTCTAATATCCGCTTGGACTAGCACAATAAACTTGATTGTCCTTCTCAGGAAGTTCTATTTCGAGTTTTGAAATCTTGTAATGTCAAGTTTAATAGCAATAAAAACTTACCTTTTTGCACAACCTGCTAATATGGCAAGAGTCACAAATTACCTTTTAATATTTCTAACTCTAAAGCTTTAAAACATCTTGAACTAATACACATAGATATGTGGAGATCGGCTCCCTTGTCTTCCAAACAAGGATTCAATTACTATATTAATTTTTTGGATGATTACAACAAATTTAGTTGAACCTATCCTCTTAAAGCCAATAGTGAATCTCTACCAATTTTTAAGCAATTCAAATTGGTTGTAGAAAAATAATTTGGTCTCCCCATCAAAACTCTTCACATTGATTTAAGAGGGGAATTCCTAGTTTTTGACTCTTTCTTAAAAGATCAAAGTATATCTCACCTATAGACTTGCCCATACACATGTGAGCAAAACGGGAGAGTTAAGAGGAAACACAACCAAATAGTTGAAAGTGGCATTGCCATGCTTGCTCAAGCCAAGATGCCTCTAAGTTTTTTGTGGGAAGCCTTCCAAACAGCTGTCTACAATATTAACAAACTTCTCTCATCAGCTTTACAAAATAAAACACTTTTTGAGTTCCTATTTTAGAAAAAAAAATCAGACTACACAAACATTCTCCCATTTGGTTGCTCTTCTTTTCCTTGTTTAACTCCCATAATAAGCAAAAACTTCAATTTCATTCACAAAAATGTCCTTTCATAGGTTACAGTGCAATGAAGGAATTAACAGGATTAAATTTCTAATCCTAGATCGGTGTAGATACAAACTACAGCATATTAAATAACAGAACATAAAAGGGATGAACAGAACATGTACCTGACATTATTGCGCTATCCATCTCGAACAGTAGAACAGAGGAAATTTTTAGGGTTGTGTGAGAGTGGTACTACTCTCTGTCTGATAAGTGTTCTGTCTAGAGTTAGACTGATTAATGGGATGTCAGTCTATTTAATATCAGACGAGAGCAGGGACTTCTTAACAGGTTATGTGATTGGCCCAACCCATCACGGGCCATTCACAATATAGAAGCCCAATTATAATATTCATATATTAAAGGCTATATATTAGAATAATATAGTTAATATGTTAATGATTTTTAATAATTGATTAATTCATATCCAAAATAGGATATATATTATATTAAATTTCAACAATTCTCCCACTTGGATAGCAATAGTCAATTATTAAAATGCAATAATCATTAAGGCTAAAATACCAACTATATTTATAGCACATGTCAAGAAACATAAGCTTTAACGATGCAGAAATAGTATCCGATAGGGAAGTAAATCATACAAAGTAAAAGCCCATATTTCATATAAAGAATAATGAATATGGATAAGCATAATTAATTAAAAGAAATATGCAATCCAAGAATAGTCCAAGCATCTGAAAATGCTAAAAGAGATATGATAACAAAAGTGAGGTCATCTCATACATATCTCATAAGAATAACAATTAAGTAAATGTAAAATTTCAGACTCCCACTAACCCAAAACATCAAAGGACTTAACTAATCCCGTATGGGTTACATGATTCTGAAAAGCTTTAACAGTTAAGCCTTTAGTTAGTGGATCCGCCAACATGTTTTCTGTAGCGAGATGTTCAATACGAGTCTGAAACTTCAGAATTTTCTCTCTAACAAACAGATATTTGATATCAAAGTGCTTTGATCGTGAAGAGTTTCTGTTGTTTTGAGAGAAATGAACAGCACCAGTGTTGTCGCAGTATATGACAAGTGGCCTAGAAATGCTTTCAACAATGTGAAAACCAGAGATTAAGTTTTTCAGCCACACGGCTTGAGAAGTAGCCTCATAGCAAGAGACATACTCTGCCTCTATGGTAGAAGTAGCTGTAAGAGTCTGTTTAACACTCTTCCAAGAGATAGCTCCTTCTGCCATCATAAAAATAGAGCCGGAAGTAGACTTACGGTCGTCAAGGAAACCTGTAAAATCAGAATCAGAATAACTGATGACCTGAAGTTGATCAGACTTCTTGTAGGTCAACATGTAATCCTTGGTTCCCTGCAAATATCTCATGACCTTCTTCACGGCTTTCCAATGACCCAAACCTGGGTTGCTCAAGTATCTCCCTAAAGCATTAACAGCAAAAGCGATATCGGGACGAGTACAAACTTGAGCATACATTAAGCTGCCAACAGCAGAAGCATATGGAACCTTTCTCATTTCAGATATCTCTGAATCGTTTTGAGGACATAGAGATTTAGATAGTTTGTCACCTTTCTGAACAGGTGCAGCACATGGGGAGCAAGAATGCATGTTAAACTGCTTGAGGATCTTTTCAATATATCCTCTCTGAGACAGTCCAAGAATGCCACGAGACCTATCACGGTAAATCTGGATGCCTAGAACAACTGAAGCATCACCAAGGTCCTTCATATCAAAGTGGCTATTTAATATCAATTTTGTCTCAGTCAAAAGGTTAACACAACTGCTTGCAAGCAGAATATCGTCGACATATAAAACAAGAATTATAAAATTGCTCCCACTAGTCTTCAAATAAATGCACTGATCTGAAGCATTTTCCTTGAAGCCAAAAGAAGTGACAACACGATCAAATTTCAAGTACCATTGCCTGGATGCCTGCTTTAGTCCATAAATGGACTTTTTAAGTTTGCAAACCAAATGCTCTTTACCTGGTTCAATGAAACCATCAGCCTGAACCATGTAGACATCCTCGGCTAGATCTCCATTCAGAAAGGCTGTCTTTACGTCCATCTGGTGAAGTTCTAAATCAAAGTGATCTACTAAAGCCATAACAACCCGAAAAGCATCTTTCGTAGAAACTGGTGAGAATGTCTCCTTATAATCGATGCCTTCCTTTTGACTATAGCATTTTGCTACTAGTCTAGCTTTATACCTCTCAACTTTTCCATCTGGACTACGCTTGGTCTTAAAGACCCATTTGCACCCAATCGGTTTGCAACCATCTGGCAATTCTACAAGATCCCAAACACCATTATGAGACATGGAAGCTAATTTATCATGCATGGCATTCAGCCAATCAGAAGCATGAGAACTAGAGATAGCCTCCTGGAAAGTGATAGGATCGTCATCATTATGGAGATCAAACTCATGCTCCTGAAGATACACCACATAATCAACTGGTATAGAAGGCTTGCGTACTCTCTGAGATCTTCTCAATAGAGGTGCTTCTGCAATGTCATTTGGCGGTGCCACTACATCTTGTGGTGCAATTACACCTGTTTCAGTAGTATCATTAGTTTCCTGTTCAATAACAGGTGGTACCAATATATCATGTCCTCCTTGAAGTGTCTGATCATCATCATGAGCGACTGGAACCACAATATTCATGGGAAGTAAAACAGGCGATGCTGGAGCTGTGGTCCGATCTTCCTTGAGAGTGATTGGTCGTGGTGTATGAATCCCACTATCCAAATCATCCTCAAAGAATATCGCTCTGTCAGACTCAATAACTCGCGTAGAATGAGAAGGGCAATAGAATCTGCAACCTCTAGAGCCCACGCAGTAGCCGATGAAGAAACCACTAATAGTTTTAAGATCAAGCTTCTTCAATTGAGGATTATAAGGTCTAACCTCTGCTTTACAACCCCACACATGAAAGTATTTCAAACTCGACTTCCTTCCACTCATCAGTTCGTAGGGAGTTTTCGGCACAGATTTGCTAGGTACCTGATTAAGGATGTACACAGCTGTCTTTAAGGCATCTCCCCAAAGAAAAACTGGTAACGATGTATGACTCATCATGCATCTTACCATATCCATGAGTGTTCGATTACGTCTCTCTGCAACTCCATTCTGCTCAGGAGTACCAGGCATAGTGTATTGAGCTTCAATCCCACATTCATCGAGAAATTTGGCGAATGGTCCTGGATTTCTCCTAGTCTCACTGTATCTGCCATAATACTCACCTCCTCTGTCAGACCTCACGCATTTAATCTTCTTTCCAATCTTTAATTCAATAGCAGCCTTGAAGGATCTGAAGGCATCCAAGGAACTGGATTTTTCTTGGAGGAGATCTATCCAACCAAATCTCGAGAAGTCATCTATGAAGGTAATGAAATACTTATATCCACCCATAGCAGTGGGTGTAATAGGTCCACATATGAAAATAAAATATAAATGCATGTTTTCAAACTACTGTTACTATTTCAGTATACGGTACTATTCATCTGTATAATACTATTTACGTATATGGTACTGTTCATTTATACAATAAAAATGTCAAATACTAGATGTGGTTTGGTCATAAGAGAAAACTAGAAAGAAGTTTGTAGGAGAAAATGACGTTTTATGTGTAAAAATACCCTCAGGGACTAAATTGAAAGGACTGAATTGAAAAGAAACTTAAAGGTTTAAGGTGAAAGGATAGTTTTTCCTTTAAAGTTTCTAATAGTAAATAAACGAATATTTTCCATCGTAAGGTGTACAGTAACTGCATTATTAGAAATGTCATTTTTATGAATAGTAAATTGAATATTTTATTAGCACATAATATCAAATAGTACCCTTGACTTTTACTATAAATAGGCCCTTCCATTTCACTTCTAAACTCACACCTTCAACTTCTCTTCTTCCCTCCTTAAGTTTCTCTTGCTCCGACGCTAGGCTTCTGAGATTTTGGGCCTTTCCGTTTTTGCTTAGGTAAGGATACTATGCCCTTTCTATGTCTTTCAAATTTTAGAAGTTATTTTCTTAAGTATGCTCTGTGGTTGCGGCTTTGGCCGATCTTCCACATCAGAAAAATTGTCGTTAGCTGTTATTTTGATTCTCTGATTACCGAAATAGAATATAATCTGTGGAGAATACATGTCTAGGAAAGTTCTGGCTAAGGAAAGACCTGGTTTTTAAGTGTGTCCAGTGTGACCCTCCACTCTTTCCTGGGAACTTACCTGGTGTACTCTTTTACAGATTGTATTCTGTATTTCCGGTATGAATAGTACCGTACATATGAATAGTGACCGCATGAATAGTACCATACGTATGAATAGTGACCGTATAAATAGTACCCATACGTATGAACAGTATCTGTACGAAAACGATCTTAACGTATTTTCTGTAATCTTTCATGAAAATCTCTGTAGCGGAACACTGAAATTCACCTGCGTACTCTTGTCCGTAACGATTTAGAGAAGTGATACTTGTACGGAATCCAGGTGAGTGAAACGACCCTGTTTTAATAGAGTTTTAGCATTACTGGTGATAAAAAGTATGTCGTAGGACACTCCCAAGATTCATAGGGAGAAATTGGATTCAGAATGACGAATATAATGAGATAATTAATCCAGAAGTATGGATAAGACAAAGCAAGTATCTCATGATGATATGAAATTTGAATCATATAGTTATATACTATACCTGTTATATGGATGAGTATTATATTGTGCTTCTGATTATGATATGAACTGTTGTACTATTGATTGTGATTGAGCGGTACAGTACCCCCTCTCACGGCAAGGCGGAAAACCCGGGTTAAAGGGTGTCTTGACCAATGAGTGTGGAGACAATGATTCCCTCAGTAGGGATATAGCCCGGATTGGTGATAAATCCGTGAGGCGCCCTAGCTAAGAGGATGAGGTTGTGCGTCATGGCGGAAAAATACAAAATTGGTGAGCCGGCCTGTGTGCGCTCTCCGGGATAAATTGTCATTGACGAGTACTAATATCGTTTGTTGAATTGGATGAAATTTTCTTGTATGTAATTTCTAACTATGTCTATTGGTTGAGCTTGAGCCTTCGGATATGCTTGCATGACTGGTGATGTATTTGAATTTTATTAACGCGAGGCCGATTTGCTCACTGAGTTTAAAAGCTCACACTGTTTGTACAAACTTTTTGTTCAGATCAGGTTGCCGCCGAAGTACATCCGCTAGAGGAGTAGATCACGTTGGACCTTCCCGCTGTCGGATAGGCCCTTCTTTTGTTATACAGTATGTTGCTCTGTAACCGTCTAGGACATCTAGGTCAGGGGTTTGGTATTTGGCTTCTATTTCAGCATGATAATGTGTTTTGTACTGAGGATCTATTATTAATTAAGAAAATCCGATGTATTTTCTTTGTATTTATTAAGGAATGGTATTTTGAGAATATAGAGATAATGACTAACAATTTTACTTGTGGGAAGAATTTATCGAAAGGCTTACAGTAATGGGATATTCATCATTGTGCCGGTCATGTGCCTAGAAAATGAGTCGTGACAACATATGTCTGTGTGAATCAACTGCAACAAATCATCACACCTATTTGCTCCTTTCTTCCTAGTCTTGGCAGTGAGCTTACCTTTAATGCAATCGATGCAAGCATCAAAATCAGAGAAATTGAGATCATGAAGAATACCTTCCTTAATCAGTCTTTCAATCCGGGGCCTAGAAATATGCCCTAAGCGTCTATGCCACATCATAGAAGAACTTTCATCAGTCCTATTACGCTTATTTCCAACAATAGAGTTAACAGACATATTATTCAAATTCAGCATGTAAAGCCCATCACATAATACTCCTGAACCGACAGTAACATAATTAAAACGAATAAAAACTTTTCCATTACTGAATTCAAAAGTGTAGCCATATTTATCCAAAGCTGAAATTGAAATCAAATTCCTTCTCATAGAAGGTACATAAACAGCGTCTTTTAACAATAAAGTATGTCCAGAAAGTAAAAGCAATGTAACAACTCCTATTTCTTCCACCGATACTCTAGCTCCATCTCCCACAATGATATTGGACTTAGCATCACTTGGCTTCCTCAGGCTTGTGAACCCCTGTAAAGAATTCACAATATGAATGGTTGCACCTGAGTCAAACCACCAAGTATTGGGAGCAACATCAATCATATTTGATTCATAACAAGCCAAAGCTAGGAGTGTACCTTGCTTCTCAAGTTTCCTCTTGAGAGTATAACAGTCATCCACCTTGAAGCCATACTTTTTGCAATACTTGCAGTTTCCTTTGAAAAAATTCTTCTTTGGCTCTAAGTGTTGAGAAACTTTTCCCCCTTTCTTCTTGTCACGTTGAAACTTTCCTTTGTGACCTCTCCTTTTCTCAGACTTAGCACCAGAAGAAGAAGCAGCAGCAAACTGAACACTGTGTGCTTTCCCTTTCTTTATGGAATCCTCTTCTTGAGAGACAATGACAATCATTTCATCAATCGTCCATTCAGTTTTCTGAGTATTATAGGAGGTTTTCATAACATCAAACTGAGAAGGGAGTGACTCCAGTACTTGCCAGATTAGATAACTCTCACCAAGATCAACCTTGAGAGACTTCAATTTATTAAAATAGTGGACTAACTTCATGATGTGCTCACGAACTCCACTAACACCATCATATTTAGTCTTCTCAATCAGAGAGAGATACTGGCCCTTCTGAGCTTTATCAAAAGTGGTGAATTTCTCACCAACGGACTTCAGAAAATCCTTAGCATTCTTGCTCTCTGGAATACTCTGTCTAATAGACTTCTCCATGGTGTATTTCATCACCATGAGACACATCCTGTTGGATTGCTCCCATTTTTCACGAGAAGCCCTTTCAGCAACAGTGGACTCAGCAGTAAGAGCTGGGGGCTCTTCCTCTCTCAAGGCCAAGTCCATATTAGTGATGGCCAAATACAAATCCAGAGATTCTTTCCAGTCCTCAAAATTGGTCCCATTTAGTGTTTTGACAGAAGTTAATTGCATAGGCAGGGAGGCTGGCATTAAAACAACAAAAGAAAACATTTAATATGCATAATGTCATTATGCTATAAGAGAATTAAATGTTTCTATGTGCACAGCCAATCAAGCCTGTTAGAGAGAATTTCTTATCTACCTGGTCCCGCCTAAGGGTCCCGAACCAAAATAAACAAGAAATATAATAATACAATACTTTAGACCTCATATCATCATCTAAATTTTGAATGCCGATAGGGTATTCAAAATAATTGATAGAGATATTGATTAACATGGTATTGTAAGAAATTACATTAATAATAATATACCGATATGATATAATTATTATTAATGCAATAAATTAGACTAATAATAATGATTAAAAAAGGATAAAATAAATAAAAATTTAATCATTTAAATCGAAGATTTTGCATAACTGTGCCCACGATAGGTGAGTTCACAATCATACAAAACAAAAAGCAATTATATTCAACAAAATAAATAATTATTAATGAGGGAAAATAGGTAAATAAATAAATAACAGAAAAATCAAAAATAATAAAAGGGAATAATTTTCTTATGGACTGAAATTAATTGCATCACTAGGATATCTTATTGGGGAGAGTACAACATGCCTAAATGTTGTCAACAGAGTGAGGAACTTCCACAAAAAATTTCAGTCCAAAAATCCGAGAGTACAATAGTTAAAACAGTAAAATAGTCTCGGATTAAATGCAATAAAATACTTAGGGGTCCCAAAAAATTTTCAAAAATTACCAAAAAACATATTATATATTTATTTAATTTTTCGTAAAAAAATAAAAAAAATTTGAGGCCTGGAAAGTGCTGCACGCGCCAGGCCCGCGCGTGGGCGTCGACAGGGGAGGTCATCCCCTTCGCCCGGATTGACTGTAACCGGGTCGCGCGACCGGGATCGCGACCCGGTTCAATCTCCCTCAAATTGCCACAGAAAACAGTGTTTCTTTAGGGCATTTGTTCGAAATCCCATGAAAAGGTGAAGCCCTCAATCAATTTTGAAGATTAATGGCTAGATTTGTAGAAAAAAGGTTCGAAAAATAGAGGGAAAGTTGGTTTCAAAAAAGGTTCAGATCTCTCAAAACCTTGGATGAAAAAGTCTGATTTTTGGATATGTTACTCGAGTAATGGCATCGATGAAAAACCCTAGATCAATTTAAGAAAACATTTGCTGATTTGAAAGCAAATCGGATTCGAAGTTTAACTCAAAAAAAAGTTTTTAAAAAAACTTTAAATCTCACAAAATACCCAATGAAACTCTATGATTTTTGCATACATGATTCGTGTTATAGTGTTGGATTGAAACCCTAAAACAATTTCAAAATTAATTTAACAAAATAGGGCAAACGAAATTTGTTTTAAAATTAGGGTTGAGGGAATTTCGAAAATCAGAAAAAATTGCTAATTAATAGCCATAGTTTGTACTACCAACCAGGCTCTGATACCATTGAAGGAATTAACAGGATTAAATTTCTAATCCTAGATCGGTATAGATACAAACTACAACATATTAAATAACAGAACATAAAAGGGATGAACAGAACATGTACCTGACATTATTGCGCTATCCATCTCGAACAGTAGAACAGAGGGAATTTTTAGGGTTGTGTGAGAGTGGTACTACTCTCTGTCTGATAAGTGTTCTGTCTAGAGTTAGACTGATTAATGAGATGTCAGTCTATTTAATATCAGACGAGAGCAGGAACTTCTCAACAGGCTATGTGATTGGCCCAACCCATCACGGGCCATTCACAATATAGAAGCCCAATTATAATATTCATATATTAAAGGCTATATATTAGAATAATATAGTTAATATGTTAATGATTTTTAATAATTGATTAATGCATATCCAAAATAGGATATATATTATATTAAATTTCAACATGCAAGCCATAAAGGATTTAAGTGTTTGTCTTCCTCAAGAAGATTATACATATCTAGACATGTGATTTTTAATTACAGTGAATTACCTTTTCTCCTCTCTTTTTATGTCCTCTTCGCATTCTATATCTGCTCCTTCATTTGCTTAGATTTCACCTTCCTTCTCTCAGTTCACAGGTGGTACTCAAAATCATAATAGCAGTCTAGACTTACCTCTTCCTGTAGTAACTCAATCCACATCTACTAGTCAAAGGTTTGAAATCAATGCTTCTTCTTATTTAAATCATACTTATAATGATCATGACGTGCATTTTATACATGATAAAATTCAAGCTAAGGAAGTAGAAGTTCGATATGTACCTTCTGTAGATCAAACAACTGACATTTTTACTAAACCCTTATCACATACCAAATTTGCTTCACTTAGAGACAAACTTGGGGTTTAGATTGAAGCAACTAATTCTTGACAGCTGGCAAGAGCATGTGTAATACCCATGAAAAATAAAATAAAAATGCGTGTTTTCAAACTACTGTTACTATTTACGTATATGGTACTGTTCATTTATACAATCAAAATGTCAAATACTAGATGTGGTTTGGTTATAAGAGAAAACTAGAAAGAAGTTTGTAGGAGAAAATGACGTTTTATGTGTAAAAATACCCTCAGGGACTAAATTGAAAGGACTGAATTGAAAAGAAACTTAAAGGTTTAAGGTGAAAGGATAGTTTTCCCTTTAAAGTTTCTAATAGTAAATAAACGAAAAATTTTCCATCGTACGCGTAAGGTGCACAGTAACTGCATTATTAGAAATGTCATTTTCATGAATAGTAAATTGAATATTTTATTAGCACATAATATCAAATAGTACCCTTGACTTTTGCTATAAATAGGCCCTTCCATTTCACTTCTAAACTCACACCTTCAACTTCTCTTCTTCCCTCCTTAAGTTTCTCTTGCTCCGACGCTAGGCTTCTGAGATTTTAGGCCTTTCCGTTTTTGCTTAGGTAAGGATACTATGCCCTTTCTATGTCTTTCAAATTTTAGAAGTTATTTTCTTAAGTATGCTCTGTGGTTGCGGCTTTGGCCGATCTTCCACATCAGAAAAACTGTCGTTAGCTGTTATTTTGATTCTCTGATTACCGAAATAGAATATAATCTGTGAAGAATACATGTCTAGGAAAGTTCTGGCTAAGGAAAGACCTAGTTTTTAAGTGTGTCCAGTGTGACCCTCCACTCTTTCCTCGGAACTTACCTGGTGTACTCTTTTACAGATTGTATTCTGTATTTCCGGTATGAATAGTACCCGTATGTATGAATAGTGACCGTATGAATAGTACCGTACGTATGAATAGTGACCGTATGAATAGTACCCATACGTATGAACAGTATCTGTACGAAAATGATCTTAACGTACTTTCTGTAATCTTTCATGAAAATCTCTGTAGCGGAACACTGAAATTCACCTGCGTACTCTTGTCCGTAACGATTTAGAGAAGTGATACTTGTACGGAATCCAGGTGAGTGAAACGACCCTGTTTTAATAGAGTTTTAGCATTACTGGTGATAAAAAGTATGTCGTAGGACACTCCCAAGATTCATAGGGAGAAATTGGATTCAGAATGACGAATATAATGAGATAATTAATCCAGAAGTATGGATAAGACAAAGCAAGTATCTCATGATGATATGAAATTTGAATCATATAGTTATATACTATACCTGTTATATGGATGAGTATTATATTGTGCTTCTGATTATGATATGAACTGTTGTACTATTGATTGTGATTGAGCGGTACAGTACCCCCTCTCATGGCAAGGCGGAAAACCCGGGTTAAAGGGTGTCTTGACCAATGAGTGTGGAGACAACGATTCCCTCAGTAGGGATATAGCCCGGATTGGTGATAAATCCGTGAGGCGCCCTAGCTAAGAGGATGAGGTTGTGCGTCATGGCGGAAAAATACAAAATTGGTGAGCCGGCCTGTGTGCGCTCTCCGGGATATATTGCCATTGACGAGTACTAGTATCGTTTGTTGAATTGGATGAATTTTTCTTGTATGTAATTTCTAACTATGTCTATTGGTTGAGCTTGAGCCTTCGGATATGCTTGCATGACTGGTGATGTATTTGAATTTTATTAACGCGAGGCCGATTTGCTCACTGAGTTTAAAAGCTCACACTGTTTGTACAAACTTTTTGTTCAGATCAGGTTGCCGCCGAAGTACATCCGCTAGAGGAGTAGATCACGTTGGACCTTCCCGCTGTCGGGTAGGCCCTTCTTTTGTTATACAGTATGTTGCTTTGTAACCGTCTAGGACATCTAGGTCAGGGGTTTGGTATTTGGCTTGTATTTCAGTATGATAATGTATTTCGTACTGAGGATCTATTATTTTTAATTAAGAAAATCTGATGTATTTTCTTTGTATTTATTAAGGAATGGTATTTTGAGAATATAGAGATAATGACTAACGATTTTACTTGTGGGAAGAATTTATCGAAAGGCTTACAGTGATGGGATATTCATCATTGTGCCGGTCATGTGCCTAGAAAATGGATCGTGACAGCATGTGTGTGACTTGGGCTCTTACACCTATGGTGATAACAGACTGATTTTTATTTCTGTAATTATATTGTAAAGTTTTCTTGTTTTTTATAAGTAGTTCCTGATTTTCATGATCAAGTGACACTTGTAGAATTCTCATCATTAACATTAATTGTAAATTGTGTATATATATATTAGCAATGAACACAAACAGTAGCTAAACTGAGTCATTTCAAAAATCTCCTTTGGCTATATCATCCTCCTACTCAGTTCTTCCTTATCTTTGTCTTTATTTTCTCAGTTTTTCCTGAAGTTTAATTACGTTGAGTAGTAAAGTTTGAACTTAAAGATTTTTAACAATGTAAGAAACTTCTTACTACTAAATTATAGCTAGTGACTTAATTAAACCTACACTCTTCTCATTTAATACAAATATGAATGATATTGCAAATAATAGTAAAATGAAGATGTACTTAATAATAAGATTTACTTACCCATAAATTTTCATTTTAAAAAAATTGACTTTCATACTTTTTTCTCTATTGAGTTTGTTTTTTATAGTCATGTATTATTAAAAAATTGACTTTCATATTTTTTAAAAGTATTTTTTTTATTAGAGTCAATTTTATTTGAAACACTATCTCATATTAAATATGGATACCTCTCTCAATAGATATTCAAATTTGAGTTTAGCAACTATTGAGAAATTAACTCTTTTCACTAAATTCCACTTCTATTAAAAAATTAAATGTGATTAAGGGTTTGTGATGAGTCAGAATAAATATGAATTAGAAAAGAAATCATGATAGCTATATTGGATTCCAATAATTAATTATATACGTTTCTTACTCTATTTTAATATGTTTTTATATTCTAGTATTCGCAAACTAGTAAAATTAAAATTTGAACAAATTACATATAATTCTTTTAAGTTATAATTTAATTATAATTTTAATATTCAAATTTTAAATTATAACACTTTATCCTTTTAAACTATGATAAATTGTAAAATTGTTATATATCAATTAGAATTAATATAAAAAAATATGTTTTGCTTACAAAATCTTTGCCTTCATTATTTTTCCTAATATATTTGACTTTTATTTTTTCAATTTCATAGTTTTTAAACGTTAATTTTAATTTCTATATATATATATATATATATATATATATATATTATTCTTTTCTTTTTGTAAGAGTAAAAGAAATTAAATAAAATATTTTAAAAGTGGACAAAAATAATATTTATATTATATTTTTGATTAAATTTATTTTAAAATATTATTATTTTTATTAAAATATGCTTTTTACAATATTACTTATAATGTGTCAAATATCATAAATTTAATTCATTTAAAATAATTATTAAATTTATGACAATATTTATGTTTGTTAAATATTTAATACGCATATGATAATTAATATTAATTCGTTAGTTCTCAGAAAATTATTTTTTAGAAATATTTTTGGTTATATATATATGGATCAAAATAAGTTAGCTATAATTAAATTTTATCTTGTCTTATAAAAAACAAGTGTAGTACATTTTTTTTATCATAAAAGAAGAGAGCATAGTTTTTAAAATGGAGCATATAATTTAAATATTTATTAAAGTAGAGAAGCTAACTATCTTTTCTTTTTTAAAAATGAGTGCTAATTTCGAAGAAAAAAGGCATAGTATATGTAAGATTCATTTACACTGTAAGATGTAATATTCTATCAGTCAAGTGAATCCAACACATGAATTTTTTTTTCTCTTTAAAATTGACACCTTTAAATTTCTTTTTTGAAAAAATAAACTGAAAGGACGTGGATAGAGTAATTTATAATTAAATAAGGAAGTTTATAACAGTGATGTCTCCCGTCTAAACTGAATTAACGTTGGAGTAGATTTAGATGCTGGTTAGTTAATCCAATGAATGAGCTGGATCCACTCTTTCAGGACCAAGAGTGACCCATCTTTGAGTATTATATTCAGAGACAGCACCAAAAGATTAAAAATAATTCACTAATTTAATCCCAAATATTATTATTAAAATGTCCCCAGAAACGCAGCCTCCGACGGGACAAGCCAAAGTAAGCTAATAGCTAAGCACATCAAAGCTTCACACCCCTGAACTAGAACCAACAAAATTTAATTTTTATTTATACATATTTTTTCCTGCTTCAAAAATCGTACACCCTTCTCCTTTCTCTCCGATTCCTGCCTTCTTCACCTTGCTCCGCTTCGAATTCTGAACTTCGCTATGTGAAAAGAATCAGTGTTTTGTTCTGTTATGTTCTGTTCAATGTCCTCTCTGTGATTCTTGGATCTCTGAAGGATGAATCTGAGCAACGCCAAGGGATCCATGTCAACGGTTAGTTCCAGTGCTGCTTGGAAATCCGGCGGAGACGGCGCCGGCGATCAGTTCCCGGTGGGGCTCCGGGTGCTGGTGGTGGATGATGATCCCACGTGTCTCATGATCCTCGAGAGGATGCTTCGCACTTGCCTCTACGAAGGTATTCAATCGGTTTCTCTTCAATTCGGATTCAACCCTCTTTGGGTCTCTTCATTTTTCGCTTTGCTGATTTGAGTCACAAATTGATGATAAGAGAAACACGACTTTAACTTATGAGCAAATGAATCGTATTTGGCCATCTTTGAACTCAAAATTTGTTGTTTGAAAGAGTATTATATAAACCCATCAATCTCCGTTCATCAATTCCTTGCGTTTTGACTTGTTTTTAAATGGCGTGAAGCGTATCGATTTTCTGTTCAACTTGAGATGCCAGATTTATCTATTTGTTTTTGGTGTGAAAATTTGAAGGATGCTTCAGATTTGTGTGTTGTCAAGCTCAGAGAGTTTATCAATTGATTCTAAATTTCGAAGTAACTCTATTTGCTTGATGAATCCATTGCAGTTACGAAATGCAATCGAGCCGAAGTTGCATTGTCGATTCTGAGAGAGAACAAAACTGGGTTTGACATAGTTATAAGTGATGTGCATATGCCAGACATGGATGGTTTTAAGCTTTTAGAACACATTGGGTTGGAGATGGACCTTCCAGTTATAAGTAAGTACCCTGTTTGATCAGGTTAGATCCTTCACTAAATGAAACTTGACATGTTTGTGTTATGATACTATTTACAGTGATGTCAGCAGATGATGGAAAGAATGTTGTTATGAAAGGTGTGACACACGGTGCTTGCGATTACCTGATAAAACCAGTGCGTATCGAGGCTCTGAGGAATATATGGCAGCATGTGGTTCGGAAGAGGAAGAATGAGTGGAAGGATCTGGAGCAATCCTGTAGTGCAGAAGAAGGAGATAGGCAGCAAAAGCCATCTGATGAAGCTGAGAACTCATCCTCTGCAAATGAAGGAAATTGGAGAAGTGCTAAGAAGAAGAGGGACGAGGAGGAAGAAGCCGAGGAGAAGGATGATACATCCACGTTAAAGAAGCCGCGAGTTGTTTGGTCTGTTGAGCTCCATCAACAGTTTGTGGTAGCTGTGAATCAACTCGGAATCGACAGTATGTATTCCTCACTAATGCCCTTGAATGAATTTGTACATGGGAGACTACATTTATATGGTTGAATTTGTCATGGATTGGATACTCAGTTGCAATATGTGGACATAATACGGACTTGTTCTTTCTGCAAGTCAGAAACCACTTGATTTAGATCTCAACTTGGTTTTAGCATTATGAAGTTGTTTTACCTCTAAACTAGTAATCCTCCCCCACAAAATTACTGTGGAGAATTACAGTGTTCTGTCCTTGCTCAAGTCATTTGAGAATTATCCAAGATATGTAAAGATATTGCTTCTTATGTTTATAAATTTGATATTTTCATACAGAGGCTGTACCTAAGAAAATTCTGGAATTGATGAATGTTCCTGGACTCACAAGAGAAAATGTTGCTAGCCATCTCCAGGTATGGTACTTTTATGTGGTCTATATTTTTTACTTCGTTGCAGTTATCTATTCTATTAAGTGATTACTTGAAATTTTGCTACAGAAATACCGATTGTATCTTCGAAGGCTTAGTGGAGTTTCTCAGCACCAGAGTAACATGAACAACTCTTTCATCAGCCAACAAGAAGCAAACTTTGGGACAATGTCAGCATTTAATGGCATTGATCTTCAAACTCTTGCAGCTGCTGGCCAGATTCCGGCACAGAGTCTAGCAACACTTCAAGCAGCGGGACATGGTAGATCGGCTGCTAAAGCTGGTGTATCTGTGTCCCTTGTTGATGAAAGGAACCTATTCAGTTTTGAGAACCCGAGATTAAGATTTGGAGAAGGACAACAGCAACACTTGAGCAGTACTAAACCGATGAACTTACTTCACGGAATCCCTACTAACATGGAGCCAAAACAACTTGCCACTTTGCACCAATCTGCACAGTCCCTTAGCAGCTTGAATGCTCGAGTCAATGCTTCTGTTGCACAGAGCAGCCCCTTGTTGATGCCGATGGCTCAATCCCAACCAAGAGGTCAGATGCTAAGTGAAAGTACCGGCTCTCATCTTCCCAGACTTCCATCATCTATGGGGCAGCCTACTGTATCAAATGGTGCTCTGGGCAGAAATGGGACTGCTGGTGGTAACCGAGGAGCTTCATATAATCCAATTCCTCAAACTTCTTCGTTGCCTAGTTTTCCCATGAACCAAACTGCAGAAATGTCTGCTGGTAGTTTCCCACTTGCAAGCACACCGGCCATATCGAGTATAACTACGAAAGGCACATTTCAAGAGGAAGTTACTTCAGGAATCAAAGGAACTGGAGGATTTGTTCAAAATTATGATATTTTCAACGAACTCCATCAGCAGAAGTCCCATGATTGGGTACAAAATTTGGGAGGCCTCACATACAATAATTCTCAGCATGCAAATCCTTTACAAGGTAACATTGATGTCTCACCCTCAGTCATAGTCCAACAGGGCTTTTCTTCTACACAACAGACTGGACAGAATAGAGATCCTACTCTGATCGGAAAAGCAATGTACTCCCTAGGGAAAGGCTTGGAGCAAGGAAATATCCAAAACATCGGTCAAAACCTCCATCCGGTTGTTGAAAATTCTGCAAGGGTTAAGACTGAAAGCATTCCTGATGCAAACTCGCAATCTAACTTCTTCCCCGAGCATTATGAGCAGGATGATCTTATGAGTGCACTTCTAAAACAGGTTGGTTCTTCCTATTATTCTCCAGAACAGACATTTTGAAACTCGTGTGTACTTTGGTAAGACTTATATGCAGTTGTTTATATTTTTGCTATCATGTCCTCCATTAGAAACAGAACATGTATAAAAAATTTCTTAAATGACCAGTCATGGGATATTGAGTTATATAAAATATACAATTATTTTATAAAGACTATACATTTGAGGTGTTCTTAGTAGAAAACTATATACTTATCATGTTTTGATTGGAGAACCCAATAACAAAGATAAAAAACTGCACCAAAGTTTTTTCCTTTATGTTATACAGAATATAATTTTTTGGTTTTTGTGTGGTGATAGCAGCAAGAAGGCATTGGAGGAGCAGAGAATGAATTTGAGTTTGATGGATATTCCTTGGATAACATTCCAGTGTAGAACAGGCCCTGCAAATTCTGTTTCTGATTGCTGTTGCCATTGATGTAAATAATTGCTGTTAATTATGGAATTTATTAGTTTGAAACTGAGTTTATACTGAGGTTGATATCACAAAATCAGTGTTGGAGTAGTGTATTGTGATGCTCAACATCATCTTAGTTAATCAACCATATATTACAACGGCATGTATGCAAAGTGCATATGTGTAATTTTTGACTGCTTCTGGTAGAATGGTTCCTGGCAAAGCTTCTACTTTTTAGGGTGTTCATGAAGTTAAGTTGGCCGAGGCCAGAATTGCTAAAGCAACATAAATCTGTACACACGTACAAAGTATTTCTAACTTTTTAACTACAAATTATGGGGAAAAAAAATCCTTTGTTACTTCATTTGGTTGCTCAACGCTTTGAGCCTAGCTATCAATTACTGGTTTTTTCTTTACTTACATGCTTTTATGAATTAGCTTGTGATTGGCCTATTAATATTCTATGATGGTGTACTTATTTTCTCTTTGACATAAATTATGTTTTATTTATCAAAAAATAGTGTCATTATCAATTAATACTCTATTAATATTTTGTAACACTTTAGTCTTTATTATGTTTCAGTTTCATAGAATATTTAATTGTTGAAAGATTGCATAATAGTAATTTATTTAAAAGACTGAAATTGAAACGAAATTGTTCTTTTAAATATGAAAGTAGTTCTAAATGATTTTTAGAGCAACATATTTATATGATAATCACACAAATTTTTGGCCCACTTGGCCTAACAAGGACGGAACTTGACGTTGAATGGAGCTGCGGCGCGTACAATGTGACAATATAAGCTAAGATATCAAACCTAGTACATAGGTGATATAAATGAAAGAAAATTGAATACACCTAGCGAAGCAAAGACCGCGTTCCTTCCTCTTCATCTTCTTGCTAGTTTGCTTGTTTGTTTTTTTAATTTTTTCAGCCTGTGCGGTGTAGGTGGGGGCTCCTTTTTCTTCTTATTCTCGTTTGTTTTCTTTTCACTCTTTCATGAGAATTTTTTTTTTTAGAAGATCTTTTTTTTTTGTAAGAGATTTTTTGATAATTAGATTTGGTTACCTTTATCTTCTTCCTTGCTCTTTTCTTGATCTCCGATGCCAGTTGCAGCGACTAGAAGCGGCACGTGGCATACCCTCTATGTCCTAGCAACCCATCGATGCTCCTACTGTCCCTAAAGTTCACACCCCCTTTTCCAGTGATCCCACCACTACGATGCTCAGCAAATCAAATCCCTAAGTGTCTCCAGTCTTGACGACTGGACCCCCATCTTCTATCAAAAATACTTTGGTCTCAGTGAAAGGTGTTCTCTGGAAATGGGAGAAGATAGCGGCAGAGGCCACTAAGAAGGTTGAAGATCCTGCTGGGAATATGGGGTAGCATTATATCTTTTCTTTAGAGTTGCTAGAAGAGTAGCTCTGATATAGGGTTTAGAAATGTGTTGCATCTATTTAGTCCATTCAATTTAGGGTCAAGTAATGTGTTATTTTTATTTAGTTTTTTAGTTTTGTTGTATATATTTTGGTACTAGAGACTTTCCTATTAAAATTGGCCTACATCAGGGATCATCCTTAAGCCCTTATTTGTTTGACTTGGTTTTAGATGTTCTGACGAAGCACATCCAAGAAGAAATTCCTAAGTGCATGCTTTTTGCAGATGACGTTGTTCTCATAGCAGAGACAAGGGAAGAGATTAATTCTAAACTTGAGTTATGGAGAGCTACTTTGGAATCGAAGGGTTTTCGTCTGAGCATGAATAAGACCGAATATATGCATTGTAAGTTTAACAAGCGACAAGCTAGGAACGAGCTGGAGGTTAAACTTGGTGATCAGGTCGTATCACAAGTGTCAACGTTTAGGTATTTGGGATCAATTATACAAGATGATGGTGAAGTTATTAGAGATGTGGAACATAGGATACAAGTTGGGTGGTTGAAGTGGAGAATGGCATCAGGGGTTGTTTGTGATCGGAAAGTACCTGATAAACTCAAAGGAAAGTTTTATCGTACTGCTATAAGACCAGCGATTTTATATGGGAGTGAATGTTGGGCAATGAAAGGACAACAAGAACATAAAATTGGAGTGGCGGAGATGAGGATGTTGCGTTGGATGTGTGGTCATACAAGAAGAGATAAGATCCGTAATGATCATATACGAGGTAGAGTTGGGGTGGCACCTATTGAGGAAAAAATGGTTGAAAATCGTTTAAGATGGTTTGGGCATGTGCAAAGGAGACCGTTGGAAGCGCCAGTTAGGAGAGTTGAGCAGAAGGTTTGGAGCCGTATAAAAAAAGGTCGAGGAAGACCAAAAAGGACACTTAAAGAAATTATTGAACGGGATCTTTTAGTAAATGAAATATCTAAAGAGATGGTCATTGATAGAGCTCAATGGCGTCGTGCGATCCATGTAGCCGACCCCACTTAGTGGGATAAGGCTATGTTGTTGTTGTTGTTGTTGTTGTTGTTGTTGTTGTATATATTTTGGTACTAATTTTTAGAGTATACTATCCTAAATCATGTACCTTTTCTCATAAATTTAGGCTTGTAATGTATTTGATAATCTTTAAATCTTTGTTAATCTTATGTAACCCTGACTTAGTGTCATTTTGCTATAAATAATTTTCATTTTTTCAAAAAAAAAAAAAAACCTAATTCCTTTAGGTTGGAAGAGTGAGCCACACTTCAAAAGCACCGTCGTTTCTTCTCAGCCTGCTCCTTTTTGCAGCTTCCATTAAAATCTGAGATTCCCGCGAGTAGCAATGCTCAATAGTAAGGATGCTCAAATGATGCTAAGCACTCAGCGTACTGACTCCAGTTAGTTTTGTCTGCGTTAGATGCCCATTGGAATCTCAAATTTTAATGGAAGCTGCCAAGAGGAACGGGCTGAGAAGAAGACGTCAGTGCTGTTCCAAGTGTGGCTGACTCTTCTACTCCAAAAAAAAAAATGCTGACTGGGCTTGCTAACTTCGCTTACATTTGCTGACTAGGCTGGACACACCATCCATAGTGCCACAGCATCCAGTCTTAACAGCAGTCAATTCTTTTAATCCGTTGGAAGTGTTTCATGTGTTGAAAAACTATAGGAACTGAAGTACAACAAAGTGACAAACCAAAGTATAAGGACCAACTTTAAAAGTAAGCAAAACTATTAATGACCAAAAATGCATTTTAGCCAAACTGTAACCTAGGGCCAAAGCTAGCTAATGGAATATTTCCATATACAACGAATAATTCCATTATCTAGATAGTAAACATATAATGATAACACACTTCGGCGAGTGTCACCATTGCCAATACAAACGAATGCTGATAATTAAGAAATGAGAATGAGGGGGGGAAAAAGCAATTTACTATATAATACAAAAAAGAAAAGAATATATTTCTATCATCTAAGACATCTACATTCTTCTGTATCACAATCACTCTGGAAAGAATCATATTGGTTCAAAACATGAAGGATCGCCACAAGATCCAAAACAGACATGAAAAATACAGCATGAGTGTCACTACTATTGCCACATCAACACCAACAGAAGCAGTGTTAGGATCATTGAAGTAGCCAGAGAAGATTCCTTCTTGAACCCACTGGTTGGTAACACAGAGGGAAGAGAGCATTCCTCCCCATTGAAGAAGACCTTGGTAGGAAACCCATCTCCTCCAGGCACATTGATTCCAGCAGTAGTTTTCTTTGTGAAAGACATCACTGACTGTTGCTTACCAGGCACCCTGGGATCACTCACAGGGTTTGCCCCATCGGTTTCTGCCACGAGGTAGTTCAATCCTGGAAGACCTTGCATCAATATCGTGTTATTAACGCCGTCTACAATAGTTGCATTGAATGAATACATTTTCTCAAAACCTGCAGCTGCTTTATCCATTTGCACTGCAGCAAACCAGTCAGCAAAACTAGTGTCACCCCAGTTGAAAAGTGTGACTCTCGCGCTCCATCCCCGGCTGTAGTCTGTAAGAAGATGCCAGTTTATGGAGACACCGCAGTTATCGCCACAAGGCATTGATTTTGGTACCGACAGATGTTTGAGACTGGCCCAAGCAATAGCTTTGGCACTCCGATTCTCAAATGGCACAAGAAGTGCTTCTGGTGGAAGAAGCATGGCTGGTGCAGTAGTGCTACAAGTTTTTCCTGTGTTACTAGAGCACCCACATGCACACGTTTTGCAAGGAATAACAGAATCATTGTAATAAGCAGAAAATGAGACACAGCATTTACGTGGTGCCCCTTTGGCCTGTGTTATGTTACACACAACCTGCCAGCTAGCCATTGTAGATTTGTTTGATGGTAGGCCCGATGAATCCGGGGATTCACTGGGACTTACCCGGATGGGAGAGCCACATTTGTAGTCTGGGTTGAGGGTACCGCTTATCTTCCAGTTCTGTGGGGGAGAGAGCTGGGAGCGATTAAGGTCTGGTGGCATTTTAAAGACCTGCACTTGGAATCTTGAAGATGACATACTTGGGTCCATTGATGGTGGCAAGATAGTACCATTCCGGCAGCAAAATGGAATCTTCCCCAAGTCTGTGTCATTGTACTTTGTGGGAGGAAGATCAACTATTGTTGGCCTTCTTTCACAGTTCAGTACATTGGCAAAGTCGAGATCCTTGTAGTATGTACCTTGCGGGCCAAATATACAGTCTGAAGAATCCACATTGGTAGGATAAGCCCCCTTCATTGAATAAATAAACTCACCCTTCATCCAGTCCCAGCTTAATCTCCAGTTGTCAAGCCGGCCGAGGGGGTTGTGGTTCGAGATGGTAACCTCTGCCCAGTAATTGGAGTCATAAGTTCTGGTAATATCATACATAATAGAAAGATCACCATTCTGGCGGGGCAGGAATTCTTCATCTGTGGTGCTGTTTGTTTTGAACTTGGGATCTTTTGTGCAACACATGCGAGTTTCATTCTTACCTATAGATCAAACATATGCTAATCAATACTTAGTCTAAGGCCAAAAGAATTCAGTGAAATTCAATCTCAGATCATGGAGACAGAAGGAAACACAAGATGCTCTGAATATGGAGGTCAGTCAGAGAATGTTCAACCATACAACTTGAATTCTAATGGATGCTAAAGTATACTTGGCTAAATTTCACAAAACATAGCATTCAGCTCCAGAATAAGATCGGAACTTATTACTAAGGACTTCTCCTAGAGTATGCTAACAAGTCACAGAATTAACCATTAAATATTCCATCTTAAAAATCATCATATTCAGCAGCATAAAGTACAGTACCATCCACTTTCGAAAATGCTGGTCCTGTTTCTTTGCGAGAAGGAAAGGGAGGGAAACCCGAAATAGAACCATAAAAGGCTCATCATGTCAAAAGGGAACCAATGAATCTCCACAGAAACTCAAAGATCAGCATGAAAGCAATCCCAAATTTTGCCAGCTCAGATAAATGACCAATCGAAACAGATGTAAACAAAACAAAGCGAAAATAGAAATCACCTTGACCAGTGGCCTTACGACAGACGAATCCATCATTAGCGAGAGTGATATTTGACGGAATCGGTACACTGGGAGGCGCCACGCCCAACACTGTCCCGACCAAATCGATCTGGACCTGCATCTGGGTCAAGTCCCCTGCAGTCTCCACGGCGGTCTTGAGATCGGTCATTGGGTACCCAGCAAAAACGGTTCCGTTTCCGACGCCGGCGGGGAGGCTTGTGCCGTCGGCGAGCACCGCATTCGATGCAGAAACCAAGTACTCGTCGTGCTGGAACCCCACAAACACCTTCCAGGACTTGAGCTCGTCGAGTCCGTTGTTGAGCACAGTGAGCGTGGACTCGAATCGGTACGGTTGCTTCGCCGGATTGGAGACATTGGGCGGCAGCCCCCTCCCGCCAGTGTAGGCGTAAGACAAGAATATGCCGTTGCAGGTGCTGGAAGTCTGAGCACGAGAAATCGAGGGAAGTGCAAAGAAGATGAGGAAGACGACGACGTCGAAGAAGCAGCAGCGGCAGCAACGGTAATGAGAAGCCATAGTTAGGGGTTCACTGTTTTGAAATTCGAAATCTGAAGAAGAGAGAGAGAGAGAGAGAGAGAGAGAGAGAGAGAGAGAGAGGAGTTATATAAATAATGTTAGCTTTTTTGGTTATTTAGAGAGAGAAAGAGAATGCGGAAACGCGTGGTAGAGGTGAACACTACAGCTTGGAAGAAGCTGTACAGTAGGGGTAGTCTAATGGAGAACATGATGTGAAATTGAGTTGGGAATTCATTTATTTTATAATATTAATTAGTATTATTTTATTTATTTTTATTTAATCTGGGTGCGTGTTTAAGTGATAATATTGAAAATTTATGGAGCATGATTTGCACTGCCTGTCCATTTCCCATGAATGATGAATTCCATACCCTTTGAATATTTTGATTTTACAAAAAGATATTCCTCTCATTATCAAGTTTATTGTCATTTAAATTGCTAAGTGTGTTAGACTTGAATAATCTTAATTTTGAATCCACTTAATTTCAGTTAAAAGTAAGTCAAAATTATTTCAAAGAAAAAAGAATTTGAGAGAAAACAAATATAGTTCAAAGAAGAGATATTCTTTTGTATTTAAAATCATGCTTTTAAAATTCAAATTGGGTTTTAAAGAATTTAACGGTAAAACCGACTCTAAATATTACAGTTGAAAATCATTGAACAAAAATCTTTGAAGTATACTTTATATTTTTCCCCTTTAAACTAGTTCTATAGCACATGGTGAATGTGGTTGTTTCATATGAAAACTTGAAAGGACGTTTGAAAGTTGCTAGGTTTGATAATTGTTTGACAATGGGAAAAGTTTGGTGTGGGAAGATGAGTGGGACACAGGTCACTGTACTAATTTGCTTAATTGGCTCTTAACAATAATATACTTTTTTTTTTTGGACGTCAAAACAACAATATACGAAGACCAAGACTTATGCGTGTGAGGAGAATCTGCGGCTTATGTTGCGGCGGCCGCGTCTCTTCGTCTTTCTCTCATTCTGTTACTGAGTTTTAAAATAATTCCTTTTATGGGCCCAGCCCATTAGTGGATTGGGTATTACGGTCCACACCAAATTTTCAGATTTGTGTGTCCCAACTCCCGTAAGTTATCTCATGTATTATCTTATATATTTCAGGTTAATTATTTTTAATAAAATTTATTTTTATTTATCAAAAAAAAACTCTCATAAGTTACTCCCGTTACTACTTGTTAAAAATGAAACTGCTAACGCAACTAATATGAACAAACTGGAAGTATTTGTGGATTAAATAATAAAATACTAGGTTATTACATATTACAAGTCATATTTTTTAGGAGAAACAATATTTAAGAGCTTGCCAATTAGAAAGTCTTTGAACAACATGGTTTTGACTGATATTTTGGGCCTGGGATCGTCAGTTGGGGCCAAACCCGTTAGCTGTTGAGCCGAACCCTGGACCTATTTAGCCCAACTGTTAGGTCACGTGCACATTTCTATTGCGATCATATCCAATTAGGTAATGCCACGTGTACATGGCCCATGTCTATAATCGACTAACCTCAGAAAAATCAAAATACCGTTGGCATATGCTCAATAGAAAGTCTAAAAGAACTTTACATCCAATTTATATTCCCTTAAGGGTTATACACTTTTTTAAGTAGCTATTGACTGTGTTTAGATTGGAATGGGGTAAATTTGATTTTGGTTAAAAGTGAGTTTGCATGATCACGATTTATGTTTGAGAATTCTTATATGAAAATTGATTTTGAAAAAAAAATTGATATTTTTTTAGATATTGTTTATCAAAATCACTTTTAGATAGTGAGATTATCAAAAAAGAGTATGAATTTTATTTTTGTTGGACACTGTTTCTTTTGATTTGGTTTTTTGGAAAACATATTTTCAAGCAATCTAAAAGGTCTAAATAAAAATTTTAAAATTAAAAAAATTATGAATCTAAACACAATTTAGGTTAATAACAAAAATATGGACCCAACTGAAAAATAAAAATACGGGTAAAAATGAAAATGCAATAGGGACTAAAATGAAAACAAAGATTTAAATATGGGGTCAAACAGTCAAAGTTCAAAATTAGCAAAAATAAGGGTATAAGATTGCAATTTTCTATAGGGAAAAAATTGTAATTTTTCCCAAATTTTTCAATCACCATTTTCGAGTCCCTCGGCTTCTGTTTCTTCATTTTTTTTCTTCTTCTAAGCCTAACCTCATCAAATAAGGATATCTTTCTTCTATTATGTTTCTTCTCCTTCTCCATTTAGCAATGCAAACGCGATTTGTGGAGTTGTAAATGCATATCCAAACATAGCCTTAGATATATATGAGAGAAAAGCTTCCCTTAGTTTATTGCAGGAAACTATTCACCACTAGTTTCTAATTTAATGGAATGAATTGTAAATCTTTAAAATCAAAGACCAAAAATAGAATAACTTGATATGTAGAAAAGAAAGTGTGAAAAAACTACAATAAGAAAATGAGAGGACATGGAAGAAAATAGATAAATGAGAAGAGAAAAGTAAAGAAAATGATCAACTGCTACTAGACCGATGTGAAAGGAAAAAAAAAATATTTCAAAATCGATACTAATTTTTGGTAAAATACGTAAATTTAAATTTTTATAAAATTTAAAAAATTATTTAATGAACTAAATTAAAAAAATAGATGAACTACAAGCAAAAAAAAAAATCCAAAAACTTTCATTTCTGCGCATTGTTTAAAATATTAAGCTGTCAGTCAAATTGTACATAACCATACACTGTGTGATTTATAATATGGTATATATAGATGTGAACAGGGTCTAAGTTTACTATAAGTAAACCTTTTTTTTCTTTTTTCTTGTTTCTTTTTTCTTATACTACTCTTACATGTAATAAAATTAAAACAAAATGATACTTCATGTTTTTAATATTTATCTCGATTTTTATTTATACGTTGAAGTTTTTCTTTTTTTGATTGATTATGTCCATTATGTTTTATTTTTTATCATATGTAGTACAAAATGATAAAAATGTCCTTTATCCCTCCCTCTTCTCTCATTATCATTTCTCTCTTTTCACTAAAACCTTTTTTGTTTATTTACCTAGCTTTGTAGCTAAGCTTTTTCTTTTTGTCTTTTGCATAATTTAAGAGTATATTTAACTTCCTCTAAATCTCTTATTTCATAATATATTTTTATTTTGAATTTAAATCAATTCCTATAAACTTTTGAATTTATTCAATTTATTCTCTGTCATGCATATATTACGTCCATTTCTCGATTTTGCTTTCCAAACCAGTCCAGAACTTCATCTTAAATGTTTTTAAGACATTTTCGATCATTTTCATCTCAAAATAAGGCAAAATATGAATCAAAACCAAGTTTTGGAAATATTTATCAAATTTACGTGAAAACAAGGAGCTCTTGCCATCCTTGGAGTGTAGCCAAGACGGAGATTGAGCAGTGAGAGTGCTAAAAAATTTCTGGGCATTTGAGGAGCAGAATTTCATAGTTGAGAGCGTGGAGTTTTAGCAGAACTATAGCTTGAACCGAGAGGGAGAAATAGAGTCTTAAAACAGAGTAAAGCCAAGAAGGTAAGTTGCTCTTCGTACCTTAGTCTTTTTCATGGGTAGAATTAATTGAGTAGACCTAGCTTAAGTTAATTCAAAGCATGGGGATAAGAAGAAAACCAAATCAACAGAAAAAACCAGAAAAAAAAAAGGAATAAAGGCAAGATAACATGATATTCATCATATGAGTGAAAATATTTCCAAAACTTGGTTTTGATTCAAATTTTGTCTTGCTCTATGATGGAAATGATCGAAAATGTCCTAAAAACATTTAAGATGAGGTTCTAGACTAGTTTGGAAAGCAAAATAGAGAGATGGACGTGATACATGCATGAGAGAGACTAAACTGAATAAACTAAAAAGTTTACATGAGTTGATTTGAATCTAAAAAAATATATTCTTGCACAAGAGGCCTAGATAAATTTAAATATGGTTTTAAATCATACAAAAGACAAAAAGAAAAAACTTATCTAGGGACTTAGGTGAATAAACAAAAAAGTTTTAATGACAAGAGAGAGAGGACAAAGAGAGAAGAGGGATGGATGAAGGGCATTTTCATCATTTTAGAGCATATATGATAAAAAATGAAACATAAGGGACATAACTAGTAAAAAATTAAGGACATAAATAAAAATCAAAATAAATATTAGGTACATAAAATACATTTTTGCTTAAAATTAAAAACCAAACTCTTTTGAATTTGTTAAATATAAAAAAAGAAATCTTTTTCAAAATAACATCTACTATTTTTAGAGTTCAATTAGTGATTATCACCAAATAACTTTAATAGGAAAAAAAAACAATTGAATTAAGGAATCTCATAGTTCAACCTTATTTGTTTATAGGATTTATTTCAATTAGACTATCCTAGCGGTTAGGACTTGACAGACAATTTTTTTTCCTCAAAAAAGAAGAGTATTGCTTGAACAAGTGAAACTAGGCTAGCTTCTAGGAATTTATCAATTTTTAAAAAGAAATAATTTATTAAAATTGTAAATGAATATATTTTAACTACTTACAATTTAGATGGTAAAGAATTATCTTAATTTAATTAAAAGTCTTAAGTTAAATTTTTTAAAATATAACTATATTTATATTTAATAAAAAATTTTGTTGCTCATCTTACCTGACTTAAAGTTAAATGATTTAATAATTATGTAGTGTTTAAATATTAGATGATTTTAAAAAAAAAAGATTTCCAGAAGTTGAAATGGGCTAAGACTTTTTTTTCCTTATGTACCCCGTTTAAAAATTTTAGAGCCTTTAAAATTTAATTATTTTTTAGGGGAACCTTGTTGGTTAGAGCATGCTTTTATTGTTTGCATACCTTGGCAAGATTCGTAAACTTTGCTGCAAAATTAAAAAATTATAAAACTCAAATTTTAGACTTAATTACAATATTTAAAAATAAAATTTGAATCAAATATTAAAAATTAACAGCATACTTTAACGGTTGAAGCTTTTACCCCTCATATATTAAAGTAGAATATGTTGAAATGAATTGAATCAGAATGGACCCGATTACGATATATATTTATATTTGGATTGTGAAAAAGTTGGATCCTGATCACGTTCTGATTTCTGAATAATGAATCATTTGGAGCAATGCATATATATAATCATTAATCAAAATTGAAGACAAAGCTAGGAAAGGGGCTAGAGAAAAGTGTATCCCAAAAAGGTTAGAAGCTCAGTGGGAACAGGAAAAGCAAAAGCGCAACCCCAAAGATCTTCTTTCGTTGAGTTTCCTTTCAACTCCTTAACTCCTTTTGAGTTTATGCATGCCGACTGTTATATTAGATTAAATAATTTATATTAAAATAAAATTAGAATACCAGAGTTATATTTTTTTATCTAAGTCGACAATATCAGATCGGATGGTCCACATAAAAATAAAAAAATCTCATGAAACATATTTTTTTTTTAATTATTTTTTTTAATCTAAACTATCTAATTTGAGATAAACAATTTAAATTTAAAAAATATGACTCATGAGAGAACGTAGCAACAATAGAATGTTGTCCTAAGAATCACATCATCAAAAATATACTTTGACGTGGATTTTTTAATTATATATACTTTTTTATTTTTTAATTTTTTTTTCTAATTTACAAATTTATATTAGAAAAAATATGATTTTTTATTAAAAAATTAATAATAAAATTTAAAAGCGAACCAGGGTGTAAATGTTTCATGGGCGGCGATTTGCGGTGGAAGATTTTCCTTTTCTAGTTTTCTTATCTTCAGCACTACTGATTATAAATAAAGACACTATACTTGAATTAAAAAGGTCTGTTACTATTTATCTAAATTTGTAGTCACTTTTAAGACACCTTTTTTAAAAAAAAATTGAAAAGAAATGCTGAAAATTTTATGGTCCTTTCCCGGCTAACCTCGGTTTAATTCCTCGTATAATTGAGTCACAGTTTACATGCTCACATGAATCATTTTCACTTGAAACAATTAATGCATTATGGTTTATTATCATATATAATATAATGCATATATAATTACGTGGTCAATCACGCCACCTAATTTAAAACAAAAATACAATATTAGAAATAGATGAGTTCCGAAATTCAATATAATTAAAAAAAAAGTTCATTCTCCTAAATATAGATTAAAAATAAAAAGGAGAGTGAATTATTTATTTAACTTCTGAAAGATTAAAGCTTTCTCAATTTAATACTTAAAAAATTAATTATCTTAATTTAATTATTAAAATATTATATATGTCTCAATTTAATTTTTTTTCGTTATTAAATTTACTATTATTAAAACTCAAAAAATTTTGTTGTTAAAATTTATTTTTATAAAATGAGAGATTACATTAAAACAAACACATTTTTTAACAAAACAAATTGAAACTCTTGACCTCTGCATGACTAAATTAATTAACTACAACACTAGTAATTTACTCTAAAATGTATAACACTATATATATTAACCCTGCACCATTTTGTTTTGGTTAAACTACAAAAGGAGAATAATTTACCATATGATAATCCGATCACTTGGTTGAGTTTTTTCTTTTTTGGAGCCGTCAATATTATTCAACTACAATTAATTTAGCTTCAACTGTGTTATATTACAAGAATGTAAAATTCTTTTAATTTTTTTTACTAATGTTATTTAAAAAATAAATAATAAATTACTTGAAAAGGCTTAAAGCGAAGCTTGCGTGTTGTTTACGTACACTGACCCTACGTCCACGTCAGCGATTGAAACCCATCAACGTTTCCTTATCCCAACGCCTTTTTAATTGTGAAGTTGTGAACCTTCCTTCCTTCCTTCCCTTCCGTCAACGGATTTCACACTCATTTCTCCTACTATTATTTGTAGGCATCCCACGTTTTAACTGATCCAAATCCTCAGTCGCAGTAGGGTGTCATACTTTTTTCTTAGCAATAATTTTTATTATTATTAAAAATTATAGTAATAATTCAATTTTTACTGTTGTTATAGCAACGATTTTAGTAAAAACAGTTACAAAAAAAATAATAATAATAACATTCTACTAGAACATCTGGATCCCGTTTTAACCCCCTTCACATGCAAACCATCCTCCCACCCTCACTATGCCAAATACCACAAAAAAAAGCTTACCTACATTTTCTATATTCAAAACTATATCTTATTAAATTTTATAACTATATTCATTATATGATTTATTCATACAATATGCGTAACTGGTAATTAGTTCACTGCTTTGTAAGTGTAGGCAGTCAAAAGTAACTAATATGATTTTAATAAACGTGGCTGCTTTCCCTGAAAGTTGAACGCGTCGGTGTCATATATCTTTTTACTAGCATCATCTCTTTCTTCATTTTTCACCTCTCTGTATTACTCCTTTCACTCTAAGCTCTTAGATAAGAATTAAGTGACACTCGCTCCCTCCAGACACTCCTCTCCCTCTCTTCTTCCTTTCTCACCATTCTCTGCAATTTCCCTTCATTCTTCAATTTCTAGGTCCTTCATCTTTATTACAAATTCAAAATGCTCCCAATGTTCACAACACTCCCACTGTTTTTCATGGCTCTGTTTCTCTGTTCTCCAACAATGGCGGATCCTCTGAATGCCAAGTCCAAGGAACAGATCACCTGCACAATGTGCTCTGCCTGTGAAAATCCTTGCAAGCCGCTTCCATCTCCACCCCCGCCCCATCCCTCTCCTCCGCCTGCTTCCACCACTTCTTGCCCTCCGCCGCCTTCTCCCTCTGCCTCCGGTGGAGGTGGAACTTACTATTACTCTCCGCGTCCACCCGCCTCTTCCTCCGTCTACTCATCTCCGCCTCCTCTGGCTTCCGCAGGCGGCGGAGGAGGAGGAGAAGGAGGCGGGACCGGGGCGTATTACTCTCCGCCCTATTACGGATACTACCCCACGCCGCCACCGCCGAACCCGATTGTGCCTTATTTTCCCTTCTACTTCTACAGCCCCCCACATCCGTCGACGGCGGATCCTTTGCCGTCGGCGACGAGTTCGTCCGTCACGGCATTTGGTCTACTTGCGTCTATGGTGCTCTTGCTTTGACAGAAAGCTAACGCGAGAATGATGGGAAATGGGAATAACTGCACGGATTTACAGATCTAGAAATTTGGAGGGAAATGAGAGCATAGGAATCGAAAACCGTCGTCGTGAATTAGTTTTCTGATTTTACAGGGAATGTGAGGTTGTCTAAAGTTAGTGGTACTGCTGTAGAGCTGTACTGCAATTTCTGCTTCTATGTATTTCTGTCTGAATTTCCGAAGCCCAAATGCCCAATGTAGAATGTAGAATGTAGAATGATATGGAATTTGTCGACACTTTGTATGTAGCTTTATGATTTGGTTCATGTTGTAATCAAATTGAATAAATTATTCACTTTGCTTCTTATTTTAATTTTCTGCCACATACGTACTTGCGTTTATCATTCTGATCTCAGCTTGAAGGTGAATTACTATATGCATTTGTACGAACAACGCAAACCGAAACCTATAGCCATGGAGTTGATGAAAATAATATAATTATTTTTAATTAAGTTTTTCTTAATTAGTTTTCTCAAATTATTTCTTCCTCCAAAGACTGAAATTGAAACAACATATAAAAGTAATATTACTTTTTTTTAAACACTTGATATTAGAGTAATTTTTAGAGAACTAAAATGAAGTGTGTCATATATAGAGTGGCCTTTCTAGCATCTCGAATATGAATTGAATTTATTGCTACATGTTAAGTTTAAGAATTGTATTCTACCGAATTAGTCTGTAAAAGCAATTAGTCTTTCTCCCTTTTTATCAATACAAGTAAAGTGGTTCCATGATATCCTTTTCTTGTCTACGAAGAAATAATTGCATCGGGGTGATGGTAGTTTCAAATTTTGTGGGGACTTGCAAGAACATATTTTGTATGACATTTGCAAAAACGTCATCTCTTTCTTGATTATTTCTATCTTAAACCCTATATGTTTGGATTTGCGATGGACAAATCCAAACGCTTGTTTGCTATTACAAAATTGATTTTGTGCAAAAATTAATATATTTGGATTTGTGGCAACCATGTATTTCAGAATCGATTTTGATCCAAAACCTAGGTTTTGTTCATAGTGGATTCAAGTAACTTACGACCAGAATCAGTTTTGCAATTTTTTCCCTTTCCTCTCCTACCCTCACTCCGTGGTCCCTGTTCTCCTCTCCTCTACCATTCTTTTTCCTTTCCTCTCCTACGCTCAAAATGAAAAAAGAACAAAATGAAAAAAGCTTGAAGCACTCTCTATTCCATTTTGTCTTGGTTGCAGAACAGAGAGTGCTTCAAGTCTCAACTCATCTTTGCTTTGTTTCATGTGTGTGTGAATGAACTCGAGAAATTGGAGGGGGCAAAGAGAGAGGAAAACTGAGAGAGAAAAATTGGGAAACTTATGGCCTATTTGGTTTAGCCATTTCCTGTTTTCATTTTCATTGAAAACAGAAAAATGGACTTGAAAATGCGTTTGGTTGACTTAGCTGAAAACGTTTTCTTGAAAACATTTCTTAAAATATGCCTAAATTTGAAAACACCAAAAAGATGTTTTTAGTATTTCAGGAAATGTATTTCAGGAAATAAAAACTGAAAATGAAAACAAGAAATATTTTCATAAACCAAATAGACCCTTAACTTTCTTTTAAGCTTTATGAAATCCTTCGATCAACCTTCCCTTCCCCTTCGGTGATATTCTTGTTCTTCAACTGTCTCTCTAGAGATTTGAAGAGGAAGAGGACGATTGGGGAGAGAGAGAGAGAGAGAGAGAGTGTGTGTGTGTGTGTGTGTATGCGTGTAATTTTTTCTTTTAACTATGTGTCATTGATTCCGTATGACCTAAGCTTTTTTTTAATTTTTATTTTATTTATTTATTAACTATAATTTTATTTTATATTATTTATTTAATTAATATATGAATATTAAATCTTATTTTTAATTAAACAGGGACTAAAATGAATAAATTAAAAAATTTATAAGGGTTGATTTTAATAAAGAACAAAATATATTCTTAAATTAAGAATCTAGATGAAGTAATAGAAGGGTTTATATCAAATAGAAGACAAAAGAAAAATTTTAACTAGGGAGCTAAGTGAATAAATAGAAAAGTTTATAGGAGTTGGTTTTAATAAAGAACAAAATATGTCCTCAAACTATGAACCTAGAAGTAACGGAAGAGTTTATAATTATTAAAAGTAGTTAAAACTAATTTGGAAATAAATAAATTCATTTTATTACAACATTCATAAATTTAAATATTTTAGTGTCAATAGTCAAATGAAATAAATCAATATAAAATGCATACCCTTTCTGATAATTACACATTCAAAAGCGTTTCTATTAACCAATATCCAAACAAAATTCATTATTCAAAATCATTTTGCTGATAAAAGCTTGCAAACGTAAATCACGTTCATTTAAAATTAATTCTACTCAAAATTAATTTTACTCAAATTTAAATTTACTCAACGAGTTTCCAAACACATACTTTGTATAATGGTTAAAGTTAGACCAAGTTTCTTGAAAGTAAACACAAATAAAAGCTCTCTTGAAATTTCTGATAGAGCTAATATTAATGGTCTTATTTGTAATGAACAAGGAGGTTAGATGATTGGCTTCTCAAGCTTCATAAGTCATACTTTCAATAGGCAAGAATGTTAGAGACTACTAAACATGGTTTTCTCGTAGCTTTTGATATTGGCACTCCTAACTCCTAAGGTGGAGCTTAAGATTGACTTCTTAGAAGTTAATCATCTTATTCATCATGACAACGTTAACACTCACAAGTTTAATGTTTTGAGTATTTAGAATTTCCCTTGGCAGAAGTTATATTGCCCTTAATGATAAATTTCTCCTCACTAGATCCTAATTTCTTTTCTTATATCTTAGAGTACCAAAAATAAAGTGGTTCAATGTTGATATTTAATACATAAAAAATAATTGTTAATGACCCAATTACGTGATAATTATCTTTTTTCCGCAATCTATCTCATCAACTATTTTAGAAGACGGCGGGGCTTATGGTTTAATTTGCGGGCCTATTGTTTGGGCCTTATTATAAAAATGGGCTCCGACAGTTACCAAATTTGTTTGTACCACACAGAGGACTTGCCATTGCCCTACGGACAGAGAATCCAGGCTGGATAAGTGGCCCATTTTCATTCACTCTCATGTTTTAATTTATCAAGACTTTCATCTGAAACAATCTAGTTGGTACTGCAGTTTCACGATTAAAGGTAAAATCTAAAAATGGACCAATGGTAATCTTTGACCCTTTGGCACTCCTGCTTCTCCTTTAGGAATTGTTGATGCAGAGAGATAAAGCTGCTTGTAAAACTGGGCTACCACCATTAACTGTTTTGCGTTGCTTCAAAATGATGCCATGTAGTGTAACCACCATTTTCATTTGCGTACGCCTTCGCACATAGGGGGCATCACCACAAGAAGAAGCAGGGTCATTTCTACTTTAGTCATTTTTCTTTTCCGGAATGATTATATATTTGGTCCTTGTATATATATATATATATATATATATATATTGTAAAATTATTTTTTATATATATTAAAGTGTCTGGAGAATTGAATACAATGTCTGAAACAAGAGAAATATTATGAATTACTAACATTTTTCTATTTGATAGAAATTCAAGGATCCTACAGATATCCATGGTAATTTAGGATGATCAAAATAGTAAGGACGAAAATAGAACGGATCAATGCGAACATTTCACTACCATTAATAGGGATGGCAATGAGGTGGATTGGGACAGGTTTTTCACTACTAGTCCCCGTCCCACACACATACCCTCCACCCCGTCCATGCTCTGTTGTCTTGCGAATTTTTTTTTGTTTTGCCCCATCTCTGAATCTGCGGGAAATTTTAGTACCCGTTCTCACCCCACTCCGAAACTATGAAAACTAGTGATTTTCCCCGTACCTGTACCAGTACCTGTACCCGACCCGCAACATTTAACAACATATTTTTTTTAAATAACATTCATAAATTTATCATAACAAATTTCAATACACAATACTCAACAAAATTAATTAAAAAAGCACAATATTCATCAATTTGTTAAGATATCTACACATTAACATTAAAAAAAGTCCCATTCATAAATCTTTAAAAAGTTATCATGCTTGAACTGCTTCTTCATCAATTATCAAATTACATATCTTTCTAACCATAACATGAGTTGTGTTAGGTGAGGCATCTAAGAAGAATTTCAAGTATATTAATTATTATTATAAGCATAAAAAATGCAAAGGGATAGAGAATGGCAATCATAAAAATAATGAAAGAGAAACACTGACATTTGAAAATAGAGTACAATGAATAAAGATAGATACATGAAGTCTAATTTCTTGGGGTGGCCTTTACAATAGATCATTAGAATCGAATGTTTGTGGTTGAAGATATTCTTTTAAACCACATGATTCATATCCAACAACCCTCAACAAATATATCAAGTCAGTAGCAATAAAAAGAAGGACATCCATGACAAATATTGTCATACTGATGCCTCTATTTTAATAAATTAATCATTCATAATATTTTATAAAAAATATATTATATTATATTATATTATATATATATATATATATTATTTTATATACATATAAAATATATGGGACGGGTTCAGGGTGGGGAAGACACTGCCCCGTACCTGCCCTGAATCCGTAATTACAGTTTCAGAGAATCTCCGAACATGTCCCGTTCCCCGGTCAACCATTAAAAAACTCGACCCAAACGAGGCGGGACATGTCGGGTCAGCCGGGTTCTGTTCGAAATTGTCATCCATACCAAGCCCTAGCTACCTCGTATCTTTGGAAGGAGTTCTACTTTTTTTTTTTTGGTACTTGAATCCACAAGGATTGTTTGGCGCCACCTACCCAAATTCATATACAATATGCATGTGTATATGCTTGCTTGTGCTTTATTTTAAGTATTTGTTTATTAAATCATTAATAGTAGTCTATTCTAATATATGTATATATATATATATATATATATATATGTATATATATAAGAGAAGCGATGCGACATTTCTCTTAAATTAGGATATCTATTTTTTTTTCTTTTTCCTGATTTGTTTTCCTATATATGTGATATTTTAATTTTAATAATAACAAAAAGTGAAAGATTTTAATTAACAATTTAATGAAATGTCTTCCTTTTTTAAATTATACATTTTAAAACTTATTTTATGTGTCATTTTAATTAATAGAAATAGTGCCAAGAATTGAAACCTCTCATGTTACAATTTTTTTTCATTATAAAATGAAAAGAAAAGTATGCGTGCAAACCACTTTTAGAATTTGATAAAGTGGGTTTTTTTCTTACTATATTAAAATTTTTATTATAATAAAAATTGGATATTAACTATAAGAAATCCATATTTGGTTGGATATTCATCTTGAGTGGGGATGTCATAAGTTGGGTATTCAAGAAGCAAACTTGTATTTTTTTTTTTGCAATGGAATCTAAATTTATAGAATAAGCAGTTGTTAGAAAAGAAACAAAATGATTGATGAACATGTTTATTAGATAAAGTTATGACCATAATATTCTGTCAATCATTTATGTATTATGTGATGATAAAGTTACAATGTATAGTTTATGATAAAATTTATAATGAAAAATCAAAACATTTAAGCTCAATACATACTTAAATAAGGGAATTTGTCACAGATAAAAAGATAACAATTATCTCCATAAGGTCAAATAAGAATTTGACTGATCCATTGACTAAATTACTGACTTGAGATGCTGTACAATAAACTTGTGGAAGAATGACGTTAAAACCCTTACAAATAAAACACTATCTAGTAATGGTAACCCAACTTTGAGTTAGTATATACTTTAACAATGGAAGTTCAATTGGTAATAATAAATTACTTAGTGTTAACTGAGACACGAAATTCTAGATTCAAAACCTCTCTCTAAAAAGTGTATTGCATAATTGTCATGAGATGAGTTAAGGAGTTTGTTAGATATCTAAAGTGAAAAGGACATGACAACAAAATTTCATAGTGCATACTATTACAGTGAGAGGTTGATAAAGGTCTTAATGAAATTGTTAAATATATGAAGTAATAGAGATATAATAACAATATCATCTATATAAATATTGAAGTGGTGCCGCTTCAAACAAGATTTAGATGATTGTTCTTGAAAATATTCATGAAATCAAGATAAGCACATGGTCATAAAAGTGCTAAAACAAGATTACTAAAACATCTTAACAACTTGATAATATCATGTGTGGTCCTTTTGGTCTAAGAAGTTATGGTTCAAATCTCAAGATACTATTAACTTCGTCAAAACTTTAAAGCACATACACTATTAGAAATTTCAAATCATTGTAAGATAATTTCGATTATGACTGATATTATGTAGTAAAATTACAAACTAGTAAGAGATTGTTGTATTATGTAGAATTAAAGTTTTGTCTAATCAATTTTATTCCGAATTGATGTGTTAGTTCAAAATGATGTATTAGTTGAAATTATTCAAACTAATGCATTGGTTGAATTTTAAGATATTACACATATGTTAGAAATTGAATAAACATAATTGTTTAAACTAATGTGTCTATTGAAAATTGGAAACACAACTGTTTAACTAGTGTATCTCTTAGAAGTTGAATAGTTAGACATATACTTTTTAAAGAAAGTGATTTATTATGCCTCAAAGCTAATCCATTATTTTTAACAATTTATTCTTACTTTTCAAGTTGTTGTTCCAACAAATCTGAAGTTGGTTATTTTCTCATCTCATTTCTCACATTAGTCCATCCTTCTCTCTCTCTCTCTCTATATATATATATATATATATATATATATATATATATATATTATTTAGATAAATACATATACATATGCATACTAATAAATACTATGTATAAGCATATGTATGACAGGTGTGAATATTGCAATGCAAAGAGAATGGAGAAGGAGAAGAGAGAATTCTTAGAATGGCTAGGGTTGCAACTACATGATATTACAAGAGAAAATGGTAAATATATACAAATAAAATTAAAAGACTAAACTACCCTTAAGTGTAATAAATATTATTTACTAACATCCCCCTTCAAACTCACGATGCATCAGTAGAAATCATCGAGAGTTTACTAGTGAAGAAATGAAAACGTTGAGTGGAATGTGATTTTGTGAACAAGTCAGCAATTTGCATGGAGGATGAGACATAGGGTAAAGTAATGGTGCCATGTCCAAAGTGATGTCGAGTAAAATGACAATCAATCTCAATATGCTTGGTGCGTTCATAGAAAATTGAGTTGCGGGCAATTGTATAGCACTCATGTTATCACAGTACATAGGGGTTGGGCCAGAGAAAGAGACACCCATATCGGCAAGTAACCAGCGTAACCAAACTATTTCTGCAGTGGTGGATGCCATGGCACGATATTCAGCTTCTGTAGAAGATCGAGAGACAATGTCTTGCTTCTTACTCTTCCAAGAAATGAGAGAATCTCTTAGAAAAATGCAAAACCATGTGGTTGACTTACGATCGGTGGAATCACCACCCCAATCAGCATCTTAGTAGGCACGTAATTTTAAGGAAGAAGATGTAGGAAAGAGAAGACTCTGAAATTGAGTGCCTCTAAGATAACGAAGAATGCGAAGAACAACTGCCCAATGAACTGAAGTAGGAGAAGTGACAAATTGACTAACAACATGCACTGCATAAGCAATATCAGGTCTAGTGATAGTAAGATATACCAGACTGCAACAATTGTACGATACAGAGTAGGATCTGATAAGGGAACGCCATCAAAAGAGGTATATCGGACATTAAGCTCTAGAGGAGTATCTGTTTTTTGAGTATCAGATAGACGAGCTTGTTCAAGGATGAGAGTGATGTACTTAGATTGGGAAAGAAGATAACCTCTAGGAGAGAAGCCACTTCAATCGCCAAAAAATATCGAAGAGTGCCCAAATCTTTCATCTCAAACTGTCGAGCTAATTGCAATTTTAACTCTGCAATACCATCAATATCATCCTCAGTAATAATCATGTCATCAACATATAAAGAGAGTATGATATGACCATGGGAAGTACTTTCGAGAAATAAGGCGGAGTCATGTGAACTATAATAAAAACCAAGAGATGCAATCACAATGGAAAACTTTTCAAACCAAGCTCGAAGAGCTTGTTTGAGGCCGTATAGAGCTTTCTTTAGTTTACAAACTTTACTAGGATTATGAGAGACACCTGGTGGAGGCACCATGTAAACTTCTTCTTAAAGATCACCATTTAAGAAGGCATTTTTAACATTCATTTGAGAGATATGCCACTGATGAACAGATGCAACTGCAATAAGAGTGCGAATGGTAGTCATTTTAGCAACAGGAACAAATGTTTCTTCATAATCCATACCATATTGTTAAGAAAAACCCTTAGCAACTAAACGAGCTTTGTATCGTTCAATTGACCCATCAGACTTAGTTTTGATCTTATATACCCAACGAGAACCAATTGCACGTTTTCCCGGTGAAAGAGGAACAATGTCCCAAGTATCTGTCTTCTGCAAAGTAAAAAGTTCCTCTGCCATAACTTGCTGCCAAAGAGGGTCAAGAACAGCCTCTTGATAGGAAGATGGCTCATATAAATTGTGAATAGAGGTTAAAAAAGAAGCAAAAGAAGTAGAGTAAGTGGAATAAACAAAATCTGGTAATTTAGTGGACTTACGATCACGTTGAGCGTAACGAGAAGGAGGATCCACAGTCACAGAGGGTTCTTGAGAAGCAGTAGGGAGAGGAGAAGTATCAACAAGAGGAACATGAAGATCAGCAGAACTACCAGTGTCAACCCTGCAAAACTCAATATCAAAATTATTTAGATGATCTGTCACATGAGGAGGTATGGTATCTGTATCTGTGTGAAAAGGATCAATATGGGTGAGATCAGACTTTGTAACACTCTGAGAATCAGAAGGAATGGAGTAAAATGGTATACATTCAAGAAACACAACATGACGTGAGACATAAAGTTTTTGAGTGACATGATCATAACAACGATATCCTTTCTGACCATTACCATATCCTAGAAAAACATAGGTTGTTGAACGAGAAGACAATTTATTACGTTGTACACTAGGAAGAAGAACAAAACAAGTAGAACCAAAAACTCTTAAAGCTGAATAGTCAGGAGCATCATCACATAGTTTTTCAAAGGGAGACAAACCTGAAATAACAGATGATGGAATTCTGCTAAATGACATAGACAACAGTAAGAATAGCTTCCTCCCAAAACTCACTGGGAACTGAGGCAGACAAAAGAAGGGAATGAGCAGTTTCAACAATGTGACGATGTTTCCTTTCAGCAACGCCATTTTGCAGAGGAGTGTCAGTACAAGAAGTTTGATGAAAAGTTCCATCAAAGGCAAGTAATTCAGAAAATTTACTAGATGTATATTCACCCCCCAGATCATATCGAAAACACTTAATAACCGCATTATGTTGAGTTTTAACAAAAGCACGAAACATAAGATAAACACTAAAAAATTCAGAACGATTTTTGATAAGATAAACTGTAATACCCGTTAATTTCGGAATATAATTCGCCTAAGAGTATTTTAGAATTTTACGTTACTTTAGTTATTTATTTTGGTTATTTTTAATTTTCATATTTAATTGTTCTCTTTGAATATTATTTATGAAAATTGAGTTAAATGACTGGACTGAATATTTGCACCATGTGGGATATATTCTAATAATGGTGAAATTCATAGAAAAGTGGTTTAAGAATGGTCAATTAGTCCATTTATTGTAAATTGACTGGATAGGTTTGGATGTTGGGTTATGGATACCCATGGGTTATTCAATAACCTATTAGAAATATTTAAAATAAAACTTCAATAGTACCCTCTCATTATTCACGCAGAAGCAAAGGCTGAAAATTGAACAGTGGAAGTTTCTCTCATTTCTTCATCCTCTTCTCAAATCCTTTCCTTGATCTTCAGAATTTTGATTATTTGTTCGGTTCAAAAGCTTTGTAAGGATCAAAGGTAAGCTTTAATCTCATTATTTTCCTTAAATCTAAGTTTATATGGAAGATTAGAGGAGGTTTTGTTCTTGAAGATTTTGATGATAATTTATGAATCTTAGTTGTTTTAGAGGTTATATTTGAGTTAGGATTGAGTTATAGTTGGTTAAAAGAGTTAAGATTCTGGTTTTGAATCAAGAAAGTAAAGGATGAAATTTTCTGGGAAAGTTTCTGCAAACTCTAATTTACTGTAGCAACCAGAAAATTTGGGAACATTTTTCGAGTTACTGTAGCAGTTACTGTAGTTTCGGCAGTCAACGGTACTGTAGCAGTCAACGTACTGTAGCGAACGTCACTGTAGCGAACCGTTACTGTAGCAATCAGAAAATTTTACATATTTTCGTGATTTTGTTTCCTTTCTTATGTTTCCTTGTAATATATTTTACTAGGAAATTTTTCTACACAAATTATAGTGTGGAACAAGGTAAACTTGGACAAACATCAAGGTAAGTGAATAACCTTACTAAGCTAATTTGATATTACTAGTCAAAGTACAATATAAGTCCCATTTACAATATTATTTTGATATTAAGCAATCAATTTTTCATATGAGAGTATATGATGATCGGTATATTTTTTTACAGAAATTCAAAGGAATAAGAGTATGTAGAAATTATTTTATTTCATGGCAATTGTACTATGTGATAAATTCTCACTATCTTATTAATGAGTAAAGATCTACGGGATCTAATACATGAGTTTGAAAGGGTTAAAGTCTCATACTACTCAGTGTATAACGATGAAAAACTATACACGAGTTTGAAAGGGTTAGAGTCCCATACTACTCGGTGTAAATAGGTGAAATCATAAATACGAGTTTGAAAGGGTTAGAGTCTCATACTACTCGATGTATATTTATGAAATCTTATTCACGAGTTTGAAAGGGTTAGAGTCCCATACTACTCGATGTATATCTATAAAATTTTATTCACGAGTTTTAAAAGGTTAGAGTCTCATACTACTCAATGTATAAGACAATTAATTATATGAGTAAATGTGGTATTTGTACTTTTGATATTTTATATAGTATAGTTATTTACTTACTGAGTTTTTAAATAAACTCACACTCCCTATGATTATCTTTTCAGATACAGAAAACAAGAAAGAAGAGTATCCGTTTGAAGATTAGAAACCCATTGGGATTATTCTCTATTTCTGTCTGGTGGGATACCAGTACTTATTAATGTGGATACTAGGAACGCTCTGTACTTTCTATAGGTCTCCTAGGCTTGTGATGAGATGAAAACATCAGATTATGTATGCCTATATTTGCTTATCAGATGAATATAATTCTGTCGTGTGGAATGAATGATTAAGGTTGAATGTAAAACCTTACATAATATATATAAATAACTTATGTTTGAGAATTTTATCAAATGAGTAGTATCTTTTCACATGTTCAATTTTTGGGATGTGACATAAACCCAACAATAACGAGGAACATCATTAATGAAAGAAACATAATATCTAGATCCACCTTTTGTAGGAAGAGGTGATGGACCCCAAACATCAGAATAAACCAAGTCAAAAGGTGCAACAGAAACATAAGTACTTTTGGAAAAAGGTAAAGCAGAAAATTTAGCAAGTTTACAACTACAACAATTAGAAATGTCATGAGTTTGCAACTCTCCTAAAGCTCCGGTAAAAGCTAAATATTTCAAGCGGGAAGAAGATACATGTCCGAGACGAGAATGCCATAGGTAAAAATTAGAAGATGAGGAACCTAAACTAAATGATGACAGGTCAACACTGGAAGCTGCAATATCTGAAACTTTGAGCTCATCTAGAATATAAAGTCCCCCTGCCTACGATCGGTCCCAATGAGCCTCCTGGATTGCGGATCCTGTACATAACAAGAAGTGGAGGAAAAGAAAACCGAGAAGCCATAATCACACAACTGACTAACAGAAACAAGGTTCAACGTAAGGTTAGGAATGTAGTAAACATTTGAAAGAGATAAAGAAGATGTGCAAATAGACCCAGTGCCCGCTAAAGGCATATGAGTGCCATCAGCAGTCATAACAGATACAGATGACGTGGGATGTAAAGATGCAAAGGATTGAAGATCAGATGACATATGATGAGAGGCTCCAGAGTCAAGAATCCATATGGATGAAGATATACCTGATAAGCTCGAGGAAGGCAAACCTATATTTGAGGAGGCAGACATAGCTTGTGGTTGAGTGGCAAGAAACTTCTGAAATTGCTCAGCAAGGGTAGCTATTGTAGGGCCAGAAGAATGTGTATGTCCAATACCAAGAGAATCTGTAGGAGGAACAATTGCTGCAACATTTGAAGTTGAAGGTTTGAAGCCTCGTTGTTGCAAATGATTAGGTTGTTGTGTATGGTGCAATTTGTTCAATAATTTCGGGCATTGAGCTTTCCAATGGCCCTTTTGCTTACACAAACTATATTCGTCATAACCAACCTTTCCATGAGATTTGTTTTTGTTAGGAGGAACTGCAAATACAGATGGGTGAGGAATAAGAAGAATTCCTTTTTCTATAGTCCCTTTATCAGATTGAGATTTAAGACGAATCTCTTCAGCTAACAACTCATTAACCACTGAATCAACCATTGGAAGAGGATTACGGTGCAATATTGTTCCACGAAGCCCTTCAAAATCATCCCGAAAAGCCATAAAAAATTAAACCATACGTTGTTCTTCTCTACGAGCAATGTATGGTGTAAAGGCTCGTAATTCAACAGATTAGTAAGAGCTAGTTAATCCCAAAGATTAGTCATAGCATAATAAAATTCTTGTATGCTCATGTTGTTCTGTTTAAGAGCACGAATATCAATCTCTAATTGATATTGCTTTGCAAAATTTGACTGCATATACAACATTTCCAAATGATCCCAGACCTCTTTAGCTATTTCATATTTTGCTTGTTGTACTCCTATTGATTGCAAAACAGAGTTATTGATCCAAGTAATTATCTTCGAATTGTTTGCATCCCAAATTTCCATCTGTTCAATATATTTTGCATCATTTTCATCTTTCGGCTTAACAAAGGTTCCAGAAACATAACCCCACATTCTCTTACCTTTTAAAAAAATTTTCAACACATAACTCCAATATGAATAATTCTGTCCGTTCAATTGCACACTAATAGATTAAAGAGAATCATCTTTTTCACCAGCCATTGCTACTGTTATTAGACCAAGAATTTAATTATCTGGTAAAATGTATACTGAATGAACAGTAAACGTACCGGAATAGTGTAACAATTCTGATAAATAGTAAATTCAGCAAATTTCAGACTGCTACAGTAACATTGACCGTTGACCGTTTGCTACAGTACTCGTGCTGCTACAGTACCGATTTACTACAGTATCGGAAAACGCACCAGAATAATAAAAAACAATCTCTGACTTACCAGAAATGCAAAAAATAGTTTCTTTCTAACCAAAACCAATTAAATCGGACTAGATCTGAGAAATTTTCTCGCAGCTACAGTAACAAAAAAAATCTGCAAACCAGATTTTTGCGAACAAGAACCCGATCTGAAATATGTGAACTCGATGTAAAATTGACCTGAACTGCAAATGGGTTGCCGACAAAAAATAAAAGGTAAAAAAAACACACCAAATTTGATTGCTCCAACCCGGATCTGTGATTTGTTGAAAGATCTGCGAAAGCTGTGGATAGATCAAGAATTGCGCTCTGATACCATGTGAATATTGCAATGCAAAGAGAATGGAAAAGGAGAAGAGAGAATTCTTAGAATGGCTAGGGTTGCAACTACATGATATTACAAGAGAAAATGGTAAATATATACAAATAAGATTAAAAGACTAAACTAACCTTAAGTGTAATAAATATTATTTACTAACAACAAGGATGGTAAGTATGGTTGGACTAATCCCATTCTACTTCATTCTCGAATATTTTTTACTTGGGTTTTTTTTCCCCTTGAATCTTCTATCAAACCTAACCCATCATTGACTTACTTGACCCAAATAGACTAGTTTTGGACAAGGTGAACCAAAATTTCATCACTGCAAAATACCCATACTACCCTTCAGGGCATAAAATTTACATGTTTGAATTCAGGTATGGGATAGAAAAATGGATATTTGAATAACATTAATGGTTGTGACGTTTCTTTTAAATGCTTTCATGCGAACAAATTTTATGTAAATGAGTTTGAACTTAAGAAAATTGCTCTTGAAAATTCAGGTAAATGAGTCTGTGTGTACGTGTGTATGGAAATTATAATGCACAACTCATAATCATCCTTTACGAAATAAAAAATGGCACAAAGTGGAAGGACTGATTTGTAAAAAAAAATTATAAGGATCCAATTGAAAATTCAGAAAATTAATATAGAGCCCAATATATAATTATTCCCTTTTAAGAGTAAATTGATGATTTAGTTTTAGAAAATCTTTCTCCTCTCAATTTGGTACTCTCATCAAAAAATGAAGTTTTTTTTTTTTTCAAATTTAGTTCCCAAAACATTTTAAGTTCTTGTAAGGGTATTTGTCCCCCTAAAGTGTTGAAATATTTGATACAAAAGCATTGTCATTTTAGATTTTGAAGCAACATAAGGAAGTCTATATTATGAATTAATGATGAAATAGGATTCCGTTCTTGTATAACAGAGGAATAATCATGGTTGGAAAGAAATAGTTGAATAGTAAAATTAAAAGGAAAAAACATTGGAAGAGAGTATTTTGTGGTAGTTGAAGTTTTGTTTTGATTCATTTTTGAGTGGCAACAGAGCAGAGACACATTCCTACCAAAACAAAAAGAGCGCAGACACATTTAACGTTTGTGCATGTTGGATGCATAATTGGGGTACCACTCAGATGCTTCACATGTGCTGCCTCAACCATTTGTCCCTAACAAAACCATAATTCCCTTCGTCCAATTACAATATGTCCACTTAGTTGAAGATTACTAATACCTACTTTAATTTATTAAATGTGAAGTGTCTGTAGTTGATGATAGAACTAGATTTTGTAGTCTTTAAATGTGTGTTTGGAAATTGTTATAAGAAAAATGATTTTAAAAAATAGATTTTGTTTAGATGTTGGTTAGTAGAATCACTTTTTAATGTATAATTACTAAAAATAATATGAATTTTGTAGTGTTTTATTTCATTGATCCTTATTATTTAATTTCAATCATTTGTTAATAATAATAAAATATATTATAAAAAAGTGGGCAGAAATGAAAAGTGAGGAATAGAAGTGGGCAAAAAATGAAACGTAAAAATTTGAGTTTGTGAAAAAGCAAATAGTCAAGGACTAGAAAAGATGAATATAAAAGTGAAGTCTAACCATAATTTAGCCAATCCAAAACTCTAAAGACTAAAATGAAAAACAAAGTAAAAATATGGGGTCGAAAAGTAATTATATACAGATCCAAATTTAAAAAAAAAAAGGTATTGGGTGAAGTGCAAATTTCATTAAAAAGTAAGGCTCAATGATGCAATTTAGCTAAAACATCAACCTCCATGGAAGCACTCTTCAAGCTCGCAGTCAACAAATTTTCTTTGATTTGCTTCCTTTTTTCTTCTCTCCTCTTTTCCTTTTCCTTTCTTACACAATCTCTCTCTCTCCCACTTTCCCTTATATGTTCTTTTGTTTTTGAAACTTTGAATCTGTAAACAAATTTGTTCAGCTTTCAAGTCTTAGATTAATAAAGATTCTTATTCAGCTTTCAAGTCTTATTTTTATAGAGATTCTTAAGAGTAAACATGAAATAACAACAAAGATACACAGAATTTGAATGTCAAGACAACACAGAAGCAAGATCAACATGTGGCAATTCAAACCAAGGTTTGGGGTGAAATTTGCTTCTGTCATTTTGATCCAACGCAGAGCCATGTAAGTTGAAATAACTGCATAACCACATTTCCCTCCTCCAAAACTATGTTTCAAACTTTTCAATGCACAACCAAACACACTAAATCATGTTTGTTCATTTTGGATCAAATAAACACAATTAAATAAATAAAAAATTATCCGCATACTATAATTTATTGTTTTTTCTTTTGATCGTAATTGTTCAATTTAAAATGGATAATCATAATTTTAAAACTGTAAAATTTAGTTTTAATGCCAATATTAAACAACCTAAATTCCTTTATGTTGAAGGACTGAGAGTACAAACAATTTTCAGCATCAATTATTGCTTCCTGTACCCCCACAATACTCACTTGTACCCTTTAACATATATTTAGCTATTTGTTATGATTTTAGCACGTATACACCAAATGTACCTTAAAATCTTTTTTTTCGAAAAAAAAATGAAATGTTAACAATTATGTTTACGGGATTGAAAGAAATGATGTTCTCTTGTTCTATGTTTTCCAAAGGGTTTTCCAAACAGTCCACGATTTCCATTCAAAATTCCCAGTGACCATCAATTCATTTGAACAGAACCTTCACTTATTGTCCTCTTTGAATCGATCTTCAATCAAGGAGTGCTTTCCAACGCTACCCAAACGAAAATATCAAAATTCGCCAGAGAAAAGTGAGTGAAATAGCAGGAATAATGAGGTGTTGAATTATTTAATCAATTTGTGATGTCCCAAAATTCAATAAGGATTAGAGCCCGCAAAATTAAGTCCAACACCAAAATCTGATTAGAATAAAGAAAAGAAGAAGATCTTACAAGAAGAGAAAGAGATCTGAGAAGAAGAGATTTGAAAGAAGAAGAGAGAAGAGTGGCTAAAAATATGAAAAGTCAAGAAGAAGATTCAAGAAAATAAGATAGTATTTTAATTTTTCATTCATGATCATTTGTTCAGTACAATTTTCACATACTTATACTGCAACATTTTAAAGTCTCTCCATGTTCTCTCCACTGAGATCATGGGTGCACATTGGACTGAGTCATGGTGCAGTTTACAAAATGCCTAATTTTTTTGAATTAAAAAATAGAAACTGTAAATTACTAATAATATATATATATATATATATATATATATATATATATATATATATATATATATATGTGTGTGTGTGTGTGTGTGTGTGTGTGTGTGTGTGTGCAGGACGTGACACAATTGCTGGATTAATTTGGGAAGTTGTTTTTAAATCATATTGCAAGTTGCTCTCTCTCCCTAGAAAAACGATTTCTCCTCCTCTTTAGACTCTCTTCTTCAAATTTGATATTCTAGGGTTTGGATAAGCACGAATCTTTAGGGGATTTCAAGATATGCCTTCTTGCTCACTTAATTACCTCCCCTTCTCTAAGTTATTGATGAGGGAGGCAAAGAAATGAAGAGGTTGAGGAGATAGAGAAAATAGCCTACGGATCCTCTGCTTTTTGCTATGATTTTTTTTTTCGTGACGCTTGTATTTTAGCAACGGTTTTTAAAATTTAGCAATGGTATTAACCGTTGCTAAAAAATTTAGCAACGGTTAAACTGTTGCTAAAAAAGAAAAGCACTACTTTTCTTTGCCGAAAAGCAGAGGATCCGGAAGCGAAAAAATAGGGGAGACAGAGGATTAATTGTTAGGAAAGGAAAATTTCCAACTGTGTGTGTGTGTTTGGAAAAAACTAGGCAGAATTAATTTTGGACAAAATTGACATGTATTTAAAAGGGAACACGATCCTCTCCTGTTAAAGCATTGGAGAGTCCTACGCGCCACGTGGCATGTAGGCATTAGACAAGGTTCAATTTTTTTTTTAAACATTGACACAAACACAATCATTTGGGTGCGCCTTCTCTCTATTGCTAATACCCTTATGGTGCAGCCACGTTTTGATTCTACTCTATTCAACCACTTTTGTTTTTAGTAGATTCAGTAGTTTTGGGCGACCCACCTCTCTCTCTCTCTCTCTCTCTCTCTCTCTCTTTGTTTTTTTATTTTTTATGTGAATGCACTTTCTATATAGTATTTAAATTATAAAAAAGTACAATAAATTTAACAATATACAATCTAATGAATAAAAATGTAAAACTACAGTAAAACTAAAGAATTGAAGAGTTATCTAATTTATTAAAATATAAAATCCAAAAAATATATAAATTAATTCATAAAAATGTAAAATTACAATAAAATCAAAGAAACAAATGGTATTTAATTTTAAAAAATATAAAATCTCACAAAATATTAAAATTAATTTATAAAAATGCAAAACTACAATGTCAACCATTTAATAATCTTGATTTGGACGTGAAAAATGTTTACTAAAATCCAATGCCTCGAGTGATGGAGTGCAATGATTAATAGACGCTTGCATTACGATAAAACAAAAATCAATAGATGAATAATAATTATTTTGAAAATACTAATTTCTATTATTTAAAAGAATTTTAACCATTAGCAACTTAAATCGGCAACATGTATTCGGGGTACTGGAGGTGCTGAGCATGATCCTTCAATTTGTGTTTCATTCATCTGTAAATAATAAATATGAATCATATTAATATATAGACACCTTTTATTTAAACACATATAGAAGAACATTTTACTTACTCTAAACGGTGGTACTGGTGAATCTTTAGCAACTGTGGATTTTTTTTCCTCTTTCCCTGACCCTCTAAGCAGCTCCTATTACATTTCTTAGAACTCTTGCCAGCTCTTTTCTTGAATCCAGATGGTTGTGGTGTACACGGAGTTGTGGGATTAGCGATGACATCGACATGTCTATCCACAGGAGGCTCTTGGTCTCTTTGCAGCAAACGATGATCACTTATTCTCTTTTTGCCTTCGGACAATACATCTAACATAATTGCATATTCTTCTTCATTTTTAGAGGCATCAGTAACTAATCTTATTACTTCTCGACTAAGATGTTTGAATATGCGTGCTCTCTAGTCTAGGATCTGCATGTATCTCTCTTCCCTTAACATCGAGTATCACACCAATTCTTTCTTTTTTAGTCCACCGATGTAAAATATACTGCTCCAGGAGTAGTTTAACATCATTCACATCAAATACCTTCAAAGCATTAGGATAATTAAATTAAATAGATATAATTTATAGATACTTATAATAAACTATAATTAAATAGATATAATCTTTAATTACATATTAAATTAAATTAAATTAAAATACCTTTAAGGCATGACAACATATAAGACCAACGCTTTCAAACATCCGACACCTGCATATAACTGTTGACAAGAAGAGTCAAAAAATACGATGAAGTCTCCCGGCTTACCTTCAAGGAAAATCATGTTAGACATATAGATACACAATTTAGACATATACACAATTACATATAGAAGCATATTTTACTTACCTAAAAGGGCAACAACATACGTTCATATTTGCTCACTTTCATTTCTTTCTTTGATATATGCCGCCAGCATGCCTTCAAATTGTTGTTGGAACAATTCAAACACAAAATACGTGTAAATCCCAGAAAGTTGTTTCAACATATGACAAGTTGACACTCTCAATCACAGAAGTTTTTCCCTAGAATCATAATTGAAAATCAATTCATTGTACCACTTTTCATTCACAATCCTCTCAAAGTGCGTGAAGAATTGTACCATATCTAAGTCCGGTCTCATCAAAACCTTCAAATCTGAATTGAAACTCTCATTAAGTTGTGTGCTTTGCATTCCAAGGGTAAGAGTTCACCTTATAAAACATGTTGTCCATTTTTTCTTGATACTATAAAGTGATGCCAACCATTGATTATCTTGAACACTGTAATCTACTAATAATTTAGTCCATGCTGCCTCAAATTGTTATTCATCCAAAATGCCATACATGCACTGTGAAAGATCAGCTAAAATATGAGAATCACCCTTTTGCAAATGAACCAAGTGTTTGATGGCATTTTGCATCAAATGCCAAGTGTACAGTCCATGTACGGTGTCAGGCATCACCTCATTCAACTATTTTTCCATTGCTGCATCCTGGCCAGTAAATAGTGTGTGCGGTCTTTTTTGCCAATGGGCCTCTAAAAATGTTTCAAAAAGCCACTTGAAAAAGTCAGCAGTTTCATCATATAATAGATCCGCTCCAAATGTAACCAATCCTCTATAATGATTAAACCTACAAAATACAGCAAGCGGCCTATTTCCTTTATTAGTGCCAAATGTTGTGTCAAGTGATACCACATCCCCAAAAAACTCATAATCAATTAGCATTCTTAGGTCAACCCAAAAAATATTTGTCATTTGCTCATTTGAATCCATCTGATAAGCATGAAAGTGTGATGGATTTTCTAATAATTGCTTTTGGAAATAACCCAATAATGCACCAACCTCTCCATAGGCCATGTTTCGTTGCCTTCGCGACTTCAAATAATTTTTTACATCTGTGCATATGTACCCAAGATTAGACCTTCCTCCCACATGTATACTCATCAAGTCAAAAGAGGCTTTTTGTCGGATTCCAGAATCTTCTACCAATTCAATATCATGTGCTTGCACATCTGAGATTTTTCGTTGAGATCGAAGCATATGACTAGTTTCTATAGTATGAAGTTTATAATTGTGTTCCTCTACGAATTTATAAACTTCAAATTTATCGTTTCTATATTTCACTAACATTGAAACCATGCAACTAGCTCTAGTCTCTTTGCAGGGATTCTTAGGATTGAAAAGTCTTTTGTCCTCCTTTCGAAACCCCTCCTTTGAACAGACAAGTTTTCGAGCTATTATGCTTCCATCTTTTTTGCTATTACGATGCCATTCTTTCATGACTCCAAATCCAACTCTTCCACCATATGCCCTCCAAAATTCCCATGCCTAATCTAAAGTATTAAATTTCATTCCTACCTCGGGTTTTAATATGGTCCCTATTGAAGTCTTCAACTACATATTTAAATTAACTTCAGATTTATTACCCTTTTTGAAGAAATAAAAACTAAAAAGAAATTGAAAACATAACTAAACTAAATGTTTGAGTTTTCATGTGCGTACAGAAGAGAAATTAAAAAAACAATACATTACATTACAGTGCTTATTTTAATTTTCTTAAGCATTTGGCATTTTAATGATATGTGCTGCATTATAGTTGGCTATTATGGGTTTCTAATAGTAAAAGTGTAGAGGGAGTAAGAGTGGGTTTCAAAACCTCAAGGGAGGTGAAAGTAATTTATTCAATAAAACACAACCAAAACATATATAGATACAGTCATGTATCATCCTAAGCAATACAGATACATGCAATTATCAATATAAATTATTAAAAATCAATAGGTGAATGTAATTTATATTTTTACATATATAATCATGTGGCATATGTACCTATCCCGATTGATTTATCTTAGTCAACCATGTTGCAAAATTAACCAAAAATCTCACCAGTTTTTCTTTTCTAGTAATAATCCAACACCATGTAAGCTATTACGTAAGCCCACTGTGAAATTTGTACAAGGACTCAGAAGGGAGTAGATATATTAATCCAAACACAAGCAAAACAATATATATAATCCAAACACAATCAAAACAATATATATATATATATATATATATATATATATATATATATATATATATATATGAATTACAGCAAACAAGAATCGGTTTAGATAGAAGGACCTTCGCCGGCGTGGTAATGAATCAGGACTCTAGTCGAGGCCGGTGTTGAATGGCATTGCAGGGACTTATCTTCGGTTGCTTGGGGAAGACGGCACCCACGGACTATCTTGCACCAGCGTCTTAACCAACTAGAAGGGACTCTCTGTCTCAGGTAGACTGAAAGGAGTTGCAGGTAAGGCCGGCGATGATAGCACGATGAAGGCTTTGCTAAACAACGCTGAAGTTGTTTCTGAAGGGAGCTGCACGATGAGGGTGAATCAAAACTGGGGTGCGTTAATGATAGGGCACGTGTTTGTGTCAATCTTTAATATAAAATTGGTTGAATTGAGAAGTGGGTCCCACTAAAGTATGGGACCCACTGGACTGAACTCTATCCAATGCTTGTGCACCACGTGGCGCGCAGCACTCTCCAACGCTTTAATAGCGCTAGAGAGGATCGTGTTCCGTTTAAAAATGTTATTAAAAAAATGATTTTGGAAAAATAGTTTTGTTTGGATTTTAGTTACCATAATTAATTTTAGATGTGTAATTATCAATTAAGATGTGAATTTTATATTGTCTTATTTTTATATATATACCTTTATTATAATCAACAATCCTACCTAAAAAAATATAAGTAAAGGCTAAAATAAAAAGTCATAGTTCACAGACTGAAATGAAAACAATATTTAGCAAAAAAAGACTTAATTGTACGAAAACTTAAAATTTAAAGTTTCAATCATAAATTAAAACAACAAAATTTAAGGATTAAACCAAAAATTAAATGGAACGCAAAGAGATCAAATTGCAAATAATGAAGGGACTGAAATGAAGAGAAAGTCTTTAACTTGTGATCAAAGTAAAATTTTGGAAAAAAGTAATGCTCAAGAATGTAATTGTTGCTGGTCAAATCATGTTGAGGGAAATCATGGTTTCTATAAACACGTGGTTCTCTAATTCAGACTCACCGATTATCCAAACATAGTTATTTTGGTGCTAAATGTGGTTAGTTATCTGCTAACTATGATTTTGGACATCTGAATGCACATGCAAATAAAGCGCTTTTGGAGTTGACGCGCATGGCCATTATAACATTAAACAAAAAAAAAAGCAAATATCTTCCGAGAAAAATCAAAATATTACCTTTGAAAAAGGGAATACTTTAAAATTTAGAAAATTGCTCCGTGAGGGGAGTAAATAAGGAAAAACTATGTAAAAAAGACAAAACATAGAACTCTAACATCCTAAAAAAAAAAAATCAAAGAAAAATACTTATATTTTGGATGGAATATATGTTGCCATTATGTAGTGAACGTTGACTAGTTGTAATAGTAACAATTATTTGAATCCCATGAATAAAAATGTTTAATTCTTGAAAATGCTAATTTGGAAAAGACACTAACATTTATGTTCTGTAAGCCTGAAATAAACTAATATTATATTTTATTGGGTGCAAGTATACCTTGGTTTAAACTCGAACATATGTTGCCATTATTGTTACTACAAAATTTAAAAGTCCACTATCAATTACCTGAGATTTAGTATGCTAGCTAGTACAATATGTTTTTATCCTGAACTTTAATTTCATTACATATTAAACAAAAAATTTTCAAATCCCATCTAATAGTTCAGAGTTCATTCTAATGTTATATCTTTGAAAAAAAAAATACCTTGAACTAATAATTTGGAATTCTAGAAACATTTGGAGGTATTAGAATGAATAATTGGGCAAGATTTTGAAAATAAGGCAAGAATGTGAGTCACAATTGAAATCGAATGGTTAGGGATTTAAAAAAACAGAATTAGGAGAAATTTTGAAGAAAAAAAAAGCATTAGATGTTCTATTGAATTATTATGCAATAATTTTGTAAGTTTGGATTTTGAGCATGGTAATCAAGATCGAAATAAGGAAACATAAAATAGATCAAATCACAAAATTAAATTGAGAATCATAAGATCTTGTAAATTTTTATAAAATAGATAAAAAAAATTTATAAAGTTAACTGAAATTCTTGAACAAAGAAATATTTATCTATGTCCGTATATATATACAACATTACTTTCTTAGACTCAAGCATAAAAAATTACCTTTGAACTGGAATTTCATTATCCCATTACCATTGTAAGTCAAGATTGGATATGCTGCAGCATGCTTGTATTTTTGTGGATCATTAGATCTGAGATCTAATAGTCTATATTTTAAGTGGTGATTTTTTTTTAAGAAAAAAATACTAAAATTTCAGCTCTTGTCTCTATTTAGACTGTTAGATCTAAGATTCAACGGCTCGTTTCCAAGTGGTGATTTTTTCTTTTAAAAAAAATACTAAAATTTGGATTGTTGGATTTCAGATTCAATAGTCCACAAAGAGATAAGCATGTTGATTGTCTTTGAATACCAGCAATAATTTCCTTCATGGTTTCACCCTTTCACTTAATCTTTGATTTAAAAATTTTTACTTTGAGTGATTAAGTTTATTTTATACAACACAGTGCTCATTTGGTAGTGGAGAAATGTAGAAGCAGAACATCAATAAGCAACAAAAAACCAAAATCAGCCAGCAAAAAATAGTTGATGATATCCAAAATAGAAATACAGAAGCAGAACACCAACAAGCAACAAGAACCAAACAGCACCAAATCCAAGCTTAAAAATTACAACTTCTTGCGTCAATATCCAAAATTTCTTACTAAATATCGCACACCCAGGTGACCCAATAGTATGGGTGGGCAAGGGACTTGTCAACCAACCCAACTCGCTCAACCTGACCCAACTCGCATAATTGAGTTGGTTGGGTTGAAAATTTTCAACCCGACCATTGGTGGGTTAGGTTGCGAGTTTAAAAATTTCAACCTAATCTAACCCACCAATCTGACCTATATATAATCTTTTTTAAGATTTCTCCTAGCTTTTGAAGTATTTCACCGTGCTCAAGTGTAGTTCTTCAGTGTTCTTCCCTTCTTCTTAGCCTTTCCACCTCCACCACTCCATCTCCAATAACGTCTTTGTCTCCATTTCGTCAGTCAGTTCTTCAGCTCTCCTCCTCCTCCTCCTCCACTCTCCACCACTCCGTCTCTAGTTTGTATGCCAGTGCCATACTCCTTCTCTGTTCCTCCTCTGGTTCATATGAACCAGATCTGAAATTTCTTTAGTGCCAACAATCCTATCGGATGTGAAGACACACTACAGTCCAATCCCATTGTAGAGATCTTCGAAGTATATATATCTGAATGGGTTTTTTGAATTGCATAAATGTACCCTCGAATTCTATCTGAACTAGCCTTGTTGTAGAGTTGGAGGGAATTGATATTGAAGAAAACGAGAAGCACATAAAATCATTACATTAAAAGAGAAGCATAAAAATGGAAACCTTCTTTACTGTTTCCTCAAATTTGTTCCCTCCCCATACACATACTCTCTCTACCCTCCTTCTTCACTCTTCATTTTTTTTAAAATTATTTCTAAAATTTTTTCAGCATAAAAATTGAAACATGATTTGTATCACTTTAATTAAACAAATTTGCTTCATAGATTAAAGCTTTGCTTTTCTAGACCAGAACAAGATAAGGTTCATTTTTCTCTCTAGCAAATCATATCAGGTGCATGAAGTGGCAACTCCAGGTAGAAGAAGAAGAATAGGAAAAAAAAAAAAAGAGCCAACCTGCCAACATGACCCGTTGGCGACCCAAACTAATAGTTCGGGTTGAAATTTACGCTCAACCCGAACCAACCCAACTTGTGCCCACCCCTACCCAACAGTCGAAGAATAGTAGCACAAGAACTCATGAAGCACCAATAATCAAATAGAGAAACCCAATAGTGCAGTAAAGTTAAGAACGAAACCTAGCAGTGTGGAATAGAGTGAAATTTCAAATGGAAGAATGTCAAAAACTGAAGAAAGAAACCACAGAACGCGATTTGAAGACAAAAGAAAAGGATAAAAATTCAGAGAAATTTTGAATGTGTGGCAAATTGAGGTCTTTGAATATAACAAAGAGTGAAATGATGGTATAAACCCTAAATGTTGTGTTTTTTGCCTTTTTTTGGTATTAAAAAAAGTGCATGCAAAATCGTGTGGGATTAAGTGAAATCATGACCATATGATCTCACAATCCCATTTGACTTTAATCCAAAATCAATTCTACATATGATCTCAATCGTATGAGCTCCATAAGATCACAATCTTGATCAATCTTATGATTAAGATTGCGATCTTAATTACACTAGTTTTGAAATGGAAGTGAAAGAAATGTGAGGCAATTTAAAAAAACAAAATTTTTGGATGAAGCAAGATATGGAGCATAAAACTTGAATTAAAGAAAAATGAGCTAAAGAATTAAAAGAAATTTAAAAATAAATAAATAACAACTTGGTATGTTGTGATATAGTCTGTATTCATTTTGATACTATATAAACTAAAAATTAACATCTGACTAGTCTGAATTTTAAACAATTAACGCATTGAACTTGGTATAATATTCATCAACTCATGGACAGAAAGTGTATGTGCACCTTATGTGTAGTATAGATGTCCTCCGAGACTTTTATGAATTGTTGATTTTTTCAAAAAAATAATCTTGGGGAGAAGCACATGTAGTATTGGTTAAAAAGACCGTGGCCTGCGGGCTAACTCAGGACTGTCCGAAAATGGGCAATTCTAAATTGAGCATTTTAGGCTCATTTAAAAAACAGGCTTAAACGATCCAATCCATTTAGGATCATGATCTAAATGGTCTAGCCTGTGGGCTAAATTTTTTTTAAAAAATTATTAATTCTTTTTCTAGGAAGCAGAAATCCAAAAACTCCATAACCTTTGCAAAAATTTAATCATCCGCAATGTCTTGTTCTTATCTTCTCCTTTCTCCTTAGCTTCCCATTTTGCACTTCTTCAGTTTTTATCTTCTCCTTTTCCTTCGCTTGGTTTAGCAAGCTAGAAACATTGCCTCGTCTTGCCTCCTCTACCTCACAACCTCACCTGTGGCTGTGCTTAGTGCTTTCCGATCTATCAGAGGCGAGTTCAATAGTTTCCCTTCTTCAATGTCTCTATACAAAATCAACGATCAGAGAATCCTCGAATTGCTCTGATGGCCGTGAAACCCAATGAGAGCATTGAGCACTCGGCATCCTCCATCGTCTTCATCTTTCGAACTTGGCATCATCTCTGAGTCTCTGATCTCTTTGGTCTCTGATCACTTTTGAGGAAGGCATTCACCTCATCCCGGGCCTTCTCCTTTGTTTGCCAGCTCCCGATCTTTGAGCTTCTCTAATCATTCTGTTGCTCGGCTTCCCGCTGGAGCCACATCGTTGATTGGAGGTCCTCGATCAGTCTCCAGGCTCATATTAGAGCCGTAGCTCTTATGATTGAACAACTTTAGCTTCAACGCAAGTTCGTGATTCCTGAAGCCCAACCATTAAGCAACATATTTATAAAAAAAAAAAAGGGTCAGGACCGCGGGTTGGACCGTTTAACCGCGGACCAACCACTGGTGGTCCTGATCTTACAGATTCAAGATTGTTTGTAAATGGGACCGACCTATTTACAGCCAGCCTATCATTAGCCGGTTCAGTCCTGCCTGTTAACCAATCCTAAACACATGCGTGCTCCCCCATGTGGCGCACAAAATCTCCTTAATCATAATTTCACCATTTGGAAACCTCATTTCCCTTAAGAACTTGGCACCATACTAAGGGTGCGTTTGGAAAATCTTATTTTAAGCTTATTTGGGTTTATTTTATGGCATAAGTACTTATGCACGTGTTTGGGAGAGTTTATTGAAATAGTTTATAGTATGTCCATAAGTTGTTTTCACCTTATTTTCATAAGTTTTTCAGAATAGCTTATATAGAGCTTATGTGATATTTGCTCTCATAATCTTTTCAATTATAAAAATAACTTATATATAAGCGCCTACATGATAAATATTTATTGTATAAGTACTTAATGAAGCTCTCTACACAAACCAACCCTAAAGATCGTTAACAAAGACTTTGTTGAATAGAGAAGAAGCAACTAACATAGATTTCGTTTACAAACAACACAACAAAGATTTCCTTACTACAAATGAAAATCGGAGAATGTTCAATTTCCTTCAACGGCAAGAAAGATTTTGTTTAAGCGAAGTAAAGCAAATTGCACATTTTTCATATCCTTTTCACTAAAGTCAAGTGTAGTATCTATTTTTATTCGTATAATAAATTCCAAATCTTTAATAAAAATGTATTAAAAGAGTTCGTTAATTTTCCTTGCAATTGAGGATGTGCGTATTAATTGAATTTCATATATATATTCGTTTCAATAAAACTCATATGGCCTTGTCAAATTATGATTAGTTGGAAAATTAGGTTTCAAATGGTAAAATTAGGGTCAATCAAAAAGATTTTGTACCTCACATGTGCGTTGCATGTGTCTTTTTCCACCCATAAGTTAGTATGAAGAAATTATAAAATCTCAACATACCAATGATTTAACTGAAACTATTCAATACCAACTTTTAAAATAAGGTACCAAACCGTAATCTATCCTTAAAAAACCATACTTTTTTTTTTTTGGGAAAAAAATCAGTTTTCACAAAATTAAAACACAATAATAAACTTGTTTAACAAAATAAATTTCAATTTAACCAAGTGACGACATTTAAATTGTAAAATAACAAAATAATAAATTTTATTTTAACATATATTTCACTTCCTTCACATGTCATCATTGCAGACTTCTTGTGGTCCTCTAAATTTGCATATTATTTACTGTGCCTCCGTACTTATGTCACACAACGATACTTGAAAACATGTAGGATCCAAAATACAAGATAATGTAAAACACATATTTCATTGTTAAAAGTAGTGGTTGCATTATAACGTAATGACGATTTTATGATAATCCATAAAACAAACGTTATTATGACAAGATTTTTGGAATGTCTTACATTGTATTTGTAAAGTAAATTTCAGCCTCCGAGGTAATTCGTCAAACACTGATGTGCACCTTGGAGATTGACTCCTGTCTTTCTCAATTTACAAACATCATGTTGAAATCATTGTACTCTGATTTCTCACCAAATCAAAAAAAAAATTAAAAAAGAATTGTTTTGAATGAGCCGCAAAACTGAGTCAAAGGAAGTGGAAATAGATCAGATTCAGATACGATTTCATTGATTCATAAGCAAAAAGTGGTCATTGCAGAACTACAAATCCTTGTTTCTTTATTCATGGTCGTCTGTGCATATTGATCTCTGAAAACGACATCTCAACCCATTTAAGCTCTTAAAAGCCGACTGTGACGCAAAACAAAAGAACTTATTCACGCAGACTTGCAGTTTTCAAAACTTCCAAAGTTTTTGTTGTTGATTTTTCTTAAATGTATGTAAATTATTTAATATAAAATAATATTTCATAATTGTATACAAATGTTCAAACAATATCAAACGATTGAAAATTTAGGTTTTTTTTTTCATATACTTGCTCTAAAAGGTAATCGCCAATTTTCTTTTAATTTTTGTTTGCCTCAATATTACTCTAGATGATTGATCTTTTTTTTTAATGAATTATCAATATTTGAAAATTCATTAGACTCTAACTAATTTAGTTCTCTTAGTGTTAATTTTTTTCTATTCACAAAATTTAAACATGAGATATTACTTAAAAATTAAGTCTCAAACCACTTGAACTAATTTGTATTAGTATAATTAATCATATTTTGTTCACGGCAGTAGTTCAATTAAAATTTTTCATCAGACTATATTTTAAATTGACACTAAAATATGTCATGACAAAGTATAATATTACTTGAAATGGCCACAACATTGATACTATATTGTATACTTTCGGTAACAATTAAACATTTAACAAGTCAAGTTCTTGTTGTGTCATTCATTATATGAATTATCAGCACACAAATAATGTAATAACATTATTAAAAACAATATTTTTGAAAATTCATTATAAGTATTGTGTAGTCGTGTGTGTCACAATTGCCTACATCATATAAAATCATCTATTAAAGATAATGGTAGTAAACGAGAAGTCTAGACCGATCATAGGCCGGTCTATTACGGTATTTACTTAAACGAGCTGGTTACGGGCTGACCCGTTTATAAACGGTCTTCATATAAAAAGATCAAGACCACCCGCATAAGACTGCAGGTCTAAACGGTCTGACCGCGGTCTACCCTATCTTTTTTAAAAAATAAAATAATATAATTTTTAATTTTTTAAGTAAAAATTTCAATAATTTTTTATTAAAATAATATTTATACATGTATAACATTACTTTTTTAATATTTTCCAATAATCAATCACTTTAGTTTTTAATATTTTCTTTCAAAATTAACTATATTATACTTAATTTTAAAAATTTTATATTTATTTTCAAAAAATTACAAGAGTTTTTATATCTAAAATTACTATATTTATTGAATATAAGGTTATAAAATATAAAAATGTGATAAAATAGCATTATTTATACTAAATAATATATTTTTTATTAAAAAAAAAAAGACCGCGGGCCAGCCTGTGGGCTTAAACGGTCTTGACCATTTAAGGCCTTTTTAAACGGGTCTAATTTACTCTATCCAAGACCGCCTATTTACTAGCGGTCACGAGCAGGCCCGCGGTTTACGGGCTTTTTACCCAGTATTAATTAAAGAGATCTCTTCTGAATTTATTATTTACGTAAGATCTTTTACAAAAATAATTTCCAATCTATAACTTTATAAAACTATTTCTCACTATACTAATTTGTAACATAATTTGACTTATCTTTGAATTTTGCGTGAAATCCAACAACTCTTTGGTCAAATTTTTGCACAACCAAGATATTAACATCTGCGTAGTTAAGTAAATCCTCAAAATCTCTCTCCGGTTATAGAAGCAAATCCTCATTTTCTAAATCCTTATTATATTTTGGTAATAATAAAGAACTGATGCCAAGTCAAATAATTTCTCATTCTCCTACATGCAATTTAGTTTATTTTTATATTATACTTTCTATTTATTCTATTGAACTACTAATAAATTAATTTGCAACTAATGAGAAAAAAATTTAAAACTCTATACAATGATGTAGATATATGACATTTTGTGATTTTAACATAACTTAAATTATTAATAGTTTTAATATAAATTTATACAAGATTGACAATATTAGTTTAATATAATTGACATGTATATTTGTAAAATTATATATATTATGTTATTTAATATTATTATGACTGTCGATTCTGTTTAATTTAGTTAAAAAAAACCTCCCGATTGATAATCAAATTAAATTGTTCAATTTGAGCAATTTATAAACCCAAACAAATCAAATTATTTTGGTTTTGTTTGGTTCGGGTTCATTTAGTCTAATTAGATTTTGTACACCCCTAATTAAAAACTAAAATTTTAATTTAAAACCCAAGGAAAATTGAAATTATTTTTTAAAAAAATAGTCAAAGATCAAAACATAACAAGTGTCTAAATTGACAACAACTCGTGATCTTCTGATAAAATATTTGTAAACATTCATTAATTATAAAAGCATTAAAAGGGAGTCCAACTTCTATGCCAATCTGCCTGACTTAATGTGAATGGAATTCCTGGATTACCTTTTTGCGTATAAATAGTTCACAAGTCAAACTCGCGGGAAATATGAATTCATGTTCCCTCGTCTTTTAAATTTCCTGCTTTTTCCCCCCTAACCTCTTTTCAAAGGATACAATCTCAAACTTTCATTTTCTTCCTTCAAATATGGTCACCGTTGCAGAAAATAAATTCAAGGTATAAAGAATCACCAAATTAGACCAATGGCACTTTAATTAGGACCAATGACACTTTCAGGTTCAGAACCAAATTGGACATTCCAATTTGACCAAGGCATAATGAATCACCAATAAAATTCTAATGCCTTGATCTCTATATGAAACTGAATCTCATTTACATAATCAGTCAATTCTGCGATCTGCGTTTAAGTTAGGCCGCATTATTGAAAGGGATGACACGGCTCTTTTTTTTTTTTTTAAGCTTTTTACGTGGAGGTGCTTATTGTTGTATAATGATCCACAAAATGATTAAAAAGTAGATAAAACATAAAATTGCGGACAAATAGAGAGGCTATTGCTATATTACCAAAATTGGGATTACAATCATTTTCTTACAATTCTTGATGAGATTCATGAGTACCAACAACAACAGTCAGTGAACTAAAAATAGCTAGCTATCACAGGCTAATCACAAGGAAATTTCACTAAGCGAAGACAGACATTGAAGATACACTTGGAATGTTAAGGGCTGTGTATCCTAAAAATAAGCTTCTTCTATTTTATTGATCTAAGCATAAACTGAGCCATAAGAGAGAGCCATTAACAGAACTGCTGCTTGTTCTTCCTCTCCCAGCTTCTTTCTCTGCCTCTCCACCGTCGATCTCTGCATCAATACCTCCCTCCCCAAAGCCAATAATCTCTGCTTCAAACTATCCCCAATCTTACTGCCTCCATTGTTAGTGCTCCTCTTTCCCTTCTTCTCTTCATTGCTTCCCTTGTTCAAACCCAGAATCGCTCTCTTCTTCTTCCTGCTTCTGATCCCACACGCGTTGCACAGTGACTGCAAGCCAAACACCGCCGAATCAGAAAAATCAGATCAAAGCTTAATACTATTCACTGATCTACAATCCTAAGAAAGAGAGATTCAAAATGGAGTTTCTTCTGTTCGATCATCACCTTGGGACCAGCAGGACCGCCTCGCCAGAGAGGAGTCTTGCTCGTTCCGCAATCGGCGCAGGTCTTCTTCAGCTCGCCCATTGTTGGGCTCTCTTCCGACGAAGCCCCGTTCGGATTTCTCGCATTAGCCTCCTCGGCTTCTGATCCCTGCATCACAGCACAAAATCAGCTCGATCAGTTACCCCTACCATGAAATCGAACACAGGAGAACAGAGATTTCTTAGGAAAAGGCCGCGATCACTCACTTTGCCACTCGGATCCACCATTTCCGAGAGAGATTTCGAAGATCCGGGAGAAACCCAGATGAGAACAAGTGGCCGAGGGAAGTGGGTTGCGAGGTATTGAGTGAAGCTCTTGCTTTGCTTCTTGATTAGAACCAGAGAAGAAGCGGATCTAAGAAGCGAATATTCTTGACGAGGAACGAATGGGAGTGAGGTGAGAGTGAGAAGAAGATGAGAAAGGAAAGCAACGGCTCTATGATGAGAAAACCGACATGCAGTGAGGGAAGGATGTGTGCGTGCAGAGGGAGAGAGAGAAAGGAGAGAGAGGAATCGAACGGACACACGCGCACCAGCCGCAGGCAGATCTAAAAGACCCAAGCTTTATATTAATGGACGCGAAACCCTAACTCAGGCGAGCCGAAATGACGATAATGCCCTTTGATCTGTCACCCGCCAAGCAGAGTCCTGAAATGAACAAAAAGGGCGCCACTTGATTGAGTTTTATTTATGCTTGAGTAAATTGCTAAATTGGTCTTCCCAATACTAGATCTCTTTCAATTTGATCCTCATAAAATAAAGTGTCTCAATTTAATTTTTAAAAATTAAAATTACCTTTATCTCAATTTAATTCTTATATTTTTTAGAGTATTTTTTGTTAATAAAAAATTTAAAATTTAGTAAAAATATAATTTGAATTTTAGCAACAAAAAATATCAAATAAAACAATTGCAATCTTAAGATTAAATTGAGATAATAATTATAATATTTTAAAAATTAAATCAATTTTTTTTTGAGTGTGGTGGATTGTCGTTTATTATAATTATGAGAATAAAATAATAGTTTTTTTTGGGGAGGGGGGGGGGGTTTATTTACTTATTTTATTGGATGTGGCCTTTTGTAAGGTAGGGCTGTTATGTTGCAAATTGCAAGCTCCAAGTCTCTCTGTCTGTCTCTCTGTACCTTTTGAAAGGTCAACCAAAGATGCCACTTTTTAGTTTCAACCTCTTTCTCACTTATTCGCCATTCTCCCCCTTTTTTTTATTAAAAATAATATTAAACTTAATTTCCTTTTTGTTTATGTTGCCACTTTTGTGGTCCAAATACCATGGTTTGATATGCTTTGCTTGCCACTTTTAGCTAATCAAATTGGGAATGCAATTAACAAATATCCAAAATAAGTGTTCTCATTTAAATGAGATAATGATATATGATTTGTTCAGACTTTTTTCTTCTATTTTCTCTTGGAGATAATGATATATGATTCTAATATTTACAAAATTTCATGTATTGTTTTCACAATTTATGTAAGAATGCTTATTTACGCATATTGAAACAAGAATAATTGTCGTTAGCACATACACACATACCAAATATGTTAGGATTCTTTTGCATGAAAACAAACAAAAATGATAGGTGTTTTTTTATGTCACTATAGTTAGATTTCTGAGTAAAAGAGAATTTCAGAATGAATTATATGTTTTGCATATGTTGTACAGAGCCATTTACATCAGTATATATAGATTACAGAGGTAAAATACATTTTGTACACTTGTCATGTGATCCTTCAATAAAGGAAATCTGTTATACAGGTGGGTGAGTCACAATATGACAGATACGTGAATAACAGAAATGGTGGTGAGTCATTGAGAGTGCTGAGGCTCTGTGTCACATGTGCTAATAGTATGAGAGTCTTTATGCTTAACATCCTCCCTCAAACTTGGATGGTAATGTGCATGAACACCAAGTTTGTTGCGAAAGTTGATGAAAAAAGTGTTGGACAATGGTTTTGTTAAACAGTTAGCTAGTTGATCAATTAAAGGAACATACCTTACTTCTAATTCTTTGGAGGCAATTTTATCACGAAGAAAATGCAAATCAATTTCTATATGTTTACTTCTTGAGTGAAGTACAGGATTGGTAGCCAGTGCTTGAGAGCTTAAATTGTCACACCAAAGAATTGAAGGAGATGAAGCTGGAAAAGATATTTCTTGTAGTAGTGAGCGAATCCAAAGAAGTTCAGCACCCAGATCAGCTAATGCTCGATATTCAAACTCTGTAGAGGATCTTGAGACAGTCTGTTGTTTCTTAGATGACCAAGAAATGATGGAGTTGCCATAGAAAACACAGTAGGCACCAATAGATTTTCTGTCCTCAATGGAGACTGCCCAGTCAGCATCCTAGTAGCCATAAAGAGATAATGTAGGAGAAGACCTGAGAAAGATCCCATGAGTTTTGGTCCCTTGTAAATATCTGAAAACACGTTTCAATGCTTTCCAATGAGAAGAATATGGTTCTTGAAGGTATTGACTGAGTTTGCTTACTGCAAAGGAGATGTTTGGCCTTGTTTGTGTTACATACTGTAAAGCACCAATAGCTTTTCGATATAGTGTGGGATCAGGAATTTTGTCTGGATCTGATTTCATGAAAGTATTTCCTGTTGCCATAGGTGTGGGGCATGAAGCTGCATTTTGCATTCCAAATTTACGCAGCAGATCAGAGATATATTGTGCTTGGTTAAGATAAAAACCATCAAAAGTTCTTTTTATTTGTATCCCAAGAAAATAGTGTAGAGGGCCCAAATCCTTAAGAGAAAAGGTTTGATGTAACTTGGCAGTAAAATCAGTGAGACATTTAGCCTTATTTGAGGAGACTAAAATATCATCAACATAAATTAGTATGAAAATGATCTTACTGTTGTCATTGAAGAAGAAAAGAGATGAATCAGATTTACTATTCTTGAAACCCCATTGTAGTAGAGTGAGTCTTAGTCTATCAAACCAAGCACGTGGTGCTTGTTTCAAACCGTAGAGGGCCTTATTTAATTGACAGACATATGTAGGATGTTTTTGATCAATGAAGCCTTGTGGTTGGTACATGTAAACCTTTTCTTGTAGGTACCCATTGAGAAATGCATTATTAATGTCAAGTTGATGGACAGGCCAGCCATGGGAAGCAGCAAGAGTTAGAATTAGTCTGATAGTTGGAGGTTTTATGACAGGGCTGAATGTATCATGGTAATCAATTCCAGGAGTCTGATTGAATCCTCGAGCCACTAAGCGGGCTTTGTACCTCTGCAAGCTTCCATCTTGGTTATGTTTAATTTGAAAAATCCACTTGGACCCTACTATATTCATGTGAGGATTAGCGGGAACCAAGGTCCATGTATAATTGCGTTGAAGAGCATCAAACTCCTCTTGCATAGCAGACTTCCACACTGAATCAGTTAAGGCAGCAAACACTGTTGATGGAATATCTGTGGGTGGACTGATAGTGGAGTAACCAATAAAGGGTTGTTTAGGTTTTAAGGTCCCTGTTTGGCTTCTTGTTTTCATGTGGTGAATAGCAGTGGGTGCTGGAATGTGGATGGCAGTGTTTGGAATTGATGGTTCAAGGTTTGGATTAATCCTGTATCTTGTGGAAGAGCTTGAGTTGGGTGAAGTTGGGCTTGTAGAAGGGGCTACAGTTTTTGCAGAATCTGACAAAGAATGATTAGAAACATTTGGAAGAGAATTTAACAGATATCTAGTTGATGAAGATGATGCTAAAGTATTTTGAGTGGGACAAGATTCATACCTTTGATGTAATTCAGTGGAAGGCAATCCTGCAGGGGATGATGATGGAGCTATACCAGTGGGCTGAATCTGAGTTGGTAGAAGACAATGTTCAGAAGTTTCAGTGGCAGAACATTGAAAGAGACTGGAATATGGAAATTCAAGATCATTGAATATAACATGTCTTGATATATAAATTCTGCCTTGAGGAGAGAGGCATTTGTAACCTTTATGCGATTCATTGTATCCTATGAAGAGACATTTAGTTGAGTGAAATTGGAGTTTGTGATTGTTATAGGGTGTGAGGCAAGGAAAAATGGTACATCCAAAAGGGTGCAGGAATTTGTAATCAGGCAATTTATCAAATAAGAGTTCTAATGGAGACTTGTCATATAGTACAGGAGAGGGTAATCTATTTATTAAGTAGACTGCAGTGTTGAAGGCTTCCCACCAATATTCTAGGGGCATTTGAGCTTGAGCTAGAAGTGTGAGGCCAGTTTCAGTGATGTGCCTGTGTTTTCTTTCAGCACGGCCATTCTGAGCTGAGGTACATGGACAGGTGAACAAGTGGGTGATTCCATTTTGTTGAACAAATCTTTGGAACATTTTATATTCTCCCCCAGAATCAATGTGCAAAAATTTAATGGACCTTTCAAATTGTTTTTCTGCTTGGTTTTTAAACTAAATGAAAGCTGATAAGGCTTCATTTTTTGTTTTTAATGGGTATATCCATATATATCTTGTATGGTCATCAAGAAAAATAACATAATATTTGAACCCATGTTTTGAAACAAGAGGTGCAGGTCCCCATATATCGGAATGTATGACATCTAAAGGATGAGATGCTTTGCTGGATGATAAGTTGAAGGGCAATTTGTGCGATTTGCCCAATTGACATGCACTGCAGAATTCAAGAGTTTTATTAACTTTAATATTTGGCATACACTAATGTAGAATTTTGGTCAAAACTTTGGATGATGGGTGGCCTAAATTTCTATGCCAATTCATAACATGAGTATTTTGGGTTTCAGTAAGATAAGTTTGAGGACTAGAGCACGAATTGTGCTGTGATATGGCAGTTGAGGGAACAATTTAAAGTTGATACAGTCCATCCTTAAGCTTCCCCTGTAGAATAGCCTTCTTTGAATTCTTGTCCTTCATAAAAAATAAATCAGAGTCAAATTCAACAACTACAGGATTTTGAGAAGTGAGAGCAGAAACACTTAACAAATTCTTTTTGATGTGTGGTGAGTAGATGACATTTTTCAGTTTTAGATTGTTGTTGTTCTGAGTATGAAGAAAATAATTACCAACATGAGAAATGGCTACCTATTGACCATTGCCAACTATCAAATTACTCTTACCCACGTATTTTTCAGCCGAAGTGAGATTGTTTGAGTTGTTTGTGATGTGATGACTGGCACCACTATCCAAATACCAGTTTAGGTCCCCAACTGTTTCTGGTGCTGCAATGTAAGAGTTATATGCTGAGTAAGATGTGTTTGAGCTACTGTTGTTATTTGAGTTAGGTTTTGTAGCATTTGGTAGAGCTCCCATGTAGCTCTGGTTGAATCTGTAGTAACAGATTGATGCTGCATGTCCCAATTTGCCACAAACTTGGCAAATTGGTCTGCCATTTGAATTTCTCCCCCTGCCTCGTCCACGGTTGTTTCTGTTGGAGCCCCTCCAATTTCCTCTTGTTGAATCATTACTGTAATTATTGCTGGATTTTGTAGTGGAATTGTTATTTGATGTGGCGAGATTAACAGCAACAGATTCGAGGCTTAGATTTTGTAGATTGCTCAGTTGGTCCAATCTACTCTCAAAGCTTAATAGGTGAGTCTGAAATTCAATCCATGTGAGGTCATCTTTTTCACTCAAAGTCACAACAATGGGAGTATATTCACTATCCAAACCAGAGAGAATTTGGGTGATCAAATCAGTAAGTGTATAAGTACATCCAGCTAGATTCAAATTATCAGTGTATTCTTTCATTTTGTTTAGATAGTCCTTCATTTTTAGAGAACCTTTTCTTGTTCTTTGAATTTCATTTTTATACCACATGATCTTTGCTTTGGTACTAGCACTAGCAAGATCTTTAACATTTTTCCATAATTCTTCAGCACTATTGCAATTGATCATTTGTGCTGCTACATCAAGAGTTAAAGAGCTGTATAACCAGCCTAATAGTGTTTGATCTGATACCTTCCATTCTTCATACTTACTGTTGGGTTTCAAACCTTCTGGAGTTTCTGTGAACTTTGCAGGGCATGGAGTTGATCCATCCAAATGACCTTCCAATCTGTTGCCTCGAATTATTGGAAGAATCATGGACTTCCATAGTAGAAAGTTGTTCCCATCCATCTTGACAGGAGCAATAAAACTTAAACCAGTGTTGGAGTTGGAGAATTTGGGAGCTGGAAGATTCGAGGTAATGCTAACAGGTAAGTTGGATGATTTTGTTGCAGGGGTAGTAGTGTTTGATTGTTGAGCCATTGAAGCTGGGTATTGGCGATTTGCCTTTGTTGCTCTGATACCAAGTTAGATTTCTGAGTAAAAGAGAATTTCAGAATGAATTATATGTTTTGCATATGTTGTACAGAGCCATTTACATCAGTATATATAGATTACAGAGGTAAAATACATTTTGTACACTTGTCATGTGATCCTTCAATAAAGGAAATCTGTTATACAGGTGGGTGAGTCACAATATGACAGATACGTGAATAACAGAAATGGTGGTGAGTCATTGAGAGTGCTGAGGCTCTGTGTCACATGTGCTAATAGTATGAGAGTCTTTATGCTTAACAACTATAACTGATAATTTAGAATGCTTTTAGTTTTTTTTAAAAAAATACATAATTTTTAAATTTCATTTTATATTTTTTAAAACGTGTTTTTGTGTGTGTGTGTGTATGTACATTTCTTTATTGACTACTTAATAAGTTACTATTCAACTTTGTTTTCTCTATATCTAAGAGCACATTTAGTATGCAGTTAGATAAAAGAAAGAAAAGGAATAAAAAGATGGAAAGCAAAAAGAAAAGGAATATAGAAAAAATGTGTTGGATATGTAATAGAAAAAATAAAGGAAATAGGAAAAGATGTGTTTGGCATGAAAATGTTTCAAGGAAAAAAAATAGAAAATATTTGAAAATTTACTGAAATACCCCTTATGAATTTATTAATTTTTTTTAATTCATAAGTAAAATAATGTGGCCCCTTTCAGAACCTTGCCTTCCACCTTCGACATTGAGCGATAAGGGACGATGACTCAAGCATTGATGTAGGTTGCGGTGTCGACAGAGACAGTAAAGGGTGGTAGCTGGGTTCAGAGGCAATGGTGATGGGTTACTGTGATTGTGAAGTCGAGAGGGTGAGGGTAGGGATTGCAGCAGTGAGTTGTGAAGTGGAGAGGATGAAATGGTGTGTATGTGTGAGACGAGGACGGTGTGGAGGCTAAAGGGTTTACGATTTATGACGACGATGGGTGATGATTGAAATTTTGGAGGTTGACGCCATGGATGATGTGGGAGTTTGATGGTGCAATTTGAAAACAAGGGAGGGAGTGGTGGCTGAGTGCGACTTGCAAATTACTATCGAGAGGGTGAAGGGAAGGGATGATGACGATGAGAAGATGAGAGAGACTGAGAGAAAGAGAGGCATGATGGTATGATTGGTGAATGGAGATAGAGGGTAAGGGTATTTTGGACCTTTCACATAGTTTTCCATGTGAAAAATTGGTTTTTGTAGCATTTTTTCAAGCGAAAGAGTGTCACTGTTCATAACCAGGATTCCAAAGTCTTTTTTCCCCTCTCCCACTTTGGAGACCACATCAAACAACCAAAAAAGAAAAACATATTGGAATTCTAATTTCCTTTTCCGTGAGAAAGGGTACCAAATGTTAGCTAAGTCTTTTTTTGTTTATATATTTAGATGCTGAGATTGAAAATAATGGAAGTGATTGTTAAAAGAATATATAAAAATGCATGAAAAAACATAAAAAAAGAGAGGTTAAATATTTTTTATTTTTTAAAAAAATATAATAAAAACTACCATAATATATTTTTATTTTTAAAAAATTAACATGCACCTCAGTGCAGCCAAGCCATTAACACATGTGTGTGTACAAAACAAGAATTATTGGTATGACGAGAAATTAATTTCCTCGGACGATATATATCTTCACTTCAACAGAAGAAGAAAAAAAGATATTGTATCTTCGGACTATATATAATCCCATAGAAAAAAGAAATATATATTTTTGAATTAAGAGTTTGGCCGTTTGGGTATAGATCATTCAAAGCTATCTCTAGAGTTTAGACTAAGAAGAATCTTTAATTTGAGTAGAAATATGGTGATTGCTATTCTGCCCCTTTTTAACTTCTCATCCTTTTTCTTGAGTCTTTTTTGTGATAATAATTAAAAAAATTGTTTTAATGCGAAGTTTGTTTTTATTAATTTCAAAAATTAACAGACAACATATAATATTTTCGTGGCTCTCTGCAAGGAGCCCAATTATGATATTCAATGTCAATTTGTTATACAAATGCATCGAAATGATAAATCAAGTGATTATGAGAAAAACACGAATACCTATTCTCGCAAAGAAACAAAAATTAAACCCAAAAAAAAAAAACAAAATGAAGACTTGGATTGAATTCGGACAACAATTTGTTTGTTGAACAATGTCAAATTATTGTTAGTATTTGTCAAAGTTACGTTGTGTATGAGGTCACGTGAGATATGAATAATTGAGTTTTGATAGCTCATCAAAACAAATGAACTGTAGTTTGCCCCTTCGGCAAAGAAATTTAGTGCAGACCCTCTCATCAGACGAAGGCCCATTTTTGTTCCCACTCTCTCAAACATGTTTGTTCACTTTACATCAATACTCTTAATTCCTATTTTTAGATTTAGACAGCTTATTACAGCCATTGTATAAATGAAATATATATATATATATATATATATATATATATATATATATATATCAAAAGACTTATGTGTTTAATATTTGTACACATGTACAAAACATTCAAATATTTACATTTTACAATATAACTTATTTAACTCAACTGAGTAAAAATAGAATGCTACTATAGTAATTTAATAAGAAAAAGTAGTTATATAAGAAGTAGTTTCTTATAAAGTTGATTAGTTTTACAACATAACACAATTTTTTTGATGAGATAATGAATATTGTTTTATCAAACAATTTGACGAATACGAGTATTCAAAGTGTGTTCAAGGGTAAACTCTACTTCTCGTACATTAAACTTTCATATAGATGCATCTCAAGCTATACAGCATTCAAAAAATTAATCTTGTATACATTGTATAAACATATATGCGCATTATGATTGTTAACTGTCAAATTAACTTTTAAACTCATTCAAGTTGATTGTGACCAGAAAATCAATTGGACTATGCAGAAGATAAATTTTCTATATATATATATGGTTATTCATGTATATATGATTATTTTTGTTACATATTCCATTATTCCTTAAATGACAATTTAAAACAAATCAGATTAATCTTTTTTATTTGGCCAATACTGTAGAATCACAAGAAATTTTTATCCTGATCGTGAGAAACTAACAAAATTAGGATGTAGCAGTTTCACACGCAATTTTAGTGAATGAATAGTATATGATAGATTAAATTGTTTATGATATATTTTGAAGACTATGTCTATGGAGAGATTAAACTCTAAAGAAATTGAGTTTTTTTTAGATCATTTTAAAATTTATGTAAAATAATTTTTAATTATCATACATATAAATTTTAAAATAATCTAATATTAATTTAATGATGAAAAAGTTTAAACTCTTTAAAAGTTTTTCTTATTCTAAAGCCTATGTGTATTTGAAAACTCGTTGGGTAAACCTAAGTTTGAATAAAATTGATTTTAAGAATTGATTTTGAGCACAATTAATTTTGAATGAACGTGATTTATGTTTAAAAACTATTATTAGAAAAGTGATTTTAGAAAATGAATTTCATTTGGATATTGGTTAACAAAAGTACTTTTGAATGTGTAATTACCAGAAAGGGTATGCATTTTATATTGATTTATTTCATTTGACTATTGACACTAAAATATTTAAATTTACGAATGTTGTAATAAAATGAATTTATTTATCTCCAAATTAGTTTCAATTTTTTTTAATAATTATAAACTCTTCTGTTACTTTATATAGGTCCATAGTTTGAGGATATATTTTGTTCTTTATTAAAACCAATCCCTATAAACTTTTCTATTTATTCACTTAGGTTCCTCGTTAAAATTTTTCTTTTGTCTTTTACTTGATATAAACCTTTCTATTACTTCATCTAGGTCCTTAGTTTGAGAATATATTTTGTTCTTTATTAAAATCAACTCTTGTAAACTTTTTAATTTATTCACTTTAGTCCCTATTCAATTAAAAATAAGATTTAATATTCATATATTAATTAAATGAATAATATAAAATAAAATTATAATTAATAAATAAATGAAATTAAAAAAAAAGCTTAAGCCATACGGAATCAATGACACATGGTTAAAAGAAAAAAATTACACACACACACATACTCTCTCTCTCTCTCTCTCTCTCTCTCTCTCTCTCTCTCTCTCTCTCTCTCTCTCTCTCTCTCTCTCTCTCTCTCTCTCTCTCTCTCTCTCCAATCGTCTTCTTCCTCTTCAAATCTCCAGAGAGCATAGTTGAATAACAAGAATATCACCGAAGGGAAAGGGAAGGTTGATTGTACGATTTCATAAAGCTTAAAAGAAAGCTAAGGACCTGTTTAGTTTAGGCATTTTCTGTTTTTATTTTTACTTAAAATAGAAAATAGATTTGAAAATGCGTTTGGTTGAGTTAACTGAAAACGTTTTCTTGAAAACATTTCTTAAAATATGTTTAAATCCGAAAACACCAAAAAAATGTTTTCAATGTTTCAATAAATGCATTTCAGAAAATAAAAATTAAAAATAAAAATAGAAAATGTTTTCATAAACTAAACATGCCCTAAATTTCCCAATTTTTCTCTCAGTTCTCCTCTCTCTTTTCCCCCTCCAATTTCTCAGTTTCATTCACACACACATGAAACAGAGCATAGTTGAGTTGAAGCTTGAAGCACTCTCTATTCGGCAACCAATACAAAATAGAATAGATAGTGCTTCAAGCTTTTTTCATTTTGTTCTTTTTCATTTTGAGCATAGGAGAGGAAAGGAAAAAAAGTAGCAGAGGAGAGGAGAATAGGGACCACAGAGTGAGGGTATGAGAGGAAAGGAAAAAAATTACAAAATAGATTCTGGTCATAAGCTACTTGAATCCACTATGAACAAAACTTAGGTTATGGATCAAAATAGATTATGAAATACATGGTTGCCGCAAATTCAAACATGTTAATTTTTGTACAAAATCAATTTTATAATAACAAACAGGCGTTTGGATCTGCCCACCGCAGACCCAAACACACACTATAACATCGCGGATTTCAAGGAGGGAGAGAGAGAGTAAAGTAATATTATTTTTGCTTTTGATGCAATGGTTTTGTGGTTTGTTTATAGTATCAGGAGAGTTCCATGTAATACTTTAACAGACATGGACCACTCTCCCAGATGTGTTTTTAAAGCCCACAACTTTATTTGAAACCGTGTGTTCATGCAATTAATATTCATTACTTTAAAATAATTATAACTCTTAATATAAATTTTAAAGTTAACTAAGCTAGTGAGTAGAGTGATTTCAGGTAAGAGATAAGGAAAAAAAAAATAATTACGATTTTATGTTGATACAAAATGTATTAACATAAAAATGGCATAATAATATTGTATTATCACATTAATAGTTTATGCATTAATTTAAATCATTATTTTGTAATTTAATGGTAGCTATTTTTTTTCATCCAATTAATTAATTTATAATTGATAATTTTTTTTAGAAAAAAATTATTTAAATTTTTTTTAAAAGAACTTATTTATTTATTTTTGTCAATAAATTTGAGTTTATGCATGAAAGATATTTTTCTAAAAATATATTTAATTACTTTATTATCAAATTAACAATAAAATTACAAACTCATGTTAAAACTTGATGGTACAATTATGCAACACTTTAATTAAATATTTTGATAAACAAGTAATATGCATCATAGAAAAACAAACACAACAAATTCTGAGAGAAACAATGCTTTGAACTTCTATGAAGGAGATAGGGCAAGAGTATTTGATATATATATATATATATATATATATTGAAAGTATTGAATATGTGTGTACATACATATATATATATATATATATATATATATATATATATATATATCAAATTTCACAGAGTCAAATGATATTTCTTTTTAATTAAGAGAAATATCGGATCTAATTTATTTACATTTTCAAGAATATTCGCCTAATTTATTTTAATTCTTGATTAGATTTAATTTTTAAACATTAAGTGAGAGTAAAATTATGATATAAATTTCAATATAGAGATATAAATTAATTGATGTCTAGACAAATTAGAAACTTACCTTAAAAATCTATCAAGTGAAAGAAAAAAAGGCTGACGTTATCGTGCTAGAATTTTTCTTTTTTTTTTAAAAAAAGAATCTAAGAACTTTACCTTTATTAAAGATATGTTTGAAATATTCTTTATCATCATACGGAGAGATATATTTTGTTAACATTTAAGATACGAAGCTATATTATGTATTTTGTGAATTTGACTATATTCTACGTCTCTCCTAACTTTGGAGTTAAAGATCTAAATATAAATGCAGCATATTGCGCATAAATATAAATATAAAAACCACAGGAAAACACCAAATATATATGGTGGATTTTAATTTTGAATCAAGAGGGGTTGAATGGTTCTGAGAGTTGTTCATATCATAGCAGTTGCAAATGGAAGCCATAGGAAGATGAGGCCCCAAACATTACAGCTGGGAGCATTTTGAGTAAGAAAATTAACACAAGACAGCAAAAGAAAAGAAATGTGAAGAGAAGAAAAACTAAAAAGTGGAGTGATTAGATGAGGAGGAGGATTATGAAAAAGGATGCATGTGACTCACAGCACAGGAAGGAAGGAGAGAAAGGGACATCACCACAGAGACTGCAAATATTACCAAAAAATGGCAGACAAAATGTGATAATGCAATGAGAACGAAAGATGGCAGAGGGCCCTTGTGGATGCTCTCCACACACTCCATGCATTATGAATCCAAAGGGACCACTCAAGCTAAGATTTCAACCATTGCAACCAAATTCTAATGGCTTGTCTTTTCTTTCTTTCTTTCTCCCTTTAATCTTGTTTACTACTGACTTCTGTTATTTTACGTGGGTTTGGATTTTTTTTTTTGAATCACAAGTATTTGAGTTTCATTAAATCATAAAGTTGTAAAGTTCTGCAAGCACTAATCCATTTCATTTACAAGACTTAAATTTAAAATTTTATTTAAAAAGAATAAATACTAAATCACTTAAATCAATTACATTAGTTTAATTATGTTTTGATTGAAAAAGAATAGACAAAAGTGACTTTTTTATTTTGGATATTTCCTTTCGAATATATATATATATATATATATATATATATAATAAACTAAAGTTGAATTACTTTTTATTAATCTTTTTCCCTTTTCTGTGTTATTTTCAGCTCAAACATACACATTGACATTGTTGTGTATCCAAAACATACATAACATTTTGGTTAGTTTGTTATATATATAATTTAGATTCCACGGTACTAAAAGCATTACTTTATTTCATAATTATCAAATTCCACTCAATTAAAATAAAATTGACCCCAACCTTCAATTGTTCCAAGCTCAAGGCTTTGCCTTGGTCTCATATTTTAGTTCTGCCTTGATCTTTTTATGTACAATAATCAAGAAAAAAGCGCACAAGCATAGTTCTAATGGCAATTTCCTCAGGCCCTCAATCCGAAGGACCTCTAGACCTCTACTGGTCGAAGGCATCTTCTGGGACTGGGCTCTACTTTTCAAAACAGGGACACATCCTAGGTCATAGCCAACAATCTGCACATCAAGTCTATACATTTACCTAATAATCCCTGGCAACAAATCTGGAAAATTCCCAGCCCTCATCGTTACTCTCTGTTCTTATGGACTAATTCATCAAATTCTTCGCCTTAAGCAGACCTTAATAGAGCATAACATACAGATTGAGCCACAAAACCCTTATGCCCTCACAACATCTTGCCAAGGTTCTGCACACATGATCATTAGTTTCTATTCGAGAGCGTACTCTCATGGGTGGACATTCAAATTCCCGCTCGGTCGTTTTCTGCTCTTGTAATAAATGATTACAATCCTGATGTGGCTTCAGATAACAGCATTAGTCTCACTGCAATGACTTGCCCTCTAGGATGGTGCTTTTTGTGAATCTGTTTTACTCCCTAATGCTCAATCTAATTTTACAATAAAATTATTAGTTACACCTGGTAAATGTACACCCAGCCTAAGGATGTCTGTCATCACCAAATGTTCTAAATATTCTTCCCATTGTTAGATATAGCAATGTTCAGGCTGAAACCTACTAAAATTCAATTGTTCTGACCGCAAAATTCACACAGCACGTTTTTCTGTGGAGCCTATATAAATAATCAAGCAAAAGCTTGGAAGAAACGAACAAGATATTCTTCACGCACAAAAATAGCACTAATTCCTTGGAATACACCATATAAGTAGTTTTTTAAATACTATACGCAACCAAATTTTTCAAATATGACTCGGCAGAAGTTACCAATACAACTAAGACTCTAAAAAGTAAAAAAGACTCGGCCGCACTCAACAAAACCTTCCCATTGCCACATAATCCGGGTCCCTGCTAGTGCAACATATAACCCCTCCTGAATACTTCTTCCAGGCATATATAGTTAATACAACAGAACGCTGACTAGGCCATTATGCTGCCATTGAACCCACCAGCCCCCCTTCTTATTGGACATGGTGTAGACTGACCCACCCCTGCACCTCATTAGACCACGGACACAAGACCAGACTGAAACCTGACACCTTGAGGTGAGATGACCCGACCCCGACTTGACCTCAACAGCCACCCCAGAATCAACCCCTGCTCCATCGAACTAAAGTCCCTACAGTTGTTGGAAACAGGGATTTAGATAATAATGCCGATATTGTAAACCAACCAGAGTCATCAAAAACAAAAAAACCAACTGGAGAAAATATCAAGACACTGTAAAGTATTTACCCTCTCAATAAAAGGCCTTCAACTGAAGTTAAATCCACCCGATGGGACTGGATTCTCATTGCCTCCAAAACTAAAATTAGGTTGAGCACCATCGGTTGAAGGTAGCGTCTCATCCTCTTCTTCCAACCAGTATGTTTCAAGAATCTTGACAGCTTTCTCATATATTTCGTTATTGTCATGACTCTGAAGATTTTCAATCTTCTCCAATCCTTCAGCATCATCTATCATCTGTGCATACAAGTTGACATCTCCAGTGTTACCCAGGCACTTTTCAGCTTCCCCAACCTTCAAAATATTCTCTAGACCTTCTAAACAGACAGTGACAATTCTAGGGTCCGGGCAAATAAGCAGATCACAGAGAGGTTTTATGCAACCTTGACTCACCAAGTACCTTGTAACAATGAAACATAAGTAAATATAATAAAATTGAAGTTAACATAATAAAGCACAACCAACAAAATAAAATCACATACTTGATCTGCTCATGGGTACCACCAGAAGTAGCATTTGAGATTGCCCATGCAGCTTCTTTCTTAATATCAAACTCAGCATTTTGGAGGAGATTCACAAGGGGAGCGATCAGACCAGCTTCAATAACAGCCTACAAGTTATAAAAGCATAAATTCCAGAGAGCTTTCTCAACATATGAATCAATGGAAAACCTTGTACTTTATAATCAGAAATAAACAAAAACGCATCCAAGATCCCAAAGGAAAAATTTTTATGTCCCAACATGCAGAAAGACAAAGACTTCCCTCTGGTGGTGTACTAGCAACGTGTAAATTTAAAATTTAATCAGGTATTATAGATGCTTAAATTTAATCTGCTTCAACTTTAGTGTCTGGCAGCCACTTGACATAATTTCTATCAGTGAATGTTAGTACACTACATTTTATTCACTCATAACACCTGGAATAGTCCAACAAATTTTCACAGCAAATACTTGCTGTGGCCATATTTGAATGGACTGAAGCAATAAACAATTAACCTCAGTCACAAGTTCTGGAAACAGCCTAGTCATTTTAAGAGTTTAATTTCTCCACAAGAAAATTTAACGAGTTACTTTTAAATACAAACTTTTTTTTCTATTTTAAAAAAAAATCAAAACATCAAGATCACAGAAAGAAGAACCTAGAAAAATGAAACAGCTGGAAAGGAAACTATTGAACATGTGCTTTAATATCAACTGCTCATCAAATAGATAATAATCACACGTTTACCTGTATCTGTTCTCTGTTTCCAGCTGTAATGTTTGATATAGTCCAGCAGGCTTCTTTCTTGATGCTTTTCTTATGATTATGCGTCAACAGGCTCAAAAGGCATGGTAGTGCACCATGATTTATAATACACTACCAAAAGAAGTTTAATCATAAGTTCTGAATAGTGACTAAAAACAAAAGACAAGAAAAGGACAATAAATTCATCAATGAGAATAATTATATGAGACTGCGCATGTTAATGCAGTCAGACAGGATAAGATTTTTATTTAATGGATGCAATGACTCGTTAATAAATTTAGAGCTTCACCTATATACTTTTACCCCAAAGATTCCAAGTTTACTCATTTACCAGCTGCAACAATAGGCCAAAAACAGACAACTGTAAAGTGATTTAAAGTTAATCTAATTTTTAACTTTTTAGACATTCAACTAAAATACACTTGTATTATACCTTGAGTATGCTAAATCAGCTCATATCACTTAGTAATTGCCTAGACATCCTCATTCTAAATAAGCTCATACCACATAGTCCCAGCATGAGCTTTGATTGTGGGTGAACTTTAGGCTTTATTTATATAAAATTAACATCGAGCTTTGAGCTCAAGCCTTTTTTTTAAAAAAATGCCACCAGTTAAGCCAATGCCCCTGCGCATAATCAGCTGATGAATCATACTGAAGATAACATGCCTTACCCAGTTTCACTAAGCCAAGATTCAAACTTTTTACACACGAGTGGATCTGCCTAACATAAATTCATCTCGCTGCCTAAAAGGGACACCAAAGGCACGTGCTTGGGCCTTGCCGGAATCATCAAGAGGCAAATACCCCTTCTGGTGCCTTGCCCCAGTGACTTAGATACACGTATTTGCACCTTTAAAATCATCATTGATATTACAAGGCCTTATAAATAAAGTATATCTGACAACAAAAACCAACCTACCAGTCCATAATCCATATTCAATAAAATGTCAACTACATTATCAAGGAACCTAAAAATATCCTCAGATTTTATTCCTACTAAAGCTAAGCCGAATTGCTCATATTTCTCAATATTTTAATGTCATACATATGCCCTGCTGATGGGAAGATTGCAGCAGAAAACCAGAAGGCTAAACAGATTTGTAAAAAAGTGAAGCAATTCATTTTACAGCCTACATGTATCAAGTAATTTTTACAGTAAGGAAAGCTCTTACTTGAGTCTGAATATCATCTCCAGTCACAATATTTCCCACCGTGCGAAGAGCAGGAATCAGCACTGAAGGAGATGGATGCCTGGAAAAACATGCATACAATATTAGTGCTAAGACAAGAAACATTATGGCAATAGAATCTTTATTGACAAGGTATAGTAAATTTAATACTCACAGCAGGAGCTGCACTAATCGGCCACACACACCAGCCTCAATAACTGCTTGGATTTTGTCATTTGTTCCATCAGAAAGATATGATAGTGCCCAGCACGCGTCAGTCAGGACTTCTTCATCATTCGAAAAAACCAAACGCTCCAGGGCTGGAAGTGCTGGCCTCACCTGCCCACAAAATTTACAGCATTAAGAATATGCCAAAGCTTAACAAAAGTTTGATTTAAATTAAATGATAAATAGAAAAAGACATTACCTGCTCAAATGGGGGCTGTGGCTTGCCCCTGCAGAAGTTGGATAGTGTCCATGTGGCATTTCTCAACATTGAAAGTTTTGCATGCTCATTCAACTGAGCCAATAGTGGGATCAGGGCACCATGGTTGAGAACAAGATCACGGCACCTTGGGGAGTCACCAGCAACATTTCCCAGTGCCCACACCGCCTGCAATTTTAGAAATGAGTTAAGTAAAGTTCAGTAAGAAAATAAAAAAGAAAAAGAAAAATGCCTGTGCTACATATTTGTATATCAATATACCTGCTCCCGAACATCATCACTTGGAGAACTAAGAAGCTTAACAAATATTGGGACAGCCCCATGATCAATTACCACCTTGGTGTTCTCAGAAGTCCCAGATGCTATGTTTGTAAGCGCCCATGCAGCCTCAAACTAAATAAATAACATGTAATATATATCATTAACAATTATCAAACATAATAAACAACAGCGACTCTGCGCTGACTATGGATCCTAAAGAAAAGCACAAAATATGCAACAAAAGAAATTCAAACCTGAAGTTGAGGAAAATCTTCCCTAACGAGAAACTCAACAAATCGTGGGACAACACCAGATTGAATAACTTCCTCAATAGGAGGGCTACGCTCTGTAGCAAAAGCATGAAAAACACAGTAGCTTAATTACTATAACAGCTTTGACACATGGAAGCAAGGGGCACTAGTTATATAGAATAGAATCCCCAGACTCACCAATAGAAAGCAGCTTCCGGAATTGTGTAGTCGCTTCTAGCTGCAGGCTACTGTCATCGGACCAAACCCCAGCAACCATCGAAGGAAGACTCTCCAACTGCATACATGAATTACCGTCAAAACCATATAGTAGCTATTAGCCTATTACAGCACCTAATAGATCAAACCCTATGCACATGTGCGATTTAACCAGAGAGGCAAATATTAAGCACATAAAGTTAATCATAAGAAAACGATCACCCCAGAATATCGTATCCACAGATCACGATCAAGCCCTAATTTCTACCAAACAAGATGAACGATTAAAATGCATATACTATTCAATAGAAATAAACATGCGAAAAGGAAACCTTTTTCTCGACAGTGGAAGACTGAATAGGAGTGGCGAATTGTTGCTGTGCTTGTAGGCCTTCGCGACGCTTTTTCTGCAAGCTCTCTTCGCGCTTGCTCTTTCGGATCTCCACCATGTTGTCTTCTCTTCTTCGGCGGCCCTCATCAGCGTCCACCGCCACCTTGTAGCGGTTGCGGCGGACCTCGGTTCTAGCATTCGGCCTGAGCGACATCGTTTGCTGTTAAAGCTCGATTCAGAACCCTAGCAGCAATCCGTGTATACACAGACACACGGGAGTATCTATAGAATTCGAAGATCGAGGGAATGAATAAGAAGAAAAACCCTAGATTTTGGATTAACTACAGGCAACAGCAATAGCGGACACTGATTTGCGAGAAGAGGGAGAGAGAGCACAGCCTTCGATTTTTCCAGCAAATTTTAAATTAAATAGCACTGTAGGTTGCGTGAATTTGGGTTGTGATTCGACCCGAATAAGTAGGTTCATGGATCCGTATTATGAGGTAGAAACCGGATTTTCTTGGAGGGTACGGGTTTACGGTTTCATTGATGGACCTTCAATAATTAGTTTCTTCCTTCAAATGTGTACCCACCGTCACCTCTGTCATTTTGGAAGCTATTTGTGGGGTTCAGCTTGAGGAAGCAGATTGTCTGTTTGTCTTTATATCCAATGGTCACCAATCTTTTTTGTTTTAATGAATTTTTTTGAGAAATTATTTGAAGGAGAAAACTTCATAAAAACCCTAGTGCATTTTTTTTCCTTTTAGAAAGACCTAGTTCTCCTTTTTTTCCCACAAGTCTTCTTCTTCTGCCACGTGTCCTACTCCAGTAACCACCCCAGCGACCCGAGATCCACATTACGCCTCACCTAGTTTGCCCTACTGACCCAAGATCCACATATGCGTTCTAGCAACAACGTTTAAAGGGACGTCCTTGGAGAGAACGAGTAACATTAATGCGTTAAAATCGATGGTAGTAGTCAGCTTTAGAGTTAGGTGAGTGAGCTATCTCGATTGAATTTGATACTGAGAAGTTCGTAGAGGTCGATGGAGGAAGTTGCAATAGACAATTGGTCTGCCATTATTGAAGCTTAAAAGCTTGAAGCAACGAACTCAGGAAGCTACAGATTTAAGCAATAAGCAGCTTAAAAGAGAGCTAGTAAGAAATCTTCAATCGGATGCCCAAAATGAAAGACACATGTCATGTTAAAAATCTCATTTGATATTTTGGCTTCTTTTCCGTTATTGTGAAGGGGACAAAGTTAGACAACACTGAATTCTTCCATATGGTTTGTTCAAGGGGTAGTTTGAACAATAAATGCACTCCATTGAAAGAAAATATGGGTCAAATGAAGGAACCCTTTTTAGATGAACGCAAAATGTAGAGGAATGCAAACATGGATCCCTGCAACTTTGACACTAACCACCACCATCGATTCTAACGTATTGTCGTTACTTGTTCTCTTCAAGGACGTCTCTTTGAACGTTGCCATTGGAACGCATCACTTAGATGAACGCAAATGTGGATCTCGAGTTGTGGTGCCAATTAGGGTTGGGCACAATGTGAATTACGTGTCGTTGGGAGTGGGCTGCTAGAGTAGGACATGTGGCATAAGAAGACTTGTGGAAGAAAGGGGGAACCAAGTTTTTCTAAAAGAAAAAAATGAGGTGTTGGGACTTTCATGAAGTTTTCTCCTTCAAATAGGTCCCTAAAAAAATCCATTCAAAGAAAAAAAAAAGAGAGGCCTGGTGGTCGTTAGATCGCAGATCTAATAGCCATAGAGAGGCAAATAGAGTGCTTATCCTTAAAGGAAAAGTAAACAATCTGCTTCCCCGATTTGAATAATATTATTTCCTAACTGTGTAGTGCAAACTCAAATGACATTATTAGCCCTATACCCAACTTTTATTTACCTTTTTTTTTAATTCCTTATTTACTAGAATCATATGTTTTTGGTGAGGTAAAATATTATATTTTGTAATACTATATAACATATTTAATTTTATTAATACATTGCTTTTTACTAATAAAAGACCAATTTTTTATTTTGATTTTTTATCATTTAGGATGGCAATAATTACGAGCATTTCGCGTATTTGGTAATAGCCGTTCGAAAATAACAAAATCTAAATATCAAATAAGCTACAAGTAATAAAAAAAATTTAAAAAAAATCATCAAATACTAGGCAAATGAGATTTGGCCTTGATATTATATATCCGTTCGATATAAATGGAAAAATAGAATATTTAATATTCGTTACATGATTATTTATACAATATATAATATAAATTAAATATATAAATATGTTGGACGGTTTAAGATTTTTTTATTGGGTAGATATTGAGAGTATTAGATATTTAAGTAGCTAATAACCAGCTCATAGCATCCAATATTCTTTATCTAACATTATATATATATATATATATATATATATATATATATATATATATATATATATATATATATATATGTATATATTACTATTTTAGATATCCATATTTCAAATACAGAAACTTAGATAGTTAATTTTGGACTGATTCAAATAAGATGCAAAATATTTAATATTTCATACGAAAATGGATAATTAAAAAAGAATGAGCGAGTAACTGCGCTTAGTCATCCCTACTGTGAATTATTGATATAAGGTTTTTCATGATTCATTTTAAAATGAAACGAAAAGTATATTAGTGTTGTTGCACCATTAAAGTAAATTAATTAGATTGCGCACAAGTTATCTCAAAGAATACTGAACTGAAACATTAAAAAGAATATACATGTTATTATAAGTTTAATTATTTTTCTGTCCTTATAAATTTAGTCAATTTTAATTATTTTTCTGTCCTTATAAATTTAGTCAATTTTGAAATAAGTTTTTATTTTTTAAAAATTTTTAATTGAATCCCTATATGTATAAATATAAAGAGGCTTGGTTTTCTCGTCAATAATTCCAAAATCATTTATATTACTAGTTACGTGACATGTACATGTCAAAATTTCATTTTATTTTTAAAGGAAATTTGAATATAAAACTACATTATATTAATTTTTATACTTTAATAAGAACAATAAAAAAATTATTTCACTTTGCTCCTTATAATTTGAATTTCTTTTAATTAGTCTCTCGACTTGAAGTTTTCATCTACGTAACATTAATGCAGGCTAATATGCGACACTCATGATGCACAACAGCACATGGCATCTTATAGGAAGCCATATAAGCTTACTCTCGTATATGATTTGCACGTGACATTTAATGTCAAATATTGCCTCTAAAAATGTTACTTGCTACATATTCATTCTTGTGAAATAAGTACAGTCCAAACATGGTTCCATAATTGAATTGATGCATATGCGTTGGCCTGCTAGTGATTGATTTGTGCAATACAAAACACACAGGAATTCAAATCATCCTTTGATGATCTTGCTATTTATTTGTATGACATAAGATTCAAAACCATATTAGTACATATTTTGGTTGTCAAGCTCCTTCATTGTGATGCTTAATTACGAAAAACAGAAAGTTTAACAGTAAATTGAAAGTATATTTTGTTTAAACACAAATCAAACAGTCAAGATTTACAAAATTTATAAATGCGAAAAACTTTAATTATGAATCTACTATTTGTAAATCTTGATAAATAACAAGAACACATAATTAATACACGTATAAAAAGTGTACCTTAATCGTCGTAGCACGGAAATCAATTGTGGATGGGCTCTTCTAGGAGAGTATAAGGGGCTTTTCACTGTTTTGGTCTGATGAAATGTCTAAAATGACTCACACCCCCAAAGTCACCAAAACAAGTCCCTTATATGACCCAAGGAACCACTATCCAAACTATCATGCCCATAGGTTAGGTCGACCTACGGGTTGACCCCTTTGTAATAACACTTCATCACTGTTATTATTTAAAGTCGGGTATTTATATACAAAATATTTACAATGACACACTCTTAAAATATATCAAATAGATCTTTCAACACAAAATACAAGAAGATCATATTATGGACCTAATTAAAGATAGCACTCAAATATATATGTCCCAAAATGTACATAAATATACAATATTAATATGTCAGTCTACTTAAATAAATTGTCAACGTTAAAAATTATTTATAGAATAAATAATATATATATATATATATAATATAAAAAATAAATATTGCCAACATAAATTGCTTATGTAATCCATGAAATATTGTCCTTATACTATTTTAATAATTGATAAATTATTTGTCTTCATTAGTGTGTGTTGGATTAGAGTTAGACAAAATTAATTTTGAATCGATTTAATTTTTAAATTTGATTTTGATTAATAATAACTTAAAGTTGACTTTGGTAAATGAAATTTTGAGAATGAAAATGTGATTTGATAACTAAATCAAACACTAAACTAAACAATTTTTTGGTAGTTTATTTGTGACCGAAATCACGTTTGTTGGTTGTACTTGCAAATGATGTTCCATGTCAACATGTGTTAATAATATGTGGTTGGAAATTAAAGTCAAATATCTAATTAGAAATTTCAAACTATAGGTATTGGGAATAAAAATGCTGTTCAATTGTAAGGACTTATTTAAATATTCGTAAAAACTATGAGGTTCAAATGAATAATAAAACCTATTACAATGCTTGGTTTTGATAGAAGTTTCCTTTTACAATACAATATTCTTTTCTTGACTTTTCTTCTCACCAATATATATATATATATATATATATATATATATATATATATATATATATATATCCACAAAAACTAGAATTTCTTTTCCCAAGATTGTTTTTACAGTTTTGAATCTTCTTTAAAGAAAAGTGGAGAGCTCCACCTCTTGATTTTTTCTATTATTATATTATTTTAAAATTTATGTATATGATAATAAAAAAATATTCTAAACAAATTTTGAGGCAATCTACTGGTAAAAATTTTAACTTTATAGAAGATCGAATTCTTTATAAATTCATCCATTTCTTAATATCTCATTTTGTGTTTGAAATAAAACTAAATAATAACATCCGCGTGTCAAAATAATAATATTATTTTGAGCAGTGAATTAAATTAATTAGCCAAGTTGATTTTAAATGAGCATGCATGTTGACCGGGTAAGTCATAAATGTTAAGAATTTTCAATTATTTCAAAAGAGAATTAAAATTTTTTTTCCCAAAAACTAGCGAAATGTTGCAATTGTTTTTTGTAAACGAAAACTTTTGACGTATTTGAAAGTTTTATTTTGTTTCTTATTAACGAAAAAGAATATCAAACTGTCATTCGGACGGTGAACTTTTGAAAAACTGAGATTGTGATGGGTTTGTTAGAATTTGAAATCTTTTAAGCTGATTTATCTTTATTTATTATCCTGAATATATCCTGCTTTTGAATTTTCTTGTACCCCTTGAAAGCAAGAAAAAAAACAGCAAAAGCCAGTTGTATAATATTTTTTTTAAAATGTTTACAATGAACTTATTGTTTTGTAACTCTTTTCTTAGGTAACATATTGTTTTTGTAACTGTTGTTAGTTAAGAAATGAGATGATCAAGTATTCTTTTTCTTTTTTTTGGGACAAATGATGGTCGAGTGGAACACAAGTGTACTGGTGGATTTGGGCCTCTGGGTCTTCGTATATAAAGTCTCATTATTTTGATAATTTTAAAAGAAAAGTTGGATTTCGACCCTAAAATAAAAAGTTGGACCGAAAAAAGAAAAAGAGAATTTATTCTCATCAACTATTTTTAATGTATAAAAAATTTTTATAAACTCAAAAACTAGACAAAAAATCTTTATCAACTTTTCTTTTTGTATAATTTATCTATTTTGTTAAAAAAGCTAAATTAACTAAAAGTTAATATCACGTCAATCATTAATATGACAAATATAATATCATGTCAATTTCTACCCTGACCCACAACAATAGCCCAAAATGAGCTATGAGCGACCTGATCCACAACTCATAATCTTCAGCGCATAACCCATAACCCAAAATGACCACAGCTCATCCTGGTTGATAAAATTATGGGAAATAAACAAAAAAGGAAAATTCCCAAGTAGGAAATAGGAGAGAATTAAAGAATACAAGAAAATTATTCTTATTATTCAATCAAAAATACAATATAACTAATTTTATTTATAGAAAACATAAAGGAAAATTAACAGTAACTAATTACAATTTCTAACACTCCTCCTTCAAATTGGAGCTATGGCAAACTGAACCATGTATAACTTGAAAAATAGAACACCAAAAAATATAAAAACTTTCATAAAAAAGTAAAAAAATACCAAACTAGTACAAGATTCTCAAGAATCACTTCGTAAGTCCACGCACTGTAACTCGACGTGAAAAACATTTGCATTGAACATCGAACGCAAACAAGTAAAAGACATAATCAATTGGGTCACATATAACAACCCACCAATTACAGCAGAAAAAACTCCATATTCAGATTTTTAATAAATAATTAGAAAATTGTCTTTCCACTCAAGATATCCCTTGTGAAAAAAAAGTATGTCATATCAAGTCTTTCCCAAAGTCCATACACTGAAGTAGAAGATACCTACACCATTGCAGGTTCAACACTACCACTCTGTGGTATCGCAAAGACATCAACAATGTGGACAATATACTCATCCACGAACTCTCTCGACATCAAGCAGAATAAATCTGACTGTAATCTGTGCAACAGAACCAATTGCCTTCAGACAATTCTTCTAAGTTTTGCATGTTATGCTCCTTCAAACATCTTACAAGATATTCCCTCTCACATTGATCACATAAATCACTATACGAGGACAACTGTAATACCCGTGAAAAATAAAATATAAATGTGTGTTCGCGGATTATGATTACTATTCCAGTATATGATACTATTCACCTATATAATACTATTCACATATATAGTACTGTTCACATATACAATCAAAATGTCGAGTACTAGATGTGGTTTGGTCATAAAAGGAATCTAGAAATCTGTAAGAGAAAATGACTTTTTATGTGAGAAAATCCCCTTAAGGACTAAAATGAAAGGAGTAAAGCAAAATGAAACTTAACACTTTAGGAGAAGTAATCATAGCCATTGAATATGAAGTAATCTTAACCATTGAAAATTATTTGGTATGAATATATCTTACATAAAGTATTGAAAAAATCAATGGCTAGAATTTGTTGAAAAATTAATGGCTAGGATTAGTTACACACCTACCACACCTCATTGGCTAGGATTGATTCCACACCTACCTACATCAATGGCTAGAATTCATTCTTAAAGCCTATATAAGGGAGGCTTAAATGATATTTTTATCATTCCATTTCATTTCTTCTCTCTTCTTGTTTAGCTTCATATTTTCTAGAGAGAAAGAAGAGGCAAGTTTTTTAAGTGATTACTCTTTCTATAAGTAAAAAATAGACAATTTCTCTTGCTCCGGTGCTACTATCCTTCTTAACTTAGGTCCTAATGGAACACTGAAATTCACATGTGTGCTCTTGTCTATAATGACTTAGAGAAGTGATACTCATACGGAATTCGAGTGAGTGAAACGACCCCGTTTTAAAGGGTTTTAGCATCATTGGTGATAAAAAATATGTCATAGGACACTCCTAAGACTCATAGGGGTAGACTGGATTCGGAATGGCGAATCTAGAGAGGTAATTCAAATTAATCCAGAAGTATGGATAAAACGAAATAAGTATTTCAGGGTGATATAAAGTTTGAATCTTTTCAAAAACAAATTAATTGTTATCTTGATTTATGGTTTATAAACCTGTGATATAGTCATATACGATACCTGTCATATGAATGAATATTCCATTGTACTTCTGATTATGATATGAAATATTGTACTATTGATTGTGATTGACCGAGACAATATCCCCTCTTACGGCAAGGCGAAAAATCCGGTTTAAAATATGTCTTGACTAATGAGTATGGAGATAATGATTCCCTCAGTAGGGATATAGCTCGGGTTGGTAATAGATCAGTGAGGCGCCCTAACTGAGAGGATGATGTTGTACGTCATGGCTGAACTAAACAAATTTGGTGAGTCAACCTATGTGTGTTCTCCGGGATATATTGTCATTGATGAGTACTAATAACGTTGGATGAATTGGATAACTTTATATCTTCTAGTATGTAATTTCTAACTGTGTTTATTGGTTGAGTTTGAGCCTTCAGGTATACTTGCATGACTGGTGATGTATTTGAATTTTGTTAACGCAAGGCCGATTCACTCATTGAGTTTTAAAGCTCATACTCTTTGTGAAATGTTTTTGTTCAGATCAGGTTGCCGGTAAAGAATACCCACTATAGGAGTAGATCATTTTGGACCTTCCCGCCGTCCGGTAGGCCCTTCTTTGTTGTAGATTATATTACTCTGTAATCGTCTAAGATATCTAGATCAGAGTTTGGTATATTTGGCTTGTATTTCAATATAATAAGGTATTTCATATTGAGAACCTATTATTATATGCAATTCATTTTTGTGTATTTATAAATAAGGAAATTTGACATGTTTTTTTTGTATTTATTTGACAATAAATGATTATTTTGATCATTTTGGAGATGAAATAATTAATATTTTAACTCGTGCGTAGAATTTATAGAAAAACTTATAGTGATGGGAGATTCATCATTGTACTGGTCATGTGCCCAAGTAACAGATCGTGACAACAAAGCTATTGAATGCACAACAACCTTGGTCAACCTCTACAGTTTTAATAATACAAATGCATCTTTGGTTTATTTGCTCTAAAGGATCAATGTCTGCAATTCTTCTTACTGACACAAAATTCACATTACGTTCCACATATTTTTCCTTTCGGAACAGATTCTTAGACAGCCATCACAACATAAAAGATCCCCTCCATTGGAACATATACTGCAAAAATTATCATTTTCATTGGTAAAAAACCTTCGACCTTTTGATAGAGATATGAACAATTCATGAAAATTCCCACATATTTATAATCATTAAATAGGAAAGTGGTTACTCTTCTTTCCAACATAAGAAGAAACACACCGAAATAAAAATCAATAAGCTACTTTAGTAATTCACATAAGCCATGCCCACCAAATTTTAGTCACAATGCCACATTCGAAAGGAAGACTGGATCAAATCCAACATAGCAGGGAGACTTCAGAGTCAAGACCTTGGAACAAAATCGAGAATACCTAGTTTCAAATAATCAAAGAATCAAATTCTCTCCTCACGTCACCAAAATATCTCCTAAGAAATCCAAAACGCAACAAGAACTCGACACGCAACAAGAAAGTCAGATGATCAAGACCCAGAAAATTTAAAATGCAATAATAAAAAATCATCAAAATCTTCACCATACAATGGATAGTCCATGCAATCATGTCCACTGGTCTTGTGATAAGTAGAATTTTTTTGGTTACTCGTCGGCGCTGCCACAATAGGGCACCACCATAGTGACAGGGAAGGAAATGGAAGAACCCATGATGGAGGAAAGACCAGAAGAGACCATCGCAATGGAAACACATATGAACAAACTGCGACCAAGATTGGGAAGTAGACAGGAACCCCACGACGGAAGAAACTAGAGCCAATGAAGCTTCATAAGACATCTTTAGAAATGTATCGATGAGGATGAGAATCGATTAGGGAGAAACAATTGTTTGGCAAGAATCACGATTAGAATGGGAGTTGATTTCTAATCAGTAGAATCGAGGGGATGCCTTTTGTAATCAAAGAAAGAGATGTATAAGCGAAAAAGGAAATCAAAACAAAATGAAGGAGATAGATTCGAGCCCTAATCTTGCCTACTCTGATACCATGATAAAATTATGCGAAATAAACAAAAGAGGAAAATTCCCAAGTAGGAAATAAAAAAAAATTAAAGAATACAAGAAAATTATTCTTATTATTCAATCAGAAATACAATACAATTAAATCTATTTATAGACAAAATAAAGGAAAATTAATAGTAACTAATTACAATTTCCAACATAGGTGCCTCTGCTTCCTCATCCTTGACCTCCGAGTCAACTCTCTGTTCGATATCATCTGCCTTTGCTTCCTCTCATCAATCACGCTTATTTGGTGATCCTCTACTTCGTCAGAAGTTGAGGAACAAGGACGTGATTGAGCTTGTGATGAGGTTAAGGGCTTGCACAGAGATTAGTGAAGAGGGTGCTTAGGTGATGATTTTGGAAATTGTCGTTGAAGCTTTGAGGGAAGAGGAGTGGGTTCTTTGAGGTTAGGTAGTGGATTCCTCTTTTCTTAGTTGGGATGATGGCTGTAATTTTTGAAATAGTGATTTCCTGAAGTAGATCTAATTTGGTGTGAAAGATGTGAAAGACTTTTGAGATTATGATGATGATGATGATGAAAGTAATGGTTGGAACCCAAGAGGGGGGGTGAATTGGGTTTTATAAATTTTTCACAAGAATTAATTGGAAGTTAAAATGATTTTCTGTAAAATTACAATGCTTAGGATAATAAATGCAATACAGAAAATCAATGTGCTGTCAAGATAAATAATTATAAAGATCAAGGAATTAAAGAATAGATATCAATATGCACAAATTAAAGAGTAAGGGATAGAGAAAGCAAACTCGGAGATTTATACTGGTTCGACTAATCCAAGCCTACATCCAGTCCTCAAGAGACCACTTGAGTATTTCCACTATAATTGCAAGTTTAATCCGGGTACTTGCAAACCACTACAACCACACAAATTCGATCCGGGTATTTGCGAAACCACAATGAAGAATTTATGAATCCGGGCTCCTCCTCAACCCAAAGCAAGTTCTTCCAACACCGGTACTTGCGAACCTCAACTCAAAATAATATATGTGTTGATCAAAATCAACAATACAAAGAAACTCTCTCTAAAGAGTAGATGAAAATAAATGAAGCTCTAATAACTCTAATAATAGAGAATATGCAAGATTTGGCTCAAGAATGCTTTCCTTTCTCTCAAAGATGATAGAAGAAGTTAATATCACATTGTAGGACTTTGTTCTTACTCAAAATCGTGTATCTAAGGTCATATATATAAGATTTTACAAAACTAGCCGTTATATAGCCGTTACAGCACTTATAGTGCAGTCCAGATTTTGAGCTTTTTTAAAAATTCATAACTCCCTCATTTGAACTCCGTTTTAAACAAATAATATACCGTTGGAAAGCTCTTGGAGTCTAGTTTCAAATGAGCTAAGTTTTACTCAAAAATTATTTTTCTTTTAAAAGATATAATCAAAATACTGACTATAGGTCAGAACAGAATAATCAACTTTCAGTTTTTCAAAATATATTTTAAATAGTCATATATTTCTCATTTGGACTCCGTTTTCAATAAATAATATACCTTTGGAAAGATCTTTGAGTCTACTATCAAATGAGATTAAGATACTTGAAAAAATGATTTTTCGTTTATGAGATATGATATAAAGAGTGACCAAAGGTCAAAAACTAACTTTTGTAAAATTTCATATCTCACTATCTTTTTGTTCAAAATAATTGAGCCAATGTATGCAAATCTAAATCATTGAGTTGCACAAGTATACTAGCCTATATAAAATATACCTAATGTAAACACATAGGCTATCTTGATGCATCCAAGCTTCCAAGACTTCAAATCTTCTAATTCTTCATTTCTTGGAGCTTCATCCTTGCATGTTGTTTTCCTTGAGTGAAGCATGATATTGCTTTTCCTTGTTCTTCAATACAATGCTCACTCTTCTTGTTTTGAACCAACCTATAAAATATATCTTACTTGCAAACCCAATGCTTAGTTTAATAGCATGATTCAATATATGCAACATACATATTAAATAATACAATCATGCTTAAGTACTTGTAGCATATATATGATAATTAATCTTTATATATATCAATGCTACTATTCAAATACATTTATTATCATCAAAACTTATGGCATATAACCTTAGGGTCAACAATCTCCCCCTTTTTGATGATGACAAATCACCACAGAAAAATATGTATCACAAGATAATGAATGCAATGTTATAAGCACGTATACATATTTTTCTATTGTTTCTTCTCCTCCTATTTGACATCAACAAAAAGGTGTAAGGAACACAATATATAGAAGTTAAAGCACATACCTTCTTTAAGTCAGGATGTCAGAAGATGTCAATATAGTATGGGGTAAGGATACATCAAAACTTATCAGTGATTTCATTGACATGTAAAAAGAAAATTTTAGAAAAATTTTTCTCATGTCAAATGAAATGAGCCAAAAGATAAAACTTGAAAGAGTTTTAGGCTCCCCCTTAAACCTTGCATAATTTGAAAAAGAATAATGAATAATGAATATCAAATTTTTCAAGATATATTCTTTTTCAAAAAAAAAAATACATTCAAGTGAGACAAAGCTCCCCCTGAATTTCATAACATTTTTCCTTTGAAAAAGATTGTCCAAATCATTATAAAGGGAATTCAGTTTTTGATTGCAGAATTTTGAAGTAAGATTTTTTAAGAAATTTCTGCAATATTTTCATTGAAAATGATTTCTGCTTGTTTATGAAGAGGCATTTTTAGTAAATAGCAGAAAAATTAAACTCTTTGAAAAAAAAACATCATTTGCTGTCATATGATAGAAATATTTACAACACACAGCATAAGTATGATATATGGATTAGCAAAGCATGATATAAACAAGAATATTAATCATAATCCATAAATCGAATAATAATATTTTTCAAGATTTCTGAAAAACAATTTCTGCATATATGCATAAAATTATTTCAACATATAGCAAAAGTGATTTAAGATAAGGATACTCAAATCCTTTTCTTTTCAAAACAGATAATGCTTCAATATGGCAAAGCAATTTCAGCATTGTGGAAGCAATTCAAGAGATTCACGATATTTTTCTAAAACATTTTGCTTCGAAGGAATTTAGAAACGTTTCATCTAAGGAAGCAATATATATGGATTAGTGTAATAAGATATATTCAAGCATATAGTTCATAATCCATATATGAAACATCAATATTTTTCATCCCTTTTGTTATCTACAACAAAAGAGATCTTTAAAATCTTTTCTTTTTCAAAAAGAATGTTGCTTCATATGATAAAACATATTAACATAACAGAAGCATTTTTAAAGTCCTTTTTCAAAACAAATTTGCTTCATAAAGGATAAGATAAATTTCATCACAAAGGAAGCAATTTATATACCCATTCAAAATGAATTTATATATGTATCTTGAGGATGAGTACATGTAAAAATTTTGACAGCTCATTTTGTATGAGTGCATGTGGAATCATGAAATATTATTCTTAGCCATAGCCTTCGCTCATGATGCATGAATTGCATACACAACATATGTTCTTAGATACATGTGATCATAGCATGATGCAATCAATCATGTATATTATACTGAAAGCTCTCAAGAACAACACAACGAAGCAGAAAAATACGGTTCTGAATATCACCATTTTATTAATCCTTAAAATTTCTAATCAAAACAAATTAAATCAGCTGCAAATCCACCGAAAATTGACTTCCATGGTTTTGCCATTAATGTGACGCGTTATCGGTGTGCATGCATACTCTAGACTTCTGGCTTCCAGCTTGCAAAATCCATAGGATGAGCGTGTAGGGGTGCGGCGAAGAGATATCTTCGTTGGCTCTAAGTCACAATTTTCTCTCTATAAAGACTGCCCCAGAGTTCTCAATTATCACACCACAAAGAGTATTCATCTCTGAGCCTACAACTTTCTGACATTTCTCTCTCTTCATACTCCAAAAAAAAATTTCAAACCATGGCAGCAAGAAAGTTCATTGATCTCACAGTAGAGGCCAGGGAGGAAGAGCTCGACTTAAACTTGAGTCTAGGTAAGGACAAGGGCAAAAGACCTTTGGAGGAATCTCAAGAGAACCAAAAGAAGAAGATGAAGATCGAAGAAGCTGAGGAGATTAGTACAGGCCATACGTCAGAAGACAAAATTGCTTGTCTGGAGCAGGAGGTGAAGAAACTCAAGAAGATGATAGAGGACCAGGAGAAGTTAGCTAAATGCAACAATGCGGCACTGACTTCAAGAATAGATAGGTTCTTCTATTGGTCTACCCAATGCTTCTGCAATCAACAACAAAGAAGTGTTGATTGTATGAATGGGATTTACACTACCCTCCGTGACATTGCTCAGTCTCTTGCTCCAAGGAATGGCCGAGGGGTGATGATTCAATACAACCCACCTAATCCGAGACCACCTCGCCTGTAGATTGCTCATCTATGAGCAAACCTTCCCTTTTTTTTAATGCAATGTAATCCTTCGGTTTGTTTTTTTTTATTTTATTTTAATGCAAGTGGTTTCTTTCAGATGACGGTACTTAAAAAAAATTATAATAATAAAGAAAGATAAAGAAAATCAGCCGCACAAATTTTGTACAATAGAAGGATATATATATTTTGAAAAATATATATCCATTTTAAAGATAGAAAGAATTTTCTGACATGGATATATATATCATCATTTCAAAGCAAAAGCAAGTTACATACTTACTCAAGATAAAACATATTATAATCAGAGTATGTAGTAACATAATTGAGGTAATATGGATTAATAAGATATAATCAGATATAAACTATAATCCATAAACAATGGTTCATAAGTTACAGCTTATGTAAAAGAGATGATATGTATAATGCTCAAACCATGATGTATTAAAAAAAATAATTTAAGTATTTAACATATTTTTATATGTCATGTTGTGATCAAGTATGTAAGATGTCAGAAAACAATATGTCATTGCAATGAAAGTATGACAAAAAAAAATTTGCCAGAATGTACAATTGAGATCAAGGAGTATCATTCAATTAAATAATGAAGAAGTAAAGGATAGAGATACTCATCAATTTTGGCAAACTTTTGTTGCTTCTTGAAGTTCCTCTTCAAGATTTTGATATCCTTGTTTTGCTCATTGCTCTTCTTTTGATCGATCCTGTCTTCTTACAATTTTAATGATCTTAATTGATTGATTATTTGCAAGATCTATCAAGCATTGGTTCAATGTAGGCTTCGTTGGTCGACTACTGATAGGAGCGTTGGTCGACCAACCAACTTCAAAACTATAAATCTTACTGATTTCGGAGAGCAGAGGAAAGAATGTGCTTTAGAGGATAATTTTGAGAATTAACTCCTGAAAAACACTTTTGGTGGAGCACTTTGATGTTCAAATAAATCTCGAGCACTAGGAGCAACATTATGTTCAAGATATGCCATATTAATAAAAGTGCTATGCTTCCATGAAATGTAATTTTGTAATAAATTTGATTTCATTGAAAATATTTAAATAAGATTACAGCAAGGATAAATACTATGGGTAGGAGTAATCTTATTGTTGTGAAGACAAGAAAAATGTGCGTGTAATGGAAGCAAGTTTTCATGATGCGGTAAAAAGGATAGTTTGAGCAAAATTTGGAAGAAAGATTTTAGCTCAAAACAAAATTCGAATCTATAAGCTGCACACCTAACAATTGTTTTCAGATATAGCATGCATGAGTATCAAGGATAGATGTAATGCATATTAGAGAACAGACAAAAGCATTAGAGAGCAGTAAACATATCAGTCAAATTTCTTACAATGCATTCCAGCTTATATGTTTACTTATCCATTGCCTCCTTTTGATGCAAGAGAGTGGAGTTTGAATGATGTAACCATTGAAAAGTTATTTCCGCTCCTTGCTTCAAGGCAAATCTGCAAATTAATCCTTTGTCTTTGATACCCAAATTTTTTTGGGTCTGCCTGGGTCATGAGGTCCTTTTTGAACCCATTTCATTTTTACTCCATGAACAAGATTTTTCTTATAAAAACAGGAGTAAGACTTGTGTCCTTTCAGTCCACAATAAAAATAAGTGCAAGGTGGACTTTTGGACATTTTTGTAGGAACAAAGTAGTTTTCGAAATATTTCTGATTTGACTTGTTAAGAACAAAACCAATTTTGTTAAAGCTACTACTTTGTTTCTCAACAGAAGAGTTTTGAATTTCTCTACCTTGAGAAAGTTTTTTAAGTGTGTTTTTAAGATCCTCATTCTCCTTTTTCAAGGAATCACACTTGGTACAAAAGCAATTTTTGTTGGTAGAGATATTTGGCTTTAAAATCAAATTCTCTTCTTGCAAAGTTCTGTTTTGATTTTCAAAAACAAAATTCTCTTCCTTGGAAATAGAAAATTCGTTTTTCAATGTTTCCAACTCATTTTCAAGAAAAGAGTTTTTATGTTTTGAAATATTTAGTTTCTTTGCAAGTATAAGAGATTCTTCATGTAAATCATCAAAAGCATCTTGTAATTCTTCAAAAGAGTAGTCAAATGAATCTACCTCATCTTTATCTCTGGCCACAAGACAAGTGTTGGCTTCTTCATTTGTGTTCTCCTCATCGGAATTGCTATTTCCCCAAATGGAAGATAGGTAAGCTTTCTTTGATGATTCAGTTTTTGGTTGTGGTTTCTCTTTTTTTCCTTTTTCTTTTTCTTCTATCTCCTTGGTGATTTGAGATTTTCCTGTAAGTTCAACACCAAGAGCTTGCAATTGATTAATCACAAGTCGTATCTCATTAATGGTTTCACAATTTTTCATTTGAGCGATATCAAGTTCATTAATGAGATTTCTAGACTTTAATTCCATTGCAACAAGATCTTCCTCATATGCAACTTCTAAAGTTTCCCATATTTCTTTAGCAGTTGCACAATTGGAAATTCTGAAAAATTCATCTTGACTCAATGCACAAGAAATAATCATTTTTGCCTTAGCATTGAGTTGCACTAAACTTCTTTCAGTATCATTCCATTCACTCTTGGGTTTTGGAATGTATTTTCCTTGTTCTTCCTTGACAGGCATATAAAAACCATTTTCTATAATTTCCCAGAGTTTATGGTCTACTGAAATTAAAAAAATTTTCATTTCATACTTCCAATATTGAAAATGATTAGCATAAAAAATTGGAGGTTCTGTGAAAGAACAATTTTCAGACATAAACCACTCACTAGATCCAACCATATTTACTCTTAGACGGTTAAGTCTTAAATCAAGAGCCCAAGCTCTGATACCAATTGAAAGTAATGGTTGGAACCCAAGAGGGGGGTGAATTGGGTTTTATAAATTTTTCACAAGAATTAATTGGAAGTTAAAATGATTTTCTGTAAAAGTACAATGCTTAGGATAATAAATGCAATACAGAAAATCAATGTGCTGTCAAGATAAATAATTATAAAGATCAAGGAATTAAATAATAGATATCAATATGCACAAATTAAAGAGTAAGGGATAGAGAAAGCAAACTCAGAGATTTATACTGGTTCGGCTAATCCAAGCCTACATCCAGTCCTCAAGAGACCACTTGAGTATTTCCACTATAATTGCAAGTTTAATCCGGGTACTTGCAAACCACTACAACCACACAAATTCGATCCGGGTATTTGCGAAACCACAATGAAGAATTTATGAATCCGGGCTCCTCCTCAACCCAAAGCAAGTTCTTCCAACACCGGTACTTGCGAACCTCAACTCAAAATAATATATGTGTTGATCAAAATCAACAATACAAAGAAACTCTCTCTAAAGAGTAGATGAAAACAAATGAAGCTCTAATAACTCTAATAATAGAGAATATGCAAGATTTGGCTCAAGAATGCTTTCCTTTCTCTCAAAGATGATAGAAAAAGTTAATATCACATTGTAGGACTTTGTTCTTACTCAAAATCGTGTATCTAAGGTCATATATATAAGATTTTACAAAACTAGCCGTTATATAGCCGTTATATAGCCGTTACAGCACTTATAGTGCAGTCCAGATTTTGAGCTTTTTTAAAAATTCATAACTCCCTCATTTGAACTCCGTTTTAAACAAATAATATACCGTTGGAAAGCTCTTGGAGTCTAGTTTCAAATGAGCTAAGTTTTACTCAAAAATTATTTTTCTTTTAAAAGATATAATCAAAATACTGACTATAGGTCAGAACAGAATAATCAACTTTCAGTTTTTCAAACTATATTTTAAATAGTCATATATTTCTCATTTGGACTCCGTTTTCAATAAATAATATACCTTTGGAAAGATCTTTGAGTCTACTATCAAATGAGATTAAGATACTTGAAAAAATGATTTTTCGTTTATGAGATATGATATAAAGAGTGACCAAAGGTCAAAAACTAACTTTTGTAAAATTTCATATCTCACTATCTTTTTGTTCAAAATAATTGAGCCAATGTATGCAAATCTAAATCATTGAGTTGCACAAGTATACTAGCCTATATAAAATATACCTAATGTAAACACATAGGCTATCTTGATGCATCCAAGCTTCCAAGACTTCAAATCTTCTAATTCTTCATTTCTTGGAGCTTCATCCTTGCATGTTGTTTTCCTTGAGTGAAGCATGATATTGCTTTTCCTTGTTCTTCAATACAATGCTCACTCTTCTTGTTTTGAACCAACCTATAAAATATATCTTACTTGCAAACCCAATGGTTAGTTTAATAGCATGATTCAATATATGCAACATACATATTAAATAATACAATCATGCTTAAGTACTTGTAGCATATATATGATAATTAATCTTTATATATATCAATGCTACTATTCAAATACATTTATCATCATCAAAACTTATGGCATATAGCCTTAGGGTCAACAGATGATGATGATGATAGGTGGGTGAAGGGAATATGAAGATTAGATGGAATTTATAGGAGGATGGGGGCTACGAAAGCGATGATATTATGAGAAACTGACTCATCTATTATGACATGAACTTGTGATCTCGTAGTTAAATTTCAAAATATTCGCACTTTTTGTTGTCAACTGAACTGGTATTTGATAAGATTTCGTTGTGCATTTCTCTTAGGCCAGTGTTGCAATTTTTCAGATATCCACACTCTTCTTCCTATGTTTCAAATATACCAATGGTCCTCTTCTTCTGCTACGTTCATCTTCAATAGTGTTCACCTTCCACTAAACTAAACTGCACTCCAATATGATGGATATTAGGATTTGGGTTATGGGTTATGTGCTGAAGATTGAGTTGTGGGTTGGGTCGTTCATGTTGGATTATTTTTTTAGTCATGGTAGAAGTTGACATGGCAAATTTGAGTTGATGTAGCATTGACTGTCAGTTAATTTAACAGTTTTTTTAACAAAAGGGATAAATTACACAAAAAAAAAAATTGATGAGGGTAAAATGCGTTTTTCTTAAAGAAAAACTACATTGTTTCAATGTAGCAATAAGTTAATAAATATTTCGAGTTTTAATTTTATCTTTAACATATCTTTTATATCAATGTTGTCTTACATTTTTTTTTGTTTTAATTTTGTCTTTAGAGTTAATGTAGTTAATATAGTTGAAAAAAAAATGCTGACATGAATTTTTCTGTGTGACACGTCTACTACCAATTAGTCATATTTATCGATTTTAGTTTTAATCTTAAACATTTAACTAAGTTTCAATTTAGCCCTTTCTTCTGTTCAAAATTAACGTTTAAATATTTGATGTGTTATATGAAAAAATCTACATGTCATTTGAAGGAATCTACATCAATATTTTTTTGTCAACTTTGTTAATGACATTAACACTAGGTCAAAACTAAAAAAAAAAAAAGAAACATGTGGGATGGAATAAATAAAAAAATATTATGAATGAAATTGAAACTTAAGATAAATGTTAAGAAAAAAAATATTTTTGCCATAAAAAAAGATCAAAATAAATTAGTTGAAATAACAAATAAATTAGTTAAATGATTTTAATTTATTTATATCTAACGCTTAATACATTTATATATATCTCAATATTTTAGTTTATTACAAAATATAATTTTCATTAATTTAAAATAAAAAGTAAATATCATATTAATACTAATTAATATCAATTTTTGTAAAAAAATAATAAGTAAGGATGCAATAAGTAAGTCATAGTTCTTATTTTTAAAGAATTTAATATACAATATTCATTTTGCTGTAATAAGTAAGTCATAGTTCTTATTTTTAAAGAATTTAATATACAATATTCATTTTGCTAACCCCATTGCTTCAATCAAAGACTACTTTGATAGTAACAAATATTATAAAAAAAATTACAAGAATTCAAGCAAGTTTGCCGGCTCATCAAACTTCTAAGAGATCAAGACTTTTTAGCCTTAGGAATCAAACAAAGTGTATAGAAATTAAATAAATTAGAAGTATCTTTTGAGCTCCTAAAATATAATTCTAAATTCTTTTAAATAAGAGCAATATTTGAAAAAAAAAATTTTTTTTTAGCTATAAATTTTTTTTAAAGACTTTTGGGCTTAAGCTAAGTTGGAGAAACTTCAAATTTTCAAATCAGAAAACCACAAGTCGAAATAAACGTTTATATTACTCAATTAATAGTTGATTAAGAATTACTAGTTGACTCTCAACAGTCAACTGGCCAACCCTTTAATTCTTCAGAACTATCACAATAGATAACGAATTGATTGACATCTTCTGGTAATCGATTGGCCAACCTCCTTAGCTATATGTGGTTTTGCTGGTTATTTCCAACGAAAAATAATTTGATGAGATTTTTGTCTTTGGAGTTTTGGCCCTTTCCTAAAAAAAAGGATTGATTATCTATTGCTACCTATTATAGTTTTTCTGCTTCTGTAATATCTTTTGTTAGTGTGTTAGATCTTTCATTAATGAAATACTTCTTCATTTCCTCCAAATCTGATTGGTTACTATATCTTGGATAGTTAGATACGAACCGATTTGGCAATCATTGTTTAAAATTTTATAACTTATTATAAAAGTTTGTCAATTTAAAAAAATTAAAGCATTACTGATTATTAGTTTTAAAAGGCTAACTAATCATTAAATGATGTATAATTTATTAAAGTATTTATTACTTTTCAACCCAGCACTAATTAGCAAGATTAACATTTAATGACGAACACAGAAAATGAGATTATATTTTTTCTTTTTGCTTTCACAAGAAATATTCCCGCCGATCGCAGAGACTAATCTCTTCTAGAGAATGAGGATTATATTGAGTACACAACAAACATCATATCTAAGCTAAGTACTAATACACTAGAAATGGTCAAAATCTTCGATAAATGCATGTTTTGTTTGTAAAAATATTTTTTATTTTTATTTTTAATTTCTATTTTTTGAAATACCAAAACACATATTTTTAGTGTTTTTATATTTGAGCCTATTTTAAGAAATATTTTCAATTTTAAAAAAACATTTTCATTAAACTCAACCAAATATATTTTTCAATCACCAATGCGTCTAAAAATTTTAACTTATAATAAAAATTTTCTACAAAAATTTCAAAAAATTATGTCATGGTTTTAAATCTCAATTTTTTTTCTATAGATATCTTCCTCTAAAACATAAGTTTACAATCTTATGAAAAATAAATTGTTTTCGTTAGATCTAATTTCTGTTAGTTATTTTAAACTTTTAATGGGTGGAGTTTTTTATAATCTGTACTTACTAAATATTGTTTGTTCATAGTGTTTCCATTAGAATTATTAAATTGATAACTATATATAATTATATACAAACATTTCTACTTTTCACCAGAATTATATATATATATATATATATATATATATATATATATATTGATTGATTGATTGATTGTTCACTCATATAAATCGGCCACCGACAGAAATAAGAAGCATGTGCTAAGAAGATTGAGACGTGATGAATAATGAATTGTGATTGTAAGTGGAAATGGCCTCAGATTTAACCCAACATCAGGTCTGAGATCCAAAGGAAAGAATAAGAATATATTCTGTAAAAAAGATTGCGCGTGACGCTTAGCGCCAAATGTTAGAAATATCAACAAGCTATTCTTTTGAAGTCTGTGTATAACTATTCCTTTCAATACTTTACTGCTCCCCTGAAGAGCTCAATTACGAAGTCAACATTTGAAGTATTTATTTACAGTATTCTATGACTTTTATTAAAAGGGGTGGGAAACACCAGCAAAAGATGCTCATTATTCTGGTTATGCGTAGCAGTGAGTATCGGGTTTTCTCTGGGAATGGTGGTGATGGTCCTTTGGGCCTGGGGGGAAGCAGGAGGAGAAGCGTAAAGAGAGGAAGCTTCTAGAACCTCTCGTCGAACGTTCTCTTGTTGCTGAGATAGTCTTTGGGCCCTGAGGGCCGTGAGGTAAAGCCCAGCAGCCAAGAAGACAGTGGTTAAGGCGAAGACTCCAGAGGCTGAGAAGAGGCCCTGCCTGAGGACGAGGCAGCTGGTTCTCGGACTGGACCAATTCTTGAGGTGTCCTGACTCTACACTCACTCCTGCCAATAGCAGGATCTCCCCAACTGCGAAACAAATCCTGGATGCAACCAACAAGACAGTGTTAGTGTAGGGATCAATTCTTTGTGGTTTGTAGTATTGTGTTTTAGAAACTAAATCAATATATTATCCTAATGATGTTAGCAAAATCTGGTAATCATGTGGAAGTTACCAAGTAGAGATGAAGAGGAAGGCAGCCTGGCATGTGAGAGATCTGGCAGAAGCAGAGTCAGGGTGCCATGAAACCAGAGCGGAGGAGTTGGAGACAGCGATCATCAAGTAAGCATGCTCCACAACCATGGCGGTTGCCAGCACAACAAAAGAACAAGCAGCACATACCAACGGCACTTTTCCGCTGCCACTGTACACGCATTCTGAGTTCCCTCTCTCTCCTCTGTATATTGCCTGCCATTTCACCTCCCCATTATCAGTTTATTGTACAGTTCATAACCACAACTTCAAATTTCTGCTGACACACATAAGGGGCATAAGCCATGTCTGTGACATAATAAGATTTTAAATAGAGTAAAGTGCTAATTTACTTTGATTACAGTTATTTTAATTTAATTTAACTATTTTTATTTAATTTTTAAAAAAATTATATTTATTTTAATTTAATTTTTTTTATTACTGAACTCAAAACCTATCGTCATTGAATTTTAAATTTTTTATTATTGAAAGTTATTTTAATAAAGGGATGAAATTGAAAAAAAAAGGGTAATTTTTCAAAAACAAAATTAAAACACATGATATTTTAGAAATAAAATTGAGATAATTATAATTTTTAAGGACCAAATTGATAATTTATTTAAAAAAATATAGGTGAAATTACTCTTTTAGTCCCTACAATTTTATTTAATTTTCAATTCAATCCTTATAGTTAAAAAATTTCTAATTAAATCCTTACATATTTTTAATTTAGTCCCTATCTTTAAACTTTTATTAATATTTTGTTAAACTTTCGTAATATAGTTAATTATGGACCACCTTAACATTCAATGACAGTCACAGAGGGAGGGAGGGACTCGAAGGGGGCCTGGCCCTCCTCCTTTTCCATATTTCTTTTATATATATATATAGATAATAATTTAGAGAAATTTATATTATATTATACAATTTTGGCCCCACCCATAAAAAATGGTTTTTCATATGCCCCAGTTGGCATTCAAAATATACATATTTAAGCTAACTGGCTTAAATTACTCAACATGTATCACATGTTATATATAGAGAGAGAGAGAGAGAGGGAGAGAGAGAAAGAGACAATTCCACTTAATTATATATTTTTTCTCCTTCTGTTGGTACAAGCATGCATATTCAGAATATAAATACATAAATAATCAGTTATGTCAACAAAAAATAGTAAAACACCGACGAAAGTTTAATAACAGAACAATGATAAAGATTTAATTACAAAATTTTTAAAATATAGAAATTAAATTACAAATTGAGTAAAATTATAAACACAAAAATATACTGTAATTTGAAGTATGGGGATGTGATTAATAACTGTTGAATATATATTTATAAAATATATGACATGGAAACTTTACTAATGTTCCTTCTTGCCCTGCATTGATACGGATATGACCTAAATGTTTTATATCATGCCTGTGCTTCTTAGCATATCATACACAATAATACTATTGTCACAGGTTTTCCTAGTGTTTATACCTTACCTCTGGAAGTTTTCTTCGTTTAATTCAATTCGTAATCAGAAAATGGAAAACACAGAGTCACAACAGGACACAATATGAATTTAAAAGAGAGAATGAAGTTGTACCTCTGAACGCGTGGCTTCGGCGAGGAGACACAGGACGAAGCAGCAGAAGCCCAAGAGGATGGTGACCACCATCAGGAAAACCCCTGTTTTGCTGCTGAGGTCGATTCTGCTACGTCCGGGTTCTAGATCGGCGTGTGTCACTGCCATTTTCGGAGGCATGTTGCAGGGAGATTGAGTTGCAGAGAAGAAGATGAAGAAGAAGATGAAGAAGAAGATGAAGAAGAAGAAGAAGAAGAAGAAGAAGAAGAAGAAGAATAAGATAGGGGCTCTTGATTGAGTTGTGTTCTATGCAGAAGATTTCAGAGAGAGGAAATTGGAGTTGCAGAAGCAGAATTGCTTGGGGCAAACGTTGCTTAAGCCCCAAAGATTCTGAGGTTCTGGGAATTAATACTAAGCATTCACATTGGGGCAATTCTAACTTGATCGCCCAAAAGTTTAGCTTTCAAGGTATACTTTTTTATAGTGATGATAAAAAAGCTACTGCTCATGACTCATGTTCGCAGCAAACACGTGTAATGCATTTTAGCTCTTTTATCCAATATTTGCCCGTCTCCAAACATTGGAAAATGGAAACATAAATTTAGGCCAGCCTTTACTTTTTTAAACTTGGCGTCTAGATTAGTATTGTTGTTTGTCTATATCTTAGTCATTTGATTTGTAGATTGAACAGTCATGATTAAATTAAAAGAAAAAGAAGTGGGATGTTAGATCGTAACAATCTAACAGCTTGCATCAGAGTAACTTTTTTTTTTTGTTTACACACACCCACCAATCAGAAAATGACATGTGTTTCGCCCAATAGCCCATTCCCTAATATGATATTTAGACTCTATCTGACCCGACTTTCCCCCTTTTCTTCCATGGCGAAAACATGAAATCACGTACAATGTCGTTGACTTCCCATCCTTTTCTCCATTGTCAGCTTCTCCCATCCTTTTCTTTCCCGGTAGTCGTCGTCAACTTCTTCCATCATTTAATTGTCAAACTCTGCTTGTAGCCATTTCTAGTGCACTGTGACTTTTCTCCTAATTTCCTCCAAATTTTTAATTCCCCCTTCTTTAGGAGACTCACGATATTCAATTAAAGCAACCTCTAGGTGTCTTAATTTCTATCGAATGACACTGATGATGACATGAGGGTCGATCGTATGTTTTAAATAGCAACATCCAAGTCCAACAAAAAGGAAGAGAATAAAGAAATAAAAAGGATGGGAGAAGCTGACGACGCTAACTATGAAGAAAATGATGGAAAGTCGATGACAGTGCAGGTGATTTTCATGTCTTCGTTGTGAAAGAAAATGGGAGAAGATAGGTTAGATCATGTTTGGATTTTGGGTCAAATGATGGGTCATTGGGCAGGACACATGTCATCCCCTATTGGCGGGGTGTGTGAACAAAAAAAAAAAAAAGAGAGTTACTCTAACGCTAGCGATCCAACAAACCGTATCTTTTTCTTTTAATTCAATTGTGACCGTTTATGTTAAACTAGTTCTTTAAAGATAAGTAAATGTACAATTTTGCTTCACATAAAAATTGATTTATACTAAATTTGTAACTTATAAAAATAAATTCGTTTAATACTTCAATTTTAGAGATTAAACCACAACAGAAATAAATATCTTTTAAGAATCAATGTGTATGTTTACTCAAAATAAAAACAAAAGGTTTTGGCTCTTGGTCTCGGGCTGTAACTATATTCTTCTGCCTTTTAAGTTAGTTAGTTCAGTTCTGTGGGCTTTGTTTAAAATGGCCAACTTCAAAAATGAAAAAAACAAAAAAAAAGAGTCCTGGGTTTTATGTTATAATGACAAAATTGTGATCTTTTGCTTTATGATAAAATCTTTCTCAGGAAAGAAGGAAGGGAATGAATTCTGTGCTTGGGATTTGGGTAAAAGCAAATATAAAATGGACGGTATGTGATTGTTCTGAGGGGCTTAATAGTTAATATTCTTTGGTTGAGGGTTTAAAAGATAAGTGCTGCGCAGAGGTACAAAGTTACAAAAAGTAGTGCTTTTTTCTGAGGTGGAAAACGCAGATAAGTGACAAAAAGTGCTGCTAATGGGAGACCCAATGACTGAATTGACATTTGGAATTGGAAGCGTGAGCTCACTCCCTATGGTAGTGCTCCCAGAATAACATCTTGGATGTTAATTTGCCTTCTTAATTAAAAAAAAAAAAGATTAAAATGCATAAAACAAGTTTAGATTCTCTTCTTTTACGGTGCAAACTAGAGATTTCAGTTTGTGATTATAGCCAATTTTAATCGTCCATTTCATATCTATTTGCCTTCAATTAGATGACGAAATCGCGAATTGAATATCTAGTTCACGTCATAAAAGGAGAGAATTTGGACACTCAAAACATCTTCAAACTTTGAATCTCTCAAACTTTTAAATTGACAATTAGGTCCTTAAATATTTATTATTTAAGCAAATAGGTCCTTCTATTTGATTTTTTTTCTTTGCTAACTTGTTTGCCATCTAAGTTGTTCACATGTCAAGATATGTATATTTGAATTGTATTTTTTAATGCAGTGGTTCAAAATTAGTATATAGGGAGTCAAAGATAGCAAATGAGTTAGCATTGCAAGGATAAAATTAGACAAAATGATCTATTTGCTTGAATATGAAATTTTAAGGACTTAATTGCTAATTTGAAAATTCAATAAATTATTTGCAAGTGACCCAAAATTTAAGGGGTGGGGGGTTGCAGTTTCTCCAAAAAGGAAAAATCAGTTTATTTGAATATTTGAACATCCCCAAATCAATAATAAGCTTTTCCCTCCCTGCCTCATTAGGATATGTGCAGAACTTTAACAATTTTTTTATTTTTAAACATTTCATGCCAACACTTGAAATCACATAAACATTCATATATATGGGTGTGTCTATATGCAATTCTTAGCATGGGGATCTATGATACTCTAATAGGCTGGTCTGATTACGGATCCAATGTGTAAAATAGCAAATGCCACAAGTGCGTACAAGTTTCTTAGTATGAAAGGCAGCTTAAAAAGAGGAAAAAATAAAAAAATAAAACTTATTCTGAGTCATGAAACTTTTACAAGTGATTCCTTGTGCACCCCATAAACTCGGCTCTGCCTCTGAACCCACTTGTTCCCTTCATATATTCTGTGTGTAGGCAAATAAAAGATGTGACGAATAATGAATGAGTGCAAAAATATCTCCAGAAACCACCTTAAAATCTGACACCTGCCTTGCTTTTCCACTACCATTCCCTTTCTTCTTTCTCTCTGTCATAGCTAGCTTCTTCCACACCCTGCTTTAACTTCTGCATATTCATAAGAATGGCTTCAGAGAAGGACAGTTCGAGAGAGCTTGAAACCAGCGACAGCAAGCAAGGAATCTCTGTGGAAGAAATGCCTAGCACAAATGGCACTGCCAGATGCAATATGGGAAAGGAATTGGCGCGAAGAGCTCTTCTGAGGTCGCATCAGAGACGACATGGGAGAAGGAAATCTGTGAATAACACTGTCAAATCGTTGCCTAGCAGGCTAAGCAGGGTTTCGCTAGCAGAAGATTCAGGAGAATGAGTTATAGTTATAGGTATGGAACAACCCAGAATGTATAATTTCCATATATTGATATAACCAAATGGCAGTTATGAAACTTTTAGGATAGCTACGATTATACAAGATTCACTTCAACTCGATCTCGATAGAGGGTCGGGTTTCAAATTTTAATTTAAGGAAATTTGTCTTGAGTTTAGAATTATTATTTAGAAGTTAACTGAGAAAAGGTCGGGCCATGATTGTCTCTATATCCAATCAATTTTTAAGAAATAGAAGTTCATAGAATAGTCAGAATTAGGAAAGCGCTTATTTTAAACTTATCTTATAACATAAGCGCTTATACACATACTTGAGAGAGCTTATAGAAATAACTTATGGTATGCTCATAAACTTTTTTCAACTTATTTTCATACACTTTCCAGGAGAACTTATGAAAATAAACTAAAAACAGCTTATGTAAAATTTGTTTTCGTAAACTTTTCAATTATAAAAATAACTTATATATAAGCACTTATATTATAAACATTTATTCTATAAATACTTAAATAAACTATTTATCCAAACAGTATCTAAGTCTATATTTAAGCAGCAAAAATGAACACAAGGCACATGAAAGACAACCGAACAACTTGGGTCGGGTTATGTTCAATAAATAGCTTAAAACCCAACTTTCATATAATTGTCGTATAATGTATTGATGCAAGTACAATTCTCTTTTTACTTGTTCATTTCATAAATCTAGATTCTAAGCCAACTATTTCATAGATCAAGAGCATAACTAAGGTCTTTAATCCCCCAAAAAAAAATGTCTAAGGATTCGGAAAAAGGTCACTAATAAATCTATTAACTGCTCCAATAAATCCGGGAAGATCACTTAAGCATCTATGATCTGCAATAGTTCCTCAGACAATCATACGTTGAGTAATTAAAATGCCATAAATTGTCAAAAGGCAGCGATGAACCTTGGTGCAAACTCTAATTGTTGAAACATGATACGTACGTATCATACAGAAAATTAATCAGATACAGATGATGATTGCACGAGATTGATACAAGATGGACCAGTGACCCATCTAGTGAAGATTTGAAAACATATGTAAAAAATAGAATCCAAGAAATCACATCCAATGGACATCTTATACCTAATTTTCGATATTCTAGAGCCAATTAATTCTCGATTACCTATTCCACTTCCAGTTGAAGTACAGATGAAAGAGCTTGCAGGCAACCAGCTATCGCATAAACATCTTTTGACAAATATATAGCCTAGACACTATCCACCAGCAGATTAATGCTTACCTATAACATAATATCCAAACCTGGATTCATAAACCACAATCTTCATGATCCCAAACAGAAGGTACAAAAAGTATTGAGCATCTGCAATTCTTAACAACACGCATATGTATGAGAACATTTATGTATTCAGGTACATAACGATTCTGAATGATCGATCATACACGTAATAAGAATCATGCTTAAGTCTTTGCTCACATACTGAGTGATACGTAATTTGTGTATATTATCAAATATGCAGAAGCTAATGCACAGAAAAGAATAATAGAAATTGAAATCAATAATGCACTATCTTTGTACAACTAATAACATTTCCCCTCACTCTACGAGTACTCTAATGTATCGCCATTCAAATTATCACCAGCCATTGTCGAGCAATCAGATGCATCGTGTCCATATTGCCCACACAATGGCCCTGAAAAATGCCTTCGCTTCCTAGTTATATCCACTCCATCTCTTGCCCTTCTCTCCTTTAGTTTACCTAATGTGATAGAATCATGAGGATTTGCAATTGTAAAACCATGAATCATACCATCTGCATCTTCCACTTCCGGTAGAATCAGTGAATCTGATTGATAATTATATGTAATGTCATTCACCCCATGTGCTGACCTCGGAAGGCTTTTAATACGTGACAAAACCATGGAAATTTGCTCACAAGCAACACCAAGGCGTTCTTCTGTTTCAATGGATTCCATTACAAGTGTAGAAACCATGGATTCCAAGAATTGTATTCTTTCAGGATGATCCCTGGAAGTTGTACCTCGGAAGGAGTTAGCAGAAGATGAACTCACACCACGCCAGCGGGCAGGTAGATATTGTTCAGGGATGTGAAAACAGTTATTAGTTGACATGACACGCAAAACATGTCTGCATAAGATGCCTGAAAACTCAAACAGATGGCAGCTGCAGCTGATATGTTCTTGACAAGCAACCCAAAATACTTTGCACCCTCCGTCCATCTGAGTGTGGTGTCTGACCTGGAAGCAACCTTCATCAACCAGAAATGATGCATATTGTGGTGCCAAAACTAGCTCATCCTGGAGCTTGCTAAAGGCATATGGAGTAAGCACGGTAGCAGCATGGGATTCGATTGGTGAACCAGTTTTAAGGCACACTTTCTGCAATTTTCGTTGCATCTTTTGCTTTGCTCCAGCCCGGTCATTAAATTCAACAATATCAGCCACCTGTAAAAATTGATATTTGAACACAGCATTCCATATAAAAAAATAACCTAATAGCACCAAAATCAACAATAGAACTAAAGGAAAGAAATTGTATATCACTGACATGCTCTACAAAGCGATCTAGTTGAGATTGGGCACTCAAGAACCGTTGGATGAAAGCGTTAATGGACTCGGACTGACATGTGTTGGTCAATCCTGCAAAGAAGCAACACCTCAAAAATGGTAAAGCCCAAAATGTCCTCAATGAATATAAGCTAACAATATGCTTATTTGCATGGAGTCCATAATTATCAACCATTTGTCTCCAGCCTTCTTCAAAATCTTCCACCAGTTCCAAATTGTAGAGCCGATGGAACTCAGCTTTCCAATCATCATAATGTGATCCAAGAAGTACAGAAAACCAGTCAGAAAACTTAGCAATAATGTGCCATATGCAAAACGCATGTTTGGTTTCAAGCATTTCAACAGCAATAGCTTCTTTCAGCCACATGTTATGGTCAGTTAATATAGTTTGTGGAGTCTTTCCTTCCATGAAGCTTAAGAATGCCTGTGTATTTTTCAATCAGACAAAATTAAAAATAATCAGATGGTATGTACATCATATAATGGAATTTTGGTGAAAATGAAAAGTCCACAGAAATGGTACTATATTTAAGAAGCAAGAGACCAAATGCATTGAAATGAAAAGCTCCAAAAAATTATGTTACCTTATTTTTTATTTTATTTTTTTATAAAATTATCCTGTTAAAGAAGTAGTTGTAGTGGATCTTGAATTAGAAAAAGACAAGGCCATCAGATTGTTTCCTAAGAATCTTTTTGAAAGCTAGCATGGCAGTAGACTTAATGAATAAAATAAGCTTGGATTCTTACCAAAAGAGGGAAAAACAAGGCTTGCATTATATAGAAAACAATGACTAAGATGATGGAGAAATAAAATATCTGGTCTTGACTGTTACCAAGATAATTCTACAAGGTTATTACTTCTTACCTTAAGAGCCCATGAAAAAGACTGCATATTCTCATCACGCAGAAGTGCACAACCAAAGAAACAAGTCATTCCATGATTGTCCACTCCAAGCCAAATTCCCAACAACATGTCATAGGCCTCTAGACGGTGGGTTGTATCAAAAACCACAGCATCTCCAAATGCCTCATATGATTGGATAGAACCAGCATAGGACCAGGCAATATGCTCTAGCCTGTTATTACTATCTATCTTAAATTCATATTTGAAGTTGTGATTTTCATCTTTTAATCTCTTGCACATAGCAATAAGATCAATAGCATCATTATCTCTATCAACGTTTCTAAAAGACTGCAACAAATTTCTCACATCAATCTCTGTAAAAGGTAAACAACCAAGTTTGATGCCTTTTTCAAGCTCCATCAATCTTAACATTTGCCTTACTGACATTCCAGCTTTAGCAAACATGCATATACGACTCTTGTCATCCGGAGATATTGTACAGTATGCTGGAAGAAGTCGCACCTCATTGGTTTTTAACAACTCATGATTGTGGATGTTGCTAAAGCCAGTAACACGCCATTCAGGGACATCAAAATCTGCCCTTTTGACAATGCGCATATATGCTAGACAACCACAACGTGATGATTTGCGATTCCTTTGCATCTTTCCATCATCAGATGGCTTAATCTGGGGATACCCACCACGATGGCAAGTAAAATCCCTTCTAGTAACTCCCCGACCAACTCCATCCTTTCCTCGCGTTCGATGCCGTCTAATAGAAAAGCCACATTGTTTTGCAAAACTGCAATAAAATTCATAAGCAGCTTCTTGAGAAACAAATCTTTGACCAATAAAAGGAACAAGGTTCACAGAAGTTTGTCGTGACAAAATTGACTCTTCTGGTGTTTCCTCAATGGTGCCAATATCATCCTGAGATAAATCTGTGCCATTTTCAGATGATTCCAGTACCAGACTTGTTCCTTTTGACATTCTGTCCTAGCAATTACAGCAGGATTGCTTGGCAGATTTTTCAACCTGCAAGCCCGGAAAATGATTGAGATAACCACTTAAATGTGATATGAGAAAAATAAAATGAGTTGGTAGGTGCACGCCCATATGCCACTCAAGTTTCTTTTAAAGAAGAAGCAACACAAGTTAGAGTATAATGCATGGATTTTTTCTTTTTTCCTTCTTGTTCTCCACAAAATAGTCACATTTTACATGATGACCCTAAGAGACAAAGTCTAGAAAGATTAGAAGATAAGCCTAGGACCAGGTATTTGCTTTTAATTTGGATAAAAATACCCAGAATTGGAGAAAGCAACTCAGCATAAGTGACCAACCTTCCCAGCTACAATAACTGAAAAACCTTTCGGTGTTATTTGGTACATGGGAAATTTAATTTTCCAAATGCCAAGAAACCTATTGTAAGATGTTTGACTATAACAAATATGAACAATTTAAAATCCATTTTGTATATGGCATAAATGGTATAGAGATAATGATTTCTTTTGTATATATTTAAGCTCAGAATTTTTATAAATAGGTTTTGAAGTACTTGAAAATTAGGATATTCATGTCACAAACGCCATATTCAGTAAAGACATTAGCTAAATCAAACAATCAAATGGTATGTGCTTAATCATATTCTTCTATATAGCTCGGAAGTTCATAAACTGGCCAACCTAACGGTAAATGGAACAAAGACAAGCTGGCATTGATACCTGAATAAGATTCTGAAACTCTAAAATATACGGCAATTAACAATACTGATAAACCAGTCACCCTTCTCAAACCTCCTAATAACATATACATCAAATTCTGAAGAAGTATTACTTCCAATTCCAAAGCAGAGGTCATAGGAATAAATAGAACTTAACTGTCAGAAAAGACTAAGCTGGGTCAAATTCAGCATGAATATAACCAAAAAAGCACCTCCAGATGACTTACTGTAAAAAAAATTTCTCAGTGTGCTTCCATTTCCAGCACATTTGCGATATTCAGAGTCCTAAATTCTCATGTGGTTCTCTCCAAATATAAGCCATGTCCCAAAAAATTACAATCCACTCAATAATGATGAACTCATTCTTCGCGTTCACAGATCCAACGAAACATATGAAGAGCCTCGTCCTGTCTCAATCCCTTTCAGACTCTGAGACCAAGGAACAACATATCATACCGTGCGGCACGGTACCGTCTAAGTCTTTCGATTTCTTAATTTACTGAAACTGAACTGTGTTGGAATCGAAATATTCCATTGATCGTTGAATACAGTCAAATATTGGTCGAAACAGAAAAGTATCGATCGGCGCATCGAATTACTCTGTGCTCCTATTGGAGGCCGCTGATGTAGACAGGTAGTGGGAAGAAATGAAGGTAAACTGCAACTCTCCAAACCCTAACACGATGGAGGAAAAAGACGATAAGACGGAGCGTTCAAAACTGCATCTAGCGCTTTAAAACGCATCGTTGCACCGAAACTGTATTATTTTTTTTTAACATCAATTTTCTTTATTAACACTCTCACGAGTCGGGACTCTGGATTCCAATGGAATTTAATGTAACACACAGTGAATGTCTATTTAATAGCGTTTTGAATATTTAAGATTGAAGTTTTCATTATGTGTTATGCTATTTTTTAATAGTCAAAATGTTAAAAACACGCTTCAATTTATGAGAATTTTATAATTTATTTTTTCAACTTTAAGAGTTAATCCATTAATAACTTTTTATGTAGTATAATCCAGTGGCGTATCCAGGACCCCTGAGTCAGGGGGGTAAAATATTTAAAAAAAATTAATAATAATAATTAAAAGCTATATATATAAAAATAAAGACATAAATGTTAAAATCATAAAATTTTAATATATCTAATCAAAAAAATTACATACTTTATAATTGTGCTCTACGTGATTTCATGTTTTGAAATCGTTGAATAATCAGCTTATTGTCAATATTATTGAACACATCTCTCTCAATATAAGTCACTAGACAATCATTCATCCACGCATCTCCCATTCGATTACGCAACCTGTTTTTCACAATCTTCATAGCAGAAAAGGCTCTTTCTACAGTTGCTGTAGCAACAGGCAAAATCATTGCTAACTTCATAAGAAGATAAACTAATGGATAAACAATATGTCTTCCAGTTTCAACCAACTTTTTTGAAAGATCACTTATTCCTTTCAATGATGCAAATTCAGCATTGATACGCATGTCAATGATATAAGTCTCAAGTTGATTATCAAGCATCACTAAATCAGTTGGAGAAAATTCACGTGGATAAAACTTCGCAAATTCAATCAGCTTTGCCTTATCAAAAGAAGAGAACAAATTGGTTGGATTCAAACAAGCCATACAAAGAAGTAATTGAGTATTTGTCTCACTGAAACGATCATTAAGTTCCTGAAGCTGCATGTCCACAACAGTATAGAATAATTCAACACGAAAGTGATACTCTACTGTGATAGCTTGAGCTTTGCCTCCACGTCGTGACCTCCCTTTAGAAAAAAAATATATCTTCCATATTAGGAATGTTAATGGCATGCACATTGCAAAATAAAGTCACTTCTTGCAATAAAGACTCCCATCCATTATCCCTCATATTTTGTAACCGATGCTTTGTGATGTTAACCAAGTTCATAGCATTGATGATGTCTTGATCTTTCCTTTGCAATGCTTGTGACAATTCATTTGAAATACCCAAGACAATTTTCATCAAATGCAATGTGAATGCAAAATCAAAATCCTCTAACAAATATAAAAGACCATTCGCTTCGGCTCTTTGATATGCATTTGATCCATCTTCTTTTATAATTTCAAGAACATCAATTATAGCAGAATACATCAATATCAAATTTATCAAAGTTTCATAATGTGAACTCCAACGAGTATCAGCAGCTCGTTTAAGACTAGTTTCTTGATTCAAACCCTGCCCACTTACAATTTCTCCTTTTCCCAATGCCTCTCTAATATTGACAATTTGCTTTTCACGAAGCATATCATGTCGTTTGCAAGATCCTCCAACAACATTTAATAATGTGGACACTAAATTAAAAAGAGAGGCAACTTCAATATGATTTTTGGCAATAGCAACTAACGTAAGTTGTAATTGATGAGCAAAACAATGTACGTAAAATGCAGAAGGATTCTCCCTTAAGATCAAACTTTTGAGGCCACAAAATTCTCCTTGCATGTTACTAGCACCATCATAACCTTGTCCACGAATTCTTGATGTACTAAGGCCATGTTTGCAAAACAATGCATCAATTGCCATTTTCAATGATAAAGCTATAGTATCTTTAACATGAACAATACCAAGAAAACGCTCAACAATACTACCATTTTTGTCAACATAACGCAAAGCAACAGCCATTTGCTCCTTATTTGATATGTCACGAGCTTCATCAACAAGAATAGCAAATAATTCATCTCTAAGATCAGACACAATAGCAGCAGTGGTTTCCAATGCAGCAGCATTAACAATATCTTTTTGGATTTCAGGAGCAATTAATTGATGATTTTCAGGAGCATTTTCCAAGACAATGGACTTTACTGATTCATTGTGTTCAGAAAGAAATTTAAGAAGTTCAAGGAAATTACCTTGATTAGCAGAATTGCTTGATTCATCATGACCACGAAAAGCTAATCCTTGCCTTAATAAAAAGCGAATGCAATCAATTGACGCTGTTAAACGCTTTCGATATAAGTCACGAACTTGTTCAGATTGCTTAGAAATTGCAACTTTAATATGTTGATCCTGATTTATCAAATCTTGACTCATCTTCCAAGCAATGTTATGAGCACTATTAGGACCTCCAACATGAGATGAGAGCTTTTCTTTCTTATTCCATTTTGTGAATCCTTCTGTCACAAACGTATCACCACCTGATTGTTTTCCAAAATCGGGCCTAAAAAGATAACAACATAAACAAAATACAGCATCTTTTTCTATACTATACTCTAACCAATTGCCAAATTCACTAAACCAAGAGGGACAAAATCTCGATCATTATGTTGAGTAGGTTGGCACGGTCCTCTTTGTAAATATGCTCTTCGTATCTTATCTCGATCATTAGGATGATATGTTGAAATTTTCATTCGCTTTCCTGGATCTGAAGGCAACTCTTCTAAATTAATTTCAATTTGTTGCTCATTTGATGGTAATTTTCTCTTGAAAAATCTTTCCATTACTAAAAACCCCAAATTTCAAGCTTTTACAAAAAAGTCCCTAACAATTGAATGAAAAAATTATCATCATCAAGAAAAAAAATTTAATGAAACAAATATATTACTCATAGTCCTAATTGCATAATCAGTCAACCAATTTGATAAAATTATATCTATATACAAAACCTCAAATTTCAAACTTTTACAAAGAAGTCATTAATAATTGAATGAGAAATTAACTACTATCAAAAAAAAATTTCATGAAATTGATTTTACAAATATGTTACTCATAGCCCTAATTGCATAAACAATCAACCAATTTAATAAAATTAAACTTATATATAAAAACCCCAATTTGTAAATTTTTACAAAGAGATCCCTTACAATTGAATAAGAAATTATCCATTATTAAGAAAAAATTTTAAAAAATTGTTTACACAAATATATTATTCATAGTCCTAATTACATAATTAATCAATCAATTTGATAAAATTAAACTTATATATAAAAACCCTAATTTTTTTTGGTGAAAATTAATATCTAATGGAATGAAAACTTGAGAAAGCTTCTGGAGAAGTGAACTCACTGTGGGTCACTGGGTCTGACCGACGACCGTACTGGTGGAGTGGTGGACTGGTGTCTAGTGGTGGCTGGCCGGTGACGGTGAGAGGAGAATGGAGATGAAGTCATGAAATCGAGTGAGGGAGTCGACCGAGGGAGAGACTTAGAGACGAAATCATGAAAAGGAGAGTTGATGGCTGGCTGTCAGGGGCTCAGGGCAGGGGTCGAACTTCGAAGCCGGTGGCCCCGTGGGCATGGCTGACTGCACTGGCCGGGGCAGCGACGCTTCTGGAGTCGTTGTCGAGGCACCGCCGTCTGCCGCACTACGAGGGGTTGAGGGGGAAGAAGTCAGAAGGCCGAGACTGAGTCTGAGAGGGAGCAGGCCTGAGGGGGAAGAAGTCAGAAGGGCGAAGGGCCGAAGGCCGAGACTGAGAGGGAGCAGGGCAGGGGCGCGAGTCGCGCGACCGCGGGGCAGAGTGAAGAGAGTCAGAGACTGAGTGAGTGACAGAGTGTATGGGATTGGGAGGGGGTCAAAAAAAAAGTGAGGGGGGGCAAATTAAAAAAAAATTTTTAAATGAATTTTTTTAAAAGTCAGGGGGTGCAGGTGCACCCCCTCGTGCCAACGTGGCTCCGCCTATGGTATAATCCATTTGCTATCTAAAATTTTTATATTACTTATCTTTGTATAGTGAACTAAAAAAGTTAAATTAACCCCCAACAAAAAAAACATATCATTTTGGAGGCTTTTTTGTTGGCAAACATATAAAAAAAATACAAAAATCTATTATTACTTTTTTTTTTTGAATAATGACCAATAAGACCTAAACCATATCATATTAAGAAAAAACCAAAAGATTGCATTGGTCAGATGCAATAGAGGCTCCAAAATAAAATGAAACAGAAAAACAAAAAAGAGAAAAATCTCTCAAAAAAAACTCTGAAACCTATCAAGGGATTTTAAAAAAAGACATATAACGACTTTCCAATTAAAAGAGGCAAACCAATATATACCGTTGGAACTTTTACAATTATTTCATCTATCCATTTGCATATAATAATAGATCCTCAACATAAAATATATTATTGTACTGAAATACAAGCCAAATACCAAACCCCTGACCTAGATGTCATAGACGATTACAGAGCAACATAATCTACAACAATAGAGGGGCCTACCTGACAGCGGGAGGGTCAAAAGTGATCTACTCTTCTATCAGATATTCTTCATCGGCAACCTGATTTGAACAAAAAGGTTGTACAGAGAGTGTGAGCTTTTAAACTCCGTGAGTGAATCGGCCTCGCGTTAATAAAATTCAAATACATTACCAGTCATGCAAGCATACCAGAAGGCTCATACTCAACCAATAGACATAGTTAGAAATTACATACAAGAAGATAAAAATTCATCTAATTCAACAAACGTTACTAGTACTCGTCAATGGCAATATATCCCGGAGAACGCACACAGGCCAGCTCACCAATTCTGTATATTTTCGCCATGACGCACAACCAATTCAACAAACGTTACTAGTACTCATCAATGGCAATATATCCCGGAGAGCGCACACAGGCCAGCTCACCAATTCTGTATATTTTCGCCATGACGCACAACCTCATCCTCTTAGCTAGGGCGCCTCACGGATTTATCACCAATCCGGGCTATATCCCTACTGAGGGAATCGTTGTCTCCATACTCATTGGTCAAGACACCCTTTCAACCAAGTTTTCCGCCTTGTCGTGAGAGGGGGTACTGTCCCGCTCAATCACAATCAATAGTACAATATTTCATATCATAATCAGAAGCACAATATAATATTCATCCATATAACAGGTATAGTATATAACTATATTATAGATTTATAAACCACAAATCAAGATAACAATTAATCTGTTTTTGAAAATATTCAAACTTCACATCATTATAAGATACTTATTTCATTTTATCCATACTTATGGATTAATTATCTCATTAGATTCGTCATTCTGAATCTAATTTCTCCCTATGAATCTTGGGAGTGTCCTACGACATACTTTTTATCACCAGTAACGCTAAAACTCTATTAAAACGGGGTCGTTTCACTCACCTGGATTCCGTACGAGTATCACTTCTCTAAGTCGTTACGGACAAGAGTACACAGATGAATTTTAGTATTCCGCTACAGAGATTTTCATGAAAGATTAGAGAAAACAAGTTAGGATTGTTTTCATACAGACACTGTTCATACATACGGTCACTATTCATACATATGGTCACTATTCATATGTACGGAGACTATTTATACCAGAAATAGAGAATACAATCTGTAAAAAAGTACACCAGGTAAGTTTACAGGAAAGAGTGGAGGGTCACAATAGACACACTTAAAAACCAGGTCTTTCCTTAGCCAGAACTTTCCTAGACATGTATTCTTCACAGTTTACATCCTATTTCGGTAATCAGAGAATCAAAATAATATGTAAGCAGCTAAGGACAGTTTTTCTGATGTGGAAGATCAGCCAAAGCTGCAACCACGGAGCATACTTAAGAAAATAACTTCTAAAATTTGAAAGACATAGAAAGGGCATAGTATCCTTACCTAAGCTGAAAAGGAAAGGCCCAAAATCTCAGAGGCCTAGCTTTGGACCAAGAAATCTTAAAGAGAGAAGAAGAGAAGTTGAAGGTGTGATTTTGAAAGTGAAATGGAATGGCCTATTTATAGGAAAATTTAAGGGTACTATTCCATCTACCCCGTCTCACCTACCAATTTCACTTACTAGTCTTATCTACTAGTTCCACTTACTAGTCTCATCTACTAGTTTCACTTACTAGTCTCATCTACTAGTATTACTTACTAGTCTCATCTACTAGTTTCACTTACCAGTCTCATCTACTAGAATAATCAATTTGCTAATTTAGTTTCCTTTCAATTTAGTCCCTCAGGGAATTCTCTCATATAAAATGTCATTTTTTTTTCTCCCAGTTTCTTTCTAGTTTTCTCTTATGATCAAACCACATCTAGTACTTGACATTTTGATTGTATAGAAGAACAGTACCATATACGTAAATAGCATTATACAGGTAAATAGTACCGTATACTGGAATAGTAACCGGCCTTACTAATTTTCTTAGTTAAATTTACTCATTACCACTCTAACTTATAAGATTTGTATCATTGAGAATTTGTAAAAATTTTCTAAATTAAAATTTTAAAATTTCTATTCCCAAATTTCCTTCACTAATTCAAAAGAATATTTTCCACGTAATTAATTTTTTTTCAATAAACTTCAAAATAGATTTTGAATATTTGTAAAAATTATTGGGGTATTACACCAGGCACACAATGAATCAAAATTTTTATGTGGCTTTGTGGCAATAATAAAATTCTAACCAATATTCAGAGAAAGAAGAGAAATCTTACCTCTGATGCCGTTTGCCCTATTTGTAGAACAGAGAAAGAGTCTATCATCCACGCTATCAGAGATTGCCCTACATGTAAAGATGTATGGAAAATGCTTGTTAGACTAATTTATTGGCAAAATATTTTTAGTGGCAATACAATTGATTAGTTCATCTACAACAACAAAAAAGAGTCGGGGAAATTAGACAACCTTAACTAGGGACTCACTTTTTGGGAAGTAGTAAGAAGACTCTAGCTTAGAAGAAACAATTTCATATTTAAAAATTAGAGGTGTAATGCTGGAGATGTGTTCTGGAGTATAGTCCTTGTTGCTAGGGATTACGAAAATTCCTTGGAGGTGCTCAAATTCTCTAATTTAAGTGGCACGAAGATTAGCTTAGGTTGGGACCTGCCCGCGGCCGGTTGGCTCAAGTGCAACGTGGACGGTGCTAATGGTGAGGAAAGTTCTGTGGCGGGCTGTGGGGCCTTGGTCCATGATGTTGAAGGGCGTTAGGTGACTGATTTCTCCCTAAATCTCAAACCGTCAAACGGACTCACTACGGAGGTTCGAAGCATCGCTAAAAGCTTAAATCTCGCCTGGGTTAATGGTTTCTAGCAAATCTCCCTTGAAATGGACTCGAAAGCTGCCATGGATCTTATTATAAAGTGTTGCTCTGATTTCTACCCTTTTTCTCATCTGATTAAGCTCATCAATGATCTCAAAGGTAGGGACTAGAAGCTTCGGTTGGAGTGGTGTTACAGAGAGAAGAATGAAGTTGCTAATTAGATTACTGTGAATGCTTTGGGGTAGGACTTATATCTTCAGCAACCTATCTTGGTGAAGGATTTGGGCTCCAAAAGATTGAAGCATTGGGTTTCTAATGTCTAGGCTTGTAGCCTCTTTATGTATCCAAAAAAAAAAGATAGAAAAGTTATGCTACACATAATTTAAAATTTAAAGAAATCTATAAGTAAGTTCTTAAATTAAGGAATATGATTTCTCAAATCTCTAAGTTAAAATAAATTATTTGCATTTTGACCTCTTTAAATTGAAATAAGTTATTTACACTTTATCTTTTCTAATTAAAAAATAATAGACAAACATTACAAATTTAGACATTATATTTTGGTAAGGACATTTTGGGTAATGCAACAAAATAAACTGCAAAGTAGAGAAATAGAAATGGAAAACCTTTTGCTCAACACGGCAAAAGCAAGAGAAGAATTCATTTAAGTAGAAGTGTACTTGTACAAGAGAGAAAGAATAAAAGAAAGTTACACATGTTACATCCTCCTTATTCAAATAAGGAAATTAATTATTATAACAGATTGAGCACATTGTCTAGTACATCAGTTACATAAAGAAATATTGCATGGAAGTTTAGAGCATTGTGAGAAGTTGTTCACTTGTGAAGAATCGAGTTGCATGTGTTGTGTTTGCTTGTAAAGAAATAGCATAGATCAATTAGTAAGAGATTGTCATAACTGAATAATTGTTAAAAATGGTGCCATAGTATGTTGCACGTGCTAGACACTCTTTTTAATATGCCTTTTCTTTTTATTATACTCAAGCGAGAGGATATTTAAACACATATTTGACTTCAGTTTCCTTGGAGTTGACTTTGTCTTTGATGAAATGAGCATCCAATTCAAGTGTTTGGATATATCATGTATGAAAAAAGGGATTGGTGGTTAAGGCATTTAATTTGCTCCTACTTAATACAGAAGAAGAGTGAAGAGGATACTAGATTTTTCTTGAAGGAGAGATCTATGTTGGAAAAATAGTGATATTTCAAAAGAAAGTAAAATATTTTTAATAGCATTTAATATTTTGTAACTATTTTTTTAATTGTTATTAAAAAATTTTTATATTCATGTCTTTTACTGTTATACTTCTGTGCCTATAAAAAGGCTTCTTCCCCCTCATTTTAGATATAGACAGTTATAATTTGTCTTCTCTCTTCTCTTTTTTCTCTTAAACTTTCTGGGTTACCTATTTTAATTTTTCGCTATTCTGGCACCTGAGTGTTTCAGTTCTTGAGAGAACATTCAGAAGAGTTTATTTAATCATGGAGGAAGTTCTGTAGACGCAGAATAATTTCTGTAGTCACAAAATAATTTTCCTTAAAAACAATATCTCTTAAGATGCGATTCAGACCGTCTTGGTGATGTAAATTTTTACAACAATCTTAAGGAAAATTAAAATGTTACCACAGTTGTACTTGGGCAGAGTGTAATATTCACAGAGGTAATATCATATTATTTGTTTTGATATATATATATATAGTCTTGCTAAAGGCATGAAGTTTATGATATAATATTTTATTAGTATTTTTATATTTTTTTCATTGGAATTTAAAGGTTGGCTATATATATATATATATAATCATAGCCTTTATTGTGTATATATACGTTGCCATCAATTTATTGGATTCAATGCCATGATAACATGATATGAACTCTTTATAATGGTTTACGTTGGAATTTTAAGTCTGGGAACGTTAGCCTTTCATTTCTATTGAATCACATTAACTTGGTTTCAATATATATAATCGTTGGCATCTTAAAGGTGCTTAAATGGTTATAAACGTTGTCATTGCTTTGGTCAATTATCCTGGTGTAATTGTCATTATTGCGTTGATATGTTGGCATAGCATTAGGAGTAGGTTTTTATCTCTCCTTAATTGTCATCAATGCATTATATTGGTTAAATCATCATAAATGTGGCCATTTGTGATCTTTCCATATGCAAAGGTTAAAATACTATGTTTATATGTATATATATGTTACCGTGGGAATCAATGTATATATATTTACATGGCATTTTATTTTATTGAAACGTTGGTGTTATGTATAATGCTCTCAAAGACATTATATTGGATTTATGTATATAAAACATTGGGTGTGTAACTATAAGCCTTTATGGATTGTGCATCGAATATTACTATAAAATAATTTGTTTTAATTAGCATATAACTGCTTTACATGCTAAATGTTGGCCATTGAGGACTTGTTATGTTGATTGGTGATTTATGTTATTCTTGATGCTTTCAATGTTATGTATGTTTTAGCTTCTAATTAAATGGAATGGAAAGCTAATCAAAATATTTTGGAAACCGTTGCTTAATGAATGTTTATAGTTGCTAGCATTGATGTATATATTATAACCGTGGCCTTTATATGTCTTAATGTGTGTGAACAAGTGACCATCGGTAGATTGAATAAGGGGCAAGAAGATTTTTTTTTCGTAGTATTATAACAGCAAGTGGGAAATGTAAGTTTTGTTGTTATAAAAATATACAAATTTTGGTAAAATATTTTATGGTTAATAGTTAATGATATTGTGGGTTAATAGAAATTTTATGGGTTTAATATTTGAGGATTAAGTATATCCCATAAATTTCTATTGACATAACTTTTGATAATATGAAAATGTTTCATCTTAAGCTTTTGAGAGTTTTATTTTGGAACATAATTTTTATGAATTTGTGACCAAATTTATGGATATTGCTATATAAATTTTTGGGTCAATTTGAAAATGGGAAAAACCATCTTATTGAGATGATGATATACTGTCAATTTTCAAATAGAGGAAATTATCTCATTGAGATGATGATATGTCATATATATATAAATTGAAGTTAGCATTTTCTAATGCAAATCCTAGAAAATACTTCTATTGTATAAAGAGGTACAATGTTATTAGGTTATTGGTCAGAAAAATGAGATTGAAAAGTTTCTAAATAATTTTGTATAATTATTTCCTTGAAAAATAATATTATATAGTGAATGAATATAGATGCACATATATATTATGTGTTTGATGCCCATATATAGTAACTATGAGGTTTTACATGAGTTGGGTTGCCATATTCTTATAGATTTAAAATATTTAAAGTGTAGAGGTATTCTGCCAAATTTATGTTGCATGACTCTAAGGGAAAGGAAATGTATTTTGGGATTAAAATGTGGTTGTGAAAATGTTTGTATATGTGTGACATGGATGTTACATAAAATCTAATATTCCTTTACATCTAATGTTGACATGAAAGATATGGGTGAAGTAAATGTGATTTTGGGATTAAAACCATAAGGAAAAGTGATGGTATTTTACTATAACAAGAACATTATTTCAAAAATGTCTTAAAAGTTTGATTATCGAAATGACAAACTAGTAAAAAACTCCTTATGATTTTAACACTCAATTTAGGAAAATAGAGACGAGGCTCTATGGTTTTTTAATGAACTTTATCTAGCCTGACATATCATATGTTGTGTGCCAGATGAATGCCTATATGTGCATAATCCCAATGAAAGAGTTAAGAGGTATCATGTGTCACGACCCGTTACCTGGGCACATGACCGTGACACATGACCGGCACAATGATGAATCTCCCATCACTGTAAGTCTTTCCATGAATTCTATCCGCGAGTTAAATTATTAGTAATTATCTCCATGTCATCAAAATAATCATCCTTTATCAAATAAATACAAGGAAAATTTATCAAATTTTCTTATTTGAAATACACAGAGATGACTTGCATACAATAATAGATCCTTATTATGAAATACATTATTATACTGAAATACAATCCAAATATACCAAACCCTTGATCTAGATGTCCTAGACGATTACAGAGTAACATAATCTACAATAAAAGAGGGGCCTACCCGATAGCGGGAAGGTTCGAAGTGATATACTCTTCTAGCAGATATTCTTCATTGGTAACCTGATCTGGAAAAAAAAAATTTCACATAGAGTGTGAGTTTTAAAACTTAGCGAGCGAATCAGCCTCACGTTAATAAAAATCAAATACATCAATAGTCATGTAAGTATATCCGAAGGCTCAAACTCAACCAAGAAACATAGTTACAAATAACATACTAGAAGATATAAATTCATCCAATTCAACTAACGGTACAAGTACTCATCAATGGCAATATATCCCAGAGAGCGTACATGGGTTGGCTCACCAAATTTGTTTATTTCCGCCATGACGCATAACTTCATCCTCTCAGCTAGGGTGCCTCACAGATCTGTTACTGACCCGAGCTATATCCCTACTGAGGGAATCATTGTCTCCGCACTCGTTGGTCAAGACACCCTTTAAACCGAGTTTTTCACCTTGCTGTGAGAAGGGGTACTGTCCCGCTTAATCACAATCAATAGTACATTATTTCTTATCATAATCATAAGTACAATGTAATATTCATTCATACAACAGGTATCGTATATAACTATATTATAAGTTCATAAACCACAAATCAAGATAATAATTAAGGTGTTTTTGGAAAGATTCAAACTTCACATTAACATAAAATACTTGTTTTGTCTTATCTATACTTTTAGATTAATTTTGAATTATCTCCCTAGATTCACCACTCTAAATCCAGTTTATCCTTCTAAATCTTGGGAGTGTCCTACGACATACTTTTTTATCACCAATGGTGCTAAAACTCTATTAAAACGGGGTCGTTTTACTCACCTGTATTCTGTATAAGTATTAGTTCTCTAAGTCGTTACGGACAAGAGTACACAGGTGAATTTCAGTATTCCGCTACAGAGATTTTTATGAAAGATTAGAGAAAACAAGTTAGGGTTGTTTTCGCACGATACTATTTATACATATGGTTACTATTTATATATATAGTCACTATTCATATATACGGTCACTATTTATATATAAGGTTACTATTCATACGTGCGGGTACTATTCATACTAGAAATAGAGAATACAATCTGTAAAAGAGTACACCAGGTAAGTTTCCAAAAAAGAGTGGAGGGTCGCAATGGACACACTTAAGTACGAGGTCTTTCCTTAGCTAAAACTTTGTATTCTTTATAATTTATATTCTATTTTGGTAATCCAAGAATCAAAATAACATATAGGCAACTAAGGACAGTTTTTTTGATGTGGAAGATCAGCCAAAGTCGCAATCATAGAGCATACTTAAGAAAATATCTTCTAAAATTTGAAAGACATAAAAAGAGCTTAGTATCCTCACTTAAGCTGAAAAGGAAAGACCCAAAATCTCAGAGGCCTAGCGTCGGAGCAAGAAAACTTAAGGAGAGAATAAGAGAAGTTGAAGGTGTGAGTTTAGGAGTGAAATGGAAGGGCCTATTTATAGGAAAAGTCAAGGGTACTATTTGATATTATGCGCTAATAAAATATTCAATTTACTATTCATAAAAATGACATTTCTAATAAAATAATTCAATTTACTATGCATATTAATCATTTAGTTTACTGTCCAATCACGAAAAAGTCGAAGACGGCTTTACTATTGAAAACTTAAAGGAAAAATTATCTTTTCACCTTAAACCTTTAAGTTTCTTTTCAATTCAGTCCTTTTATTTTAATCCTGAGGGTATTTTTTTACATAAAATGTCATTTTCTCCTACGAACTTCTTTCTAGTTTTCTCTTATGATTAAACTACATCTAGGATTTCAATTGTATATATGAACAATACCGTATACATAAATAGTATTATGCAGGTGAATAGTACTGTATACTAGAATAGTATCGTAATTCGCAAATATATATTTATATTTTATGTTTCACAGGTATTACATCATGATTTACGATATTATTTAAAGTAGATTTCACATTGTATTAGAAGAATACAATGATGTTAACTGAATCTTTGATTTATATGAGATAAATTCACCAGTGATTAAGCCTCATCTTTAGTGGTGGGATGATATCGTGGAAAACAACTAATCAAATTTATAGATTCACTATAAAATTAGAGTTTAATACTCTAAAGTTGGCTTAAAATGAGACTAAGCAGTTGAAAAAACTCTTAGAAAATCTTTTTATTGGGTATGAGCCAAATGATGTTAGTGTCTATGTATTGTGATTACCAAGTAGAAATAACCATTGTATAGAATAAGACCTTCAATGTTAAAAATAGACACTTATTTTTGAGACACAAAATAATTAATCATCTGCTAAAAGACAAAAAAGTTCTATCAATAAATTATGTGAAGTCAATTTGGCCAAATCTCTAACTAAACATATATGTAGGAAGGAAATTAGTCCTTCATACATCGATGAAAATTGGACCTAAACCAATAAGAAATTAACAGTGGCGGTAACCCAACCTTTGTGATCGGGGATCCTATGAAGAAGGTTCATATGAGTAATAACAAGTCGTCTATTAATTTTGTTAGCACTGTTTTCTTAGTCCCTTTCTTATGGTGTTAAGTGTAAAAGTGCTAGATGCATTGATTGGTAAGTTGAGTGTAAGTTCTTTATGATCTTTATATTGTATTCATTGCAAATATACTTGATGAAGTCACCTATATGAGTGTGGAGTGGGGCTACTTCCATGAGATTGTGGCGAAATCTCTAGAGCACTCATGAATACCAAACACATGCACAATGAAGTTAATAGCATAAATTGTGAGGGGTGAGATGTAATTGCTAAGATCTCTATCTTACGACTAAGAGTATGTTAGTTCATAGAAGCTATATACTTCATCGACAACTCTGTGAGTTAAATCTTATCTGTCTGGACAGGTTCATAGTCTAAATAAAGATATCAGATTTATGCATCTACAGTCATTTATGTAATCCAGTAGTTTTGTTTCTTTTTCTTTTTCAAAAATATCTTTTGAAATATATGGGGATTATTGGAAAAATGGTGATATTTTAAAAGAGAATAAAAGGTTTTTAATAGCGTTTAATATTTTGTAATCATTTTTAATTGCTATCAAAAGTCTTTTATATCCATGTCTTTTATTGTTACACTTCTATGAGAGATAGCCATAAGTTGTCTTATCTCTTATCTCTTTTCTCTCAAACTTTCTAGGTTATATGTTTTTATTTTCTACTATTTGACACCTAAGTGTTCCATTTATTGAGAGAACACTCAGAAGCATTTGTTTAATCTTGGAGGAAGTTCTGTAGATGCAGAATAATTTTTATAGTCGTAGAATAATTTTCCTTAAGAACAATGTCTCTTAAGATGTGATTCAGACTATGTTGGTGATGGTAAATTTTTACAACAATCTAATCATAACATTTTAGCAGTTAAATTTTATAAAAGTCTTATTGTAATATCCCAAGAATTTATATGAATATTTAAAGTCTGATTTGAAGTTTAGTGAAAAATTTAATTACGTGGAAAATTTTCTTTTTGAATTATGAAGAAAATGTGGGAATAGAAATTTTTATTTTTAATTTAGGAAATTTGTACAAATTCTCAAGGACTAAAGTGAAAAGAAAAGAAAGTATAGAGGACTTTTGAGAAATGACAAAGTAGGAACCCGAGAAGAAGAATAGAGCTTATAGGAATGAATTATGAGTCTGGTACCGAAAGAATGATGGATTCGAGGTTAAAGTGGTATTTGAGACATCGAGAGGGATTAAAGTGAACAAATCTTATAAGCTAAGGTGGCTATGAGCGATTTTATCAAAAAAGAAATCGGTGGGGCCCACGCGTATACACTCCTCTCTTATTCTTCTCATTCTCTCTTATTCATTTTTCTATCTTCCTCCCGTAGCTCTCGGCTGAGGATCCCAATTTCTCTTGTTCACCTCCATCCATGCCAAATGCTTAAGGAAGGAAGCCTTGGAAGTTAGGAGGATTGGAATGGTCAAAGTGCAAGGTGGGAGTGGCGAGAGCGTGAAATCCAGGTGAGTGGGTTAATACTTGCTATGATTAAATATCAGTTATTGACTTTTTGCATCATAATGGAAATATGTTGTATATCCAAGTTTGAAGAGGATGATGTGGAACGATGAGGCATAAACAATTGTGGAACGTGTCTGGTAATGTATATAATTATATTTTCTTATTTTCCCATGAATGGAGGTTATATGATGGATTGTGAATGACATGTGAACTGAGTTGAATAATTGTTCTATTTTATGGGTTATGTTATATACATGCTATGTTGCTGGAACCACATTGATTATGTTGTGGCTTGAATTGTAAATGACTGAGTTGTGTATGTGGCTCAAGATTATGATTGAGGATGTTTTTATATGTGATTGTGATTGTGTTTGACTGGAAAGGAAAGGCATGGTGGTGCACCCCATGGAGAAATCTATGTGAAGTTATAAGGGTGGAGAATATAAATGGAGCGACAAGGGTGGATGCGGCGGGGGCCACGGGCAACGATCCAGAGGTATTCTGGACGACCCGGTTGGTACGGGAAATGTGTGTGAAATTGATTTCATCGATTGCTATTGTGAATTTTGAATTATGTTGAAATGCATTTGATTTACTTGGATATTATTGTGAAGTATTATGAATAATATTATATCATATGATGATCGATCTACGTATAATTGCTGCATGTTATCATTATGATGCATGATTTTTTTTTGTCATAGTGTTGTGTTATCTACTCACTGGGCACGTGGTTTGCTCATACCCCTCTTATTGATATTTTTTTTTCAGAGTTGACAGTTGAAGGTAAATATCGGAACAAGGAATTATGAATCCTTAGTCCATGATTACCTTTTCATTTGTTCAGGATAAAGGTATAATAATTAAGTTTTATTCTAAGTTGTATAAATCTAGAAATCTCTGTAATCGGGTAGGTTCATTCAGTGATGTAATGTGAGTAATTGTAGTATATATAGAGAACTCGTTTTGGTTGCATGAAAAAGAATTGTATGATTTTTAAGAGAAAAATAGGCTTACGGAGGTGAAATGAAATTCACTTTCCATGCCGGTCACGTGCTCAAATTTTGGGACGTGACAAGTTGGTATCAGAGCTTTGGGATTAGGTCTCCTACCGATTACAGAGTAAGGTAACCTTAGTGGGATCTCCTCTATCGTGGTGAACCCGGGCACGACTATAGAGAGATGGCTCCACTGAAGGTCCTGTAGGATATTTTCTGGTTCACGCCACTACGATGCCAAATCGCCCAGAATTGAATTTGTGGCAATTTGCAGTATAGTGATCCCCAGGTCGTATTCACTCAAGGAGCCTCACTTCTTGATACTAATTAATCGTTCTAAACACCTAAACACCAATTAAGAGTATATAAACATGGGGGGGTTTTGTCTCAATACTAACTAAATAAATAAAACAGAACAGCAATTAAACACTACAACAGCAGCAAAATATGCAGCAACAGCAGTAACAGCAGAAACAGCAGCAGCAACAGAAATTGCAAGAAATTGACAGTAAAGAGACTATGTAATCAGCCACTAGGATTCATGGGAGTGTAACTATCATTGCCTAACTCATTGATTCAGTTTTGTTCTCATTCCATTGTTTGGTTCTTTATGAAAATGTTTCTAGAATAACATCTAGAATTTAATGCTACTAATTACAGTCAAGAACATCTCTCTACTATAACTAGATGCATTCAGTGGAAAATCTCAACCAAACCAAGTTAAATATATCATTTAACTAGTCATTTCACCTCCCTCACTTTCCTAATCAATCAAGCAAGGTTATGTCTTATATATAAGTCAGTTTATGTTACAACTCAAGCTCTAATCAGAATTTGACAGCAAAATAAACATGACAGCAAAACAGAAACGAAATGAGATGAAAATGGAGAACAAAACACTTAACTTGCATTCTTAGTTCAAGCTACAACATCCCAGTGGTCTAGTGACTAATTACAATGAAAACTTAGCCCTCCATGAGAGCAAAACAGCCAATAACAGAAGCAAAAACAGAGGGGAAAAGAGAGCTGCGAATTTCCTAAGTCTGGTTGCCTAAAATGAAAGTATTCTCCTTTCTAAAACTGATGCCCCTTCAATGCCTTAGAATATTCTACCCTAGATGCTTCCTCCATGATGTAGCAGCACTTTGACAGCAAAACATCAGTATAATTAATGTTTCTGCAGCAGAAAGTAGGCATGGCAGCAGCAGATTTAATATTTCTGCAGCAGAAAGTAACAAACAGCAGCAGAACATAGGTATGGCAGCAGCAGAACAGCATGGAAGAATTGATATTTCAGCCTTGCTTTCTGACCTACGAAATTTAATATTCATGCCCTCAAATTCTGACTACATGGCATTCAATAAGAGTTCAAGTGGGCCCCACATCCAGCATATCCTAGTCAGCATCTGCATCATCCAAAAAGTGCTACATTAGCATCTAAATCATCATCTTTGTCCATGTCAGCATTTTTCTCTCTAAAATTAAAATTTGTAGGAATTAAATTGAGCATTTTACAATTCAAGTTCTAAAAATATAAAATTGAAACACATTCAATCCATAAATAGTTTGTACCCAATAAATTCCAAAACATAATAAAATTAGAGAATTGGCAACATTGGAATAGCCATAGGACTAAGATAGGGACTAAAAAGTATATAAAAATACCCGATATCAAATCCCCCACACTTGGCCTTTTGCACTCCTGGGCAAAATAATATTCGGAACACCAAAAAGACACCAAAGGAAAAATGTGGAAAGCATGCTAGAATAGAATAATCAAAATTTTGAAAAGATTTAGCACTCGAAGGAATTAATCTTAAATTTCTAAGATTCCAAGCATCATGGCAATTTAATTTGATACGAATGAATTCAAGTAATTAGCCTCCTCACCAGGAATGTGTTTACTCTCTATTCTCTCAAGTGTCTAGGGTAAATCACTCGAAATTCAACTTATCACAGAATTCACTACTATAAGCTTGTCAAGAATCTAAATCTCCACTACTTGAATCCAATACATACTTGAATCAAAAGGACTTTACGAGGTTGTAACGTGGGTAAGAAAAATAGTGGGGAAACCAAGGGAAAAATTGAACAATGAAACAAAATATAGTAACAACTCAAGAAAATGAAGAGTATTTACAAGTGAAATATAAGAGACTGAGTATAAATAAATTTGGGTCTCAATGTTCTATCTGCTCCTCTTTTTCATTATTTTCTCTCTCTTTTTTTTTTCAAAATTTTTTTTTCTTCTTTTTTTTCTCTTTTTTTTTCTTTTTTTTTTCTTTTTCTTCTTGGCTGGCCAGTCTTTTTCTTTTGCTTCAGAGGAAGTAGAAGAAATATAGTCTAGAACACCCCAAAATTCACAAGATTTTTCAGCATATCAATCCCTTAAAAGAATTTAAAATACTCCTCACATCTTAAGTTGAAGAGAAAAAATATTGTTGTAGGCAGAAAAAGTGGTGGAAGGACGCAGGAAAGAAAATGGATAAGGCACAAAATGACATACAATGGAAACAATGATAATGGATGGCTATTTGGCTACAAGTGGTTACAAGAAACAAATGCCTAAATCATTTTCAAGCATGTACAAGATATGTAGCCTCAATCAAAGATTCAAGACAAGTTCTAGAGTGACAATCCATGATAGAGAACACACAACAAGAAGAATAGCATTTTTCACTTAGGCTCAAATCCTCACAGCTAAAAGACTATTACTACAAATTCATTAAAGTCAACGTCATTGCCATTTAACTTGAATTCCTTAGAGAAATAAGGCTAAATTCTCTTCATGCTAAGTCAATCTACACTTTAACTATTTCATCATGCATAATTCCACACCAAAACTCCATCAAATTTTTTTTTTTCAAAAATAAAACATCAAATTCGGGCAAAACAGAGTAGCAAAATTCTGCACTGCAGAAATTCTGGCGACTTAGCTTTACTGACACAAAACTACACCAAAACAAATGCGAAAGACACCAAATAAAATTTTACAGCTAGAAGACATATAAAGCTTTAAAAACATGTAAAGAAACTAGCAAAATTCGTAGCCAATCAGTACAGAAAATTCATGCAAGACAGCTCAAAAATTCTGGACAGAAACAGAGAAAACAGAGGAAACAGCAGGAATTTTTTTTTTTTGGAGAATAAACTCAAATTCTCTCCCCCCACACTTAAACATTGCATTGTCCTCAATGCAAATTATTACCAAACATCAAATAAAATGAAGAGGACATAAATTAAAAGGAGGGAAAGAGTACGGCCTTATCATGGAGTCGGAACGTTGTAGAGTTTGATTTCCTCTACAGTTTCTTCTTTGAAGCCCTCGTAGAACTTCTTCAACCTTTGCCCATTTACCATGAACTGCTTGTTGGTGGCCTCATTTTGAATTTCTACTGCACCAAAAGGAAAGACATTAGTAATAACAAAAGGGCCAACCCATCTAGAGCGAAGCTTACCGGGCATTAGCTTGAGGCGAGAATTATAGAGAATGACTTTATCTCCCACTTGAAATTCTTTTTTCTTAATTTTCTGATCATGTAAAGCTTTTGTCCTCTCTTTATAGATGCGCACATTCTCATAAGCCCCTAGCCTTAGTTCTTCCAGTTCTTGAAGTTGCAACTTTCTTTCTTTACCGGCTAGGGTCATGTCCATATTGCATTGTTTAACGGCCCAATATGCCTTGTGTGCAATCTCCACCGGCAAGTGACATGCTTTACCAAATACCAAGCGGTATGGAGACATGCCGATGGGAGTCTTGAAAGCGGTTCTATAGGCCCAAAGCGCATCGTCAAGCCTCTTACTCCAATCTTTTCTGTTGGGTTGCACAGTTTTCTCTAATATTTGCTTTATCTCTCGGTTGGAGACTTCTGCTTGCCCATTGGTTTGGGGGTGGTAAGGTGTAGAGGTTTTGTGCACCACCCCATATTTCTTCAATAGCCCTTGCATGTTTCTATTACAAAAGTGTGATCCTTGATCACTGATTATGGCCTTGGGGACACCGAATCTGCAGAAAATATGTGAACGAAGGAAATCTACAACAACAATAGAATCATCAGTTCGGGTGGCTTTAGCTTCCACCCACTTCGACACATAATCCACAGCAACTAAGATATACATGAAGCCAAAAGAAACAGGAAAAGGACCCATAAAGTCCATACCCCAAACATCAAAAACATCACAAAAAAGAAGAGGTTGTTGAGGCATTTCATTTCTTTTAGACACATTTCCAGTTCTTTGACACCTGGAACAATTTTTGCAAAAATCAAAGGCATCCCTAAATAAAGTAGGCCAATATAAACCAGAATCTAACACTTTTCTAGCTGTTCTTTGGGGACCAAAGTGTCCACCACATGCAAGAGTATGACAAAAATTCAGCACAGATGCAAATTCATGATTTGGAACACATCTCCTAATAATTTGGTCACTACAAATTTTCCACAAATAAGGGTCATCCCACACATAGTACCTAGCCTCGCTTCTTAATTTATTCAATTGATGTCTATTTTGGTATGCAGGCAATTCAGATGCAACAAGATAATTCACCAAATCAGCATACCAAGGCTCACCAATACCATGCAAAAGGAGGAAACACTCATCTGGAAAATTGTCTCTTACAGGGAGATGTTCCAATGGAAGATCAGAAAGCCTGCTTAAGTGATCTGCTACTACATTCTCTGCCCCACTCTTATCCTTGATTTCCACATCAAATTCTTGGAGGAGCAGCATCCATCTAAGCAATCTTGGCTTTGCATCTGGCTTCTTCAACAAATATTTCAGTGCTGCATGGTCAGAAAACACAATTACTTTGGAGGCAAGTAAATATGATCTAAATTTTTCTAAAGCAAAAACAATTGCTAAAAACTCCTTCTCTGTGGTTGTGTAATTTGATTGAGCTGAATCAAGGGTACGGGACGCATAGGCTATGACATGCAACTTCCTCTCTACTCTTTGTGAAAGTACTGCTCCTACAGCAAAATTTGAGGCATCGCACATGAGCTCAAAGGGAAGCTCCCACTGTGGAGGTTGGATGATAGGAGGGGAGGTAAGTTGCTTCTTCAACTCATCAAAAACTGACCTGCAAGCATCATTAAAAATGAAATCAGTTTCTTTTTGGAGGAGTTTAGATAGGGGTAGAGCGATCTTACTGAAGTCCTTGATGAATCTCCTATAAAATCCTGCATGGCCAAGAAAAGAGCGAACTTCCCGCACAGAAGTGGGGTAAGGCAAAGAAGAGATAACATCAACTTTGGCTTTGTCTACTTCTATGCCACGTGGTGACACTATGTGGCCTAGGACTATTCCTTGCTCTACCATGAAATGACATTTTTCATAATTCAAGACCAAATTTTTCTCTATGCATCTCTCAAGTACTCTCTCCAAATTTTTCAAACATGCATCAAATGAGTCTCCATAAACAGAAAAATCATCCATGAACACTTCCATGCAATCCTCTAACAAATCAGAAAATATGCTCAACATGCATCTTTGAAAAGTGCCAGGTGCATTACAGAGACCAAAAGGCATGCGTCTATATGCAAAAGTACCAAAAGGACAGGTGAAGGTAGTCTTCTCCTGATCTTCAGGTGCAATGTGAATTTGAAAATACCCAAAAAAACCATCAAGAAAACAGTAATGAGACTTGCCAGCAAGTCTCTCAAGCATTTGATCAATAAAAAGAAGAGGAAAATGATCTTTTCTAGTTGCTTGGTTCAACTTCCTATAATCAATGCAAACACGCCAACTGTTTTGAACTCTAGTGGGCACTAACTCATTATTTTCATTTGCTATAACAGTTACCCCGATTTTCTTTGGCACTACTTGTACCGGACTCACCCACTTACTATCACAGATAGGATAGATAATACCAGCTTGGAGGAGCTTACTTACCTCCTTCTTGACCACATCAAGAATCATGGGGTTGAGTCTTCTTTGGGGTTGCCTCACTGGTTTCGTCTCTTCTTCAAGGAGAATTCGGTGCATGCACACTGAAGGACTAATTCCAGGAATGTCTGCTAGAGTCCACCCAATTGCCTTCTTATTCTTTTTCAGCAAACTGATCAATTTTTCTTCTTGATTGGGGTTCAAGTTGTTGGCCACAATAATTGGAAGTTTGTCTCCTACTTCCAAGAAGGCATACTTGAGGTTTTCTGGTAAAGCCTTCAACTCCAATGCAGGTGGTTGGATGGAGGATGGAATTAGTTTTTGTGGAATCACATCCAAGGAAGCACCTACAAATTCAGTTTGCTCAAAGACAGAATCCTTGGCTAAAGAGGAGGAAGGGTTAGCAGCACAAGAGGAAAGAGATGAAGAATGTGCAACATTACAATTTAAATCACTACACCTACAACTACCTAAAATAGAAACAAAATCTAAGTATAAGCTAGAGAAATTTACAGAATCAGAAGGCACATCAGAATCCAAATCACTATGCAAATCAGAATGCAACTCAGAATTGTCAGCATTTAGAGAGTTTTCAATTTCAGTGCAAGCATGACAAAATTCAGAACCAGCACAGTTGCATTCAAAGGCATCTACCAAATCAGAGAATTCAGGAAAATCAGAAATTAATTCAGTTTGGAAATCATCACATGCCTCATCAACTAAGTAATCCAAAAAGTTAACCACATGCACATTGGAATGATTTTCTATAGGATGTTTCATGGCATCCAAAATGTTAAAATCAATTTTGTTACCAGCAAACTCCATTGACAAAGTCCCTTCATGCACATTAATGATGGTTTTTGCAGTTTTCAGAAAAGGTCTACCAAGTATTAATGGTGCATGGCCAGGAGTATTATCATTTTCCATATCAAGCACATAAAAATCAGCAGGAAAAATGAGATCTTTAACTCTTACCAGAACATCTTCTAAAACTCCTACTGGATGTGCTGTGCTCCTATTGGCAAGTTGGACAATCACTCTAGTTGGTGAAAGAACACCAATCTTGAGGCTCGAGTACACTGATTTGGGCATAACATTGATTGAGGCTCCCAAATCCAGCATAGCATTGGAGAACTCCATGTTGCCTATTGTGCATGGTATTGTGAAAGTTCCAGGATCTTTGCACTTGGGTGGCATGGGTGGTTGGATGAGTGCAGATACATTTCTTCCCAAATTAACTCTCTCATTACCCCTTAAACGCCTCTTATGAGTGCACAACTCTTTAAGGAACTTGGCATACTTGGGGATTTGCTTAATTGCTTCCAAAAGTGGGATATTGACCTCTATTTTCCTGAAGGTCTCCATGATCTCTTTATCCATGTCAGATTCAGAAGCTTTCCTTGATTGATTTTGCCTATTGGGGAAAGGAAGAGGAATTTTCTAAACCACTTCTTCATCCTTTTTATTTTGCTCACTGGTTGAAGATGAAGGAACACTTTGCTGGACATTTGATTTTTCTGGTTCAGATTCAGAAGCTGGACTGTCTACTTGTTTGCCACTCCTCAAGATGATGGCACTCACATTGCCTCTTGGGTTGATCACTGGTTGGGATGGCAAACTCCCTGAACCTTGGCTTTTCAGCTCATTGACTGTTGTGGCTAACTGGCCAATCTTAGTTTCCAAATTCTGCATATTTGTTTCTGTCCTTTGCTGGAACTGAAGAGTATTGGCAGTCAGTTGCTTCATTAGATCCTCAAGACTAGGCTCAGGTTTCTTGGGTGCTGGAGGAGGTGTATGGCTAGCTTCAGGTTGATTGTATCTTACATGGGGTGGCTGGTAAGGGGGGTTAGATGTATTCTCATACTTGAAAGCTGGATGATCACGCCACCCAGGATTGTAGGTGGAGGAATATGGGTCATATCTCTGTTGTTGTGGCTGCATGGGTCTACCAGGGAATATGCCAGCACATGACTCAGTTGAGGTCTCTTGCAGCTGAGGGCATTGATCAGTATGGTGGGTATTCAGGGAACAAATACCACAGGCTGAAGGAGGAAGGGCTTGTTGTTGTGTTCTCTGATTTAATGCCAATTGCCTCACCATTGAAGCTAATTCTTCCAATTTATTTTCTATCCTTTGTTGCTCCATGGGAGGTGTCCTCACCTCATTGACAGTAACTGTTGGATCACTCAATATGGTTCCAAATTGCTGAGCATTTTGGGCCATCTTGGCCAATAATTCATTTGCTGCAGTAGGAGTCTTATCCACCAATGCCCCACCAGCAGCTGCATCAACTATATATCTGTCCATAGGCAGTAATCCCTCATAGAAATACTGGATGAGAAGTTGCTCTGAAATCTGGTAGTTTGGACAGCATGAGCAAAGCTTCTTAAACCTCTCCCAATATTCATGCAGAGACTCACCATTCAATTGTCTAATCCCACTGATATCTTTCCTGATTGCTGCTGTTCTGGAGGCTGGAAAGAATTTTTCTAAGAACAACTTCTTCAGCTCATCCCATCTTGTTATCAAGGCAGTGGGTAGATAGTAAAGCCAATCCTTGGCTGCCCCATCCAGAGAGAAAGGAAATGCTATTAATTTGATCTGTTCTTCTCCAACTCCATGTGGTCTCATGGTAGAGCAGACAACATGGAACTCCTTTAAGTGCTTGTGCGGATCTTCTCCTGCAAGACCATGAAACTTAGGCAACAAATGGATTAGACCAGATTTTAGTTCAAAGTTAGCATCCAACTCAGGATAATTTATGCACAATGGTTGATAATGCACATCAGGTGCAATAAACTCTTTAATTGATTGTTCTTGCCTATTTTGAGGCATTTGTGCATTTTGATTATCCATCCCAGTTATCCCAGCTGACTCAGAATCTGTAGACTCCAACACAATATCAGATTCAGAATCTGATTCAACTTCTACACTATCAACAGCTAACTCAACAATTTCAGCAAGAATTTCAGAAACTATACTAGTCCTAATGCTATTACTTCTCACTAGCCTATGGAAGGTCCTATCAATTTCTGGATCAAAAGGTGGTAAGTCCACGTGACCAGACCTTCTCATATACTAGAAAGGGCACAAATTCACAAGGAAACAACAAGGAAACAACAAAAACAACTAAATCACTACAAAAGACTCCAACCGATGAAAATCACCAAAAATTTAAGTATCTCAGAAAAATCTGATTTTTCATGGAAAAATTCTTGACAAATTGGAGAGACAAACACAAAAAACAGAATTCAAAAATTCAAACTAAAAAAATCACACTAAAAATCACAATTAATTAGAAAAATCAAAAAAATAGTAAAAAATAGAAAAGAGGGCCTAAACGATGGAATTTGGCAAAATGGCCGCCCAAGATAATCCTTTGGATTATCGAGTGGTTGGAAATTGCTTAAAATGTCGAAAACTAGTGGTATACCAAGTTTGAGGTCAATCGGAGGTAGTTAGTTTTTGGCCTATGAATAGTAACCGATAAAAACTCAAAAACTTGTAAACCGTTTCAACAATACTAGATAACTTAAAATTAAACAAAGAAACACTTAAACAACTAATTAGATAACTTGGAAGTGAATTGGCTCCCCGGCAAAGGCGCCAAAATTCTGGTTCACGCCACTACGATGCCAAATCGCCCAGAATTGAATTTGTGGCAATTTGCAGTATAGTGATCCCCAAGTCGTATTCACTCAAGGAGCCTCACTTCTTGATACTAATTAATCGTTCTAAACACCTAAACACCAATTAAGAGTATGTAAACGTGGGGGGGGGTTTGTAGCAATACTAACTAAATAAATAAAACAGAACAGCAATTAAACACTACAACAGCAGCAAAATATGCAGCAACAGCAGTAACAGCAGAAACAGCAGCAGCAGCAGAAATTGCAAGAAATTGACAGTAAAGAGACTATGTAATCAGCCACTAGGATTCATGGGAGTGTAACTATCATTACCTAACTCATTGATTCAGTTTTGTTCTCATTCCATTGTTTGGTTCTTTATGAAAATGTTTCTAGAATAACATCTAGAATTTAATGCTACTAATTACAGTCAAGAACATCTCTCTACTATAACTAGATGCATTCAGTGGAAAATCTCAACCAAACCAAGTTAAATATATCATTTAACTAGTCATTTCGCCTCCCTCACTTTCCTAATCAATCAAGCAAGGTTATGTCTTATATATAAGTCAGTTTATGTTACAACTCAAGCTCTAATCAGAATTTGACAGCAAAATAAACATGACAGCAAAACAGAAACGAAATGAGATGAAAATGGAGAACAAAACACTTAACTTGCATTCTTAGTTCAAGCTACAACATCCCAGTGGTCTAGTGACTAATTACAATGAAAACTTAGCCCTCCATGAGAGCAAAACAGCCAATAACAGAAGCAAAAACAGAGGGGAAAAGAGAGCTGCGAATTTCCTAAGTCTGGTTGCCTAAAATGAAAGTATTCTCCTTTCTAAAACTGATGCCCCTTCAATGCCTTAGAATATTCTACCCTAGATGCTTCCTCCATGATGTAGCAGCACTTTGACAGCAAAACATCAGTATAATTAATGTTTCTGTAGCAGAAAGTAGGCATGGCAGTAGCAGATTTAATATTTCTGCAGCAGAAAGTAACAAACAGCAGCAGAACATAGGTATGGCAGCAGCAGAACAGCATGGAAGAATTGATATTTCAGCCTTGCTTTCTGACCTACGAAATTTAATATTCATGCCCTCAAATTCTGACTACATGGCATTCAATAAGAGTTCAAGTGGGCCCCACATCCAGCATATCCTAGTCAGCATCTGCATCATCCAAAAAGTGCCACATTAGCATCTAAATTATCATCTTTGTCCATGTCAGCATTTTTCTCTCTAAAATTAAAATTTGTAGGAATTAAATTGAGCATTTTACAATTCAAGTTCTAAAAATATAAAATTGAAACACATTCAATCCATAAATAGTTTGTACCCAATAAATTCCAAAACATAATAAAATTAGAGAATTGGCAACATTGGAATAGCCATAGGACTAAGATAGGGACTAAAAAGTATATAAAAATACCCGATATCATTTTCATTTCCTTTTCCTCCAAGACTTGTCTTTTCTTATGAATTATGTTTTTAGTTTTAGTTTTAGACAGATATGGCTATACTTTTGAGCTCGGTAAAGGAAAGGCTATTATTTGTTTTGATTCCGTTGCTGTCGGATCAAATTGTATGTATAGGGCTTTATATGTTACATTCATGATTGATTTTGTGTGATTGATTTCTTTTATCTTTCTTAATTTATTTATTACTATTTTTAGAGTACCATCCCATAAAAGAAACCACTGGCATTAAAAGCAGAAGGATTATATTGCAAAAAAAAAAATAATTACTCATGCATGAGTAATCTAAAAGCGAGGTGGTCTCGGATTAGGAGGGTTGTACTGTATCATCACCCCTCGACCATTCCTTGGAGCGAGAGACAGAGCAATGTCGTGGAGGGTAGTGTAAATCCCATTCATACAATCAACACTTCTTTGTTGTTGATTGCAGAAGCACTGGGTAGACCAATAGAAGAACCTATCTATTCTTGAAGTCATTTCTGGATGATTGCGTTTAGTTAACTTCTCCAGGTCTCCTATCATCTTTTTCAGATTTTTCACCTCCTGCTCTAGATAGGTGATTTTGTCCTCCGAGGTATGGCCCGTACTAGTCTCCTCAGCTTCCTCGTTCTTCTTCATTTTCTTCTCCTTATGTTTCTCTAGAGACCCCTCAAAAGGTCTTTTGCCCTTGTCTTTGCCCAGACTTAAGTTTAAGTCGAGCTCTTCTCTCTTGGCATTCACTGTGAGATCAATGTACTTCCTTGTGGCCATGATTTGAAAAAAAAATTAGAAATTTATGTAGGAGTATGAGAAGAGAGGATGCTGGGAAGTTGTAGGCTCAGAGATGATTACTCTTTGTGGTGTGGTAACTGAGAACGCTGGGGCAGTTCTTATAGAGAAAAAATTAGAACTTAGAGACAAAGAAGATATCTCTTCGCCGTACCCTACACGCTTAACCTATGGATTTCTGCAAGCTGGAAGCTAGAAGTCTAGGGTAGGCATGCACACCAACAATGCGTCGCATTAATGGCAAAACCACGAAAGTCAATATTCGGTGGATTTGCGGCCGATTTACACTTGGTTTTTCTATTTCTCTCGTTGGCATTTTCTAAAATTGAAAGAAGTCGACAATGTAGCCATTACAAAGTGTCTTGGATGTTTTCACGATGAACTAAAATGTATTTCTATGCTTTCTTGTATTATTCTTGAAAGCCTTCAGTTGAGTATAATATACATGATTGATTAAATTATACTGTGATTATATATATCTAAATACATATGATATGTATGTATGTTATTTATGCATAGAGAGTGAAGGCTATTTGTTATGGCCAGTAATAATATGTAATGATTCTACACATATTCAGAGAATGAGAAGTCTGAAATTTAAAAGGACTTGAATAGATGAAAATATATAGATAATGATGTATCTCCATGTTTATATATATATATATATATATATGCTCGTAGAGGCAAGTGAAAGGTAAAATTTTTCTTACTTTATGGAACGCTTGATGTGTAGATGTGAGAAGTTTTTATTTTAATATGTATGTTTGAAAATGTGTAAGCTTAGGGCAAAGCCACGGATTAAAAACCTAGATAAGGTAAATATGAAGCTACCCGTTCATGGAGTAATATCTCGATTTAGAATTATTGGATAAGAAAAATACAGAGTTAGGAAGTCATAAATTGAAGCGGCGATTAGTTTAATAATTTGAGCAAGAGTCAAAAGTTAGCCGAAATTTTTGAGGAAATCTTTTGTATTAGATTATATTTTGTTATTTTCTGGCATGCTTATCAAAGACCGTTGGCATTGCGTCGGATAAGGTCTGTAGGTCATCTTCAGAGTATAATGTAAAGGTTTTGTAGCCCTAAATTTCGTCTATATATAATGGATGCCCCATTACGCTGCTCACTACACTAAGAGTTTATATCTATAAGCTTTTTAGTATCAAACTTCTCCTTCTGTACAACCTTTATAGCTCAGAAAAATATAGCCGGCAATAAATCTTTCAATTTAAATTTTGAGGCTGGCAAGGTAGAGCTGGATCTAAATCTTAGCCTGGAGAATTATAAGAATAAGAGATTCATGGAAGAGTCACCAGAGGCTAAGAAAAGAAAAAGGGATGTAGTAGAGTTAGAGGATGTTAGCACAACAACATCTTCTAATAATGAGCTTGCGCTTATGAGACAAAAGATGGAGGACTTGGAAAGATTGATAAACCGCCACTTTGAGGAACAGGAGAGATTGATAAATCGTCTCTTTACAGAACAGGAAAAGCTTTTGAACCGTCATTTTAGGGAATTGGCAAATAGAGTTGATAGACATTCGATGTTTGCAACTCAAAATTTTCGTGACCAACAAGCGAGATGTATTGACTGTATGAATGGAGTGACTTCTGCACTTCGCCAAATTTCCCAGACGTTTCCTCCCGAAACTCTTTCTAGGCTGCAACGATTAACTTCCTCCTTAAGGTCTGAAGCACCTTCTTCTTCTAGACCTGGAGCACCTTCTGCATTTTAAAAGCCTCCTCGTTCTTAATTTATCTTTTCTTTTGTTTGTACCTAAAGCTGATGTTTGATCTAATGTTTACGTATTAAAATTATCTGTTTTGTAAATCAAGTTCAGCTTGTTGCCTGTAACTTATGTATTAGAAATAAAAATTGTTCATATTTGATTTTTTTTTTGTTGAAACAATTCTTTTACTGAAGAAACTTGAGAAATAAAAATATGTTGAACTTGTTATATTTTGTTCTTGATTGTGAAAATTCTAAGAGAGAGAATGAGATATAAACAAAATATCGGCATTTGCTTCAATCTTGAGGTAAGTTTTGAATTCGGAGGACCGAATTCTTTTAAGGGGGGAAGAATGTAATATCCCAAGAATTTATATGAATATTTAAAGTCTGATTTGAAGTTTAGTGAAAAATTTAATTACGTGGAAAATTTTCTTTTTGAATTATGAAGAAAATGTGGGAATAGAAATTTTTATTTTTAATTTAGGAAATTTGTACAAATTCTCAAGGACTAAAGTGAAAAGAAAAGAAAGTATAGAGGACTTTTGAGAAATGACAAAGTAGGAACTCGAGAAGAAGAATAGAGCTTATGGGAATGAATTATGAGTCTGGTACCGAAAGAATGATGGATTCGAGGTTAAAGTGGTATTTGAGACATCGAGAGGGATTAAAGTGAACAAATCTTATAAGCTAAGGTGGCTATGAGCGATTTTATCGAAAAAGAAATTGGTGGGGCCCACACGTATAAACTCCTTTCTTATTCTTCTCATTCTCTCTTATTCATTTTTCTATCTTCCTCCCGTAGCTCTCGGCTGAGGATCCCAATTTCTCTTCTTCACCTCCATCCATGCCAAATGCTTAAGGAAGGAAGCCTTGGAAGTTAGGAGGATTGGAATGGTCAAAGTGCAAGGTGGGAGTGGCGAGAGCGTGAAATCCAAGTGAGTGGGTTAATACTTGCTATGATTAAATATCAGTTATTAACTTTTTGCATCATAGTGGAAATATGTTGTATATCCAAGTTTGAAGAGGATGATGTGGAACGATGAGGCATAAACAATTGTGGAACGTGTCTGGTAATGTATATAATTATATTTTCTTATTTTCCCATGAATGGAGGTTATATGATGGATTGTGAATGACATGTGAACTGAGTTGAATAATTGTTCTATTTTATGGGTTATGTTATATACATGCTATGTTGCTGGAACCACATTGATTATGTTGTGGCTTGAATTGTAAATGACTGAGTTGTGTATGTGGCTCAAGATTATGATTGAGGATGTTTTTATATGTGATTGTGATTGTGTTTGACTGGAAAGGAAAGGCATGGTGGTGCACCCCATGGAGAAATCTATGTGAAGTTATAAGGGTGGAGAATATAAATGGAGCGATATGGGTGGATGCGGCGGGGGCCGCGGGCAACGATCCAGAGGTATTTTGGACGACCCGGTTGGTACGGGAAATGTGTGTGAAATTGATTTCATCGATTGCTGTTGTGAATTTTGAATTATGTTGAAATGCATTTGATTTACTTGGATATTATTGTGAAGTATTATGAATAATATTATATCATATGATGATCGATCTACGTATGATTGCTGCATGTTATCATTATGATGCATGATTTTTTTTGTCATAGTGTTGTGTTATCTACTCACTGGGCACGTGGTTTGCTCATACCCCTCTTATTGATATTTTTTTTTCAGAGTTGACAGTTGAAGGTAAATATCGGAACAAGGAATTATGGATCCTTAGTCCATGATTACCTTTTCATTTGTTCAGGATAAAGGTATAATAATTAAGTTTTATTCTAAGTTGTATAAATCTAGAAATCTCTGTAATCGGGTAGGTTCATTCAGTGATGTAATGTGAGTAATTGTAGTATATATAGAGAACTCGTTTTGGTTGCATGAAAAAGAATTGTATGATTTTTAAGAGAAAGATAGGCTTGCGGAGGTGAAATGAAATTCACTTTCCATACCGGTCACGTGCTCAAATTTTGGGACGTGACACTTATATTTGGATTTAATGTTGAATAGGGTGATAAGTCTTAAAAAGCCATCAAATTATGCCATTATAAGTAGAGTTTTCCTCTTCTGTTAGCCTTGTTTTGCTATCCTTTTGCGTCTTTCTCTTGGTTTTCATTTAGTTTCCTTATGCTTTATAGTTTTCTTATTTTCTTGTTTTATTTCCCCTTTTCTTGCCTTTTTAATTTATTTTAGTTGTTTTCTTTTGTAGGTATAATTTTGGGAAGAAAACAAGAGAAGAATGAAGACTCCAGTAACTTTTCACCCAGGCACTAGACGTGGCGCCCAGGCGCCAAGACTTTGAACATGAAGGAGCCTCTACCCAATTGGTGCCCAACCCATGAACTTGCTGTTGGACTTGGTGCCCAGACGCCAAGTTACAAAACTGACAGTTTAAAAGTCTCTTTTAGGGCTTTTTAACCTAACTTTGGATTGGGAGATTTTAGAGCTTAGAGGTAGCAAAAAGAAGCATCTTCTGGAGCTGGTTCGGGGGGAGAAGGCCTTCCCTCTTGGGATTGGTCTTCCTTCCCCCATTTCTTCTCTTTTCTCTTCATTTTCTTCTAGTTTAATGTTGTAATTTGTTCTCTATGTTAGTTATAGGTAGTTGTAACTCTAGAGTTTTTGTAAATCTGATTTTAAATTAGGATTTGTGTAATTTCTTAAACTCTTGTAATTGTTGATTGGTTAATACATGTTTATTTATTCCAATCTTAATGCTTTCCTTTAATTTGGCCAATTATTGGGATGATTTGGTGTTTTTGCTGAACTTGGGAAAGGGAAGTGAAAACTAGACCTAAGGAATGAATTGTATGAGTTCTTGAACCTTAAAGGAGAAGGGATTGATTCGCTAATGTCATACGAATATAGATATTAGCCTCATATAGTCAAATTAGGGTTTGTTAATTAATTTAACTTGATTTTCATATAAGGAATTATGGAGAATTAGGTTTTATCTTAGTTGAGATTTAGGAAAATCCTTTTAAGAATATTTGTGCCCTAGACTAGCATGTACAATTGATGAAAGCAAGAGTGAGAGAATGATAATGGAACTTATGAGAAATGAAAGGTTTGGTGGTTAATGTAAGTTGATTTCTTTTAAAGTTTTATTGTTGAATGATTTTTTTCAAATTACATTTCGTATTTTGTTGGAGTGGATTTTACCGATTTGAGTTGTTCTAAAAATGTTTGATCACTAATTTTATGAGTTCGGAGTTTTTATCTATGCTAAGGATAGCTAGTTATTAACTTTGCCCGTTGTAACTTCCTCCATAAATCGGATTAATCTAGGAATAGATAATCTTATTTATGTGGTTTTTATGAGTTCTTAAACTTAATCACTTACTTGAATGATTAGATTAAGGAATTAGACAATCATTTAGGTTAGGTAGGTTTGTTTCTCCAAGAGATTATGTTCAAACATTTTTTAGAACTTAACCAACATCAAAAAAATTTGTAATTGGATCGAATCATTCTTTAGAAACTTAAAGATTAATTTGTCTATAAATTAGTCGAATTAAGAGTCAAGTGAAGTCAATCCCATCAACCCTAGGTCTTGTCACTAGGAGTAGCTTAGTCTTAGGTTTTAGTTAGTAGTTTTAGTTTAATTTGTTAGCTTTAGATTTATATTTCTGTTTAATGATTCGTCTAGATAGCATTTAACTTTAACTTCGCGGGTACTTGGCACCTCAATCCTCATGGGAACGACACTCTACTCACTCTGTATTATTTGTACGATTGGTATGCTTGTGTCACGTCCCAAAATTTGAGCACGTGACCGGCACGGAAAGTGAATTTCATTTCACCTCCGTAAGCCTATCTTTCTCTTAAAAATCATACAATTCTTTTTCATGCAACCAAAACGAGTTCTTTATACATACTACAATTACTCACATTACATCAGTGAATGAACCTACCCGATTACAGAGATTTCTAGATTTATACAACTTAGAATAAAACTTAACTATTATACCTTTATCCTGAACAAATGAAAAGGTAATCATGGACTAAGGATCCATAATTCCTTGTTCCGATATTTACCTTCAGCTGTCAACTCTGAAAAAAAATATCAATAAGAGGGGTATGAGCAAACCACGTGCCCAGTGAGTAGATAACACAACATTATGACAAAAAAAATATCATACATCATAATGATAACATGCAGCAATCATACGTAAATCAATCATCATATGATATGATATTATTCGTAGTACTTCACGACAATATCCAAATAAATCAAATACATTTCAACATAATTCAAAAGTTCACAACAACAATCGGTGAAATCAATTTCACACAAATTTCCCGTACCAACCGGGTCGTCCAGAATACCTCTGGATCGTTGCCCGCGGCCCCTGCCGCATCCACCCTTATCGCTCCATTTATAATCTCCACCCTTATAACTTCACATAAATTTCTCCATGGGGTGCACCACCATGCCTTTCCTTTCCAGTCAAACACAATCACAATCATATATAAAAACATCCTCAATCATAATCTTGAGCCACATACACAACTCAGTCATTTACAATTCAAGCCACAACATAATAAATGTGGTTCCAGCAACATAGCATGTATACAACATAACCCATAATATAGAACAATTATTCAACTCAGTTCACATGCCATTCACAATCCATTATATAACCTCCATTCATGGGAAAATAAGAAAATATAATTATATACATTACCAGACACGTTCCACAATTGTTTATGCCTCATCGTTCCACATCATCCTCTTCAAACTTGGATATACAACATATTTCCACTATGATGCAAAAAGTCAATAACAGATATTTAATCATAGCAAGTATTAACCCACTCACCTGGATTTCACGCTCTCGGCACTCCCACTTTGCACCTTGACCATTCCTATTGTAACCAGACAAAAACATTAGGGTTACGAAATAGAGAAATTTCCTACCACTACTCTCGACCTTTACTCACATCTTAAGTCATAACTCCTAATCGGTAATGAATATCTAAATGAAACTTATACCATTGGAAACTAGACTCAAAGAACTTTCCAACGATATAAAGTTTGCCCAAAACGGAGTCCGGATGAAGAAGTTATGGCCGATTGAAAATGAGCTAAGGTTTTCCGACACACCTGGCGCCTGGGCGCCACCCATGCCCGGCGCCTAGGCGCCCCACGTGGCGCCTGGGCGCCATGCCTTTCTCTTCCCCACATGTCCTTGAGAATTTGTAAAAATTTCCTAAATTAAAAATAAAAATTTCTATTTCCACATTTTCTTCACTAATTCAAAAAGAAAATTTTCCACATAATTAAATTTTTCACTAAACTTCAAATCAGACTTTAAATATTCATAAAAATTCTTGGGATATTACATTCTTCCCCCCTTAAAAGAATTCAGTCCTCCGAATTCAAAACTTACCTCAAGATTGAAGCAAATGCCAATATTTTGTTTATATCTCATTCTCTCTCTTAGAATTTTCACAATCAAGTACAAAATATAACAAGTTCAACATATTTTTATTTCTAATACATAAGTTACAGGCAACAAGCTGAACTTGATTTACAAAACAGATAATTTTAATACTTAAACATTAGATCAAACATCAGCTTTAGGTACAAACAAAAGAAAAGATAAATTAAGAACGAGGAGGCTTTTGAAATGCAGAAGATGCTCCAGGTCTAGAAGAAGAAGGTGCTTCAGACCTTAAGGAGGAAGTTAATCGTTGCAGCCTAGAAAGAGTTTCTGGAGGAAACGTCTGGGAAATTTGGCGAAGTGCAGAAGTCACTCCATTCATACAGTCAATACATCTCGCTTGTTGGTCACGAAAATTTTGAGTTGCAAACATCGAATGTCTATCAACTCTATTCGCCAATTCCCTAAAATGACGGTTCAAAAGCTTCTCTTGTTCTGTAAAGAGACGATTTATCAATCTCCCCTGGTCCTCAAAGTGGCGGTTTATCAGTCTTTCCAAGTCCTCCATCTTTTGTCTCATAAGCGCAAGCTCATTATTAGAAGATGTTGCTGTGCTAACATCCTCTAACTCTACTACATCCCTTTTTCTTTTCTTAGCCTCTGGTGACTCTTCCATGGATCTCTTATTCTTATAATTCTCCAGGCTAAGATTTAGATCCAGCTCTACCTTGCCAGCCTCAAAATTTAAATTGAAAGATTTATTGCCGGCCATATTTTTCTGAGCTATAAAGGTTGTACAGAAGGAGAAGTTTGATGCTAGAAAGCTTATAGATATAAACTTTTAGTGTAGTGAGCAGCGTAATGGGGCATCCATTATATATAGACGAAATTTAGGGCTACAAAACCTTTACATCATACTCTAAAGATGACCTACAGACCTTATCCGACGCAATGCCAACGGTCTCAGATAAGCATGCCAGAAAATAACAAAATATAATCTAATACAAAAGATTTCCTCAAAAATTTCGGCTAACTTTTGACTCTTGCTCAAATTATTAAACTAATCGCCGCTTCAATTTATGGCTTCTTAACTCTGTATTTGTCTTATCCAATAATTCTAAATCGAGATATTACTCCATGAACGGGTAGCTTCATACTAGCCTTATCTAGGTTTCTAATCCGTGGCTTTGCCCTAAGCTTACACATTTTCAAACATACATATTAAAATAAAAACTTCTCACATCTACACATCAAGCGTTCCATAAAGTGAGAGAAAAATTTTTACCTTTCACTTGCCTCTACGAGCATATATGTATATATGTATAAACATAGAGATACATCATTATCTATATATATTTTCATCTATTCAAGTTCTTTTAAATTTCAGACTTCTCATTCTCTGAATGTATGTAGAATCATTACATATTATTCCTGGCCATAACAAATAACCTTCACTCTCTATGCATGAATAACATACATACATATCATATGTATTTAGATACATATAATCACAGTATAATTCAATCAATCATGTATATTATACTTAACTGAAGGCTTTCAAGAACAATACAAGAAAGCATAGAAATACATTTTAGTTCATCGTGAAAACATCCAAGACACTCTGTAATGGCTACATTGTCGACTTCCTTCAATTTCAGAAAATGCCAACGAGAGAAATGGAAAAACCAAGTGTAAATCGGCCGCAAATCCACCGAATATTGACTTTCGTGGTTTTGCCATTAATGCGACGCGTTGTTGGTGTGCATGCCTACCCTAGACTCCTAGCTTCCAGCTTGCAGAAATCCATAGGTTAAGCGTATAGGGTGCGGCGAAGAGATATCTTCTTTGTCTCTGAGTTCAAATTTTTCCTCTATAAGAACTATCCCAACGTTCTCAGTTACCACACCACAAAGAGTAATCATCTCTAAGCCTACAACTTCTCAGCATTCCTCTCTTCTCATACTTCGACATAAATTTCTAAATTTTCCAAATCATGGCCACAAGGAAGTACATTGATCTCACAGTGGATGCCAGGAGAGAAGAGCTCGACTTAAACTTAAGTCTGGGCAAAGACAAGGGCAAAAGACCTTTTGAGGGGTCTCCAGAGAAGCAGAAGGAGAAGAAAATGAAGAAGATCGAGGAAGCTGAGGAGACTAGCACGGGCCATACCTCGGAGGACAAAATCGCCTGTCTAGAGCAGGAGGTCAAAAATCTGAAAAAGATGATAGAAAACCTAGAGAAGTTAACTAAACGCAATCATGCAGAAATGACTTCAAGAATAGACAGGTTCTTCTATTGGTCTACCCAGTGCTTCTGCAATCAACAACAAAGAAGTGTTGATTGTATGAATGGGATTTACACTACCCTCCGCGATATTGCTCTGTCTCTCGCTCCAAGGAATGGTCGAGGGGTGATGATACAGTACAACCCTCCTAATCCGAGACCACCTCGCTTTTAGATTACTCATGCATGAGTAATTGTTTTTTTTTTTTTTTTTTTTTTTTTTGCAATGTAATCCTTCTGCTTTTAATGCCAGTGGTTTCTTTTATGGGATGGTACTCCAAAAATAGTAATAATAAAATTAAGAAAGATAAAATAAATCAGTCACACAAAATCAATCATGAATTTAACATATAAAGCCCCATACATACAATTTGATCCGACAGCAACGGAATCAAAACAAATAATAACCTTTCCCTTACCGAGTTCAAAAGTATAGCCATAACTCTCTAAAACTAAAACTAAAAACATAATTCATAAGAAAAGACAAGTCTTGGAGGAAAAGGAAATGAAAACATCCTACAGGACCTTCAGTGGAGCCATCTCTCTATAGTCGTGCCCGGGTTCACCACGATAGAGGAGATCCCACTAAGGTTACCTTACTCTGTAATCGGTAGGAGACCTAATCCCAAAGCTCTGATACCAACTTGTCACGTCCCAAAATTTGAGCACGTGACCGGCACGGAAAGTGAATTTCATTTCACCTCCGTAAGCCTATCTTTCTCTTAAAAATCATACAATTCTTTTTCATGCAACCAAAACGAGTTCTTTATACATACTACAATTACTCACATTACATCAGTGAATGAACCTACCCGATTACAGAGATTTCTAGATTTATACAACTTAGAATAAAACTTAACTATTATACCTTTATCCTGAACAAATGAAAAGGTAATCATGGACTAAGGATCCATAATTCCTTGTTCCGATATTTACCTTCAGCTGTCAACTCTGAAAAAAAATATCAATAAGAGGGGTATGAGCAAACCACGTGCCCAGTGAGTAGATAACACAACATTATGACAAAAAAATATCATACATCATAATGATAACATGCAGCAATCATACGTAAATCAATCATCATATGATATGATATTATTCGTAGTACTTCACGACAATATCCAAATAAATCAAATACATTTCAACATAATTCAAAAGTTCACAACAACAATCGGTGAAATCAATTTCACACAAATTTCCCGTACCAACCGGGTCGTCCAGAATACCTCTGGATCGTTGCCCGCGGCCCCTGCCGCATCCACCCTTATCGCTCCATTTATAATCTCCACCCTTATAACTTCACATAAATTTCTCCATGGGGTGCACCACCATGCCTTTCCTTTCCAGTCAAACACAATCACAATCATATATAAAAACATCCTCAATCATAATCTTGAGCCACATACACAACTCAGTCATTTACAATTCAAGCCACAACATAATAAATGTGGTTCCAGCAACATAGCATGTATACAACATAACCCATAATATAGAACAATTATTCAACTCAGTTCACATGCCATTCACAATCCATTATATAACCTCCATTCATGGGAAAATAAGAAAATATAATTATATACATTACCAGACACGTTCCACAATTGTTTATGCCTCATCGTTCCACATCATCCTCTTCAAACTTGGATATACAACATATTTCCACTATGATGCAAAAAGTCAATAACAGATATTTAATCATAGCAAGTATTAACCCACTCACCTGGATTTCACGCTCTCGGCACTCCCACTTTGCACCTTGACCATTCCTATTGTAACCAGACAAAAACATTAGGGTTACGAAATAGAGAAATTTCCTACCACTACTCTCGACCTTTACTCACATCTTAAGTCATAACTCCTAATCGGTAATGAATATCTAAATGAAACTTATACCATTGGAAACTAGACTCAAAGAACTTTCCAACGATATAAAGTTTGCCCAAAACGGAGTCCGGATGAAGAAGTTATGGCCGATTGAAAATGAGCTAAGGTTTTCCGACACACCTGGCGCCTGGGCGCCACCCATGCCCGGCGCCTAGGCGCCCCACGTGGCGCCTGGGCGCCATGCCTTTCTCTTCCCCACATGTCCTTGAGAATTTGTAAAAATTTCCTAAATTAAAAATAAAAATTTCTATTTCCACATTTTCTTCACTAATTCAAAAAGAAAATTTTCCACATAATTAAATTTTTCACTAAACTTCAAATCAGACTTTAAATATTCATAAAAATTCTTGGGATATTACAGCTTGCCAAGTCGTCAACATGGGGCAATAACTTAGACTTGTTTTTGCAAAGGCCAAGAAATTAAGCTATCACCTAAGTAAACACAATGATCTCCTATGGATTTTTAGTCATCTAAAGAAGAGACCTAATCAGCATATGAGTAACTAGTTTATGAAAGAGAGGGATTTGAGTTGATGTGTAACCTAAGACTAGAAGATCTTTTAAAGTATAAGTATTGAAGCACATGTTTGATACCTTGTATATGCACTATAGTTAGGACTTGGAGAAACTAACTTAGTTTGTTAATAATGAAACTAATGTTAGGTCTACTGTAATTTAGATAATGCAATGCTCTAATGGTACTTTTGTAATTAGGATTTCTAGTAATTCTTTATCATGTGCAAAGAGAGTCTTTCCAACTTTGGTAAGAGTTGGACAAGAGGAACAATATTCCAATAGATCTTGTATATACTTTTCTTGAGACAAGATAACTCCAGTGCCATTTCGGGTTACCTAAAACCCTACAAAAAAAAAGTGAAAAGCACCTAAATATATTAGGGCAAAAGTGGTGCAAAGCTTTGAAATTGATTCTTTCATGTAGGTAACTTTGTTTGCTATCACTGTTATATCATCAACATATATATGAGGATGAAGATAACTTTACCATGTTGATCAAGAACGAGCAGAGATGTGTCAGTTTTGCTTTGCGAAAATCCCTAATCAAGTAAAGTAAATCATACTGGAGCTTGTTCAAGCCCATAGATGATTTTGTGCAACTTAAAAATCTTCAAAGCCTTCTCGTTCATACAAATACACGTTATTATTTGAGGTGCCACTAATGAAAATATTATTAATATCAAGTTGATGACTAATTAAATGATGCTACAAGTGTTAAAATTACTCTTACAATAGCTAGTTTTATTATCACATTCATAGGACTAAAAGTATCAAGATAGTTAGTGGTAGAAATTTGGTGGAAGCCTTTGGCTATAGACCATACTTTGTGCCACTAGAATGATTCATGTGCATTAAACTTGACCCAATATCTATATTCTATTTCTTTGTATGAGCTCTTCATTGAGCTCAATATCTATGTTCTATTTAATTATTTTTTATATTATACTATTACAATGTGAAAATCGTATTTTATTTGGAAATTTTATTAATCATTAAAATCATATAATATAACACAAAAATATAAAAAAATAATTGAAGCTTATCTTTTGAATTCAATTTTTAGTAATTGAATAAAGTATAAAAATACCAAAAACAATTAGTTTTAACTTTGTTAAGAGTTACGTTTTAATGAACTTAAAAAAAAAGGTGTTAAGGTTTGGGGTAATTTGGTGAACTACTCGTCTGCTTTTCAGTTCTGGTTGTTTGATTGAACGGCCAAAAACATTTTATTTTCTAGGAATTTTTTTGGGTTTTAGAACTGTTCGACCAATTGTATAGTGACACGTGTTTGAATGCTCGTGATCTGACTTGTTGAAACGCACAATTTAGGAAGTTCTCTTCTCTTCTCTGATGGCGCTCATTTCTTCTTCTCTTCTCCAATAGCACTCCTTCCTTCGCCTCCTACCACTCTGGCTACACCCTAAAATGCTGTCCTATTCTATTTCCTCTTTTCCAAACACTACTCATCCGGATGGCAATCATACATACACTTTGAATTTTCGATGCCACTTCAATGCATGCTCTGTTTATCTACTATTACATATAGTAGAATTTAATTTTGTAGCACCTGGACGCTAGAAAATCATAGAGCTAATAGTTGCAGAACTCCATTTCTTCTTCACAAAGTATATATGTTGTCAAAAAATGACGTTTCACATTGTCTCATCCACTTCGGGAGGTTTCAGGCTCTAATGGGACGTGTTCTTGAGCTTTAGAGGTCTAGACACTCGCGACTCCATCACTAAGCATCTCTACAATGCACTCTAATCTCATGACATTTGAGTTTTCCACGATGATGACAGATTGCATAGGGGCGATGAGATTATACCAACTCTGCTTGAGGTTGTCGATGACTCGACTGCATCCATTGTCATCCTTTCACCCAACTACGTCGATTCTTGTTGGTGTCTCGAGGAGCTCGCCAAGATTTGGGATTGTTAGAGACTGCTTTTGCTAGTGTTCTATAACGTCGACCCCTCGGACATTTGAAAGCAGACATCCCCTTTGCAAAATCTTTCAAGAACCAAGAAAGTAGGTTTCAAAAAGAAAAAGGTGAGTAGGTCGAGGAATGCGATGAACAAAATGGGTGGAGTTGATGGATGGGTATTCTCGAATGCCAAGTGCTCTATTTCTAAAATTTGCTTCGTTTTCTTTAGTCATTCTATTTTTACTGTGAGTGATTTGTTGTTGTTCGTGTTTTCCATAGGGGAGAAGCTGAGATAGTTTGACAATTGGTATAAAGGATTTTAAGAGAACTAAGTGAAACTTTAGTGGTGGGAGGAGAAAGAAAGAACTCCATCAGAGAAGAGAAGAGAACTTCCTAAACTGTGTGTTTTAGCGGGTTGGATCACGTGACACCTGAACATGTGTCGCTATTGTCACATCCCAAAATTTACATGTGAGATAAACATAAAATACCTAAGGTGTACCTCGGTGGTACCCCTTAATCTCTATGAATATTCTTAATATCCATAACTATGTGAATCATAAATGTCTCAAGAAAGATATTTTGTATACATATTCAAAAAATGTTCAACATTCATACACTATACAGTACTATACAACCTCCCAAGCCTAGGTGACTTACTAGATTACAGAGCATTTCCTATTCCTTAACAAATCTATATTTATTTGTTTACCAGACAAAAGTGGAGTATATCCTTAAAGGCTATAAATTCTCCTCCTCAACCACTGTATCTGAAAAGATAATCATAGAGAGTGTGAGTTAATCAAAACTCAGTGAGTAAACAAATGTACATGAAAATATCACAAGCACAAATACCACATTTACTAATACAATCAATCTATCATTTATTTTAAATAATTATAGTATTACATTTGTCTGAATTTGAGTATGATTTCTTGGGTGATCAATCCCTCAATCACTTTGCATTATGTGCTATAAATACTTGCACCGAGTGACTTGGGAATTTAACCCTCAAACTCTTTGTGCATAGGTTTTCACAGTTATACACTAAGTAGTATGAGACTCTAACCCTTTCAAACTCGTGCATAGATTTTCACAGTTATACACCGAGTAGTATGAGACTCTAACCCTTTCAAACTCGTGCATAGATTTTCACAGTTATACACCGAGTAGTATGAGACTCTAACCTTTTCAAACTCGTGCATAGATTTTCACAGTTATACACCGAGTAGTATGAGACTCTAACCCTTTCAAACTCGTGCATAGATTTTCACAGTTATACACCTAGTAGTATGGGACTCTAACCCTTTCAAACTCGTGTATTAGATCCCGTAGATCTTTTGCTCATCAATAAAATAGTGAGAATTTATCACAATACAATTACTATGAAATAAATTAATTTACACATACTTTTATTCCTTTGAATTTCTATCATCAATCATAGCAATCATCATATATTGTCAATTGAAAGATTGATTGTTTAACATTTCAATAATATTATAAATGAGACTTATGTTGTACTTTGTCTAATAATATCAAATTAGTCTAGTAAGGTCATTCACTTACAAAGTGTTCCAGTTTATTCAAGGAACTACCACATCTAGTTATTTAGTCAACTAGAGAAATCAATTCACAAAGGTAATAAAATAATTCCCAATGATATTGTAACTTTTCTCAACTTGAACATACACTGGTAATCTTCTCAATTTTACAAATAATGCAAATGAGATTTATATTGTGCTTTGACTAATTTAGTAAATTAATTTTGCAAGGTTGCCTACTCACTGGATTCCACGCTCTCGGCGCTCCCATCTTGCGCCTCAACCATCCCTCGATTCCTTTGTAATACCCAAGAAAAATAAAATATAAATATTTGTTTACAAACTACTATTACTATTTCAGTATACAATACTATTTACCCGTATAATACTATTTACGTATACGATACTATTAATTTATACAATCGAAATGTCAAGTACTAGATGTGGTTTGGTCATAAGAGAAAACTAGAAAGAAGTTCGTGGGAGAAAATGACGTTTTATGTGTAAAAATACCCTCAGGGACTAAAGTGAAAGGACTGAATTGAAAAGAAACTTAAAGGTTTAAGGTGAAAGGATAGTTTTCCTTTTAAGTTTCTAATAGTAATAACAGAAAAATTTTACATCGTACGCGTGAGGTGCACAGTAACTGCATTATTAGAAATGTCATTTTCATGAATAGTAAATTGAATATTTTATTAGCGCATAGTATCAAATAGTACCCTTGACTTTTCCTATAAATAGGCGCTTTCATTTCACTTATAAACTCACACCTTCAACTTCTCTTCTTCTCTCCTTAAGTTTCTCTTACTTCAATGCTAGGCCTCTGAGATTTTGGGCCTTTCCTTTTCAGCTTAGCTAATGATACTATGCCCTTTCTGTGTCTTTCAAATTTTAGAAGTTATTTTCTTAAGTATGCTCTGTGGTTGCGGCCTTGGCTGATTTTCCACATCAGAAAAACTGTCCTTAGCTGTTTATATGTTATTTTGATTCTCTGATTACCGAAATAGAATGTAAACTGTGAAGAATACATGTCTAGGAAAGTTCTGGCTAAGGAAAGACCTGGTTTTTAAGTGTGTCCAGTGTGACCCTCCACTCTTTCCTTGAAACTTACCTGGTGTACTCTTTTAGAGATTGTATTCTCTATTTCTGGTATGAATAGTAACTGTATGTATGAATAGTAACTATACATATGAACAGTATCTGTACGAAAACAATCCTAACGTATTTTCTCTAATCTTTCATGAAAATCTCCGTAGCAGAACACCGAAATTCACCTGAGCACTCTTGTCTGTAATGACTTAGAGAAGCGATGCTCGTACGGAATCCAGGTGAGTGAAACGACCCCGTTTTAATAGAGTTTTAGCATTACTGGTGATAAAAAGTATGTCGTAGGACACTCCCAAGATTCATAGGGAGAAATTGGATTCAGAATGACGAATCTAAATGAGATAATTAATCCATAAGTATGGATAAAATGAAATAAGTATCTTATGATGATGTGAAGTTTGAATGTTTTCAAAAATGGATTAATTGTTATCTTGATATGTGGTTTATAAATCTATAATATAGTTATATACTATACCTGTTATATAGATGAATATTATATTGAGCTTCTGATTATGATATGAAATGCTATTGATTGTGATTGAGCGGGACAGTACCCCTCTCACGGCAAGGCGGAAAACCCGGTTGACAGGGTGTCTTGACCAATGAGTGTGGAGACAACGATTCCCTCAGTAGGGATATAGCCCAGATTGGTGATAAATCCGTGAGGCGCCCTAGCTAAGAGGATGAGGTTGTGCGTCATGGCAGAAATATACATAATTGGTGAGTCGGCCTGTGTGCGCTCTCCAGGATATATTGCCATTGACGAGTACTAGTAACGTTTGTTGAATTGGATGAATTTTTATGTTCTTGTATGTAAGAGGATGAAGTTGTGCGTCATGGCGGAAATATACATAATTGGTGAGCCGGCCTGTGTGCGCTCTCCGAGATATATTGCCATTGACGAGTACTAGTAACGTTTGTTGAATTGGATGAATTTTTATCTTCTTGTATGTAAGAGGATGATGTTGTGCGTCATGGCGGAAATATACATAATTGGTAAGCCGGCCCGTGTGCGCTCTCCGGGATATATTGCCATTGACGAGTGCTAGTAACGTTTGTTGAATTGGATGAATTTTTATCTTATGTCTATTGGTTGAGTATGAGCCTTTGGATATACTTGCATGACTGGTGATGTATTTGAATTTTATTAACGCGAGGCCGATTCGCTCATTGAGTTTAAAAGCTCACATTGTTTGTACAACCTTTTTTGTTCAGATCAGGTTGCCAATGAAGAATATCCGCTAGAAGAGTAGATCACTTTGGACCCTCCCGCTATCTGGTAGGCCCCTCTATTGTTGTAGATTATGTTGCTCTGTAATCGTCTAGGACATCTTGGTCAGGAGTTTAGCATTTGGCTTGTATGTCAGCATAATAATGTATTTTATATTGAGAATCTATTATTATGTGCAAATCATCTCTATGAATTTCAAATAAGAAAATTTGATATATTTTCTTCAGGAATGGTTATTTTGATAATATAGAGATAATGACTAAACTCATGGGTAGAATTTATCGAAAGGCTTACAGTGATGGGATATTCATCATTGTGCCGGTCATGTGCCTAGAAAACGGGTCGTGACATCCTTGCTTTCCCTACGTTGCTTGGCTTCTAGAGGCTCACCCCGTAGCTCGAGATCCACCCTCCAAAGCCCGGTTGTGGAGTTGGAGTATAGAGAGAGAAAGTAGAGAGAAGAAAGAGAGAAAGAGAGGAGAGAAGGTGAAGAGAGAGAGAGAGGAAAAGAGAAAATAAGGAAAAATAGGTGAGGCCACCTATATACTCGCCCGGGGTAAAATTATCACTTGCTCTCTAGTTGACCCTCAGTCAAGACTAGTAAAAGCAAATTCATAAATCTCACCTCGGGTGTTTCTAAATCCTAAGTGCCCCACAAATTTTCTTATTTCACTTTAGTCCTTCTCAAAGTCTCAAACTCCACTTTAACCTCGAATCCATCATCCTTTTAGTACCAGACTCATAATTATTCCCATAAGCTCTATTCTTCTTCTCGGATTCCTACTTGGTCATTGCTCAAAAGTACTCCATATTTTCTTTTCTTTTCATTTTAGCCCTTGAAAATTTGTAAAAATTTCCCAAATTTCCTTCACTAATTCAAAAGAACATTTTTCATATAATTAAATTTTTCAATAAACTTCAAATAGATTTTAAACATTTATGCAAATTCTTGGGATATTACAGCTATATGATTGGCTGAAGGGTTTTGAAACAAAAAAAAAATAGCATTCTTGAAAAAAAAATGTTTTTGGCCATTGGCCCAAATTGATCCAATGGCCAGAACCAAAAGGTAGATGTTGGAGTTTATTGTTATAAAATATCAAATATATATTATTGTTATTATTATTATTATTATTATCTACAAAACCGTTGGCTTCCCTCTTTTATTAACATAGACATTGCACATAATTAACACATTGAAGCTTCATTATGTTTTGGACGCTGCAATTTCATTGGTTTTATTGTGCATCATTGCCGCCAACTAATCTCTTCAACAAAACTCTATATATATATATATATGTGTGTGTGTGTGTGTGTGTCTGTGGTTCTCTATATATAAGAGAGTGTGGTAATATAGAAGAGGATATATATATATATATAAAGTGTGTTAACATGAATATATATTTATATACATATTTTGGATAGAGAAGGTGTGGGAGAAAGGGACTCCGGTTATACGTGCAGAGATATTAAATAAACAGGTGAGTCTTGAGCTATTGTATCGTAGAGGTAACACATCTAACTGCCTCTGTACTGGGTAATATAGTAAAATTAACCTGTGAGAGACATGAAAATTATCTTAAAGAAAGACGAGATACTCGTACCTCAGCTTAGTACCACACAAATTATATGTTTACTCTAACCTTCAAATTCCTCTGCAGGAATACCCTTGATAGAATTCACCTATTTGAATGTGACGGAGTGGAGCCGTTCCTATATGAGAATATACAGGCCGTATTTTTAGAACACATTCAAGAAATAGGATACAGCACAAAGCCACATAACAGTGCCAGTTAAAGCTCATGATTTGCACTTAAGTTGTTATGTACATGATATATATATATCTTGTCTCCCATAAGCAGTCCATAGTTCAAGGTGAATACTACTATGCTACTGGATCAAGAAATATATTTTTGCTAAGTATAGGTCCAAGGCAAATTCAGCTACCTATATTATGCATAATAATCCACCTCTACCCAAAGTATATATTATTGTGTGCTATTTTATAATAATAAGTGGGGGGATTGTTAGTGTCTATTATTACAAAATATCAAATAAAAATATATATATTTTTTATTATCTACAAAACTGTTGGCTTCCCTATTTTATAAACATAGACATTGCACGTAATTAACACATTGAAGCTTCATTTTGTTTTGGACATCACAATTTCATTGGTTTTATTGTGCATCATTGCCGCGAACGAATCTCTTCAACAAAACTCTATATATATTTATGTGTGTGTGTGTGTGTGTGTATGTGTATGTGTGTGTTTGGTTCTCTATATATAAGAGAGTGTGGTAATATGGAAGAGGACGTATATACAGAAATTGTGTTAACATGAATATATATTTATATACACACTAGTTTGTGCTACTACGACCGCTGAGTCGCTTAGAATTAGATTCATGACAACTTGCAGTATAGTAGTCGTCCCAGGTCGTTTCACTCTTGGAACCTTGCTTCTAAATTGTCTAATTAATTGTTCTAGACACTAATCTACCCTAATTACCCTAATGATTATAACTAATTATCACCCGGGGGAAGGGGAGTGCATAATTATAGACTAAAACAGAAACTAACTATAGCAAAATAGAATAGCACAACACAGCACGAAATAGAACAGAACAAAATTAAAAAACAACAGATGCAATCAGCCATGGAGTCCTAGAAGTGTAACTATCATCATCCTTATCTTCAAATTAATTCTAATGTTCTCTATCATTAGGTTTTCTAACCAATATTTCCAAGAAATTTCCTAGAACTAGATTACACATAAGTTAAACCTAACCTACATGCAATCTGATTAAGCTCTAACTTAAATCATGCTTGATAATTACTAAAGCAAGCCATTCATTCTATTACAACACCAACCAGTGAAAGCAAGATAACTTCTCATATCAGAGATGATAAACTAGAACACAAATGAAGTAGAAGAACAAGAAGAAAATTTAGCTCCAAGAATTTATGTTACAAACTCTATTCTTCCATGGACAGATTACACAAGGGTTTTAGCCTTTCATGGTGACTAAAACCCACAAAACAGAAGAGAAATACAAGGGGGGAACGAAATATAGAACAAAGGTGGAAGAAGACAACTCTTCAACAGATGTGAAATGGAGTTCTGGTCTGTCTTTAAGCTTCCACGAGAGAGGTGGATGAAATTTGGCTTCTGGAGTCATGTGTAGTGCTGTCATTTTCTTCTTCTACTGCTGCCTTGCTATTTCTGTCTGCTAGTTACTTTTTTGTAGAAAGTTACTCTACTGCTTTGTTGTTTCTGGTTACTACAGAAAAACAATTCTGCTGCTATTTCTCTTTGCTGGAAAGTGCAAAATAGTCGGCCCCACTAATCCAGTCAGCATATCCATATGGCCTCCAAGTAAGCAAAACGTGCATGTCAGTATTTTTCTCTCCAATAATTAAATCTGAAAATTAAGCACATGAATTAATTGGGATAAAATTATGAAATTGAAGTATATTAATTCTATAATTAATTTACACCCAATAAATCCAAAATATAATAAAATAGGAGAGTTGACAACATTGAAATAGCAATAAGTCTAAGATAAGGACTAAATAGCATATAAAGATGTCTGATATCACACACTTGTATGATATTTTGGATAGAGAAGGTGTGGGAGAAAATGAGTCCAGTTTACTTCCCACGTCAGAGGTATTAAAAAAACAGGCGAGTCCTGGGCTATTGTATCTTAGAGGTAACACGTTTGAGTATTCTTCTATCAGGTAATATAGCAAAATTAACTTATGGGAGACATGAAAATTATCTTAAAGAAAGACAAGATACTCAGATCTCATCCTAGTACTACACAAATTATATTTTTACTCTAACCTTCAAATTTCTCTTTTTTGTGTTTATTTTTATTTTTAGGTGCTGCTCCAACAGTAGACATATGCTTTTTTAAAGGGAAAGCAGTTGAGCCTGGGCTTGTCCAACTGTTTCCATCACTCTAAAAATCCAAAGTTTCTATTTAAAAGAGTCATGTTTTTTTATTGAATGGGTCGGGCCACTTGACAATGTTAGTCAATATTTAGAAATGAGCAACAACGACAACAAATATATATATATATAGTTCAAACAAAGTTTAATAAAGTTGAAGCTTCCTCCATGTTTGTTTTGTTTTGTATAAATAAGATTTGGCTCAAAATGCAAAGGAAAAAAAAATCAAATAGTTTCAACACATCACAATAAATTAGTAAAATAAAAACAAGATATATATATTTTTTTAAAAAAATTGTCATTAAGCTAGCTCCAATTAGTGTGGGCAAAACAAGACCATAATATTTTATCCCTTAGCGATGTCAAAATGGCTAAAAGTCAGTCCATTTAAAATTGAGCTTAATTGGCCTAACCTGCCTAACATGCGAAACTTTTTTTTTGTATATTATATATGTATATATTAAATACTAATAATATATGTTAAAAATAATAATACAAAGAGAGTAAGAGATATTATTTAAAGATAATTTCATATCAAATTTATATAATTATTTAGTCCTAATTAGTGAGAAATGATAACACAAAAGAAAAAGAGCAAGAATATTTTCATTTTTATTTTTTTTTAACTTAAAATCTCTAAATTCATATCTTTCTCTCTTTCTTTAAACAAATGGACTATAATACTTTATTATTTTTTGTTCCAATAAAAAGAGAAAAAAAAAAGGTGTAGGCTGGCAAGCTGGCTCATTTGGCCTACCAGCCCACACTTAGCGGGCTGGCCCAGCATAATGTTAGTCAACCCGAATAGATCAAGTTAGTCCGTTTTGATAACTCTAGCTAGCTTCAATTGAGCACAACTTGGCCTTAAAGGATATAGCACTAACAAAAATAACTTGAATTTAATCTTATTGAATAAAACACTAGGTTGAATTTTATGCCCACTATAAGACTAATTAAGAATATTTTATAAGGATATGACATTTAATGGGATTTAATTAGGGAATAGAAGTTGGGACATGTCTCGGGCCACTCACTTAAATTGCAATGTATTTGTCGGCTTACCAAACTACATATTTGTCAAGCTCCTTTGTCTTACATTGCGTTTGGTTCGCATGCCCAAGCAGAATGGAAAGTAGGATTCTTATCTACAGTAAACTTTTATATGTTTGGATGGCAGTCTCAATGGAAAGGTGACTTTCCACTATGAAAAAAAATGTCACTGTTTTCCTCCAGTTTTTTCCACCCTTGAGCACTGGAAAACCGCATTTCTGTAGTGAAAAACAAAGTAAATTACGCACTTGTCCTCTATTGCCCCATTGTTGTTCGTCATTGTTCAGCCATTTGTGGGTATGGGTAGAGTTGTCCCATGGTGATTTTCAAAGAGTTGTCCTCAGTTGCCCTTTCTCGTCTATCACTGTTCATTCGTCAAGTTCACCCATGGAGAGAAGAAAGCAGTGACTGCTCGTTTGTGGGTTATCGAAGGACAATGACAGGATGGTGAAAATCGAATATAATGGCGGCATCGATTCATCTATCGAAGACGATGGTGGGGAAGGTTGAAAGAGAGGCTTCAATAAAGAACATGGGGTCGACGGAAAACGTAGAGTTGACAGAGAACATGATGTTGTTGGCGATGAGGGATAGTCTAGAAGAGAATGCGAGGGATTTAAGATTGAAGAACTTCTATTTGAAGTTTTATAATTTTTTAATAAAGTAAAAAAAACATAGGGGCATTACGGTCAAATTATAGCATTAAAAAATACATACTAAAATATTTATTTTTTTTTTGTTATTTTCTTTTTCATTCTATACCAAACAATTTTTCTTTCTTTTTTCTTTTTCATCATCTTTTCATTTTCATTACTCATTTTCTTTCTATTCCAATTCTATATTACGAACTAACCGGAGTGTTAGACTTGATAGACATTGGATACTTTTGAAACTATCATCTATCACAGTCCATTCTGTCAATAGGATTCTATTCATTTGTCTTTTCCATCTATTTTTTGAGAATTTTTATTTCGTACAATGAATAGAACAATAACTCCCTCCCATATTTGCTTTATGCTTCAATGAATTTCCTTATTTATTAAAAAAAATTAAAAGTTAATACTATCTGAAATTGCTAAGCACAATATTCTCCAAAGTGAAAAAATGTACACAATAAAATTTTTGTGAGAAGGGAACGAACGAGGTTTAAGGATTGGAGAGAAAAGAGTTTAGATCATTAATCTTCTTGATCCATTATGATGATTAGAATTGTTTTTGCATAATTTTTATTAGTTATCTGTATTTGTAATATTAAAAATAAATTGAGATAGTTTAGTCAACCCTATAGGCATATATTGAGTTATTTAGAGGCTGCTAGAGGTGTTAGGATGTCGAGATTTGCTCTTTGATAGTCTTTAGGTTTCTCACCCTGTAACAGAAAATAAGAGTGTAATTTAATCTAATATTAAAAAGAAGTATAATATATTCCTTTTATTGTATAGTCTAAAATATTATTATATAGAAATCGAATTAACGTCGATGAATCCATATCCGTTTCATCAAAGAGTTGACCAAAATGAAAAAAGCAAAAAACAATGTTTTTTTTAAAAAGCAAAAGCGTAGAGAAATTTAAGGATATTTATTGATATTTTAAAATTGAATTGAAGTTTTAATATCAAATTTTATCTTATTACTTAAAATTTATAACAGTATTATAATTAATGCTTTTTAAAATATAAATTCAAATTAATATTACAGTGATCCATGTTGAAATATAACACTTTAACTGCTGATGGAAATGTTATAATTAATGCGGTTGAGTGGAATTATTTTTAAATTATATAATATAATATAAAGATAGATAAATTGATAGATATATAAATGATAGATAGATAGACAACTTAACAACATTATTTATGCTAATTATTTATCATATTTTTTGGATTTTATATCTCTTTTTTCTTAAAAAAATAGATTAAAAAAAAGAACTACGTGGATGAATATGATTATGTGATTTGAAGAACAATTAGAGAAAAATTATTTGTAATTTTGTGATTTAAAGATGATTACGTGATTAAAAAAGGGAAGGATGTGAAAAAAAAATTATATTAAATCTTCTGCATTATTTATGAGATTGAAGCATAGTATTTGTGTTTTTGTAATTTGAAAATGATTATGTGATTAAAAAAAAAAATCAGGTGGTCGGTAAGGACGAAAACTGAATAAGTGCTCCAGTGACATGTGTCAGTCAGTAACAGGTGCGTCAATGCTTTAAATGCCTCGTCAGGTAACTTATAGCTTGGACCTTTCCCCGTTCCGGAATTTGAAATCTGATCCCTCTCCAAAGAGACGTTAAAAAGTCTCTCCATTTTTAAAATACAAACATATTTCAAAAATTAACTCTTTTTATAGACTCTTTAAATTTTATTTATGCAATTACGTCCTCATTATTATCTCCATTTAATGCTTGAACTGCGCCCACTCTGCCTTTCTCTCCAGCTCCTTCAATCTTGACGCAGGCCATCTCTAACTATCCCTTCCATCTTTCTCTACTACTCACCTGAACAGTTTCGCATTATCATTTCTGCGGATGCTGCTTTTGTTGCCCAGATTAAGGCCAAGGAAGACCGGATGCTTCTCTGAGCTATCCCATTGTTTCCACGCAATTTCTTGCTTCAGCGCCACAGTAAGGCACATTTGTTTCCTCATTTTCTTTTATGGGTTCTTTTTACTTATTGGCTTCTGGCTTTTTAGATTTGCGTTTGGCTTTCGCTACTGTTTTGTTGATTTTCAGTCAATTGAATGCGCTGGCAGATCGTCTATTGTTTAGATTGTGCTTCGTCTGTTGACCGTTGAATGACCTCAATTTGGTGCCCTGGGGTCTCTAATTGATGCTTGGATTATGAAAAAAAACGATGTCTAGATTAATAATTATATATTAATATATTTAATACCTTTATCTCTTTTCATTTTACCATAGGAAGTCAGTTGACTCAGGGAATAGATATTAGAAGACATGAACTTTTCTTTAGACACGTAAGAGCGGCAGAATTTTACCTTCTCCAATCACATTACATTATTTCTTTATTAATGTTAATAGATGTGTGTACTTGGGCTTAAGTTAAAGTTTTGGTTATAAATTGTGAGATTCTATTGCCTGACATATGGAATGAAAGAAAATCATGGTTTTGACTTTAGTAATAAGAATGAGGAATTCCCATTAGAATGGAACAGCCCAGAGTGGTGGACTTTGCTGTTAATTGTTCTCACTTGGACATCAAGTTCATTCAAAGGGTAGTTAATCCTCCAGTGAGTAGCTTCACCTTTAAAGATTTCATGTGAGCAATGTACATCACATTCATAAGTCACTGGGTGTATAACTGACAGATCGCTAATAAAAAGTTAAAAAATTATTATTATTTTATGCATTTTTCAAAAACAAAAAACCTGATTGTGAATTGATTCATATCTGATTTTGATCCTGGATCTTTGCAATTATCTAGTGCTGTTAGTTACTCAAAAGAAGTAACATGGGCTACTTGTGGCAACTATGTTATTGACAAGAAAAAGTAGCTTAGTTATTCATATTAAGTTCACATGTTAATGTTATTGCTGAGGACCAGATGCTTGATTGGAAGGATTAGCGATGATTTATTTCCATGCTTTGTAGTACAGTGTAAGGCTGCCAGGATTGTTTATATATTCTTTCATACAAGAGGTTGGCAACATGAAGTGAAGTTTAAGGATATTCTTTCATAACTTATTTCCAGTTCGCAGTCCCACTACTCTAGAATCTAGATTGATTGTAAACAACGAAGATTTATATTTGCAACAAACCATCCTATAGAACTTTTGGCTATAGCATTTCATGTTTAGATAGTCCATTACTCTTCTGGATCTTTTGACTCATATTGATCAATAATACGCGCACTCAAATGGATGCTGTCTTTTATGGTTTCTAGGTTGTCGTATCTGTTTTCTCTGAATTTTTCAGGAGTTAGTTTGAGATTAGAGACTCCTTTATATTGAGGGTTAACATTATTTTCTGATGTAGGTTATTGAATTTTAGATGGATTATAATTTTATCTTGATTAACAGTATTAATCTTGCTTGCATTTTTTTTTTCTTACAACTATCATGAAGATCTATTTAATTCTTCTTTGAAAATGAGAGTTGAGAAAGAAGGAACAAAAAATGGAGGAGGATATGTTGGTGGCTTTTTCCACTTGTTTGAGTGGACCTCAAAATCGAGGAAGAAATTATTTTCTACCAAGTCAGATGTACCAGGTACTTGTTCTGTTTGTGTTGAATAAATGATATATATATGTCTATTGCCAAATGCTTCACTTTTTTAGAAGGTTCTTAATTGGTTTTAGCGATTATGGATTTTGATTTTGGTATCTTTTTTTTCCCCCTTTCTTCGTCAATAGTTGATGGCAACTTGGCAATGACACGGCCCTATATGGTGGGAATATCACTATCACTTACTCTCTCATTTTTTACTTTTTTTTGGCCATGAAATTCAGATAATTACTCTTTCAAATCTTGCAGGGGGATGAAGACGAAATTGGAGGAAGGGCAAGTGTTAGAGGAAGTGGTGATCATAGTTATGCTTCATCAGTTACAGATGAAGTATGTGGAACAAAGGTCCCTGGCGTAGTTGCTAGGCTTATGGGGTTAAACTCTTTACCCTCTTCATATTTTCCTGAGCCATATTCTACCCCATATTTCGATACCAGGTATCTTCAAGATACTGAATACCGCAAGAGAAACCTCCATTGTCAGCATGATCAGACCATTTATTCTGGAAATTTGCTTGAAAAAGTTGAGGGCTCTTCTAGGAACATCATAGAGCCAAAGCCCCAAAAGACCCTTTGCAGGCCAATTGAAAAGTTCCAAACAGAAGTGTTGCCTCCAAAGTCAGCTAAATCAATTCCTGTTACACACCATAAGCTTTTGTCCCCTATCAAGAATCCTGGCTTTGTTCCAACCAATAATGCTGCTTATATCATGGAGGCTGCAGCAAGAATCATTAAGCCTGGACCCCAAGCTACTGCAAAGCCTAAAACTCCTTCAATAGCATCATCTTCGGTATCATTGAAGGTTAGAGATCTCACAGAGAAAGTGGAGGCTTCGCAAAAAGATCCCATGTCTGGGTCATCTTTGGTGACTTTCAGAGCTAGATATTTGAAAGAAAAAAGAGAGGTTTCTCAAAGAACAACCAGGCTTTCTGAACTTTCTAAAAAATCATTTGAGTCAAATGCTGCCAAGTATCTCAAGGGACAGTCTTTTAACAAAAGCTGCAATGGGTCTGTGGATGTCATCAGATCTACTGATGCAGAAGAAGTTTTTTCTCAAATGGATAAAGGGAAGTCTATTTCTCTTGCAATCCAAGCAAAAGTGAATGTTCAAAGAAGGGAAGGTTTGAGTTTGAGTGGCAGAAGAAGTTTGGTGGGCCTGAAAGAACATCATGAGGTTAAACTCAACCAACCATCAAAGACCAATGTTCAAAAGAATTTGCATAAAAAATCTTCTGTACAGAATGCTTCTGGTGTTCTCCGGCAAAATAATCGGAAACAGAATTGTTCGATTGATAAAAGCAAACTACCATCAAAGCCATTGATTTCCAATTCACATGATAGGAAAGTTCTGTCAGGGAATTCCTCTTATGGACGTCATAGAAGTTCTGCTAGTAGGTCTACTGGGAAATCTAAAGCTGGATCCAGGAAGTCAAGCTTAGGGGTAACAGATTGTGAAAAGGAAATATTATATACCAGTACAAACAATTTCCCAAGAAAGAAAAGGTCTATAGACAAGGACTGGAATGATCGGGTTGTTGATAATTTGTTCATTGACAAAACACAGAAGCCTGTTCAGTCTAATCTTGTAAGTAAGGACAACTTTAGTTGGGCTGGAGAAGTCAGAAAGAAAGACATGGATGTAGTTTCCTTCACGTTTACCACACCATTAACAAGAAACAGTACAGGTTTTGAGACATCTGGGCAAGTAGGAAAGAAGACTAATGGTCTGTCCCTGGATAACCGCATTAAAAGGGTATTGCTTGACTCAGATTGTGCAACAACTCCAGTAGGACACAATGTGATTGGCAATGATGCATTAGGTTTTCTTTTGGAACAGAAGCTGAGGGAGTTAACATATGCAGTCGAGACATCATGTAGTAACTCTTCTAAAGCAAGGACACTTTCAAGTGTTGCATCAAACTCAATAGATTTGGCATCCTCCCCTTGTTCAGTTGATCTCAAGCCAGGATTGCAACAAAAGGACCAAGATGTGCTGTTTACAGATACATTATGCACCCCAAATCATTCTGATATTCCCCCCACTGGTCTTCCTGAAGTAACATCAAAACACAAGTCATGGGTATGTGACAAAATCATAATTCTTATTCATGAACCTATTTTTAGTAGTTCTTGTTTGTGAAGAGAACCAGCTAGGGTTAAAAGGCCAAACAAAGAAAAAATTATGTTTGCTTTACTTTGTTGTGAAACTAAGCCGAAAGAACAAAAGATGTAATAGGCTGATTACCCCTCTTCCTTTGCCTTACTGACAAGAAAAGTTTACTATTACCAATTCATCCTAAAAGGAGGAGAAAACTTAAGTGGATTTGTTAGGTTTAAAATTACAATATATGGAGGAACCTTTTTCAAGGTGTCAATTATATAATGTTGAGTTGTAAAAAATATCTGTTATAAATTTATTGGAGAATTAGATAGCAAATACTTAAAAGAACTTTAACTAAGTCTTGTCCTTAGGAAAAATCCCAATAATGGTTGTTATTAAGCCCATGTCAACAATGCATTCATTCTAAAAGCCTGAAAGATTTTTTTTTTTAATTATTAGTATTGCTAAAACAGATATTTCTGTTCTGTGTTTAAGTATGCTTGTCAGGTAGGTATTTCAATTTGTAGTTAGGGTGTTGCAAAAATTGAAACATTTAGCACAGAACTGAAGTTCATTCTGAAGTTTATCTGGAGTTAGGAGAAAAATAATTGCATCTTCAAGTTTTTTTGTTGCTTTATCTTTCGGGCGAAAATGTACTACATAAAAAACTAATTTTTTTTGGGGGTTTACTTATATGTCTTAATTTATAACAATTGACTCTTTGGTCTTGCTATGGACCTTGGCTGCTGGCAACTATTGTCTTACTTGGTGTTTGGTGTTCTGTTTTTTGTTCTTCGTTGTCTTTCATTCATTGGTGGCATTCCATATGCTCGCTTATATAGTAGTAAGTAGTAACCAACATGGCATTATTACAGGTTGTTGATGGCATGAAGTATAGGGGCAATCATGTGGAATTGCAATTATTGAATCGCCGACACCCAAGTCCAATCTCAGTTCTTGAACCTTCTTTCTCCACTGAAAGTTGTGAATCTCTAGTCAGCAAAGACGCTACTAGTAGCACAGGAGGTAAAAGCAACACCTTTTTTTTGCCTAAATGGGCAATTAATTACCTCTATGACACGACTAATCAGCTTCTAATCTTTGCTACATCTGCTTTCAGAAAGCAAGTTGCGCTCATCTGTCCAAGGTCAAGGAGTTCTTGGCTTGAATTCTTTAAGGAAGTTCTATCCTGCAGAAGCTGATACAGAGTTATCAGATTCAGCTTCTACAACATCAGCAGGAACCATTACAAAGAAGCAAGAAAATACACTTTGTATCATGAAGTTTGGAAGATCAAGTACATGGGAGCTGGATTATGTGAAAGAAATACTGTATAATGTGGAACTGATGTTCATGGACTTTGCCCTTGGTCGAGCACGAGAGATAGTGAACCCCCATCTATTCAATCAGTTGGAAACTCGGAAAGAAGGGTTTGAGAGTGATGATGGTGAGCCTAGAATACGCAGGAAAGTTATATTTGATTGTGTGAGTGAATGTATGGACCTAAAATGCAGGCGTTATGCCAGTGGGGGATGCAAAATGTGGGTTAAAGGGGTTACAGTGGTGAGAAAGAATGAAAGGCTGTCAGAGGAAGTGTACAGGGAGATTTGTGGCTGGGGAGGCATGGGGGATTCAATGGTTGATGAGCTTGTAGACGAGGACATGAGCAGCCAGTATGGAAGATGGCTAGATTTTGATGTTGATGCTTTTGAACTAGGAGTAGAGATTGAGGATCAAATATTTGATTCTTTGGTTAATGATGTTGTTGCTGAAATCTTGCAATCTTAGGTTCTCAACATCTAATTGATGTTGTTTTCTTTGTTTCTAGGTTCTCAACCCCTTTCTTTTTAATCCATGCTCTATGGGGTCGTGTGATTAAGATTTTTTGGCGTTGTCTAGAAGTGGATTATATATCACATTAATCAATTTTCCTCTTTCTTATAACTGTTTCTTTCTTGGGTGGGTCAACTCAAACCCATGAGAACTCTTGCTTTATTAGTTACTCATACCCTTAGTTGCAAAATTTCTAGAAAAATGGTTTAGCTCAATGTTTTTAAAGTGGAACATATTGGTTCAAGGCTTACTAGTTTAATTATTGTGAAACTAAAGTTGAACCAACAATAATTAAACATGTATTTGTTAAATTTATATATTAAAAAAATATAATATAAATAATTTCATACTTAGTTTTAATAAAATTGTATATTTATATGTGTAATTGCTCTTATTTTACTTTATTTAATTTTTATTTTTGTGACAAAAAATATATTATAATAAAATTGGAAGAAAGAAAAAGAAAGTATAACATGTCAAAAAACAAAAGAATTTGTATTAAAGAGGGAAGAAATTAAAGAGGTTAGTTAAATCTCATATGGTGTGAAGAGTGACAAGTATTCCTATTCCGGTCGACTTGGGACCATTTTTGTTAGTTGACCGACACAGTGCTTACACATAATATTAAATAACTATTGACAAGCTTCTGCTAACAACTTTTCTTAATTAATATAGTTCCATCTAGAAATCATCAGTCTAGGGCAAAATTTTATTCCCATTCATTAAAGGATAAAGACATTTAGGAATCTCCAAATTATGAAAATATTTTAAGACATAAAACAATATAATCTCACATTCAAAAGCAGCCACACCTAACAGTCATATAATAAAGATGCATCAATTATATTATACACACATTCAATTGAATAAGTGAACGTATTTTAATAATTTCAATAAGACCTGGTTGTTGTGGATCGGAAGGTGAAGTCTCGCTTTAGTTCCCATAATATATTAGTGAATTAAATATTATTTTTTTGGTAAAAAAAATTAATTTTTGTATTGAAAATCAATTTATATTTGTTAAAAAAAATTTATTGCTTTTAAAATGACCCATAATCCTAATTTTTTAAGATAACTTTTTTAACCAATTTAGTGTATATAGGTAAATTTTTATGTTCATTCAAAAGATTACTATAATTTTATACTTAAACTTGCTATATTTATTAAATATGTCATGTGATAGGATTTATAAAATTGTATGAGGCCTTTAAACAATTTTAAAGAACTAATTATAAGTCATTGTAATATAAATACCTAAAAATAATTTGGCCCTACTAATTAAGTAATGGTAATATACCTAAGAATATTTTTCTTTCAACAAGAAAATATATCCCTATTCTTTGTCCCATGATCTTCACTCCCATGCTTGTGTGGGACAGTTCTCACATGAACCTGGACATCATGTGTCAGCAGATGCCCACCTCCTTCTTCTCACATTAACTCTTTGGATGAGGAATTGTTTGTGGAAGTTACTAACGAATGTTCGTGTGATTGTGGGAATCCTTGTTCTGCACTACCGTACTTAAATGTTGAAAAAAAGTCGAATAGTTTGTTGATTTATTCCTTAAAAAATTAAGGTTGTTTTAATTTGGTCTTTAAGAAATTGTATTTGTTGTAATTTTTGTTATTTTGTTAGCCAAAATAACTTTTGACAATAAAAAAAATTAAGATTTAACAATGAAAAATTTTGTGGTTCAATAACAAAAATAATCAAATTGAAACAAATGAAATTCTTTAAGAACTAAATTAAAATAACTGTAATTTTTTTAAAAAAATCAATAATTTATTCTAACAAGTTTTAGGCGTTAATTAAATTAAAGAGTCTTTCGATTAGCATAATTTGAATTTATCAATTGAGTGAATACTTATTGAAGAAATTGTTTTGTTTTTTAATGGCGGCCTCCTAACTTGAGCAAAATCCTCATATTGATGATTAGGAAATAATATGGGAAGGTTATATTGGGTAACGCCTTTTCTGAAGTTTAGGTGTTTAATGTAATTGACTTTAGTATTATTAGATAAATTTTTGGGTATATAAAATCAACTTGGATAAATAGATTTTCAGACTAATAATCATATATGTATATCCACACACATTAATTAAATATAAATATCTTTTTTTTTCTTTTTTAAAAAGAAATTCAACTTTCGATCTGATAGCTTGACTTGTGAATACTTTCACTCATTTAGTCTATTCGTCAGACATTACCAGCCTAACATTTTCTGTTAACTGTAATAATTAGAAATTACAAATTTGATAACTTAATGTGACATTTTTCTTATTAAATCACCTTTTATTAAATTAAGAACATTAATTTTTACATAATGTACCATTCTTATGTGCTATTAATTTAAAATAATATATTACACGTATTATACTTTTTTTAAAATCATGAAATATATATTTAGATTAACTAATGATAAAAAATACCAGTTATATCGTTGAGCTTATAGCTCAAGTGATAGCTCAAGTGATATATATGAAATTTGAGTTTGAGTTATAAACCAGAGTTCAAGTCCTCTTGTAACTAAAAAAAAGTTATTATATTACTAAATATAAATAAACAAACTATAGCAAACTCTTTCGAATAGAAAATATAAAATAAGACTGAAGTATAATAATTTTATAATTACGGAGAAAAATGTAATTTTAAAAAATTAGAGAAGAGGGTGTAATTGACCTTTTGGTCTTCATCAGAAGAGAGGCCCACGTAGACAACGCATGTGATTCATCAAGAATCTCAGGTTGCTTTCATAGGTGGACACCCAGGATCATGACTTAAATGAAGATTAAGACTAAACGACAATAAAGAGACAAACAGATGTAACAATGAATGGGAGTTTTTTTTGAAGTTTAAACCATAAGGCAGGCCTAACACAAAACCTACTTTTCTTTCTTGCCTTTTTTTTTTTTTAACTTAAAAAACCCAGTGGCTTTATTCTTAGAATGCAGAAACAACTAACAAGATTTTGTGAACGTCTAAATATTCTTTTATCTCCCCATATATGCACTAAAAGGATCTTTATTGTGTTTGCTTCTGAAGGATTGATTCTGCAGATCTTATGAAGCTGAAGAACAAAACTAGAATAATACTATAGCGTATAAATTATAAGAGACTGACTGTTTTACTACGCAACTCCATGAAAGTTATTTATTTCATCATTTGCAGCAGTGTCCCACAAACATGTCACCATCTGATTCTCTTCACTCTGCAGGTCCCACTGAATCTGAGATTGGTCCCAATCAAGCCATTGATAATCATCACAAACCGAATTCACTGATGGTGAACAGCTAGTGTTATTATTATTATTGTAATACCACTGGTTTCCACCTGCATACTCTGAGCTCCAAACACCATTTTTTGTCTCTTCAGTTGTGAATCCCATATTTGTCTCCTCATTATTACCCCCTCCATTTTCACTTGGGTCTACAAGCATCCCATTCTCAATCATGAAATTGAGTCTCATAATTTCGTCGTCTAGCCACTGGTATGACCCTAGGGCTTCAACCTCTCCATCCATGGTGGGACAAAAAGCATCCACACCAGAGCCTCCAGGGGACTCTTCTTGGTGACTGAGGCTCCAACTCATCATCGAAATCTCCTCAGCTTCCCCTCCATTGAAGCTCTGTGGGGTCGCTTTTCTCTGAGACATTTTGTCCGACACATGGCGTGGTTTGAGATCGATGTGTGAGTCTTGGTTCAACGCAACGTCGTTTTGCAGGGCCGGTTTGGAGGGCCGGCCTCGACCACCTCGTCGTTTGGAGGAAGCAACTGCGTTGAGAGCAGCCATGTCGATGGGAGGGAGGGAGTCGTTGGAGGGTTTCATGAAGCAGTAGATTTTTCTTCTGAGATGAGAGTTCCAGTAGTTCTTTATCTCATTGTCTGTTCTTCCTGGGAGATACCCAGCTATTATTGACCACCTACAAAATTATTAACCAAAAAACAACGCAAGACAAAAATAAGCACAATGGATTGAAGGGCTGTGAATCATGAGTATAGAACTGCATTTTTAATTTGTTTTAAATCGAAAGAGCTAGATCAGAGTTATTTTTATATAATAACCAAAATGAGAATACAAAGAAAAAAAGTTGGGACATGAGGAGTTCAAATTATTCCTATTACTTATCTAATTGAATGGGAAAAAATGTAAAGCATCATAAATATTAATGATTTCAGAAAAAATTAATTTAATAATAAAAAAATAACTTGGGATGACAGTAATTATGAGTATTTCGTATATCTGATAATATCAGTTTGGAAAAATATCCGAACTGATATTGAATGAATGATGGCATTGGATGCCTTGTAACTTTCCAATACAGACTGTAAATAGGATATATAATTGATATCCGCTCAATAATGATTTATATAATATAAATTTAATAAATTTAATTAAAATTTGTATTGAATAGATAATCCATTTGGGTATATAACCCAATATCAATTTAAGATATCTAACATTCACCATGCAATATATTTTTAAATATTTCAGATATTTAATATTTCAAATATTCACGGATAGATGTGGATAGTGAAAAAAATAAAAAAAGAAGAGCAAATACCTGCTCATTATCATTCTTAAACCTAACTATCTAATTCAAACAAAGCCCATAGAGATAAACCAAAATCCAACAAAGCTCATTATCATGCTTAAACCAAAATCCAACCTTTGAACAAACTTGGATAAGAAAAAGAGAAGCTGTCAAGCTGATGCTGATTTAGGCGGCAAAGCCTCTCTTTTTTCAACAGACCATTAAAAACTAATAGTAATCATTTACAAAGAGATAATTATATAATTCTCTTATGAGAAAATATATTTTATATTCTAAAATAATACTTGTTATAATTTTAGTACACCAACTTTAATATAAATAATTCATATTTTTAAAAACATACACAAAATGCAGTATAATAAAGCTATATATATTTCTAAGTAAATTAATTATTTAATCCTTATAAGATTATAGCTTTCTCAATTTAGTTTTTAACAAATAAAGTGTCCCAATTTAATCCTTAAAATATTATTTGTCTCAATTTTAATCATTTTTGTTGCTAAACAAAGGAGTTAAATTGAAAGAAACATAATCTTTTACCAATTAAATTAAAATGCTTGACTTTTAAGAATTATATTGAGACAATTATAATATTTTGAATGCATGCATATACTTGCTAGGACAACATTTTATTAATTATGTAAAGAAATATTGAAAGGGAAAGAAGGTGGACAATAAAGAACATCAACAATATTAATCGGACCCATGAACGTTGAATGCGTCAATGAGTAACGATAGGTAGAGTAAATTGGTTTAAAATTAGGCATTTATACAGAACAGAAAAAAGTCTACAATCTGACTTTAAATTAAGTTCTCACACTATTAAATCATTTTAAATATATGTGTGTATTGTAAAAAAAAATTTATACAAATCTTAAAGTCACGTAAATGAAAAAAAAAAAAAATTTCTCATTGGATTTAGCTCTGCATGAACTTATATATCTATCTATTTGAATATTTATGTCACTGACAGGAGCCTTAGTCGCAATTTATGTCAGGGTCCCACTGCAGCTAGTTAATAGTTATGGTACACTGTAAGTCTACAACAAAAAGTGTAAAAAAAAAAAAAAGATATTTTCCCACACATGGAGAATAACAGCTATTTCTGACTCTGATTTTATGGAAACACAGACAGACAGAATATGTACTTGAAATCTAGGATTTCTGATCAAAGCGTGCTCATGATGGGAGGTAATATATATGACCAGGAGTTATGTGGGGTTGAACGATGTATTATCAACTAGTGAAGCAAGAAAAAATCATAGAATGAGGAGAGAGAGGACTATATGTCTATGCATTAGATATAATCAAGGATTTCGCTCCTCTCTCTCTCTCTATGTGTGTGTGCGTGTGTGTATAACTGTATGTATATATATGTATATATTGCTTAGGTAATGACTAAATTCAACTCAATTTTAATAATGAAGGATTTATTTTTTCTGTTTTGGGTGAACTACAGTAGAACCCTAATTTAGAGGACCACTATGTGTTATGTTAATATGGACGACCTATTGGAGTTCTTAATTGTTGGGTCTAAATAAGTGAGTTAATTATCATCATCAGACTATCGTTCACAATAACAAGAAATTTGATAAGAAATAAGAGTACTAGTTTGTTTAAGATGGGAAAATAATCAAACAAGGCATATATATATATATATATATATATATATATATACATTTTGCATTTGAAAAATATAATTAAATTCATTGACTCAGTTCTTACCCAACTGTAAGAAATTGATCATATATTAATAAGTGAGGTGAATTCTCCATTTAATGACATACACTAAATTTAAATTTGATATCTTCTAGATTTAACAAACTCAGAAGATTATATGCCTTCTCTTTTAAGTTTTATGATTTTCCAGTTTGTATGGTGCGAAAGGAGAAAAGGAGAATCTGACTTCAATTCCCACCATCTTCAAAAACCTTATCTCCCCGTGATGATCACTTGCTATTGCTAAAACTTATAGTTCTCTATATTTACATTTTCCTTGATTCACAATCTATGATCTACAAGCTTAGCTAAATTAAAAATTGTTTTCTATGTATAATTTGAGAGAGCTATACGCTCACCTATTTCCAAGAGCAGCATGAAGCTTCACAATGATGGCTTCTTCTTGAGGAGTGATGTTTCCTCTCTTCACATCTGCTCTCAAATAGTTAATCCATCTCAGTCTGCAACTCTTCCCACACCTCAACAAACCTTCAAATTACCCACTTCACAAAGTCACAAACATACATATATCCACACATATCCCCATATTTATATATATATATATATCATTGGTTTTTTTATAAATTAATAAATTTAGAAATCAATACATAAGTAGGTACCTGCATTCTGGGGCAAGGACCTCCAAGAGCCCTCACCATTTTGCTGGATATAGTTGGTCAAGATTCTGTCCTCTTCAGCAGTCCATCTTCCTTTCTTCAACCCCTCTTTGTCACAGCAAGGAGCTCTTCCCGTTGATACTTTCTTCGACGATATTGTATCTTGAACCGGGGACATCATTTCCCTCACACTCCCAGATATTTAGATACACAAACAAAATTAGAATGAGGTAGTTGTGGAGCTATTAGTTGATACTGGTATTATTCATAAATGAAAAGCTGAGCTGCATGGCTGCTTCTACACTGTAGCAATATATATAGTACCTCTGGGAGCTATGATATGATGTGGACATTCTTATCACATATGCATATATAAACACGCTCATCTCACGGTAATAATTAATTATTCGTGGTGGATAAATAAATAAACGTAGTAAGGTTGAAGTTGAACTTGAATGTATGTGTATGTTTATGTATACTTTTTCTGTGGTTTTGCAGGTTAAAAGTACAACGCTTTTTGACCTGTAAAGCGTAAATGTACCAGGTCTAGGGCCACGCTTCTCACTTTGCCACCACACGATCAACTTACACTACCAGCTTTGTTAAGGTTAATGGATTACAAACTTTGCCCCTCTTTTGTGTGTCAGCATCAGTCAGAGTAATAAATGGTGTATATATAAAATTAAATTCTACAGCCATTCTTTATTCCTTTTACCCATAGCTACGTTATACTTGTATCTCCAAGCTAATTCTTTTTTATGTTCTTTTTTTTTTTGCTTTTTTTTTTGGGTGCGTGTGTGTGTTCACGTTTGATATCTGTAGCTGATCAAATAGCACTGAAGATCAATTTGCCACTATATATTGAACATTTTTCGGTGTGTATAATTGTTTCTAATCGATCTTTCAGTTATATGTGTGTGTAAATTGATGAGATAAATTAAAATTGAGAATTCAGATGGTAGAGAAGAGTGTGTTACAGTAGGTAGTGAGCTAGAAGAAGACGAAAAAGGTTGTTATAATTGATGGAGAAATGGCGAGCAATGTTGGCCATGAAAAAATAAATGAAAAACTAACAAAAGAAACAATTGATTGTGGAGGAAAAGGATCTTCTTTTTTTTTTTTTTGGTTTTCTCTTTTATCATTTCTGCAGTATTATCAGTGTCAATTTTTATACTCACTGCATGCATTGCATTGCAGAGATCACGGATGAGTGTGCAACAGACAGCTTCGGACGGATAATAAAGTACGAAGTAACAAAACAATTTCTCTCCGAAAAAGCTGCAAAAGGTAAAGAGTGAAGACTCTTTGAAACCCCACATCCAAATTTGATCGTTTATTGTTTCACATGGTATATATATACATATTTTAATTATCTCATCTAACTTGGTCCTTGTAATTTATGTCAACAAAATTTTACGCTGTTTATTCGATGCATGGTTGAAAGGATCAAATTTTATGCTGTAATTTGATCTTTTTCACAAGCAATTACTATATATATATATAGTAATCAGGATAATAAATCCATGTATTATAGCAAATTTAGAAGCAGGTCCCTTCATCTATCTTTTGTTAAATACTTAACCATAGAGCACTAATTCTTTTTTTAGCGCCAAATAAATAATGAGTTCAATTTAAAAATTGTTGCTGGACATTTTGAAATGAACGACAGAGATTAAAGGAAGAAATTGGGACTTGTATTTTGTCTACTTTTTTAAAAAAATTCCCTTCAATTTTTATCTTTCATTTTAAAATAAATGACTATGATTATGAATTAGATTCTCTATTTGATGTTTAAAAGAGAATTTGAACTCTTAACCATGACCCTTTTTTATTGATAAAATTGACCATGACCTATTTGAACTATTGTGTGAAAAGACACAGGTCAAAATAATTATGATAAAGCATTACCACAGAAGAAAATATAAAATAAAGTAATTAGAAAAAGAAAAAAAATTGAAAAAAAATCGCCTCTTGGATTATTAAATTTTCTTTGTTTGCAATTTCAATTTGGAACCCAAAAGCCTTCTCTAAAATTGAGATACGAATAATTTCATAATCGAAATCATGGCATGTTTAGTGTCAAAATCGAAATAAAAAACTGCATTTTTTACAAACCCTAACAACGTTGATGTATCTCTGTCTCTGTGTGTGTGTGTGTGTACGTTGCAGTTTTTACAAACCCTAACAACGTTGATGTATCTCTGTCTCTCTGTGTGTGTGTGTGTACGTTGATGTATCTCTGTCTCTGTGTGTGTGTGTGTGTGTGTGTGTGTGTGTGTGTGTGTGTGTGTGTGTGTGTGTGTGTGTGTGTGTGTGTGTGTGTGTGTGTGTGTGTGTGTGTGTGTGTGTGTGTGTGTGTGTGTGTGTGTGTGTGTGTGTGTGTGTGTGTGGACCATGCTTATTTTTTAATAACGGTTTTAACCGTTGTTAATCAGTTAAAATTATTGTTAAAAATTATTATTTTTATTTTTAAAATTTTTAGCAGCGATTTTAAAATTGTAAAAATTTTGACAATAATTAAAATCGTTATTAAAGGCCAAGCACCGATTCCGTGGTGGTTTTTTTTGGGGGGAGGGGGGCATTATGTAATGACTATGTACACATGAGAATTCAATCTTCCATCTTTAAATAATAACTAAAAAACATGTAAAATGCATAGAAATGTTTGATATATTTAAGACTTTAACTAGGTTTTTAAAAACGAGCATGTCCAAGTAACAAAAAAATTGCCGACAATAGTCGTCAATTCTCTTTGCCTTATATTCATACTTCACTCTGACAGATTGCCCACATATCATATCGTTTTGATTTTTCCATTTTAAGGAATTATGGATCATAAATCGCAACCTACTTATATATTAAGTATTTATCACGTCTTTTTTTTTTTGTGAATAGGGGAAACAATATTAAAGAACTCATAATAAGGTTCTTACAAAAAGCCTAAGAAGTAAAAGGTGCGAAAGCAGGAAAGGAATGTTTAGCATCTTGCTAGGTCTAATACATAACTATCATTAACAGAAGCGGGGGCTGAAGTAAAGGTTTTGAGAGGCCAAATGTTTTTCTTGCTTCTTTTGCCATCTTGTCTGTACATTTGTTTTGTTTACTTGGGATTTTGGCAAAGGTAATCTCTTCAAAAGAATTGAACAACTGCCTGCAATTTTGAACAATGGTAAAAAGCGGGTGAAAATTATATGAGGTACAAGTATGCAATTTGAAAATTTCTTGAGAATCTGTTTCAATTTCTAATTTTTTAATGTCTAGGTAGATAGCTAGTTGAAGTTCAATTTGGAGGGACCATCCTTATGCAAGATCTTCATTTCCAATTCCCATAAATTTTCCAAAACCTAAGTACTAGGTTCCTTGATCTGATATGATTACTCCTTCAGCAGAAATGAAATTGTTTTTTCCTGATCCATCAATATTAAGCTTATACCACTCTAATTTGGGTTTTTTTCCCATAAACTGGCAGAAGTATGAGAACCATCATAAAGTTTACGATTATCTCCGATGTTATTGTTTTGAAAAGATTACCAAAATTCAGCCGCTTTAGAAATGACATTGGTTTTAATACTTTTAGGTGTGAGAGGTGTTTGTTCCGGAAGATTTTGTTTTTCTTGTTTGCCAAATGATTTTAATTCCATATAAAAAAAATGGTCTACCATGGTAAATGGAGGGAGCTAAGATGGGTATTGTTACTATTTGGTCAAACAGGAATGGTAGTCTAAGGAGAAGAAGTTTTGAGGGGGGTCGACAGATTCCTAGATTGGTTCGACCTGCGGGCAATCACGAAGGACATGTTTGTGTGTTTTAGGTTCATTGTTGTAGAGGGGACAAAGGTTACTGATATTTGTGAGGACTAGGTGAAGTCTTAAATTAGTTGATAGTCCTTCCAAGGGAGCTTAAATTTTGGGTGAGTTGGAACTTTCCAAAATTTTCTCCTTTTGCTGAGTTGTTGAAATCGTAGCAGTTGAAATTTATCACCTTGACGCCACTAAAAGCAAGGATGTAAATAATTAATAAAATCGAAGTTAAATACAATTATGTATACAAATAATTGGCCTACATACACAAAAAAGCTCTCAAACTTTGGGATATGTGTAGTTTATTCTTTTAACTTTTAAATTTAACAAAAAAATAAATTTAAACTTATAACTTGTAAAATACTCCCTTCGTCTAAAATTTCGTTAGATTAACTAACATTCAAAGTTTAAAATTTTGTTGAGTTTAAAAGTTCAAGGAGTAAAATCCATTGACCCAAAATTTCAGGGAATTTTTTTCATTTTATTCAAAATAATTATTTACATATTAAAATTTTAGTATGAAATTAATCAAACACTTAATAAACCTTTAACCATGTTCAAAATTAAAGCCTCATGCCTGAAATCCGTATTTGTTTAATATAAAAAAAATGAAGGAAAAATAGATTTTCCTAGGTCGTTGCATGTGAAAACTTAACCATGTTTACTTCCATGCCTTAAAAAATGGTGTGCCATGGAATCATAAATTAAATATTTGGCATGATATTTACCTAAATTACTATATTTAGAAAAATATATTGTCACACTTTCATACCAACCAAGTGGACTAGTGGGTGTGGTCATTGAGTCTGATGCCTCTGCTCTTCGCAAAATGAAGAACAAAGTGTTCTTAAATTACCATTGCTAAATTGAAGAACACTTTGTTTTTTATTTCACGAAAAGCAGAGGCTACGAATTCCGTGGGCATCACAAACAATGATGCGTGGAAAGTAACCCATATATATATTTCTTTCGTTGGTCTTCCACTAATATTTTACAGAAAAAATTGCACATACAACCCTTTAATTATAACTTATTTACAATTTTAATCTTTGAATTTTAAAATATAAAATTTTACCTTCCTAAACTATCCAAAATATAATGTCACATGTGAGATAAAATTAACATAAAAAAAACACATAATTCGTAATTTAATTTTTTATGCCTTCACTATCGTCTACAATTTTTTTCTTCTTTACACTATTTTATTTATATTTCTCTTAATTTTCACTAATATATAACGAATTCATTTTTTTAATAATATAAAAGATAAAGTGTTATACTTTAAAATCCAGAGTTGATATGTAATATGCTTTAAAATAATGAAGTCGTTCTTCTCAAGGAGTATTTTTATACGGGTTAAAACTCCTAACATTGTAAAAATCTATCCAACTACTAAACTTAAATTTCTTTGGTACTTGAATTTTTTATGAGCTAATAAGTCATATCTATTTTTAATAATTAGTTATAATTACTTCTCACTTCAATCTCCAGTATAGTTTATTTTCTTTTGTTATAAGCCGAAAATGACGAAACCTCTTCTCTATCTCCCATATATAGGCACACACAATCAAATTTTTCACCGGACTTTACACACACACACATATATTAAAGATATCTCAAGGTTACTCTTCGCTTTATATTTTTTGGGTAAATTCGAATGCATTAAATCAGTCTATATTAAGTGGTGAATTATTCAGTGACATATTTTGATTGGCCTCCATATATAGTGAAGGGGATACACATCTAAATATTTGGAAAATCTATAATTGAGTTTCCAATGGATTAAAAGCACATCAAGATTATTATTATTTTTTTATATTTTATAATTTAATCTATAAATTAATGATAAAATAATTTCAAGATACCTTCCATTAATGATGAAACTCAGGCTTATAAGAATTTTTAGAAATAATTTTTTACTTTTAAAAATAAAAAATTAACAAGAAAAAATGAATGAAATGTTATTTCCAAAAGTGTGTTTTAAAAACAATTTTCTACATTTTTGTTTCTAAAAAAACTATAAAATTTTTTTAAAAAATACTATTATGAGAGTACTTGTTTTGAGATGGCAAATTTGTAATCAGCTAAATGTATTAATAGAATTTCGATACATGACAAACTACCATTCTTTATTCATCTTGTTTATTTGTTTTTGTATAACATTTTATTTTTAAAATTTTATATTTATAAGGAATATGCAAGCCAATATCAACATATGAATATGTCAAATTTGGTATATATATATATGCCACAAACATATATCACATATGTTCACACAACAACACATAACACAATTGTAAACAAGCACACAAAGACACAAACATACATGTCATGATCTCCTGACAAGTCAAACTTCAATATATATATATATATGTATATATATAAAAGAAATAAAAACATTCATATCATATGTACTGTATATATACATACATGTATAAAAACATATATGACACGACATCATGCATGTAGATACAAACGCAAGATATAAAATTGCTCACATCTGTATACATATTCGCACACTTTCATATATTAACACAATGTAACCACATGTGCATGCTCACATAGAGATAAACTCGCATAGAAACGGGTACACACACGACCTGACACTTTACTCATATATGTACAATGGCATGATGACATGCACACAAACACGTGCACACAAATACTCATAACGACTTTTCTCACACAAATGACACATTGAATTTGGGTGAAATAATTCAATACTTTGAAATTATCCAATTTAAAACAAATTAACGAAACAATTTTTTCAAAAAGTTATTTTACAAACTATACCCTAAACCCAATTCTCTTAAAAGTCAAGTCAAACTATTCATAATATTAACGATACTGTTGTCTCTTTAGTTTCTTACCTAATCTTCTCACTGATCACTTCTAATGTTGTTTTTCTCCATTGAATAATGTTTATAACAATATATACAAGTCTAACCATGTATTATATGTACTTTGAATAGGTCCAAGTAGTAGCTCGGTGATCCAATGTCTTTGTCACCATTAATGCCACTTCATTCGTGGTAGATATTTAATTAATTGGATCACATGTAGCGGGGTAGGAGATTCCATGTCTGTGAGCATAAGGTGAGAGATATGGCTATGCTGATGCTAAGAGTAACTCAAGACTTGAGAGTTAGACTTAAGAGTGTGAACTACAAGATATGTCAGTCTTAAATTGGAGGAGCATTGTCAATTAAATGTTCGATGAGAGTATTAAATGAGCAAAAGAAAGAGGCAAGGAATAGCTGTTGGGGTGTGGTATGCCCACACTTTTCAGTGGCCACAGTACCAATCTGTCGTAGTAATTGCTGTGCCAAACACTACGGCTCCTTATCCAAAGTACTCCAAACAAAACAAACAAAAAAAAAAAGGTGACAGAATGGCACAACCGCACATTTGGAGCACAGGCAACCATAATTTCGCACAAGTGATGAAAATCACTAGGGTTAAAATTAGTGTCTCCCTTATTCAATTTGATATGTTCTCGTCAGATAGGGATTTGTGTGGATTTTCAAGTAAATTAAAGAATGTTATAGCATATGAGCTTAGTATTCGTGCTTCACTAATTAAGTTGATCTTAAGGCTTTCCACCCTTACTTATTTGAAGGCCCCACCATTAATGTCACTTCTGGGGACTATCCAGAAGATAAAAAGGAAAAGACGGAAAGGATAAAAAGGAACCGAACCTCAATCTAAGCAAAAAAGAGAAGAATTTGCAAGGAAGACTTTTGTGCCATGAGTCCACCATCTCTAACCTTTCATGCCACATCATGAAAACCTTCCTGCTTCCCAAAAGTATTCTTGCCAGCATTGATAGGAAAATGCAAAATTTCTTTTGAGGCCATAGTCAAGAAAAAAGGAAACTGCATACTATTAAATGGGAGAAACTTTGCATGCCTAAGCGAAATGGAGGATTATGAATAAGAAAACCAGAGCATCAAAATAGGGTTCTAGTTTTAAATCAAATTTGGAGATTAAAATACTCCCCTAACCATCGATGGGTCCAAATATATCACAACAAATATGAAAATGACCTTTCAAAAAAGAAATCAACCTACTCATTTACCTTTAGAAGCACGGATCATGATCAGCTACAGGCATTTGGAGGCTCCATCTCTTTGTTAGTCACGGTTTTGTTTATTTAGCCACGGTTTTAACTATAATTAAATGTAATTTTAACCACGGTTTAATTTAACTACAGTTAACACTACAAAAAATTTGACTTTTGGTGACGACTAAAGTCGTCAATCGCCACCAAAAGTCTAAAAGTTGCCAGCAAAATATCTTTGGTGGCCACTTTTATTTTACTGGCAACTTTTAGTGGCGACTAAGTTGCTGTTAAAAGTTCGCAGCTGGAAGGTTTTTAATGACGATTAAAGGAGTTGCTACCAAAAGTCTTTTTTTTTTACCAAAAAAAAAATTTCGTGCCAAAAAAATGACTTTTGATCACCTTCAAAGTTGCCACTAAAAGACCTTTGGTGGCGAAATCGCCATCAAAAGTAACCTTTTGTGGCAACTTTTAAAGTTGCCACCAAAAGACCATAAAATCGCCACCAGAATATCTTTGATGGCCAAATTTTTTGGACTCGGATTGGTTTTTCGGGTCAACTTGAGACCCATTAGACTTGTGCAGATCTTAGCCGGTCCACTAACTCACTACCCTGCGGTGACTCAATTTTTTTGTACAATATTCAAGTTTATTTGATATTAAACTAAACATATGCATACTTGAGATTCGAACCTAGGTCCCTTAATTGTAACCATGTGTGTCTTGCCATTATGCCACTATTTTATTTGTACTATGTAAGGATAAAATATTATATATATATATATATAATCTATTAAAATTATTTTAAGCCAAAAATATCATAAAACTGAAATTAAACAACATCTAACTTAACAAAAAGGAAATATATTATTTTTAATAGATTAAGAGATAAAAATAATTATATATATATATATATATATATATTAAAAGATTGACTTTTGGTGGCGACTGTGAAAGTCGCCACCAAAAGTCAATTATTTTTAAATAAAATTAAAAAATAGACTTTTGTCGCCACCAGAAGTCGCTATTTAGTGGCGATTATAATCACCACCAAAAGTCTTTTTTGTTGAAAAAAAAAAATTTCGCGTCAAAAAATGATTTTTGGTCACCTTTAATGGTGACTTAAAAAGTCATCACTAAAAGATCGGTGGCGACTAAAAATCGCCATTAAAAATAACGTTTAGTGACAACTTTCAAAATCGCTACCAATGGCCTTTTGGTGGCTACTAATGGCGACTTTTAGTAGCCATTAAATGTCTTTTAGTGGCAACTTTCAAAGTCGCCACTAAAGGTGACCAAAAATCTTTTTTGACACGAAATTTTTTTTAACAAAAAAAGACTTTTAGTGGTAACTATAGTCACTACTAAATGGTAAGTTTATTTTTTTATTTTATTTAAAAATAATTGACTTTTAGTGTCGACTCTTTTAGCGTCGATTTTTGAGAGTTGCCGCTAAAAGTCTTACTTTTGGTGACGATTGTGAGAGTCGCCATCAAAAATCAATTATTTTTAATTTCATTTAAAAATAAATTAATTTTTGGTGGTGACTTTGAAAAGTCACCACTGAATGTCAGATTTTTAGTGGTGACTCCTTTAATTGCCACTAACAGTTAACTTTCAGTGGCGACTTTTTTACTCGCCACTAAAAAGTCATCATTGAAAGTCTTTTTTTTTTTTTGTAGTAGATATTGATTAATTGGACAAGATGGAATTGTATTAACTGCTTGATATTTATTAAAGTACTTTTCTTAAAAAAATTTGAGTATAAAAAATTTTAGTGTTAAAATTTAAAAAAAATTAAAAAACAAATAATTTCTCATTCTTTCACTCTTGCATATATTTTATTTTTAATATTATATTTTATATAAATATGTTAACATATGCTTTTAAAAAACCATTGATCAAACAGTCACAAATTAAATTATGTATCATAATATCAATATAGAAGATAAAAGGACAGACAAGACAATTCCACAGGGATCCGGATCCTCTGCTTGGAATTTTTCCTGCTAAAAACCGTTGCTAAAAACTTTCAGAAACAGTTTTATTGTTGTTAAACTGTTGCTAAAGGTTTTTAACAACGGTAAAAACTGTTGCTAAAAATTGAGCAGGTGTGTGCATTCCACAGAAAGAGAGAGAGAGAGAGAGCGAGAGAGAGGAGTAAAATGATCTCTTAAAAAAAATGTGCATGGACAGATTAAATTTGTTGCTTGAGACAAATTTATGTCTATTTATTAATATATAATATAATAATTTTAAAAATAAAAAATAATATGACGTTCTTAAATGATTATATGACATTTCATTTATAAAAATACACTAAAATTTAGATAGTGCAAATATAAATAATATAGCTTAAATTTTTGAAGTATTTAGGGCGAATTTTTTTTTTAAGATTAAAAAGTTTAAATGTGAAAACATATCTAAATATTAGTTAAGACATTGTATCTAAATCTAAATATTAAATTTTATTTATTTTTTCAACATCTATATATAATAAATACAAGTTAATACAATATATATCTAGAGTAATGAATGTTTGAAAAAAATTTTAAATTTTTCATGAAATTTAATTAAATAAGATATATTTAAAATTATTAAATACTTAATAAAAAATAAAAAATACATCTAATGATATAAAATCTGAACAAATAAAATTTTCAAACCCAAATTAAGTGCAAACAAATGTCGCAAATTGTTCATACTCAATTGTCTATGGTTATCTCTGCAGTGAAGCTGAAAACCCATTAAACAAGACCCTCGTACGCATGCTATTGTCTATTGACCATGGATGAAAAAATCAGACCAGACCGGCTGGTCGGACCGGTGACCGGATAGAGGTCCGGTCCAGTTGAGATAAAAAACCGGCTGGACTTCAGACCGGTAAAGAACCGTTGGAACTGGCTTTAGGCCGGCAAAACCAGTGGAACCGGTCGGTTGATCGATTCCCACCGATTGAAGAAGAAGAACTGAAAAAAAAAAAGAACCGTCGGCGTCTTCTGGACTCTGGATGATAGAAAGAGAAGAAGAAGAGAATAAGAATAATGATATGCAGGACAAAGATGAAAAAATGGTTGTTCGTACGCCTCCCTCAACTTCTGTACTGTCTTCTTTTCGGATACACAAGCTTCGCCGGAGAGAAGGTTAAATGATGAAGATTGTACATAAAAAAGAAGAGGAAGTGGGAGAAGAGAGAAGAGAGAAGAGGAATATGAAGTAGATGACTCGAAAATCAAATTGGAGACAGACATGGAAAATCAAGAAAGAGAAAGAGAGAGCAGATTCAAGACGTGTTGCGCAGAGGCTGCACCTGCCACCTGCCACTATGATCTTGTGCTTCAATACTTATTGATATTCAATTGGAGCTTGCTTGAAAATTGTATCTCCTACCTTTGGAAAAGACTATATTCTGCCAATTTTCTTTAATATCTAACCCATCCATATCAGTTCATTTATTGCCCCTCCTAATGGGAAACCAAGAAAGAGAAAAGAAAAGCACATGAGTTTGTGTAAGTTGAGGGAACTTTTCAATTTGATTATAATATAAGTAATTTTTTTTACCATGTGCCCAATTTTAATAAATAAAATAAGTTATTAATATAAATATATATAATATTTTTAATAAAAAATAAAATTAATTATTAATTTACTAATAACAAATTAAAAAATATATTTAATTACTACTGGTTCGACCACGGTTAGACTCCGGTCTAACCACTAAACCTTAAATCGGTACCTTCACCAGTTTAATGACCGGTCCGATTTTTAAAACATTGTTATTGACTCTTGAGTCAACCCATTTAGCTCAAGTCTTGAGTGCTTTGCTTATTGCTTTAGTCACTTCAAGTTTGTCGTACACATGGCTTCCTTCTTAGAAGTAATTTATACTGCAACAAGGAAATCATCATAAGATTCATCAGTCTCAGTTAATGACACATTTCTATCGTTTAGTAAGTCGAATTATTCCAGGAAGAAATCATGATTTTTTTTCATCTGTACACCTATTTTTTAAATTAAATGCCCTAACTAACTCACTTTCAAATTAAATTGCGAATCTGACTTAATTTTACTTTAGTGACAAAAATGTATTTTAGAGGTGCAAATTCCTAATACGTAGTACGCACATACGAGGTGCGTTCTTTGTGGGACTTAAAATGCACATATGAAGTGCAAACTACATAAGTAATGTGCACCTGTTACGTACGCATTGCGTTCAATGCATTACGCACTTAGCAAGTGTGTCCACCGATGTAATACCCCAATAATTTGTATAAATATTTATAATCTATTTTGAAGTTTAGTGAAAAATTTAATTACGTGGAAAATGTGCTTTTTGAATTAGTGAAAAAAATCTGGGAATAGAAATTTTAATTTTTAATTTAGGAAATTTTTACAAATTCTCAAGGACTTAAGTGAACAAATCTTATAAGCTAAGGTGGCTATGAGCGATTTTATCGAAAAAGAAATTGGTGGGGCCTACACGTATACATTTCTCTCTTATTCTTTTCTTTCTCTCATTCTCCCGTAGTAGCTTCTTAACTCTTTCTCGATTATGCATCCAATGGAATTTCTTCATCAATCATTCATGCAATTTTTGCTTGGGGAAGGAAGCTATGAAAGTTAGGAGGATTGGTAAGTTGATGTTCTTCTTCTTCTTCCTCTTATTACAAGACCAAATCCTTGGTTATCAATTTGCAAAATTTTTGTAGAATATTTTAATGGATGAATTTAAGTGTGGATGTTAATCTAAAACATTCCTAGGTGGTTTATGATGTTATTAGAACAAGAAATTTGGAGAAAACTAGGAGAAATTCGTAGAATTTGGATATTTGAAAAAAAGTTAGTGTTCTTGATGAAAATTTGAGATTTGAGCTTGAATTGTTGCTAAAAATTGGAGATTTTGGTGTTAAAACACTTCTTAGACATTAAGGATGAAAACCCATGGAAGAAATCAAAAGAAATGTTGTTTTAGATGTGATTTTAGGATTTTTGGATGAAGAACACGAAGAATATCACTGTTCATTCTGGAAATTTTCTAGAAATTTTTCAAAAAATACTGTTCACCGAGAAAATATTTCTAGATTTTCTCATTACTGTAGCATTGACTCGGTTAACGTTACTGTAACATTGACTCGGTCAACGTTACTGTAGTATTGACTTAGTCAACGACACTGTAGCTGTGTTGACCGTTGACCGTTACTGTAGCATCAGTTTTTTTTTTTTATATCGTTGAAAAGCTTTTTGAGTCTAGTTTCCAATGGTATAAGTTTCATCTGGATATTCATTATCAGTTAGGAGTTATGATTTGAGAAGTAAGTGAAGGTCGAGAATAGTGGTAGGAAATTTCTCTACTTCGTAACCCTGATGGTTTTTATCTGGTTACAATAGGAATGGTCAAAGCGTAAGGTGGGAGTGCCGAGAGCGTGAAATCCAGGTGAGTGGGTTAATACTTGCTATGATTAAATATCTTTATTATTGACTTTTTGCATCATAGTGAAAATATGTTGTATATCCAAATTTGAAGAGGATGATGTGGGACGATGAGACATAAACAATTGTGGAACTTGCCTGGTGATTCTTATTTTCTCATGAATGAAGGTTCTATGATGGATTATGAATGTCATGTGAACTGAGTTGAAATGTGTCATACTCTGATTGTTGAGTTCATTCATACGCGGATAGTTGAAGTATGTTATTGTTGAATAATTGTTCTATATTGTGGGTTATGTTGTATACATGCTATGTTGCTGGAACCATATTGATTATGTTGTGACTTGAATTGTAAATGACTGAGTTGTGTATGTGACTCATGATTATGATTGAGGATGTTCTTAGATATAATTGTGATTGTGTTTGACTAGAAAAGAAAGGCATAGTGGTGCACCCCATGGAGAAATCTATGTGAAGCTATAAGGGTAGAGAATACAAATGGAGCGATAAGGGTGGATGCGGCGGGGCCGTGGGCAATGATGCAGAGGTACCCTAGACGACCCGGTTGGTACGGGAAATATGTGAAATTGATTTCACTGTTTGCTGTTGTGAATTATTTGAATTATGTTGAAATATATTTGATTTACTTGGATATTGTTGTGAAGTATTATGAATTATATTATATTATAGTATGATCAATTACGTTTAATTGCTGCATGTTATCATTATGATGCATGATATTTTTTTTTTGTCATAGTATTGTGTTGTATGCTCACTGGGCACGTGGTTTGCTTATACCCCTCATATTAACATTTTTTCAGAGTTGACAGTTGAAGGTAAATATCTATACGAAGAGTTATGGATCCTTAGTCCATGATTACCTTTTCATTTGTTCAGGGTATAGGTATAATGTTTAGGTCTTATTCTAAGTTGTATAAATCTAGAAAATCTCTGTAATCGGGTAGGTTCATTCAGTGATGTAATGTGAATAACTGTGGTGTGTATAGAGAACTCGGTTTAGTCGTATTTTCTTATTTTTTGTGAAAAGATGAATAATTCTCTTATTTTAATTATTAAATTATGTAATTTAGATTAATTGTATTTAAAAGAATGGTATGATGCTTAAGAGAATGATAGGCATACGGAGGTGAAATGAAATTCACTTTTCGTGCCGGTCACGTGCTCAGATTTTGGGACGTGACAAAGTTGGTATCAGAGCTTTGGGATTAGGTCTCCTACTGATTATAGAGTAAGGTAACCTTAATGGGATCTCCTCTATTGTGGTGAACCCAGGCACAACTATAGAGAGACGGTTCCACTGAAGGTCCTGTAGGATGTTTTCATTTCCTTTTCCTCTGAGACTTGTCTTTTCTTATGAATTATGTTTTTAGTTTTAGCTTTAGATAGATATGGCTATACTTTTGAACTCTGTAAAGGAAAGGTTGTTATTTGTTTTGATTCTGTTGCTGTCGAATCAAATTTTATGTGATAGGTTTTATAAGCTAAATTCGTGATTGATTTTGTACGACTGATTTCCTTTATCTTTCTTTATTTTATGATTATTATTTTTTTAGACTACCGTCCAGTAAAAGAAACCACTTGCATTAAAAAAAACTGAAGGAGTACATTGCAAAAAAAAAAAATTTACTCACGCATGAGTAATCTAAAGGCGAGATGGTCTCGGATTAGGAGGGTTGTATTGTATCATCACCCCTCGACCATTCCTTGGAGTGAGAGATAGAGCAATTTCGCGGAGGGTAGTGTAAATCCCATTCATACAATCAACACTTCTTTGCTGTTGATTGCAAAAGCATTGGGTAGACCAATAAAAGAACCTATCTATTCTAGAAGTCATTGCCGCATTATTGCGTTTAGTTAACTTCTCCAGATCCTCTATCATCTTTTTCAGATCATTCACCTGCTGCTCTAGACAGGCGATTTTGTCCTCCGAGGTATGGCCCGTGCTAGTCTCCTCAGCTTCCTCGTTCTTCTTCATTTTCTTGTCCTTCTGCTTCTCTTGAGACCCCTCAAAAGGTCTTTTGCCCTTGTCCTTGCCTAGACTCAAGTTTAAGTCGAGCTTTTCTTCCTTGGCCTCCACTGTGAGATCAATGTACTTCCTTGTGGCCATGATTTGGAAAATTTAGAAATTTATGTAGGAGTATGAGAAGAGAGGAATGCTGGGAAGTTGTAGGGTCAGAGATGATTACCCTTTGTAGTGTGGTAACTGAGAACGCTGGGATAGTTCTTATAGAGGAAAAATTAGAACTTAGAGACAAAGAAGATATCTCTTCGCTGCACCCTACGCGCTTAACCTATGGATTTCTGCAAGTTGGAGGCTAGAAGTCTAGGGTAGGCATGCACACCAACAGCGCGTCGCATTAATGCCAAAACCACGAAAGTCAATATTCGGTGGATTTGCGGCCGATTTATACTTAGTTTTTCCATTTCTCTTGTTGGCATTTTCTGAAATTCAAATAAGTTGATAATGTAGCCATTACAGAGTGTCTTGGATGCTTTAATGATAAACTAAAATGTATTTCTCTGCTTTATTGTGTTGTTCTTGAAAGCCTTCAGTTGAGTATAATATACAAGATTGATTGAATCATACTGTGATTATATGTATCTAAAAACATATGATATGTATGTTATTCATGCATAGTGAGTGAAGGCTATTTGTTATGGCCAGGAATAATATGTAATGATTCCACATACATTCAGAGAATGAGAAATAAAAAAATTTAAAAGGACTTGAATAGATGAAAATATATAGATAATGATGTATCTCTATGTTTATACATACATACATATATGCTCGTAGAGACAAGTGAAAGGTAAAAAAAAAATTTCTCACTTTATGGTAACGCTTGATATGTGTAAATGTGAGAAGTTTTTATTTTAATATGTATTTTTGAAAATATGTAAGCCTAGGGCAAAGCCACGGATTAGAAACCTAGATAAGCCTAGTGTGAAGTTACCCCTTCATGGAGTAACATCTCGATCTAGGATTCTTGGATAAGACAAATACAGAGTTAGGAAGTCATAGTTTGAAGCGGCGATTAGTTGAATAATTTGAGCAAGAGTCAAAAGTTAGCCGAAATTTTTGAGGAAATCTTTTGCATTAGATTATATTTATTATTTTCTGGCATGCTTATCATAGACCGTTGGCATTGCGACGGATAAGGTCTGTAGGCCATCTTTAGAGTATGATGTAAAGGTTTTTGTAGCCCTAAATTTCGTCTATAAATAATGAATGTCCCATTACACTGCTCACTACACTTAGAGTTTATTACCTATAAGCTTTCTAGCATCAAACTTCTCCTTCCCTACAACCTTTATAGCTCAGAAAAATATGGCCGGTAATAAATCTTTCAATCTAAACATTGAAACTGGCAAGGTAGAGCCGGATCTAAATCTTAGCTTAGAGAATTATAAGAATAAGAAATCCATGGAAGAGTCACCAGAGGCTAAGAAAAGAAAAAGGGATGTAGTAGAGCTAGAGGATGTTAGCACATCAACATCTTCTAATAATGAGCTTGCGCTTATGAGACAAAAGATGGAGGACTTGGAAAGATTGATAAACCACCACTTTGAGGACCAGGGGAGATTGATAAATCGTCTCTTTACAGAACAAGAGAAGCTTTTGAATCGTCATTTTAGGGAATTGGCGAATAGAGTTGATAGACATTCGATGTTTGCAACTCAAAATTTTCGTGACCAACAAGTGAGATGTATTGACTGTATGAATGGAGTGACTTCTGTACTTCGCCAAATTTCCCAGACGTTTCCTCCAGAAACTCTTTCTAGGCTGCAACGATTAGCTTCCTCCTTAAGGTCTGAAGCACCTTCCTCTTTTAGACCTGGAGCACCTTATACATTTCAAAAGCCTCCTCGTCCTTAATTTATTCTTTCTTTTGTTTGTACCTAAAGCTGATATTTGATTTAAGCTTCACGTATTAAAATTATCTATTTTGTAAATCAAGTTAAGCTTGTTGTCTATAAGTTATGTACTAGAAATTTGGATCTTCTTATATTGAAGTGATTACTTTTACTGAAAGAACTTGAGGAATGACAAGATGTTGGACTTGCTATATTTCATACTTGATTATGGAAATTCTAAAGCAGAGTATAGTAATATCCTTTTGACTGAGCAGAGTTACTAAAATGATATTTCATTGCACTTTTGAACTATAGAGGAGTGTTAAATAAGTATTTTATGAACCTATACAAACTATCGATAATCACTACAAAAAAAAAAGACTTTTGGTGGCAAAAGTCTAAAAGTCGCCACTAAAAGTCTTTGGTGGCGACTTTTAGTGGCGACTAAAATTGTTGGCGTAAGTCCGTGGCTGATTCTTTTGGTGGCGGCTTTCAAAAGTCGCCACCAAAAGTTATTTTTATTGCAAAAAAAAAAAAGAAAATTCGTGAAAAAAATGATTTTTGGTGTCACCAAAAATTACCTTTGGTGGTGACTAAAGTCGCCACCAAAAGTCACTCGTCATCTTTTTAGATCCGGATTGGCCCGGAAGGTCGACCCGAGATCCATTCGACTCTTGCGGGTCTTGGCCGATCCAATAACTCGCTATCCCGAGCTGACTCGATTTTTTTGTGTGCAATATTCAAGTTTATTTGAAATTAAACCAAACATGTGCATACTGAGATTCGAACCTGGGTCCCTTCCTTGCAGCCATGTGTGTCTTGCCATTATGCCACTGCTTCATTTGTGTTATGTAAGTGCAAAATATTATATATATATATATATATAATCTGTTAAAAATATTTTAGGTCAAAAATATTATAAAACAAAAATAAAATAATATTAAACTTAACAAAAAGCAAATATATTATTACTATTGGAGTCACCACAAAAGTTCAACTTCAACTAATTTCATAAAAAAAAAACGATTTCACTTAAAAAAATAGACTTCAGTTGTCACCGATAATCTAATTTTTTAAAAACATTAAAAAACTAAAAAATTAAAAAAAAATAATAAATTAAATTTCTTTTAAATAAAATTAAGAAAAATAAAAAAAATTTTAAATTTTTTAAGTAAAAAAATGACTTTTTTAATTTTTTAAAAAAAATTAGACTTTTGGTGTCTAATTTTTTATTTTATTTTAAAAAATCTGACTTTTTTTTTATTTTTTTTAAAAAAGAGTCACCACAAAAAGTCTAATTTTGTATTTTATTTTAAAAATTTTGATTTTTTTTTATTTTTTTTAAAAAATACTTTTAGTCGCCACCAAAAGTCTAATTTTTTATTTTATTTTAAAAAATCTGACTTTTTTTTATTTTTTTTCTAAAAAAGACTAGTCGCCACCAAAAGTCTAATTTTTTATTTTATTTTAAAAAATATGAGTTTTTTTTATTTTTTTAAAAAAAAGACTTATAATCACCACCAAAAGTCTAATTTTTTATTTTATTTTAAAAAATTTGAGTTTTTTTTTTATTTTTTTTTTAAAAATACTTAGTCGCCACCAAAAGTCTAATTTTTTATTTTATTTTAAAAAATCTGACTTTTTTTTTATTTTTTTCTAAAAAAGGGTCGCCACCAAAAGTCTAATTTTTTATTTTATTTTAAAAAATCTGAGTTTTTTTTTTATTTTTTTTTAAAAAAGACTATAGTCGCCACCAAAAGTCTAATTTTTATTTTATTTTAAAAAATATGAGTTTTTTTTATTTTTTTAAAAAAAAGACTTATAATCACCACCAAAAGTCTAATTTTTTATTTTATTTTAAAAAATTTGAGTTTTTTTTTATTTTTTTTTTAAAAATACTTAGTCGCCACCAAAAGTCTAATTTTTTATTTTATTTTAAAAAATCTGACTTTTTTTTTATTTTTTTCTAAAAAAGGGTCGCCACCAAAAGTCTAATTTTTTATTTTATTTTAAAAAATCTGAGTTTTTTTTTATTTTTTTTAAAAAAAGACTATAGTCGCCACCAAAAGTCTAATTTTTATTTTATTTTAAAAAATCTGACTTTTTTTTTTATTTTTTTTAAAAAATACTTTTGGTGGCGACTCTAATTTTTTATTTTATTTTAAAAAATCTGACTTTCTTTTATTTTATTCTAAAAAAGACTTTTGGTGGCGACTATAAAGTCTAATTTTTTATTTTATTTTAAAAAATTCAACTTTTTTTTATTTTTTTTAAAAAATTTGAGTTTTTTTTTATTTTTTTTAAAAAATACTTTTGGTGGCGACTATAGTCGCCACCAAAAGTCTAATTTTTTATTTTATTTTAAAAAATTTGAGTTTTTTTTTATTTTTTTTAAAAAATACTATAGTCGCCACCAAAAGTCTAATTTTTTATTTTATTTTAAAAAATCTGACTTTTTTTTATTTTTTTTTTAACAAATACTTTTGGTAGCGACTATAAGTCGACTTTTAGTGGCGACTATAAGAGTCGCCACCAAAACTCAACTTTTAGTGGCGACTTATTTAGTCGCCACCAAAAAGTCGCCACTGAAAGTCAATTTTCTTGTAGTGAATGTTGTCTAGAGTTCACAGTCGATGATATAGTATTCTTATAAATCTCACCAAGGGTGTGACCAGGTTTGGGAAGAAAGAGATATGAAGGATAAGATATGGATGAAATAACTACACTTATTTCAGTTTTGAGGTTAGTTTTGAATTAGTGAAGAAAATCTGGGAATAGAAATTTTAATTTTTAATTTAGGAAATTTTTACAAATTCTCAAGGACTTAAGTGAACAAATCTTATAAGATAAGGTGTTTATGAGCGATTTTATCGAAAAAAAATTGGTGGGGCCCACACATATACATTTCTCTCTTATTCTTTTCTTTCTCTCATTCTCCCATAGTAGCTTCTTCACTCTCTCTCGATTATGCATTCAAGGGAATTTCTTCATCAATCATTCATGCAATTTTTGCTTGGAGAAGGAAGCCATGAAAGTTAGGAGGATTGGTAAGTTGATGTTCTTCTTCTTCTTTCTCTTATTACAAGACCAAATCCTTGGTTATCAATTTGCAAAATTTTTGTAGAATATTTTAATGGATGAATTTAAGTGTGGATGTTAATCTAAAACATTCCTAGGTGGTTTATGATGTTATTAGAACAAGAAATTTGGAGAAAACTAGGAGAAATTCGTAGAATTTGGATATTTGAAAAAAAGTTAGTGTTCTTGATGAAAATTTGAGATTTGAGCTTAGATTGTTGCTAAAATTTGGGGATTTTAGTGTTAAAACACTTCTTAGACATAAAGGATGAAAACCCATGGAAGAAATCAAAAGAAATGTTGTTTTAGATGTGATTTTAGGATTTTTGGATGAAGAACACAAAGAATATCATTGTTCATTCTGGAAATTTTTCAGAAAATACTGTTCACCGAGAAAATTTTTCTAGTTTTTCTCGTTACTGTAGCATTGACTCGGTCAACGTTACTGTAGTATTGACTCGGTCAACGTTACTGTAGCATTGACTTAGTCAACGATACTGTAGCTGTGTTGACCGTTGACTGTTACTGTAGCATCAGTTTTTTTTTATATATATCGTTGAAAAGTTCTAAGTCTAGTTTCCAATGGTAGAAGTTTCATCTGGATATTCATTATCAGATAGGAGTTATGATTTGAGAAGTAAGTGAAGGTCGGGAATAGTGGTAGGAAATTCTCTACTTCGTAACCCTGATGGTTTTTATGTGGTTACAATAGCAATAGTCAAAGCGCAAGGTGGGAGTATCGAGAGCGTGAAATCCAGGTGAGTGGGTTAATACTTGCTATGATTAAATATCTTTGTTATTGACTTTTTGCATCATAGTAAAAATATGTTGTATATCCAAGTTTGAAGAGGATGATGTGGGACGATGAGACATAAACAATTGTGGAACTTGCCTGGTGATTCTTATTTTCTCATGAATGAAGGTTCTATGATGGATTGTGAATGACATGTGAACTGAGTTGAAATGTGTCATACTCTGATTGTTGAGTTCATTCATACGCGGATAGTTGAAGTATGTTATTGTTGAATAATTGTTCTATATTGTGGGTTATGTTGTATACATGCTATGTTGCTGGAACCATATTGATTATGTTGTGACTTGAATTGTAAATGAATGAGTTGTGTATGTGGCTCATGATTATGATTGAGCATGTTCTTAGATGTGATTGTGATTGTGTTTGACTAGAAAGGAAAGGCATGGTGGTACACCCCATGGAGAAATCTATGTGAAGCTATAAGGGTGGAGAATACAAATGGAGCGATAAGGGTGGATGCGGCGGGGCCGTGGGCAACGATCCAGAAGTACCCTGGACGACCCAGTTGGTACGGGAAATGTGTGAAATTGATTTCACTGTTTGCTGTTGTGAATTATTTGAATTATATTGAAATGTATTTGATTTACTTGGATATTGTTGTGAAGTATTATGAATTATATTATATTATATTATGATCGATTACGTTTGATTGCTGCATGTTATCATTATAATGCATGATATTTTTTTGTCATAGTATTGTGTTGTCTGTTCACTGGGCACGTGGTTTGCTCATACCCCTCTTATTAACATTTTTTTTTCAGAGTTGACAGTTGAAGGTAAATATCTATACGAAGAGTTATGGATCCTTAGCCCATGATTACCTTTTCATTTGTTCAGGGTATAGGTATAATGTTTAGGTCTTATTCTAAATTGTATAAATCTGAAAAATCTCTGTAATCGGGTAGGTTCATTTAGTGATGTAACGTGAATAACTGTAATGTGTATAGAGAACTCGGTTTAGTCGTATTTTCTTATCTTTTGTGAAAAGATGAATAATTCTCTTATTTTAATTATTAAATTATGTAATTTAGATTAATTGTATTTAAAAGAATGGTATGATGCTTAAGAGAATGATAGACTTACGGAGGTGAAATGAAATTCACTTTTCGTGCCGGTCACGTGCTCAGATTTTGGGACGTGACAACCGAGCAGCCAATAAAATTGTGATACGTGGACCCCCAATTCACCACTCTGGGTTAAAACCCTTCTTCTTCCTTCGCGTGGTCCCCCCAGCGCCGCTACTCCTTCTTCTTCTCCTCTCTGATCAGTGAGCCTCCTCCGTTATTTCTCCAGGCATGTTTTCACAATTATCACTAATTTTCTTTCCCTTTTTACTTGTTTTACTGTTTTTCGGTTGTTTGAGTTTTTTTTTAATTTTTATGATATCTTTTTGGTCCCTGGCGATGCATTCTTCAAAATTTCTTTTTTATCGGTGATACTAATAATTTTCTTGGAGTCATTTAAGTTTTCAGTTATTTTTTTATTATTTTGTTATTACAATTTTTTTGATTATTTGTTATTACAATTCTTCAAAAAAAAATGTTTTTCGGTGATAGGCTGAGTTTTACAGCAACAAAGTATTCTTATGGATGCCAAAAGCCTGATGATTTAAGGGAAAAGGATAAAATAGTTTTTTTAAATTGAACTGTTCTATTTTTTTGATAATTTTACTTAGTTTGGCCTTATTTTTATATTGAAAATTAATCTATTGTTAATTGACTTGTGGAGTCAACAATTTACATTCGTATAATGGCTGAGAAAGTAAAAAAAATTTTGGAGTCATTTAATAATTTTTGTTGTTGTTTTTAGTTATTTTTTCTGATTATTTTGTTATTACAATTTTTTTGATTATTTTTTTCCTATTTTGTGGAATTAGATATGTAATCTTATTAGTTTTACTTATCAATATTTGTAGAAATTATAATAATAATTTTTTTAGATTACTTTTTAAAATGTTATTAGATTGAAATAATTATTTTTAAAATAAATAGGTTTCCTATTTTTTATAGGTTAAACTTTTATTTTATTTATTCTTTTATTTTTTTGTGTAGATTTATAATAATATTTTGATTAAATTTTATAATTTGTTATTTTTAATTATTGGTATCTTTAATCTAAATTTAGATGTGGTATTTGTTTTTTATATGTTTATAATTTTTAGTTCTAGGTTATTGGTCTCTTTAACCTGAATATTATTATATATCATTATCTGTATAAATTATAATAGTAATTTTTTTAGGTTACTTTTTAAATGTTATTAGATTGAAATAATTATTAGGTTGAAATAATTAACTTTAAAATAAATAGACTTCCTATTTTTTCTAGGTTACACTTCTATTTAATTTATTCCTTTGTTTTTTTTTGTGGAGTTAGATATATAATAATATTTAGATTAAATTTTATAATTTGTTATTTTTAATTATTGGTCTCTTTAATCTAAATTTAGATGTGGGATTTGTTTTTTATGTGTTTATAATTTTAATTCTAGGTTATTGGTGTCTTTAACTTAAATATTATTCATGTTTTTGCATGGTAAAAGAAATAAAATGGAACAAAATGTTAGAAACTTGGTGCCGCCAAAGCTCGGCCTTGAAGATCATTCAGTTTTATACCTACAAGTTAGACATGTATTTGAAGCTGTGCGGGACGGGTAAGTGTATATGAAATTAATTCGTTCATTTAGTTTTGGGAAAAATGCACTTTACCCTTATGAATTTTACCCTATGTGTAGAAAATTCCCATAAACTTTGAAACTGAATAAATAACCCCCACAAACTTTTTAGTTAGTGCACTTTATCCCTTTTGTTAAAAAAATAGTTAGTCAAACTAACGGTCAACGCCACTGTAATACCCATGAAAAATAAAATATAAATGCATATTTGCAAACTATGGTTACTATGCTAGTATACGGTACTGTTCACATATATAATACGATTTACGTATACGATATTGTTCACTCATACAATCGAAATGTCAAGTACTAGATGTGGTTTGGTCATAAGAAATTCGTAGGAGAAAATGACATTTTATGTGTGAAAATACCTTTAGGGACTAAAGTGAAAGGACTGATTTTAAAAAAAACTTAAAGGCTTAAGGTGAAATGATAGTTTTGCCCTTAAGTTTTCAATAGTAAGTCGCCTGCGACTTTTTCGTAATTTCACCGTAACAGAAAATGATTAATGCGTGAATTATTTTATTAAAAATGTCATTTTCATGAATAGTAAGTTGAATATTTTATTAGTGCATAGTGTCAAATAGTACCTTTGACTTTTCCTATAAATAGGCCATTTCATTTCACTTCTAAACTCACACCTTCAACTCCTCTTCTTCTCTTCTTAAGTTTCTCTTACTCTGATGTTAGGCCTCTGAGATTTTAGGCCTTTCTTTTTCAGCTTAGGTAATGATACTATGCCCTTTCTATGTCTTTCAAATTTTAAAAGTTATTTTCTTAAGTATGCTCTGTGGTTGCGGCTTTGGCTGATCTTTCACATCAGAAAAACTGTCCTTAGTTGTCTATATGTTATTTTAATTCTCTGATTACTGAAATAGGATGTAAACTGTGAAGAATACATGTCTAGAAAAGTTCTGGCTAATGAAAGACCTGATTTTTAAGTGTGTCCATTGCGACCCTCCACTCTTTCTTGGTAACTTACCTGGTGTACTTTTTTACAGTTTGTATTCTCTATTTCTGGTATAAACAGTCTCCGTACCTATGAATAGTAACCGTATATATGAATAGTAATTGTATATATAAATAGTATCTATATGTATGAATAGTAACTGTACATATGAATAGTGATCGTACATATGAATAGTACTGTATGTATAAACAATGTCTGTATGAAAACAATTCTAACTTGTTTTCTCTAATCTTTCATGAAAATCTCTGTAGCGGAATACTGAAATTCATCTGTGTACTCTTGTCCGTAATGATTTAAAGAAGTGATACTCGTACAGAATTCATGTGAGTGGAACGACCCCGTTTTAATAAGGTTTTAGCATTACTGGTAATAAAAAGTATATCGTAGGACACTCTCAAGATTCATAGGGGTAAACTGGATTCAGAGTGGCAAATCTGGGGAGATAATTAATCCAGAAGTATGGATAAAATGACATAAGTATCTCATGATGATGTGAAGTTTGAATCTTTTCAAAAACAAATTAATTGTTATCTTGATTTGTGGTTTATAAATCTATAATATAGTTATATACTATACCTGTTATATGGATGAATATTCTATTGTACTTCTGATTATGATATGAACTGCTGTACTATTGATTGTGATTGAGCGGGACAGTACCCCCTCTCATAGCAAGGCGAAAAACCCTGTTTAAAGGGTGTCTTGACTAATGAGTATGGAGACAACGATTCTCTCAGTAGGGATATAGCCCGGATCGGTGACAGATCCATGAGGCGCCCTAGCTAAGAGGATGAGGTTGTGCGTCATGGCGGAAATATACATAATTGGTGAGCCGGCTTGTGTGCGCTCTCTGGGATATATTGCCATTGATGAGTACTAGTAACGTTTGTTGAATTGGATGTATTTTTATCTTCTTATATGTAATTTATAACTATGTCTATTGGTTGAGTATGAGCCTTCTGGTATACTTGCATGACTGGTTATTTATTTGAATTTTATTAACGCGAGGCCGATTCGCTCATTGAGTTTTAAAGCTCACACTCTCTGTACAATTTTTTTGTTCAAATCAGGTTACTAGCGAATAACATCTGCTAGAGGAGTAGATCACTTTGGACCTTTCTGCTATCGGGTGGGCCCCTCTTTTGTTATAGATTATGTTGCTCTGTAACCGTCTAGGACATCTAGGTCAGGGGATTGGTATTTGGCTTGTATTTCAGTATGATAATGTATTTTGTATTGAGGATCTATTATTTTTAATTAAGAAAATTTGATGATTTTCTTTGTATTTATTAAGGAATGGTATTTTGAGAATATAGAGATAATGACTAATAATTTTACTTGTGGGTAGAATTTATCGAAAGGCTTACAGCGATGGGATATTCATCATTGTGCCGGTCATGTGCCTAGAAAATGGGCCGTGACAGCCACGTCATCCAAAAAATTCCATTTTAGTTGCTGACATGGAAAAAAATGCCATGTCAGCTAGACCCAAACCCAATATACAAAATTCAACCCATCACCCAAAAACCCCAATCAAACCCATAGCCTAAACCTCTGGCTTACTCTTGTGTATTCATCCTCAGACTAACGGCGCACATTGCTATGCTCAGGCCCACTTGCACAGACGTACAAGCGAGAAGAGAGACAACATTGTCAGGAAGTTGAAATAGTTATATACCAGGGGCAGGGCGTTCCTTCTAAGTTGTGAGACAACACTGTCAGCTTGTTCGACGAAATTACCCAGACAAAAACAAAACATAACAAGTCAGAGAAAGAAACTCAATGAGAGAAGAGAGACAAGAGGACTTTATGGTGAATGTGATTCATAGAAGCTGACAGACGATGTGTATATGAAGAAGTTGATTGATGCAACGTATAACTACTAATGGCCCTACACTAAACTCTGTTTTCATCTCAAGTTCAGCTCCAACTTCAGTTTTGATCCCTCATGTCCAATCCAGACATGAGAACCTACAATGTAATGTTCACTGATGCAGACTGCAAAGACAAATAAAATGAGCATTTTAAGTACTGTCATTCCACAATATCATCCATAGATTATATATTAATTCAAATTAAAAATAATTAAGCTCCATATATAGGTAGAGGAAAAAGGGCATTTCAACTTCTAACTTTCATTTAACAAGAGAAAATTGAGAATAAAACAAGTGAGCCTCATAACAGTGTAAAAGTCCCTTCTTCTTCCAAAAATTTTGCAAGTGAGCCAAGAGAGAGAGAAAAATCCGAGAGGTGAAAAAAAAAACAGAGCCTCTCTCCATTACTTGCACTCTGTCGGTCTCGCCCATCACCCACACTCCATTACACCATTCTCACCTTCAAACCTCACCACAAGCATGCGTCCCTGCTTTGTGCAGTAGAAAACAGGGGTGTTCGAGAGAAAGGGAGAAATCGAGAAAGAGAAAGAGTGAACCGAGAAAGTTACAAAAAACAGAGCACAACCATGGCAGAGAGAGAAAATAGAGCACATTTGAAAGGTGAGAGAGAGACTAAGAGTAGATGAGGAGGAACACGAAAATAGAGCATGGCGGAGAGAGAAGCAAATCACGGTGGAGAGCAAAGTAGAGCACGGTGAAAAGAGAAAGCACAACATAGCAACAGAGGTATTTGAAAGTGGATGAGAATGGAGTTTGAACCTCTGTGTGTGAGTTATATGACACACGAATGCTTGAAGACGGTGAGTAAGAGAAGGCGCAGCAGAAGCATCACGAATGCCCACAACTCATGGTGGTCAGGTGCGTCTTCAAGGACTAATGGGGTTCAGGTTCGGGATGGATGCGTGCGTGCGTCTAATTTAACTTGCGTGCATCTCCAGAGCTTCTGAATAGAGGACCTAATTGTGGGATAGGTTAGGTCAGTTGGTCCGGTATGGGTATTTTGGAAGTTGATTTGTTGGAATGGTTACCAAATCAGCAGTTTATGTGGCATTTTTGGATGACATGGTATTAACCGTTAGTTTGACTAACGATTTTTTTAACAAAAGGAATAAAGTGCATTAATTGAAAAGTTTGTAAGGGTTATTTGTTTAGTTTCAAAGTTTATGGAAATTTCTACACATGAGATAAAGTTCATAGAAGTAAAGTGTATTTTTTTCTTTTAGTTTTTTATTACTACAATAATACTAAGTTGATTAATATTGTGGTTACAGAAAAACTTGTATTCACGAAAGTTTAACATTGCTACAAATATACCTAAAATTCTTTTTATCTTCCGTTACCTCTTGTTTCATATATTCAATAGGTAAGATCCTATAGAGCATCATGGAACTGAGGCATGGACGCTTGCATCATGTCAAGCCTAGAGTTTCTTTATACGGAGGAGACTTCCGTTCCTGAACAAGAAATGGCGATTTTACGAAGTCTATTGAGCACCTGTAATCCTACAGTTGGAATCATGATCAGTCTTACGTTGAGCAAAATGGGAAATAATCAAATAGTAATTTTTTGCTTATAATTATTACGCTCGAATTCTCAAAGAGCGAAAACCTTCAGTCCTGAGCTCTTTGCGTCCAGAAACTTCAGAAATTTTGGTCTTATTTTTCATAGATGCCCTCAACGCACATCCCAGAGACTCCCCTATGTTCCAGTTCAAGGAGTCACCCACAAACACCACCCTCCTGCCTTTCAACAATAGCAGCAGTTTCAGCCCATCAAATCTATACGCATATAAATGCAAGAAAATCAAATCTTGATCATGATTAATTAATAACAGACTTCAACAGTAAATTATTGATTTCCTCAATCTTCAAAAGATTATAATTTTTTTTTAAATTTAATCTTAAAAACATTTAAGTATCTAAATTTAATTACTAAAAATTACTTTTATCTCAATTGTATCCCTCTCTTTATCAAGATAAAATTTAACAACTAAAAAAATTAAATTAATATAAATGTAATTGTGCAAAAACAAAAATCTTTCAATGACCAAATTGATACCGTATTAATCCCTTAAAGATTAAATTAGTAATTTTCTATACACATAATTTTCTAAAGAATTAATTAATCAGAACCTTCGAATGTGGCATCCAGTGACACTTAAGATAACTGGAGTCGGGGCGTCGATTCCTGAAGCAGTTGAAGGCGTCATCAACATAGTGGCATGAACCGGGTCGATAAATGGGTTCGGCATCGTCGTCAAGAACCCAAGCTCCGTCAAAGATGAAGCGAGGTCTCTGATCATTTCCGATTCACTTGAGTCTGACAATGGACAGCCACGATCGCCGGTTGTCGCATTGACGGAAGAGAAGGCCCAGAGGCCTCTGATGCTTTCCGATTTACGTGGTTTTGACGATGAACGGCCACGTTTCCCGGTTCTCTCCGTCGCATTGAAGGAAGAGAAGGCCCAGGAAGGGAGCAGAAAGTGAGGGCCAAGAGTGGCGGCGGTGGCCGCGGAACTTCTTGGAGTTGACCATTAGAGCAGAGATAGCAGAAAGAATGTAATATTTGGAAGAGAAACATTAGTTGAGAAACAGAGTGCTCTGTTTGAAATATATACCTTAACATGTCGGTGCCCGGTGGTGAATTAAGGTAGTAAGTCGTTACTTGTAACTTGCATTGCACGCGGGCATGCTAATTTTTTAAAATTTATTCTTAAAATAAATTTTTGAATATAAAATTAAATTATAATAGCTTTATAATATTTTTTTTTAAAAAAAAAGTAGTACTGAGGATACTTTTGAAGCGATGATTAAGATGAATCTAAATTACAAATGACCTGCGATAGTCTAATTTACAAAGGAGAAGCTATACATGGTGAAATAGAAGTAATGCTGCTATGTGGTGGGGTTGTAGCGAGCAAGAAGAAGAGTGGCGTAGAAGAGCTCATTCCAGGAGTCAGGAATGCCAGGAAGGCACCAATGGCTGCAGTCCTGGACTATTCTGGAAGGAGTAGGAGTGGGAGTGGGAGGGGTATTAGTATTACTCTGCCCTCTGTACACTGAGGGGTGTCCATCTTTTCTGAAGTCAGTCATTCTGGTGACGTTGAGGTAAAGCACAGGCGTCTTCATCTCTTCTATCACAGTCTCCAGAATCCTCATGGTCCATGGATACCCTCCGAGATAGCTCTCGTTCCTTATAGGTTCTTTCTCCCCATCACACTTTCCTCCTGAGTTCCATTGCCCTCCTCTGCATACAAATTCCCGCACAGCAAAAATTGTAGCTTAAATTTTTTAACCAACTTACTACTATTTCTTAATGGTTTATCGTCTGTCTACCTGTAGTGAGAAGCTGAAAACCCAGTAAAGAAGACCCTGGTGCGCATGCTGTCAACTCTTGAGTCGACCCATTTAGCCCAAGTCTTGAGTGCTTTGCTTAGTGCTTCACTCACTTCAAGTCTGTCGTACACGTGGCTTCCTTCTTGGAAGTAATTTCTACTGCAACAAGGAAACAACCATAACGACTCATCAGTCTCAGTTTACGTCTTACGATACATTTCTATCGATTAGTGAATCGAATTCTTACCCATTGCTGGTCTTATGGTGATTCCACCAGTGGCCTGTGTTGAATATGATAATATCAGCATCGTGGTATTGAGACTTGGAAGCTTGCATCGTGTCAAGCCTCAGAGTTTCTCTATTTGGAGGATATTTCCATTCTTGAACTAGAAATGGCGATTTTACGAACTCAATTGAGCATCCATAATCCTAAATTCGGAATCATCAGTCTTTATGTTAAGCATAAGGGGAAATAATCAAAGAGGAGTAGCTTGCTAATAATCACTTACACGAAATCTGTAAGAGTGAAAACCTTGAGTCCTGGACTCTCGGCGTGCAGAAACTTCAGAAATTTTGGTCTTATTCTTCAGAGATGCCCTCAACGCACACACCAGAGACTCCCACATGTTCCTGTTCAAAGAGTCCCCAACGAACACCACCCTCTTCCCTCTCAACAGTCTCAGCATTTTCAGCCCATTGAATCTATACATATATGAATTCAAGTAAATCAAATCTGGATCAAAATTAATAACAGATTTAAGTAGCTAACTGATTTATTAATCAGGACCTTGGAATGTGGCATCCATGAGGCTTCCAGCGATACTTGAGATAATCCGAATCGGGTCGTTGATTCTTGAAGCAGTTGAAGGCGTCATCAAGATACGGGCAGGATCCTGGTCGATACATGGGTTCGGCATCGTCGTCAAGAACCCAAGATCCATCAAAGATGTCGCAAGAAGCGAGGTCTCTGATCATTTCCGATTGAAGTAAGTTTGACGACGAACGGCCAAGATCACCGGTCGTGTCCGCCGCATTGACGGAGGAGAAAGCTCTAGAAGCAAGCAGAAAGCGAGAGGTGAGAGTGACGGCGGCGGCGGCGGCGGCGGAGGAGGAGTTATCGTAGCTGTACGATCTGGAGAGGAGGAAGAGAGAGAGGAGGAGGAGGAAGACGGAGAGAATGTGGGTTCTTGGGCGGGAGAGAGGGTTCTGGAGAGTTCTTGGGAATTCCTTGAAGCCCGCCATTGGGGTAGAGATGACAGAAAGAGAGTGATCTTTTTTGGATGAGAAATTTGTAGTGTGTTTCATTTAGAAACGTTGCTGAGTGAGTGAGGCCGAAGCTGTGTCATTCAGAAACAGAGCGTAAGTTTCTCATATAAATAGATTTCCCCTTACTCATAGTCAACGACAAAAGAGCGTCCTGTTTAGTTATGAAACTGTAGCAGCTTGCATTGTATAAAATAATATACATGCTAATTTTTTAAAACTTATTTTTAGTTTTTTTAACACTTCCAAATCCATTTCCAAAATAATTTATTCCACTAATCTAAACGTAAAATTATTTTAACAATAGATCTTTCGTGTGTGTATATATATATATATATATATTTTTTTTTAAAGTAAACCATTTAGATCCAAACGTATCACTCTTTTCTTTTTCTTTTTTTAAAGATAGGGAATAGTATGGAGCGTTTATTGTGAGAAATAGTTTTGGATTTGGGCTATTGAGATGAATTTTTTTAAGATTGGGGTTTAGAGAGGTAAAGAAACCCTTGATTATAATAGCTTTATAATATTATTAAAATAATAAAATTTAAAAAAGTTATGACAAGTAACTTTTAACCATCCTTCCTCTCTTACAAGCACTTTAAAATTTTCTTTTTTATACTTTGTATTCAGTTTAACATCCATCTAAGGAAAATTAATTTCACGTGTCATTCACCATTAGTTGACTTAAAAATTTAGCGATGAAGTCATTGTTTTTTAACAGTATAAAGGTTCAGGGAAGTAGTAAGACGATTAAAAGAAAAAAAGTGCACTGATTGGTTCTTAAGTTTAGTGGATATTTTTATGCATTTTAATCTTTATTTTTTAATAGGTAGAAATACTGTTCATACCTCTGAATTTTGATTTATGTTTCAGTTATAACTCACAAATTTATTTTGTGTCAATTATAACCTTATATTTCTAATTAGTTATGGTTATGCCCTAAGCTTAATGATATTCAAATATTTAATAACATATATTAATGTGACATTTCATCTTGCACACATTATCATTAAATATTCTACTTTAGATGTGTCACATCAGATATTAACTTAAAATAATTAAAATACGGTGTAATTTTCGTTGAACCCAACATATATATTTAAAAATTACATTGTATTTTAATTATTTTAAATTGATAATTTGATGAGGCATATCTATAATAAATAATTTAACATTCACGTGCGTAAAATAAGATGTCATATTAGAATTTTGTTTTAAATATTTGATAGACATTTGACATAAAAATATAAATAAAACTAATTAAAAATATATGAATTATAGTAAACATAAAGTAAAGTTAAAAATTATAATTTAAATATGCGCTAAGGTTGAGATTGTGATAAAAGGTACGTTTTCCTTTCTCAATATTAATGCAAATGGGCATGATGAAGAACCCGTAGCACCACTTGGCTTCCAATATGGCAATACCCCTTTAGAACTCGTAAGTAATTCTCATATAAAGCGAATTTACACATAATGTTTTTAAAAAATTGACATATATCATACTCGCAACCCCAGCTGCGTCCGCATCACAAACAATAAACAGCACGAGATGCAAAGATGAACCAACTGTACCAACTCCACCACGGCACCACCAAAACCCTGTTAGCTACAAGATTAACCTGCAATCATATATATATATATAGCACATGCGTAATTGACGAATTAATTGTTGAAGAGCTTATACAAATATGAAATTAATAAGACGCCCCATTATGATGAAACAAAGGACCAATAGAACTTGGGTGGTGATTTTAGGTGCACTGCTTCCTTCAGCCTGGATATGCTCAGCCACATTGAAGTCTCCTGCAGGTAATTAAACGCGACACCCCCAATTCTCATCATCATTAATCTAAATGCAAATATTAATTAAAGCAATAACGTTAATTACCTCTTTCAGGGCCATAGCCACATCCACCCTTAATTGTTTCTTTGACGTCTTGTATGGTTGCTTTATTGGCAAACAAGAAGTCGCTGAATATGTTTTCGATGCAGCTCAACACCAAATTTGTTTCTGACAGACACGCCCCTTCACAGAACTCTTCCGTCTTCTCAGGAGCCACGTGTAAGTTTCCATTCTCGTTTAATCTGTTTGATTCTTCGCAGCTGTTATATATCTGAAACTTATATCCATTTTAAATGATATAAATTGTCAGCATCATTACCTCCTCAATCTCTTTTCCTCCTACGAAAACTAACTTTATAAGGTCCAGTTTTGTAGATGTGCATCCTAACTTCTTAAGTTTTATTTTAATTTTTCACAAATTTGAACACAATGTCAATTAAAAAAATTGTAATTTTACGACATATATAATATATAAATTTATTTATTTCTTATTTTCTAATATGATCAAACTCATAAGTACCTAATTAATATAAATATTTAATTTGATTTACTAATTTGAGAGAATATTTAAAACGGAATAAAATTAATTCATAATCTAAAGATTAAATTATTAATTAAATTTTTTATATTTAGCTATTCTATAAATAAATATTTATATGATTAAAAAAATCCTAATATGCCAAAAAAAAAAATAATTTACGAATATGGTTCTCACATATTTATCATCGAAACATTGTAAGGCTTTGGAGACAACGTCAGCACCACCACCTCCGAACCCAGCCCCACCGCCACCGACTCCTGCTCCGGCACCCCCGAACCCCCCACCACCACCACCACTACCACCACCAGCTCCAGCTCCGGCACCACCAATGCCACCTCCGTTACCTCCAACTCCACCTCCGGCCCCACCAAATCCAGCTCCAGCGCCACCGGCCCCACCGAACCCCCCGCCGCCGCCACCTGCCCCTACACCTCCCGTCTCGGGCACCTCGTCATCATCATCATCAGCACTTACTGTCAAAGGATATATACATTACTGATTATGTCAGCAAAAATAAGAAACAAATCAACAAACCAAGAATTAATTAAACGCAGTACAAGTACCAAAATTGTTAGAGAACAGAGAGACGTTGAGAAGAGCAAATGCTAAAATCCAGAGTCTGACACTCACTCGGAATGCCATTTTCGAAGCTAGTGGATGACTTTAATTACAGCACATTATATAGGAAATTGCATGCGGTATCCCCATTGTTAAATCAATTTCAGATCCACCAAAAATTCCTACCAAAACCATCCTGTTTTCTTAACCAACGTTTAAAATAAAATGGAAAAGAGCATGAATTTGAATGTCGTTGACAAGCTAAAATGATCCAAAAAATGTAAATATGCTGACGCTGTAATATATTATATATATGGTGGGTGAATTTAATTTGAAAACAGAGACCAATGGGAGGGTTTGCAATGTAATTTTTGAGAAAGGCATCGAGACTCGTCAAAGATATATTAGGATGGAGCGGTTGAAAGGCAAGCCACCAAATTTCTGTCCTCAGTCCAATAAATCAAACCTAATTAAAGTTTTCATTTTGTTTATCAATTTATACTTTCCTCACAAGCTAGGGTAACATTTCTTACAATGGAAAACAGTGCATATATATTATTATTATTTAAAGGGGCACAGAAATAAGTAATAAGTTCGCGGTGTATAGAGTAATAAGTAATTTAAAAAAGGAATGTAATCTTTAATTTGATCTTTTAAAAATTACATGTTTTATTTATTTAGTCCTTGAATTTTAGAAATATGCAATTTAATTTTAGAAAAGTACATATTTTAACTATTTAGTTCCTCTTTAGTCCTCAAAGAATGTAGAGACAGACTAATAAACAATGAATCAAAAGTTATTAAGAAACTGAATTGTGTATTTTTATATTCAAAAACTATATAATTGAGACATGTATGTTTTACAAGAATTAAATCCTGTATTTTTAGAATTCAAAGATTAAAATTAAAACATAGATCTTTTGACTTACTAAAAATTATATTTCCCCTAATTTAAAAAGTATGTGGATGTTAACGGATTGCAAATTTACAGTGTCTATTGGAGCTTCGGACCATGAAGGGCCACCTAACTATTAATCTAGTCCAAATATTTTTCCCATACTATATAAAAGTGCATTATTGTTAATCTTATAAATAATTAAACAATGATCCAATTCTCACCTAACTTACTAAGATAATAGTTTGGGTTAAATTGAGGCAATGAAATATTTTCCAAAATTGGGCCTCAAAATTAACATTTAAAATTAGGGCTGTTAAATAGGCTGCGCTTTCAAAAAATTAAATTAAACTTCTAAAAAATATATTAAACCTTAAAATAGGAAATTTTCCTTTTAAAAATGTAATTTTAATTTTTTTTTGAATGACAAAAATAATATGACTAACTTCCAAAAAAATAGATTAAAATTTAAAATTAAAAAATAAAAAATAAAAGAGGTTGCCAAGTTGGCCCACTCCAACTCACCTAACCCCTAAGGACTTTTAATAGATTGAGTTAAAAGCTCTTTTTTAAAATAGACTATTAAATTATTGGCTTATCTCATCCTATTTGCAGTGTTGGGGTGGCTCATTGGGCTAAGTCCATTAATAAATAGAGTTATTTAATCCCAATTATGAGTTTAAAAGTTTAGGAAAATTAATGAAATTGGAGTAATCGTGTGGTGTATAATCTCTTTAATTGGATTAGAGTTATTTAATCCCAATTGTGAGTGTAAAAGTTTAGTGAAATTAATGAAACTGGAGTAATCTTGTGGTGTTTAATCTCTTTAATTGGATTAGGTTTAGGTTTTAGTAGATAGTTGATTTTAGTTGTTTTGATTTAATTTTACTTCTTGTTTTGTTAATTTTTAGAGTTCCAATTTATATTAATCAGTTAGTGACTTATTTTTATAGGGACTAAAATAAAAGAAATTGGGCAAAATTTAGAAGAAAAGATGTTGAAGCCTAAGCACTGGATTTGGAGTGCCTCAGCACTAAAGGAGAATGCTGCAGACAAAGAACCACAGATTTATGCTTCAGCACTAGAAAAAGAAAGCTGAAGCACTGAACCATATGATGCTAATCCTAAAAAAGACTAGAGAAATAGTGCTTAAGCATCAAATACTAGTGCCTAAGCATCCCGTTAAAATTCTCAGAAGGGGCAGTTTCGTATTTTTGTCATTGGGAACATAATAAAGACCCCTTTTATGTTATCTGAAGAAAGGGAACACAACGCAAGACAGAGTTGGAGGCTGTGGGTGAGCTACAACTTGATTCTTTAGCGTTTTTCTTCTTCTCTTTGCCTAATTTCTGCACTTTGCTGATGAATTTCCTGGTTTATGCTAATTTGGTTGTAGTCTCTACCATGAGTTGCTAAATTTATGTAGTTAGGAGAAAGATGTCGCTTCCCTTAAAGGCAATGTTCTTTTATTTTGAATTTAATCTAAGTTCCTTTTTTCTTTTGAGCAATTATTTCGATTCTATTGCTTTCTCAAACTTGACCAATTGAGAATTGACTTAAGGTTCATGTATATAATTGAAAAATTTATATGTGAATGGTTGCCTATGGAAATAATTGTCATGAGTAAATTTATATCTAGGAATAGATAAATTGCTTGTGTGGTTGTGTGAAAACTTAGATATAATTCATGCCTTTACCTTCTTTAATTTATCTAAGGAATTAGGAAATTAAATTAGGTATAAGAGAGTTAATTTTCCAATGAATTGGATCTTAGCTAATTTTAGAGTTTAACCATAAAAATAGAGATTGCAAAATTTAGATTAAATGTGAAATCAAGCCATAGTAAAATAGGTTAGCGAAATCGTTAACACTTTTATAATTGATAGTCTCCTAAATTCGCATTGCTTGATTCGTGTTTATTTTGCATTCTTTTAAATTTTGATTATTTTCTACTTTTGGAAATTTTAGTCTAGTTTCTTTTCATTTAAAGAATTCAAATCTAATTGTCTAGATAGCTTGGAATTAGCAAAAAATGGTACTTGACACCCATAATCATCGTGGAATGATATAACAATGCTATTTAAAATACTTGTATTTGGACTAGAAGCTTGTTAAGAAAACAAGTTTCTATATTTCAACCTAATACTATTTTTTTGGTCGAAGAACTAGAAATTTAAATTAAGATAGAAGTCAGAGTTCAGTACAATAACTTAGTTGTGTGCATAAAGAGGGGGCTGCACACAAATTAGTCTGAAAGCTAGGAAGCAGTAGCGACAAACGAAGGTAAATGTAGCATTCATACATAGAGTACAAACAAATGAAATACAAGAAACACAACATGAAAAACATAGACTTAAAAGACAAGGAAGAGCATTTCATTGGGACAGCCTTGGTGAGGTGACTATGCATTCACCTTATCCTCATTGAAAGTTTCTGATAGAAATATGGGATATTGATGTAGGTAGCATAAGGAAACAATAGCTTATGTTGTCTACCTTCCTTGGCTAAGAGATCGGCACAATAGTTTCCTTGTCTTGTGATATGCTTCAGCCTAATGTTACTAAAAGTAGAAAGTTGGAACCTATAATTTGTATGAGTGGTAGAAAAGGGTGAGATTTGTTCTGATTATTTTTTATTAGATTAATGGCTACCGTCAAGTCACTTTCAACTTCCGGTCGAGCTATATTCATTTGAGAAGCCATTTTTAGTCCTAACAAGATCATCCAATGTTATGCTTGCAGAGTGTTTCTAATGCCTAAGAATTTTGAAAAGCCAATAATCCACATTACATGTTCATCGTGTATATAGCCACCTGCTCCCAAAAGAGAATCATGCATTGATCCATCTATATTTAGTTCATCCATAAGCTAGGGGGTTCCAAAATGTGGCAAACTTTTGGGTGGAGATAGGGCTACTAGGGTTAATGAAGGGTTTAGGTTTGTCCACAATTCAATTGCTTTATCAATAGCATGTTTGATAATCTTGCTTGTTTGGGTATGTTTATTTCATGTTTAAGAAAACTGGATTGGACTGACTGGTTCAACCGAAAAATTGGTGAACTGACCAGTTGTTCGGTTTGGATGATAAATGAACATGGAAAACTTGTCGAACCGGCCAAACTAACTGGTTTTATAGGTTGACCCCTTCAATGATTATTAAAAAAAACATATCCTTCAGCCATCATTAAGAAGAAGAAGAAGAAGAAGAAGAAGAAGAAGAAGAAGAAGAGAAAAGGATGGAAAATGACTGAGCATGAGGCTAGCAGTCTTGAAAGTAGGATAACATGTATAGGAACTTGGAAGTAGAAATTGAATTTTAATAAGATTTTTACTACTTTCAAGGTGCATGTTATCCTATTTTCAAAAAGTTGATAGTATTTTAATATTTTTAGTTTTTTTAATATTTTGATAATATTTTAATATTTTAAATTATATATTTTGTTTTTAAGATATTTTTTATAGTACTTTAATATTTTTAGTTACATATATATATATATATATATATATATATATATATATATATATATATATATATAAATATTTTTCAAATATTACCGACTCGACCGCGATTTGACCACGATTTGACCATTGACGCTTGAACTAGTGCCTCTACCAGTTCAATGACCAGTTTAATTTTCAGAACCTTAGTTTATTTTTAATAATTTTTTGGTTTCGACTTTCAAACTTAGTTTATTTTCAATAATTTTTTGGTTTCGACTTAACCAAATTGTTCTTAGTATGAAAGGAAAAAACGTGTTCTAATGGATGTTGAAGAAATTTGAAGTTTGGTTTTTGGAGTTTTGAGTGATCTAGGTTTCCAAGTCATCTGTGAAGAAAGTTATTGGTAGGGAGAAAGTCATCCAAACTTGTTTAAGCCTTCTAAAGGTCTCATACGCAAAGCCCATGGTTATGTATAAAGTCTAAAATGATTTAGCAGTTAACATACAAAAGGGAAGAATTTTGTGCTTGCTTTTTGTAGGCCATTCATAAAGTTAGGAGGATTATGAGGAATATAGTACAAAAATTAGAGTGTATTAGGTGCCTATATCAAAGTTGTCAAATGTCCAAAATCAAAATATCATACTATTGGATAAAAGAAGCAAAGTTTTCTTTTGGCAAGCCATCACCATAAAATGTGAACCTTCTTCCTTCTTAAACTCACAAAGGTAGAGAATATGGACAACTAGAGCATTTAATGGAGAAGAACATTATGCACTTAATGAATTTGACCATTGAGTTACAAAAGTACAAAGAAAAAAGAGGTTATAACTTTTATGTCCTCTCAGTATATATCCATATTATTTTGAAGAAATTAAAATAAAGGAGAGATATGTGAAAATCAAGAGATAAAAAAGTTTGTTTCATCTCATCCTTCTTGCTAAGCTTAAAATGGATTATTTCCTCTGTTGGAGTGATTGAGTTATGAAAGAAGAACTGAGCAAGCAAGAGGCAAAATATATTTCTCTTCTTTTTTCCATTCCATTGTTGAGCTTAATGAGATTATATTGTACTTAGTGAGGGTGAAATTGTTATTTTCTCTATGTGAGCATTATTCTACACTTATTTAATTCTTTGATGAGGGATACTCAAGAAGAGTATTGGTTGTTGAGTTTCTAGGTATCTTTGAAAAATTTAGGAATTTGGTAGGTCATAATAGCCTTTGGCGAAGCTTTTTAATAAGTTTGTAAAGACTTAGTGTGATTTACTTAATTAAGTTCGGCTAAGTTATTGGGAAAAATTTAACAAGAATTTGAGTGGTAAAAGTAGGTAACTAATCATCGAGGTTAGAGTCGCTTTTTTGTAATTTTTGGTGATTACCCTAATAATATTTTCTTGTTGTGTGCTTGGGGAGAGGATTTAGGACTACCTTTAGAAGGTTTGAAAATCTATAAATCTATTATATAATTGTTACACTCCAAAAAGGACAAGCGATTGGCACGGTATATGGGAGCTCCTTACAACATAAGCCTAGACCTACCCCACAATAATCATACATTAATAATAATAGAAGCATTAATGCATAATTAATCACAACATATCATATACATAAGTTTCATTTCAACAGAAAAAGGATATTGCCTTGTATTACCAAATCAAACTTTACATCAATGTATCTATTTGTTAACATTCTCATTTTTTCAAAACAAAAAAGAATGCTACAAATAGATTTTCTTATAAGGTAACATTCTACATTCATTACAAAACAATAGTCATCCACAAGCAACCTTCCCCTAGGAATTTCACCTATCTAATTACTGAGTTCATTCTAGAGTTTTTACAAAAAGGTGAAAGTATAAAAGTATAATTATACCCTAGGGCAATTGGGGTGATGACTCAGAGGGTTACTCTGTAGGTGGTTCATCTTCCGCCTTAAAAGGATTTGAAAGGTAAGAAAGGGGTGAGTATATCATACTTATTGAGAAAAACAATCTACCCTACCAAACAAACAGTTATGCAATCAATTACATGCATAATCTATACTCATCATATACATATGGCAAGGAAGGTAGCAAAAGCAATAGCACACACATACTTCACAATCAATTTCAATCATGTGCTTCACAACTTTTGCCACCCTTATTGCCTCAACTTGCCCGTAGTCTACGCACCACCTTTTTGTAGAATATCATATGGCTAATTAGACTCATGAGTTTATAATTATTAGAGTCAAGAATAGGAAGAATTGAATGAATATTATTACTAGAGGTGAGATATTTATACAAAGTAAGATAAAGGAATAACATAAGGTAATAACAGTAAAACCGATAATAACAGGTTATGACTTGGTGAATTAATATCCTCCCTAAAAATAAACTACTTCTTCTTTCTATCCTCCCTTAAGCTCAAGTTGTCACAACTGATTACCTTGAGGTTGTCTCTGAATCCTTGAAACTTAGGATCAGACAAGGGCTTTGTGAGTCCATCAGCAACTTATAAATGTGAGCCAAAATGTTGAACAAATATCTCTTTTCTTTACACCTTCTCACGAATAAAGAACATGTCTAGCTCTAAATATTTTGTCCTAGCTTGAAGGACTGGATTTGCCATCAGTAAGATAGTGCTAAGATTGTCACACTGTATGAGTGGCTTTTGTGTACAAACTACTTGTAACTCTTGTAATAGAGACTGAATTAAAGTGACCTTAGCCACAATATTAGCTAACAACTTGTACTTGGCTTCTGTTGTGGACCTTGAAACGTATTTTACTTCTTTGATCCCTAGGACACCAATTTTGGACCAAAAACACATAAAACCCTGAGATAGATCTTCTATCTTCCAGGTCTGCCCCCCAAATAGCATCACAAAATGCTTGAATGGATAATGTGGATGTAGATGCAGGTTGCAATAATAAGCCATGTGACATAGTAGAATTTAGCTACCTTAAAATCCTTTTCAGATAATTCTAGTGTTCCTCAAGAGGATTGTGCATGAATTGGTATACCCTATATACTGAAAATACTAATTCAGGCTTGGTAACTGTAACATATTGGAGGGCTCCCATAATTAACCTGTAAGTAGTAGGATCAAGCAAGGGACCACTGCCATAACTCTGTAATTTTTGTCCTGGCGTTATAGGAGTGCTTACACCCTTAGCATAGTGCATGTTAGCCTTAATCAAGAAATCCTTAATATATCTAGTCTAAGAAACGTGAAGATTACCATATGTTGTTCTCTTAACTTCCATACCTAGGAAGTAGTTGATTTGACCAAGGTCCCTAAGAAAGAATTCTTGGTTTAAGGCTGTAATAAGTTGTGAGACAATCTCCTTTGAACTTCCTATAACAAATATATCATCTGCATATGAATAATGAACTGTCACATCTGCTTGATGTGAAGCCAATCTTTCTTAGAGCATAAGCAAGTTTCTCAAACCAAGCCCAATGAGCTTGCTTGAGCCTGTACAACACCTTGTCCATTCTGCATACAAAGGTGTTATCTAAGTGTTTAAATTCGGGTGACTGCTACATGGAAACTTCTTCTAAATTTCCATTTAGGAAGGCATTATGCATATCTAGTTGATTTATTGGCCAGTTGTACGTAAGAGCAAGGGTGCACACAATTCTAATGGACATGGGTTTAACCACTGGGCTAAAGGTCCCATTGTAGTCATATCCCTCATGTTGATTAAAGCCCTTTGCAACAAGCTAAGTTTTGTACCTTTGAATCGTGCCATCTGCGTTCTCCTTCACCTTGAACACTTACTTACACCCAATTGCTTTTTTATTTAGTGGAAAATGGACTAAGGTCCACATTTTGTTGCTTTGTAAGCCTTGAAATTCCTCCATCATAGCCTTTCTCTAATTGACATCCTTCAAAGCTTCTGCTACAAATGTTGGCTCTAAATGAGCTAAAAATATTTTGGGCTTAAAGACTCCTGACTTGGCCTTAGTGATCATAGTATGATAATTAGTAGAAGGTATTTGTATAGGATTCAGAAAGATGTTGATGTTGGAAGGGTGTTCTTCCCTATTACACCAAGATTAGACACTACACATGGTTTTGCATTCTGATCTACAGAAGGGAGATAAGGTACAGAAGGTGTCACGACCCAAAAATCGAGCACGTGACCGGCGCAGACTGTGCCTAGCCTGCACTACCGCAAGCCTAACCTTTAAATAAAACCTTTATACTTTTCATTGATCTAAAGTATCTTACCTTACCCCAATCAATGGAGAGGTGTTCTAGAAACGAACACCACTAAACTATGAGAACTCCAGTACCTGCAACTGTGAGGGGGGAGTCTAACCACTTGACTCACCAAAATTACTCTACCATAGTGCGAAGATATATATGAGCGTGCAATAGGTAAAGTGTAGACCATAATTATGGAATACTAATGTATAAACAAATATGGAAGACTCGTCAATTACATACGTCCTAATAGGTATAGGGCAATCATGGTATACATTAACGCAGAATGTGTTAAAACTAATGTGCCTTTATATAAAGACTTCTTAATCTGCTTATTGATTCATATTTGTCGAAATATTTAGAGATTATGCTGACAACATAATGTTGTAAATAGACAACTAGCTATCAGCAATCACTCACATCGTTTCATCGTAAAAGAGTTAAGCTTACAATTTATTAACATAGAGATCATATTCATAAACATATCAAATACAATAATTTAATTGCATTACGTCTAAGTCATGCAAACTCATAAACTCCACCTAGAAGTTTCCACATTTTAACCTTAATCATAACATATTCATATATCAATCAAGCATACTTAGTCAGTAATCGCTATGGGCCATCATCGTAACTGACTCCGGAAACCCACCAAGCCATCTTGAAAACTCACAGGTTACTACGAAAGTTGTTCCACCAAACCCTTTTGCTACCAAGGTTGCTATGAACCAAAGGTTCACCAAGCCCTTTCGCTACCGAGGTCGCTGCTAGCCCTAATCAACCTAGCCTCTTATCTCACCTTGGCCATGGGGTTACAGGAAATGAATCAACTGCATCATAAAAACTTAGGTAGCACTTTCATATGCAACATCAATCAATCATATACATATACATACTACACATGAACTCATATATTCAACATCATTACATAATTTAATGGTTCGACTTATATACTTTCAACACCCAAGTGCAATACATACCATGACGAACTCATAATGTTCATTGTTATGCATCATGATGTCATTCATGTAATAGAGTTAGCCTTCACATTCTTTATTCACATGTATATGAGTTTATAAAAGACTCATGATAACTTCACATGCACATGATTTGGCATACAAATTCCCATAGAAACATGATGTACTTATAGCAAATTGTCATCAAGCTAATATTTGTTCTACATTTTCTTGTTATGTAAGTGGTCATCCCATTATCTTACTTCTATTTTTAATTGATGTAAGGAAATCATAATTCATCATCCTGACATCATTCTTATAATTTCATATGATCTTAATTTAATTTAGACTACAACATACATGCCTTTACACAAATATAATATATAAGAGCACCAAGGTAGGATAAGAAATTCCTTCACCTTTACTCAAGTTTTCCTACCATGATTCTTCTCCTTGAGGATGGTTTACGAGTTCCATCTAGATTATCTCCCAACATCTAAAGATCAAGAAAATATGAGAAGAGGTAAAAAAAAACCCCTCACTTAACCCCAGGTGCCAGCCCTCCTACTCTCAAGTGGCTTTGCGCTCACCTTGGGAACCAAGTCCCAGACCTACAAACATGAAAACGGCTTCACGCAATTTAGTCTGAAAATCCACAAATTCCTTACCATTTTTCATGATTCCTTCAATAGGCTTCCTACCTTAATGTTTTAGGATCATTGTAGCATTAAAACCACAAGAAAAATTCATGACTCAAAGCTTAAATCATCAATTTTCCAACTTAGAACCCTAACTTTTTCATTTCCATTTCATACTCTTCAATTCATTCATACATAGCCATTCTTTTAATTTCTTGCTCCTTCTTCATCATTCATAATTTCAAATTAACTATTCTTACATTAATTAGCTCATGAAAGCATTTTCTACACTTCCCCTCAATTTCCTCCCCTAGGGTTCAATGTTCTCAAAAGAAAGGAAGAAGAAGAGAAAAAGATATTGAGATGAGGAACTTACCTTAAGAGAGGATCAAGGAGATAGTGGAAGGACGAAGAAATCTCCCAAACTTGAGTGTAGTGTAGCTGTTGGTCGAGAGGAAAGAGATGTGTAAAGGGGAGAAGGGAAATGCTTCAGGTGGAATGAGAATATGTGTGTATATAAATAAAAGTATGGGGGCCAACTATCTCTTTTTGCAGTTTGGTCCCTTTAGTGGAAATTTTTAAGTTAAAACTTGTAAGGGAAATTTGAGAAAACTTTTAATTCACACTTAAGGCACCCAACTACACTCTTTCAATATACACATCATAACAGTAATTTTTTTTATCAAGCTACCAAACTTTCACATCCTTTCATTTTAGTCCTCCCTCAGTGTCTCACATCCTTTCTGGCCTTGGTCAGACAATTCAAAGGTACTAGGTTCACAATCTCGTCATTATGAGGTCAATTTTTTCGTATAGGTTTTCTATTCGATTCTTTCTCCAAATTTTCTATATTTCTTTTTTTTCTTTTCACTTTAATCCTTTGACATGTTTCTTACTCTCAGTATTTATGTTTTCTTTTCTATTACAAATTTACTTAACCCATGACATATCTTAGTTCGTATAAACCTTAGAACTCTTTGTTTTTCCTAGTTGGAACTCCTTAATTTTGTAAAAAATGTTTCCACTTCATAATTTTACCCTTTTTAATTGCACAGTAATACTTGGGGTATTATAGAGGGTGACTCTGAATTGGGTGCTGCAATTTGTAAAGGACCAGTAGAACCCAAGGACAGAACTAGAACAAAAGGATTAGTAATAGAAAATGGTATCTGAGTTCGATTTACAGCACTTATTTGACCTGCAGAATTCATAGGCAAACTATTTTGATCAATGGGAAACAAAGCACAGTCTTGATTCAGATTGACTGGAGAATTGGCTGCTGCTGTTGAATTAGGAAAATGACTATTGATGTTGTTATGACGTCCTCCAATATGAGCAGCACTGGAATAAGGTAACAGTGGTTGTTTTGGAGATACACCTATATAGGCCTACACCATAGAAGGGACTGATCTGTGCTTTTTTATCCTTGAAAAGAGGAAATAGCTTTCATTAAACAAAACATGCCTAGAGACATACAATCTGTGAGTTCAAGGGTCTATGCAATTGCAACCCTTGCAGTTTAGACTATACCCTATAAAAATACATTCAGTAGACTTGTATGACATTTTATGCATGTTATAGGGTCGCAAGAAGGGAATACATGCACACTTGAGTACCTTTAATCCATTGTAGTCAAGTTTGACTCCAAGTACCTTTTGGATGGGTGAAATGCCTCTCAAAACACCATTTGCAATCTATTGATAAAAAATGTAGCTGCTTTAAAAGTTTCATGCCAATATTTTAGAGGCATGGAAGAGTTCGTTCCATGAAGTGGTTCTACTCATGTGCGTAAGGGTAAATGACTTTGTGCAAAATGCCACATGCTACAATAACATTGAAAATGCTCTGTACTCTCCCCTAGTCTGACTGGACTATTTTAATCTTTGTTTCAAGCTGTAGTTCAACTATAGCTTTGAATTTTACAAAGACAGACAAGGCTTCATATATCTTCTCTAGCAAGTAAATCCATGTGAACCTAGAAAACAAGACAATAAAAATAATATAGTAAACATGACTGCTTGTAGAGTGCATAGATACCTGCCTCTATAGATCTATTTGAATAAGTTCCAAGGGCTTTGTATGAGTAGTTAAAGAATTATGGAATGATAACTTGTGAGATTTGCCATAATAGCAAGCATTGCAAAAAAAAGTTTTATTTGAAGCTAAGAGATTACAAGAATTCAATACAGAAGACACTGTTTTGGCACTTGGATGCCTTAGTCTTTGATGCCACATATCTAAAGTATAAGAAGAAGATTAAGGGGAAGGAAAACATTGTTTTGGAATATACAATTGACAAAGCTAAAATATTTTTATTGATAGTTGATTCTACAGCAAGATGTGAGAGATTAAGTTTGTCAAATATGTATAACCCATCCTTAAGCTTTCCTTCCAAAAGTATTGTCTTGGAGTCATGAGATTTGACACAACGAAAGTTAGGACGGAACTCACTTGTTGTTGCTTCTATGCCCTTGATAGATTTGAATTAGACCCTTAAAAGCCTCATTGAAAACCTTGAAAATATTGTCGACCACCTCTTCTACCTCCTATGTTGCCAAAATTTCCAAAAGATCTTTTGTCCTCTTCCTCTACCATTCTGAAAACCTCTACTGGAATTTCTGCCTCTATTCTTGGTTTATGCCACATAAGTTGTTATAGTGTTACTTGCCTCTATCTTGTTGGCATCCAAGACCTATACTTGGTACTGGCATTTTCTGTCAGAAAGTAATTAAGAGTTAAGGAAGAATTGAAGCATGAATGAAAAAACTTAACTAATTTTCTCATGACAACCCTTGTTGATGTTTGGTTTTCAATTAGTGAGCTTTGGGGCTATTTCAATGTGATTCCTACCTACCAATTTCACCTTATATGAACCCTTGAAGCTAGGAAACCAAAGAGGAAAGGATTAGAGTATTTTTGGCTTGTTTAGGCGTTGTTCTACTGTAGCCATAGGTCTGGACAGTAGGTTTGAGAGCTGCATGCATGGTACCCTAGGCGCCACATCGTGCCTTGTGTCTGAGAGCTCTTAAGGGGTGTCGCCTTGTAGCATCTCCAAAGGTTGGGAATTGATTCTCTTTTGTTCCTTATTTGACCCTTAGGTGATGGGTGACGGTTTAGGACCCCTTTCCACCACATTTGAGGCTTGGAGCTTAGCTTGTTTGGGAGATTTTGGTAAGGATTGATCAAGCAAAGGTGAGGAAGATTTCTATCCTAAGTTTTCTCCAAATTTGTGAATATGTTGAGGCATGTCTTGTGTTATATATATGTATATGTGTGTGTGAGTGTACATCACCTCTATTCCAAGTGAGAGTCTTTATGGAAATAGATCCTCATACGTGTTCGAGAAGGACATGACTTACGTATCCATGAATGGAAGGAAAATAAAAATCCAAGGTATAGCTCTCTTTATGATTCCCTGCATAAGTATGTGTCCAATATACCTAAAGGTGAAATGTCATATGGCCTTAGGGCAATGATGAAATTGTAATTAGGAAATATTTATTGTGCTTAGATTTCCCAAACGTATAGATCTTAAAATGTATATCCTCACAAATGCTAAAACAAGTATATTCTTAAAATATCATAAGTATTAGGATGTAACCCATCCCTTTGTTGTGTTATTATTTGATAAGGATTTATGTAAATGCATGACTTAGGAAATGTTGACCAATTGTACCTGTGAATAAACGTGTGTAAGTTTAAGATATAGATGCAAATAAGAATTGCATGGCTTATGAGTTTGAACAGAAGTATAAAATTGCCTTTTTAATTCAATCATGGCACTTCATGCCGATGCTTAAGTTGTTGTGGATTAGTGAAAGTGTATATGGGAACCAAGTTGGTTGATTATGACTGAACTTATTGAATTACTAAAGTTCTCATAATATAAATGGCAAGTGTTATTGATTTGGTCAATGTAGATTGTGTGTAAATCATATGTACTCATTTTGCATTGTGATTTGTGTATAAATAGGTTGGCTTCGATGTCCTCGATCTCATGCTATCGTACGAATGTGTGAAGGTATAGGGAAGGCCTTGTGCATTTGTTGTCGTTGAGTTGTTTATGATTGATTGGCCTACCATTGAATGATTTACCTCCTATGATGATAATATGACATAGTGCTCCTTATGGTTGTGTCCCTATGCTTATGTTGCATTACCTCATGAGTAATATTTTTATGTAAGCATGATAGGCGTCTTCATTGGTGTTAAATTGCATGACATTGGACATATATAAAAGATGCATGTACATCCATGATGTAAGGGTGAGATGGGGAGATTTATTGTAGGATAAGGATGGAAGATGGTCACCGCCGAGGCCTCATGATATCATATGGACGATGTTGAAGGATAAGGGAGATTTTTCCATGCCATCAATAATAATTAAGCACTAGAGGGATCAATATGAGTGAATCATATTTCTATACATCATGAGGAAATATTATCTTGTATTCTTGCTCTCACATGTGTATGCCACACATATGTTGTCCAACAAAAGGGCATGGCATGACTTATCGGTTGTGCTAAGATTTGTAAGTGTGAAATGTGTTGTATTTCTCCATTAAGTCATCGTTTATCGAGAACTAAAAAGATAATTGTATGCTAGGTTTTTACGTGGTCCTAAATATGGAAACCCCTAGAATCTTAAATAAATTGCAGTCATGTGGAATAATTCCCCTTAACTGGTCGTGGTGTTCTCAAGCATATATATATATATATATATATATATATATAAATTCATGTATATCTATCATGTTCTGCTTATGTTATTGTGTTAGACTTGTGATAATGTAGAACTTCCTCGCTGAGTTCAACTTACGCCCCTGTAGTTTTAGGTACTTCTAGAGGCTGCATAATTGATTCGGCTCCGCTGGCATCTTCTTGCCCAAGGTATCGGTTTTGCTTGCCAAAGATACCTGTTGGAGGAGTAGCGGGTACTTCCTACTAGTTCTCTTGTTCTGGGTCGGCATTTCTATAAGTAGATATGTTGTTCATGTCTAATCTAGGAAGGACTCTGTGGTCGTATAGGTCACCCAGGTTTTAGGGGTGTTAGTAAAGTATGATTGTTAAATAAATTATGAACATTTCTTCTTGGAAATTTTGCTTTTATTTAAATGCTAAATGTTTTCGAAAATATGAGAAGTGTATTCTATAACTGCGAAGTCCTCGTCAATATATATATATATATATATATATATATATTTATATATATATATATATGAAGATAAATAAGTTTCTCGATTTAGTATGACCATGAACAATTTATGTTTTCTGTTACATGTAAATAAGTAAGTTTAAGTAAATTGTTATGATATAAGTTGGTCAAGGTAAGTATAGGCTTACAGTTTTGAGGGGTTCATCCCTAAGTTCGTGTCAGTCATGTGCCCGATTTATGGGTTGTGACAAAAGTATATACATAGTTTACCACATCTTATCCATGAATTCAAAACATAACCATATTATGTCATCCCACATAGTCCACAAGTTTGTGTAAGATGCTTATACACATTACAATTGATATGAGGGAAAAATATGTATTGAATAATTTGAAGAAATGCATCAAACAAGGATAGAAAGTTCCCCTCACCTTGGCTTAGAGTTATACTTACCAATTGCCTTTAATTCTTGGTGTTTTTACTGCAAGAGAAGTTCCTTGGATGTTTTGGAAAGAGACCCTAAGAGGTTGGATAGGAAAAGCAAAGGAAAATAGTCAAAAACCTTTCAAATACACTCTGTAGTTGACAAGTCGATTGGCTCCCTGAGAACAGTAAACCAATTCCTCTTGAGTCTGCCCAGAATTGGAGACAATGAGCTACCAGTTGACAGATTCCCATGTGTCAGTCGATCGGCTGCTCTCTGCCAAAATTGGAAGTTGCTACAGATTCTTCCAATCGGCTGGTCATTTATGATGGTCAATCTATCGGTTATATGTCAAGCAATTTTTGGCCCCAAACTCTGTCTAAACACAAACCCATGGTTCCCAATCCTCCTCCAAGACATTTGAGTCATCAAAGATGCATTATAACATTCAAAAATACTTTCTAAATCATTTGAACATACCTAGAATTCCTAATTTTCTACATAAGAACTCAAAGACCATAAATCTTCTAATTTATCCAAATATCAACCAACCCAATGTTTCTCCATCAATTCTTTAAAAAATCACACTTCAAAAGGGCTCAATATACATAGAAGAAGATTGGAAAACATGAACCACTTGCCAACAATCGATTTTGGGACCCAAAATGTAACTGGTGTCAATATTATTGGATTTTTTAAGTAATTGGAATACGGGAGAAAATTTTTCATTGCTTAATAATGAAATGAGAAATTAAGCAATGGCAAGGTGTATATATAATGAGTGATAAGGGGCTAGGGAGGTGTACTCATGGCGCCAGAAAAGCCAAATGATCATTGAGCTCATGGAGGGACTGAAATGTAATAAGGAAAATGGCGTAGCAGCTAGAGTGTTAGAAATACCTGGGTGGGGAAAATTACGGGATTGCCTTTATTAGTTGACCAGAGAACAAAATGTTAATTTCACCTTTAGAAGTATATAGGTAGCTACCCCCATTTTCCCTCTTATTTTTCCCTTTCCCCTTTCAAATTCTTTCCCCTCTCCCAACTCTCACTTTTTCTTCTCTCCATCATCTCTCAACCCTCCATCACCCAAACTTTCGGCAATTATACTTCGGCAGTAGGGCGGGTCTCTGGTGACCAACCACTATTGGAAAAGTAAATAAATAAGGTAGGTATCCCACTTTCCCAATTTCCTTCCTATTTTCAAATTTAAATTAGGATTAAAGAGTAAAAACCTAAGAGAGAAAAGTTAGGCTTTAAAGTGGAAAATTAGAAATTCAAGTTTGGAATCTCGAAATTAAATAGGGGCTTTTGGTGTCAAAATATCCCCTAAACATCACTAATGAAAACCCGTGGAAAGAATTGGATTAAATGATGAATAATTAGGCCAAAATGGTGGAAAACTGAAGGACTTCAGAAATTGGTGCCAGGTGTGGTGCCCCAAGCACCACCTAAGCCGAGGGACACAGACCTTGGTGCCCTAAGTGCCCAAGCCTAATGGCTTGGGAGATGTTGTGACACCACACAGGCTTTCTCCATGTTGTTGTATACTGAGGTGTTGTGTTGTCATTCCAGAGGCATGGCGAGGCTTTAAGGCTTGGTCGAGACTCCTTTCAATAGTCGGAGACTCTTCAACTCTAGGTGAGGGTTTTAGTTCTCTTCTACATGTTTGTATATTTTAGGATTGTTTTTCCTAAATTTATTTAAAATGAATTTATATGTTAAATGCATGTATGCTTGGCATAATTGTAAAGGGGACTAGGTAAATTTATAAAAATGGAAAATTATTATCTGTATATAGGTGTTATTGAGCAATTATTTATTGACCATGTAGATAACTTCTAAGATTAAAATCTTAAATGATAGATTAATACATTGGCAGAATTTAATTCAGGTATAAAGAATAATATGATTTGGGATTTTCATGAGAGTTAGGTTTACGAGTGAGGTAAAAATATGGTGCCCGAGTTGAGGAAGCAGAGGTAGATTACGTGATCCTCCTTGGAGGCAACATCATGGCAAGCTAAGGCCCAATTTGAGAAATGCCAAGGTTAGCTACTAAATTTCTTAAAGGGCGACCTGTCTGCGACGCACTCAGTAAATGTGAGATTTATTATGCTGAGGTTACAATTTTTATTGTTGCTTGTGTATGTGGCTATATTTGGTGAAGGAATTGTTCGTGGGAACGTAGACCCATGTGACAACTCTTGAGTGATGAATTCATGGGGACATAGACCCACGTTGATGAAGCTCTCCAGTGCTAGATAGAATCTCAGTGATGAATCCATGGGGATGTAGACTTAAGTTGATGAAGCCTCGAGAAATAAAAATATGGGGATGACACCCATATAATGAAACTTTTGAGCAGAACATCTAGGGAAACATAGAACCTTGATAACATAGCTCTTGAGTGAGTTCCTCGTAGGTGTAATACCCAAGAAAAATAAAATATAAATATTTGTTTACAAACTACTGTTACTATTTTAGTATACGGTACTATTCACCCATATAATACTATTTACGTATACGATACTGTTCATTTATGCAATCGAAATGTCAAGTACTAGATGTGGTTTGGTCATAAGAGAAAACTAGAAAGAAGTTTGTAGGAGAAAATGACGTTTTATGTGTAAAAATACCCTCAGGGACTAAATTGAAAGGACTGATTTGAAAAGAAACTTAAAAGTTTAAGGTGAAAGGATAGTTTTTCCTTTAAGTTTTCAATAGTAATAACAGAAAAAATTTTCAGCCGTTGCCGCTATTTATACAGTAACTGCATTATTAGAAATGTCATTTTCATAAATAGTAAATTGAATATTTTATTAACGTATAGTATCAAATAGTACCCTTGACTTTTCCTATAAATAGGCGCTTTCATTTCACTTCTAAACTCACACCTTCAACTTCTTTTCTTCTCTCCTTAAGTTTCTCTTACTTCAATGCTAAGCCTCTGAGATTGTGGGCCTTTCCTTTTCAGCTTAGCGGTATACTGAAATTTATCTGTGTACTCTTGTCCGTAACGACTTAGAGAAGTGATACTCGTATGGAATCGAGGTGAGAGATCCTACCTTACCTTGTTTGCTTATTTAATGTATATATTAAAAGTATACTCTATATATATATGTGACATGAAATTCATGCATTCATGTTATACATTGAAATGTGTAAATATGATTCTGTTGTGAACTTTTCCTGAAATGAGATGCATATGGTTGCCTATGATTGTGTAATGTGGTTGTGTTTGATCTTGATAGAAATGGAAATAAAGTTTATGGGATCCCATAGGATGAAATAAGGGTGGAATGAAATCACTATAGCCACGTGATATTGAATATGATATTAGTCCTTTTAAGGACGGGGTGAAATAAGGTTAGACTACAGATTTGTCCCTTTGAGGACAGGGGTGAAATAAGGGAGGATACGGCAGGGGCCGTGGGGCAACGGCCACTTATTGTGGACGGGACCCGAAAAATGTCTGGGAACTTGATTTAGAATTGTATGAATTGTTTGAAATGTGATTTGGTTTGATCTTAAATATGTTGTTAATAATTGCGAGGTCGATTTGCTCACTGAGTTTAAAAGCTCACATTGTTTGTACAACCTTTTTGTTCAGATCAGGTTGCCAGTGACGAATATCCGCTAGAAGAGTAAATCACTTTGGACCTTCCCGCTATCGGGTAGGCCCCTCTATTATTGTAGATTATGTTGCTCTGTAATCATCTAGGACATCTAGTTCAGGGGTTTGGCATTTGGTTTGTATGTCAGCATAATAATGTATTTTATATTGAGAATCTATTATTACATGCAAATCATCTCTATGATTTTCAGATAAGAAAATTTGATATATTTATCGGAAGGCTTACAGTGATGAAAGATTCATCATTGTGCCGGTCATGTGCCTAGAAAACGGGTCGTGACAGTAGGAACATAGACCTACGTGAGGGAGATGAGTATGTGTTGGGTGACACACGTATTGTGCGTTGTAATATATTTGTGTGAATATGTGTGTCATGTATGATTTAGCATGGGTATACTTTTTTTACCATTATATATATATATATATATATATATATATATATATATGTGTGTGTGTGTGTGTGTGTGTGTGTGTGTGTGTATTTAAATTCAACAGCTTAGTTCTATAGAGAATTTATTAGAAACCCAAAACTTTTAAGAGTTTATTTCTTGAAAGCTCTTTTAGCAAGTTAAGTATTAGTGTTGGTTAGCTTTGTCACTGCATTGGTGAGCCGTAAAACTTGAGAAAGGTAGGTGTTCCTATAGAAGGTGGTCCCAATAAACCTTGGCATACCTAAAAGAATTTTAAAAATTAGTTCTTAATTATGTTAGAATTAATAAGAAGACTCTTTAACAGAGATAGGACTAAGATTAGTTTGCCTTCAACATTTTCTAGTCATAATGAAACAGTAGATCAAGATCAAAATAATAATGTTGAGTTAATTATAGCCGAAGCCAAAGATAGATTAGTAAAAATTGGACAATACCAAGAATAATGCCTAGTGAAATATATAGAAAATCAACATTTAGTTTTAAAACTCAAGATATAGTTAGAATTGTAGAAACTTCAAGATCTGTAGCAATTGTTCAAGATGTTATAAAACTGTTAGATCAAAATTTAATAGAACAACATCAAAAAGAGGGATATAAGTTTTTATATATATGATTAATTCAAATAGTAGTCAAACCTCTACATCGATTAGGTATTAGTCATCCAATATTTTTATTATTAAGTGATACAAATGCAATAGCATTTAGAGATTCAACATTAAGCATGGTCAAGCCTAATCTTGGTGATGGACCAATATATTTTTTAATTGTTTCCCAAATGATATGATGGGAATAAAAAGATGCAAAAGATGCTTTACAATTACACATCAAAATCAACGAAGGAATATTTAGGGAAGGAATGAATCATCTGGTTGTATTATACATAATTCATTATAAGGTATCAAAAACTAGCGTCAATATTAAAGTAAAAAGACAATCTCCTAGGAATGAAACAATAATGATGGAAGCCAATCTTTAGAGATCAATAGTAACCACTCTGAAACCTTTAAAACATGAATATATATTAGCAGATTTTTTAGAAGAATGAAAATTAGAAAAATTCAACCATCTAGGAAAACAGAATTGACAACCTTTGATAATTATACACGAACACCAGAAGGAGATATAACTATAAGAATGAGAAGATCACAATCCTTTAGAACAAAAACCAATAGAAATCAAGAACCAGAATCAAGTAGTAGACATTCAATAGATAAAGATATAAGATCAATAACTAACACAATGCAATATGATTTAAGAGGAGTAGACTTTCAACCAAATATTCTACAACCAATATATGAACCCATAAATGAAGATCCTTCAATAAATCACTCTCCTACCCGATCACAAATTTTAGTAATAACAAAAGATTTCAAACTAGATAAAGAAAAACTTAATAAAGAATTTATGCAAGATTATAATAAATCTATTAGAAATTGGTATTTTGAAACCTTTTCAGAAGAACAAACACAAAAATGGAAAAAAGAATATTATAAATATTTAGAAGAAATAAAAGAAAACATTTTCTTTTTTACTTGGTTCAACATGTATAGTCAAAATAACAATATATTTAACCCTTTTTTAGAACAAGAAAAAACCATCAATACTCATAATAGAATAACAGTAAAATGCGAAACGACATTAGGACAAAAAATAATGCCAGTTTCTCCTTCTTTAGAAGCAATAAGATTTAAGAAAGGAAGTACAGAATTAGAAGCCTCACCTTTTAAAACGATAGAAACCAATGAAGGAGAACATGGTAAAAAAAGATTAAAAAATTTACTATCTCAAAACAATTATACAAGTTTAGCCATAAACACTATAGAAAAACAGTTAGATAGAAAAAAAAAATCAAATAAGTAATAATATAGAAATAGAAAACTCTTCCCCTGACTTAGTAAAATTACAAAGAAAGTTTAATCCTCAAAGACCAATATATAGAATTCCTACCTTAACTAAAGAAGAAGTAAATTCAATAAATTTAGGGAAAACTTCCAATTCAATAATAGAGGATATTACCAAAAGAATCGAACAATTAAATGTCTTAAAAGATAAAGGTGAAGATCAAATACTTAGGATAAATACAATATATACTGCCCCATATAATCAAGATAGTGAAGAAGAATTAAAAATAAATAATATAAGATATAGAAATCTTAGACCTACAACAAGAAATTATTATCCATGACCTAGTTATCTAGATACATAATATGAAGAAAAAGATTTATATTTTGGAAATTGTTATTAAGGAAAATCAATATCGAAATGGAATATAGATGGTGCTAGTGAACACCAAATATTAGATGCAATACAAAGTATGTCAATGTGTGCAACAACCTATAGAATAAAAAACAATACCAAACCAAACATAGTAGTTTTGTTAACCACATGATTTACTGGACAACTAAAAGGACGGTGGGATAATTATTTAATGAAACAAGAAAGATTAACAATAAAGCACGCTGTTAGGCATAAAGAAATAAATGATCAAGTAACAAAAATAGGAGATGGAGTAACAATATTGATGTATTCGTTAACAAAACATTTTGTAGGAGACCCATCTAGTTTTCAAGAAAGAATAGCAGAATAATTAATAAACCTTAGATGTCGAACAATGTCAGATTTTATATGGTATAAAGATATGTTTTTAACAAAATTGTATACAAGAATAGATAATAAAGCCAATTTTTGGAAAGAAAGATTTATAGCAGGATTACCAACTTTATTTGATGAGAAAGTTAGGGAAGTTATAAGAAAACAAAATAATACTACAATACCATATAGTCAAATGACCTTTGGAGAATTAATTAATTTCATAACAAATGAAGGATTAGCAGTATGTGATGATATGAAATTATAATATAAGATTAAATCAGAAATGAAAAGTAGTAAATGAGAATTAGGAGATTTCTGTAGTCAATATGGAATAAAAAAATTCATGCCCCTTTTTCAAAATACAAAAACCATAGAAAACCTAACAAATATAAACATTATAGTAAACCTTATAGAAAAATTCAAGAAAACATTAAATCTTATAGATATAATAAACATTAAACCTCATAAGAAAAATTATACTGATGCCAAACAACATAGAGAAATTCGAGATATTAAACAAGTAGTTTGCTTTAAATGTGGGAGGTATGGTCATATATCAAAAAATTGTCAAATTAAAAAGAAAATTAATTATTTAGATATAGATGAAAAATATAAGCAAAGTTTGATGAACATTTTGTTAGAAGATCAACAATCTGAATCAGAATATGAAACTGATAGTAGATAAGTGATAATGAAATTTACCAACTAGATAATCAAAGTACTGAAGAGTCAAAATTATTAGAAACTAGTCAAAATGAATGTATAGGAATTTATAGTTGTAGTAATTGATCAAAAACTATCAATGTCATAAATAAGGATAAAATTTAGACCTTGATAAAAATAATAGATAAAATAGATAATGAAGATACAAGAAAAGAATATTTAATAAAATTAAAGGATGTTATAAATATAGAAGAACCAATAGCAAAACCTGAAATCAAACCTTACAACCTTCAAGAAATTATTACAAGATTTAAAAATAAACCAGTAGAAGAAAACATTACTTTAAAGGAATTAAAGGAAGAAATCAAAAATATTAAAGAAGAAATACAATTGTTAAAAGAAAAAGATGTGGATTTAACATTAGATATATTAAGTATAATGGCCAACAAAAACATAGAAAAAACGGAAGAAGTAGTAGAAACTGGCACAAAAACTAAAGATAATTATTTAAATATAATTTCTAGAATTCAAGTTAAAAAATGATATTGTCAAGTAACTTTAACTATTAATAATGAATTTAGTATTAAAACTGTGACTTTAATGGATTCAGGAGCAGATATGAATTGTATTCAAGAAAGATTAGTTCCTACTCAATATTATAAAAAAATCACAGAAAGTCTAAGTGGTGCAGGAGGTAATAAATTACCAAAAAGTATAAATTATCAAATTCTAAAATATGTAATAGAGGTATGTGTTTCAAAATAACTTTCATATTAGTTAGAAATCTAAACGAACCAATGATTTTAGAGACACTCTTTTTAACATTAATTTACCCTTTTAAAGTATCAGAATTATGAATTTCAACAAATATAGTAGGAAAAGAAATTTATTTTAAATTTTTAAACTCTTTAAAAATTAAAGATGTAAATTTATTAAAATCTTTAGCTATGGCAAAAATAAATTTAATAACAAGCAAACATAATCAAATAAAAATATTAAATAAAGAAATTTATTACCAAAAAAAAATAAAAGAACAAGTAGAAAAACTATTCATTAAGGATAAAATAATTTTAGTACAACAAAAATTTGAAAAATATTTATGTTCAGAACACCCTAATGCCTTTTGGAATAGGAAGAAGCACGTAGTTTCATTACCCTATAAAACCAACTTCAGTGAAGAAAATATTTCTACAAAAGCTAGGCCAATACAAATGAATAAAGAAATCTTAGAATATTGTAAGAAAGAAATTCATATTTATTAGATAAAAAACTTATTAGGCCTAATAAGTAACTTATTAGACCCAGTAAGTCCCCTTGGAGTTGCTTAGCATTTTATATTCAAAACCAAGCTAAAATAGAAAGAGGAGCCCCTAGAATGGTCATCAACTATAAACCACTTAACAAAACTTTAAGATGGATTAGGTATTCAATTCCCAACAAAAGAGATCTAATGACTAGGATTCAACAAGTTTCTTTATTCTCAAAATTTGATATGAAATCAAGATATTATCAAATCTAGATAGCAGAACAAAATAAGTATAAAACGGCTTTTACTGTACCCTTTGGACATTACAAATGGAACATAATGCCCTTTGGACTTAAGAATGCTCCGTCAGAATTTCAAAATATTATGAACGATATCTTCAATCCTTATACTCAATTTACAATAGTTTACATAAATGATGTCTTAGTATTTTCTAGATCCATAAAACAACATTTCAATCATCTAACTCAATTTTATGAAATCATTAAAAGAAATGGCTTAGTAGTCTCTGCCAAAAAGATGAAATTATTCCAAATAAAAATTAGGTTTTTAGGTTTTGATATTTATCAAGGAACCATTAAACCTATAAGTAAATCAATAGAATTTGCTGATAAATTTCCAAATGAAATAAAAGGTAAAAACTAATTACAAAGATTCTTCGGATGTCTTAATTAAGCAGCTGATTTTATTCAAAATTTAAGAATTATTTGTAAACCCTTATATAGAAGATTAAGAAAGAATCCTCCAACTTGGGATGATTCAATGACCAAAATTGTCAAAACTTTCAAAACTCAAATCAAGAATCTCCCTTGTTTAGGAAATCTAGACCTTGAAGCTTTCATGATAGTAAAAACTAATGCGTCAGATATAGGATATAGAGTATTCCTAAGCAAAAACCCAAAAATAGTCAAAAGGAGAAATTATTAGATTCTATTTAAGAATTTGGATAGAAGCTTAAGAAAAATATTCAACAATTAAAAAAGAAATTTTATCTATAGTACTATGTATCACAAAATTTCATGATTTATTTAATAAAAGTTTTCTTTTAAAAATGGATTGCAAAGCTGCAAAAAGTATTTTAGAAAAAGATGTTCAAAATTTAGTTTCAAAACACATCTTTGGCCATTGACAAGCTATACTTTCATGTTTTGACTTTGAAATTCAACATATTGAAGGAAAAAACAATGTTTTACCAGATTTTCTTATAAGAGAATTGTTGCAGGGAAAATCAAAAAAATGGAGAAGAAAAAAGAAAAAACTAAAGATCAATATGGACCCCCATTGGGTTCATCATCAACACTGGCTCCAATACTGATCAATATGGGCCCTTCTGGTAGTGGCATTAGGCCATCAGGCATTAGGTCTTCGTCTCCTTCAATATACTCTCAAAATTGTTTTACTCTTTTGTCTTATTATCAAGCTTTAGCTACCCCTTTATCATCTCAGCAGCATAGTCAACAAATTACTCTTATTCAACCTTCATCTATGGTTCCCTTAACTCTAGCCAAACAATATGTTAAAAATATTGTCCAACCTAAAGAAAAAACTCAATATGTCAAAAAAGATATTGTTCCTGTTGTAGCCATTGAACCTGAATGGATACAACCTGACATTTCTGCTAGGCATATTGATCAAAAAATCTTTCTGATAGATTGGAATTTTTTGCCCGTAAGCTTAGAAAAAACAAGACTTTTTAATGAATTTATTTTAGTATATACAAACTCAATAACCCTAACTCACGAATATGATCCTTCCAACGCTCAAAGAATTTTATATTCAAAAATAAAAATTAGTTATGTTCTCACTTCACATCAGTGGAACAAATCTTTATATACTCAACAAGCCTTTTCAAGACAATTCCATCCTCAAGCCTTTGATTATTACGACTACCAGAAAGCTTGGTTCAATATGCTTTTTATCCAACCTTATTCCCATTCTTGGTTCATTTGATTCAAAAAAGGCCAAACTGAGTTCCTCTTGGTTCTTAGAATGTTTTATTTTTTTAGTCCAACAGTCGGTTTTCTTCCTTCTTTTGCTCAAGAAGCTTTTCAGTATTTCAAAAGACAGACCAATTTTGTAGAAGGAACAAGATTATTACTTTTCTTTGTCAATTTTGGAATAGCATGGATTATGACTTGGGATTTAGATTACACCTCAAACCTCTCATCAGGATATCCTACTTATCTGTCAAGAACTTTCAACATAAAATAGTGGTCGTCATTTGATCCCTCTTTACTCAACAAAGCAGCAATTCAAAATTGGATTCCTCAACACCTAGGACAGATAAAATACAGTCAAAGTATTCAAAAGAGTTCTCAATTTGTGACCTCAAAATCACAAATTATGGCTGAATTAGCAATAGTCACAACAGAATAAGAATTTCAAAAAAAATTAAAGCATTACCAGAAAAGCTCATTCTTTAGCAGGTAGAGGTGATCATGGGTTGGTTCGGGTCAGTGTTGGGGTGGAAATCAACTCGAACCGACCACATAAAGGTAGGACGGGTTCGAGTTTGGTTCAGCTGTTTTAACAGTTGAACTCAAACCAACCCAACCCACTGGAGGCGGGTTAGACTTTCCTTTTTTTTTTCCCTTCCTTCATATTGATATTGAATAACTTGCATCAACCATCATATCAGTCTCTCCTGCATATTCAGTTTACTAACAGCTAATAGAAAAAGAAATGGCAGCAATAATCAAATAAAATACAAGTATAGATTTCAACATTGTGAATTCATGTAAATAAATACAAGTACAGTTTTTTTTTAACAATAAATAGATGATCATAAATCCAAAAAGAAAAGGAGAAATAAATCTTGGATACCATATTATTGCCATTATTTTGGCGTAGGCACAAAACATCATCATCATGATAAATTATTTACTCTTGAGTTGAGTCTTGACAAATCTTACACAAATACATTGAACAATTACTAAATATATAATGTCTGCAACTTTAGTTTAAAACAACAATACAACATAAGCAAATACAAGAGTAAGTAAAACTAGCAAGTATTTAATTGATGTGTTAATAGCAACTATCTTAATTCATAAATACAAACAAGCAACTAGCAAGTGCAGATTAACAGATTACAAAATTTAATACAAGAGTTAATCAAACCAAGCCACCAAAATAAACAAAATACGACATAAATAAATAAATTACAATCCAGCAGAACATTCTTCATTCTTCAATTCGCAAGCCAAAAGCTTAGAGCTCTTTAGTCCTAAGATAATAAATGAAAAAAAAGTAATATTATAGAAACAATTTCAAAGGAGAAAATATAAATTAATAATTCCACAATAATTTACCTATTTCAAATCTTTTAGTTTCCTAAATCCTCTAATCCCTTACCATCACCAGTTTCAATATCTCTAAAACAATTAAACAAAAAAAATAAGCGAAAAGGTAAGTATAAATATAAAATTATCAACTTTAAATATAAAATTATCAACATAAAAAATTTACCTACTTCAACTCTTTCAACTTCATCCATGCTACTTCTAAAATCAATGTCTTTTTTAGCAACCCTCAACCAATTTTGAGCATAAATCAAAGCCTCAACAGTATTAGGACTCAATGAACTACGAAATAGGTTAAGAACTCAACCTCCAATGCTAAATGCAGATTCTGATGATACAGTAGATACATGGATGGCTAACACATCTCTAGCTATACAAGAAAGAATTTGGTACTTCATAGTTTTCCCCTTCCACCACCTCAAGAGATCAAAACCATCATAATTTAATTCAATATCATCCTCTAAGTATCTTTCTAACTTATTCGTCTTATCATCACAATGTTTCTTCTTCACTTACATATAAAACTCAGAGGACCAACTACCATCATCTCCCTCATCATCATTGCTAATACCTCCACCTAATAGTGAAGTAAGATCAGATGACATATAGCTAGAGTCTCCCGTATCAAGTGGATACATTACGTTGTAAAACTCAAACAACTCTTTCATTAAGTTATTCAATCTATCTGACGTCTGCCTACTTTTATTTGAGTCATACATCCTTTTAAAACAGAATTCAATGAAAGCCATCTTATAACGCAGATCAAGAACAATAGCCATAAACAACAATTCATATTATCAACCACATCCCAATATGTATCAAGCTTAGCCTTCATATTAGTGTCCATATTACACAATTAGACATCATTACTATCCATCCATTTCTTTAAAACTTTGTTGATGTCACACAATTTTTGGAAAAAAAAAAGTGTTTGAAGTAACATGTATAGAGCCAGAGAAAGAAAGAGTAGCATCATAAAAAATTATCAAAACTTAGTAAAAGTACGAGCACGACTCCAATCATCACGACTCCAATCATCAAAGGTGGGAGGTCCCTTGTCATTATCAAGCACAGAGACAAAAGAAGCATCATCATCTTGGAGGCGATAAAATGCTTTTTCAAAATTTTCAACTGTATCTAACATTAGATATGTAGAATTCCATCTATAGGCACATCAAGAATCACAAACAACTTACTTTCTATATTTGCATCACTAGCATATCTCTTAAAGGTTGCCAACCTAGAGGGAGATGACTTAACAAATTTACAATCATTTCTTATTTTAACAATAGAAGAATCCACCTCTTTCAATCTATCAATGACAATTAAATTTAAAATATGTGCACAACATCTTAAATACATGAACTCTCCACCTAATATAGTTGTGCAATTCCAATCACTCAATCTCCTTCTGAAATAAACAATGGCAACATTATTAGCACTAGCATTATCAATAGTCACTGTGTAAACTTTCTTAATCCCTAACCCTTCTGACATGTTTCTAAGGCCTTTCCTATGGTTTCACCTTTATGATCTAATATAAGAAAAAATTCCAAGATCTTCTTATTCAACACCCATCCATCATCTATAAAATGACCAGTGACACATATGTAATTCAAATTCTGAATTGAAGTCCAAGTTTAAGTTGTAACAGACATCATCCCAGACATATAACTAAATAACAACTTCAACTTATCTTTCTCTTGTAAGTACAATTGATAACAATCTCTAGGCATAGTAAATTGAGATGGAATCTGAAATTATGGTTGAAGCAAATGCACAACCAATCTAAAACCCCCATTCTCAACAAACTTGAAAGGTAATTCTTCCATAATTATCATCTTGGCAAGTGCAATTCTACATTCTTGTTGATTAAATTCAATTATTTTGACATTTTCCATGCCATCATTAATGCCTTTGGGTTTCTTTTCAAATCTCAATTTTTTTTTGTTTTTTATCAATATTTCTTTCTGGATTTTTGGGACAATCACTCAAGTGCCTACTCAAATTACTAGTTCCATGACTTTTAGAACCACAAGCATAGGATTTGCCACAATAATTGCATGAACACCTATCTCCACTAGCCAACTTAGTAAAGTGACTCCATCATGAGAGGGATATCTAAAGGGCTTTCATTTTAGGCTTACCATATCTCCTTGTGATTGAGTAGTGGCTTCAATACTGGTATTTGTCATTAGATATTGAGTATTCTCTTCACCACTAGGTGGAGTTGGTGTTGGTGCACTCCCAACTTATGTGACTCCTCTTGACACATCATCCGCCATGTCTAACAATACAAGGGAACTTGCAGTAAGTCACTTGGTGCTAAAGAACAAGTAAGTTAACTGATTTACTAGCTTTACCAAAATTATTAATCATGTTGTAGATACACTACCATGCTATCGGAGCAATACTATTTTGAATAGAAAACAAACATTTGAAGAATTCATTAAAGGGACCAAGGAAGGGGCTGAAACAGCCTTAATCATGTAGTGTTGATTAATTAATAAAATTAATACAATGAATATGGGTAGGGTTACCAACAACCTTTTTATATATGAATCATTCATTTAAATCTTTCTTTTTCTCTTTTATTTGATGAGAATGCCATGTGTTTTCGAGACAAGTCTTTATCTTTCACTACTCCCTCAACTAATTAATTTATTCTTAATTACCACTCTCTTAAATCCTTGCCCCCTTGTGTGTCTCTACCTTTTTTAATTCCTTTTTGACTTTTTTCTGATTTTAGTGAGGTTGCTTCTATATATTTATAAGAATATAATTTAAATCCTTTTAAAGTGTATATAGCTTTTTAGATGAAAAATGATTCATTCAAAATAACAGAACAAAATAATTCAAGACAGAGAAGCTAGAGCCCACCAACATATGTAGCAACAAGATATCCCAATTCACTTCTAAAATGCAGTCACATGAATAAATGAAACTAACCAGAACAACAGTCAAGAAGCAACAATTCCTAGAACAACCCAAGGTATTAAATTTCATACGATCCAGTGGTTCACAAACCAAATCTAGTTCTATGAACCATCTCTGGTTTACGAACTAGAGATGGTTCATAGAATTAGTTCTAGTTCATTTCAGCAAGCCAAAGCCTAAGGAGACAAAGAGTAAGGATTTAGAGATGGTTACCTCACCTGTTTCGCTGTTCGTGCTAATGCTTGAAGGAGACAAAGCCGATGAACTGATGAAGGATTAGAGCTCAGAAGAAGAAGAATGAATGAATGATCGAAGGGGACGAAGTCAGGCTTGAGGTTGAGGGCGAGAGGAAGGGACGCCAGCTGGAGGGAGGAATGAGAGATTGAGGAAAGTGGAAGGAAGGAAACCTTAAGCTAATGGAAGGAACACTTTAGCGGACAACATTTCAAAAGGATATGCAACTCATCAGTCTCTTTTCAAAAAGGTTAGTGTCGGCAAAAAACAATAAAATTACTTTTCAAAAAAGAGTCGTCCACAATCAATAATTCCTAATTCGTAACACCTCCAAATTTGCGGATTTCAAAAGCTTTGGATTCCACGGACTTCAACACTTTTCAAATCCGTCTCAAGATTTTTATAAAAAGGCAGGCAGTTCAATAATTTAGGTATCACTTCATTGTGCCATTCTCTCTCTCTTGCCCCTATAAACATTTCCTACTTTAAATTTTCTCAAAGCTCGTTTGCTCAAATTATGTATCCAACTCCTGTAAGTTAATTCAATATTATGAGATTTACTGTTCAATTTGTTTTCTCTCTTCCCTTTACTGATTTAAAGCTTTTTAGTACTGTTAATTATATAATTTTGCATCATAGAATTTATATTACTTCTTATAACTTTGAATTACTACAAGCTCAATATAGTTCATCTGAAATTCATATAATTCAAAATAATTTTAGTTCTTTAGATTAAATTTTATTTATGATCCAGAGAAAGAAATTGGCATTAGAGCCAAGTTATGTAGAGCGTTTATTAGAAACCCAGAACTTTTAAGAGTTTATTTCTTGAAAGCTCTTTTAGCAAGTTAAGGATTAGCGTTAGTCAGCCTTGTCACTGCATTGGTTAGCCGTAAAACTTGAGAATGGTAGGTATTCCCATAGAAGGTGGTCCCGATAAATCTTAGCATACCTAAAAGAATTTTAAAAAAGTAGTTCTTAATTATGTCTGAGTTAATAACAAGACTCTTTAACAGAGATAAGACTGAGATTAGTTTGTCTTCAACATCTTCTAGTCATAATGAAATAGTAGATCAAGATCAAAATAATAATGTTGAGTTAATTATAGCTGAAGCCGAAGATAGATTAATAAATTGAACAATACCAAGAATAATGCCTAGTGAAATATGTAGACAATCAACATTTAGTTTTAAAACTCAAGATATAGTTAGAACTTAGAAACTTCAAGATCTGTAGGAACTGTTCAAGATACTATAGAACTATTAGATAAAAATTTAATAGAACAACATCAAAAAGAAGGATATAAGTTTTTACATATAGGATTAATTCAAGTAGCAGTCAAACCTCTACATCGATTAGGTATTCGTCATCCAATATTTTTATTATTAAGAGATACAAATGCAATAGCATTTAGAGATTCAACATTAAGCATGGTTGAGTATAATCTTAGTGATGAACCAACATATTTTAATTGTTTCCCAAATTATATGATGAGAATAAAAAATGCAAAAGATGCTTTACAATTACACATCAAAACCAAAGAAGGAATATTTAGGGAAGGAATAGATCATCGAGTTGTATTATACAAAATTTATTTTAAGATATCAAAAACTAGTGTCAATATTAATGTAAAAAGACAGTCTCCTAGGAATGAAACAATAGTGATGGAAGCCAATCTTTAGAGATCAATGGTAACCACTCCAAAACCTTTTAAACATTAAGATATATTAGCAGATTTTCTAGAAGAATGGAAATTAGAAAAAAATTCAACCATCTAGGAAAACAAAATCGACAACCTTTGATAATTATGCACAAACACCATAAGGAGAAGTAAGCATAAGAATGAGAAGATCACAATCCTTTAGAACAAAAACCAATAGAAATCGAGAACCAGAATCAAGTAGTAGACATTCAATAGATAGAGATATAAGATCAACAACTAACACAATGCAATATGATTTAAAAGAAGTAGATTTTCAACCAAATATTCTACAACCAGTATATAATCCCATAAATGAAGATCCTTCAATAAATCACTCTCCTATTCAATCACAAATTTTAGTAATAACAAAATATTTCAAAATAGAAAAAGAAAAACTTAATAAAGAATTTATGCAAGATTATAATAAATCTATTAGAAATTGGTATTTTGAAACCTTCTCCGAAGAACAAACACAAAAATGAAAAAAAGAATATTATAAATATTTAGAAGAAATAAAAGAAAAGATTTTCTTTTTTACCTTGTTCAACATATATAGTCAAAACAATAAGATATTTAACCCTTTTATAGAATAAGAAAAGACCATCAATACTCATAATAGAATAACAATAAAATGGGATAGACATTAGGACAAAAAATAATGTCAGTTCATCCTCCTTTAGAAGCAATAAATTTTAAGAAAGGAAGTACATAATTAGAAGCCTCACATTTTAAAACGATAGAAACCAATGAAGAAGAACATAGTTAAAAAAAAGATAAAAAAAATTTACAATTTGAAAACAATTATACAAATTTAGCCATAAACACTATAGGAAAACAGTTAGATAGAATAGAAAATCAAAGAACAACTAGACCAAAGATTCGCGGATCAATGATACCTCCTCATTGTTTGGTAAAAGGTAATTTTTATTTTATTTTTAGTTCCTCTAGTAGCTCTGTAATCAGATATGTATAGTGCATATTGTTAAGGTTAATTTTGAGAAAAAATTTAGGCTTACAACGGTGTGAGTGACACATTATTCATGTCGATCATGGCCACAGTTCCAAGAGTGGTAAAACTCCTAACTCCCGGTTCTAAGTTGTGACACAACCACTCTAAGTTTCTTAGGGTTTCGAAAAACAAAAGAGAAAAGAGGAAACCATGGAACTTACCTCAGCCAAAGGTATTTCAACGAATGGGGTAGTCATCAAAAGATTTTTTGTGAAGAGAGAAGGAGAGTCGAAAGAGAGTAGAATGTGTGTGTTGTGCGTGAGAATAGATTTGAATGGGTGTGGAGGGTATACATGAATTCAGCTTTTTGACTAAATACCCTTAAGGCATAAGAATGGCAAAACTATAGGTAGGGGCAAAATGGGAAATCCCCTAAAAAAATCATGTTGCACTTATAAAATCCACACGCATCATCATCAATAATCAAATGCCACTAAACAATACAAGAATATTCAATTTACTCATTTTTCTCTTTCAAATTCGTACCTCATAATTTACTTTTATTACACTATGATCCTTCAAAGGGGCCTAGCCTTAACAAAGAAATTTCACAACACCAATACACATATTTCACGCATTACGTCACGTAATCATCACATTCCCACTTCATTACACAACATACACCATTACACATTTCTAAATGGCCACACATGTGGGAGAATTTTACACTTTTTTTAACATTTGACGTGCCTCAAAATAAATTAGTCAAAACCCATTTTTAAATATTAATAGTTCTAACCAAAAAAAAAACTCAAACATGAAATTATAGTATGTAAAAGTACAAAAGCTAAGAATAATTTAGTTATAGTAAGGATTAAAAGCTCATACTAACCCTTACAAAAATTAAAATTGAGAAAGATTTTTTTTTTTTCACCCTTTGTGTTCATGCTATCGTGAAGGAGGATGTTAATTGAGAGATTTTTTTTTTTTTTTCAAGCAAGGTAGCAAACTACCGGAAATGACCAGTATTTTTTCTACTTTTTTTTTTGGGCCGAAAGTTTCCGTTCCGTCGGTTAACTCACTATGTCGTGTAATTTCGACATAAAAATGAGGCGGCTCCCTTCTTCGAAACGACGATGAGTTTAACTTGATTCTCGCGTACGCTTTGATCCTTCCTTCGTTTCAGAACCGTGCTCGTTTCAGAGACACCTACAGAGAGAGAGAGAGAGAGAGAGAGAGAGAGAGAGACTGGTGGCTCGCGGGATCGTCAATTGGAACTCTGTGGCTCTGGCATTCCTCGCCGGAGAAGATGAAGATCAACGTAGACTCCGTCGCCCGCAAAGTCGAGGTTGACAATCGCATACCCCTTCATTATTACTATCGGATTGCCGATAACCTCCTCAAACAGGTCTCTTTTAAATCTCTTCTCCAGTGTTACTTTAATTCCGTATTTTCTTTTCTTATTGTGCTGAAATTTTTCTTTGATCGTCAATTAGGAGAGATATTAGGGTTTTTATTCTTTTTTCTTAGTGATTTTATCTCGAATTTTGTTAAATCTGAGAGGAGGAACCCGTTATTTCTTAGTTTGTGCTTGTATAAGAGGTGTTCTGTTATTTCGGAAACAAATTCATTTGTTAAAGAGCAATTGTAATCATTTTATTCCTGTGTCTCGGGCGAGTGCCTTAAGCTCGCCTTGGTTTTTACGCAGTAATATCGATGTTAGTTTCTATGTAGTTTCTATGCTTTTTAGTTTAGAACCTACCATTTATTGCTAGCGGTATAAGAGATACTAGACAAATTGTCTTGTCCTGGTTCCGATAAGCTAAGGTTGGAGTTGGAGAGTGCTGAAAATTTGCTTGCTGCTTTCTGTGATTTGACAACATCCGGATAAGTTTAAGGAACTTATATGGACTAATAATCGGCTTGTTTTAAATCCTGCAAAGGACAAAATATAATATGGACTTTGGAAATAGTGGAAAGATGAGTTGATATGAACTCGGAAAAATAATTGAAGGATGTGAACCAATATAAAATTAAGCACCATTACCCCTTGTAGCAATCATCTTTAATTAGCAAAATTATTAATTACATTTACAGCTGAGGGTAGATGAAGACTTAGCTAATCACCTCTAGTTATCTGTTGTCATACTAAATGAGATGGTATGCTTAATAAACACAGCCTTCTAATCTTCAAGCATGTCAAATTCTCATAAACCTAGATATAATTTGTGTCAAAATATGTCTAAGATGTCACCAGGTATGTCCAGGAAGTGTCAGATAAGATGCTTTCAATGAATTTTTTAACATCTGTTTATTGACACATACAAATAGATGCTCAGAACTGGATGTAAGAACATTTTGTGTTTGTACCTCCCCTAATGTATGACACAGCACCTGCTAAGGAGAAACTGTGCTAAACTCATTATGGTGTCATACTTTATAAATAGTTATAAGTAAGATGTAGAATAACTTTATCTTTGACCTATACATTTTGTTATTACTTTTGAATTTTCACCATTTTCCTTGGAGATTTCACTGGAGTGACTGTTTTCTATCTTGTTATTAGGCAACTATCTACCGGGAGGAGAACAATATAGTTGACTTGTATATCATACTTCTTAGATTTTCAAGGTAAAAAGATGATAAGTCCTTTGATTTCCATGGTTATGAACTGTTAAGACCACAGTTAAAATCTGTTTAAACTTTCTATTTTCTCTAACTGTACCTCATTTCTCCTTTTCAAGTTTGGTTTCTGAAACTATACCATTTCATCGAGATTACCAAGTTTTACTTCCTAAACAAAGGGCAGCATATAGGAAGGTAATAAACTGCTGCATTTCCCACTTTTTATGGGTGGATGTGCTTTATCTAACCTTTTTTTTTTTAAAATAATGAACTTGATATTTGGTAATTATTGTATTTTCCTGTCACTCTACCATCACAGAGATTGCTAGCTGTGTTGGATGAGCTTGAATCTTTGAAGCCAGAATTCAAACGCCAGGTTAATGAATTGGATGAGTTACACGGAAATGCCCAATTTCCTATAGATAATGACACCAATAAGACTTTGCGGAGTCCAGTGACTTCATCTCTGGAATGGCCTGCTGTTAATAATAGTTCTTACTCAAGCTTGAATTATAAACAGGTGAGAACTTGATGATGCTTTATTTTTGTCAGTTACTGGAATACTGCACAAATTTAAAATTGATTTGCTTGCCCATCAGTTTTCTGACTGAGATACCGTTTGAAGTGCTTAGAAAGATTTCATGATAGAGTTTTTATTTATTACCTTTTGGATTATCAAGATAAATTTGTGATTGAGTTGTTTAATTCTCACAATCAACTTTAATTTTTCAGCTTTAATTTGCTTGCATGTTGTTTATACCTATAATTTTATTTCTTTTTTTATTTTCTGCCTGGACCCAGCTGCAGCCTGCTGGATTGGATCCACAGTCTTCTTGGAAATACAATAATAATGCTCATAATTTATCTTCAAATTCCGTGCCTATTGACAAGCAGTTTCAGAAACTGTAAGTTTCTTACTGTAATCATATGCTATATACTGTTAGACCATTTATATATAAGGCCTGTAAGTAAGAGCTACATGTTATCTATGGCACATATTTGAGTTGTATGCATTCCAGGATATCAGTGCTGTGCCTATGGAATTTGAATTCAGCTGCCTGTGTTCAATGTTCTGACTCCACTTTTTATCTTGAAGTAAAGTTCTTTTTGTTGTTTTGAATTTTGATGCCTTAATGGATTTAATGTTGCATGTTTAACAGTTTATGTTCCTTTCTGTCTACCCCTCATCACATCCCTCCAAAAGGAAACATCAAAGCATAAAGATGATGATTGTTTTTCCTGCTATAGTTATGAAAAGAATTGTCATCTTCTGCTTCTATAATTAAACATTAATGCTTTATTTGCATGTCTTGGTTGCTTTTATATACTCTTTCAACTCCTAAATTCATTCCACCATGGAAACCTTCTGGTTGTACCCTGCCTTCCTTTTTCAGCAGCATGTACATTATCCTTGTGAATCGTGATTTGATGTAATAAATGTTAACATTTTTTTCTTTTTTCTTTGTGACCTTTAAGATTTATATACCAATACACACACAAACAGAGGCAAATAGCTTACATGGGATATAATAATTATTCTTGGGAATGTGCAGATCTCTTTCTCTTCCCCTTCCAAAGAAGGAAACTCTGTCCAGACACTCATTTTTGGGACCAAATGGTCTTCGAGGCCAGTGGCTTGGACCTAGTGCTGGAGTGAAGGTAATAATACAGTGTGGCGTTCAATTTTTGTGCAAATTAAAATAGTGTATACTTAATGAAATGTTGATATGACTCTGGATGTTATGCAGGTTCAATATCCAAGCAGTAGTGATTTGACTTCTGCTGAGGATTTAAGGTTAGGAACATCCATTTTTTTTGCAGACTGAAATTAGTACCTTTTTAAAATTATACCTAATCTTTCGTTAAGACTCTATGGTTTCTTATGCTTTCCATCAGTGTGTGCTTCCTTTTTGGACGTTATCCTCCTCTTATTTTTGTTCTCAATTGTTAATCATTAGAAAGCAATCATATTATGAGAATATGCTGATGGTCAAATGTTAAATTGCGGGTTTTGTTAAGCTTTCTAGCCCTTGAAATATGACTGGTTGTAAAAAATTCTAACACTATGTTTGTTGTTGATGCTGATAGTCTGAATCAGGCTGGACAATATGATCTTGTGGCAGTTAAAGAGGGTGATCCAGGAACAGCCATGTCTACAATGGAGTCAGTGCTCTCATTGGATGATGGAAGTTGGCCACGTTCTGCTGACAAGTCCTGTTCTCCTATAGTGAATGGGTCAGGGGAGAGTCCCTTCCAGTTGCTTGACATTAGGCAACCTTCTCCTCCTCCAGTTCTTGCTCAGGTGCATCCAGAATATGGCCCAATTCCTCCTTCAAGAGTTGCAGATCCAAGACCCGGACCAGCTAAATCTTCTCAAGATTCTGCACTTGGTCCTGCTACATACCAACACCTGCATATTGTAAGACCCATTGTTTCTGTCACAAGTGTAATGTTTCTTGGTATCTCTTGGTCATTTATTATTATTTGTTCTCACTTGTAGTTAGTTTTACTTGGTACTTATACTGGGACAAAGGCATTTTAATTTCATGTAATTTTGCATTGTAGCCTGTCAAAATGTTGGAAGATTTTTTGAAATTGGCTCTGGAAAATACGCAGAAGAACTTAGAGACATGTGGTGTTCTTGCAGGGTCCCTGGTAAGAGCAGTCAAAGTTTTTCAGTGTGCTATCATTTTCCATGAAATGTCTTGCATGCTAATGCTAATTGTTCCTTGTGCTTGCATTCTGTGGGCTGAAGAAAAACAGGGTTTTCCATATCACTACGCTTATAATCCCAAAGCAGGAGTCAACTTCAGACTCGGTAAGAAAATAATCATCATTAAGTTCATGCCTCAGTTTTCTATGTGTGCACACACGTTTTGGGTTTTCCATATCACTTCGCTAATATTGGGAGGTCCAAATTATTGCAAACAAAATACCGCATATCATATGTAAATAGCAGTATTTGATTATTCATGGAAGGAATGCAATTTGAGGAATATTTCCATTCTGTAATAATGCATTTAATTTCTTTTATTGTTCAGTGTCAAACGTTGAATGAGGAAGAGATATTTGAAGTTCAAGACAGTTTATCCCTTTTTCCTCTAGGCTGGATTCATGTAAGCTCTCCTTTAGCCGCGGTGGTGAAGTTTTTATTTTTCTAGTTTATTTCGGTCTAAGAATATGGCCTCGTTTCCTGTGTGGTGGCAACAAAAATTATTCTGTGCATAGTTAGTATTGATTTCTCTGCTCTAAAGAACTCCCGAGTTTGATGTTCCTGATAAACGTAGTGATTTATGATACCAATCTTGCTTATTTTGCATTCTTGTCTATGGTAGTAGGACTTCTTTCAAAAAAAAAAGAATTTTTTTTTTCTAGCTTTCTTTGTAATTGTGACGTAGATAATGATTTGAACGGCTTGCACCAAAATTGGTATTTGTAAATATTACATCTCATAGTCAGGAACCCTGATACTGTTTTGAGCGAAGCAGGAAAGTAGATTGGAGAGCATAGAAAGCAATAGATGTGAGTTTAGTAAGGAAAATATAAAAGGAAGATAACTGAAGTGAAAGAATGTACGGGGCATTAGAAAGAACTATGAGATCAGATATTTAACCCCAAAAAATTAAAAAATATGTATGTTACTATCTATACCTTCATACAAGATTCCTATCTTTTTCTTCCTCTAGGTACCACTCCCTTGGATCTGTTATCTTTATATAGATGATCATCTCTGACCTCTTATCTGTGAATCTGACTGTTAATTTACTGCCTGAGATCCCTTAACATGTTAATATGTTGACGGTTACATGTATCAGTGTTTACTCTAGTGATGGTATTTTGAGAGAAGCAAGATTTCGTTGCAAATTTTCTAGTTTATTTTATGTTGGCATCCTTTTTATCTCACAGTTCCCTTGGCCACTTCTTTCATCCAATTTTTTAGTGTGAAAGCTTTAAATGTCATCTTTTTTATTTTACTAATTATCCATTTTAATTTCAGACACACCCATCACAGACTTGTTTCATGTCATCAGTAGATCTCCATACACATTACTCATACCAGGTAACAGATGGCACTGTAATTTTGTTTCTCCTGTCTTTTGCACATTGTTGGTTTAAATGAGGTTTTTTCTCCCCCTATTATGGCATTAAGTTCGTTAATTCTATTTTACCTTTTAGCAATTCTTATAGCCATATTGATTTCATATTTTGTGTAATTTTAATTCATTCTTTTTACCAAATTCCATCCATTTCTTCTTCCCTCCTATGTAGTTTTTTTAACGTGTGATTTGGATGGTAGATTTCAAAAAAGGGCACTTTCTTGGTTAATATATAGGCCAACCCAAAGATTAGTTGCTCTGATACTAGCTAACTGCTCCCCAGTTGTGGTTGCATGTAGACAAGTTTTTGGGCTGGGGTGGCCTAGGTATGGGCCAAGGCCAACCCTATATCAATTATAACCCAATGTCATTGGCCAATTGCAGGCTTGTTTCATAAGAAGGGACAAATTAAAATGATGACATATTTAGCTGAACATACAACTATCAATTTATGTATGTGATGCAAGTTATGTTAGTTTGGATGAGTTGACTTCAATAATACATATTCGAAGTGTCATGATAGGATATGATTGACTAGGTTAATAGAAGTTAACGGCAGTAATGAAGATTTAACGGTAATAACTAAATAAAAAAATTGATGAAACTATAGGAATTAAAGAACAATGTCAACCTAAACAGAAGTACTTACTAAATTAAAGTTGCACTATAAGTGAATATTCAATAAGTCACTGCATATGAGTGTCATAATGTCAGTAATCTTTTTATTTTTTTTCCCTCTCCCATTATGAATTAAGCCAAACTTAATTAGTATAAAAATTAAATGAATTATATAATTTCGTCTTAAGGATTTCAAGTAGACCAATTGTTACTTTCATGACACAAACCTTTCCTCGAAGATAAAATCTTATGTAAACTTTCTTAGAATACATATTCTAATCGACATCTTTCATTTTTAATTGAACAAATTGACATCTTTTAATTAAATAAATAAATAAATAATTAATTAATTTCATTTTTTTACTTTGGAACTTTCTTCATTTTTATGTCTCATATTAATGACAAAAGTAATATTAAGATATGCTATTATTTTAGTAGAAGGGCGGGCCTGGCGCAATGGTGGAGTCTCCCCATTGTGTCCTGGAGGTCTTGGGTTCGAATCAGTCTCCTTGCAAAGCAAGGGTAAGGCTACCTAGGTATACCCTTCCCCAGACCCCACACCCCACTATATGGGAGCTTTGGCATTGGTTATGCCTTTTTTATTATTTTAGTAATATTTGAGGATGTATCTTTGCCCTCACATCATCATAGATTTTCTTAAAATTAAAAAAAAAAAGTTATTGTGACTATTAATACAGTAACATTAGACCCATGAAAGCTACACGTACACGCTGGTAATCAGAGCTATCCAAGTCAAACAAATCATCTCTGCATGGTGGACGTACCCCCATCCCACTCACATTTCAACGTTGAGTAGTTTTTGGGAACTGCCCAACCTAAGTTTTAATAGCAATGAATGGTGTATCTTACCAATGAGACATGAGCCATGCAGGATCATGGCCTTGCTTGGACCATCCATGATCATGTTTAGATGCATGATAGTGTTGCAACTTGTAAAGAGGATGAAAAAGACTGATAGGAACATTACTTGCATTTCTGTCAGCAGCTTCATGTAGAATTTTTATAAATTTTCAAGATTGTATCTTTGCTGAAATGGTGTATTTTATGCCTTTATTTTAGATCATGTTACCAGAGGCAATTGCAATTGTGATGGCCCCTACTGATACACAAAGGTACATTTTCTTTCTGTTTTTGCTCCTTTTCAAATTAGTGTGCCCATTGCGCACACAAATTAATTGATAAACTGTTTTTGGCTAATCTTATTGGCTATTAAATTGTTTATGTAGTTGAAATTTGATCAATAGTATAGATCTTATAAATACTTGTATTCTTTTCTTCTCCAATAATATATTTGGCCTTTTATACAAAATCACATGAATCGAAAATTGATTAAAAAATGGTAGATTTTGGGGTGGACACCAGGCTGTGGGGAAGAGGTAAAGAAGAGAAATAATTGAACATGATGATAGTGAAACCTACAAGGAGAGTATTTTACATTCCTGATATCTTTGGTAAATATCTGTAAGATAACAATGATACCTGGTATTTTAAGCTTCCCTAATTTGGTATGATATTTGAATAAGTACACAACTTACTTCTTGAAAGATATAGGTCTCAATTCCTAACATTTTACTCCCTTTTGTTAAAGGGGTAAGCTTAGAGTCCAACTTCCACTGCCTATGCCCTTCCCCCTTTTGTTAGGGTTTAATAAGAGCAACATGACTTGAATTTAAGACCTATTCAAGTTGCTCAACCACAGCCATTGGAGCTAATTGGTTCTGTTCTTATTTTTTAAAATTTATTACAAAAGCCTCTTCTTAGCAACTAATTGACTGTGAGGTATTTATCTCCCAACAAATTACATGTTAAATAATATTGAAATGTTTAGAAACTTTTTGTTAACTATTGGTTTCAGTAAGAATGTCTTTTTATGAAAATTAGAGAACTCATCATGCAGATGTTGATATGTGACCTACTGATTGAGATGTAATGCCTAATGTTACTTCATTATGCATCATTATCTGCATTAAATTTAGGGTTAAATACACTTCTGAACCCTCCTGTTTCATAAAAGTTTTAATTTGGACCTCTAGTTCAAAAAAATGTATTGTCCTCTTATTTTTCAAATCGATCTAATTTTGCCGTTCTGTCATTTCTTTCATCCAAAATTTAATTCCCAAATTAAGAATCTGCTGACCTAGACACTAATTGACTATATGGTACTGCAGGTTCACACTCAAATTTAGTATCAAAGTCAGCAAACTCATTAAATTTGGTGTTAAATTTTGGGTGGAGACATGATAGAGGCAAAATTGGATCGTTTTAGAAATCAGGGGGCGACATGCCTGTTTTTAAACTAGAGACCAAATTGAAATTTTGTGAAATTAGGGGGACTAAAAGTGTATTCAAGTCTTAAAATTATTTGGGAAATCCTCTTATTTTTATTTCATTGTCACTAATTAGAAGTCTATATTGCTTTGGATGCAGTCCGCATGGCATATTTCATCTCTCTGACCCAGGAGGTGTGTCAGTAATTCGCAACTGTCAGCAACGTGGATTTCATCCCCATGAGGAGTCTTCTGATGGAAGCCCGATTTATGAGCACTGCTCTCATGTGTACATGAACGCTAATTTGAAGTATGATGTTGTTGACCTTCGGGACAGATGATTTCTCAAGGATTACGGGTTTGCAGGGTACATCTCTTCTGAGTAAAAAAAAAAAAAAACCGCATATGTTCTTATCTAGCCACCATCTTGAGAGCTGATCTGCTTCAAGCTGATTCTTTTGTATCATGTAACTGGGATAGATAATACCGATTACTCATCTCAAGATTTTGTATTATACTAGTGAGATTGCAGAAAAAAGATGATTGTGTAAATAGTGGTCTTAAGTTACAGCTGAAGATATGAGGAATGTAACAGCTTTGTTGTCACGAGACATGACAATTCGATGTTTTCCATCAGAAACGGTTAAGATTAAGGTGAATTGCATGGTTGTCAAGATCAATATTTTATACAAGATTGAGAAAGGCATAAAATAAATTAAATTGCAAAATTAGATAAAAAATTGTGATATTTTATGAATTTTTGATAAATAAATATGAAAAAATTAAATAATTGACTAAAATTTTTAGATATGTATAAATTTATCTAAATATTAATATATATTCTTAAAATATGTCGTGTATTATAAAAGTGGCAAAATATCATATTTAATTACATTTAAAAGTCATTAAAATATATATTCTATATATTAAATGAGTCATTGATATATATACGCATAAGAATTATTAAACAAAGACCTCAAGAAAATAAAAACTTGTTTTTCACTTTTAACTAAAAAAAAGGCAAAAGAATATTTTATATTCTTAATGTTTACTTCAATTTTTACTTATGTACTTGAAATTTTTTTGATCAATTGTGTCTGTTATGTTTTATTTTTTATTATATATATTTCAAAATAACGAAAATATCATTTATCCATTTCTCTTCTCTCTGTTCTCTCTCTGTCTCTTTTCACTAAAATTTTTTTTATTTATTCACTAAGGTCTTTAACTAAGATTTTCTCTTTTGGCTTTTGCATGATTTAAAGTCATATTTAAATTCATCTAGGTCTTTCGATCCAAAATATATTTTGTTTTAAATTTAAGTCGACCCTTGTAAACTTTTGGATTTGTTCATTTTAGTCCTTGTCATGTATGTATAATGTCCATCTCTCAATTTGCTTTCCAAACTAGTTTATAACTTCATCTTAGATATTTTTAAGACATTTTCGGTCATTTTCATCCCAGAGAAAAGCAGACCATGAATTAAAATAAGTTTTTAGACATTTTCAAGCTTCCACATTTTCCTCACGTCATTTTGCCTCTATTTTGATATTTTTCTAGTTTTTTCCCTTGATTTCCCCTTTTACTTAGCCCCAAGCTTTGAATTAGATGTATTCAATTAATTCTACCATGTAAAAGATGAAGGAATAGAAAGAAAATTCCCTCATGTAGTCATGTTCTTGCTCTGTTTTCAGTTTTCAACCAATCCAGCTTTGCAAATATCTCTTTTAATCAAGTAATACGAGGATTCCTATATTTTATGCCTTCCATGATGCTAGTTGCTGCATTAATTTGTGACTATAAATATTATGGCTTCATACATAGGACCTCACATAACAAATATCCTTGTTACTCGTTGTTTTGTTTTCAATTGAAGCTGTAACTTGTCATGCATGACGCACTGCAGACGCACAATCACTTTTTATTGACCATGTAAAAGATGAAGGAATTGAAAGAAAATTCACACATGTTCTAGCTCTGTTTTCGGTTTTCAAGAACACGAATGGTTTGGAAAACAAAAACTCAGTTTTAATTCATGGTTTGTTTTGCTCTGAGATGGAAATGACCGAAAATGCCCTAAAAAATCTAGGATGAAGTTTTGGACTGGTATGGAAAACAAAACCGAGAGATGGATATGATTAATGCATGATAAGGACTAAATAAATTCAAAAGTTTATAGGGATCAATTTAAATTCAAAACAAAATATATTTTGGGACGAGAGACCTAGATGAAGTTAAATATGATTTTAAATCATGCAAAAGACAAAAGGAAAAATTTTAGCTATGGACCTAGGTGAATAAGCAGTAAAGTTTTAGTGAGAAGAAAGAGAGAGGATAGAGAGAGAAGAGGGAGGGATGGAGGATATTTTCATCATTTTGGAGCATATATGATTAAAAATGAAACGTGAGGGACATAATGGATCAAAAAAAACTTCATAGGCATAAATAAAAATCAAGGTAAACATTAGATACATGAAGTATTATTTCGTATAAAAAAAGGATCAAGTGCAATTAGAATCACGATCTTACAAATAAGATTGTGATCTTGATGCAATTAAGATCACGATCTTGATTACAAAAGTGAATAATATCATTTGTATAGACAAGTTCATGGTTATTTGTTTTGTCTAATAATATCATTTGTATAGACAAGTTCATGGTCATTTGTTTTCAAGATTTGTTTGGTGGGCTCACCTGATCCTACGTAATGGTGTCAAAATTGACTTAAAACTATTTATTCAACTCAACCTATCCATTCTTTGACTCTAATTCAATCCACTCAAATTTAACTTAGGTCAAAAACCATTTATTATGGGCTATAAGTGGGTTGATCAATGAGTAACTACTTAATCCATTTATACATACACACTAGAGACTAGAGCACCATCGGAGGTTGGAATACAAAAACACTCGAATTGTTTCAAACAATTGCAGTGATTTTTAGCTTTTGTGTACTCAAAAGTCTTGAATGGTAAGTTTGATTATTCAACACAAAATTTAATTAACTATGCAAGACCAACCCGACCAGTTGAACTGGCAACTCGAGGGTTCATATAGATTTGTTTCAGTATACAAACATGCACAAACCCATGCATGCACACATATACACACACCTATGGACATATACATACAAACACACACACACACACACACATATATATATATTATATTCACAAGTTTAGAATTCTTTAATTTTTTTTAGTACTTACTTAGGTACTTGTTTTGTTAAAACTAAGTATAAAATATTACTTGAGTTTTTGAGCATATATATAAATATATATAAATAATTTTTTGAATTTAACTAATAACTTAGTGACTCGATAGTTAGATCAGTGACATAATAACCTGAACTCATTATCGCATTACCAATACAAGTATGTGTGTGTGTGTGTTTGTATTTAGAATTGAAATAGCAATTTTTTTTATTTAGTGATGAAAATAGATTAAATTATTCTTGCAAGCTTATTTCAAAAAAAAAAATGATGGATTAATGGTTGAGATGGGTTGACCCTAAAAAATGGGTCACGAATCAACCCATCCATATAAAAATTTTAAATTGGATGTAGATAGTTTTTCACCGATTTTTGACTTATTTATTTTTTACTTAAACTAAATTCAACCCAACCCACCCATTTGACAACCCTGATCCTAAGGAGTAAAGAGTAAAATTGAACCATCTCATTATTCATTTATTTGTGATGCATCGCGGTTGAGATTTAATTGTTTCAAACAATTCCAGTGATTTTTAGCTTTTGTGTACTCAAAGTCTTGAATGGTAAGTTTAATTATGCAACACAAAATTTAATTAACTATACAAAACCAACTCGACCAGTTAAACTGGCAACTCAAGGGTTCATATAGATTTGTTTCAGTATACACACATGCACACACCTATGGACACATACATACGTACATATATACATACAAATATATATATATATATATATGTTTACAAGTTTAGAATTCTATAATTTTTTTAGTACTTACTTTGGTACTTATTTTGGTACTTATTTTGTTAAAACTAAGTATAAAATATTACTCAAGTTTTTGAGCATATATATAAATATATATTAATAATTTTTTGAATTTAACTAATAACTTAGTGACTCAATAGTTGGATCAGTGGCATAATGACCTGAACTCATTATTGGGTTACCAATACAAGTCTTATATGAGTGTGTATATGTATAATAAGTGTGTATGTGTGTGTGTATACAGATACATATATAAGATAGATTGATATATATATATATATGTGTGTGTGTGTGTGTGTGTGTGTGTGTGTGTGTGTGTGTGTGTGTGTGTGTGTGTGTGTGTGTGTGTGTGTGTGTGTGTGTGTGTGTGTGTGTGTGTGTGTGTGTGTGTGTGTGTGTGTGTGTGTGTGTGTGTGTGTGTGTGTGTGTGTGTGTGTGTATTTAGAATTGGAATAGCAATATTTTTTTATTTAGCTATGAAAATAGATTAAATTATTCTTGCAAGCTTATTTCAAAAAAAAAAATAATGGATTAATGGTTGAGATGGGTTGACCCTAAAAAATGGATCATGAATCAACCCAGCCATATAAAAAATTTTAAATTGGACATAGATAATTTTTCACCCATTTTAAAATTATTTAGTTTTACTTAATCTTAATTCACCCCAACTCACCCATTTGACAACCATGACCCTAAGGAATAAAGAGTAAAATTGAACTATCACATTGTTCATTTATTTATGATGCATCGCAATTGAGATTTAATTGTTTTGAACAATTGTAGTGATTTTTAGCTATTGTGTACTCAAAGTCTTGAATGGTAAATTTAATTATTTAACACAAAATTTAATTAACTATGCAAGACCAACATAACCAATTGAACTGGCAACTCAAATTTAATTAACTATGCAAGACCAACCTAACCAATTGAACTGGCAACTTGATGGTTGATATAGAATTCTTTCAATATACACACATGCACAAACCCACACATGCACACACCTGTGGACACTTACATACATACATACATACATACATACATATATATATATATATATATATATATTCACAAGTTTAGAATTCTTTAATTTTTTCAGTACTTACTTTGGTACTTTGTTAAAACTAAGTATAAAATATTACTTGAGTTTTTGAGGATATATTATAAAATATATTAATAATTTTTTGAATTTAACTATTAACTTAATGACTCGATAGTTAGATCAGTGACATAATGACTCCTGAATTCATTACTGGGTTACCTGTACAAGTCTTATATAAGTGTGTATGTGTGTGTGTGTATACAGATACATATATAAGATATATGTGTGTGTGTATGTGTGTTTAAAATTGAAATAGCTATATTTTTTTATTTAGTGATGAAAATAGATTAAATTATTCTTGCAAGCTTATTTCAAAAAAAAATGATGGATTAATAGTTAAGATGGGTTGACCCTAAAAAATGGGTCATGAATCAACCCATCCATATAAAAAAATTTTAAATTGGGCATAGATAGTTTTTCACCCATTTTTGACTTGTTTATTTTTTACTTAAACTAAATTCAACTCAACCCACCCATTTGACAACCCTGATCCTAAGGAGTAAAGAGTAAAATTGAACTATCACATTATTCATTTATTTGTGATACATCACAGTTGAGATTTATGGAGTCTAAATCCTGGAGCCAAGCCAGCCTAAGATGCTTTTTTTTTGGTGAAATAGAAAATGACATTAAAGGTCAAAGGGCATAGAACCATCGTTCCGAGATCTAAAGCAAAAATACAAAAATTCTTATAAAGATTAAAGACACCAAAACTAAACCCACTGTAACATCTATGATTTTCAGGTGTTAGTATATTTGATTTTAAGGAATAATTTAGATACGGGAGAAATTTTTCCGGTTGTTTAGTAAGAAATGTAAGGTTAGAGGTGGCACCTCAGGAGAGAAATTAGTAACTGGGGACTAAAGAGGTGTACATGTGGCACTAGGGAGTCATATGATTTCTAAGTCCGAGGATGGACTAAAATGTAATAAGGAAATGGTGTGGTACCTAAAGCATGAGAAATATATGAGTTGGAGAAATTATAGATTTACCATTACTAACGTTGACTAAAGGTTGAGTAGAGGTTATATATAAGTGACCACCCCCCCCCAATTTTTTTGATTTTTCTCTCTTTCCCTCAAGCTTTCCTCTCTTTTCTCTCCGCTCTTCTAAACTTTCTCCACTCAAGCTCACGCCCAAACTTCTAACAATCATTCTTCGATTAAAGTTTGAGCCTTCAGTGACCAACCATCACCTGAAAAAACAAGAAATCAATGTAGGCATTCCACTTTCCCAATTTTCTCTCTATGTTCAGATTTAGGAGGATTTGAGTATGAATTGGATTTGTTAGAGAGTTTTGATCTCTCTTGATGCTTGATAATGAAATTAGGAACAAAAATTCATGGATTAAACAAGATTAAAAGTGGAATTAGAGTGTATGAAGCATAAAGGGAGAAGTTAAGGTTTTAAGTGAAAAATTAGAGATTCAAGCATGTATACTTGGAATTAATTAGCTTGGTGTCAAAACACTGCCTCACCATCAAGGATAAAAATTCATAGAAGAAATTAAGAGAAATGATTGAGATTTAGGCTGATATGGTGAAGAACCGAGGCTAAATCACGTAAGGTGTAGAGTGTACTGCTTAAGGTGCCACTAGGATAGTGGAGAAAGGGGCTGGCGCCTAAGGCGCCACTTAGCCCAAGACCATAAAATCTAGGCGCATCAGGCGCCCAAGCTTGATGCGTGTAGGGGGGCCTTGTGGCACCACAACATGATGCTATGTGTTCCTTTGTGGCAATGTTGTCAAGATCGGACTAGCCATTGACCTGGACAAGCTTTCGGGTCACCGGGTTATTAGTTCTATTGTCGGGTCACCGGGTCAATTGTTAACACGGGTAAATACATTAAAAAAATTAAAATTATATATATACATATATATCTTTACAAATAAATTCAAAAATAAGTAAAATAAATAATCTATATGTAGATTTCACAATTCAAAGTCATAAACATCTATAATAATTCAAATATAAAGTCATAAATATTCATAATAATTCATTAAGTCATAAATAAAATCATCAAAACATAATAATTCATACATTAAAGGTCTTAAACATCTATAATAATTATAAAGTCATTAAAATGCTAATATTCATAAGATCCCTAATCAACTTATAAATTCCAAGCATCTGGGTTATTCGTTTCTCCAGTAAGAGGCATGCCCTATAAGTCAACTAATCGTCTATTATACTCTATGTTAGCAGCTCCCTCAATATCTTCACCACCACTACCACCACAATCATCATCATCATCATCATCATCAATAATCTCATCCAAATTCAATTCTGTAGAAAATAACTTAGATAAATAAAAAGCTTGAAATGACTTCACAAAATAATATATCAAAATTATCAAACAAACCACAATCAACATCATCCTTCTTAGTGGTATAAGCTGCAAATTCACAATTAAGAACTTCTAATTCCTCAGCATCAAGCTTGATGGTTCTTCTTCCAATATTCAATCACTATTTTCTTCAAATGATTCGAAACTGATCGGATTATAACTCTTCTTCAATTCTTTCTTGTATATTTTTATTTAAACATATAAAAATATAAACGATTCTTTATATGTTTAAAAATTGCAAACAATGTTATGAATAGAAATATACCTCTTTTGTAGCTTCAAGTTGTAATGAACATAAACAAGATCATTAAGCTTTTGATGCTCCAATCTATTTCTCTTTTTTGAATGAATATGTTCAAACACATTCCAATTTCTCTCACAACCCGAAGAACTACATGTTTGGCTTAAAACTCTAATTACAAGCTTTTGTAAATTTAGAGCACTTGGTCCATAGCATTGCCACCACTCATCTAATGATATTAGACAAAAAAAATTAATGAAATAATACTAAGACAAATGAGGGTTCTTTTGTTAATAAATATAAAAATTACCTGGCATCATTGTATGATGACTGTTTACTGCAAGTCTTCTTCCAAAATCTCCTTCTGCATTTCTGAAGATTTTTATCTCACTTGATAACTTGGTCTCTAGCTCCCTATCATTATAAGTATATTTGTCAATAACATTAATAACCCCTGAGATAGTGTTCTTGTACATTCTCATTGCTTCAACATCATATTGATAACATGGATTAAACCAAAAGCCAGCAGCATGAAGATTCTTTTGTAACTAATTATCCCAACATCTATCAAGAATTCTTAGAAAAGGGTCAACCACTTTTTTCCTTATTTGAAACCTTTTCATTATTTCATCCCTAGCTGCATGAAAGCTGCAAACAAATAACCCATTGCAGGTTTATTTTCACTATCTACAATATGCAACACACTTATCACTGGCACAGTAACTTTTACAATGAAAGCACAATCTTTCCAAAACATTGAATCCAAGATAAGATCCACAAATTTCTTTGCTTTTCTGTCCCTAGCAAATGCTGAGCTTGTCCATTCTTTACATGTCACCATGGCTTGCAAAGCAACCTTCTGAACTAATATGCTTTGCAAAGCAATGAAATTAGTTGCAAAGCAAGTTAGAGCTGGACGAAGGATCTTTCTTCCATTAGTAGGCTTCCTTATCAAATGCAAAGCAAAACAATGATTGTAAATAAATTTAGTAATTTTTGAAGCATGATTTACAACTAATGTCACCTGATCCAATTTGCCAATGTCTTGCAACATCAAATTAATACAATGGGCAGCACATGGAGACCAATAAAGAGTTGAAAATTCTTGTTCCAACATTTTACCAACAACAACATAATTTTCAGCATTATCAGTCATAATCTGAATCACATTTTCAGTTCCAACATATAACACAATTTCCTTAAAAAGCTTAAACAACATATCACCAGTTTTATAAGTATCAAATGCATCAATAGATTTTAAGAAAACAGTCCCTTTAGGATAATAAACTAAAAATTTTATGAGGGTTCTCCTACATTGATCAGTCCACCGCCATAATCGTACACCTTGTTTCCTTCCAAGTTTTGCGATAACTATTAACATATGAGCTTACTTCTTCAACATTTTTCCTTAACAAATACCCACGAAGGTTTTGATACCCAGGGCCTTTATATCTCGTAACCATACTAGCAATATCATCAATCATTGGTTGGTAGTACGAAAAATTAGTAGCATTAGATGGCAAATTAGCATCAAACATCCATTTAGCAATAGCAATGTCACACCTTTCTCTCACCTCTTTGCTTTACAACACACTTTTAATAGTGGGTTGAGCTCCAGGAGTTGTTCTAGGCATAAAATAAGAGCTTATAGGCTTTTTTCCCTTCTCTTTTTTCTTTTCCCCTTAGATTCAGAAGGCCGAACAAGAGAACTATTTAATTCTACAACATCATCACTATATAAGCTCTCATCAGGATATTGATTACTTTCTTCATATTCTTCTACAAGTTTTCTTTTCTTTTGAGTAGATTCTTCAACACTACTTTGTATTGAAAAATGAATATCTACTGGAACCTTTCTACATGGCTCCACATCTCCCTTTATTCCAGCTAGATGTAATTTAAATCGATTAATTCCACCCCCTTGAAAGTCTTGTTACAATGTAAATATATTAAATGACGCCTAGAACCAGTGCCTTCAGCAATTCTACAATGACCCCATGCTATATACAAACTTAACTGACTCTTGTATGAGATTACTAGACGATATTTATGACAATCTAAGATTAACAAAAAAAATTCTTAATTAAAATCAAAAAATAATTCTGCATTTAGACCAAATCATTCAGCATTCAGCCTAATCTATTCAAAAAATGATTATCCAACAATCAATATCCATTACTCTCGGCCAGATCCATTCATAAAAAATTCAGCAAAATCATTCAGTACCTAATCTATTCATCATTCAGAAAAATCAACAATTTTTTGATCAGTCATTTTTTGATTCAGTAAAATCATTCAGTATAGCCTAATTTTTTATCAGCAAAATCACTCATACCTAACTCAGCCAAATTTTTTGATCAACAAAAGCATTCAGTACCTAACCCATTCATCATTCAGCATAATCATTCAGAAATCCAAGTTACTTACCCATGTTTTATGCTCTGTCTCTTGGCCGTTGGGTGTTTAGTTCCTCTCGTGGCCATGGAAGGAGCTTCGTGAGGCTGGCCATGGGGAAGGTATTGTTGTTGTCATTAGAGAGAGGAGACGAATTCATGAGAGACAACATGAGAGAGAGATCGCGAGATAGAGAGAGAGAGAGAGGAGACAAACCTGGTTGTAGAAGGTTACCGTTGGAGGAGTCTGGCCGTGGAAGGCTGGAAGTCGGATGTGTGTGTGTGGCCGTCTAGGGCGTGCTGGATGGATGAAGGTTGAAGGAAAATCTGTGGTGGGTGAATGCAGGGTCTGATATTTGGTAAAGTAAATGGCAATGCTGCACTACTAAACTCGAAAAAAAAAAAGGAAAACGGGATCACTATTCGGCCGGATCTTGGCCGAGCTATGTACAAGCTGATCCAACATTGTGACCCGGATCGAGCCAAGTGCCAGGTCATATAACATTGCTTTATGGGGTTATATGGTAAACTCTGTGTGAGATGTCCCATAGGTTTAGCTATGATTTGAGGCTTCACCAAGACATTCTATGGAGGCCAGGAGATGCTTCAAATCCAGATGAGAGATATAATCTTACTCTGTATGATTTCAAATTTTAGGATTGTCTTTCTTAAATTTAATTAAATGATATTGTGTTAAATGCTTATGCTTGGCATAATTAAAAGGGAACCTTGCATGATTATGAATGAGCATAATTAGTGTGTGAGGTATATACGTATAATGCACTGGGAGTACAAGTGTATAGGTAGAAACATGAGTAGTTAGAGATAACCCTTAGGATTAATATTAGAGATAACCCTTAGGATTAATATCTTAAGTGTGTGTTGGGCTCAAGTGAGAGTTCGACTTAAGCATGGTAAATGAGGGTGAGACTAATTTGTAGTTTAGATTGGGATTATGTATGGGGTATAACATTGGGTGTCCGGGTTGAGGAAGCTGAGATAGGTTTAATGATCCTTACAAGGGGCAATGTCATGGCAAGGTGAGGCCCAACTTGAGAAACACAAGGTTGGTTATTAAATTTCAGAAAGATCTAGAATTTTAGAATCCTAACGCCGGAGTAAGAGAACTTTTGAGGAGAGAAGAGAGGAGAAACTGAAGGTGTGATTAGAAATGAAATGGAAGGAGCTATTTATATGAGAAGTTATGGTACTATTTGCTACTATTCCATCTACCGTTCTCCTATATTATTTCATCTACCGGTTTTCATCTACCAGTTTTACTTACCAGTTTTTATCTACCATTCTCATCTACCAGTTTCGCTTACCAGTTTTCATCTACCAGTTTTGCTTACCAGTTTTCATCTACCAGTCTCATCTACCAGTTCCACTTTTAACTTTTCAGTTTAGTCCCTAAGGGATTTTCTCACATAAAACATCACTTGGTTTCCCAATTTCTTCCTATGATCCCTTTAAGCCTAAATCATATCTTATATTTGACAAGATGATTATGTATGTAAACCGTACAGTATATGTGAATAGTACTATACATTATAATAGTAACCGTAGTTTGTGAACACACATTTATACAAATTATTACGGGTATTACAGATAAGATAGATGATAAAACTTGTACACACACGCACACACACACACACATACACACACACGCACACACTCACACACACACACACACACACACACACACACACACACATATATATATATTAAATAAATTAATCTAAGCAAGGGATAATCTTTCTAGAAGATGAAGTTAAGAATAATATATTATTAATTAATTAAGGATTAATTAATAGATAATCCAATTAGGATTAAGATAGAGTTAAGAATATATATTATTATTTTAATTAATGGAGATACTCCATCTACAAGACATAAATGTTATTAGATTAGGATTAGATATAAAATATAACATTATGAATTAATGGATTATCCACACAAATAATATAGTAAATGAATGGCTAATCTATATAAAAATATAATATAATGAATAGATAAACCATATAAGAATATAATATGATAAATAAAGTGGACACCATAAAAAAATTAACTTTCAGTGGCGATTTTTTGGTGGCGACTGTCCCCAGCAAAAGTCAATTTAATTTTAAATAAAATTAAAAAAATTAAACTTTTGGTGGCGACTTTTAAAACTCAAATTTTTATTGGCGACTCTCAAAAGTCAATTTATTTTTAAATAAAATTAAAAAAAATTAGACTTTTGGTGGCGACTATAATAATCGCTATCAAAAGTCGCCTTTCGTGGCGACTATAGTCACCACCAAAGGTGACCAAAAGACATTTTTTATTTTTATTTAAAAATAAATTGACTTTTGGTGGCGACTTCAAAACACCATTAGTGGCGACTATAGTCGTCACCAAATGTAACCGAAGGTCATTTTTTAGCACTTTTTTTGCAAAAAAAAGACTTTTATGACGACTATAGGTGACTTTTAGTGGCGACTATAAACATCGCCACCAAAAGTCTAATTTTTTTATTTTTATTTAAAAATAAATTAACTTTTGGTGACAACTTCAAAACACCATTAATGGCAACTACAGGTCACCACCAAAACATTTTTAATGGCAACTTTTAGACCAAAGGTTATTTTTTGGGACTTTTTTTTTTAAAAAATGACTTTTTGTGGCGACTATAGTCACCACTAAAGGTGTTTTGGTGGCGACTCTAATTTTTTTATTTTCATTTAAAAATAAATTGACTTTGAAAGTCGCTACAAAAAGACCAAAGGTGACTAAAAGTCATTTTTTGGCACATTTGTTTTTTCAAAAAATAACTTTCAGTGGCTACTATAAGGTGACTTTTGGTGGTGATTCTGAGAATCGCCACCAAAAGTCTAAATTTTTTATTTTTATTTTGAAAAAATTGACTTTTGGTGGTGACTTTTGAGAGTCGCCACTAAAAGTGAGACTTTCAGTGGCGACTCTTATAGTCGCCACCAAAAGTCAATTTTTTTATTTATATATAATTATATTTTTTTATCTTTTAATCTATTAATAATAATATATTTCCTTTTTGTTAAGTTAGATGTTGTTTCATTTTAGTGTTATGATGTTTTTGGCTTAAAATAATTTTAACAGACTATATATATATATATATATAAAATATTTTGCCCTTACATAGCACAAACAAAGTAGTGGTGTAATGGCAAGATACACATGGTTTCAAGCAAGACCTAGATTTGAATCTTAGGTATGCATTTATTAGGTTTAATTTCAAATAAACTCTAATATTGCACACACAAAAATCAAGTCACCCCGAGGTAGCGAGCTAGTGGACCAGCCAAGACCTGCACAGATCGAATGGTCTCGGGTCAACCCGTCAGAACAATCCGAGTCTAAAAATGTTACTGTTGACTTTTAGTGGCGAGTTTAAAGTCTTCACTAAAGGTTACTTTTGGTGGCGAGATCTTTTAGTGGCGACTTTGAATGTCGCCACTAAAGGTAACAAAAAATCTTTTTTCGGCACAAAATTTTTTTGGCAAAAAAAGGACTTTTGGTGGCGATTAAAGTCGCCACCAAAGGGTAACTTTTCTACTTTTCAACCGCGAACTTTCAGCAGCAATTTAGTCGCCACTAAAAGTTGCCACCAAAGGTCTTTTGGTGGCGACTTTTAGACTTAAAGTCGCCACCAAAAGCCAGTTTTTTTTTTGTAGTGGGATAAGTGACAACATAAGAGTATAATAATATTATTAAATGGATAACTAAATAATAAATAAAATACAAAATCTTAGTCATACTTAACGTAAGCTAGTGGTTTGACATTATACCTCATCTATAAATATCATCAAAACCCTCAACACCTAGCAACCTAAGATGTATCCCACATTTGTCCTACTAAAAAAACCTAGACGTCTTCTCTCTTCTCTCTCTAAAAAACACAAGAACTCTAGTCAACGCACCTCCACACATAAAACCTCATAGAATACATTTCCTATGGTTTTTCCCAACTGCAGAAAATCTCACGGAAAAAAAAAGGCAAGTATTAGAAATCTTGAATTTATCACACTTATTTTTACAAAAATTGAATCAATCATAACTCACTCAATGGGACTCTGTTTTCAACAAGTTAGATATCATTGGAAAGCTCTTTGAGTCTAGTTTCTAGCGCAATAAATTTAGTTTGACAATTCCTTACCATTTGGGAGATATGACTAAAGGTCAGAAGTAAAAAAAAAAATCTTTTGATTTCATGAATTTAGATCCTTTTTGCAATAATCCTTGTTGTAATCGCTAGGGATTTATCTAAGAACCTTGTACGTATATTTTAACATGTGAAACTCGATAAACATGGCGTTGGAATCCAAGTGAGTGAAATGACACCTTTATGATATGGTCTTAGATGGGTTAATCATATTAGTATATAGGGGTAGAAGCCTAAGTAGCATAGGTAAAGAATGACGTAATTAGCAGTAACGTTATTATTATGAGTAAATAAGACTGTTGTAATGATAATTAAATCCAAAGATTTTGTTTTAAATATTGAAGTGCATGCTATATATTTGTTATATGTACGTTTTTCTATTTTGTCATGTGAACATGCTTGTGGCCTTCAAGGCTTTATTATGGTAATAGGTTGGTATCCCCTTTGTGTAGCAAGCTATGACAGGTCAAAGATAGACTAGGTAAGCCACTGGGGTGACGCTTTCCTCAAAATGAGAAAATAGAGCTCGGGCGGCAGGGCCAGACCCAAGTGGCACCCCACTGTTGAGACAGATAGGCAGTGCATCACATAGACATTGAATAGGGCTGAAGGTTGAGCAAATGCTCCCGGGGTGGCTCTGTCATGTGATAAATATCATACCCTATGTTATGATTGATGTGTTGTGTGAGGATGTGCTGTTGAATTTGGTATGCTTTCTTGCTATGTTTTCTTAGTTGAATTCATGACCTTCATGTATATTAGTATGATTATTTATGTAATTGGATTGTATTATCGAGTTGTTGTTACCACTACTAGAAAAATGAGATTTAGTGACAGACTAAATTCCGTCACTAATTTTCTAAAATTTGTGACGACTTATGTTTTTTGTGACAAAAATTTTCTGTCACTAATATCCGTTACTAAATCAAGAAAATTTGTGACAGATATTAGTCGTTACTAAATTCCGTCACTAAATTTATAATTTAGTGACGGATTAGTGACGACTTAGAGTAAGGTCTTTTTTTTTTTGTAAATAGACATCATTTCTGACGAAATATGGGTCGTCACAATGTTTTTGACAGATATTCCGTCAGAACCTATTTTTAATTTTAAAGAAAATAAAAAATATTTTCATTTTTCCATCAAAAACCCTCACCCATTTTCATTTTGGCACCCAAAATCCTCACCCATTTTTACTTTCCCACCAAAAACCATCACCTTCTACTTTTCTATGAAACCTTTAAGCTTTGTGGAGCCCATAGAGGCTTGCCCTAGCAGATTGTATTCTTCATTCTCTCACTTTATCCATCACCTTATCACACTCTTCTCCTCAACAAACTTGAAGCTCATAATCTCCTCTCATCGCCTTCCCTCTCATCTTTTACTTTCGATTGAGCCAACAATCTGTCAATTCTCTTGGTGATCTATTCCCCTTCAGTAACAAGGTAAGTTGCTAGTTTTGTTTTTCATTTTTCTTTGTGCTTACGTTAAAATTTCTTTCATGTTCTGGTTTCTAAAGTTTAGATGAAGTTAATTGGCCTTTTGTTGAAATTCTCTATGAAATTTTCAGCTGGAAAAGTGTTATACTCTTTCTTTTTTACTCATTCTATTACAATTTCTAATCACCGATTCTTTTACCTCACTCTGTATGTTTGGGTGAAGGAAGGGTTGGAAGTGAGATAAAGGGAAAGGAAAATGAAACTTTAATAAGAAATGGTGGGTGAAGGGAGGGTTGGAAATGAGGGTATAGAAATGGTGGGGTTTGGGGATGAACATATGCTAGCTATAGCCATACTGAATTACCTCTACTTTTCTAATTATTTTATTTAAGATTAACAACTAGCAATTTATTTCTTAGGTATCACCTACACCAAGCTGTTCGTAACTTATCAAGAATAATCAAGAAGTTTTTTGGTGGACCATGGTATAAGTGGTCAATAACACCACTTGAAGCAAAGGAACCGTGGTTCAGTGAGCTACATGTATGAAATAAACTTATTTTTATTTTGAAACAACATATTTAATAGTACATATGTTTGTTTATTGAATTTTTATTTTGCGATGCTAACTTATACTAGTTTAATCTATATTATAGAAAGTGTACACTTGGGAAGATAGATTTGACACTGAGATCCGGAGGTTGTATAATTCTGTGATTGGACGATCAAGATTAAAAGGGGTCTTATATGATGCAAGGAAACATTTCAAAAAGAAGGGCATTAAGCCTATTTGGATAAGTGATGAGACTTGGGATGAACTCCAACGAATCTGGAGCGACCCTAATTACAAGAAGAAATCTGAGACCAATGCAAGGAATAGATTGAGTGATAGGGATGGACATGGTCCGTCATGCCACACTGGAGGATCCATACCTTATTCAGAGCATAAACGAAAACATGTACTAATTTTCTATATTTCTCTCTATGTATGTATTTATCGCTTTATAATTGAATTTTATGTGTACTTACGTACCTTTTATATTTTAATCTCTTATAGGAGGAGATGACTGGGAAAGAGGCCACAACATCTCAAATATTTTTGATGACCCACAAAAGTAAGGAGACTGGAGATTTTATTGATAAGAAATCAAAACTCATATGTGTAAGAAGCATGCTGGTTGTATAGTTGCTTTAATGGTGATTTGTTGTTTGTTGCTGTGAAAGAACTTGATGGTGTCATAGTTCCTGATGATATTTTTGTGGTGTTGTTGTTTGTTGCTGTCGGATCAAATTTTTATGTGGTGGGTTTTATAAGCTGAATTCATAATTGATTTTGTGTGGCTGATTTTCTTTATCTTTCTTTATTTTATTATTATTTTAGAGTACCGTCCAATAAATGAAACCATTTGCATTAAAAAAACTGAAGCATTACATTGCCAAAAAAAAAGTTTACTCATGCATGAGTAATCTAAAGGCGAGGTGGTCTCGGATTAGAAGGGTTGTATTGTATTATCACCCCTCAACCATTCCTTGGAGCGAGAGACAGAGCAATGTCACGGAGGGTAGTGTAAATTCTATTCATACAATCAACACTTCTTTGTTGTTGATTGCAGAAGCATTGGGTAGACCAATAGAAGAACCTATCTATTCTAGAAGTCATTGCCATATTATTGCGTTTAGCTAACTTCTCCAGGTCCTCTACCATCTTCTTGAGATTCTTCACCTCCTTCTCTAGACAAGTGATTTTGTCTTCTGACATATGGCCCGTGCTAATCTCCTCAGCTTCCGTATTCTTCTTCATCTTCTTCTCCTTTTGATTCTCTTGAGATCCCTCGAAAGGTCTTTTGCCTTTGTCCTTGCCTAAACTCAAGTTTAAGTCGAGCTCTTCTTCCTTGGCCTTTGCTGTGAGATCAATGTACTTCCTTGTGGCCATGATTTGGAAAACTTAGAAATTTTAGTATGAGTATAAGGAGAGAGGAATGCTGGGAAGTTATAGGCTCAGAGATAATTACTCTTTGTGGTGTGATAACTGAGAACATTAGGATCGTTTTTATAAAGAAAAATTAGGACTTAGAGACAAAGAAGATATCTCTTCACCGCACCCCTACACGCTCAACCTATAGATTTCTACAAGCTGGAAGCTAGAGGTCTAGGGTAAGCATGCACACCAACAGCGCTTCATTAGTCAAAGTTTTGAGAAAAGTCAAGATTAGCCGAAATTTTTTTTGATGAAATCTTTGACTTATGTTAATTGCATTAAATTTTACTTACTATTTACTTGCATGTCCGACATTAATCGCTGGCATTGTGACGTATAACATCTGTAAACATCTTAAGGAGCGGCGTATAGGTTGTGGTAACTCTAGTTTGAGGGGTTTTGTGTTGCCAATAAATCTTGTATGCCGTTATCTCATTCACCACACCAAGAAAACCTCCTTCTTTCATTACATATCTATTCTTCAATCTTCATTCCTTTCTCGTTTAAACTTATTTTTGAGATCCCTAGAGCAATGGCCAACAATAAATCTTTTAACTTCAATTTTGAGACTGGCAACGTAGAGCTTGATTTAAATTTAAGTCTCGGAAACAACAAAGGAAAGAGGCCTATGAATAGGTCATCGGAAATTAAGAAGAGAAAGAGGGATGTAATAGAGTTAGAGGATGACAGCACTGCGACATCCTCAGAAAACAAGCTTGTATTCCTAGAGCATAAGATAGAAAACATAAAGCATAAGATAGAGAGCCTGGAATACAAGACAGAGGACCAGAAATGGCTGATAAATCGTCTCTTTGAAGACCAAGAGAAACTAATAAACCGTCGTTTCGGGGAACTAGCTAATCGAGTTGATAGACATTCGATGTTTGCAACTCAAAATTTTCGTGACCAACAAGCGAAGTCTATTAACTGTATGAACAGAGTGACTTCTGCTCTTCGCCAAATTTCTCAAGCATTTCCTCCATAAACCCTTTCTAGGCTGCAACGATTAGCTTCCTCCTTAAAGTCTGAAACACTTTCCTCTTCTAGACCTATAGCACCTTCTTCGTCTCAGAAGCCTCATCGCTTTTAGTCTATCTTTTCTTTGCTTGTATGTGATGATTTATTTTAATTTAAGTTTCAATTAATAAAAATTGTCTGTTTTTGTATCATCAGTAATAAAATTTAAATCAAATTTTATGAGTTTTGGATGACCAAATCAATTCCTAAAATCATGAAAATTATGTGAAGATATTCTTTTTATTGTGATAATCTGATCTGGAAAGTTTCAAGTTCATTAAAATTATTTTGGTTAGTCAAATAAATGTGGGAACACCACTTTATTCACTTTGATTTGAAAACTATTTATGTATTGTGAATTATACTCTTATGAATATATCTCACTCTCAATGATATTCATGTCACAAGAGATATTTATAAAGTACCTTTCTTTGACAATAAGGTTTCGAAGATGATTGTTTTAAAGTTGGTATTATGGAATACAAGAATATTTCCTCTTGGAGTATAACTGATGGCATGAGAATGTATTTCAACAAAAAGTGTTGTATGTATCATGTTTTCATTTTATTTACAGGAGAAGTTTGAAAATGAAATGAAAGAGTCCGAAAGTGCCTTATCAAATATTGAAGCTGACAATGATGGCGAAATTAAGAAGAATGATGATACAAATAAGCGAGAATTGTCTGTTTGGACCAAAGTTGTGGGTGGTCCAATAAAAGGAAGGATTTATGGTCTTGGATCAGAGGCTTCTTCTAGTCATTATGGCGGATCACAATCTTCAACACTTGCACCTACGATGAATCAAGATAACTCGGAACAGTTGGAGATGATGCATCAAAAAGTTCTAAGGGAGAGACAACAAAGGGAGAAATTGGAAGGTATAGTACACAACCTTCAAACAATGGTGCAACAATTATTGGCCCATTCTGGATTGTCTCTGCCCACAGAATCACCTAAGAATCTATCTGCGGGTTCAAATACACTAAACAAAGACACTTGACTAGTTGTAGTTGGAAATATGACAATTTGCTTTCATTTTTTGGAGTATATGATATGTGATAGCCTAAGGTTTTTTGTTTAACTTTTGTTATTGTTATATATATGACATATGGACCCAAAAATATAGATTTTGATGTACACATATCATTGTTGAATTTTGACTTTTATTGAAGGACTTCATAAAATTTCTAGTAATTTTGAGTTAATCTTGTTATTTTGGTTGTATGTATACATAATTGTATTTTAGATATAATTTGAAGTAAACAAAAAAGGTTAATAAAAATTGTAATAAAAAATGAGAAAAAGGTTATCAAATTAGTGACGGATCATCCGTCACTAACAATGTAACCCCAACAGTGATATAGATAAATTTATCAGATTAGTGACAGATGATCCGTCACTAATTTAGTGACGGATAATCTGTCACTAATTTAGTGACGATAGCGTCGGTCACTAATTTAGCTACGGCACCATCCGTCACTATTTTTTCAAAACTTAGTGACGGACTATCAGTCACTATTTCTCAAAATTTAGTGACGGCAACGTCGGTCACTAATTTAGCGACGGCACCATCCGTCACTAACTCTTGACCAATTAGTGACGGAGGCAAATGAATTAGTGACGGAACGTCCGTCAGTAAATCTGTCACTAATTTAGTGACGGATTACTTTTTCCGCCACTTTTGCATTTCTGACGTACTTTTTTGCGTCAAACTTACTGACAGAAAATCCGTCACTAAACTCTGTTTTAGTGACGAAAATTAGTGATTAGTGACGGATTTTTCCGTCACTAATTCCTGTTTTTCTAGTAGTGTACATTCACTAAGTTCTTGTAACTCACTCTTTTTCTTTGTTTCCCTTACAGATCCAGTTACCAACGAGGAACCCCCATTTGAGGAGTAGAGAGTGTTGTGAAGATCCTCCCATTGTTAGGTAGGTTTGGTTATTCTATTAAGGTTTGGTCATTAATTAGGATGCTCTGTTGTTGTTAGGACACTTAGGGGGATTTTGGGATGATTTGCTATGTAATTTTTGCTTCTATCTTATTCCATACATTTTTTGGACAAGGAAATTGACATTGAATTTTTTTGGAAAAATATATTTCTATTCTGAAAATGTTTCATTTTGAAAGAGACTTTCCATTGAGACTTGTTTATTTTAAAAGGGTATTTATTTCATTTGAAAATTTAAATGTTTTCAAAGAATGATTTTCCATATAAGGTGACATCAGACGCCCTTAATTTTATATGGTTAATGCTAATTAGATAATACATATTTAATTTGTCTTAAAATTTTACATAATTACGATGAGAACCATATGATATTTCAGGGATAGGTTAGGCTTATAGTAACAGGAAGTTTCATTAATGTATCGGTCATGCGCTCCCATAGCAGGACGTGACACAAAGGAACTCCACTACCATTCTCTAGGAGGAGAAGAAGTGTGTTAAGCAGTTCGATTAGACCAAGTAAGCATTAGGAAGGGTGCTATATAGCCCTCGTGAAAAAGACAAGGGCGGTTCGATGAGAACAAAATCTATAGTTGGACATTTATGTCCCATCTTTGGAGAGAAGGAGGGTATTCTGAGAGCACGCCATTAGTGAGGTGTCGCAAGTAGCATGACTGAGAGGGAGTCAATAAGCGCACGAATCCTGTAATGGGATGAGTATGACGATGATGAGTGATTTACCGATTAGGAATGGCATAGAGAATGGGAGAAAATGACTCAATGGTGAGTAATAAGGTTTTAGAGATGAAGATGCAAATTAGCCTGGATGTTGGAAAAGGTACAAAAAAATGAGTAAAATAATACTCACTCGTTTAACAAACACAATTAGTCGGTGAGGGCAATTTCTCCTTCTCCCAAACTGTGGTAAGGTAAAAAAGGGACGTATTAAGTGGTAATGTGGTCAATATGGGTATTTTCCATTACAAGAGCTAGCTTATGATTACTTAATGGGTTTTGGTAGCTCGTTGGGTGCTCAAAGTATGAGTGTGAAGCCATGAGAGGTTTAACCTACGAGATCACTAGTGATACATAAGAAAGATATAAGAGATATGCGAGTTCTTATGGGAAGATGAAATTCGGGGACTGAATTTCTTTCTAGGGGAGTATTACAGCACCCAAGATTTTTGGGTGTTAGTATATTTGATTTTAAGGAATATCATATATGGTAGAAATTTTTCTGGTTGCTTAGTAAGGCATTGAGGTAGGCATTCCACTTTCCCAATTTTCTATAGAATTTTAGATTTAGGAGAATTTGAGTATGAATTGGATTTTTTGGACAGTTTTGGAGCTTGGGTAGTGATTTAAAACCTTCCTTAATGCTTGATAATGAAATTAGGAACAAGAATTGATGAATTAAACAAGATTAAAAGCAGAATTAGAGTGTATGCAGCATAAAGGGAGAAGTTAAGGTTTTAAGTGGAAAATTAAAGATTTAAGCATGTATACTTGGAATTAATTAGGGGTTTTAGTGTCAAAACACTCCCTAAATATCAAGAATGAAAACCCATGGAAGAAATCAAGAGAAATGATTGAGATTTGGGCTGATTTGGTGAAGAACCGAGGCTAAATCGCACAAGTACAAAGCTTGGTGCACAAGGCGCCACCTAGCCAGAGACCATCAGGTATGGGTGCCAAGGTGGGCGCCCAAGCCTAATATGTGTGGGGGGCCTTGGAAGGGCTGTGGTGCCTTGTGTGTTTCTTTTGTGGGGTTATGTGCTAAACTTTGTGTGTGATGTCCCGTAGGTTTGGCTATGATTTGAGGCATTGCCAAGACTTTCTACGGAGGCCGAGAGATGCTTCAAATCCTGGTAAGGGATCTAGCCTTTCTTTGTATGATTTTATATTTTAGGATTGTTTTTCTTAAATTTAATTAAATGCTTTTATGTGTTAAATGCTTATGCTTGGCATAACTAAAAAGCAACCTTGCATGATTATGAATGAGCATAATTAATTGTATGTGAGTTACATATGTATAATGCACTAGGGAGTACAAGTATATAGGTAGAAAACATGAGTAGTTAGAGATAACTCTTAGAATTAATATCATAAATGTGTGTTGGGCTCAAGTGAGAGTCTGACTTGAGCATAGTAAATAGGGTAAGACTGATTTGTAGTTTTGATTGGGATTATGTGTGTGGTATAACAATGCAGTTCCCATGTTGAGGAAGCTGAGGTGGACTTCATATCCTTTCGAGGGCCAATGTCATGGCAAGCTGAGGCCCGACTTGAGAAATGCCAAGGTTGGCTATTAAATTTCTCAAAGGGCAACTTGTCACGACATATCCACTAGATGTGGGATTTCTCATGTTGGGGTTACTATTACTATTGTTGTTTGTGCTGGTGATTGTGTTTGGATGAGGCCTAGTGGTGCACTTCTAAGGTCGAACACTGGTAGTTGCTGAATCAAGGCATGGGCTAGTGCTCAAAATAGGAGTAATACCATATGGTCAGTGGACATAGAATCCACAAGTTGCTCCATAGAGATGTAGATCCATGGAATAGTATCTCGATGATGAGTCCGTGGAAATGCAGACCCACATGGATGAAGCCTTAAGAAACAAAAATATAGAAATGCATACCCATTATGTGGAACAACTGGGAAAATGTAGACCCCCGATAACGTGGCTCTTGAGTGAGTTCCTCGTAGGGATGCAAACCTACGTGAAGGGGGGATGAATTATGTATATGGTAGCATATGTGTTGTACATTATGTATGATATGTGTCCGACTGGAAAAGTAAATGTCAGGGATTTGGGAGTAGTGGTATCAGGAGTATACTATACAAGAGTCAGGGGCACAATGTCATATATATATATATATATATATATTGCATGTTTGTGTAGAATAGGGCTAGTTTTAGACCTGTCAAAATGGATTAGAACTAGCCTACAAAGGACCGAGCCTACCTGGCCTAGCCCAAGGTAACCCATGGGTTACCCGTTTAGCCCATATGTGTTGATTATTAATATATATATATATATATATATATATACACTGAGCGACAAAGGGTCAAGGAGGAGAAAGTGGAGAACAGGAGAAAAGAAAATCGGATATCTGAGATCATGAGCAACAACGGAGGAAGGAGAAGTAGTACAGATAAACAGAGATCTGAGATTGCGAAGGAGGAAGGAGAAGTGCATATCAACAAAGAATCAGAGATCATCTGCGTTCTTCAATTTCGGAGAAAGGATACCTTCGTCGAGCTTCGACAGCTTTGTCATCGTCCCTCTACGTGCGTCGACTGGTGTTCTTCGATCCCAAATCAGGCTTACAATTACAGTCTCGCCTCCCATTTCAGTTTCAACCAGCGTTCTCACTTCTCCAGTTCTCCTCCCATCTCTCCTCTCTCTCACTCTCAGTCTCACACTGTCTCACCACAGTTATTGTACTGTAATTTCAATAAATGAGAGGATAAGGCAACTACTAGGTTTTTTTTGTCTACTAGAAGAGAAGGCTTTGTGGCCCAAATCTAAATACTCTAAGTCCAGTGTGCAAGAATTAAAAAAAAAAGATAACCTTTTTTTTTAAAAAAACTGTGCGGGCTAGCCCGACCATTTTTTTCATGCTAACCTAGGAGAGCTGGCCCATTTTGACAAGTCTAGCTAGTTTAGGTGAATAAATAGATTAGACTCATCCCCTTACAATTGTAGGTATAGAATGACGACTTGTTCGAGGACTCATAGATCGAGGATACCTCCCCAATGCTTGGGGTAAGGTAATTTATTTTGTTTTAAAATAAATTTCTCTAGTATGCTTTATAATCGAATAGGCCACCTAATATGTAGACTATGTTAGTTTAGCTAATTTGAAATGATCCTGGCTTGTGGAGATATGGATGTTACATTGTTAGCATTTATCACAGCCTCTGGGCTCGGGTTGCAATAGCCATCTTATACAGGGATTGAATTAAGTTCTTGCAAATAGGTAGGAAAAACAAAGTTAAGAGCTGCATTGTATGTTCTTAGAAGGGTTTTGCATTTCCTTGCATTCGTTGCCAGTAGGTCTACACAAGAGTTTTTGTCCTTGTAATTTTAAGCAGCTTGTGGTCTTCAAAACTGCAAAGGAGATGCCTACAATTGGATATCAAGACAGTAAGGGTGAAATAAATTTTTGTTGTTTTTTAAGAGATCACAGATTTCCTGACTATCAATTTTGATTTGTAACTTCTTAATCCTCAAGGCGATTGTAATTTCCAACCCTATCAACAAAGATCAAGTTTCTATTGAGTTCACCTCTCGTGAGCCTATGAGTTTTGTGAAACCGATTACCTATTCACCTTTATCTCATCTTATGTCTCCACTAGTCCCAAGCATATTATCCTTAACTGATCCACATCTACATTAAGTTTCCTTCACCCCGAAGGTTGTTTAGCCCATCAGGTAATGCTATTATGAGAAATTGGATGCATAGAAACATTTTGAGGGTGTTTAAGTGGGATGGAAGTCCAATATTCAACTACTTTAAAGACGATTTGTTGTATAAAGTAGGTGTTGGAAGATTTAAAAAATGAAAGACTTTTTTGTTTGTGGAAAGCCATAAAGCTCTTGTTGTGTATAGGAAGATGATATTCCACAGTATGTTTAAAGGACCTGAGATATTGATGGTGTTGTTTGTGTGAAGCCAATCATTGTAATTTTTGTTAAAGAAGTCTATAGGGGGCTACAAATAAAGCCAAATGTTTTTTGATTGGGTATAGTCCTTGAGAATATGTAGATGAATTTCAAGTTTTAAATGATAAAGAGAACATAGATCACTATTTGTACAAGCTGCTTTGTGAAGTCTAAGGTTAGCTAGGAGGCCCTTAACATAGGATTGCTAGAGAAAGAATATTTCTAGTGGGTGACAAGGGGATTTCTATATCCAAGACAGATTTGTTTCTATACTTTGGTTTTGGTTTGTGTCCATTTCATTAGTCTGTTTTATAATATGAAGATATGCTAATTTGGAAGAGAATATTCCATTTTTTGTTAGTTTCCAAATTTGTTTATCTTTTGGAGGGATGATATATTATTGTGGGATGAGTTGAGCTAGGATTTCAAGAGTAATATTTTGTGGGAGATGGAAAGGAATGTTCTCCAGGGACCATAAGTTATAATTTCTATTGTTTTTTTTTTATTATGGAGTTAACTATTTTGTTCTCTTCATTTAAGGAGAGATGACCTTGAATTTGTTACGCAAGAGTGGTAGAGAAGGAGCATTTGTTGTGTACTTCTAGGAAATGGATCAACTACATGCATTTGAAGACTCCATCTCTTTGTTAGCCACAGTTTTACACTACAAAAAAATTGACTTTCAGTAGCAATTTTTTGGTGGCGACTAAAAAAGTTGCCACCAAAAGTCGATTTTTGGTGGCGACTCTTAGAGTTACCACTGAAAGTCGACTTTTGGTGGCGAAACCGAGAGTCGCCACTAGAAGTCCAATTTTTCCATCAAAAGTCAATTTAATTTTAAATAAAATTAAAAAATTAAACTTTTGATGGCGACTTTTAAAGTAGAGAAACCATATGATTAATTGAAAATTCAATTTAGGCTAATTTGCAAGGTGAATTTGGATGCAAAAAAATCGATTATGGGAAATTTCAAGTTATGCACTTTCTATGTCAACATGTATTAGCGGTATGCTTGAAATGGTGCTACAACTACTACGAATTAGTCGAGAATGTTTACCAATTAGAGACTATGTTGAAAGCATACTAAGAAAAATTTCATCCAATTAGAAGCCATGTAAATTGACAAGTCTACAATGGACCAACACTGAAGCCTCATCATTCCCGGGCTCGAGAGTCAAGGCGTTCACATTCTAAGTGGTTAATAAGTGGAATGGATTACAGACAACGTAGAAACCCTTTGCAATGTGGACTATATAGAGAAACAGGCCACAATTGATCAACATGTTCATCCTACCCCGTTATAAGAGACCAGTAATTATATTTTGTAATGATATTTTTTAAGTATTCTCGTTCAAAAATATTAATGTTATTCTGTTAATTTTTTATAGTCTATTAGATAGTAAAACAAAATTAATTACAAAAAATAGTAACTTAATAAATAAACTTAGTAGACATACCCTAATTACATTTTCTTAAAAGATAATTAAAAAAATAAATTTTTCCCATCATTTAAAATTATTTCTAAAGATTTGTTAAAAAATATGAATCATATTTTAAAAAAAATATAAAATCGATTTAACAAAAAATGAAATAGCTACAAATTTTATAAATTATATGACTAACATGAATCAAATTGGAATGGCAAGTGACAAGAAGGAAAACCCAATGAGAATATGACAAGCCACGTGTCATTTTTGTTTTGTGGCCTCATTTTGACACAAGCAGTGACGCTTTCCCAATCCTATAAAAACAAAGCTACACGATCAGTGTTAATTATGGAATCTGATTCAGATTTTTTATTAAAATATGGAATAAAATAAATATGAGAAAATACGCTTTTTTTCTCATCTTTTAAAATTATTTCTAAAGATATGTAAAAAAAATGAATGAGACTTAAAAAAATATTTAAAAAAATGAAATCGGATTAGTGCTTGATTGGATTCCTTTTTTTTTAAATATAAAATCTGATTCAGATTTTTTAAAAAATTAAAAAAGGAAATAGCGACAAATTTTACAAATTATATATCTAACATAAATCAAATTAGAATGGCTAAGTGACAGAAAGCAAAACCCAATGAGAATATGACAAGCCACGTGTCCTTTTTGTTTAGTGGCCTCATGACACACGCAGTGACGCTTTCCCACTCCTATAAAAACAAAGCTACACTGACCAGTCTTAGTTAGCCTTAGTTATGTAATCTGATTCAGTTTTTCTTTTAAAATAAGGAATAAAAGAAGTCTAGAATTCAATGTTTGGTCAGATTTTATTTTCTAAAAAAAATATAAATAAAATTTGAATAAAATGTAAATATATATATATATATATATATATGTAATTAAACTCCTAAAATTTATTGAAGGAAGAAAGGAAACTCTATAAAGACAACATACTGATGTCGCATAATAATCCGAAACTCAATTCCTGCCATGGAAAGAGTCCATACTCCACATAACCTCGCTGCGCTTATCGTGGGCGTCACTGGCATGACTGGCTTCAGCCTAGCCGAAGCCATGAGCCGCCCCGATTGTCTCGGCGGCACCTGGAAAGTCTACGGCGCGGCGCGGCGTCCCCTTCCCACTTGGTTCCCTCCCTCCCTCCTCCACCAATGCCTCACTTTCGACGCCCTCGACGTCGACGATGTGCGCGCCAAGCTCTCACCCATCTCCCACGAGATTACCCACGTCTTCTGGGTCACCTTACAGAAACGCGAAGACGAAGAAGTCAACATCATCCTCAACCGAACCATGTTAGCCAATGTCCTCAACATCCTCAAGTCTTCTCCCTCCACGCGCCTCCGCCACGTCACAGTCCAAACCGGAACCAAACATTACATGGGCCCCATCTACGACCCAGTCCGCTCCCCTCATCTCGCCTCTCACGACCCGCCCTTCCACGAATCCCTCCCCCGCCTCCCTCACCCGAACTTCTACTACGCGCTCGAGGATCTCGTTGCTTCCTACGCGCCCTCCCTCACCTACTCCATCCACCGCTCGTCCATTATAATCGGCGCGTCTACAAGAAGCACCCACAGCGCGCTGATAATGCTGGCGGTTTACTCTGCCATCTGCCGCCACGAGGGGCTGCCATTCCGGTACCCCGGGACCAGGTACACATGGGAGCATTTCTGCGACATGACGGACGCTGGGGTTCTGGCGGAACAACACGTGTGGGCTGCGGTCACTGAAGGAGCTAAAAACGAGGCGTTTAATTGCACAAACGGTGACTTTTTTATGTGGAAGAAGATGTGGAAGGTGCTGTGTGAAGAATTTGATGTTGAATATGTGGAATATAGAGAAGAGGACGAGTTTGATATAGTGGAGATGATGAGGAAGAAGAGTGAGGTTTGGGATGAGATAGTGAATAAACACGGACTTTACAAAACGAAGATGGAGGAAATCGCGTGCTACGCGGCTCTTAAAACCGTCATGTCCTTCAGGTTTCAGCACGTGTCAAGTATGAATAAGAGCAAAGAATATGGGTTTTTCGGATATGCGGATAGCTTCAAGAGCGTTAGGAAGTCGGTGGCTAGGCTCAGGCAAATGAAAATCATACCTTGAAACTGCATCCCTTTCTCCTTCACTGTACATCGCCCTTGGCTTTGATGATGCTTTTCCCTCTTCCGTTTTAGACTGATCTTTTACCGTGAGTTTGGTTTGCAGGATAGTATTAAAAAGTAAAGGAAAGAGAAAAATAAAAAGAAAAAAAGAATCAAAAAGAGAAATAAAAAATAAAAAATAAGTTTGTTTGGTATAAGATAAAAAAAAATATTTTGAGGTGTATTTTTTAATAGAAAAGAAAATGAATATATCGCATAATTTCACTAAATTACCTTTTATTTAAAATTGTATTTTGAAAACAAAAAATAACAAAAGCATCGTCTGTTCCCTTCAACAGTGCGTTTTTCCTTCATGGACCCATGTCTTTGATAGATCCATTTATTGTTAGTAATAAAAGAATATCTTTCAGGAATTCAGAATAGAGCCACAAAGACAAGAACAAGGCAATGCTTTTTAATTTAAACTCTTCTTAGTCTGACAATAGAATTACACTAAACACAAGAGACAGATGAAGAAGATGCGAATACACTACTGAAGCAAACATCTTCTTTGTAATTCAAACTTTCATCATAGACCTAGAAGAGAAGAAGAGAACACGAACACTAACCAACAAAGACGGACAAAACCTCAGACGGACTTCCCTTCGGCCACAACACGAACCAAAGACGAACGAATGTCTTCCAAGAATCCACATAAGATGAAAATATGCACAGCCAAAAAGAGAATGGCAGCAAATACACATCGAAGCAATTTAGGGCTTCAAGCAAAGACTTTTTGGGAAATTCACGCCACAATTGAGGGTAACAAAGTAAATTCATGAACTTTCCATCGCCCCTTATGCAGTTTTCCATTGCAAATAAGGAGGAATCAGCCATACATAAAAAATGGAAAGCACGCTCCTTCTTTTTCGCCAATGAAAAACGACTTTCAATCAGAGTGGGTGAATTGAAGTGGGGAAATGCACTGTCGAAGAGAATTCCGTTCCAATCCAAGGGAGAAGAGACGAATCAAACGTGCTGTTATATTTTGAGTAAATTATTAATTTAGTTTTTTAAAAAAAATTATAATTGTATCTCAATCTATCTATCTATATTTTTTTATTAAAATAATATCACTTCAGTGCATTTGTTATAGATTTAGACCACCTCTAGCATCTAAAGGGCGCTAGAGGGTTCTGTACTGTCTTGAGTCGTTAGATCATTTGATCTAATATTTTTTTTTAATTTTTTTTTAATTTACAAATAAAATTTTATAATTATTAACTAATCTAATGTTGTAAACACAATAATAAACATATAATGATAAAATAATTATAATTTTTTTGTAAAATTAAAAAACACTAAAAAAATGAGGGTAATCTGATTTAACGATTTCAGACAGTCTAGGACTTGGACAATGGAGGTGATCAAAACCAATTAGATTTAACTTTTTCCTATTTCATTTTCAAGTTTACAGATGCGTTTATATATCAGATTTGAATTTTTTTTTTTCATTGGACACCACTATATTGCACGAATGCTTTCAAAATTTCGCTCTCTGATCATTATGACATTTTATTGATTTCGTTTTTAAAAATGCTTTTTCAGATTTATTATTTCACATTTGTTTTTTTTTTCCTATTTTTCTATTGTTTGTACAAATTCCTCTGTTTCTTATTGGTTACAGCTGTAGAGGACGATTGAAAATTCTATATTTTTTTATGCTTCGTTTAATGATTAATTTGGAGACCGAATAGTCGCCTTTTCATTTTTGTTGTATTTGCATGTATTATGTTCTTATCACCCAACGAGAGACAAAGTAAAGTCTCACATTATCAAATCTATTCAAATCTTTCTTTAGTACTGGAAGCAATGCATTAGGGAGTCAAGAAGAATATTTATATAATTTGGACTTGTGAAATAAGTTCATCTACTCACTGGCATATAAAATATAAATTCTAGTTCAATGGATGGCAAACTTTCGACTTAGTACCGAGGATGAGATAATAGTTGATTGGACGTTGCTCAGCCTCATAGCCCTCCTTCTTTCTCAATTTCTCTCTCTTACATGCTGCTATAGAAGGAAGGAGAAGAAGGAATAGCATGTCAAATGAGCTGGTAAATGGGTCACTTTTCTTTTCTTTTTTTAATATATATTTAAATAATTTAATTTTAAATTCCTTTTAGTAAAAAAATTTAATATTTTTATTAAGAAAAAATATACTTTACCCCCATCAACTCTTTTGAATGTGCAAAAAACTCCTCAGAACTTTGAAACTCTATGGAAAACTCCATCAATTTTCCTTTTGTGCAGATTAACCCTTTCCATTAAAAAAATTGTTAAGTTGATTAACAATCAATGCCATCTCAGCTCAAGTTTTTCATATAAGTCATTGACATAGCAAAAATAATGTCATGTCAGCTTCCACCATGACCCACAAAAATAACCCAAACTCATAACCCATTGTCACGACCGGAACCCAGAATCGTGACCAGTGCAGACAGTGTGTTACCAACACTGTCGCAAGCCTAGAGTTCAGGCATAAGATTATAGGTGACCTATATGATTACAAAGAACACTAGAGAAATATAATAAAAATATATTACCTTGTCCCGAACACTGGGGGGGTATCCTCGTTTTGCAAGCCCTCAACCTAACTACTCCTGCATACCTGTAACTGTGAGGGGGTGAGTCTAAATCACAGACTCACCACTATTAGCCCTACACTACACAGATATACAGAATATATATATATATATATATAAAACCTAAATCAGGAATTTATCCCACATGATACCAAGCTGCCCGTAAGCACGCATACGGTATCATATCCCATCATATTCTGCCCCAAACACATACATGCACATTACACAATAAATAAATAAATAAATGCATGTGACCCTACTTGAGGGTCCATGCTCCCACAGCATATCTCAAGAGTGTAATCACGAGGGTTTACATTCCCATAGATTATCACTCAAGAAATCCTACTATATACCTGGCCTCTTGGGTCATATCCATAACCATAACATATGTATGGTCTCTTGGATTATGTTGTCAGCCAGTATATATGTTCCACACACAAATAAACCACCACACAACAATATAAATTATGCAGATGAATGAAATGCAATGCATATCCTGCTCTTTTTCACGCCATATTAAAGACAAGCCTAAATGCGCATGTATACCCATTGACACCACTCAACGATATTACACAATGGGTACCTTCCCACTTCCATTTCCCTCTTATTTCCACTTTTCCATAATATAAATATGCAAATGAATAGATACAATGCACCCACATAAATACCACAACCAATCTATACATTCCCATCCACACACATCCCAAATAATCCCTACAACATATCCTGCACATAATACATTTAATAAATAAATGTATACAAAAGAATTAGGAGAATAACTCCTAAATATAAACATACATATATATACATATATACATATCTGCATATAGGAGAGCTAGATAGATCCATCACCTAGATTTCACGCTCTCAGTGCTCCCGCCTTACGCCTCGACCATCCCTATTGTAACTCGGCAAAAATCAGTCAATGTTACAAAATAGAGAAATTCCTCTACTTCTAATCCCAATCTTTGCCCACTTCTTCAAACATAACTATCAACTGGTAATGAATCTCTATATGAAACTTATACCATTGGAAAATATAGTCAAAGAACTTTCCAGTGATATAAATTTTGCGCAAAACAAAGTTCGGATGAGAGAGTTATGGCCATTTGAAGATTAGCCTAAGAACACTTGGATGGTTGGTGCTTGAGGTGCCAGATGCCCAAGTTTCTATCCAAAATTAAGGGGCTTGGCACCTGAGGCACCACACATGGTGTCTAGGGCGCCATGCCTTCTCCTTACCACTGAAGTGTGGCGCTTGGGCTGCCACGACTTCTACCTCGCAATCTAGCCTTAGTTTTGGATCAGATCTGCTTGATTCTCTACTGTTTTTCATGATTCCTTCTATGAGATCTCTTCCTTGATGTCTAAGGAGCATTTAGACACCAAAAGCCCCAATTTTCATCGAGAAATGAAGCCGAAATCTTGATTTTACCCTAAATACCCTTAGAGAAAAGCTTGAGAAATAGGAATTCCTCGTTTTCCCTACGTTGCTAGGCTCCTAGAGGGTAACCTCATCGCTCGAGATCCGTCCCTCGAAGCCCAGTTGATGGAGTTGAGTGGAGAGAGAGAGTAGAGAGAAGGAATAGAGAAAGAGAGAAGAGAGAAAGAGGTCAAGAAGAAATGAGGGAAAAGGAGAGGGGCCACCTATATATACTCGTCCAGGATAAAATTATTACGTTAGCCTCCAGTTGACCCTCAGTCAAGACTGGTAAAAAGCAAATCCATAATATCTCACCTCAAGTGTTTCTAAATCCTAGGTGCCCCATAGTTTTTTCTTATTTCACTTTAGTCCCTCTTTATATCCAACCTGCCTTTTAACTCCTTCGTTACCCTTGGTTCCACCAATACATTCCTCGACACTCTACAACTCAATTATTCTACAATCTTGCCACTTCTAAGCCTCACATTTTCCTTCTTACACAACAAGAAAAAAATCTCCTCCGCCCGAATTATTCCACAAAAAATAGCTTTATATAATACCCAAAAATCATGAATTTTTTAAGGTATTACACCCATGAACTACCCAACCCAGCCCACAACGTTTTGCAGCCTAAGTGGATGTCCGTTACTGTATTCATGCTGGATAGAGGTTGCAGTATTCCAAAGTGTTTTTAGGCCTCTTTCTATGCCTCTCCAAGTCATCATGGAGGCACTCAAAAAGGCTATAGCATGATGGCAATTTGAAGGTGAAGTTCTTCTCCTACTCGGACATAGAAACGCACCTCACACCCCTATTCATGCAAGCAAAAAACAAAGCATGTGATCTATACTACATAGCTCCTCTTTTTTTGTTATTTTTGATTGACCTGCATATATATGCCTCTATGTTTGTCTTGTATTAAGAAAATTAAAGAATCTTACTATCTAATTCCAAATAAAATGATTAACAAAAAGTTACTGTGTGTGGAATCTTCTAAACTACATGTGTATGAAATCTTCTAAACTATATGTGTATGACAATCCTCAGTTTAAATTCTTACGAATTTGAAATTTGAACATAAATTTGATGTAATAAGATGAAAAAGAAGTCCAGAGTGGAAATTTTCCCAAGAAATTGCTATACAAAAAAGCAAGATCATAGTCAAAATTTGTGGAATGACCATGGAAATAAAATATGAAAAAAGGATATAAGTCTATCTAAATTATAGCTTCACTAACTAGTTGGTTTAAAGATATGTACAGAAGTAAAAGATGCTAAACATACAAGAATTAGAAAATCATCTAACTCAATTCCCTTCCTACTTCTTCATCAAGTTGATAATCATCAGTTAGCTTTATTGAGTATTCTTCCCCTTCACAAGGGCTAGAACATGAACTAGAAGGTTCTACATCCTCAGCGTCCTTTTGGGCATAATCATGGCTTGCATGTGTAAAGTTTCTAATTAAATTTGTCAACTTTTGGTAGATAAACAAATCTTGCATAAAGAAGCTAGCAACGTCTTTTTTGATACTGTCTAAGCAATGGTTCATCACTGAAGACTTATGCCAATATTGCAAATAGTTCTATAGCATATATGAATAATAATAGACATATGCATACCTGTGGTAGCAGCTGAACTCTTGATGGTAATTAATGACAGAAGAAAATAAAAAGAAAACAATTAAGGAGAGTAAAACTACCCTCTTAGCCTAATATGCTTTTAGAGAGTGTATCTTCAATGGGGTTGTTATACCACATATATAGGCAGAGAGTAAGGACTTCTACTTGTGAAACCCTAATGGACTGACATTTTCATCATTAGTCAGCCCACATAAGGCCTAGTTTCAATTCAATAAGGATTACATAATTTATAAAAAAAGACTCATAATTAACCTCTTATTAAATATGGATAATGTACATATATATATATATATATACAGAGAGTAGGGACTTCTTCTTGTGAAACCCTAATGAACTGGATTCTCATCATTAGTTAGCCCATACAAGGCCTAGTTTCAATTCAATAAGGATTGTATAATTTACAAAAAAGGACTCATAATTAATCTCTTATTAAATATGGATAATGCATATATATATATATATATATATATATATATATATATATATATATAAACATGATTTATGGTAGTCCATATGAAAAATCCAACCAATGCAAGACAATTTCTCTCTTTCTCACACTCACCGAATTTCTCTTTCTCATGGTTTCAGGCAATAAAAGTAGAGGCACTTATATGCAAGCCAACCGAAAACAGGAAAAAGTGAGGAGCTATGCGGAGTAGATCACGGGCTCAATTTTTTGCTCGTGTGAACAAGGGTGTGAGGTGCCTTTCTATGTCTCGGTAGGAGAAGAACTTCACCTTCAAATTTCCAGCCTGCTATAGCCTTTTTGAGTGCCTCCATGATGACTTAGAAAGGCGTAGAAGGAGATTAGAAAACACTTTGGAGGACTGCAACCTCTATCCAGCATTAATGTGGTAAGGGACATCTACTTAGGCTATAGAACATTGGGGGCTGGGTCGAGTAGTTCATGGGTTATGGGTTAGGGTTATTTTTATGGATGATGGATTTTACCATATTAGCGGCTTATGTGGCAAATTTGGGCTGACATGAAAGTGACCATCAGTTAACTTAACGATTTTTTTAATGGAAGGGATAAATTGCACAAAAGAGAAAGTTAATAGGAGTTTTCTATTGAGTTTCAAAGTTCATGAGAGTTTTCTGCACATTGAAAAAAGTTGAAGGAGGCAAAGTACATTTTTCCCTTTTTTATTAAAATACAATTTATACATGTAAAATATTATTTTTTAATATTTTTAAATAGCCAATAATTTAATTTTTCATATTTATTAAAATTAACTCTATTATACTTAAATTGGAAAATTCTATATTTGTTTTTAAAAAATTACGAAAGTTTTCATATCTAAATTTACTATATTTATTTATTGAATATAATGTTATAAATCATGAAAATGTGAGAAAATGGAATTATTTATGCTAAATAATACAATTTTGTAAAAAAAATTAATTTTTTTAAAAAAGAGCTAGCTTGTTTAGCTCGCAGGCTAAACGAGTCAGCCTATTTAGGTCTTTTTTAAACATGGCCTAATTTTTTTAACCTAAATTTGTCCATTTGCAGGCGGTCTCAGACTAGGCCATAAGCCACATATAGGGGTGAGTAAGGGTTGAGTCGGTTCTGGTTGAGTTAACATCTCAACTCAAACTGATTAAATAAATATTGGTCAGGTTGGGTTGAGCCTTTTTAAAGGTTGAACTTGAACGAACCCAACTTGACTCTGCCGGGTTGGTTTTGGATCGGGTTTAGCTCTTTTTTTTTCCCCTCCTTCATTCCCCTCTTCTTTCAACTAGATTTAGCTATTTAATGAATAGAGATTGGAGAATATGCCTGAATCAAGTTCATACCTATGATTGAAGACAAGGAGATAAAGACAGAAGGAGATGGTTCAATATGAATCTGAGTTTCCTTTATCTTTTTGTTGTTCAGTCTCTACTCTCTCACTCCCTTGTTGAACTAGTCGCCAAGCTCCCCGGTTGCTGTTCACTTTCAGTCTCTCACTTTGTTGCTCATCATCACTGGCTCTGAATTAGAGGACTTTATCGCTCACTTTCAATCTCTTACAGATCTAACCAACTTGCAAATTGCAAGGTACCCAACTTCTGAGATTGAGATGGAAGATTAGAAGGCGAAGAGAGAGGATGAGTGACTGAGAATTTGAGATTGAGTGAAAATGTATGATGAGCTGATGAGATCTGAATGTCTGATGTCTTAGAAGAAGAGAGGAGATGTGAAATAACCAGAGAAATTCCTTTAAAAAAATTATATGTTGATCAGGTTAGCAAGTTTAGTAGGCTTAAAAAATTTCCAACTAGTCAATGGACGAGTTGAGAAATTTTGACCTAACACAACTCATCAACCCAACCCAAACCAACCAAAAAGTGCAATTTAGGTCAAATTTAGGGGTTGGTACTCACTCCTAACCACACGACATTTATATAGGAAAATTAATACTGCATGGACCATATATCATCCTTTAAGTTGCTAGTGAGAAACCAATGTTCTAACTTTTGGAGAAGGATTGGCAAAGCTTACCCTACAGTTAAAGAAAATATAGGGTGGAACGCTGAAAATGGGAAAAAAAAAATTCAATTCGAGCAAGATTTTTTTCCCTCTTTTTTGGTGAATTCTGGAAAGATTATTTGTTAAAGGGTTTGTTAGTCGTGAGGGGATCGCATGCTTGTTCCATAGGGACAAGTATGCTGCTTGTACTGATTATGGTCAGTATAAGCTTTTATAAACATATCCAACGGCCACGATTTTGGATGTGAAGCTCACCGTTTCACTTACCCTTTTTTTTGTTTTTACTTCTCTCAGCCAATAAAGAGATGCCACGTTGGCAGTCCAATACCTGTCCAATTAACCCAGATTTAGATGAACCGACCCACCTCCCTTTTTCTATTTGAAGGCCATCAATCTTATCTGTTGTTTTGTAACTAGTCCCCTTCATCTTCTTGCCCTCTCCATAGGAGATCGCCGGAACCTCGCTGTAGCCTTCTGCTTTTTCACCATCTTGGCCGTCGAAGCTGATGGATGGCGGTGTTATCACCTCCTGGATGAGCTTTTCCTTAACAATGAAGAATTTGGTCTTGAGGAAGGACTACCTCTGATGCAATCCCCGCTTCTAATTGCCATTACCACCTCTTGGAAGAAGTTTTCCGACTCCAGATCATATTCCAAAATTTAGTTTAATCTCCAACATGCTTTTGGATACTCCTACTTCTTTGACCCCGATCACTTTTTTGCTCGCCTTAAGATGTGGAATCACAACAAGTAGGTTGGTTGGATTTGTTCTTTGTTGAATTTAAGATACTATGCCCGAGACTCTGCTATTTCTCGAATTTTATATATTTCAATACTAATTTTATCAGGATGCACCAAGTTACAATTTCCATGCAATGCAACATCTATAAAATTCACTCGCCCAGTTCTTTTCCTTAAACACTTAATCATGTCATTGCTCGGGTGTATGCATGCTTCGCTAGAGCCCACTAGGCCTTACACTTATACTTTTGGCCTAAAATGCAATTTTTATCTTTCAGACATTGACGATTATTTCATTTGCAATTATTTCATTTTGCTTTAGCCTGCAATATGGTCTTTCAGGTTGCACACAGTTTTGAGGAAAAGCGAACAAGGTCCAAGGTATATATATGCTCCTACATTGAAATTTTCATACCTTAATTGTCTATTAAGCTTCTTTATGTTTAATTTAATATTGTTACAACATTCACTATACTCCTTGATTATTGAACATGTATAATTAGCTGAGTTGGCTCTTTTCTATCCCACTTTTCAAAGTGATCTAACCTTGTCCATCTTGTTTTACAAATGTTGTTGAAATGCTTGCTACCTATGTAGCCAATTCTCCCACTACCTCACATTTGACTTGAAAGTAGCTTTCAACATTATACCCTATTCAAAATGTGCTCAAAATAGTAATAATTTAGATGCAATGGTTTAGTTTGAAGTCTTAGTGAGGGACCAATAAGTGTTCCTAGTTAAACATTTAAGCAACGCAAGAGACTTTAATTTCATATCTTTGATTTAACTTCCTCTGTGGAAGTGCTTCAAAACTTAAAAGCCTAAAAAGCAAATATGGGAAAAGTGCTTAAGGCTACAAAGAGAAATTGTATAACTTTATTTTCCCTTGACTGTTAACTTTTCATTTGGTTAATTTTTTTTCTAGTTGTGTATTGCTGACCCTATTTAGTTCTTTTGTAGAGTGAAAATGTAACCACAGAGTGAGGGGCCACAATCAAGATTTTCAACATGACACACTCAAGAGCTTCAACAGTTGAGTTTTAGTTTATCTTTTAAAGTTGTTGTTTCTGGTTATTGAACTGTAATAGGGTATACTCAACTATAATGAAAAATTGTAAAATGGTGGTTATTGAAATGTAATAGGGTATACTCAACTGCAATGAGAAATTGTAATAGGGTGATTATTAAAATGTATGGAGACTTGATCCCAAAGCTTTATTAATAATAAAAATGTGTTTATTTTCTCGTTCCATTATGCTCTTTCTTGTTCCCTTTTTTGGTTCAAAGCTGCATACTTATTTTTTTTCATTTGCTTCACAAAAGTTCACAAACATAAACCCATTTCAAAATAGAACAAGACATTTTTGAACGTTATTTTTACTTGCTTCAGTACAAAACGACAATTCCTTTACAATTGCATCAGTACACAAAAAGATAACAACAACCTCTTTACAATTCATCTCTACTACAAAACAACAATTTCTAATGGAATATGATGAGTACACATAAATATTGCATCAGCCAAATGGTGAATCATCTCTGTTAGACTGAAAACCTCATCAAAGGAGCTTTCACTACTCAATACCTACAAAGTAATGGAATATAATGTTTACAAATGATTGAACTAATGGAATATGATGTTTACTATGGTTACATCAAATGCAATGGAATATGATGATTACATTAAACTTAGTATTAAACATTAGGGTTTTTAGGACTAACCTCAACAGTCTGAATGTGAAAAATCTAGACCAAATCGTAATGCTTCAAGTGAGGGTATTGAATGATCAATGGGCGCCTACGTTAAGAAATATGACAGATTAGTACAATTACTAGGATTATTGCATTATATGCATAACAATGAGCCCTTACCATTAGCATGTCCATGAAGCTCATTTCTAAAACTAGTGCTTGAGGTGTTGCAGGTGTCGAGCATGACACCCCACCTTGTGCTTCACTTGCCTACAAGAGAAATGCATAACAAATGTCAACTCAGATAAAAAGTATAAGAAAGGTGAAATAAAAAAAGAAAGCAACATAATTCACATACTCTATTCGGTATACTCATCTTTTTCTTTATCTGAACCTCAACACAATTTATATATCACTTCTTATTTTTTGAACCCTTTTTCTGCTTGAATCCCTTTAGCTGTGATGCGCACAGAGGCGTAAGGAAGGTGGTGGCATCAAGGTCTGTATCCAAATCTTTCCCAGTTGAATAGAGCACAGTACTAACTTTCTTACTCATCCCATCCAATAAGTCATCCATCACCAATGATATATCCATAAACCTAGCAACTTCAGACACAATCCTTATTACTTTTCTACTCAGCTCCCTAAACTGATGCGTAATGTATAGTTTAGGGTCCTTCACTATATTTATAATACCTCGAAAAATTCATGATTTTCGGATATTACGTAAAGCTAATTTTTATGGAATAATTCGGGCGAAGGAAATTTTTCTTGTTGTGTGGGAAGGAAAATATGAGGCTTAGAAGTGGCAAGGTTGTGGAATATTGAGTGGTGAAGAGTCAAGGAGTGTACTGGTAGTAACAAGGGAGTTAGGAGACAGGTTGGATGCAAAGAGTGACTAAAATGAAATAAGAAAAACTATGGGGCACCTAGGATTTAAAAACATCTGAGGTGGGATATTACGGATTTGCTTTTACCAGTCTTGACCAAGGGTCAACTAGAGGGCAAAGTAGTAATTTCACCATGACCGAGTATATATAGATGGCTTCGCCCATTTTTCCTCATTTCTTCATTTCCTCTCTCTCTTCACTTTCTCTCCTTTCTTTCTCTCTTCCTTCTCTCTACTCTTTCTCTCCACTCAAAATCCTCAACCGAGCTTCAGAGGATGGATCTCAAGCAATGGGGCGAGTCTCTAGGAGCCAAGCAATGTAAGGAAAGCAAGAAATCAAGGTAAGAATTCTTATTTTCTAGGTTTTTTCCTATTTTCTAGTTTTAAGGGTATTTGGGATAACATCGAGATTCCAGCTTCGTTTCTCACTTAAAATTGGGGATTTTGGTGTCTAAATGCTCCTTAGACATCAAGGATAAGATCCCATGGAAGAAATTATGAAAAACGGTAGAGATTTGATCGGATCTAGGTCAAATCAGAGAGGAATCACATAAGAACGGGATTGTGGTGCCTAGGCACCAGGTTTCAAGTGTTTCAGGGACGAAGATGACTTGGCTTGTGTTGGGCGCCCAAGCGTTAGTAGTGCCGGGAAACTTGGGTGTTCTTCAAATGGCTATAAGTCTTTCTTCTGAACTCTATTTTGGGTAAACTTTATATCGTTAGAAAGTTCTTTGAGTCTAGTTTCTAATGGTATAAGTTTCATTCAGAAATTCATTACTGGTAAAGAGTTATGATTGAAGAAGTGGATAAACATTAGGATTAATGGTAGGAGAATTTCTCTATTTTGTAACCCTGATGATTTTGCATGGTTACTTAATAGGGATAGTTGAGGCACAAGGTTGTTGTTGAGAGAGCATGGAATTCATGTGAGGGATCTATCTAACTCTTCTATATATATATACATACATATATATACATACATACATATATATATATATATATGTATATTTTCATTTTAGGATTTATTTTCCTAAAATTATTGTATGGAATGCGGATTGGTTGTTGTGGGGTGTTGGATATACATTTATTTGTTAAATGTATTATATGTGGGATATATAGTGGGGATATGTAGTGGGGATTATTTGGGATATATGGATGAGAGTAGTGGATTGGTTAAGGTATTTGTGTAGGTGCATTGTATATTCATCTGCATATTTATATTATGAAACGTTTGGAAATAGAGCAGGAAGCATACCCATTGTGTAATATTGTAGAGTAGTGTCAATGGGTATGTATACACATTGAGGATTGGTCTTCAATGTGGTATAGGAAAGAGTGGGATATACATTGCATCTCATTCATTTGCATTGTGTATTATGTGTGGTTGTTTATTTGTATATGGGATATATATGCTGGCTAAGGGCATGATCTGAAAGACCATACATATGTTATGGTTATGAATATGACCCAATAGATCCAGTACTAAATAGGATTTCATAAGTGATGATATGTGGAAATATAAACCCACATGATTAAACTCTTGAGATGTGGTATGTGGGTATGGACCCTTGAGTATGGTTACATACATTTTATGTGTTGTGTGTATGTGTGTTTGGGGAAAATATAAAGAGACATGATACCATGTGTATACCCTTGAGTAGCTTGGTATCATGTGGGATGAATTCCCGATTAGGTATATATGTAGCTATATAGTGTAGGGCTAACATTGGTGAGTCCGTGGTTTAGACTCACCCTCTCATAGTTGTAGATATGTAGGACGGTCAGGTTGAGGGCTCACAGATGGAAGATGCCTCCCCATTGTTCGAGGTAAGATAATTTATTTTATTATATTGCTTTAGTGTACTCTGTAATCATATAGGTCATCTACGATCCTGCGATAGAAATCTAGGCTTGTGGCAGTGTTGATAACACACTGTCTGTGCCGATCACGAGCTGGGGTTCTGGTCGTGACAATATCCTTCCCTCTGGCATTGGATATCACACTAGCCCTTGCCTCCTTTGTCCACCAACGTATGATGTATTGTGCAAGGAGTAACTTGACATCATTGTGGTAATAGACGCTCAAGCCATGACACAAGATACTAAAGCTCTCAAACTTCCTACAACTACATGTAATCGTGCCATCTAAAGGATCAAATGATACTTGATATTCTCTCTTTTGATTCTCAAGAGAAATGACATATTGTCTCATAGGTTGAGATTCATCCCTTTCCTTTATACATGCCTCAACAGAATCATCAACTTCTTGATGGAATAAATCAAAGATAGGACAAGTATAATTCTTCCAAGCTTACTTTAACATCCGGGACTTCAAGTTTTTTATCCGTGGAAGTTTCACTCTCTAACCATATTCAGCCTTTTAGTCATTGTACTATTTCTCATCCACTATTAGTTCAAGAAGCTTGAAAAAAAAAAACGAGATCGACCTTTGGGTTTAACAGTTCTTTCAAGTCAGAATTTAGACTTTCACTCAGTTGTGTACTTCTCATACCAAGTGTCAAAGCCTTTTTCATGAAGCAAATTGCCCACTTTTCTCTTACATCATACGTCGATGCTAGCCATGGATTTTCTTGAACATTGTGATCTATCAACATCTTGCACCAGCCACCTCAAACTCATCTTCATAATTTCGTACATGCATCGGTTCAATTCCTTTAACATATGGGATTCTCCTTTAGGCAAACGGGCCAAATATTTTGCTGCATTTTGCATCAAGTGCGATGTGCATAATCCATGCACTGTATTTGGCATCACCTCCCTTAAGGCTTTTGCCATTACTACATCTTGGTTCGTGAAAACTGTGGAGGATACCTATGTTGATGAGCCTCTAGAAAAGTTTTAAAGAGAAATTTAAAGGACTTGGCGGTCTCATCGTATAATAATGCCATCCTGAAAATTACCATTCCTCTAAAGTGGTTAAAACCGCAGAACACGGTAAGCACCCTATCCTTCTTGTTGCTCCCAAATGTGGTGTCAAGTATGACCACATCTCCAAATAACCCGTAGTCGATAAGCATAATTGGATCGACCCAAAATACATTGGTAATATACTCATTGGAGTTCATTTGATATGCTTGAAAGAGAGATGGGCTTTCAGATGGTTTCTTCTAGAAATAATGCAAGATCACACTAGCTTCCCTATATGCCTTGTACCGTTTCCTTCTAGACCTCAGATAATTTTTGCCATCCAATTGCGTATATCCTATGCTAGCTCTTCCCCCCGGGTGCTCGCTCATCAAATCGAAACAGCCTTTTGATGTAAGGCCAATGTCTCCAGCCAACTGGATCTCATATACTTGGGCTTCAATAATTCTCCATTGCGAGGGAAGCATATGACTAGTTTCTTCTCTGTACAGTGCATGATTATGTTCCTCTACAAATGTGTGCACTTTATATTTTCCACCCTTAAGTTTCAAGCCCAACTTAGCCATACATCCAGTTCTTGTCTCTGTGAGGGGATTCTTAACATTTCCACCATTTTTTTTGGACTCACGAAAACCCTCTTTGGAACAGACATATTTCAAAGATATTACAATTGTCTTATCCTTTTTGCTATTAGTGTGAGTATCATTCCTCATACCAAACTTGACTTTCTGGCCATATTTCTTCCAAAAATTCCATGCATCATCCAAATTATCGAATTCCATTCCAATGTTGGGTTTCCACGTTGCCTCCATCCTTTAAAAAAAAAAAGAAGAAGAAGAGGCATTATTAAGATCAATAATATATAAGAGTACCGTTGAGCATGATGTATAGAAAAAAATTGCATTAACTTGTTTTTTGCAATGAAGCATTATTTCTTTTTTTTGCTCTTGGACAAAATGGTCTAAAATATATTGTTCTACTTTCCCTTTAAATATTCTCCTTCATTTCCTTTTCTCATTCATTAATCTGTCACTGTCTTAATGTGAGTAATACAACCACTGATTGTTCTTCACATCATCTTATGATATCGGTTTTTGAAATGGTATGCAAGATTTTACTCCTTTTTTCCCTTGTCAGTTGCTGCGTATAATCTTCAATGCATGACCTTTATATTGTTTTGACCGTTTTGTTTTCAGGGGTTGCTTAGATGATGGTTTTTATGGCTTGGTCATTAATTTCTGGCATTCTCAACTCTGATATAATTTATGTTATACGGTCGTTGAGCCCTAGAGAGGGGAAAAAAAAGAGCCATCCTTTATGAAATGTATCATAGATTGCCTATATTATGCATATGGAATTTCTATTCGGGATAATTTTAGGTATGTTATTATTTATTTATTTATTTATTAACTCATCATACTTTTTTTTTTTGAAGGTTGATTAAGTTATAGAAGAAAAAGCCTTGTAGGTTGTCAATAGCGATGCAGCTATCACAAAGTGATCTTTAAAGTGTAAAACTAGAAGGATTGATAACAAGTATGGAATATGGAATAGTTATCAACTATCAGAGAATCTCATTTGTTTTGTGTGTAATATATAATATATAATATTAATTTGAACTAATATAGAATGTTTTTACTCTCCCATAGTTTTACGAGAGTAAAGTGTTATGATTTAAAGTTTGTGGACTAAAATTGTAATTATGCTATAATTCAAGGGGATTATGTGTATTTAGTTAATGATTAGCTGATGTAGAATGATGCTAGTAATCTAGTGAAAAAGATTGAATTTGAATTACTATCTATTTTTGCTAACTGATACAGATATTAATAGTAGGTTTTCACTTTAGTTTTCGCTTCATTAGCTCAGTGGTATATAGTTGCAAGCTTCTTTTTATTAATTAACTAATGAGGTATATAGCCCTTGGTGAATTAATGAGACAAAAGTCTGAGATTCAGAAGTTTGAAGCTTGAACTGAACTAATGGGGCAAATATTGATTAACTACTTGCTCTTTGTTTTTAGTGTGTGTTTGGAAACTCGTTGGGTAAACCTAAGTTTGAGTAGAATTGATTTTGAGCAGAATTGATTTTACATAAACGTGATTTATGTTTGGAAACTGTTATCAGAAAAGTGATTTTAAAAAATGAATTTTGTTTAGATATTGGTTAGTAGAAGCACTTTTGAATGTGTAATTATTAGAAAGGGTATGAATTTTATAATGTTTTATTTTATTTGACTATTAGCACTAAAATATTAAAATTTATGAATGTTGTAATAAAATGAATTTATTTATATCCAAATTAGTTTTAACTATTTTGAATAATTATTTAAAGGTCACTCTTGGAATTAAACAAAATAAGATCATTAAACTCACATAAAAAATAATTCAGGTAAGCAACTAAATTAAAATTTAAATAGAAGTACATGATCTGAATAAAGTACAAATAATTGTCATTTATTATGTATATATTCCACAAGTTGATCACGAATAACGTCTCGAATATGATCTATTTCTGATGAAGATGCTAGGTTTAGGGATCGCAAGAAATCTGAATCATCATTGTTAGCATTCTCTTCTCCTAGCACATTTTCTTTTTCTGAACAGTTGAATTCAATATCTGTATCAGTGTTTCTTCTAATAAAATTGTGAATAGCCATTATTGCACTGACCAACTGAACTTGTGTTCTAAATTTAAACTTAGGCATATTTTTCAAAAGTGCAAACATGTTCTTCCATACTCCAAAAGTTCTTTCAATAGTGGTCCTCAAACTTGAATGGTAATGATTAAATACCTCATTTTTGTTTTGAAATCTAAATGAACATTTAAAATCAGGTATATGATAACGCTTGCACTTGTACGAACCGATATATCCAACTGGTGTTGGATAGCCAGCATCTACCAAATAATATTTACCTACAAAAATAATAAAATAATTATCAAATAATCCCTAATCTAAAAGTGTAATCAATTTACGGTTATGATAAATGATATAACTGAAGGTGGGTGTGAAAAATTCATCTCAGGCATCGTCAGTGCATGTTGGAAAACACGAGCGTCATGGGTGGGGCCTTCCCATCCTGGCAAAGCGAAGGTGAAACACATATCCTAATCACATGTAGCCATTATATTTTGTGTTGTAACTCCTTTTCTTTCGATAAATCTTAGTTGGTCACTAGCGCTGACCACAGTGAACATGAGTTCCATCAATAACTCCTATGGTATCCTTGAAAAATGGCCAGTATCGTCGATCATTTTGTATTTTTAACGGGATCTCACGAAATGTACGATCTTGTGGCTTAATATATTTGAAAGACAATTTCAAGCAAGTAGCTAAGACCGAATGAATATGTCTACTAATAGTTTCTCCTGAATGCTGAAACTTATCTTATAACAGTTTGTTTCCCACTCCATGGCCAACCATGTGTAGAAACATTGCAACCATCTCTTGAATTCCCATTCGTGTGGTGCCCCTTAGACCATATTCATTTAATTCTAGACATAACTTACGGAATACATGTTTCTCCATGTGAAACATCTCATGGCAACGAACAGGATGCCCATTTATTATTTCTAGAACCCATGCATGACTAGTTTGCTTACTTGTTCTGCATGGTTGTTTACATAAATAAGTGGTTGCATATTGACTAATTAGCAGAGTTGTAGTGACATGTTCTTTCATATCATCGTCATCGATGAGATAACTTGCTATTTCATCCATGTCTATTTCATGATCATCCATTTATACCTATTAAAAATAAAAATTAGATAGACGTACAACATGAAATACAATATAATTTATGAATGATGAAAGACAACATGAAAATTAACATTCATAGAAAATGATATCCAATGACATAATTCGAATATTTCTCTACATAAAAAGACATAAATGATAAAATACAACTTGACACACAACTACTAATGAATCCAACATAATACAAAACTAGTCCTTCGGGTAATTCTCTGGGTTGGATGATGTATGTCGAAGCTAATCTACTAACTGATAATTAGCATTTTCCTTCCTCAACGCCACAAATGCTTCCCTTACTTTCTTACTCATAAGTAAATTAATACATTTGGTATGAAGTTCTAGATCTTTAGCAATTTCAGGTATATTAACCACCAATAGAGGCACCAGGGGCATTAGCATGGCGTGAGTGACATGTATCTGCCATGACACTCACTGTATCCGCTATCTTATAAGCAGCAGGCAATTTAGCTTTGCCTCTTTGTTCTCTATAACTACCTCTCTTCCTTTTATCCCCACTCCTCTGGCTTACAGTGCCTTGAGAGGTATTTAAGTTGATATTTCCCATCTCAGTTCTTGCTCCACCACTGAGATCTTCCTCACTACCCCCTGAACCTTCCTCCAAGTCCATAGCAATATTGTCCAAAGATGGGCGATACCCATCATCATCGTTAAACTCAATAGGCAGTATCCCTGATGATGGTGCCCAAGCATACTCCCCAATGGCCACCACGTCCTTAAACAATGAGGTTAGCTCATGGGCAAGTGGTAGGCCCTTGTGCCTAAACTTGCCATTCTGAGGATTTTCCTGTATATTATTCAAAATTGTCATCAGAACACAATACATTAGGGGAAAAAAACTTTATGAGTTAATCCTTTTTAATTTGAAACATACCAATTGTTTTTTCTCCCATCACTCATTGGGAGCATCAACGGTGTTCTTGATATTGTCTCACCTTAATCCGGTTTCATGTGCAAACAGTTTATACCATGCTTGCCACTCTTTTCTTAAACTGTCAAATTTTTTTTTCAACTAGGATCTAATATAATTCCTTCCACTTTGGTCATTAAACTTAGTTAAAACACTTTTCCACCCCCTTTTGGTAAGACTAGTTCCACTACGCTCTCCTTTGTACAGCTATTCTAGGTAAGCTCTAACAAAATATTCAGTTGTCTTTGCATCCCAATTAGCCTTTGCTTTATCACCTGGAGTAGAATCTACAATGGCTTGCTTCTTTTGGGAACTCATGTCTAGTAATCACATATACAACCATAAGAGTCAACTCATTTTCTAATAGCTACTAAAGGTTAAGATAAATATATGTATATTGTCTAAATAACATTGTATATATATATATTAACTAAGTAATTACTCTTAGAGTTGAGCAAAATAATTATATATTAACTAAGTGATCACTAACTAATTTCATATTAATTAACTATATATTAACTAATTATATATTAATTAATTGGTCATTAAATAATTATATATTAATTAATCATATATTAACTAATTATATATTAACTAATTGGCATTAACTAATTATATGTTAACTAATTAATTACTAACTAATTATAGACTAACTAAAATTATTAAATAAATATATATTATTCAAAATTGTTAATTATATTAACTAAGTGGTCACTAACTAATTACATATTAATTAATTATATATTAACTAATTATATATTAATTAATTGGTCATTAAATAATTATATATTAACTAATTATATATTAACTAATTAATTATTGACTAATTATTGACTAACTAAAATTATTAACTAAATATATATTATTCAAAAATGTATATATTTATTGCCTATTATTCAAAAATGTTAACTAATTATATATTAACTAACTAAAAAAAAGGCATGACAGACCCGAGCATACATTAACTCCATGGCTTCAACATTCTGCAATGGAGCTACAGTAAGTAATCACTCACTCTCGGCAAACCCAGAACATGGCAAAGGCAGAACGCATACCAGAACTGACGCTGGAGAACACGCATGACAGACCCGACGTCGGAAAAGGTGAGCCTTGCCATTCCCGGGGTCAGGCGCATCTCTCCCGTGACGGCAGCGTGGAACGCAGGGAGCAAAATAAAAACAGAGCGTAAAAGAGTATACCCGAGGAGAACAAATACCAGAGAAAGAGACTCGGAAGCTTGGAGGAAGGCACAGCACAAATGCACAACACACATAATACCCGAGGAAGCACGAACACCCCACTGCAGCTGTCACCGGCTTTGGAAACTCAGAGCTCAAAGGAAAAATCTCTCCAGTCGCCAGGTTACTTATCTGAGTTGGGTTCCAGTCGCTTGTGTGAGTAATGGACAGTAAAAATATAAAGTTTAGGTTGTTGGTTGCTTCCATCCGTTCGGGTATAAACTATAGTAAATGCTAACACATGATAAATGCCAACAGAGGGCATTTAGAGGAAAAGTGACCTAAGACAGAATTGAATATTGGCATAATCTATTCCCTGCTACTTTCCTTCAAACGTGATTATACATTCAGAATCAATTATGGCTCCCTCCCTGAATGCCAAACCAAATATATACCATTTCTATGCAAACGCTCATCTACCTTCACCAACGCACGTTTAATGCAGCCAAACACCATGCCAAACATGTTCTTAATCATTTTGATCACACACACTCACAAATAACTACTAATATCTTTGGCATAATCAACAACTCAAATGCATGAAAGAAAGAGGTAGACCAAAAACAGAGTAGAAAATTCATTTTCTTTTGTTCACTTCAAAATCGAATCTAACCTTGGGAGGAAAAGGTAGTAAGAAATTAGCTTAGAGGTGTAGACTACCAGTATATCAAACTCAGAAATTAGCAAAGGGGATGTCGCAAATGACAGGAAACAAATAATCATGCAGCATATGCCAAAATGATAGGAGAAAAACAAAAGATGAACTCCAATACCCTATGCAGTAAACGGAATGTGGAAAAGCTTCTCCAAAAACAAAGGTGTTGCTACCGGGGATGAATGTGGCTGCTGAAATACACAGACCAGTGACATTGTTAACAACTGGGGACGAACGTGGCTGCTAGAGACATGACAGAGAAGTTGATGAGGACGAATGTAGCAACGCAAGAAAGCTCCAGCAATATCTCAAGTTGCCGGAATCCACAAACCAACAACACCATTGACAACCAGAGATGAAGATGGCTACCAGAGAGACAATGCTAAAGTTGACAATGAGAAGGGATGAAAGCACGGGAAACACCAAATAATTTTACTATGATACATAGTCCCTGTCTCAATTGCAGAAGACATGGGTGAAGATGGGTCACGTGGGTCGGATCCAAGTCAAATGGGCGGGTTTTGGAATGGCCACATAGCATCTCTTCATTGGCTGGGAGAAGTAAAAACAAAAAAAAAAGTGTAAGTGAAACAGTAAGTTTCATATTCGAAATTGTGGCCGTTGGATCAAATAGATCCAACGGTCGCAATATAAAAGCTTGTACTGAATCCTGGCCGTTGGATTAGCCAATCTGTACAAGCAGAGTGCTTGTCCTTGCTATTCCCTCACCTGTTAGTCCCCCTTTGGTCGCTACTATGCCCCATGGTACAAAAATTTGACTAATGAAAATTAAAATTATTTTCTAAAATATATTGAAAATCTATATCTTTCAGAAAATGAGAAAAAAAAAGGAGAAAAGAATGAGGAAGACGAAAGAAACCAAAACAGAGCTACCAAAAGTCAACAATGGAGCTTAATATTTTGGCAAAATTTGTAATTTTTGACCTTTAAAAGTTACATTATTTTTTCTTTGACTTTGAATCGATTGATTGTGATGAATTAAGATACATATATAATTTTATTTCTTAGTGATTAAAAGTGTGAAAACTCTATCAAGTTATTATTATTGTCAAAACACTACAAAAAAGAAGGCATTTTTTGGCTTTTTTTTTTGCATTTCCCAACTGTTTTTACCTCCAGGAAATGCACAGCATAGTGGTTTGAAAATCGTTGATGTTACGTGCGTCGACACGCATTTGTCGGTGGTATTTTTGTGCCACTAGTATAATTACCGGGAAACTATTCCTGGCAGTGTCCTCTACTGCCAGCAAAATCGCCAGGACACATTTCCTAGCGATTGGTTTTGTATTCGTGGAGGTTGTAATTTTCTAAATAAAAAATTTTTAAATGTGTTTAGCGGCAGTCATAACTGCTGCCATTTGCTCCTTTTTGCAACTATTTGTTAATAGCCACTAAATGCAATATTTTAAAAAATAATAAAATGATTTGTATTTTTACCATTTCTAAATTTAACTAATATATTTATTTAATAAATGTATGATTTAACTGTAGTTCCTTATTTTTATTTGTATCAATTATAAATTTAATTAATATACTTATTTAAGTTATCACAATCATAAGTAAGAAAATGCAAATATTATAATTACTAAAGTAAATGTCATACGCATTTAATGTAACTTACATAAAGTGACAAAAATGTCTTACAAATTCTTCAAATTATACAAACTGAATATAATTTATATAAAATGTTCATTAGTAAAAGTACTAGCTATTTCTTTGAGCATCTGAAGGAAGAGCATAGCTTGATGATGACGATGGACGTACATTTTCCTAAAAAAATATTTTATATAACATTAAGTTAGAAAATAAATATGTAAAAAAAGATTTACCAATGTTAAATATTTATAAACAATTTACCTCATTATTTACTAGTGGGGCAAACTCTAACGGTATTGGTCAGTTACCATAAAAGTCTTTCATAATGCATTGAAGCATATTTTCTAAATTATGTATGCGTTCATCTTTAGATAAGTTAGATTGCTCCATACCTTGCAATTCAGATTGAAATTCTTCATGCATTTTCTGAACATCAACTATAGAACCAACCTCAAGTGGGATATTATTTCCAAGAGAACCGCCGAAAACTTGAGATAGTATAGGGCCAAACCCCAAGCCTCTAACTCTGCCTGGGTACTCCAGTAACACTTATGCCAGAGAATCTTACTGGCCAATAGTTGAGGGAGAACCCTCGTGAGACTCAATTTCTTAATGTTTTTCCTACAAGAAAGATAACTAAGTTGGTAATTTAATAAAAGAAATTATCGAATTAAGTTAATATAAATGTTTCAAACATACATTAATAATCTTGGCTTGTTCATTAACATATAAACCATCAGTTCTCTTATGAGTCTCAATGTATAAATCACCACGACTAACAGGTATCTTGATCTTTGTTACCTGACATTTATTAAATAGATAATGTTATTTTTAAATCATTTAAATGTTTAAAACATTAACATTGTCTTACCATTTCGTGATGTTTCCTAGCATTGCTTTTAGAGCCTCTAGTATGTGGAGTTACTAGCTTATTTCTATTTGTAATATTAATTTCAACCATTTTCTGTAATTGAAGAAGACCAAATCAAAAACCAATATCATAAAAGATAATTCAAGGCTATTAAGGAATCATATCCGCGTTTCCTAAATTGAAGCTGACCTATTAATGAGTATAAAAGTTGATGTTAAAACTATTTTATAGACCTTATAAGTAGAAAAATTATAACTATCTTAAAAACCTTTTTCATTGTTTACAAGCTACCTTGATTAGATATAAGCAACAAATATATACATACCCAATATGAATTAAGAAAATACTTGATCATATATGAACATTAAAGAATAAAAAAATGCTTAATTGCATATATGTATATTCTGGAATTAGAAATGTTAATTGCATCTCAACATTTACTTCAAGTAAAAAAGAAAAACTAATAAAAAAAATGCCACATCAGACGGCAACACTAAAATCCCTAATATTGACAGTTAAAACTTATAATTTAACTAGGTAAAATGGTGAGTATTGGAGACTTTAGTTGTCACATAGCATCTTTTATTTATTGATTCACTTTTAATTAAAAACATATGGTGAGATGAAACTAAGATGACAGTGTCATGTAATATATTCACTTTAAACGATCTTGATCCCAACAAAAAACTCCATAGTACATAGGATTAACAGTTACCTCAGGCTATAACTAGAAGAATATCATATCAGGTCAACATATGCCAAGTTGCTAAGAAAAAAAGTGAAGTGAAAATGACTATGGATAAGCTCTAGTTCATAGCTGAACTAACACAAGGTTGTAACACAAATAAATGACAATTCCCATTAAGGATAGTCAAGAAAGATATAGGTCTAGTATCAGAATAAATAAATCTAACAGAAAGAAGTGGGACAAGTTACACTAGGTCATGGCATGATGTTTCCTTCTTTGCATGAACAAAATCCAGCATGGAATATACTTAAGACAATTTATTTAGCATTTGAACCAAAACAATTATTCACTTGTAAATTTTCAAATATTAATAGTTGAAAAAAAAAAAAGAGAAACCAACCCTCTATAATGAATTATTTATTAATATTATTAATTCATGATTAATTATTTAAATCAAATTAATATTCTTTATGACATTTCAACATAAATTCAATAAACATATACTCATTATTAAAGGTAAGGCATAATGGGCTTATATAGTTTCATGTGGGTGTGACATAGAGCTAATCGATGTATAAATTATCCAACACATATACAAATTTAAAATCAGTGTACAAATTAGAGTTTTACCTTTGTGTTTAGTCGTAGGCAATAATTAATAAAAGCTGCCCACATTTTTCTTGGAATCCAATTAGGATGTGAATTGATGTTATTTTCTCTACTTAGGTCTTCTTCAGAATATTCTTTGAACAATTCTAAACGGCCATCTCTCAAATGTTTTGCAAGAGATCCCAATATCCACCGCTTTCTTGCTCCGTAAGCATCTTGAAAATGAAAATTTTCCTTCGCAACATAACAAATAACATTTATTACTAGTATAATTTGTCCATATATAAAAAGAATACTCTCATTGCAAAATTAAAAAATAAATATTCATTACCAGTATGAAGTCCTTGTAACACTTCTCTTTATCAGTCGTAGGAACCTTCTTCCAACTTTTATAGCTAACAAGAAATAGGTTCACATCTGATGCTAACTCCCCTAGGAAGCCACTCAAACAACCAACAGATTCACCCACAGGTTAAGCAGTTGAATTGAATTCTAGAATTATTCGTTCTCCTTCTTGTATTATCAAAACATCTCTCACCCTTAACTTCACTTCCTTTAAAGCACCTCCAGCATCTATTAGAGTAAAATGGACTTTAACAATCTTAAATTGTGAAGAAGAAATGTAAAAAAAAATACTTACCAATAACATTTACAATCCAATATCTGTTTGACTAACGATCATGTGTTCTAGAAGAGTGCCTAACACTGTTTTCAGAGGATGGTGGTATTGATTGCTCTTGTGGCTACACACTAGGTGGGTCTGAAGTAGGAGTCGGAGCCGATAGAGGAGGTGAAGATACTGGTGCACCTCTTGATGTAGATGTCGGTGCAAAATCCCTATATCTTTTAGTCCTCGACATAGCTACTACATGTTAACATCACTAAGCCATTAGAGATAATAATTGATATATAAAAAGAAAAAGATTTCACCACAATAGTTAAGTAATAAATCAAATCATATATTTAAAACCATCACAATATCTACACATAGTTAAAATGTTTGTAACACAATAGAGATTAATACAAACAATAGAACTAAGTCATCATATCTCCATCAACATTATCATCTCTATTTTCTATATCAATTACAGTGCTAGGTTCATCATCATCATCCCTTACTAATGGAATACTTCCAGTATCATTTGGAAAAAGCAATGTTAAGTCTTACTCAGGATAAGGTACAATGTCAGGAATAATATCTTCTTCAACCTCTCCCATTTCAAATAAGTCTCTTGGTTTCAAATACACAGGAACAGACCAATTTTTGTCAAACAAATCTTTAACATAATACACCATTTGAGCATCTGAAGCCCGAATATATGGTTCATCGTCCTCAACTTCTCGGATATGCATCAATTGAGAAAAATTAACCATATCAAATCCAAGGGCATCCTTTTTCAATTCAACTGATGTTGTTATATTGGCCTATCTACATTTGAACATGACAATTTTGAATCGGCCATAATAGTTCAGCTCTATTATATCTTCTGATTTTCCATAATATGGAACATTTCCAAAGGTTGGACGATTATGACTAATGCTAGCATAACTATTTGTTCCATAAGTGTCGAAAACTCCATTATTCTAAGTCTTCATCCCATGATCTCGTTCCATGGTATGAAATTTGAAACCATTAATATTATATGCGCTGAACTTTCTAGCTTATATGTGTGGTTCTCATGCACGACATATGATATCCTCCGAATGAACTTCACTCTTGTCATTAATAATCTAAGAAGGAGAAACCAATGGAATTAGACATGTAATCTATAGTTATAGTCTAAAATCAAATTTCTAATGTTACCTACCCGTGTTTGAAACCAAGAAACAAATTCCCTATGAACTGTCTTTTGAATCGCTAATGGGGAATGTGTTCAGTGTCTTAGTCTTCTCCTAACCAAGTCTTTGAATTCCCTATGAGAGGATTTTAATTAACACATTATGATGTTGAGGCAAATCTTTAAATAAAAAAAAATTGGGATCCAATACTTAATAAATCAAGTAACATGGTCATAGTTAAATAAAACATGTCGATGTGCTTGATATTTCTCTTTAGGGCTAAGATTGAAATAAACAACATGTCCCACTAGTTTTCCGCTTTGCAGAAATAGAGTTTCCCTTTGTGTGGTGCCAACATCATTGGGTTCATTGTCAACACATGGAACTCTATTAAATCTTGTCTCAATCCCATGTAAGTATCTTGATGAAAAGGTCAAACACTGTTCAACTCTATATCCTTTAGTTATAGATCCCTTTAGTTGGGCTTTATTACATATATAGGATTTCATATGTCCTAAATACCTGTGAAGGAAACATCAATCACACTAAGTAATAATTAAATGATAACATCATTTAATTTATACTGTTAAATTATTTACCATTCTATAGGATACATCCATCGATAATGTACAGGCCCACCATATTTTGCTTCATCCACCAAATAGACAATCAAGTGAACCATCACCGTAAAGAATGATAGATGAAATAACATTTCTAAGTGACACAATGTCAACACAATTTGATTTTGAAGCTTTTCAAGTTCACTTGTAATCAACACTTTTCCACACAAGTTCTTAAAGAATGAACATAAATCTAATAAAATTGCACAAACTTGGTTAGGCAACACATTCCTTATTGCTAAGGGTAACAATTGTTCCACAAGAATGTGAGAATCATGAAATTTGACAGCTCTAGCCAAGATAATAGAGTAAACATTTTTTTCCATTAGAAAAGGAAAAAAAATTCAGAAATAATTTACAACACTTCATAATAATTTAGATAACTTGACAATTACAGAACAAAATAAAAAAATAAAATTACAAGACTTAATCAAATAATCTTACCAAAAAAATACAAAAATCATAGCTTCAATGTCATTTGCCTTTGACTACTTCAATGTACTACATCTAACCAAATTATCCTCACTCTCTCTAATAGTCACAACTTTTTACAGTACATTGAATCATATTTAATTTGTTGGTCCAAAAAAACACCAAAGATTAGAAAATAATCTTACCAAAAAAATGATAAATATTTAGCGTTATAACAAAATCAAAATGATAATATGAAATCCTCTTCAAATAGTCCCTGTTTTCTATATTAGTCTCATTTTCAATCCATTAAAGAAATTAAGAATAGGCTTAAGTGGTTATACCAAAAGTAGTTAGTCAAGAATAGCATTACTCTTGTCTAGAAGTGATTATATTTTTAAAAAAAAATGGAAAAAGAACACAATTGATATCCACACTGTCATTTATTTATTGGTCATGCTTTTCCCAGGACTTATCCATCCCAGGACTAATACACTAGGTAGGTATATATGTCCATGCACCATGTATGCTAAAAGAAAGAGCATGGCCAACAGGGCAAACAAAAAAGTGGGAGATGATATATTATAAAAAGAATAGGCATTCTTTTATGGACCCAACTCACTTCCCTGGGATCTCCACAGACATAAAGGCCCATATCATTTTGGACCCAATGTTAGGCCCATAGAATACATATTTACACACAAGCGCTCGCATGCGCGCACACGCACACGCACACGCACACGCACACGCACACACACACACACACACACACACACACACACACACACACACACACACACAAACACACACACACACACATATATATATAGCTTAAATTATGTAATTTCAATCTCTGTTGATTGTATGTTTTTAATTATATTAATGGTTGAAAATATTTTTATGATTTTATATAAAAAATGTCATATAAATAAAAATTAGTTTGAGAAGATTATTCATTCTTAATTTTTTTTTCAAATATTTGGATCTGTTTGCCAAGGAGTTTGAAAATTTTGTAGGGAAGGTAGAAAATTTGAATTAGATACATGCTAAAATATACTTACAGCTCAAAAATACAAATTAAAGTATTAGACACTCAGGAATAAGTCAACAATTATAAAATAAATGAAAACCCCTAAAAACCAGAAATGAAAAAAGAACCTCAAGAGCAAGAAAGAAACAAACGCAAAAGATAAGTTAGACCATAACATTTTAGAATCTCAAACAAAAGGAGTATAAGGTATGTAGGAATTATTGGTCCAACCCACTTTATTTAGGGGCTAACCTAATAAATTAAGTTTATTTTGACATCTCTAATTTACATACCACTTTCAGACTTTGATAGTAACATCTCAAAAAACACCAAAAAACTACAAAGGGAACATCACGTAAACATCAAGCATCCTTATTTATAAAAAGGAAATAGAAACAATAAACAAATAATCAAGTTAAAAATGCAATAGTAGCTAATAACCTTGCAGTACACGGACCACACATACATAATCTCAAAACTCAAAAATTTTAGATAGCACTATATATATATATATATATATATATATATATATATATATATATATATATATATTGAAAATGCAATAATAGCTATGTATATAGTAATTTTATGCTTTAATGTGAGCTACTTTAATTCCTTACAAACCTGTTAGACACTGGGCAGATCAGATTTTGGTGCAAGATTTTTAAAATGAAAGTTTAACAATTACATTACATTATTTTACGTCAATGGCTTCAGTAAAAATTAACATCTCCAAAACCTTTCCTTTCTCAAAGAAATGGGTGACAAAGTTGATGTAGTGGAAACAAGAAATATCATAGTATAATTTAGAGTTAGACAATATCTCCATGAGTATGTTATCTCCATGAGAAACTTCTAATTGATCATAAATATCTGTATGTGCCTGAAAATATAGTTATGTTGTTTCCTAGAATTAAAAAAAATCATTAAAAAAAACCAATTGGGTTTAAAGCCCATATGGAAGTAGTTGGTGTGTTAATCAAATTACTACTTTGTGAATAAATTTCTTTAAGAATTGCATTATCTTCAATAAATGAATATTGTCAAGTTGAGGTCATGCCAACTAAATTGGATGATGTACCTCTTTCAAACCTTTTGCTGTCAATATCCTTGCCAATGATCCCTGATACATCAGCTATTTACACCCTCTGCAACCTGTAAAGTGTTAATGATTAATTATAATAGTAGCTCATAACCATGTAAAAATACAAAAATCTACATTTTTTGCATCAAAAACTTACAACAAGTCCAAAAGTTCCAAGGACAAAAATAGCAATAATTGACCCTGGTTCTACTTTGCGTTGTTCCAGACAAGCTCCAAGAACTAAAGATAACAATTACCACCATAATGATTAAATTTCGCATATCTACTAATAAAAACAAATAATCAAGTTGAAAATGCAATAGCACCATTTACTTAAACAAAACAAAAGAAAAGAAAGCAATGGAACTCCATCCAACTTGTGTATAGAGTTGTTGCCTTTTATTTGGGGGAAAAGACTTGCATATTGACTTATTACAATTAGATATTCCATTCAAAATTCACAGACTTAGAATTTAAAAAGTAGGCAAAGATAGTAAAGCCCCACTTAATTACACCTTTTTGGGAAAAAAAAAACTCTATTTGGAGTAAATTGCTATGGAGGGAGGCCACACAAATTATTTCCTCTGCTTTAATCTAGGAACTCCATCCAACCAAAATTTCTATTTATTTTAAAATACATTAACTAAAACCAACTAACCAAAGCTTCCCTTGTGATGTATTGAAGCAATTTCTTGTTAGCCGATACCTGATGCCAAGAGAACTAGGAGATTACGACAGGACTTCCAAGGTTAAAAGAATGAAATGTAAGGTATAGAATAGAAAATGTCATCATATTCTTTTTAGTATTCTTGAAGAAACAAAAGAAAACCAACTAAGTAAATTGTTAAATGCTCACAATAGCAAAAATAATCTTTCACCTCTTTGAATGATTTGGTATGGTAAGTCTTCAAAGGATACAGTTCAAATAAAAATCATCACAGTTAGCTTTCGAAGAACCACCCAGCATAAGAAGGAAACAGAAAACCAAGGAAAAAACTAATAATTAATTAAACAAAGGAAACAACCACCAAGACAAAAGTCCGAAACTATTGGAGGAAAAGCAAAAGTTTTATATTACCATATCAAATAATTCAAAGAGGTGCGTCTGTGTATATGCTGGTAAGGGAAAGAAAATTTCTCAATACATAGCAGACCCATCAACACAACCAACAAATGGAGAAGCAAATAGTTGAATGGTTAAAAGGAAAAGGAGATTGAAGAGCACTAACCTAAAGACGATGGAATCCAAAGAGCAAAGGAGAATGTCGTGCGTCTGTGTGTATGCCGACGAGGGAGAGAAAATTCCTTAATACATAGCAAACCCACCAATACAACCAACAAATGGAGAAGCAAATACTAGTTGACTGGTTAAAAGGAAAAGGAGATTGAAGAGCACTAACCTGAAGATGATGGAATCCAAAGAGCAAAGGAGAATGTGGTGCGTCTATGTGTATATCGGTGAATGATGCAATCTAGAGAGAAAAGGAAAAGCAACACTCAAATGGTAGGGTGTATACCGGCATGAAATGAATGATTCTGGCGCAAAGGGGAAACAATGCGAGAGAGCGAAAAAGAAAATGGAGGGAGTATGCTCGCGTGAAATAAAAGTGAAAAGGGCTTAGGGTTTATTTAGATGTAATTACTGGAAGTTATAAATAACTGCTAGAAATTGCATATAATACTACTGGTAATTGCATGCAATTACCCGAGTCTATTGAGCCCGCTGGAAAATGCTTCATTTACCGGTGGTTTTTAAAAACCGCCAAGAATTGGGCGCCAGAAAATGCCCTGTTTTTTTGTAGTGAAAGGCCAATAATAAAGAATGTAACCTAAAGGCAATTTTGCTAAGGTTTGATTTCTCAAAGGGAGTATAGTAATTTTGCTACCTGTCACTTTTGCAATTTCCAGTCACATAGAGTTGAAGGGATACGTCTTTTACAAATTTTCATGTAAATTTTTTTTTTTCATTTTGCCCTCCACCTTTCATTCTGTTTTTTAAACTCTCTTAATATTTTTTTGAATCCCCTTCAATAACTCAGTCTCTCTCTCCAGCTCACAATCACAAGACCTCCACTCAATGGTGGAGCTACATGCAGTTGAGGGGGTGCAGGAATTTTACAAATTTGCATGTAAAATTATTTTTTTCATTTTGCCCCCTCTTCTTTTTTTTTGGAACCCGCTTAATATTTCTTTTGAACCCCCTTCAATGACTCAGTCACTCTCTTCTGCTCATAGTCACAAGATCCCCACTTTCTAGAGTCACGATATTTTTTTTTTATGATGGTTAATTTTTCATTCCATTGTTAGGTACCTCTTTGTAAAAGCTTGAAATTTGAGATTTTTGTACATATGTCTAATTATATCAAATTGATTGATTGATTATGTAATTAGGATCATGAGTAACATATTTGTGAAGTCAATTTCATGAAATTTTTTTTTATGATGGTTAATTTCTCATTTTATTATTATGGACCTCTTTGTAAAAGCTTGAAATTTAAGATTTTTGTACATAGGTCTAATTTTATTAAATTTGTTAATTGATTATACAATTAGGATCATGAGTAACATATTTTTGAAGTCAATTTAATGAAATTTTTTCTTGATAATGGTTAATTTCTCATTTCATTATTAGGGACCTCTATAGGTCTAATTCTATCAAATTGACTGATTGATTATGTAATTAAAATTTAGAAGAAGAAAAACTTTTTTGTAATGAAATATTTTTTTAGAAAAAACTATCATCAAATGAGTAATAAATTAAAATTAATTTAAAAGAATTACCATCAAATACAGAAAAACGAATGAAAATTTTGTCCCATGACCTAGGGTCCTAGATTCACCACTGGCAATTTCCATTGTTGTGAAAATTTTGAGAAAGACAATTTTTACTTCTATTTGAAAAAACTCACTTTAAAATCTTTTTTCTTATTAAGAGACATAATTCTATCTTTTAGCGATTAATTTAGCTTTATAATTATTTTTGTATGAATTTTTGGCCAATTACGACTCTTGAGTCTAATTTTTTATATAATATTTGTGATTTTTTAAATTTTAGTTGAAATTTCTTTTTTTGAGTCGTAATTTTCAGGAACTCACACCTATTAAACACACTACACCTTTCAGGTTTTAATGGTGAAACCTGCAAGCGACAGGTAACGTTGTCATGTACTGTAGAAACTCCAAATTGATTAGATCTGGGACGCGCGCGGATTTGCTGCTGTGCAAAATGGTGGTTTTTGCAGCTTTTCACTTTCAGCAACGGTTTTTACCGTTGCTGAAAGTTTTGGCAACAAAACATTTGCCACCATAAATTTTAGCAACGGTAAAAACCGTTGCTAAAAGTGAAAAGCAGCCAAAAACAGCCTTTTGCACAGCAACAAATCCGGACTCATCTGGGACCATATTGGAACGTATCCTAAAAGCGTGATCTGTGAGAGCTCGAATCCTCACCGTTCATTTGTTTTCCGAGATGTGTGCTTATTTTTTAATTCTATCTATTATTTTAATTTAAAAAATCCTCATTTTGATAATATAAATTAAAAAAAAAAAACCTTCAACAACTGTTCATTTTAATCTTAAAAAATTCTCACCCTTCAACTGATCATTCTACCTATTATTATTCTAATATGAGCAGTGGTTAAAAGCCACTATTTGATTTGTATTGTCAAAAACGAAGATTTTTAAAATTAAATTAATAGATAAAATTAAAAAAAAATGACACACATCTAGAAAAGTAGGATGCTTGACCACAAGAGCATTACCCATCCTCAAATTTTTTGTGATGAACAACTATTTATTTGATGTCTAAATATTACATTATGTGTTTGGATTAATTTAAATTTAAATTAAATAAAATTACAACGATAAAAAAATTTATTAAATTTTATCATAGTTATATCCTCAAATAATTAAATTTGAGACCTCAAATAAATAAAAACAGTTTATTTCCAGTTGTCCTATCTCCTCGCCGGTAACCGTGTCCTAAAATTTATTAAAGCAAGGAAGGGAACTCTATGAAGACGACATATTGATTTCGACAATAATCCCACACTCAATTCCCGCCATGGACCTCCAAAGAGTCCATACTCCACATAACTTCGCTGCGCTTATCGTGGGCGTCACTGGCTTGACTGGCTTCAGCCTAGCCGAAGCCATGAGCCGCCCCGATTGTCCCGGCGGCCCTTGGAAAGTCTACGGCGCGGCGCGGCGTCCCCTTCCCATCTGGTTCCCTCCCTCCCTCCTCCACCAATATCTCACCTTCGATGCCCTCGACGTCGACGACGCGCGCGCCAAGCTCTGCCCCATCTCCCACGAGATCACCCACGTCTTCTGGGTCACCTTCCAGATCCGCGAAGACGAAGAACTGAACATCACCCTCAACCGAACCATGTTAGCCAATGTCCTCAACATCCTCAAGTCCTCTCCCTCCACGCGCCTCCGCCACATCACGGTCCAAACCGGAACCAAACATTACATGGGCCCAATCAACGACCCGGTCCGCTCCTCTCATCTAGTCTCTCACGACCTGCCCTTCCATGAATCCCTCCCCCGCCTCCCTTACCCGAACTTCTACTACGCGCTCGAGGACCTCGTTGCATCCTACGAGCCCTCCCTCACCTATTCAATCCACCGCTCGTCCATCATAATAGGCGCGTCCACAAGAAGCACCCACAACGCGCTGATAATGCTGGCGGTTTACGCCGCCATCAGTCGCCACGAGGGGCTGCCGTTCCGGTACCCCGGAACCAGGTACACGTGGGAACATTTCTGCGACATGACGGACGCTGGTGTTCTGGCGGAACAACACGTGTGGGCTGCGGTCACTGACGGCGCTAAAAACGAGGCGTTTAATTGCACAAACGGCGACGTTTTTACGTGGAAGAAAAAGTGGAAATTGCTGTGTGAAGAATTTAATGTTGAATATGTGGAATATAGAGAAGAGGAGGAGTTTGATATAGTGGAGATGATGAGGAAGAAGAGTGAGGTTTGGGATGAGATAGTGGAGAAACACGGACTATACAAAACAAAGATGGAGGAAATCGCGTGCTACGCGGCTCTTAAACCCGTCATGTACTTCAGGTTTCAGCACGTGTCAAGTATGAATAAGAATAAGGAATATGCGTTTTTCGGATATACGGATAGCTTCAAGTGTGTTAGGAAGCGGGTGGCTAGGCTCAGGCAGATGAAAATCATTCCTTGAAACTTGAAACTGCATCGATATGATGCTTTTCCCACTTCCGATGTAGACTGAACTTTTAATTGTTTTCGTGTCTTATCAGTTTTATAAATAAATTAAACGACTAATTAAGATGCCATTTTATTTAATATTTAATATTTATTAATTATTAAATCTTTATCAATTAATTATCATCTACACTACCCTCTCTCCCTCCCTTTCTCACTCACTGATTCCCTCACCGTGGTGCACTGTCCACTGTCTGCTGTCCAAGAAGAGGTAGTAGACTGTCTAAGACTCTATTTAGTTCAAAAAGAGAAAGAAAAATCAGTTCTAAGAGATCAAATAAATACAAATTAGTCGAAGAGATCGTGTAAATACAAACCAATCAAGTATATTAAAAAATAATTTTGAATAGTTAGTATTGTGAAATTTTTTTAAATGTTAGTATGGGAGTAAATGCAAGTTGTTTTATCTTAACTAATTACTATTTACTTAGTTGTTTTATTTCTCTAGAAGCTCGGTTTATTATTATTATTATCTTAGATTACCTTATCTTGTTATTTAATCATTATTGGTCCCTCTCTATTAATAGATATTATCGTTTTTATTATTTTATCTTAATGCCTTCATTGGCTTACGTAGTCTACTTTCCCTTCTCATCTCATCATTTTAATTCTATTTTATATGCTTAAAGTAATAGAGGTTTTTTGTTGTTGTTCTTTTTAAGTCTATCCTTATCTAATCACTTATTAATTACCAATTAATTTATCTTTACCTTTCCTTCCCATAGATCCTATCATCTTATCTCATCTATTTAATTTAGTTTGAGTAATTGGTTTAAATTTAAATTTGTATTAGGTCTTGTTCTGCCTACCTGTGTTGAATACAGTACACGCCTACCCTAGGCTTTTGCTTACTTATTATATAAAATTGCTTTATTGTTTCATATAATCTAGTTGTAGTATATTTGATTTCCTAACCTCCACATATCTTGTAGATTTGATTTTATTCTATTTGGTCCAACCTATCTTACACCTATCAATTTTAAATTCACTTTTGTCATATCCTATTTTATCTAAGGATGCACGGCTAACTCGCGGGTGACTACCACCTACTCATTTTAATTTGGAAACCAACTCTGACTTTATCTATCCCACTTAATTTATTTATTTTTCTATTTTTCGCATTAGCTCCAAAAAAAGATTATTTCATCTTTTATTATTTTCAATCATTTTTATATTTTATGAATTTTTTTCTTTTTTTTTTTTGGCTATCTTTAATTTTTTTAAATCTTACATTTGTTATTCCTCTATGATTTCCTATTTATATTATTGTAATACTTCCCATTCCTATGCCCTAGATTTGGTGTAATTTCAGTTTGCTCCCTAACTAACTTTTAAATGTTCACTTTAGTCTCTATGTACCCCAAATCACATAACATCATATAATGTCACATATCATTCATCATCCCACACAATTCATCCATCATGGATGTGCAAAACATGTTTTTCACTTGAACACACAAATACGGTTTCACATAAATACCATATATAAAACAAAAAACTAGTAGTCAAAAGAAAAATTAACTCACAAGTATCACAGATGATTCAATATGAATCTGTGAGTTTCCTTCATCCTTTTGTTGTTCAGCCTCTACTCTCTAGCTCCCCTGTTGCTCGCCTGTTGCTATTCAATCTCAATCTCTCACTCCGTCATTCATTATCACTAGCTCTGAATCAGAGGACTTCAGTTGCCTCGCCTTGATGGCCTATCGCTCGCTTTTAGTCTCTTGCAGATCTAACCACCTCGCAAGCCACAAGGTGCCCAACTTCTGAGTTTACAAGAGGACTTGTGTACAATAATGCCAGCCATGCAATTAAGGGTGTTCTACCAAGTCAAGGACAAGTCACGACGTTTCCCACACTCAACTAGCCTTTGCGTCTGTTTAGAAAGATGGTGGACCATCTTCAGTGCACTTCTATAGCTCCGTAATTATGTTTGACATATAGCTGGAAGTAATTACAGAATCGATTTTATTATAGTTCAACGTGACTCTTTGTCGATTTTTTGACATGATTTAACACGATTCACCAATTTTTACCGTACTTTCTTTTTGCTTTTCCTTGTGATACTCCTCTTCTTATTCCTTTCTAACGAAAAGGTATGAAATGTATGTTGAAGTGGAGTATAGAGTTGAAAAAAGATAGAAAGGGATAAAAAGGAGGGGGAAAAAAAGGGAAAAAAGAAGGAGGAAGACGAAAGGAACCAAAACAGAGCTACCAAGCTTCAACAATGGAATTTATTGTTTTAGCAAAATTTGTAATTTTTGGCCCATAAAAATTACATTATTTTTTGAATTGATTGTGATGAATTAATATACATATATAATTCTATTTCTTAGTGATTAAAGGTGTGAAAACTTTATCAAATTATTACTATTGTTAATAGGCTAATAATAAAGAGTGTAACCCAAAGGCAATTTTGCTACGGTTGCGATTTCTTAAAGGGAGTAGGGCAATTCTGCTACTTATCACTTATGCAATAGTGAAAATTTTGAGAAAGGCAATTTTTACTTCTATTTGAAAAAACTCACTTCAAAATCTTTTTTCTTACTAAGAGATCACATAATTCTATCTCTTAGTGATTAATTTAGCTTTATAATTTTGTATAAATTTTTGGCCAATTACAACTCTTGAGTTTAATTTTTGTATATAATATTTGTGATTTTTCGTTGAAATTTCTTTTTTTGAGTTGTAATTTCGAAGAACTCACACCTATTAAACATATTAAAAAATCATCTAAAAAAATCTAAAGAAATAAAAAATATATTCCCATGAATCATGTAGAACATGCTAGAAAAGTTGATTGAGATATTTTAAAAGAATTAAGTAGAAATCACCTTAAGTGGCTGGAAACCGACCTATAAAGCATGGCATATGAATGATAAAAGCAAGGATCTGAGAACCGGACTGAACCGATCGGTCAGATCGAAAATTTGGTGAATCGGTCATGGTTTTGGTCCGGTATAATCTATTGAACCAGATAACTTGAAAATCGGTTGAAAACCGGACGAACCGGTATCAAACCGGGAGAATCGGTCAAAACCGGCCAGGTACGTCATGGTTCAAGTCAATTTTTGGATTTTTTTTTTTTTGCCTTTCGGTCCAAATTTTGCCTTACTTATACTTAATCCCACTACTTTTCTCAGCAATATTCGAGCAGTTGAAACCAGGAACACCTCTAGGTGAAATTTTTGGACCAAAAGGAAAAAAAAAAAAGAGGTGATGATGAATTTAACATCTTAGAACAGCTATTATTGGAATCCTTTAATGAGATTGGACCTAGTGTTAGTGTTGATGAAAATGAGAGTGGCAATCTTGGTGGAGGTGCTATCATACTAGGATTTGATATGAATGATTGTTATATTGATCATGATCTATGATATTATTTATCTTTGCTAGTTTATTAGCTTTTATTTAATAAATTTAACTATATGTATTTGATGATATTGTAAACTTTTACTTGATAGATGTTGTTTTATGTTGAGATATTAAGTATTTAATTGAATTTTCATATTTATATTTATGGGATATTTAATTATTTATGATTTTATATATGTTAATTATATATTTTAATATTTTAATATATTTTAATTATCACTGATTCGACCGCGGTTCAATTCCAATCCGATCACTGACCCTTAAACTAATGCCTTAAATAGTTCAATGACCGATCCAATTCTCTAAACCTTAGATAAAAGTGACCAACAAACAAACATTTAACAACTCACATGGCCTTTCTCTCTATTGCATCCCATTTTTCTTTCTCTCTCCTTTCTTTTCATATCACCTCGTAATTACGAAATTGACACCACATATTTTTAATTCAAATTCCATCAAAACGTTCTACACCTTCCATGCACGTCATCTAGATAATCATCCTTTAATGGTGAAGGTGAAACCTTCAAGCGACAGATAACGTTGTCATGGAGTGTAGAAACTGCTAATTGATTAGACAAGGGGACCATATTGTGTTGAAATAATTTCTCCTACCCTCCATGTGAGCTGTACCTTCATGATTAAAGTTCATATGCTCTCTCCATACCTCCATGATGCATCCACCTTCATGATTAAAGTTTATATGCTCTCTCCATACCTCCATGATGCATCCACCACGTTGTGCCAATATGATCTTAGTTGTAAGAATTTACTTTTTTGTAATATAAATCTCCCCCCTTCTCTCATTGTAAATATATAGAGAAAATAATTGAAATCTTTCAGTAAACATGGTATCAAAGCCTCTGGTCGTAAGGTCTCCATTTTTTCGTTTAAGTCCCTGGGTGTAAGGTCACCTATGTGGAGTCACTTCTAGGTCTCACCTCCACCACAAGAAACTGACCCACCATGATATCGGCCGGAACCAGGAGTCCGGTCACCTGAAACGGCGCGTGCGAGTCACACGCGCCGATCAAAATTTCCTATTCCCGTCCCACTCGCCGGCGCGTGAGGGCGCGTGGAGATGAGTTAGCCACCGGTGGTTGCTTTGCCTGCATCGTCTCTTCATTTTCGGCCTGTTCGTGGTATCAGGTTGTTCATTCAAGTTTTTTTTTTTGAAAATTATAGTTCCTTGTTCGTGCATATTTTTCTTTTCTTTTCAGATTTTTTTATAAAAAAACTTTAATATATATATATATATATATAATGAAGTATTGAGTTTTTTTTTCTTTATTTCATTTATCTCTTGACAGTGTAAAAAAAAAAGAAAAAAATGAGTGAAAAATATACTGAATCTTTTGGATCCAAATCTATTCCTGTAATTGTTCAGTCTGAGGGTGTTTTTAATGCTGGCATAATTCTTAGTGAATCAAACTATGACGTTTGGTCACAATTAATGGAAATGCACATTGCTGAAAGAGAAAAACTCTCTTACATTCGAGGGAAGGAAAAACCACCTACATAATCTGATGAAGCATATGAAAAATGGTATGCTGAAAATCAGAAAGTAAAGCGATGGCTCTTAATGTCAATGCAACCAGAGATAATGAAAGGCTATCTTCGCATATCCACTGCAAGAGAAATTTGGAGTGCACTGTCACAAGCCTTTTATGATGGTAGTGATGAATTACAAATTTTCACTCTCCATAAAAGGGCCTTTACTGCTCAACAAAGTGGAAAGTCACTCTCCGAATATTATGGTACATTAACTGAAATATTCCGCGAATTAGATCATCGCGACAAGGTAATTATGAAAGATCCCGATGATATTGTGGCATACCAAAGGAGCATTGACAAGCAACGAGTCCACATATTCCTTGCTGGACTAGATAGCCATTTTGAGTAGATTCGTGGAGAGATTCTACGAAAAGATCCAATTCCTGGCTTAGAAGAATGTTATGCATTAATTCGCAGAGAGGCAGTGCATCATTCTACATTAAAAGAAGATCAAAATAATCATGAGATCTCAGCCATGATTGCCCGACAGCGAACTCCAACATGGCAAGACAACTCCAAAACCAATACTTCAAGACCTGCTACCAATATTGATAAATCAACTCTCAAGTGTACCCATTGCAACAAAACTGGTCATACCAAAAGTCGTTGCTTTGAAATTATAGGGTATCCTGATTGGTGGGATCCTAATCGCAAGAAGGACTCCAAGAAAAACTCAACTGCAGCCATTGTCGAAAGTAAAAAGGAGAATAATGTTGTTGAGAAAGCTTCTGCGTTGGTAACCTCTACAGATTCTGGTAAGATTTTAAATACTTCTGCATCTGTTATTAATAGTACATGGATAATTGATTCTGGTGCTACAGATCATATGATGTTTGATTCTAGACAAATACCAGTCCTTAAACATTCCTCTCAACAGATTGTTTCCACTGCCAATGGTAACACCACCCTAGTTATGGGGGAAGGATCGTTACAACTCACTGATAATTTGAATCTGGATTCTGTTTTAGTAGTATCATCATTAGATTACAATCTTTTGTCAGTTTCTTAACTCACTAAAACATTATCTTGCATTGTAATTTTTTGGCCTGAATTTTGTGTTTTTAAGGACATTCAGACCAGGAAAACGATTGGCTATGGTACTAGGAGAGGAAAGCTATATTATTTGGATTTAGTAGACAGCTCTACAAAGGCGTTAGTAGTAAATCAATCGAAAGAGGAAAACAGGAGGAAAGAGATTTGGTTATGGCATCAGCATCTGGGACATGCTTCTTTTGGGTATCTAAAAAGACTATTTCCTAGTTTATTTAGAAGTTTTGATGTTTCTAGCTTCCATTGTGATGTTTGTGAACTAGCAAAAAGTCATCGAACTTCATTCCCTTTAAGTTTGAATAAAAGTCCACTTCTTTTTATGATTATACATTCTGATGTGTGGGGTCCATCTAAAGTCCCAACTTTGGGTGGATCTCATTGGTTTGTAACTTTCATTGATGATTGTACCAGAATGACATGGTTGTGCTTGATGAAATCCAAAGGGGAAGTGAACTCTTTATTTCAAAATTTTCATAAAATGATTGAAACTCAGTACAAAGCAAAGGTACAAGTTCTTCGTAGTGATAATGGAGGTGAATATCAAAGCACTGAATTTCTAAAATATTTGGAAGCACAAGGGATAGTTCATCAAACTACGTGTTCTAACACACCACAGCAAAATGGAGTTGCAGAGAGAAAAAATAGACACTTATTGGAAGTAGTTCGGGCCTCTTTAATAGATGCTCATATGCCACTATCCTACTGGGGAGAAGCTCTTAATTCTGCAGCATACCTCATTAATCGGGTACCATCTCGCACTCTAAATTTTCAAACCCCTTTTCAAGCCCTCACTGATTCGATTGTTGCTCCAGCTGTACCAAATTTACCTCCACATGTATTTGGATGTGTAGTATTTGTACACCTCCATAAACATCAACGCAACAAGTTACATCCTCGAGCACTGCGATGTGTCTTCGTTGGGTATGCCCCTCATCAAAAAGGTTATCGGTGTTATCATCCTCCGACACGACAAATGTTTATCACAATGGATGTTATTTTCCATGAATCTACAATGTATTATTCTAAGACTGAATTTCAGGGGGAGTACCATATGGAAATTCATACTCTAGATTATCATACTATTTTCTTGGATGTTGAAGGGGATAGTGAGAATTTTCAAGCTGAACCAACCAATAATGAGATGGGAGAATTATATCAAAGAAGTAATGACCAAACAACAATACCTAAAGAAAATTTACCAGAAGATGAAGGCATAGAGCTATCGTCATCTGATGTACCATGCCAATCGCTTCCTGAAGATGTTCTTGAACCATTCAAGAAACAATTACCACAGCGCCACACTAGAGGTATTCTTAAACGCACATATGAACCAGATCTGTCTAGTAAAGCTAAATATCCCATGAGTCATTATGTCCCTAACCATCAGTTGTCATAATCAAACATATCATTTGTAAATCAATTATCTAGTGTATCTATTCCTAACAATGTGCAGAAAGCTTTAAGTGATCCCAAATGGAAAAATGCTATGGATGAAGAGATGAAATCCCTGCAAAAGAATAAAACTTGGGAACTTGCTTATCTTCCCCCAGGAAAGAAAGCAGTTGGATGTCGATGGATTTACACCATAAAGTACAAAGCGGATGGTACAATTGAACGTTTCAAGGCAAGGTTAGTAGCAAAGGGATACACTCAAACCTATGGGATCGACTACACTGAGACATTTGCACCTGTGGCCAAGATCAATATTGTTTGTGTTCTACTATCTCTAGCTGCAAACTTAGATTGGCCATTACACCAGTATGATGTAAAGAATGCATTTCTACATGGAGAATTATCTGAAGAAATCTACATGGAACTTCCTCCTGGATGTATGGGACAAGAAAATCATAAACAGAAAGTGTGCAGACTAAAGAAGTCATTATATGGATTGAAACAATCTCCAAGGGCATGGTTTGGAAGATTCACGAAATCTATGAGAACTTTTGGCTACAAGCAAAGCAACTCAGATCATACCCTGTTCTTAAAAAAACGACAGGGTAAGATTACTGCTCTTATTGTTTATGTCGATGACATAGTAGTTACGGGAAATGATTCTGAAGAAAGAAAAGCCCTACAATATCACTTATTTAGAGAATTTGAAATGAAAAATTTAGGGCCTCTAAAGTATTTTCTTGGGATTGAAATATCTCAATCTAATAAAGGAATATTTCTATCTCAAAGGAAATATACCTTAGACCTTTTGCAGGAAACTGGAATGTCAGGATGCCAACCTGTTGATACTCCTTTGGTAGAAGGTATAAAGTTATGTGTTGAACCTAATCAAATACCAGTTGATAAAGGAAGATACCAAAGACTTGTTGGAAGATTGATGTACTTGACTCATATAAGACCTGATCTAGCCTATGCCCTCAGTATTATCAGCCAATTTATGCACAATCCTGGAAAGCAACATATGAATGCAGTCATGCGCATCTTAAGGTATCTAAAATCTGCCCCTAGAAAGGGAATTTTATTCACCAAGAATTCAAATCATCAAATCATTGAAGCATATACAGATGCTAATTGGGTTGGTTCTGTGGATGATAGACGATCTACCTCCAGCTACTTTACCTTTGTAGGAGGTAATCTTGTGACATGGAGAAGCAAGAAAAAAAATGTTGTTGCTCGCTCAAGTGCAGAAGCAGAATTTAGACGTATGGCACGTGGTCTTTGTGAGGTGTTATGGCTGAGACGACTCTTGCGAGATTTGGGTTACTCATCAAGACAACCAATTCGGCTATATTGTGATAATAAAGCTGCATGTGATATTACCCATAATCCAGTTCAACATGATCGTACAAAACATGTTGAGATAGACAGATTTTTCATTAAAGAGAAACTAGATGAAAGAATTGTGGAACTACCTAAAATTAGATCTGAAGATCAACTGGCTGACATTCTCACCAAAGCAGTTTCAAATCGAATATTCTTAAAGTTACTTGACAAGTTGGGCATGTGGAACATCTATGCACCAACTTGAGGGGGAGTGTTGAAATAATTTCTCCTACCCTCCATGTGAGCTGTACCTTCATGATTAAAGTTCATATGCTCTCTCCATACCTCCATGATGCATCCACCACATTGTGCCAATATGATCTTAGTTGTAGGAATTTGCTTTTTTGTAATATAAATCTCCCCCCTTCTCTCATTGTAAATATATAGAGAAAATAATTGAAATCTTTCAGTAAACATATTGGACCGTCAAAACATTAAATTGTGAATGTGAATTAATTTAAATACGAGCTAAATAAAAAACAACAAATGACAAATTTTTATTTATCAAATTTTAATGTAATTATATTTTTAAATATTTGAATTTAATTTTTTTATTAAACTAAAATAACATATTACCAATTTATTTGCGCACACGGTAATATCCTAAAATTTATTAAAGCAAAGAAGGAAACTCTGTAAAGACGACATACTGATTTAGCACAATAATCCCAAACTCAACTCCCGCCATCGACCTCCAAAGAGTCCATACTCCACATAACTTCACCGCGCTTATCGTGGGCGTCACTGGCTTGACTGGCTTCAGCCTAGCCGAAGCCATGAGCCGCCCCATTGTCCTGGTGGCCCCTGGAAAGTCTACGGCGCGGCGCGGCCTCCCCTTCCTATCTGGTTCCCTCCCTCCCTCCTCCACCAGTGCCTCACCTTCCTATCTGGCAATTTCCATTGTTGTGAAAATTTTGAGAAAGACAATTTCTACTTCTATTTGAAAAAACTCACTTTAAAATCTTTTTTCTTATTAAGAGACATAATTCTATCTTTTAGTGATTAATTTAGCTTTATAATTATTTTTGTATAAATTTTTGGCCAATTACGACTCTTGAATTTAATTTTTTTTATATAATATTTGTATTTTTTAAATTTTAGTTGAAATTTCTTTTTTTGAGTTGTAATTTCCAGGAACTCACACCTATTAAACACACTACACCTTTCAGGCGCGTCATCCAGATATTCTTCCTTTAATGTTGAAACCTGCAAGCGACAGGTAACGTTGTCATGTACGGTAGAAACTCCAAATTGATTAGATCTGGGACCATATTGGACCGTATCCTAAAAGCGTAATCTGTGAGAGCTCGAATCCTCACCGTTCATTTGTTTTTCGAGATGTGTGCTTATTTTTTTAATTCTATCTATTATTTTAATTTTAAAAAATCCTCATAAATCAAAAAAAACCTTAACAACTGTTCATTTTAATCTTAAAAAATTCTCACCCTTCAACTGATCATTCAACCTATTATTATTCTAATATGAGCGGTGGTTAAAAGCGACTATTTGATTTGTATTGTCAAAGGCGAAGATTTTTAAAATTAAATTAATAGATAAAAAAAATGACACACATCTAGAAAAGTAGGATGCTTGACCTCCAGAGCATTACCCATCCTCAAATTTTGTGTGATGAACAACTATTTATTTAATGTCTAAATATTACATTATGTGTTTGGATTAATTTAAATTTTAAATTAAATAAAATTACAACGATAAAAAAATTTTTATTAAATTTTAACATAATTATATCCTCAAGAATTAAATTTGAGACCTCAAATAAATAAAAACAACTTATTTCCAGTTGTCCTATCTCCTCGCCGGTAACCGTGTCCTAAAATTTATTAAAGCAAGGAAGGGAACTCTATGAAGACGACATATTGATTTCGACAATAATCCCACACTCAATTCCCGCCATGGACCTCCAAAGAGTCCATACTCCACATAACTTCGCTGCGCTTATCGTGGGCGTCACTGGCTTGACTGGCTTCAGCCTAGCCGAAGCCATGAGCCGCCCCGATTGTCCCGGCGGCCCTTGGAAAGTCTACGGCGCGGCGCGGCGTCCCCTTCCCATCTGGCTCCCTCCCTCCCTCCTCCACCAATATCTCACCTTCGATGCCCTCGACGTCGACGACGCGCGCGCCAAGCTCTCCCCCATCTCCTACGAGATCACCCACGTCTTCTGGGTCACCTTCCAGATCCGCGAAGACGAAGAACTGAACATCACCCTCAACCGAACCATGTTAGCCAATGTCCTCAACATCCTCAAGTCCTCTCCCTCCACGCCCCTCCGCCACGTCACGGTCCAAACCGGAACCAAACATTACATGGGCCCAATCCACGACCCGGTCCGCTCCTCTCATCTAGTCTCTCACGACCCGCCCTTCCACGAATCCCTCCCCCGCCTCCCTTACCCGAACTTCTACTACGCGCTCGAGGACCTCGTTGCATCCTACGAGCCCTCCCTCACCTATTCAATCCACCGCTCGTCCATCATAATAGGCGCGTCCACAAGAAGCACCCACAACGCGCTGATAATGCTGGCGGTTTACGCCGCCATCAGTCGCCACGAGGGGCTGCCGTTCCGGTACCCCGGAACCAGGTACACGTGGGAACATTTCTGCGACATGACGGACGCTGGTGTTCTGGCGGAACAACATGTGTGGGCTGCGGTCACTGACGGCGCTAAAAACGAGGCGTTTAATTGCACAAACGGCGACGTTTTTACGTGGAAGAAAATGTGGAAGTTGCTGTGTGAAGAATTTAATGTTGAATATGTGGAATATAGAGAAGAGGAGGAGTTTGATATAGTGGAGATGATGAGGAAGAAGAGTGAGGTTTGGGATGAGATAGTGGAGAAACACGGACTATACAAAACGAAGATGGAGGAAATCGCGTGCTACGCGGCTCTTAAACCCGTCATGTACTTCAGGTTTCAGCACGTGTCAAGTATGAATAAGAATAAGGAATATGGGTTTTTCGGATATGTGGATAGCTTCAAGAGTGTTAGGAAGTGGGTGGCTAGGCTCAGGCAGATGAAAATCATTCCTTGAAACTTGAAACTGCATCCATTTCTCCTTCACTGTACGTCGTCTTTCGCTTTTATGATGCTTTTCCGTCTTCCGTTATAGACTGATCTTTTATATTTCCTGTTTGAGTAAATTATTAAGTTTTTAAAAAAATTATAATTGTATCTCAATCTTTCTTGCACTGGCCATAGCAATTTGGGATGAATCAGAATAGATATTTTTTCCACAATTTTCTCTTTGGTGATTATGATAGATGATATTTGCTGCTAAAGGGGCCCAATTAAATTTAACTTTTTCTTAATTCTTCCTCTTCAAGGCTACAGATGGGTTTATGTATCTGATTTGAATTTTTTTTTTCATTGGACACCGCTTTATTGCACGAATGGGAATAAATAATTTTTAGGAGAATCAAAAGGTTTTGGACAAAGAGATAAGGAATCGTGGTGGTGGAATGAGGCTGTTCAAGAAAATATCAAATTTAAAAGAGAATGCTTTAAAGCTATCCATCTGTGCAATAACTCGGAAAATTGGGAAAGGTATCGGAAGGCTAAAAAAGAGACAAAAAAAGCAGTAAGTGAAGCACGATCTAAAGCATTTGAAGAGTTTTACAATGATTTAGGAACGAAAAAAGGGGAACAAAAGATTTACAAGATTGCGAAGGCTAGAGAGAGGAAATCTAGAGATTTGGATCAAGTAAGATGTGTTAAGGATGAAGAAGGAAAAGTTCTGGTTACAGACAGAGATATTAAAAATAGATGGTAGGGTTATTTTCATAAGCTCTTTAATGACGGAACGGAGTCGACTTGTGATATGGAAGATTTAACAACCTTGGAGAGAGAACAAAATTTGGCATATTATCGCAGGATCAAGGTGGATGAGGTCAAGGAAGCTCTTAGAAAAATGGATAATGGTAAAGCTGTTGGTCCCGATGGTATTCCTATTGAAGTTTGGAAGTGTTTAGGAGAGGAGGGTACTATCTGGCTAACTAAGCTCTTTAATGAGATTTTAAGGACTAAGAAAATGCCTGAAGAATGGAGAAGAAGCACTTTAGTACCTATTTACAAAAATAAAGGAGACATTCAGAACTGCGCAAACTATCGTGGGATAAAGCTTATGAGTCACACTCTAAAATTATGGGAAAGAGTGATTGAACGTAGGTTAAGAATCGAGACGAGTATTTCTGAAAATCAATTTGGATTCATGCCAGGACGGTCTACAATGGAAGCTATATATCTTCTAAGGGGGTTGATGGAAAGGTATCGGAGTGAACAAAGAGACCTTCATATAGCATTTATTGACTTGGAAAAAGCCTATGATCGAGTACCAAGAGAGGTGCTGTGGAAAGCCTTGGAACAGAAAGGTGTACGGGTTGCGTATATTAGAGCCATAAAGGATATGTACGAGGGGGCTACGACTAGTGTGAGAACGTCTGGCGGGGAAACTAGAGACTTTCCTATTAAAATTGGCCTACATCAGGGATCATCCTTAAGCCCTTATTTGTTTGACTTGGTTTTAGATGTTCTGACGAAACACATCCAAGAAGAAATCCCTAAGTGCATGCTTTTTGCAGATGACGTTGTTCTCATAGCAGAGACAAGGGAAGAGATTAATTCTAAACTTGAGTTATGGATAGCTACTTTGGAATCGAAGGGTTTTCGTCTGAGCAGGAGTAAGACCGAATATATGCATTGTAAGTTTAACAAGCGACAAGCTAGGAACGAGCTGGAGGTTAAGCTTGGTGATCAGGTCGTATCACAAGTGTCAAAGTTTAGGTATTTGGGATCAATTATACAAGATGACGGCGAAGTTATTAGAGATGTGGAACATAGGATACAAGCTGGGTGGTTGAAGTGGAGAATGGCATCAGGGGTTATTTGTGATCGGAAAGTACCTGATAAACTCAAAGGAAAGTTTTATCGTACTGCTATAAGACCAGTGATTTTATATGGGAGTGAATGTTGGGCAATGAAAGGACAACAAGAACATAAAATTGGAGTGGCGGAGATGAGGATGTTGCGTTGGATGTGTGGTCATACAAGAAAAGATAGGATCTGTAATGATCATTTACGAGGTAGAGTTGGGGTGGCACCTATTGAGGAAAAAATGGTTGAAAACCGTTTAAGATGGTTTGGGCATGTGCAAAGAAGATCGTTGGAAGCGCCAGTTAGGAGAGTTGAGCAGATGGTTTGGAGCCCTATGAAAAAAGATCGAGGAAGACCAAAAAAGACACTTAGAGAAATTATTGAACGGGACCTTTTAGTAAATGAGATATCTAAAGAGTTGGTCATTGATAGAGCTCAATGGCGTCGTGCGATCCATGTAGCCGACCCCACTTAGTGGGATAAGGCTTTGTTGTTGTTGTTGTCTCTCTCTGATCATTATGACATTTTATTGATTTTGTTTTTAAAAATACTTTTTTCAGATTTATTATTCACAGTTGTTTTTCTTTTTTTCTATTTTTTGTACATTTTCTTCTGCTTCTTATTGGTTGCCGCTGTAGAGGACAATCGAAAATTATATATATATATATATATATATTAATGCTTCGTTTGCAGTTAATTCATTCCTGTGTCACCCAACGAGAGAGAAAGTAAAGTCTCACGTTATCCATCCTATTCAAATCTGTCATTAATATTAGATGAAATGCATTAGAGAGTCAGGAATGTTGAAATTAAATAAATAGTAAATTGGCACTCGAGTAAAAAAGAAGTGCTTGGGACAGACTATTATATAGCCTTACATCAAAAGAGTAAATAACAGATATATAACAACAACAATTGTACTACTGCTAAAATCGTGGGGGTGATTGACATGGAAACAGAAAGATAAATCCCTACAATTAAGGAACCTTAACAATATTAATAACTAGAATCTTTGGCACTTTCAACAAAGAATATTTATATAATTTAACTTTTTGTAAAATAAGTTCATCTTTCTTTAATATTATAATTTTACACTAAAGATAATCTTCAGTGAAGTCGCCACCACAGGTATCTTTTAGGCCATTAAAAGTCTTCTTTGGTGAAAATTTTCAAAAGTCACTATTGAATCTTTTGTTTTTGCACCAAACCTAACATTTAGTGGCAATTTTAAGTAGTCACTACCAAAAGCTATTTTTAACGGCGACTTTTAAAAATCACCACAAAAAAATAAAATTTCCTGCACCAAAGGTAGTCTCTACTAAAACTTACATTTTTTTTTTGACAACTAACTTTTATTACACATGTTTCATACAAATTTTGACGGCGACTATTTTGTTTTTGGTGGCAACCACAATCGCTGTTCAAGGGTGACTTTTGGTAATGACTCCTTTTGTCGCAATCAAAACTTTTAGTGATGAAACTATCAGCAGCAACTTCAGTTGTCAATTTTTTTGTAATATAGGATACCAAATATAAATTATAATACAACAAAATTTTCACGTTGTACTAAGGATGCGATAATAGTCAAACGTTGCTGCAACCTCGTAGCCTTCCTCCTTTATGGAAGGAAAAGTATTGTTAAACGGGCTGGACTAGACTGGCTTGATTATAAATGAATTTCTTTACTAAAGACTAAGACTACCCGCTATGGCTCATAGGTTTAAACAGACCGACTTGCGGGCTATTCTTTTTTAGAAATATTTAAAAAATAGTAAAAAAATTTAATATTTTTTATTAAAATAGAATTTATACATGTAATACATTACTTCTTTAATATTTTTAAATAATTAATAACTTTAATTTTTCATATTTTCTTTTTAAATTAACTATATTATATTTCAATTTGAAAATTCTATATTTATTTTTAAAAAATTACAAAAGCTTTCATAACTTAATTTACTATATTTATTGAATATAATGTTATAAAAAAATAAAAATGTGATAAAGTTGGATTATTTATATTAAGTAATACATTTTTGTAGAAAAACCAAAAATTTAGAAAACGGGCTAGTCTATTTAAGCTTATTTTTAAACAGGACTAATTTTCTAAACCTAAATCACTTATTTACAGGCAGTCCCAGACTAATAAGTAGGTCACGAGTCAAAATGACACCTTTAAGAAAGGCTAACATCTATAGAAGAAAATTGATACTGTGTGGACCAAATATCATCCCTCAAGTTACTAGTGAAAAACGAAAAGTTCTAACTTTTGGAGAAGGATTTGCAAAGTTTACCTTACAATTAAAGAAATACAAAAGTATATTTCATGTCCCTAACATTTACATTGATTTTCATTTATGTCTCTAACTTTGTTTAGTCAAATATATCTCACTTTTTTTTTTGCAAATGTACTTTTTTTAACACCTTCAAAGAAATCTAACTAAAAATGTTAATTGGGCTGTCACGTGGCATATATCATCCATGATGGTATTTGTCATGTGGACCCATCACTTGAAATTACAAAAATGCCGTCAATAATTTTTTTAAAAAAAGAAAAAACACTTCTCTTGCTCTCTCTCTTTGCCACTCTTCTCTCTTTCTTTCTCTCGTCTCTATCTCTTCCTGTTAGGTCTCTCCTTCTTTGTTTCTTCCTCTCTCTCTCCTTCCTCCTTCTATTATAGAAGCAAAATAAGCATTGACCCAAGCTCCTGAATTGAAAGTAGTCATAGAAGCTCCATCTCCAAGTCCAGCAATGGAATCTTCCACAACTCCAACACCCTCGGAAAAGGAGACCTCTTATATGAGCAACATTTTCAAGCCGCTAAACAAGGGAGACGTGTAATATTTGTGGTTTTGAAATGCTTTGGTTAATATAATACCCTCCTTTTGGTAAGGGAAAATTTCGAGGAATTGGATTAAAAACTTTTTCTTTATCGACTACATGATGCTTTAAATTATTATTGAGTTTAGTTGATATTTTTATTTTATCTATATGCTGGTATGGATATTGGGCTAGATTAAAATATGCAAATGGGTGACTGTGAATCAATTGGAATCCTTGTGTGTAATTCTTGTTCTTGTGATAAAGTATCTATGTAGATGGTTTGTGCATGAATTATACTTAAGGATTGAGACGAGTTTTTAACACCCCAGGTATTTCTGTGCATTTAAAAAAGGACTAAGACATGTCATGGGTTAAGTAAAGCTACGACAAGAAAGAGAAACATAGGTAATAGGTGTAAGAAGTACATTTAAGGACTCAAGTGAAAAGAAGATAAGATATGAAATATTCTTGAGCAATTACCAAATGAATCTTACGGGGATGAAATCATAAATCTGGTATTTCAAAGTTATTGGTTGAAGGTAGAGTGGATGTTGAGACACTGAGAAGGATTAAAGTGAATGAATGCAAAGTTTGTTTTCTTTGATGAAAACTTGATTGTGATAATGTGTATACTGAGAAAGTGTAGTTGGTTGCCCTACTTTGTGAGTTAAAAGTTTTCTCAATTTCCCTTAAAATTTTTTAAATGATTACCAAGAGGGACCAAATTGAAAAAAAAAGTAGTGGGCCCACACACTAACTTAAGTATGCATCATCTTTCTTTTTCATTCACTCATTTCCCTTCTCTCAAGACCTCTCAGCTTTTTCCCCCATGGACCTCCAAGCCTTCCTTTAAGCATCCGGCAACCACCCTCTAGTAAGGGGACTAATTTTCGATGGGCCACCGCACCATAAAAGCTATACAGTTGAGGTGAGTTCTTTCTTTTCCTTTCTCTAGCTCACTTTTCAGATTTTTAGGGATTTAAAGGGAAATGAGCTGGATTGCAGGGTTGAAGCCATGGTTAGTGTGTTAAAAACACTCTGAGATGTTTATTGATGGGATTATGTTAGTAAATGCATAAGTGCAGCTTGGTTAAGGATGAATTTCATGAATAAGAAGAAATAAGAAGAAGTTAGGGTTCTAAGATTAGAAATTCATGATTCAAGCTTAGAATAATGAAGATTGAAACCCCATTGAAGGAATCATAAAAAATGGTGAGAAATGGTTGATTTTGAGGCTAGAAATGCTGGAGCCGAAATAATGCTCAAAGTTTTGCAGGGTGCCCCAGGTGCCAAGCTTTTGAGTGATGGTCGAGAGATGAAGGGTTAGCGCCCAAGGCACCATGGGTGAAGCCCTAGGCCCCATCCTCTTGATATGTGATAAAGTGTGTGATTTTGATTCCTTTTCTCATGTTTTCTTGGTTCTTAGATGTTGGGAGGTGATTTAAGGGTTCTTAAAATATCTTGAATCTTTAAGGAGAAGGAATCCGTAAGAGACCATGGGCAAAGGTGAGGAAACTCTTACCCTATCTTAATTATTTGTTTCTTCAAGTTAATTATGAAATGTAAGTATAAAGTATGTATGTATTAACGTTCACCTTGGTCAATTTAAGCTTCCATATAATTAATGAATAAGTAATCCATAAAGAATAACCACCTATAGAATAAAAATAAAAATCAAGTATGAACAAAGTGATGATAAGAAGAATGGGTAGTTAGCCCAACCTAAGTTCTTTAAGTTAAACAACGTAGTTTAAACTGTGGTTTGACTAAGTACAAGTTTCATGATTTTAAGTGCATATGGATATGAACATGATTGATATGTGAGCTTGGAATCATTAAGGATGGAAGCAAACTAATGCGAAAAACCTCATCAAAGGACAAAGGTATGCAAGCTCAAGCTATATTGTTATTAAGAACAAACATAGTTCCGTGAATTATAAAGTATCTATGTGTGATAGTGACTATATGGTTGGAGTATATATACATGAGCTGTGTCATGATGAATTGCACACGGTGACACTTGTAATATATATAACATCAGGAAATGAATTATGATATTAACAGTTCCATATGTATGTGAATACCTTGATACTTTATGAATACGAAAGTTTTGATAATATGTGAACATGAACTCCTTGCTAATATATAAGAATGATTGCTTTAATTGGTATGTGATTAAATGGTCATGGATGTGTGTATGTGATTGACTTGCGCAAGAAAGTGCTGTTGAGTTTTCATGATGCAGTTGATTCATTTCCTGTAACCCCATGGCCATGGTGAGGGGCTAAGTTAAGTATGACTCATAGTGACCCCAGTAGTAAAAATGGCTTGGCAGGCTTTTGGTCTACAATGCCTTCGTTAGCAAAAGGGCTTGGTGGATCAAGTTTCCATAGTGACCCGATGTTTTTTCAAGAGGGCTTGGTGGGTTATCAAAACCGGTTACGGTGATGACCTATAGTGACCCGATCAACTGAACATGTTTGACAATTATGTAATATATTATGATTGTATTAGCTTGTAAATAAGTTCTTGCATTCGATATGCCTATGAACATGATCTTAAAGTTAACAAAGCATAAGCTAAGTTCTTGTTTATGACAAGACAATTTGAGTAAGTGCTAATAACTAGTTGATTGATCATGATATTATGTTCTCAGTATAGTTGTAACACTCCAAGTATTACTGTGTGGTTTAAAGTACGCATGTTGGGTAAATGAAAATTTTTCACAAATTTAGGAGCTTCGACTAAAGAAACAAAAGGTCATAAAGTTTAATAAGGGCTAAGATTAAGATTTGCCCCTAAGCAAGTAAAATTGCAATAGAATATAAAACATATGTGGTGAGTGTAGGAGGAACATCCAACGACTATATTGAAAAGAAAGAAAACATAGAGTACTCATGAGAGAGGACTGAATAAGAACTCGTGAGGGAGAATGGGTCTTATAAGGATGAGATTATGAGCCCGATACTTTAAGGATCATGGAATGGAGGTTAAAGTAGAGTCCGAGACACCGAGAGGGACTAAAGTGAACGAATGTGGGATTTTTAATATTAATGAATATGGGATGTGGTGATGATGTGTATTGTTAAGTGGAAATGTAGTTGGGAGCCCTAAGTATGATCAAGCTTTCTTAATCCCCTGCAAGTTTAAAATTAAATTGCTCTAAAATGACCAAATCAAAGAAAAGGCAAGTGGCCCCCTCCCCCCCCCCCCCCTCACATATTCATTTAATCACCCATCCTCATATTCTTTCTTTAACCTTGCTCACTACTCTCTTTTGTTAGCCCTAATGTATTATGTTATAAGTTTTGATGATGACAAATATATGAGAATTATAGTATGATTTAATCTTTTTGGTCCAAATAAATAATTTAATCTTCTTGGCCCAAATGTATGATTTAATCTTTCTTAGCCCAAATATATGATTTAGTCTTCTTGGTCCAAATGAATGATTTAATCTTTCTTGGCTCAAATGTATGATTTAATCTTCTTGATCCAAATGCATTATTCAATCTTTCTTGGCCCAAATGTATGATTTAATCTTCTTGATCCAAATGCATAATTCAATCTTTTTTGGCCCAAATATATTTAATGCTTTATATATATTTAAATATAGTAATATAAATTGACTTTTGATAAAATTTATTGATTCTTGAAAAAGAATGCTTTTTACTGTAGCACTTTTGAAAAAGAAATTTGATTATTGAAGAAGTATGATAAAGTTTATTAGTTGTTGTAATATAATTTAAAAAAGAATGCTTTTTACTGTAGCATTTTTAAAAAAGAAATTTGATTGTTGAAAAAGTATGATAAAATTTATTAGTTGTTGAAAAAGTATGATAAAGTTTATTGGTTGTTGTAATATAATTTGAAAAAAAATACTTTTTACTGTAGCACTTTTAAAAAAGAAATTTGATTGTTGAAAAAGTATGATAAAGTTTATTGGTTGTTGAAAAAGTATGATAAAGTTTATTAGTTATTGTAATAAAATTTGAAAAAAAATACTTTTTACTATAGCAAATTTGAAAAAGAATATTGATTGTTGAAAAAGGTTGATAAAGTTTTTTGGTTGTTGTAAAAAAGTTGAAAAATGATGATGAAGCTTTCTGTAGCAATTCTGACTAAAGCAGTCACTGTAGCAATAAAGCCTTACTATATAAAGGGAACTTCACAACACCATTTGCATCAAGCTTTAATTGTTCATTTGTCATATTATCTTGAGTTCCATTCTCTCAAAATTGTTAGAGAAAAATTCTGAGCTTAATTTCTGGGTTATCTACACTTTAAGAGTGTCCACCACTATTTTCCTTAAGCCTTCAAATTTAGTTGCTCAAGGATTGGTTCCTTGAGTTAGTATTTGAGAGAAAACATATTGTAAGGGAGAGAGACACCTTTGAAGAAGAAAATATCTATGTTGTAGTGGTTTGCAAGTGCCCAATTGCATAAGATTGTAGTTTATAGTGAAATACTCAAGAAGTTATCTTGAGCACTGGATGTAGGCTTAGTTTAAGTCGAACCAGTATAAATCTTGTTGTTTGATTTTCTCTTCCTTTACTCTTTAATTATTTATATGCTCTTTACTTCCTTGCACTATATATTCATTCATCTCTTTAATTGTTTAAAGCCCTATATTTTATTAATTGTACTCCATATTTATTCATCTTGATCATACTTATTTTACTTTTATAAAAAGCTTGGCATTGTTTTTAAAACTTCTTAAACTTCCTTCAAGTCTTAGCAATTTTTTTATAAACTCAATTCACCCCCTTTTGGGTGCTAGCCATTTCTATCATCCTTCTCCCTGTCTGTCAGCACGCACATATTCAAGTGTTAGGACTTCCTCCATCCTTTAATCATACTCTTGCTTTCCTTGGGTCTCCTAAGTGAGGTAAGATTCCCTTTCCTTCCCAATCTCTTCTTCTTCTTCTTCTTCTTCTTCTTCTTCTTCTTCTTCTTCTTCTTCTTCTTCTTCTTCTTCTTCTTCTTCTTCTTCTTCTTCTTCTTCTTCTTTATAAAGGAAACCCTAAGCTAGTAAATTTCAAAAAATGGTGTAAGATGTTGCTAATGGTGAAATGATGTGGGTTTATTGTTCCAAAGTGTTACTAGATGAAAACCTTAAATGAATATAGTAGGATCATTGAAAGAAATTGGTTTGACGAAGGCATAATATTGGAGGTGTTTTCTTGGAATTATTTTTCCCTTAGTTGTTTATTTAAGTTTCTGAGTTTTAGGGTTGTTTTAAGTGTCCCTAACTTGCCTAAAACACCCTAAGTGAACTAATGAAGGGTTGGAATAAAAAAGGTTTTAATTTAGTGCCTTTAGGAAGAAAAATCATGAAGGTTCATGGCAGCCCAACCTTGGGCGCCCCAAGTGTCAGCCTTGGCACCCTAGGCACCCTGGGCTGCCCTTGAACACGAGAGTTTAAGGGTTGGCGCCCTGGGCGCCAGGAAGGGTGCCCAAGGCACCAACCTATCTTATGTGTTGTTGTGCTATAACAAGCCCAAAAGTGATGTTTTTGTTAGCCCTAAGGCTATATGCCATAAGTTTTGATGATGACAAATGTATTGTAGCATTGACATATATAAAGTTTAATTATTATATATATGCTACAATATGCCATAAGTTTTGATGATGACAAATGTATTGTAGCATTGACATATATAAAGGTTAATTATTATATATATGCTACAATATGCCATAAGTTTTGATGATGACAAATGTATTTGAATTGTAGCATTGATATATATAAAGGTTAATTATCATATATATGCTACAAGCACTTAAGCATGATTATATTATTTAATATGTATGTTGCATATAGTGAATCATGCTATTATCATGAATTGAACTAACCATTGGATTTGCAAGTAAGATATATTTTATAGGTTAGTTCAAAACAAGAAGAGTGAGCATTGGATTGAAGAACAAGGAAAAGAAATATCATGCTTCACTCAAGGAAAACAACATGCAAGAATAAAGCTCCAAGAAATGAAGGATTAGAAGATTTGAAGTCTTGGAAGCTTGGATGCATCAAGAAAGCAACCATCATGCTTTAAAAACAAAGAATTTGAAGATAACAAGTGACTGGTCGACCACCCTATGCTGACTGGTCGACCAACGAGCTCCAGAGGCAAAGTCTTTGAGCACTGGTCGACCACCCTATGCTGACTGGTCGACCAACGAGCTCCAGAGGCAAAATATTTGAGCACTGGTCGACCACCCCATCTACACTAGTCGACCAACGTGACTGATGAATCATTTCTGGACTACACTGGTCGACCAACGTGCCACACTGGTCGACCACCGACATCAAAAAATGTGCTGTAATGGCTAGTTTTTGCTGACATCATTATGGAACCACCTTGGATTTGTCTCCAACGGTCTTATTCGTCCTTGGGCTATATATATCAACCTTGGGGGCTATCAAAACAGAAGAGAGAACACTCTTATTGCTGAACATCATCTGTAAATTCTCTCTTATGCAGATTATACCCTTGTGAGCTTATCAATGTAATATATACTCTGTTTTTAGAGAGTTTCTCCGTAATTGTTGATTTTGATCAACACAAATATTATTTTGAGTTGTATTATCAAGGAGAGTATTCCTTGATAGAGTATTTATTGAGAGAGCTTTCCTTTGGGTTGTAGAGAAGCCAGTTTAGCAGAAATTCTTCGGAGGGTTGAGGAGGAGCCCGGATTCACAAATTCTTCATTGGGTTGTGGAGGAGCCTTGGCTAACGAAATTCTTTGTAGTGGTTTGCAAGTACCCAGATCAAACTTGCAAGTATAGTGAAAATACTCAAGTGACCTCTTGAGGACTGGATGTAGGCTTGAGATTAGCCGAACCAGTATAAATCTCTGAGTTTGCTCTCTCTATCCCTTACTCCTTTATTTGTGCTTATTGTTATCTATTCTTTATTTCCTTGCTCCTCATAATTATTCATCTTGATAGCATATTGATTTTCTGTATTGTATTTATTATCCTAAGCATTGTACTTTTACAAAAAATCATTTTAACTTCCAATAAAGTTTTGTGAAAAATTTATAAAACCCAATTCACCCCCCCTCTTGGGTTCCAACCATTACTTTTAATTGGTATCAGAGCTTGGGCTCTTGATTTGAGACTTAACCGTCTAAGAGTAAACATGGTTGGATTTAGTGAGTGGTTTATGTTTGAAAATTGTTCTTTCACAGAACCCCCAATTTTTTATGCTAATCATTTTCAATATTGGAAGTATGAAATGAAAATGTTTTTAATTTCAGTAGACCATAAACTCTGGGAAGTTATAGAAAATGGTTTTTATATGCCTGTCAAGGAAGAACAAGGAAAATGCATTCCAAAACCCAAGAGTGAATGGAATGATACTGAAAGAAGTTTAGTGCAACTCAATGCTAAGGCAAAATTGATTATTTCTTATGCATTGAGTCAAGATGAATTTTTCAGAATTTCCAATTGTGCAACTGCAAAAGAAATGTGGGAAACTCTTGAAGTTGCATATGAGGAAGATCTTATTGCTGAGGAATTAAAGTATAGAAGTTTCATTAATGAACTTGAAATTGCTCAAATGAACAATTGCAAAACCATTAATGAGATACAACTTGTGCTTAATCAATTGCAAGCTCTTGGTGTTAAACTTACAGGAAAATCTCAAATCACCAAGGAGATAGAAGAAAAAGAAAAAGAAGAAAAAGAGAAATCTCAACCAAAAGCTGAATCATCAAAGAAAGCTTACCTATCCTCCATTTAGGGAAATATTAATTCTGATAAGGAGGACACAAATGAAGAAAACTACATCTGTCTTGTGGCCAGAGATGAAGATGAGGTAAATTCATTTGACTACTCTTTTGAAGAATTACAAGATGCTTTTTATGATTTACATGAAGAATCTCTAAAACTTGCAAAGAAATTAAATGTTTCAAAACAGAAAAACTCTTCTCTTGAAAATGAGTTGGAAACATTGAAAAATGAATTTTCTATTTCCAAGAAAGAGAATTTTGTTTTTGAAAATCAAAACAGAACTTTGCAAGAAGAGAATTTAATTTTAAAAGCAAATATCTCTTCCAACAAAAATTACTTTTGTACCAAGTGTGATTCTTTGAAAAAGGAAAATGATACTCTTAAAAACACACTTGAAAAACTCTCTCAAGATAGAGAAATTTTAAATACCTCAGTTTTGAAACAAAGAAGAAAGTTTAAAAAAGTTGGTCTTGTTTCTAAAAAGAAATCAAACCAAAAGCATTTTAAAAACTTCTTTGTTTCTGCAAAGATGTCCAATAGTCCAACTTGCACTTGTTTCTATTGTGGACTGAAAGAACACAAATCTTACTCCTGTTTTTATAAGAAAAATCTTGTTCATGGAGTAAAAATGAAATGGGTTCCAAAAGGAACTCATGACCCAGGCGGACCCAAAGAAATTTGGGTACCAAAAACAAAAGATTAATTTGCAGATTTGCCTCGAAGCAAGGAGCGGAAATGACTTTTCAATGGCTACATCATTCAAACTCCACTCTCTTGCATCAAAAGGAGGCAATGGATAAGTAAACATATAAGCTGGAATGTATTGTAAGAAATTTGACTGATATGTTTACTGCTCTCTAATGCTTTTGTCTGTTCTCTAATATGCCTTACATCTATCCTTGATACTCATGCATGCTATATCTGAAAACATTTGTTAGGTGTGCAGCTTATAGATTCAAATTTTGTTTTGAGCTAAAATCTTTCTTCCAAAATTTGCTCAAACTATCCTTTTTACCGCATCATGAAAACTTGCTTCTATTACACGCACATTTTCTTGTCTTCATAACAATAAGATTACTCCTACCTATAGTATTTATCCTTGCTGTAATCTTATTTAAATATTTTCAATGAAATCAAATATCTTGCAAAATGGCATTTCATGGAAGCATAGCACTTTTATTTATATGGCATATCTTAAACATAATGTTGCTCCGTGTGCTCGAGATTTATTTGAACATTACTAATTTGAACATCAAAGTGCTCCACCAAAAGTGTTTTGCAGGAGTTAATTCTCAAATTTATCCTCTAAGGCATTCTCTTCCTCTGCTCTCTGAAATCAGAAAGATAGTTCTAAAGTTGGTTGGTCGACCAACGCTCCTATCAGTGGTCGACCAACGAAGTCTACATTGCATCAACGTCCAGCGCCAGGAGCCAAACGCTGAACGCTGAGACAAGTGGTCAACCAGTCTATAGCCCTTGGTCGACCAGTCTGTGGCAGTACGTAAGAAAATCTCTTCTGGTCAGGAATGGTCGACCAGCTCATTCATGATGGTCGACCAATGCTTGACAGTAAGCTCCTTCCACTTTCTCATCCCCACGATGGTCGACCAGTGTGGACATGTTGGTTGACCAGCGGATGACAGTAAATAAAGGATTTAAATTTTGCTACTATGTACTTAATGATCTCTTCAAAGCTTCATGGGTGATCTTATAAGAGATTGTTTTTGAGAGGATCTTGTAAATAATCAATCAATGAAGATCATTAAAATTGCAAGAAGATATGATCAAAAGAAGGGCAATGAGGAAGATAAGGATATCAACATCTTAAGGAGGAAGTTCAAGAAGTAACAAAAGTTTGTCAAAATTGATGAGTATCTCTATCCTTTACTTCTTTATTATTTAATTGAGTGATACTCCCCGATCATAATTGGCTATATTGGCAAAATTTTTTTCATACTTTCATTGCAATGACATATTGTTCTCTGATATCTTACATACTTGATCACATCATTGCATATAAAGATATATTAAATGCCTAAATTGTCTTTATACCATTCATCATGTTTTGAACATTATACATATCATATCTTTTGCATAAGCTGTAACTTATGAACCATTGTTTATGGATTACAGTTTATATCTGATTATATCTTATTAATCCATATTACCTCAATTATGTTACTAAATACTCTGGTTATAATATGCTTTACCTTGAATGAGTATGTAACTTTATTCCGCTATGTAATGATGATATATATATATATATATATATATATATATATATATATATATTCATGTGAGAAAATGCTTTTCTAGCCTTAAATGAATATATGTATACTTTTCAAAATATGCCTGTACTAAGATGATATGATATATCCTGGATATAAAATGTTTTATATATGATAATGGATATATATTTTCTTCTACTGTGCTAAATCTGGTGACATTCTTTCAATAAGAATTATTTAGAAAAGTGTTGGAAAAGGATTTGAAATTGCTTTATCATTTTTTTTGAAAAGAAAAGAATTTGAAAATCCTTATTTCAAATTCACCTTCTGTGTACAAAAATGTTTTTATACATAAACAGAAAATTATTTTCAAAGCTTTGAAAAGGAAAAGAGTACCCTTATTGCAAAGGATGATAATGGCATTGAAGAGAATGCCAATCTACCTCAAGAAGAAGAAAGCCTCAAGAAGAAAAATTACCTTATGAGAAGGAGCCATCAAGTAACAATGGTGATTTTTCAAAGAATTTGCGGTATGCCAAAAGTCATCATAAGGAACTCATCATTGAAGATGCATCTCAATGGGTATTCACTTGAAATCTTCCTCTGCCTATGGATTATACTTTATAATAGCTATATCTTTTGCTAATCCATAATTGCTTCCCTTGTGCTGTTATATACTCTGATTATAATATGGTATATCTTGTATGAGTATATCATTTGCATTTGTTGTGACATATATCTTGTTATAATATCATCTGTTATTATCTTTAAAAGGATATATATATTGCTTCTGCTATGCTGCATCTCTTTTCAAATCCTTTTTGAGCAAAATTTGTTTTTCAAAATAAATGGACTTGGAAATTCTTATTGACAAAGCTTTTCTGATAAGCTCTTTATAGAATCATTCTTTCAAGGGAAGAGATTGTTTCAAAAATTGTTTTATCATGTTGAAGCAAAAATCATTTTGAAAAGAAAAAGATTTGGAAATCCTTATTTCAAAAGATTTTCTTCTTTTGTGCTTTTTATGGTATCAATCTTTAAGGAAGAATGATTTTTCTATAAATAGTGTATTTCATGGAGGCATAGCATTCTTATTGATATAATATATGTTGTCTCCATTGCTTGAGATTTATAAACTAACTTGTCAAGGACCCAATTTGGTTGGGTACCTAAAATTAAGAGTCACATTATTTTGTGAGGAAAAATACTCTCAAGCCTACGTTTGCAATGACAACCAATCAATCTTGAGGATGACAGATTCAACAATAAAGATGGTGATTATAATCAAGCATGCACACTTAAAACATTGGTAATATCTATCCTTGCTTGAAATAGATCTTTATTCCTCAAAGCATTATGAGCTTTATGTAATGATTAGATGAATGGCAAGAAAGAGTTTTTAAACTGATTGAAAAATACTTTGAAAACTCATATATTATTTTCAATTTCACTTTTGTACCTCAAGCTAAATATGAACTATAGTGGCTCATCTTTCAAAGGAGAAAAACATTTCTTTTGCTACTAAAATTCTTTGAAGTAACTTTCCTTGCCTATCATCTATCAAATGATTATATGATTTTTGGATCTATTAATCACATCTTAAGCAAGGATATTTCTTAGCTGATGAAGAAGCTTAAAGGTACAAATGACTCTTCCAAAAGGATTGTCAAACTATACAAGTTTGAAATCTTCATCAAGGATCAAATAGTCAAGGATTACAAAATAAATTGTCTATACACCAAGACAATTCTTGGATAAACAAGCTCTTGCAAAAGAAAGGTAAGAACGATCAGTTGATTGGATAAAAGAATTTTGAGAGGTATGATTACTCATCTCAAAATGGATATTATATTGAATATGCTTGACTGATCTTCTTTAAATATATGTTCTTTGCACTTTGGCCTTAATGATTTATATTGCTTCTGTTGTGATGATATATATTATATATATCCTGCTTATAATGTTTTACATCTTGAACGGGTATATAAATTGCTTCCGTTGTGCTGAAATCTATCTTATCCTTTATGAAGCAAATTTGTTTTGAAAAAAGACTTTAAAAATGCTTCCGCAATGCGAATATGTTTTATCATATGAAGCAACATTCTTTTTAAAAAAGAAAAGATTTTAAAGATCTCTTTTGTTGTAGATGACAAAGGGGATGAAAAATATTGATGTTTGATGTATGGATTATGAACTATGTGTTTGAATATATCTTATTACATTAATCCATATATATTGCTTCTTTAGATGAAACGTGTCTAAATTCCTTCGAAGCAAAATGTTTTAGAAAAATATCGTGAAACTCTTGAATTACTTCCACTATGCTGAAATTGCTTTGCCTTATTGAAGCAAAATATGTCTTGCAAAGAAAAGGATTTGAGTATCCTTATTTTAAATTACTTCTGCTATATGTTAAAATACTTTTATGCATATAAGCAGAAATTGTTTTCAAATATCTTGAAAATTATTAGTATTTGATTTATGGATTATGATTAATATTCTTGTTTATATCATGCTTTGCTAATCCATATGTCATACTTTTGTTGTGTGCTACAAATATTTCTATCATATGTCAGCAAATGATGTTGATTTCTTGTTACATTCTTCAAAGATTTCAATGTTTCTGCTATTTACTAAAAATGCCTTTTCATAAACAAGCAGAAATCATTTTCAATGAAAATATTGCAGAAATTTCTTCAAAAATCTTACTTCAAAATTCTGCAATCAAAAATTGAATATCCTTTATACTGATTTGAACAATCTTTCTCAAAGGAAAAAGGTTATGAAATTCAGGGGGAGCTTTATCTCATTTGATTGTATATTTTTTGACAAAGAATATATCTTGAAAAATTGGATATTCATTATTCATTATTCTTTTTCAAATTATGCAAGGTTTAATGGGGAGCCTAAAACTCTTTCAAGTTTTATCTTTTGGCTCATTTCATTTGACATGCGAAATTTTTCTGAAAATTATTTTTACATGTCAATGAAATCAATGATAAGTTTTGATGTATCCTCACCCCATGCTATATTGACATCTTCTGCCATCCTGGCTTAAAGAAGGTATGTACTTTAACTTTTATATATTGTGTTCCTTACACCTTTTTGTTGATGTCAAATAGGGGGAGAAGAAACAGTAGAAAAATATGTGTATGTGCTTATCATATTACATTCATTATCTTATGATACATATTTTTCTTTGGTGATTTGTCATCATCAAAAAGGGGGAGATTGTTAGCCCTAAGGCTATATACCATAAGTTTTGATGATGACAAATGTATTGTAGCATTGACATATATAAAGGTTAATTATTATATATATGCTACAATATGCCATAAGTTTTGATGATGACAAATGTATTGTAGCATTGACATATATAAAGGTTAATTATTATATATATGCTACAATATGCCATAAGTTTTGATGATGACAAATGTATTTGAATTGTAGCATTGATATATATAAAGGTTAATTATCATATATATGCTACAAGCACTTAAGCATGATTATATTATTTAATATGTATGTTGCATATAGTGAATCATGCTATTATCATGAATTGAACTAACCATTGGATTTGCAAGTAAGATATATTTTATAGGTTAGTTCAAAACAAGAAGAGTGAGCATTGGATTGAAGAACAAGGAAAAGAAATATCATGCTTCACTCAAGAAAAATAACATGCAAGAATAAAGCTCCAAGAAATGAAGGATTAGAAGATTTGAAGTCTTGGAAGCTTGGATGCATCAAGAAAGCAACCATCATGCTCTAAAAACAAAGAATTTGAAGATAACAAGTGACTGGTCGACCACCCTATGCTGACTGGTCGACCAACGAGCTCCAGAGGCAAAGTCTTTGAGCACTGGTCGACCACCCTATGCTGACTGGTCGACCAACGAGCTCCAGAGGCAAAATATTTGAGCACTGGTCGACCACCCCATCTACACTGGTCGACCAATGTGACTGATGAATCACTTCTGGACTACACTGGTCGACCAACGTGCCACACTGGTCGACCAACGTGCCACAGTGGTCGACCACCGACATCAGAAAATGTGCTGTAACGGTTAGTTTTTGCTGACATCATTATGGAACCACCTTGGATTTGTCTCCAACGGTCTTATTCGTCCTTGGGCTATATATATCAACCTTGGGGGCTATCAAAACAGAAGAGAGAACACTCTTATTGCTGAACATCATCTATAAATTCTCTCTTATGCAGATTATACCCTTGTGAGCTTATCAATGTAATATATACTCTGTTTTTAGAGAGTTTCTCTGTAATTGTTGATTTTGATCAACACAAATATTATCTTGAGTTGTATTATCAAGGAGAGTATTCCTTGATAGAGTATTTATTGAGAGAGCTTTTCTTTGGGTTGTAGAGAAGCCAGTTTAGCAAAAATTCTCCGGAGGGTTGAGGAGGAGCCCGAATTCACAAATTCTTCATTGGGTTGTGGAGGAGCCTTGGCTAACGAAATTCTTTGTAGTGGTTTGCAAGTATAGTGAAAATACTCAAGTGACCTCTTGAGGACTGGATGTAGGCTTGAGATTAGCCGAACCAGTATAAATCTCTGAGTTTGCTCTCCTATCCCTTACTCCTTTATTTGTGCTTATTGTTATCTATTCTTTATTTCCTTGCTCCTCATAATTATTCATCTTGATAGTATATTGATTTTCTGTGTTGTATTTATTATCCTAAGCATTGTACTTTTACAGAAAATCATTTTAACTTTCAATAAAGTTTTGTGAAAAATTTATAAAACCCAATTCACCCCCCTCTTGGGTTCCAATCATTACTTTCAGTTTTGATCCCTTTTTCTCTTGTTTTCATGGTCCCTAGGCATTGGGTGATGCTTTGGTGTTCCTTGAGATATCTTGGAGCTTGCAAAGCTACCTAAAAGGGTGAAGTTGGTAAAGAAGAGTAAGCAAAGGTGAGGGATAACCTTACTTTGTATGTTTCAATTAAATTATAAACTTGTCTCTATAAATTTATAAATAAGAAATGTTGAGATGTTGTACATTAAATTTGCCAATGAAATCTTGAGTGCTCACTGTGTGACCATGCATATTGCTTATGGATAATTGACATCATTAAAATGCATCAATGTGAACTACCTTACTGTGCATTTAGACACTGAGTTAATGTTTAAGAAAGTTACTTCCAAATTACGAATGAACTATATATTTTAAGGTGCATGCATGGTCTAGAAGAAATAACTATTAAAGATGTTGTCATGATATGTGTCTTAAGTCTTGTATGGATGTCTGAAGCATGTAATGTGATGATAGACTTGTGTAATTGCTTGCGAATGCGTATGTGGCCTTTGAGCAATGTTATGGCCTTCGAGCTAATATGTAATTTCCATGTTTCCTCTCTTGATTGTCTAGAGTACATTCCCATGCAATTACCTATAGTCCATGAAGCTAGGTAATGCATGAGGAAACTATTTCATGCTAAGTGCTTGAGGCATTGTTTATTTTTGTAATGAACTTTATGAAATAGAAGACCTCAACTCTTTGCTTGTGTGAAGATGTTTCATAATAAAGAAGCTGTGTAATAATTGTGGTAGTCAAGAGTGAAATGTCTAGGACGAACTTTATGCTGAAGGGTATGTGTTGACAGGCACAATGTCAAAGGGCACCAATGTATGTAAATTCGTGGTTAGCCACGTGTGAGAAAATAAGGGCGGGAAAAGATCATGTATGGCCAATGAGAGTCAAGGAACCATTAAGTAAATTTGTACCCCACGTGTAGGCGTACATAGTGAGGGTGTACGAGGCAATAAAGGGGATGTGATGTGATGTGGAAGTAAGGATGAAAGAAGGAGGATAGGAGAATTATGATGAAAATTATGAGTGTGTTGTTATAACCGTGATGTGTATAATATGTTTGTTTGAAATGCATTGTGATGTTGAATGTTCTATTTGTATTATGATTATGGACATGTATAATTATTGAGCAGAGATCATCATAAATGTGAACTTACGTTATTAAGATTCTAAACTATGAAATAAATTGATTTATGTTTGTACTTGGAATTACTGTATGATCGTTCAAGAATGCTCATGTAATTATGTATCAATTATAAGTTGGCATGTATAATCATGTTGTGATAGATAGGGCTATAGTTTGGGTGAGTCACTTGGTTTGGACTCACCCCCTCACAGTTTCAGGTTCTGTGAGCTCTTTATCTCGCTGATTGTGCATTTGAAGAACCTCTCCTTTGTTTGGGGTATGGTAATGCCTTCATAGCTAATATTGAATGTGTCTTTTTGTAGATATTCTAGAAAGGCTCTGTAATCGGGTAGGCTACATTGCACTATTTAAAATAATGGATTATATGTCTTATAAGTAATAATTGAAAGTATGAAAGTATTATTGTGAGATTGTATTTTATGCTTGTCCCATTTTCAGTTAAGTGAGAAAATGGCCGTGCGGTAACATCAATTATCAAGCATCAAAAGTATATATGTGGTTCTCTTATTATTGTTCTAACTCATGGTAAGCTAGATTCAATGAATCTCACATATCCACAAACATAAAGCAAAAGAGAACACTCATCATCACAATACATTATAAATAAACATAACACATAAATCATGTTCACAACAATGCATTCACATTTGTACATCAACACATTAGTGTTCACAAGTATCCCTTCCTCATCACATTGTACCCTCCTTATTGCCTTGCACGCCTCCACTATGCACATCTACATGTGACGTACAAAATTACATGAGGAACTTCTTGGCTTTCTTTAGCCATACATAGTCTTTTCCCACCCTTATTTCTTTGCATATGGTAAACTGATATCTACCATTTTTCTATTTATTGTAGTCATTATCTTAGTCCTATTGCCATTTTAATATTGTCAACGCTATAAGATTATTATATTTTCGGATTATTTGGGTCTAAATTAATTATAGATTTGATATGCTTTAATTTCATATTTTTATGAGCTTAATTAATTAAGATCCAAATTAATTCCATTTCTAAATTGTAGATTTAAATTATTAGAGAGTGTATTGCTAAAATGGTGTCATCTAGACGCTGAAGTGGACGTATTTGATGAGTTGGATGTTGACTAGACGTGGATCATATTGTTTTGCACCTGAAACAGCGTACATTCACTCTGCACTTTCCTCATTTAGCATTATGTTTATGTCTCTTTTTTGCATAAGCAAAATGGAAATTCTGCAGCACTTATTCCATGATTCTGCACTACATTTTTGCACTTGCTACTACACTTTCTGGTCAAAACAAAAGTTGAAAAGGACCTAACCAGAAGCCATTGTCATCCTTTGAGTTGGCTAGACTTTAAAGAACACTTTAGAACTCTATTTTCCTTGTTGAATAGTCTCTTCTTCCATTATTTCTTAGTAAATTTGTAGGTTTACTCCCTTATTTTCTCTTTTGTTTTACCTCCTGGAAGGCTAGTTTTCTTTATGTAATCAGTCCATGGATGATCTGGAGCTTGTAACCTGAATTCTTGAGCAATCAGATAAGTTTTTTTGTTGATATCTATGTTTCATTTCTGTTCTTGCTTCTTATCTTTATTTTTATGTTTATATTAGTTCTAGTCAAACCTATATGAACATAATCACTAGTTTAAATGCTTCAATCTGAGATGTTTCTTGTTATTGCCGATTAGTGTAGCAAATGGAATAGGAACGACATGTTAGTATGCGGTTACAGGGCATGATTTAGGTTAGAGCTTAATTAGGTTTCATTTGGTTATGAATTAGTGAAGATCTTTCTAACCATAATTTTAATGAAATCTAGTTTTAGGAGTTCTCTTAGAAATCAAATAATTGAAAACCTAGTTACATAATGCAAATAGAATTAATCTAAAGATGAGAATGATGATTGTTGCAGCTCTAAGGATTCTATGGTTGATTGCATTTCATTTTTGTTGTGTTGTGTTCTATTCTATTATGTTAGCTTAGGTTTAATGTTGTGTTTTATGCTTTAATTTTGTTATCATCCCCATGTTAATTAGTAGATAATTAGTGTTAGAATAATTAATTAGGCAATTAGAAGCAAGGCTCCATGAGAGAATACAATATGGGACAATCACTATATTGCAAGTTATCATGAATTCAATTTTGAATGATTCAGCAGTCGTAGTGGTGCAAACCATAAACCACAAGTTTTACACATACCAGTGCCTTTTGGCAAAGTACCCGTCGACACATGCCCTTTCGGCATAAATTCATACCGAACATTTTCTCCCCTGATTGCTACAATCATTTCATGAGCTTCTTTTATACTACATCCTTACATATGCTAAGAGTTGTGGTTTTCTAATTTTTATAAGGTTCATCATGATAGAAAACAACACCTCAATCACTTTGCATGCAATGGGTTCCTTATATACTACTTAACCTCATAAAACATGGGTAAGTATATGGGAATGTGCTCCTTGGTCAATCAATAGGAGAAATGAGGGAATTCATATATTAGCCCAGAGGCAATATCCTTGCCCGAAGGCTACATACACATTCATAAGTACAACACAAGGTTCCACATCACATCATGTGCTCAAGTCATTCAAACAAAGCATGATACACATTCATGTCAATTAGTTTCTTGAAATGAGACCATTCACATATCTCTTATACCTAATTACATTAGACTAGGTAGGTACACTTTCATACTCAATCCATACATATCCATACATCCATTTCACAATTAAATATAATAAAGAAATAAATTATGCTCATGAGGAATTAACAATTCTTATCAACCACAAACAATATGCATGATTATATTATGTATCTACATCAAAATGCAAACTCACATTTGCTAAACCAACCAATTTAATAATCCTAATCATCTACAAGAAAATTAAAAGGTCACAATGTGTATATGCTAGAGTCAACACTAAATTCGTCACATATAATTGCACAATTCATTTTATTAAACTCTAAAGGTAACTTAGTAATTTAAATAAAAAAAACCAAGGGAAAGCTACACCTCACCTTTGTCCAAAACTTTCCTACTTATTATTCTCTTTAAGGATTGATTTGCAAGCTCCAAAATGACCAAAGAAGCTCCAAGACATCATCCCCTACTTAGGGACTAAGAAGACATAAAAGGGGTCAAAATACATAACTTTAGGAGAAGCTTCAAGTTCTACAAAGCTAGGTCCCAGGGCGCTACCTTCCTCATCCTCAACGATTTGGCCACCCAAACCATGGCGCTCAAGCGCCTATGGCTGGGTAGACATGGATGGAGTCCGAAAATGGCTCCATCCTTGGCCAAGGTTTCCTCATTTGGTTCCAATTTTCCATGGGTTCCTCTTGGGTATTTTTAGATAAGTAAAAGACACTTAAATAACCCCAAAACTCAAGGTTTTGAAGCCACATTCAAGAGGGAAAGATTCAAGAAATTATCTCTAATTTCCTTCTTTCAACAACTCAAATTTTCTCCTAAAGATTCAACCACATTAAACAAGGATGTTCTCTATCAATACTTCAGAACAACAACATCACACCAATTGATCAATAGAAACATTATACAAAATTTCCCTATTTTACTGATCTAGGGTTTGTCCTTGTAAGAGAAGGAAAAAGAAAAAGAAGAAGAGTATTTACTTACCAAATCCTTCTGGGCTTCCATGGCTTCTTTCATCAAGCAAATGATGTGGATAGAGGTTGATGAGGATGGCATGAGTGTTGGTCGAAAGAGAGGGAGAGAGACACATGGTAGAGATGTGAGCAAAATGAGTAGGAATAGATGATAGTAAAGTGTGTTTAAGTTAGTGAATGTACGGGGTACACCATTTTCCCTTTCAATTTGGTCCTTCTTGGAATTAATTTAATTAGGTTCTTGCAAGGGAATTGGGAAAAATTTTAACATACAAATAGGGCATCCAACTACACTTCCTCAAAAATACACATCATCACATTCCATTTACATTGAAATGCCAAAATTCTGCATTTGTTCACATTAGTCCCTCTCAGTGTCCCGAACTTCGCTTTAACCTCAAATGCATAATCCCAGCCTCATGATTTCATCCCCATAAGATCAATTCTCCTTCATAAGTTCCTATTCAGTCTTTTCTCAAGAGTACTCCATATTTTCTTTTCCTTTCATTTTAGTCCTTAAGCATTCTTCCCACTCTCACTACTTATGTTTTCTTTTCCTAGTGCAATCTTACTTGGTCCAAGACATGTCTTAGTTCTCATTAAACTTTATGATCCCTCGTTCCTCTAGTCGAAACTCTTTAATTTGTAAAATTTTTTCATCCTTACGAATTTATATACTTTTAACTATACCGTAATACCTAGGGTATTACAATGATAATTCTATGAAATAGAATTATTATGGCTCTAAAGTTATTCGTTTTAGCTAGTTCTTGAGTTATTTTGCTTGAATAATAGTTTATTTAATCTTGCTTCTAGCATTTTAGAGTTTTGTTAATTGTTTAGAATTTTATCTTATTTTGGCTTTTTTGTCATCAGTTTTTAATCTTCTAAAATTATTTTTGTAGGTTTTGGATTTTGAGAAGATAGGAATAGGGAGTTCAAGCCTTGGATTACATGAATACCAATTTTCCAACACCAAGTCCAAGCCTTGGAATTGGTGCGTATAATTTATAGCACATAAAATATTCCAGCAAGTATACTGGGTCGCAACAAGTAATAAAGTGATGAGTAGAGTATCGTCCCACAGAGATTGAGGTATCAAATAAAATTCAATTAGGCTAAGTGAAATGCTATTAAGACTTATGAGGAAAATTTCAAAAATTACATAAAAAAGGGGGGGTGATGATCGAAACAACACAATATAAATAATTGAAATTTAAATAACTAGATAGAAAACAAAACAGAGAAAAGATGTGGATTGGTCACAAATTTCATGGAATTGTACATCATCATCATTTCCTTTGAATATTCTTGGCTAATTCTATTATGTAATCTTCAATCTAAAATTCTCAGAGAGTCTTCTAAGACTAAATTATATTAAAATTATAGTTAGGAAGATCTTCACTAATCTATAACTCAAATATAATCCGATGAAGTCCTAATCACATCAATGCCCCGCAATCGCATATGACATGTTATCTCTTGTCCTACTCGTTACAAATACATAGCAAACGCATGCATGTATAAATAACAAGCTTCATAGAACAATAAATAAAATAGAACTTTGGCCAAGAAAATACTCATTGGTCCAAATGAATTAAAGTACAATTTCCATTTCATCAAATGACCGACTACACAAGAAAATGAGATTGATTTCGTTGGTCTAATCCGATTAATTCATAGACAAATTAATCTTTGAATCATTGAAGAACAATTCAATTAAATTACAATCCATTCAATGTTGGCCAATTTTCTAAAATATGATTGAATCCAAAAGCTTTGAAATTACAATCTAACTTATCCAAAATAATTGACTAAAATCTTAGATCAACCATTCAATTAAGTCATGAAGCTCAAGAAAATTATTCAAGCCACATAAATAAAACTATCTATATCTAGATAATCTAATTTATGGTGGAAATCACAAGGTCAAGCTCAATATCTAGCTAACTCTAGCATAGACATAAAAATCCCAAACTCATTGAAGGTTCATCAAACATTCAAGAGGAAGAATAATCGGTAAAATCCATTCCATTAAACGAAAATGCATTAAAACTGAATATGTTCAACAATAAAGCTTCATAAAACCGAACTACATCAATCATTAAACTCAGAAATTACATGGAAGAGATGGAAAAAACATGACAGAAAACAGAAAATACAACAGAAATCTAAGAAACTATGAAGGAAAATGCAAGAAAAGGAAGGAAAATGGGAGAAGGAGAGCCATTCCCAAGTGGGAAGGCTTCCTTTCCCTCAAACCAAGCTAGAGAGTTGCCTCTATGTTGCTCCCAACCACTGCTGCCCAAGGAAGGCAGAAAAATGGTGCTAGGACTCCTTTTCTGAAAAATGACTTAGCCTCCTTAATAAATTTCGATTTTTGCAAATATAAAACTGATTTAACACATGCCTAAAGGGATATTCTGCCCTAGATGCCTCCTTGGATGCCTCTTCCATGATATGGCAGCACTTTGACAGCAAAACAGCAGCAAAATTAATATTTCTGCAGCAGCAGAAAAGTATGGCAGCAGCAGAATGGTATGGCAGCAGCAGCAAAATTAATATTTCTGCAGCAGAAAGTGACAAACAGCAGCAGAACAGCAGCAGAATATCATGGCAAAATTAATATTTCAGCCATGCTTTTCTTGACCTACGAAAATTAATATTTCTGCCCAAAAATTCTGACTACATGGCATTGAATAAGAGTTCAAGTGGGCCCCACATCCAGCATATCCTAGTCAGCATCTACATCACCCAAAAAGTGCCACATTAGCATCCAAATCATCATCTTTGTCCATGTCAACACTTTTCTCTCCAAAATTAAAATTTGTAGGAATTAAATTGAGCATTTTACAATTCAAGTTCTAAAAATATAAAAATTGAGACGCATTCAATCCATAAATAGTTTATACCCAATAAATTCTAAAACATAATAAAATTAGAGAATTGACAAAATTAAAGAGGCAAAAAGGACTAAAATAGGGACTAAAATAAATGGAAAAAGTATGTTATCAAATCCCCCACACTAGGCCTTTTGCACTCCTGGGCAAAATCAATTAAATACAACAGAGAATCCCAATAAGCACAGCAAGAAAAAGTGTAGAAAATATACAACAATGAAATAATTAAAATTTAGAAAGATTTACATTAGGAGAAATAAATCTTAAATTTCTAAAAAGTTCAAGCTCCATGGCAATTATTTCGAAAAGAATGAATTCAAGTAACAATCTCCTCACAAGGTAAGGTGTTTATCCTCTACTCTCTCAAGTGTTGAAGAGGGAATCACTCAAAGTCGTCCTATCACAAATTTCACTACCATAAGCTTGTCAAGAATCTAAATCTCCACTACTTGAATCTAATACATACTTGAATCAAAAGGACTTTACAAGGTTGTAACGTGGGTAAGAAAAATAGTGGGAAACAAAGGGAAAGATTGAACAATGAAACAAAATATGGTAACAACTCAAGAAAATGAAGAGCATTTACAAGTGAAATATAAGAGACTGAGTATAAATAAATTTAGGTCTCAATGTTCTATCTGCTCCTCTTTTTCATTATCTTTTTCTCTTTTTTTTTTTATTCTTTCTTTCTTTCTCCTTTTTTTTTTCTTCTTGACCGGCCAGTCTTTTTTTCTTTTGCTTGAGAGGAAGTAGAAGAAATATAGTTCAAAACACCCCAAAATTCACAAAATTTTTCAGCATATCAATCCCTTAAAAGAATTTAAAATACTTCTCACATCTTAAGTTGAAAGAGAAAAATATTGTTGTAGGCAGAAAAAGTGGTGGAAGAACACAAGAAAGAAAATGGATAAGGCACAAAATGGCATACAATGGAAACAATGATAATGGATGGCTATTTGGCTAAAAGTGGTTACAAGAAACAAATGCCTAAATCATTTCCAAGTATGTACAAGATATGTAGCCTCAATCAAAGATTCAAGACAAGTTCTAGAGTGACAATCCATGATAGAGAACACACAACAAGAAGAATAGCATTTTTCACTTAGGCTCAAATCCTCACAGCTAAAAGACTATTACTACAAATTCATTAAAGTCAACGTCATTGCCATTTAACTTGAATTCCTTAGAGAAATAAGAATAAATTCTCTTCATGCTAAGTCAATCTACACTTTAGCTATTTCATCATGCATAATTCCACACCAAAACTCCATCAAAAATTTAAAAAGTGAGCATCAAATTCGGACAAAACAGAGCAGCAAAATTCTGCAGTGCAGAATTTCTGGCGACACAGCTTTACCGACATAGAACGACCCCAAAATGGATGCGAATCACTCCAAATAAAATTCTACAACTAGAAGACATATAAAGGTTTAAAAACATGTAAAGAAAGTGGCAAAAACCATAGCCAAACAGTACAGAATATTCATGCAAGATGACTCAAAGTTCTGCCAAAACAGAGAAAACAGAGAAAAAAAATGGGCAACAGAAAAAGACTAAAAAAAATTAAAATTACGAAAGAAATACAACAACAAAATTAAAAAGAGAAAGATTAGAAAAACTTGGGTTGCCTCCCAAAAGCGCTTGGTTTAAAGTCCTTAGCTAGACTTTATTTGGTGTCTATGCTTAGCGTCGCTTCTTCTTTGTTTTCCTTACTTTCTCTTTGATTTTTTTTTATTTCCTTCGTCACGGAAAATGATCAAGTACCTCACATGCAACAAGGAGAAATAACATGAGAGATATATCAAATAAGCAAGGTAACAAGAAGAAATCAAACTAATAAAGACACTTGAAAAGCTAAAAACACTTGAAATTGTAAAAACTAAAATAAGAAAAGACAATGTCTAAAATAACATCACTTTGGCTTAAAAGAAAAATCAATTTGACAACCATCAATCCCCGGCAACGGCGCCAAAAACTTGGTGCGTATAATTTATAGCACATAAAATATTCCAGCAAGTATACTGGGTCGCAACAAGTAATAAAGTGATGAGTAGAGTATCGTCCCACAGAGATTGAGGTATCAAATAAAATTCAATTAGGCTAAGTGAAATGCTATTAAGACTTATGAGGAAAATTTCAAAAATTACATAAAAAAGGGGGGGTGATGATCGAAACAACACAATATAAATAACTGAAATTTAAATAACTAGATAGAAAACAAAACAGAGAAAAGATGTGGATTGGTCACAAATTTCATGGAATTGTACATCATCATCATTTCCTTTGAATATTCTTGGCTAATTCTATTATGTAATCTTCAATCTAAAATTCTCAGAAAGTCTTCTAAGACTAAATTATATTAAAATTATAGTTAGGAAGATCTTCACTAATCTATAACTCAAATATAATCCGATGAAGTCCTAATCACATCAATGCCCCGCAATCGCATATGACATGTTATCTCTTGTCCTACTCGTTACAAATACATAGCAAACACATGCATGTATAAATAACAAGCTTCATAGAACAATAAATAAAATAGAACTTTGGCCAAGAAAATACTCATTGGTCCAAATGAATTAAAGTACAATTTCCATTTCATCAAATGACCGACTACACAAGAAAATGAGATTGATTTCGTTGGTCTAATCCGATTAATTCATAGACAAATTAATCTTTGAATCATTGAAGAACAATTCAATTAAATTACAATCCATTCAATGTTGGCCAATTTTCTAAAATATGATTGAATCCAAAAGCTTTGAAATTACAATCTAACTTATCCAAAATAATTGACTAAAATCTTAGATCAACCATTCAATTAAGTCATGAAGCTCAAGAAAATTATTCAAGCCACATAAATAAAACTATCTATATCTAGATAATCTAATTTATGGTGGAAATCACAAGGTCAAGCTCAATATCTAGCTAACTCTAGCATAGACATAAAAATCCCAAACTCATTGAAGGTTCATCAAACATTCAAGAGGAAGAATAATCGGTAAAATCCATTCCATTAAACGAAAATGCATTAAAACTGAATATGTTCAACAATAAAGCTTCATAAAACCGAACTACATCAATCATTAAACTCAGAAATTACATGGAAGAGATGGAAAAAACATGACAGAAAATAGAAAATACAACAGAAATCTAAGAAACTATGAAGGAAAATGCAAGAAAAGGAAGGAAAATGGGAGAAGGAGAGCCATTCCCAAGTGGGAAGGCTTCCTTTCCCTCAAACCAAGCTAGAGAGTTGCCTCTATGTTGCTCCCAACCACTGCTGCCCAAGGAAGGCAGAAAAATGGTGCTAGGACTCCTTTTCTGAAAAATGACTTAGCCTCCTTAATAAATTTCGATTTTTGCAAATATAAAACTGATTTAACACATGCCTAAAGGGATATTCTGCCCTAGATGCCTCCTTGGATGCCTCTTCCATGATATGGCAGCACTTTGACAGCAAAACAGCAGCAAAATTAATATTTCTGCAGCAGCAGAAAAGTATGGCAGCAGCAGAATGGTATGGCAGCAGCAGCAAAATTAATATTTCTGCAGCAGAAAGTGACAAACAGCAGCAGAACAGCAGCAGAATATCATGGCAAAATTAATATTTCAGCCATGCTTTTCTTGACCTACGAAAATTAATATTTCTGCCCAAAAATTCTGACTACATGGCATTGAATAAGAGTTCAAGTGGGCCCCACATCCAGCATATCCTAGTCAGCATCTACATCACCCAAAAAGTGCCACATTAGCATCCAAATCATCATCTTTGTCCATGTCAACACTTTTCTCTCCAAAATTAAAATTTGTAGGAATTAAATTGAGCATTTTACAATTCAAGTTCTAAAAATATAAAAATTGAGACGCATTCAATCCATAAATAGTTTATACCCAATAAATTCCAAAACATAATAAAATTAGAGAATTGACAAAATTAAAGAGGCAAAAAGGACTAAAATAGGGACTAAAATAAATGGAAAAAGTATGTTATCAGGAATCCATTTGCTGCCAGAAGAAGTTCTGCCAAGATCCTCAACACTCAGCGTTGAGTTGGTAGAATTGATTTTTGGTCTAGTGTCCATCCCTTAACGCTATCTTTAGTTTAGCCATGCGTTTTGCACTGTTTGTTGTAGTATTTAAGTATTCTATCACATTTTAACCTAATATCTTCGGATCTTTGGAGAAAACAAAGGGGGAGCGACAACTGGACCTGGTTTGGGAGGAAGATGCCTTCCCACTTGGGACTGGCCATCCTTCTTCCACTTTTCACTCATGAATTCTCTATTTTTTTTGTTGTAATTTCTGTTTTTGTTGGTTTAAATAGTTGTTCTTAATTTTTAGGGTTGCCATGAACTCGAATTTACATTAGGTTTTATGTAATTTCTAGAACTCTTGTAAATGTTGGTTGATTAATGCATGTTTGTTCATTCTAATATTAATGTATTCCTTTAATTTGGCCAATTGTTTTGATGTTATGGTGTTTTTGCTGAACTTGGGAAGGGGAAATTAAAATTAGGCCAATGGATGAGTAGTATAAGTTCTTGAACCTTAAAAATTTAGGGGATTGATTTGTTAATATTGTAGTAATATAAACATTAGCCTCATATAATCAAATTAAGGCTAATTTGTTAAATTAACTTGATTTTTACAAAAGGGATTATGGAATAATTAGGTTATTATCTTAGTTGAGATTTGGAAAAATCCTTCTAAGAATTATGTGTCTTAGATTAGCATGTACAATCGGCAAGATCAAGAGTGAGATATTGATTATGAAACCTATAAAAATGAAAAGTTTGGGGGTTGACGTAACTTGACTTTTATCAAGTTTTGTTGTTGAATACTTCATTTTAATTCAATTCCTTCTTGTTGAAGCAAACTTTACTGATTTTAATGCCTCTTGAATGATTAGCTACCATTCAATGAGATTTGGATTTTGTATCTATGCTAGGGATAGCTTGATATGAAGCTAGCCTTATAATTTCTACTATAAATCAGATTAATTTAGGGACAAATGTATTTATGTGGTTTTTAATGTGTTCCTAATCTTAATCACCTACTTGAATGATTGAATTAAGGAATTAGACAATCCTTTGGATTCAATAGGTTTGCTTTTCCAAGGAATTGGGTTCAAACAATTTTGAGAACTTAACCAATATCAAAAGGAATTGTAACTGTAATGATTCATTCTTTAGCAACTCAAAGATTAATTTGTCTATGAGTGAAGTCAATCTGAGCAACCCTAGGTCTTTGTTATTAGAATTAATTTAACTTGTTTAGTTTCTAGAATTATACTTTTGTTTAAGTTTACTTTTAAGCTTCTTCATTTTAAAGGAATGTCTAGATAATATTTTACTTTAGCTTCACGGGTATTTAGCACCTCAATCCCTATGGAACTCGATTCATCACTTTATTATTTATGCGATTTGTACACTTGTCAAATTGCCAATATATAACAATCATAGAACATTTTTATTTCATCGTGTTCAATCTTTGAATTATTCTTAGATGTCGCTTAAAACGCAGTTGTTACTTTATCATGTCTCTTATTGATATATTTAAAAAATCATTTAATAGAACTTGCCTGATTACATCTCTCAACATTGATATCAGCTTGATATCTAGTTAGTAGCGTCGGATTGTATAGTATACAAACATGATATAACAACACAAAAAATACTAACATGATATAACAACACATGATGTCGCTTAAAAACGCAGTTGTTACTCTATCATGTCCCTTGTTGATATATTTAAATAATCATTTAATAGACCTTGCTTGATTACATCTCTCAACATTGATATGAGCTTGATATCTAGTTAGTAGCATCAAGTTTTATGGTATACAAACATGATATAACAACACAAAAATACTAATATGATTAACATTATATAGACTAAAAATAAAAGTAAATTACATGAGTATAATATATGGTATACATGTTATCCAGAACAACTCCATTCTTCTTAATGAACACACCGTTATATGATCTTTTGTATCTTGAGTAGCCTTCTTCATCTAGTACAGTTGACTATTAAAAGGTTTTGGGAAGTGCTTTGTACATCTACCCTCAGACATACACGATGAATTTAAATTAATAGGTCCATGAGGCTTATGGATCGTCAAATTACTTAAGCTTCATATAAGTATGGGAACATATTCTTGTTAGGAATCTTTAGTGGATATTATTCGATCAATATTAGCATGTGTAAGGTATTTATGATCTTGATGTAGAAAAAACAAAATATATACATGTGGTAATCTGTGCTTTTGGAATTCAATGGTGTAGATCAATGTGAGGAATAATGAATTAACAATAAGTATTATGATACTTTAATTTTATGTTAATATATATACAAAAAAAAATGTTTCTTAATAAGGTACCTGTAATGACTCATCCAAGAAAGTTGTTATTCTTAATGTTTTTCAGAAGTTGATCTAGCTTAATCTTGAACATTCTAGAAAGTACATCAGGTCTATCTTCAACTGTACAAAGATTTATATATAATCAATGCATAATCTCATACCACTTCATATTACATGTGAATATAATAAAGAGATCAAGAGGTCCAACCCACTTGCATATTGCCATAGCATCCTGATAATTTTGAATTGTGTAACCGGGACCCCTAATAAAAGATGATGGCAGTATTTTGCATCTTCCATGAAATGAAGGATTAGTTTCTCCCCTCAATGTTGCATCCCGTGTATAAGTTAACACGCAACCTTTGTTGGTTACATTTAATATAACACAATCTCTCTTATTCTATCATTGTATATGCATCCACCAAAAGCTATTGAAATAATTTTCCAAAGTTTACAATCATTGATAACTCATTTGCTCTATCTTGAATTCTAAATGCAATATATTGTCTCATTGTCACTCTCTTACGTTTGCATGTAGGGTTTGTATTGACATCACTAAAAGGAATGTCTTCTCGATAACCATCCTGCCCAAAGGGATACAATAGAGGATATTGTAATAGCAAATATACAGGATGCTACTCACTTATGCGTTGAACTAAACCACATTGATCTTGAACTATTATATCCCTTTTAGTGTTGTTGATGTCAATGTCACCAAAAATCAAAGCAACTATCTCCGAACATGTTGGTAAATTATATCTTCGACCATCATAGGATTTTCTATGCATTAGTTTTATACTTAAACCTCTACCTTCATCAGACTGAAATGCATCTCTTGCCATTCTAAATGGTTTTACAAGATGGTTGCACCTATCAAGCATTTGCTTCAAATCATCTACAATTTCTTGGTCAAGAGACTTATTATCTTCAATAGAGCTACAAAAAAAAACTTCACATGTACATGAAACAAATTATTAAATATATACCATTTGGATTACCTAACAACATAAAGCCAAATAGAAATTTCATTCTCAATGTCGTAAATATATAGTTATGCAAAGTTAGGAGGTTTACCATCAGCTGGTAACAAACTGCCAATTCTATGGATGTTTTGGCCACACGATCTATAAATATATTGTGCACATCCTTTATTGATCTCTTTATTGATTTTTCCTCCCATTGAGGTAAAAGAAAACATCATATTGTAAGCTCATATATTATTTCTAAATTGCAAACTCTTATTGTCCCTTCCATTAAGAAGTTTGTCAAGTTCTTCAAGTGGATCTTGCATGATTGGCAACTCAATTTTTCCTTACATACAACACATATTGAACTTTGGCACTCGTGATTTGTTGTCCTTTTTGGTTCTTTCTTCACTGCACATTTTTTCGTTACAGAACCGACATATGAAAATTAGATCACCGATATCCCAATATGCTGGCATAAATGAACAAATTATTTTTTGTTGTAATAAATATATCCTTAAACTCAAACTTCATTGGTAGACAAATGAATAATTGGAGAAAATAAGGAAAAGAATATATCAAAACCAGACCTTCTTCAGAGTTTGATACAACATCACTCGATATAACTGAAAAAAAAAAAGCTAAATAAAAGTAATTAATTTATTTCTTCTATAAAAAAATTCATAGTGATTAAAGATGTAATAAAGTGTAAGAACCTGATTTATATGATCCAATTGATCTTCTTCTACTTATTTTTGTTAGTTATGAACTTGAAGCTATTTTACATAAGGGATATGTAATTTTCAAATTAGATGAACATTCAAATATGCAATGAAATATAAATATAATGACAACTTTACTATAAAATGAAACAAATGATCAACCTATGTTAAGTGACGTAGTGTTGCATTGTATACGCTCAGATGGGCCACAATCTTTTCTTGCTTTCTTCCTTTCATTGTCACAAAAATTACTTGGGTCATTTATTAAGGATGTCAAAAAATTTGATTTATCTGCGCTTTGGACATAGGGAGTTCTTGAAGAAGGCAGCTCTTGGTTCACTTTGTGTCTCGAAGAACTTTCAATGGTTGTAGGAACCCAAGTGTTGTCAATAAGCCAAAATAGTAATTAAACACAACTCTAGATAATATGTAAGTAGTGAGGTTCAAAAAAAAAATTAAAAAAATGTTAAAGTCGAACATGAATGATAGAAATAGTTGGATCCCAAGAGGGGGTAAATTGGAATTTATAAAATTTTTCACAAAACTTTATTAAAGTTAAAATGATTTTCTGAAATTATGCAATGCTAAAGACAGTAAACCAATTCAAAAAATCAATGTGCTATCAAAATGAATAGTTAGATAGTACAAGGAATTAAAAAGCAGATAAATATACAAGATTAAGGAGTAAGGAAAGAGAGAATAAACACAAGAGATTTATACTGGTTCAGCTAATCCCAAGCCTATATTCGGTCCTTAAGTAAACCACTTGAGTATTTCACTAACAAGCTTTTAAATGGTTAGTACTTACAAACCACAACAAGTTCGAACTAGGTACTTATTGAAACCACTACAAAGAATTTTAGAAACTGGACTTCTTAACTACCCAACCTAGTGATACACTCAATCACACTTCTAAGGAATTTTAACTACCTTAAGAATACACTCAGAAGGATAATAGATGAAGTACACAGAGATATACTCTCTTTAAGGAGTAGATATTACAAATGAAGCTCACTTAAGAGTAAATGATTGACAAGATAATTTAGCAGAGTAATAGTAGGAATTTTAAGCCTCTCCTCGTTAGTTTCAAATTAGGTATTTGGTATATTTATAGCCTAAGTCAAAATATAGTTGTTGAAGATGTTTAACAAAAGATATCAATTGATTTTTATAAGAACTAGCCGTTATTACTGATGTCAGGTTGCTGGCAGTCGACTGATAGAACTATGATAGTCAACTGCTACACTTTAATGAGGTGCCAATCGACTGGTAGAGATCTATCAGTCGACTGATAACTCTCTATCTCGAAATTGAAATTTTTCCAGAATTGATCAGTCGACTAATACAGTTGAATTAGTCGACTAATGGGTACTGGAGGTTAATTTTTATTTTTAGACAAAGACCAATCAGTCAACTGCTCGGTGCCAATTAGTCGACTGATAGGAAATTGATCCTTAGCTTAAATTCAACAAAAGAGTGATAAGTCGACTGTTACAAGTACATCAGTCGATTGATAGCTCCTGATTATGATTTTTCAAAAATTTTACATCTTCTAAGGGTCAATAACATATTTCCACCATTTTTCCAACCTTGGCTTGATCCATTATCTTCATATTCATGTTGTTTTCTTGAGTGGACTATGATGTTGTTTTTCCTTTTCTACAATCCAATGCTCACTCTTCTTGTTTTGAACCAACCTATAAAATATATCTTACTTACAAACCAAAAGGTTAGTTCAATTTATAATAAAGAGCATGATTCAAATATAAATTATTTCATTCCAAATAATATGATCATGCTTAGATGTATGTAGCATATATAATAATTAATCATTATACATTGATGCTACATTTCTCACATATTTGTCATTATCAAAACATATACCATAATGCCTTTGGGCTAACAATGAATAGAGGGATGCAAATGAATGTCATGAACTGACAAATGCAAATTAATGTAAACACTCACTGTTGCTAATATCTGATAATATACGAGAGGCTTCCTTATTTTGAGCACTATGAATCCAAATTTTGCACAGTAGAAAAATGAGTCATGATATAGATCTATGAGTAAAAAAGAAAATATGAGTTCATAAGAAGTATGAATGAAAACCAAAAAATAGTTTTTATAACGACTGTACTTTGTCTGGACAAACTATCCTTGGTATTATCAAAAGTTTTCTTTGTTTTCCTTTAATCAAAAGTTATCTTGAGAATGAGCAGGAGAGTTTGAATTTAGAGATTCAAAAGTATCCATACAAAAAAGTAACAATGGTGGTGTTTGGTTCTGTTTTCCATTAAAAGAACAAAACATTACTACGTGTGTGGCTCTTGGTATTCTTTCTTTTTCTTTTTATATTTGGCCAATTATAGTGGCAGGTGTTAGAAACATGAAATAAACTACCGGAAACGGATGAATTAAATATACTGGAACCCATATAATATATTATAGGCAGCAACAATAGCAAAATTCACTTTAGCATTTCACTAATTAATAATTATGATAATATATTCTGATAATAATATATTTTGCTATTCACTTTAATAATAACTCATATAATATAATAAATACATTTGGATCCAGATAACATATTATGATAATACTATAATTTATAAATTTATAATTTATAAATACTATAATTATGAATATCATTTATAATTACAGAATAAATAAAATGAAATAAAAAGAGGAAATTTGAATGTCAGTAGTTTAAATTTAAATTATAATATAGTGTATTATAATTCGATAAAATATAATTATACCATTTATTTATATTATTTAATATTTAAGTAGATGCCAATATTATGCTTTATATTGTAAATTATAAAATTATATGGTTGAATTAAATATGTAATAACCATTTAGAACAATTTATATCATTTAAAATTATAAAATTTATATTATGAGCTAAATAGTTAACTGTATATATTAATACACATAGGCAATATTAAATACATTAGCAAATTTACCCAGATATGCATTAAAATAAACAAAGTCAAAATATCAAAATTTAAGCAAAGTTAAAGAGTATCGAATTAACTGATAACAAATAATGTTTTAGATTATATTAATTAATTAATTTATATCCTTAATTATATTATTATTTATATTATTAGTTTATATTATATATTATTAATTATCAATAGTACTTTAACCAATGATTGAATCTGGAAAAAAGTGAATTTAGAATTAACATTAAAGAGTATTAACTAATATATAGTTGTAAGAGATAAAGTCAAAGCACTGTAATTTAGGAAAAATAATTTTATAAAAAATTTTAGGAAAAAAGTAATTTAGGAAAAAAAATAATGGGAATTAATGTTATATATTAGTTAAAAAATTAATTATATTATTAATTATTTATGGTACTTTAACATATTGAATAAATTTAAAAAAATAAATATATAATTAATATTAAAGAGTATTAATGTATATAGTACTAACATTAATTGTTATTAGTTAATAATAGATAATAAAAACTAGTATTCCGTAATTTTGAAAGAAAAAAAATTGACAGTTATCAATTATAATTCAAAGTATTTGAAGCTCAATTTCTTTGAAAACAAAAAAAAATTATTATGTTAATAAATAGATATAAATGTATTTTAAGTCAATTTTTTATTTTTCATTTTAGATTATAATATAACGTATTATAATTTGAAAAATATATAATTATATAATATAATTATATAATTTAATTAGATATATTACTACAATATTATACTTTATATTGTAAAAATTATATTCTAAATAGTCAACTGTATATATTAATACATATAGATAATATTAGACACATTAGTAAATTTACCCAAATATGCATTAAAAGTATTATATTTAGTTAAAATTAAAGAGTATCGTATTAATTGATAACAAATAATATTTTTGATTATATTAATTAATTAATTGTATAATTAATTTATATCATTAATTATATTATTAATTATTTATAATACTTTAACGAACTGAATGAATTTAGAAAAAATATAAAATTAATATTAAAGAGTATTAATTGACATAAAATTAAATAGTATTATCTAAAATAATAATAGACACATTAGAAAATTTATCTAAATATAAATTGAAAGAAACAAAGTCAAAGTACAGAAATTTAGAGAAAAAATAATTTTAGGAAAAAAAGTAATTTAGGAGAAAATCAATGAGAATAAAACATCAAAGAATATCGTACTAATTGATATAAAACTCTATGAACTAACAAATGATATTTCAAATTATATTAATTAAATTAATTAAATATATTATTTATTTAATTACCTTTATTATTTGATTAAAATTGATTTGAATTGAAATATATACATAATAAATTGTTGAAATATATATACATGATGATCAAGGTATATTGGCATTAATTATTGATCATACGTATAAAATTTCATTATAGTTGATTATCCTACTTTTCATATGAATATTTTTAATATGATTATTATTTTTTGTAAAAAAATTTAAATTAAAATTTTTTATTAATCCCACATACATCTCATTATTTTATTCTATCTAATGACTTATTCTATATCATAATATAATGTGGTCATTTATTATTATAATTTTTTTATTAAAATTTACAATTTATATTTGTATAAATAATTAAAATTTATATTAGAATATTTTCATTTAAAAAATATATCTCATAACTCATAAATCTTATAAGTTTCATAAGTTTCACAAATTTATAAATTTAGTATTATTATTAGAATATATTATGTGGGTCTCAATATATTTAATATATTATGTGAGTTACTGTTAAAGTGAATAGCAGAATATATTTTTATCATAATTATTAATTAGTGAATTTCATTATTTTATTTGATTTGAATAAATAAATTTGATAAATTAATAACATCACAAAATATTAATTATTTGATTTGAATTGAAATATATATATATATATATATATAACAAATTGTTAAAATATATATACATGAGGATCAAGGTATATTGACATTAATTCTTGATTATATGTATAAAATTTCTTTACAATTGATTATTCTATATTCCATATGAACATTTTTAATTTGATTATTATTTGTTTTGCAAAAAATCTTAAATTAAAAACTTTTTATTGATGACACCTACATATCATTATTGTATTCCATTTGATGATTTATTCTACATTTTAATATAATGTGGTTGTTTATTATCATAAATGTTTTATTAAAATATATAATTTGTATTTGTATAAATAATCAAAATTTATATCAGAATATTTACGTTTAAAAAGTATATGTCATAACTCATAAGTCTTATAAATCTCATAAACTTCATAAATTTATAAATTATAATATTATTATTAGAATATATTATGTGGGTCCTATTGTATTTAATATATTATGTGGGTTATAGTTAAAGTGAATAGCAGAATATATTTTTATCAAAATATATTATTATAATTATTAATTAGTAAATTTCGTTATTTTATTTGATTTGAATTGATTTGAATGAATAAATAAATTAGGTAAATTAATAAATTTGGTAAATTAATGACATCACATAATAGTAATTATTTGATTTAAATTAATTGAAATAATTTGAATTGAAATTTAAAAATAATTACCTTTATTATTTGACCACTATAATGTCTTAAAGGATTTTTTTAGTAGGTAAAATAAATTTGATTATGTAATTGATATATAAATTAAAAATTTTTCTTTATTTGACTTTATTTTGATTTCTTTCCAAAATAGTTCTTAACTTAATAGAAATCAAAGTTTGAGATTGAAAAAAGATATGAAAATCAAATTTTTGAAAGGCGAAATCTAAGACCTGGAGATCCAGTTCAAACGTAATAGCAACCTTCAGTGTTTTTTTTATTTGGATTCAATTAAAATCAAAAAATACGCATTCAAAAATAAATATGAAATCTATATGTAATGCCCCAAAAAATGGGCTTATGGATATACATATATTATAGGGTGTAACTTAGTGGTAGCCTAATTGTAAATTACATAATTTACAAAGCAAATTGCAGCCAAATAAATAAATCCCTCTAGACACAACAGGACCTAGGTGGCCTATGGTGTTACAGAACACTTTAAGAGGCATATAACCCAAAAATTGGTTCCACGAACCCTCCAACAAGAATGGAGTTTATCTCCATAAGTTGCTATTTTCTAGCAATTTTCTCATTTTACTCAGGTGCTAAATCTGAAAACAGCAATAGAGAGTGTGAGTTCATGAAAACTCAGTAAGCAGGTGACTATGCAATAAAACATAGCATAAGAACAAATATCAGTCTCACTACCATAATCAAAGTAATTACTACCAGCATGAAAAAGCACAAAATAATAAAATAAAATGCACTATATTGTGCAACCACAATCTAGAGCTCCTACGCAAGTCTACGTTTTCACAAAACAATTCAAAAATAATCCTCACAACACATAAGTACACAAGTAAACATTCACATCAAAATACATTATACAACAAACATATGTTATGTATTTCCCTCATCTTTCCGCACTTACCATATTGAAGACCAACCCTTAATGAGTTTATTTCAGAGGCCCACCCCTTTGTTCCCACTCTCCGACATTCTTCCCAGGAATAATCACATCCTTAGGTTACTAGCATTTTCCCTCTCATAGTATAAGTATGTAAACAATAACATACAATGCGTTCAAACGAACATCAAATGCTTTCATACACACACCTCACAACACATATCTCATGCACTCACCATTTAAGTATAATTAAACATAAAACTCCCAATCTCAGGAAATAAATCCCATAACCAATCAAAGAAATTCCTTAATCTAGTTATTACCACTAACTAGAAAATTTCCTTGATTTATTTCTAACTATGGCGTTAATGGGATTTATATTGAACTTGGCCAATTTTTAATAAAAACTTAAAAGGCAAGGTCACCCACTCACCTGGGGATGGCAATTTCTAACCGAACCCGGCTGACCCGGCCTGCCCTACCCCATTCGGCTCAGGTTTTTCAACGGTTGACCGGAGAATGGGGCAGGTTCGGAGATTTCCCGAAACTGCAATCGCAGGTTCGAGGCAGACACTGCCCCGAACCCGCCCTGTATATTTTATATGTATATAAAATAATATATATATATATATATATATATATATATATATATATAATATAATATAATATATTTTTTATAAAACATTATGAAAGATTAATTTACTAGAATAAAGGCATCAATATGACAATATCAGTATGGTTATTTGTCATGAATGTCCTTCCTTTTATTACTACTAACTTGAGATATATTTGTTGAGGGTTGTTAGATATGAATCATGTGGTTTAAAAGAATATCTTCAACCACAAATATTCCATTCTAATGATCTATTGTAAAAGGCCACCCCAAGAAATTAGACTTCATGTATCCATCTTTATTCATTATACTGCATTTTCAAAGGCTAGTGTTTCTCTTTCATTATTTTCGTGATTACCATTCTCTGTCCCTCTGCATTCTTTTATGTTCATAATAATAATTAATATACTTGAAATTCTTCTTAGATGCCTCACCTCACACAACTCATGTTGTGATTAGAAAGATATGTAATTTGATGATTGATGAAGTAGTTCAAGCATTACAACTTTTTAGAGATTTATGAATGAGACTTTTTTTAATGTTGATGTGTAGATATCTTAACAAATTGATGAATATTGTGCTTTTTTAATTAAATTTGCTGAGCATTGTGTATTGAAATTTGTTATGATAAATTTATGAATGTTATTTAAAAAAATGTGTTGTTAAATGTTGCGGGTCGGGTACAGGTGCGGTCAAATATGGGGAAAAATCATTAGTTTTCATGGTTTCGAGGCGAGAACGGGTACTAAAATTCCCCGCAGGTTCAAGGATGAGGTAAAACAAAAAAAACCCGCGGGACAACGTGTAATACCCGTCAAAAAAAAAAAAATTATGTCTACTTAAATTTTTACGTAAATTTTATCTTGGCTGTGTATGATGTTGAAAATATGAATTTTCAATTATAAATTGAATAAATTGTGAGATATAATGAATGGTACGTTATGGAATTTATCCTATTAAGTAAAATACAATTCAAAAGTGGAATTTAGAATGTATAGCTGAAAGTGAGACTGGTAGATGTAATAGTATATGAGAACGGTAGATGAAAACTGGTAAGTGAAACTGGTAGATGAAATAGTATAAGAGAATGGTAGATGAAAACTGGTAGATGAAATAGTATAAGAGAATGGTAGATGAAAACTGGTAAGTGAAACTGATAGATGAAATAGTATAAGAGAATGGTAGATGAAAACTGGTAAGTGAAACTGGTAGATGAAATAGTATAGGAGAATGGTAGATGGAATAGTAGCAAATAGTACCATAACTTCTCCTATAAATAGGCCCTTCCATTTCACTTCTAAACACACACCTTCAGATTCTATTCTCTCCTCTCCTCTAATTCTTCTGATTCTGGTGTTAAGATTCTGAGTTATTATAAAAGTCATCCTTTATAGCTTGGATTCGAGGTGAGGGAATATTCTACTATGCTCTTTTAAATTCTTATAATAATTTAGAGGTTAAATTCTTAGTATGCTCTGTGGTTGCGGCCTTAGCTGATCTTCCATATCAGAAAGGAACTAACCTCGATTGTTTAAGAATTATTTATTGATTACTAAGATACTGTGAGGGTACTATATTTTTACAAATACCTGTGTGATAAGTTCTTAGTATGCTCTGTGGTTGCGGCCTTAGCCGATCCTCCACATCAAAAAGGAATTATCCTCAGCTACTTGAAAATTATTTCTGATTATCGCATATATAAATAGTACCATACCGTAAATAGTATTATACGTACATATAAATAGTGACATAGTCATGAATAGTATCGTACCGTATTTGTAAATAGTATTATACCGTACTTATGAACAGTACCGTATTTATGAATAGTATCATACGTACATATGAATAGTGACATATTTATGAATAGTATGTACCGTATTTGTAAATAGTATTATACTATACTTATGAATAGTGTCGTATTTATGAATAGTATCATACAGTACATATGAACAATATCATATGTACATATGAACAGTGACATATTCGTGAATAGTATCGTACCATATTTGTGAATGGTATTGTACGTACATGTGAACAATGCCATATTTATGAAGAGTGTCATATACTATATATGTGAACAACATCACATACATGGGTAGTATTGTGTGTAAGGTTGAATTATTGTTATGTTTGTGATTGATGGAGAATGTTACGGGGACGGGTCCCTGTGTGGGAGGAAAAAGGGAGGAGCAGGAGATAATAAGGGTGGCAAATCATGTTAAACAAAAATTTGTTCCAATACAAAGAGTATTGAAAATATAGGGGTGAAATAAGGGAGGCATTTATGAAAGCAGTAATAAGGGAGGATGCGGCAGGGGCCGTGGGACAACGACCACCTTATGTGGATTGGACCCGAAAAATGTCTGGGAATTTAATTTGGAACTATATGATATGTTTTGTGATTTTATATGATTGTTTCTTATGTTTGTGATAGAATAATATATTTCCTCACTGAGTAAAATATACTCATGCCATTCCTCCCCTCACAGATTCTCAAGAAGAAGTAGACGCACAACCAGCTAATCGTTCGAGTCCTCAACCCCATTGATCGGGGGTAAATATTTGTTATTATGTAAAACTTTATCAAAAGTATTATAGTAGTAGCTCTGTAATTTGGGTAGGTAAATCTTGGACGAACAATGCTCGTTGAGAATATCATTTATTAATGAATAAATGGATATATTTGAAATATTTATTGTACTCTCTTTCATGAGATAGCATTTTTATATATATCAAATTGGTACGGAATTAGGCTTACGGTGGTGAGGTAAAAGCTCATCTATCGTGCCGGTCACGTGCGTAAGTTAGAGGCGTGACAAAGTTGGTATCAGAAGTTTGGGATTAGGTCTCCTACTAATTACAGAGCAAGGTATCCTTAGTGGAATCTTTTCTATTACTATGAGCCCGGGTATAGTAATAGTAAAAGACTCCACCAAAGGACCTATAGGGATGTCATGTCACATTTTCTTTCCTAAATTGTTGTTCTTTAGAACGTCGTTAAAAGTCAAAAAAATTGTAGATTCGAAATGCCTTTTTCGCAACACGAGATACAAGAAAGAGAACGTGAGACCTCGGAGGAAGCCTCATCTCTTCCTCAAATGTTAACTACTCGGGACCAAGGGAAGGGTCGAGAAAAGGAAGGAAATCCTGAGCATGACAAAGGCACTTACGATATGCAGAAACCAGTAAAAATACCCCATGTAAGGGAAGGAGCATCTCCCCAACCAGATAATGTACAACTTATGGCTTTCATCTCAAGTATGCAAGTCACCATAGAAACGATGGCGACTGGTTTCCAAGATGCCATACAGGCTATAACGGTTGTGGTAGCTAAGTAGAATGTTGAAACGAGTCCTCCGATAATATCGGTCCCTACGACTATTCAACCTACAACTAATAAGGTTTCAGAGTTTCTCAAATTACAACCGCCTACTTTTTCAGGGTTAGAGGATAAGGACCCTCAAGAATTCTTATATCATTCAATTTTAGGATGGTCTGCTGATAGTATGATTGAAATGGCCGCTTTCCAGTTTCGAAATGATGCTAGTGATTGATGGGAAACATGGCTGGCAGGCCGACCCATAGGAGCCTCGACAGTCACCTGGGGAGAATTTAGGAAGACTTTTACAGAACGGTTTCTTCTAGAAACCCTTCAGATGGCTCGAGAGCAAGAATTTGAGCGACTAACTCAAGGCCCGGAGATGTCCATTGAAGAATACAATACTAAGTTTGTTCGCCTTGCTCGCTATGCACCCCATATGGTACCAAATGACAAGCGTCGAATTAGGCGATTTATAGTTTGATATCCCCACAAATCAATGTTTACCCGTCATATGAAGCGGTGGTTGAAGCTGTACGGATGGTCAAATATGGGCATAAAACAAAAAGTAACAATTTTAAGAAAAGAGGGCAGACACGTGTCTATGCTCTTACTCGACAAGATGCACAGGCCTCCAATGCAGTAGTCACAAGTACTCTTCTTATGTATTCTCATAAGGCATGTGTGTTGTTTGACCCTGGTTCTACCCACTCGTATGTGTCACCTCTATTTGCCAAGAGGTTCAAGTCTAAACCAGTTATACTGGACGAACCATTTCTGGTAGCTACACCAATAGGGGAAACCCTAGTAGTCAGATCTGGATATCGTTCTTGTAAGGTAACTATTAAGGACATGGAAACGGAGGTAGATCTCATGCTTCTTAGTATGACAGACTTCGATATAATTTTAGACATGGACTGGTTATCCTCATGCCATGCTACATTGAATTGTCATGACAAAACTATTTCATTTAGTATATTGGGTGGAAATAATTTCATATTTCAGGGAGACCAAAGCAAGGTTTCCTGTAACATAATATCTATGATAACCGCTCGACGTATGTTACGAAAAGGTTGTCATGGATTTCTGGCATTTGTTAAAGATACAGACAAGGAGGAACGAAGTCTTGAACAAATACCAGTGGTTAGTGAATTCTCAGATATATTTCTGGAAAATCTACCTGGTTTACCACCAGAAAGGGATATTGAATTTAATACTAAATTGGTTTCGGGCACTCGACCAATTTCAATTCCTCTTTACCGTATGGCACCCGCAGAGTTGAAAGAGCTTAAAGAGCAATTACAAGACCTGCTGGATAAGGGGTTTATTCACCCAAGTTTTTCACCTTGGGGTGCCCCAGTACTCTTTGTAAGAAAGAAAGATGGCTCTTTAAAACTGTGCATAGATTACCGACAGTTAAACAAAGTCACGGTAAAGAATAAATATCCTTTACCAAGAATTGATGTCATTCTAGTTTATTCTAAAAGTATTGAGGATCATACAGAACATTTGAGAATAGTACTGCAGACTTTGAGGGTACATCAATTATATGCTAAGTTCTCAAAATGTGAATTTTGGATAAGTTAAGTAACATTTTTGGGGCATATAATCTCCCAAGAAGGTATTCATGTAGATCCAAGTAAAATCGAGGCAGTAAAGCAGTGGCCTAGACCAACAACTGTATATTTTGACGCTTCGAAGGTAGGATTAGGATGTGTATTAATGCAACACGGTAGGATCATTGCTTATGGTTCTCGACAGCTTAAGAAGTATGAACTCAACTACCCCACTCATGATCTAGAAATGGCAACTGTAGTATTTGCTCTAAAGATTTGGAGGCATTACTTGTATGGGGAGACATGTGAGATCTTCACGGATCATAAGAGTCTTAAATATATATTTGATCAAAAAGATCTCGACTTAAGGCAACGGAGATGGATGGAACTCCTGAAGGACTATGACTGTGCCATTCTCTACCATCCAGGAAAGGCAAATATGGTAGCGGATGCCCTCAGTCGGAAGTCAATGGGGAGTCTAGCTCACATTACCACAGTAAAGAGGTCCTTGATTCAGGAATTACAAGAGTTAGAGGCTAGTGGGGTATTCTTTGAGATTACTAAGTCAGGTGCTTTCTTGGCTCACTTGACAGCTAAATCCTCCCTTGTAGAAAGGGTGAAGACAACATTGGAGAATGATGCTGAAATGGTTAAAACTAGAGACAAGGCGAAGGGAAGCTTAATACCGGGTTTTTCAGTAGACGCAGAAGGTGTATTATGGTTTAACGGAAGATTATGTATTCCGAACATTGCACCCTTGAAGCGGGAGATTTTACAAGAGGCTCACGGTGCGCCATATGTTGTTCATTCTGGTGCCAACAAAATGTATCAGGACTTGAAACAAGTTTATTGGTGGGAAGGCATGAAGCGAGATGTGACTGACTTTGTCGCTCGATGCTTGACATGTCAGCAAGTCAAATCTGAACATCAGAGACCACTTGGGTTGATGCAGAGGCTTGAGATTCCTGAGTGGAAATGGGAAAGGATTACTATGGACTTTGTGGTAGGTTTGCCCCGATCTTCAAATGGGTACGACTCTATATGGGTTATTGTGGATCGACTTACTAAGTCGGCACATTTTCTTCCTGTTCATACCACCTACAGTGTAGCAAAACTTAGTCGACTATATATAAAGGAGATAGTAAAGCTTCATGGCATACTAGTATCCATCATATCAGATCGAGGACCCTAGTTCACCTCTCGATTCTGGAGAACTTTTCATAAAGCTCTGGGCACTAGAGTGTGTAACATGGCATATCGCCTAGCTTTACCTTCGGACCTAGAGGGAATACACCCAAGTATTTCATGTATCGATGTTACGTAAGTATCTTTCTGACCCCTCTCACGTCATCCAGCCACAAGACGTGCAGTTTGATAAAACTCTTGTTTATGAAGGGGTGCCAATAACCATTCTCGATAGACAGGTCAAGAAACTTCGCACCAAGGAAATTCCCATTGTCAAAGTTCTGTGGAGAAATCATTCTCAAGAGGAAGCCACATGGAAAACAGAAGATGAAATGTGGACAAAATATCCATACCTCTTCGAATTGTAAAGTAAGTTTTTGAATTCGGAGGACCGAATTCTTTTAAGGGGGGTAGAATGTAATACCCGTCAAAAAAAAAAAAATTATGTCTACTTAAATTTTTACGTAAATTTTATCTTGGCTGTGTATGATGTTGAAAATATGAATTTTCAATTATAAATTGAATAAATTGTGAGATATAATGAATGGTACGTTATGGAATTTATCCTATTAAGTAAAATACAATTCAAAAGTGGAATTTAGAATGTATAGCTGAAAGTGAGACTGGTAGATGTAATAGTATATGAGAACGGTAGATGAAAACTGGTAAGTGAAACTGGTAGATGAAATAGTATAAGAGAATGGTAGATGAAAACTGGTAGATGAAATAGTATAAGAGAATGGTAGATGAAAACTGGTAAGTGAAACTGATAGATGAAATAGTATAAGAGAATGGTAGATGAAAACTGGTAAGTGAAACTGGTAGATGAAATAGTATAGGAGAATGGTAGATGGAATAGTAGCAAATAGTACCATAACTTCTCCTATAAATAGGCCCTTCCATTTCACTTCTAAACACACACCTTCAGATTCTATTCTCTCCTCTCCTCTAATTCTTCTGATTCTGGTGTTAAGATTCTGAGTTATTATAAAAGTCATCCTTTATAGCTTGGATTCGAGGTGAGGGAATATTCTACTATGCTCTTTTAAATTCTTATAATAATTTAGAGGTTAAATTCTTAGTATGCTCTGTGGTTGCGGCCTTAGCTGATCTTCCATATCAGAAAGGAACTAACCTCGATTGTTTAAGAATTATTTATTGATTACTAAGATACTGTGAGGGTACTATATTTTTACAAATACCTGTGTGATAAGTTCTTAGTATGCTCTGTGGTTGCGGCCTTAGCCGATCCTCCACATCAAAAAGGAATTATCCTCAGCTACTTGAAAATTATTTCTGATTATCGCATATATAAATAGTACCATACCGTAAATAGTATTATACGTACATATAAATAGTGACATAGTCATGAATAGTATCGTACCGTATTTGTAAATAGTATTATACCGTACTTATGAACAGTACCGTATTTATGAATAGTATCATACGTACATATGAATAGTGACATATTTATGAATAGTATGTACCGTATTTGTAAATAGTATTATACTATACTTATGAATAGTGTCGTATTTATGAATAGTATCATACAGTACATATGAACAATATCATATGTACATATGAACAGTGACATATTCGTGAATAGTATCGTACCATATTTGTGAATGGTATTGTACGTACATGTGAACAATGCCATATTTATGAAGAGTGTCATATACTATATATGTGAACAACATCACATACATGGGTAGTATTGTGTGTAAGGTTGAATTATTGTTATGTTTGTGATTGATGGAGAATGTTACGGGGACGGGTCCCTGTGTGGGAGGAAAAAGGGAGGAGCAGGAGATAATAAGGGTGGCAAATCATGTTAAACAAAAATTTGTTCCAATACAAAGAGTATTGAAAATATAGGGGTGAAATAAGGGAGGCATTTATGAAAGCAGTAATAAGGGAGGATGCGGCAGGGGCCGTGGGACAACGACCACCTTATGTGGATTGGACCCGAAAAATGTCTGGGAATTTAATTTGGAACTATATGATATGTTTTGTGATTTTATATGATTGTTTCTTATGTTTGTGATAGAATAATATATTTCCTCACTGAGTAAAATATACTCATGCCATTCCTCCCCTCACAGATTCTCAAGAAGAAGTAGACGCACAACCAGCTAATCGTTCGAGTCCTCAACCCCATTGATCGGGGGTAAATATTTGTTATTATGTAAAACTTTATCAAAAGTATTATAGTAGTAGCTCTGTAATTTGGGTAGGTAAATCTTGGACGAACAATGCTCGTTGAGAATATCATTTATTAATGAATAAATGGATATATTTGAAATATTTATTGTACTCTCTTTCATGAGATAGCATTTTTATATATATCAAATTGGTACGGAATTAGGCTTACGGTGGTGAGGTAAAAGCTCATCTATCGTGCCGGTCACGTGCGTAAGTTAGAGGCGTGACAAAGTGGGCGGCGGGCATGTGTGCGGGGCGGGGACGGGTAGTGAAAAAACCACCCCAATCCGCCTCATTGCCATCCCTATACTCACCTTGATGCCGACAAGGTTACTATGTATAAGTCTCAGGAAATGAAGCTAATGAAACTCCTAGGCCACCTATAACCAATCACAAATAAATAAATACGAAAAATCCTCACCTCAAACTCTGACCTTTGGTCACTTATTTGGTCATAACTCTTATTTGGTAAATAATTCCAAAGAAATTATACCATTAGAAACTAGATTCAAAGTACTTTCCAATGATATAAAGTTTGTTAAAAACAGAGTCCAGACAAAAGAGTTATGGCCACTTGAAAATGAACCAAGAAAGCAGCCTGACGTCAGCATGCTTGGAGCCTAGGCGCCACAACTAGCGCCTAGGTGCCACATACACACTTGGCACCTAGGGTGCCATGCCTTAGTCCTCCCTCTGAAGTGTGGCACCTCATGATCCTAAACATGTGATTTGGCCTTGGTTTTGGGTCAGATCTGGCCAAATTTTTACTGTTTTTCATGATTTCTTTCATTGATTCTCATCCTTGATGTCTAAGGAGCATTTATACACCAAAATCCTCAATTTTAACTAAGAAACAAAGCCACAATCTCGATTTTACCCCAAATATCTTAAAACTAGAAAATAGAGAAAAGTTCAAAAAATCAAAATTTCTACCTCAATTTCTTGCTTTCCCTACATTGCTTAGCCATCGATGACTCACCCCACCGCTTGAAAAAGGCTCTCCGAAGTCGTTGGAGTGGAGAGGGGTAGACAGAAGGAAGAGAGAATGAGAGAAGAAAGAGTGAGGATAGAGAGAGAAAAGTAAAAAATGAAGAAAAAAGGAGTGGGCCACCTATATATACCCGCCCAAGGTAAAATTACTAATTTGTCTCAGGTCAATCTAAATTAACGTCAATAACGGCAATTCCGTAATTTCTCCAATTTAGGTATTTTTATATTTAGGTGCCACCTAATTTCTCATTTCATTTTAGTCCCTCTCGAACCATATAGATATTCGGCTCTCTCCAGTCTCATGATTGTTCTCTCTTAATTCCCCATCTCCTAACACTATTTCCAAGAAATTTCCTCCTCCTCTTGACTTATCTCAATCTCAAAGATATTATACACAATAAAATACTCAGTCCAGTTATTTATCTGAATTTCCATAGATAATATTTTCAAAAGAATAAAGTAAATATGGAAATTTAAAATCATAAATTAATTCTATTAAAATAATATATTAAAAATAAAGTCCTAAAAATAATGTTATTAAAATAATGAAAAATTTTATTATAATAACCATAATACCGCCATTTATATGATCTAAAATTGGCAAGTATTACATTATATTTAATCAATCACTGATATTGCAACAAATAATTTATAACAAATAACAAATAATCCACAAACTAACAAATTAATTAATTTACCTATTTTATTTATTTATAACTCATAATTTTCATATAAATTAATTATAATTATTATTAATTTTATAAGTTATGAAAATTTTTAAAGTTATGATTTATCACATACATCGTACGGGTCACAACACTAGTTAATATTGATTCTAACTTCACTCTTTTGAAAAAAAAAATCTAACTTCATTTATAAAAAGCTTAAAACGCATGAGTCTCAATATAAATTAATAATTAAGAAATATTTATATAAACCGTTTTTTAACAAAAATATTTATTTTAAAGTTCTAACTTTATTATAATATTTATGAGTATAAAATTATAATTGATTTGACATTGTACTAAATGCATATTATTATTTTTATATATTATTTTAAATAATTTTTTTGTTATTTAAAAATAAAAGTAGTAAACTTCTTTAATATTAGCTTGTTGGTGCCTAATTTTTCATCTAAAAAATCTGTCTATACAAATACATGAGTTTAGGGATTGAATATATCGAAATTTCCAAAATTAATATACTGCTTCAATGCATCTCATATAAAATAATGCCTAACATATACACGTCATATATCAATTATAAGAAAAATAAAAGTAGTCACTATTTCAAAGTGTTTCATGCGATTTTTTTTTCTCTATTCTATATGATATCAATCTATAATTATAAGACGCCATTTTAGAGTCCGGTAGCTGTAAACTATAGGAATTTAAAGAACATTTATGGAGATTTATTTAGGTGAATATATATATATATATATATATATGGTTCTTTGACATAAAAAAAAATTAAGGACTAAGTAATTCATTTTTGACTTAAGTATTTCGTGAGTTGAGTATTGAAATTTAAAGATTATTATCTTGCAAAAGTTAAGCCAAAATAAGAGAGACGCGTACTGAGATTTATAAATTAATATATCAATCATAAAAGGATAAATTGGAAATCAAGAAATATACATTATGGTTGACTAAGTCAACCATATGGCACATGCCGTCTCCTTTTATTTTGGCCAAACTTCTGCAAAATACTGAAATTTTTGAAATTAATACAATGATCACTAATTTGGACAGATGTAATCTAATATGTTGATCAGTCACTATAAATTTATTAATTTATGTTTCATTTTCAATATTGACATCTTCTCGACGAGGCTACTGCAATTTGCACGCTAATTACTAATGATATCGATAATAATGATTATAAGATTACTAATGCTATTGAAGAGGCTGATACTTGGCAGATAAGTTTCAAATTTAAAATTCCTGAAACTTCGCCATCACTCTCTATCCATTTCCTGCTACAACGGAATGTTCATCATCGTTGCTAACTAATTACATGTATCCGTTAATTACTTCTTATCCTCGGCCTTTTCTCTTGTATTTTGCCGCCATGACCAAACTTTTCCTCTCTTTGCAATTATTTTTATAATCGGCCTTTTCTTGTTCTTCCTCATTATCGTTGGCACATCAGTTTCAGTTCTTCCCAACCTTGTCTTATTTTCCTTACATTCTTGTTTCAGTATGGTGGGACTTTGAAAAATGTCGTGTGCCTGATGACATGAATCCTTACAGTGTCTAGCAATACATTATTGAAGTTGTCAGGTTCAAGAGAATCAACGGGCCTCTTCAAATCAAAACATCGTAACATTTTAAAGCTCTCAAGCTTAACTCAAAGTGGACTCTATTACAAAGGAATTATTCTCTCACACATTCCAAGAGGTTTGTTTCCATCTATTTTTGTTTTTTGTGCTTGTGTGACTATATTGATGGATAATTTTTAATGACAGGTAGAAAAAAATAGAGCAGAAAAATCTAGAAAAAATAGATCAGACAAATCTATTATGGTTAACCTTATGTGTTGGGTTTCCGAAAACCCTCACTCGATGCATATATTTCTGATTTCTAGTGATAAGGATTTTCCAAAAATGTTACACCGTTTGCAAATGAATAACTACAATATCTTACTTGCAAATGAAGATACGGTTCTTAATATTCTCTGCAGGGCAGCCACTATAAAGTGGCACTGGAATTCTGTCACATCCCAAAAATTGAGCATGTGAAAAGATACTACTCATTTGATAAAATTCTCAAACATACGTTATTTACATATATTCTGTAAGGTTTTACTTTCAACCTTAATCATTCATTCCACACTACAGAATTATATTCATCTGATAAGCAAATATAGACATACATAGTCTGATATTTCTATCTCATCGCAAGCCTAGGAGACCTATAGAAAGTACAGAGTGTTTCTAGTATCCACATTAATAAGTACTGGTATCCCACCAGACAGAAATAGAGTGTAATCCCAAGGGGCTTCTAATTTTCCAACGGATACTCTTCTTCTTTGTTTTCTGTATCTGAAAAATAATCATAAGGAGTGTGAGTTTATTTAAAAACTCAGTAAGTAAATAACTGTACTATATAGAATATCAAAAGTACAAATACCACATTTACTCATATAATTAATTGTCTTATACATCGAGTAGTATGGGACTCTAACCCTTTCAAACTCATGAATAAGATTTCTTAGATATACAACGAGTAGTATGGGACTCTAACCCTTTCAAACTCGTGAATAAGATCTCATCGGTATACACCGAGTAGTATGGGACTCTAACCCTTTCAACTCGTGTATAAGCTTTCTTAGATATACACCGAGTAGTATGGGACTTTAACCCTTTCAAACTCGTGTATTAGATCCCGTAGATCTTTACTCATTGACAAGATAGTGAGAATTTATCACATAGCACAATTGTCATGAAATAAATAATTTCTACATACTCTTATTTCTATTGATCATCATATACTCCCATATGAAAAATTAATTGCTTATTATCCAAATAATATTGTAAATGGGACTTATATTGTACTTTGACTAGTAATATCAAATTAGCTGAGCAAGGTTATTCACTCACCTTGATGTTTGTCCAAGTTTACCTTGTTCCACACTAGAATTTGTGTAGGAAAATTTCCTAGTAAAATATATTACAAGGAAACATAAGAAAGGAAACAAAATCACGAAAATACGCAAAATTTTCTGATTGCTACAGTAACGGTTTGCTAAAGTACGGTTTGCTACAGTGCCGGTTCGCTACAGTGTCGGTTCGCTACAGTACCGTTGACTGCTACAGTATCGTTGACTGCCGACACTACAGTACTGCTACAGTAACTCGAAGAAAATTTTTCAGAATTTTTCCGAAATCTCTGGTCGCTACAGTAACTCGAATTTTTGCAAAAAAATCTTTCAAAAATTCATCCTTTCCTTTCTTGTTTCAAAACCAGAATTTCAACTCTTTTAACCGATTATAACTCAAATATAACTTCTAAAACAACTGAGATTCATAAATTATCATCAAAATCTTCAAGAACAAAACCTCCTCTGATCTTCTACATAAACTGAAATTTAAGGAAAATAATGAGATTAAAGCTTACCTTTAATCCTTACAAAGCTTTTGAACCGAACAGATAATCGAAATTCTGAAGATCAAGGAAAGGATTTGAGAAGAGGGTGAAGAAACAAGAGAAAGTGAATTCACTATTCACTTCAGCTGCTTCGATCGTGAGAAGAAAATAAGGGGGGGTACTATTGAAACTTTATATTAAATATTTCTAATGGGTTATTCAATAACCCATGGGTATCCATAACCCAACATCCAAACCCATCCAGTCAATTTACAATAAATGGACTAATGGACCATTCTGAAACCACTTTTCCATGAATTTCACCATTCTTAGAATATATCCCACATTGTGCAAATATTTAGTCCAGTCATTTAACTCAATTTTCATAAATAATATTCAAAGAGAACAATTAAATATGAAAATTAAAAATGACCAAAATAAATAACTAAAGTAACGTTGTAGAATTCTAAAATACTCTTAAGCGAATTATATTCTGAAATTAACGGGTATTACATTCTACCCCCCTTAAAAGAATTCGGTCCTCCGAATTAAATCTTACCTCAAGTTTCAAATAAATGTGGATAGTTTTTCCACATCTCATCTTCTGCTTCCCACGTAGCTTCCTCGCGAGAATGATTTCTCCAAAGAACCTTGACAGTAGGAATTTCTTTGGTACGCAATTTTTTGACTTTTCTATCAAGGATAGCTACTGGTACCTCTTCGTAGGTGAGAGTTTCATCAAAATGAACTTCTTGGGGTTGAATGACATGAGAAGGATCAGAAAGATATTTCCGTAGCATGGACACATGAAATATTGGATGGACTCCCTCTAGGTCGGAAGGTAGGTCTAGGCAATATGCCACATTACCCACTCTGTCTACAACCTCATATGGGCCAACATACCTCGGACTAAGCTTGCCTTTCTTCCCGAATCTCATTACTCCTTTCATAGGTGAGATTCGTAAGAAAACCATATCACCTATTGCAAATTCAAGGTCACGTCGTCGGTTGTCCGCATAAGACTTCTGTCTACTCTGAGCAGTTAACAACTTCTCTCTGATCAGTTTAACTTTATTTATATCTTCCTGTATCATCTCAGGTCCAAATATTTTGGTTTCACCAAGTTCAAACCAACCTATAGGAGATCGACACCGTCTCCCATATAATGCCTCAAAAGGTGCCATCTGAATACTGGCTTGGTAACTGTTGTTATAAGCAAATTCAATAAGAGACAAATGATCTTCCCAACTTCCACTGAAATCCATCACACAAGCTCTTAGCATATCCTCTAAAGTCTGAATTGTCCTTTCGGACTGTCCATCAGTCTGAGGATGGAATGCTGTGCTAAGATTCACTGAGGTCCTCGGTCTGATATAATGGATATTGGTACACCATGAAGTTTCACTATTTCTTTAACATAAAGTCGAGCAAGTTTTGCTACACTGAAAGTGGTATGAACAGGAAGAAAATGTGCTGACTTAGTAAGTCGATCCACTATGACCCATATTGAGTCATTTCCTTTTGTTGACCGAGGTAAACCTACTACAAAATCCATAGTGATCCTTTCCCACTTCCATTCGGGAATATCTAGTTTTTTTGCATCAAACCAGGTGGTCGTCGATGTTCAGCTTTAACTTGCTGACAAGTCAAACATCGAGCTACAAAGTCAGACACGTCTCGCTTCATGCTCTCCCACCAGTAAACTTGTTTCAAGTCCTGATACATTTTCACAGCACCAGGATGTACAACGTAGGGTGAACCCTGAGCTTCCATTAAGATTTCATGTTTCAAAGATTCAATGTTGGGGACACAGAGTCTCCCATTAAACCATAAGACTCCTTCTTCATCTACCAAGAAACTTGGTGCTAGACCTTGCCTTGCCTTATCTCTGATTTTGACCATATCAATGTCATTTTCTAAAGTTACTTTTACTTTTTCTACAAGGGATGATCTAACTGTTAAATGAGCCAGAAATGTACCTGACTCAGTGATCTCGAAGAATACTCCATCAGCTTCCAATTCTTGTAGTTCATGTATTAGAGACCTCCTTATAGTGGCAATGTGAGCTAAACTTCCCATAGACTTTCGACTTAGAGCATCAGCCACTACATTTGCTTTACCTGGATGGTAAAGGATGGTACAATCATAATCTTTCAGAAGTTCCATCCACCTTCGTTGCCTTAGATTGAGATATCTCTGCTCAAAAATGTACTTAAGGCTTTTGTGATCTGTAAAAATTTTACAAGTTTCCCCATACAAGTAATGTCTCCACATCTTTAGGGCAAACACTACAGCTGCCATTTCCAAATCATGAGTGGGGTAATTCAATTCATGCTTTTTAAGCTGACGTGAGCCATAAGCTATGACTTTACCATGTTGCATCAACACACATCCTAAGCCTATCTTTGAGGCATCACAGAATACAGAGTAACCCCCTGGTCCTGATGGTAGGATTAAGACTAGTGCAGAAGTTAAACACTCTTTCAATTGGGTGAAACTTTGTTCACATGAATCATCCCAAATGTATTTAACATTCTTTCGGGTTAACTTATTTAATGGGAGAGCTGTCTTAGAGAAATCTTTGACAAAGCGACGGTAATACCCTGCTAAGCCAAGAAAACTACGTACTTCAGACACAGTTGTTGGTCGAGGCCATTGTTTTACTGCTTCAATTTTACTTGGATCTACATGAATACCTTCTTGGGAAATAACATGTCCCAAAAATGTTACATGACTCGTCCAGAATTCACATTTTGAGAGCTTTGCGTACAACTGATGCTCTCTCAAAGTCTGAAGCACTATTCTCAAATGTTCAGTATGTTCTTCATGACTCTTTGAATACACCAAAATATCATCAATAAATACAATTACAAACTTATCAAGGAATGATTTGAACACTCTGTTCATTTAATCTATAAATGCTGCTGGTGCATTTGTCAACCCAAAAGACATCACAAGAAACTCATAATGTCCATACCGTGTACGAAAAGCAGTCTTAGGTATATCATCACTCTTAATTCGTAACTGATGATATCCAGACCTTAGATCAATCTTTGAGAAGTATTTTGCTCCTTGAAGCTGATCAAACAAATCATCTATCCTTGGTAAAGGATACTTATTCTTCACTGTGACTTTATTCAGCTGACGATAATCTATACATAATCTCATAGAACCATCTTTCTTTTTCACAAAAAGAACAGGAGCACCCCAAGGTGAAAAACTTGGGCGAATGAACCATTTGTTTAACAAATCTTCCAATTGTTCTTTGAGTTCTTTTAGCTCAACAGGAGCCATACGATGAGGTGGAATAGAAATTGGTCGTGTGTCTGGGACCAAATCAATACTGAACTCAATATCTCTTTCTGGCGGTAATCCAGGTAAATCTTCTGGGAACACATCTGGAAATTCATTAACCACATGTATGTCTTCTAACTTCTGTTCTTTCTTTTCTAAATCTTTGATAAAAGCTAGAAATCCTTGACATCCCTTTCGCAATATACGCCGGGCACTTAACATAGATATCATGTTGCAAGGTACATCACTTCGATCTCCTTGAAACACAAAATTACTCCTCCCCGGCATATTAAAGGAAATAACTTTATCACGACAATTTATAGTAGCATGACAAGAAGATAGCCAGTCCATTCCTAAAATCACATCAAAATCTAACATATTGAGAATCATAAGATCTATCTCAGTTTCCATGCCTCCAACGATTATTTTACAAGAACGATAATATGTTTTAACCATCAAAGTCTCTCTCATCGGTGTGGAAACCAAGAATGGTTCTTTAAGAATAATCGAATCAATTGCAAATCTCTTGGCAAATAGGGGTGACACATATGAGTGAGTAGAACCGGGGTCAAACAAAATACGTGCAGCAAAAGTATTAACAGATAATATACCTGTAACTACAGCATTGGATGTTTGAGCATCCTGTCGAGTTAGAGCATATACTCTTGCATTTCCTCTGCCAGCAGCTTGTTTTCCACGGTCACCTTGGCCTCTTCCAGAACCTCTTCCCATACTACCCCCTGTTGAAGGGGTTGGTGTTCGAGTAATAGAAGCAGAAATAGATTGTGGTCGAGGTGGCAAAGTAGACCCTTGACCTGGTCCTGTCATGAGCTGAGGGCACTCCCTTATAAAATGTCCTTTTTGTCCACAGTGAAAACAGCCTGTACCAACAGTGTTTAACCTGCATTCTCCGAAGTGAAACTTTCCACATTCAGGACATTGAGGTTTTTCCCTTCTACCTTGAGTACCTCCTCTACTAGAAGAGCTAAAACCACCCCTGCTCTCTGAACGAGGCTTAGCCACACTGGCTGTAGAATAAGTTGACTTAGTAGGAGTGGCTGGAGCATTTTGTGATGCAGTAAAGGGTTTCAAAGTCCCTGAGTCTTCCCCTTGATCAAAAGATCTCCTATATCTAGCTTTCTTCTTTTGTCGATATTCTTCTTTATTCTTTGACCTCTTTTCCATAACCAATCTGTAAAACTCTGTCCACATAACTGGCGGTGCGCCTTGAATTCTAGCTTTCTTCCAGTTCCTCCACCATTTACCAGCCCTACCCTTTAACTGAAATGAAGTGAATTCTACCTTTTGAGTAGGAGAACACCCTATAGCATCACAGATTGCTCCACAATCTTCAAGGAAACATTGTGGGATCTCTTTGGTATTTTCCCCTGAAAAAGTAGGAGGCCTCATTTTCTGGAATTCAGACATTCTTACCTCTCTTACATTAACTCCTCCCGCTAACGGAGCTGGTGGTACAATTTCAGCTTCAACAATAGGAGGATCCACTGGCAGGTTAGCTTGTGCAGCTCGACCTCTCATTTCAGCCTCAAATCGGTCAAATCGTTCATTCATCAAATGAATCACATGTGCAATAGTTGCATTACCGACGTGAGCATCAGGTTCGACTCTTCTTGCTTGCTCACTAGTTGCGCCCTCAGTACTTTGAGTATGTAAACTATCACCACGGTTAGGATCATCTTGCACATGTACTGGTGGATTTATGGCCCTCCTTGGACCCATATGCTCATTATTATTAGAAGATCCTTCTGACATTGATCTGTCACAGATCTACACACATAACAAACAATTTTCTGACATAAACAAAATATCACTTACTAGCCCCACTGAGAAGTTATCTATAAAATGACATTATACTCTACAAGGTCTTTTATGGAACCTAATCCTATGGTCATGCCGCGGCTCATGACAATAGGGAAGGGCCCACAAAGATTACTTTGCTCTGTACTCTATAGGGGACCTATAAAACCTTTCCTCTGATACCAAATTGTCACATCCCAAAAATTGAACATGTGAAAAGATACTACTCATTTGATAAAATTCTCAAACATACGTTATTTACATATATTCTGTAAGGTTTTACTTTCAACCTTAATCATTCATTCCACACTACAGAATTATATTCATCTGATAAGCAAATATAGACATACATAGTCTGATATTTCTATCTCATCGCAAGCCTAGGAGACCTATAGAAAGTACAGAGCGTTTCTAGTATCCACATTAATAAGTACTGGTATCCCACCAGACAGAAATAGAGTGTAATCCCAAGGGGCTTCTAATTTTCCAACGGATACTCTTCTTCTTTGTTTTCTGTATCTGAAAAATAATCATAAGGAGTGTGAGTTTATTTAAAAACTCAGTAAGTAAATAACTGTACTATATAGAATATCAAAAGTACAAATACCACATTTACTCATATAATTAATTGTCTTATACATCGAGTAGTATGAGACTCTAACCCTTTCAAACTCATGAATAAGATTTCTTAGATATACAACGAGTAGTATGGGACTCTAACCCTTTCAAACTCGTGAATAAGATCTCATCGGTATACACCGAGTAGTATGAGACTCTAACCCTTTCAACTCGTGTATAAGCTTTCTTAGATATACACCGAGTAGTATGGGACTTTAACCCTTTCAAACTCGTGTATTAGATCCCGTAGATCTTTACTCATTGACAAGATAGTAAGAATTTATCACATAGCACAATTGTCATGAAATAAATAATTTCTACATACTCTTATTTCTATTGATCATCATATACTCCCATATGAAAAATTAATTGCTTATTATCCAAATAATATTGTAAATGGGACTTATATTGTACTTTGACTAGTAATATCAAATTAGCTGAGCAAGGTTATTCACTCACCTTGATGTTTGTCCAAGTTTACCTTGTTCCACACTAGAATTTGTGTAGGAAAATTTCTTAGTAAAATATATTACAAGGAAACATAAGAAAGGAAACAAAATCACGAAAATACGCAAAATTTTCTGATTGCTACAGTAACGGTTTGCTACAGTGTCGGTTCGCTACAGTACCGTTGACTGCCGACACTACAGTACTGCTACAGTAACTCGAAGAAAATTTTTCAGAATTTTTCCGAAATCGCTGGTCGCTACAGTAACTCGAATTTTTGCAGAAAAATCTTTCAAAAATTCATCCTTTCCTTTCTTGTTTCAAAACCAGAATTTCAACTCTTTTAACCGATTATAACTCAAATATAACTTCTAAAACAACTGAGATTCATGAATTATCATCAAAATCTTCAAGAACAAAACCTCCTCTGATCTTCTACATAAACTGAAATTTAAGGAAAATAATGAGATTAAAGCTTACCTTTAATCCTTACAAAGCTTTTGAACCGAACAGATAATCGAAATTCTGAAGATCAAGGAAAGGATTTGAGAAGATGGTGAAGAAACGAGAGAAAGTGAATTCACTATTCACTTCAGCTGCTTCGATCGTGAGAAGAAAATAAGGGGGGGTACTATTGAAACTTTATATTAAATATTTCTAATGGGTTATTCAATAACCCATGGGTATCCATAACCCAACATCCAAACCCATCCAGTCAATTTACAATAAATGGAATAATGGACCATTCTGAAACCACTTTTCCATGAATTTCACCATTCTTAGAATATATCACACATTGTGCAAATATTTAGTCCAGTCATTTAACTCAATTTTCATAAATAATATTCAAAGAGAACAATTAAATATGAAAATTAAAAATAACCAAAATAAATAACTAAAGTAACGTTGTAGAATTCTAAAATACTCTTAAGCGAATTATATTCTGAAATTAACGGGTATTACAAATTCATTGCTCCAATGAGAATATCATACTAGAAAATACTAAAATCATTTAAAGTTCTTCTCAACCTTCTCCCATTCCTCTTACAATGACTTCCAAAAGATTCGGATTTCAGTATAGTGGGATTTTAAAAATCACGGTGTGCCTATTGATATCAATCATTCCAATGTTACACATTGCATATTTGAAACTGCCAAGTCTGAGGGAATCAACATGAATCTTTATATTAGGATTTTCGATAACATTTTACAGCTCTCAAGTGCAGCTCAAAAGGCTCTCTATAATAGTAAAATTCTTCTCACCCACATTGGTTACATTTCGGACTACGCCAATCCATAATGTTAATGGTCCAGTAAAATGCTTAATTGTTTTGGGCCTTATTTCCAAACAAGCGTCTAATCGGATTAATTAACGTGAAATATATATATATATCCCCATGACTTGGGCCCTCATTTTTTGAAAAATAAATTAAGATATCTTAAATACACATATAATTATTAAGATATTATTTTTATTTTTTAATTTAAATACTAAATAATTAAAATTATTTTTTAATTTCTAAATACATATAACTTATAAAAAAATATTTTCAAATAATTTCAAATTACCTAGTAAATAAACTTTTGTTGTTAATCATTATATTTAATATTATATGGTATTATAAAATTTGTTTTCAATGTTTTTACTTTTTATATAATTTTAAATCATTGTATATATATAATAATAAGATTTACATTTGTTATATACATTCACCTTTATATAATAAGATTTGATTTAGTTGATTAAAGCAATCTTTACATTTAATTATAAGATGTAAATTTGAATCTTTTTAAGAATTCTTTTTGACATTCAAATAAAGTAATGTAAGACTTAATATTATATATGAATATTTTTAAGACTTGTTTCAAGATTTGTTTTATTTAAATTTATTAAGATTTTAATTAAAAAAACAAATGCACATAATTATTTGAAATCTAAATGAATCTGATTCAAATCTCACTAAATACAAAGAAGTACCAATGAGAATGAGTATTGTCCTCTCAAATGAAAATATTCAATGTATTTTTGTAATATCATTATTATTTCTATTATGATAAGCAGATAATTTTTATCAAAAATTTTAAATCTAATTTAATCATAACTTCAAAAAATTACATGACTTCCATGAAAGATAATAAGAAAATGTGACAACATATACATGAAAATAATATTATAAATTCTTCACAATTATTCTATGAGTATAAATAAAAACTCCTTGGCACGGCACTAATATGCCTTGCCCATTTTATTGCATTAATTTATCGCCATTTTATTACAATTAGGAGAGGAGTCAATTGGTTGGGATAACGAGACAAATTGAGGGCCTATATATATATATATATATATATATAAAAACCGTCTTATTATATAATATCTGCACCGATCAATTTTTCACTGTTAATAATCAATTGCATTACCGATCAATTTTTCACTGTTAATAATCAATTGCATTATCAATGATCGATGTTTCCTACTCGGCTACTCCATTATATAAATTAATTAAGTCTCTTCCTGCAAGAACACTGCATATTCTCTCTCATGCACATCATGCTCGTTTTTATACTTTCTATTCTCAATTTGTTCTATATTTCAAAGAAAAAAAAATCTTAATTTGGTGTTTGTTTTATTAGTTCATTGTTATGCATGAGTAGTTTTTTCCTCCCTCCCAATTTGTGCTTTGACACTTCATCATGTCGTAACAAAGAAAATCTCAACTTGTGCTTGAGACTTCCCCTAAAAAAACAGTTTCTTAATACCATTTCTAGAATATCTTTTTTTTTTTTTACCTTCCTATTTTGATCCTCCCTAAAAATATTCCAATTTATTGACCTAAACATTTTTCTCCAATCAAATCGGTCCTTCTTAAGAAGCATGTGCAAAATCTTTGGACATACCACTTTCTTTTCTTTTCTTTTTTCTTGTGAGAACCCTAGTATTCCTAAGCCACATTGACCTTGATACTAATCTCTATCGAGCCGAGAGCTTTCAATGTTAAAACTTTCCCAACAAATATGCTCTTTGGGGTTAAAATTTGTGTTCTCTTCCTTACGAGGATAAATTTGGTTACCACCTAAACCAAACTTGTTGGTTGGACATACCTTTCGATTGAAGAAATTTTTTTCGGCAAAGCAGTTAACTACTATAGTAACTTAAAGTAAAAGGCAGAGATCAGTACAACAAGCCATTTTCATCAAGTCTGTTGGCCAGCAAGCCAAGTTAAAGCAAGAAACATACAAACTTTAAGAAAAACAGTGAAGCCAAGAAAATATAGAGATGGCGCAATAGTGAAAGGGTCATGATCTCTGAAGGTCTTCAAAAAATGTTAGGTTGATGAATGTAGGAGCTTCTGCGAAGGTTTTCTTAGGGATTCAATTCCTCCTTCCTTCTTTTGCCAAAAATCAGTACAAGTATTCTGGCTCCTAGAGATCTTTGCTAGTTTATAATCTTTTTAAAGTATAGAGTAGGTGTCTGCAATTGGAAATTAAAGCATATAGCAGATGAGATGGGTTTTTTTTGTTTTAAATCAAATTTAAAATCTAGTGACAATCTATTTTGATTTGTAATTTTTTGGTTTTGAAAGTGTGGCTGCATAGAAGATCCTTTGATGTTGCTATTTTCCTTACGTGAAATTTGGGTCATGGAATAGTCGAAAATGGAAACCATCTCACGTGTCCACATATGCATCCCTTTTGACCAATGACGATGTGACACATGGCAAATGTTTTGGCAAGAAAAATCATCCACTTGCAAATAGAGCTGTCAAAGCAGGCCAAAAAAAAGGGGCTGAGCCATGTCAGCCCACTTTTAGATGAGAGATAACAAGAATCGAAAAGGCTGTAAGTCTATGTCAAGCATCACTTTTAATTTAAAAGTTTAAGCTATTTAGTGAACACCCTTAATTGTTATTTTTATTAGTATATATCTAAGCCTGCCATTGTGCTTCCATCATTAGTTCATTATTCATAGATTTTGACGATGCTTGCTGTTAGTATCCCAGGGAGCCAGGGAGCAGGGGAATTGGCTTAAATTCTAATTAGTGGGCAGTTGCTATTTTTATTTAATTTTGTAGTTTTATGCATTTTGGTATGTGTCAAATGTGTTTTAATTTTAATTATTTGGTCATGTATGTAGTGGCAATTACTTATAATAGTTATGTTTTCTGATGTATATAATTACTGGTTGGTTAATAGAAGGATGTACAAATCAAATTTATCATCATTTTGCTTAGTGTGTGGAGCACTAGAGATCTTGCTTCTCTCTAACATTTACCTTCCAAGTAGGACATTCTAAATTGTACTGGTGTTGTTTCTGTTATCTAGAGCTATAGGTAAATGTGATTTGAACAGTATGTGTAAATACATTATCTTTTGGCTTGTTCAAGTTCTAGCAGGGTATGTTGTTTGTGGTTGCCAATTGAGATTGGAGTAATAGTAGATAGCTTGTATGCATGCAAGTCAAGTTAATTAAAAATAGAAGAATTAATCACTGGTGGATGGTGGTATAAGACTTTGGAAAAGCAATACTTGGTTCTCTCTCTGCCCATTTTGTTTTTGTTTTTTTGTTTTTGTTATCACGAAGGCATGTTGTTTTGAGGGTCTATTCTTGGCTTTTGTCTGAGAAATTACTGTTTGCATGGTCCATGCTTTACAGAAATGTATAGACATTGTCACATTGACATGTTCTGCCAATTGTTTTATGCCAATCTTACTTCTTGTAATTTTCCTTAGCGTGTGATGCCCTTATTTTATAGGAAAAGGATCCCCTACTCTTAGTCGCCTACTGAATCACGATTAAAAATCATGTCTAAAAAGTGTAATGATTAAAACTTTTAACAACATTTTTACTGTTGTTGAAAGTTTGAATAACAGTTTAAACCGAAAGTTTTAGCCTAAACGAAAGAACACCATGCTCTTCTCTCCCAAAGAACAAGGGATCCAGATCCTGTTTCTGTTTCATAGCCTCCCTGATAGCCTGGTGCCATCGCTGTATGTTCATGGTGTGAATTGCACCAAATATTATAGTTTACTATTATATGCTAGATTTCTAGTCTTCAATGCAGTAGGTGAACATCACGTCAGTTGGATTTTATAGCCCTTTCCCCTGCTTTAAATGAGTAGCAAGGTGTCAGCTATGTGAATATATAATGTAAGGAATGAAAGGTAGGTATTTTTTTTCGGTATTCTCATAGTACTTCCAGGAAGAATCAAACTTAAGAAGGAGTGATATTATTTTTCTTTCACGAATTACTTGAATGTTTTTAGCCGAAACTGTTATGTCTCATTTCTACGTGAATATATAAAGAAATTATTACTAATATAGTTTAAATTTTTTATATTACGTTGAACATTTAAATATTTTAGAACAAATGAACAACCTATAATTGAGTCATTTATCACTAATTCGTGCATCTCACAGATCATAGACTAGTTTTGGAAAAAAAAAAAAGAAAAAACTATTATCTCTTTAGAAGCATTCAACTTTCCGAAGCGAAGCCTTTAATCATTTTTGAGAAAATGCAAATACCTCTCTATTTAACTTTAAACTATTTGCAAATATTCTTTTCAGTTTTGTAAATTCCTTCTCGATTATAACCTTTTAAGATTTAAACCTTTTCATCAAAGTTTTTCTACACAAATAATGAAGATTTCACTTTCTTTCATCGTGACAACCATATCCTTTGCAATTCTACTGGGCGAGGTTATAACTTTGGGAATGTATAATTAATTATTATTTAACTGGTTTGAAAACTTTTGTTTCTTTCATTAATTTGTGACTAACTAATTGGTTTTGTTGTTTCACTGCTCGTTCATGTTAATTCTAGGACTATATAGCGGGCTATATGGGCAAAGAGTAGAGAGCAAAATGTCTTAAAATCTTGCGACTTGGAGCAGCCATCGTCGCTTCACGCTCAACTCACCAACTCTCATACGTAATACCATATAGGAAACATTGATCCTTAAAAATATATTTCAGTGATTGTTTAATTTTTGAAAAATGATTGCTGACAACTTTAGTCTTTAAATTTTAAATGTGGTGTAATATCATTAATTAAGTGACTGATGGATGATGAACTTTTATTACATTTTTTTAATGTGGTGTAATATCATTAATTTTAAATGATGATGAACTTTTATTGCATGGACTCAAAGTGCCTAATATATAATGCACATAACCACAGTCAATTTTTAAAATTTTTTTAAAAAAAGTAAATTACTAATTTAGTCTCAGAAATATTACAGTTGTCTCAATTTAATTATTGAAAGGTCAAGTGTTTTAATTTAACTCTTAAATATTACATAATTTAATTTATCATTGTTAAAACTCATATTTTTCATGAGAAACCACATTAAAACAAATGCAATTTTTTTATTGACTAAGTTGAGACACTTGATTATTCAATAACTAAATTGAGACAACCATAATTTTTTAGAGAATAAATGAGTAATTTACTAAATCAGTAATCTGTTGTCTGATTTTGCAGCCTGTAATAGTTCATCTCTATTTGTAAACTTTGCCTCTGACGAGTCTTGTTGTATGGGTGGCTGTGTATTAATATTATTACCTTCACTTTCCTCTAATTTAGATTTGCGACCGTTAGCCCCAAGAGAATGTTGTTTTAGTCCCTCGTTGCTTTGGTTTAAACCAATCATTGGAGATTTTGGGTGCTTCTTCCCTCACTCTCTTCTCCACTTCCCTCTCCTCACTTTCTAAGCAACCCTTCCCATTTTCATTCTAAAAATTCCCCCTCCCCACCCTCCCTCCCTCCAACAAAAAAAAAAAAGAAGAAGAAAGGTATCAATGTACATATTGGAAACAAGGAGGCCTTATACTATATATACAACCATATTTTGCTCCTTCATAGATGCTCATTTTTCAATTTAGTCTGTCGTAGGTTTTTATTTTTAATTTGATCTCTCACAAATCTATATGTTCTCAACTGAGTCCATTTATGTAGTTGCCATTAAATAATTTAACATTAAGTTAGTACTTAACTCATTGACATGGATCATAAAGTGTCATTTTTTTAATTAAATCAAGTTCTTTCTTCAATGGACTCCTAACCAACAATTTTTTTAATTAAAAAAAAAAAAGAGGAAAGGAAAGAGGCATATACGAGAGTTTAAATTGAAAATGAAAATTTGTAAAGGACCAAACTAAGAAAAGGTGTGTCTGTGAAGGACTAAATTAAGATTGAAAATCTATAAGGGATTAAATTGAAAAAAAGACATTTATGAGAGATCAAATTAAAAATATTTAAATTTGTAAAAACAAAATTGAAAATAAAAATTTGTAAAGAACTAAACTGATCAAAGAAGAATTTATAATGGACCAAATAGAGTTGTAATCGTTTCTAGATGTCTTAATGGAAAAATGCAAAAGCTTGGCTGTGCAATAACAAGGGAACCAAGTGTTGGCTTGAACTCAAATGTAAGAATCAATGTTTAAAATTTCATGCCTCACCAACTAAAGGGCTATCTTATATCAAAAATTCAGTTTAAAAATTATAGCAAAAGCATGTACATTCTCCATCATTTAAATTTTGGGTCAACTTAATTTCACATGACATTCTTTTAAAGTCAGTTTCATCTTTATATAAAAATTCTCATATTTTCTTAAATACTAATATTTATTATCTAAATTGTTAACAAAATTACTTAACATGTCAAATAATCTCATTTTGTACTTTCGAGCTCTAACTGTCATCTTCTTTTTCATGGGTCATTATATGAAATCTTAGTTATAATATAGATTCATGTTGGCATTATAATATCCATAGTTATATTATTTAACAGTCACATATTTAATAATTCAACTAATTTTATCAATTAGCAATTAAGATTATGTTAACGATTCAAAAGATATTTAAAATTAAAATAAAAAAGTCATGAGATAGACTTAATCAAAAGTAACCTTAAATTTAAAATTAGATGAAAAAGATACTAACAGTTATCTTATAATGTTGGCTATTTATGAAAGACAAAGAAAGAATGGTAAAGAAAATTCAAATCGAGGCTAATTAAGATAATGCTGATGTATATGAAACCAATTAAAAGGTTGCAAGCAAGTGGAGTCTTTCAAAATGATCCCTCCACTAACTTAAAAAAAAAATGACATTTAGCATCGGTCAAAAACACCCTTTAACGTCGATTTTGACCGATGTTAAACGACTTAACGTTGATTTACAAAACTGACGTTATGTGCTTTATTGCGATGTCATTTAACGTCAACTTTGATAACCGTGAGAATAACCGACATTATATAACTATAATTTAGCGTCTGTTTATAATTTAATGTCAATTTTGATCGATCTTAGATGCTATTATTTAACATCAGTTTTGATTGACATTAGATGTTAGTGTCGGTCAAACTGATGTTGTGGGTTGCTTTAGTTATTTAGCGATGCTTATAACTGTTGCTATTTGTTTGTCATTTTCTTAACGATGGTTATAATTGTTGTTAAGTTTTTTAAATTGACATCTTTATACATACATTATTAAATCTTTTCATAAATTTCAATATAAGCTGAACATTACATTAAAAAAATGTATTTTAATTAAATGAATATCAATTTACATTGTTATTAGTTCATAACAAAGGTAACTAATCCTAAGTCAAAAGGATTAAAATATGTCAAAACATGTCCTAAAAATACAAGTTTTAGAATAAATCACAATCATGAATTGTGGCTAGCTTCAGTAATGACCAGTGGACAAGCTCTTTTTCACTAGTTGAACATTCTCCATTCCATATAATCTCTAGACAATGGCAAGACGACTGTCCTCCATGTCTTCAATAGTTTTTTTTTTTCTTTGAAAAATTTCATCTGCAAGCCAAAAGATTTTTCCTTAGATATTTCTCTGACATGATAGAAAAACAATAATAAAGGGAAAAACTCGTCCTAACATTCACATGGCATGCACGCAAGGAGGATGGTAAGAAAAATTCTAATTTCAGTTACTTAAAACCTGAGATTTGGAAACAAGAAACTTTTTAGTTTAATTAAACTTCACACAAGTAAAAATTCTTGTATCAAACACTTTACGTACTTATTGTATGCTGCACGTCGAACCATAACACCATTAGCTCCAGCTCTTAAATGTTAAGCATGAAAATCACAGAGCAATGTCACAGAGAAGAATCCATGTGACAAAAATTAGAAAACAGAGAAAACTTCATATATAGGCGCATGCCATATTTTGTTTGGCTAGGTCATCATTTGAATACAGCAAAATTTGTACATACAAACAGATCAATGATGAAATATATTCACTTAAAATAATTAGTCAAACATGGAAATAAAATAATTACAAACATGGAAATATATACATAGAAACAAACCAAGAAACGAATCAGCTGCAAATCCACCAAATCTTGACTTACGCATTTTCAGTAAATCCAAGCACACAAAAATCTGTAGGGTTGCGTGTAAGGGTGCGACTAAGAGATTTTCTCTCTCCATGCCCTAATGTTTCTCTATAAAATCTGTCCCAGAGCTCTCAGTCCTCTTCTCCTTCTCTCGTCCAAACACAACTCTTTGATACTAGGAACTATGGCCACCCACAAGTCTTTTGTAGTACTTATGCATCAAACATGATGGTCTTTAGGAGAGCAAATAAGCTTTAAAATAAACTATTAAACTGCAGTCTTGTTCTTTCCATAAAACAACTTCTTAGGTACTAATCAATCATGAAATCGAGCAACAAGGGATTAGGGATACATAGCAATAGGTGCAAGCTTTAATTTCCATAGGATCCACACAAGTCTGTTCAATCATAATATTGCTACCTGTTTGGCCTCTGCTTTACCAGATTCATTTATAAGGTGTGACACATAGGCCAAGGTTGTCATGTTCTAAAGTAAACATTAGCAAATGTGATTATTGTAATGTTTGGAATCTTCGAAAAAAAATCGAAGCTAACAATGCAATCAAACATCCACATACATTGCTTCATCATAATTGCATTTATATTAAAGAGATGACATATAGTTGAGACTAAATAGTTTCTACACCAAAAAAAAAAAAGGAAAAGAAAAAATCCACATTTGAAATGAAACAAAAATTCAAGTGGAGTCAGATATTTCAAAATTAAATAATTAATAAAGAGAGGGTTTTACAAGCACGAATGTGACTGGTGAAATTTAAAAGAATGTATTCACTGGAAATATATATATTTTAAAATGTGTAAAAGAAAAACTGAAAACATTTACAACAAATTTCTCACGAATGATAATATATGGCATTAATTTTTATAATTACACATGAAAGTAAACAATCATAGTATTTTTTAATAAACTAAAAAAAACGCACATTCATATATCCCCTCAAGTTTTTTCTTACTATTGCCTAGAGATGAACCAACTGAGAAACAACAATTCTGCTGAATTTCTTCCATAGTCTCTAAACACCCCTTCTTACTTTTCCTGGGTTTGGAGATAAATCACCTTTCCTTTTCAAGCTAATTCAAATTAACTCCTTGGCCAACCCCATTTCATATTCTTTATTACATACCAATGACTCATTCTAAGAAGACTCCTCCTCCACTGCAAGTTCAACAAAGTATCATTACCTTCCCTTTTACTCTCTTTCATATTTGGGTCCCTAATAATAGTTCGTATATTTGTGCCCAGCCTCTTCACCATAGCAACGCTCCTAAGCGCAAACTCTCCTTTCTAGCCCAAAATACCATCCTCATTTTTATGCCTATAGCCTAATTCGGCCAGTGGTACACTCTCTGCTTCATAGGATTCTTGGCTATGAAGAAATCCATATTATTAGACTCTTCCTTCCCATATTGAACTATGCTTAGTCCTTTTCATTTTTTGGCTACTCATTTATGAATGAAAACCGAGGAATAAAATAAATAGAAACACATGTCCCTACAATCTAGTTTTTTATTTATATTTGAAGCAAGACATATGGAGAATTAGTTTAAGTTCCAATCTACTAGCAATAATCCTTTTCTCTGCATATACAGTTTATAAATTACAATATAGAAACTTGTAAAATGGTCTAGCTAGTTAGAAAAAACACCTAGACATATATTAGTGGCGTGAAGGTAGTATTTATAGCATTGTATTCATCGTTCATAATTCCTAAACTTTTTTTGAAAAAGAAAAATAAGAGTTTGGCATATAAATTCTAAAGTATTAGTATATGTATTTTTTTTCTTCTATTTTCTTTAAAATAACATCAACATAAATAGGGCTTTTGGTAAAGCTTTGCATTTCGTTTTGAGTTTATATGATATCTTCCGTCTCTACGCAATTGAATATGAGACCTACTGTATATCAGTGGTGTGAAAATTACAACCATGAAAGCATACTCGTGGATGAAAATTCCAATCTAGATGGTTTTGTTATAAAAAAGCAAGACACACAAAAACACACTCACGTCTTAATCGATACCATACAATATCAATAGGAACTAATTCACGATCTATAGTGGAATGACTCGGTTTCAGAAAGTCCAATCAATTCAGAACAGCTATAAATCTATGAAGGAGCCAAGTGGCAGAGATTTCTCACCTTCGACGTTCGGGTAACAACGGCCAAAAAAATCAGGACAGAAAATGAAGGCGGATAGCAGCGATGGTGAAGGCAGCGACGACGAAGGCAACCATTACTCAACAGAGACAATGCACGGTGAAAATGAACTCAACAGAGACGATGTGCAGTGAAAAATTTGGGTTCAGATCATTTGGTAAAGTATTTGCTAGCGTCGATTCCTCTGTATCCAAAGTTTTAAAATATATATAAACTATAAATTGGTAGTTGTTCCCCCGTAAGTCTCTTTACCTCTGTGGTTAAGTCTTTAAGTTTTATTGAGGTAGTGGGTTCAAGATTACTCTATTGCATAAAATTAAATTTTCAATTCATTATGTTGTTTTTATTTTATTATATTATAAAAGAATAGAGTATAAATTAATTAGTATTCATTCAATTTTTTAAAATTTAAAATGATGTATTATATTTATTTTATACATAAATTTAGTATATTTGAAAATTAATTTTTATTTAAAATTTAAACTGAAATATAAAATATGAATTAATATAGTAAAACATAAAATTTTGCAATGTTTTTATACCTGATGCAAAAATTTGTTACCTAAATCTTTTCAATTTTCTAAAAAATATTATGACAATGGAAAACCGTTGCATCACCATTGCAATTAAGATCAAATGCAACATTTTTATAGATGTTACATTAAATTGTTGCCTATACCTCTAAATAATTTGCAATGGTATAAAAGTGTTGCCTATTTTATCAAATGCAACAAGTTTTCAAGTGTTGCAATTCAAAATGTTGCTAAGGCCACAAAATGTTGTTGTGTTCAAACCTCTTTCTCTCCATTTTTCAACTTTTCTTTGCTGCTTTTTGACTCTAATAAATAAACACCTCTCTATTAAGAGAAAGAAAAAGAAAAATCTTTGAACATGAAGGATACATATGAATAAGTAGAAAAACTAACAGACTCAATAATTTCTGACAATTCTTTTCTTTTAAATAAAGTTTCTAATTCTAATTTTTCGAATAAAGCCATAATCATCCAAAGAGTTTTATGATGTCATCATTTAATCTGATTTAAAATAAATTAATTAGAGTTTAATAAATTTCTGAATGTTGACAGTTGAAAAAAAGAAAAAACACTAATAAGTAACCAAACTAAATAAAACTAAGATTTAAAGGCCAGAAAGTTAAATATGTACTGTGAATTCATTTGGCCAGCTCTGATGGAGTTAAACACTGACTCGTTTGATAGTAAAAAATTATAAGACCGAATTATGTAAAATTAAAATTTGAAAAGAATATATTTTCTCTACCACTGAAGTTATCTCAATTGGTAAATTTGTTTAGAAGAACTTGATCGAAGGTGCAGTCTTGATATATTACACAGAACTAAAAATTAATATAAATATTAGTGACATAAAGTATGTTTTTGTCTTAAAAAAAAATAGTGTGAAGTGGAACGCTAGAAATGAGAAAAATATTCAATTCTGGAAAGATTTTTTTTTTTGGCTGAATTCTGGAAAGATTATTTGTTGAAAGGGATCTCTTAATCTCCCTTTGGTCGCTATTAGCAAACTGGAACAAAGTGACATGGACACGACGCTTCACGATATAACTATGCTCAATGGTACAAAAAATTGACTAATGAAAATTAAAAATATTCTCCAAAATATATTGAAAATCTATAATTTTCAAAAAAAAAATTATTTCCAAGTTAATTATTTTTTTAAAAAAATCTATAACTAGATATATCATTAATTGTTAAAAAAAAAAGTTTATATACGTGGGATCCCCTCCGGTCTCTTCAGAATCTAGGGGGGATCCACACACATTTCTCTTCTGGTGTTGGGCCTGTTGGCCTGCCCTAATGGGCCTTGCATTGATTAAAAAATATAAACGGATATGGGCCCTAAAAATTCATTATGGCTACACTGGGTCAGTTAATTTGGTTGACCTTTCCAGGAAAATGGAGGGAAGAAATGAATGCATTGCACTGTTATTTAACTAATTAGAAATGGTAATGTACATATCATCATCACTTCTTCCATACAACTTTAGCATTTACCAATTACCAACATAATCTTCATTCCTTCACTTCTTAAATCTCTCTACTCCCCCTGCCCACAATAAAAAAAAAATGTTAATATTAATATGCATTAACTACTTATAAATCAACACTACAAATCAATAATATTATAAAAAATGTTAATATTAATATGCATTAACTAATTATAAATCAACACTACAAATCAATAATATTATAAATAAATTACCAAATTAATTCTTAAAATATTATAATTGTTTCAATTTAGTTTTTAAAAAATAAAAAATTATAGTGGTTTCAATTTTGTTACTTCATTACTGAAGGTGATTTAGCAGTGTGAGAAGAGGAAAATTTACGCAAATATAATTTTCAAAGATTAAATTAAAACCTGTTTTAAAGACTAAAGTGAGATAATTATAATTTTTTAATAGAAAAATAATTTACTTTAATATTATAAATAATAAAAGTGAGTAACTCACGAGACTCTCTGGGCCAGATGTACAAGCAGGTCTTCTTGGGGGAAGCTGCTGATGAGGTGTCCTCTGTATTCCAAAAAAACAAAAGAGTAAAAAACCAAAACAAAATAAAAATAGAAACTAAGCCCAACCAAAAAAAAAAACTTTAAAAGGATGAATTTATACCTGTAGTTTTGGTCGCAAGGTCTCTATGGCTGCTGTGGATTTTTTATTGACTCCAGCACCTTGCTGTTTATAAAAACATTAACGAGATTTATTAATAATTATAAAAATGAGGTTTCTATATTTGAATTTAATTGAGCAGATTTTATTTTGATTTCTTGTTTGATAAATGATTGCCGAACCTTGCATAATGCCCAGTCTGCTGAATCAAAGAATGCTCGTTCGTGATCCTTTAACCACAATAACAACATAATTAGATCCTTTAATTCAAATATTGTATGAATTTATAAAATAATTTCTAATAGTATTTTACTTTTATCCTTAAATAAAAAACATTTAAACTTAATCAATGAATTGCAGTTTCTCAATGCGCTTACTTTGGATATTAAAGGCTTCTTCTTCGGCGTAAGCCCACCGTACTTGTTTCCCGTGGACGTTTGCTGATACAATTCAACAAAAAATAAATAATAAAATAAAATGCATCATAAATAAATAAATTTCCTCTGTAAAATAGTCAAATAGATGCTATGCTTTGAATTTTGTTTTGAATTCAAAATTTTCAATGATTTGCTCATGCTATGCTTTTTTAACTGTGGGAAAAAAAGGACATAATGACAAAAAAACTAATGCAATGGGGATATCTAGGAAAGGAGACCAAAAGCATATTAATTTATTTTATATTAAAATTAATGATTTTTCTTTTCACGCTTTGGAAAAATAATGCATCAGATTCAAATGACTTCCTCAACGATTATTTTCCGAAAAAGACTAGGTCATGAGACACGAATGATGCTTCTAGATGCAAACCCATATGAATAATTTTTATGGAATGCTTTTGAAAATTAATTAAATTTTTGGATTTGACTAATTCTGTCCTTTTTGCCGTTACCTGACCCAAGAGAATAGGTCACATGATCGATAGTTTACATATTTATTCTGCCAACTAATTTTAAGAAAATTATTTAAAATTGCGTAAAATAATATATTCAATAAAAATCTACCGCTGACTTACCAGAGCACACAAAAGTGGTCATCAGGTACCGTTAGCTAACTTTTTAAAAATTAACTATTAAAATAACTTTGTTAATTTAAAATAAAATTACATTCATGTTCAAACAAACGTGGCAAAAGAAAAATCTATAAATGTGTGGTAGCCAAACCAAAACTTTGTTTTTTTGTTTTTTGGAACTTTCCTTTCATAATTCCCATTTTGAGACTGTGATAGGGGGCTTTTGGTAATTAATCAAATGCCAAAGATTGTTTTTTTCTGTGTTTTCAGATTTTTCTCTTCTTTTCCCTCACACCCCATTTCACGAATTTGCACATTAATTAAGACAATGAAATTAAAAAAGAAAATTATGTAACTGAGAGAATTGGGGATTTAAAGTACCTCAAGGTCCTGATGGGAAGAAAAATACTCCTCTCTGTTGCAATCTGCCATCCCAATTTTACCTGTAGAATCACCAAACGATCACCCTTTATCAATCAAAATACCCAGAAAATTCGTTTATTTTTCTGAGTGTGAAATGGAATATTCAAGAGAGATAGATATATAATACAACCTTGAAACTGAGGAAAAAGAAGCAGTGAGAAGAAAGGATCTCTCAAAGAGCAGGAGAACAGACAGAGCACAGAACACTCAGAATGAAGCAACTGATTAAATGGTTTTTATAAGGGGCAGTGAAATTCGAAAGCCCAAAAAAAAGATAGAAAAAGAAAAAGAAGCTTAAAGAAAGGATCTTGATGTAATATTTACCTTGCAGTGAGAGGAAGGAATTGGAGACGCAGAAACAGAGAGAGAGAGAGAGAGAGAGAGAAAGTGAAAGTTCTAAGCAAGAAAGAAAGAAGAGAATGAAGAATAGAGGATTGAGTGAAGGGGTAAGACAAGAATATGTCTGTATATGTATGGAAGACTAACGCGAAGTGTATTGCATTTATAGGTATAGTAAATAATTAAAATGGGATATTATCAATAATAATTCAAAATTTCCTATGAATACTTGATTCTAACCGAAAAAAAAAAAAGAAAATTTTCATTGCCTAAATTAATTTAATAAATAGATAAATAAAATTGAAACAAACACATTTTTTTAAAATTAAATTGAGATAAAGTTTTGATGGACTAAAGTAAGATAATCATAACCTTTCACAGATAAAAAAAAGAATTAACTCTATTTGAATTTCTGTTCTTTTTGAATGAGTATTAGTTCAAATTAGAAGGGTGGAATGGAAGGAGGACTAAAAGGCGAAAAGCTATTGGACGTTGTTATTTGAGCCGTTAGAATATCACAATCGGTTGGTCCATGTCATTACCTACACCGTACAACTCCACACATGCCAATCATCCACGTTACCGACACTTGCAAGTTCCACCAATTACCAATTTATCAATTTTATTTTTTATTTTAAATATTAAATAACCTCTCTTTAAAAAATAATTTAAAATTTAAAATTTTGTGGACGTTGTCATTTATGCTGTAATAGTATCTTCTTACTCCCCTGCCCTCACATGTGTTCCGCATATGCCACTTTTGGATTTTGCCTTCATCAATCATCAGCTTGAAAGATATTTACATAAAGGGATTTTGAAATAATTAGAGGTACATGTCATATATGTGTTTGATATCTATTTTCTAAAATTTTAGCTCTTTTTAAAAAAAAAGTCATGCTAAAAATTACATTAATTTAATGTCATTACGTAATAATCTAACGGTGAGGAGTGATAATAGTTTACCGAGTGATATTAAGTCTAACTTGTCATATTATGTAACAAAAAACATCACATTAATCCTTATAAAAAAGTTGCCTAAAATACTAACATGATTAGATCTAGCAAAAAAGGTTAGTCTCATACATAACAAATCACAAATCAAATTTTCGTCAAAAAAAAATGTTCATATTTATTATTCGATAGTACTTCCAACAAAATTGTGTTTATTAAAAAATATCTGTAAAGTTTCCTACATAACAAATCATGATTCAAATCTCTGTTGCAAAATATATTCACATTTATTGTTCAACAATATCTCCAACAATATTACATTTAAACACCCCAAAAAAAAAAGTTGCTTGTAAAATACCAACTTGATGAAATAATGCCGTGCCTAACATTACATTAATTCAATGTGTATGTTGTATTCATAACTTTTTTATTATTATTTACATTTTCTTTTTATAATTTTAGCAAAATTAAATTTTAATTTAATACTTGCATAATTAAGTAATATTTTTGATAGATAAGAGGAAACAACAACAACAAAAAAAACTAACTAGTTTTTAACAAATACTATATATTAAGGAATAATTAGCAAGAAGATGAATTATAATCTCGTGAGACATAATTAAAAAGTTTATTTATTTGATTTATACTTATTCAAAGTAATTTACTTAATGCAAGCAATATTATTCATCTAATCTACTCATAAATGTAATTCTTTCTTTTTTTTAGCTTCAATCACAATAACATTACACCCTTAATATAGGAAAACAATTATAACCTTTAATAGGAAAAAAATATTCCTCATAAAATAAAAGTTAAAATAACTTTTAATCTAAAGTAAAATTAGATAATAAAAAAATTTAGAAATTAAATTTAAACCCACAAGGAAGAAAAAGACATTGAAAATTCTGCACGTTTAAACAGCTAATGTTTGGAAAAGCTCACAAGCCTTTCCTACTTGGATCATTCGAATTTCAATATATATTTTATTAATTTATGAATTTAAAAGAAGATAAAAATAATGAAGACCACATGGTCCACCTAGAATTTATTAATGAGGGTTGACACTCAGGGAAAGATCGAAGATATGATATGACCGACACCAAAATCACACAGAACCATGGATTTGAATATCACAAATTAAATCGTTTCATCAAACTCCATGATCTAATTAATTAATTGCACATAAATATCTTTTAGGAAAATTCCAATATAATGCCGAACTGTGTACAGGTGACAGTTATACGTTAACAGCCCATTTGGCTGGACAGAATAGGAGAGTAGGGCTTTTTTGGTTTATAGTAAATAGTGGGAACGAAAAGGAAATAAAGAATGAAAAGAAAAGAATGATGGGAAAAAGAAAAAAAAATTGTTTTGTTCATAATAGAAAAATAAATAAGAAAGAAAAAATAAATATTTTAGCATGTATTTTTTAATAGAATAATTTTACTAAATTACTCCTAACTATTTTTTGAAAAAAAAAATTCATCCAAAATGTTCAACGACAAATGAAGTTCAACAATATGCAAGCAAGCCAATCAAAATAATGAATGGGAGTTCTGGACAAATTGGTATTCTATTCCATCTTTGACTTTTCTCTCTCTTTGTTTTACCTTCAACTCTGAGTAACACACCCATGACCCACCTCTCCTCCTCCTCCTTGTTCCGCTGCTTAATGGCCTTCCAGAGCAGGGGGTCCCATGTTGATCATCCACAAGGCACCTGGTTAGACTTTTCTCCTCCTCCTTTAGCAGGAGAAAGCTAGAGGCGGATATCCCAGTTGTTGTTGCTGGGTCATCTCGTCGGCGATAGATAAGACAAGGGCTTGTTTTTCCGACGAGCTAAAGGTAGAAATTGGAAGAAGAAGAAGAAGACGAAGGAGGAGGAGTGTGGAGGGTAATCCGATCTTTTCCCTGCATTTTCCACTCAAGCCCCGCGTTTTCCACCCCTCAGTAGACGGAAAGGCCGTATTAGAAAAAATCGAATATTGTAGCCCACTGGAATGTTTTTATTCCATTGCCATTAACAAACCAAACATGGAACCGATACTATATGTGGGAGTCTCCCTTTCCATTTGTACTCTCCCTTGCCAACCAAACGTATTGGTAGTGTCTCATCCGTTTGGTTGGCAGGGTCTGATGGAAAGGAACCATTCCATTGGGAAAAAAAAAAAAAAGCAGTTCATTTTCCCTCTTTGCTTTTCCTCCCTTTTCCTATGGAAAAATGGTTTTTCATTATGAAAAACGCATGAAGTTACCATCTTGCCCTTTTCCTAAACGTTGCTTATGTTCCTCACTTTTGTTGCCTATTGTCTCTGTCACACATATCGTCAACGATGATGCCTTTCTCCCTTTAGAACAAAACTTTCCATCTCTTTCATAGAAAAAAGAAGAATTCGAGAGATAACATGCCAAAATTTGATTTGGAAGAGTAAGTAAGAATCAGTACAGAGTAACCAAAAATTGAATGCAGTTACCTAAGAATCGGTCCAGTGACATGAAATGCCACGACATTAAGCTTTTGGTAAATCCAAGAAAAAAGATTAATAAACGAAGGAGGAAACGCTAGGCAAAGATGCAGATCTCGTGCGTACAGATTTCATAATCAAAAGGCAAATCTAATGCGAATGGGTTTGGATGATGGTTTGAACTGGGTTAGCAGCAGCGCTGTCAACGACAGCAACAACACTGTTGGAGAAAGACCGAAGAAGTTGGCTGGTGGAGTAGGTGACGATGGAGATTGACGAAGGAGGCAATGAAGTAGATACGAAAGATGACAATGGAGTAGGCGACAGCAGAGAGCTCATACTTTTAGAGAAGCACTGCGGTGACGTTGCTAGTGATTTTGTGTGTGAGAGAGAGAAAGAGAGAGAAGAACTTATGAGGGGCACAATAGTAGACTGATGAGAAGCTTCAAGAATGAATCTGAGCATCTGCTTTTTCTTTTTTAAATAAAAAATTTAAATAGGGATAATTTAGTAAAATTACCTCATTAAAAAAATATATAAAATATTTATTTTCTATTTCTTATTTATTTTTTTATTGCATATCAAACAATTTTTTTTTTCATTCTCTCTTTTTTTCTATTTCTCTTTTCCTTTCAATTCTATTTTATACTACGAACCAAACGAGTTGTAAGTTATAGCAAGATATATAGAAATGCTTCTAATAATGTGCAAAGCCAGCCCTTTGGCCATTTAAAAATTTAATATCTTGAGATATTTTGATTATTGTGTATTAAGTATATGTTTAATTTGAAATTTTTAAATATCATAAATATTCAAACAAGAATTACAGTATATTAAGCATCTAAACCACTCGAATGTGGTATTCTTCACAAAATAAGAAAACTAATTAACAATGAACTTTTACGACTATTTATAGAATTTTCTTTGAACAAAAATATATGTAAAATTTTTTTTAAAGTGTTTTTATATTAGATTGTTTTTTATTTAAATTATAAAATGTAAAAAAAATTGATTTAGTACCGCACTCCTTAAAAAAAAAATTAGCATCAAATTTATGGTAAGTTCCTTTCTTCTTTTGAGAAATGACTTAATTACACAACTCTCCCTTAAAGTTAAAACCAAAACAATGCTCTACAACTAATCAAATATGTTTTAACGTATATAAATACCTTCAAATTCATAAAATAATATCTTTTAGAAACTTAAGAAATTTAGAATCATTAATTTAAAAACTATTATTAAAAATAAAAAATAAATACTATTAAAATATTTTTTTAAAAAAATATAACCAATTAAGAGATAGTTATTCATGTGTAATTTTAACAATGATAGGTTTGTTGAACATATATTTCATCAAAACAGTCACTACTTAACATAAAATAAATCATATTGAAATAAAATTTTAAAGAAATACTTTTTTATAATTGATATGTAAATCAAAAGACCAAAACAAATATTAGCTTGGTTAGTATGCTTTGGTCAAAACATGTATTTTTAATTAGAGTTTTCTGCATATTTTTATAATAAAAAAATTGTACAATTAACTTATCTCCTGGAGAAAGATAAAATAATTTACACTATAAATGTTGTTTTTTTTTTTTTTCCCTTTTAAGTTGCATAGTGCTCATATGCATTAGTGACTGTTGTTGTAGACGAAAAGTTAAATGTCTGGGAATAAGGGTGCAAGATAGCAACAACAGTACCTAACCCCTTTTAGTTTGTTTGGCTCTGTCACACACATGGAATTGAAATGGATAGATATAAAATAGCTTCAATTTCTTCATTTCAATAATAATATTCTCCAACATATCAAGTGCCAATAATGCAATTGCTCGCACTATATTGGCTTCCATATATGTCTCCACCTATTTCCCTATTTTACATTTGCAATTAAAATATTTTGCACTCACTTTCATGTGACTTACCCAAACCTTACAAATTGTTTCACCTATCCCTTATTCTACACTTGCAATCACTCACACACTTATTCCTTCTTTGACTATTATTTTAATGTCAAATGAAGGATTCTATATATCTATATTCATCATTATTAACACTTGGAGTTGACAAATAATGTTTCTATGACTTGATTTGGTCCACGGTTTGGACAGAAATAGAATGCTTGAGATCACCAATGTGAAGCTCGTGTTCACCCATTGGGATTCTTCGAATCCCAAACTCGTCCACGACGCTAAGGTGATCGCACACATGAACCTTAACATTAACTCGTTGCTTGGAGCCAGCGAGCACATGGGCCTTATGGAAGCCCACCAGTTGCTTATTGGGGGCCCATTTTCCAGAGGGTGGCTTTGAGAAGACAAGAAGGGTGTGAGCCCCATCCATTGAGCCTACGTTGCTGACGTCCACGTGGAACCCCAATTCCAAGGCGTCGCAATTCGCGTGATTCACTCTTATTGCATTGCTTGAAATGGTGGTTGAGTTTGTGAAGGCTTGAAGGGAGGCTAGAGGAACAGACACCTGTTTGGGAGCAGAGAGGGATAGGGTGTGCCTGAATCTGGTGTAGCTTAGCCCGTGACCAAACGGGAACACTACTGGGCCTTTGTAGAATTTGTAGGTTCGCCCAGGGTACCCTCTTGCTTGGTTGGGCCTCATATCCATGTCTGTCATGGGTAATTTTGCTACGTACTCTTGTGGGTACCATGTATTGGGTAACCTTCCTCCTGCAACAAAAGCCCAACCCAGAAATTAACTATGGTCAAACAGGCTGAAATCCAAATGGCAACAAGGTCTAGGATCATTTTACCTGGGTTAGTTGTACCAAATATAACATCAGCTATGGCGGTTCCTCCAGCTTGGCCAGGATAGCCCACCCACACAATAGCACTAATCTTGGGATCATTTTTGGCAAATGTTACGTCAACAGGCCCACCACACATGAGGACTAGCACAACTGGGCCTTTAGCGGTCCTGGCCACCCTTGACACGAGCTCTTGTTGGTGGCCCGGTAAGAGAAGCCCAGCTCTGTCCCTGAATTCAGCCTCAATGGACTGGTCCAGGCCCATTACTATCACCGTCGCATCAGCGTGCCTTGCTGCTATCTCTGCATATCCGAACATTTCATTTCCATTGCATGCCACGTTCCTGCATCCAGCTTGATGAACGGTCTTCACATATCTCGCAATCCCTTGCAACGGTGTCGTATAACCGCATGCCACACCTAGATTCAACAAATTTCAAGCAGATGATTAATGGATCGTATGATTCTTAGAATGCTCCTTTTTTTTTTTTGTTTCGGCCAATTCTTAAAATGCTCTTTAAAACTTTTCTTTGTTAAAAATAAAAAATAATAACATTGCTTTTGTTCCCTAATTGGAATATTTATTCATAAAATATAATAAAGATTCAAATTTCAAAAGTACGATATATGAGACTTGAACTTTACATTAAAACTATAAAGATTTTGACGTTAGACTAATATAATATTTAACTTATTTAATATCATGAATTAATTATTTCTTAAATTTCTCAAAATTCGTATTGCATTTTGAATAAGCACTGCTAATAAAATGTAATTGTATGAATATTTTTTGGATAAATAATTAGTAAAAATAATTAACATATGTACTTATAAATGATTCTTTTTATTACGTTTATTACAATTTCGTCTTAAAAGTTCGAATATACTCACATCTTCCAAATTAAAGATATTTAAATTTAATAATTCAGTCTCTAAATTATCAACTATAATTTAATTTAATTTTTTAAAATTTAGTGAACAAACAAGTCAATTTGTAAAAATTATAAATTTATCCTCTTAATCCAGAAAATGCCCAAAAGATAAACTTTCATAAATTTTATTATTATTATTTTCTAAAGAATTAATTGTATAGTCATTAGATAGTTTTAACACTAAAATCGAACGAACCATGTAATCCAAATTAAACCAATCTGTGAGGATTTTAAATAGAAAAGTCAATGATGGTAATGTCTGTATAACTAACTTACCAGCATAGTTTCCGATCATAGTTACAGTGACGTCAGAATTAGGTCCAATAACTGCTACAGTGCGGTGACGCGCAGGGGATAACGGGAGAGAGTTTCCTTTATTTTGCAAGAGAACAATACCCTGCCGTGCGGCTTCAAGTGCAAGTTGTTGATGGGCCGGAGTGCACACATCTTTTGGGCCCAAGTTTCCGTAAGGTTGGGCCGATGGCTCCCCATCGAACATTCCCAATCTCATTTGGACCGTAAGAAGATTAGCCAATGCCATGTTAAGATCATTCTCATTGAGATAGCCTTTTCTGATGGCGCTTTCTGTGTGAATTGCCAAGAAAGGCCCACAATCTAAGTCCAGTCCCGCTTTAATGGTGTCAGCCGCTGCTTCCTCGGGTGTTCTTGTGTAGTGTTGGTTGTCGTATAAAACCCCAACTGAGTCACAATCGGAGACTATATACCTATTTTTAAAAGTAAAAAATAAAAAAGATGACCTATAATGCTAAATATTAAGCATTATAAAAAGAAAATGTGATTGGGGTTAATATGCAATGGAGTGAGACTGACCCATTGAGGTGCCACTGGCCACGGATGGTGTTGCGGAGGAGATCAGGATCGGCGCATGTGGGCTTGCCGTTTACCTGATTGTAGGAACACATCACGCTCGCAACTCCCCCATCCACCACACACGCTCTAAACGGCACGTCGTATGTGTCTGCCAGGTCCTGCTTGCTCACCTGCACCCATTCAACATTTACCATAACCCCTTCTATCTCAATTGTCAATTGTTTATCAACCTCCCTCAACTCTGACTCACCACAACTTGTGCTTTCATTTTGACGAGTCCAAAGTAAAAAAAATATTAAATTAAAAATTTTAGACCAAATTATACTTATATTTATTGAGGTTTGATTAAATTACGCTTGATACTTTCTCCAATTTTAAATATGATATTTGACTTTCTTCTAATTATTTTTTTATCATTGGAGTTACCATTTTTCATAATAACTGTTTATTTTAATAATAAAATTATCTGAAAATTTCTCATATTATAAAAAATTAGAGTTCATGTTTAGAACTTGATATTAACTTAGCTGTATTTACTATTATATATATTAACAACAAAACTACCGTCTCATTCTGCATTTATAGAGTTAACTTATTTTATATAAAATAAATTAGAGATGTTTCGACAATACGTATTAAAAAGTTAATGGATATGAGGATAATATTTAAAGTTAGAAAAATATCAACGCAATTTACTCAAATTTTTAAAAAAAAAATAAAGGAAATTTATTCAAAATTGTATGCGTAGTTTTAAGTAAACGGCTCCTCTACTGTTCCATCAAAATTACACAAGGGACAAATAGTCAATTATCTAATAAATGAAGAAAGAAAACTTAATCTGGCGGGCGCACATATCCTTTTCAACAACTTGCTTCATGTCCATATGAGAATAGAAATAATTCATTATTTGGCCGAACAATAAAAACAAAAAAAAAGGTTTCACGTTAATTAATTAGATATTGCAAATATAAGTGTCATAAATTTAAAGAAAAATTGATGGGACATATATATATATAAAAGAAGAAATAATTATATATAGTTGTGCATAAATAAGTACATACCCTAGCATTGAAATGAAATCGGTCTATGCCTTTCCAGTTATCAAGATCATAGGCAGTGTAGTGTTTGCAACAAGCAGCAACCTTCAAGCGGTTGCCCTGGCCGTCGCCTTGGAGTCCCCGGACATAGCTGGCGGCATACTTTCCGGCCAGAGTAGGGTCCTCGCCGGGAGTTTCTTGGCCACGGCCCCACCGCGGGTCACGGAATATGTTCACATTAGGGCTCCAATATGTCAAACCAGCCATGCCTCCATTGTACATAGCTCTTGCTTCATCAGACACTACCTGCATGCATCAATATCACCAAAATCCCTTTTTCTTTTATCATTTTGTCATTTGGCTAAGGTACTAATAAGTAGGGATAAAGAAAAACGCCGTCTGCTAAAGTACAAAAAAGTCACATGTTAACTTAATAATATCTCCAGAAGATTAAAATATATAATATAGAAGGGTCAAAGATTCCATATTTTATTTTTTGGTTCAAAAAGGAGGACTCAAATTGGCCAATAACATCTCATCTATATATCATTAGTGATTAGGTTTCTCTGGCTCATCGTTGAAGCAAAAGCAACAAAATGACCTTTCGGGCACACGAACACCCATGGCCACGTACCACCTCCGAAGGAAGCCGTGATGCTAATGTGCACGCAAATTTTTGCAAGTTGGGATGAAAGCTTTTTGGTAGAAAACTTATTATTAAATAATCAAATATTAAAAGCCAATAAAATACACTTTGTGCAAACTTATGAGTACGTAACTTTTTTAAAAATTCTATTTGAGTAAACACACACAATTTGGTTTAAGATGGACATATTTTTCAATACTTTAAATTTTGGATTTATTTGTTTGTATTAATTATTAAATTTGTAATTTATTCGCTACATATTAATTTCTCTGTTGAATCATACAAAATAATTTATTTACTTTACTATAACATATTAACGAAATAATTTGTATAAGTAATAAATTAAGAACTAAAACATAATAAAACATATTTTTTCAGATATTAAATTATATATTTATATTAGATAAATATATAATCTAATCAAATTAAAAAAAGACGTAATTTATTCAAATTTGTATGTGTAGTATTAAGTAATTAAACGCCTTCCCTACTTTTCCGTCAAAATCACACAAGCGACAAATAGTCATATATATATATATATATATATATATATATATATATATATAGACATACATATAACACTCTAATTTTTAGGTTTATTTATTCATATTAATTCATAAGTTATTTGCTACACATTAATTTTTCTGTTAAATCTTACAAATTATATATTTATGTTACTTTACTATAACAGATAACCTCAATAATTTATATGAAATAATAAATTAATTAAGAAATAAAGCATAATAAAATATATTTTTCTGATATTAAACTTATTATATTAATTTTTTAATAAAAGAACATGATAATCTTTTATAAACCCAATTCAATTATTAAAAATGAATGAATTTAGTGCATATAAAAAAATCAGTTTAATGTTAATAAATTGGGTTGCTTGAGAAATGACAATTAATTTTAAGACCTTACTAATAAACTATGATTACTTAATTATGATGGGGGAAGCTTGTATTTATTGTCTGGTCGTTAATTCTAATGGAAGAACGTAAAATAAGAAATGATTTATAATATACAAGGAGTCACCGAAAGCTTAAATATAATCCAATCTTAAGACTTGGTGTAATAAATGATGTCATGAGAGACTAAACCAAGCAAGAAAAGACAATGACAACTAGGCTTGATAGAACCGCTGTCCTACACATTACGCCGTGTTGTATTGTTTTGGGAGTAATATATATAATGGCGTGATGGACTTTGATTTGGCCATTTCCACAAACATCGTGATTTTTCAACGTCTCATATCATTTTTTTTTAAATACAGTCTGAGAAATTAATTAAAAAAAAAGATACCCACGTTAGCTTTCATGTAGTTCCAAGCTTCCAATGCATGCACATATATATTGCACATGGCATGGGCCGGGACGCAATATGAAGCATACATCGTTTCCTTCTATTTCTTTTTCAAATTAGCTTTAATTTGTATTTTAGTTATTCTAAGTCTGATTCGGTGATCAAAGGTTTAAGATATTTACATAAAAACATAAATTAAAATTTCAGGGTCTTAATATTTAACGTATGCCCCTAGCATGTCCACAATAGTAGCTTGCATATATTAAAATATATGTGTTTTTTTTTCAATTTATATATTAATATTTTTTAAAAATAGAAATAAACATTTAGTAGAAATTTAATTAATTATAACCTCTTTTTCTTATATTTTATTTTACTTATATATAAACATTAAGTTTTAAAGACTAAAAATTTCTAAAGCCATATAGAATCCTGTGCATTAATTAAACAAATATTTGTAATATTTTTTGTTAATTTTTTAAATAAAAATAAGAGTCAAAAAATCATATTTTGAAAAAAAAAATAAACTTTGGAATTTTAATTTTGACTCCCATTATTGGAAAAATAAACTTTTTTATATAACATATTAACAAAATACATCGAGAATTTAAACTATAACATATAAATTAAAAACAAAAAATCATTAGATAAATTAGTTATATATATATATTAGCTTGGTGTATGTATATGCAAATGCAAGTAAACCTGACACGCATTTATGATAGGATAATTGGTGCAATATTTGTGGCCAGAAAAAGAAAATGAAAAAGAAGGAATATGTGGATAAAATGAAGGATTAAAAAAATGGAAAAAAAAAGTCAGACGGAAATTAAATGGAAAATGAAGGATTTAATGGGAAATTAAATCTGACCCGTCCGATTTCGAGCCAGAGGGTCTGGTTGAAGGAAGCGGCGGTGGTGATGACTTGAGGGAAGCTGGTGGCGCCGGGGAAGGCGCCGCCGAACTTGGTGCCGGGACCCACATTGGAGACGCCGTGGAGGGCCTCCGACCACCACTCGTAGCCCTGGATCCCCAGCCTGGGCACGGCAATGGCATTGTTCACCACCAGGCGTATCTTCTCCTGCAATGTGAGGCGTGCGATCAGGTCCTGCACCCTCACGTGGATCGGCACGTTCGTCCTGCAGAACCTGAGACTCCTCGTGATCCCGTTATTCGGGTCGCATGCAAACGGCACCCTCCCCTCCGCCCTCAACGACACACACCACACAAAAACGACAATAACCAGCAAGAAGCAGCCATTAGTATTGAATTTGATGCTATGTGTAGCCTTGGCCATGGCAATATCAATATGTAGTGTTTGCGAATAAGAATGAGGGATTAGAGAATGAGAGTGTGATGGAGCAGTGTGGGCTGCGATGGGCATATATATAGCTAGACTGCTAGAGAGAGGGGAAAGTGAGGACGGAGTTGCGTGTTGTAAAAGGTTGTGTCATGTGTATGTTGGTTTGGTTGGGCTTGGGTAGAGAGAGAGAGAGAGAGCATATGATGGGTTCGAAGTTCGATGTGAATGTTGATGATTGGGCTTACACGTAGATGCAGTTTATAACGACTTACGAACCGAAATTCTCCCTCACGGGCTACCTAGCTAACTAGCTAGCTGCGTCACACTTTTTAATTATTTTTGTTATATCCTTTTTATAAATAATTATTCGTATCTCAACATCAAGTTATAAACATTGATTAATTTAAATTTGAATTAGATAAAATTATAATAAGTAATAAAATTTTTCATACTAAATTTTAATATAACTATATTTGTAAAGGTAAAATTCGAAAGTTCTAAATAAAATAAAAACAACTTTTTATCTGATCAATTTTTGCTTTCACACACATCACACTCATCATTGTCAATTGATGAGTTTAACACGCAGTTATGGGCAGCTCACTGGGTTGGAATAGGATGCCTAGCTGCCTTCCCTCCTACTATTCCATATACAAAATTCACGTAAATTTCTTATATTTTTTGGATAAATTAAACATTATACTGCTTGACTAATACTTTTTGCTACTCTAATTTTAAATATTATACTTGACTTTCCTTTAATTCATTTTTTTAACAAAATATTAATTTTTATATTAATTTTGAAGAATACAACAATTATGTTTTTATATTAATTTATCCTACATTTTTATATTAATTTCTTTGACCACGTACAATACAACAAGTGTATATTCTTTTAAAAAACAATTATGTTTTTCATAACTTAATTAGTATTATATAATTGGTTGTATCAAAAAAGTCTTTTACACATATTGTATTTTGAAAGCAAAATATGATAATAAACATATAGAAAAAGTTTGGTCCTTGTACCAATTATTTGTATTAAAAAAAAAGAATTTATTAAAATAAATGTATCAGCCAACTCTACTTTGTAACATTCATTTTTTAAATCGTGTATTATTAGTCTGTTATGTCTATTATCACAGATTGCCTATATATTGTAATAATTTAGAACTTTGGCGGCTGAGACACTTGGGAGCTAAGCTAGCACCTAAAATAATTAACAACATTATTTCCCATAACTCAGCTGTAAAAAACAAACCCCAAAAAGCAAAAACATATATAAAACGGGGTTTTATTGTGATGTTTGTTTTCTTATTCTCAACCTAACCTTAAACAATTCAACGAATCTGCTCTTTGTTTCACATAATATATATATATATATATATATATGTACTATATCACAGCTTCTACTTGTTAATATTCGTCTCTTTGATTCTTTATTAATTAAAAAGGAATTAAGGATCAAGAATTGATGAAGTTCGGAGGAGAAATTACACAGAGAAATTAAACAACCAAATAAGTAGTCGAAATATTTGACTCTTTCTGAAGGTTCCCCTCACCAAATACACAGACTTTGCTCGCAGGATTCAATAAAATATTGTTGTAGGTGTTTACCAATGACCAAAATTAACGATTAATTTCACCCCGTGAGGTAACATGAAATGACTAAATCATGAACTACACAAAAACTATTTGACAACTACATTAACAAGTTCTGAATCTAAACTATTAATTTTTCTTATCTCTTAATTTTTTCCAGTCAATCCGTCTTTTCTTACCTAGCGGAGAATGAAAACAACATTATATATGTTGTTTGTATGTATCCACAATCCATTATATATGCATGCATTTTAATATATTAAAAAAAAAACCGTGCTACTTTAAATAAAGGGTCCACAGGCTTTGATTGAAAAATGGACTAATTATAAGATAAACATAAATATATAATTGGATAAGGGCTGGAAGACATATGATATCCTTTTGTCTATCTTTTCATGTCTAAGGAATAATAAAAGAATATGTAAGTCCAATTATTTAGTTGGTTTAACATGTAAATTTTTTATTTTGTTTGGATCTTTGCAGAATATAGAAATTTTTGTGAATCTATTAATTTAACACAGATAAGAATATATTCTTCAAAATTAAGTAAAATGACAGATAAGAAAATCAGTATCATTGACGAAAGAAAATTGTAGAATAAATAAGATGGCTTACCCACTAGCTGTAAACCATGTCATGTGTGGTCCACAAGGAGGGTTCTCACATGCTACTGCCACTAAATATTGTTTTCAACTTATATATATTACTGTATTTGAAGATTCAATTATGGATCAAAGCATTGTTTTTGAAAAAGTTTATGAGCATTTGCCTTGAAAATTTGATCAAGTAATTAAAAATTAAATTGGTGATGAATTAAGTAAATCATTCGAAGGTTAATATGACTTATATATGTGGTGATGAATTAAGTATATCATTCATTAAAAACTCATAAAATAGACATTTATTCTTTCCCTTTTTTATTTATAAAAAACAGCAGAAGTAGGTTTTTCGTCGTTCTTTCCAATTATAATTAATTGCAACAATTGAGAGTGACGAAATTTGAATATTTTTGGACATTCGAAATAGTAATTAATTAAATCACTAAAATCAATATAAAGTTTTATTTTTCCTCTTCTTTTGTTCACCTTCTTTCAAATAAACCGAATCATTCATCTCCTTAATTTATGTGGCATCTTTATTTGTGCAATAAACTAGGTTTTTTTTTTGGCTATAAACATAGTGTTTTTTTTTTCTGTTTAAAGTTAAGCAGGGACCATAAAGAAGAGTGGGTGAATGAGGACAAATTGGGATACAATGAAACAGCACCAACCACTTTCTGGGACAAGCTTAAACTTGAAGCATAGCACAAGCAACAATGGTATAAGCCTTTTACAGTTAAAAATTCGTTATGGATGTTTCAGCATGCATCATCTTTCACAACCTCACTACTTCTAATCTATCAATGAACCAACATAGCAAACTAAGAAAATAAATTAATAGAGTCTATATATATAATGGTAGATACTACATAAAAAATAAAAAAGGGATACTAATTGCTTTGGAGTGAGTCAAAAGTAAAAAAATGGCTAGTATATTATAGTGGTCTCTAGAGTTTAACTCAATTTTTAATTTAATTTGATCTTTTATGATTTAAAAATTTATAATAAGTCCTTATACTTACAAAACAAAATGATAATTTAGTGGCGGTTAAGTTTTAACCACCGTTAAATTCACTTAATTTAGTGGTAGTTGAGTCTTAACGACCATTAATACAGTGGAGGTTTAAGAAATAATCGCCACTAAATGGTGGTAGTTAGTTAAATCGCCATGAAATAGAGTTTTAGCGACAATTAAGCATAACCATCGCTTAAAAGGGCCACAATTTACCCTTTTTTTGTAGCTCCTATATTCTTTCAAAAAAAAGTGAGAAATTTAGATAAATTTATCGAAAATTAATTATGAAGCTATACGATATTAAGTAGTGTTGTCAGAACCTAACTGAACTGGTTAATTCGATCGGTTGGATAAAGAATCAGCTAAAGGTCTGATCCAGTCCAGATTAACCCTTAAAACTTGTGAGTAATCGAACTGTTTAAGAACCGATCGAATCAACTAAAAATTAGCTAAACGAAGTAAAAATCAATGTTAAATGAACCAATTCACTTGAATTTTTTTATTTTTCTCATTCTATAATTAATTAATGAAGAAATTAATATTACATATCAATTAATTTTAGTGGAAATGTCAATATAATAGTATTTTATAGATTCAATATGAATGAATATTATATTAATTAATATTTTTTTTGTTATTTGTTCAATTTTTGTTGAACTTTTGATTGTGAATTTTTTTTTGTGTAATTTGATATCAAATCTTATTTTTAATTAAATTTATAAATTTATGTTTATAGTTTTTAATTATATATATTTTTTAATATTTTAAAAAAGACTGTAATCACATTTCGACCACAATCTAACTATTAACTCTTAAACTGATGTCTCTATTGATTCAGTCCAACTTTTTCAAAACATGATTGATTGTAACTACAGAAACAACATATACTAAGGATATGTGGATATCTCGAAAGTCAACAAAAGATGTCTATCTATATAAAGATACCCATTATTAGCATATATAGATAAATATGAAAAAAAATCATGTTGATCCCTACCAAGTATAAAAAAATACATAAATATAAGAAGGCCTTTAAATGAACATTTTAAATTTCAACGTTCTTAAAATTTTATTTATAAAAAATTTTCCAAAATTAATTACATGTATATATAGATGCTTATGTATGTATATATATAACACATATTTAAATTTCACACATAAAAAGTAATTACATATTTAATGAGAAATATTGTTTATTAATGTTTTTACGTATTCACTTATCATTAATTTGGTGCATTTATTGTTGATTGATGTATACATACAATCTTCCTTCTTTTCCATTAGTGTGTTGGTTCTTGTCTTTGGATGGACAATCAAAGTCAGAAGTCACCATTTTAGGTGATGTGTGTGGGGGCCTCGTTGTTTAACAGAATTTACACAGACTGTGTAACAGACTTCAGACAGATTCAATTGGACATAACCAATTAACGGACACTCCAACTAATTAATTTCTCGAATGTGTTCGAAAGTTGAAGCAACTGACTCCAGTTTATCTCTACTTCAATCCAGCCACCAAAATTAGAGGTTATGTATTAGAGCTATCAGTGCACGAGAACTTAATGAATTTTGATTAATTTAATTTAATTTGAGGCGGATCATCATAAAAGTCAGAAGTGATCTCAACATTGATATTTTTTAATCACAAAATTCAAACTCAAAATTTTACATAAAAAAAAAATTAAATGTCAAATTATTTAAACTTGATTAATTATATATATATATATATATATATATATATATATATATATGACCAAAACATCATCTTGGTCCCTCACAAATGCTTTTTTTCTCAAGTTAGCATCTCACAAATTTTCATTCTCAATTTGGTTCATTATAGATTGATATATTATCAATTCAGTTGTTCATAGATTTTCATTCTCAATATGTTCCCTCACAAATTAATATGTTATTAATTTAGTCCCTCACAAATTTATATTTTCAATTTGGTCCCTTATAGATTTATATGTTATCAATAGTCCCTTCATCAAAAGTTATGGCCAATATAAAAGGACAAAATTGATAATATATCAATTTGTAAGAAATCAAACTAAGAATGAAAATAAGTGAGAAACTAAATTGATAACATATCAATCTATGAGGAACCAAATTGAAAAATTTTTTTTTGAGGAACTGAATTGATAACATATCAATCTGTAAGGGATTAAATTAAAAATAAAAATCTATGAAAGATCAAATTAAAAAAATCCGTAAATGACCAAAATAAGATTTTACGCATACAGTAAAATTTGCACAAAATAAAGATGTGACCGAAATTCAAGAAAAAGTGTGTTTTAGAAATTTTTTTTAATAATATATTAATATCAAAGAAGCATATTTATAGGGTTTGATAGTTAACTATGATGGACAGGAGATAACTACTCATTAAACGAAATTGACAAACAAAATAGAAAATTAGAGTGAAAGGAGCCTCAAAATGTGCAAAAATAATAGGAGTTTTGACCCGAAATGGGATCAATTGTGAATATATATATATATATATATATATATATAAAATAATAGTCAAAACTTCTCCCAATTAATTAGTTATAATTATTTTAACTCTAGTCGATGTCCAATACTCTTATCCAGCTTTAATTTATGTCTGGGAATATGACAGTCAACCAAAACCAAAAAATCTTCTGCTAAACACTCCACGTCAAACTTATAATAGATCTAATTAATCAAAAGTTTTGAGTTATATTTCATACAAAATGTTGTGAAATTTTTAATTTAACTTTCTTTTAAAAAAAAAAATCAATAATGGATCAATGCGACTTCAGTCCGTGTGATCAACTCTAATTTATACATAACTAACATATGCATGGTTTAATTCACAAGTTATTGTTGTTGAAAATTTGGGATGCGTTGCTTGTCTGAATTGACTTGCTTCACTCACATGCATGGTATTACATTATTGGTTGAATATAATTACCAAACGCCTTTGATTTCCTTGATCTCAACACTCTGCATTCTCATAAAGACATTCAAAGCATATTAATGAAGTTACATATTGTGGAAAAACAATAAGGTTGGTGAAGCAAAACCAGTTCACCAGCCTATCAAACCTTATCAGAAAAATGTATTAATTAACCAAACTATCTGTCAAATTATTGCTGAATAAGCGCTTTATCATACTTCAAATCAAACTTGATGTCTGACTGTGAGGGTTCTCTTCAATCACAAACAAGCAATCGTTGAGTTATTTTTCATTATTTTAATAAAAAGTATAAAATATAGACTTGCTTTTTCTTCACCGATATTACTGATGAAAATTTCTATTTTTGATTCATTAAATTACGTCTCCGAAAATACTAGAGACAAAAGAATTTCATCTCAAAAAATAACATGGCTAACTTTCTGAAATAAAAATGGTTATGGATTAAAGACGGGAAATCATTCTAAAATAAATTTGGAACAGATTAGAGATAAAAATTAGGTATATTTTATTGCCATCTCTAATTTTTAATTATATTTATTTATTTATTATTTGAACCATGACCAATATCTAAAAATCAAACAAATTCTGGCTGATTTGATTCGAACTAAGTTAGACTACCAAGATATAAAACTATGACATCATTGCTTTTTCTTTACTAAAAAAACTCGAATTTTGATTTTTGCTTAAGGACAATAAGTACTGTCGAACCATTTAAATTAATCAGTGTGAATAATAGTATTCACTTTTTTAAAAAGTTTTTTTTAATATCTCAGTTGAATTATAGAAATAAATATTAAAAAAATAGATATATGTAAAATGTTTGCTTTCTATAATTGTAATAACATACATTGGTTTGCTTATAGAGTATGATTTTTAGGTGCATATGTATGTTTTTCCTTGTAGGCATCGCCAAGCTGTAAGCTATCATCAGCTTCGAGTATAACATAACCTTTCAAGCATGATCAATGTGTTGGCTGCCTCTGACCCTGAGGCATCATTGTTGCCATTTGCCAAAGAAATAGAGATTAGAGAGAGATCAGAGATAGATAGAAAGATAGTTGAAGAGGCCAAGCAAAGTGGCCCATAAAAAAGTGGACCCACAAATCCTATCCACTTGAGAAATTTGACAAAAGTTAGGTTGAGAACCTTACAGTTTGGATCAGTGATATCAAATCAGATGGAGCTTTATTTGATGGGTGCAATGCAAGTGGGCTTGGCTAGATATATATTTGTGTGTGTGTGTGTGTGTGTGTATATATATATATATATATATATTTATTGATGAGAACAACCTTAGAGGATGATATGATACGTACGAAGCTTCTCTACATGCTGCCCATACGGGACTTTTGCTGATTTCGCGTAACATTCTTATCCTAATTAAACGATGGTCACCTTCACAGATAGTTTTGCCAACTCATTAATTCATACTCGAAACTTTATTTTTCTATAAGGAGACCTTTTTTTTTAAAAGAAAAGAATAAAGTTATGATAGATTCTCATATTAATCAACTCAAAAGATATAAGGTGATACTTATAATTAAGTTATAAAACACTTCTACTAATTAGTTAGACTTTTGAGATAAACTCCTATTATAATTTAACTGATCAAGTCACATCCACTAGTATATGTCAAAAGGAATCTAGTACAGTATTAGTTGTAATCATATGTAATGTAAGAGAATAGTTGATTTATATTTGATGATAGAAAATATAAAGTACAATAAAAATATTAGTCGTTTGATCATCAAATGGACGGTTAAAATTAAATGAATGAAAACAATTAAAAAAATATTTATATCTTCAACTTCATCTATTTAATATTGACTGTTTATTTAATAATCGAATGATAAAAATTGCAACTTCATTTTACATTTCTTGTCACTAAATCCATTGTTGTAGTGTAAATGATAACATGGGTATTGCAATATTTACTCCAGACTAGTAAACTAGTGCAAAGCCAACTGATGTAGATGCCGGGGTGAATTGAAATGTAGTAAAATGTTTATGACTAAATGCATAAATTGTATATAGTTAAATTTGTTGTGAAAAATGGAGTATTTCAAAAGAATATTTTAAATTGTTGTGGAAATAATATTAGAAAAAGAATTTAATTATTTTTATACTTATCTGACATGGTGGGAATTATATTTGTTATATATAATTATCCGCTTATTTTAAATTTAATTATAATCCTATTTTTATAACTAATCATTACCTACTATCTATATTTTCTCATGATCATATTTGTTATAATTATCTTTTCATATTTAATTATAAATTAATTGTCTCTTTTTGAGATATTTATCCTCCATATCTTGCTTCTAGTTTTGAGAATTCTAACCTAACTTTTTGATATTGGGTTACACAACTTTTCTTTCCCTGTTGTTCTGTGACCTGAGTTTTATCCCAGAAGAGCCTGTTTTATCCTAGGAGGAAAGCTACGAATCTTTCCTTAAGGACAGTGTCAACTAGAGCACGACTTAGGCTATATTTTCTTGATAATTTCCTCAATTTTTCCAACAATCTTAAGGAAGATCTACACAATGCAACCCAGAAAAATTGAGGAAAGGAGGACATTCCTTATCACCTCCATTTCAGTGAGGGAGTGAGTGATAAGCCCATAAAAGAATTACGATCTTACAAGATCCAAGAGAAATACGCACGATGGGAGTGGATTTGAGGCAAGTGGTCGTTGGCATACTCACCCTCACCATGTTCGTCATGCTTGAAAATATGGTCAAAACTCAAAAAGGACCATTTTGATTATGTGGAAGCCAGCTCACAAGAATGCCTCTTTCCTCTCCTGTTCTCCAAGCCGCAAGCACACGAGTTCACTTGTGGAAAGTAGCGCTAGGGGTCACGCAATGAGATTGGTAGCGGAGTCGGATGGCAACGGCGGTGCCATCTTTGGTGGTAGGGAGTAGCAGCGATGCTGTTTGTATCAGAGCCCGGGTTCACAACGATAGAGGAGGTCCTACTAAGGTTACCTTGCTCTGTAATCACTAGGAGACCTAACAACCTTTACTCTGATACCAACTTTGTCACGACCCGTTTTCTGGGCACATGACCGGCACAATGATGAATCTCTCATCACTGTAAGCCTTCCGATAAATATATCAAATTTTCTTATCTGAAAATCATAGAGATGATTTGCATGTAATCATAGATTATCAATTTAAAATACATTATTATACTGACACACAAGCCAAATGTCGAACCCCTGAACTAGATGTCCTAGACGATTACAGAGCAACATAATCTATAACAGAAGAGAGGTCTACCCGACAACGGGAAGGTCCAAAGTGATCTACTCCTCTAGCAGATATTCTTCGATGGCAACCTGATCTGAACAAAAAGGTTGTACAAACAATGTGAGCTTTTAAACTCAATGAGCGAATCGGCCTCGCATTAATAAAATTCAAATACATTACCAGTCATGCAAGCATATCCAAAGGTTCATACTCAACCAATAGACAGAAGATAAAAATTTATCCAATTCAACAAACGTTACTAGTACTCGTCAATGGCAATATATCCCGGAGAGCGCACACAGGCCGGCTCACCAATTATGTATATTTCCGCCATGACGCACAACATCATCCTCTTACATACAAGATAAAAATTCATCCAATTCAACAAACGTTACTAGTACTCGTCAATGGCAATATATCCCGGAGAGCGCACACAGGCCGGCTCACCAATTATGTATATTTCCGCCATGACGCACAACTTCATCCTCTTAGCTAGGGCGCCTCACGGATTTATCACCAATCCGGGCTATATCCCTACTGAGGGAATCGTTGTCTCCACACTCATTGGTCAAGACACCTTGTCAACCGGGTTTTCCGCCTTGCCGTGAGAGGGGGTACTGTCCCGCTCAATCACAATCAATAGCATTTCATATCATAATCAGAAGCTCAATATAATATTCATCCATATAACAGGTATAGTATATAACTATATTATGGATTTATAAACCACATATCAAGATAACAATTAATCCATTTTTGAAAACATTCAAACTTCACATCATCATAAGATACTTATTTCATTTTATCCATACTTATGGATTAATTATCTCATTTAGATTCGTCATTCTGAATCCAATTTCCCCTATGAATCTTGGGAGTGTCCTACGACATACTTTTTATCACCAGTAATGCTAAAACTCTATTAAAACGGGGTCGTTTCACTCACCTGGATTCCGTACGAATATCGCTTCTCTAAGTCGTTACAGATAAGAGTACACAGATGAATTTCAGTATTCCGCTACGGAAATTTTCATGAAAGATTAGAGAAAATAAGTTAGGACTGTTTTCATACAGATACTGTTCATACATACGGTACTATTCATATATACGGTCACTATTCATATATATGGTCACTATTCATACATACGGATACTATTTATATATATAGATAATATTTGTACATACGGTCACTATTCATACGTATGAATAGTGACTGTATGTACAAATATTATCTGTATATATACGGTTACTATTCATACAGTTACTATTCATACGTACGGGTACTATTCATACCAGAAATAGAGAATACAATCTGTAAAAGAGTACACCAGGTAAGTTCCCAGGAAAGAGTGGAGGGTCACACTGGACACACTTAAAAACCAGGTCTTTCCTTAGCCAGAACTTTCCTAGACATGTATTCTTCACAGTTTACATTCTATTTCGGTAATCAGAGAATCAAAATAACATATAAACAGCTAAGGACAGTTTTTCTGATGTGGAAGATCGGCCAAAACCGCAACCACAGAGCATACTTAAGAAATTAACTTCTAAAATTTGAAAGACATAGAAAGGGCATAGTATCCTTACCTAAGCTGAAAAAGAAAGGCCCAAAATCTCAGAGGCCTAGCTTTGGAGTAAGAGAAACTTAAGGAGAGAAGAAGAGAAGTTGAAGGTGTGAGTTTAGAAGTGAAATGGAAGGGCCTATTTATAGCAAAAGTCAAGGGTACTATTTGACACTATGCGTTAATAAAATATTTAATTTACTATTCATGAAAATGACATTTCTAATAATGCAGTTACTGTGCACCTCACGGTTGGAAACTTAAAAGGGAAAAATATCCTTTCACCTTAAACCTTTAAGTTTCTTTTCAATTCAGTCCTTTCACTTTAGTCCCTGAGGGTATTTTCACACATAAAACGTCAGTTTCTCCTACGAACTTCTTTCTAGTTTTCTCTTATGACCAAACAACATCTAGTACTTGACATTTCGATTGTATAAATGAACAGTATCATATACGTAAATAGTATTATACTGGTGAATAGTACCGTATACTGAAATAGTAACAGTAGTTTGTAAACAAATATTTATATTTTATTTTTCTTCGGTATTACATTATCACCCCCTTAAGAGAATTCGGTCCCCCGAATTCAAAACTCATTTCAAGACTGAAATAAGTGTGATTACTTCGTCTATATCTTATTCTTTGTATCTCTTTCTTTCCAAACCTCTTCACATCCCTGGTAAGATTTACAAGAACACTATAGCATCAACTGTGAACTCTAGACCGCATTATCAATAATTTTCATAGGACTTTTGCCTTTTCTAAATAGCAAACAATCTCTTCCTCATCGGTTTGATCTTCTCCACAACCTTTTGTACCATAAAGTGTCTCATCCTCATAACCTTTACCAAACTCAAACCACCTAATCAAAGACGAACTCTGTCTATATGTAAAACCTCAAATAGGTGTCATCTCAAAAGTGGCACGTGGTCTTTCTAGTTCACATTGAATATCAGAACACATGTTTCCACACATATAGCTTATAACTTTTACGAATACAAGCACCCTACCCGAAGGCATCATTTTGGCCATAGGCAATACTCTTGCCCGAAGGCGATCCTTCTGCCTTAAAGCGATACTCTCAGCTGAAGGTGTCATATAAAATGAAATCATTACATAAATCTCTAAGAAGAACAATTCTAAAAAATGTGTTAAGTAAATAACATATTCCTCACGCATAATTATAAAATAAATATATATAGAAATTCCTCTCACCTCAATGACTCATATAGAGTCGTATCCCTTCAATGCTTAGGGCAAACCCATAGTTCTCTATATATAGGTTCATAAAATACTTATTCAGCATTCCTCCATAGCTCAGAAGTGCAATGAAATATCATTTTAGTAACTCTGCTCAGTCAAAAAGATATTACTATACTATGCTTTAGAATCAAGTATGAAATATAACAAGTCCAATATCTTCTCATTCCTCAAGTTCTTTCAGTAAAATGAATCACTTCAACAAAGAAGATCTAGATACTAACTTAAATTTTATTTCTAGTACATAGATAATTTTAATACGTGAAGCTTACACCAAATGTAGCTTTAGGTACAAACAAAAGAAAAATAAATTAAGGACGAGGAGGCTTTTGAAATGTAAAAGGTGCTCCAGGTCTAGAAGAGGAAGGTGCTTCAGACCTTAAGGAGGAAACTAATCGTTGCAGCCTAGAAAGGGTTTCTGGAGGAAGTGCCAGAGAAATTTGGCGAAGAGCAGAAGTTACTCCGTTCATACAGTCAATACACCTTGCTTGTTGGTCACGAAAATTTTGAGTTGCAAACATTGAATGTCTATCAACTCGATTAGCCAGTTCCCCGAAACGACGGTTTATCAGTTTCTCTTGGTTTTCAAAGAGACGATTTATTAGTCGTTTCTGGTCCTCTGTCTTGTATTCCAGGCTCTCTATCTTACGCTCCAGATTTTCGATCTTACGCTCCAGGAACGCAAGCTTATTTTCTGAGGATATTGCAGTACTGTCCTCCTCCAACTCTATTACATCCCTCTTTCTTTTCTTAATTTCTGGTGACCTGTCTACAGGTCTCTTCCCTTTGTTGTCTCCGAGACTTAGATTTAAATCAAGCTCTACATTGCCAGTCTCAAAATTCAAGTTGAAAGACTTATTATCAGCCATTGCTCTAAGGATCTCAGAAATAACTTCGAAGGAGAAAGGAATGAAAATTGAGAAATAGGTATGTAATGAAAGAAGTAGGTTTGCTTGGTGCGATGAGTAGAGTAACGGGCATACAAGATTTATAGACAACCCGAAGCCCCTGGAGCTAAAGCCACCACAACCTACACGCCGCTCGCTATAAGGTTTACAGATCACATACGTCGCAATGCCAACAATTAATGTCGGACATGCAAGTAAATAGTAAATATAATTTAATGCAATTAACATAAGTCAAAGATTTCCTCAAAAAAATTTTCGGCTAATCTTGACCTTTCTCAAAGTTCTGACTAACTACGCTCTTCAGTCTGAGATTTTCTCCCTCTAAACTTGTTTTATTCTGTAATCCTATATCACGATGTCCCTCTATGATTAGGTCGCCTCATATTAGCCGTATCTTAGATTCTAATCGGTGTCTTTACTCTAGACTTACACATAATATATGTATATCAATATATATATTTTAAAACAAAGTTAACTGCTTACGGTCACATGCCTTAAGCATTATCATGATGTAAGGAAATCACCGCCTTTCATTTGCCCACGAGAGCATTATATGTAAGCATGTGTAACCATGAAGATATATCATCATCTACACATTTTATTCTATCCAAGTCATTTTGATTTCACATCTCTATGAGTATATGTAGGATCATCACATATTCTCCTTGATCGTAGCATTCACTCATTATGCATGAATAACATACATAAATGTAATTACAACATGATTCAATCAATTATGTATATTATACTCAACTGAAGGCTCTTAAGAACAACACAATAAAACGGAAAAATGTATTTCAGTTCATCATAAAAGCATCCAAGGCAATCTTTGATGGCTATGTTATCAACTTCTTTGAATTTCGAAAAATGCCAACGGGAGAAATGGGAAAACCGAGTAAAATCGGCCGCAAATCCACCGAATACTGACTTTCGTGGTTTTGGCATTAATGCGACGCATTGTTGGTGTGCACGCCTACCCTAGACTTCTGGCTTCCAGCTTGCAGAAATTCATAGGTTGATCGTGTAGGGGTGCGGTGAAAAGATATCTTCTTTGTCTCTAAGTCCTAATTTTTCTCTATAAAAATCATCCCAGCGTTCTCAGTTACCACACCACAAAGAGTAATAATCTCCGAGCCTACAATCCCCCAGTATTCCTCTCGCCTCATACTCTTACAAAAATTTCTAAATTTTTCCAAATCATGGCCTCAAGGAAGTACATTGATCTCACAGTAGAGGCTAAGGAAGAAGAGCTCGACTTAAACTTAAGTCTGGGCAAAGACAAGGGCAAAAGACCTTTTGAGGGGTCTCCAGAAAAGCAGAAGGAGAAGAAAATGAAGAAGATCGAGGAAGCTGAGGAGACTAGCACGGGCCATACCTCGGAGGACAAAATCGCCTGTCTAGAGCAGGAGGTGAAAAATCTGAAAAAGATGATAGGAGACCTGGAGAAGTTAACTAAACGCAATCATGCAGAAATGACTTCAAGAATAGACAGGTTCTTCTATTGGTCTACCCAGTGCTTCTGCAATCAACAACAAAGAAGTGTTGATTGTATGAATGGAATTTACACTACCCTCCGCGACATTGCTCTGTCTCTCGCTCCAAGGAATGGTCGAGGGGTGATGATACAATACAACCCTCCTAATCCAAGACCACCTCACTTTTAGATTACTCATGCATGAGTAAACTTCTTCTTTTTTGCAATGTAATCCTTCAGTTTTTTTGTTTTTAATGCGAGTGGTTTCTTTTATTAGCTGGTACCCTAAAATAATATAGCTACACAAATTCAATCATGAATTCAGCTTATAAAATCCACCATATAAAAATTTGATCCGACAACAACGGAATCAAAACAAGTAATAACCTTTCCTTTACTAAGTTCAAAAGTGTAGCCACATCTATCTAAAATTAAACCTGACAACATAATTTCTAAGAAGAGATAAGTCTCGGAGGGAAAGGAAATGAAAACATCCTACAGGACCTTCAGTAGAGCCATCTCTCTATAGTTGTGCCCGGGTTCACAACGATAGAGGAGGTCCTACTAAGGTTACCTTGCTCTGTAATCACTAGGAGACCTAACAACCTTTGCTCTGATACCAACTTTGTCACGACCCGTTTTCTGGGCACATGACCGGCACAATGATGAATCTCTCATCACTGTAAGCCTTCCGATAAATATATCAAATTTTCTTATCTGAAAATCATAGAGATGATTTGCATGTAATCATAGATTATCAATTTAAAATACATTATTATACTGACACACAAGCCAAATGTCGAACCCCTGAACTAGATGTCCTAGACGATTACAGAGCAACATAATCTATAACAGAAGAGAGGTCTACCCGACAACGGGAAGGTCCAAAGTGATCTACTCCTCTAGCAGATATTCTTCGATGGCAACCTGATCTGAACAAAAAGGTTGTACAAACAATGTGAGCTTTTAAACTCAATGAGCGAATCGGCCTCGCATTAATAAAATTCAAATACATTACCAGTCATGCAAGCATATCCAAAGGCTCATACTCAACCAATAGACAGAAGATAAAAATTTATCCAATTCAACAAACGTTACTAGTACTCGTCAATGGCAATATATCCCGGAGAGCGCACACAGGCCGGCTCACCAATTATGTATATTTCCGCCATGACGCACAACATCATCCTCTTACATACAAGATAAAAATTCATCCAATTCAACAAACGTTACTAGTACTCGTCAATGGCAATATATCCCGGAGAGCGCACACAGGCCGGCTCACCAATTATGTATATTTCCGCCATGACGCACAACTTCATCCTCTTAGCTAGGGCGCCTCACGGATTTATCACCAATCCGGGCTATATCCCTACTGAGGGAATCGTTGTCTCCACACTCATTGGTCAAGACACCCTGTCAACCGGGTTTTCCGCCTTGCCGTGAGAGGGGGTACTGTCCCGCTCAATCACAATCAATAGCATTTCATATCATAATCAGAAGCTCAATATAATATTCATCCATATAACAGGTATAGTATATAACTATATTATGGATTTATAAACCACATATCAAGATAACAATTAATCCATTTTTGAAAACATTCAAACTTCACATCATCATAAGATACTTATTTCATTTTATCCATACTTATGGATTAATTATCTCATTTAGATTCGTCATTCTGAATCCAATTTCCCCTATGAATCTTGGGAGTGTCCTACGACATACTTTTTATCACCAGTAATGCTAAAACTCTATTAAAACGGGGTCGTTTCACTCACCTGGATTCCGTACGAATATCGCTTCTCTAAGTCGTTACAGATAAGAGTACACAGATGAATTTCAGTATTCCGTTACGGAGATTTTCATGAAAGATTAGAGAAAACAAGTTAGGACTATTTTCATACAGATACTGTTCATACATACGGTACTATTCATATATACGGTCACTATTCATATATATGGTCACTATTCATACGTACGGATACTATTTATACATACAGATAATATTTGTACATACGGTCACTATTCATACGTATGAATACTATTTTTATGTATGGATACTATTCATATATATGGTTACTATTCATACGGTTACTATTCATACATACGGGTACTATTCATACCAGAAATAGAGAATACAATCTGTAAAAGAGTACACCAGGTAAGTTCCCAGGAAAGAGTGGAGGGTCACACTGGACACACTTAAAAACCAGGTCTTTCCTTAGCTAGAACTTTCCTAGACATGTATTCTTCACAGTTTACATTCTATTTCGGTAATCAGAGAATCAAAATAACATATAAACAGCTAAGGACAGTTTTTATGATGTGGAAGATCGGCCAAAACCGCAACCACAGAGCATACTTAAGAAATTAACTTCTAAAATTTGAAAGACATAGAAAGGGCATAGTATCCTTACCTAAGCTGAAAAGGAAAGGCCCAAAATCTCAGAGGCCTAGCTTTGGAGTAAGAGAAACTTAAGGAGAGAAGAAGAGAAGTTGAAGGTGTGAGTTTAGAAGTGAAATGGAATGGCCTATTTATAGCAAAAGTCAAGGGTACTATTTGATACTATGCACTAATAAAATATTCAATTTACTATTCATGAAAATGACATTTCTAATAATGCAGTTACTGTACACCTCACTAGTCTGTTATTACTATTGGAAACTTAAAAGGGAAAAATATCCTTTCACCTTAAACCTTTAAGTTTCTTTTCAATTCAGTCCTTTCACTTTAGTCCCTGAGGGTATTTTCACACATAAAACGTCAGTTTCTCCTACGAACTTCTTTCTAGTTTTCTCTTATGACCAAACAACATCTAGTACTTGACATTTCGATTGTATAAATGAACAGTATCATATACGTAAATAGTATTATATTGGTGAATAGTACTGTATACTGAAATAGTAACAGTAGTTTGTAAACAAATATTTATATTTTATTTTTCTTGGGTATTACAGCCACCGACCCCTCCACCGAGATCTAGCCAAGTTCAACCTCCAACAACGCAGTAGCCACAGGTTGGAACTCCAGCAACGAACCTTGAACGCATAATGGTTGTATGACCGGAAAACCCAAAAACAAATACTGAGAGTGCCTCAGAAAGGTACCGTTATTGCATGCTCACCTTGATATTGTTTATGCGAACCTGATGCCGTATATGCGTATTTGGGTTCTTTTCATTTAATGGATGAATATTGCTGAAAAAGGGGAATATGGTAATTATTAATTACTGTGTTCTATTTCAATCTGGTAATAATTGTGAATACCTTGGGGTTTTGAGTCCTGAATGATATTATTGATTTATTATATATGTGGGTGAGATTCTGATTTATATATATACATATATCTGTGTGTATATTATATATATATATATATATATATGTTATTTCTCTGCAATTTGTAAGGTAACTGTGAGTGGATGCTGAGACTGTGATTTGGACAGTGAGTTTGATGGAAATTTGTTTCCAATTAAAAGCAAATCATGGTGGCTTTCTTCTTTAACTCAAAAGGGTGGTTCATTTTTTTTAGTGAAACAATGAGTCATGGTTCGTTAAAATGAAATGTGATTGATAATTTTAATATTGATTCGATTTTGACGCTTGTAATTCTTAAAGCTTGACTTATTAGAAATCAATTTATGGTTTTAAATTTGAAAGTATAAAGTTTCGTGTTAGTTTAGATTATAACCCCGTGTGTGATCCTGAAACTTTGGAATTTGCTTGGGCTTATTCTATCTTGCAAGCCTGTCAAATTAAAATCTAATATATATGTCTGCAATAGTTAAATTCGATATAGATATGTATGTATTAGTGTGTGTGTATTAGTTATATATATCTCGGTGTGCACGCATATCTGTGTGTGTATACAAGTTATATATATGTTATATATGTGTGTATATCATATATATATATATATATATATATATATATACACACACACACAAAAATAAAAGTTGTAGCTTTGATGATGATTTTTCAAAGTGGCTTTCATGTTAAATGGTATTTTTGACATGATGACATTATTTTATTTTGAACATAATTTATTATGAGAAAAATGATATATAATATTGGGAGAAAATCACATATGAAATATTATGTTATATTGTGTGTTAGCCTTTTTCTCATTGAAATGATTTCACCTAAATTATTATTGTTGTTAAACAATATTATAAATCACACTTGTTATTTTGGAATTATTTTTTTTTTTTTGTGTATTTGTGACCAAACTTGTGAATATTGGCATATAAAATTTTGGGTCAATTTGGAAATTGAAAAAAAAAACTATCTCATTGAGGTAATGATATACCATTAATTTCCAAATTAAGGAAACCATCTCATTGAGATGATGATATGCCATATGTAAAAATTAGAGTAAGCATTTTTAAATGCTAATTTTTTATGACCTTTTTATTGTACAAAGAGACACAATAAATTTTAATATATTTGGTCAATTTGTAAATTGACAATGTCATCTCATTGAGATGATGATATGTCATAAGTAAGGATTTGAGTAAGCATTTACGAATGCTAGTTTCTTACAACATTTTTATTGTGCAAAGAGGTACAATACTGATGAGTTATTTGAAATTGAGGAGTTCCTAAATGATTATGTGTAACTATATTCTTATATAATATTGTTATATGGTGGATGAATATATATGTGCATATATACTATGTGTTTGGATGCCCACCTATAATAATTTTGAGACTTTATATGAGTTAATTATGTACTAAATTAAGTACATACAAGTTGTGGTATTATATTCCTTCAAATTTTAAAATATTTAAAAGTGTGGAAGTATTTTTCAAGCTTATATTGTATTCTATGAAAAGACTTTCTTAAAATTTATGTGTGAATATTCAACCTTTTAAATGTTGAAAATTGTATTTGTGAAATTTTTGAAATTTTTCAATAAAATTTTATGGTCATATTACTGTGAGCTTTCTAAAGCTATGTGAAATATAAATTTTTACTTTGTGAATTTGTTTTTAATTTTATATTTCAAATTTTGGTGAATGGTCAAAAGAATTAAAAAAAATTAGTTAGTAGAATTTATTTATTTTTATTTTATTTTTACTATTGTAGGCCTTATAAAGTCATGTGAAAAATTATACTCTGTGGAAAGTACTTTAAAGTATGAAAATGTGCCAATATCTAGTTTATATATTTGATAACATGTTTAAGAAAGACATCGGTGAAGTAAGTGTGACTTGAAGGTTGAAATCATAAGAAATAAAAGTGATAACATTTTGTTGTCACAAGAACATCATATTCAAAAGAGTTTAAAAGTTTGATCAATTTTATGACAAACTATGTGAATATCTCTTATGATTTTAACACTCAATTAAGAAAAACATAATTGAGTCTACTTTTGATGAGCTTCACCTAACCTAACATATTATTTGTTGCATGTCAGATGAATGTCTAGATACACAATCTTAATGAAAGGAGATGAGAGATATCATGAATTATAATATCATATAAAGTAGATTTTCTGTTGTGTTAGAAGAATATAATAATGTTAACTGAATTCTGAATTCAGATGAGGAAAAAATTCACTAATGGTTAAACCTCACCCTTGGTGGTGAGACGATATTTTTGAGAGAACTGCAATACAAATTTATAGACTTACTCTAAAATTAGAGTTGGTTGAAAATAAGACTAAGTGGTTAACAAACTTCTTAACAAATTTACCCATTGGGTATGAGCCCAATGATGTTTGTGTTTATGTAATGAGATTGTCAAATGGCAATAACCATTGTAAAGAGTAAAACTTTCAATCGTAAAAGCAGACACTTGTGTTTGTGACACAATTTTATTTAGTAACTACTAAGAGATGAAATAAGATATACTGACCAGTTATGTGAGGCCAAAAGTGAATTTGACTAATTCTTTGACTAGACATGCTTCACACATCGAGGGAAAATAGACTTAAGCCGATTGAAATTAATATGACGGTAATCCAACATTTGTGATTGGAAATCCCATAAAGAAGGTTTATATGGGTAATAACAAGTCATCTATTAATTCTGCTAGTACTAATATTTCAGTCCTTTCTTACGGTGTAAGTGTAAAAGTACTAGAATGCATTGATGGAGAAGTTGAGCGAAGCTCTTAATGATTTTCATAGCCCTTAAGGGTGGTATATTCATTGCAGATACACTTGATGAAATCACCTATATGAGTGTGGAGTGGGGCCGCTCCTATGAGATCTTGGCGAAATCTCTTGAGCACTCATGAACACAGGCACGCGCACGGCCGAAAACGTGTACAACGGCGTTAACAACAGAAATTGTGAGGGTGTGATGTGATTGATAAGATCTCTAGCTTACAATAAGAGTTTGTTGGTTCATAGAAGCTATATGCTTCACAACTGACTCTGTGAGTTATATCTTATTTATCTAGACCTGGTTCATAGTCTAAAAGATACCAGACTCGAAGCATCTATATCCATATGTGTAACCCATAACATTATTTTATTCAAAATATCTTTTTGAAATATGTGGGGGATTGTTGTGAAAAAAAGAGTATTTCAAAAAGAATATTTTAAATTGTTGTGGAAATAATATTAGAAAAATAATTTAATTATTTTTATACTTATCTGACATGGTGGGAATTATGTTTGTTATATATAATTATCTGCTTATTTTAAATTTAATTATAATCTTATTTTTATAACTAACCATTACCCACTATCTCTATTATCTCATTATCAGATTTGTTATAATTATCCTTTCATATTTAATTATAAATTAATTGTCTCTTTTTGAGATATTTATCCTCTATATCTTACTTCTAGTTTTGAGAACTCTAACCTAACTTTTTTATATTGGGTTACACAACTTTTCTTTCTTTGTTGTTCTGTGACCTGTGTTTTATCCCAGAAGGGTCTGTTTTATCCTAGGTTGAAAACCACAAATCTTTCCTTAAGGACAATGTCAACCAGAACACGACTCAAGCTATATTTTCTTGATAATTTCCTTAATTTTTCCAACAAAATTATGGATGACAATTTTTTTCAAGGATATTTATTGCCAGATGGGGATTTGAGAAAATTTCTTTTTCGTGGGAAGATGGGTTTGGATTTCTCTCACGACGAAGAATTAATATAGAGATGCAGACGGTAATCATATCCCTGGACTCGTGGAGATCTTGTTATACTAAAATTATATTCAATTATTTTTAGTCTATGTATATATATGTATGTCTCTTTATTTATAAGTTATACTAATTAATATTTTTTTCAAAAAGGGGTATTTGAAAATTAACTTAATCTATTATAAATATTGTTCTTTTTTTTTAAAAGTTAACTTAATATTCATAAAATTTTACAAAGTATAAGGATTTCCAGTAAGTTCCCATAGTCCAGGAAAAATGGAAAGAAAAACTTTGTGCCTTTTGTTTTCATATTTATCTTTAAAAAGATTTTTTAAATGAAAAAATAAACGGTAAGTTCCGATGTTGTCCTTAAATGGTGCGTTTGAAAACAATTTTTAAGTTGTTTACAAAGTAGAAAAATACAAACAATTATAACTTGTATCTAAAAATATCATCTTAGAATTGTTTATTAATAAGGTACATGATAATGTAACATAATATGAACACAAAGGTATATCAAATATAACGTAGACTCGTATACGCACATATAGCAATATGTTAACATATATACACATAATACATCGTACATATGTACACATACAGTACATTAACAAGTCAAATTTCAAAAGTATAAAACAATGACACATATATAGTATAATACTGTATATACATAATAATATGTCAAGACATCACAGACATGCATATAAACACAAGATATATGTACTCTCACACTAAATACAACGATAAACATACAAATCTACGTGCGTACATACACACATATACACACCTACACAAAATCGCATGTCTACACACAACATATATAATAACCTACATAGTACATCCACAAACTACATGATATTTAACATACACAGCACAGAAATCTGTTTTCTGTACACAAAAACACAATGTAACACTACATGCATGCACATAAATACTCACAATATATACGATATTATTAATAAGCACATGACACTTTGAATTTGGGTCAAATAGTTTCTTAATTAAAAAAGTTTTTAAAAAGCTCATTTTTCCTAATACTTTTCAAATTGGATTATTCAAACAATTTTTTTTATTTTTATATTCAAAAAGTACTTCACGAAACTATTTTTCAAAATAATAAAGAAAAAAAGAACCAAAGATTTTTTATTACTTGCAACAGGAGGCAAAGGAAGAAGCATGAAGCCTTCCTGCCCCATTCTGGCTCTCCTTATCATCTCTAATCCCAATTGTATCTGAAAAATATTAAAATACAATTATATCAAACATATTTCTAGTGAGATTCATCTCTTACATAGTTATGTATTTATTTAAATTAATTTAATTAATTTATAATTTACAAGTCAATGTTTCCCAATAATCTCTCGTCATATTTATCCATTATGGAATATTCCTTCTTATCATCCTAGGTTTCGTAGAAAATCTTCATTTCTTTTTGCTCTTTCGTTCAATATTATATTCTGTGTTCAATTATTTATATATATCCATGAACTTCGGTAATTAATGCACCCAATGTATATTATAGTTTGAAAGGAATATTAGTTTGCCTCTAAACCTAATTAAAAAGAGGTGGGGTCCTTGTTGATGAAAATTGGTAACAAATTAGTCTATGAAAATATCGCAAAAGGATCGAATATGTTAGAAAGAGTCAGTCAAATGATAGTACTTCAAATTTTGAAATTAAATAGGGGATAATATATGTATTATATAGTTTGCATCTAAAGAGCCATTATTTTCTAGGTACTTTGATTTTCTCCTACGCCACCTTCACCATCAAGAAATCTGAGCTTCTAGACGTTACACGTCATTGCTCAAATCACCACCCAAAAAACATGAAAATGATATGTTCTTGATTCCTCTGGTTAGGAAAAGATAATTATGTTTTACAATCTTTGAAGACTACTAGAGTTGTCTAATTAGGGAGTTGGATTTTCTACTGACTAATAGGGTGCTGATCTATTTGGATTAAGATCAACAAATTCAAAAATAAAAAATAGACTACGACTTTGAAAACATAAACGAAACAAAATATTAAAGTATTTTGGATTGTTGATCTTCAAGACCAATAACCCAGAATAAAAATCAACAGACTCTGGTTTCTTTAGGGACAAACAAAGAATCCAACTTCGTCAAAATAGTCTTACGGCTAGTAGGATAGTCTAATTAGTTTGTTAACTGAGTGAATTTGTGTATTAAACTTTTGGTTCCTCTAAAAATTCTCTAATTGGTTCAACTTGCCATTTTTTTTGTGAAAAATTAAATTATTTTGTACGAGAAATCTTACTTGATCTTCATATATTATAGTTGATTTAAAAGGTTATTATGACAAATTAAACTTTTTGATAAATTAAAGAATACTAAAGAGGCAATATTCTTAAATATTAATTATATTTTAATAAAAATTGTTGATATTTTTCTACCAAATTTTTTTTAACATTTAATTAATTAAATATAAATTTCAAAAAAAATTAAGAGCGGTCTGCACGATAACCTAAGTCAAGCCATTTGACAGTGTTAAAACGTAGACTAAGTATCAAAGTTTGTGAAACTAAATAATTGAGCTAGATGATAATTTCATAACTATAGACGAAACACTAATTTTGGTGTTTATTAGTGATAATTAAAAGAATTAAATCCTTTTGAAATTTAACTAAATTACATCTAGTCTCTGTTATTTTAGATATTACAATCAGTTCTTTTTAATTTAATTTTTTGTTACTAAATTTAATCTTTCCTAAAGATTTAGTAATAAAATATTTAACAGTTTTTATTATTATATTTTAAAAATAATTTCACAATATTAGAATTTGACATAAATTTAAGTTACTTAACTTTTTTTTTTAATGATAAGGGAGTTCGAGACAAACTCACAACATCCCCATTTCATTAAACTTGAGTTACAAATTTGATAAGTTAACTTAACTATCAAGTTAAAAAAATTATAATATCATGTTACATAAAAAGTTAATTGATTTAACAAAAAATAAATTAAAAGAAAAGTTTTTGCAACATGTATTAAAATTTTAAGAAAGTTGAGAATAATACTTGAAATAAATTGTAACTAAACAAAATTTGAAAAAATCTTAAAAAGAAAATAGTGTAATTTATCCTCTCTTTCTTTTTTTGGTCAAAGCATACAAAACAGACAAAGGGCCAAAAACCCAAAGCCAGAAACTTGGAGTCTACCCAAGGAAAATACAATAAGCGTACCAGCCCACCCCTTACTGGGCTAGTGGGCCATAGCCCAACTTACAGAGCCCATTGGATAAAACACCTCGAACACACCACGCAAGACGCAATGCATGGACATGATGTATAAAGTAAAGAACCAATGAGATAGATTTTTGCTAGCCAATGTTTTTAAAAAAGTATTAAATCATTTTGAAAGATTTATTAATTATTCATTAGCTAATTATGAGTCAACTTTTTAAACAATCTATCATTAATTCGCAAACCTTTTTTGAATAGACTAAAATGCTTTAAGTACTCTAAACATTGAACGTTCTGTATTTTATATCTTTAATTTTTAAATTGAAACTCTTCAAACTTTTAAAAATATGCAAATCACTTATTTTATTAATAGATTTGTTGGATTGATCAGCAACCAATGCATTGTAAGAAAAATGAATCACCTAAAAAAACATTCAAAAATTTATTCGAAAAATCAACTTATCTCCCGATATTGTATTTACTTTGTGGTAGAGTAAAGTTTGGCTCTCTACTTTAGATTGTATACGTGTATTCTAATTTGAAAATAGGAAAATGATCTCTAAAACTTATATATAGTATTCAATCATCATGAACACTTATTATACTTTTGTAATTGAAAGTCATCACTACATCTGCAATTAAATAGATATCAATGGTTATTGATGTAATAACTGAAACCATTACATTACTTAATACCTCATTAAAAATCAACATCTTAGACAAAGTAGTGTTCTCAAGGAAACTAATGATACAACGGCATATTCGGGACTAGTTTTATATGAAACTTTCTCTGCTTTCTCATAATATCTTTGATATCCTAATAGTTCATCTAAATAATAACATAAATTTATTTAGTGAACATTTTATGTCATAATGTGCTTAAAATTTAGGCACTAAACTAAGTTTTTGTGTATAAAATTAAGTTTTATGAGAAAACCTAAATTTCTCAAATTCTAACAATGTCTTAACTAAGGGATATGTTAAAATGTGTAAAAAAAAATTATCATAAAAATAAACTAAATATCATAATGGAACCATAATATTATGCTACAAATAAACATAAATTGCATAATTAATCATAAATATTATACACAAAATGATTTTATACATGAAACATTCCAATTCATAAGCATGAAAATATACAATAATATTCATGCATAATAAGCATTAAAATCAAAATTTTAATGCATAAACTTAATTTGAGCAAAACAAAATAAAATGTCCAACTAATCACATATATGTGCAACATTAAACCATAATAATATTGTATGCATAAACCTAAATTATACATACAAATCCATAATATTTAGGCACATACATAAAAATTACGACATCAAAATATCCTTATGTGTTATTTTCTAATAATTTGAAGCTCAAAACCAAATTATTTATGCACTAAAATCTATTTAAACTAAAATAGCATGCATAAAATTTTGCCTAAAATTATACATACAATTAATAAATTTTTTCACACAAATATTATAATTTTTGCAATTACACAAAATATGCAAAAATAAACATAAATGGCCAGAAAACAGATATTGGAAAAATAATGTGTTTTGAAAAATTTGCAAAACTAAATACACAATGTCATCATCAATCTTGGAAAGGGTCAATTTAATTACAGAATCTCAAGAAATCATGTTCCAAAGTAATCTCTGACAACAAAAAGCAAAGAAAAATATAACATTAATAGACCAAAGATTTGAAAAACTCGGTTCAAGCATGGTATATATTTTTCTTTAACTTGAAATAAGTCACAACATAAGATAGAGGTAAAAATCGCTCTAATACCAAATGTAGGAAAAATGAATCGCCTAAATATGTTTCTGAAAAACCAACTTACCTCTGGCCATTGTATTTATTTTGCAATAAAGCAAAGTTTCTCTCACTTAGCTTAGATAGTGTATGTGGATTTCAATTAGAGAGTAGAAAAAGGACTTCCAAGATTTATATATAGTGTTTCTATCATGAACACTTATTACACTTTCATAAGAGTAAATCCAATGGTACAATTTTAATGAGTTACTTATTGTAGGTCTCACAATGTCAGATCACCATTTTTTGCTTTAAGCAACTCTTCCCTACTTTAAGCAAATTTCTTCTTCAATTATGCAACTCTAATGAACTCACAAATTGATTACACAAATTACCCCACATCTTTATATTCCCACAATAGATCCCACAATTCTTTATTACTTTTGTTGTAAGAACTGCTTCTTATCTAAAAACGATCTTACATGTAGCGCACTTCAATGATAAAACTCACTAAAAAATGTCATTAGAAATGTTGTAACTGAAAGATGTTACCATCTCTCTAGTTAAATGATCATTAATGGCTATTAATATTATAATTGAAACTATTACATTAGTTAATGCAACGTAATTGTTGTATTATTTTATGTAAAATAACCGTTACACTACTCATAAATTTTTGTTTCTTAACGCAACAAAAACGTTGCATTACTTAATACAAACTCTCCATAAATTTTTGTTTCTTAAATGATTTACACTCAAAACATTGAAAATCTACATTATTCAAGCATCAAAACCAATGCAAGAAATAAGATCCCCATGCTAACCAATGTCAAGACCTCACCAACGGAGCTGCGACCAGAAGAGTTCGTTTACAAAATAACTCAACTTCTGAAAAAAGTTAAGTTTTTAACCATTAATTCATATAATTTGTGTAAAATACATTTTATTATCATATTTACAAATGTCAATATGATTTAATAAATAAAAATTAAGAAGTTAAACTTTCTGTAGAATTTCCTCCAACCAAAATATCAATCACCAATTCCCATGAAATGATTCTGGAACGGAAAATTATCAGTCATGGGCGCTGTAAATTTATTACAACCTTTTATTATATAGAAAATGTCAAGTACAATAAAAGCCTACTCAAACAGATCAACAGGCAGAGCAACCTTTCCCTCTAGTTACTAACAACAATGCATTATATCACAGCTTGCTCATCTTGACAGGCCCCATCTCCTTTGCCTTAGCTCTCAGCAAATGCTTCTGTATCTTCCCAGTGGCCGTCTTTGGTAATGGTCCAAAGAACACTGATTTGGGAATCCAATAAGCAGGCATCTTTTGTTTGCAAAATTTGATAATATCCTCAGCAAGACGCTGCTCATTAGAACTATCCACTCCTGGCTTCAATGTCACAAAAGCACAGGGAGACTCACCCCATTTCTCATCTGGCCTTGCAACCACTGAAGCCTCTAGTACTGCAGGGTGAGCGTACAGAGTATTCTCTATTTCAACACTACTAATATTTTCAGCCCCAGAGATGATTATGTCCTTTGATCTGTCTTTGATTTCTATGTACCCATCTGGATGCTTCACAGCGAGATCCCCAGAATGAAACCATCCATTTGCAAACGTTTCTTCATTTGCTTTTGGGTTCTTTAAGTATCCTTTCATAACAAGATTGCCCCGCATCACAATCTCTCCGATGGTAGTCCCATCAGCAGGAACAGGTTGCATGGTTTTTGTGTTCACCACATCTAGGCCTTCCAGGCCAATGTAGCGCACGCCTTGCCTTGCGTTGAGCCTGGCTTGAGTTTCTGGGGGAAGTGATTCCCACTCAGGCTTCCAGACACATACTGTGGAGGGGCCATAGGTTTCCGAGAGACCATATGTGTGAGTGACACGAAATCCTCGTTGTGACATGGCCTGGAGAACAGAAGGAGGAGGAGCAGCCCCGGCTGTATTCACATGTACAACATGAGGCAGAGGAAGTTTGGTTTCCTCAGGTCGCGCATTAACTAATGTGTTTAATACCACTGGTGCTGCACAAAAATGAGTTACTTTATACTTGGCAATGGCTTCATACACTGCCTTAGCTGTAACCTGTGTAAACGCATTAAGAAAGTTGTAAGAGCACGGATATCTAGAGCAATCAACTAGCTACATGTTAAAGATAACAAATTTCAACAAAGGATATGATAGTATCAGTTAAAAGAGAGCAGTGCATTTTAATAATTTTGCTTCGCATAGCAAAGGACATATACTGTCTGTAAGATTTGCTTGTTATTACTAGTTACCTTCCAAACAAAAACAGTGGTATTAAGCTCAATATACAGCACGCAACTAACGTTTAAAAGGCCCATCAGTCACATGAACTTGAGGAGACCCAACTGCAAGTTATGGGACTTGAGTCCTATATTAGAAGCATGGGATTCTAACTCCGGGTTTATAAGGACATTGGGTTCTCTATCCTCATGAGCAAGTTTTTGCAGTATGGATCTCCTAAAGGTTTCTATGAACACTCATATAAACGCATAATACCAAATAAGAATAACTATTTGTTTTAATCACTCATAAACGGAGAGCATTAACAAACCCATTTATTTACCTGGCGAAGGCATATGTTTGTCCCACAGAGAGCTGCGAGTGTCCAAGCGTAGCCCCAACCATTGCAATGAAACATGGGAAGCGTCCATAGATAGATAGCTCCTTCATTCATTCCCCAAATGAGAGCTCCACTAAGAGACATGAGGTAGGCCCCTCTGTGATGTAATACCACACCTTTAGGACTAGCAGTGGTTCCAGATGTATAACCCAAAGCAATGCTCTGCCACTCATCCTCTGGTGGTTTCCACGCAAATTCAGGGTCACCACTTTCCAGAAATTTCTCATATTCAATGGCTCCTTTGGCCAAAGCATACCTAAGTGCCTTAGGATCACAACTTTCATCACCGATAACAATTAGAATTGGAGGCTTGAAACTTTTGCTTTTCTCAGACCAGATTTTCAAAGCTTCCTCAGCCAAGGTAAAGAACTCTTGATCCACCATTAAAACTGATGCTGCTGAATGACCAAGAAGAAAAGCTATAGCCACTGGATTTAGTCGAATATTAACAGTGTTTAGTACAGCTCCTGCCATTGGAATTCCAAAGTGAGCTTCATAAAGGGCAGGAATGTTGGGTGCAAGAAGTGCTACCTGTAGGCAGTATCAGAAAATTAATTTAGGTGTGAATACACTCTCATACAACATAACATAGTATCAAGGCCATTAGATAAAAATTAGCACAGTGAAAAGACCACAAAGAAAGAAGCCCCAAAGGATTTGAACAAGATCTTTCATTGAATTGTGGTGAAGAAGTCCAAGAAAAAGCACTGAAAAAAATTTCCACACTTCACCTATATTCTTGCACAAATTAGGATGAAAAATCAAATAGCACCTGTAAAACCAGAACTTTGAGCATGACTTGTTTCGGTACTAGTAGTTGTAGCCAGAAAGGTATATATAAGCTACTGAATACTCTGTATTTTTTTTTTTACCAGAGTAAATGAGATATCTAAAGAGTTGGTCATTGATAGAGCTCAATGGCGTCGTGCGATCCATGTAGCCGACCCCACTTAGTGGGATAAGGCTTTGTTGTTGTTGTTGTAGTGACAAATGCCTACGATAAACAGCAAAGAACATAAACAATAAAATGGGTCTCTTACTTTTCCTGGGTTAAATTGAGTACCCATAAGCATTCCAGACATTCAAGCACAAATGTAAGTAATAATTGCGAGCAAAAATCCTATTAACAACAGAAAGCGGTGCTAGTGTAATACTCCTCTAGTTAATACAGATTCTTTCAAACACTGAAATAACTAGAGGTGAGCAAATACTCTCTGGTAATGATTTGATTTCAAGGCTTATTTAGCATACAGTGCAAAATCGTTTCAGACCTTATATTTTCTCCTTCCTCTACAATCAAATTTCTTTTTTTTTTTTAATAAATAGAAAAGACATTTTATGCGTGGGACAAAACTAAACTATATAATTTAATGCACACAATATGTAGGGATATAACATTGCGCAAGGCAATTTAACAACCTCACAGACTTGAACCTAAACCCAAAAATGATTTGGTAGTCTGATCCAAAGAGTATACTAGATAGACTCTATATGAACGACATTAGAGTAAACTATCCAGATGTAAAGCTACAACAGAGTCATTCAATGTCAGTCGAATGACAGAAACACCAGTCGATTTTAGCAAGGCAGTAGTTTGCGTGATGCAGAGAATGAAAGCAATCGGTACACCATGATCGCTTATGGAGTAAGAGAAATTTCTTCACTGGGAGAAGGTTTATATGGTATGTTCAAAATCAATATCATTGCTTGCCGAATTATTAAATTTATAAACAATCAAACTCTGCATGCAATATTATGTTACATTTAATCAGCATCAATACTTAACTCTTCCCGCATAAAACCAATTAGATCTGTCCTTTTCCAGACAAGAAAATTTTTTTTTTAAAAAAAAAGGACTCAATCAATTAACAAGCACCATGATTTTTCCAGTACAGCTGATCGGTCAGCAACAAATTCGACATACAGGACAAAATTAATGAGTACCGCGAAATATAGTTTCAACTTCAGAGTTTTCAACCGTTCACCTCAACCTTCGACATAGATATCTAATAAATAATAATATATTTCACCTTTATCAAACTTGATAAATTTACTTAAAAAACAAAGAAAAGAGGACTCAAAAAACTTGATTCAGCTAAATCAGCTGAGCTTTAGTTCGTTTCCTGTAAAATCAGAGCGATGTAATTTCTCATTCTCAAAGAACAAAGAAAAACGAAGGTTGACGCTTAAAGACAAATACCGTGCTCCCGAGACCGATGGAACGTTGAGAAAGAGCAGAGGCCAACCGACGGCAACGTTGGTAAGTCTGAAGCCAGGTGTAGTGCAGGGATCCATGGATAACCGATTTTCTGGTAGGGTGCACCTGAGCTGCTCTTTCTAGAAACCACAACGGCGTCAAGGCTGTGTAGTTCGCCGCGTTCTTTGGCAAATCGTCTATGTCGTGCCCCACCATTATCTCTATCCTCCTCCTCCTCCTTCTCTCTCTCTCTGCGTTTCTCTCTATTCGCCAAACTGACTCTTTCTAACACTCTCACACCTGGGAACAGGACGAAGAAATGACGAATGCTACTTGAATCTGGGCGCTCAGCATTTAAATAGGCCTCCGAAAACTCATCTGCATGATCCAACGGCTGTAAGTAGCTGACAATTTAAATTTCTCTTTTCCTTCCTAGAGTAAATCATGATTTGGTTTTAAAAATATAATTATCTCGATTTAATTTTTAAAGAATTGAATCTCGCAATTTAGTCTCATAAAATTTTTGTTTGTATCAATTTAAATTTCTTGTTGTCAAGTGACATTAAAAATTTTAAAATTTAATAATAAAAAAATAAAATTAAGATAAATACATTTTTTAAAAATTAAATTAAGATATTTATTAATCTTTTAAAAATAAATTAAAACAAGTAAACTTCCTAAGACTAAATAAGTAATTTTCTATATTGTTCAAATCAACAATTTTTTCATATTTAATGTTATCCTTAGGTTGAAACATTTTAATTGAATCAAAAGTGTTGTAAAATGATTTTAGGGTAAATCCACATAACATGTAATAATTAAATACAAATGAATTTTACTAAATAAAATTAAATAAATTATAATATAAAGGATTCAGTTGGATCCAAATTTATTTGTCTAAATTAATATTTAAATCAATTTAACTAATTATTTTCAATTGAAATTAACTATCTCATTAATTTACAAATAGAATTTGTTTTTGATCATGTTCCTAATAAATTTATTTTATTTAAGTTCTAAATGCCCAAAAGTTTAGAGGGACCTTTTTGTAACTGTAGTTCATCATTACCAACTGAGCCAAAATTTTATTTTAGGGAGCCTGATTTTTATTGAAAGTTAAATTTAACTAACACTAGTTAGATCAAAAGGTTCAATATTTATTTATTTAAACAAGATTTTAAGTTTAATTTTTGTGAGATAAAAACTAATACTGAAAAAGTTTACATTTTTATAATTCAATCTCACTTAAAAAATCTAATAAGTTTTTAAATATGAATTGGTTCTTTACAAAAAAATAAAGTTAGTTCAAATCCAACCAAAGTTAGTTAACCAAAGGTGGCATGTAGTAGTCTTATTCTGTCGTATAGTGATAAATTTCAATTTGAATTAGGCTGTCATAGGAGGGTTGAAATTAAACTTTCTCATTTTATTTTGATAAGTTTTCCTGTTGCTTCACGGGCATCTTTTCTATTTTTAGGGGCCGTTATTATTTTTCAAAAATAATAAATTATATACTATTTAATGATTAATTCTTTTTAAATTAATGCTTAATTTTTTAATATAATCAATTAAAAAATTAATTTAATTTATACAATTATAGAAAGTTATTTTAATACAATTGACTATAATAACTCTCTATCTCATTAAATCTAAAATTATAAATTATTTAATTTTAATATAAAAATAAAACATAGTATATGATATGATATGTAGATTTATAGAATAATATAATTAAACACTTTTAAAATATTTTTTATAGAAATGTCATATTTATATTTGTATTAATGGAATCAAGATTTATTATATCAATTATATTAAAATTACATTTTATAATTATATAAATTAAAAATATTAATTACTTTTTAGTCAATAAAAATTAAATATGTCTATAATATATATGTTTATACGTTTTCAAAAGCAATCACATAAAAATCAATCTCATTTTTAAAGACACATGAATCAAGTTGGTATAAAATAAATTAACACTATTAATCATTATACAATTATTCATTACATCTTAGTGAGAGACATTACAGATTGGCTTTGATCTCATCATGCATGCATAACAACTTAATTTTGTAATGTGGATTACTTAAAAACTTCTTCTAATGACAGATTGAAAGAATCGATAACTCCTAATTAATTAATGACCCTCTTTGATTCTCAACACACTTCTTCAGTTCAGACTTGAGGATGGATAAGGAGCCCAGTTAGCGCTTAGTCAGCATTAGTCATATGAACTCGTCCACCTCTGCACAAATAGTCTCCAATTAATTTAAATTTACATAATTAACACAATAATTAATTTGGTTCTAATTATTCGTGGCATAAAAATCAAAATTTAAATCATATTCGATCAATAATTAATATAGATTCAAATAATTTCAAAACATCATAAAAAATTTTTCATGATTAAATTATAATAAGACTAAGATAGGGTTTAGGGTTTAGATTATTACCCTTTTCAAATATACTTTCGTATATATATATAAAAGCAATCACATAAAAATCGATCTCATTTTTAAAGACGCAGGAATCAAATTGGTATAAAATAAGTATAAAATAAATTAACACTACTAATCTTTATACAATGTATAACTTATATGGCTTTTTAATATTAATGTTTCTTAATCAAGATAGCCGTTAACAAGACACTTAAAAGGAGGGTATTAATTTGTTTCGGACTAATATCTTTTTAATTTAATTTTTTAAAAACTGGACAAGTATATTAAATATTAATATTAATATAGCAATAGGAGTTGACAATGAAACTGTCATTTGAGTTCAGCTAACCTTTAAAAAATTATAACGTCACAATCTTATTCCCATGGAAAGAGAATAATAATTTTATTGGAATAAAATATTGTTTGAATTAGTCTTTTTATCTGAATGAAGTAAATTACTTTAATATTTTAAAATTTGATTAAATTACACCTAATATTTGTTTGGATAAGTTTTTCATCGTTGCCACTAAAACCTAAAATGATCTCCTATTTTTTTCATCCAACTTTATCCCCGCACGGTGGAGATAATGAGTTCCTAATTAAATACTCATCATTATATAGAAGGCATGGAATCTACAATTGGGAAGCTCCTCAAAATGATAAGACATATCGCAAATGCTTTTGATACTACACCAATTTGGATTTATGCATATTTGGCAAAAATTACCGAATTCGGTTTTTTAATTTAAATTATTTGTTTTGGATGAAATATTCCAATTCAAAAGAAGAAAATTAAAACCAAAAAAAAATATTTTTTTACATGGACGGTTCAAAAAAATTTAAAAAAAAAAATAAATGCATATTTCTTTAATCTAAATCATTTACTCTAAAAAAAATTTAAATTTATAATTTACAATTTTCGCCAAAAAAAATTACAGAAGATCGCTACACTCTAGTTTTGTAGTTATTGAGTGGTAGAAAATTTATTTCAGGCTTTGCTGCAAATAGTGCTTCTTTCTCTTCAAGGGTTCTGGTGCAGAGAGATGCGAAGTACTTAATTGTGAGAATTGTTAGGTGTGTGGGTATGACAGCACAAGAAGAGCAAGTTGTTTTGCAGGTAAAATTTTTAGCTACGGTTAACACCGTGATAAAAGTAGAAAACCGTGATAAAAAAAAATTCGTTGCTGAAAGTGAAAACTGTGACAAAAATTTTTGTCACGGTTTCCACTTTCAGTAACGGTTTCTTCTTTTACCATGATTTTAATCGTGGCTAACCCGTAAAGTAGCTTGTAAGTGAAAACAGTGGCAAAAATTTTTGTCACGGTTTCCACTTTCAATAACGGTTTCTTCTTTCACTATGGTTTTAATCCTAGCTAACCCATAAAGTAGCATGTCTGCTCTTCTTACGCGAAAAGCAGGCGATCCCGATTTATTTTTGGATATATGATGGCATCCTCATTGAAGTGAAAGAAAACTGAATTTGTAGCTTTCAGGAAGGAAGATAATTAATTACATGGTTGGAATCATTATTTAAAAATTCGTCAAAACCGATTAGTTATTATTTATATATTATTTTATTATTATATTTAAAATTTTAATATCTTATCTAAATCTTTTTAGATTTGTCAGTTTTGAATATTAAATAACTTATTACTTTTTATTATATTAAATTTTTAATATATAAAACTAAATATATATATTTAATGATAATTAATTCCATCACAATTAGAAAAATAAATTAGTGTAGTGACCTGTATGATGTACGGACATTTCATCAATATATAGACAAAATACATGTTCAAATTTAGATATATACTTACTTTAGTACAAGTTATTAAAAACCTATTTGTATATTTCATTTGATGTTGTCGTGGTAAGGTTATCATTTTTGTCAAGAATCAAAGTTTTTAAACAATTTCTGTTCCTTACTCTTGAAATTGCCACATATTGTTGTCCATATATAAAGATTGGACTTTCCAAATAGCCAATTGCTGAATATGATTGACCTTGACTTTTGTTGATTGTCATTGAAAAGCACAATATTATTGGAAACTGACATCCACTAAGTTGAAAAGCAATCTTGAATCTGATGGAGTAATTATCATCTTAAGAATCATGACTTTTTTTCCAATATTTTTTCTAGAGATAATTGTTGCTTTGATGAATGTTTACCAAGTCGAGACACAATCAATATACTATTGTTACAAACACCCATTGATTTCTCAATATTTCTAAATAACGTTATTGGAGTGTAATACCCGTTAATTTCAGAATATAATTCGCTTAAGAGTATTTTAGAATTCTACAACGTTACTTTAGTTATTGATTTTGGTCATTTTTAATTTTCATATTTAATTGTTCTCTTTGAATATTATTTATGAAAATTGAGTTAAATGACTGGACTAAATATTTGCACAATGAGGGATATATTCTAAGAATGGTGAAATTCATGGAAAAGTGGTTTCAGAATGGTCAATTAATCCATTTATTGTAAATTGACTGGATGGGTTTGGATGTTGGGTTATGGATACCCATGGGTTATTGAATAACCCATTAGAAATATTTAATATAAAGTTTCAATAGTAACCCTCACTTTTTCACTCAGTCGAAGGAAGCAGAAAAGATTTCTCTCTCAGTTCTTCATTTTCTTCTCAAATCATTTCCTTGATCTTCAGAATTTCTGATTATTTGTTCGGTTCAAAAGCTTTGTAAGGATCAAAGGTAAGCTTTAATCCGATTATTTTCCTTAAATTTCAGTTTATATACAAGATCAGAGGAGGTTTTGTTCTTGAAGATTTTGATGATAATTCATGAATCTCAGTTGTTTTAGAAGTTATATTTGAGTTATAATCGGTTAAAAGAGTTGAGATTCTGGTTTTGAATCAAAAGAAAGGAAAGGATGAATTTTTTTTGAAAGATTTTCTGCAAAATTCGAAGTACTGTAGCAACTGAAAATCTGAAATTTTTCTTCGAGTTACTGTAGCGACCAGAAATTTCGGGAAAAAATCTGGAAAATTTTCTTCGGGTACTGTAGCAGTTACTGTAGTGTCGGCAGTCAACGGTACTGTAGCAGTCAACGTTACTGTAGCGAACCAGCACTGTAGCGAACCATTACTGTAGCAAACCGTACTATAGCAACCTGTTACTGTAGCAGTCAGAAAATTTTACGTATTTTCGTGATTTTGTTTCCTTTCTTATGATTCCTTGTAATATATTTTACTAGGAAATTTTCCTACACAAATTCTAGTGTGGAACAAGGTAAACTTGGACAAAAATCAAGGTGAGTGAATAACCTTGCTCAGCTAATTTGATATTACTAGTCAAAGTACAATATAAGTCCCATTTACAATATTATTTGGATAATAAGCAATTAATTTTTCATATGGGAGTATATGATGATCAGTAGAAATAAGAGTATGAAGAAATTATTTATCTCATGACAATTGTACTATGTGATGAATTCTCACTATTTTATTAATGAGTAAAGATCTACGGGATCTAATACCCGAGTGTGAAAGGGTTAAAGTCCCATACTACTCGGTGTATATCTAAGAAATCTTATACACGAGTTTGAAAGGGTTAAAGTCCCATACTACTCAGTGCATATCTATGAAACATATACACGAGTTGAAAGGGTTAAAGTCCCATACTACTCGGCGTATACCTATGAGATCTTATTCACGAGTTTGAAAGGGTTAGAGTCCCATACTACTCGGTGTATATCTATGAAATCTTATTCATGAGTTTGAAAGGGTTAGAGTCCCATACTACTCGATGTATAAGATAATTAATTATATGAGTAAATGTGGTATTTGTACTTTTGATATTTTATATAGTACAGTTATTTACTTACTGAGTTTTTAAATAAACTCACACTCCCTATGATTATTTTTTTTCAGATACAGAAAATAAAGAACAAGAGTATCCGTTTGAAGATTAGAAGCCCCTTGGGTTTATTCTCTATTTCTGTCTGGTGGGACACCAGTACTTATTAATGTGGATATTAGAAAAGCTCTGTATTTTCTATAGGTCTCCTAGGCTTGCGATGAAATAGAAATATCAGACTATGTATGTCTATATTTGCTTATCAGATGAATATAATTCTGTAGTGTGGAATGAATGGTTAAGGTTGAATGTAAAACCTTACAGGATATATGTATATAACGTATGTTTGAGAATTATATCAAATGAGTAGTATCTTTTCACATGCTCAATTTTTGGGATGTGACAAATTTGGTATCAGAGGAAAGGTTTTATAGGTCCCCTATAGAGTACAGAGCAAAGTGATCTTTGTGGGCCCTTCCCTATTGTCGTGAGCCGCGGCATGACCATAGGATTAGGTTCCATAAAAGACCTTGTAGAGTATAACGTCATTTTATAGATAACTTCTCAGTGGGGCTAGTAAGTGATATTTTGTTTATGTCTGAAAATTGTTTGTTATGTGTGTAGATCTGTGACAGATCAATGTCAGAAGGATCTTCTAATAATAATGAGCATATGGGTCTAAGGAGGGCCATAAATCCACCAGTACATGTGCAAGATTATCCTAACCGTGGTGATAGTTTACATGCTCAAAGTACTGAGGGCGCATCTAGTGAGCAAGCAAGAAGAGTCGAACCTGATGCTCACGTCGGTAATGCAACTATTGCACATGTGATTCATTTGATGAATGAACGATTTGACCGATTTGAGGCTGAAATGAGAGGTCGAGCTGCACAAGCTAACCTGCCAGTGGATCCTCCTATTGTTGAAGCTGAAAATGTACCACCAGTTCCGTTAGCGGGAGGAGTTAATGTAAGAGAGGTAAGAATGTCTGAATTCCAGAAAATGAGGCCTCCTACTTTTTCAGGGGAAGATCCCAAAGAGGACCCACAATGTTTCCTTGAAGATTGTGAAGCAATCTGTGATGCTATAGGGTGTTCTCCTACTCAAAAGGTAGAATTCACTTCCTTTCAGTTAAAAGGTAGGGCTGGTAAATGGTGGAGGAACTGGAAGAAAGCTAGAATTCAAGGCGCACCGCCAGTTATGTGGACAGAATTTTACAGATTGGTTATGGATGAATTTCTTCCGGCAAGTGAACGATCATCCAGGGCCAGAGATTTTCTGTATCTACGGCAGGGAACCATGACTGTTGATGAATATTCAGCTCAGTTTGTTAAATTATCTGAATATGCCCCTGAAATCATTCCTTCTGAAAGGAAGAAAATAGAAAAGTTTGTGGAAGGACTTCGTGATGCCTTATATGATCAAGTGGGTTCTAATATGAACGATTACTCTTCGTACTCAGAGGCTGTTGATGTGGCCCGAAGAATGGAAAAGAGGTCAAAGAATAAAGAAGAATATCGTCAAAAGAAGAAAGCTAGATATAGAAGATCTTTTGATCAAGGGGAAGACTCAGGAACTTTGAAACCCTTTACTGCGTCACAAAATGCTCCAGCCACTCCTACTAAGTCAACTTATTCTACAGCCAGTGTGGCTAAGCCTCGTTCAGAGAGCAGGGGTGGTTTTAGCTCTTCTAGTAGAGGAGGTACTCAAGGTAGAAGGGAAAAACCTCAATGTCCTGAATGTGGAAAGTTTCACTTCGGAGAATGCAGGTTAAACACTGTTGGTACAGGCTGTTTTCACTGTGGACAAAAAGGACATTTTATAAGGGAGTGCCCTCAGCTCATGACAAGACCAGGTCAAGGGTCTACTTTGCCACCTCGACCACAATCTATTACTCAAACACCAACCCCTTCAATAGGAGGTAGTATGGGAAGAGGTTCTGGAAGAGGCCAAGGTGACCGTGGAAAACAAGCTGCTGGCAGAGGAAATGCAAGAGTATATGCTCTAACCCGACAGGATGCTCAAACATCCAATGCTGTAGTTACAGGTATATTATCTGTTAATACTTTTGCTGCACGTATTTTGTTTGACCCCGGTTCTACTCACTCATATGTGTCGCCCCTATTTGCCAAGAGATTTGCATTTGATTCGATTATTCTTAAAGAACCATTCTTGGTTTCCACACCGATGAGAGAGACTTTGATGGTTAAAACATGTTATCGTTCTTGTAAAATAATCGTTGGAGGCATGGAAACTGAGATAGATCTTATGGTTCTCAATATGTTAGATTTTGATGTGATTTTAGGGATGGATTGGTTATCTTCTTGTCATGCTACTATAAATTGTCGTGACAAAGTTATTTCCGGGAGGAGTAATTTTGTGTTTCAAGGAGATCGAGGTGATGTACCTTGCAACATGATATCTATGTTAAGTGCCCAGCGTATGTTGCGAAAGGGATGTCAGGGATTTCTAGCTTGTATCAAAGATTTAGAAAAGAAAGAACAGAAGTTAGAAGACATTCATGTGGTTAATGAATTCCCAGATGTGTTCCCAGAAGATTTACCTGGATTACCGCTAGAAAGAGATATTGAGTTCAGTATTGATTTGGTCCCAGACACAAGACCAATTTCTATTCCACCTTATCGTATGGCTCCTGTTGAGCTAAAAGAACTCAAAGAACAATTGGAAGATTTGTTAAACAAAGGGTTCATTCGCCCAAGTTTTTCACCTTGGGGTGCTCCTGTTCTTTTTGTGAAAAAGAAAGATGGTTCTATGAGATTATGTATAGATTATCGTCAGCTGAATAAAGTCACAGTGAAGAATAAGTATCCTTTACCAAGGATAGATGATTTGTTTGATCAGCTTCAAGGAGCAAAATACTTCTCAAAGATTGATCTAAGGTCTGGATATCATCAGTTACGAATTAAGAGTGATGATATACCTAAGACTGCTTTTCGTACACGGTATGGACATTATGAGTTTCTTGTGATGTCTTTTGGGTTGACAAATGCACCAGCAGCATTTATGGATTTAATGAACAGAGTGTTCAAATCATTCCTTGATAAGTTTGTAATTGTGTTTATTGATGATATTTTGGTATATTCAAAGAGTCATGAAAAGCATACTGAACATTTGAGAATAGTGCTTCAGACTTTGAGAGAGCATCAGTTGTACGCAAAGCTCTCAAAATGTGAATTCTGGATGAGTCATGTAACATTTTTGGGACACGTTATTTCCCAAGAAGGTATTCATGTAGATCCAAGTAAAATTGAAGCAGTTAAACAGTGGCCTAGACCAACAACTGTGTCTGAAGTACGTAGTTTTCTTGGCTTAGCAGGGTATTACCGTCGCTTTGTCAAAGATTTCTCTAAGACGGCTCTCCCATTAAATAAGTTAACCCGAAAGAATGTTAAATACATTTGGGATGATTCATGTGAGCAAAGTTTCACCCAATTGAAAGAGTGTTTAACTTCTGCACCAGTCTTAATCCTACCATCAGGACCAGGGGGTTACTCTGTATTCTGTGATGCCTCAAAGATAGGCTTAGGATGTGTGTTGATGCAACATGGTAAAGTCATAGCTTATGGCTCACGTCAGCTTAAAAAGCATGAATTGAATTACCCCACTCATGATTTGGAAATGGCAGCTGTAGTGTTTGCCCTAAAGATATGGAGACATTACTTGTATGGGGAAACTTGTAAAATTTTTACAGATCACAAAAGCCTTAAGTACATTTTTGAGCAGAGAGATCTCAATCTAAGGCAACGAAGGTGGATGGAACTTCTGAAAGATTATGATTGTACCATCCTTTACCATCCAAGTAAAGCAAATGTAGTGGCTGATGCTCTAAGTCGAAAGTCTATGGGAAGTTTAGCTCACATTGCCACTATAAGGAGGTCTCTAATACATGAACTACAAGAGTTGGAAGCTGATGGAGTATTCTTTGAGATCACTGAGTCAGGTACATTTCTGGCTCATTTAACAGTTAGATCATCCCTTGTAGAAAAAGTAAAAGCAACTTTAGAAAATGACATTGATATGGTCAAAATCAGAGATAAGGCAAGGCAAGGTCTAGCACCAAGTTTCTTGGTAGATGAAGAAGGAGTCTTATGGTTTAATGGGAGACTCTGTGTCCCCAACATTGAATCTTTGAAACATGAAATCTTAATGGAAGCTCATGGTTCGCCCTACGTTGTACATCCTGGTGCTGTGAAAATGTATCAGGACTTGAAACAAGTTTACTGGTGGGAGGGCATGAAGCGAGACGTGACTGACTTTGTAGCTCGATGTTTGACTTGTCAGCAAGTTAAAGCTGAACATCGACGACCATCTGGATTGATGCAAAAACTAGATATTCCCGAATGGAAGTGGGAAAGGATCACTATGGATTTTGTAGTAGGTTTACCTCGGTCAACAAAAGGAAATGACTCAATATGGGTCATAGTGGATCGACTTACTAAGTCAGCACATTTTCTTCCTGTTCATACCACTTTCAGTGTAGCAAAACTTGCTCGAATTTATGTTAAAGAGATAGTGAAACTTCATGGTGTACCAATATCCATTATATCAGACCGAGGACCTCAGTTTACTTCTCGGTTCTGGAAAGTCTTTCAAGAGGCTTTGGGTACCAAAGTGAATCTTAGCACAGCATTCCATCCTCAGACTGATGGACAGTCCGAAAGGACAATTCAGACTTTAGAGGATATGCTAAGAGCTTGTGTGATGGATTTCAGTGGAAGTTGGGAAGATCATTTGTCTCTTATTGAATTTGCTTATAATAACAGTTACCAAGCCAGTATTCAGATGGCACCTTTTGAGGCTTTGTATGGGAGACGGTGTCGATCTCCTATAGGTTGGTTTGAACTTGGTGAAACCAAAATATTTGGACCTGAGATGATACAGGAAGATATAAATAAAGTTAAATTGATCAGAGAGAAGTTGTTAACTGCTCAGAGTAGACAGAAGTCTTATGCGGACAACCGATGACGTGACCTTGAATTTGCAATAGGTGATATGGTTTTCTTACGAATCTCACCTATGAAAGGAGTAATGAGATTCGGGAAGAAAGGCAAGCTTAGTCCGAGGTATGTTGGCCCATATGAGGTTGTAGACAGAGTGGGTAATGTGGCATATCGCCTAGACCTACCTTCCAACCTAGAGGGAGTTCATCCAATATTTCATGTGTCCATGCTACGGAAGTATCTTCCTGATCCTTCTCATGTCATTCAACCCCAAGAAGTTCATTTTGATGAAACTCTCACCTACGAAGAGGTACCAGTAGCTATCCTTGATAGAAAAGTCAAGAAATTGCGTACCAAAGAAATTCCTACTGTCAAGGTTCTTTGGAGAAATCATTCTCGCGAGGAAGCTACGTGGGAGGCAGAAGATGAGATGTGGAAAAACTATCCACATTTATTTGAAACTTGAGGTACGATTTTAATTCGGAGGACCGAATTCTTTTAAGGGGGGTAGAATGTAATACCCGTTAATTTCAGAATATAATTCGCTTAAGAGTATTTTAGAATTCTACAACGTTACTTTAGTTATTGATTTTGGTCATTTTTAATTTTCATATTTAATTGTTCTCTTTGAATATTATTTATGAAAATTGAGTTAAATGACTGGACTAAATATTTGCACAATGAGGGATATATTCTAAGAATGGTGAAATTCATGGAAAAGTGGTTTCAGAATGGTCAATTAATCCATTTATTGTAAATTGACTGGATGGGTTTGGATGTTGGGTTATGGATACCCATGGGTTATTGAATAACCCATTAGAAATATTTAATATAAAGTTTCAATAGTAACCCTCACTTTTTCACTCAGTCGAAGGAAGCAGAAAAGATTTCTCTCTCAGTTCTTCATTTTCTTCTCAAATCATTTCCTTGATCTTCAGAATTTCTGATTATTTGTTCGGTTCAAAAGCTTTGTAAGGATCAAAGGTAAGCTTTAATCCGATTATTTTCCTTAAATTTCAGTTTATATACAAGATCAGAGGAGGTTTTGTTCTTGAAGATTTTGATGATAATTCATGAATCTCAGTTGTTTTAGAAGTTATATTTGAGTTATAATCGGTTAAAAGAGTTGAGATTCTGGTTTTGAATCAAAAGAAAGGAAAGGATGAATTTTTTTTGAAAGATTTTCTGCAAAATTCGAAGTACTGTAGCAACTGAAAATCTGAAATTTTTCTTCGAGTTACTGTAGCGACCAGAAATTTCGGGAAAAAATCTGGAAAATTTTCTTCGGGTACTGTAGCAGTTACTGTAGTGTCGGCAGTCAACGGTACTGTAGCAGTCAACGTTACTGTAGCGAACCGGCACTGTAGCGAACCATTACTGTAGCAAACCGTACTATAGCAACCTGTTACTGTAGCAGTCAGAAAATTTTACGTATTTTCGTGATTTTGTTTCCTTTCTTATGATTCCTTGTAATATATTTTACTAGGAAATTTTCCTACACAAATTCTAGTGTGGAACAAGGTAAACTTGGACAAAAATCAAGGTGAGTGAATAACCTTGCTCAGCTAATTTGATATTACTAGTCAAAGTACAATATAAGTCCCATTTACAATATTATTTGGATAATAAGCAATTAATTTTTCATATGGGAGTATATGATGATCAGTAGAAATAAGAGTATGAAGAAATTATTTATCTCATGACAATTGTACTATGTGATGAATTCTCACTATTTTATTAATGAGTAAAGATCTACGGGATCTAATACCCGAGTGTGAAAGGGTTAAAGTCCCATACTACTCGGTGTATATCTAAGAAATCTTATACACGAGTTTGAAAGGGTTAAAGTCCCATACTACTCAGTGCATATCTATGAAACATATACACGAGTTGAAAGGGTTAAAGTCCCATACTACTCGGCGTATACCTATGAGATCTTATTCACGAGTTTGAAAGGGTTAGAGTCCCATACTACTCGGTGTATATCTATGAAATCTTATTCATGAGTTTGAAAGGGTTAGAGTCCCATACTACTCGATGTATAAGATAATTAATTATATGAGTAAATGTGGTATTTGTACTTTTGATATTTTATATAGTACAGTTATTTACTTACTGAGTTTTTAAATAAACTCACACTCCCTATGATTATTTTTTTCAGATACAGAAAATAAAGAACAAGAGTATCCGTTTGAAGATTAGAAGCCCCTTAGGTTTATTCTCTATTTCTGTCTGGTGGGACACCAGTACTTATTAATGTGGATATTAGAAAAGCTCTGTATTTTCTATAGGTCTCCTAGGCTTGCGATGAAATAGAAATATCAGACTATGTATGTCTATATTTGCTTATCAGATGAATATAATTCTGTAGTGTGGAATGAATGGTTAAGGTTGAATGTAAAACCTTACAGGATATATGTATATAACGTATGTTTGAGAATTATATCAAATGAGTAGTATCTTTTCACATGCTCAATTTTTGGGATGTGACATGGAGCATCAATCTTTAACTTTAGTTCATGATTTGGAACATCAAACAATTTGATGCTGTTCAGAATTTTTTATATGTAAAGATCGTCTATTATATTAGTATTTGCATCGACTCTATAGATACTATCAGAATTTAAATATTCTTGTTCAAATAAAGATAACATGTATTCATTTATGGTGTTAATATCTTTTAATCTTGGAGCAAGGATGACTCTTTCTTTGAAGTAACTCAAACTATTGAAATTGTTCATGAGATCAGAATATGTGATACCCGTGGTTAAAATTGTCATGTCTGTTGTGATACTTGTAGGGATTTTCTTGCCACTTATTTAAATGTCTTATGAATTCAATGTGAATTGCTTGATGTTGTGCATGATGGGTAACGTGTTCATTGTTGCTTTTGGGCCATGTTGTGTGTGAATTAGGGACTATAATGATTAAAACTTGTGGGACTAGGATGCCATGTCAAAGGCACCTTAAATGGTGGAAGGAGACGTGAGGCTCATGTGACACTAAGGAGGTCAAGATTAAAAAGATGAATTAAGGAAGCCAAGTTAGATAAGAATTCATAGTAATTTATAATTAAATAGTATGAAGAGGTGAACAAATAATAAATTAAATTAAAAGGGATATGATAAGGTGTGAATAACTAATTTGGTAAGAAATATATGAAGGGTGACTAAGCGTGCAGACAAAGGAGACTTACCCAAAAGTAGGGTTGAGTATGAGTCGGGTTAGTTCGGGTTGAGGGGAAATCTTAACCCAAACTAACCAACTACTGACGGTCGGGTCGGTTTGAGTTTAACAATTCTAAAAGTTGAACCCGAACCAACCCAAACTAACCCCTAACAGGTTGGGTAGGCAAGTTGGCCTCTTTTTTTCTTTCTTTCTTTTTTCTTCCTCCTCCTTCTCCCTTTCTCTTTCTTTAGTAAAGAAAAATTACAGCCATGGCACAGGCACAAAATAAATAATTGAAGTTAATGCTTATTTCAATAGCCAAGTCAAGCTTTCTAGAAGGCAAGATAGATGATGATTCTATAGCAGCTGGTTATAAAACTCTCTCTAGGTTCATTTCTAATGAAATCTATTTGATTCAAATTCTACAAGCACTAACCCAATTTCACTTAATGAAGTTTCTCATCTTTCATCTCAACTTGCCCTTTTAATAGTACTTTGCTACTACTTGAACTCAGAGGGATGGGTGGGGAAGGAAAAGAGAAACTAGAGATGATTCATGATGGAGAAGCTGAGAAGGAGAACAACTTAACAGGAGACGAAGAGAAGGGCAGAAGTCGAAGAAGAGATCAGATTCAGGACTGAGAGACAGAGATGACTGGCTGCTACTTGAGACTAAGTGTAATACCCATGAAAAATAAATATAAATATTTGTTTACAAACTACTGTTACTATTTCAGTATACAGTACTATTCACCCGTATAATACTATTTATGTATACGATACTGTTCATTTATACAATCGAAATGTCAAGTATTAGATGTGGTTTGGTCATAAGAGAAAACTAGAAAGAAGTTTGTAGGAGAAAATGACGTTTTATGTGTAAAAATACCCTCAGGGACTAAATTGAAAGGACTGATTTGAAAAGAAACTTAAATGTTTAAGGTGAAAGGATAGTTTTCCCTTTAAGTTTTCAATAGTAATAACAGAAAAATTGTCAGCCGTCGCTATTTGCACAGTAACTACATTATTAGAAATGTCATTTTCATAAATAGTAAATTGAATATTTTATTAACGTATAGTGTCAAATAGTACCCTTGACTTTTGCTATAAATAGGCCCTTCCATTTCACTTCTAAACTCACACCTTCAACTTCTCTTCTTCTCTCCTTAAGTTTCTCTTACTCCAATGTTAGGCTTATGAGATTTTGGGCCTTTCTTTTTCAGCTTAGGTAAGGATACTATGCCCTTTCTATGTCTTTCAAATTTTAGAAGTTAATTTCTTAAGTATGCTCTGTGGTTGCGGTTTTGGCCGATCTTCCACATCAGAAAAACTGTCCTTAGCTGTTTATATGTTATTTTGATTCTCTGATTACCGAAATAGAATGTAAACTGTGAAGAATACATGTCTAGGAAAGTTCTGGCTAAGGAAAGACCTGGTTTTTAAGTGTGTCCAGTGTGACCCTCCACTCTTTCCTGGGAACTTACCTGGTGTACTCTTTTACAGATTGTATTCTCTATTTCTGGTATGAATAGTGACCGTACATATGAATAGTACTGTATGTATGAACAGTATCTGTATGAAAACAATCCTAACTTGTTTTCTCTAATCTTTCATGAAAATCTCCGTAGCAGAATACTGAAATTCATCTGTGTACTCTTGTCTATAACGACTTAGAGAAGCGATATTCGTACGGAATTCAGGTGAGTGAAACGACCCCGTTTTAATAGAGTTTTAGCATTACTGGTGATAAAAAGTATGTCGTAGGACACTCCCAAGATTCATAGGGGGAAATTGGATTCAGAATGACGAATCTAAATGAGATAATTAATCCATAAGTATGGATAAAATGAAATAAGTATCTTATGATGATGTGAAGTTTGAATGTTTTCAAAAATGGATTAATTGTTATCTTGATATGTGGTTTATAAATCCATAATATAGTTATATACTATACCTGTTATATGGATGAATATTATATTGAACTTCTGATTATGATATGAAATGCTATTGATTGTGATTGAGCGGGACAGTACCCACTCTCACGGCAAGGCGGAAAACCCGGTTGACAGGGTGTCTTGACCAATGAGTGTGGAGACAACGATTCCCTCAGTAGGGATATAGCCCGGATTGGTGATAAATCCATGAGGCGCCCTAGCTAAGAGGATGAGGTTGTGCGTCATGGCGGAAATATACATAATTGGTGAGCCGGCCTGTGTGCGCTCTCCGGGATATATTGCCATTGATGAGTACTAGTAACGTTTGTTGAATTGGATGAATTTTTATCTTCTTGTATGTAAAAGGATGATGTAGTGCGTCATGGCGGAAATATACATAATTGGTGAGCCGGCCTGTGTGCGCTCTCTGGGATATATTGCCATTGACGAGTACTAGTAACGTTTGTTGAATTGGATGAATTTTTATCTTCTGTCTATTGGTTGAGTATGAGCCTTTGGATATGCTTGCATGACTGGTAATGTATTTGAATTTTATTAACGCGAGGCCGATTCGCTCATTGAGTTTAAAAGCTCACATTGTTTGTACAACCTTTTTGTTCAGATCAGGTTGCCATCGAAGAATATCTGCTAGAGGAGTAGATCACTTTGGACCTTCCCGTTGTCGGGTAGACCTCTCTTCTGTTATAGATTATATTGCTCTGTAATCGTCTAGGACATCTAGTTCAGGGGTTCGACATTTGGCTTGTATGTCAGTATAATAATGTATTTTAAATTGATAATCTATGATTACATGCAAATCATCTCTATGATTTTCAGATAAGAAAATTTGATATATTTATCGGAAGGCTTACAGTGATGAGAGATTCATCATTGTGCCGGTCATGTGCCCAGAAAACGGGTCGTGACACTAAGTGAGATCTGAACAAAACCCTAGAATAGAACTAGAGAAATCCTTAAAATATATCGAGTTAGGTTGGGTTGAGAATTTCTCAACTCGCTACCCGATCTGCTAGTCATCGGGTTGAGAAATTCTGACCCGATCAAACCTTCCAACCCAACTGTGTGGTTTGGGTCAAGGTTGACATGTCAACCCAAACCCACGCTCAACCCTACCCAAAAGGATGGTGTGAGACTATAGAGGAATTAGGAAACAAAATGAAATTGGGATTTGATTAGGAAAAAGAAAGGGATAGGGTGGTCATAATAGGATATAAAAGGAAAAAGGGAAGTTTTTGGAATAGCAAAGTATCAATGTTACATTAGGAAAGAAATAAATAAATGTATTCATATGGTAAGACTAGAAAAATAATAATAATAATAATGACAATAAAACAAAATAATAATAACTTAAAAAAATCCTATGGTGGATGTGAACTCTAAGCAATAAGACAAAAAAAATAATTAAATAAAAAAAGGAAAGAATGATAATAATAATGGTACGTATAGCAAGTAAAGGTAAGTAAAATTCCTAACACAATACATACTCTAATTTACAAATTAAAAACATAGTAAAAGACTTTTACTAGAACTCCCACACGGCCACCCTTTTTTGGAGAACCCTAGTTCTCGCTCACCTAACTTAAAACCTTAGATGACTTCTTTAAACAAAAAAAAAAAGAAAACCCTAGACGACCGCCTTCACCCAAACACTTGCAACCCTAAGCACTTATACTTTCATACACTTCCCTAGGTCTAAATGCCACTCACACACTCTCTAAACCTTAGGATACTTGTGCATACACCCCTTAAAGAGAAACAACAGCCTCTGCCCCTACACCACTTCAAGGAACTTATCTCCATCAAACTTTCCCCAACTTCAAGAACTCCAGAATTAAAGGTACGTATTGATGTCTTTAACTAGCTGTAAATTAACTCCTTTTTTAACAAACTTTATATCATGGTTTGTAAAAATGGACCAAACCGCACAATCAAACCAGTTAGACTGAGATGCTAAGGAGCTGGTGGGTTAAAAAATCTATCAAACTTGGTCAAAAATCAGGTTTGACCGGGTTGAACCAGCAATTTTTGCTTTGAACCAGTCATGGTTGAACCGATTCAAGCTATCATTTGTTGAAAGGGAAAAAAAAAACTTCTGCTCAACTTCATTACTCGACGCCTGAGTGGCCTTCAAAGAAGAAGGAGGAAGAGGAGTTGTTGCCCGAGACTCCCATATCTAGATCCAAATGGTGACAACAAAGCTTAGCACTTGCCAACAATGAAGACGAGCCGGTGGAAAAAAATATTCGAGAAGGTAGGAGAAGAAGAAGAAAATAACAAGAAAGAAGAAAGAAGTGATAATGTGATAAGAGAGTAACTACCAAATGATACTGCCTTGTAACGATGAAGAATCAAAAAATCAAAAGAGAAAGCATTGTAATTTTGAAAAAATAATATTTAAAAATTTGTGTTTAGGTGATGTTTCAGCCAATTAGCCAGCATCACCAAGTCCAAAGTCACATGGTTGTACAGGTCTATGGATAAAGTTCAAGAAATTTCACTTATTTTTTAATTTTTTAATTTTTTAATATAAATATATAAAATATTAAAAATAAAGATTAATTCTTATTATATTAATATAAAATTAATATATATATATATATATATATATATATATATATATATTTTAATTATGTTATTTTTTAATATATTAAAATATACCGGTTCAACCACTTCAACCATTGAACTTTGAATCGGTGCCTTCACCAATTCAATGACCGATCTGGTTTTTAAAACATTGTTTTATATTACTGGAAAGTCCTTTAAGTCTATTTTCTAATGCAATAAAATTCATTCATAAATTTCTTACTGTTTGGGAGTTATGACCAAAATAGTGACAATAAGTTGTGTGTAGTAACATGTAGTTTTCTGGTTCCATAATTTTAACCTTTCCTTGCAATATTTTGTATTGTAGTTGTGAGTTGATTATTTTACACCCTATTCCTCTCTGAATAATACTCAAGACACGATAAAAAAATTAACATTGGAATCCAGGTGAGTGGGACGACCCTTCCCTATCTTCATCTTAGCGTCGTTAATTATGTATACATACCATGGGTGGATTCCCAATAGTTGTAGTATAAGATGGTAAGGTTATAGATTAAAGGCTATGAAATATTAATTTGATCATGATGTCAAGTCCTTATTTAGAACACTGTGACTAGCTTGAGAATGAGCTTAACCTCATCTCAAGAACCTAATTTAATTCATCCAACTAGCATATGCAGAACTCAAAAAATAGACAAATGAAAATAAATAATCAGTTGAAGAAACTTATCTTTTTCATATATTCATATTCACCATAAAAACTAAATTAAATAAAAAGTTTAAAAAGAAATATTTCTTCAATATGGTCATTTAGATACATCATTTATCAACTGATAATGACAGTAATCCAAATCCTAGGCTACCTATGCGATCAAAGAGCGACTCTAGAGCATTAAACAAAAAAATACAAAGACAATATTTAAATCATCCCCATAATCAAGTGGGGGCTTCAATAAAGAATTTAATCCTCCCTGAATAAACACTCGCTTTCACTGTCAACTCTGAAAAATGTTAATAAGAGAGGTATGAGCAAACATGTGGCCAATGAGAGGACAACACTACACTATAATAAAAAAAATGATTTTAATGCATCATAATGATAACATGTATTAATCACCCATAAAACCAATCACATCACAATATAATATAATTGAGAATAATTTATAACAGCAAACAATGCAATCAATTACACAAATTTTCTGTATCAACTGGGTCGTCCAGGGTACCTATAGATCGTTGTCCGCGGCCTTTGCTGCATCTACCCTTATAGCTCTATAAATAAGTCTCCACCCTTATGGCTACATGTAGTTTCCTATGGGGTGCACCACCATGTCTTTCTATTTATTTCAATCACATACACAATCATAACCCATAATCATTAACAAACATAACTTATATCACTTTCCACACTTACATACAAATTTATCAACATTTACACAATCATCCACTATTCATAAAACTTATACTCCAAATCATATCTCAACATAGAAGCTCATTTGTATTTACTAATCATCCACAATAGTATTTGTATATCATCCATTCAATATTCACATGATGATATTTGTGTATAGATATGTCCATGCCAAATTATTTGATAGCACATTTCCTCAATCCTAGAAAGTGTGCATGAATGTACATACTTGTTCTTCTACAACTAATCTAGGATTGACACATATTTACATAAATACATATATAAGGTTTGAATTGATTCATAATACTATGTATAAGAGTATATGTATGTATATATACACATGAATATACATATATATATATATATGTAAATATGTGCCCATTTCTTCATTTACAATCTAAGCAATAAAAAGGCATGTCCACACATGCACACTTCGTAGTAGTTATAGCAATGGTGAAGGCATGAACATATTTATACTTTCTCAAATGTGATATTATCAAACATAAACACATATTTTTCCTTACATAGTTCAATTCACGCATTCAAGCATGGGTGTAGCTTTTACAAATAAATCTCAATCATAATAAATATCAATAAATAATTTAACCAACATTCCCTTCACATTAGGATACTCTACATATTTTCATTATGAGGCAAGAAAGCATACAAAAGAAATTTAGTCATAGGAAGCGTTAACCCACTCACATCAGATCCGAGCAAGGCTTCCACACTCTAAACCAAAAGAAGGTACCAAAGAACCCATAGGAAGCCTAGAAAATAAGCCAAGAAGGAAACACCACCATTTTAAAACTTAAGTCACTAACTACTCAACATTGTTCTGTTTTTCTGCTAATTTCGAAGCCCAAACTTTACAAAATTTCTGGTATTGATTTGTAGCTCCAAAATTCACGAAACTTGATACAAAACCTTCTTTATATATTAGTATGCTATGGTAAAAATTTCAGATTAAAACTCCCTCATTTGACCCCTCAACAGACCTCATTAGTGATCCTATGCCAGAACTACCCAATTCTGCTATAAGTACTTTCTTATGTTTGACAGACCAGCCTAACCATAACCAAAAGCAATGAAAATTTTCAGATCATAAGTTTCATATCTTAACTAATTGCCATAAAAATTTCAAGTCTAGACAAGGTGATTAGCTACTGAAACAGAGGCAAGTTTTTGAATTGTTCAGATTTGTTTTCGAACTGATTAAAGGGTTGTTCCCATAATTCTTTGACCAAGCAAATCATTTTCAATAACTTTGAAACTTTCCATATCAGCTTGATACTATGTCAAGAGTTCCTCACGAAAATTTCATGATTTAAAGATCTTATTTGGTCATCTAAAATACATATGAATTTCAGTTCATCATAATAGCTCTATTTTGTTTACTGCCAAATTTTAGTTACTGTTTTGGGGCCCTTTTGAATATTAAATCACTTTTTTCACTGCAACATAGTTCCTTCTTGGTTTGTCTTGCCAATTTAACACCAAAATTTCATTTTTAATCAAATTATAACACACTACTTCAATCACTTCTACCTATATATATATATATATATATATATATATATATATATATATATATATATATATATATATATCAGACAAAAGAGACATATAAATTGGAGAACAGGATTTTACCTCTAACTGTTGCTTGCTCTGTTTTGTGGTTCCAAGTTCTCTCTTTTGGTTTCAAGCTTAATTTCGTCCAACCTCATGGTTTTTAGTCCAACTTGTATGGTTTTACTACTTAATAGCCCATAAATTCGAACACATTTGCTTGGTCTCTCTCTCTTTATGGCTTTTCACTCACTTCATATGAAGAAGCTTTCTGTTTTCAGTTTGGAAGAGCAGAGCATGGTTTTTCTTTCTCTCTCTCTTGTGTTTGCTTTTCAGATAGATGGAAAGAAGATGGTCATGATTTCTGATGTGATCATGAAGGCTGTCCTTGAAGAACAAGAGGCTGAATCTATACTTGGGCCAATAACACGTTCAAGGGCCAAGAAGCATCAAATGGGATTGACTTGAGTTTCTTTACTTGTGTGCAATGATGGGCTGGGCCAAATAGAAGCTTGGACTTAGAAGAATAAAAGAAATGCAGATTTTCTTATTTTTTTTAATAATTTTCGTGCATGAATTTTTGGGATACAGAATCTGATGTAATTTAATGTTTTTAGAGTTGCTATAATGTCATTTAGCTTTCCAAGTGGTTGTTGCATTAATGAGGTGGCTATAGGGTGGCTGTAGTTGTTGTAGGCTAGGTTCATTAATGAGGTGGCTGTAGGGAGGCTGTAGTTGTTGTAGGCTCATTAATGAGGTAGCTGTACTTTGACTATAGTTGTTGTAGGCTCATTAATGAGGTGGCTGTAGGTTGACTATAGTTGTTGTAGGCTCATTAATGAGGTGGTTGTGGTTGCATTAATGAGAGAGCTGGCTTTTGTTATCTATAAAAGGGAACTTGCCCCCTTGTGGCAAGATAATCATATTGGAGTGAATTATATTTCAGATTGCTTTGTGCACATCTATCTTCTCTTATCTAACAATTGTGTTAGTGTGGAGAGAAAATCTCAGAATTCTTATCACTCCCATTCCGTTCTCTAATCTGGGGTGTGGCGAATTCTACCCATCTTAGCTTGATTGTGGCGCCATAGGCTTATCAATTTAGTTGAGTTGGTTTTCTTCTCTTTATTTTCCTTGGGGAACAGATTGTGTCCTCTTTTAGGCACATCATATTGGTATCAAAGCAGTGGTTTCGTGTGGGAAAACTCTTGTAACTTGAGAGTAGAACACTTATAGAGAGAGATCATGTCTGGAGAAAACAGTTCTGAACCTCCAATTCCAATGGGGCTTACTTTAGAGCAAGCTCAAATTCTGAAGTTGTAAAGGTCTCACAGTCAAATGGAGAGATCTCAACAACAAATGATGGAGCAGTTGAATCGTTTGGTAGAACAAATGGAGAGGCTAAACCATCAACCAAGGCGTCGGCAGCGAAGAAATAGAAATGAAGAGCAATCGTCAGACCAAGAAAGCAATACAGAAGATGAAAGGTCTCCAAGGCCAAGGAGGCAACAAAGAGAGCAAGAATTGAAGATTAAGATGAAGGTCCCTACTTTCAAGGGAAGTAGCTCTCCAAAGGAATTTTTGGAGTGGGTGCAGCGTGTAGAGAAGGTCTTTGAGTGCCATGAGTACTCAGAGGCAACCAAATGTCGTCTTGCAGCCCTTGAATTCACAGATTACGCCAATTTATGGTGGGAGAATTTGAAGAACCAACGAAGGAGAGATGGTGAGGAAGAAGTCAGAAATTGGAGACTAATGAAGAGACTTATGCAAAGAAGATTTGTGCCAGAATATTACAAGCAAGAGCTCTTCTTCAAATTTCAATCCTTGAGACAAGGAGGTATGTGTGTAGAAGACTATGTGAAAGAGTTTGAGATGCTAATGATTCGATGTGAACTGAATGAACCTCAAGAGCAAACAATTGCAAGGTTCATTGGTGGTTTGCATAGGGAGATTGGTGATTTGGTGGAACTACAAAATTATGTAACCTTAGAAGATGTTATTAAACTTGCAATCAAGGTGGAGAGACAAAGGAAGAGAGTTTCTAGTAAGCAAATGTCACAGCCAGCTAGAAACAAAATCACAAATTTCTCTACAACACCATCATGGGTTGCATCTAAAGGAGAAGAAAGAAAGGTGGAGAAGAGGGAGTCTTCAAAACTTCCATCAAGTTCATCAAAAGGGAAAGAAAAGGGAGCTGATTCAGAACCTCCTAAAAGGAGTAGAGATGTAAATTGCTTCAAATGTCTTGGTCATGGGCATTATGCATCTGAATGTCCAAACCGTAGGGTAATGATAATCCAAGACACGCATGGAGAAGTGGTAAGCGAAGATGAGGCAGTCGTTGAAGGAGTTATGGAAGAATGTTCTGATAAGGAAAACATGGAGTATGCTGATGAGGGAGAACTCCTTGTCATAAGGCGTGCTCTAAATTTGCAAGCTAAGCCTAGTGATGAACAAAGGGAGAACATTTTTCATACAAGGTGTACTATTGAAAAGAAGGTTTGTGGTGTAATTATAGATGGAGGGAGCTGCACAAATGTGGCTTCTACTACTTTGGTGGAGAAGTTGAATTTAGCCACAACTGAACACCCTCATCCTTACAAATTGCAGTGGCTAAATGAAGATGGAGTTGTGAAAGTCACTAAACAGGTTGATGTGCCATTTTCTATTGGGAAAAATTACAAAGATAAGGTACTATGTGATGTTGTTCCAATGAGTGCTAGTCATTTGCTCTTGGGAAGACCATGGCAGTATGATAGAAGAGCTTTGCATGATGGGTTTAAAAACACATATTCCTTTGAGAAAGATGGAAGGAAGATTGTGTTAGCACCATTGAGTCCTCAACAAGTGAAGACGCATCAACAAGAAGCTGAAAGGAAGGGTAATTTACTTGCCAACAAAGGAGACATTGAGAGAGCTTTATCCAACTCTAATTTAGTTCTTTTATTGCATTTGAAGGAGATAGTACCAGAAATTGTGGGATCACTTCCACCACAAATTCAAAGGCTCTTGGAAGAATTTCGTGATGTATTTCCAGAAGAACTACCAAAGGAATTACCACCAATTCGTGGTATTGAGCACCAAATTGATCTTGTACCAGGAGCTGCCTTACCAAATAGGCCAGCTTATAGAATGAATCCGGAGGAGGCAAAGGAGTTGCAACGTCAAGTAAATGAGTTGCTGGAAAGAGGATATGTGCAGGAGTCCATGAGTCCTTGTTCAGTACCGGCCTTATTGGTGCCAAAGAAAGATGGGACCATGAGGATGTGTGTGGATAGCAGAGCAATCAACAAGATTACAGTTAAGTATCGTTATCCCATTCCAAGGTTAGATGACATGCTTGATGAATTACATGGCTCCAAAGTGTTTTCAAAGATAGACTTGAAGAGTGGTTATCACCAAATTCGTATGAAGGAAGGAGATGAATGGAAGACAGCCTTTAAGACAAAACATGGGCTGTATGAATGGAGGGTCATGCCATTTGGATTATCCAATGCCCCAAGCACCTTTATGAGGCTAGTGAACCATGTGCTTCGGAAATTTATAGGTATGTTTGTTGTCGTTTATTTTGATGACATTTTGGTTTATAGTAAAAATTCTGAAGAGCATGAAGAGCATTTGAAGCAAGTATTTGAAGTATTACGAGAACAAAAACTATTTGGCAATTTCAAGAAGTGCCAATTCTGTCAAGACCAAGTTATTTTCCTTGGTTATGTTGTCTCTCAACATGGGGTGCACGTGGATGAGGAGAAAATAAAAGCAATCAAGGAGTGGCCAATTCCTAAAAGTATTTCTGAGGTACGAAGTTTTCATGGCCTTGCTTCATTTTATAGACGATTTGTGAATAATTTTAGCACTATTCTTGCACCATTAACTGCATGCATAAAAAAAATTGCGAGTTTAAATGGACCGAAGCTACACAAAAGAGTTTTGACTTAATCAAGGAGAAATTGTGTTCAGCACCTATTCTAGCTCTTCCAGATTTTTCAAAGGTATTTGAGATTGAATGTGATGCATCTGGAGTAGGGATTGGAGCTGTCTTAATGCAAGATAAGTGTCCCATTGCTTATTTTAGTGAGAAGCTTGGTAGAGCAAGTCTGAATTACTCAATCTATGATAAAGAGTTCTTTGCACTAATTCGAGCTCTTGAGACATGGCAGCATTATTTATTACCAAAGGAGTTCATTATTCACACCTATCATGAGTCCCTAAAGCATTTGAAGGGGCAAGGGAAGCTGAATAGAAGACATGCCAAATGGGTGGAGTATTTGGAAGCTTTCCCCTATTTAATCAAATACAAAAAGGGAGAGACGAATGTTGTGGCTGATGCATTATCTCGGAGGTATGCTTTGATTTCTCTTTTGAACACTAAACTATTGGGCTTTGAACTTATTAAGGAGCAATACTTGCTTGATCCTATGCTGGCTAAAATCTATTCAGCTTGTGAGAAAATGGCCATTAAAGGGTTTTATAGGCATGATGGTTATATGTTCAGATTTGGGAAACTTGTGATTCCTACTTGTTCTATTAGGGAATTGTTTGTTAGAGAATCACATGCAGGTGGGCTGGCTGGACATTTTGGTGAAAAGAAGACATTTGAAATGTTGAAAGAGCATTTCTATTGGCCAAATATGATGAAGGATGTGCATCGGATTGTAGAAAGATGTGTTGCTTGCAAGAAAACAAAGAGCAATGAGGCTGCACATGGGTTGTACATGCCATTGACTGTTCCAGATCAACCATGGATGGATCTAAGCATGGATTTTGTGCTTGGATTACCGAGAACAAAAAGGGGAAAAGATTCAGTTATGGTAGTTGTTGATAGATTCTAAAAAATGTCTCATTTTATTTCATGTCACAAAACTGATGATGCTTCTCATATTGCTGATTTATTCTTCAAAGAAGTTGTGAGATTGCATGGCATTCCAAAGAGTATTGTTTCTGATCGTGATGCCAAATTCTTGAGCTATTTTTGGAAGACATTATGGATGAAGCTTGGAACAAAGCTGCTATTTAGCACAACCTGTCATCCTCAAACTGATGGGCAAACTAAAGTGGTAAATAGATCTCTTTCCTCTTTGCTTAGAAGTGTTATCAGTAAAAACTTGAAGAATTGGGATGAGTACTTGCCGCATGTTGAATTTGCTTATAATCGGAGTGTTCATAGTACTACAAAGAAATCTCCATTTGAGGTTGTGTATGGATTTAATCCTAATACACCAGCAGATTTGGCATCTCTTCCAATTAATGAAAAATTTAGCTTGGATGGCAAAAGTAAAGCTGAATTCATGAAGAAAATGCATGAGGCAGTAAAGAAGCAAATTGAGAAGAAGAATGCTGCCTATAAAAAGTCAGTAGACAAGAAGAGAAAGCATGTTCAATTTAGCCCAAGAGATCTTGTTTGGATTCACCTACGCAAGGAGAGATTTCCAAACAAAAGGAAGTCTAAACTTATGCCACGAGCTGATGGTCCTTTTCGAGTACTAGCAAAGGTAAATGACAATGCGTATAAAATTGATCTCCCAGGAGATTATGGTGTTTCAGCAACATTCAATGTAAGGGACATAACCCCTTATTTGGAAGATAACATGGAGCTGGATTTGAGGGCAAATCCTTGTCAACCAGGGGAAGATGATGTGATCATGAAGGCTGTCCTTGAAGAACAAGAGGCTGAATCTATACTTGGGCCAATAACACGTTCAAGGGCCAAGAAGCATCAAATGGGATTGACTTGGGTTTCTTTACTTGTGTGCAATGATGGGCTGAGCCAAATAGAAGCTTGGACTTAGAAGAATAAAAGAAATGCAGATTTTCTTATTTTTTTTTTAATAATTTTCGTGCATGAATTTTTGGGATACAGAATCTGATGTAATTTAATGTTTTTAGAGTTGCTGTAATGTCATTTAGCTTTTCAAGTGGTTGTAGTTGTTGTTGTTGCATTAATGAGGTGGCTATAGGGTGGCTGTAGTTGTTGTAGGCTAGGTTCATTAATGAGGTGGCTGTAGGGAGGCTGTAGTTGTTGTAGGCTCATTAATGAGGTAGTTGTACTTTGACTATAGTTGTTGTAGGCTCATTAATGAGGTGGTTGTGGTTGCATTAATGAGGGAGCTGGCTTTTGTTATCTATAAAAGGGAACTTGCCCCCTTGTGGCAAGATAATCATATTGGAGTGAATTATATTTCAGATTGCTTTGTGCACATCTATCTTCTCTTATCTAACAATTGTGTTAGTGTGGCGAGAAAATCTCAGAATTCTTATCACTCCCATTCCGTTCTTTAATCTGGGGTGTGGCGAATTCTACCCATCTTAGCTTGATTGTGGCGCCATAGGCTTATCAATTTAGTTGAGTTGGTTTTCTTCTCTTTATTTTCCTTGGGGTACAGATTGTGTCCTCTTTTAGGCACATCAATTTCTCTCTCTCTCGAATTTTCTTTTTAGACCAAGGGAATAGAAAATGAAGAGAGACTCATTTCTCTTATGTTTGAGGCGGCAAACTGAATAGAGAAGAAGTGACTTACACATGTATAATTCCAATGTTGCCACTACACTTCCTTTGGATCTAATTATTGAAAAGTTCTTCTCCATTCTTTTGCTTTTCAATTAGGTCCTTAGAAGTTATAAAAATTCCTAACTTTACTCAAAACTCAAAAATTATATTTATTATTCCTTGTCTCACTCTTTTCACTAAAAATTAACTCTCCTGCCAAAATCAGAAAATTTTCAAATAAGTCCTCCATAATCTATTGTTACAAATTAGTTCTCATTATATATTTGAAATTTAAAATTTTAATTCCTCAATTTTGTTATTTTTGAATTATTTCATTTTATTTTATTTTGTTTTATTTTTTTACTTTATTTTTTTAAAGGTCCACAGCACTATTTTTAAAATTCAGAATATTACACATGATAAAGTTGTTATTATAATTGGCTATATTTCCCATGATTAAACCATATGGTACATTATTTGTTATTATAACTTTGCATGCTTAAACAAAAGAATTACATCCGTTTGAGTTTGGCGGCATTTAATGCTCTGTTTACTTATTCGATAAATTGAGATATTGTACATTATTCTTGGGTGATGATATTACAAATGTGTTATTGTTGTGTGGACATGTATATACTACTGGATGGACATTGATTGTACTGAATAGTACCCCTCTCATGGCAAGGCGAGAAACACTCAGAGGGTACCTTGGCGAGTGAGTGTGGTCTTATGATTATGTATTGTTGTGCACCTATATGGCTTGGTTGTGACAGGGAATGATACCCCCTCTCACAGCAAAGGCGTGAAAACACTCAGAGGGTGCCTAGGCCAATGAGTGTGGAGACGACGTTCTCACAATAGGATGTGGAGCCCGGGTGGCAATACTAGACCTGTTAGGCACCCTACTATAGAGACAAGAGGATCGTGCGTCAATGACAAGAAAGGGTCGGTGGTTGAGCATTTGCTCTGAAGGGGTACCCGCCATACGACGAGTATCAGTCCCAAGGCTTGTTGTGATATTTGGTATGTGTTCTTAATTGCAAACCTTGGTTTGAGTTGTGGCCTTTGGGCATGCTTGCATAATTGGTAACATAATTGGATTTAAATATGGTTGTGTCGTCTCCATTCACTGAGTTTTATAATTCACCCTCTCTATAGCTTGCTTTCTGTACAAAACCAGTTGATGTCAAAAAGAACACATTAGAGGAGTGGCGGGGCTCATTGTGCAACCTTCCCTTTGTTGGGTAGGCCCTTGAATATTTTTATATGTCATTAGGTTGCTCTATAGTCACTTAAGACACTTAGGAAAGGTTTCGGGACTGTTATCATTTTATTCTGCTTTTATTTTCAAGTTTTTCATATGTAATTATGACTTGTTGCGTTAAGAACTACCATATGCTTAACATATTGCTTTCATTGGACTTGGTGAATCTGGATTGTTATGGAATGAATAGAAATATTATCATTATTAATTATTCAAAACTGAGATTTTGTTCATTTCAGATGTGCCTCTATGTGTGGTTGACGTTGTGGCCTAATTGAATTGGGATGATCTATGATAATTCTATTTCATTACTTGGATTGTTGGAGACCTTAGATAGAATTCTTAATTTGCTCTTAAACTCATTACGAAAGCATTTCAATTTCTTAGATGGCATGTGAAGTTAGGCATAAAAAGAGGAAATAATTAATCTTAAAGTCTTTCGAAATAAATTGTACTTTGGAAGGATTTATTTTTAAAGAGGGGATTTCCAACTTACTCATAACGACTTTATAAAGGAAATTTTAAAACTATATAGAATGTTAGGTATGATTTGGGTGACCATGAATCTATAAAAACCTAGTATGGCATATTTTATGGTTCATTTTCCTCGAAGTATTCCTTTTATGTGATATATGTACAATACGTCATATATGTATGTACGTAATAAGAAAAGAGGAAACTAGATACGACTGAACGTGTATGTACACATGACCTTGTTTGATGATGTTATCATCTATATCTATCGTTGATATATATTAATTTCATACGTGAAAACCTATAATCAGATGATTTAAAACTATAGGATAGTTCATAAAAGGTAAGGCTTATAGTTAGAGAGAAGAGTCGTTTCTATGCCGGTCACAAGCCCAAGTAACGAGTCATGACAGGATATGTGCTTTTCACAGTTAAAGATACAAGATCATTAACAATAATGATTAGTAAGTCATCAGAAATTTCAATAGTTAACTCACTAATATTTTCATAATTCATAGTTACTTCACCAATACTAATGATCCAGTCAGAAAATGACTTGATTTGTTCAATATCAACTATTGATTTAGATGTCTGGCATCGAATGTTTTGAATCAAATGCATAACTTTGCAATGATTTCAAATGTAAGAGGAATTAATTGTGCAGAACACAATCTCTGTCTACTTACTTTTGGTACGTCTGGCAATATTTGTCTAAAGTCTCCACCAAATAAAATGACTTTGCCACCAAAAGGTTGAGTAGAACTCTGATAATTAGAAAATCTGATCAAATCCCTTAGAGTTCTGTCAAGAGTATCAAAACACATTTTATTTATCATGAGTGTCTCATCCCATATAATTAATTTTGTATTGATGATAAGCTTTGCAAGGTCACCTATTTGTTTAATATTACAGCTTGAGTCTTCACTAATTTGTAAGGAAATGCATTGTCCCAAACAAATTCAGGGATTGAAATTATATTTGATAATAGTAGAGATGCAAACAATCTTCTTAGGTACTGTGTTGTTGTCCACAGACTTGCTTCAATGATTCCATCAACATATTAGTTGTCATCATCAAGTAATCCTAAAGTATAGCATGCATGTTTAAATGTGTGATGAAGAACTCCATCAATTGTTCTAATATCTTTAAAAGAAGTTGGGCATTTAACTACATTAAGCAAAGTTCTAAAATAATGCACTTCACAACTTCCAAGAAGAGTATGAAACCTTTCCTTGCCTGGTGGCTTGGGCTACGGTCCTACCAAGTACATCATCCAAACGAACTAGGTTCTATTGATTTGCAGGACACTCAATCCGTTTCAGCTAAGCTAATTATATATATATATATATATGAAATATACGTTGTCACTTTAAGCGAGTTAGGAGATTCACATGCTATTAAGAACCATTCCTTAATGGAGGACTTTTTAACATCAACCGATTGTAGCCAGGTAGCATAAACCTTCCAATTGAGAAACTAGCCTTTCGAGGAGACCATTCTTTAATGTCACTTTTGTAAACAAATTTTGTTGCCTCGTACCAAGTAGTAAACATAATTATAGTGTGAAAATTTCTCTCAATAATCGAATCAATTGGTTCATAATCTTTAAAAATGATAGTTTACATATTCGGAAGATGAAAGTTCAATCTTTTTACCGATGGACCTTTAAATTTTATATCAAACTCAAATATTCTTCAAACTGCTTCACAATGAGATAAGTATCGCCAATCATAAAATATTTTTATTTCATCTCTCTTTCCATGGTGTCTACCTTTTTCTGATCTCTGATAGAAAGCAGTTTTTACTCTATCATGTTCCTTATATCATATTAGAACATATATTTTATGGACCTTGATTGATTACATTTTTCAACATTAATATAGGCTCGATATCTTGTTAGTAATGTTGAATTGTATAGTATAACATGTTTGTGACAAAGAAAACAATAAAATATCATAATGAAATAATCTTATATCGACTAATATAATGTCATTTAATCAAGTAAATTATTGATAGTTACCTATTATCCAAATGAACTTCATTTTTTAATTCACATAATCATGCAATCAAAATCCTAAATTAGAGAATTTTAATTGTACGATGTAATGCTATGTCATTAAGTGGTACAATAATTTTGGGAAAAATTAATTACATAATTAACATATTACAGAACTAAATTTTGTATTAAGCATGAGTTCGAATTAAAAATTACCTAGTGTCTAAAATTAAATAATTACATAACTCCCGCATTAAATAATTAACTAAATTTGATTCTTTGACCTAATATATGTCATTAGGTAATACATCAAATTTGGAAAGATTTACTTATAAAATTAACAAATTACATAATTAATTATTCTATTATATAATTTACAATTTTGAATATTTTTATACGATAATTTTTAATTTGGAAAGAAATCAAAGTTAAACAAATTCATTCTTAATTCATATAGAATTTAATAATCTCTTTAAATCTAATTATAATAAATATTAGAATAGTATTGCATATTTAATTATATAATTAACAGATCAATATTAATTCACGTATTAATTAAGCATACAATCAAATTAGAAGGATACAAATTTGAATTTAAAATTTTTAACATATTACATAATTAAATTTTGTATTAAGCTTGGGTTCAAATTAAAAATTACTTATTGTCCAAAATTACATAATTACAAAACTCCCATATTAAATAATTAATTATCTTTGATTCTTTGAAATAATACTGTGTCATTAGGTAATGCATCAAATTTGAAAAGATTTACTTACAAAATTAACAAATTACATAATTAATTCTTCCATCGCTCATGTTATCAAAATAAAAATTACACAATTAATAATTTTGAATATTTCTATATGATAATTTTTAATTTGGAAAAAAATAAAGTCACAAATTCATTTTTAATTTACATAGAATTTAATAATCTCTTTAAATCTGATTATAATGAATATTAGGATAGCATTCCAGATTTAATTACATAATTAACATATCAATATTAATTCAATATTAACTTACGTATTAGTTACGCATGCAATCAAATTAGAATGTTAGAAATTTTGAATTTAAATTTTTTAATTCACATACTAATCATGCAACCATTATTTAATCAAATCCTAATTTAGAGAATTTTAATTGTATAATGTCATACGATGTTATTAGGTGATGTAATAAATTTGGAAAGAATTAATCACGAAATTAACATATTACAGAATTAAATTTTGTATTAAGCATGAGATCGAACTAAAAATTATCTAATGTCCAAAATTATATAATTACGGAACTCCATATTAAATTAAATAATTAAATAATTTTGATTCTTTAACCTAATACTATGTCATTGGGTAGTAAATTAAATTTGGAAAGATTTACTTACATAATTAACAAATTATAGAATTAATTTTTCTATCAAACATGTGATCAAAATAAAAATTACACAATTAACAATTTTAAATCTTTCTATATTTTTTTTTAATTTGAAAAGAAATTAAAGTCACAAATTTATTCTTAATTCATGTAGAATTTAATAATCTCTTCAAATTTGATTATAATGAATTAGGATTGCATTCCATATTTAATTACGTCATTAACAGATCAATTTTAATTCATGTATTAATTAAGTATGCAATCAAATTAGAAGATTACAAATTTTGAACTTAAATTTTTTAAGTCACATATTAATCATGAAACTATCATGCAATCAATCCTAAATTAGAGAATTTTAATTGTATGACATAATACTATATATGTCATTAGGTGGTGCAATAAATTTAGAAAAATTAATTATAAAATTAACATATTACATAATTAAATTTTGTATTAAGCAAAAGTTTGAATTAAAAATTATCTATTGTCCAAAATTACATAATTACAGAACGCCCACATTAAATTAAACAATTAACTAAATTTGATTTTTTGACCTATTACTATGTCATTAGGTAGTGCATTAAATTTGAAAAGATTTACTTGCAGAATTAATAAATTACAGAATTAATTCTTCTACAAGCATGTGATCAAAATAAAAATTACACATTACCCATTTTAAATTTTTCTATAAGATAATTTTTAATTTGGAAAGAAATAAAAGTTACATAAATTTATTCTTAATTCACGTAGTATACAATAATTTCTAATGGTTAAAACATAAAATAGTTTATTCATGTTCTTAATGTAGAATTTAATAATTAAGTATAATATTGTTATGTCTAAGTAAATTTTTGGTGCTCTCTATTATAATCCTTTTGTTCTATCCGAATGTGTTGTCTGATGTATATTTAGTCTATTCATGTATATTCATTAATATAAACTAAACAAATATAAATTACGAAATGAAATTCGCCACATTGTTTATATAAAAAATACACCCACCAAATATATTTGCACCAAGTTTAAATTACTGACAACATAAATGTGAAAAACATAGTGATATGTGTCAACAAAATAGTAACAGACACAAACAAATAAAAAAGCAAGTAGATAATTAAAATTCGTCTGATTTGCAATGCAAGCTTCACTCTATCTTGAGCTTTGGATTCAATGCATTGATTGTAAAATGAAGCTTTTTGTAGAAGTCTGTGATGATTGTCAACTTAACAGCCAAATAATGGTGGTATGCTGAGAAAGTGGCTTCCATCTGCGTAAAATGACACTAGTTCTCACTGTTTTATCTATGAAAATTTTGGAGATGATAAAAGACAATATTTTATCAAGGAGTAATGCAATTAGATCTGGCATCTCTGAAGCCAAAGTCTTGACTTTTGATCTCGGCACAACAATATATAATGTGGTAGTGTAGCTATGAAATCTTATTTGATTTAGGGTTTTACAAAGAGAGAGAGTGTGTGAGAGGTCTAAAAGGGATGTGTCAAATCTTTAGTTGAATTTGCTTAAATAGAAAACTACAACATAAAATAAGACTATTGATTGATAATAATTAAGTCAATATTAATTTACATATTAAAATTAATCTTAATTCATGATTAATTAAGCATGTAATCAAATCATAATGTTACAAAAGTTGAATTTTAATTTTTTTAAATTCACGCATTAATCATGCAATTATGTAATCAAATTCAAAATTAGAGAATTAACAAATTACAAAAAAGAAATTGTAATTGCATGACATCATTTTATGTCATTAAGAATAGATAGTAAATTTGTGGAGGTAGAATTATTTTAATCTATTATATAGATATAAATATTGAACGAATGCCTCAATTAATGTAAGAATCAAGCTAATTTTTAAAACATTGGCAATAATAGAAGGAGCTTTTGCTGCCATTTTCATTCATCTCTAGATAGAAAGTTGGGCCCCGCCCAAAAAACGTGATCTTGGGTCTCATATTCTCTTAGTTAATCTTCTGCATATTTAAGGCCCAAAGTGTTCAGATTACTTTTCATACTTTTCTGAGGCCTCAGGCACCAGATGTTACAAACCTAGGAAAGGCATTCATTTGTACTGGATTTGCTGGATGTACAAGTTAAATTTACAAAACAAATTTGCACAATTTGTTTTACAAAATTATTTATTTATTGAAATCTTTAAAAATTTTCACCGAAAAAAGAAGTCAAATTTGTTTTAATATGTTAATAAAAAGTTTGAAATATACCGTAATTCATTTGTGATTCTTTTTCATGAACTTTAAAGTATATTAATCTTATTTTAAAATAAATAGAATAGAGATGATAAAGAATTTAATTTCGATAACAAAAGAATAAATTAAGATAGCGTGAATTCTGAATATAATATTTCAAATAAAAATATTATATGCAATTTAATTAATTAAAAAAGTAATATAATTTACTTTCATAAAACGATCTACCATCTAAATCAATCTGGTTTCAGTTGATATTTGCTGGCCACGTGTCTTAAAAACCACCAGGTAGTAATGGCATATCACAGACGAACAGAACGACAATGTGTTCCCCCCAAAAGCAAAAAGGTCAGTGGTATCACCACAGAAAGATAACATTAAATGTGACATGAAACAATTAAAGTTGAATTAGTATACATAATTGAAATGATTAAATATGTGATTTGATGCATGCTAACAGATTCTTCTGAAGTTTCAAACAAAGTGTTATCAAAATTTAAAAGGATGGAAAGATATAACGCAGCCATGATGTAGGTTTTGAGTCGTCGAAAAGATAGCATTAAATGTGACATGAAACAACTAAAGATGAATTAGTATACATAATTGAAACGATTAAGGTTGTGTTCGGCAAACAAGCTTATAGCTTATAAGCTAACTTATAATTTATTTGACTAGTTTATAAGCTCGTTAAAAGTGTTCGGTAAACGAGCTTATTTTAGTAGCTTATAGCTTATTCTGATAAGCTACTTTGAGTAGCTTATAGCTTAAAGTTTTTTATTTCTATTTTGCCCTTACTATTTTTTTAAAATACCCATTATGCCCATTATTTTATTATATCCTATTTACTCATCTTTTATTATATTTATATTTATATATAATATATTATACATATATAATATTATATATATATATATGATAAAAATATATAAAAATATTATAAATATGTATAATATATATAAAAATAATAAAATATGTAAATATATTTTATTATATATAATAAAATATAATAAAATATTTTATTATATATAATAAAATATATTAATATATATAAATATATTATATATGTAAAAATATATTATTCATATATAAATATATATTTTTAATAAATTTTATATTTATAATAATTTAAATTAATTTAATTAAAAACAAAAATGATATATTTATTTATATTATTTTAAAATTAAAAAATACATGCCCTTTTATGTCATTTTACACTTTTCAACTACTTCAACAGCTACTTTTATCGAACACTTCTTATTCAAATAAGCTAGCTTATAAGTTATCAGCTATCAGCTATAAGCTATAAGCTAAAAATTAGCTTATAAGATATCAGCTAGCTTATAAGTTATCCGCTAGCTTATAAGTTAATTTTACCGAACACACCCTAAAGCTGTGATTTGATGCATGCTATCAGAAGTGTTATCAAAATTTAAAAGGATGGAAAGATATAACGTAACCATGACGTAGGTCCTGAGTTGTTAGATTATCTGAAAATGAATGACATTTTATACATTTATGTCTATGTCTTTTTGGGCTAATAGAGGTGTGACACATAGCAATGGTGTTTGGAAGAAAAGTTATACAACCATAACAATTTCAGTTCGACTCTGTAACTGAGAGGACGTGAAAAAGTACATCCACCATCTAGTCAATCAATTGTTGTCAATCTATGCATCCTTATTTACTATATAAGAAAGATTATATATTATACAAAAAATTTAAAATAATATACGTAAATTATTATATATTATAAAATAATAATAAATTTTATAATAAAAGAATATGTCATTATTTTATATAATTTATTTTAAATTATATAAAAATTTAAAAATTTTAATAACAAATTTTATAATATAAATTTAAATATTATTAAAAATATGCTAAAATCTATAAACTCATTTTGCATCATATCCTTACCTACATAGATGACATCTTTTTATTTTATAAAACAGCCTAAGAACATACCAAGTTGTTATATCAGTTCGCCTATATTACAAAAATTATTTTTTTATAATATTTAAATTCAATTGATTTGATTACATTCTAACTATTGAACTGTAAATAATTTACTGTTAGATTATTATTTTACTTAAATTAAATTATTGATCAGATTGTGATCGAACCAGTTGAAATAAAAATTATAAAAAATAATTTTAATATGCATAGTTAAAATTTAATAATTATTAAATTTATATTTTAAGATTTGTTAATAAAATTGTTAAACTTTTATATAATTTAAGATGAATTATGTAAAATAATAACGTATTCTTTTATTATAAAATTTGTTATTATTTTATAATATATAATAATTTATGTATATTGTTTTAAATTTTGTATATAATATATAATCACCCTTATATAATAAAATTAATATATATATGCGCCTCTCCATTTCCTCTCAATTGTGGGGTTGAACTAGGATTGTTGCACTTGGATGATTTTTCTTCCAAACGTAGTTGTCATGTGTTTCGACTCCATTAGCCAAAAAGGACATAGACGTGGACGCGCAAGATGTTATCCATTCCTGCACAATTTGACAACTCAAAACCTACATCATGGCTACGACATGGAAGGCTACGATAGAGGATCTCTTTCCCAAACAAAAGGATAACCCAATTAAAAAATATATTCTAACACATGAATTGTGAGATGACTAATTTAACAATTATTAATAAATATAACATAAGTTACTACATTTTTTTTACTGCCTAAAATGCTAGTGATTAAAGACCAGACCAGATTGGTCAATTAGACCAGTAATCAGTTACTGGTTCGGTCTATTTCATCTCCCAAAACTGACAAGCTAAAAAATTGGTCTAAATTTGGTAAAATAGGTGAACCAATTTTTGTAAAAAATAAAAAATAAAAAAATGCTACTTAAAAATACATTGATTTCTCATACTATATGAAATTTACTATCTAGCAAGCTTTTTTTTTATCTTTTTTATTATTTTTTATCATGTTATATTTTTCTTTCATCTTAATTATTTTTTCATAATAATATTAATTTTTTCACAAAACAAATAAGAGAACAAAAAAAAAAGAAGCAATTGCATACATAATAATAATAATAATAATAATAATAATAATAATAATAATAATAATAATAATAATAAAAGTGTACCAAGGTTAATTATGAAAATATTTATTAATTTATTATATTATATATTTTTAGTATATAAAATTAAAAATATATATTTAAGTATTATCAATTTGACTCCAGTTCAGTCATAGTCAGACAAATGAACCGTAAACTAGTACTTTTATCGGTTCAATGACCAATTCAATTTGTAAAACATTGCAAAGTACAGTAAATTTTCTATAAATTAATAATGTTGGTGAAATTTTATTAATTTAGAGAGGTATTAATTAATTGTTAAATTAATAATTTATTAATTTAAAGAGTATTTTCTCGATTCAACGAATATAAATTTAATTACATAAAAAATAATTATATATATCACTAATATACAATGTATATGTATCATATTTCGTGAATTAATTTTTTAAAAAATTCATTGTACATATATATTTATGAAAATAAGTACATGATTGATATTCATTGTTTTTAGTTTTTAAACAATATTCATTATATTGACTAATTAAATAAAGTTTAATACAAGTCACTTGCATCTACAATTCATCGTACTAAAACTAAATGCACATTCAACGTATAATGATGAAGGAAACTACTATATAAACAACATATAAAAAATTCTTAAAATCATACCCAACAATTACTTCTCATCTGAAAAGTGTCCAAAAATCAACCATGACTAATCAAATACCTAAAGCATTATGCGAGTATAAGAAAGATCCCCTCACATGCACTCAAAAAAGATTTACAGCAATGACTTGATGAAAAATATCATTTGAAAGTTAGTCAAGATACAATATCAAACACTCTTAAACGATTATCTGATTACCTTTTGGCTAACTTAGAAAAAGAAAAAAAAGTTAAAGATGAAATTCACCTAGATTTAAATTTCATGAAAAAATAAACAATAATAGATTCATATTTTGTTAAATTTTCCTAGTTATGTTTGTAATTTTAGAGAATTATTAATTTATGATATTACCAAAACTATGAATTTATATAGGGATCTTCTTAAAAATTATTATCTTTAATTTATTAAAATTAATAATTTTGTAAACTGATCCAAATTATGACAAAAAATATTATTTTAAAAATGATTAATTTATGAAAGTAGTTTATTTAATTATTTCTGTTGTTTTTGACACTCTGGTGTGCTATGCACTTGTGGTCTTATTATTTAATGTACGTGTTCAAAATTCAAAGAAACAGACACGTGATAAAGGCAAAATTGGTCCCCGACTATTTAATAGGTGTAGGTAGCATTTGACAGATCCGTTTTCTTTAATCTTAATTCTATTAATCAATACATCGAGTTTAGTTTGTGTTTGATATATTTTTAATTTATTGTATTTTTTTTTGTGACATAATTTATTGTATATTTATTTGCATTAGAATATCACTCACTTGAGAAATCATCAACAAACGCACACTAGCACAATGGCATAGTTTAGTTATCTCCGTATCGCATCTTTCAAACTTATGAATAGTGAGCTTTAGCATCAATATGGTCAAACAGAAAATGCAAAACTGTTTTTTTTTTTTTTGAATTTTGCTATGTAAAGCTTGAATTCTCATTAAATCATTTCTTTAAAAAATTGTATTTGATATCACATATGATGATTACACATATTTGAGATTAATTTAATGGAAGTTTGAGCTCTTCATAACAATTCTTTTTTCTGCTTACTAATATTGTAGCAAGAATTTCCTTTGCATTACAAATTATGGTTGTTATGGGCGCTTAATTACATTTTCACTAATGTTCACAGTTATGATATAAATCTATACTGCGAGAACAAATTATTTGAAAAACATATTTGTAAATTCGCCCAATTCCATTTTGTTTTTTATTCTACAAACTGTGAACACAGAAAAAGCAAAATACACACGAAAATAAGAAAAATGTTGTAGTTTAAATTATATGAAATTGAGTATTGTGAATTAGAAGACAGAGTTTGAGTCCCTAATCATCAAAAAATTACTGAATTGCAAATTGTGTCTTTCTCAACCAACTTGAGTGAGAATGTTTTGGGAGAGACTGAATACCCTCATATGGTAGTTTGAAATTTGGTTTAAGGTAGCAAACATAAGTTGGCTTCTTTCCACAAAGGAAAGAAGATGTTGCTTCCAATCTTACAGTTTTTGTTGAAGTTTATGTATTATATGGTTAAAGTCCATGGTTGTATATTTTGGTTTAAGGGGATATCTCAGGCAAGTTTCAAGATTTGTTGTATAATTTATTTGAAGGAAACTTGAAATGAATCTTTTTTTTTTATCTTCAGGGATAATGGGGGAGAGCCAAAGTTTTGATCTATCCAAATTGATTTTCATGCCAATCGTTTTACAGAATTCAAGAATAATTTGTTTCAAAGATTGGATTGTTGCATTGTCAGCTTTTGCAAAAAAAAAAAATCATCCGTAAAAAATAACTGTGAGACTCTAAAATCATGGTTTGTGAGTTTAAATGGTTTTCAAGTGCTATCATTAACTTCAAATGTCACCCTTTTCATTTAAGCAGTGTCATACAGTTAATTAATTAATATTATATATAATTTGTACACTTTAGCCCAGCAAGTAGTTCATGCTGATCACTAATTAGATTATTTGAAATATTAATTAGATTATTTGAAATATCTAACACATGCTTGAACATTTTGCTACAGATATATTCCCAAGTAATTTATAGCTTTTCTGCTGGCCTCCAAATTAATTTGTAATAATCTTTTTTAATTGAGTGATGCATGTAACAGCATTATTATTTATTATAATGGGTAAAATTAGCTTTCTGTATCATTATAAATTGCATCAGTCAAATAATTTACTTTGACTGACTTAAGTATCAAAATATTATTTATTGGAGCTTTGACATTAATCAGAATCCTGACCAAAAATTCTTAGAAACTTGCCAGTATCCTTGTACCACCTTAAAAATATCGATTATTGAAGACATGCTTTCAAGTTGCCATTAGACAATCATAGATTAAAAAAAATACAATAATTTACTGATTGTCTCTCAAAAATTATAATTTTTTATTTACACTTTTAAAAGATCAAATGTCTTAATTTAGTTTTTAAAAAAATTACATTTGCAATAATTCAATTATTTTTGTTATTAAATCACAATATTTACCATTACTAAATTTTCAAATTGTCATTGTTGAAAATACTTTGACATAAAAAATTAATTAAATTAAAATAAAAATATTTTTTTAGTAACTAAATTAAGATATTTGATATTTTAAAAATTAAATTGAGATAATTATAATTTTCTAAAAATTAAACTTGTTTTCAGCTTATAAGTACTAGTGGCTTCACCTTTTTGGTTTTGCTGGTATAAGTTTCAGTGAATTGAAATTATTTTCAGTTAATTGGAACACCATCTCCTTCAACACATGAGATGTCTTCATGATAAGCTGACACGTGCATTACTAAAAGTATAGTTTTAAAAATCAACTAAGTTATTGACATAAAGAGGTGACCGAATCATTTGATCATTGATCTAACCGTTGTATCATTGAGTCAAAAGAGATAAAAAATGTCATATATATATATATATATATATATATAATTCAAATAAATATTAAAGCATTTAAAACTAATCATTTATATATTAATTTCACAATTAAAGTATCCTAAAATATCTATTTTAAAACAATTTAGTACACAAATCTCATATTTGATATATAAATATATAATCCGTTTATAATTAAATTAATAAATTATAAAATTAAAATTAAAAGTAATTATTTTTGAATATTTGATTGTTATTTTTAATATTATATGAAAGTATAAGTTTTTTTGCTAACATTTTCAACATTCGTGATTTAAAATCATTTTACATAAAATAATAATATGATTTTCATAAAATAATAACATTTTATATTTTATAATAATAGTGTCATGAATTCTATTTCTCTTAAAATCTATTTTGTTCTTACTCCTACATTATGAATTTAAACCAAAAAAAAAGTTTGAATCGTGAGTCAACCTTGTTACTGAGTCGTTCAAAATTTGACTGAATTATTTGTAATTAATCTAATTAAGTGACTTAGATCAAATTGATCACTAAATTATTAGATTTCACATGGACATTGACGACCTGGTTGAGTTGTCTGAGTCAAAAAAGCAATAGCTAAAATAGGACTGTTGTAAGATTACTATTAAGACAAAATAAAAATTTAGTAACAGTTGTTTAAGCACTAGCCTCCAGCTTCTTCAATATATAAAATAATAATCACATAAAGAGAAAAAATATATTTTTTAAGGACTCAACGGGTGTAACGTTGAGATGTAATTAAAATATGTGTACTTGTTTTTTTTATGAAAGAATTTAATAACAAAAAATAAGGTTCATCAGTGTATATAACAAATTGTTACCAGGGCACAACGGCCCAAGAATATCCGTAGCAACCCGTTACTGCGAAGAAATTAAGTTATGGGTCACTAATTCTACTATCAAATTATCAAATTGTTGGTTCAGCCAAAAAAATTAAAAATAAATAAATAAATAACAATAATATATATATATATGTAATAAATATTTTTCATTAAAAAATATATAGACCTTTAAATAAAAATATCAAGGTAGTAGCAATGAAAACAAGTGAAATAAACCCTTTATGTTTGATCACAAGTTTAAACTTCACATTTTAAGTTATGTTGAGATCAAACTAAAAGTACCATTAGACAAAAAATAAAGTTATTGTTATAACTACAAATGTCAATTAAAAAAAACATAAATAAACAACTTAAGTATTTTCAAATTTATTGAATCTACTTATGTGTAACATGAAAATCATCAAATAACCTTGTATTATTGTCCAAGCTAATAACTTTACTATCCTTACCATCAGGGACAGAGCTACATGTAGTTGAGGGAGTGTAGCTGAATTTTACAAATTTGAATGTAAATTTTTTTTTAATTTTTTCTCCTTTTTTTTGAACTCCATTAATATTTTTTTGAACTCCCTTTAGTGACTTAGTTCCTCTCTATTACTTATAGTTACGAGACTCTCACTCTCCAAAGTCATGAAATTTTTTTTTGATAATAGTTAATTTCTCATTACATTGTTAAGGACCTCTTTGCAAAAACTTGAAATTTGAGATTTTTTATATAGGTCTAATTCTATCAAATTGGTTGATTGATTATGTAATTAGAATCATGAGTAACATATTTGTAAAGTCAATTTTACGAAAAAAAATTTTGATAATGGTTAATTTCTTATTTCATTGTTAGGGACCTCTCTGTAAGAGCACAAAATTTGGAGTTTTTGTACATAGGTCTAATTCTATTAAATTGGTTGATTAATTATACAATTAGGATCATGAGTAACATACTTGTGAAGTCAATTTCATGAATTTTTTTTTTGATGATGGTTAATTTCTCATTCAATTATTAGGAACTTCTTTGTAAGAGCTTGAAATTTGGAGTTTTTGTACATAGGTCTAATTCTATCAATTGATTATGTAATTAGGATCATGAGTAATATAGTTGTGAAATCAATTTCATAAAATTTTTTTCATGATGATAATTAATTTCTCATTTCATTGTTAGGGATCTTTTGGCAAAAACTTGAAATTTGAGATTTTTATAAATAGTTCTAATTCTATCAAATTAGTTGATTAATTATGTAATTAAGATTTACAAAAAAAATTTTTTTGTAATAAAAATATTTTTGAAAAAAAAATTACAATCAAATGAGTAATAAATTAAAATTAATTTCAAAAAATTGTCATCAAATTTGAAAAAATAAATAAAAATTTTATACCTCCAAATTAAAATGTCTTGGATGCACCACTGCTTACCTCATTTCCATGTCATTGCTATTTAAACGAAAAGATAAAAAAATCCAAAAACAATAAAATATAAAAATTAAAAACCAGGTCAATGGGGTCAATAGTCACTCAAAACGTGGTTAGCATTTCAATTCATCTGTCCAAATCGTAGTAGGTTGGCTGCTAGTTAACTAGGTCATTGATTGAACTAAAAGGTCCAATTCCTAAAATAATGCATGGCAGCAAAGATATTTAATGCTAATATTTTTATTATACGATATTATGATTTTATTTTTAATACAACAATAAAAATTGTCACATAATTTATTATTAGATAATTAGATGGGACAAATCACAAATGTCGTACAAGAAATTAATTTTAATAATAATAATTAAATTATAAAAAGTTTAAGTATAATATTTAAAATTGAAAAAGTGTTAAGTATTATTTATTAAAAAGTTTAGTATAATTTATGATTAACCTATTGTAATATGCTAGTAATATCTTTAAAGTAAACCTTTCATTTTATGAGATTGAGGTCCCCTACTCTTTTAGAAGAGTATGGTGCTCTTTCTCTTAAAATAACAGGAGACCTCAATTTCGTTTAGAAAAAAAAGAAATGATGTCTGTCACTTTTAAGAAATGATCTAAAAAAAAATTTTATTTATTTATTTATTCTTTTGAGACCATGAATTAATCTCTCTCCCTCATTCTCACATCGCGGTCGACTTTCTCTTTTTCCATTTAAGCCCTTGTCGACTGAATTAGAGACGAAGATTGGGTGAGATTTTTATCTCTCTCTGTTCATCCTTTTTTTCTTCTTTTTTTCTCTGTCAATTTATCTCTGCTTCTCTCTCAATTGTCCCTTCCTTTCTCTCTCTTACTGTCGATGTCTCAGACTCTCCCTCTCAGTCCGTCGGTGTCTCTGAAGAGAAGAGAAAAATAATATAGAATAGAAGAAAATAACGAATAGGGATAAAACTGTCTAAATACCCATTTTTCATCTAAATAGCAATTGAAAAAAAAAAACTCTAAAAAATTAACTATTTAATAATATCAAAATAAAATCTAAACAAATATAATTTTTTAAAGATGGATTTGAAAGTACACCTTCAATCCTTCGAAGATCACAATCAAACAATTGAAATTTTTAGAGAATGAAATTAATATTTTAATCTTAAAAAATCTTAACCTTAATTTACATTAACGGTGTAAGAACTATGGAGATATAAAAAAATAAAAAATCGACATTCCTTGAGAGTCATTATTATTCTTTGTTGGTGCAATTACTATGCCAAAAATAAAGTTGTTAAGGTACGTGAAGTGAAAACTAGGGGTTGTTTGGTATCCTTAAAAGTATTGGAATGGAATGAAATATTCATAAATTGTTCCTTTTTGCCTGTGTTTGGTAGCTGGATTGTAGACGTAAGAGAGGGAACGGAGTTTTTAATTGAATCTTAATTTTTTAATTGTCAAAAATTATTTTGATAGATTAAGGAAGGAATTGATAAAAGTAAATTTTTTTAATAACTAAATTGACACACTTAATTATTTAAAGGTTAAATTGGGATAACTATAATTTTCTAGAGTAAAAAAAAAAGTAATTTACTCTTTTTAAAATTATGATTATGTACCTGCAAAAAAAATATAACGTTGACCGATAAAGTCTATGTATCGATGTAATTGTCTCCCGCATAGTGTGTACTGTGTACTCCGGGCTGATTTGAATTAATAAAAGGTTTCTTTCATCAAAATTTAAAAAAGAAAAAGAAAATTCTGCTATCATCCTCAATTTTTTTTTCTCTCATATAAACATAAACATTGGTTAGTATTATAAATATGTATATTCACATTCATGTGTGCATAAGAATAAATGACCACAGTCATTGTATATAACATTTTAGATTTTTAGTAGATGTAACATTCTTATTTTAAAAGAATCTTTACAAGTATTGTGTAATCCTTATTTAATCATAATATACGCTTAAAACTATATTATACTCTCTTTTTTATGATGTCTTTAATAACTCATAAGTTATACTTCTATTTTCATGCCCAGAGTTGTATCTAAATGAGATATTTTTTGGTACAAAAAACGCACACATCATATGATACATAAAAATGAAATAATTTTTCAAGAATTAATTTTTTAGTAAATATTATTTTTATTGTTTTTTCGTTAATTCTATTTTTTCCAATTTTGAATTTTATTTTATGAAATGAATTTATACCTTTTGTATAAAAAAAATCTAAAAAAAAAACAAAAAGAGATTATTTGGGAAAAAGAGAAAGAGAGGGGGGGGGGGGGGGGCTTGTGTGTGAAAATGACAAATTAAGGGCAAAGGAAATGAATATGGATTTAAATGGGTGAGTTCAACTGACAGTGATTCATGAACTGCAACACCTGGATCTGTCAAGGGTTTAGGTTCTCTGTTGGTTACTGGTTAGCATATTGTTGGACTACAACAAATCATTCAATCAAAGTGGAGCTCACACGCGCAATGCCATGACTACTATAAGGGCATGTGTAGTTCGCAACAGAGAACAAGAATAAAGGAAATGAGGAATGAAAAAGAGAAAAAGAAAAAAAATTATTTGGTTCGTAATAAAAAAAATAAGAAAGAAAAAATACTTTGGCATGTATTTTTAAATTGATAAAATTTACCATAATACCCTTAATTGTTTTTTTACTTTATTAAAAAATTATATCATCCCCTTTGTATCTCTTCACCGTTGACGCCCCTGCCTTCCATGGCCATTGACGTCTCTGTCAGAGCCCTTGTATTAGGAGAAGTCAGGGAAGCTAATGAGCTCATCTAAGAGGTCTAGAGGCCGGTTGAAGTCCGTTTCGAAGACATCTCAGCTACAAATGAAAATGCTTTATGAGGAGTAGACGGTGGTCAGAGAAGCCAATCTGAAGGTGGAGAGCTCATCGTCGTTAGTAATGACTAAGAGTGAGGGTTGTAGGTGGTTCTCTTTTGTCAGATCTAACATTTGCGGATTGCAAAAACTCTTGGACTCATTTAATTTAAAGAGAAAATTTAAGTACAAGTCTTGTATCATTGTTGTAAAGTTTTTTAATCAGAACATTATAAATATATAATTTTTTAAAATTAATTATATATTATTTATAAGTTAATATTGAATGTTGATTCTTTTAAAAAACATTTTTTTAATATATTTTCTACTTTAAGTGAAATATATATGCAAAGAAAAGTCTAGTTTAAACCAAAAAAAATTAGCAATATTATAAATACCCCTTCCTCCAAAAGGAGACAAAATTATAACCAATGGCCAGAGTGTTAAACCATTTTTAAGAATGTTATATAATAATGTTGCATTCTCACATTTGGTACATGGTTTAAAAAATAATTTTTGAGAAGTAACATTCTTAAGAATCAAATATTCTCATAAAAGTTTGTGTTGTGAAGTTTTGGACGGTTTCATTTTTCAATATGTCTGAAGAGATTTTTATTTTGGAGATAGTTTTACAAGATTCTCAAGTGATTTGAACATTTATTTTATGAAAGATTTTGTAATTTTTATTTTTTCATTATGCTTACATATTATTTATTTCTTATCTTGAAGGATGATTGTATTCATGATCATGTAAAGAAGTCATTTGTGCATAAGTTTAAGCGTAAAATCACTGATGGTAATATGTATGTAATGTTATGTTTAGTATAGTTAAGTGTAACAGTGACTATTGTACAACAAAGCATCTATTTATATTTGAGTTTCACTTCTTAATTGATGTGAGACTAGCTGAAGATGATCTAAATATTCCAAAGTCTATCTTCATCTTTTGTCCATTAAGTGATATTTTGAAGGCATTGCTAATAAAAACTATTTAATAAGTCAATTGTTCCATGTTGTTTGACTATTGTATGTTTTTTATGTTTTATCTTACAAAGTAATTTTATGATTATTAGATTTATTAATATTAGTATATTGATTAAAATTTGTTTACGTCATGCGTTATTATTATTATTATTGTTATTATTATTATTATTATTATTATTATTAGGTTGTAGACATAAAATTTGAAGAGCATTTTTCTTATTTTTATAATATATTTATCTAAATTAATTAATGTAATACCTTATTTTATGATACTTGACAAACATGTAAATCTAGTGACAAACACTACTAATGTAGTATATAAAGATGTATTCCAAATTCTATATATTAGAGGTCAGTAACTTTTATTTCAATTATTTTCATCATTAATATATTTATCAAAATTAATTCATGTAACACCTTATTTTTTGTTCTTCTTTTCATTTGACATTATTTACATTTAATTTTCAAGATATTTATATCTAATGAATCATCTTATATATGTCTTAACATGACCTAAATGTTTCATTATTTCTATACATGTATTCTTTTATATGTATCTTAATTATTCTTATCTGTTTGATAAGCAAAAATTATGACATTTGTGTTAACCTGTACATCGCATTGGAGAAATATTTTTTTTTATTTAAATAATTTGATTTCTTTCATTCTCATTGTATGTAGATATTTTAAAATATTTGTCTCTTCTGTCAACCATTATATATTTGCTGTCAATTAATTATTATTATTATTATTATTATTATTATTATTATAAGTTACGAAAATTTTTAGAGTTGTAAATTACCCGTATTTCACACAGAGTCACAACATTAGTTAGACAAAAAATAAAGTTATTCTTATAACTACAAATGACAATTGAAAAACATAAATAAACAACTTAAGTATTTCAAATTTGTTGGATCTACTTATATGTAACATTAAAATCATCAAATAACTCCGTATTATTGTCCAAACTAATAACTTTATTGTCCTTGCCATCATTATGTCGTTGCTATTTAAAAGAAAAGATAAAAAATTATCCAAAAAATTAAAACATAAAAACCAAGTCAATTGGGTCAATAGATCAGTCAAAACGTGGTTAGCATTTCAATTCATTTGTTCAAACCGTAATAGGTTGGCTGCAGGTAACTAGGTCATTAATTGGACCAACTGGTCCAGTTCCTAAAACAATGCATTTGCAGCAAAGATATTTAATGCTCATATTTTTATTATATAATCTTATGATTTTATTTTTAATACAACAATAAAAGTTGTCACATAAATTTTTTTTGATAAATAAAATTGTCACATAATTTATTATTAGATCATTAGATGGGACAAATGTCGCACAAGAAATTAATTTTAATAATAAAAATTAAATTATAAAAAAGTTTAAGTATAATATCTAAAATTGAAAGTGTTAAGTATAATTTATTAAAAAGTTTAGTATAATTTATAATTAATCTATTGTAGTATGCTAGTGATATCTGCATTGGACACTTTAAATTGGACCCTTCATTTTATGTGAAGTTGAAAGATCTCGTTAAACACGAGTCTTTTCATAATTTCTTGACAAGGGGCAATATATAATTTTTTTTCTGGTAGAAAATGAATTTATATTAAAACAAAGGACTAGAGTACATGATTGCAAACAATAAAAGGAGCAGCAAACAATCCAATAGGCTAACAACGTCGAAATACAAGCAAAAGAGGCCCTTACACAGGAAACCAAATCTTGAACATATTGACCTTTAACAAAAGATGTGGTCGAATTATAGGAACTTAGAGGAAGAAGATTTTTTCTAGCTTCCTTTGCCAAAATATCCATGTATTTGTTCTGAATTCCGGGACTTTTAAAAATTTTGTAATCTTCAAAGAATCGGAGGAATAACTTACAATTATCTACAAAGATACCTAAGGAGTGAACACTGCTTGAATTTTCTAAAATTAAGTCATAAACAATCTTACTGTCCGTTTCAATCATAATTTTCCTGATGTTTAGGAAAATTGCAAGCTTAATGCCTATTTGCAATGTCCAAGCTTCTGCTGTGGAAGAGTTGCCCACACCAAAGAATTTGGAGAAACTCCAAAATCATTGACCATTATTAGTTCTAATGATTCCACTAGCTGCATGGAAATTATTTTTGCTAGAACCACCTACATTAATTTTAAGCCAACCAACAGGAGATTTTATCTAAGAAGTGTACATGTTTTGAGAGTTTGCAATTTGAACATGAGGGTTTGGAATAAGGTTTTTCGAGCAAAACCAATATTCAACACTTGATTTTAATTACTTTAGACAGGATAATGTGAATAGTGCCTCCTATTCTTAGTTCCACATTGAGTGGATTAGTGAAGTGGGGGGCTTCCTTTGGCTATAAAAGGGAAGCTCTCCTATGTGTTTCCTCACCCCAAAACTAAAGCCTAATATCCCTTCTAAGGCTTAGTTTTCTCTTCTCTCTCTCTTATAAATATATTTTGGTAGTGTCCGAGGACGTAGGCAAAATTAACCGAACCTCGTTAATTTCTGGTGTTCTCATTATTTAATTTCTGCTCTTTATTTATCTGCTTTATATTTGCCTCCTATATGGTAGGCTATTTTGTCGGGTATTGTTAATTTTATTATTGGTGGAAAATAGCACGAATTTCCACAATAATTGGTATCAGAGCCAAGGTTGCGAAAACTCTTGAAATTTTAGTATGCTCTTGTGGTTGCAGTTTTAACTGATCTTCCACAATCAGAAAATTTTTTTTGAGAATTCATTTGAAATTTTTTTGGAGAAATTATTAGTAATATATTGTCTAATTGAAGTGCATGTCTAGGAAAGGTCTGGCTAAGGAAAGACTTGGTTTTTAAGTGTGTCCGTTGTGACCCTCATCTCTTTCCTGGTGCATTTTTTTTTGGACTAGAGTATTACTAGTAATTTTCATATTTGGAAGTTAAAATGGCAGATAATAAGGAGCAGAGAACCACTGTTTCCACCACAACGTCGGCAGCTTCTTCGTCGTCATTTTTTACGAGAATTGCTGCGCCAAATCCAAGATTAGCGGTGGAGATTTTTGACGGTACAGGTCATTTCGGCATGTGGCAAGGTGAAGTTCTAGACGCTCTTTTCCAGCAAGGTCTAGATATTGCTATTGAAGAGGAGAAACCAGATGAGATTGATGAAAAAGAATGGAAGACCATCAACCGGTTAGCATGTGGTACTATTCGATCATGTCTTTCCAGAGAGCAGAAGTATTCGTTCGCAAAGGAAACTTCTGCTAGTACGTTGTGGAAGGCATTGGAGGACAAATTCTTGAAGAAGAGCGGCCACAACAAGCTCTATATGAAGAAGAAATTGTTCCGGTTTAGTTATAAACCCGGTACCACCATGAACGATCATATTACTGCTTTTAATAAGGCAGTAGCAGATTTGATGAACGTTGATGAGACTTTCAAAGATGAGGATCTGGCCCTGATGTTGCTGTTTTCATCAATGGGAAAGAGAGTTTCCCTCAGTGAAGTGTGCAGTACTCTATACAGTCATGAATTGAGAAAGAAGGATCGAGAGGAAAGCAAGCAAGCAGAGGTGGTTGCAGAAGCGCTAGTGGCAAGAGGCAGACCACAAGGCCAGAAGAAAGGAAGGAGAGGGAGATCGAAGTCAAAAGGCAGACCGAGCAAAGACGAATGTGCCTTTTGCAGAGAGAAGGGGCATTGGAAGAAGGATTGTCCAAAATTGAAAAATAAGGGCAAAGATGATAGAAGCAAACCTCCATCAGAAGCAAATGTAGTTGAATTTAGTGATGAAGATTCAGATCTTTCACTAGTTGCTACAACATCAACAAGGCGATCTGACAAATGGATGTTTGACTCAACTTGTAACCAACATATTTGTCATATTCGGGAATGGTTCACTGAATTTGAAGAAGTAGCTGGTGGTGTTATTTACATGGGAAATGACACATATTGCGAATCAACTGGTATTGGTTCAATCTACTTACAGAACCATGATGGATCGACTAAAGTTCTAACAGAAGTTAGATATGTACCAGACATGAAGAGGAACCTCATCTCTTTGGGAGTCTTGGAATCTAAAGGATTAGCAGTGACGATGCGAGATGGAGTTCTAAAAGTCATTTCTGGAGCTTTAGTGATGTTGAAAGGTACCCGAAAGAATAGGTTGTATTACTACGACGGTAATACAATTGTTGGAACAGCTGCAGTTGCTACTCTCGATGATGATGGGTCAGATGCAACTAGGTTGTGGCACATGCGGTTAGGGCATGCAGGTGAAAAATCCTTACAAATTTTGGCGAAACAAGGATTGTTGAAAGGTGCAAAAACCTGTAAGATGGATTTCTGCGAACATTGCGTGATGGGAAAACATAAGAGAGTGAAATTTGGCACCGCAATCCATGATACCGAGGGTATTTTGGATTATGTTCACTCTGATGTATGGGGACCTTCCAAGACAGCTTCTTTGGGAGGTAAACATTATTATGTTACTTTTGTTGACGACTTCTCTCAACGAGTGTGGGTGTACACTATGAAGTTAAAGGATGAAGTGTTAGATTGTTTTCTTAAGTGGAAAAAGATGATAGAAACTCAGACTGGCAAAAAGATCAAACGACTGAGAACAGACAATAGTGGTGAATACCGGAGTGATCCGTTTGACAAGGTTTGTCAGGATGAAGGCATTGTTCGACACTTCACAGTTAGAAATACACCACAGCAGAACGGGGTGGCCGAACGCATGAACCGAACATTGCTGGAGAAAGTTCGGTGTATGCTGTCCAATGCTGGGTTGGGCAGACAATATTGGGCTGAGGCAGTGAGATATGCAAGTCACCTTGTTAATCGTTTGCCATCAACTGCTATTGGTGGCAAAACACCTCTGGAGGCTTGGTCTGGAAAACCTGTTACTGACTATGATTCGTTACGTGTGTTTGGTTCCGCTGCATACTATCACGTTAAAGAATCAAAATTAGATCCGAGAGCAAAGAAGGCGCTCTTTATGGGGATCACTACTGGTGTGAAAGGATACCGTCCATGGTGTCTAGAAACACAGAAGATAATCTTTAGCAGGGATGTTACCTTTGATGAATCTGCCATGTTGAAAAAGGTAACAAAAGATGATAGTCAACAGATCAATAGTGCACCACAGCAGGTGGAGGAAACTCCAAAGCAGGTGGAGTTTGAAAGTAGAAGAATTAACCCAGCAATCAGTAATGAAGGTGATGAAACTCCTATGGCAGAAGAGGAGTTAGAAGAAGAGGAGGTTCCAACCCAAGAACCTTCACAGCAACAAGAACCAATTGCATTACAAAGGCCACACGAGTAAGACACAAACCTGCTCGATTCGATGATATGGTGGCTTATGCATCTATAATTGTCAATGATGAAATTCCCACCACCTACCAAGAAGCAGTACAAAGTTCAGAAGATGAAAGGTGGAGGAATGCTATGATTGAAGAAATGCAGTCTCTTCAGAAGAATCAGACATGGAAGCTAGCAAGTCTACCGAAGGGAAAGAAGGCAATTGGATGCAAATGGGTATATGCAAAGAAAGATGGATTTCCTGACAAGAATAACATTCGTTACAAGGCGAGATTGGTGGCTAAAGGCTACGCTCAGATGGAGGGAATTGACTATAATGAAGTTTTTTCTCCAGTGGTGAAACATTCCTCCATTAGAATCTTATTGGCCTTGGTAGCTCAGTTAGATTTGGAACTAGTTCAACTTGATGTAAAAACTACGTTTTTGCATGAAGACTTGGAGGAGGAAATCTATATGACTCAGCCAGAAGGGTTTAAGGTTGCTGGTAAGGAAAATTTGGTTTGTAAACTTGAAAAATCCTTGTACGGATTGAAGCAATCACCAAGACAGTGGTACAAGCGATTTGACAAGTTTATGTTGAGGCAAAAGTACACAAGGAGCAAATACGACCATTGTGTGTATTTGCGCAAGTTACAAGATGGATCGTTTATCTATCTTCTCCTATATGTTGATGATATGCTTATAGCTTCAAGAAATCAAGGAGAGATTGAGAAGTTAAAGGCACAGTTGAAGCAAGAGTTTGAAATGAAAGATCTAGAAGAAGCTAAGAAGATTCTCGGCATGGAGATAAGCAGAAACAAAAAATTGGGGCAACTTTGTCTGACTCAGAAACAATATCTGAGAAAGGTACTGAAACGTTTTGGCATGAATGATAAGACAAAACCTGTAAGTACCCCACTTGCTCCTCATTTGAAGCTTAGTGCTGATTTATCTCCAAAGAATGATGCTGAACGAGAATATATGTCGAAAGTTCCATATGCAAATGCGGTTGGTAGCTTGATGTATGCTATGGTATGTACATGGCCTGACATTTCATAGGCAGTTGGGGTTGTGAGCAGGTACATGCATGATCCTAGAAAAGGACATTGGCAAGCTGTCAAATGGATTCTACGGTATATTCTGAACACCGTGGATGTTGGTTTAATGTTTGAGCGGGATGTAAAAGCGGGTCATTGCGTAGTTGGATATTGTGATTCTGACTATGCTGGTGATTTGGACAAACGTCGATCAACTACCGGTTATGTGTTTACCCTTGCAAAGGCACCGGTCAGTTGGAAGTCTACTTTACAGTCAACAGTTGCTTTGTCTACCACAGAGGCAGAGTATATGGCAGTTACAGAGGCTGTTAAAGAGGCTATTTGGCTTCAAGGTTTGCTGAAAGATTTGGGTGTTGGTCAGAAGCACATCAAAGTGCATTGTGACAGTCAGAGTGCTATTTGTTTAGCAAAGAATCAAGTCTATCATGCACGAACGAAGCATATAGATGTCCGATATCATTTTGTAAGGGAAATTCTTGAAGAAGGAGAATTACTACTTCAGAAGATCCACACAGCTGAAAATCCTGCAGACATGATGACTAAAGTTGTGACATCAATCAAGTTTCAACATTGTTTGGACTTGATTAATATTGTGAAGATTTGAAGATAAATAGCGCCTTAGGCGCATTTGAAGACACTACTTTTTGAAAATTTTTAAGCGAGAGTTTTTGTATTGGGACTTGAAATTCGGCAAGGTGGAGATTTGTGAATAGTGCCTCCTATTCTTAGTCCCACATTGAGTGGATTAGTGAAGTGGGGGGCTTCCTTTGGCTATAAAAGGGAAGCTCTCCTATGTGTTTCCTCACCCCAAAACTAAAGCCTAATATCCCTTCTAAGGCTTAGTTTTCTCTTCTCTCTCTCTTATAAATATATTTTGGTAGTGTCCGAGGACGTAGGCAAAATTAGCCGAACCTCGTTAATTTCTGGTGTTCTCATTATTTAATTTCTGCTCTTTATTTATCTGCTTTATATTTGCCTCCTATATGGTAGGCTATTTTGTCGGGTATTGTTAATTTTATTATTGGTAAAAAATAGCACGAATTTCCACAACAGATAAAATTATCAAAACTTTCGTTTGAGAAAATTTTACTATTTCTAGAAAGTTAGATATTTTTAACTGCAAAGGAGAACAGAATATTCTAAAGAATATTAAGAAAAGAGGGAAGATTATTTTTATAATTTTTAAATATCCAATTTTCAAGATTAATCTTTTTAAAAGAGATATTTATTTATTTATTTATTCTTTTGAGACCATAAATTATCTAGATCTTGACCCTTTTTTTTTTGAGATTTGTGCCTTTTTTAAAAAAAATTATATGTATTATTTTGATATTAAAAATTCTTTATTTTTTACCTGAAATGATTGTCTGATTTCACTCTTCTAAACCCACATGTCGCTAAAGCTCTCAACTCTAGCTTTTCGACAACTTTCTAGCCACGAAGTTGACGCCGGCCATGAACAGTCATCGACCCTCAAGTTAGTTCTATCTCTCATTTTCTCATTCATTTCTTGACTCTTGGCTTCTATTTTTTCATATTGTTTCTCGAAAATATTTTGATACTTGGAGGAAAAGGAAGAGAGAGATTGAGAGTGAAAGCCAGAAAAAAAGTGTGGTTTGGAGCTAAATGGGACTCATTAGTATGATAGAACTTTAACTTACTCATATGTTGTCTCATTCACGGCAGCTTGTTGGCTAAGACAACTTGGTATTATAAAACTTTAACTTGACTAATATTTCATTACATGATAAAACACTAATGTCGTCTTTTTTTTCTTTTTTCACTTTTAAAACTCTTCTTGTTTCACTTTTCACTTTAATCTTAGCATAACATACCAACATCCTAATATGTTTGTATATATGAACCAATTGATTTGATTACCATTCAATAGAAAAATATTATGATGATGAATTAGTCAATATAAAATTATTTGTCATTGTAGGTGGTACAGAAATGGATGAGGATAGTAGTTTGAATTACAAATCTTTTGAAAACAAAGAATGTGAAGAGAATAGAAATGAAAATGGTGAAGGCTTTCATGAAGAGATAGATAAAGAAAAAAATGATGTTACATGTCCATATGTTGGTATGGAATTTGAATCTCATGAAGATGCATATAGTTATTATAACTCTTATGTCAGAAGTTTGGGATTTGGGATAAAAAGATATTCAACTTGCAATTCTCAACAAACTGGAGATATCATTGGAAGAAACTTTTGTTGTATATTTCAAGGAATGCGAAATTTTAAAAGGAAGTATGAAGAGGTTCAAAGAATTCATGGAAACTCAAGAACAAATTGTAAAGCAATGATAGCAATAAAGAAAGGGAAGAATGGGAATTGGATAGTATCTCATGTGGTTGAAGAGCATAATTATGCTTTAGTAACTCCAAGCAAAATTCACAATTTTCGATCACATGGAAATATAAGTGATGGTCATGCTGAAGTGATAAAAAAAAAATGCACTCTATTGGAATTCGAACAAATCTTATGATGAGTTTTCTATCACTTGAAGCTGGAGGCTCTAAAAATCTTGGGTTCAAGACAAAAGATGCTAGAAACTTCTTAAGTAATAGATGCGAAAAAGAACTTTCAAATGGAGATGTTACAGCTGTTCTTGATTATTTAGAGAAGTAAAAAATAGATAATCCTTCATTTTTTTTATTCTATTCAAGTTGATTCAGAGGCCATATGACAATTTTTTTTTTGGACTGATGCTAAGTCAAGGATGGATTACCATTACTTTGGAGATGTAGTTTGTTTTGATCCTACATATCTAACTAATCGTTATGGTATGCCATTAGCTCCGATCATAGGGGTTAATCATCATTATCAAACTATAATATTTGGTGGTGCATTACTTTTTGATTAGACAGAGGAGTCATTTGCTTGGGTGATGATGACTTGGATGAAAGTAATGGAAGGTAAAGAGTCTAAAGTTATTCTTACTGACCAAGAATTGGCAATTGGAGGAGCAATATCACGAATTTTGCCCAATGCTCAACATCGTTTTTGTGCATGGCACATTATGCGCAATGCATTGAAAAACATTGGTTATGTTTTTAACTCTCAAAAAGGATATAAAAGTGATTTCCAAGAATTTTTATATGGTTTTGAGACTATAGAAGAGTTTGAGGCTCAATGGCAAAAGATGCTTAACACATATAATTTGAGGGACAATGTATGGTTAATGAAGCTATACCAAAAGAGGAACAAATGGGCATTAGTATATTCTTGTCACATATTTTGTGCATCTATGTATAGCACACAAAGAAGTGAAGGCATCAATTCTTATTTTGATGGATATTTAAAAAAAAGCTTGCCTTTGTATGAATTTGTACAACAATATGGAAGAGCTGTTGAAGCTAGAAGGGATCAAGAAAATGATGCAGACATTGAAACAAATGTTAAAAAGCCAATGATGAGAGTTGAAATGAATATAATTGAAGAGGCCTCCAAAATCTATACCAAAAGAATGTTTGAAATGTTTCCAGAAGAGTTCGTGAATGGTTTTCCCTATCATCATGAATTAAATGCAATGTCAAAAAATATTTTAACTTTTTTTGTGTGGAAGAAAGATAAACAATCATGTCGAACTATTACATTTGATTATTCGACTTATAATGTCAAATGCACTTGTAAGCTTTTTGAATTTGCAGGCTATTTGTGTAGGCATATACTGGAAATATTTCTTGTTCTTGATATTCAAAGTATTCCACCACAATACATATTGAAAAGGTGGACAAGGGATGCAAAATCAGGAATTGTTGTGGATAAACAAGGTAATAAATTACAAGATAATTGTTGTGTACCAGTAACAATTCGCTTCAATAATAATTGTCGAGAAGCCAACAATATTGCAGCTAAAGCTTCAGTGAACCAACATGTGTACAACATAGCAATTGATGGTTAACATAAGACATTGAGAGATGATGAATGTGCACTAAAAAACATGACTCTTGTGGAACAATCCAAAGAAGTTCAAAAACTAGAAGTTGCTTCAAAGTCATTGAAGCCTATACTTATCCTTCAATCACAAGTCATAAAGGGAGACCAAAAAAGTTAAAATCATTCATTGACAACAAAGCAAAAAGTAAGATCACAAAAAGTAAGTCTAAAAGTATTTCTAGAAGGTCAAGCAAGAAAATGGCAAAAGATGCTACTTTTACATGTGAAGAGATAGGAACGCAAAATTGATATATACTTTGAAACTTTGCAATTTTAACCTTCTATGTTGAATGTTTCTTTCCCTCTAATTATGGGCTTTTTGTTTACTTTTAGGGGTTGTTCACAAGTAATAAATGAATCTCTTCCATCCAATGTGGAATGTGATAAAACAATGCATATTAAATATTTTTTGCATGTTATTTTCCTCATTGCTATTGAATTGCTCAAGGAAATATTCTTTAATTTTTATCTTTTCATTTATTTTAACAGCCATCACATATATTACTTCCCATGACTCAAAATAAAGAAGGAAATTCACAAGGATCTTCTCAATTTCAATATGACAATGGTCCAACTAAAGCCTTTGTATGTGCCTACATGATTTTGTTTAATATTTTAAAATAATTGTGGTACTTTGCCTAATTTAAAATTTGCATACTATTAAAATAGTATTGGCCAGCTGCAATATCTCCTTATTCTAATGATGGAATGAGCAATCAAGTATATGATTATCAAGATAATGGCATTTTCTATCCACAACAACAAATTAACAAGGTTAGTTATCACTATTATACCTTTTTTTTTTTCTTAGCTTGTTCAGAATCTCTTTGTTTTAAAATTTGTTAATTGAAACTGTTGTTGCATTGTATCCAGGTTCCTCATTATTTTAACCAAATTCAAGTGGATAGTCATGAGCAAAATAGTAATAGTTTACAAGATTAAGGTGATTATACCATCAAATTTTTTAAATATAATATAAATTATTTGTTTTTAGTTATAATGTTAACATATATTTTTCATTTTTTGCAGGTGAAAATGGGTGGGATGTATCAAGATATGATTGGATTTTGGATTTATTTTTGATATACTTCATTTTTTTGATATTGTGAAAACAATCAATTTGTATGGAGTATAATATATGAATAGTCACTGTGAAGTATTTTTGAGACCAAAAAGCAACAGAATGACAAAATGTTGTAGAATTAGATTCACTTTTGCTTCGGCCTCGTCTCTTTGAATGTGTGTGTGTATAGATATATATATATATATATATATATATATATAACTTTAACCTTTGAGTCACCCTTCATTTCATAAGCCACAATACAAAGAGACAAATCATCCCACTTACAACTACACTTTTATATTGTAATTAATGGGGCTTCACAGTGCATGCTTTGCCAACTACAATTGGTCGTCATTCACTATTTTTTTCTGGCTTTATCACTGTCAAGTATATGCTATTTAATATATAAGGGAAGAGGTCCAAGTTATAGGGGATTTGTTCTAATCATACTCAAGAGGTTGCCATTGAAATGGTTACTCAATTCTTTTTAAAAAAAAAATTAAAATTTAAGTCGTTAAATTTAAAATCTAATAATTTTTGTAAAAATAAAATACGGTCCAGACCCTTACTCTATTTTTCTTCATTTTTTTTCACTTTTTTCTTTTTTTCTAACTCTCTTTTCAACTCTCAACCTCTACTTCAACCTCCATTACTCATTTTTCTTCTTTTCTGAAGAAAGTGGGCCAAAAGAGATGGAAAGAAAAAAGAAAAAAAATAAGATTGAGCCGTGAGGGTAAAAGGGAAAAAGAGAAAGTTGGGAAATCAATTTTGAATTCAACCGTGAATAGAAAAGCAAATAAGGAAGGGTCGATGACTATTCATGGCTAACGTCAACTTTGTAGCTGGAAAGTTGTCGAAAAGCTGGAGTTGAAAGCCTTAGCAACATGTGAGTTTGGAAGAGTGAAATCAGACAGTTATTTTACATAAAGAGTAAAATAATTTTTAATATTAAAATAATACATATAAATTTTTTTTAAAAATGACATAAATTTTTTTTAAAAAATGACATAGATCTCAAAAAAAAATAAAGGGTTAAGGTCTCAACTTCCAAAAAAGTCGAGTACCTTATAGCTAATCCCATTAATCTTTTCAAGGTAATGCCCATGCTTCCTTTCCAGCTGTCCCCTGCTTTCCAAGATTATTATGAGGTTGTCCTTCATTTCTTGTTGTCTGATAATTTTATCTATATATGTTTTTTTTTGGGAACTTTTTTATTTGTTTTTTTTATGGTAACTTTTCTATATATGTTTTTAATGCTTAATTTTGTGTTTTTCAACGGAACGAGGATACTTTCAGTTTTCGCTTCAGGTACCTTGACAACTTTATTTTTGTCATAGTAAGTGCACCAACAAAGAATAATAATAACTCTCAAGGAATGTCGATTTTTTATTTTTTATTTTTTTATATCTCCATAGTTCTTACACCATTAATGTAATTTAAGATTAAGATTTTTTTAAGAGTAAAATATTAATTTAATTCTCCAAAAATTTCAGTTGTTTGATTGTGATCTTTGAAGGATTGAAGGTGTCCTATGAAATCAATCCTTAAAAAATTGTATTTGTTTTGATTTTATTTTGATATTATTAAATAGTTAAATTTATTATTGAATCTCAATTTTTTTAATTGTCAGAAATCATTTTGACAGATTAAGGAAGGGATTGATAAAAATAAAATTCTTTTTAATAACTAAATTGACACACTTAATTATTTAAAGGTTAAATTGAGATAATTATAATTTTTTAGAGACAAAAAAAGTAATTTACTCTTTTTAAAATTATAATTATGTAACTGCAAAAAAAATATATAACGTTGACAGATTAAGTCTATGTATCGATGTAATTGTCTCCCACCTAGTGTGGACTGTGTACTCTGGGCTGATTTGAATTGATAAAAGGTTTCTTTCATCAAAATTTAAAAAAGAAAAAGAAAATTCTGCTATCAGTCTCAATTTTTTCCCCCTCATATAAACATAAACATTAGCTAGTATTATAAATATGTATATTCACATTCATGTGTGCATAAGAATAAATGACCATAGTCATTGTATATAACATTTTAGATTTTTAGTAAATGTAACATTCTTATTTTAAAAGAATATTTACAAGTAGTGTGTAACATAATTTACGCTTAAAACGATATTATACTTCTTCTTTTTTTATGATGTCTTTAATAAGTCAGAAGTTATACTTCAATTTTCATGCCCAGAGTTGTATCTAAATGAGATCTTTTTGGGTACAAAAAAAGCACACATCATATAATACATGAAAGTGAAACAATTTTTCAAGAATTAAATTTTTAGTGAATATTATTTTTATTATTTTTTCGTTAACTCTATTTTTTTTTCAATTTCGAATTTTATTTTATGAAATGAATTTATACCTTTTATGAAAAAATCTAAAAAAATAAAAGGAGATTAGTTGGAAAGAAAGAGGGGGGGGGGGGAGGGGGGCCTTGTGTGTGAAAATGACAGACTAAGGGCAAAGGAAATGAGTATGGATTTAAATGGGTGAGTTCAACTGACAGTGAGTCATGAATTGCAACACCTAGATCTGTCAAGGGCTTAGACAATTTGTGCTAGTCCAACATTGTGCTAAGCTAGCAAAAAATCCCAATGCGTTTGTCATTGTCAATGCCACGATCACACACATGTTTAGTTCGCAATACATAACATGAATAGAGTGGAAATGCGAAATAGAATAGAAAGAAGAAAGAAAAAAAAAAAAGAAAAAAAGTTGTTTGATTTCCAATAAAAAAATAAATAAAAAAAAGAAAAATATATTTTGATATGCATTTTTTAATTGATAAATTTTACCTTTATACCCTCAATTGTTTTTTTTTACTTTATTAAAAGAATTATATCTTCGACCTTGTATCTCCTCACTGTCGATGCCTCTGTCAGAGCCCTTGTTTTAGGAGAAGTCAGGGAAGCCGATTAGCTCATCTAAGAGGTCTACAGGGCAACCAAAGTCTGATTCGAAGGCATCTTAGCTACAAATCGAAACAGTTCATGGTGGCCAAAGAAGCTGATTGAAGGTGGAGAGTTCGTCGTCGCCGACAATGACTAAGAGTGAGGGCTATGCAAATGGTTCTTCTTTGTCAAATCCAACGTTCGTGGATTTGAATGATTGGGACGATGCGGTGTGGAGAAGTGGGAGAAGGCTATGAGGTTGTTTCCATTGGAGAACTCTGACAGTGCATCAATCACGATGGGTAGTGACAAGTACATTGGGATGGCGCGGCGTGGAAGAGGAGACAAATCAGATGAATAAGCATAGAGGAAGACTAGAAATTGAGGACAAGATGATAATTTTGGAAATTTTCTATCTAGAAACATGTTTTTCCAACCATGGTAGAGGAAAAAGCATGAAGGAAAACTGTACAGGTTTTTTTTTTTCCCAATGGAAAGGTGCATTTCTGGGCTATAAATTGAAGCAAACAAGGAAGAAATCGTTGTGCATTGAATTTTTGCTTTCTGTTCCCTCCCAAATTCAGAACCATACGTGTTGTAAGGGTTGGGTTCCTTAATTAACGTGATTGACGACTTCACAATGTTTGACGTAACAATGATAACTATTTAAATTTTAAAAATGATAAAGTATTTAATTTTCAAAAATATTAATTTAAAAAGGGATCAACTCTTTGTAATTAGTAAATTCAAAAGATTTTTTTTAATAGTGAAAAATGCCTTTGGTAAAATTTAAAAAGATGATAATAAAATGACTTTATAAATATTTAATAATAATTTCTGATACAATTATGCATATAGAATAATTAAGAATAACAATAAGTGTTATATTGCATGCGTTTTTTCAGATGTAAAAACTAAAATCCAATCTTGTTCATTATTAACGGAGATGAAAAATTGAAAATCATAAAATCTGTGAAAGGCGGAAATTGAGCCAGTGGCCCACAGTGATAGGAGACTATCAGGCAGCGTTGAAATTTTGTCGCTTTTGTTTTAAAGCAGAGATTGGGACTGAAAAACAGAGGGAAGGACTAAAGAGACGTGCATGTGCGTGATTTAAGGTTTCATTTGGTCCAGGAAAAAAAATAATATTTTTGTGGAAATAAAAATAAGAATAGGAACAAAAATATGTTTGATGAAATAGAATTATGTGGTGCAAAATTTCATTCTGTAAAGTATGAAAACAAATGAGAAAATTATTTCATTATATTGTTTGGTTAAGAGTAATTTAGGTAAACATAGATAAAGGACCACAATACTTTGTATACAGACAAACAAAATACTCTGTATCTAGATATAGAAGATATAACACAAATTTTAAGTAAAAGTACTTTTTTATTGTTTGACTTTAGTGTTAATTTCCTTAAAGTTTTTTGGTGCAAATTTAATTTATATATTTTTAATTAATGTCAATTTCACCCCTTAAAAATAGTAAATTATATAAATAGGAATCAAATTAGACATGATTATTTAATTAAATAAAATTCTTAATTATGTAGGTCGAGTCAACTTACCAGTTCGTAAATCAACTTTTTATTATTTTTTTGGTTATAAATATGTTCAACACTATTCACTTTATATGTAGTATAAGAAGTCTGAATAATTTATGATAAGATAATGAAATGGAAGGGAAAAAAATGAAACATTAAACCAACTTATAATAAAAAAAAATGAGAGATGCCACAAAAGAATTTAAAATTATGTATTAAGCTTGAAGTGAGTAATGGCTAAAGTTTTTCTTAACTTTGTTTTCTTTTCTTTTTTTTTTTTAAACAAAGCTATGTTTTCAATATTAGATTTAATGTTTTAATAGTCATTCACAAGTTATGCCACTAAGTGATTATATATGGAAGAAAATTGTTTAATTTATACTTATATATTCTTTGATCATCCTTAAAATGTTTGATCAATATATTTTGAGTCTAAAAAAGGCTTTTTCTTATTTTAAAAACAAAAAGAGAATATTGGACCTTCCAACTTAAATTAACCCAACTTGCTTAACAATTGATTCGGGCAACTTAATAAAATTTTTTAAACTCAAACCAATTCAACTTGCGAAAAACCCTAGATAAAAGTGAATAATGTATAAGGATGTAAAATAAACATGATTCGGAGCTTAATAAGTCTGGCTTGGGAAAAAAACCCAAAAAATACAGGTTGGGCTCCTATTTTTTAAGCCAGGCTTGATCTTGGCTGACTAAATTAATTATATATATATATGTATTTTAAAAAAAATAATAAAGTACTAATTTAAATATGTGTAATATTAAAATGTATAATTTCTATATCATATATATCTTACTCTTTATCAATATATAATATATAACCTCTATAAATAATTTCATATTTAACTTGATATTCAATTCTTTATCATGTATTTCATGTTATAATTATATAATATTATTATTAGAGTCATTTATTTCACACAAAAATAATTTATTTATAAATCTTGAAAATGAATATGCGTCCAAATAAAAAATGTGATCCGTTTTAAAAAAATTAAACCCACCTTCTAAACAAGCTTAACTTATGTTATTGTAAAAAAGTACAATATTTTTTAAATGAACTTGTCTTTGCACCCGTCATCTATGCAAGGGATTCTCTGCTTGCTAAGCACCATGCTTGACAAACTAGAGCCGTCTGATCGTGTAGGTTCCACCATTCGGAGGGCTCTCACTTGCTAAATATCATTGCTTGACAAGCAAAGAATCTAAACCCGTCATCTAAGGTATATGTGGGCAGAATTTTGCTCCAACACATAAGAGTCACTTAGATTAATATTCATCTAATAATTTTTATTTATTTAACATCTTTTTAAAAAAAATTTAAAATTATTATTTTATGTTTACTAATATGTTTATAATTATTATTGAATTAATTAATATTTATAAAAAAAATTAAAAATAAAAATAAATGATGCTATGCACGCAGGAGCAGAGCCAGTCTCCGTATGTGTCAGCATCACTGATAATTATTACTATTCTGCAGCAGTGCTGCTTGGGACCGCCTCGTGATTCTCGCCCTCATTTTGTACCAACCCTTGCATGCATCTATTTGAAATTTGAATTCACACTTCACTTTCAATATCCACCTCATTCATCACTTCATCTACTAATAAATTTAGTATTATTCTTATTCATATTTTATTATATATTTTTAAAATTTAGTTAATTTAATTTTAAGTTACAATTGTTGAAAAATTAAAGGCTAGTGTATTTTAAAAAAATAAAATTTAATTTTATATTAACTAAAATAAGGAAAGAATGAAATCTTATATATCAATATGTTATAATAAACTTATAAAGAGTTAAGAAAATATATGAACTCAAGTTTAATTGTTTCAAATTATTTAATTATTTTTAAATGACTTAAATATCTGAAATTGCCTATTTACTTATGCTGATAAGTTATGTAAATGTTTTGGTCATTTATAAAAGACAGTGTTATTCAAACTTTCAAGACACAAGTTTTCAAACTTCTCTCCTACACGTTTTTTCTTGTTTTCATACACTAAGTTATTGTGTTATTCTTTTATTATTTTGGTATTTGAGTAAAACTTAGAATAATTTATTTAATTATGAAGGAAGTTCACATAATTACAAAATTATTCATTAAGGATAATATCATTCATAACATGATTTAGTACATTAGTTACCAGCTATTTATAGCAATAACTAAGTTGATCTTTAATTTTAAGTATATATTATTAAATTTATTAATATTACGAAAATATGGTAAATATTTTGATGATATGTTTGAATGTCTTTTCTCTCGTAAAATGATAATTACGTTTGACTTGTAATAAATTGCTGCCCACATGTATGTCTGTAAAAGTTAACACGTTAATTCAACAACCGATCTAATATGAACAACCAAAGATTCTAGACTAAACTATCTTTATTTTTTAAAAAAAATTGATTAAATTATATTTGATGTTGTTTTTATTCTTAAAATTTCAGATTTATTAATATTTAATTATATTTTAAAATTTTGATTAAGGAAATTAACTCTTTATATAAGATCAGATTTTAATTTATTTTTAACATAATAGTAAAAAATTAATTTTATTTATCAGAGATCTTTATATTGTATAAAAAATATTAAGAGAATTGATCGACATATTTGCAACAAAAAACAAGATATGAAATTTAACTAAATTAAACGTAGAAAGTAATTATGTGTAGAGAAATGATTAAAAGTGTAATGAGATAAATCATAAATGTAAGCAAAACTTTTTTCTTGGTGGAGAAAAAGGGAGAAAAGAAACAAGAGAAAACTTTTAAAATTTTAATATTTGAGCCGCAAATGTAACCATTATCCAAACCCTTCCGGAGCTTGAAACGAAATTGTTTAATTACGATAATGACATTATTATGCAAATATTTGGATTTAAAGAACTTATAAATAAAACAAAGTAATTAGTAACAGTACAGGGGACAAACACACACCAGTGGGCCCTGGGCAGGAGGTGATGAAGAAAAGTTTCAAGCGGAGCAGTGAAAGTGATCAGATAAAGCGTTGGTCTTGTTCAACAACGTGCCACGCGGGTTGTGAAACCAACAAAATATATCGGCGTCGAAGAAAAAAAATTTGTCGGTACAAACAACCACTTATGGCATACGTCTGGGTTTATGACCAAAAAAAAAATTTAAATCCAACACCTATCAAATGTATTTCTATTGTTGGTACATTATAAAGGAATAATCAATTTTAATTATAATACAAACATAATTAATCACTTTGTCTAAGACTTCTTACAAGTGAAGGTCTGGAACTTAAGGTTGCCGACTTTATAATTAATGGTATGTACTGGAACAAGACAAAATTTCTCCTAATGAAGTTGATGAAATTTTGGAAATTTTTATTTCAATCCGGTGACACACTGATTTGGGCTACGGATCCCGCTCCAGCCAGACACTCTTTTGTCTGACGACTCTTGTCCGTTTGATCATTTTAGTGAATGAACGATATTAAATTATGGTATAAAGATGTGTACCGTTGGATCGCATATCTCATTACATTTAATTGTTTGTTTTTTGAGAACGCACCGGCTTAGAACATTTTCTCATCGCTGATCTCTCTCTCCCTCTCTTCCTCTCTCAGTGTTCCCTTTTGCTATTGAAATCACAATGGTTAAACGCATAAAACATTCACGAAGCCTGATAAATTTTTGGATACTGGGGAAGGACGATCTTGATTCTAAACTCTGTAGCAGAGATACCAAATCATATTGGGGATAAAAATGGAAGCCAAAGTTTGATAGTCTTAAAACTCTCATAACTAAGGTTGTGTTTGGATGCGCGACAGGCGCTCTTCAACGGGCTTCTAATCTCTTATAATCACGTTTTCATAAAAAACGAAGATGTTTGGTTCAGCATTTAAGAATTTCTGAAAATCAATTAAGCTTGGCAAACGTACGTTTGAATCAAAGTGATTAAAGGTAGCTTCTAAGATGTAGAATTGATTATGTTTACAATCTGTCCATTTTTTTCCTTCTACTACCCTCACTTTCATCTCCTCTATTCTTTTTCATTTTTCTGTGCGAAAAGCAGAGAGTTTCGTGAGAGAGAGAGCAGCCAAGAGGGAGAGGGAGCTAAAGGGAGTTGGAAGAAATATTCAGAAAAATAGAAAAAAAGAAGAGGAAGAAGAAAGAACAGAGCCAATATTCATTCTTAATTGTTGTTGTCAACCATTTTGCAGCTGCGTGAGAAGAAGACAGAAGTAAGATGAAGATGCGTGGAGATAAAAATGAATCCAAGATGGAGATGCGTGATGTCTATCCCTTCTGAAGCCTTCAAGTGACATGGGTGGAGGAGAAGACCCCATGTGTCCTACTATGTCATATTTTAGCTTAAATTTCACAAAACTCCATTCCTTCATTTTCTAGATTCCTTTTTCATTCTTGAAATTTTTTGTAAAATTTTCTAAAGTATGTAAGAATGTATTATTTTCTATGTGAATTTATTGAACTTATTTTGCTTAACTCTAAGAGTGATCTTGAAATTATTATTAACAATAATTAAATCAAATTTTACAATAAAATAAACAAATTTATTTCATTACAACATTCGTGATCAACAATAAAATAAACAAATTTAATTTAGCTGCTTACTTAAATTATTTTTTATATGAGTTTGATGATTTGATTTTGATTAACTCCAAGAGTGATATTTAAATAATTATTTAAAAATAGTTAAAAGTAATTTGAAAATAAATAAATAAATTCATTTTATTACAATATTTATAAATTTTAATATTTTAGTGCTAATAGTCAAATGAGATAAAACAACATAAAATTCATACATTTTTTGGTAATTACACATTCAAAAGTACTTCTACTAACTAATATCCAAACGAAATTTATTTTTCAAAATCATTTTTCTGATAACAGTTTTCAAACATAAATCACGTTCATTTATAATCAATTATGCTCAAAATCAATTCTGAAAATCAATTTTCTTCAAATTTAAGTTTATCTAACGAGTTTCTAAACATACACTAAAGCTATTGGAACAAAGGAGAAACAAGTTTTGTTTACAGAAACCGATCAAAAAAAGAAGGTAATTTTTATTCCTTACAGCGAGAAATTACTTTGAATTGGGGATATTTCAGAACTCATAAATAAAGTTAATAAACTACACATCTGAATGTTTGTTTAGGATTTACATTATGGAATTACAAGAATTTTAAATATTCACAAACCAATATAAAGGAGTCTGAATGGCATTTCCATATCTGAATATAGAGAAAGGACGAAGAAGACGCAGATGGATAAAAATAGAGAGAGAGAGAGAGTTCAGCGACCAAGAAGACGAAAGCAACGGATTTGCACAGCAACAAATCCGAATTTGAAGAAGACGATCTAGAAGGTGCATTCTAAAAAAAAAAGTAATGAAACGTGGTAAGATCTAGAGCGTCATTCGCATTGATTCAACGGTCTATAACTTAGCACTATGATTTAACCTTGTTCATCCGCTGAAAAGATCGGACAAACGAGAGCCACTAGGCAGAGTACTCAGCTTTTTTAGCAAAAAAAGAATCCGTCTGAGTACAACTTAACTAAGAACGATATACAATACTTTCCAACTATTTAAAAATTTACCACTACCACCATGATTTTTACAACTGACACCATGATTTCTTAGAAAGGGGTTGCCTCTTTAGAGTTGACTCTAAGAAAACAACCTAAATTTGATTTCTTATCGTAATTTCCTATTAGTTTTATGATATCTAGTCAGTTTGCTTTTTTCCTTTAGAATGTTGACTCCTTCATTCTTATATGTATATAATTTAAGTAGAAGAATGATGGATTTCATAGAAAGACTACTACAATTTTTTGAGTTATATATTCAAATTTAGTTCTTATTGTTTTCATAATTGAGTTTTATTACAGAAGAGTATGTTTAATTTTTTAAAAAAATTCGCTTAATTAAAATTTATTTAGTATGGCCGAAATATTTTTTGAAGAGAATATCTTTTAACACTTAGACTGAATTAATTTGCCACTGTTTTTTTTCTATTTTTACAACAATAAAGTCTGGTTACAACTTAGCTTGGTTGTGTTGGTTTGCGTAGAAGGGACGTTATTTATTCATTTTTGAGAAGGAGAATAGATCCTCGTTTTTTTGTGAGTCTATCAATGGAATCTTGGAAGGAGTTTCAGAGAGTTAGGAGCTATGCAGAAAGTTCTTTAATATATCTATTTGATTATGTTATGTATGTGCAAGCCGCACACCGCACTGGTTACATACTAGTTTAAAGTAACAGACGTGCCACCAACACTAAAGTAGTAATATTACTCACTCTTCAAATTCATTCATTTCTCCGATCAACATTTAGACGGAATCGGAAACACTAGACACGGAAGACCATCGATGCCAGAATTTTATCTTTAAATGAAAGCAATTTGTTTTTGTCTCCAATGAAGGAAGACGCGCCGGGATTCGTACATGCAGCTTTCATAATATAATATGTATGCCTTGTCGTCGGTCCCACAGCGAAGAACTGCACGACTCGTAATAGTGTCATTCAATTTTTGGTTCATTTTAATTTTATCATAAGAAATTATTAATTTAAAATTAATCTTTATCGCAATTTGTTTCGGACAGCCAGTCAGCGACGTCGGAAAAGAAAGGTCCCTTTTAAAATTTAGTCTAACCTGCTAGCTCGTTGAGTCCATGAGAGAGAGAGAACCAAAAAAGTAGTACCAAGTTACAGAACAGAGGGAGTGGATTTTTAGCTCTGATTCCCTTTTCTATTTCTACATTCCCATCGATTTCATCTCTGCGATCAGGTAAGTTCTTCATCTTTTTTCTGGTTTTTCCGACTGTTCTTTTCATTTTTTTTAATTTCCCTTTTGTTCTTGGCTTAAATTTTTTATTGATTAGAATTGGGGTAATTTGTTTTTCGTCTTTTCGAATTTTCTGTTTATTTTTTTAAGGTTGTGAGTTATGCAATGATTGATTAAGGGTTGAGAGGTGTACAGAATTTCTCAGAGGTTTCTAGGATGGCGAATAACTTAACGGGGCAACTCGTTGGCTCAGAGATACATGGATTCCATACATTGCCAGGTACTATGCACTCCTTTTCTGATCATGTCAACTCACAGGTCTCGTTTAGTCTAGTTCAAGCATCAGGAAGTGTTAATTTTGAAATTCTTATCCTTGCTCTCTCTCTGCCGTTTTTTCCTTTTCGGTGAAGGGGGAGGTAAAACTTGAAATTCTCATCTTATCTGTACAGTGATTTATCTGTTTATGGTTTGCTTGCTTCTAGGACTAGTTTGTCTAATGCAAGCCTGAAGTTTTGAAAGTGTGAAAAAGAAACTAGGGAGGTTCTAAACAAAGTCTTCAGGGTCAAGTAAAACTTTATGGACAACGCTAATGGGGATAGCTATAGTTGCTTAGAAACCAATCTCTCCTTAATTATCAGCAGAAATAAGTGGGTAATATGGGAAGATTCTTTCAGTCTAGTTGAAATGAGGTACTTTCCGCAAAGCTGAAATCCACTGAAACTAACGGCCAACTATAAAACAAATAAAAAACAAAGAAGAAAAAGGAATTCACCGGGAACAATGCTTTTAATGATTCCTAGTGTTTCTTTGGCTGTGGTCTGTGAGAAAAAACAGGCTAAGAATTGTTTCTTGCGTTATGGTGAAAGTGTCTAAAATGTAGTAATGATTCCTTAGTACCTCATGGCAGTGAGGAATGCAGAGTAGTTGTGTTAGATACTTAGAATTGCAGTATCTATGTTGGATTCTGTAAGATGTTCTGGTAAAATGTGATAACATCAAGTTAGGATTTTCATGAGTTTGTCTCTTTTGGTCTCAAAATCTTGTAAACGATTTTAGATATCTTACTATTGGACCAGTGTTAGATTTTGTTAGACTTTACTGAAAGGGAAGAGAAAAATGAAATATTTGGATGGGGGAAGGTGCTTCCTAATAATCCTTACTTTTGTTTGATACAGTAGTATATTGTGGAAACTTCGTACCTTTTATGAGGGGGTTGAAAGAAAGTTGACAATTTCACTATGCTCTATGCAATTGTTTTCCAAATCTTATCTGGACTACAAAGTTTTTGGCCAATGATCAATGTCTTCAATAATCTATATTGAACTGAAATAATCCTTCTACATGGGCCAGAGCTGGATGTTGGGAACATTATGAAGGAAGCAGGAAGCAGATGGCTTCGTCCCAATGAGATTCATGCTATACTTTGCAATCACAAGTATTTCCCCATCAAAGTCAAGCCAGTGCTTTTGCCCAAAAGTAATTATCTATTGCTAGCAGCAGTAATATTGGTAAAGTGGATATGCATGTGTACTTTTCCTGCTGACCCACCATTCATTTTCATATTGTCTGTTTGTCCTCATATAATTACTGTCTTCTTATTTCCTATATAACACTTTCCCTACTGATAAAATGGTTTTTCACTTGACATTTTTGCTCCAGGTCATTTGTGAAATTAAGCCTCTGCTGTAAATATAAAATGCATGTTTAGAGATTTATGTATCATACAAGTGTGTTGTGAATGAAACAATCTAAGGTCACACTGTGATTATTTAATTCATAGCTAGCATTTTGATTGATAAAAAGACAAGTTTATTCCTTAATTATTTTCCATCTCGGTAAAAAGTTTTTAATATAGCTACCATTATGTTATTATATGATTATTTTTAATGTTAAAATGAAAAACAGGTGGTACTATTGTATTGTTTGACCGCAAGATGCTCAGGAACTTTCGAAAAGATGGGCACAACTGGAAAAAGAAAAATGATGGGAAAACTGTAAAAGAAGCTCATGAGCACTTAAAAGTGAGTCTTTTCAATTTCTTAGGTGTTTAATTTTGTTAATGTAAATTTTAGGAAGTTAGTCTTTTCAATGTCTTAGGTTTTTTTGTTAATGTCATGGTAGCCTAATGTTATAAATTTCTTTAACATGCATTTAGAGGAGATACTTTCTCATGTCCGTGGTTATAAGTGTATTTACCGTGAGCTAATATGATGAATTGTTTCTCAGCTTCTGTTTCTTCTGTATGTATGGGCTCTCAAGGGGAATAATATTGGGCTACAAAGTTGATGTAGATTATAGCAAGCAGTAGCCTGATAAGCATTCTTGAAATCATTCTTGAAAAATGTTTCTTTGGACTTTACCAATTCTTTTGATACTGTCTGTTTTCAATGTGCTTTCTTTCACAAGTTGAAATTTGTTGGCGGGAATTTTGATATTCAAAAGGTCTAGATATCGTCTTCCCTTAGATTTGGAGGTACTGAAGTAATTAATTGGATGGTGTTGTTTTATATATCTAGTTATCTACTGTCTTTTCTTTGTATTTTAAAAATTTTAAACCTAAAGTTTGTGCTTAATTATTCAGCCATATTGTTATATTTCTTTCTGAGTGACATTTGGCAACATTACTGTCTTATCTCTGGTCCCATATAAGTAATAATTTCTCTGTTTCTGCTCTTAATCTTATCACAGGATTAGACAGTATAAAAACTGCATGACCAATTTTTCTTACAGCAGTCTTTCAAGTGCTTACTGATGTTTGCAGTATATGGTTTTGACATTCTTTTTGGTCCTTTTTCTTTTTCCCCATCAAACAGGTTGGTGATGAAGAAAGGATCCATGTATACTATGCACATGGCCAAGATAATCCAAGCTTTGTTCGCAGATGTTATTGGCTTCTCGATAAGTATGCATTTTTATAGTTTACTTGATTCTTGAACCTCAATTCCAATGGTTATGCACATCCAGACTTCTCAATTATGGTCTAGTAATAATTCTTATATATTACTTTTATATTATTGATTAAATTGCAATTTGACTTGTGATTGTTGTTTTATTTTCTTTCCAGGAGTTTGGAACACATAGTACTTGTTCATTACCGTGAAACACAAGAGGTTTTGTCTATTTTCCTTTCCTTCCTCCGTCCCTTCCGCTCAGAACTCAATCGATTAATTTCACCCCAAACTATGACTAAGGATTATAATTTGTATGCTGCTCTGCTGAATTGAAGACCATTACAAACGTGCATGAAGACTTTAGTCACTTTGTGATCTTTAGATCTGAGATTTAGGCATCCAAACATGTCTGAATGTACCATAAGTTACTCCTATAAACTAAATTTCTTGCACCCACTGACCAACGATTTTTTTCTGTTTCTTTGCTTAAAGATTCATTTGTTCTCTCTTCTCTGGGTGGATTGTATAAGATTTTTGTTTTCCAGATCAAGCAGCATGATATAGTTAATATTAGATGTGTATAATGGGATTTTCCAAGTCCCTCATTGGATATGTAGTAGATTAGGTGATGGTAAGTATATATGCTCCAAGAATCGATGTGCAAGATAACTGGACTAACTATTTTGGCCACGTTGTTCGGCCTATTTCATCTAATTTAGGTCAGTTGAGCTTGAAGAGCTAGGGAAGTGTGAGGCCACTAGTTAGGAGACTTTCAGGGACCATTTCACCTAAAAGCCCCCCCTCCTTTCTCTTTACATAAAAGCCCTTTAGACTTGAAGTGTGAACAATACAAGCTGACCATACCTTGTACTGAAATTTAATACTAATAGGGAAGCATCAGTGATAAAACTTTGGACGACTTGACGGAGAATGGGAAAAGAATAATTAAAGTGATATTGTCAATGTTATGGATAATTAATTTTGAGCATAATAAATATCCTAGGAAATAGAAGACCCTGAAATTATTAAAAATATTATTTTTATCTTGGAATTACTATCTTAATTATTGCGCTTAGAGTATTTCCAATGACAGTTCTTAAAAGTAAGAACTCATTCTTAGTGAGTTTCATTATTGAAGTACGATAACATAACTGCCACATGTAAGAATCGTTCTTATATAAGAACCGGTTCTTAGAGCAAAAGTAATGGATAATTATGAGATTCATTGTGGGAGTATAAAGATGTGGAGTAACTTGTGAGCCCTATTTGTGAGTTCTTTAGAGTTGCACTATTGAAGTAGAAAGTTGCTTTAAGGTAGTGAAGAGTTGCTTAAAGCAAAAAAGTAGTGTTGTGGCATTGTAAGACCCACAATAAGCAACTCATTAGAGTTGCACTATTGGAGATTCTCTTATGGACTATTACCTTATTTATTTCATCTAAGGTCTATAGCTTATTAATTTCATTTTGAGACTTGTTTCTTTTCTATCCTGACTCCCTCTATAAAGGGGTCTTTCATATGATTGTAACTTTATTTTTGAATGAATTAACATGTTAGATTTTCTATCTTCTCCCTCCTTTCCTCTCTATTTCTTCCACCTGTCTCTTTACCTCTCTACCATTCTGCATCACCACTTGGTCATAGAGGCTTTGATACCATGTTATAAATCATTCCACCCCAAACCGTAAGATGTTACATAATGGCCTATGGTTAGTTTTTTTATTAATTTCTCTAATGGAGGCAAATTTTGTGTGATTCGTGGCTACATAGTGTGGTAGATCCCATGATGCTATGTCGGAGGATTTAGACTATTAGTACTCTAGGACTTGTATAGTGGAATCAAATTGCGTATATCCCACTTTGCATTGTGGAGGCCTTAGTCAATTATCCATCTATAGGAGCTATGAGGACATTAGGCATTCAAGTGGGGTAAATTCTGGTTGAGGACATTAGGCATTCAAGTGGGGTAAATTCTGGTTCTTCAAGTCTCATTCCTACATTGGATGTGTTGGGGATTAGATGATGCTATGATAGAACTAGGAACTAATTAGTAGGATAACTCAAGCTGGCCAATTTAGGCCATGTGGTTTTGCCTGTATCGATTGTCTTAGATTACTTGAGCTTGGATTGTGAAATTTTAGAAGCTTGTTTTGGGATTGCAAAATGCAAAGCATATTTTATGTATGCTATTTCAATTCAAGAGCTTAAATTCTGAAGTCCCATAAATATTTTATTATAATTTGTACACAACTTAGTTTTGATTAAGAAAATTATGTCTTGAGAGGGGGGGGGGGGGGACAGGGAAGATCAAACTCTAGACCACTTGGTTAGAGAGGCTCTGATATAATGTCAACAGCTATTTCAATCCAAAAGCTTAAGCTGTTAAATTAAATGGTTTCTATTATAATAGATATATCTACTTTTTCTTTGTTGTTTTTGTTTCATTTTTTTTTTAATGAGGTGGAGTATTCAATTTTCCTTGTTTTGCAATTGAAGGGCTACACTGTGGCTTTCTGTGGCAGAGGTGGCCCATGTCATTTCTCTAAAAAATTTTAGGTTATTTGTGCCATTAAAACACTTAATAATACACAAAATAAATAAAGTTTCCTTACAACAGTATATTAAGTTTAAAACAATGACTTTTTACCAGAGTCAATGATATAGAATTTTGTATCCCTCTCATTGTCTGATTGTGTTGGAATTTCCTTTTATTTCTTCTTGCAGTCTTTATCATTGTGGAATAAGTTCTTTCTTTTCTGTATACACATTAAAAATACTCCTGTTCTGAAGATGGCTGCATATTTTGGCACTAATATCTCATCCATGGGGATTAATTACTTAGCTTCTCTGTGCTAGAGACATGATGGAGCTTTATAATTAGAGATAAACTCAATTTTGCTTTACCATTTAACGTGGTCAGTGAATACAACTTGGTATGCTAACCATTTGGCCTTTATTTATTTTACAGTCATCTGTAGATTCAAATTCTAGTTCGATATCTGATCCAACTGCACCATGGATTAAATCAGAAGAATCAGATTCGGGGACCAACAATCCATATGCTGCTGGTGAGAGAGAACTTCTAGATTTGTAGTCTATTTGCTTACAAGCTATGACTGTCAAAGCATTTCCTTAATATATATATAGACACTCACACTGAACATCGTAAATATTTATTTGTAAAACGAGAGGCAAGACAGTGAATGAAGAGGAATGATCATGGCAATACTTAAAGACAAGATGCATGTCTCTATTCATTGAGCATTTCATTCCTCCTGCCACATTTTTCTCCTTCTTATCTTCCCAAAGGAAGCCATTGATAAGAGGTCAATTTTGTTATGATGCCACATATATTAATAGTATGTTAAAATCTAATATTTTGCTGCTGTCATGGATGCTGTAGTTGTCTTGCTTTCATCAGTTATATGTTCTCATCCCTTTTTCTGCTTTGGAGACAAGCAGAGGCTAATGACAATTTAAAAGTCAAGAATCATGAACTGAGGCTTCTTGAGCTTAATACGCTTGAATGGGATGATCTAGTGGTTACAAATGATCTTAACACTTCTAACACGTCAATTGGAGGTAATTGATAGTGTATTCAGCAGAACTAGTTGCTGGTCTGAAAGCATCTTGTTATCCTTTAATTTTGATTTTAACTTTTTGCAGACAAAGTTCCATGCTTTGAACAACGAAATCAATCTTTACTGAATGACAGTATGACTAATGTAAGAAGATCTTATCTTCCTTTTATTTGCATTCTTTAGACTTAGTCTGTTCAATGTTGTCCTTTTTGGTTTATGTTTTGTTGATTTGACAGTAATTTTGTAATCTTGTGTGAATACTTTATTTTGCTTTTTTGACAATGGATTTAGATGATGTTCAGATATTTAGAATCCGGTATTTGACGCAGTCATTTTCACTATTAAACTTGTTTCTTTCTGGACAATAAGAAATTATGAAACTAATTCTATTTTATAGAAATGTTTTCCAAATAACCTGTAATCACTGTCAAAAAGCTTCATCCACTTGAAAAAGAGGCCTTGAAATGATTGTGGATGCATGGTTGTGGGTCCTGCTTAATATAATTGTGGGTTTTCTATATTTTTTTTGTCATTTGTTGGTGTGGGCTTAGACCTTACTGTTCCTATTTATTCAGGATGAAGGAACCAAGCCACTACTATATTTTTTTCCCCACATATTATGCAACATAGATTATATATTAATGAATCATTTGAACTGCAAATTAAAAGTTAGTTGTATATGATGTATAAAAACATAGAAAACGATTGCTTGAATAGGTTAAATTGTTTAGCTATATACTTTTTGTTCATGCTTTTTTATTTTGTCCTAGCTGCTGCTATTACCTTTATAGGGCTTTTGTCACCAGGTAGCTAGCAATCTGTCTGCAGAAATTCCTTCTTTTGCTAATATAATGCAGCAAATTGCTGGGAGCAATGGTGCACCTTATACTTTTCCAGAAACAGTAAATCTTCAGACAGTAAACAATCAAGTAAATCCAAATATTCAGAAGGGATATCCTATTTCGGTGGGTGGTGTTGATTCCTTGGACACTTTGCAGAGTCAGGACAGCTTTGGAAGGTGGATGAACCACATGATTTCTGATGCACAATGTTCTGTAGATGAGTCAGCTCTTGTATCCTCAGTTCCATCTATTCAAGAACTATATTCTTCTCTGGCAGTGGATCATCAGCAACCTTTTCTGCCAGAACAAGTTTTTAATCTCAATGATGTATCACCTGTATGGGCATCTTCCACTGAGAAAACTAAGGTTTCCTCTTGCTATTCTCATATATCAACTTCCACATAATGAATTTCTTTTATAACTTTTATTTGGTTCCTTGCATGATCCTCAACCTCTTTATTTTGTCTTGGACAATAGAACATGCTTGTAAAATCTAAAAGCTCTAGACAATAGATGTTCAACTTCATGAGAAATAAGTAATTTCAGTTGGCATCAGAGGTAGCAACTCTTGCTAGCTGCTACTTTATTCTGAACAATTAATATGCTTGTAAAATTCGAAAACTTTAAACACCGAGAGTTAAACTCCAATAGAGTACAAATATTTGCTTCTTTCAATGTAAACAAATGAATTTTCATTTGGCAAAAAAATTAGCAGTCTCTTGCTACACGCAAGCACGTCATGCATATTAATTTTGACTTTTAGATTTTACATAGTTATTAGCTGGCGTATGATCAAGGCACACATTTATTACTGTCTATTTTGCATTTGCTATTGGTCTTTCTGATGTTCGTTTACTACTTGCAGATCCTGATCACTGGAATCTTTCATGATGACTATATGCATCTTGCAAAGTCAAATCTATATTGTGTCTGTGGTGATGTGAGTGTTCAAGCTGAAATGGTTCAAGGTGGGGTCTACCGATGTTGGGTATTTCCACATTCCCCTGGATTTGTGAATTTCTATTTGAGCTTTGATGGTCATAAGCCCATTAGCCAAGTTATCAATTTTGAGTATCGCACTCCAATTTTGCATGACCCTGCAGCCTCTATGGAAGAAAGGTACAACTGGGACGAGTTTCGACTTCAAACGAGGCTTTCTTATTTGCTCTTCGGTACACAAAAGAGTCTTGATCTTTACTCTAGTAAAGTATCAGCTGTTGCACTGAAGGTGGCTAGGAACTTTGCCTTTAGGACCTCATACCTTTCCAAAAGTTGGCAAGATTTGATCAAGTCAATTGAGGACAACAAAAATCCATTTCCTCAAGCAAAAGATGCACTGTTTGAAATGTCATTGAAAAACAGACTAAAGGAATGGCTTTTAGAAAAAATTCTCTTAGGCCAGAAGACTACTGAATATGATTCCCAAGGTCAAGGTGTAATCCATTTGTGCACAATTTTGGGATATAGTTGGGCTATTTCCTTATTTTCTTGGTCGGGATTCTCACTGGATTTCCGCGATCAATTTGGATGGACAGCTCTTCATTGGGCAGCATATTGTGGAAGGTAAAATTTTATGCTCACACCGGTACTCAACTAGTTTAAACCATTAGTTTTGCTGCAACAAAATTGACTCAATTTTTTTCCATGGTATGGTTCTACTTTTCAAGAGTCAAGTTCTTTCCAATATCTTTCTCTTCCTAGATAAACAGACTTTATATAATTATGTTAAATGTCGCATGAATTTGCTTTAGTAGGCTATCATTACAGTAACACCTTAATACATGTTTCATTCCTATTAATCCAGAAAAGAACTTTAATGGGCTTTTATTGTTTATTTCATAACCAGACTGACCAGCTGAACTGGCATTTTCTGGGCCAGTTGATCAATCAGGCCAGATATAGAATGGAACTGGCAAAAATTTCACCAAAATATTAGTCTTTATTAACCCGGTGACATAAATCACATATGTGTTGGTTTCTTAATAAATCAACATCCCACTTCTCAGCCATATGCTTTTCAAAGATAGATTCTAAATTTATGGAGGAGTACATCAAGTACAAATGAATTTTTATTATTATAATGGAAATAGTCAGTTGTATTGGCTATAAGAAAGTTTTAGTTTCTTTTCCTTGAAGTTTGCTTTTTTAAAATAGCATAACAATATAAATATTACATATTTAATTTAAATGAAATATATTATATTAAAGTTAAAATGTATTAATTCTTCATTAAAATTGACCTATCTGAGTAGTAACATAATGCTTGAGATGGTGACCCAGTCTGACTGGGTTAACCTCTGGTCAATTTCCTGTAACTGTCTGTATTTAATGAAAGTGGTCTCATGTAGTGAGAAAATGGTTGCAACTTTGTTATCTGCTGGGGCAAAGCCTAACTTGGTCACAGACCCTACTCCACAAAATCCTGGTGGCTGTACTGCTGCTGATCTTGCTTATATGAAGGGTTATGATGGCTTAGCAGCCTATCTTTCAGAAAAATCTCTGGTTGAGCAGTTCAATGACATGAGCTTAGCTGGAAATATCAGTGGCAAACTGGAAACAAGCACAACTGATCCCGTAGAATATGATAATCTCACTGAGGACCAGCTGTACTTGAAGGATACATTGGCAGCCTACCGGATAACTGCTGAGGCTGCAGCACGGATACAGACTGCATTTAGAGAGCACTCATTAAAATTACGAGCAAAGGCAGTCCAGGCTTTAAGTCCGGAGGATGAAGCACGTATAATTGTTGCAGCACTGAAGATTCAACATGCCTTTCGCGATTATGAGACAAGGAAGAAGATGAGAGCTGCTGCTCACATCCAGCATAGGTACCGTACATGGAGAATCCGTAAAGAATTTCTCAACATGCGACGTCAGGCGATCAAAATTCAAGTAAGAGCTACCCTTCTTGCCTATGGTTTCCCTGAGTGAACAAATGCCAGCTTGCAAATCCATGTCGTTTGTTTAAGTCTTTTTTTTTTTTTTTAATTTCTATCGGTATCATTTGGCTCAAATCTTAACCTGACTTGTTTTGCAAGTTATGAAGGCACTTTTTCTCATTCAAGCACTTCTAAATTGTACACCTGAGATTCACAAGTCAATCTCTTTTCTTCCTTATGGACTTAATTATGTCGACTAGCTTGTACGGAGGTTTTTCTTTTATATATCCAGAAGAGACAGGACTTAAACTCTTGAGAGGCTGTCGATTTAGTTCCCCTGGAACGTAGGATATAGGAATGGATTGCCAATCTTCTATAGGTTCCTCCCCCATCTCTTATCAACTCAAAAAGGCTAGTGCTTAGGGTGTTGCAATAGAGGACCTGTGCGTCTCTTCCTTGGCAGTGAGACTTTAAAGTGAAACATTGTAGAGAGTAATGGAGACACCTGTGAATGTCACTGTGAGTGTTTGCGGATGAGAATTAAATATCTGCTTAACAATTTATATATTATGGGTGTTTAAAACCAAACCAAACCAACCAAAAACGAAAGAATGAGGTCCAAGAAAAACTGACCAAAACTGTAAGGAGGATGTCCAAGTTGATTTTTGAAACATGAATTTCAATTGGTTCGGTTCGTTTATAGGTTTGATTTGATTTGGTCTGGTTCAGTTGAACTAACTTTATATATATATAAAATTATATTATATATATGTATGTAATATTATATTTATATATTTTTATGTCAACAAAATTATATATATATATATATATTAATTAATTTGATCTCTTTATTTTTATATTTACATATATTTCATTCAAATTAAAAATCACAAATTATTTTAAACAAAACTGTCGAAAACCAAATTAAACTGTCCAATTAAAACCAAACCAAATAGCCCAAAAATTAAAACCGAATAGATCTATAATTCTGTAAAACTGATGAGCTCGAGTTGGTTTGTTTAAGGCTCAAAACGCCCCTACTAGGCATCTATTCATGTGACATGGGTGTCTGAATTTTGTTTCCTTTGGTTCACTGGAGGCTGTGTTTATAATTGACAGAAGCCCTCTTCTTAATCTTAATCTTAATCCTTCACAAATATTGGAAGTTGAATTCAATCCCAAGTTTTTATACTTAGGACTAGCAGCAAATTTTATTAGCTAAAATTGCTTCTTTAGTTTTTATATTAATTTACATCCAGGAAAACACTGATTGCATATGTTTAAATGCAGGCTGCTTTCCGGGGTTTCCAAGTGCGGAAGCAGTACCATAAAATTCTTTGGTCTGTTGGTGTGCTTGAGAAAGCAATCCTTCGTTGGCGATTAAGAAGAAAAGGCTTCCGTGGCCTCCAGGTTAATCCTGTCCAAGAAGTGGGAGTTCAGAACCAGGAAAGTGATATAGAGGAGGACTTCTTTCGGACTGGTAGGAAACAAGCCGAAGAACGTATCGAGAAATCTGTAGTACGTGTTCAGGCCATGTTCCGTTCTAAGAAAGCACAAGAAGAGTATAGGAGGATGAAGCTGGCTCACAATCAAGCAAAGGTAACTTTTTTATGCAATATATTCATTGTTTCCAGGTTTTGATGTTACATGCATATTTACTTGTAGAATTGCTTTTTGTAGCTGGAACTTGAAATTGAAGAGCTGCTCAATTCAGGGGTTGATATGCGGTAGATGACATCCTATGTGTGGCTAAGGAGAATGATGTCTTGTTTGTTTCCCTTGTATAGTATCCAGTATACATGTAGAATGTAGATCTTGTAAATTCCTAGTGTAGATTTGGAATGAACCTTTGACCCTTCCAAATTGCTTTAATATTTTGATTGTGAAGTTGTCATATGTAGTTGGGTTCTCTATGTAAGTCGTTTCTGATACAAGATCTAGAGTTGGATTGTCAAAAATAATGTTCCCACAAATCTGCTGTAAGGACTGTCTATTGATAATCTATCTTTCCTACTGAGAAAAGCCATATAATTTGTTCAACGAGCAAAGGAATGCTTATTTAGTTAAACTGCGGTCAACATGGCATGGGAGATTTATCTTTTTTTTTTCTTCTTTGGCCGATTAACTAAGGCGATGTTTAATTGAGCAGAAACTAGACAGTAATAAAAAAGAAAAAAGAAAGAAATAAAGAACACGATAAAAAGCAACGCCTGTTATCTGTGGCTTGGTTCGTTCATGAGAAAACGTGTTACTTAATTATAGTTGTTATTATTTCAATAAAGACATTACTCGTACTGTCTATTGATAATCTATCTTTCCTACTGAGAAAAGCCATATAATTTGTTCAACGAGCAAAGGAATGCTTATTTAGTTAAACTGCGGTCAACATGGCATGGGAGATTTATCTTTTTTTTTTCTTCTTTGGCCGATTAACTAAGGCGATGTTTAATTGAGCAGAAACTAGACAGTAATAAAAAAGAAAAAAGAAAGAAATAAAGAACACGATAAAAAGCAACGCCTGTTACCTGTGGCTTGGTTCGTTCATGAGAAAACGTGTTACTTAATTATAGTTGTTATTATTTCAATAAAGACATTACTCGTAAAGTTAATACCTTAACAAAATTGCATCTAAGACGGCTGGATTCTCGTAAGTACAAATATGTTTTATGTAGGTACAATTTATTTTATTGCATAAAGACAATAAGGTAAGAATAATTTTTAGTATTCTAGGCTAAGTATTATTAAATATAAATATATAATAATTTACGCCTCAAAAAAATTTGTCGAACTTAAATAATTTGATAAAGTTTATTGCTGAATTTATTGCTCCGAGGCTGTATGAATTCGTCGTTCCGAAAGATCAACTGTTGGTTCTGTTGTTTGGTTTATTTCTTTCTGGGCGTTTAGCCCTCTCGAATCTAGAAACAATAATAAAAAATAAAATGCTTAAGTTATATTCACTGATTCAGTATGCCCACTGGTTACTTTTACGACTAAAATAATAAATCATTGAAGCTTTCCTTTGTGGTTCATGATGCATACTGTATTAATTTTTTACTGAATATCAAATTGGTCAACAAAAAAACCAAAAGCTTTAATAATCCTGTGTGACTAGACTAATCATAAAATTATTGAATTATTTATATGAATTCGATATCATGACTCCAACCATTTCTATTGTTAATGTACACAAAAAAAAAAAAAACTTGCGGTTGAAATATGGGATTTTCTTTCTAAACGTGGTTACAGGATATCAAAAGATTGGGGGCCTGGGGCTTCTTGAACGGTTTTCCAAATACACTTGGAATAATGACATTGTTATAATAATAATAATAATAATGACATAATGTGTTAACTCAAATAAATAACACTCAGAACCTGTGAATCTCACATTTGTTATATCTATTTTTTTTATCTTATATAATAATGTTATACCCTTGCACTAGAATATCCAAATTCCAAATCCCTCGTGTCCAACTTATGTCTTGAGCTTATTGTAAAAAAGAGAACTTTTAAGTAAAGTTGGTTGCATGCAATTGAGAGTTAAATATTTAAGCATTTTACTTCCTTTTTTTTTAATTAAAAAAAAAGGCAACATGTGCCCCTGTGCGTCTATTGGTGCCATTTTTTTTTTTGGGACTGCTATTGGTGCCATTTGGACACGAGGTTGAACAAGCTGTTAAGCTTATAGATAGCTTATTTCGGCTCAACTTGGCCATTATCAAAAAAAAAATTGGGCTCAATATAAGGGTACAAAACATTACGTTACAAAACATTTTTACAGACATTATAAATTACTTTTGCAAGAGAACAAAAGAAAGGAAAGTATAATCCCCGAGGGAGAAGGCAAACTATGAAAACAGAAAAAGAAACAAATATAGGTCAAAATGTAAGGACCTAACCACAATTTTATATAATTGTGGCTTGCACTTTTTTAACAACAAATTGAAATTAATCCTTAAAACAAATAAAAAAATAAAATATAAAACCTTGATATCAATAGCCTGCAGTCATGTTCTTTCTATATGAAATATGAACAACTATCCCGAATATTGTTTTAAGAAACGAAAACCACTCCTAAATAAGCATGGAGCCATTTCAATAACATTAAAACCACACTCACTTTATTAATTCCGCAATTTCAGTAACGAGTATGGACAACACAAGCTTATTAACCCCTTGCCCAAAAGTCGGTATAGCTACAGTTAAGTATCCAATTTACATGGGCAGCCACTTCTAAAAACTACAATACTGATGTGAGTGCTTCAGCAGGACGATAATCAACAACTACGAGCACACTTAAATGTCTATTCACTTGCCTTATTTGATATACTGAGAGAGCCACCTAAAGCCTTCACCATATCCCATCTTGCGGACAATGCTGCACATGAACACCTCCAGAGGACGGACATTGGAGTCGGCGAGACTGACCTTGCCCTTGCCTGTAGTGAAGTTGGTCAGGCCCAGGTAATAGCGCAACTCATCCTCTGAGGCAGCATAAGGTAAGTCAATCTTGTTTCCCAAGATAAGAAAAGGCACATTTGCTAGCGACTCATCAGAAAGAAGAGCATCTAGCTCCCTCTTTGATTCTGCAAATCTCTCCGTGTCATATGCATCAACCAGGTAGACTACAGCATCCACCTACATGACAGAAATTTCACAATTATTAAAGAAGGTAACTCTCATCATAAGATCCTATGATTGCAAGATTCAGGGCTCGGAACAAGTCTTAAGTAAGTAGTTGACACTCCAAGGATAAAGGCCTGGGATTCTTTGCAGCATTAAAAATCATGACAAGCATTAAAAACCCTAAAAAAATTATCATAGAAAACTTAATATCTGAGAACCTAGCTATTTCTGAATACGAAAAGTTACCACATATCTACCTCTAACCACTATCTTCAGTATTGACCAAGCTAGAGCTAGATGTTCTTCTCAACTCATTCACTAATCACAAACCTTCACAGGGAAGTATTAAAGTGGTTTGGCAGAAAATCAAGAAGCATGAACTTGCACAAGTTACATTTCAAAGGTTTAATCAGAGGTGAAACTTAAATATTGTCTCATTGTCTATCCACACCTTCATCAAGAAATTAATTCCATGCTGTAGTACTATTTAACAGGTGGCTCGCGACATATGAGATAATGACGATTACCAATCAAATGCAAGATACTAAGTGCAGCTCTCACTCATTCTTGAAGGTCCCATTCTTTAGTCTAAAATCACAGTGCATAAAGTTCATAGCAAAAAATGAAATTTTTTTTTTTTGGGTTCATAACCATTCATTTAGGAAAAGATCATGTATTTCAGAAAAAACAGATAAGCATATGGTCAACTTAAAGGTCGAATAATCATAATCAATTACATAAGCTTTTTTCTAACACAGTCTAGTTAAACCATCTAATGCTAATGTAACATCCGCATACAACACAAATCACTGTCAAACAACAAGACCGAGTACAAGGGCAATATATAATCGGCTATGGATTGTACACAGTTTGCTAATTCCGTACACATTGAGCGTTGAAAAAAAAACAGAAAATTCGAAAACAATAATGAACTATTCTCACAATATGAAAATTACCACTTCCATCTAATCATCCCGACTAAAAAGGAGACTGAGCCAGATAATGTATCAGGTTTAGAAAACACTTTTTTTCTGAATTTATTATCACAATACAAAAAAAAAAAGGAGGAGGAGACGAAGAAGAAGAATAAGATAAAGCGAAGACACAAACCTGAGCGTAATAGTCCTTCCAGACTCTGCGTGCAATTTGATGTCCACCTAAGTCAAAGGCCTTGAATTTTATCTTCCCGATACTCAACTCCTCCGAAGTCGGATACTGAGTAGGTTGATGCTGAACTAATCTCTGCAAAATCGGGGAAAATAGAAATAGCCTTCAATTTATGGAGGAGTGGCCATATGAAATTGAAAGTTTTCTATTTAGTAGCACTCGGTAAATAATAGAGTTAGATTGCTAAATGAAATCAGAACACAAACAAAGTCAGAAACAAGAAAACCTATGCAGTCTGAACCAAAAATAATTATACAATAAGATACAACCTCATCTTTCAGCATGTGAAGTAAAGTAGTCTTGCCAGCATTATCTAGCCCTAGAAACAGGATCTTCGCCTCCTTTTGCCAGAGACCCAGAGAAGCCAGAATTCCATAGAACCAATCAACAAGAAACATTTTTGCCGAAAAGCTTTTCGCTGTTCTACCTAGAAATACCTGAAACTTTCCACCGGAAACTCGACCGAAGAGTAAAATCCGCCGCGAAAGCACCGACGAGATTGCCAAAAAATGCAATCGGCGATTCCAAGAGAGAGAATATAGAGGGATCTAACCGAGAGAGACCAAAAAGTTATGAAGAATCAACAGAGACACCAAGAAATCGAGAGACAAAAAGAAAAAACAAATGGCTTATTTTTGTGCAATTTGTTTTCGAGAGATGGGGATTTAATTGGTGGGATGAAGTAATGAACCCATGAATGAAGACCGAGTACCGGTTTGAGCAGTGAACTAAAAGCGTGGTAAATTATAAAAAGTCATATTTGGTTATTAGAATTGAGACATAAAAATTAAAGTGAAAATTGAAATAGTAATGGAAATTAGAATCTCATTATCTCATTTTTATGTTTGGTTAGAGAAATTGGAATCACACTCTCTTATTTTCATGTTCAATGTGGTTAAGTATTTTTTTACCGTTAGATCACTTTGAAATTTGTGCATATAATAATTAAAAATATTTTATATAAATCTTAATTTAATCTAACAATAAAACTTTAACTTCTTGAAAAATTAAGCTTTGTATATATTTAAAAAAAATAAAAAAAATCATTCATTTCTCATGTTTAGTTGTGATAATTTGTGTCAAAATATAAAAAAAAATTGTGAAAAAATTAAAATTATTATAATACAATGAATACAAAAAGTTATATAAATATTATGTCAAAAAAGATTAATAAATTCAACAAAGAAATTAAATATAATTTTTAATATATTACGCAATATTAAATATTACATAATAACATATTAAACATACTAAATATTATATATAATAACATATTAAATTTATTAAATAATAACATATTATTTATAATATATATTAAAAGTCAAATTTTGTAAAACTAGTTTACAATTATAATAAATAATTAACAGGTGACTAACATTTTTAATAACTTTTAATATATTACAAAATATATAAAATAATTTTTAATAAATTTTGACTACAGTATTAATAGTGATCGATGATTGTAGTCTCAATATTCTCAAATGTGCTAACATAAACACTGTAGATATCTTAGGATAACTTAATGAGATTAATCATAAATTAAAATAAAAATATAATTTTAAAAATTTTATAAAGATATAATAGTCAAATTATTATATTTAAAGCGTAGAAATGTTGATTCTATTACTTGAGCTTAAAAAAAAAAAAATACATCCAACATTATCTTACCCTTTAGAGTAATACTGGTGTCGTTCTTTAGCATAGGAACTAGAAGGTTTATCAACATTTATACTAGGGTACTGGCACTTAGGAAAAGTTATATTCTATGCAATTCTCATATTGTATGTCTTCAGCTTAATGTTAGCAAGGACTTCTCATAGCATGAGTTAGTATAAATCAAATTATGAGTCGGGTTGAGCTGGGTTGTGATACTTTCCACATTTTCTCATTTGAAGGAACCTAGATTCTTAGGGTGTGTTTGGATTCACGTTCAACTTGTCATAACCAAGTTTACCATGATTCCAACCCACGTTTGCTCGAATCTTGGATGTTTGGGAAGAAAATCATGCAACCACGTTCAGCTCCAAACCACGGTGAAGCCTCTGCAAACCACAGTAGCACAGCCACGCCAATTTCTTGCTTTTCCGGACAAACCAACGTGGTTGGGGTTCATTTTTATATTCCCCTCTATATATATATATATATATATATATATATATATATATTCAGTTTTGCCCCCCGTGTCTTTGGTGCCCCTTAATATATTCACATTTGCTCTGCTTCAATTTTGCCCTCTGTCTGTTGTTCATTTCTCTGCATTTCTCCCCTGTTTAAGAGCAAAAAAACAGGGGAGGTGGAAGAGAAGTAGCATAATCATTGATGGAGGAGAACTGAAGAGGGAGAGATCCGAAATTTGGTCGGGGATGCCCTTAAATGTCCTACAAACATTCAAGATTAAATTATGGGTTGGTTTGGAAGGAAAATAAAATGAATTGGAAGTGTGCAGCCATGGCAGGGACCAAAGTGAATAAAATTAAAAGTTTTTAGAATTAGCTATAATTTCAGAAAAAATATATTTGTGACCTATGGACCTAGATGAAACTAAATGTGATCTTAGAACATGAAAAAAATAAAGGAAAAATTATTACCAAGAACCTAAGTGAATAAAATCAAAAGTTTGTAGGAGTAGCTATAATTTTAGAACAAAATATATTTGTCACCTATGAACCTAGATGAAACTAAATGTGGTCTTACAATATGAAAAAGATAAAGGAAAAATTATTACCAAGGACCTAAGTGAATAAAATTAAAAGTTTGTAGGAGTAGCTATAATTTTAGAATAAAATATATTTGTTACCTATGGACCTAGATGAAACTAACTGTGGTCTTACAATATGAAAAAGATAAAGGAAAAATTATAATTAAGGACCTAAGTGAATAAAATCAAAAGTTTGTAGGAGTAGCTATAATTTTAGAACAAAATATATTTGTGACCTATGAACTTAGATGAAACCAAATGTGGTCTTAGAACATGAAAAAGATAAAGGAAAAATTATTACCAAGGATCTAAGTGAATAATATGAAAAGTTGGAGGGAGAGAGTAAAATTTTTAAAAATGTTCAGATTAAATATAAATGGAATTTTAATTAGGATTTGATGGAATTTACCAAAATTTGAAGGTTATTAGTGATGACATAATTTCTTTTATTATGAGAATAAACCTAATTTATACAATTAAACCTAATTATATCATAATTTATATAATTACTTTAAAAACTTAATTTACACAATTAAACATCCTAATTATTTTAGTTAACTAATTAAAGAATTAATTTAATTATATCATTATACAATTAAAAGCACAATTCCTTTTATTATAAGAATGAATCTTTAAATTTTAATTAACATAAAATGAATTTAATAGAGAAGAAAAAATTGTATTAAAATTTAGTTAGAGGTAAAATTAATTTAATAGAGAAAAAAATATTTTGAAATTTAATTAGAGATCTTTAATTTATTGTGAGAAATTACTGATTAATTAAATTTTTAATTAGTAATTACAAAATAAAAAAATAAATTTATTAATTAAAAATGAGTTATTAGTGATTAATTTATAATATTAGACAAGAAGACACAAAAGAATTAAGTTTCCTTTAAATAAATAACAATAATTAATAATAATAGATCAAAAAATTAAATAAAAAATTTATGCCATTTTTGATAATTATACATTCTGAAACCACGTTTGTAATTCAACATCCAAACATCATGTTCTACTCCAAACCAAGTTTTACTGTCTCAAACTACGTTTGTCTAAATGTCTCCCAAACATAAATCATGTTCATTCAAATTTAGTTTTCTCCAACCACGTTCAATCAAACCTAGTTTACCTCACCCACGTTTAATCCACCGAACTCCCAAACACACACTTAATCGAATGAAAATTTTAGGAATTAAACGTCAGAACATTACTAGTTCTTATTTTCATTTTAATTGTTCAGTTCAATTCTGACAACTACACGTAATGAAATGTTCAAACGTGCTTCATGATGGGAGTGGGAGAGTGGAAACGGGGTAAGGTAACCGGAAAAGCCGGTAACACCGGAGGATTCCAGTTGGACGAATTTGATTGGTGAGTACGCGTCATGAGAAAGTGCCCGAGTGGCAGCATTGCTGTCATCAGGATTCATGGGACACTTACGTGTAAGAAGAATGGAATAAGAACAGAATTAAACCAATCTACAAAGTAAGGAATGGGGTCTTAAATTAACTGATATGCTACTTATTAGAAGTCACGTTAAGTAATTTCGGGTCTTTTAATATTAATTATTTTAAGTTTTCAAAATTTTATAGGTTTCACAATTTACTTCTTAAAAAAATTAGTATTTTTATTTTAATTTAATTTCTAAAAAATTACACTAGTCTTAATTTTATTCTTGTACAAGTTTCAACACGATTTAGCACTACAATTTAACGATGATAAAATAAAAAATTTGTAAAAAATACTAAATTGAAATAATTATTACTTTTTTAGAAATTAAATTAAGATATTTAATTTTTTAAAAATAAAATTAAGACATATAACTTTTAACAAGTAAATCAATTATTTACTAAAAAATATTTATAAAAATTAATTTTAATATTTTAATCAAGATTAGTGTTACGCTTACAAAGATATGAACGCATTCGTATTATAAAAAAAAAAAAAAGTCACCTCGCAATGTAGAAGTATAGTACTTAAATATTAAGTACAAAAATAAATTCCTACTATAACATTTAGTGACATTATTATTATATAATTCAAGTATAGAGATACCGCATAATTTGACGTCAAAAAAGTTTAAAAATTCATGAACAAAAATTTGACCACAGAAATTAAATTTTTAAGTTTTAAAACTATAAAGTATTAATTGAAATTTTTTAAAATGTAATAACTAATTTCAATGTTAAATAAAACTATAAAATAATAATTTAACCATGAAATTAGTGTTTTGGTAAAGTCAAACTTAGCTGCTGTTCAATTGATCGTACCACGACCCACAGGAAAGAAAGAAATCGAAGACAAATCCGCTTTTTCAGTCATAATCAACCATGAAAATAGTAAAGTAAGAAAGATTCCTTCAGACACTTTCCATTTTTATGTCCTGGCCCAATCATACCACCCTACAATATACAGAATTCAATTCAGTATTTGAATAATTGTTCAAATGACAATTTTTCCCTGAAAAAAATTTCTCCACATACAAAATGTAGCACATAATATTACTGCAGATGTTGTGTCAAATAATCCAATCAAAATTCAATGGGGAAAAAAAATCTTCTGATTTAACTAACTGCGGCCTGCAGGCATAGTGCTAATTAGTTAACAAAGGAAAGAGGGAGAAGGGAAGGGGGGTTTATCTCTACTTGATATACTGGGAAACCCACTTGAACCCATCACCATATCCCATCTTGCGGACAATGCTACACATAAACACTTCAAGCGGCCTCAGATTTGATTCTGTGAGATTGACCTTTCCCTTGCCTGTTGTGAAATTGGCGAGCCCCAGATGGTACCGAAGCTCTTCTTCTGAAGCTGCATATGGGATGTCTATCTTGTTCCCCAGCACCAGAAATGGCACATTTGCCAGAGATTCGTCTGAAAGAAGGCCATCTAGCTCCTTCTTTGATTCTGCAAACCTCTCTTTGTCATGCGCATCCACTAGGTAAACAACAGCATCCACCTACAACAGCCAACGGACATGTTTGTTAAGTCTTGATCAATGTCGGAAAGTTCGAAGAAGAACCATAAATTCATGAGTTGAAAACTAGTTCAAATGAACAAACAAGCTTCAAGAGGCAGATACAAGTCATGTCAGCAAGTTCAGAACAGATCTGTTAAATGAAACCTATACTTGAATTGGTAAGTATGAAAAGGTAATGCATCTGAGTACACAACAATAACTACCAAATTAACTTTAAGCTGATGTTAAAGGACAGCACTATGGCAGAGACCATTTCAAATCAAAAGCTAAAATTATTAAAGTGAAGGCTGTTGAAAAGTTTTATTATAATCTATAATACGCCTCCTCCTCACGCAAAAGCCTATGGAGCTAGAAGTGTAAATAAAGCACAGGCTAACCATACATTGTTCTGCAACTTAACTTTATTTAGAAGAATTAAAGATCACAATGATTGAACTCCTAGCCACTTTATCATCTCAAAAGTTTAAGTTATGTAAGGGCCCATAAATATTTTTATTATAATCTCTAACGCATTCCTTACTGAAGATGAAGAATATATTGATCTCCAACTTGCTGCTTCCTCAAATACTTTCATAGGTGGTACAGATCTTTTAGAAAGCTTAATAAGATAATTAGCCATTCCTACAGATCTACGCGACTTTTATTTGTTACCCTTCTACATTGGTGTCATTTTCTTTCTAACTCATCAAGGGAAGAATATGGGAATGTTTGGAAAGCTCCTAGTAAAACACCTCCTGCAAGTTAAAAGGGGTGCTATCAGCGAAACTTCCATCATCAATATTTGCCTCCCATGAATCAGACAAATAAAAGGAACTTTATCTGGGATTATGAAGGCATAGCCAGCAGAATTGCTGGGAAAAAATTATCATTAATCTAGTTGACGGTTGGGTAACAAAAGAAAATTACAGTTACAGACAATAACAGATCAAATAAAATTTGTTTATACAATATTCTGGAGAAATTCAAATGTTTTAAAAACAGCAAAATACATCTAGGAAAGTGTAGAGAACAAAAGAGCTCATATGGAAAGCTGACCCATCAAAAAAGGAAGTGAACAATAAAGAACAAGCCGGCAACAAAGTAAGCATGCCACATTCAAACAGTAACTGGAGATGAGATAACCAATCAATGATATGTCAAATTATACAGGATCATTACTTCAGAAATGCTATTCAAATGAAGTTGAGAGATAGAGTAGAACTCCTTATGAAAGTTAAAATAACCCGGTCTTAAACATCTTGAACACAACATAACAAATATCAAAAGCTATTAGGGGGCATCGGGAAAAGATTAACATGTTTTAAAAGACCGAAAACCTAACAAGAACAATGATCATCCATCCCATCCGCCAGAAAGAAAAGCTGCACTAGAGTACTTATGAAACCCATTTGAAAAGTATGCACTACCGATATCATATTGCTGGGAAGGAAGATCATAAATTGTATCAATAAAGTGATAACCAAGTGGGACTATTATAAATTAACAAATCTCACTTTTTAGAAACTACAAATCACAATAGAATAATTATAGCAATTATCATTGGACATCAATTACAAACTCACAACCCAAAGATCACCAAAATAAAAAACTAAAGAGAATGACCTTGGCATAATAGTCTTTCCAGACTCTGCGTGCAACTTGATGGCCACCCAAATCAAAAGCCTTGAACTTGATCTTCCCAATGCTCAATTCCTCTGAAGTGGGGTGCTGGGTTGGCTGGTGCTGAACTAATCTCTGCAAAGGGATGCAAATCGCAAATCGAAATTCTCAATTCTCCAAAGAAGAGAAAAAACATACACAAAAAGGAAACGAAACGAAACGATCAATTTGTGCAAAGGAACATCGCATCAACCTCATCTTTCAACATGTGAAGGAGAGTGGTCTTGCCCGCATTGTCAAGACCCAGGAAAAGAATCTTGGCTTCTTTTTGCCAGAGACCCAGGGAAGCTAGAATGCCATAGAACCAGTCAAACAGGAACATGTTTCCCTGGTATTTGGCACAGAGGGTTCAGATCCAAACCAGAAGTCGGAAGGAATTGCGAAATATGCTTCGAATCTGAGGGAGAAAGTTCCAGATCGCTGGTGGAGGAAGGAGAAGCAACCCAGATCCCACCGAGATCCTAGATCATGTGTCGTAAACGCATGTGGTAGGAAACGGAGGTGGGTTTGTTGCAAGAAGACGGACACAGGGATCAATATGCTAAACTAAGCTAGCGGCTTGCCCTTGTTATTTTCATCTCCAAATCTCCAATATTATATTATATGCCTATATATGCTTTTTATTTTTCGGAAAAAGAAGACTATTATATTAGGCCTGTAATAACTGCATAACCCAAAAGATTATAAAAATAAAAAGAAATATAATTTATAAATGATAATGTTTTTTTTCTTTATAAAAGAGAAGGAATGCATTGCATTTTTTATTTCTTCCAAAATAAGTTGATTTGGTTCGACTGAAATTTGAATTTTGAAAAAGTAAAATATTTAAAACATTTATATATGAGATGTTACTGCATATTTTATTGTAATTTTTGGTCCATTTTCATTATATTCCTTGTTTTAAAGCCAACAATTTATAATTGTTCTAATTTAATTATTGTAGAAATATCTAATATAGTAGTAATATCTTTGATTTTTATTGATCTGATTTCTCATTTAATATTTGAACTTTTATTCAACAAATTAGGTTTTGGTGTATTAGTCGTGCAATGAAGATAGCTCGTCATATCATGTCCTTATCTAATAAGTGGCGTTCAAATTTGTACCAAAAAAAGGTCGCATTCAATGTAGGTTTATTGGCTTCCTTTTAGACTTTAGTTTGAGGAAAAACAATTTGTGGAAATGATAAATAAGGAAGATAATATGAACTTTTTTATAGAATGAAATTTAGCGTAAAGTATGAAAACGAGTAAAAAAGCTATTTTATTTTATTAATTTGGTTGAAATAATGCATGGAGGCATAAAAAATAATCTTAGGTAAATGATCACAATTTCAATCAATAAAAATTGACAATTTTGAGTAAATACTTATCTGCTCTTTTCCACATTTGCTGATTCTTAGGTAAATGATCACAATTTCAATCAATAAAAATTAATAATTTTGAGTAAATTGATTTTTTATAACAAAAAAATTAAAATAAATATAATTTATTAACAATTAAATTAAGATAAATATATTATTTTGAAGAATAAATTAATTATTTCTTTATATATGAGGATAAATTTGCAAATAACTCGTAAATGGATCCTCACCATCAGATCTTTGAAATATGAAACTTTATACACATATTCTCATGTATGTTTTTTTAAAAATGTAATGCCTAGTAGCTCAATTTATTTAAAAGTCCAGTTTCTAGAAAGTATTACCCTGCTTTTCATTAGTCTTTTAGGTTAATTTTTTAATTTTATTTTAAAATACGTTTTTTCCCTTCTTAGACTTTAGCTATATGCTTCATTGTAATTAAGGTTGTAGCTTGAGTGAATCATAGCTTCTCCATTATTATGGTTAAGGAATCTCCAGCCTTTTATTTTTATGTATTAAAAGAAAAAATTTATAATGACTAATACCTACCAATGAAGAGTAATATGCATGGTTGTCAGAATGGATCAGACTAATTAGTTCAATTAGTCATATCGGGAACCAGTCTTATGTTCAGTCCAAAAAATTACTTGAACCTGTGAGATATTAAATCGATGAAAAATCGATCAGATTGGTTTTGAATCTGTAAAACCGGTCAAACCAGTCAGTTTACTGGTCGGATCAGTTCAATGATTTTTTAAAAATTATTTCATAAATTTGATATACATAAATTGTATGATAATTGATAATATTTTCTTGTTAATTGACATTTTTTGTTGTAAATTTTTTATTGAAGATATTGTTTTAACAAATTTTGTATGTAATTGAATATTAAATATTATTTTTAATTAAAATTACAGATTTATATTTATAATATATAATTATATAAGATATTTTAATATTTTTAATTATATATTTTATTTTTTAAAATATTTTAAAATATCATTAATTTAAACATAATTTAATTATTAATTTTTAAATAAGTGTTTCCAGTTCAATAATAATTATAATTTTCAAAACCTTGCCAATAAGCAAGTGAAAGCGGCGTTGGATTACAGTAATTTGAAAATTGTAATAAAGCAAAGAGGGGCTGGTGAAGTGGTTGACTTAGAAACCACAAAAATTGGCAGATATCATATCAATTTGGCGCGACACTTTTTCTCCGCCGTTGGAAGCTCCAATCACAATTTTGCACATGGCAGTCTTCTCCCATTGTTTTTTTAATTGGAAACATAAGTTTTTATTCTATTTAAATCGTGGATCTTTAAGATTGATAATACATAATTAGAAACTTTTTTTAACAAAATGTTTTTGAAAAAATTAAAAGGATTGTCACATCCCAAAAATTGAGCATGTGAAAAGATACTACTCATTTGATATAATTCTCAAACATACGTTATATGCATATATTCTGTAAGGTTTTACATTCAACCTTAATCATTCATTCCACACCACAGAATTATATTCATCTGATAAGCAAATATAGACATACATAGTCTGATATTTCTATCTCATCGCAAGCCTAGGAGACCTATAAAAAGTACAGAGCGTTTCTAATATCCACATTAATAAGTACTGGTGTCCCACCAGACAGAAATAGAGAATAATCCCAAGGGGCTTCTAATCTTCAAACGGATACTCTTGTTCTTTATTTTCTGTATCTGAAAAAAATAATCATAGGGAGTGTGAGTTTATTTAAAAACTCAGTAAGTAAATAACTGTACTATATAAAATATCAAAAGTACAAATACCACATTTACTCATATAATTAATTATCTTATACATCGAGTAGTATGGGACTCTAACCCTTTCAAACTCATGAATAAGATTTCATAAATATACACCGAGTAGTATGGGACTCTAACCCTTTCAAACTCGTGAATAAGATCTCATAGGTATACGCCGAGTAGTATGGGACTTTAACCCTTTCAACTCGTGTATATGTTTCATAGATATGCACTGAGTAGTATGGGACTTTAACCCTTTCAAACTCGTGTATAAGATTTCTTAGATATACACCGAGTAGTATGGGACTTTAACCCTTTCACACTCGTGTATTAGATCCCGTAGATCTTTACTCATTAATAAAATAGTTAGAATTCATAACATAGTACAATTGTCATGAGATAAATAATTTATTCATACTCTTATTTCTACTGATCATCATATACTCCCATATGAAAAATTAATTGCTTATTATTCAAATAATATTGTAAATGGGACTTATATTGTACTTTGACTAGTAATATCAAATTAGCTGAGCAAGGTTATTCACTCACCTTGATTTTTGTCCAAGTTTACCTTGTTCCACACTAGAATTTGTGTAGGAAAATTTCCTAGTAAAATATATTACAAGGAATCATAAGAAAGGAAACAAAATCACGAAAATACGTAAAATTTTCTGACTGCTACAGTAACGGGTTGCTACAGTACGGTTTGCTACAGTGTCGGTTCGCTACAGTAACGGTTCGCTACAGTGCCGGTTCGCTACAGTACGTTGACTGCTACAGTACCGTTGACTGCCGACACTACAGTACTGCTACAGTACCCGAAGAAAATTTTCCAGATTTTTTTCCCGAAATTTCTGGTCGCTACAGTAACTCGGTTTTGCAGAATTTCTAACAATTTCATCATTTCCTTTCTTGTTTCAAAACCAGAATTTCAACTCTTTTAACCGATTATAACTCAAATATAACTTCTAAAACAACTGAGATTCATGAATTATCATTAAAATCTTCAAGAACAAAACCTCCTCTGATCTTCTACATAAACTGAAATTTAAGGAAAATAATCGGATTAAAGCTTACCTTTGATCCTTACAAAGCTTTTGAACCGAACAAATAGTCGAACTTCTGAAGATCAAGGAAAGGATTTGAGAAGAAAATGAAGAACTGAGAGAGAAATTTTTTCTGCTTCCTTCGGCTGAGTGAAAAAGTGAGGGTTACTATTGAAACTTTATATTAAATATTTCTAATGGGTTATTCAATAACCCATGGGTATCCATAACCCAACATCCAAACCCATCCAGTCAATTTACAATAAATGGATTAATTGACCATTCTGAAACCACTTTTCCATGAATTTCACCATTCTTAGAATATATCCCTCATTGTGCAAATATTTAGTCAAGTCATTTAACTCAATTTTCATAAATAATATTCAAAGAGAACAATTAAATATGAAAATTAAAAATGACCAAAATAAATAACTAAAGTAACGTTGTAGAATTCTAAAATACTCTTAAGCGAATTATATTCTGAAATTAACGGGTATTACAAGGATAAAAAAGATATTTGATTCTCTTAATCTTAAATATCCACAACTCAAACAAAACAAAATTCTTATGTAGTAAAACTTTTATAAATTAATAATGGTGGGATAATGAAATTTTATTAATTTAAATAAATTGTAGTTAGAACATCTTTAATAAGAGCTCTTAAATTTAAGAACCGATTCTTATTAAAGTTTAGTACTAGAGTTTGTCACGCTGGTAACTATGCATAAAAATCGGTTCTTATACAAAAAAATAATAAAATAATCAACTCACAATAAATATTAATGAAAAGCAATAAATGTTAAAAAAGTAAACAATTGCTTGTGAGACTTATTTATGTGTTCTTAAGAAGTTCATCATTAAAATAGAGAATTGTTTAAACTGATATAGTATTGTGATATCTATAATAAGAATTCAAATGAGGTTTACCACCAGAGATGTTCTAAAAGTTACACTATTGAAGTGGATAATTGCTTAAAATTAAAAGTGATGATCTGTCATTATAAGATTTACAATAATCAACTCAAGTAAGGTTTACTATTGGAGATGTTCTTAGTGTCATTGAAATTTCTGTTTGAGGAATGAAACTGAGGATGACTCAGTACATTTGAAACCAATCACATAAAAAGAAACACTCATAATGACAACAACTCTTTACAATTTTTTGTTGCAGTTTGAGAACACAACATTAGAGCTTTTGAATGCAATGAGAAAAGTTAGAAAAGAAATCCACTTATATTTAAATTTCGTAAAAAAAAACAATAAATTTATTTTTTTGCTAAATTGTCCTGTTTATGTTTGTAAATTTAAAGAATCATTAATTTATGATATTGATAGAATTATAGATTTATACAAGGGCCTTCTTGAAAATTATTATTTTATTAATTTATTAAAATTACTAATTTTATAAACTAACCCAAGTTGAAATTAGAAAAAATATTATTTTTAAAAATTTATTAATTTACCAAATATTAATTCATAGAGATTTAACTGTATTCTTTATAAGAATTAAAGAAGATCCTTTTCTTCAAGATCTACCCTGTGCGATTATGTCGGTCTTCAAAAATTATTGTTAATTGTGTCAATAATTTTAAACTAATATACGCTAGTTATAACTTAGAAGTTGTTGAATTTTGACCCAAGGAATTCCCCTCGTGCTCAATAATCAATATAGCGCGTTCATTAAATAAAGAATTAAATGGTTTTTTTATTAAATCGATAATTGGTTATCTTCAACATCTCTCCAAAATGTATAAGTAATTTTACTTTTTTTGAAGTTTTGAATCTATTTTTTTGTTGCCTAAAATAATAAATTGATCGATATGACTCCAAAATTAGAAAAAAAAATCAGGAACACGTTATTATTTTTCAAACAAAATTTAGATGGACGATACTTCTTAGAGACTAATTATAAATGTATGTATCTATTATGTAAAATATGAAGTATTATCATTGCTCTTTGCTTTTTTGAAGTATTATTATTGCTCTTTATCAATAATTTGCCTACGTTTCCAAAGAATTAAAAAAGGGAATTAATTATTATTATATATAGTGTACAACTTGTAGAAATTTATTTTTAGATAAATTATAGATATTTTTTTTGAAGATTTGTCAATTTACATTATACATTTTTTAAACATCATACTGAATTCTTTTGACATTTTACATTTTTATTTGACAAAAAACTTCCCATTTAATTTATTCCTATTAAATAAATTAAATTTTTACAAAATATGAATTGAAATTTTATTCTTAATATATTAACAAAGACAATTAAGCAGAATTATTATTAGAAAGAATATGTATTTTGTAAAAAAAAATTAAAAGAAGAGGACTAGTAAATATAATCTAACTAAACTTTAAGAGAAATAAATATAATTTATATCCTTATTCTTGTAGTAACTTACTATTTTGAGATTATTACATTATTTCTTGTTCGAGAATTATTATTAATTAGATAATAAAAAGCTTTTTTTTTTGGGGGGGTCGTACGATGTAGTTCAATGAGAATCAATAGTTTGATTAATTTAAAGGTGATTAAATTCCAAATAACTACTATTTTGGCGTAAACTCTCAACCAAAATATAATTAATAAATTGTAGAACAAAATAGTCTTGCGTTTGCTAATAAATAAAGTAACTTATATATACATGGGTTGTATGAATTTTAGTAAATTATAGATTAGACGTTGGAATATTATTAGAAAATATTAGAAAAAGAAAACAAAAAATAATTGCTTTAATACCTTCTTCCTAACATTTCCCATTTGGGTCCTGTATGATAAAAGTATCATAAAAAGTTGTTTGAATGGCCTTAACGTTGAGATCAATTTATACGCATTAAAGGTTATTTAAATTGATCAAAGGTTGTTTTAGTTTAATTAAAAATTTTGAGTTTAAATTTTAAAAATACGTTAAAATTAAGTAAAGAAAATTTTATTATTTATTATGGTCCTATTTACTTTAAATTCTGATTAAACTATATAAACGTAATGTTTAGACAATAAATCATTAAATAGTTGTTATTAAAAAACAAAGGACATTTATCGTTTGTAACTAATGGTATTTATTTTTTTTATAGTGGCCAACGGGTGGGAACCACGTGGAAAACCAACTACAGACTATATATATATATGTCTTATCGAGTATTTGTATATAATGAGAAAAATATTATAAGATATACATATATAATTTGTGTCATATTTTAGTAAAAAATAAAAAAACATTTTATTTATCTTCTTTATATGTAGATTAGACCAAATAACTGGATTTGAATTTTGGGTAGGTATGCATCGGACTGAGCAAAAACTTTAACCTAATTTAATTAAATTGAGTTGAGTCAGGTCATTAATTATTTATGACAAATATAAACCAACCTAATACGCACAATGAGAAGTTGGCGCGTAGGGAGTTTTTTTTTTTCCTCTCTCTTTTTTTTTGTTTTTCAAAATAAGATATACAACACATAAAAGACAAATAAATCAATAAAGACAGATATTATCCTTTAGGCAATAGTAAGTTGTACCACTATAGGCAAATTAATTCAATACAAAATCTAACATTATATAATCCAAAATTCAATAGATATATAACACATAAATACATTATTTATAAACAATGAGTATAACAAAAAATCCTAAATAGTTAAAGCTATGTTCGGCTTGCGAGGTTATAGCTTATAATTTATTTGATTAGTTTATAAGCTCATTAAAAATATTTGTTAAACGAATTTATTTTAGTAGCTTATAATTTATTCTCATAAGCTACTTTGAATAGTTTATAGATTATGTACTTTTCTTATTTTTTTACCTTTGTTATTTTATAAAAATGTCTATTATACCCTTCATATTATTATACCTTTATATATAAATATATTTTATTATATATAATAAAATATAATAAAATATAATAAAATATATAAATATATTATATATGTAAAAATATATTATTTATATATAAGATATGATAAAATATATAAATATATATTTTTAATGAATTATATATATATAATAATTTAAATTAATTTAATTAAAAATAAAAATAATATATTTATTTATATTATTTTAGAATTAAAAATATATATGCCCTTTTATATCATTTTACATTTTTTAACTACTTTAACAACTACTTTTATAAAAAAATTCTAATCAATAAATTAGTTTATAAACTATTAGTTAGCTTATAAGGTAATTTTATCGAACAGAGCATAAGCTTCTAAAAAATCTATATATATATATATATATATATTGGGAGGATTGGTAATTTGAGTTTAGCAGTGTCACAGTTTGAACCCTTCATTTTTAAATGAGCCAAATGGGTTGGCTGTGGGTTGCCTGCGGGCTAGCCCTTTTTGTTATTTTTATAATTTTTCTACTAATTTTTTTCTTTAATAAATTTTTTGTTTATGAAATAAAGTTTCTGACCATGAGAATATGAGTAGGCTACCCAATTAAATGTCTCCAGAAGTGAAAAGGTGTTGCTAATTGCAGCAAAAGAATTAAGATTTGTAGTCCTTCTGCACTTTTGGATAGTAATAGATAAGGAAAGCATTTCTCTACTGTCACTTGAGCATCTTAGAGGCATATCTAGTTGAAGAATTGGAATAATCTCTTCTAAATTGATAGTTTTCTTCCAATTTTCAGGTAATGTACATAAATTTTAAACTGGCACAAGCTTATTTGTTTCTTGTAGATACTAATTCATTTAAAAAAAACAATCTAATTTACGAGTCAGAGACAGGCGGCCTTAGACTTAAAAATTCGAGTTCATTTTTTAAACGGATCGGCCTGCATTGTTAGTGTTAGTTGGGTTGAAAAATTTTTAACTAGCTAACCCAATCCAATTAAAACATGCAGGTTGGGTTGCGCGAGTTGGTGCTCACTCCTAAATTTTGAATTTTATATCTTAAAAGTAACATATCTCTGTATTCATTGTATTAAGTGATATAACAAAATTAATTTATAAAAAGTGTAAAATTACCTTAAAAAAATTCGTGTCTTAACCTAGTACTAAGTATTTATAATTTTTTAATAACATTAAATTTTTTTGGAGTTTTTTTTAATTTGCCGTTGCATCATTAAATATATAAATTAGTTTTGAAATAAATATTTTATTTTTGTTGGATTTTTGAAACTAAGTATTAAATAAATTAAATTTCAAAATTATAACTTATTATACATTATGATTAAAGTAATATTTCAAAAAAGAGTAAATATGTAATTTGGTTCTATAAAAATATCAGTTGTATAAAATTTATTTTGAAGGACTAAAGAATAAAAAATTGTATCCTTAATTTACTAAAATATATATATTTATTCTAAATTATATTAGTCTTTTTCAACTCCTGTTTTTGTATAAATATATATAAATTTACTTATATTTTCTTTTTGTCACTACTTTTTTACTAACTATAAGTTTGCAATTTTATTATTTAATATAATAAAAATAATTAAATTATTTTATTTTAAAAGAACGCATATTAGACATAGAATTATTTTAGTTAAAAAATTCTATAGTATATATTAAATATGAAACAATTGAATGCTATTTTTAAAATAATAAAAATATCAATGCATTTGAGTTAATGAATGAAGAAATTATCTTAGGGAGCAGCTGATTATGTCTATGCTGTCACAGTGTATGATTTTATATAAAATTTATCAGAAGATTCAGAATTCAATCTTCTGCCTCTGTTTGTTCTGAAGGGGAAAAGAATGTGGGAATTTTATAGCAAGATTGTTTTGTTGTTGCTTGTATTGTTAACCGAATTTCTTTCAGGATTTTTTTTTTAAATTACATGGAAATAAGTTGGCAAATAATAAAAAATTGTTATATATATACATAGTATTTTTGGTCAAAAATAGAAAATGAGACAAAGTCTTAAATATTTTCGATTTTTTAAACAAATTTCTTTATTAGCAAAACAAATGCAACACATATTTTCTGTCAAAAGTAAAAAATTTCTTTTCAAAGATTATTGGAACACTTAAAAAAAATTTATGCATAATTATAAAATATTATTCTATATAAATTTTAATATAATAGACAGTAAGACTGTAAAATGACATAATCTTACCTTTTTTTTTAACTAATTTTTTTTTTCTAAAAAAGATTTGTTTAAAGCAAAAGCTGTATTTAAATATAAAGTCATTAACACCACAGATTATAACGCGTTTATCTTACTTTCATCTAATTATCAATTTTTTTGAGTAAATAATAATAATTTTTTAATCTAATGTTTTTTAAAAAAATAAATTTAAGTCACATATTTTATGTTGAAATGTCAAATCAGAACCGTAGACTATAGATATAGACTGCAGAGTTATGAAGCAGCCTACGAAGAGGGCCTTTCCTCCATATGTCAATTAGATTTTGTTTTATAATTTTTCTGTCAATTCATCTTCTTTCTCTCACGATCTTCATCTTCCTTTCAAGCCCTTCAACTGCTTCTCCGTTTTACTCCAGGACCAGGAGACAGGATAGGACTTACTAAGTCCTGGAGAGCTATGCTTCACTTCTCAAGATAAGAAGAGGCTTCGGAAGTCCCACATCGACTAAGCCATCAAAACTTATACTGTATATATATCCGTGTGGCATCCCCTAGGAGCGTCCCTTCGGGGACATCCGATAAAATTGGAACGATACAGAGAAGATTAGCATGGCCCCTGCGCAAGGATGACACGCACAAATCGAGAAATGGTCCAAATTTTTTTCTTATTTCCTGCTCCTTCTCCAGTATCCATACTTTTCTCCACTATTCTTAACTTCCATGTATGTTTTTGGGTCAGTGGGACTTTGTTCAATATTTATCTTTTTCTTCAGGGTTTTGATTATGTTGATTTCCTGCTGCTATTTGCGATTTCTGGGCCAGTGATTGCTGCTCAAACATTCTCAGTTTATATATGTGTTTCTGGGTAAACAGGGTATATTTAAATCTCTTGTTCTTCTTTTCAAGGACGAAGCTTATAATTTGAACCTGAATCTTCTCTATTTTAAACCCAGAGGGGGTTCTTCGTTTAAGTGTCACGATCACTGAACTGAGCAGAGTAGACGAAATATCACTTCTTCTGCTGCCTGCCCTATTTGTAGCTCTCAAGATGAATCAATCAAACAAATTTTACGCGATTGCTGTTATGCCTCTTCCACCTGGTACAATTACCGTTTACCCCCAAAGTTTTTTTACCGGTAACCTCAGAACCTGGCTGTACACAAATGCCACAAACCTGGAAAAAACACTTTTAATATCCCATGGTACTATCTTTCTGTTTACCCTTCGTGCCTTATGGCTTGCCAGGAACAATTATGTTTTCAAAAATATACCTGTAAACTCTTACCTAACTGCAAAGGTTGCCCTAGGCCAATCTGCCGGATTTTAGTCAAATCTCTCTTTGGTTAGAAATACCTCACTATTAAGTAACCCTTATAGTTCAGATCATTCAACCTCTGGTGAAACCACCCTCACTTGGCAGCCGCCACCCCTCATTGATTGAAACTTAATTGTGATGATTCCTCGGCAAATTCACTAATGGCAGTTAGGTGGATGTTTAGGTAATGATGTGGGTACTTGGATAACAGGTTTTTCTCAGTGCAATTTTGAAAGAAGTACCCTTGAAGCTGAGCTAGGGGCCATTATGATTGGGTTAAAAACTTAAAATTGCTATCTCAAAAGTCTCCTCATTTCGGGTTATTGTTGAGAGTGACTCCTCCATGCCTATTGATATTATTCTCCATGCCATCCCCGACCATCATCCTATGGGGACTATTATTAACAACTGCAGGTATCTTTTTTCTGAACTAGAAGACTACAGGTCAGTAAAAGCGAGTAGACGTCAGAATGGGTGCACAGACCTATTAGCAGAAAGAGGGTCGAAAACGGAAACTTCAACCAACAATCGTTGATGAAGTTTATTTTGCAACAATACCTTGAAGACAAGCTTCACCTTCTTCCTCTGGTCTGACCAGTTATGCCTAGTTTACCTAGCCTGGGCTGCCTCTCTTGGTTATGTCTTATTTTGCTTTAGCGTTTTGTATCTATTCACTGTTACGTTGTCTCTATGCTTCTGTCCAACACTTGCTGCCTCAATTCTTTTGCTTTAGCGTTTTCGTTTTGTATCTGTTCACCGTTTTAATCCACCTTACTTAGTGTACTGAACATTATTTGCTTTCTGCTTAATCTATTTTTCGCTTTTTACCAAAAAAAAAATGGAGTCAAGTCTCTTTTATAATTTCCCTTTTTTCACCAAAACAAAAAAAGTTTGCTGTCCTCTTTTGTCAGACCTGTAACCAAGTTAGCGGCATAAAAGAATCAATAATTAATGACATGTTGTAAGCACAGCATAAAAGATGCTCAATAATCAATTAATGACAGTCTGGACTCTTGAGCTGGATCTAGTTCTTATGCATAATCAATAAATAATACTTGCGCCCTGTTCATGTGTGGCAAAAACGATAAATAATGATTTTGTTATGTATATCCTCTACCGTTGTATGATTGTATTCAAAATATATCAGCACTCAACTCTCTGGCTCTGTGTAATTTGATTAATTTATTGTTAATAAAAAAATACACTCGCCTTTCCTGTTATTTAATTTTAAGTAATTTCAAATGTCAAATCTGTGCTGAGTAATGTAGATTACAGATTGCAGGACAGTGAAAAAGGCTACTAGGCTATTTTGATTCATAAGCTCTCTCTCTCTCTCTCTCTATATATATATTCGTCTTCTTTCTGTCATGAACTTCATCTTCGTCTTCTTTCCAAGCCTATTCAACTGATTCTGAGTCTTGCTGGACCAGGAGGCAGGAAAAGCCTCGGCGAGTCTTGGAGAGGTTGCTCTAGTTCAAGAAGAGGCCTCGCAAGTCCCACATCGACTAAACCATCAGAACTTATGCTGCATATATATCCGTGTGGCATCCCGTTAGCTCGTCCCTTCGGGGACATCCGATAAAATTGGAACGATACAGAGAAGATTAGCATGGCCCTTGCGCAAGGATGACACGCACAAATCGAGAAATGGTCTAAATTTTTTTTTCTTCTTTCCTGCTCTTTCTCCAGTAATGGGATTGTGTTGGTTTCCTGCTGCTATTTGTGATTTTTAGGCCAGTGAGTGCTGCTCCATACTTTCTAGTTTCTACAATATTCTCAGCTTCTATGTCTGTTCTTGGGTTTCTTTTCTTTTTGTTTCTACTGCGTTCTCATATCCCATGCGTTCTTTTGAGTTTCCTTTTTCTTTTTACCCTTTACAATGACATAGCTTAAAAATTGAACCTGCTGAATCAATTTAAGCGTCATGGACACTGTTAATGAGCTGAGGGTGAAAATTTTAAAATTGGTGGTTAGTCTTCTTTACAATATTAACGTTATCATATCATTAGAAGTTTATGTTCCTAGGATCACTCCAGTGTTTTTTCTTTAACTTGGCTGAATTCTTCTTTTCATCGCCTTTAAAATTCTGTTTGTCAGAATAAATTTCCTCTACAGTTTCGCATTTATATAACTTTGAATTTTGTGTACTTCATCTCCTTACCCGCAGTGCAATAATATGGCGTCTCCGCCACTCACGCTCTTTTATTAATAACAGTCATGATCGTTAATTAATGAATACTTACCCTGTCTATGTTTGAGAAAAAGATGAAAAAGAAATATTCAGGATGAAGTTGTATATATGAACTACTTATATTGCAGTGTCATCCATCAAACCTTGAAGAATACTTCTCTTTCTCTCACTCTTTTAGAATAGTTCTGTTTCTCTCACACTCCGTACCAATTGAAAACGCATGCAGATGGCTTCCTTGAAATGTTTATACGTCTTTTTAGTGTGGTAACATTCAACAATTGGATCATTGACACGTAGCCTGGCATCCAACTAGTCAATATATATATATATATATATACACGTACACAAACTATCAGGCGATGTTAATTCACTTAAGAATGACATTTCTCATTATTGCAGGCAAATTATAGTCAAAAAGGAAAAATACTCAAATTAGTAAGAAACATATGCGATAACACATCCAACTTACTATTAATTACCTCACTCATACTTGTCACAAACCCCATTTATTCATTAAAACAAAAACAGCAAATGCATAGCGATTGTTTGACATTACAAAATATCATTCAGATTTAAGCAAAGTAATGTGACACAGACTATATAAACCTGTTATTATTTCAATAAGATGTGGAGGCACCACTAAAACCACACGAAAGGCTAAGCTTCATGATCTCTAACTGCACCTCCAATTCCAAGATCCTATCGTGTTCATCTGCCAATGCCTTCCTCTGAATTTCCTTCTGTTGGGCCAACTGATCCTCTTCCACTGAAGCATCCTCCCCATGGATTATGCTTATCAGACTCTTGACCTGCCTCATTTCTTCTTCCAAACTCTCTTTCAGTACCATCAGAACAGGCAGCATCACTTCCTTGTTCACCCTCCATCCTCCTCCACCACCACTTGATGACGACGATGATCCTCCTTGTAATTGCATGCCCATCTCTGAATTACACGTTCCATGTTCTTCTGGCTCAGCCATGTCTTCAGATTCGGGGTCTTGCCGGAGAAGAAGAAAGAAAGGAGAAACTGAAAAGAAATAATATAATAGAGGAGGTGTTTATAAGTTTAAACGGTTTTCTCGTGAGAGTTGAGTGGAAAAGAAAATCTCTCGTGACTTCACAAAAATTGTAGTAGCTATGTTCTACCACTACCAAATTAGTTTCTTTTGGGCCTTCTATTTTGAACGTTTTGTTTTTACTCAAGCCTAACTGAACCCGTTTTCAAAACGTAGCCCAAGTGCAAAGGCCCGTATTATATGCTGCAAGGGTATCATCCTCATTTCAATAGCAAACTCATGCATTATCCTGATACTGATTTTTAGAGCCTATTATCTTAAATAATATATCATTCTCTCATAATTTTAGACTTGTTATGTATTTGATAATTTTTAAGTCTAATTTATCTTATATAACTCTGACTTGATGTTAATTTAATAGAATTAATATCTACTTGTTTAACAAAAAAAAAAAGCAAACTCATACATTACGGTTTGGGCCTATTAAGCTATTTATAATTTTTTTTAACTCAAAATAATGTTTTGACCTTTGAGTATATTATTTAACACTTTTTGAAAAATTATAATTATCTAAAGTTGGTCTTATAAAGATGAAATGTATCAATTTAAATTTTAAAAAATTATGTTTGTTTTAATTTTGTTCTTATATATGTCAAAGTGTTTTTATAACAAAAAAATTTTAAAATTTGACAATAGTCGATTTTAAATTTAATAATTAAAAAATATTAAAATAAATGTAATATTTTAAAGATTAAATTAAAATAACTATAATTTTTTAAAAATTAAATCAACAATTTATTCCAAATTTTTTTTGGATAGAATTTTTTTTTTCGGTCTAATATTCTAATGTTTTCATTTATGCTTTGATTTGCACCGTTTTTGAAACCCAGGCCCATAGGAGGCCCATATTAAATAGTACAAGGACATTATCGTCATTAAGGTGGCAAATCCCTTACATTACATGCTAGGGCTTCCTCGGTGATCAGATATAAAAGGTAATCTGTTTCTGTTTCTTAGTTCTTCCTTCGCAGAAAACCCTAGTCGAGCTGGAGCTTCACTTTCCCTTTGCATTTAGGGTTCGTCGATTCCCTATAACACGTGATCTTCATATTTCGTTAACCCCTTTTTTTTTCTTTAACGTTCAATTTTGTGTCTTTTGATTGCAGAGATGGCGAAGTCGAAGAACCACACAGCTCACAACCAGTCCTACAAGGCCCACAAAAATGGCATCAAAAAGCCTAGGAGGCACCGCCACACTTCCACCAAAGGGGTACGCCGGTATTTTGATGAATTTTTTTTCAAAAAAAATTGGGCTTATTTATTAATATTTATTGGGAAATTATTGTAGATGGATCCCAAGTTTCTGAGGAACCAGAGGTATGCCAGGAAGCATAACAATAAGAGTGCTGAGACAGCCTCGGAGGAAGAGTAAAGTGGCATTTTGTCATGGAGCTATTATGATTTTCCGGGATAGCTTAGTTTTCTTGTTCTTGCTTTGTGTTTTGATGGCATCTCTCTTTGTTAAATTTATCTTCAGTAGTATAGTGAATTCAATGGATTCTTCTGGGTTTCAATTAATTCAGAGATAAGGCACTACTCTTATAGCATTGTTGTTGTTTTTTGTCACAGACCCTTAAATTTTATCATCAGTTGAATTTTAAGGTGTTTTCTTTCACTGTTAGTATTGGTTTCTGCATCCTATTTAGTGTTATATTCACGTTGGAACCTTCTCTTTGCTGCTTTCTGCGAATGGAAAAGTGAGATGCATTTAGCATATATTTTGGAATGGTGTATTCCGAGTATTGTGTGATTCATTAAGTAGGTGACCATTATTCAGGAGCATGATGGGTGCTTGGCATTCCAGCATGATTCTAGGATATTTTGAGTTGAAATTTGGACTTGTATCATATCATGTTGCAGAAAGGATTAGAGTAATTTGATTCTTGGAAAACCATAAAACCAGAAAGATTGATGGGTTAAAGAGGACCTGTGTTCCTTGATTTAATTCTTAATTCGGTTGTATATGTCGACATTCGTCATTTATATAAAAGTCAGTCTTTCTCATCTCTAAACATAGCTTTCTGTGTTTGCAACAATACGAAGTGGAGTCTTTTTGGTTGTGGTGGTTCTCTACTCAGCATTTACCATTTGATGAATGGGGTAATTTGGGTTGAGTGTTTTCTTACACGCATTCTAGCTTGTTCTGGAAATGAAAACTAAGAAAATGATACATTGTTGACCTTTTTTGGCGTTCCAATTGTCCAAATTGATTACTTAAAAACCACCAAGTCTTTTTTTTTTTTTTTTAAAAAGTTGGAGTATTTTATTAAAATCATATTTTTATTCTTTTACTTCTCTTTTTCTTTTATCTTTGTGTGTCAAATACATCGGAAGTAATTTTGCAAAGAGCAGAATTTGCCATTCTTGATCGTTGCCAACGAGCCGAGCTTTCATAAAGTCGTTGGATCTATCAATACAAGGATTTAATATGACAAAATTACTAGGGATGTTATCATGTTAATTGCTGGGGGCATTTTAGGTCAAATTGAAATGACTCAATGTTCATATGGAATGTGTCAAAACAATTGTTTATGCTTGTTTTTTAAAGATCAAAATGTCAATTTATTTTATTTAAATCATCCCATTCTTTTAAAAGAGCTAAATAACTGAATAAGCAAGGAGTAGTCTGTAGTACCCTTTTTTTGTTTCCTTATATAGATTTTTTTAAACTTAAAGTGATTGGTTTTATTATAATATTTAGATGTCTTTTTCCTCTTCAAAACCCATTGCTACTTTTATGAACATTGCACTTCAATGATGTTAATTGTAGTGTGTGTTCAGATTGGAGTTAAGAAACTTAATTTTGGATCAATTTTATTTAGATTAAAAGTGAGTTTTGCATGATTAATTTATGTTTGGAAACTTTTATCTAAAAAAATAATTTTGGAAAAGTTGATGTTATTTAAATATTGTTTATCAAAATTACTTTTAGATATGTAATTATTTTTATTCACTCTTATTTTAAATATTGTTTATTTTTAAATATTACATAATGAATTATATGAATGTTGTAATAATATTTTTTTATCTATGTTTCTAATATTTGATTGAAAACATTTAAGATTCAAAACTGTAGCTCTCCATACTTCTTCGTCTTTTACTTCCTCTTTTCTTCTCTTTTCTTTACTCTCATTTCTCTCTGACTTTCTTCCTCACCTCTTTTCATCTCTTTGCTTCTTTCTTTCTTACACAAACTTCCTCGCTTGATCACTCTTAAGGTGAAAGTGAGAGGTCAAATGACAGATGTATAGGATGATACAGAGATCAAGTAAGGATAAAAGAGAGATGAGGCAGTTAGCAAAATGAATTCTAGAATTAATTGAACGCAGGAGCGGATGAGAATAGCTTTAAGACAAACGGGAGTTTGGACATAATCGTACTTAACCTTGCTTGTGCGGCTGCATATCCATTATCCAAATACAGAAATGAGCTGCAATCCGATTTGGTGATCTAAACACGATTTTTAGCTCACACAACGCATATCTAAACGGTAACGAATATATTCACAACCTCAAAATGCGTCTTCTTAGACCGCAATACCATCTTCATCAATTCAGGAACCTGAGGATGTTCAATAAGTTCATTCTGCCGTACCAATATTTGACAGATTGGCAACGACCTCACTCAAAATTTTTACAGACAAGCGAACTAGAACTAAGTTCAAGGTTTTATTTAGCAGATGGTGTGTTTCATTCCATAGAAACGTGTATCTGTTATCAAGTGGATATTTTGTTTTATTTTTACGTAATTAAATATTATTTATTAAAAACATGAACATCAAATTTATGAAAATGTTTAAAACTTAACTTCCTGAATAACAATAAGATATTCTTTTTTATACATATCATCTTCTCAATCTATATTAACTTCCTGAATAAGATATTCTTTTTTATACATATCATCTTCTCAATCTATGTAAAAATAAATTTTTAATTACTTGATAAATTAAAATATCACGTACCAAACGGGAAAAAAAAAATTCATATGAGCATATGTATTTACTGGGTTCAAATTTCAAAACTAACGCACGGCAAAATATTAATAGGTCCTTCTCATGGCCTCTCGTGAAGCAACGTTGGCTATAATTAAGAGAAGAAAACTACTTTCTAAGACGCAATGATAATGAACATAAACTTTGACAGGCACTATAAAACCTAAGAAAGTAAGTTATGAGTACATGTAATACATGGCGCTCTTCCATTCTCAGGGTACCGGTTGATTCCTTCAAATACTTCTCTTCTTTTACTGGTCTGCTAGTTTGCTGATGTCTTCTGCGTGGAGATGTGTAACGTCTTGGAAAGCCCTATCACAAGCAAATTCTTCACAAATTTATACTCTGAAGATTAGACTGCAACTGGTTCACTTACTGGGCTAGATGCCTGTGCTTTGACCTGCCTCAGTAATTTAAAAGACGGAGTATAAATGCACCAGGCATAGTTTGTGAAAAAAAATTTTAAGTACATACAGTCTATAAGAGATAAGAAGATTAAGTCAGTCATGAATAGACATATGAAAGTATGTCACAGATAGTCCCATCAAAATACTTGCAAGTTTAATTATGATTGATTTGGCTTACTGAAAGGGACCATGACCCAAGTGAGCATCTGGGCCAGATGCTGGACCAAAGGAATGGCCCCACAGTCTGGCAAGTGTATGAGAGGAAGAAGAAAGGAAAAGGGGTAGGGTTGTAATTACATGCATGGTGCTGTAGTGGACATTTAGTAGCAGCAGGGGTGTGTCTGTGAGGTTAAGCGAAAAAGTTGTCAGAATAGTTTTGGGCAAAATACCTGGTAGTGAGGTATTGTGCAGGAGCAGCAGCTCTGGGGAGGGATTACTGGAATTGTTCTTGTAATTTCTCATTTTTATCAATTAAACCTTCTTCTTTGCTTTGAGTTTCTATCAATTGATCCGACCTGCCGAATCCGATGCTGCCGAAATCATTAGACAAAGGGGAAGCCATGGAGGCACGTTTGACTAATCTGGAGTCTATGGGTCCTCGGATAGAGGGTTTAGAAGGGTCGATGAGTGAGTTCAGAACAACCTTAATGGAGATGCAGAAATGACAAGAGATGTAGAAATTAATGATGGAACAACAAACCATATTGGGAGAAATTAACAATCAAGGAGGAAAAAGGATAGAGGGAGAACATGGGAGTACCATTCCTATTGATGGGTCGTCAGCTTCATTAGAGAGGCCAACAAGAGATAATGTGAGGCCACTTGTAATAGGGATGATGCAAGATGGTTGGGACGAGTACGGGATATACGTGAAGTGAATTGAAGGTGAGTGAAGTAGACCAATTGCCTAGTCAGCAGAGGCAAGGTTTAGAAGAACTGTTGTTTGGTTTTCCAGAAGTTTTTGCTGAGATGTCTAGCTTACCTCCTTAAAGAGACACTGTTCATTCTATCGTGTTGAAGGAGGGAACTGAACCCATTAATGTAAGATCGTACCGGTACTCCCATCACCAAAAGGATGAGATAGAACAACAAGTTTAGGAAATGTTAAATTTGGGCATCATACGGAATAGTTCAAGTCCTTTCTCTAGTCCAGTTATTTTGGTGAAGAAGAAGAATGAATCATGGAGGAAGTGTGTCGACTACAGGGCCTTGAATAAGGCAACGTTGCAAGATAAATTCCCAATTTCGGTGGGGGATGAACTCATTGATGAACTCCACGGAGCTCTTTTCTTTTCTTTTTTTTTTTTTTTCAAAAATTGGATCTTAAGTCGGGATACCATCAGATTCGCATGAGAGATGAAGACGTAGCTAAAACTACTTTTCGTACTCATAAAGGGCACTACGAGTACTAGGTGATGCCATTAGGATTGATGAATGCTTCTGCCACATTTCAATCCGCCATGAACCAACTCTCCAAGCCTTACTTATGTAAGTTTGTCTTAGTATTCTTTGATGACATATTGGTGTATAGCAAAAATTGGGAGGATCACTTGAAGCATCTTGCTATGGTTTTGCAAATACTCATGGAGAAAAAATTTATGGTCAACCAAAAGAAGTGCAACTTTGGACAAGATAAGGTGGAATATTTGGGTCATGTTTTATCAGGAGAAGGAGTTTCAGTGGACCCGAAAAAGGTTTGCAGTGTTTTGGAGTGGCCTACGCCTTGCATTGTTCGTGGAGTTAGATAGTTTTTGGGATTAACCGGATATCACTATAAGTTTATCAAAGACTACGGTAAAATAGCCAAACCTCTCACAGATTTAACTAAGATGCTTTTAATTGGGGGATGGAGGCACAACAAGCTTTTGGGACCTTAAAAAGGGCTATTACCACAGCTCCAGTCTTATCTCTTCCAAATTTCTCTATAATGTTCGCCATTGAGTGTGACGCTTTGGGAGCAGGGCTAGGGGCTGTTCTTATGCAAGACCAAAAACCCCTAGCATATTACAGCAAGGCCATCTCACCAAATCATCTTTCGAAATCAATCTATGAGGAGCTTATGGCTGTGGTTCTTCCCATTAGGCATTGGAGGCACTATTTAATAGGGAGAGAATTCACTGTATATTCTGACCAAAGGAGTCTCAAGGACCTTTTAACACAAAGGGTGACAACTACAGATCAGCAAAATTGGATGGCCAAACTTCTAGGATAAGTTTGAAGTGGTTTATAAACCGGGGCCGGAGAATAAGACGGCAGATGCTTTGTCTATATTGCCCATGGAAGGTGAATTGACTTCAATATGTTCTTTTCCAATGTGGCTGCAAGGTACTGAATTGATGGAGGAGGTGAATAATGATCCTGACATTCAAGCTCTTGTTACTGAATTAAAAGCTGATCCTAACAGTAAACTTGGGTATAAGCTGCATAAAGGTGTTTTGTTCTTCAAGGACAGATTAGTGATTTTAGCAAAATCTACTCTAATGCCCCAAATATTGCAAGTATTTCATGCTTCACCAACCAGGGGTCATTCGGGGCTATCTGAGAACATAGAGAAGACTTGCTGCCAATTTGAATTGGGTGGGAATGAAAAAGGTGGTCACGGAATTTGTGAGAGCTATTGCTATTTGTCAGAGAATGAAGAGTTCAGCCACCTTACCAAGTAGTTTACTACGACCTTTACCTATTTCGAATAAAGTATGGGAAAAAGTATCACTTGATTTTATCAATGGGCTCCCTAAATCGAAAGGTTATGAAGCAATCTTGGTCGTGGTGGATGGGTTGTCGAAATATGCACACTTTTTGCCTTTAAAACATCCCTACATAGAAGGGAACATTGCTGCACTGTTTTCCCAGGAAATAATAAGGCTACATGGCATTCCATCATCTATTCTTGGTGATAGAGACCCGATATTCATTAGTACTTTTTGGAAAATATTATTCCATTTACAAGGCATCACCTTGAGGATGAGTTCCGCTTATCACCTAGAGACGAATAGCCAAACCGAAGTGATTAATACGTGCTTGGAGTCATACTTATGGTGTTTTGCTTTGGAACAGCCCAAGCATTGGTCTCTTTGGTTATCTTGGGCTGAATTATAGTATACTCCATGTCAGCATGGGCTCTACTCCTTTTGAGGTAGTCTACGGACATCAACCTCCTACCATTGTGCGATTTTTGAAAGGAGAGACAAAGGTGGAAGCAATGGCTAGAGAGCTTTTCGATAGGGATGAGGCACTGAAACAGCTTAAGTTTAATCTCACAAAGCTCAGGAACAAATGAAGTTTTATGCTGACAAGAAAAGAAGACAAGTTACCTTTGAAGTCAGGGATTGGGTCTTCTTGAAATTAAGACCTCATAGGCAAGCTTCAGTTTCTCAGAGAGTCTATTCGAAACTATCCCTAAGGTATTACGGACCATTTCAAGTTATAGAGAAGTATGGGGAAGTGGCCTACAAGCTTCAGTTGCCATCAAACTCTAGGGTGCACCCTGTTTTCCATGTCTCTTTGCTGAAACGTGCTATTGGGGATTATACAGCAAGTGCAGTACTGCCTACTGATATGGAGGATGAAGAAGTGATGGCACCATCACAAGTAATTGGAGTTAGAGACAAATATACATAAGGATATAGCTCTTGCAAAATTTCTCATTCGGTGGGAAGGATTAGCATCGGAAGATGCAACTTGGGAGGAAAAATCCTTCCTTAAAAGTCAATTTCTTCTTTTTAACCTTCAGGACAAAGTTAATGATGCAGCGGTGGATATTGATAGGGACCACGACCCAAGTGAGCATCTGGGCCAGATGGTGGCCCAAAGGAATGGGCCCAAAGTCTGGCAAGTGTATGAGAGGAAGAAGAAAGGAAAAGGGGAAGGGTTGTAATTACATGCATGGTGCTGTAGTGAGCATTTGGTAGCAGCAGGGGTGTGTGTGTGTGTGTGAGGTTATGTGAAAGAGTTGTCATAATAGTTTTGGGCAGAATACCTGGTAGTGAGGTATTGTGCAGGAGCAGCAACTCTGGGGAGGGATTACTGGAATTTTTCTTGTAATTTCTCATTTTTATCAATTAAATCTTCATCTTTGCTTTGTGTTTCTATCACTTACCTTCTTTGATAGACTGAATCTACTTAAAAATCTTTGTTGCATGTGTCAAATGCAAAGTGAGAGTGTAGTGTGTTTCAACTTTCAACGCTTCTTTTTCTCTATATTTGTAGAATTTTAATCCTATATTTAACCTTCCTCAGATCAGTAATCAACTGTTGGAAAATTTATACGATATGGAAAATAAATTAGGATAACGAAGCTTCAAAACAACTCAATGCCTCTTTTAATGTCTTACAAGGTAGAGCGAGAGAGAGAGAAAAAGGGATAAGAAAGGCTACATTAGGTTCTATATGTATTAGAAGAGAATTATGGAAATCTCACCTTCGCTGCTTTAAATAGCTCATCAAGCACCTCAGACAAAGTTGGATGTGCATGAACTGCGAATTTTATATCCTGCATTTTACCACAAAAATGGTCAAGCATATTAATTGACAGAAACACTATTTTGGATATTAAAGGTAAGCTCATCGGCTGATATGAACAAGAATATGAACAGTGAAGATGTAACAGAAAGGTCCAGGAGTATATATCTATATGCCATGTGAAAATAACAGTAGTTATGGAAGGAAAAATTACCTGAATACGTGTCCCTAATGCTATTGCATTGGATGCTTCATGGATAAGATCTGCAGCATGCAACCCAAAAATATGGACTCCTAGTATTTCTCCGTTGTCAGGCCTGTATATCAACTGCATGAAAATAGTACAAATGACAGTCAGCAATCCCTGAAGTTGGTGAGACAGTTAAAAATGCGTATAGAAAAAGAAAAGGATGAGGGCATAGAACAAGTAAAGTAGGACTTTCTGCTCCCTCAAGAGCAAATAACTTTCTTGTACCACAATAGCAACTCTTTGGTAGAGAACTCATTAGCAGCATTTAACATGTACAGGAATAGCATAAGAGAAAGGTACAGAAAAACAACCTTGGCAAGTCCCTCCCCTTCATTTTCTGCAAGGGCCTTTGTGTTAGCTTTAAAACTTGTTTTGGCAACACTCACTTCAAATCCCTCCTTTTCACCTTTCTCCCTTGCTTGAGGCTGCAAATTTTATATATTTGGTCATAACTAATTAGTTTATCTGATTGAAAGACAATAAGCTGAGCAGAAATTTTATCATATAACTAACATTGTATGGGGAAAAAGAGTGGGAAAGCAGAAGAAGGGAGATGCAGAGAGTTAACATAAGAAAGGGAACCCACAGTTGAGATTTATGGTTGAAACTTGAAAGTGACATGCACGATCATAATAGAAAAGTTCATATGTACCTCTGTCAATCCAACCATGCTGATTTCAGGATGAGTGAAACAAGCAGCTGGGATACTTAAATGATTGAGCACATAATCTCTTCCCGTGACTTGTTCAACCACTGTCAGAAAATTATTTTATTCAGCGAAATGGGAACAAAAGACTAAAATTTTAGAAGCAAAATGACAAAATTTACTACTCAGGCACCTACCTGAAATTCCTTGAGCACTGGCAGCATGAGCAAGCATCATCTTGCCATTTGCATCACCAATACAATATAAATGAGGTACCTGTCGTTCCATATCTTGTTTCAGTAAGCATAGGTCATAGCTGGAGAAGAATAATTTGAAAATAAGATTTGGTCCATTTGGAACAAACCAGATTGCCTTTTGCGTCAATTACTCGCATACGCTCATCCACAGGAACAAAACCACGTTGTGTTACAACATCAATCTACAGGAATAAAGTCACCAAATTGTTTGATCACTTCCTTAAGGAAAATATTTGTACATTTTAAACATATTTGCATTGGGAAGACATACATTTTCTAAGCCTAGACCTTCTGTGAATGGAGCCCTTCCAGTTGCTATTAGTGCAGCATCCACCTGCAGTAAAGGAGCATTGATAGCTTGTAACATATCCAACAGTAATTAAATATGCAAACAAAAAGATATATAAAACAAAGACTGCTCATTGATTAAAATTTAGATTTTAGGTATAACTCCACACTCATAAAGCCAAATGCAACAAATATTAAGGATCTCAGCTCATAATAACAAGTTCAATAAGGAAACAGAAGCAACTAGTCTCTGAAGCTATGCATGACCAATTACGCCCTCAGCAAAGGGGGAAGGGGGAATGAAAGTTAAAAAAGAAAAAAGCATAGCCTTGTTATGCAGCAGTCCTTAAGACTCAGATTGTCCGCCTCACTCTACATGCACTGACTCAGTTCACTCATGCTTAATAGATGACTGATACATAGTTATGTTTGTCTTTAGAAAATCTGATATCATTTTATTGACAATTAATATTTAATCAGGCCAGAACATTATTTTTCTCCAAGAAAATTTAACAGTTCAAAACAAAGTGACAAATTCGGGAAAAGGCCATATTACCTCCAAAGTGTCCTTAGGTTCCTTGGTCTTTGCATCAATGAGCTCAATGGCAACTGGTTTTCCATCCCTTGCAGGAGTGATCTATAGAAATTACATGAGTATGGCGTGCCAAAGCAAGCCACCCAACAAAATTTCAATCAAGCAATTACAGAGGGTGTAGTTAGTTACCTTGGAGGCAAAAACTCCAGTATGATAGTCAATCTTCCGGGGATTTATAAGAACCCTCTGAGCCAACTTGCTAATTTCAGGATCAAATCCAGGCATAAGCTGATCTAAGGCTTCAATGAAGGTAACCTGCAGGGTACCATTATTGCTAAATGCTAACTAAACAACTTCTGTGATGAATTAGAGCTTCTAGATTTTACCCCAAAAAAAAAAAAAAGAATAATAATATAAAACTAAGTATTTGTGAATTCTTGTACTAATAAAAAGTACAGAGAAGTATATGATTTTACATAGACTTATCATGCCATTAATATCACATGTAGGTTATTTGGAATTCTTTCTTGGGAAGAAAATTAACAGAGAAGGACAAATAAAGTAACAGATAGAGGTGCTACCTCACTTCCAAGTGCCGTATACACATCACTAAATTCAAGGCCAATATAACCACTTCCTACAATTGCTATCCAATCAGGAACAGACTCCAGTTTGAGTGCATGGTCACTAGTAATCACAGTCTTCCCTGCAGGTATTTACTAAGTGAATATTCATTTAAAGCAACCAGAAAGTTGTTACTCATTAACTCATTATACATCTGAGAAGAAGAAATCAGAAACTACAGACAAAAGGAATACAATATCTGAATTTTTTGGCAAGAATATTAAATCAATTGTCAATTAGATGATAAGGGTTGCTCATGAAGGAGATGCAGCACCATAACAATTTTTAATATTCTACAGTTGAATGACAGCTTAGGTACAAGTTAGACATCCGTACTAGTAAATTTCCTTGTTCTCCTTCTTTTATTTTTCATTTTTGATGACATCGAAAGTCATAAAACTATGTCAGCAGCATATTGCCAGAACAGTTGACCTATAAATTTGTTAGTAGTCCCCAGTTGTAGTATTTGAATGTTAAGAGGTAATGGCCTTCCAAACAGTTCAGGATTAATTATAAAGGAAAAAATAAAAAAACTTAGGTACAATTGTTTGTATCTTTGCCATTAGGAAAAAAAAAAAACTTAGGTACAATTGTTTATATCTTTGCCATTAGGTTCTCCAAATAAAACATGACAAGTTTATGATTTTCCAATTAGAGCACGATAAGTATAGAATCTTTAAAAAATAACAGTATATTTTTCTACAATTCATCATTGCATATTTTTTAAAGAACTTTTTCACATGTTTTATTTTTAGTGAAGAACCTAATAGCAAAGATATAAGAAATTGCATATAAGTTTTGTCCTAATTATAAACATCTCTATCTAAAATCCAAATCACAAGAATATTTTTCTTTAGAACACCCATAACTCTTTTATTCAATTGTTTCTTGTGCTCGCATAACACCTTCATAAGCATGTGCTCCTTTTTGCACTGATGACCTGTTTTCTCTAAATCTTCTCTCTTTTCATGTGTTTATAGCTTTGACAATGCCATATTCACCTTCCTCCATGCAGTTTCCTCAACCATATTTTTCCTTTTCTAGCTACTTATGGCATGTTTGGTTTGATGTAATGCAATGATGGGATTGGTGATGTAAAAGGAAAGATAGTAAGAAATTGCCCAAATTACCCTCCTGAAAACACTAAGCTTTCCTTTTATTTAAAAAAAAAAAAGTTGAGGTATTTTAGTAAAATACCCTATTTTTCTTACCTTTCCTTTTCCCTTTCTGCGACATATCCTTATTCACCAGAATATGCACATCATGACTACAACTTTTTCACTTACATCATTAAATGAAAATTTGTACTATGGATAAGAGGTATATGATTGTGATACTGTTATGTCCTTTTTTTTTTTATTTATAGTAGGAGGCCTACAACATGGGGTGAAGGACAGAGGAAAGATGCAAGACATGATCACAGGACCTACAAAACCCCTAGCCTAATGGCAAGGCGGTGATCATAGGGCCAAAGGTCCCAATTACTGTTATATTTTTTGACTCATTAAATTATCACTGATGGTGGCATAATCAAAGTCTCCATGTGCCTGGCTTGCCTTGAATAGGGGATAGGGGTTATAGACACACCCACACAAAAGGATGTTTATTTTGGCCAAGATGGGAGAACTGGAGATGGGTTCAATTGAAAGTTTAGTTATCCTGCAAGCCTATTGTGATTGAGAATTATTCGTGGATCACCAAGAGATACTATGAAAAGTCCATATGTAATTGATATTGATATGCTGTATATTTATGGAATTTTAAACAGGAAAAAAAGAAAAAGAAAATAAAAGCCTTTTGTTTTTGGTGAAGTTATTGTTCATAAATTGAAGGAGGCTTCTTCTATCCAGAATAAAAATCCCAATATGCACATTCCAGTCGTCTCTGATGCCCTAAACAATATCAATCAACAGAAAAAAATTGATGGAAACTCTCATATTCTGATTGTCCATTGCGCTCTGTCTATACTTATCCACAGCAATTCTATTGTTGAACTAACTACAGATTTAACAAGGTCAGTTATAGACAGTATATCTTAGTATCTTGGAGCTGGAAGGCATGCCTCCTAATTCCTTTGTCAACAGAATTGAGTAAAGTATAAAGAACTAGGAATGCAAAGTAATAACACTGAGAGGAAAAAGACAAGTTAGTACCATCAACTTCAATGCCCTTAGGAACGAAAGGAACAGAACCAGTTGCAATAATGATATCTTTTGCAGTTACAATGTTGTTTGAAGAACCAACTTGCACCTTTTGAGGACCCTGCATGAATTTATAAACACGGTGGTAAAAAAAATGTACTCAGATCAGGATCTTGAATGGGAAAAAAATGTGAATGAAAGATCCCACTGAATTTTTCATCCCAAAAGAAAGACAAAACAAAACAAAGACCCCACTGAATTGAATTGGGTCAATGAATCTAAGAACTGGTGATCTCTTTTGCAGTTTCATGATTTAAGGCCAAACTTTTTCCAATAAAGAAATGGCTCATTTCCCCAAGTTGACCATATTAAGATACAGCAGACTCCTCACAGCATAATATGTCACTTACCAAAATTTTTCCAAAACCTGTGAGTATGTCTACTCCAAGTGCCTTTAATGAATTGGTCAAATTACTACGGATTTTTGCAGCAAGGTTATTAGCATGATCAGCTACTCCCTGCCTGTCATATCCAGCAGCAGAGACCTGAAATAAATAATACCAGCATAAGAAATTGAAGGTGGTCTCAATATCCTTTTAATTACATTGCAACATAGTCAAAGCTTCAAAACTTAGTGAAACATACTATATGGTGTTTTTACCTGTAAGCCCAAAGATTTCAAGTGATGATCACTTTGTAGTTCACGCATACGGCCACTCACAGCCAAAAGGGCTTTGGAAGGGACACAGCCTCTGTTCACACATGTTCCCCCCACCACATCTCCCTCAACAATGGCTGTTTTCAAACCCTGCGGTTACTGTGTTATTTCAATTTTTATTATGAACAGAAAATACAAGTTTACTTGAGCTAAGCTTCTTAGGTACAACAAATCAATATTAATCTATTGATAACAAGCATCCAATGAATGAACTGCCTGCTTCAGGATCACACCAAAGAAATATCAACTGGAATATACTGGAGCTACTTTTTATGAAAGTATCCATATTACAAGTAAGTTACTTTAGCATTTACTTCTGTACCAAACAGATAGATAGTCAATAATAACAACATAATAATGTCTTGATTTCAATTCCTCGAGAAGATTAATTTAAGCAGCAGTATATAACAGAGGAAATTGATATCAGTTCAAACTTTAAAGATTCATCATGAGGGAAGTCAGCTTGTAGAGGCAACGTTTAAAACAATTGACATGATCTAAATCAAACTTTCAGTTCAACACAAATTTCGATTAAAAATAGGCACCGAAGAAAGTTGCCTTCTTTGTCCAAAATCTACTTTTTACTTTTTGGAAATACCAATCTGAATTGAAATATGATTTAATATGACAGTAAAACTGCCAGTTTGACTGAAACTAGAACTAATAATCACCCATTTCAGCGTCAATTGAAGCAAACCATTCATGTTACCTTCTCGACAGCATGAAGCGCCGCCCCATGGCCACCAACGCCAGCTCCAATAATCAACAAATCATAATCGAACGACTTAGGAGGACTCCCATTGTCGGCCAAAGCAGCCGATACTACCTTGAAGTGTCCACGGCTAGGGAGCCGCAATCTCTGATTCGTCTCACTGAGCTTGAGAGAAGTGAATCCCAATGCCTCGCACCTTAACCCGCAGAAGCTGAGGTTTAAAGGCCTCCCATTATTACTAAAAGCGAAACAATGGGAGGAGTGGTGTGATCTAGAAACAGTAGGAGCAGAGGAGCTGGGAGAGAAAGAGAGTGACATAGAGGACTGCATTTTGGGAAGAGAGAAAGAGTGAGAGAGAGAAAGAGAGAGAGGGAAGGAAAGGTGTGACAATGGCAAAAAGGAGAGAGCGATCCGAGAAAATATATGGAAGATTTTGGAGCGATGGAGGAGAAAACCTCGAGGAGTCCGTTGGGAGTTAGGAGAGAAAGGGGCGGATTTATCAAAGAGCGGCGGATAAACCACTTTTGTTAGCTTTGCTCTTCACTCTGCTTCAATGCCCCTTCTCACTTACTTCGTGTCCCATCTGCTATATTGCGCACTCATGCACTGTACTCCTACTTGTTGAAATTAACTGGAAAATTTACCGCATGTGCTTTCATTCTCACGATTTGCGCGCGGTTGTTCAGTTTTTTTTTTTTTTCCTTTTATGCTTTTCTCTGTTTATCTCTTTTTTTATCCAACAGCCATTAATAGTTTTTTGTTGCTCTTTTTAAAGATTATTTAAAAGAAAAATTTTCAGGTCTCAATACTTTTTTTTGTGTGAATTTATTTAAAAAAATTTATATAGTTTCCAATACTTTTTTTATGTGCCTACTTTTAAGATCAATTTAAAAAAATAATTTTAGATAGGTCTCAATATATTTTTTTTGTGCCTACTTTCAAAGATTTATTTGAAGAAATAGATTTTAGAGACCAAAGGAAAAAAATAAGAAAGCATTGAGACTTATCTAAATTTTTTTTAAATAAGTTCTTAAAAGCAAAAACAAAATAAAAATATTGGTAGTCGATAGATTAAGAAGAGACAAGTTAAAAAAAAAACAGAGAAAGAGAAAAGCAGAAAATATGCACTAATTAGCCCACTTGTTTTAGCTTTTCATAATTAATTTATTTAGCAATGATATGATATATGTGGAATATATTTTTTTGTTGAAAAAATAATAGAGTTTTTACTTATTATATTTTTATTAAAAATTTTGACTTTTTTTATGAGTATTTCACTCTTCAAATGTAAGACTAATCTCACTAGACATACTGAAAGTGCCTTTCTCCATTAGTGATTTTCTGCTGGCTTGAATTGATTACATCACAAAAATATCTCTAATCTCACTTGACAATGTTTTATTCAAACATCCCTTATTGTTTTAAAATGCAGACTTTTCTTCTATTTATAAAACTTAGACAAACATGCCTCATAGGTATACAATACTCTACAAATAACTTCTCTTAGGAAATTTTTAACATAATTATTAAAAGTTATTTGTTAAATAGATAACACCAAGTTAACCGTTGTTAACTTTTGATAATTATGTTAAAAAAATTGTTTAAAAATAAATTATGTCTAGGGCGTTATATAATCATAATGGAAAGGTTCGTGTAAAATCAATAAATCATAATGTGCATTGTAACAAAAATAAATAAATCATAATGAGTAAGTTTTTTTTTTTTAAAGAAACGTTTGTGTAAGTTATAAAATTAACGGAAAGGTTCGTGTAAAATCAACACATAGAAGAAAAGTTAACAGTATTTTAACATTTTTGTTCCAAAAAAACTTTTTCAAAAAAAAATTTAACTGGAGTAAGTTTGTCTTCTTATATTAGACAGAAAGTAATCAAAGATAATTTGAAATTTTCTTTTGAATGTCTTAATAAAACTTAACAATTGTCTCTCTTACTCATTACTTTCAATTATCTAAATTTAATAGTCATAAAATTAAGTTTTGATAAATATTAAGCAATCAAATTATTCTAATGAGTCGGTTGGAAAAAATTTCACTCAAATTAAAATTACACTATATAATTACAAAATTATTTTATTAAGTAAATTGGAAAAACCAAAAGCATAGTCCGCTATTTCCTTCTAGACAACCGAGTCTTAATCACATTATCAGTAAGTGCTCCTTCGCTCAAGGCGTGTGGTTTGGGACCCAATTATCCCTTTGGATGGGAACGGGTCAACCACAAACTCTGGAGGCTAAATTGCATAAAATCCTCTTGAATTTAAGGGTTAATGTATTTTACCTTTTTAATTTTTAAATTTAAAAATACTGACGTGAAAGGGATATTTTTTATGTTTTAAAATAGAAACTAAAAATTTATTTAAATAAATGAAATTAAAAAAAAAACATGAGATTAAAAAAGAGTTAAATAAGAAGAGGCAAAACATAAAAGAAAATGAAAGGTAAATCATAAATGTCAAACCGGTTTAGTACTCAAGAAAGATTTTTAATGGAAAAGAAAATAAAAAGAAAAAGAGAACAATAAAAATAAAAAAAATTTATTTGGTATAACATAGAAAAAGAATAAAGCAAAAAATATATTGTTTTGTTTGGTATAAGTCTTTTAAAAGAAAGGAAAGATGTAGTATAATTTTACGAAAACACCCCTCAATTAATATTTTTTTAAAAGAACAAAATATAATAAAGAAATATCTTTATGTTAATTTCCCAATTAAGATTTTTGTGTATTCTTTCTTGACATCTGAACCTTACTATTGCTTGATTTTTACTGATTTATTACCTTTTGGTCTCAAGATTCTCTAATTCTGATTTCCTTATATCCTTACAATTTTCTCTATTTTTACTCTCACTTTTATGCTAGATATTGATGTTTGATCTTGCATTTCATAGTACAAAGAAGGACTACCAATTAGAGGAGAGGAAACCATGCAATTCAGAAGAAGAATGGTTGTTCAGCATCCCAGTGCCCAGCGTTGGCTAACTAGCGCCCGGCGCTGGAGTACCAGTTTCACAGCACTTGCTTTGCTGTCTGCAGCTGCAACGCAGAAGGAGTGTCGTTGCAGCACCAGCCCAGCGCCCAACACTAGTGTTCCAGTTTTTCAGCATTTTGTGTCTACCTTCCACCGCTATAGCAGTGAGTTCACACCGCTGTAGCGCCAGACCTCTCGTTGCTCCCTTAAACACCACGTTGAAGCTTGTCTATGGGTTGTGTCTCTGCCTTCCACACTACAGCGGTGAGTTCGCACCACTGCAACACTAGAGCACATTCTCAGCCACATCAGTATCATTTTAAATAGTTTCAGAGGTTATTTTTTAGGGTAATTCTGATGCATGGGAGATAGGAGGACGCCATTTTTTCTTAAAGGAGAAGGGGGAACTCAATCTTTGAGGCTTGGGGGCTCAAATCCATCATCTAACATCATATTCATGGCTTCTTCTATCCATTTTTCTATTTTTTGTCATTTATTTACTATGAGTAGTTAGATTTTCTTTCTAGGGTTACTATGAACTCAACTCCAAAATAGATTTTGTTTCCTCTCATGTACTAGCAACTTTTATTCAATCAATATAAAACTTTTTATTCATTTTATTGCTATTTATATGGACTTGATCAATTTTTATAATTGCTTGTTACTATCATCAAACTCGGGAGAGGGAGGTGAGAGTTGAACATTGAATAGGGAAGAAAAGTGCGTGAACCTTACTAAGTGTTTTTGCTTGTTAGCTAATAGGGATATTAGCTAATCTCGTTTAATCAAAGTTAGGTTGAATGATATTGACTTAATTCACTTAAGGAATTGAGTAGATGTTAAGTATCTTAATTGAAATTTGAGAGAATTCTTTTAAGTTATTAGAATAACCTGAGATTAATTTATTTAGTTGATAGAGTTGTAAGTGTATAAGAGAGGTTTTACAATTTCTAGGATGGAGGAGAGAGATTAGTAATCCTAAGCTTTTAATTGATTAATTTCATTAGCTTTTGCTTTGTTTGCTGTCATTTAAGAAAACTTTATAAAAATTTACTATCATTTGATTTTTATTTTGTCATTTATTGACTAGAGCTTTCTTTAATCCAACATTTTCGTCTAACTAATTCAGTTATATTTCTTGGGTAATTAACCATTTAGTCCTCATGGAATCGACATTCTTACTCATTTTACACTATATTACTTGTGCGACTGGTGCACTTGCCAATTCGCTAACACCTTCCAGAACCAACTTCTCAGTTTCTCACCCTCTCCAGAACCAACTTCTCAGTTTCTCATCCTCTCAGTTGTTCTCTTTCCTTCTCGTTAGTGCTCTCACACTCATATAGAAGGAACTCATCTCCCTTTTAGTTGATCTTATCCCTCTCGAACACATCTTCCTCTTGTAAGTGCTTTCATCTACCTCTGGTAGTCTCATATCCCTTTGTCTCTCAGTCAGTCTCGTCTCCCTCCGGTGGCCTCAAAATTCATAACCAAAGTCTGCAAATCAAGTTGCTAGTATCGCAACAAAGAGGAAGAAGCAGGGCCTTATGCGTTGTGATTGGTTCCTCCAGCCTAAAGGTAGACTGAAACAAGCCCTCTATCTCTCGGTCTCATCTCTCTCTGTCTCTCTAAACTAATCAATAAATCTAAGGGAAGGGGCAAATTCAGCCGATCAATGGCAATGAAATTCCAGTGTTGGTTTCCCTTCAAAATATCATCCACCATCATGCAGAAATATCTGAGGACAAAATAGTAAAATCACGCCTGACTTCCATATTTTCCATCATGTGAAGCCACTTTCCATTGATTTTATTAAGGAAAGAGCTGAAGGAAAAGCGCTTCTGAATATTCCAATATTCCATCGATGGAAATGCTTTTTCCATTGCCTAAGCTGTACCAAACTGTCATGCCCTAAATCTAGGCCCGTGACCGGCGCGGACAATGTCTAAACTCACACCACCGCAAGCCTAACTTTCCATTTAACTTATTACTCTTTCCTTAATCCAATTATTCCTTTAAATATAATTGTTTTAAATTACACAATGAAAAAATAAAACAAGAGAAAGTTTTCTCTTCTCATAATTATATGAGAAAGTATGTGTAATACCCAAGAAAAATAAAATATAAATATTTGTTTATAAACTACTGTTACTATTTCAGTATATGGTACTATTCACCCGTATAATACTATTTACGTATACGATACTGTTCATTTATACAATCGAAATGTCAAGTACTAGATGTGGTTTGGTCATAAGAGAAAACTAGGAAGAAGTTCGTAGGAGAAAATGACGTTTTATGGGTGAAAATACCCTCAGAGACTAAAGTGAAAGGACTGATTTGAAAAGAAACTTAAATGTTTAAGGTGAAATGATAGTTTTCCCTTTAAGTTTTTAGAAAAATTTTCAATCGTGAGGTGCACAGTAACTGCATTATTAGAAATGTCATTTTCATGAATAGTAAATTGAATATTTTATTAGCGCATAGTATCAAATAGTACCATTGACTTTTGCTATAAATAGGCCCTTCTATTTCACTTCTAAACTCACACCTTCAACTTCTCTTCTTCTCTGCTTAAGTTTCTCTTACTCCAATGCTAGGCCTCTGAGATTTTAAGCCTTTCCTTTTTGCTTAGGTAAGGATAATATGCCCTTTCTATGTCTTTCAAATTCTAGAAGTTATTTTCTTAAGTATGCTCTGTGGTTGCGGCTTTGGCCGATCTTCCACATCAGAAAGACTGTCCTTAGCTGTTTATATGTTATTTTGATTCTCTGATTACCGAAATAGAATGTAAACTGTGAAGAATACATGTCTAGGAAAGTTCTGGCTAAGGAAAGACCTGGTTTTTAAGTGTGTCCAGTGTGACCCTCCACTCTTTCCTGGGAACTTACCTGGTGTACTCTTTTACAGATTGTATTCTCTATTTCTGGTATGAATAGTACCCGTACGTATAAATAGTAACTGTATGAATAGTAACCGTACATATAAATAGTATCCGTACGTAAAAATAGTATTCATATGTATAAATAGTGATCATATGTACGAATATTATCCGTATATATAAATAGTATCCGTACGTATAAATAGTGACCATATATATAAATAGTGACCGTACATATGAATAGTACCGTATGTATGAACAGTATCAGTATGAAAACAATCCTAACTTGTTTTCTCTAATCTTTCATGAAAATCTCTGTAGCGGAATACTGAAATTCATCTGTGTACTCTTGTCTGTAACGACTTAGAGAAGCGATATTTGTACGGAATCCAGGTGAGTGAAACGACCCTGTTTTAATAGAGTTTTAGCATTACTGGTGATAAAAAGTATGTCGTAGGACACTCCCAAGATTCATATGGGGAAATTGGATTCAGAATGACGAATCTACTGTGAGATCAATGTACTTCCTTAGCCTCTATTGTGAGATCAATGTACTTCCTTGAGGCCATGATTTGGAAAAAAAAATTTAGAAATTTTTGTAAGAGTATGAGGCGAGAGGAATACTGGGGGATTGTAGGCTCAGAGATTATTACTCTTTGTGGTGTGGTAACTGAGAACGCTGAGAAGGTTTTTATAGAGAAAAATTTGGACTAAGAGACAAAGAAGATATCTCTTCACCGCACCCCTACACGATCAACCTATGGATTTCTGCAAGCTAGAAGCCAGAAGTCTAGGGTAGGCGTGCACACCAACAATGCGTCGCATTAATGCCAAAACCACGAAAGTCAGTATTCGGTGGATTTGCGGCCGATTTTACTCGGTTTTCCCATTTCTCCCGTTGGCATTTTCTGAAATTCAAAGAAGTTGATAACATAGCCATCAAAGATTGCCTTGGATGCTTTTATGATGAACTGAAATACATTTCTCCGTTTTATTGTGTTGTTCTTAATAGCCTTCAGTTGAGTATAATATACATAATTGATTGAATCATGTTGTAATTACATGTATGTATGTTATTCATGCATAATGAGTGAAGGCTACGATCAAGAAGAATATGTGATGATCCTACATATACTCATAGAGATGTGAAATCAAAATGACTTGGATAGAATAAAATGTGTAGATGATGATATATCTTCATGGTTACACATACTTACATATAATGCTCTCGTGGGCAAATGAAAGGCAGTGATTTCCTTACATCATGATAATACTTACTGCATGTGACCGTAAGCAGTTAACTTTGTTTTAATATATATATATTGATATACATATATTATGTGTAAATCCAGAATAAAGACACCGATCAGAATCTAAGATAAGGCTAATATGAGACTACCCGATCATAGAGGGACATCGTGATATGGGATTACAGGATAAAACAAGTTAGAGGGAGAAAATCTCAGACTGAAAAGCGTAGTTAGTCAAAAGTTTGAGAAAGGTCAAGATTAGCCGAAAATTTTTTGAGGAAATCTTTGACTTATGTTAATTGCATTTACTATTTATCTGCATGTCCGACATTAATTGCTGGCATTGCGACATATGTGATCTGTAAACCTTATAGCGAGCGGCGTATAGGTTGTGGTGGCTTTAGCTCCAGGGGCTTCGGGTTGTCTATAAATCTTGTATGCCCGTTACCCTACTCATCGCACCAAGCAAACCTACTTCTTTCATTACATACCTATTTCTCAATCTCCATTCCTTTCTCATTCGAAGTTATTTCTGAGATCCCTAGAGCAATGGCCGATAATAAGTCTTTCAACTTGAATTTTGAGACTGGCAATGTAGAGCTTGATTTAAATCTAAGTCTCGGAAACAACAAAGGGAAGAGACCTGTAGACAGGTCACCAGAAATAAAGAAGAGAAAGAGGGATGTAATAGAGTTGGAGGAGGACAGTACTGCAACATCCTCAGAAAATAAGCTTGCATTCCTGGAGCGTAAGATCGAAAATCTGGAGCGTAAGATAGAGAGCCTGGAATACAAGACAGAGGACCAGAAGCGACTAATAAATCGTCTCTTTGAAAACCAAGAGAAACTGATAAACCGTCGTTTCGGGGAACTAGCTAATCGAGTTGATAGACATTCAATGTTTGCAACTCAAAATTTTCGTGACCAACAAGCAAGGTGTATTGACTGTATGAACGGAGTAACTTCAGCTCTTCGCCAAATTTCTCAGGCACTTCCTCCAGAAACTCTTTCTAGGCTGCAACGATTAGCTTCTTCTTTAAGGTCTGAAGCACCTTCCTCTTCTAGACCTGGAGCACCTTTTACATTTCAAAAGCCTACTCGTCCTTAATTTATTTTTCTTTTGTTTGTACCTAAAGCTACATTTGGTGTAAGCTTCACGTATTAAAATTATCTATATACTAGAAATAAAATTTAAGTTAGTATCTAGATCTTCTTTGTTGAAGTGATTCATTTTACTGAAAGAACTTGAGGAATGAGAAGATATTGGACTTGTTATATTTCATACTTGATTCTAAAGCATAGTATATTAATATCTTTTTGACTGAGCAGAGTTACTAAAATGATATTTCATTGCACTTCTGAGATATGGAGGAATGCTGAATAAGTATTTTATGAACCTATATATAGAGAACTATGGGTTTGCCCTAAGCATTGAAGGGATACGACTCTATATGAGTCATTGAGGTGAGAGGAATTTCTATATATATTTATTTTATAATTATGCATGAGGAGTATGTTATTTACTTAACTCATTTTCTGGGATTGTTCTTCCTAGAGAATTATGTAATAATTTTACGTGATTTTTCCTTTTATATGACGCCATCAGCTGAGAGTGTTGCCTTAAGGTAGAAGGATCGCCTTCGGGCAAGAGTATTACCTATGACCAAAATGATGCCTTCGGGTAGGGTACTTGTATTCGTAAAAGTTATAAGCTATGTGTATGGTAGCTTGTGTTCTGATATTCAGTATGAACTAGAAAGACCACTTTTGAGAAGACACCTATTTGAGGTTTTACATAGAGACAGAGTTCGTCTCTGATCAGATGGTTTAAGTTTGGTAAAGGTTATGAGGATGAAACACTTTATGGTATAAAAGATTGTGGAAAAAAATCAAACTGATGAGGAAGAGAATGTTTACCGTTTAGAAAAGGAAAGTCCAATGCAAATTATTGATAATGCGGTCTAGAGTTCACAGTCGATAGTATAGTGTTCTTGTAAAATCTTACCAAGGATGTGAAGAGGTTTGGAAAGAAAGAGATACAAAGGATGAGATATAGACGAAGTAATCACACTTATTTCAGTCTTGAGATGAGTTTTGAATTCGAGGGACCGAATTCTCTTAAGGGGGTGATAATGTAATACCCAAGAAAAATAAAATATAAATATTTGTTTATAAACTACTGTTACTATTTCAGTATATGGTACTATTCACCCGTATAATACTATTTACGTATACGATACTGTTCATTTATACAATCGAAATGTCAAGTACTAGATGTGGTTTGGTCATAAGAGAAAACTAGGAAGAAGTTCGTAGGAGAAAATGACGTTTTATGGGTGAAAATACCCTCAGGGACTAAAGTGAAAGGACTGATTTGAAAAGAAACTTAAATGTTTAAGGTGAAATGATAGTTTTCCCTTTAAGTTTTCAATAGTAATAACAGAAAAATTTTCAATCGTGAGGTGCACAGTAACTGCATTATTAGAAATGTCATTTTCATGAATAGTAAATTGAATATTTTATTAGCGCATAGTATCAAATAGTACCCTTGACTTTTGCTATAAATAGGCCCTTCTGTTTCACTTCTAAACTCACACCTTCAACTTCTCTTCTTCTCTGCTTAAGTTTCTCTTACTCCAATGCTAGGCCTCTGAGATTTTAAGCCTTTCCTTTTTGCTTAGGTAAGGATAATATGCCCTTTCTATGTCTTTCAAATTCTAGAAGTTATTTTCTTAAGTATGCTCTGTGGTTGCGGCTTTGGCCGATCTTCCACATCAGAAAGACTGTCCTTAGCTGTTTATATGTTATTTTGATTCTCTGATTACCGAAATAGAATGTAAACTGTGAAGAATACATGTCTAGGAAAGTTCTGGCTAAGGAAAGACCTGGTTTTTAAGTGTGTCCAGTGTGACCCTCCACTCTTTCCTGGGAACTTACCTGGTGTACTCTTTTACAGATTGTATTCTCTATTTCTGGTATGAATAGTACCCGTACGTATAAATAGTAACTGTATGAATAGTAACCGTACATATAAATAGTATCCGTACGTAAAAATAGTATTCATATGTATAAATAGTGATCATATGTACGAATATTATCCGTATATATAAATAGTATCCGTACGTATGAATAGTGACCGTATATATAAATAGTGACCGTACATATGAATAGTACCGTATGTATGAACAGTATCAGTATGAAAACAATCTTAACTTGTTTTCTCTAATCTTTCATGAAAATCTCTATAGCGGAATACTGAAATTCATCTGTGTACTCTTGTCTGTAACGACTTAGAGAAGCGATATTTGTACGGAATCCAGGTGAGTGAAACGACCCTGTTTTAATAGAGTTTTAGCATTACTGGTGATAAAAAGTATGTCGTAGGACACTCCCAAGATTCATATGGGGAAATTGGATTCAGAATGACGAATCTAAATGAGATAATTAATCCATAAGTATGGATAAAATGAAATAAGTATCTTATGATGATGTGAAGTTTGAATGTTTTCAAAAATGGATTAATTGTTATCTTGATATGTGGTTTATAAATCCATAATATAGTTATATACTATACCTGTTATATAGATGAATATTATATTGAGCTTCTGATTATGATATGAAATGCTATTGATTGTGATTGAGCGGGACAGTACCCCCTCTCACGGCAAGGCAGAAAACCCGGTTGACAGGGTGTCTTGACCAATGAGTGTGGAGACAACGATTCCCTCAGTAGGGATATAGCCCGGATTGGTGATAAATCCGTGAGGCGCCCTAGCTAAGAGGATGAGGTTGTGCGTCATGGCGGAAATATACATAATTGGTGAGCCGGCCTGTGTGCGCTCTCCGGGATATATTGCCATTGACGAGTACTAGTAACGTTTGTTGAATTGGATGAATTTTTATCTTGTATGTAAGAGGATGATGTTGTGCGTCATGGCGGAAATATACATAATTGGTGAGCCGGCCTGTGTGCGCTCTCCGGGATATATTGCCATTGACGAGTACTAGTAACGTTTGTTGAATTGGATAAATTTTTATCTTCTGTCTATTGGTTGAGTATGAGCCTTTGGATATTCTTGTATGACTGGTAATGTATTTGAATTTTATTAATGCGAGGCCGATTCGCTCATTGAGTTTAAAAGCTCACATTGTTTGTACAACCTTTTTGTTCAGATCAGGTTGCCATCGAAGAATATCTGCTAGAGGAGTAGATCACTTTGGACCTTCCCGTTGTCGGGTAGACCTCTCTTCTGTTATAGATTATGTTGCTCTGTAATCGTCTAGGACATCTAGTTCAGGGGTTCGACATTTGGCTTGTATGTCAGTATAATAATGTATTTTAAATTGATAATCTATGATTACATGCAAATCATCTCTATGATTTTCAGATAAGAAAATTTGATATATTTATCGGAAGGCTTACAGTGATGAGAGATTCATCATTGTGCCGGTCATGTGCCCAGAAAACAGGTCGTGACAGTATGAATAAGATTTCATACAACTAAATTATATGTTTTCAAATTTAACCATCTTATACAACAATACATGACCTACCCGATTACAGAGCTTTCTAAAATTACTAAAACAACATAATTAAGTCTGTTACCGTACCCCGAACAAAGGGGAGGCATCATCGACACGTTCATCCTCGAAGTTAAAGGGCCTTCTTTACCTGAAATTATGAGGGGGTGAGTCTTATCCACTTGACTCACCATAAAATAGCCTTACCGCACATATAATCAATTATGCATGCCAAAAGTACATATAATCATGTATGAACATGTGAAAAACTCACAACATTAATAATTTATGACATAAATGTAAGTCAAGAGGAATTCATCATAAGAAAGTTCGTAAATAATCACATGCACCTCGCCCGAAAGCATTATCCCACTTGTAGATGTCATCCCGCCCGAAGGCGTGTTCTGCCCGTAGGTAATATTTCTGCTTAAAGATATATTCATGTCTACAACTATTACATGTATTGGCATCTTGGGAAATCAAGCTCTCAACCATTTCATGTGTATAATTCCATGCATTGGTATCTTGGGTCAAGCCCTCAACCATTCCATGTGTATAATTTCATGCATTGGTATCTTGGGTAAAGCCCTCAACCATTCCATTTGTATAATTTCATGCATTGGTATCTTGGGTCAAGCCCTCAACCATTCTATGTATATTATATACTCAATTCATAATTCTCATCAATATAATCTTAAATCAACAATAAATTTCATTATCTATCAATCATCATTAAATATAGAATCTAACTGCGATATGAGATGGAATTTATATTGTATATTGGAGGGATTAATCCCTCAACTATTTCATGTGTATAATTATATACATTGAATATCTTGTGTCAAGCCCTTAAAAGGACGTCAAGCAATTCAACCTTATTTCACCCCTGTCCTTAAAGGACGCAAAAGTGTTCGAAATCTTTGTTTCTTTCAAATACAATCAATTGCACAATCAAAAGCATTCATATGCACATCATGAACTTTAATAAATCCATGTCATTCATAATCATCAATCATTCACATGATTTCCTTTGCAAGTTCTATCCAAATATATAGAAAATTTATTCATTCCTTAATTTATTGTATCTTCTAACAAACAAATTTTTTAAAAATAAATCAAACAAGACAAGGCTAGATCAATCCTTCAACTGAGCTCAAATTTTCAAAATTCAAGTATAGTATAAAGTTCTATATTCCTTCATCCACATACAGTTTGCAAGCTCAAATTATATGCATGTGGTACCTTACATCATGTATGTCAAACACATAATCACCTTATCACATGATATCATTTTATGAAACTTTAGAAAGTACAATCATAGAAAATAAAATCATACAAGGTATAGCTAGATCCCTCACCTCAGGTCCGAGCTAGATTTCTACATCTTATATCAATCAAAGGATGTCCAAAATCTCATTGAATGCTCAAAGCTAAACATGCATCTCCATTGGGATACTCTGTTCTCTCCTTTTTCTTCGACTCTTGGATCTAAGCTGAAAGAAAAGTGCCTAAAATCTCAGAGACCTAGTGCCGGGGTAAGAGAAGTTTGAGGAGAGGAAATAAGAGAAACTGAAGGTGTGAGTTTAGAAGTGAAATAGAATGACCTATTTATAGGGAAATCAAAGGTACTATTTGATACTATTCCATCTACCGTTCTTCTATACTATTCTATCTACCGTTCTTCTATACTATTCCGTCTACTATTCTCCTATACTATTCCATCTACCGGTTTCACTTACCAGTCTCACTTACTAGTCTCACTTACTAGTCTCACCTACCAATTTTACTTATAAGTCTTATCTACCAGTTCTACTTATCGGTCTCATCTATCAGTATAATCAATTTACTATTTAAGTTTCCTTTCCATTTAGTCCCTAAGGGAGATTTTCTTATATAAAACGTCATTTTTCTCCCAATTTCTTTCTAGTTTCCTCTTATGCCCAATCCACATCTTACCCGTGGGATCATTGCCACATCCCACAATTTATACAATATTGTGAAAATCTGTATTTTCATCAACATACACATACAAGATAACAAGATTCACATAAGCATATGGGAAATTAAATAGACAGAAAGATCATTTTCTCCATTGAATTATTCCAAATCAAAATTAGCACTCATTCATGATGACCATATACGTGAATAATTCTGTATACATGAATAGTGCTATATAGGTAAATAGTATCATATACTGAAATTTTTTTTACGGGTATTACACAAACAACGAAAAGAAAGAAAACGCAGGAATTCCCTCTTCCTTTCTTGTAATAGAGAGCATACCAAATGGGCCCGTCATCTTTCTTTTTTTTTTTGTTTGCAAATGGGCAGACTATACCTTTCTATCTCCTCCAATAGCAAAAAGAATCCATATATACATCTTCAAGCTTTTGTTAAAAATTAACCAAAAGATAAAGAAAGTCTAATTGTACGCTATAATAATATATGTTTGTATGCTTTCTTAAAATGTAAAATCAATGTTTTCTCTCATCGAAGTCTACAACAAACTTCACAATGGAGTCTGACAACAATTCTCTGGAGATGGTGGTTTACAAGGTGAGGTCGTCGAGGACAGAGTCAGAGAGTTTGTTAGGTCGATCTTGAAGAAGGCAAAGGCGAAGGCTAACATTGGGTTCTCGTTCAAGGAGAGTGAGTTTCTAACGATGAAGTTGAAGGATCCATACATTGATTTCAAGGAATCGATGAAGGAGAAGGTGGAATACTGGAATTTCACAAAGTTAGGGATTATGAAGGATTGGAAGAATTGTTGGGCTGGTACTTAAGGGTGAATCACTGTTTATATTTGGGACTTTTGTGGTCGATGAGATTGTTGACGACGATGAACATGGAGAAGGTGCAGTAACTTCTTAGTTTTTGGTCTTTTAGCTTCGGTTTTCCTTGCCCTTATTGTATATTTGTGGATTAAAAGGAAATTAGTGAGAGATTTGTAATTTTCTCTTTGTTGATGGAAACCAACTATTACTCCTTTAATCTTTTACATTTTGCCTTTTTCTTTTAAAAAAAACCATGTGTTTTTTTATTCAAATAAATTCTTTTTTTGTTAACATGTCAAAGATACCCTTGCCACATCAACATATACATGGATAAATTTTATCTAACTGGACATTATTTTGGTGACATGATTGTTGACTAACAGTAATGTTAACAAATGGAAATTTTTTGCATAACTTTAAATTTGAAGGGAATTGTTTGACGAGTTTAAAAGTTAAGGGAGATAAAATACTCACCCTTAAGTCTATAAAGGTATTGTGCAATTTAACCAATCCCAAAGCATGGATTAGAATCTAAAACATTACTTAAGGTATACTTAGCCCAAAATCACAATAAGGCATTATCTAAGTTTTTGCAAATTCTTGATGTATATTCTATATGGGTAATTTGGTATGCTCAAGACAAATTTGTGTTATTCCAAGATTAGACCATGCTTCCTAATTTCCTATATCAACATCACCAAAATGATGAATAATTTACTTTAGGTTTGGATATTTAAAGATAGATAAGTTGGGATGTGAAGATTTAAGGATTTCATGAGAAATAGATTTAGATCATCTCATGGTCAGATAGGAATAGGAAGGTCATGTTCTCTATTTAGACCGTTTATATTAGATCGAACTTGTCACATCCCAAAACTTACATGTGATATAAACATAAAATACCTAGGGTGTACCTCCGTGGTACCCCATAATCTCTGTGAACATTCTTAATATCCATAATTATGTGAATCATAAATATTCCAAGAAAGATATTTTGTATACATATTCAGAAAATGTTCAACTTTCAAACACTATACAGTACTATACATCCTCCCAAGCCTAGGTGACCTACTAGATTACAGAGTGTTTCCTAATCCTTACCAATTGTTTACCAGACAAAAGTGGAGTATATCCTTAAAGGCTATAAATTCTTCTCCTCAACCACTGTATCTGAAAAGATAATCATGGAGAGTGTGAGTTTATCATAACTCAGTGAGTAAACAACTGTACATGAAAATATCATAAGCACAAACACCACATTTACTAATACAATCAATCTATCATTTATTTTAAATAATTATAGTATTATATGCCATAAATACTTGCACTGAGTGACTTGGGAATTTAACCCTCAAACTCTTTGTGCATAGGTTTTCACATTTATACACCGAGTAGTATGAGACTCTAACCCTTTCAAACTCGTGCATAGATTTTCACATTTATACACTGAGTGATATGGGACTCTAACCCCTTTCAAACTCGTGTATTGATTTTCACAGTTATACACCGAGTAGTATGAGACTCTAACCCTTTCAAACTCGTGCATAGGTTTTCACATTTATACACCGAGTAGTATGGGACTCTAACCCTTTCAAACTCGTGCATAGATTTTCACATTTATACATCGAGTAGTATGGGACTCTAACCCTTTCAAACTCGTGTATTAGATCTCGTAGATCTTTTGCTCATCAATAAAATAGTGAGAATTTATCACAATATAATTACTATGAAATAAATGAATTTACACATATTTTTATTCCCTTGAATGTCTATCATCAACCATAACAAGCATCATATATTATCAACAGCGAGATTGATTATTTCTCACTTCAATAATGTTATAAACAAGACTTGTATTGTACCTTATCTAATAAGATCACATTAGTTTAGTAAGGTTATTCACTTACAAAATGTTCCAATTTATTCAAGGAACAATCACATCTAGTTCTTTAGTCAACTAGAGAAATCAATTCTCAAAGGTAATAAAATACCTTCCAATGATATTATACTTTTTCTCAACCTGAACACACACTGATAATCTTCTCAATTTCACAAATAATGCAAATGGGATTTATATTGTGCTTTGACTAATTTATTAAATTAATTTTGCAAGGTTGCCTACTCACCTGGATTCCACGCTCTTGGCGCTCCCACCTTGCGCCCCAATCATCCCTATTGTAACCAGGTAAAAACCATTAGGGTTACAAAATAGAGAAATTTCCTATCACTACTCTCGACCTTTACTCACATCTTAAGTCATAACTCCTAACCGGTAATGAATTTCTAAATGACACTTATACCATTGGAAACTAGACTCAAAGAGCTTTTCAACGATATTAAAAAAAAACTGATGCTACAGTAATAGTCAACGGTCAACGCGGCTACAGTAACGTTGACCGAGTCAATGCTACAGTAACGTTGACCGAGTCAACGCTACAGTAACGAGAAAATCTGGAAAAATTTTCTCGGTGAACAGTAATTTCTGGGGAAAATTTTTGATGTTCTTCGTGTTCTTCATCCAAAAATCCTAAAATCATATCTAAAACAACATTTCTTTTAATTTCTTCCATGGGTTTTCATCCTTAATGTCTAAGGAGTGTTTTAATACCAAAACCCCCAATTTCTACCAACAATCCAAGCTCAAATCTCAAATTTTCATCAAAAACACTAACTTTTTCAAATATCCAAATTCTACGAAATTTCTTGTTCTAATAACATCATAAACCACCTAAGAATGTTTTACATTAACATCCACACTTAAATTCATCCATTAAAACTCAAAATCTTAATTTTCTTCCATAGGTCCGAAAATGGAGAAAAAGAGAAATAGAGTAGATAAAACTTACCTCTTTACCTCTAGAACTCCTGAGAATCGGAAGTATGGTTAGAAAATACAAGATCGCCGGATGAAAATTTGAAAAATGATTGAAGAAGGGAAAATGGAAATGAACGAAGAACATGAAGCCTCGGGAGGAAGAAGGAGAAGAAAAACTAATAATTGTATGTGTGGGCCCCACTAATTTCTTTTTCGATAAAATCGCTCATAGCCATCTTAGTTTATAATATTTGTTCACTTTAATCCCTCTCGATGTCTCAAATACCACTTTAACCTCGAATCCATCATCTTTTCGGTACCGGACTCATAATTCATTCTCATAAGCTTTATTCTTCCTCTCAGGTTTCTATTTGGTCATTTCTCAAAAGTCCTCTATACTTTCTTTTCTTTTCACTTTAGTCCTTGAGAATTTGTAAAAATTTCCTAAATTAAAAATTAAAATTTCTATTCCCAGATTTTCTTCACTAATTCAAAAAGCACATTTTCACGTAATTAAATTTTTCACTAAATTTCAAATTAGACTTTAAATATTCATATAAATTCTTGAGATATTACAGAACTGTCTAGATTAAAAAATAAAAATGTATCACGAAGTTTATTTTGTTTATTTTAATTTTTTTAATTTGAACAGTTCAATTAGAGATGAACAATCTAGATTTATGAAATATGATCCTAATGTTTTTGTCAAAACATAAGAGGATACAAACACCATGAGGAACATAATATATTAGTTATTTATTTCAATAATTAGTGGATTGGCATTAATCAAATTGTTGAATTTTATCTTATAGAATATAATATTAGTAGTTTGTTTATATTAAGCACGATCAAATGTTTTGTGCCATGTTTTGAGTCAATTTGTGATAGGTCAAACTGATTCAAGCCCGAGCCCAACTTACAACCCACTTTGAAATCAATGAGCTTATCAAATTAATCAAAGTGATTTTTTAATTAATTAAATTTGATTAATTATATTAGGATAAGAAAATAACCCCCATGATAATTTGTAATTAAGTTTGTGCTAAGGGCATTATAAGTTGCATTTTTTTCAGTTAAATAGTATTTAGTTATGTTGTTGTTCTTTCTATTATCAATTAGCTTCTTGTTTATTTTTTATTTTCTTGGTTTGAGATTCTTGTTTTCTGTTAATGTTGTTTAGTTGTTGTAACTATTTGGAGGTTGTAGTTGTTAGTCTTTTCTATATAAAGCCTAGACAGGGTAGACTGCATCAATAAGAAGTTTTCTACAAAGTATTCAGTTCTCTTTCTATTCTTTCTCTAGGTATTAGAGCCTTAAAATCTTAGCACTTCACCATGGAGCCCTAATCAGCCTATTCAGCCACCTCTGGCCTGCCAAGTGAAACCATGAATTAAACTTCAAACATTGTGAACCAAAATAAGGTCACCCCCTCATTACCACGCTGAATCAAATATGCTCGATCAAGTTGGATCGAAGCCATCATCTGCTCTGGAGTAACATGGTTCTGCCCATTATACGTGGTAACAATCTTAATGGATACATCCTGGGAATGAAGCTGTGTCCTGATGTGTTCATCATAAACGGAGCAAAAAAGAAAATTAATCCTCTTTTTCAAGAAAGGGTCATGATGGATCAACTAATTTTAGGCTTGTTATACAACACTATGTTGACCGAAATAGTGTCTCAAGTTGTAGGGTGTAAAACCTCACAGGATCTCTGGAATGTAGTAAAGTAACTGTCAACCACCCAGAATCGTGCGAGAATCACTCTTTATAAGAGTGAAATGCAAATGATGAGGAAAGGAGAATTAAAAATTGAAGAGTACTTTAGAAAGATTAAGGAGATTATCGACAACTTTTTCTTAACTAGATGTCCCATGTCATCTGAAGATCTCATTACGTAGATGCTCTTAGAACTTGATGTCGAGTATAACGCCATCATTGTATATCTCTCAATCATACTTGGTCTGACGTAGGTGGATCTCCAATCTTCACTGCTCACGTTGGAAAGTCAGCTTGAACAACTGGCGTCAATTTCACAATTGTATCAGGTTAGTGCTAACGTCGTAACTGGGAAAGATAAAGGTAACTTCAATTAGAATCAAGGTTGGAGAAGACAAGGGACACGTGGCAAAGGAAGAGGAGCACGTGGCAGAGGAGGAAGAGAAAATTGCCCCACGTGTCAAATTTGTGGAAAGTTAGGTCATAATGCAACAAATTGTTTCTTTCATTTTGACCAAAATTATGTTAGACCTCAGTAAGTGGGTCAGAAGGAAATAAAGAAAAATTTGGATTTCAAGGCCATTCAGCATATGTTGTCATGCAAGAAAATTTGGAGGAACAGGACTAATATATTGATAATGGAGCCACTCACCATATTACCAACAATGAGTCAGCCATTGATCAAGGTACTCAAACTTCTCATAAGAATTTTTTAATTGTTGGAAATGGTGAAAGAGTTAGTACCAAGAAACAATGAAAGTTTGGTCTATGTTATAATAAAGAGAAACCACCTCTTAAGATGAGAAAATTATTGCATGTGCCAAATATCAATAAGAATCTTGTCAGTATTTCCCAATTAACTTCTGATAATGATGTCTTGGTTGAATTTGACCCTAATTGCTGCTATGTAAAGGACAAAGAAACGAAAAAAATTTTGATGTAAGGAAAGCAAGTTGAAAGGCTGTATAGTTAAGAAGCTTTTATGCTGTAGAATGCTTCATAGCTAAGAAGGAAAAGAAATGTGAATAAGATATTAAGAGGTGTGATCGCACTAAAAAAGAGCTTTGTCATAGGAGATTAGGACACCCTTCTAAAAGGATTTTGAATGATGTTTTTAAAACTTGTAATATGACAAGGTTGATAAATAAAGATTCAATCTTTTGTGATTCTTGTATGTTAGGTAAAGTTCACACTTTTCCCTTTAAAAGGTTTGAAACTAATGTAGAAAAACCCATTGATTTAGTTCACTCAGATTTGTGGGGACTAGCCGTTGTGTTGTCTAGTTCAGGGTTCAGATATTATATCTCTTTTCTTGACGATTGTAGTAGGTATACTTAGCTATATCCTCTTAAAAAAAAATCTGACACTGTAAGTGTCTTTGTAAATTTTAAAAATGTGGTTAACAACCTTTTGGAGAGAAAAATCAAGATCTTGCAGTGTGATGGGGGTACGGAGTACAAGCCTTTTCTTGAAATAGCTCAAAATAGTGGCATTGTTGTTAGGCATTCTTGCCCATATACCTCTATTCAGAATGGCAGAGTCAAAAGGAAGCACTGCTAGATTGTTGAAATAGGACTAAGCTTAATGGCACAAGATAGTGTTCCTTTAAGCTATTGGTCTGATGCCTTTTCAAATGCTGCTAGGTTGATTAATGGCTTACCTACCTATGCTCTAAAAGGTATGACCCCTTATTTTGCACTCTTTGAAAAGGTTCCAGACTTTAAGGAGGTAAAAGTTTTTGGTTATGCTTGTTTTTCTTACTTAAAACCATATAACAAGCATAAAATGAGTTATCGCTCAATCAGATGTGTTTACCTTGGTCTGAGTATGTCACACAAAGGCTACAAATATCTTTCATCTGCTGGGAGGCTATATGTTTCAAGGCACGTTGTTTTCAATGAGCATGAGTTCCCTTTTAAAGATGGGTTTTTAAATCTTAAGAAACCAAAAAAGAAGGGTGAAGACTTTAGTTCTATTCCATTGATCATTAATAATGAAGGCTCTAATTGTACTGATGTTTGTTCAAATAGTGTGCAAAATTTGGAAAAAAGTAACACTGTAAGGAATGATGGCTCTAAAAAGACAGTAGCTATAGAAGAGACAAATGAAGCTTTGCTTGATATAGAGGAGAGCATTGAGAAGGATATCAAAAGCACTGAAGGAGCAAATGATATTGGTTTTATTAAGCAAACACATCCTATGGTCATAAGAAGTAGAAGTGGAGTCATAAAACCAAAACCTATATTTGCTGGTTTGGTAAAAGCTACTGTTTTGCAGATCCTATTAATACAATAGTAGCTTTCAAGGAACCCCACTAGAGAAAGGCAATGGAAGAAGAATATGAGGTATTGATGAAGAATAGAACATGGAGACTTGTTCCCTGTGCTGGACAGAAGTTGGTTGAGTGCAAGTGGGTGTTTAGAACTAAGCTTGCAGTTGATGGAATAGTGGAACATTACAAAGCTAAATTAGTGGCCAAGGAGTTTCAATAAGACCTCGAAATAAATGTCGAAGAAACTTTTAGTCTTGTAGCAAAGTTAACAACTATAAGACTTGTACTAACCATTGTTACTTCTCTAAATTGGCAGGTACGACAAATAGATGTTAATAACACTTTCTTGAATGAAGATTTGCAAGAGACTGTGTATATGAAACAACCTAAGTATTTCATAAGTATTTCCTGCCTAAAACATGTTTGCAAGTTGGAAAAAGCCCTATATGGGCTTAAGCAAGCCCTAAGGGCTTGGCATGACAAGTTGAGGGAGACACTTGTGTTTTGGGGGTTCAAACATACTAAATCAGATCACTCTGTTTGTTTTGCATACTAAGAAGCATGTGATAATTACACTAGTTTATGTTGATGATATGATTGTGACAGGAGATAATGTTGACCTTTTAAGGAGTTTTGTAAGTAGGTTGAACAATGTTTTTTCTTTGAAGGACTTGGGAGAAGTTCATTTCCAATTCATGTTTGTTCTAGTTTATGTTGATGATATGATTGTGACAGGAGATAATGTTGACCTTTTAAGGAGTTTTGTAAGTAGGTTGAACAATTTTTTTTCTTTGAAGGACTTGGGAGAAGTTCATTTCTTTTTGGGTCTTAGAATTATGAGGAGTAATGTTGGAATATTACTAAGTCAGAGAAATTATATTATTTCTCTTTTAGATAGATTTAATATGTCTAGAGTGTCACCTTGCCCTACTCCAATGACTTTTGGGAAGCATAAAACTAAAGCTAAGGAGGAGCTGTTGAAAGATCCTAGTATGTACAGAAGCTTAGTGGGAGCATTGCAGTACTTAACTAATACAAGACCTGATGTGTCATATGCTGTGAATCAGCTTAGTTAACATCTCAGCCAGCCCACGACATTGGATTGGTTAAGGGAAAAAAGGGAACTTTGGTATCTTAAAAGATCTAGTGACCTATGTATACATCTTAAATCCTTCTTTTGAGCTTATTGATATGGATTTTTCATATGCTAATTAGGCTAATGATGTGCTTGACAGATGTTCAGTTGAAGGGTACTGTGTATTCCTTGGCAAGTCTTTAATTTCTTGGTCCAGCAAGAAACAAAGTATAGTTTCAATGTCAAGTGCTGAAGCTTAGTATAGAGCTTTAGCATCTTTGATTAGTGAAGTGGATTGGCTGTGCTCCTTGATGAAAGAGTTAGAGTTTCCTATCATTAGAGTTCCTATGTTGTAGTGTGACAACATCATGCAAAAGATATAGCCTCTAATCCTGTGTTGCATGCTGGAACAAAACATGTGGAAATATATCTCTATTTTGTTAGAGATAAGGTTCTAAATAAGGAGATTGTGATTGGATATGTTCCTTCTTTAGAACAACTAGCTGATGTGTTCACCAAACCTTTGTCAGGGTCAAGGTTTCAGTTGCTATGTAGCAAACTCGGGCAGATTGAGAAGGCCTCTCATTTAAGAGGACAATTAAATAGTATTTAGTTATGCTGCTGTTCTTTTTGTTGTCAATTAACTTCTTGTTGATTCTTTATTTTCTTGGTTTAGGATTCTTATTTTCTGTTAATGTTGTTTAGTTGTTGTAATTGTTTGAAGGTTGTAGTTGTTAGTCTTTTATGTATAAAGTCTAGACAGGGCTTACTGCATCAATAAGAAGTTTTTTACAAAGTATTCAATTCTCTTTCTATTCTTTTTCTATTTTCTTCTTTTTTTGTTATCTCTTCTCTTTTTTCTTTTGGATGATTGTGGTGATTAAATTTGACATATTTAGAACAAACATGAATTGGGAACAACTATGTTTTTTTTTGTTTCCTTGATCTCCCAATAATCTTTAGTAATAAGGATCAAATTTGATACCTACTAAAATTTAGGTTTGGGGATAAAAATTAAAAAATTAATTTTAAATAAATGTAAGAGCAAAACTATTTTTTTCATCTTTAACGTTTACGCCAAGTTTTAATTTTGTCACTAACATTTTTTTTTGTATTAATTATATCTAACATGTTTCTTTTTTTTTTTTCAAATCTACCATTTTTATTAACGCCGTCTATTCCAATGACCAAAAATGCTGACTGGGCTGTCTATGTGTCACATCTTCGGCAACATGTTATTTGCCACATGGCATTCATGTCATATATATGGGAAAAAAGATAAAATTAACTCTAAAATTTTAATATCTCTTTCTCATCTCTAACCATCTTTCTTTCTTCATCTCCCTCCTCTCTCAAGAACATTCACTCTCTCTCCAACACAACGCTTCTCTAATCTCCTCACATTCCCTTCCCTTCACAGCACCCCACTTATCTTAAACTCACTCAACACTGGTTTGGAGGATAATTGAGAGGAGAGAGAGACATCCAACAGACAAAGCAACACACACATTCACCCACATCCTTTGGATTTAGAAAATCATGAGTTTTGACTTATAGGAGGACCTCTTTCGGAAACAGTGGTGTTACAACATCAATAGCCCTTGGTACCCATTAGATTGAGTACCTTAACTAGCATAGGTTTGGTGGTGTTAGCCCTATGGTCTGAGGCCACACATGGGAAGGAGTTTATTGTGATCAGTTGGATAATTTGGATGTGAGGGTCACGTTGGGTGGTCGGTTGGATGGTGTAAAGAACATGAACGTTCAATGAGGTGATTGTGGATCAGTTGGGTTATTTTAGTTTTGTTAGATGTCCCTCCCATGTCATTAAAAAATATTTGATTTCAAATTTACACTACTTTGTTCATAAATATCTATGGTTCATTGAATCATTAACTTAATATTATTTGAATTCATATATTAAACCTTTTAGAAGTGATCTTAAGATTTTAAAGTATGTATTTTTTTTTTTAGAATTTACTTTTGATCACATATCTTGACAAATATTTTGATATTGTAGCATATTTATTTACTCACTAAGTATTTTTTGCACTCGCTCCTTTTTCCTCCTCTTTCCAAATATCAGGGTCAAGTTGGGGTTTTCAAAGAGAGGAGTAGTGGAGGTAGTTCTTGAAAAGTGAGCCTAATATTGTGTCATTGGGCTTTATGTTTGTTTTGTATAATCCTTGATTCTAGATATGACACTGCAACCCCATAGGTAGGGTGCTCAATCTGTTGGGATAGATTAGGATAAATATTCGTATATTAATAACTTAATTTATGCTAATATCATTTGATTGAGAGTTGAGCTCTCTCTCTCTCTCTCTCTTGGTTGAATTTATTGAATTTGGTGTCATTGTATAAATTTTGGAAAGTCTTACTTTTAGGGGAGATATTGATGGAATTTCGTGAAAAATCTTTGATATTAATATATTTATGGGTTCAATGAAATTTTGCTACTCTTGAACACATGTTTCAATTGAGATTTATTTTTAGAGGTTCTCTTATAGGTGTCGATAGAGTTGTTTAGGAAAGGCTTATGAAGGCAGACATCCTTCGTCATTCCGTGTTAGTTATATTTCTTCTTTCGGGGTGTGACAATAATACCTTATAATCGCCATTCTCCTACTTTTTTACCTAACAAAATAGAATTAGAAAGTTGAAAGGACTCACGTATTTTAAAACACCTCCATTAACCGACGGGGGTAGAGTCTAATGGAAGGGTTCAATCTCCCAAAAAAGTAATAAACTCATATTCGAATCCTCACTAATTAAGCGGTGCCTGTATTTAGTACGTCGATAGTACCTCAAACATGATTGCATTCAATGGATGATACATGTGAAAAATCTAAAAAAACACTTTCATTGTGTTGCAAAGAGGCAATGACTCTAGAAATAATTAGTTTTAATTAAAAAGATCTAGAGACTCTCAATTTCTCTTTTAGGTTGGATTGGTGAGGCTATTTATTGTCATCTTTTGTCTTTTTAGGGTTATATTACACACATTATAAATCCATAATTCTGTTAAGCGATTTAGCAAGCTTGATTCACAAAACTTATTTGAAAACATTTGATGTGTTCAATTTTTTTGGGGTTTATTAAAGGAATCTCATCACCTGGTATGATAAAAGATTAATTCTTTTCAAGTTAACTAAACCCAATTGATAAAATTCTTTCAAATTAAGGTATTCAAGAATTGAACCTTTGTCATTTTTTGATATCTGTCTATTCATGATTGATGTGGCCCAAACATGTCCTAATCAACAAAATATTGGGAACATGGTATTCCAATGGTCACACTTGTGTGTAGAGTTGTCAAAATGGACTAAGCCCATTAGATTAGCTTGATCAAACCCTATAAATGAGGTGTGATGAACTAAAAATTGAGTGACACATTTATAACAATAACTTTTAGCCTATCTTATTTAGACCCATAAGATTGATGGATTGGGTTAGGTCGACCCAATGGGCTTAAAAAAATCTAAAAATATTAGTCTTTTGGATTTGTAATATTTTTTGTTACTTTGGTCATGAACTATCAAGGTCTTCCAAGTATAAAAAATTGGTCCATGAAGCAATTTAATCCAACCTAATATCATAATCCAAAAGATAGGCTTCTATAATTAAAAATAAATACATAATATTAATATCAACAATGGCACATTGGGATCCTAATAGGCAACTCCCTAGGCCTAACAACTGGAGTTGAAGTATGTTAATTTTTACCATAATAGCTATAATTTTGTTTTTTTTAATCTTTGACACTAGGCTATATTTCTTTCTTATAATTTGAGCTTTATTGAATAAAAATGTATAATATTTTTAAAATTTTTTGCATATATTATATTTAAATTATAGATAAAAAATATTTTTTTAATAAAAAAAGTGTGGGCTGGCAGTCTTTGAAAGGTTAAGCTGGGCCATGATTTCTAATCAATTTATCTATTTAAGCTCAACCTAACTCGATCTTTATTTATTAAAGGTCCTGCAGGACAACCCATTTGACACCTCTACTCGCATAGTCGAATTTTTTTCTTTTCCTCATTTGTTCTCTATCTCTTTTATCTCTCTATTTCTATTTTTTCAGGCCAACTTTAATGGGAAGGATTCAAAATTTTTAAGCCACCTGAAATACTCTTCCTTTTTGGCACTTTCCTCAGCACAATCCTAATATAATTCGTCACCAAATAATAAAAATACTTTTTTTCCTTTGTTCGGCATTTTTTAAGTAATTATAACTGCTCAATGTTAATTAATTCAAGCAGTTGGATATTTACTTCTTTTAAGTAATGTTTCAAATTTAAATATTGTGAAAAAATTAATACTTAAAAAACTTTACACATTTATGATTCGATTTGCCTCAAACAAAATTTATTAAAATTTAATAAATTTTCATATATTAATGCTTCTAAAGCCCGAGGAAAACAAAAAAAAGGCATCCAATGGCCGCAAATAGAGTCTATTTCATTATTGTTTCTTTGCAAACTATAATCAGGGTGCCATGAAAGTATCATAAAGCGATGTTATTGGTTGTATTCAGTTAATTCCAGGTTGATTTTATCTATTTACGTGTCAGTTTCATTTTATGGGATATGGAAGAATTTGACACCACCACTGAATATTGAATTTTAGTTTAGATTCTAAATGTGAATTATTTTTGGATTTACACTTCGTTAGTGATATTTTTCGATTTTTAATCCTTTTGTAACTTCTGAATTCAAGTCAAAGAGTATTTCAACTATATGAACAACAGTTGTAACGAAATAGATATGAGTGGAGCAAAATGCATTTTACTTTTCGACATGAGATTATAGCACGAGGAAAATGTTAAAATCATAATTTATTAAAGTATTCTTTCAACTTGTATGGAGATTTAAAGAATGTTTTGAATGAATTAAAATTTTATATGTATATATCTAGAAAAGTAAATTGTAATTTTAATTTGTAATTTGATTAAAATTAAAATGCGGGGACTCTTCTTTAACAACAACCTGAATAATTTATCTCTTCAACTATAAAAATTAATTATTAGCCCTCTAAAAATATAAATATGTGCCATGCGTGAATGACTCTTTACGGTTAATGTACATAATGCATTAAGAAGTTATCTAAGAGGGATATAAATGTTATATATATCCATAGAAGAATAATGTATGGAATTTACACACTATCTTTTTATTATTTTTTTCATTGTATCATATCAGTTATTTTAAAACATTGAGAGGATCTAGACTCATGCCATACATCTAATCCTGGAGTGGAGTTGTCTCCGAAGCTTATTCATAAAAAAAAAAATCTAAATTTGTATAATTTGATGATTAGTTAAAAAATGAAGAAAAGCACATTATAGAAAAAAAAAACATAGATGCTCGATGGCTTCAGTGAGAATGTCCTTGAATATATGCATGAAACTTTGTTTTTTAATCTGTTCTTTAACAATATTTTTCAATAGTGTAAGTAATAAGAACAACTCATTTGTTAAGTGTTGTATGTCAACAAGATGTTAAACTTTTTCATACTCTTTGATTGGTGTAGGTCTCAAATGAATATATGAGTCTTACATCAATCGAACAATGTGAAAGAGTCTAATAATCTATTAGATGGATAATGCTTTGCAGAAAATTCTCGTGCGTAAGTAATTACCATTTGAAAGGAATAATTAGGGTAGGAGACACATAAAGTAGAAAGATGTTTCCCAAGCAAAAATTCTCCCACGAGTTTGTCCTTTTCCGTTCTTATCAATCCAGCGTAAGAAATTTATGATGCAGCAAATTTACAGGAAAAAAAAAAGTTGACCATGGGTTGAAGTAATAGTACCACGTGGATTTTTTCTTTAGTAGCCCAATTAAGCTTAGGAGATAAATTGCAGACATATTTTATTTCAGTCATTAATTACTAAATTATTAAAAAAAAGTTTAAAGGATGACAATTTTTTTGGAAAAAGTTTTTTTTAATCTTCTATTCAACATTAAATTTTCTCTTTATAATTTACCGATTAACAATTTAATTGTTATATTTTTATAATTTAGTTGCCGAAACTAAGTATTTTATTAAATTTTATGGAAACAATTGACTGTACATATAAATGTTGTCATTATGGATATGCATAATTTATATCAATAAATGACTAAAAATAGATAATAAAGTTATATATATATATATATATATATATATATATATATATATATATATATATATAAAACATGTGATGAAATTTATATCAAATAACTTAAACAAATTACATTAAATTATGTACATTTAAATTGTCAAAATGACATGATTAATTATATTTTAATAAAATTTAAAATAATAATATTAATAATTTAGCTGAGAAGATCAATATTTTTTTTAAAAATTATAAGGATCTGTTTAGTTTGTGAAAATATTTTTTATTTTTATTTTTAATTTTTATTTTTTAAAACATTGAAAATATCTTTTTGATATTTTTAAATTTAAACTTATTTTAAAAAATATTTTTAAAAAAATATTTTTAATTAACTTAACTAAACATATTTTTAAGTCTATTTATAAAAATAAAAAAAAATATCTAGATCGCCCAAGATCTAATTTCCATAACTAGAAGCCTAGACCGTAACGCTGAATTTCTTGAACCAGACATTATCCGTCGTACGGCATCCCCCAATGAATTTGAGGCACGATGAATATCACTGCTTTGGTTGACTATAAAAGTCATTTCACTTTGACATAAACGTTGCAGCAACACCCACGTAACGGTCCCAGCCCTGCCTCTTCTGGTGCTCCTTCCCCACTCGTGTTACGCATGTCCTTTAATGATTGGATAGGGCTCCATTTATTCCGTCACCGTATGTCACCCTCACGTCCACGTTGCATATTCCTCCCAAACCAACCACACGGGAACAAAAAGAAAATTAAGGATGATTAATTTGAATGATTTAACATTTATTTTTTTTACAAAAACCTGTAGTTTAAATTTTATAAATAAAGAAATTAATGTTAAACAAATTTTTATGGTTCAACCTGATTTGAATAAAAATAATTAAAATGTAATAAATTTTCAGGTACAAGTAATTCTAAATCAAAAAAGATAAAAAAATTATGAATAAATTTTTATATCTTTGTTATTAAATTATCTAATCATAATATGATTATTTTTTAATTTAAATATGACAAATATATAATTATTAAAAATAATTATATTTTTATGACTTAATATTACATAATTAATTTTTTTAAAAGTTGTATACATATTTTAATTTTAATAAAAAATATGAAATTAATGATATAAAAAATTATATATAAATTTATCCCAAACAAAAAAGGAAAAATCGAAGGAATCAGTGTGTGCGTACTGCGTACTTCACACCCCCGGAGGACGCGGGGCCCGCAAGAAAGAAGCGCGCCTGGATAAGCGCGGGCACAAACGTCAATGGCGCCCTCGTGATTTCGGCAAAAAGCCATGGGCATTTCTGGGATTCGACTCTAGTAATACATGCCTAATAGTTTTCTAGTTCTCTTTTGCATAATCGAAGGTTGGGGACACACACCAGCGCAGAGAGAGAGAGAGAGAGAGAGAGAGAATATTAAAGAGGAGAGAGAGGGAGAGAAGAGAGAGAGAGAGAGAGAGAGAGAGAGAGAGAGAGAGCATAGAGAAGAGGGTGAGAATCGAAAGTTCACGCTGCTACGTCAATGGCGGTTAGGGTTTCCTGTTGATCCTCCTGAAGTTAATTCTCGTACTGTAGTACTTTCTGCTCATCTTCTTCTCCTCAAAACCCTAATTTGAAGCCCCAAGATTCAGTATCTCCGTTTTTGCTTTCAATTTTGAATTACTCACGAAGGAGTTGGGATGGGCGCGCCAGAGAAATCTCAGGCTAACAGTAATTCGATGCAGGCAAGTGTTGAAAGCTTTCAACTTTGCCCTAGATTGTAGTCAATGCAGATATTTGCTTTTCGATGTTGTTTGAAGGTTGTGATTTGTCCTTGGGTACCCTTATTTATGACTTTATCTCTATTCTGACCTTATGTGATCAAATTAATTTAATAGTGGTGGAGCTGGAGGCTTTTGATGAAGTGTTACTATTTGGAATTTGTTGGACTGGTTCATTAGCTATCAGTCGGTTTTTATTTATTTATCTATTAACAATTTCCGCTTCTATGGTTTGCTGGCTCCTTGTTATAGAAGTTATGTTTTCAGCAATCCATTCTTTGGTGTAATTTAAATGCATGCGAGCAACGAAGTACAAACCTGGGTTGGTGCACTTGCTTGAATACACATCGACTGTTTAGTGTAATCCCATGTCATATGTGTTAAACTTCATTTGCTTCTAAAATTATTCTTGTCGCTTGGAAGACCAGAGTGATATTATTTCATGGCTTGCATTAAATAAGCTATTACTATCTGATTTATTATTTTCAAGGTAATTTATCCCCTGGAATTTCTGAGAAAGTTAAAATTGAACCAATTACCGAATGGTGAGAATTCAGTTGTCACCTTCTAATGGGCCTGGAAGTTCTTGGAGCTTGAGCTTACGCTCATTTACATCTTAGATATGGGACAAAATTGTAGGAGGTGTTGTTTTGCAGAGATTTTTGGATAAGCATATACTCGTTCAGCTTGAGCTATATTTATTAATCCATTCTGTGTGGCTTTTTTGAACTCTATGTAATATTTATTTCAATAAATGCATATATTCATGATTTGGACTTGTTTGATGTTTTCTTTTTGACATTTTGTGTTAGTATGTTGGCGAATTATTTGTGAATTTGCTGTCCTGTTACTGAAAAGTGCACCAGTAATTGGTTCATTCATAGTCTGGTGCAGCTGCACTTGGGTGGTGCTGTCGTAGTTGCATAAAGTGTTTTTTCTTCCTCCTAAATTTTAATTTTGTGTTGTTTGTAAGACATTTTAGTATCCATTAATCTTCTGTCTTTAACTGTTTGGCCATTTTTTGTTGTATGAAGCTCATTGTGTTGGATTTGCCCTCTCTTTCTTTCTTTTTGGGGAACAAATCCTACTTTTATTCTGTAATAACGTGAGAGTGACATGGATTGTATTGTGAAGATATACCACATTAGGATTCGCAACCGTTGCTATCAGTCTCTGTTTTCTCTAGTAATTATAGTAAGAACCCTCTTAATTTATGAAAATTCATATTTTGTATATATTCCATACATTCTGATATGTGATTGGATTCTAGTTCTGTGTCGTAGCTTTTCTTCCCTTAGACTCCTCCATTTCCTTTCACATAAATTAGGCAATTATTAGATTTAGTCATTTATTCAGTAGGATTAGTACATATATATTGTAAACTAATGAAAGAGATATTGGATTAAAAGTTCAGTATGATTTTGGATTAAATTAGTCAATGTTGCATTCTCAGTTCAATGGTATCATGTCACTCATGTTTTGATGTCATTTCATTTCTCTTATTTATCACTATAACCTAGTTAATATCTGGTATACTGATATATGATAAAAAATTCCTATCTGGTCTAGAAATTCCACTTGAAAACAGGTTCAGATTTTAGATCCCTTTTCGTTAATGAATTATTGTATTTTTTGGATTGTTTTTTCTTCTGACTGGTTGGATAAACTTTTGAAAAAGGATAAGAAAGAGTTTGCTTGTTAGCTGTTTTCGGCTAAATTTTCTAAGTTTTTATATAAAATTTTTTGTGAAAAGTTTTTGAGAATGCTCCCTCCCCCTCACCCTCAACCTCAACCGGGGCCTCCCCCCCCCCTCCCCCCCAAAAAAAAAAAATAACGTAGAGCTGAAATTATTGTTGTTTGGACAAAATGCTCAAAAAGAAAATTTAGCTTATATAGACCTAATATTTGCTTCACATAGGAGCTTTCCTGAAAAGCTCTACTCTCATAAGTATTTATTTTAAAGATCATCCAAACAGGGCAAGAGTAAATGTTTATAAAAGATTGACGTCTATTGTATCTTACATATGGTAACTTGATACCAGAATGTTGGAATCTTAAGGGCTGAAATGAGTGAAAATATAGTCAAGATCAAGACTTACAGTTAAGAATGGTTGTATGTTGGGAAACATAGGTTATTGAAAGGAAGGAGAACAATGTGAGGATTAATGACAGGTTTAATGGAATTATATTGCATTTATAATTACCATAAGGCATTTTGAAGGTAAAATGGTGAATCAATGGCAAATATATGCTTCTTGGAACTGTGTGAAGTTTATGGAGTGAATTGATAATCATAATTTTAATTTTCTGTCCATTGTTATCAATTTTGTGTTGTTTGCAACATTGAAGTACAGTGCATTAGTTATATGATAAGAAATAACATTTAGAACAGTTAAACAACTATACTATTTTAAGCATTAAATCAAAATATCAAACAAGGTCATAAACGCGTCAGAGTTGAAAAGCTTAGAAGAGGAGGTGGAGGTTGCTAGTGTCTTGAACTTTTTTTTTCTTGATGGAAGGAGAAAATTTTTTACAGTAAAAAGAGAATACAAAAGGAAAGAAAACACAAATAAAAGTGGAGACCAGAACAACAACGACAACATAGCTTTGTCCTACTAAGTGGGATCGGCTACATGGATCGCACGACGCCATTGAGCTCTATCAATGACCAACTCTTTAGATATCTCATTTACTAAAAGGTCCCGTTCAATAATTTTTCTAAGTGTCCTTTTTGGTCTTCCTCGACCTTTTTTCACAGGGCTTCAAACCATTTGCTCAACTCTCCTAACTGGCGCTTCCAACGGTCTTCTTTGCACATGCCCAAACCATCTTAAATGGTTTTCAACCATTTTTTCCTCAATAGGTGCCACCCTAACTCTACCTCGTATATGATCATTACGGATCCTATCTCTTCTTGTATGACCACACATCCAACGCAACATCCTCATCTCCGCCACTCCAATTTTATGTTCTTGTTGTTCTTTCATTGCCCAACATTCACTCCCATATAAAATCGCTGGTGTTATAGCAGTACGATAAAACTTTCCTTTGAGTTTGTCAGGTACTTTCCGATCACAAACAATCCCTGATGCCATTCTCCACTTTAACTACACAGCTTGTATCTTATGTTCCACATCTCTAATAATTTCGTCGTCATCTTGTATAATTGATCCCAAATACCTAAACTTTGACACTTGTGATACTACCTGATCACCAAGTTTAACCTCCATCTTGTTCCTAGCTTGTCGCTTGTTAAACTTACAATGCATATATTCGGTCTTACTCCTGCTCAGACGAAAACTCTTCGATTCCAAAATAGCTCTCCATAACTCAAGTTTAAAATTAATCTCTTCCCTTGTCTCTGCTATGAGAACAACATCATCTGCAAAAAGCATGCACTTAGGGATTTCTTCTTGGATGTGTTTCGTCAGAAGGGCTCAACTACTTTGCCAAACAAAACAACTAATGCAACAAAGCCTTCCAATCCCTTTGGATATTTGAGAGAGCCACCCCTTTAAATAAACCATTGGCGGAAACCCAAGGGGAGGCTGCAAAATGAACTCCGTGCCAAAGCAAATGAGGTGGAAGAGACTGGTTCATAAACACTCTAGCAATTCTTTCCATCCGTAGGCACCAAAGTACTGGAAATCCAGCAGCTTTACACAAAGCCTTACTCTCCTTCCTCCTACTAAAATCTCTAAAGTTCATGGCCATGAAAGCACCAAGGTCAATCTGACGGACCCAATTCTCCTTGAAAAGACTAAACAATCTGTTCCAAATTCTCCATGCCACCTCACGGTGCAAAAAAAGATGGCTATTGGACTCTGAGCTTCTAAATCACATCACACGAATGTTAGGAGATAAGGCCTTATGAGGCTGCCTAGTTCTAAGTTACTGGACTCCTTTGTTATTCTTAGTGTTGAAGGTTGATTGGATGATTTCCCAATAGGACTAGAAGGTTGGTCAGTAGTCTACACTAAGTAATGCACATATATATAAGGTAAAGTGTGCTACTAAAAGTTTTATACTGCACACATGCGCACACATATAACATGTAACAGGAAGTTACAACTGAGCAGCAAATTGGCTACTTAATGGTTTTAACCTGAGAAAGAAAAATTAAATGTGCCTATATATCTTATTTCTGCCAATCTAATTGTCAGGCAATTGCTATTCATGTCAGTTCTCTTTATAGTTTCAGGAGTTGTCAAAATTAAAGTATGATGAGGAAAACTTGTAGGCAATTTTAATTAAAGCTTTTTTGAGCAATATTATAGGCCTTGGCTATTCACTTATTTATGAATGCAAATTACGTTGGTTTTGACCTTAGTTTCATTTGGTGCACCATTAACTACTGTGTTAGTCCCATCCCATTAGTCTTTTAATTTTGCTCCTACCTAGCATATCATAAACGATTTGGCAATTGGAAACATTCTCATTTGATTTAGAGAAATGATTATGTTTGTTTGGTCATAGTAGCTGGTTTTACTTGCTTTATTCTGCTCCCACCTCTCTCTCTAAATAAATTTTTAAGAAAAGGAGGAAAAAAGGCAAAACATGGCTGAAGACATGGATCATATTCTAGAGTTCAGTCATAGGAATTATTATTATTTTTTCAATAGATTTGATCAGTTGTGCTGCTTTAACTTGTTTAATGAATATATTTTGTGTATGTCTCTGTTGCCTATGTTAAATTACAGTTTTATACTGTTTAGTACTTGTACGTGGAATGTGAATTCAATAGCATTGCTTTATAATGATGTCTTGAGTTGTTGAAGGGCCTTTATGACTTCTTTTGGGCCTTAATATTTCACTACTTAGACTTTGTTTTTGTTGAATTTCAGCGTGTTAAGGTCTACCGTCTGAATGATGATGGTAAATGGGATGACCAGGGTACTGGGCATGTCACTGTTGATTATTTGGAGGTTTGTACATCTTAATAAGGCATTTCATTTGAGACTAATATGTTTATTATGTGCACAAGCACTGTGATTTTGTATGTAGAGTCAGTATATTCATTCATAACTGTGCAAACTTAGTTCTTCTGCATTTTAAATGAGTGAATAGTCTTATAATGCAGCGATCAGAAGAGCTGGGTTTGTTTGTTTTCGATGAAGACGACAATGAGACTATTCTTTTGCATCGCATCAGTTCTGATGATATTTATAGGAAACAAGAAGGTAATTGGTAACTTTTTATACCCCATCAACAATTCCCATTAAATCATATGCCATTTCTTAGTGCTTAAAATACTTGAGGGTCCACTCATTTGACCATTTTTTGATGAGAGATTTTTTGCTGTTCAGATACAATTATCTCATGGAGAGATCCAGAATATGCTACAGAACTGGCTCTTAGTTTTCAAGAGGCTAGTGGCTGCTCTTACATATGGTGACAAATAAAATTCAATTTTTAATTCATCTTCAAGTTTCTCTACGTCTTTGTTTCTAACCTTGTGAAATTGAGCTTAATTGCTGTACTTGTTTCATTTAGGGATCATATTTGCAATGTGCAAAGGAATATGCATTTTAATACTCTAAATAGTAAGTACTCGATATTTTCTTCTGGGGTGTGAATCAATGCCTGCATGCAATGTGTTGGCTTGAACAGATTTTTTGTTTTTTAGGGTTTATTTGAGTGTTAAGTTGATGATATATAGAAATTAACTTTTTAAGAGATGGTGGTTAGCTTCTGCTACAAAATAATGTATTTCTGTATTCAGGCCCCATTATTTTTTTTAAAAAATATACTGTCTGGGCATGAGATGGTTTTGGAACATAGCTGCTGTGCTTGGTTCCAATTGACATCATAATTATTTGTGGAGGTATCTGTTTGGTGGATAAAATTGACCAAGTTTAATAATCTCTAGGTGTCATGTATTGCGGAGCTATTCAATGAAATCCTTCTTGGAGTAGAGTCAACTACCCTTCAATGAAGAATAATACCCAGGATATGATTGTTTAGGTTCCACATGTGCTAGTTAACAAAACCATTATTATTGGGGTATATTTGCAAACTTGACTGCATTTGTTTTCATTATGCAACATGTAGCTTCCAGTAGAACTGTAACGTTTAAATGCTGATGGACATGCTATTTTAAATCAATTTGCTCCATACTTTTGAGGGATTAAAAAAGAGAAATAAAATCAAAGCAGTGCAGAAGAATGATGTATGTAGTTTATTAAATTTTCTAAAATGAAGACAAATTCTCTCTTTACCATTGTCATGTCTACACTTTTGATATGTATTCAAGCCCAAAAATAAGGGCATAATTTTATTTGTTACATTGGATTTTTTTTTTTGAATTTTTTATTGATTTATTTAAAGAGTCATCTTGTTATGTGCTTTTTGGACTTCTGTATGTTTTTAGGTGAGGCATTTCGAAGTGTAAACAGTGAGTTAAGTGAGTTGCCTGCTGTAGAGCTGTCCACGCTTCCTTTGATACGTAAGGTTTGTACTTTGACTTAATTCCCTTTTCTGTTTCATCTATATTGTTGGTTATTTATTGTTTTATATTCTCATCACATCTCTTTATCAGTTGATTCTCTTTAGTTTTAGGAATCAATTATTAGGCAAATTAGCTATAGCCACTCTGGATTCTTTTCTATATTTATCTACCATAACCAAATTCCTTGTGAAGCTTTGCTATGTTTGGTTCAGTTGCTTTACCCCATAAGTTTCGGAGAGGGTTGTTTACTTAACTAAAATTTTTGTATGGTGGCTGTCTTGATTTTTTGTGGTCTCTTTGCTCATTGAATTGCAATCCGTCCACTTGAAGATTTTGAAGTACATATTGTCAAGTGTCTGGTACTGCAATATCAATTGAACTTGAAACACCTGACCTGAGTTAGATTGAGACCATGTTCTTCATATAGGGAGGGCATTTCTGCTTTAGACTGACTTGTATTTTACATGTCCTATATTTTCTTACGAATGAAATGCCTTACACATTTCCTCTCATGTTTGCAGACGGTGGTTGAAAGTGGCATTGCGGATCAGATGCGGCTTACTGAACTATTATTGAATGATGTTAGTTTATATTATGAACCTCTTTTATTTTGTGTATGTTGTGGCTTCAACGGTTAGCCTGGTGATGATTCATTCTATTGTGACCTCTCACAATAGTATAGTTCACCTGTTCTTCTAAGTTCATATTTGATTAAAAGCATTTTGATTTTGTTCTTTTTGGTTCTAGTGATTTCAATTTTCTTAATTCCTTCTTTAGTGTAGTGTAATATGCCATAAGGGTGCATACTATAGGCCTACGATTTCATTGTCCCAGTTTTATTAGGACATTCTGTTGCTTAGAAATATGCTAACATATTGATGCTCATTCTGTGGTCTTGTAATTTAGGACATCTAAGTAATCAAGCCTTTAGCTAGCCCTTACATATACTTAAGTTAGGAACTAGAGACCGAAAGAATAGGATGGACTAGATAATTATTTAAGTCATGTGAGACTGGTAGTTCAATATCATCACTGTGCAGTATGTTTAGTTTCTCTTTACTAAACTTGAGGACTTTTGTGTTGAAATTAAATAAATTTGGATGAATTTTTTATTATTTTTGGTTCATCAAATAGAACGGGCCACGTAACTGTGATGATTTATAAGGTAAAAAGCAGATTTGCTGTTGAGATTGTGTCAGTTATGTCGTTAAGGTGTTTGGAGTTGAGGCATATGTTATTTCTATAGTTGTTGTGCTGAAAGTTGCACTTGCACTTATAGTAACCTAAGGTTGTTCACTAATCTCTACCTAGCTTGCATCATACGTTTAGTTTCTCAAGTCAACTTTATGGTTTCCTTTTTGTTGTGAAGTTCACAGTTTTTAACTGTTCATTTGTATTTTGGAGTCCTAAATAGGCTAGACTTTATTTGTGAACTCTAAATTGTTTCTCCTTTTTGATATTAAATTTTTTCCTTTTTACTTGTTTTTCCAATGCAGCAAGAATTTTTTCGAAAGCTGATTGAAATATTCAGGGTTTGTGAAGACCTGGAAAATATGGATGGGCTTCACATGATTTTCAAAATAGTCAAAGGGATAAGTCAGTGTTCATTTTCCTTCCAATAATCCAACTCATATGCTATAACTTATTTTCTCATCATTTCTGACATGTGTTTGCCCTCCTGCAGTTTTGCTAAATAGTCCACAAATTTTTGAGAGAATATTTGGCGATGAATATATAATGGACATTATTGGTGCCCTTGAGTGTAAGTTCTATTTTTTAAAAAATCATTTACCCAGTGATTTAATGAGGTTTTCATATTTAGCCATTTTGTCTTGTTAAATTTTGCCTCTTTATATTTAGTTCCATTTTTCTGGCTATTAAACCCTTCTAAAATGAAAATGGTTTATGGCATATTGGCTATATTTTTGCAATTCTTATCTACTATTGGAATTTGTTAAAGTTCACAGGATATGTCCTTGTTTTTAGATGGTTTCTTTCAATTATTTCTTGGTTTTCCCCTGTACCTCTACGTCCTCTGAGCCACTTATATTCAAATATGCAGATGATCCAGAAGTTCCTCATGTTCAAAATCATCGCTCTTTTTTAAAAGAGCATGTTGTTTTTAAAGAGGTATATTTTCTTGCCTGATTATTTTTGTTATTTTGGGAGGAGAGCTGGAAGTCTGAAACAGGGGCGGTAAGACCTGCATACATGTTTTGAACTTTCACTTCTTACTTAAAGTTATCTATTTTTTTTCCCTTTTGTAGGCCATACCTATTAAAGATCCACTTGTATTGTCAAAGATACACCAGACATACCGAGTTGGTTATTTGAAGGTTTCATTCCTTTTAAGTCTTCTTATTGCTGATTTGTTTATTGCATAATGTGATCCTTACCTTTTCTTACTACTTTCAGGATGTAGTTCTTGCTAGAGTATTGGATGAGGCCACAGTTGCAAATCTCAACTCCATAATACATTCAAATAATGCCATTGTAATATATAAATTTTTTTTTTTAAAAAAAACAAGACTTCTCTTTTAATATAATGAGGTTTATCTGATTTTTGACTGCTATTATTTGTTAGGTTGTTTCTCTGTTAAAGGATGACAGTACATTTATCCAGGAGTTGTTTGCTAGGTTAAATTCTCCCACCACCTCTCCAGAGTCTAAAAAAAATTTGGTAAGTCAGTCTTGTTCACGATAGTGGCACTTTCTTTTGTGACCCATGACAGTGCTAATGTTCATTTTCTAAAATGACATTGTTATTTCAGAACTTTTCTGGAAATTGTTCCCTCTCTGAGTGATGTAGCTTATTTATATGTGCAGTGCACGTGGTTGATGACATTATACTTAAAGAAGAAACAGAATTTCATTATAAAGTTATGCTAATAAGTGGTCCCTGTTGTCCTGTGGCTGTTCTCTTTCTTTAGGTTATAACTCTATGAACTATCATTCTATTGTTTAATAATTTGATTTGTTTCAAAATTTTGGGAATTCGGGATAGTGTAGTTTGCTTTTGTTGAGTCAGTTTCTGGAATTGAGATGTAGGGGTGGTTTCTATTATAAATATATTAAAAGCATCCTTTTGATTTATTTGAGTCTCATATGCTTTGCAGCTTTAGTGACAAACTAGCATAATTTAATAAACTTCCCCTGTGCTCTAGTTTCTAACATTGTAGTAGCACTACATGTGGCAACACATGTGAGCAAGACAATGGACATATGTTTAATAAATTCAACTCTCATGATCTAAATATGTCATTTATAATTAGTAAAACTACAGAAATTCATCCATTTCTCACGTTCTCCTTAACTAGAAGTATCAGAAAAAGATTAGTGAGATTTTTAATGGGGAGCACTTCCTCTTACCAATTGCCTATTACTACCATAGAACATGACAGCATAATGAAAATATCTGTTCTTTCATCTTTCTTTGTCTTCTAAAGTTCATATCTATCTATATACCAGAGTGAGGTGGGTGAAACTTGCTGAACATTTAGTGTTATATACTGCCGTAGAAAAAGACAGTGCTTCACTCTCTTTCAAAATCATGCTTAATGTAGAGATTTCATATTGTAGAGTTCTTCTCATGTATTGGTATACTGCATACTGCATTGTGCTAGCTTAGTTCATGCTGGTGATGGTTCACTCTGAATTTTTTTTTTAATTATAAGTTGCTTTACAATGGAATGGTCAGGTCTATTTCTTGCATGAGTTTTGTACTTTAAGCAAGAGCTTACAGATGGTCCAGCAGCTTCGTCTGTTTAGGTATGTTATATGGCCTTTTTTGTGGCATGTTTTCTTTGTCAATCTTTAAAATTGGTTGCTACTATTCTGAGGTCATCTTTATAATTATTCAGCCTGAATTGGAACTTTGGTTAAGCTCATCCTGACTGGAAATTGTGAAACAGATTCTAGATGCTGGTTTTGATATTTAATGAAAACCCTATCTACTGTAACATTTGAAAACAACTTTTTTGAGTTACCCCTCTTATTGAGGGCAGTAACAAGCTTATACTTTTTATTTATTTATTTGAGTTTGGTAAGTTTCTGTTTATTCATTCTTTTTGGGTCTTACTAATTCCCATTGTTCAAATTTTAATGTTCATAGGGATCTGATGAATGAAGGCATCTTTGACATCATCACTGATGTTTTGCAAAGTCAAGACAAGAAGCTTGTACTAACTGGGTACTGATACCCCTTTGTCAGATCTTTGTAACATTTTCTACTTGGGTTGTTCTATTTTTACCTTTCATATGTTTAGTTACTGATAGGCAATGATTGTGGTGGTTGCAGAACAGATATCCTCATTCTTTTCTTGAATCAGGATCCTGCTATTCTGAGAACTTATGTTGTTCGACAGGAAGGAGTCACACTCCTGGGATTGTTGGTATGTTTCATTTGCATTTGAGGTCATTTGTTTAATTCAAGATGGCATCCATACAAGTATGAAGGATCTAATTTTTAATAACCTTGTTGGCTAAACCATAGGATGCTTGGGACTGTAAATTAAAGAGAAGAAAGTTGTCCTAGAAAATTCAATATAATTGGCAATGTAGCTAGAATGTTTCCTAGGTACCCTGTAATTCTGAAATGAGAAATTAGTTGTGCTGCTTGGCTGGGTGTTTCACTAATTTCCTTGTAAAGTATGTGCTAGTTTGAAATTTGCAACAAACTGATGTAGAATCCTTTGTTGGGATGTGAAGATTGGGATAGTTAAACTGGTGTATGATAAGGAATAAGTACTTTAGCTAGTGAGGACTGACTAGGTCTACATCAACAGTTCTGGATGAATATGTGGCTTATATGGCATACTGTTGATTACGGTTGAGTTGCTAGCCAAATGAAAGCAACCCAAGATTGACACTGGGCTGTACTGTGAGTCTAAAGTGTGCACAGTTACCACAAGGTGTAACTTGATTGTTTGATAGCTTTTAAGGAAAATTGGAAGATGGAGGAATTAGAGTAGTAAAGAGCAACAATCTGAGGATAATCTCCATATCCTCCGGAATTCTTCTTAGAATTGATTAGTGTCAATGTAGATGATAGTTTATGAGGATGACATGAACCCTGGATCATTCAAGTGTACAAACTCAAGTTGGCCTAAAAAATAAAAGAACTAAGCTCAGTTACATGATTATCAACCTTTAACATATTCTACTAAAACTGTAAATAGACTTTCAAATTAGAAATGATGGAAGCTATACTGTATAAGTTATAATTAACCGGGTAAATTACTCTCCTCTTTCTTGATAGATTGCTTAATTCCACGACTTACCTCTCTACTTTGAAAATATATTTAGACCTCCCTTAAAACCAAAATATCCACGTGGATTGCTCTTTTTATGAAGAAAAATAAAAATATAACTTATTTACCTGAACTTTATCTATTCTGTGTTGAAACTCCTAAACTTAATTGATCTAAAGCGTTTGAAGAGTTTTACAAGGACTTAGAAATGAAAAAAGGGGAACAAAAGATTTACAAGATTGCGAAAACTAGAGAAAAGAAATCTAGAGATTTGGATCAAGTAAGATGTGTTAAGGATGAAGAAGGAAAAGTTTTGGTTACAGATGAAGATATTAAAAACAGATGGCAAGGTTACTTTCACAAGCTCTTTAATGACGGAGCAGGGTCGACTTGTAATATGGAAGATTTAACAACCTTGGAGAGAGAACAAAATTTGGCATATTATCGCAGGATTAAGGTTGATGAGGTCAAGAAAGCTCTTAGAAGAATGGATAATGGTAAAGCCGTTGGTCCTGATGGTATTCCTATTGAAGTTTGGAAGTGTTTAGGAGAGGAGGGTATTATCTAGCTAACTAAGCTCTTTAATGAGATTTTAAGGTCCAAAAAAATGCCAGAGGAATGGAGAAGAAGCACTTTAGTGCCTATATATAAAAACAAAGGAGACATCCAGAACTGCGCAAACTACCGAGGGATTAAGCTTATGAGTCACACTCTAAAATTATGAGAAAGAGTGATTGAACGTAGATTAAGAATGGAGATGAGTATTTCGGAAAATCAATTTGGATTCATGCCAGGGCGATCAACTATGGAAGCTATTTACCTTCTAAGAGGGTTGATGGAAAGGTATCGGAGCAAACAAAAAGACTTGCATATAGCGTTTATTGATTTGGAAAAAGCTTATGATCGAGTACCAAGAGAGGTGTTTTGGAAAGCTTTGTAACAGAAAAGTGTATGGGTTGCGTATATTAGAGTTATAAAAGATATGTATGAGGGGGCTAGAATGTGAGAACATCTGGAGGGGAGACTAGAGACCTTCCTATTAAGATTGGCTTACATCAGGGATCATCGTTGAGCCCTTATCTGTTTGACTTAGTTTTGGATGTTCGGACAAAACATATTCAAGAAGAAATTCCTAAATGCATGCTTTTTGCTGATGATGTTGTTCTCATAGCAGAGTCAAGGGAAGAGATTAATGTTAAACTTGAGTTATGGAGAGCTACTTTGGAATAGAAGGGTTTTCGTCTGAGCAGGGGTAAGACAAAGTATATGCATTGTAAGTTTAACAAGCGACAAGCTAGAAAAGAGTTGGAAGTTAAAATTGGAGATAATGTTGTATCACAAGTGTCAAAGTTTAGATATCTGGGATCTGTTATACAAGATGACGGTGAAATTATTGGAGATATGACACATAGGATACAAGCTGGGTGGTTAAAATAGAGAATGGCATCAGGAGTTGTTTGTGATCGGAAAGTATCTGATAAGTTAAAAGGAAAGTTTTATCGTACTGCTATAAGACCTGCGATTTTATATGGGAGCGAGTGTTGGACGATAAAAGGACAACAAGAGCATAAAATTGGAGTAGCGGAGATGAGGATGTTGCGTTGGATGTGTGGTCATACAAGAAGAGATATGATCTGTAATGATCGTATACGAGAGAGAGTTGGAGTGGCATCTATTGAGGAAAAAATGACTGAAAACCGTTGAAGGTAGTTTGGACATGTTCAAAGAAGACCATTAGAAGCGCTAGGAAGGACAGTTGAGCAGATGGTTTGGAACCCTGTGAAAAAAGGTCGAGGAAGACCAATAAGGACACTTAAAGAAGTTATTGAGCGCGATCTTTTGGTAAATGAGATCCCTGAAGAGTTAGTCATTGATAGAGTTCAATGGCGTTGTGCGATCTATGTAGCCGACCCCACCTAGTGGGATAAGGCTTTGTTATTGTTGTTGTATTGCATTTTTAACAGTGTTTATTTGATATATAGTTAATGCACACGTTATTGCTGAAATTAAATATTATCAATTATGATCTTTTAATGGGTTATATTTCTTAAAAAAAATTATTTTGTGAATATGGTCTTTGTTTTTGATAAATATTTTTTGTCAAAATTTAAAAATTTGATAAGTTTTTTCAAAAAATATGATTATTTCATATTGGTGATTACACACTGTAATACTTGTTATCATTATACAGTAGAAATAAGGACATCTATTTAAATGGGTTTAGTTTTAATGTATCTTTTGGTTTAAGGAGAAGTTCGTTTATATTTTCATAATAGCAAGGGAAGCGGTGTTATTGCTTCACATCAATCATTACACACTGTAATGCTTGTTATAATTATACAATAGATATATGGATATTTGGTCAAATGGGTTTAATTTTGGTGTCTTTTGGTTAGATTATAAGTTAATAACTTATCATAAAGGTGCAGCAATTAGTAGTCAACTTATACAATGAGGCCCTATATTAAATGAAAAGTGCATTTTAATTCTTATGTTCTCTTTAATTTAAATTCTTTGTCTTTTAATTAATCATCTTGGATCCTGCGTTATTGAGATTTAAAATGCGTAAAGGGTCAATGGAAATCAAGGTGTATCTGATACGTGAAGAAGCACATTCATTGACACCGTCATAGTGACTTGACAAAGTATAAGGTGTCAATGTGAAAATTGATGAGTCCACTATTGCTTGTTGGAGATTAAGAAAAAAATAATGGGCATTCACTTAATAGCATAAGCTTTTGGTTACGTGTTCATTGACATAGTCTTAAAGCTTCTGTTACCAAGTGATGGAGATTTTTTTGAACCTTGGCACCCTCTTTTCTCCTAATTTAAAAGTTAAGCTTATGCTCTGCTTGCCCAGAGAATTTTCGCGTGAAGAGGGTATATTTACGATTATAATAAAATTTGTGGGCCTCAACAAGTTAATATTTTTGGTATAGTGGTCCTTGATATGTTTTTATATATATATATATATATATATATATATATATATATGTCTGTGTGTGTGTTTGTGTGTATTTTTCATTAATTTGAAGGAGATACATTATACATCAATAAATTGCTCTTTTACTGGTCCCCAAATGTATTACTTATTTGGAAAATACATGCACACATGCACACAGACCTTTTCCCAAATAAATATGTGAAACTACCGGTGTGTCTCTCTTTTTTGTGCCAAGGAAGTCTATAATTATTAAATATATTGTTTCTGAATTTTAAGTTGTTTTTTAGAAATAAATGAGCTGCTCAAATCTTACAATTAGGTAGTAATTTGAATTGAAGGATTGCCAGTAAGAACATGTACTCTTTTGATGCTCTCTGTTTCTAGCTTATCTAAGTTGCTCTAACACTTAGCTATGGTTTTTTGTAAGGCTAGTCCAGAAGGTATTTATAAGTTTTCTGTCTTGCATAGGTTAAAGGAATGATAACTGATTTTGGAGATGACATGCATTGCCAGTTTCTTGAGATTCTTCGCAGTTTATTGGACTCTTGTACATTATCTGGAGCACAGGTTCCTATTTCTTCTGAGTTTTGTGTTTTCTCAGTTCTCAATTTAACCTTGCATTGTAATTGATTTTCACATGACCTACATTCTGCTTGATTATAAATATTATGTACTACATATTTATAGTTCTTCTATATCTCATTTATTACAAAATTAAGAACGTATATACTTAGATACGATGTCCTGATATAAGTTGTTTTGATGGTTACTTCTGTTTTGGTTTTAAAAGGCATTTTATTTTGCTAATCATAATTAATTTTCGGTCTTTCCAGTTGGTGACATCTCTGTGCCTTGTTCTTGTTAGTATGTTCTTGGGACTAAATTATAAGTTAATTACTGATAAGAAACCTAGGCCTTGCAAAGGTATCAATCAAGAATATGCCATTGGAGAGGTTAGGTTAGGCCTGAAAAATCTCCTACTGTTAAGATTTTCTTTTCCACATTGGGTTCTCTCTCTCAGGTTTCAGTGGTTAATGTGTAACTAATGTGGTTAAATAACCAAAATGTGGTCAGTATGTTCTCACCCATCTACTCTGTGTAAGGTAATTAATATGTGGAAAAGTGTAGCTAATTATAGGGATGGTAAAAAGTCCCCATTTTCGGATGGGGATGGGAGCAAAGTCTTCCTTAAGCTGTTTTGGGGAAGGGGATGGGGATTATATCCCCCTTTCCCGTCCTTGATAAATTAACTAGTGCGTTTTAAATTTATAAATGCATATATTAATTAAAGTGCCCACTTTTTTGTAATTTTTATTTTTCTTATTTATATTAATTAAAAAATTAAAAAGAAAATAGAAGACTATATTAAGTCAGAAGTGCCTTATTCCTTCTTTTCTCACTTCGTTACGTGGCTTCACTATGGGTTTCAGCCAATGGGCTGTTCAAGGGGATGCCTATATCTGATGTTTATAGGGACTGGAGGGCGTTATTGCATTAATACGTTGTTAGGGGCTATGTGGGGTGTCTGTGCTGTCTGTTAGTTTTTCTTACTTTATGTTCTTGTTTTTTTAGGAGGATCTCTTGTCCTCCACCTTTTGTAACCTTTCCCTTTGTATTTCTCTTTTCTCCTTAATAATACTTCTTTTTCTATCAAAAAAAAAGAATATTAAAACTTTATCTTATCATCTCGGAACTTGAGGAAGACTTGATCATTGTTATGATGCTACTTTGCATGTACTAACTTATTGAATATATTTCTACAATTCTTTTTTTTTTTAATTATAACATTATCTAATCAATATTTTATTCTCATTGTGTGATTAAATATTTTTATGAATATCTTTTTCTCCCTAATTTTATTTAACTTCTTTTATTATATTAACTAGCATTTTGGGGTCCCCTTGAATCTTCAAATCCTTGAGGGGAACAGGAACGGGGGAAGATTTTCCCCCGGTGTGGGGATTGGAGACAGGGATAGGGGGTAGGGGTAGGGGTTGGGGTGGGGAAGTACTCCCCACTCTTGCCTGCCCGGTTGCCATCCGTAAATTCTAGCTAATTATGTTGATATATGGTTACAATGCTTCTTCCTGCAGTCATCCACCAATCCAGATCCTAATGGTTAACATATACATAAGTTGCACCGAGTTGGTTTGAGATGTGTTTAATATGTTCTCACTCAGCCACTGTGAATAGAGGTTTATTTGTTTCGAAAGTATGATTAGTTATGTAATATGCCAGCTCGGTTAATATTTGTTTGCCTCCAAGCACTTGTGCCATTTGGAGAGGAGTTGAAAGAAAGAGAAGGGGGGGGGGGGGGAGGATTTCTTCACCACATATGATACAGGCTTTCTGTTGGTTGTAATGAGTGGTTTTTTTTCTTTGCCCAGCAATACTTTTCATTTGGAGTCAACACATTTGAGTTTGTTTATGCAGGTGTAAATTTTGAATGTTGACTTGTGTTTTATAATATATCTGCTGAATTGTTGGAAAACTAGTCAGTTTTCATGTAAGGAGGTCTCTTTCTAGGTTTGTTAGATTGTTATTACTGGACTTGTTTTTTCACTGTTTCAGTTTTTTTATGTCAGAGGGATACTATCATTGATATTTTCTATGAGAAGCATTTGGGACAACTGATCGAAGTAATAACAGCATCATGTCCTTCGGAAAATGTTGCTTGTGCAAGTAGCAATTCAGTGGATCCTGGCCGAGGAGCTCAGTATCAGATGGGCACAAAGCCAGAGATATTATCAAACATATGTGAATTACTATGCTTTTGTGTCCTACATCACCCCTACAGGATAAAGTATGTTGCCAATGCTCATTATGTGATATACCTTTTGGTTTTTGCTACTGATCACGTTGATTGTTAACATGGATCTAACTTTGCTGTTTGCAGGTGCAACTTTCTTTTGAACAATGTAATTGACAAAATTTTGCTGCTGACACGACGAAGAGAAAAATACTTAGTTGTTGGTGCTGTTCGGTTTGTTCGTACTATTCTTTCCCGTCACGTGAGTCTTTAACAATTGTGCTAATAAAATGTTATGGAAAATGGGTTGTAGTGGAATCTTGAAAACGTGGATGTTAATAGTTTTAATGGTCAACAGTTCTCCAATGTTAATAGTCTAAAGCTTTTGATAATAACCCATGTTTCATTTTTCTTTCCATCCTACTCTGGTTCGGGCAAATTTCTGGTAGATGACTCCTTTTGTGCAATTCATCTAATAATTTGCGGTGTTAACCTGCAGGATGAGCATCTGATAAATCATTTTGTTAGGAACAGCCTTCTCAAACCAATTATAGATGCCTTTGTTGCCAATGGCCATCGCTACAATCTACTAAATTCTGCAGTTCTAGAACTTTTTGAGTATATCCGCCAGGTGCTTATCTTTTATACCTATTTACGATGAATATTAAATATCTGAAGCAATAGTGCACTGATAATGTTGTATGATGCAGGAGAATCTGAAATTGTTGCTGAAATATATAGTTGATTCTTTCTGGGAACAGCTGGAGAAATTTGAGTATTTAGTTTGCATTCAATCACTGAAAGTAAAATATGAGCAGGTATTTTCCTCACTGTTGCCGAGTTCTGATTCAGGCACATTGGTTTGATCCCTTCCATGTTTGCTTGCAGTGTTTGGATAATGGTGGGACAAAAGGTACTGCTGCTGTGACAGATCCCCGAAGACGGATCGATGAGCGTGCTCTGGAGAAAGAAGAGGAAGACTACTTTAACGAGGACAGGTACATATCATCTTTCTTGAGAATTGTCGGAGATTCTAAACAATTAACATGGAGTCTTACTCTGGTGACTGAATCAGTGATGAGGAAGATACAGCTACTGCATCCATTGCCCGTAATCAGAAAGGACAGCAACAACAGCCTAATTTATCCAATGGAGTTGCTGCAGGCTACTCACAGATAAGGTAGATTTGATTTTTCTTATTATGAAAATTTGATTATTGGGATTCTATCTGCTATAAGGTGACACATGTTCATCTGGATTTTAGTCCAAGGTCTGGTGGTTTAGTTGACTATGATGACGATGACGATGACGATGAAGATTACAAGCCACCTCCAAAGAAGCAGCCAGAACCTTCAGATGAAGATGAAGGGGCAATGGAATCTCTAAGGTTGAAAAGGAAATTACCTTCTAAGGAGCCTGATCTTGTGAAGAAGCAAAAGTCGTGTAAGAATTCGAAGTCAAAAGATGGAGTTTTTGCGGCCTTGTGTTCAACACTGAGCCAGGCTGTGCTACCTGCTAAGAAAAGTGCGACCAATGTACAATCAAGTCCTCACACAGATGAGGGGAGAACGAGCTCCAGTGATGACAGTCAAGAAAAGACATCAGATGTTTCTAGAAGCTCCTCTGACAATGACAGCTCAAACACTGAAGAGAATCATGTAGAGAAAGAAAATACTGAATCTAGAAACTCCTCTGATAACTTGCATGGCAATTCAGATAAAAGACAGTTGGATGGTGAAGAACGTCAACTGGTTCCACCAAAATCATCACCAGAGATGGCTGTAAATGGATCGTAAGTTTTTGGAACCGTGTACAGCAAGGCACAGATGGTTTATTGTGTTTAACCTTGGACTCTGCTAGTGACAGAGGTTGCTGATTGTCAAAGCAATAGCTTTGAGACAACGAAGTACATGGGGAGATGTCGGAAAGTGCCATTATGAGGACAGTAGGAGATGCCATAAGGTGCCCCCAAGAGGCGGAAGATATTATCTAAACTACTCGGATGTGCTCCTCTCCTCTATTTAGTTATTGTTGCTTTTGTAAACATCCTTCGGCATTAATTTTTATCTTTCCTTTTCTTTCGCTGCACTCTTATTTTTATTTTTGAGCGCATTTTACTCTCATAATTTCTGCAAGAAAAAAAGGGGGTGGGTGGGGGGTGGGGAATGTAATAATTATTCCCCGTAGTTTTTTAAAATCTTGGTGTTAGAGGGCATCAATATCTGCCTTACACAGGTTTTTTCCTTTTGTTTTTTGCGGCGGATGTGGTAACGGGAATGTGCAGATTGTAGGGCCAATTTTTAGCAATTGTAGTAGGGGGGATGTCATCGGGTGTAAATTTATATATTAAAATTCTAATGTCATTGAACTTCGATGCGGTTTTGCTTTCTGTATAACTGGAGTTATTTGGATCTTGTTCCAATGGCAATTGCTCGAGCCTGGCGTTGTTTTTCTGGTATTATTTCGCGGGTGTTCTAATTTCTGTCTGATATTAAACTTACGTATAACTGAAAATGATGGGTGTTAAGAGCAGACTTGGATTTCAATCTGGTAAGATCCTGTGTGTACGATATTTAAAACATAAGATGTCTTGTATGTGAGACGGTGATAGTTAAAAAAGAGAGGAAAATAAGTTAATTTAACTTGAATGAGAGTTGACAAGATTTGGAATAAGTTTGATCTCATTATTACCAATATCGGGTTAGGCTGGGGTGAAACTTCTAATAAATTCTGAAGGAGGGGGATTGAATCTTTAAATCCATCTTAATTTAGGTTTATAATTAAAACTTCTGTTGAGATAGTTATGATTTTATCACATTAGATTTATTAAAAATAATTGTTTTTAGAGTTAAAATTGAAATATAGTTGCAATAAAAAAAATTAAAAAATACAAGAAAAAGCCGATAAAAATGATATAAAACAATTTAAAGCATAATAAGTTGATGGGAAAAGATTCCTCACACTCAATTTCTTGGGTCACGTGTCTAAATAAAAAAAATGTAATATATACAAAAATTTAAGTGAAGAAGGGTCTCCTGAGAGGTTGACCTCTTAGTAGCACTGCTCAAAGTTGATAAGTTTCAACGTCTCAAGTTTTGATCAAGTCCATTGTAGACCTTAAACAATTGAGGAATCTTGGGTCTGTTTAATTTAAATATTTTTTATTTTTTATTTTTACTAAAAATAAAAAATGGACTTGAAATGTGTTTAGTTTAATTTACTGAAAATATTTTTTTTGAAAACATTTCTTAAAATAAGTTCAAATATGAAAATATTAAAAAGATATTTTTAGTGTTTTAGGAAATACATTTCAAGAAATGAACACTGAAAATGAAAAAAAAGAAATATTTTCACAAATCAAACAGAGACAAATTACTGAAAATGAAAAAAAAGAAATATTTTCACAAATCAAACAGAGACAAATTATGGTTTGCAAAATTGATCTGGGAAAATTAGGTTTGAATAAATTATAGTTTGTAAAAATAATAATTTGGAGCTTTTATTAAGGGCAAAATCATGTTAATGCAAAAGTTTTTAAACATACCATTTTACACCAAAGTCATGTTAATGCAGTACAAACTATGATTTATATAAATGCAACAAAAAACCAAATACAATCAAAGTGGGTGATTGGTTTCACGTTGAAGGGAAGACAAAACAAGTTCAAGTATCTAAAAGTGGGTTTGGAGCATAATTATGCATGTTTGGTTTCACATTTCGTAGAAAGTTGAACCCACTTTTTGAAGTCTAAGAGCTTGTTTGTTTGCGCGTTGACCTTGTCGAACCCGCGTTTATTGTGGGTCTAATCGTGGTTTGTGGTAATGGAGAATATTTGGGAGAAATGATATGCCAACCACATTGAATGTCAACCAAGTTTGGACCTGAAATGTCGGTGGTTTTGCAGCGACATTTTGTAGCTTTTCCAGTGGAAACATGGTTGGCGTGAGTTTTGGCGTATGTTACCCCTAAGTGGATTTCTGATTTATAAAAAGGACAAGATCAACGAGAGTGGAAAAAAGGGAGGAGTAATGAAAAAGGAGGAGAGAGATGGCGAAAGGATGAGTGAGGAAGAGGACGACATCTGATGAGATTTGTAGAGGAAGAAGGGAAGAAAAAAAAAGAGGAAGAAAGGGAAAAAAAAAGTAGTACAGTGTAGGGTGATCTAAAATAGATATCTGTTCCAAAAAAAAAATTAGAATAGCAAAATATGATTTATTTTGGTAAGCTCAAAATATAAAAAAGGTTGCACACCGTAAGGGGGATAGTCCAATTTGTACTTTACTGGCTTTAATTTGTGTTTGTTCATGTGCGCGAGAGCTCATCTCTTCCTTAACATTTTATAAGCTCAATATCACATTGACACTTATAAAGCCTCATCCCTCTCTTAATTTAAGCAATGTGAGACTTCTTAAGTATAGAAGATTTGTTTTTAATTTATTTATCTTATCTCTTTAATGATAAGTTTGTTTTCATTAAATTATTATTAGCTTGTTTTCATTAATTTTAATTGAGATAAAATTAATTTAATAGAAAAGACAAAAATTGTATTGAAATTTAGTTAAAGATAAAATTAATTTAATAGTGAAGAAAAATGTCTAGAAATTCAATTAGAGATCTTTAATTTATTGTGAGTAATTAGTAAATTACAAAATAAAAAAATTAAAAATGATTCATTAGTGATTAATTTGTAATAATAGACAAATAAACAAAAAAATTAAGTTTCATTTTAAATAAATGACAATAAATAGTAATGTTATGTCAAAAAATTAAATAAAAAATTCATGACATTTCTAGTAATTACATATCTCAAACCACGTTTACACACCAACATCCAAACATCATGTTCCTGTACCAAACTATGTTTGTCTGCTTCAAATTATGTTTACCTAAATGTTTACTAAACATAAATTACGTTTATTTAAATCTAACTTTCTCCAACCATATTTAATTAAACTTAATTTCACACACTAAATCCGGTTTGGGAGGCAGTAAATCAGACCTGCTTTTGCGTTTCAATTGTGTGTTTACTCTCTCCTCACTTTTACCCCTTCTTTTTGAGATTGACCCAGCAACAATGGCAAGCACAGGAGAGGAACAATATATGGGGTGACCAATGAGTGTGGCCTGTGGGTGAGTAGAGATAAGTGCCTAATCTTGAAGTAGAACTGGGCCATAGCATTTGTAGAAATATTAAACAATTAATATTTTATGTGAAAAAATTAAGCGCAATAAGTAATTTGTAATACCCGTTAATTTCAGAATATAATTCGCTTAAGAGTATTTTAGAATTCTACAACGTTACTTTAGTTATTTATTTTGGTCATTTTTAATTTTCATATTTAATTGTTCTCTTTGAATATTATTTATGAAAATTGAGTTAAATGACTGGACTAAATATTTGCACAATGAGGGATATATTCTAAGAATGGTGAAATTCATGGAAAAGTGGTTTCAGAATGGTCAATTAATCCATTTATTGTAAATTGACTGGATGGGTTTGGATGTTGGGTTATGGATACCCATGGGTTATTGAATAACCCATTAGAAATATTTAATATAAAGTTTTAATAGTAACCCTCATTTTTCACTCAGCCGAAGGAAGCAGAAAAGCATTTCTCTCTCAGTTCTTCATTTTCTTCTCAAATCCTTTCCTTGATCTTCAGAATTTCGATTATCTGTTCGGTTCAAAAGCTTTGTAAGGATTAAAGGTAAGCTTTAATCTCATTATTTTCCTTAAATTTCAGTTTATGTAGAAGATTAGAGGAGGTTTTGTTCTTGAAGATTTTGATGATAATTCATGAATCTCAGTAGTTTTAGAAGTTATATTTGAGTTATAATCGGTTAAAAGAGTTGAAATTCTGGTTTTGAAACAAGAAAGGAAAGCATGAATTTTTGAAAGATTTTTCTGCAAAAATTCGAGTTACTGTAGCGACCAGAGATTTCGGAAAAATTCTGGAAAATTTTCTTCGAGTTACTGTAGCAGTACTGTAGTGTCGGCAGTCAACGGTACTGTAGCAGTCAACGTTACTGTAGCGAACTGACACTGTAGCAAACCGTACTGTAGCAACCCGTTACTGTAGCAGTCAGAAAATTTTACGTATTTTCGTGATTTTGTTTCCTTTCTTATGATTCCTTGTAATATATTTTACTAGGAAATTTTCCTACACAAATTCTAGTGTGGAACAAGGTAAACTTGGACAAATATCAAGGTGAGTGAATAACCTTGCTCAACTAATTTGACATTACTAGTCAAAGTACAATATAAGTCCCATTTACAATATTATTTGGATAATAAGCAATTAATTTTTCATATAGGAGTATATGATGATCAATAGAAATAAGAGTATGTAGAAATTATTTATTTCATGACAATTGTACTATGTGATGAATTCTCACTATCTTATTAATGAGTAAAGATCTACGGGATCTAATACAAGAGTGTGAAAAGGTTAAAGTCCCATACTACTCGGTGTATATCTAAGAAATCTTATACATGAGTTTGAAAGGGTTAGAGTCCCATACTACTCAGTGCATATCTATGAAATCTATACACGAGTTGAAAGGGTTAAAGTCCCATACTACTCGGTGTATACCTATGAGATCTTATTCATGAGTTTGAAAGGGTTAGAGTCCCATACTACTCGATGTATAAGACAATTAATTATATGAGTAAATGTGGTATTTGTACTTTTGATATTTTATATAGTACAGTTATTTACTTACTGAGTTTTTAAATAAACTCACACTCCCTATGATTATTTTTTCAGATACAGAAAATAAAGAACAAGAGTATCCGTTTGAAGATTAGAAGCCCCTTGGGATTATTCTCTATTTCTGTCTGGTGGGACACCAGTACTTATTAATGTGGATATTAGAAACGCTCTGTATTTTCTATAGGTCTCCTAGGCTTGCGATGAGATAGAAATATCAGACTATGTATGTCTATATTTGCTTATCAGATGAATATAATTCTGTAGTGTGGAATGAATGATTAAGGTTGAATGTAAAACCTTACAGAATATATGTATATAACGTATGTTTGAGAATTATATCAAATGAGTAGTATCTTTTCACATGCTCAATTTTTGGGATGTGACATAATTATTCTTTAGATTTATCCTTATATTATTCATTTTCCAATAGAAATATAATAGTAAAAATATAAAAAAAATACATATAAATATTATTACGACATTCATATGATTCATTGTATTATATTAAAAAATAAGTAAAATTAAATAATAAAGTTAAATTTTTTTTGGATCCCTATAATAAATTTAAATTAAACTAAGAAATATAAAATTCATAATTTTTTAATAATTATACATATAAAAGTTATTTTGATAAACAATAATAAACAACGTTATTTTTTAAAATAATTTTTTTATAATAGTGACATTAATAGTGTAGACTATGAGATTTATGTGACAGTAAAATATATTAGGCAGGGTGAGAGATAAATGACTTATAGTCCAACGGCCACTAATATATATATATATATATATTTTTTTTTTTTTTAACTTTTAGGAATTTATTTAAAAGAAAAAATTTAGATAGGCCTTAATATTTTTTCTGTCTATTTTCAAAAACTTTATTTTTAGTCAAATAAGTTTTTGAAAGCAGGTAGAAAAAAATATTAAGATTTATATAAATTTTTTTAAATTAAGTCCCTAAGAGTAAGAAAAAAAATATTAATAACTATTAAATCACAGTTCTAACCGGAAAAAAAAAAAAGAGAAATGGCATGCAATGGCTCCACGTCAAGCGCACGAGAATTGCGGCTTCCATGCTAAAAGACACGTGGCAAATCAGTTGCATATGGGTTGGCATCCCTCGGAAACAGCCACGTGTGAGTCCTATTGATACGTGTTCACCGATCCCCTTAACTGATATTATTTTCATTTTGCGTATCTGCGTCTGCTTTCTTAGCCTCTTCACTTCTGCTTCCATTTCCATTGTGGTTTGTTCTGTGGGCGTCTCAGTGTGGGGTCTGAGAAGAAATAGAGTATTGAGGTAACTGAGGAGCGAGAATAGGAAGGGAGGTTTCAGAATCTGAAGGTGTAGACAAGGGTACTAAGCAGAATTGTATCAGTAAGCGAGTAAAATGAGTAGAAGCGGAAGCAGTGACGTGGAGGCCAGGACTCTGCTGGAAGAGCTTCGAAGCTTCGATAAAGAAGATGGAATCTTCGGCTTCGGCCATCCTCTTCTCAACCGCATCGCCGACAGCTTCCTCAAAGCTGCTGGGGTACCCTCTTCTATCATCCCCTTTCTCTCTTACTTCATACAATTAAGCATATATATATTTTAGTGGTGTAAAAGTTTTAGATGAAAGAGTCAATATATTACACAAAATTGAATGTTTAGGTGTCAAATTTTAATGTTGAGGGATAAATTGCAATATATATGTATATATTGGCGCCAATGCATATGAAATTACTATAAATACTAAGGGGCTGTGCATGTGTACAAACTGTGACAGATAGGAGCTATCCAAGCTGTGTCCCGTGAGGCATATTTCACAGCCGTTGAAGGTGCAATTCATTTTCATTGATTGCTCAGTTTTTCTCTTCAACTTTTTTGATGATTTACGCCATGACAGGGCTTGATCATCATGAGGGTATTCCACCAGAAGTTTCAGGTGCCAAAAAAGATCATTTTCCAGGTCTCAGAGGTACTCTACATACATATATATATATATATATATATATAATATGATATGTCCCACCCTTCCCTTTTTACTGATCATTTCCCAGTTTTCACAATCACTATGCATTGTAGTTAGATTAAGAAGGTTTTATCTTGTGTTTGGATAATTTTGCGATGATTATTTGTTTTATGCATGCAGGGGAGACCAACAGTAAATCACTTGAGGCCATGGTGAGCTCCAAATCAAAATCATATATAACAATTTTTTTAATCTGAGCATGCCATGTTTTATATATAGTTCTTCTGTTAATGTTTACCTTTTTTCTCTCTCTTTTTCTTACTGAGCAGGTGAAGAATACAGGAAAAGAGTCCTTTCAATGGGGTAATGCATGATATATTCCCTGAACATCTACTTCTCTAAATGCGAATTTGCGAGTCAAAGTTGTGTAATCATATTCTGTTTCAGTGACGTTAATCTACATTTAACAGTGTTAAAGTACTTGCGGTTATCATAAGTCATATCCAATTGAGGCATATTATTTCCATAATGGAAGATTTTTTGAACCTTACAAGTTGTTCTGAATCTGAACTGCAGGATTGGCTGCAGGATTATATTCTGGTCTCACATATGGACTAAAGGAGGCTCGTGGAGTTCATGATTGGGTAATGTTTTCGAATATATAAAAAAAACACAGGGAATTCTATGGGGTCCAAAGTGCATCAGTGTTTAATATAGGCATTGAACGTGAGTTGAATGTGCACAAACTTCTTTTATAAGTGTTCATGCTTCACGGAATAATAAAACCCCGGAAAGTGGATCTAATAGTCAATAAGCTTTTCAACGAGACAGGGTACTTTTCATTGGTTACCCTAATTACTTGAGATTATCCTTAGTGATATATGTTTCTTTTTTTGGGTATAAAAACGTTTTCAGTTACACAATGTCTACGAAGCATAGATACTTCTAAATAAGAACAGTGTCTTTGTGCTTCTTAGCATTTTTACAAGGATAATGAAACATCATTAACTATGTTTCCTGCAGAAAAACAGTGCAGTTGCAGGAGCAATCACTGGGGCAACACTTGCGCTTACATCGGACAACTCATCACATGAGAAGATTGTGCAGAGTGCGATCACCGGAGCCGCCATCTCCACGGCCGCGAATCTTCTCAGTGGGATCTTCTGAGTGAGATTGGCTTTTGCATTAGTAACTTCTTTATACATATTCTGCAATGTGACAATTACTGGTACATGTTTAAGATGAACTTGCATATGTCTCTTGTAAAATTTTGTGGTTCCCGCTAGTGACTCTCGTCAAAGAGTTTCCATTTCTCGCCTGAGTTAGTCTCCTTTGCTTTAATTTGAATTTAGGTAAAAGAAAGATGTTTGGTACAAATCGATAGTCCCCTTTCTATTAGGGTGAGGCTTCCCTCCTATGCATAAGATTCCTTTATTGGTAGGAGGGAAATTGGAAATTATTGGATCAAACATAGGACTCTGGCAGGAGCGAAGTTGGGAATTATTAGATCAGTTGATCCAATGATTCTTATTTATGTAGTATTTTTTTTGTTTTTCTTTAAAATAAAATTTTTACAAATATCAACTGATCTAACAATAATTATAAACACAATAATAAATATAAAATAATAATTATAAAATTTTTTAATTTATTTTTAAAAAAAATTAGAGAAATACTGAATAAATGGAAGTTATCCCACAATTTCCTTTCCCTCTTACACATAGGAGGCTCCTCTACATAATCTAAACTAATAATTAAAAAGAAGGAAAAAAAATACATTTTGTTCTCATGAACTTTTTTCTTTATGCAGATAATTTTTATGAACTATAAAACACGATACAAAACTACTCTAAACTTTCTATTTCATGTAGAAAAGTTCTTTCATCCAATAATTTATTAACCTAACTAACAGTTAACGTTAACTAGAATGAAAAAATTTTCATGTCAGCTATGTTTAAATATTAACGGTTGACGTGGAAAAAAAATGCTACATTACTTTTGAAACATTATTTTTGTCCATGTTAGTCACTAATGTGTTTAATATAGCTGACATGATAGTTTCTCTATTCCCGTTAGCATTGATTATTAATCAAATTAACATATTATTAGAAGGAAGGATTTTTCTATTCGAAATGAAAAGTTTAAAGAGATTTTGTATTGAATTTTATAATTTACGAGAATTATCTGTATGAAAAAAGTTTGAGGCAAAATGTATTTTTTCCAGAAGAAAATAACAAGGGAAGTCTGCATTTTTGTTGTGAGTGTTTTGTGATAAGTGGCCACAGAAAAGATTAAACTGAACCATTTAATATTGAAGCAGAAATTACAATGACGGATCATTCCATTGTTCAAACTGTTATTAAGATTAATTTGATATTCTAACATTAAAATCGTGGCAAAGATACAAGTGAAATAAATAGGTGTTTAATAATAATGCAAATTAATATTCAATATTTATATAATTATTTTTGTTAAAAATTAAAGATAAAATAGTACAAAACACTTAAATAATAACTAAAAAATATAAAATGATACAATTTAAAACCATGTCGAGGTTTAATGGCGAACCGGTTCTTGGAGAAATTTTAGTTTAGTCAAATTTTTAAAGTTAAACGCATTGCAATCAAAGGCAATATAATTCTACTAATCCACATTGCTCCTTGTTTTATTTTATATATATATATATATATATATATATATATATATATATATATATATATTCTATTCCATTAAAATCGCTTGCATGTTAACGTTGAGCATATAATTTAAATAGTATGAAATCAGAATATTGTGAGTTAGGGATAGAGTTAGAATCCCCGTTGTCATTAAATATTATGCATATTGAGAAATTGGCCATAATGGATTGAAATCCTTATTCCAAAGGATTGCTATGCAAGACGCATCCAATGAACCAAATTGCTTTCCGCTATAGTAGTTATATATATACACACACACACACACACGTACGTGCATATATTATTGTTATAATACTTAAAAAAATTTGATATGTATCATATGGTAAATTAATAAATGATGGCAAGTCGTGTTGGATTGAATTTTTAAATTTCTAGTCACTTAAACTCAATCAATCCAAGCCATACTAGAATGAGTTGGGTTGGTTTTTTTTTGGCTTTTTTAATAATAAAAAGATTATAATATTACCAACATTTTTTAGTTGTTAATTTTTTTTTAAATATGATTATGGGTTGGGTTAGTGGGTTGGTCTTCTCTTAAATATAAAAAATTATGATATTACTGACTTTTTAGTTGTTAAAAATTAATCTTGAAATATGAGATTAATTTAAAACATAAAAAGTGAAAAATGTCTATATAATTTAATGAAACAAAGTTTAGATGTTCAACTTAGAGCATCATATGGATTATGAAAATATAAAAATGTTAAGTTGAGCGAATTGTTTTGAGTTGGAATGAGTTGAAATCTCTTAAACTGCAATTCAAACTGTTAATTACGGGATTGGAAAAAAATAAATCCTAATCAATTCGTTAATCCAATGCAACTCAACTCAATTATGCAGGGCGAATTGATTTTGGTAGGTTGGCTAACCCAAGAAACACCCCTAACAGTGAAGAGTTTGTATTCTCTGCAATTTGCATCATATATAATTGTAGAGTGTAATCTCAAAATGGTAATCATCTAATTTTTATCAGACGGCCACGGTTAAGAGAAAATATTTTATTTTTATTTTTTTTTACTTACTTTCTTCAATCTTAACCGTTTGATAAAAAATAAGTGGTCACAATCCAGAGAGTCTAAACCCCACCATAATATGGCTTAAAAGTTTCGCTCTAGGGTTAGAAGTAGTTGTCCGGGAGAAAAAAAGAAAGTTAGGAGGGAAGAGGATAAGGAAGGCTTATTAGTGGGTGAGCAAAGTTGGGAATGTGCTGATTTTCTTTGAATTTGTAGATGCTGTGTCTGTCAATTAATCTGCCATGGTGATGACGAAGGTCATGGTCAAGGATATATTATATTAGGCCTCCTGCACTCTGCTTGCCTCCCAAAAAAATGAAGAAAAAAATTCTAGCGATTGTGGTGAGAAAGCATATATGCCTCCCAATTAAATACCATTTGAGTTCTGAATACTGAATACAGTTGGCGAAGAGCATTTATGCATTCTCTATCCTATTGTTCCCTGAGCTAAACTCAAAGTTGTTTTCTTTCCTATTGGCAATTAATGTATAACTAAATGGGGTTAGAAAGATTCCGAATTCATAATTGAGCTTGATGTTTACGCAGTTATTGTATATAAGGAAATGCAGGTGTGGTTTCAAGGGTGTCCCAGACAGAGACGTACAACAACTTGTAACTGAAATAGAGAGAGTCTCAGAAATCAAGTGAGCAATGAGTAAGACAAGAGTGTCTGCTTGGGCTGTGACTGAGGACGGTGACGAGGATGAGGATGATCTGTTTGGGACGAACGACGACGATGAGGATTTCAACTTGTTTGGCAACAAGAATTCCAAATCCAAAACCCTGGCCATGCAAACACTGAATAAAGCATCTACCATTTCAGAGGCGACAACAGCAACAAGTACGACGCCTCAGCGTCCTAGTAATAACAGTAAAGGAGGCATAGGCTCAGGCTATCCCTTCTTTCCGTCGACTTTGGTTCCGACACCACGAGGAGGAGGAGGAGGAGGAGCTTCGGGGTTGTTTGGGAACAATGGGAACCAGAACTATAAAGGCCTTGTCAATCTCACCGGACTCACTCAGGGGTTTTTCAATGGGAGTCTCGTTGTTGGCGATAACAACTCTATTTCCCTTCGTTGCGCTTGTAATTGATCATAATATTTGGACTGCCACCCTAACTAATTTCAAATGTCTCATGGTGTTAAAATTTGACTGTGTATTGTAGAAATAGTGATCCATCACCGGATTTGAATTGGATAATTATAATTGAAGGATTAATAAGTTACCGCTCGCAGATTTTTTCGTTGGTCAAGTAAGGTGTTTGGCCAAACAAATCGTCCAAGTCGTCTAAGCAAATAGAGTCCATACGAGTTCTAATTTTTAGAACTGATCGGATGGTTTTGGTTGGCCAAGTATCGTGTTTGACCAAACAAAGGACATGAACGCTAAGTTAACCATATGTAGTGATTTATTATTTCTTTTAATTGTGACTATTTGATTCAAAACAAGCAATTATAGACAACATATATCCTACCAAAACATCCTTTTATTTGACTGCTTCTGTGCGCGTTCAATAAACTAGTTGTGTGTCAGGTTTTCTTGTTTTTGCTCTTCCTTGTTCATTTATTGGTTCACTTGCTCAATTCCTCTACAATACTTTAAAAAAATTTTAAGGTTAATATATCATTTTAACCTTTTGATTTTGCTACAGGTTCCTTTTTTTGTTCTTAATTTAATTTTGTTTCATTTTGATGTTTTCACCGTAATCCTTTGATTTTAATTTTTTTAAATTTAGTCCTTTAACTTAATTTGTTTTAGATTTCTTTTTAGTTGACTACTTTTATTTTATTTCAATTTTTATTTAACTTACATAAATAACCCAAATGCTTTCTTTTCTTTAACATCCATATGTTTAATAGAGAAGTTTTATGAGGTTGCCTGAGTTAACCAAGAAACAACATTAACCATTTTCGTTATGTATTTTGGTAGTTTTAAATTAAAAAAATTAAGTGAAATCTCTCCTTTCACGTTCGTTGCACGGAGACCAAGAAGACCAAGACAATATTACAATTTACAACACAAAGTTCGATTCCTATAGATAAATAACATGGTGATGTTTTGTTTTAAGAAAAGATCAAAGAATAATTAGAGGAGAGGGACTGCATAATTAAGTACATATATACCATCCTTTTAAGAGGGTGATGTCTTTTGGTAAGTGAGAACTCTATTGGATTACTAACTATTTGCTTAGTGGGGATGAAGAGGGTCATTTGATGGAATCTCCCATAATATATATCCTTCAAAACTTCCAAGGTGTTTCTTGTCCCTTCAAGAGTTGTGACAAAGGTTGGATCCTTGGCATTTTGAATGAGAACATTAATTATCATTCTTTTCGAATCTCTTTTATAAGCACAAAATGATGTCCATCCATCTTCAGCATCAAAAGTTAGGCTGTTGGCAATCCAAGATTCTATTTGGAGGATATGAAATTAGCTGTTGATCACTTAGAAACTGTTTAGTTTGAACATTTTTTTATTTTCACCAAAAATAAAAAATGAACTTAAAATATGTTCAGTTAAGTTTATTGATAATGGTTTCTTAAAAATATTTTTTAAAATAGGCTCAAAAAATAAAAAATTAAAACTAAAATTTTCACAAACCAAATAGACTAGAAACGAGTCTGACCAAATCTTAACGCTGTATTATCCAAATATATATATATATATATATATATATATATATATATATATATATATATATATATATATATATATATATAAAGGAGGCACAAGATTTAAAAAAGAAAAATAAGAGAAATTGACCCCAGAACTTTAAGACCCTGTGAAACTTATATTAAAAAAATGCCATTTAAATTAAAACTAAAAGTTATATTATCAAATTTTGTTACACGAGCACATAATCCATCTTTTTGGCACATCAACAAGCAGGAGGAGATAAAAAAAAGACACGATAATGTTAGTGGAAAATTTGGGCATCAAAGGTCAAATTTGACTACCAGGATCTTGTTTGTGCTTGTAATAGGCTAGCTAGTAGCCTTTTGGCAGATTAAACCTATCATGGAAGAAATTAACTGCATCATTTCAAGGATCTTGCTGACAATCGTCAAATGGACCAAAAGGAGTGACAATGAAGCGATGCACATAGTAGCTCACCTCAAGAAGAAGTTCGATGTGTTCCCACCTAAGATCCTTGAAGACATTTTCAACCATGAAGCACAAGAAGCGATCAGCTATCTTCAAGTGGGAGATTTATGATCTCTTGGTGTGTTGGTGTTGCCATGTCAGTTTCTCTTTTCCCATACCCAACGGGTGTATTTTTCGTTCAGTCCTTTAGGGCATATTTGATTCTGTTTTCTGAAAACAGTTTTCCATTTATAAAAGCAGAAAAACTGAAAAAACCTATTTGATAGAAGTGTTCTGTCTTCTTTTTTTTTTTTTTAAAAAAACATAATAGATGTTTTAAAAATAATAAAACCAAAACAACTCAAAAGATGTTTTGAACTCTTGTTTTCTGTTTTTATTAATGGCAGTTTTGTAATGTTGTGTTGTGCTTTCTCTTTTATTCTCTTTCTCCTCCCTCTCTCTTCTCTCTTCCCATCCTTTCTCTACTCTCTCACTTCCCTCTCTTTCTCCTCCTCTTCTCTCCCTTTCCTTTGTATTGTCAATTTAACCTGTGATCGTCTGTAAATAGATAGTTTTGTGCTAAAAAAAAAAGTCCTTTTAAAAAAGGACATAAATAGGCTAAGCTAGCAAGCAAGCCTGTTTAATTTTTACAATTTTTGTTTTCAAAAGTTATATTATTTAATATAAAAAATCTCACTTTATTATATTTTTATATATTTTTAATATTTTTATATTTTATAACCTTATATTAAAAAGATATAGTATTTTTTGATATGAAAACTTTTGTAATTTTTTAAAAATACATATACAATTTTCAAATTTAAATATAATATAGGTAATTTAAAAGAAAATATGAAACAATTAAAGTCATTGGTTATTTAAAAATATTAAAGAAATAATGTTTTACATGTATAAATTATATTTTAATAAAAAATATTGAATATTTACTTAAAAGAATTAAAATCATATTATTTAAATATTAAAAAAAGAGTGGCTCGTGGGCCAAAGCGAATAATCTTGGTCTTAATAAAGAGGTTTATGGGCCTAAACAGGTTGACCTATTTATTTTTTAGTCTTGTAACAGGCCGATCCAGCCTGTTTGACAATGCTACCTCCACTTTCTCTTCTCTTTCTCTTTTTTCTCTCTCCTTTGCCCCCTTTGTCTCCCTACCTTCTCTCTAACATATTTTTGTTTTATATTTTCAAATTTGCTTTCAAAATAATTATTTCAAATAATTATTTCAATTTTTCTAAACTTAGTTTTAATACGAACAATTCAAACAAAATTTTTATTCTTTTGTTCTCAGAATTTATTTTTAAAACAATTAGAAAAAACTGTTTAAAAAAAAAATCAAACAAGTCCTTGGTCTCCTCGCTTGCGTTCGAATCCCGTGCTTGTCTCGTTTTCGACTGTCTGATTGTTTGATCAGATGACTGAAAATGAGGACAAGCTGAAATGTCGTGGCCTTTGAATTATAGAGATCCAATGGCCATCATCATCCAACACTAAAATGAACCATATTACTTAATAGTTTTTTTTCCCGTTTATACTGCACCTTAAGTTAGAGGAAGACAAGTGGCCTACTCATCAGTCCACTCCATGACCCATGACCCATAACCCGCCTTAGCTAAATTGTCTTCCCCTTTTTCTCTTCCACATCAATGGATGATGGCTATTCTTCTTCTTCGCTGATTGCTCATCGTCTTTGACTTCTTAGTCGCTTCTTGCCTCGTTGGAACCTCGCCGCAGCCTCCGTCCTTTGCATTGCCATGGTTGTCGAGGTTGCTCTTCACCTAGCTAGAACCTCTCTGCAGCTTCTTATGTTCTCTCTCTTCCTCTGTCTAGTCTTCTCCTGAAACTTATCTATATACTCTTTATTTCTCTCTAACTTTTACTTTTTCATTAATTATTCTTGTTTCTTTGCCATTTGTTGTGATGTTGGTAAATCATATCTATGTGTAGCTTATTAGGAACAAAATGAAGAAACAAAGAATAAAGTAGAGAGACATCAAAAAAATAGTATTGAGATGAAAAAAATATATTCATCAAGTAAGTAAGTATTGTACACTCTATTATCTTATATACATCTTAAGCTACTCTGAATTAGTCATATAGTCAGACTAACTGGATTAACTAATCTCTAACCATCTAACCATTCTGTTAGTTTACAACTAATTACAACTATAAACATAACTATTGCTGAGCTGTACACATGTTGCTTATCTATACAATGACTTGCTGACTGTATAAATGACTTGAACAACTTTATATTTCTTCATCCCCCCTCTCAAGTTAGTACTTTGAAAGTAGTCTTGCAAACCCAACTTGCCAATCAGAGTGTGAAATATAGGATCTGTGAGTGCTTTGGTGAATGAATCTGCAAGTTGAAGTGATGAAGATACATGCTTTGATAAAATGAACCCATCTTTAACTTTGTCATGAATAAAATGGCAATCTATGTCTAAGTGTTTTGTCCTCTCGTGAAAAACGTATTCTTGGCTATATGTATAGCAGCTTGATTATCACAATATAATGGAATAGGAGTCGAGACAGGTAAATGAAAATTGCGTAGGATGTAGGATATCCATTGTAGCTCACAAAGTGTTGCTGCAATAGCCCTATATTCTCCTTTAACAGTAGATTTTGAAACAATCGTTTGCTTTTTCGTTTTCTATGAAATGAGTGTAGTACCTAGGAACACATAGTAACCGGTGAGGCACCTCCTTGTCTCAAGGAATGTACCCTAATCTACATCTAAATATGTAGTAAGATCTAAGGAGTTATTTGTAGGAAAAAATAACCCCTTTGAAGGACAACCCTTCAAATACCTCAACACATGCAAAGCTCCTTCCATGTGGCTGTCTCTAGGTGCCTGAACAAACTGGCTGAGCTGTTGTGTGGCGTGTGATATGTCTGGGCCAGTGAAATTGAGGTAGAGAAGTCGCCCAATCATTCTCCTATACTGTTGGGGATCTTCCAGTAATTTCCCTTCTATACTATAAAGCTTAACTCCCTTTGCCAATGGAAAAGTGGCTGGTTTACAGCCAAGTAAACTGGCATCTTGAATTAAATCAAGCACATATTTCCTTTGGTATACTTATAAACCTTTCTTTGATCTAGTCATCTCTAATCCCATGAAGTATTTAGCATGTGTCAAATCCTTGATGGTGAACTCATCATCAAGAAACTTTTTAATTCTAAGTATTTCACTTTATGAATATCCTGTTAATAATATGTCATCAACATATACCAACAAAGCCATGAAAAATGTAGACGTTGACAGTATGAATAAGCAATGAAGTTTCAATGTAAGTTCAACATTCCATTGCTTAGAAGCCTGTTTAAGGCAATACAATGATCTTCTCAATTAGCAAACTTGCCTTTTTTAATCTTGTCATAACCTTTAGGGGCTGTCATGTACACTTCCTCATCTAGATATCAATGCAAGAATGCATTATTGATATCTAGCTGATGAAGTGTCCAAGATTTAGCACAAGCCAAGGCAAGAAAAATTCTTACAGTGACTACCTTGGCTATTGGAGAAAAATTGTCATGAAAGTCCACTCCTTCAATTTGGTGGTACCCCTTAGCCACCAATCTTGCTTTGTACCTATCCACGGTACTGTCTACCTTCAATTTCACCTTGTAAACCCATTTACATCCTATGGGTTTCTTTCCTTTAGGTAGATCAGTAACCTCCCACATTTGGTTACTTCCAGAGCCTCAATCTCCTTTTCCATGGCCTCAACCCATACTGTCTCATCCTTAGCCTATGTGTAACTCATAGGTTCCTACAAAACAGACAAATTGGCAACAAAACTGATATGTGCAGGAGAAAAATGGTTAGGTATAATAAAATGGTATGTGGGAGGAGTGTAAGAAGAATTAGGACAAACAATTTTAGTATTTAGAACTTCATCAAAATTATTGCTGTGGAAACTGTCAAGCACTTGACACACATAATCAGTCATCCATTGTGGCTTTTGTCTCACTCTCCTACTCAACCTTGATTGTACTTCTTCATCTGCATTACCCTATATACCTCCAACAGATACCAAGTCTCTCTCACTGGTTACATCAATATCTTCTTGCATCTGTTGATGTATTGGTGAAACAGGCGCCCTTTGAGTCATCTCAGGTGTATGTGACACAGGACAATCCTCTATACTTTCATCTGAATCAGTAAATATTACTGGGAAGGGGATTTTTTTACTGTAATCATGGTTAACTAGTGTTTGAGTCTGAAAAGGATAATTAGACTTAACAAAAAAACACATTCCTTGATATACTAAAAGTCTTATTTGCAATATCATAAACCTTGTAGCCTTTTTGACCATGAGAATAACCAACAAATACACATTTGTTTGCCCTTAGTGCAAATTTTTTTTTCCAGGGTGTACATAAGTCACATAGCATAAACATCCGAAAGTTTTAATACCATCATATACCACATCCTTATTTAATAGTAATTGATAATGACACTTCCATCCTATTATAGAAGATGGAAGCCTATTTACCAAATATACTGCATGTAGGATAGGTTACCCCTAAAACTGCATAGGTAAAAAATATTGTAGCAACAGTGATCTTGCTATATATGTTAAGGTTCTATGTTTCCTCTCCACTACCCCATTTTGTTAGGGAGTATAGAGTAGCTCAATTGATGAATAATCCCTAATTCACCAAATAAAAGTTGCCAAGACAACTCAAAAATTCTGCCCCATTATTTGACCTTATCACCTTTACACCTTTTCCATACTTGTTTTAACCATGGCCAAAAAACCTTTTAAAAGCTTTACAGCTTGACCTCTGTCTATCATAAGGTAAACCCATGTACATTTACTATAATCATCCACCAAGGTTATAAAGTATTTTGCACCAGTTAGACCCTCTACTTTATATGGCCCCCAAATGTCCACATGGATTAAATCAAATATTTCTTTATTGCTAGTTGTACTATCAGGAAAAGACAATCGTGTTTACTTTTCCATTTGACAAATATCACATACAACATCACATTTATCTTTATTGCTAGAAAAAGGGAAATGACTCATTACAACCTTAGATGGATGCCCCATCCTTCTATGCCAAATCAAGAGAAATTACACTGTTGACTGATAAGTTGTTTGCTCCACATCCTTTAGACAATGCTACCTGAATAGCTTCAATGGTTTCATGCAAGAATGATTGTGTCTCAAGTACATATAGCTTCTGTTTTAGTTTTCCTATAGCAACAACTGCCTCAGTCCTCTGGTCCTGTATCAGACAAAAGAAAGTGTAGAAGGTAAATTTAAAGTGGCCAAATTTGCTGAGCTTTGCAACAGACAACAAATTATGGTTAAATGTAGGTATGAAAAGAACATCTTGTAAATTTAAGATGTTATTTAATAGAATTTTTCCACTGGAATGTACTTTCTTTTTGGTTCCATCTGGTAAGTGTATCAAGACTTGGTTAATTAGAGGCTGTAAGGTGGCAAATAAATTTTCTTCTGTACATATATGGTAAGTTGCCCTTGTGTATATAATCCAGCTACTATAATTCTGATCTACATGAGGAAATGAGTAAAAAAAAAAAACATTACCAGCAAAGTCACTGATTTGTGCAAAATTTACATGTTCACTTTCCATAGTTTGCTTTCCTTTGAGAATTCTACTGACTTCTTGTTGGATTATTTCCGCCATTGAGGGTCCCAATTTGTTCAATGTTTCTTCCTTCTTATCCTCGCTAGCCTCAATAGGAGTATTGCTTGCCATGTGTGCATAACCTTTACTACTTCCATTTCCTTTATCTTTCTTCAACTGTTTAAACCACTATGGGTAGCCAACCAGCTTAAAACATGTGTCTTTAATATGTCTTGAGTTTTTCCAATACTCACAATACCTGTCTTCCTTTTTCTGACCCTTCTTGTTCCCCTGTTGTTTGGTGTTTTATTGTATACCTCTTGCTAACGTCGTATTACCTTCCAAGCTACTATTCATCTCCCCATTCACTGTCTGCTGCTTCTTTACCCATAATAACATTGAGTAGGCTTTGTTCACAGATGGTAGAGGATCCAGTGCTAGAATTTGACCCCTAATTGAGTCAAGGCTATCGTTCAGTCCCATAAGGAATTGAACAAGTTTGTTCTATGATAACATATTCACGTAAGTATTTGATACACTGCACTCACACTCTTCCATGGTTTCACAGTGCACTGAGGAATCAACTGAAGTATATTTAGCTCTTCTTAGAGCTTCTTCAGTCTATTATAATACATCACCACCGATTGATTGCCTTGTTCTATAGAAGAAATCAGTCTCTATAAGTGATATATTTGAGGCCTATTCCCTTCACCAAATTGCTCTTCAAGCTCGATCCATAGCTTTCTTGCAGAAGTACAATAGACAAACGATTATGCAATTTCCTTACTCATGGAATTGAGAATCCATGATACAACCATTTCATCTGCACGCTTCCACTTCCTTCAATAAGCTCCATCTTTGGGTTCATTAATGGATCCATTAATGAATCCTATTTTATTCTTCGTAGCGAGTGCGTGCCTTATAGATCTACTCCATATCAAAAAATTCTAGTCAGTAAGAGGCATTGTCACCAAGACCATGCCAAGATTGTACGCATTTTGTAAGATCAACGAATCATTCGAGTTCTGAGCAGAAATCAATCTCTTCTTAGTGCTCGAAACTTCAGAATCTCCCATCGTCCTCTGTCTCAATTCGCACGAAATGTACGACCTACCTCTAATACCATGAAGAAACAGAGAATAAAGTAGAGAGATATCGAAAAAATAGTATTGAGATGAAAAAATATATTCATCAAGTAAGTAAGTACTGTATACTCTGTTATCTTATATATAGCTTGTCACGACCAAAGTTTCGGGTACGTGACCGACATGCTGACACAAATCCCGTGTCACCGTAAGCCTAATTGACATCTCAATTTCTAACCCTTTTTGTTTATTTATGAATATTTATAACATACATCGTTTTTTTATTAAATAACATAACTTTTATAATTATTTAGAATTCAAAAACAGATAAACTAAATCAAACAAACAAGACAACCTTATTTTTAAATGATTTAAATAGTCTTAGCCATATAAATTTTAAAGACAACTTAGAGTTTGAAATATTTATATATACACATATATATTTTTATATGTGAATATATGTATAGTAAAATAAAGACTAATATTAGGCAATATTACTTAAATATAAATGAGTATTAATTAATTTATATATTTATTAATATTTATTTATAATTAATTAAAATAAATATGAATATTAATTAAAATAAATATAAGTAACCACTAGATATTAGTTAAAATGAATATTAATTTATAAAGTAAATAAAATTAATTATTATGATCGTATACTATAGACACACACAAGAGAAGAGGACGACTTACTCGGATTCCTCGCAATCTCCCACAATTTTAAAGAAATAATATTTGAATTTAAGAAGAAAATTATAAACACACTAATATTCAAACATCGTATTATCTCACTCTAATAAAATTCAATTCATAACAAAATAAATAAAAAATAATTATTGTAATTAGCCAGTCTAAATAAAACACATTGTCCAATAAAATAATTGATTTGTCTCAGACCCCCTAGATGTCCTAGTTGACCACAGAGCTTCCTAAACTTAACAAAATAAAATACTAACAACATGGGATCCATCCAACAATGGGATAGTCTAACAACAATTACTCTTCTAGCAGAAGATCTTCGTCTACTACCTGATTTGAAAAGAAAAAGTCAACAAGTGTGAGATAATAATCTCAGTGAGCGAGCCAATCCCCGCCCTAATAAAATATGCTATGCAAATGCAATAAAATAAAAGCTTAGGCAAAAATCACAAATCACAATAAAAATAAGTACCAAAAAATTTTCAATTCAATCAAACAAATCAGACTAACGGAACTAGTACTCGTCAATGGCAAAAACACCCGGGAGCGTGTGCATGCCCACTCAACTAATCTCATCAAAACCTCACCATGACGCACATCTTTATCATCAACAGTCAGAGTGCCTCATGGATTAAATCCGGACTCATCTCATATCGAAGGAATCGTTGTCTCTACTCTCAGAGATCAAGTCATCCTATCACCCGCATTTTCCGCTTGATATGTGAGAGGTACTATCCCGTCCAAACACAAACAATGTTTCAACCAAACCACACTAACAAAATAATAATTGTCAATCATATTTCTACAAGATAATTTCAATTATCTCAATCTCAAAATTCCTACATATCACATATTCATTATTTTTTCCTAACGTATTTCGTTAGAAATTTTATCAATATTCAAATTATACAAAACTCTCAAATTTTCACTAACTTGAATCCTTTAATCGGATTCCCTTTTTTCCGCCCTGACTATGATCTATCTTTATATTTTATCACTCTAACACTTAAGATAATATTAAAGAAGGGTTAGTTTACTCACCTTGGATTATACTATACTGTAATTAAATTCCATCTGAGTGATTTAGCACGAGTAAACGGTAACTTGAAGTTCTTTTAAGTCTTGGGCGCCTAGGGTCTCGTGTATATAGTTTCCTTCGATGGTGTTGTGAGAGTGATTGAAGAGAATGAAAGTTTGAGATTGTTAACGGTGATGTAGATATGACTTGAATGGTGTATATGATGGATTGTTGTTAGGTGTGTAGTGATTGAATAAGGTGGGAAACTTGTGTACTTGGTGGAGCAAATCTTATTTGATTAAATTTGACGATTCAATTAGATATAGACTAAATTTATTGGGATTATCCATCTTTTACTTAACTAAAGCTAAAAAGTATTATTATTTATATTATATTGCTATATTTTATTTAAGGATTTCAAAATACTGTAGCTCTTGATTGGGATTTTTTTATTTTAATATATTTTCAATTACTCACTAAGACTTATTCCTCTAATCAATTTTCTTCTTGTAAATTTCAAAAATAATATAATAATTCAACATGGACTTGTAAAATTATAAATTAAAGTTTAAACAAGAGTTGAAAATATATTTTCAGATTTATTTATCTATTATCTTTTATTAATTTACTCTACTAGAAAGCATTATCTTATTGATCCAATTATTTAAATTCAAATAAAATCATATATTTGATATTGCAATCCCATTCAAATATAAGCAGAATAACAATTTAGTTCAGACTTTAAAAAGATATTTTCAGATTTCTTATTTGGATAATTTATCCTTAACTTTGAAATTATATTAAATTAGACTTGGTTAGTTTTAGATAACCATCTATTTCTTTTATCTAATCTTTTGCATTATCTACTACTTCCTCCACTACTAATTATATTATTTAAATATAATTATCTATTTCCTAATAACTGAACTGCATCCCCTTTAATTTTATATTTTATATGTTTTCTTTTATTTCTTTCTCATACTCTAATAACTTAATTATCACTTTTTATTCAAAAATTAGTATCTTAAGATCTAAGAGTTGTTTTTCATATATTATTTCACATCAAGATTCCCTACAATTTTCTCCTTCTTTTTCTACCCTTTTATAAACTTTTCGCTATGTCCCAACAAAATCTTAAAACTTTCATTGTAGTCCCTATAATTTTCACTTTGGTCCCTGTATGGCATAGCATCACACAATGCTAGCGTATAGCCTGAAATCACATACTAAGGCATCAAAACATCATATAATAGCATTACAAACACATATTGCACCTAATTTTCAAATCATTATTTATCAAATAAAATCTAACAAAAAAAGAAAAAAAAATTAAATGGCGAGTATTATACAGCTTAAGCTACTATGAATTAGTCACACGGTCAGACTAACTAGATGAACTAATCTCTAACCATCTAACCATTCCATTAGTTTACAACTAATTACAACTATAAACATAACTGCTGCTGAGCTGTACACATGTTGCTGATCTATATAATGACTTGAACAACTTCATCACAAAATCTAAACTAGAATGTTTTTTCCAATCCAATATAATCTAACAATTCATATCTTAATTTTTGAGTATACTTGACACCATACACCACTATGGCATCGAAGCTAAAGTATAATTGACACTAGACAAAATCCTAATTTTGTCTCTATGTTTTTCTTCTACTGTGTACACTTGCCAGCAGATATATAAGTTCCTTATTGTGAGTGAATGCATATGTCCACACATTTGTGATAATGTAATGCAAAATTGGTCTTAACTAGTCGTTTACAATCTTGTATTCATTTGCAGTCATATTTTGCTTTTTTTTTTCTGCTTGTGAGTGAGTGCATTTGTCTCTTGTTCAACATGTTCTTTTCAAATCAAAAAATAGTTTTGTTTCACTTTGCTATAATTTGTATATGGAAACAGCGAAATTTTCTTTGATCATAAAAACAACAGTTTCTTTAGTTGTAATCTATGAGCAAGTTGAAGTGCACAAATGCTGAGCAGGAACCAGTAGTTGAGATTGGCTCAAGAATCTTTTGCCACCTTAGCAACTTCATTTTTCCCTTTGTTACGGGAATATAAAATGGTCCCTATATAATTCTTGACCCAAACTCTAAATTTAGCATTTAAAAGGCAAATAATTAACTTTTAATCTTGATAATTATTTTGAACTTTTCCCTATTTCTATCATCCTAACTCCTAAGTAACTAAGTTACTATACCAAACACTAATGTGCTTCCTGCTTACTAGAAATCTTACTTTTTCCCAATCCAAATTGTTAATTATCGCATCCCATCAAGATCTTAAATTATATTATTTATTAATTCAAGGATAGTTTGAGTTCATTATGTGTAACGATCGGGCTACTTGTCATGCGTCGAAAATTGGGCACATGAATAAAGCTTGAACAATCTTAAATATCTACAACTAGCAGTCCTAATATCCACAACTACTCGGTAAAACCAGTCATACTCATAAATCTTTTTAAAACATACACATATGTTTTTATATTCCATAATAATGGGAGATACAATTGAACAATGTATAAGAATAAATTACAGTCAAATTTATAATATACATAACAACCCCCAAGCCTAAGTGACCTATTAGAGAGCATTTTCCTAAGCTTTCCAAAATTTGATTCCAAGAACCCACCAATTGAAATTGGAGTATTTCTCCAAGAACCACTAATCCTCCAATGGATACTCCTCTTCCTCAATCGACAAATTCATAATTTTAAAATACAATTTACCACACGAGATTCCCAATTTCAGAAGAAAATTCCAATGTCCAGTTAATACCATCAACTAGGGAATTTTACCAATTTAATTCTTATTGTGGTGTGAATAAGATTTATATTGTACTTGAATTTAAATAAAAACTCAATTATCAACGTCACCCACTCACCTTGATGTCGAATAGGATTATCGTGAGGAAAACTTGAGAAGTACAATAGTAGGATTCCTTGAAATCACCAAAAAAAAAAATCCAATATTCCCCTTAGGAAAGGAAAGACCAAGAGCCACCGGTCGATTGTCCTCCCTCAGGCAGTCAATTGGCTATGCAATAGTGAGTAATCGGTCGACTGATGACCACTTGTCGGTCAACCAGTGCAATTTTTAATAAAATGTAAGGTAGGGGTAATAGAAAGCAATCGGTCAACTAATAGCACCACGTCAATCGACCGATTTGCTACTATCCAAAACCATTACTATTCGAGATATACTGATCGATTGATAGAAAGCTACTAGTCGACTGATACATCCCTGTTCGTAATATTAAAATTGCCCAGAAATGATCAATCGATCGATTGGAGCTCATCAGTCGACTGGTGTGCTTTTATCCAATTTTGGACATAGAGCAACATGGCAACCGGTTGACTAATTCAATGTGATAGTCAACTGATTGCTTACAGAAATGTGAACTTCTGCTGTTGTCCATCCTTTACTTCTTCCTTTTCCTTTCTTTAAATTCTATTCTACCATTTCAGCAAGAAAACTTAAGGAAAGAAGCAAAAGAAAAAAATTTCCAGCACCAACATCCCAAATTCCATTCTTTTCCTATAGGGCACAAGCTAGAACAAAAAATGGGGATGATGGAAGGTGATGAAGCTTACTTCTAGCTTCAGTAACTCTGGTGAACTGAAAAGTGACCAGAAATAGAAAATCAACCGGAAGAAATGGTAGAAGAGATTGAAGAAGTTGAGAGAAAATGGTCTCCTCCCTTTGCCTAAACTCCCAGATCGTGAAATTGAGAGGGAAGACAGAGAAAAGATAGTCTTTAAAGGAAAGGGTACCCATACCTAGATGCCCAAAACCCACTTGACCCAAATAGGAAATTTTCTTTAATTAATTCTCAAATTAATTATATTAAGTCCTTCTCCCTTAAATTCCACAATTCATCAAAATACACTACACAACATTAAAATACCTAGTCTAGTTATATCACACAAATTTCATAAATAACATTCAAAGAATTAAATTAAATATGAAAAAATAAAATGAGTAAATTAAATAAATTAATTTAATGCTATGATTACCATAATACCCCTAAACATTTGACCTCAAATTTGGTAGGTATTACACTGCTTTTCCAGATTAATGACTGACCCCACAAGCCAACACGAGTTTTTATAACATGCTTTGTCCTCACTCGCATGCTCGTTGGAAAAACTTCTCAGGGGATCACCCATCCTAAAATTACCCTAGACTAAACATACTTAACTGTGGAGTACTTATGAAATGGACTCTAAAAAAGAAAGGTATACCTTGTTAGTATAGGTAGTACCTATGAAATTTTTTAAGCTCTCCTCAATTGTATAGTCCCATACATGCATAGTCTTGGAATCTCTTAACTATACAGTCTCATACTTATATAGTTTAAGGATACTTCTCATTCTGATGTGGAATTCGTTCAATCATGTGTTCCTTTGCCTAAAAGCCTGCCAGGAGTCGCTCCTTGTCTGTGCTTTTTCTCTGTACCAGTAATCACTTCCTGCCCTCATAGGCCCCAGGCATCACATCTCATTATGCTTCTAAGTTATATAGGTTCTGCATGAAAAATGAAGGAGAAAATTACATATATGCAATTGTGTCATCTTTGTTGACAAGTTCGTATATGTACCGTGACAATTCCTTTAACATATGAGATTTTCCCTTAGGAAAACGGGCCAACTGTTTCACAGCATTTCAAATCAAGTGTCATGTGCATAATCCATGCACCATGTCTATCATCACCTCCCTTAATACTCTTGCCATTGATGTATCTTGGTCTATGAAAACCTTGAGAGGATACTTGTATTGATGAGCCTCTAGAAATGTCAAAACAGGCTTTTTGACTAAGGCTAGCATCCTCGGGTAACTCGATCTCATATGCCTAGGCTTTGGTAATTCTCCATTGTGAGGGAAACATATGACTAGTTTCTTCCTTGTGCAGTGCATGATTATGTTCCTCTACAAACATGTGCACTTTATATTTTCTACCATCAAGTTTCAACCCCAATTTAGCCATACATCTAGTTCTAGTCTTCGCGCGAGGATTCTTAACATTTGTACGCTTTCTTTCTGACTCACGAAAACCCTCTTTGAAACAGACATATCTCACATATGTTACGATTGTCTTATCCTTTTTGCTATTGGTGTGAGTATCCTTCCTCATCTCAAACTTGACTTTCCCACCATATTCCTTCCAAAAATTTCATGCATTATCCAAATCAAATTCCATTCCAATGCTGTTTCCAAGTTGCCTCCATCGATATTCTCATAAAGTTGTCTAAAAAAAAAGGTAATATTAGAAATAGATCATACAAACAAAAACTTTCTCACAAATATATTGGGTTAATTAGAAATATAAGACATCTATTTTTTTTTTTCCAAATGAACAAGTACACTATAGCAATAACACCTATCTTCTGCTATAGTATATATGTAAAAGTGGACATTAATTTAATTAAAAATTCTTTCTGGTGTGTTATCATATTTCTTCTCAACTTGATTGCTTCTTTCACATACATAGGATTCTTTATCAATTCATGTATGTATACAATAATGCACAGTAGGGCCAAATATATTTGTCTAGCACATGTATAATTATAATAAAGTACTATATATAAATAAAAGTTGTATTTTTTTTTAATCACAAAGAAAACCCAAATACATGCTTTGTATGTGGGCAAGAATTATAAATGATAGAACAAAGTTTTGTTTGGGTAAACATTTTATTTAAATGCTTATAGAATAAGCCTTATCATATAAGTTTTTATATATAAGTTATTTTTACAATTGAAGAGTTTATGAGGACAAACTTTATATAAACTATTTTCAACTTATTTTTGTAAGCTATTCTAGAGAAGAACTTATGAAAATAAATTGAAAATAGTTTATTGACATGTCATAAGCCATTTCTATAAGCTTTTCTAAACATGTGCATAAGTATTTATAGTATAAGATAAGTAAGATAAACTCAAAATAAACTTTTCCAAACGGGCCCCAAGTATATAATGCTTCTTCCAGTCTTTTGTTTTTCTTTTATGCCCTCATTTTGCTAAGCAGAAAGAATAGCAATGATATAGATTTCAAAAGATGAAGCAAAAGCAACTAACAATTGGATACTTCAAATGCAAACGTTGTAGAAAGAAATAATGACATAGGATCAAAAGATAATCAATATTGTATTACTATTTTATTACAAATACTGTTCAAGTAAAATGATAGCAAAACAATCCTTCCTAAGACAATAGCATATAACACAATGCATAAGTACACTTACAAAAAATTATGAAGCCCCTAGAAAGTTATATTTTACAAATTAAAACATTCTTCAGATATATTCCATATGCCATTCCAGGAAACGTGGAGCCAAAGCAAAAACTTTTTCCACCCCACGATTTTACAAAACATAATGGAGGATTAATACTGCAGTAGCGATGGCGGAAAAAAATTTTAGAGGAAGTCAACGTCTTCTCCTACCGAGAGCTTGTCGTTGAGGAAAATGGTGGATAGGCGGGTCGGAAAAATCGGGTGTCAGGCATATGCTTGGGTACGTCACTTGTCAGGATCTGATTGGACCTTCATTATAAATGAAAATAAAAAGTGCTAGTAAAACAGTGCATTTTACTATCCAAAATCGTGACCATTGAATCAAACTAATATAATAATTATAAAATAAATATTTTTCTTAAGCTGTGACGATTTGATTAACAAATCAGACGGCCACAATAGAACAAGGCGGTATCCCCTCCCCTCCCCGCCTAGTTCTGAGTATTGTTATTCTCCTTTATGGTTTTTTATGAGTTTGGGTGAAGAAAAAACAAAAAGAAAAAGGCGCAAAGCCGCGAATTATGTTCCGGAGACAAAACGACGTCGCCATAACAAAAGTAAAAACACGGCGAAAATCAATGACCGCGTGCATTGCCTTGCCCTTGCGGAAGCATTCAGCGACTCCGTAGCAATACGGTGTACGGTACGGTGCCACCGCCATCGAGATTTTCGAAAGCCCAAACCTTCTCTTTAACTTACTGCCTTTTCTTCTCTTTCTCGTTTCCATTGGATTTGGAGGTATTTGGGGCATTCTATCTGCAATCTATTCTGAGTCTCTCTCTGTGGATCCTCTATTCAGATCGGCTTCCCCTTTGCTTTCCTCTCTGTGGAAAGGTATCCTTCTTGATTCATATTTTGTCTTTTGGTGTGCGAATTCCGCATCTTTGTTGTGGCCGTTGTGGCCGTTGTGGCTTCTATGCTTCAATCTGTTCTTCCCCTCCTTCGTTTGATTTTTATCAGTTGGGTATAACTTTTTAACTTAATTGTAATTGCAAGTGGTCTTCAATTCTTTCCCGAAAATAATATGAAATACCTCTGTATCAGGGTTTCAAATAATTTACCCGTCCCATTTGAAGTTTTTTTTTTTTGTGGTACGGTTTAGGTAGTAAAATTTTTTTTCTGCTGAATGTAGGTATGCTGGTACGTACCATAATCATTAATTTTATCAAATAACTAAAATAAATGGCGACGGTGTTATATTGTATCCATTACCAGCTTTATTTTCCAGTTCTGTTAAATTTGTAATCTTGGATATTTCAAATATACATTTAAATGATTTAGCTGATCTTAGTCACAGGAAGTGAGAGCTTTCCGTTTTAATAGGTTGCAACTGTTTTCAGGGAACTTTGATGCAGTTGAGTTTGTCTGTTGCAGAAGATACATTTAAAGACTGTAGAAAATGTCAAGTAAGAAGGAAGAGAAAGCTCAGGTTGCAGCTGAAAGAATCAAAGCTGCAGCCTTGAGTGCTGCCAAAGGTCTTAGTCGTGCTCAGGCAGAACGTGCCGCCGCTGCAGCAGCTCGAAATGTGAATGCTTACGGTCAGAAGGAAGAAGGGCCTAGCAGATGGCAGGAGAAAAGGGAAGCGAAGAGGCAAATGTATTTAATGAGTACTGAGAAGGCTGTTAAATTGGGTGAGAGAAAAGACCTCAAGCCTACAATGTCAACTGTTGGTGGCATAGCACAATGCCAGAAGTGTTTTCAATAGCCATTGGACATATGAATGCAAGAATGAGCGAGTTTATATTTCACGACCATCGCGGACCGAGCAACTCAAGAATCATAAACTGAGGCTGAATGTGTCTGTAACTTATAATTTAAGTAATAACCCTGACGCCAAGGAGGTAAAGGCAGATACACATTCTAAGAAAAACAAAAGGAAGCATCAGTCCGACTCTGATTCTGGTAGTGATACCGATAATTCAGTTTTTGAGACTGATAGTGGGTCATCATCAGTTACATGATCAGATTATTCTTCGGAAGGCAGTTCAAGTTACAGTTCATCATCTGATTCAGAGGAAGAAAGGAGGCGGAGGAGAAAAAAGCAGCAGCAAAAGAGAGGAAGGCGTAGGAGGTACAGCACATCTTCTGAATCTTCTGATTCAGATACAGTTTCTGATTCTGATTCTGGTGATAGAAGCAGACGGAGAAAGAGGAGGCATAACCGAAGGCGCTGAAGGTTGGTTTTATATTCGAGCAGACAAGAGTTTAGTGATGAGATCCCATATTTTTTGCCCGCTCCGTTGATACTATCATTGAATATAGTGTTTGCTGCAATTTGGGTAGTGTAAAATAAGCTTTGTCAGATGTTTGGCTTGTATTTCGTTAATTGTATTAACCTGAAGATATTCAGAAGTTAGATTTGATCTTTCACTAAAAAGTTGTCGATGTGCTTTCAGTGATTGAATCTTGGATATTCTTTTAGTAGCTGAATTCTTAATTTTTGTGTAGGTTTAATCTGTATCTGCTCCAACTGTTTTGTTTTTGCCTTTTCCACATTAGTTCTGATGGCTTCCAAATGGAATAAAAGTAGTCTTGTGTTTTTCATCAAGCGTTAGCCTAAGACCTCAGTAGCATTTAGCTTTCGTAGCTCCTAAGTTTTACCACCCATAAATTGTAGTGCCGATTTAAATACTTGCCCTCCAAATTCGAATATTGTGAGTAACTTTTTTTTTTTTTTTAATTAGAAGAACTTTGAAATTTTCATTTTGTTATTTGAAAAATTTAGGAGAACTCTAGGACTTATTTAAAGCAAACTTGAGACACTTTGCATCAGGTTAGACGTCATGAAGGCAATTAATATCGAACTTTATGCCTTTTATGTAGTAGGCCATGCTTATTTCCCACTGTGATGGTCTATTTAAAATTTTAGAATATTTGTTTATGTGCTACTTGTAGAAGCTGGAAAGTCGTGGAAAGAACTCGAAACATTCCTTTCGATCTCATTGTAGCTCGAGTTCTAATGATTATTTTTTCATTTTTGAGGTATCCAATAAATACGCAATGAAGTTTTCAGCGTGTTTTAGCAAGTTGAATTTTGCAATTGAAGCTTTAATTAAGAGATGAGTGTGTGCAAATTTTGCCCAGAATGGTCAGTCCTACTCCTCGATTTCTCCCTCCCTCTTTCTTTTTATGGTTTCGTTTTGTTTGTAGAAAGACAAGAGGTATCCAATAACTTATGTTTAGATATGTTAACAGATTTTAATAGCATGACGATAAAAATCCATAGTTATAAATTAATTAAGAGTTTTTAAATTATAGGAATTTAATTATAGTTTTTTATTATAAGGATTTAATTAGTATTTGAATGATATTATAAAAATTAAAATAATAATTTAACTTTTTAATTTTTATACTTTCTTTATAATTTGTTAAATCGTTATTTCATATTGCATAACGCTCTCCAATCGTGCTAGTTCTCACCATCACTTTTAGTGGGAGTGCTTTAACAATTATAAAGATCGTTTTTTGTAACATAATCCGCGAAAATCCAAAAGCAATGAAAGAGTAGAGCAGCAATCAATAACGTGTTGGATTGACAAGCAACACATCATAATTCATAAAATAAATTGTTCAGAAAATGCGTGTGCCCGTCGAATATAATATATCCAAGGGAAGGTATTTATATATTGTTAATTATATTTTTGTTATAAATTTTTTCAGTTAGAGCAGAGTAAGTATATATTTTTTTAATTAGAAGTACGATAATATAATTAATTTTTTTAAATTTTTATATATGTTTTATTTTTAATAAAGAATCTAATAGTGAAAATATAATAATATATATAAGTCTAATTTTATATTCAGGTATAATTTTTTATCTTTTTCATAAGATAATAGTATTTTTTTTATCTCTAACATTTACTTTCAATTTTAATTTTGCCTCTAACAATTTTTTGTACCGATTTTGTTTCAAATATTTTTTTTGTTGTTGTTTCGATTAGTCATTAAGGCTAATATTATTAGTATATTTGATGAAAAAATTAACTTGGACTATTCCATGTGAAATGTCCTACCAGCATGTCATACTAATTAATTTTAGTTTTAAGTTTGTTTCAAACATTTGTTTAAGTTTTAATTTTGCTCTAAATGATATTTTTTTCATTTCTCTTTTTTATTTTAAATTAACTTTTAAAAATTTGATGTGTAACGATTAAAGAATTTATATGTCATTTGAAAGAGTTTACGTATCACTTGAAGAAATTTATATTAGCATTTTCTGTTAATTTTGTTAAAAATACTAACTCTAAGGACAAAATTAAAACAAAAACAAATGTAGTATAAAATAAAAAGGAATGTTAGGGATCAGAAAAAATGTAATTTTACTTTTTTTTAATTAAAAGGTATAGTTTTGTATTTTTGAACTAAAAAATTAATAATGTACTTATAAAAAAATATATACTAATCATATTTTCATTTAAAATTTAATAACAAAGATTTAAAAATGTCACTCAATTTTTTTAACTATTAACATATGTAAGACAAACCCATGGACATAAGAATCATTTCATAAAAAGATGTAAAAATATTTAAATTACCATTCCCAATTAAAATTTTTATAACATTTTTATAAAATTGATTCTTGTTACTAAATAAATCGTGGTTATTATTTATGGACTTATAATTTTGTATGTCATTTAATATATAAATTTATACTAATTTGTGTTTAAGACTTTATTACAGAGTAAATTATATTAGTCTATTTTGATATGTGGTTAAATAATATTTGATTCTCTTTTTGTTTTAAATATTACAATGAACCCTTCTTATAAATACATATTATGAAATTTTTATTTAATTTATTTTTTAAATAAATTAACCTTTTTATAACATATTACTATAATTTTATTCTTAATATTTTAAAAGCAGTTATATAATTTTATTTTGAAAGCAACACATTTTGAGATAGTTAACTATAATGGTAACAATTAAATTAGTAAATGCCTGAGTGTAACTTTTAAAATAAAAAAGATATCAAATATAATTTAGTTAAATTTCAGTAAGATAAATTTAATTTATCCTTTGTTTTATCTTAGTTCAATTTCAATAATAGATATAAAAATGAAATATTTTTTTAGTAAGTATTAAGAATTTTTTTTTTTGAAAAACAAACCATTGTGAGCGTTTTTTTCACTAGTAAGAAGTAAGAACTCTAGAAAGATCCTACCATCGATGCCCGCCAAAACATGGAAGAAGCAGCAGCATAGCCTCCCGCAAAATTTGAAACTCCGAGCTCTCTACTTTCTACTCTCTGCTCCCTATAACTTCAGTCTTCGCCGTCTCCTCCTTCGTCACCCTTCCAAGATGAGTACCATGAAATTTTGCCGCGAATGGTCTGTACCCACTTTCCTTACCATCCTTACCATTACTATGCTTTCACAACACTGAATGACGATTTCGTTTTTTACGTATCTTCATCTTCTGGTTTCAGCAACAACATTCTGTATCCTAAGGAGGACAAAGAGCAGAAGATTCTTCTCTATGCTTGCCGTAATTGCGACCACCAGGTTCTTCTCATTCTTGTTTTCCCTGAGCTCTATTGTTTTTTCCCCTCTTTAATCTTTCACTTCTTTGGCTCTTTGGTTCTCTTATTTTTTACTTCAAACTTCTTGTTTAATGTCATGTTCTTGATTGGTGGAAAGCGCTAAACTTGTATTGGACCCATAGAATAAAAACAGGACCCGACCCGGAACCGGTCATTGGTTCAGTCCGGTTAACCCTTCAAATCGTGGAGCCAAAAACTGATAACCGGTTAAACCGACCCAAGCCGGCGAAACCGGCCGGTCACTGGTTCCTTCTTTTTTCTTTTTTTTTTTGCCGAGAATGGGGATGGGAAAGGGAGGAAGAGAAAGTCAGAGAAAGTGAGAGTCGGAAGAAGACGGTGAGGCGTCGCCTGGGTGACTGAGCGGCGAGGTCTGTGTCTTCCGGTGGTAGGAGAACGACAATGAGAGTGAGAGTGAGAGAGAAACGGCGGTGAGAGTGAGAAACGACGACAGATCGCGTGCGTAGGAGAAAAGTGAGATACAGACGTAGAGAGAGAAGGGGACCGGGAAAAGCGTGAAAATAATGAAGGTGGTTGAAATATGAACTATTGGGAACTGGATGACAGGAAAAGCGTGAAATATGCAGCATTGCGAAGTGGTTCAACATAAAAGCTTGACGGGAGAATACACGTTTTAATTTTTGATATAATAAAAATATATAATAGTATTTTTTAAAAAAACAAATTGTTATTTATTAATATAAATTTAAGATATATATAATATATATGGGTACCGATTCAATTACGATTGAATCAGTTAATTTTCAAAATATTGTTGATAACACCACCTCCAAGCTCTATGCTTAACATACATTGGAGAAACGAACTGAAGCATTTCTGCTTTTATTCCCCCCCCCCCCTCTCCTCTCCTCCTCCTCCTCTTTTTTTTCTTTTTTCCCCCTTCCCCCGACTAAATGTTACTGAAATGCTCAAATCTTTGATGCATTGGTTTGTTTATTTATCTGAGATACTGAAGATTACAATTTAGAACAGCTACATATTATGAGTTTTAAAGGGACATGAATTATCTAATCTGCCCTGATTTACCCTCATAATGGAAGCTAACTGCTGATTCAATGTACGAATAGCGCTTACTTTTACTTACCCTTTAGCCATTATACCAATGGCTTAAATCAAATTGCACCTTCTCCAAAACTTTCTGGGTTTAAGATATGGATAAATATTGCTTTTAATCTTACTCCTAAAGGGTATCCATTGCATCCAAATAAGAACGCTTTCATTGCCCATCATTCATATCAGTGAAATCGAATTTGCTAGAAAGGAATTTGCACATGCTAACATAGCAAATATACTGGTTACACTTTTACAAATTCCTCAAACATGATTTCGTATATTTGGGGTTTTGTTAATTCGTTGAAGGGCTATAGTGTCCATCGATCTGAGAGGGTTTTTTGAGATTTCTAAGTTGTCATACTTGCCCTGGCTTAGTAATCTCAAGTGTTACTTCTTACACTTGATGATGGAATCACTTGGTCTTCTATGTTTGTGCATTTAATATCTTTTCTGCTGGAACCTTATTCTTAACTGCGTTTTAATTCACAGGTTTTGACTAATTAAACTTTTCACTTGATTGCAGTATTTTTTAATCCTCTAATTAAGCTAGTATTGTATTTATTATAATTAGACGTCTAATGCACTAGTTGGTAGGTTTGACTACTTTCTTTTTTTGTTACCCTCTTGCCTTGGGCAGTAAAGGGTCGGATCATCTCATTGGTTCTTTCGCCTTAACCTACTAGCTGGTATCATAGTTAATGATAAGGATATCATTTAGAGCAGCTGTGATACCCTTTACCTGAAAGATTACTTGATTGTTAATAATCTGGAATCTTGACCTAAGGCTTTATAGTTATTGAATACAAATATAGGTGGGGATCATATTCAGAAATGCAGGGTTTATGGTAATATTTCTCTTTCAGTTACCTTTACTTGCTGAAGATGCTAGAAGTTGGATTTAGTCCTTATTAACATTAATTAATTCATATTTATCTTAACCGTTGCTGGATTTGTTGCCAACCTGTTTTTTTTTTTTTTTTAAAAAAAGTTTTGAATACCATTTTTGGTTTTCACTATCAGTTCTGAAATAGAGAATACTAACAATCCCAATACTGATTTATGTTTTTGTTATAAAAAAATAATTGTCTTTGCTTTTTCTCATGGAGTTGCTGTTGTGATGGACCACATCTAGTTATGATATCATGAGTTAGTTTGGATATGCGTATTTGATCATTTATATATTATTGTTCAGGAGGTTGCTGATAATAACTGTGTCTATAGAAATGAGATACATCATTCTGTTGGGGAGCGCACTCAAGTATTGCAGGATGTAGCTGCAGATCCAACTCTTCCTCGTACGAAGTCTGTGCGCTGTACTCAATGCAACCATGGAGAAGCTGTTTTTTTCCAGGTTAAGTCTCTCTTCCATCAACGGGCAGTTGTTTTTGTAGAAAGATGGAAAGAGGGGGGGGGGGGGGGGTGGGGGGGGCTTGATTAGGATTTGAAGACAATCACAAATTTGCTTTGTGGGGATAACATGAGATTGATTAATTTTCCTTCCAGTTTAGCAAACTTTATTGTGGAAGAACAGTAAAATGTGTCTTTGCTTATCGTACAGCACGTTACTGCTCTGGGTTACACTCCGAAGGAAAATAACTTATTCAAATTTAAGCCTGAGGATGCAGAAGATGTCAAAATTTTCCCGACAAAATAATGTGAGGTTTAAAAAATTTATACCCGATTATACTTAGTTATCAAATCCAAATGCAAACTATATGGGGTGATAAAGTATCCTGACTATTACAGACTGTGGACACGTGAGAACATTTTGGCCCTCATCCTGTTCGTACACAGCTAAAGATGAAAATATAAGATAGAGCAAGTTTGACTCTAAGTCCGCCTGGTTTGTATGGAAGCTCTTTTCGCATTATTATAGTGTTTAATGTTCTGCAGATTGCTGCAACAAATAGATTGTTATCTGTCTACAGTCCACACATAATATAGTGCAGACATGAATCTGACCTTTTGAATTTGAGACATCATGCTTCCCTTTCAGTTAGAATTGATGGAATGGTGCCCTTCCCTTAATTGCCCTTTTGATTGCATTTTTAGTGAAACTTTATGCTGCATACTGGAAACACACATTTGAAAGTACATAGATCTTTTGACGTTTTTGAATGTATGCAGGCGACGGCCAGAGGGGAAGAAGGTATGACTCTGTTTTTCGTTTGCTGCAACCCAAACTGTGGTCACCGATGGAGAGACTGAATTCATGCATACTGAAATTAAGGTTTAATATTTGAGTATCCAACATGTTTGTACAACTCTTGAATTGTAGAAAAATTTGTTATTTTGTAAAACTGGGTTTAGGCAGGGACATTCGTAGTTGAAGTATTTGGTGCTGCTACTCCCTCTGCAGCGTTGTGTTTGGACTCGGGAGTCCAACTCGGTTCGGTAATTCCATTTGACCTAGTCTTTCTTTTTTTCTTTTTTTTTTCCAACAAAAAGTATATATAGAGTAAAAAAAATAATCTAATTAGTATTGAACGCACTATGTCAAAAAAAAAAAACATTTTGAACATAAAATAAACAAAATATAATTAATAATTATTATATAGGCGTGCCAAAAAATATATATAGAAATAATAATATTTTAAAATATAAAATATTCTTATTTTATGTATATTTTATAATTATATTATTTAAAGTTATTTTAATTCATAAAAGTTAAATAATGTTAGTAAAATTTTTTTTAACGTTATATTAAATTAAAAATAACTAAATAATCATCAAATGTTTAGAAATAGATTATTTTTAATTTTATAATTTATTAATATAATTATAAAAGATTATATTTATTTATTAAATATGATATTTATGTATTAAAAATATTTTAAGATATATTTTTAAAAGATTATATTTATTTATTAAATATGATATTTATGTATTAAAAATATTTTAAGATATATTTTTAAGATATTTTAAGTGTAAACTTTGTATATAAATTATTTTATATATTTTGATATTTATTAATAGGTATATATATATATATATATATATATATATATATTTCGATTCAATAATTAATTTGGTGATCTAGTGTTTGAATTAGTAATTCAATATCTTGAAAATTAATCTGGGTCAATAATTGAGTTGATCCTCAAACTATGACCAAAAGCATACTCTATTTATAAATGGCGCATTGTTTGCAATCCAAGCATATTCAATTTCTTATTTCTTGATACAAAGAGAAACATCAGTGTCCTTCACATAAACTGTTAGGGAACTAAGTTATAAATAATAGAATCAATGAACTAATAACTACCAAGACAGGAATTAATAACTATCAGCGCACTCAATTATAATTACCATCAACTACTAGTAATTTAAAGCAATCCTTGTCCTCAAGGTTCATGTTTCAACTATACTGACAAATCAGGAAATTGCTCTTTAATACGTGTCAATGGTTCCAAGGTAGCATTGGCACTTTAGTGCTTCATAGAATCAGAACTCTGCTATGACTACATCACAAGAATTAATTGAAGGGAAGGAACACGTGGCACAAGAAGACCAGGGACCACTTTACGGTGTTTAAGGATGGATTTCTTTTCCTTTGCACTCTCCCAGTTATAATCTTCTCAGGTTCCATGGTAAATTGACCTTGAGTATCCATGGCTGGAAGCTCTGAGGATGTTGGAATGTTGTTTCTTATTCTTGTTACGCAAGGAAACATAGCAGAATACCAGGTTAATGATCCTTCGAAACCTTGTAGCCAACGTATTTTAGGAGAACTCGTTGATAGAACTTATAGAAGGATGGATTAAAATAAACAAAATCTCCAACTTCAAGTTCTCTCTCGGTTCTTTTTATTTGTTGTTTGGGACATTCTATTTTGGGCCTTCTGTGCTATCCAAATATCTTGCTGGTGTAAGGATTTTTCAAAATCAATTGTCAATCATTTTATTATGAATTGGGCCTACACAAAAAATTTGATCACTATTGGGAAATAAGAAAATGGGCTTCTGACATAAAATTGAAGACGTCTTTCAGAACTGAAGATTTAAACAGCGCATGGAGATAGTGCATGAATGGGCTTGCAGGAATACTGATGAACAAAAGTCAGATACGAACGCATCTAAACCATTAATAGCTTAGCAATTACACTGAAGTAGCTGATGAGATTGACTATTACAGTGCTAGCAGAGATTTTTAGGGCAGTTTCTCTTGCAATAGGTTTTATTTATATTAGGTTTTTCTTAGTTACATTTATTGTACGGCCATTTTAACAGATCATTATTGGCTCTTTGCACTGGCTGACTATGCAACGAGCGTACGTAAGAAATTCTCGTTTCTTCAGAGTGATGGTTCATTAAATTAGGCTGGGAAGCTTAACAACTCCATTGCCATTGCCCTTAAAGTTGAGGTTGGTGTTGTTGCTAAAACCAAGAAGCTTTTGATTATTGCCATTGAGCAAACTAGGTGGAGGTACCGGGGCTTTAACAGGTGCCGACGTGTTCCCTTCATGGGACTGAGTTGCCGCAGCATGGCTTCCATCACCACCTTCAATAAGGTTAGTAACCCCTCGAACCAAACCTGCCATTGGAGTTATAAGAGGAACAAGACAAGAATTATAGACACTTCTCTTGGCTTTCCTTGCTACACATTGTTGTAAGAAAGTATTCCCTTTTATAGACGCAAAAGTGCTTGATGTTCACTCAGTTAATAAGATTACTTTATAAATTGAGATTCATATTGATGTGTATGTCAAATTAATTGTCATAATGATATGGCCAAGGAACATTCAAGTGATCATCTATGAGACTTATTTGCACAATGGTATACATGTGGACCTATGAATAGACTTGTTTATGGACTCGAATACCAGATTTTAATGATTATAATTTCCATTAAGAACAAGTAGAGGAGCATATGTGATGTTAGTTCAAGTATGTACTCAAGTAAGGAGTTGAATTGGATACCGGGTATTTTTAAAAATTTTTTGACAAATTTCTTTTTTTAATAAATTGTATTCTGAAAAGATAATATTTCAAAAGAGATAGTTAAATGAGTTTGAAAGTAATATCTTGATCGGAGGTGTTTTATTTTTGGAGGAGTTTTCCTTGTAAACTTAAAAATTGTTTTTTTTAAAAAACTAAAGAATAAACTTTAAAGCATAAAGAGACACAATGATATATAGTATGGTTTGGAAAATTTCGAGAAGAATTCCTACGTTCACTCTTCAAATTTGCAGTAAGAAAATTTTATAGAGGGAATCAATACAAATTGTAACCTCACACTGAGGATCAACACCTTATTTTTACGCTAGTACCTACTAAGTTCGTATAAGATTTTAGCAAACTTACAACCTAGTAAGTTATTTCTGACCTTTTACATTCTCTTTAACCCAAGAGGATAAGCCCAACTAGTTTTTACCCTAGGGTTTGTACAAAATTCTTAGAAACTTAACCAATCTATCATCTCACCAGAATGCTCAAATCGCAGATACAACCCATACCCTCACACGGGACAGTACAAATATAACAGTAAGCTTAAATGTGTGTTCACTCGGAACAACAAGCTGAAATGTTTACGGTAGATTATGGACTTGAATACCAGATTTTAATGATTATAATTTCCATTATTAGAACATGTAGAGGAGCATGTGCTTTTTTGAATGGAAAGCTAAATTCCTGGGCCGCCACAATATGCCTCTTAGCAGTGAGTTTCTGTATCTGACAACGATTTATCACTAATATATTCGTTTACTATAACTTTTTGAAATGGGGATAAGAATACAAGAGGTGCTTCCGTGTGAAGAAAGAATAAGAAGAAATTAAAGGATGGTGAGAAATGACTACATGAGCTATCAATTATATACCATGGAATATTTTCTGCAATAATTTTGAATCCTTTAATTAAGTGAATTTATGTGATATGTAACTCTGAACAATTAATTAGGAAGCTGAGTGTTTGTGATGTTGTAGTAAGTTTTCCTGGAAACGGATAAACTATAAGTATTTGGAGGCTCCAACTTTTTGTTAGTCATAATTTTAATCGTTGTTAAATTAAACCGTGATTAAAATTTATATTTAGCCACGATTTTCAAGTGCATGTAATTGATCTTGACCCAGTTTACCCGCGATGCTATATTACTATATAAAAATCAATTAATTCTGGGTACCCAAAATCTTGCCTGTGAATCAAAGCCAGGAAGAGACAATCCGAGGCTTTAATGTGGAACCATGACTTGGAGCAAAAGTACCTTTTGATGTGCAAATGTTTTTTATTTTACCTTATCGATCGATAGAATAATAAATTAGTAAGTAAATTACACTTTTTCTTTGTAATTTTTTTTTGAAATTACGACTTTTTTTTTTAATTTTCAAAATTTATACTTCTCTCTCATCTAATTATAAGACGCACTGCACTTCACTTTAATTTTATATTTTTTGTTCACAGAAGTTTGAATGCCACGTGGTTTTTTATTTTTAATTTATAGTTTTTTTTGGGACTAAAATGGCTTCCATCATCCTAATTAAAACATAAATTTTTATATATTATGATGCCTTTTTTAATCCAAAATAAATTATTACTATTCTTATATATAAAAAAGCACCCATAAAAAAAAAATGTGACACTGAATGTACAAAGAGAACTCTAACGAATCTTTTTGGATAAAAAAATACATAAAATTGAACAAATTTTATAGTTATGTGGAAGGACAGTAGATATTTTGAAAATAGAGAGAAGACTATATAATTTTAAAAATTTAGAAAGAAGAAATGTGTAATTTACTATAAATAAACTTATAAAATCTTGCCATAATGCCAACAAATTATTGATGTAGGAAGGCTAATTTATTTCCGGAAAAAAGCTGAAGGACCCAAAGCTCTCATTTTTGCTCTTCTCTTTTCTCTCATTTTTCATGTCACATCCATTATTTTGTTCTAATGTATCCATCCTCTTTTTTTTTTCCTTATACGTAAATTCTGGACATGGATTGCAGTACCCCATCTAATAAGTTGTACTCTTTTTTTTCCTTCTAACAATCAATTCTATATGCAGATTGTAGAGGCAGTGCAGAATTATTTAATTTCGCTACTATTTTATTATGTCATTTGCATGTATAGTATTGAATTTTTGATAATTAGTTGTCTAAATGCACTGGTATGCAGCTGCGATACTCAAAATATTTTTTTATTGTTAATATTTTGGACAGGAAATTTTCTAGTTAAATTAAATATATAGGTGGTGGTCATATCTCGGGAATGCAGAATTTATGGTAATATTTGTCTTTCAGTTACCTCTACTCGCCGGAGAAGCTAATTAGATTAGAAATTGGGTTTAGTCCTTATTAACATTAACTAATCCATATTTATCTTTTTAGGATGCGTTTAAAATCATAGCAATTTTTTGAACCCTGCTGGATTTACTGCTAACATTTCTGTTTTTCACTTTTTATGTTTTGAATTTCATGTTATGGTTTTCACCAGCATATCAGTTCTGAATATAGAATAGTTCAATACTGATTTATGTCTTTTTAAATATAGAAAAGTTGTCTTTAGTTTTTCCAATGGAGCTGCTATATATTTCAATTTTCAAGGGACCACCACATCCAGTTATGATATCATGAGTTAGTTTGGATGCGCCTATTTGATCATTGAGATTTAACAATGATTTACATTTAAGTTTTTCGATCTCAAGAAATTTGTTCTAAGCAAGACATGTTTAACTAATCCAAATATCAGTATTTTGTTTCATAGCCTTTATATATAATTGTATCTTGACATGCTAGCTCTATTAAAAACAGTGCATGGGTGCATGGGAGCATGGGAACACAGAAGAACAAAAATCAAATAGAAAAGAAATCTAAACTATAAATAGTTTAGCTACCATATAAAGCGGTGTATCATCATTAAATAAGCTTGTTTCATCCATGTAGATGATGATATCGACAATTATAAAGCTAAGAAAGTCTTTTTTGGCACTTTCTCTTACAAGTGCATATATAGGTTTTATTTATAGAATTTATGAGCAGCTAGTTCTTCGTCACATTTTATGATGTGGATAACTTAAAGAACTTCTCTTCTTCCTCTGAGCAACAGTTTAATTAATTAGCTTAGGCCAGGAACCTTAAGAACTCCGTTACCATCTCCTTCAAAATTGACGTTGGTGTTGTTGCTAACATCAAAAAGCCTTTGATTATTGCCGTTAAGAAAACCAGTTGGGGAAGGTGCTAGAGCTTCAGCCGGTGACAAAGTGCCATTCGCTATTCTGTGACTGGACTCATGGCATGGAGTTACCATAGCACGGCTTCCATTACCACCATCAACAAAGCCAGCAAGCCCTCGAACCAAACCCGCCATTAGCAAGAAGATGAGTATTATAGCTAGAGACTTAGCTTATCTTGCCACACGCAATGTTGTAAGAAAGTATCCTCTTTTTATAGACTCAAAAAAGTGTTGACTGTTGAGGTTGATGTGAACGTCAAATTAATTGTGATAATGATAGGGCTAGGGAGCGTGCATGTGATCGGATCGCACTGATCATTTGCATAGTGATATACATGTGGACCTATGAATAGGCTTGTTTATAATGAAGGTTCGTGTTGATATTGTATGGTCAAATTTTTTATGGTAGATTATGGACTACAATTCTAGAATCTTATATTAGACTAAAATTTTATTTTAATCCCTCATAAATAGAAATTTTTTTTTTTAACTTGGTCTCTTAAAAAGTTATTTTCTCAATTTGATCTCTAAGAAATAAAATATTCTCAATTTAATTCTTTACAAATAAATATGTTATATAATAACATCTTTCTATCAACTAAGAAAACTAACAAATGTGATTATTTATAATTTTTTTTTCATAGGTTACTTTTTAGTTGCTATTATATCATATGTATCTTGGAAGCGAATTTTAATAATAACAAATTAATAGAAGGGCATTAATTTTGGCAACAGTTTTATTTATCAAGAACCAAAATAAGAAATACCCTACAATAAAGGACTAAATTGAGAAATATAAAACAAAATTGACGGACTAAAAAACTCTATGATGGATGAAAATAGGGTTTTAGTCTCTTATAATTTCCATTAAGAAGATGTAGAGGATCATATATATGTGCTTTATTTTAAACGCAAGTTACGCAACTAATCTAAATTCGTGAGATCGAGGCCACAATATGCCTCTTGTTAGTGAGTTTCTGTACCCGATTCTAAATTTGACAATGATTTATCACTGGCAAGTAGTTTTCTTTTTTCTAACTACATATTCGTTCGGTATAACTTTTTGAAATGGATATATAAGAATACAAGATGAGCTTCCACATGAAGGAAGAATACAATATGTGATAAGACAGGATGTTGATTGGTGACAACATGAAGTGGCAAATTGTGAGAAGGGACCCACCTGGGGTCAAGTTGTAATTAATAAAATTTGCAATTAAAGGAAGCAATTTTTACTAAAAGATTAAAGTATGGGTCCCACACTTAAAATTTGCAATTCAAAGAACCGTATTTGCTGCATAATCTAAAAGAAAAAAAAAAAAAAAGAGAGGCTGCAAGGCTGAAATTTCTCCAGGGATTGAGGCGTGAATGCTTTGTAAATAGAGAGAGTGTCCCTTCCTTCATAGATCATCCCAAAATCCTCAAAAACTCATTCCTTCACTTCTCCTTCTATTTATTCTATAGAGAAATAGTGAGTTATTTTACTTATATTAATAGAGAAAGTAATAATTATTCTCTCATATTGATATTGAGAGTGGTTGTAATTACTATCACTATAAGAAAAATGACTTTTAGTAGTGACCTTTTATTGGCGAGGTCGCCACCAAAAGTCACACTTTTGGTGGTGATTTTTTAGATTAACCACTAAAAGTCAAATTTTTTTTAAAAAATTAAAAAATTAGACTTTTAGTGACGACAATTTAAAAATAAATAAAAATATTGAAATTTAAAAAAATAATAAAATAATAGACTTTTGGTGACGACTATGAAAGTTGTCACCAAAAGTTGATTTTAAAATAATTTGAATTTTTTAAAATAAAATTAAAAAAATTATATTTTTGGTGGCGACTCTCATAATCGCCACCAAAATTTAAATTTTTTTAAAAAAAAATTAAAGAAAGTTTATTTTTTTAAAAAATAAAAAATTAGGCTTTTAGTAGTGACTATGTTAATTTTAAAAATAAATAAAATATATTAAAATTTAAAAAAATTTTAAAAAATAAAAAATAGTCTTTTGGTGGCGACTATGAGAGTTACCAGCAAAAATTAATTTAAAAATAATTCAAATTTTTTAAAATAAAATTTTAAAAAATCAAACTTTTAGTGGTGACTCTCATAGTCACCATGAAAAGTCAATTTTTTAAAATAAAAAGTCTATTTTTTTAAATAAAATTAAAAAAAATCAGATTTTTGAAGGTGACTCTCATAGTCGCCACCAAAAGTTTATTTTTTAAAAAAAATAAAAAAGTTAGATTTTTTAAATTTTTGGTGTTAAAAAAATTAAAAAAGTCATTTTTTTATTTAAAAAATTCAAATTTTTTTATTTAAAAAATTTGAATTTTTCTTATTTAAAAAATTTGAATTTTTTTTATTTTTTTAATTTTATTTAAAAGAAATTGAAAATTTTTTTTATTTTTTTAATTTTTTTTTAAAAATAGATTTTCAGTGACGACTAAAGTTTGATTTTTTTAACTGAAATCGATTTTTTTTTATGAAAATAGCTGAAGTCAGACTTTTAGTGGTGACTCTCATAGTAATAATATATTTGCTTTTTGTTAATTAAATATTATTTTATTTCTGTTTTGTAATATTTTTGACCTAAAATAATTTTAACAGAATATATATATATATATATATATATATATATATATATATATATATATATAATATTTTACACTTACATAACACAAATAAAGTGGTGGCAGGATGGCAAGACACACATGGTTGCGAGTAAGGGACCCAAGTTCAAATATCAGGTATGTATATGTTTGGTTTAATTTCAAATATACTTGAATATTGCACACAAAAAAATTGAGTCACCTTGGGATAGCAAGTTATTAGATCGGCCAAAACTTGCACAAGTCGAATGGATCTCGGGTCGACCTGCTAAGCCAATTCGAATCCAAAAGTCACTTTTTCTCATGAAATTTTTTTTTGCAATAAAGATGACTTTTGGTGGCGACTTTTGAGAGTCGCCACCAAAAGACAATTAGCCACGGACTTACGCTAACAACTTTAGTCTGCACTAAAAGTCACCATCAAAGACTTTTAGTGGCAACAGTAGCCACCAAAAGTTTTTTTTTTGTAGTGTATATTCTTTTTAGTGATCCATCTTTCACTTGCCCGTGAATGTAGCTTATATTGGGTAAACCACGTAAATTGTTTGTGTTCATTTTATCTTCATTATTTATCTTTTTAATCGCATTGCAAGTCAACAATTTTCAATTCGCAATTATCTAGCAGTGGCATTAGAGCTTTTTGTTTAGTGGGATAATATTCTTAGTATGCTCTTGTGGTTGCAACTTGTTTGATCTTCTACAATCAGAAAAGAATAGTTCTCGGTTGACTTATCTAGCTGTGGGTACTGTTCACAGTGGTTACTATTCACATGAAGTGGTTGTATACTTTTACAATAATTATGAACATAAACTGGATTTGTTCTAGTATACAGTAATACATATAGTACTGTTTACGTATACGATACTATTCACAGTGAAATAGTAAAAGCCAGTACAATTGAAATTACGTGGTGTAAAATTATGGCGGCCAAATTTGATGTTTAGAAGTTCAACAGGAGTAATTTCTCCCTATGGAAGCTGAAGATAAAAGAAATCCTGAGGAAAGACAGTTGCTTAACAACAATTGAAGGCAGACCTACAGGGATAACTGACGAAAAGTGGAAGGAGATGGATGACAATACTGTTGGTAGCTTGCATCTAACAATGACAGACTTAGTCTTGTCAAGTATTGCAGAAAAGAAGACGGCAAAGGAGATTTGGGATACAACAACAACAACAATAGCCTTATCCCACTAGGTGGGGTCGGCTACATGGATCGCCCGACGCCATTGAGCTCTATCAATGACTAACTCTTTAGGGATCTCATTTACCAGAAGATCCCGCTCAATAACCTCTTTAAGTGTCCTTCTTGGTCTTCCTCGACCTTTTTTCATAGGTGTCACATCCCAAAACTTACATGTGATATAAACATAAAATACCTAGGGTGTACCTCCATGGTACCCCATAATCTCTGTGAACATTCTTAATATCCATAATTATGTGAATCATAAATATTCCAAGAAAGATATTTTGTATACATATTCAGAAAATGTTCAACGTTCAAACACTATACAGTACTATACAACCTCCCAAGCCTAGGTGGCCTACTAGATTACAGAGTGTGTCCTAATCCTTACCAATTGTTTACCAGACAAAAGTGGAGTATATCCTTAAAAGCTATAAATTCTTCTCCTTAACCACTGTATCTGAAAAGATAATCATGGAGAGTGTGAGTTTATCATAACTCAGTGAGTAAACAACTGTACATGAAAATATCATAAGCACAAACACCACATTTACTAATACAATCAATCTATCATTTATTGTAAATAATTATAGTATTACACTTGTCTGAATTTGCGTATGATTTCTTGGGTGATCAATCCTTCAATCACTTTGCATTATATGCCATAGATACTTGCACTGAGTGACTTGGGAATTCAACCCTCAAACTCTTGGTGCATAAGTTTTCACAGTTATACACTGAGTGGTATGGGACTCTAACCCTTTCAAACTCGTGCATAGGTCTTCACATTTATATACCGAGTAGTATGGGACTCTAACCCTTTCAAACTCGTGCCTAGGTTTTCACAGTTATACACCGAGTAGTATGAGACTCTAACCCTTTCAAACTCGTGCATAGGTTTTCACATTTATACACCGAGTAGTATGAGACTCTAACCCTTTCAAACTCGTGTATTAGATCTCGTAGATCTTTTGCTCATCAATAAAATAGTGACAATTTATCACAATATAATTACTATGAAATAAATGAATTTACACATACTTTTATTCCCTTGAATGTCTATCATCAACCATAACAATCATCATATATTATCAACAACGAGATTGATTATTTCTCACTTCAATAATGTTATAAACAAGACTTGTATTGTACCTTATCTAATAAGATCACATTAGTTTAGTAAGGTTATTCACTTACAAAATGTTTCAATTTATTCAAGGAACAATCACATCTAGTTCTTTAGTCAACTAGAGAAATCAATTCTCAAAGGTAATAAAATACCTTCCAATGATATTGTACTTTTTCTCAACCTGAACACACACTGATAATCTTTTCAATTTCATAAATAACGCAAATGAGATTTATATTGTGCTTTGACTAATTTATTAAATTAATTTTGCAAGGTTGCCTACTCACCTGGATTCCACGCTCTCAGCGCTCCCACCTTGCGCCCCAAACATCCCTATTGTAACCAGGTAAAAACCATTAGGGTTACAAAATAGAAAAATTTCTTATCACTACTCTCGACCTTTACTCACATCTTAAGTCATAACTCCTAACCGGTAATGAATTTCTAAATGACATTTATACCATTGGAAACTAGACTCAAAGAGCTTTCCAACGATATAAAATTTGCCCAAAACGGAGTCCGGATGAAGAAGTTTTGACTGATTGAAAAATAAACTAAAATTTCCCGGTACACCTGGTGCCTGGGCGCCACCCATGCCTGGCGCCTAGGCGCCACACCTGGCGCCTGGTCGCCAATTCCTTCTTCTTCCCATCTCACCTTGGCGCCTAGGCGCCACACATGGCGCCTGGGCGCCACGATCGCGACCCCTTCGCGATTTCTCTCGGTTTTGGCCCAAATCTGGGCAAATCTTCACCGTTTTTCATGATTTCTTCCATGAGATCTCACCCTTAATGTCTAAGGAGCATTTAGACACCAAAATCACCAATTTTAATCGAGAAACGAAGCCGGAATCTCGATTTTACCTCAAACACTCTTAAAACTAGAAAATAGAGAAAAGCTTAAGAAATAGAAATTTCTACCTCGATTCCTTGCTTTCCCTATGTTACTTGGCTCCTAGAGGCTCGCCCCGTAGCCCGAGATCCACCCTCCAAAGCCCGGTTGTAGAGTTGGAGTATAGAGAGAGAAATTAGAGAGAAGGAAGAGAGAAGGAGAGGAGAGAAAGTGAAGAGAGAGAGAGGAAAGGAGAAAAATGAATAAAAAAATAGGTGAGGCCACCTATATACTCGCCCGGGGTGAAATTATCACTTGCTCTGCAATTGACCCTCAGTCAAGACTAGCAAAAGCAAATTCATAAAATCTCACCTCAGGTGTTTCTAAATCCTAGATGCCCCACAGATTTTCTTATTTCACTTTAGTCCCTCTCAATATCTCAAACTCCACTTTAACCCCAAATCTATCATCCTTTCGGTACCGGACTCATAATTCATTCCCATAAGCTCTATTCTTCTTCTCGGGTTCCTACTTGGTCATTTCTCAAAAGTACTCCATACTTTCTTTTCTTTTCATTTTAGTCCTTGAGAATTTGTAAAATGTCCCAAATTAAAATTTTTGAAATTTCTATTTCCAAATTTCCTTCACTAATTCAAAAAGAACATTTCTCATGTAATTAAATTTTTTAATAAACTTCAAATAGACTTTAGATATTCATGAAAATTCTTGGGATATTACATTCTTCCCCCCTTAATAGAATTCGGTCCTCCGAATTCAAAACTTAACTCAAGATTGAAACAAATGCAGATATTTTGTCCAAATCTTGTTCTCTCTTTTAGAATTTTCACAATCAAGTACAAAATATAATAAGTTCAACATATTTTTATTTCTCAAGTTTCTTCAGTAAAAGAATTGCTTCAACAAAAAAAAAATCAAATACGAAAATTTTTATTTCTCATACATAAGTTACAGGCAACAAGCTGAACTTGATTTACAAAACAGATAATCTTAATACGCGAAGCTCAGATCAAATATTAGCTTAAGGTACAAATAAAAGAAAGAATAAATTAAGGACGAGGAGGCTTTTGAAATGCAGAAAGTGCTCCAAGTCTAGAAGAGGAAGGTGCTTCAGATCTTAAGGAGGAAGCTAATCGTTGCAGCCTAGAAAGAGTTTCTGGAGGAAACGTTTGGGAAATTTGACGAAGTGCAGAGGTCACTCCATTCATACAGTCAATACACCTCGCTTGTTGGTCACGAAAATTTTGAGTTGCAAACATCGAATGTCTATCAACTCTATTCGCCAATTCCCTAAAATGACGATTCAAGAGCTTCTCTTGTTCTACAAAGAGACGATTTATCAATCTTCCCTGGTCCTCAAAGTGGCGGTTTATCAACCTTTCCAAGTCCTCCATCTTTTTTCTCATAAGCGCAAGCTCATCATTTGAAGATGTTGCTGTGCTAACATCCTCTAGCTCTACTACATCCCTTTTTCTTTTCTTAGCTTCTGATGACTATTCCATGGATCTCTTATTCTTATAGTTCTCCAGACTAAGATTTAGATCTAGCTCTACCTTGCCAACCTCAAAGTTTAAATTGAAAGATTTATTGCTGGCCATATTTTTCTGAGCTATAAAGGTTGTATGGAATGAGAGGTTTGATGCTAGAAAGCTTATAAGTAATGAACTCTTAGTGTAGTGAGCGGCGTAATGGGGCATCCATTATTTATAGATGAAATTTAGGGCTACCAAAACCCTTACATCATACTCTAAAGATGACCTACAGACCTTATCCGACGCAATGCCAACGGTCTCTGATAAGCATGCCAGAAAATAACAAAATATAATCAAATACAAAAGATTTCCTCAAAAATTTCGGCTAACTTTTGACTCTTGCTCAAATTATTAAACTAATCGCCGCTTCAATTTATGACTTCCTAACTCTGTATTTGTCTTATCCAATAATTCTAAATCGAGATATTACTCCATGAACGGGTAGTTTCATATTAACCTTATCTAGGTTTCTAATCCGTGGCTTTGCCCTAAACTTACACATTTTCAAACATACATATTAAAATAAAAACTTCTCACATTTACACATATCAAGTGTTACCATAAAGTGAGAAATTTTTTTTTTTACTTTTCTCTTGCCTCTACGAGCATATATGTATGTATGTATCAACATAGAGATACATCATTATCTATATATTTTCATCTATTCAAGTCCTTTTTAAATTTCAGACTTCTCATTCTCTGAATGTATGTAGAATCATTACATATTATTCCTGGCCATAACAAATAGCCTTCACTCTCAATGCATGGATAACATACATACATGGCATATGTATTTAAATACACATAATCACAATATAATTCAATCAATCATGTATATTATACTCAACTGAAGGCTTTCAAGAACAATACAAGAAAGCAGAGAACTACATTTTAGTTCATCATAAAAGCATCCAAGGCAATCTTTAATGGCTACGCTGTCGGCTTCTTAGAATTTCAGAAAATGCCAACAAGAGATATGAAAAATAAACAAGTATAAATCGGCCGCAAATCCACCGAATATTGACTTACGTGGTTTTGCCATTAATGTGACACACTGTTGACACGCATGCCTACCCTAGACTTCTGGCTTCCAGCTTGCAGAAATCCATAGGTTGAGCGTGTAGGAGTGCGGCGAAGAGATATCTTCTTTGGCTCTAAGTCTAAATTTTTCTCTATAAAAACTGCCCCGGAGTTCTCAGTTACTACACCACAAAGAGTAATCATCTCTGAGCCTACAACTTCCCAGCATTCCTCTCTTCTCATACTTCTACATAAATTTCTAAATTTTTTTTCCAAATCATGGCCACAAGGAAGTACATTGATCTCATAGTGGATGCCAAGAGAGAAGAGCTCGACTTAAACTTAAGTCTAGGCAAAGACAAGGGCAAAAGACCTTTTGAGGGGTCTCTAGAGAATCATAAGGAGAAGAAAATGAAGAAGAACGAGGAAGCTGAGGAGACTAGCACGGCCCATACCTCGGAGGACAAAATCGCCTATCTAGAGCAAGAGGTGAAAAATCTGAAAAAGATGATAGGAGACCTGGAGAAGTTAACTAAACGCAATCATGCAGAAATGACTTCAAGAATAGACAGGTTCTTCTATTGGTGTACCCAATGCTTCTGCAATCAACAACAAAGAAGTGTTGATTGTATGAATGGGATTTACACTACCCTTCGTGACATTGCTCAGTCTCTTGTTCCAAGAAATGGTCGAGGGGTGATGATACAATACAACCCTCTTAATCCGAGACCACCTCGCTTTTAGATTACTCATGCATGAGTAATTTCCCTTTTTTTTTTTGCAATGTAATCCTTCCGCTTTTAATGCCAATAGTTTCTTTTACTAGATGGTACTCTAAATAATAATAATAATAATAAAATGAAGAAAGATAAAAGAAATTAGCCACACAAAATCAATAACAAATTCAGCTTATAAAGCCAATCACATAAAAATTTAATGACCCTATAAGCTGTCACAGAGACAAACAGAAGTTCTGTACAAGTCTCGTTGTCTTTCCTCTTATCATACAGGAGTAGATGAAGGCATCACGTGTAGATCAATTAAACTCAATATTATGCCCTTGAATTGTCATGAATTCTTGCTTAAGAGCCTCGACTCGCAAGCTTTCCTTAAACTAACACTCTGAGGCACGAACTACTATAAGAACGTCTTTTTAGACCATTCCAATCATACATCACGTTTAACAATTATGAATGTTCATACGCCAACAGCCTACCTTTAACATGCTCTAATTGTTCCAATGTTACAAAACTTCTACATTGTATATATATATATATATATTTTTGAAACACTTCTATCACATAGTACCATCATGCCAATCCCTAACTAAACAAATGCAACTTTGGCGAGTCGCCCCTAGAGAAGACTTATAACGTACCTCAATATCTCTTATGTTAGGTTCCATTTTACCGTAGTATCTCCCTTAGGGAAAAAACAACCTAGCCCACATCTATTTTCTCAACCAAGCTTTTATCAAGGAACATATTATTTAGGACTTACATCCTCTTCCATAAATTACATCTGTCTGGCATCTATCAAAATCAAATCTTGATCTGCCTCACAAGGGTTCTTTCCCATTCTTGCATTAGTAATCTGCGCTATATTCTTTGCAAAAATCTTTCTTGAACTCTAACCCATGCCTCATAATCAACTTTACCCCATCTAATACATCACTCTTGGCCCAGCCCTCAAACCATATTCTAGCAATTACTAATCCTCAGCTTTCAGAGTACACTACAGAGTTATGTTCCCAATTTCTCAAAAAGAAAATTTTCATACAGAGATCACCTTTTCCATCGGTATAAAGATCATACCTCTAACAAGTTCCAAAGTTCCACATATGAAATCAATTATCTCATATTGTAACAAAATTATCTCTAACTAACTCCATCGAAGGGTAAGTTATGACAAGAACACTCAACTTTACAAGGTCTTTTATGGAACCTAATCCCATGGTCATGCCGCGGTTCATGACAATGGAAAAAGGCCCACAAAGAACACTTTGCTCTGTAATCTATAGGGGACCTAAAAACCACCTCTGATACCAATTTGTCACATCCCAAAACTTACATGTGATATAAACATAAAATACCTAGGGTGTACATCCGTGGTACCTCATAATCTCTGAGAACATTCTTAATATCCATAATTATGTGAATCATAAATATTCCAAGAAAGATATTTTGTATACATATTCAGAAAATGTTCAACCTTCAAACACTATACAGTACTATACAACCTCCCAAGCCTAGGTGGCCTACTAGATTACAGAGCGTTTCCTAATCCTTACCAATTGTTTACCAGACAAAAGTGGAGTATATCCTTAAAGGCTATAAATTCTTCTCCTCAACCACTGTATCTGAAAAGATAATCATAAAGAGTGTGAGTTTATCATAACTCAGTGAGTAAACAACTGTACATGAAAATATCATAAGCACAAACACCACATTTACTAATACAATCAATCTATCATTTATTGTAAATAATTATAGTATTACACTTGTCTGAATTTGCGTATGATTTCTTGGGTGATCAATCCCTCAATCACTTTGCATTATATGCCATAGATACTTGCACTGAGTGACTTGGGAATTCAACCCTCAAACTCTTGGTACATAAGTTTTCACAGTTATACACTGAGTGGTATGGGACTCTAACCCTTTCAAACTCGTGCATAGGTCTTCACATTTATACACCGAGTAGTATGGGACTCTAACCCTTTCAAACTCATGCCTAGGTTTTCACAATTATACACCGAGTAGTATGGGACTCTAACCCTTTCAAACTCGTGCATAGGTTTTCACATTTATACACCGAGTAGTATGGGACTCTAACCCTTTCAAACTCGTGTATTAGATGTCGTAGATCTTTTGCTCATCAATAAAATAGTGACAATTTATCACAATATAATTACTATGAAATAAATGAATTTACACATACTTTTATTCCCTTGAATGTCTATCATCAACCATAACAATCATCATATATTATCAACAGCGAGATTGATTATTTCTCACTTTAATAATGTTATAAACAAGACTTGTATTGTACCTTATCTAATAAGATCACATTAGTTTAGTAAGGTTATTCACTTACAAAATGTTTCAATTTATTCAAGGAACAATCACATCTAGTTCTTTAGTCAACTAGAGAAATCAATTCTCAAAGGTAATAAAATACCTTCCAATGATATTGTACTTTTTCTCAACCTGAACACACACTGATAATTTTTTCAATTTCATAAATAACGCAAATGGGATTTATTTTGTGCTTTGACTAATTTATTAAATTAATTTTGTAAGGTTGCCTACTCACCTGGATTCCACGCTCTCAGCGCTCCCACCTTGCGCCCCAAACATCCCTATTGTAACCAGATAAAAATCATTAGGGTTACAAAATAGAAAAATTTCTTATCACTACTCTCGACCTTTACTCACATCTTAAGTCATAACTCCTAACCAGTAATGAATTTCTAAATAACATTTATACCATTGGAAATTAGACTCAAAGAGCTTTCCAACGATATAAAATTTGCCCAAAACGGAGTCCGGATGAAGAAGTTATGACTGATTGAAAAATAAACTAAAATTTCCCGGTACACCTGGCGCCTGGGCGCCACCCATGCCTTGCGCCTGGTCGCCAATTCCTTCTTCTTCCCATCTCACCTTGGCGCCTAGGCGCCACACATGGCACCTGGGCGCCACGATCGCGACCCCTTCGCGATTTCTCTCGGTTTTGGCCCAAATCTGGCCAAATCTTCACCGTTTTTCATGATTTCTTCTATGAGATCTCACCCTTAATGTCTAAGGAGCATTTAGACACCAAAATCACCAATTTTAATCGAGAAACGAAGCCAGAATCTTGATTTTACTTCAAACATTCTTAAAACTAGAAAATAGAGAAAAGCTTAAGAAATAGAAATTTCTACCTCGATTCCTTGCTTTCCCTATGTTACTTGGCTCCTAGAGGCTCGCCCCGTAGCCCGAGATCCACCCTCCAAAGCCCGGTTGTAGAGTTGGAGTGTAGAGAGAGAAATTAGAGAGAAGGAAGAGAGAAGGAGAGGAGAGAGAAGGAAGAGAGAAGGAGAGGAGAGAAAGTGAAGAGAGAGAGAGGAAAGGAGAAAAATGAATAAAAAAATAGGTGAGGCCACCTATATACTCGCCCGGGGTGAAATTATCACTTGCTCTGCAATTGACCCTCAGTCAAGACTAGCAAAAGCAAATTCATAAAATCTCACCTCAGGTGTTTCTAAATCCTAGGTGTCCCACAGATTTTCTTATTTCACTTTAGTCCCTCTCAATATCTCAAACTCCACTTTAACCCCAAATCTATCATCCTTTCGGTACCGGACTCATAATTCATTCCCATAAGCTCTATTCTTCTTCTCGGGTTCCTACTTGGTCATTTCTCAAAAGTACTCCATACTTTCTTTTCTTTTCATTTTAGTCCTTGAGAATTTGTAAAATGTCCCAAATTAAAATTTTTCAAATTTCTATTTCCAAATTTCCTTCACTAATTCAAAAAGAACATTTTTCATGTAATTAAATTTTTCAATAAACTTCAAATAGACTTTAGATATTCATGAAAATTCTTGGGATATTACAACAGGACTCCAAACCATCTGCTCAACTCTCCTTACTGGCGCTTCTAATGGTCTTCTTTGAACATGCTCAAACTACCTTAAATGGTTTTCAATCATTTTTTCCTTAATAGGTGCCACTCCAATTTTCCTTCGTATACGATTATTACGGATCATATCTCTTCTTGTATGACCACACATCCAACGCAACATCCTCATCTCCGCTACTTCAATTTTATGCTCTTGTTGTCCTTTCATCGCCCAACATTCGCTCCCATATAAAATCGCAGGTCTTATAGCAGTACGATAAAACTTTCCTTTGAGCTTATCCGGTACTTTTCAATCACAAACAACTCCTGATGCCATTCTCCACTTTAACCACTCATCTTGTATCCTATGTGTCACATCACCAATAATTTCACCGTCATCTTGTATAACAAATCCCAGATACCTAAACTTTGACACTTGTGATACAACATTATCTCCAATTTTAACTTCCAACTCGTTTCTAGCTTGTCGCTTGTTAAACTTACAATGCATATACTCTGTCTTACTCCTGCTCAGACGAAAACCCTTCTATTCTAAAGTAGCTCTCTATAACTCAAGTTTAACATTAATCTCTTCCCTTAACTCTACTATGAGAACAACATCATCAGCAAAAAGCATACATTTAGGAATTTCTTCTTGAATATGTTTTGTCAAAACATCTAAAACCAAGTCAAATAAATAAGGGCTCAACGATGATCCCTGATGTAGGTCAATCTTAATAGGGAAGTCTCTAGTCTCCCCTCCAGACATTTTTACACTAGTTGTAGCCCCCTCATACATATCTTTTATAGCTTTAATATACAAATAAGGGCTCAACGATGATCCCTGATGTAGGCCTATGTTTTATAGCTGGTCCCAAGCCTGGATAAAGGAGGAGGGTTGTGTTAGGCCCTCGACAGCCAACGTAAAACTTGTCGAATCTCTCATGAATATGGCAAAGGAGATTTGGGATACTCTCACAAAATTGTACGAGGTCAAATCTCTTCACAATAGGATATTCTTAAAGAGGAGACTTTATACTCTTCATATAAGTGAATCCACAACTGTGACAAAGCATATAAACACTCTGAATACACTATTTTCTTAATTTGCAGCATCAAATTACAATATGGAAGAGAATGAGCGTGCAGAGCTCTTACTTCAAAGTCTACCTGACTCATATAATCAACTTATCATCAACGTTACAAATTATAATATTGTTGATCGTCTTAGTTTTGATAATGTTGCTACTGTGATTCTCGAAGAAGAATCCAGGAGGAAGAACAAGGAAGACAGAATCAAAAGTTTGAAATAAGCGGAGGCGTTGTTGGTGACAAGGGGTAGATCAACGGAGCATGTCTCTAGTGGAAGCCAAAATCAGAGTAGATCAAAGTTGCGGAGAAGGAAGAACCTTAAATGCTATCACTGTAGAAAGAATGGACACTAAAAGAGAGATTGTTGGCACAACAAGAAAATAGAGATAAAGCTCAAGAAGCAACAACCTCTTAAGGATGTGTTGCTAGTACCTTTGATGAAGGAGAAATCCTATATAGTGAAGCAACAATCCATTCTAAAGGCCGAAAACAACTCACTGATGTTTGGATGGCATATGACTCTACACCGAGATTGGTTTTGCACTTATAAGCCTATCTCAGAAGGATTTGTGTTCATAGGTAATGATCATGCCTTAGAAATTACTGGTGTTGGTACTGTCAAGTTAAAAATATATTATGACACTATTCGTACAATTCAAGGGGTATGACACGTAAAAGGTTTAAAGAACAAATCTATTGTCTATTGGACAATTAGATGATCTCAGATGCAAGACCCATATTGAAGGTGGAATCTTAATAGTTGTGAAAGGTGCTTTTGTAGTGATGAAAGCAGAAAAGATCGGAGCAAACCTATTTATGCTTTTGGGAGATGTGATGTAAGAAGCGGATGCATCTGTTACAGCAGCTAGCCAAGAAGAAACAATGATGACGTGACATCATAAGTTAGGCTATATGTCAGAACAAGGCTTGAGAGTTATTGTAGAGAACAATCTCCTACCTGAGCTCACAATGGTAAACTTACCTTTCTGTGAGCATTATGTTACAAGTAAGCAAAATAGACTAAAGTTTGGATGATTAACTGCTAGAAGCAAGCATATACTAGACTTGGTTCATTTTGATGTGTGGGAGTCCCCGGTGATGTCTATAGGAGGAGCAAAATATTTTGTGTCACTTATTGATGACTACTCTAGGAAACTATGAGTGTACCCAATCAAGAAGAAGTCAGATGTTTTCTCAATTTTCAAAGATTTCAAAGCAAGAGTAGAACTTGAATCTGGAAAGAGGATCAAGTGCTTGAGGACAAACAATGGAGGAGAATATATAGATGGCAATTTCCTAATATTTTGCAAGCAAAAGGGTATCCAACGACAATTTACAGTTACACATACATACTATCAAAATGGTATAGCAGAGCAGATGAATAGAACTCTCCTAGAAAGAATAAGAGCTATGCTGCAAACTGTAGGATTAGCCAAGATCTTCTGGGAAGAAGCAGTCAAAACTGCCTGTTATGTGATAAATCGGTCACCGTCCACTGCAATTAATCTAAAGACTCTAATGGAGATGTGAACTGGTAAGCCAGCAGATTATTCTTCTCCACATGTGTTCAGATATCTTGTGTACGTGATGTACAACTTCTAAGAAAGAACAAAACTGGATCCAAAATCCAGGAAATGTATATTCTTGGGTTATGCTGACGGTGTTAAGGGGTATCATTTGTGGAATCCCACTGCCCACAAAATTATAGTCAGCAGAGATGTAATATTTGCAGAAAATAAACTGCAAAGTGAGTAGGAAAATGACAGCACTTCTAGAGAGACTACTACAGTACAAGTGGAGAGAAATTCTGAAGAAGCAAATTCTTTTGAAGTAGAACAAGAACATGAAGAACAAGACCTAGATGAGGCCAGTGATGGAGATGTTCGAAGATCAACAAGCCAGAGAAGAAAACCATCATGGCACTCAAACTATGTTATGGCAAACCATGATGCATTCTGTCTTCTAACTGAAGAAAGAGAACCATCAACCTTTTAAAAGGCTTTGAATAGCACAAATGCTTCTCAATGGATGACAGCAATGCAGGAAGAAATGGAAGCTTTAGATAGAAACAAAACATGGGAACTTGTTGCACTTCTAGAAGGTCGAAAAGCCATTGGTAACAAGTGGGTTTATAAGATCAAACGAGATGGCAATGACCAAGTGGAACGATATCGTGCAAGACTTGTGGTAAAAAGGGTTTGTTCAGAAAGAAGGCATTGATTTCAATGAGATATTTTTTTCAGTGGTTAGACTTACCACTATCAGAATAATCTTGGCAATGTGTGGTGCATTTGATTTACATCTTGAACAACTAGATGTAAAAACTGCTTTTCTTCATGGAGAACTTGAAGAAGAAATTTATATGCTCTAACCAGAAGGTTTTAAAGAACAAGGAAAAGAAAACTTAGTTTGCATGTTAACCAAATCTTTGTACGGTTTAAAGTAGGCGCTAAGATGTTGGTACAAAAGATTTGATTCCTTCATAATTAGCCTTGGATACAGCAGGCTTAGTTCAGACCATTGTACCTACTACAAGAGGTTTGGTAATAATGATTTCATCATCCTGTTGTTATATATGGATGCCATGTTGATGGTAGGCCCCCATAAAGTTCGAGTCCAAGAATTGAAGGCACAATTGGCTAGGGAGTTCGATATGAAGGATCTGAGACTAGCAAATAAGATTTTAAGGATGCAAATTCACTGAGACAGAAAAGATAGGAAGATTTGGCTTTCTCAAAAGAATTATCTACAAAAGATCTTATAGCGCTTCAACATACAAGATTGTAAGCCAATCTCTACTCCACTTCCTGTCAACTACAAATTATGCTCAAGTATGTCTCCTAGCAATGAAGTGGAGAGGATGGAAATATCTCGAGTACCGTATGCATTAGTTGTGGGAAGCCTAATGTTTGCCATGATATGTATAAGACTAGACATTGCACAAGTGGTAGGAACGGTTAGTCGATACATAGGAAATCTTGGTAGAGGGCATTGAAATGCTATAAAGAGGATCCTGAGATACATCAAAGGAACCTCACATACTGCATTATGTTACAGAGGATCAGATTTTACCGTCAAAGGTTATGTTGATTCAGATTTTGCAAGAGATCTCGACAAAAGAAAATCTACTACAGGCTATGTGTTTACCCTTGTAGATGGAGGTGTAAGCTGGATGTCAAAACTACAAATTGTCGTAGCCTTATCTACTATAGAAGCAAAATATATGGCAGCTACACAAGCTTGCAAGGAAGCTATTTGGATACAAAAGTTATTGGAGGAGCTCGGGCACAGACAAGAGAAGATTACTTTACTCTGTGACAGTCAGAGTGCCTTGCATATTGCAAGGAATCTCGCTTTTTAGTCCAGGACAAAGCACATAGGAATTCAATATCAATTTGTTTGAGAAGTAGTAGAAGAAGGAGAAGTAGTAGAAGAAGGGAGTGTCGACATGCAAAAGATTCACATAAAGGAGAACCTAGCAGATGTATTGACGAAGCCAGTAAATGCTGACAAGTTTATATGGTGTCGATCCTCACATAGTCTATCAGAAACGTAAACAATACAAGAATGGCAAGTGCAAGAATGGACAGTAAAGATAAAAGTGTGTGAAGACATGATTAAAATCAAAGTCTTCAAGTGGGAGATTTGTGAGATAGGACACACCTGGGGTCAAGTTGCAATTAATAAAAGTTGCAACCAAAGGAAGTAATTTTTACCAAAAGATAAAGGTATGGGTCCTACGCTTGAAATTTGTAATTCAAAGAAAGAGGCCACCATATTTGCTGCAGAATCTGAAAGGAAAAATAAGAGAGGTTGCAAAGGCTGAAATTTCTGCAGGGATTGAGGCGTGAATGCTTTGTCAATAGAGAGCGTCCCTTCCTTCAGAGATCATCCCAAAATCCCCAAAAACTCATTCCTTCACTTCTCCTTCTATTTATTCTAGAGAGAAATAGTGAGTTATTTTACTCATATTGATAGAAAAAGTAATAATTGTTCTCTCCTATTGATATTGAGAGTAGTTGTAGTTACTATATTAGGTAAACCACTTCAATTCTTGGTGTTCATTTTATCTTCATTTTATCTCTTTTTAATCGCATGGCAAGCCAACAATTTTTGATCCACAATTATCTAACACAAATTTGTTATGGCTACTGAAATATTTTATATATGGGTAGTTATGCTTTGTATTGGGTTCTAATTTTTGGAGCTTTTTGGTCATAAATTCTCATTCTATCTTCAAGATTTTATTTGTCACAAAAGGAGTGTTTAGCTAACTGGTCAATATATACTCTTATTTTTATTTTTGGTAAGAATATATACTTTATTTAATTGCGGTTCAGTTTATCATATTTTTCAAGAAAATATAGCTTATTAGCTATTACGAAATTTAATTAATAGCTACCTGCTATACACACAGGTTGATGATTTCATACCACTTTTTTTTTAATTACATGGAAGCTTGAATTTTGGCCCCCCGAAACCCATGGCACTTAGACATCCTATATAACTTGAACTATAAATTTGGTGGGGATGATTTTATACTACTTAATGCTAAAATAGGAAAGTTTTGTAATTAATTAGAATAGGAAATAATCTTTATAATTAGTGCTTCCTACTATTTATTGTAATGATTTTTTGACCCTAGGAATTAGGCTTATTTATTGTAATGATTTTTTGACCCTAGGAATTAGGCTTAGTCTAAAGAATTTATCAATTCCTAAACTTTAGAAAATTGATTTTAAGATTTATTTTCTTTTCTAGACGAACTACTCCTTTTGTGTATAAATACATTGTGTACAAACCTTTTGAATCAACACAAAAATTACAAAAATATTTTTGTCATGGTATCAAAGCCTTAAGGGCTCATTTGGTTCACATTATGAATAGGGAATGAAAAGGAAATGAGGAACAGAAAGGAAAGAAGGAAAAAAAATTGTTTGGTTGGGTATGAAAAATGCTTAGGAAAGAGAAAATAAATATTTCGGTATATATTTTTTAATAGGATAGTTTTACTAAATTACCCCCATTTATATTTGGTTAAAATATGCTTGAGGTCCCTATAGTAAAAAATCATTTTAATCTTTATAGTTTGAAAACAATGAATTTAGTCCTTGTAGTTTTCAAAACCATGAAATAGGTTCTCGTGATTAGTTTTTGATTAGTCAACCACTAGTCAACGCTGACTAAAATATTGATGTCAGTATCAAAATTCATGTCGGTGCTGACTGTGTATCACTTATGCTGAAGTAGACTAGCCATGTGGCTTCGTTAAAAAAAAGGTTTTAGTTTATTCACTTAGATCTTTGGTCAAAATTTTTCTTTTGTCTAATTTTTAATATAAACTCGTTTTCTACTTCGTTTAAGACGTCCCTAGTTAATAATTTTTTTTATTTGTCAAAATCATCCTCTACAAACTTTTTAGTTTGTTTATTTTATTCTTCACTTTCAAACTTTTTCTCACAGTTTGGTCCTCCAAATCAGTCTATAATTTTATTTTTAGTCTTGATATGATTTAATCTATTATTTCTACTCAAAAACAATACAAGAAATGAATTAAAATTTAAGTTTCAAAGCTTTCTTTTTATTTACTTAGGTCTTTGGTCAAAATTTTTTTTGTCCAATTTTTGATATAAACTAGTCTTCTACTTCGTCTAGGTCCCAAGTTTGAAAAAATATATTTTTTTGTCAAAATCATCATTTACAAACTTTTCAGTTTGTTCACTTTAATCCCTATTCTTCACTTTCATGCTTGTTTTTTCTCATGGTTTGGTCATCCAAATCATTTGATAATTTCATTTTTAGTCATGATATGATTTACTCTATCATTCATACCCAAGAACAATGCAAGAAATGAATTAAAATTGAAGTTTCAAAGTTTCCCTTTTATTCACATAGGTATAAATGATAGATTGTATTTTTTTTGGGTAGAAATGATAGATTTAGTCATATCATGACTAAAAATAAAATTATGGATTGATTTGTGGACTAAACCGTGAGAAAAAAGTATGAAAGTGAAGAACAAGGACTAAAGTGAACAAACTAAGAAGTTTGTAGGGGATATTTTGACAAAAAAATATATTCTTAAACTAGGGACCTAGATAAGGTAGAAAACTAGTTTACATCGAAAATTGGACAAAAAGAAAGTTTTGACTAATGACCTAAGTGAATAAAAGGTAAGCTTTGAAATTTGAATTTTAATTCATTTCTTGTACTGTTTTTAGTAGAAATGATAGATTAAATCATATCATAACTAAAAATGAAATTATGGACTGATTTGGAGGATCAAACCGTGAGAAAAAAGCATGAAAGTGAAGAATATGGACTAAAATGAACAAAATAAAAATTTTGTAGGAGATGGTTTTAACAAATAAAAAATATTCTTAAACTAAGGATCTAGATGAAGTAGAAGATGAATTTATATAAAAAATTGGACAAAAGAAAAATTTTAACCAAGGATCTAAATGAATAAATTGGAAACTTTTTTTAGAGAGTCCACGTCAGCATAAATGGTACACAGTTGATGTCGACATGGATTTTAATACTAACCTCAGCATCTCAGTCAGCGTTGATTAACGATTAACTAACCAAAAACTAATACCGGGAACATATTTCATAGTTTTGAAAATTACAGGCACTAAATTCATTATTTTCAAACTATAAGGACTAAAATCATTCTTCGATGAAACTATAAGGATCTCAAGTATATTTTAACCTTATATTTTTTATTTAAAAAAAAAGAAAAAGTAGATGACTCTCTCTTCTCTATGCTTCTATATCTCTCTTTCTCTCAGACACATATGCACACAATCCAATCCAGTTTGCGTCTCTCTCGCCCATCTCCCTCTCACACACACACAATCTAGTCAACATCTCTCTTGCCCATCTCTCGCTCTCATTGACCTCGATATCTCTCTACTTCATCAGATTAGATCTGATGTGCATCTTCGACTAGAGAAGATAGAGTTAAGGGCCAAAGAAGACGAAATGCAGGAAGGGAAAGAGCAGAGTAAAAAAGCAAGGATTACGTGGGGAATTTCGGCCAATGTCAAAGGGTATTCTAGTAACTCCACCTTCTTTTCCATCCAAAAAGCCAGTTTTCCATTGCTATATGGGAGGAAGATGCCATACCATTAATGACAAAAAACAGTAGGAGAAGGAAAGGAAATTTCAGGACGGCTATGTGAAGCAAACGCAGGAGAGGGAGATTGGAAATGGAATTCTAGGTTCTTTTTCCATGTTGAATGCAAACCAAATGTGACCTTTGGGTTCTTTTTTCTATGTTCTTTCTCATTGATATCTTTGTAAGTGGCCTTCATTCACCTTTTCTACCTAGATGTTTTAAGAACCATCACAGATCACATAACCTTATCTATCCCTTTTAGCCAGAGATACCTGTTGATGGTGCATGCTTTCGCACCTTTTCTATTCACTGCTCCATGCGATAGTGCATGAAGCACCTTCTCCAGCGTAGAGATAGATCAACCCATAATGACTCATTGGCCACCATGTCGGAGACCACCATAACCCGGAACAATACTTTTTTCAAAAATTTGTAAAATATTCTAGTGGAGATTGGAAGAAAAAAGATTGGAAAAATTGAAAAACCTTTTGGGATTGTTGGAGAAAATCCTTATGATAGCTACATTCCTTTTGGCATGCTCATCAAGTACTTCCTCTCAATTAGAGGTTTGGGGCCCCACTAGTGGGGATTTTTCCCTCACGGGGACGGAAGCGGCAAAAAAATCTCCCCGAAAGTTAAATCGGACGAGCAAGGAGTGTGGGTCCTCGTCCCTGAGGGCATTTTGGTAATTTTACAAAAATTACCAAAATGCCCTAAATATATATACATATATAATATTTATTTAGGGATATATTAGTCATTTTATAATTAAAATAATTAAAATTAATTTAATTAAAAAACAAGACCCTAAAAATCTAAATGTAATATGACTGCCTCTCTCATCTCTCCATTTGCTCTTTCATCTCCATTCTCACAGTCGTCAACCATGCTTCCTCAGTCCAAGTTTGCTCTTGTCTCTTTGTCTTCCTCAATCCTCCCATCTTGATTTTGTCTCTCCATCCTTCTCTTGTCGTGCTCTCTCCTCTCTCTATTCTCCAAGTGGTGCTTGCCATCGTCAACTTTGTCGTCTTTCATCCTCTCGTTGTCCTTGTCTATGCTTAGGTCACCATCATCATTGTGCTTCTCCTCTCACTGTCAACATGCTCAGGTACTGAATCAAATAATTTAAATTAATTTAGTAAACATCAAAACCCTAATCCCCAATTCCTCCCTCATATTTTCCAAGTCCCAATGTGCTTTGCTTCCTCACTTGAGTCCCGTCGGCCGTCGTCTGGTCGTGTTCCTTTCTCTCTAGCTGTTGCCGTCATTTTCTTATTCAGTTTCAGGTACGGCTTTGTTTGCTTGTTGGCTGAATTTGAATGTCTAATGCATATTTTGCTTTCTTCCTTCTCATGTGAATCTTTCTCTTTTTTTTTGTTTAATTTGGATGTCTAAATTTTGATGTTTGACGCATTTTTTTTACATTTTTACTTTTTTTGTAATAACGGGGCCCTACGAGGAAGCAGGGAACAGGGATAGGGGAGATTTCTTATCCTTGGAGGGGATCGGGGGCGAGGACGGGGACGGGGGAGGCCCTCCCCACACCTGCCCCATTGCCATCCGTACTCTCTATCTTCATCGTCATCAATTTTTAATGCCTCGAATAAAGTTTCCTTGGACTCTTGGGTCACTAACTCTACACAACAAAAAAGAAAAAATCGGCTATTAGTCACGATTTTTTAGCCACAATTACTAAAATTGTGGCAAAATACAAAAAATTTTACTATTTTGCCACGTTTATATTGAATGTGGCTAATTTTAATTGAACCGTGGCAAAAATACACGCTAGATATTCTCTCCATCTCCCTTCATTTTTTTTTCACTTTTTCATTTTTCCTTTTACACTTTCCTTTCCTTTTCACTCTCCATTTTCCCATCGTTGAACCTTAGTCTCATTCTCTATCTTCCTATTAGCCCCTTCGTTTCACTCTTCCCCTTCCATTTGTGTTAACTCTTGGCTGAGAGACTGACACAAGGCCCTCTTCATATGTGCTTTCGATTTGTCAGAGACACAAGGTTAAAAGGCGATAGGCATCTCCATTGACAGTCAGCATAATCAAGTTGTAAGGTATTTCCATCCTTCTTCCTTTCTCTTTTCCTCTCTCCCTTCATCTTTGTGTAGTTATTTCTATTAAAGTAAGAAATTTTTTTTATGTAATGCAAAAAACAACAGCAGAAAGCAGAATGTAGAAATACAGAAAACAAAAGCAGGAAAGGCAGCAAAAAGAGCATGCAGCAATGCAGAAAAAGTAGCATGAAAGGAACAACACCTAAAGTCAAACAATAAGGAAATTTGTCCCTCTTTCTTGGCTGGACTTTAAAGACACTTCAAACCACCATTTGCCATTGTTAAAGAACACTTCTTTTTTCATTTTCTTTTTAGTTTCGTGGGTCTCCTTCCTTCTATATTTTCTTCTTTATTTTTATTTATTTTGGCCTCCATGGAAGACTAAAAGTGTGTTGTAATCAGTCCTTGATGAACTGGAGCTAGTAACATGAATTCTTGGAGCAATCAGATAAATTTTCTTATTTTTTTCTTCTATTTCATTTCTATTCTAGCCTTCCTTTATTTTTTCATGTTCATATTTGTGCTGGTTAGACTATATAGATATGATTACTAGTTTGAATGTTTTAATCTGAGACTTATTCTTGCTATTACCAATTGGTGTAGCAAATAGGATAAAAATGACATGTTAGTATGTGTTGCAGGGCAAGATTTAGGTTAGGGCTTAATCAGGTTTCATAAGGTTATGAATTAGTGAAGATCTTTCTAACCATAATTTTAGTGGAATCTAGTTCTAGGAGATTTCTTGGAAATTTCAAATTTGAAAACCTAATGTCAGAATAAAACTGGAATTAATCTAAAGATAAGAATGATGATAGTTGCATTTTCAGGGATTAATCGACTGATTGCATTTTAGTGTTATGTGTTTTTCTATTTTGTTTACTGTTTTGTTAGCTTAGTTTATGATTATTGCATTTAATTTTTGTTTTCACCCCTGTGTAGCTAATTAGGATAATTAGTGCAATTATGGTTGAACAGTTAATTAGACAATTAAAAGTAAGGCTTCATGAGTGAAAACGACATGAGAAGATCACTATATTGCAAGTTGCCATGAATTTAATTTTGGACAATTCGGCAATTGTAGTAACTTTGGGATAATATAGTAAAATGATATTATTTTGGGATCTTAAATATTTATTTTAATTATTACACAATTTGCACTATTTATTTTAATTTTTAATAAATATTTTATCTTTAAACAAAATATTGTAATAGTTTAAATTAACCAAAAAAATAAAATTATAATTACCTTAAAATATATTTTGTCTAAAATTAAAATTTGTATAAAATATCATATAAGTATGTCCTTTTATGTTATTTTATATTTATTAATTAAGTAATTTAATATCTAATTGTACCAAACACTTTTAATTTATTAAGCTAATTTAACAACTTTTAATTTTCAACTAACTTTTAGTTAAAAATTAACTTTTAAACTTTTAACTAACTTGCCAATTATTTTTGACAAATACAACCTTAACATGAGGTATTTAGCTAAAAAGATCTGAGTTTCTGTGTGTAGTCAAACACTCGAACTCGCATGCTAATAATGGCCATGCCAGCAATATATGGGGAAGATATGGAGTGTACAATGACCTCTGATGACCTCACACATAATCCTTATTAAACTATTATTTTTCTTCAACAATTAATAAACGGATTTTAGTTTTATTAAAAAAAATACTCCAATCATATATAATTAATTAAAATAATTAACATTTTTTACTTTTTAGTGGATATATATCATGTAGAAGATCACCTAATTGAAGATGATATTAATTACACTTTAGAAACTGTAAAGGATCAGCACCACAAAATTTATAGAAAGTAAAGAAAAATAAGAAATGTAATCTCTAATACAAAGGTTATCTTTTTTTTTAAAAATTTTATTATTGAGGCCAAAATTATGTGATTGCGAGTTCATATGCTATTTCTTTAAGAAAGAAAAAAAATTAAGTGCAGTATTTTTTATATCTTTACCATTATAGTCTTTAAAAAATAATTGTATATTTTTTATAATTCAGCATTAATTATATGACTGATTTTTTAAAGATTTTTTACACATTATATTTTTAATGAATAATTTGATAACAAAATATAAGAAAATACATATAAGTCTTCACACATTTAATTTCTTTAATTTATTTTCAATATGCATTCATTTGCATCCCATTTAGTCAATTTGAAAATATGGACACACCTAGCAACATAGCAATTGGATTAACAAAGGGAGTGGTGGAAGCATATACTGTTTTGGGTGACCAATTTTGCCGCATTTAATTTACCCCACTATAAGCAGAAATTCATTGACTCGCTAAACATAGGCTGTTCTTGCAAATGAAAATGGCCAATGAGGCACGAATCAACCTTAGTTTTCTCTCTATATAAAGCCCCAAAAGATCATGAAGATAAGCCATTGTGAATACTGATCAGATTAAGTCATAATCTGTGCCATATTGGTCTAGCTATGGCTTCTTTCTTCTCAAGCAGCAACGGGGCCTCACTGGCTCCCCTACTCCTCCTATTAGCTTTGTTCACAGCAAATCTTCGCATCACAGGTCATCTCTCTCTCTTTTTTCTTCTTAGTATCCATCTCTACCAGAAAAACAAAATTAAGAGTGAAATTTTTTATTTTTGATTCATTAAATCTTAGTGTAAATTAATAAGTTGATCTTTGTAAGATTATATATTAATTATTTTAATTTAGCTTCTAAAAAATTATATTTGTCCCAATTTTATTTCTCTAAATATTTTTCGTATCAAGAAATTTGAGATTTAATTATAAGAGTTGATTTGGAAATTTGGCAATAAAAAGAACTAAATTAAGACAATTTTTATCTTCTATAAAATAAATTGAAACATTTAATCTTTCAGAGACAAAAGTAAAACAAATATAATTTTTTAGAGGGTAAATCAATAATTTATAAGAAAAATTCTATGTCAAAAAATGACAGATTTTTAAGCTGAAAAGTAAACCAAATTTAAAACGAATGTACAGCGGAAAACCACTATGAGACATTGCATGAGTTAATTTGTTTAATTATGGTTGTATTTGGTTAAGCTAGCTTATAACTTATTTATTTATTTTTTAGCTCATAACTTATTTAGCTAGTTTATAAGTTTATTTGACTAAAATAAATATGTTTGATAAATAAATTTATTTAAGTAGCTTATAGCTTGTAGATTTTATATATATATATATATATTTTTTTTTCTTTTATCCTAATTATTTTATTAAAATCTCTATTCTACCCTTATTCCTCATATAGATATAAAATATAATATATATATATATATATATATATAATATAAAATATTATATATATATATATATATAATATAAAATATAATTATATATATTTAATTAATTATATATATAATTAATTTAAATTAATTCAATTAAAAAATAATATATTTATTTTATATTATTTTAAGATTACAAAATAGTATATAAATATATCATTTTATATCACTTTATATTTATCAATTAATTTAATAGTTACTTTAATTAAATACTTTTATTTCAAAAAGTTAATATAATTTATAATTTTTAACTTAAAATTAACTTTTAAACTTTCTACCAAACTTATGAGTTATTTTTGTCAAAGCTATATAAATTAAGATGCATATATTGGGGTGTCCTGTGAGTGCAACAGGTGCGGAAATAGGTGTTTGTTATGGCATGCTGGGGAACAACTTGCCATCCCCGTGGGATGTGGTGAACATATGCAGAGCCAACAACATCAGGCGCATGAGGCTGTACGACCCCAACCAGCAGGCTCTGCAGGCCCTCAGAGGCACGGGCATCGAGCTCATGCTCGGCGTTCCCAACGAAGACCTCCAAAGCCTCGCCTCCAACCCCGACGCCGCACGCCAATGGGTCCAACGCAACGTCCTCGACTTCTACCCCAGTGTCAACATCAAATATCTCGCCGTCGGCAACGAAGTCGACCTTGTTGGCGACTGGCGCGGTCGCTTTGTCCTTCCCGCCATCCAAAATGTGTACCAAGCCATAAGGGCACGCAACCTCCACGATAGCATTAAGGTCTCCACCGCCATCAGCATGGCCCTCATGGGAAACTCCTACCCTCCCTCCCGGGGAAGTTTTCTAAACGACGTTAGATCCTACCTCGACCCTATCATAGGGTACTTGGTCTACGCCAACGCCCCGTTGTTCGTGAATATTTATCCTTACTTTAGTTATAAAGATAACTCGGGTGTCATATCCCTGCCTTATGCTCTCTTTACTGCTCCAAACGTCGTCGTTCGGGATGGCTCCAGGGCGTATCAAAACCTATTTGATGCGATGTTGGATTCGGTTCACGCGGCTTTGGACAACACGAGGATTGGGTATGTTAAGGTGGTTGTGTCAGAGACTGGGTGGCCTTCAGATGGTGATTTTGCTGCTACATACGATAATGCGAGGACTTACCTTGACAATATGATTCGGCACGTGAATAGAGGGACTCCCATGAGACCTGGGCCTATAGAGACTTATCTTTTTGCGATGTTTGATGAGAACAAGAAGAGTCCTGAGTTGGAGAAGCATTTCGGGCTATTCTATCCCAACCAGCAGAAGAAGTACCCATTTGGGTTTGAAGGATAAAGGAGCCTACAAATTATGACAACTTATGCTGAATAAGTGAATATCAATATATCGCTTGACCCTTAAATAAGAAAAAATAAAAAGAAATACTTCAGCGTATAGAAATTTCCCAAGGTTGATAATAAACCATAAATAATACAATAAATTGCCTCAAACTCTTCCAAAGGTTGCTGGTTATATGGTTGACATATCACTTCTCAAACTCTTCATATAAACATAAGGTTTATTACTTATACAGTGATTTATTAGTGTCTAGTTGTGTATACACAAATCTACACTCCATGGATGTATGTGGTAATCAAGTGAGATCAACCCCAGTGAGCGCTTGGCCCAATTGGACTGCTTCAATCGGCCCAATCTAATGACAAGTGGCCCAATGTCTAAAAACTTCTTTTAGGCTATAAATGATATGAAAAAAGAAAAAATGATAACAAAGAACCACAAGAACAGTAGTTCCCAAATTCGGCCTTAATTATGGAATTACAGTAACGAACAGAATATGTAATTCTCACTATTGTTCTTCTACCATGAAAGTATCATGGATGGAATTTTCGCTTTGATTTTTGATGGATTTCTTGATTGTCTCCAAAATTATTTTTTAATTATAAGATGGAATCCAATTTTTCAGATGAAATATTCTATCTCTTTTTATTTAGATTTCAGCAAAGCAATAAACAAAACCAAAAAATATTGTTTTTCATTTCGTCTTTGACTGAATTTTCAAATATTAGAGACAGATTCATCTCTGATTTATGATTCTCTTGTAGTAAAAGGACCAGTAATGCAATATCCCGTCTGTGTTGTAATTGTCTCTTTACCTTCTAACAATGAATTCTATGTGTAGATTAATATTGCAGAGATGCATAACTATTTAACTTCGTTATTGAGTATCATTCTGACGGATTTATTTGAGTGTTTAAAATTATCTAATGAAATGGAATTAAAAAATGAGTATAAGGAAGGGAGAGAGAAAATGACAATGCAAAGTAGAGAGTTTCTTGTATAAAGTGTGATTGCTTTTAATTGTGTTTACATTGCATTACATATGGCATAATTCCTTAAATATACTGCTTTTAGTTGGTTGCTTCATTTATAGAGAACTCTACACAGTTTCTGATGTGAACCTCCAAAGTGTAGAGTTCAAGACTCAACAAACAAAGATGAAATTCGTGCCCTATTACAAATGATAAATTGCGTGAACTCGATACCTAACTACACAGAGTTTAGCGCAAAAAGTCAGTCGCCACAACTTAATTAGTTCAAGAACCTTAGAACTCACCAATAGAGAAGAGAACCTTCTCTAGCTTTTGAATTACTGTCCAAAATCTATCTCCATTAGAAGTGCTCAAATCTCTTTGGTTAGAAACAAACCTAACCTAATTGGGCCTAGCTAACAACATCTTCAAATGGCTAATAAAGTCCACATAGAAACAAAAGTATCTTTGGGCCTAAATTAAATATACACTAGAAAACTATAGCTTCAAATAAGGGTTGTTCAAAACCGAACTAAACTGACCAAGTCGAATTAAACCAAACCAAACCGACCAAAATCGAAAAAAAGAAGTCTAAATCGGTTTTTAAAATATGAATTTTAATTAGTTTGGTTTGGTTGTCGGTTTGGTTTGATTCGATTTTTAACCGAAAATCGAACCAACTTTATATATAAAAAAAATTATATTTTGTATACATATAATATTGTATTTATATATTTTTATGTCAACAAAATTATTTTTATATATTTTATAATTAACTTAGTCTCTTTCTTTTAATTAATTTGATCTTTTTAATATGTGTGTGTGTGTGTGTGTGTGTGTGTGTGTGTGTGTGTGTGTGTGTGTGTGTGTGTGTGTGTGTGTGTGTGTGTGTGTGTGTGTGTGTGTGTGTGTGTGTGTGTTTCATTTAAATTAAAAATTACAAATTATTGTAAACAAAATCACCCAAAACCTAAAACCGAATAGATCCAATTTTTTGGTAAACCTACTAGGTCGGTTCGGTTTGATTTATACCCAAAATAGAACCAAACTAAGTCTACGTACACTCCTACTTAAAACCTAACTATTAAAATACAATTCATACTTAAAAGATAAAAAGCTTTTAGTTGCTAATTTTGTCTTCCGTGATCCAAATACATGTGATTACGTCTCCAAGAGCTTCTTTGGTGCTTAAAGCCCAACTATCACAATACAATTCATACTTAAAAGATAAAAATTCTTTAGTTGATAAATTCGTCATACATTGCTTTTGAGGCTCATCACATAGATATTATAAAATGAAGTGAGGCCAAAAGAATTGGTAACCTGCTCAGGAGCTGCATGGTAATTTTAATTGGTTGAGAAAATTTGGGGTTTGACTAGGGAATATGGATATAGCTAACGAAGAGGCCCACAGATTGGTGGTAGGAAGATCAACTTCCATCATGCCTTGCGCAATCTTTCAAATGTCGACTTTTCAAAAGTTAAACAAGCCACTTCTATACTAATTTAGTTTCTTCGAATTTATTAATTTAATATAAAGGACATTTTACTACGAGTTTAATTGAATTTTAATATATGAATATTAGAATTGATTCGTTTTTTAATATTGAAGTTGTTAAAAGAAAATTCAGAGATAGTATATATCTGTCATAATAATTTCTTTACATGGTTCATAATTTAATTACTAGCTACCTATATATATCAAGCTCCACTGTAATCGAATTTTATTTCCTTTAGGTATCTTCCACTTAAACAATCTTATTCGAAATATTGTCAGAGACTAAATATAGGCACATCTTCTAAAAGAGAATTGAACCTGGGTTTGTGGTACAAGCCACTACGACTGCCGAATCGTCTAAAATTGAATTTGTAGCAACTTATAGTATAGTAATCATCTTAACTAGATCGTATTTTTTCAAGGAGCTTTGCTTCTAATTGCCTAATTAATTGTTCTAATACTAATCTACCTTAATTACCACCGGGGGTGTGATTGCATAATTGAGTGCATAAAACATAAATAAATCCTAACAAACAGAATTGAACACAGAGCAGAACACAAAACAGAACACAGGAACGAAATGCAATTAGTCTATGGTTTCACTGGAATTGTAATTATCAAAATCATACCCTTAATTAATCTCTTATTCAATTCTATCATTAGGTTGTCAAACTGATGTTTCCAAGAGACATCTTAGAACTAGATTACACACAGATCAAACCTAACCACATGCAATTTGATTAAGCCTTAACCTAAATCCTGCTTGATAATCATCAAAACAAGCCATATCCGCCCTAACTTACTACACATACACAGCAATCGCATAAATGCACACATAGCAAGTTCATTCCTTAGATAACACATTTAGAACATATTTTATGCCCAAATTAATTCATATTAGAGCAAAAATGAACATAAATAGAGAGGCTCAGCAAGGATAGAAATGAAATAGAATTTTATAAATCAAAATACTTATTTTTGCATGAGGATTTAAATTACAACACTAGCTCCTTCCATGGACTGATTATAGAACAAGTTTCAGCCTTCCATGGAGGCCAAAACACACAAAACAGAAGAGAAAATAGGGGGTAGACCTACAAATTTCCTACAAAAAATGGAAGAAAGGAGTCTTCAACAAGGTAAAATGGAGTCTGAATGGTGTTTTATCTTGCTGCTAGGAGAAAGGGATGAAAATGCAATTAATTTGACTTCCATGAGCAGTCCCTTTCTCTGATTTCTCATGCATCCTTTGCTGTTCTGCTACTGCTACTTTTCTGTTGGCTTTTTCTGTTGTTGCTGTTTTGTGTAGAAGTGTAGGCCTCATTAGACCAGTCAGCCTGAGTCAATGCACAGTCAGCATCCTTGTCATCTAATTCATCCAAGTCAGCATTAACTCTCTAATTAATTAAATTTGTAAATTAAGCACAAGTATTATTGGGTCTCTAATTAATTAAGCTCATAAAAATATGGATATCGAGCATTTTTCTATTCATTGTAGTCCTTATCTTAGTCCCTTTTGTATCTTAAATATTGTGAACTCTCTAATTTTATTATATTTTGGTAGTTATTAGGTCTAAAATAATTATAGAACTAATATATTTTAATTCTATATTTTTATGAGCTTAATTGATTATAGAAATTTACATATTCCAACTTTACAAATTCTCCAATTTTATTATGTTTTGGATTTTTTAGGTGTAAATTAATTATATAATTAATATGTATCAATTTCATAATTTTATCCTAATTAATTCAATTGTGTATTTTACATATTTAATTATTAGACAGTTCAATGTTGATATGGCACCGTATGGACGCTGACTTGGCATAGTTTGGTGACTGGGCATTGAGCAAGCTTACTGGATTAGTGGGGCCCACAATTTTGCTTTATCCAGCAAAGGTGCAGCAAACCAGAAAAGATTCTGCAGAAAAAGAAACCAGAAACAATAGTAACAAAACCAAAAGCATGCATGCAATCTGTCTAGCAGAAAACAGAGAAAGGGATATCACAATAAAGTCAAGAAAATGACATTTTCATCCCTCTTCCTCTTTTGGTTATATAGAACACACCCAGAATCGTTTTTTGTTGTGGAAGACTTCTCTCTTCTTCCATTTTCTTTGTATTTTTGTAGGTTATTTTTATGTGTAATTTTACTTTGCTGGAATTTGTATTTTAGCCTTTATGGAAGGCTAAAACTCTTGTGTAATCAGTCAAGAAGTGAACTGGTATGTAATATGAATATTAATGCAAATATTGTTCTGGTTCTTGATTTTGCTTCTTCTCTTGTTCTGCATTTTGCCTCTGGTTCTTATGGCTATTTCTATTTGGGTATGACTGAGTAGACATAGGTCTATTTTATGATTTTCATATGAGGATTGGCTTGCTATGGATGCATATATACGGTTGCTGTTGTTTGTGGTGAGTTGGAATTGAGATAGCATATCAGTACGCGGTTGTAGGGCATGATTGGGTTAGGGCTTAGTCGGGTTACATATGATTAGAGATTAGTGAAAGTTTTCCTGATACTGATTTACATTTAATCTAGCACTAGGATGTCTCTTGAAAATTTTAGTTGAAAACCTAATTGTAGAACTGGACTCGAAAATTAATTAGGAATAAGGATGATGATGGTTGCATTTCCAAGGATCTGATTGATTGATTACATTCTGTGTTAATGTGTTCTGTTAGCTTAGATTTATGTTTATTGCACTTTAATTATGCAATCACCCTTGGTAATTAATTAGTAAACTGTAATTAGTGTTAGAATAATTAATTAGATAATTAGAAACAAGGCTCCACGAGAGATATGACCTGAGATGATTATTATACTGCAAGTTGTCACAAATCTAATTTTGGGCGATCCAACTGTCGTAGATCCAATTAGGGTTCACCACCTTATGGGAGATTAGACTTTTTTGCTAGACCCAACCCTCATTAGTCACCGTAGATCCAATTTGATTTAACAATAATGATAGATTTTCCTATTTCATGAAATAAGAAATTGTAATAATTTAATGGTTAAATTATGTTCTTCCTTTAAATAGTTTTACTCAATTTTCAATTTGGCTCTTATAATTTGAAAATTTGTAATTGAGTGTTTCTATAGTTTTACAATTTTTTTTAAAAAATTTAATTCCTATTACTAAACTTTTGTTGGTTTTTCATTAATTAACCATGTGCACATGGATTGTGATAAAAATGAGAATTGATATATATTTTATTTATGTTTGGTTTTACATAGTTTAGGTATTTAGTATTTAATTTTAATGACTTTTGATCGATGTGTAATACTTTGATTATCTATGTATGACTATAACACATCAATTTTTATCACAATCCATGTGCACATAGTTTTTATTGAAATATAATTAGATTTTGATAGTTTTGTATTATATACAAAGTTTATGTTATTATTATATTTTTTATATATTTGACTACAACAATCAAACCAAATTTCGACAGAAAATTTCCGACTGAAATCGACTGAATGAAATTCCAACTGTTATATTTATACTTTCCTATTGAAATATTGTAGGAAATATTATTTATCCAACTGAAACAAATTTCGACTGTTATATATACTTTTTTCCTACTGAAATGTTGTAGGAATTCTAATTCTAAGTTACCTACTAATATTAGCAACTAAAATTCAGTAGCATTTATTTAATTAAAGGTATATATAATTTTAAATATGTTGAATTAATATTATTTGTTTGATTTAAAATTACTTAGTTACTAACACTGTTATTTTCTCATAAAATTATTTATGTACATATAATTTTAAAAAATTTAAAATTAATAAATAAGATATATTAAATATATATATAATACTAACAAAGATATGACTAGGAGATATATGGCGCAAGGAAGAACTCCCTGTGCCATATATATATATATATATATATGCCATATATATATATATATATGGCATATATATATATATATATATATATATATGGCACAGGGAGTTCTTCCTTGCGCCATATATATTATGTAGTGTATATTATATCTCGTATTTGAGGTTAATTTGAGTCTTTTTTTATTTTTTAAATTTAATTTACTCTTACTATATTTTTTTTATTTCTAAACAATCTCTTAATTTCTTTAATTAGCAATTAGATAGATAAAAAAATAATTAAATTAAAATTATTTTCACAAAAAGTAAAACTAGACTCCACAAATATAAAATATTTTTATAACATAATTTTTAGACTTTTGTGATTTAAGTGATTGAATGTAGCCAGAAATTTAAATATACATTTTTGAGAAAAATTGATATACTGGATCTTAGTCATATTATTATGTTTAGATGATATTATTTATTTCTGCATTTTAGACATATTATTATATTTGGATAATATTATTTATGACTTTATCTTTGAATTATTATAAATGTTTATAATTTTAAAGTGTGAAATTTGAATATAAATAATTTATGTAGATATAAAGATATACAAGATCCAAAACAGAGCAAAACAAAAAAAAAAGATGAGTATTTATTATAAGAATGAAAAAATAGAGCAAGACGAGAATTGAAAAAAAAGATAGACCTAAAAGACTAAGTTTTAAATTTTTTTTTTCATATAATTAGTCATAAATATTTCAAATATGCCTACAGAGAGATAAATATGAAAGAAACTAATAATTTGGGTTTTTGAATAAGAGATTGAGAGGTAAGAACAGAAAAATAAAAAACAAAGTAAAAGAAACAAAGAAAACAAGATTATGAAAATAGGGTTTCAATATATATATATACTTATATACTTTATACTAATATATATATATATATATATAATATTTATATTTATATATATATATAGAGACTAAATAATATATATATATTTTAGTATATAAGTATAATATAGTGTACTATATATATATTATATATATAAGTGTAGTATATGCTATATAAATATTTATAAGTATAATATAAGTGTATAATGTGTAAATATATAGATATACACACACACACACACACACACACACATATATATAGATAAGATATATAATATTAATATATATTCATATATAGACATGCAGGGACGGATCTAGAAATTTTGGCCAATGGGGACAAGAAATAGTCTATGAATATTTTTATTAAAAATATATATATAAGTGATAAAAATGATATAAAATATATAAGACATAACATAATTCAATTTTAATGTGGGGGCAATATTTAAATTTTTGTAAGGTAAAAAAAATTTACTACATATACTAAGTAAAAGAAAAAAGTTGTGGGGGCAATGCATGCATGTGGATCCGTCCATGTAGACATGAGAAGAAAACAGAGGCGAAAGAATAGAGGAAAATATAAAAACAGAGAGATGAAGACATATTTATGCATGTATATATATATATATATATGTGTGTGTGTGTGTGTGTGTGTGTGGGCACGCTCGCATTCGCGTGTTTTAATGATTAGTTTATATGCTGGATTTTTTGGATTTATTTTTGTGTGATTGATTATTTTTCTTTTAGTGTTCTTTTTATTTTTTTAAGAATCACCCTGAAAAGAAATCAAATTTTATTAAAAGACTCAAGTTTACATTATGCTTAAAACAAAAAAAAAGAACAAAATAAAATATATGTAATCTAAAGGTGGGGTGGCTTTTGAGATGTAGAGGGAGCCCTAGGTCCAGTCTTAGGAACCTCTGGACCGCTACCCTTTTGGAGAACCTCTGTGACTTCTGTGAGGGCAAGATAAATTCTATTATGGCACTCAATGTTTCTCTAGTTTTGGCTACATAAACATTGGGTCTACCAGAAATAATACTTATCTATCTTTCCCCCTCCCCAAGTCTTCATATTGGCTTTTCATCTGTTGTTTCAGCCGCTCAATTTCCTTTTTCAATAGGACAATTTCGTCCTTTGAAGGATGGCCCATGCTCGCCTCTTCTAGTTCCTCCTCCTGCTTTTTTCTCTTTGTGTTTTTCTTTGAAGACCCCTCCATGGGTCTCTTACCATTATCTTCCTGACCTAAGCGCAAAATGAGGTCTAATTCCTCCCTTTCTAGCAGATTGGTGAAATCGATGAATTTCTTTGAAGCCATGGAAGTGATTTTCTTTTGAACTTGGATTTGGAAGTGAGAAGAAGAAAAAAGAAAAGATTTAGGTTTGTATGCTTTGAATGCGTTGTGATAGTTTTGCGTTCCTGAAGGGTATTTGTAAAACAAACTACGGATGAGTTGTCAGGAACAACATTTTATCACTACAACCCTAATTAGCTAGCCTATACATTTTGGGAATCGGAAAAGCAAGGATTAGACGGCAAGCATGATCATCAACAGTCTGCATTTATTGAAACCATCAGAGAATTGTGTTTTTCACGCTGACAATTGCTTGCATAGCTGTCAATCTTTATCACATATCCAAATGTGATCTCCATATCTGCTTTAGGCTGAGGCACTTGGATCTCTTTTGTTTTGAACTACAAATTTTTTCCATAAATCTGGTTGTTCCGGTTTGACACTCACTACAGTATGAGAGTTTTATTTTTCTCTTTACATCATTCTCTTCATTTTCCTACCTCTCAAAAATCTTTTCTAAAAACCAAATGGCTAGCCAACACATCAACTTGAATGTTGAGTCTAGAGAGTAAGAGTTATATTTAACTTTCACTCTTGGAACTAACACAGATAGGAGACATGTTAATGGGTCTCGTAAAAGAAAGAGAGTCCAAGTGGAGTTCGGTAATGTGAGCACTGGATGCTCACAAGAGGATAAATTTAAAGATCTAGAAAATTTATTTGAAGAAATGTTTCTACATATAGAGAAGCTGGTCAACCATCAAATTGATAATTTGGCATTGAGAATAAATAAGCATTTCATTTATGCCACCAACTGCATCTACAATCAGCAAGCAGTTGGCATTGATTGCATAAATGACATATTATCTGAGCTGTGCCATATCTCTTTCCGGATCTTTTTAAGAACACTTTTTGAGCTGTAGCAGTTCACCTCTTCCAGAGCTAGAGCCTTCTCTTCCAATCCCAGACCTTCTTTTTCCCAAGCACCTTGTCGTCCTTAAAAAAAAAAGTTCAAGGCTTTTTCTTTCCCCTTCTATTTCTTTTTATTGTCCTCTTTCTACTTGTTAGAGTTATTGTAATCTTTGTTTTTAAATTTCATGTTATTTTTAAATCTTTCTGTTATGTTTTTATGTTCTTCTTTTCAAGTAGAATGACAATGATGTTGACTGTAATAAATTTATAGTAATAGTCTTTTAATCATGAGGATTTGAGCCTAAAAGAATACACTATTCTTTTTTTATGTGTTCCCTATCATAAATTTTCATTGTAGAACTTGTCTTAAATCTTTGTTGAGACTACATATCTTATACATGTTTGAAAATGATTTAGGCAATTTAGTTCTTGTTATGTATATATGTATATATATATATATATGCAGACATGGAAAGAAATCAGAGGAGAAAGAACATAAGAATATATAAAAGAGAGATAAGGACATATATATGTTTGTAATATAGATATAAATATTTATATATGTATTTAATAATTTTATATTAAAATTAATATTAATATATATTATTTAATATATATATATACACATATATATACACACACATACCATGTGTTTTTTTAAATTTTTTGGCACAATTTTCAAAATTTTTAGTTCGGATGTTTCAGTTTCTCTAAATTGTTTTGGTGCGATTTCAAAATTTTTTGTTCCCACACAAACATATTTATATAGTACTGTGCCTCCGCTTCACTTGTCGATCTTATTTTCTTTTCTCTCTCCTTTGCTAGTTCTCTCTTCTTGTGCTTTGCTCTTATGCCTTGTGATTAGACTTTTTTTTGCTTTGCTGGTATTCTCACATTCTTTTCACTCTTCTGTTCTTTATTAGCTTTTTCTATTGTTATTTTTGTCTTCTCTCCTCATAATTTTTTTTCTCTAACTCAGTATATCATTTTACAAACAAGAATGCATTTTACTCAATTCTAATCTTAAATAGAAACTTATATGTCATCATTATTTGAAATATCATTTTTCCTTTTCTTTTTTTTAATTCCTAATCAATTCTGCTGCTATGTTTTATAGGAGGGGACGACATTGCATTATTTGTAATATCATTTTTTTCCTTTTTTCTTTTTTTAAGTTTGGCTTTTTAAATAACTTTATTTTTTTCTAATCAATTTCGCTCTGATGTCTTACAAGAAGGGAATGCATTTCTTATGTTCTGCGTGGGTTCATTATGAAGATCAAGTATGTGTGTTCAATGAAACTGATTAGAATAAACTTGAGGAACAATTAACTCTCTTTTCTATAAAATAAAATAAATTCATCAATTAAAATAAAAATTGTAGAGAAATTTATCTTTCATGTATAAATTATCTTCTCTAAATTTATACTATACAAATTTATAATCATAAATTCATAAATATGTAAATTCACTTTTAAATAAATTCTAAATTTAACTTTTTGTTAACTGCAACAATAAAAAAACACATATAAAATTAATAACAAAAAATAATAGCAAATTTTTATTATTAAATAAAAAATAATAAAAAAATAAAAAATAAGATATATAAAATATCCTGAACACTAAAATATTAATGCGCAGGGGAGCCCATGCCATATGCACACCAATATACCCCCGCGCATCAATATATATATATTAATCATACGTGGTGCTTTTTGCATTATACATGCCTGATGTATTTTGTGATTAGATTGATTTATATCGTGGACCTCATTATTTCAAATAATGTATTTTAGCTACAAATTATTTTAAAAAATATTAAAAAGTGGTACTAGAATATTAAAATGGCGACCAAACATAATTTTTGCGACTGAAAATATAGTAAGAGCACTGTAGTAGGAATATTTTTTTAATAGGAATGCAGTCGGTGTTTAATTAACGACTATATATGTTACGACTGCAAAAATTCAATAGGAAATCTTGTTTTCCTACTGCAATCCATATATTTCCGACTGAACCCTCTGTAGATATGAAATGTTATTGTTATAGTGTTTGATAGATTCTTACGATTCTGATTCGATACCACTTGTGTTTTTTTCGATTTTACATAAAATTTCAATCTTGATAACCTTGACTTAAATCATGTGTATTTGGGATGACAAGATAGTAGATAATTGGTTATGTCACCAAAATTTTATTAACAAAATATTAACAAAATGTTAACGGTAGGGACTATATTAAAAACATTTAAAATTATAAAAATTCAATTATACATTTTTATATTATAAGAACTCAATTAATTGATTGAATTGAATAATAAAAATTAAAAGAATAATTTAAGCTAATTTAATGGCCGCTGCAATTGTTGCATATATAATGCATATCAGCCAAAACGACAATGTACTTCCATTTCCCATGTTATTTGGAGGCTCGGTGGATTTTTTATTTTTCTTTTCAATAAAGTAATTTTGCTTAAAGCATTATTGACACTAAATGTGAACTTTTTTCTCAGCAAAAATTTGATTATTGATTTATCATTTTGTGAAAAATTAGTTCATTTTTAGATACAATATTTTGTTGATGGGTCAAGTGGAGATGAGTCAACATGGTAACTAGAAGTTTTCAGTTAAAAGAGGTTTCCATTAAATATTCCGAGCCGATCCACATTTCTCACATTGTGAGTGTCGCTGAGAATACGTCATTATTATAATTGCCCAATGCCCAAAGTCATGCTCCCCAGCATGGGACGCTGCTTCGCTGTTTTGCCTGTTAAGTACTCTGCTTTGTTTATTTTTATTTTTTTTTTCTAACAATAGTTGGACAAAGCAAATGAGCGGACGAAATCTCATCCTAATTTAAATCATATGGGTTGTTAGATTGATGCAATCTAATAGTCTAAATCACGCTGCATTTTTTTGATAAAAAAAAACTAAAACGTGACATTTCATTAGAAAAAATCGTATAATCTAAATTATTGGATCGCCATGATTCTAGTCAAACTAAGGTCTCATCTATCCATTTCTTTTATCCCATTTTTTTTTAGTAGGTAGAGCAAAGAAGTGGCGTCCCCCCACATGAAGCAATATAATTTAGTTTTGTATATTTTGCCATTGCCAATAGGATTTATCAGATTAGTGGGAATCAAACAGTTCCATTTTTTTTTCTAAGCTTTTGTCCTGGACTAATCTCTACATGTCTCGTAGCTATTTTTTTTTTTAAGGAAACAAAAATAATTTAGTTTTTCTTGTATTTTTTTAAATATTACAAGGAATATTAAATCTGTAATCTATTACAAATTAATTAAGAAATCATATTACTAACAAATTAAAATTTTTAGAGCTAAAATACGGGTATTCCATTTCAAATTGAATTAAGTTGCAAACTTATAAATATTTCTAGGTAATATAGACTTTAACTATAATATATAAAAAGATAATATATGTATATATATATATATATGAATATTAATATATGATATAAGGACTAGCGATTAATTTATATTGAAAGAGAGGGGCAAAAATATTATTCATGCCTCTAAACTCTAGCCAATGTTTTAATTTTAATTCAAATTTAGCTGTAAAAACTTATATGACATCCAGTCTTGTGCACGTTAGTTTTAAATCATGAATCTTGAATGTATCACGTCAAATACTAATTTAAAATAATTAAAATATAGTATAATTTTTTCTAATTTAAAATATATTCTTTAAAATTATATTATATTTTAATTATTTTAAATTAATATTTAATATACCTTTATATCTTTAGACAATAATATTAAGCTCAGAGATATAATTAAAATTAATTAAATATATATAATTTATAATTGACATAAATTAAATTTAGGTTATAGTTAAAATATGAGTAAAAGTTAAGTCACATGAATAGTAATTTTGATATATATATATATATATATACACAGTTCAAGAAGGCATCGATTCCACTAACATGTCACATGTGCCAACTTGGAATATACGCGTTGATTTATGGTCATAAATGCATTTGGCTTTTCTAAACGATCCGCGGATCCGGATTTGTTGCTGATTAAAATCGCTGTTGATGCTGCTTTTTCACTTTCAGCAACGGTTTTTACCGTTGCTGAAAGTTTTGGCAACAAAAAAATTGCTGTCATAACTTTTAGCAACGGTAAAAATCATTGCTAAAAGTGAAAAGCAGCCAAATGATCAGCAGCAAATCCTGATCCACGATCCGCCGCCGGCTGCTTAGCCAATTTGGGATTAAATTTTATGTAAGACTGGATCATATTATTTAATAACTTTCCACTTGTAAAATGTATATTAAATTTATAAAATTCAGTTAAGATTCTTATCTTAGAATAATTCTTTTTATAATTAAAGGAATACGTACATCTTTAGCGAATTACAATAACTACATTTGATCGGTCACGTGTTATTTCAATTATTGAAACTCATGAAATCGAGAGTCTACAAGTCCTTCTAAATATAAAATTTAAAAAACAAATTAAATATATTCAATTGCATTGAATTCTTAATTTTACAGAGTACTTCCAAAATCCAAACAATAATTCAAGCCTTATAATGGGCTGTGGCTGCTCCTCTTTTTAAAATCCACTGATCTCTCTCTCTCTCTCTCTCTCTCTCTCTCTCTCTCTCTCTAAATATATATATCGCATCAAGTCCAGTCCAATTGTAAATGGTATATATACTTAGTTTGTGTATTCAATTACTAGTGTTTAACAATTAATTTAAACATACTGTCAAATAAAATTTAAGTTTAAATAAATTTATGTTCTAATTTTATAAATTTTGTTTGAACAAGTAGTATTCCAAAATTTACTAAATTAATAAATTCTAACTAATTTAATTAGATTTAAATTAGACTATAAAGGTATAAAATTCTTAATGTTATTTTTTCTTTCATTAGCAACATTCGAAACTTTACTTATAAAAAATAAATGTCAAACTATTTGAATAATTTTTTTTTAATTTGGTCAACTTTTTTAGATTAAGCAATGTTATTATTCTTTTATAAAACGATATAATTAATTTTGTTCTCATGTTATATCATTTATTAAAAATTTAACGTTAAATCTAACGGCCTGTTAATTCAAACGTTATGTATTTGATTAGCACGCGTAGTCAATCCACATTTAAATATCACGTTAAAATTTCTTAGCAGGCTGTAAAATATATATCTTAAATTCTGCATAAAAAAATGGCAGTAGATAATTAATAAAACTACAATGTTATCTGCTTCTATACTAGAAGAATGAAAATAAAACTTTAATAATATTAACGGGACCAAAATTCCAAAAATTAAGTATACAATTTAAATTAAACAATATATATGGTAAGATCACTACATTGTCTTTTTCATTTAAGGCTTATTGTATTATGTCAATTTCAAAAGTTGATAATATAACTACTAGCTCATTGGATCTTAATTTATATTTCTCCTACTCGCACTTAGGCTTTCATGGATGAAAACGAGTGGTAATTCTTATGAAACGATAATTCTGACCTAAATGATTTATCTTTACCACACTAAAGTAAATTAAAAATCGAGAAATTAACAAACTAGTTCAGGTATACTAATTCTATTTGGCCGAAAAAGAAAAAGACCAAATAAGGAATATGAAAGAATATTTTTAGAAAAGAAAGTTCAAAAAATGAAAAAAATGACAAGGAGGTCAATAGTCAAGCTAACTTTTTAATGTATTTGACATGAAATTTAAATTAACTTATAGCTTATTTGATTAACTAATAAATTTATTTAATTAAAAAAAAGATCCGAATATTTATTAGTATCATTATGCGTGTTGTTAAATAAATTAATTGTAGTTACTAGATATGCTTGTTTAATTTCAATTTGACCATTATAATGACTTCTCATGTTAATTAGAGCCCCGCAGGAAAATATCAAAGATATATGCTAAGCCGCCCTGTCAACCACAAGACTTCAATAGTCAGTCATGCCACCAATCAAATTTTAAAGTTCATAGACCTTTCATATTTCATTTATGGTAGACTTGTAGACTTCATTAATTTGTTTGTCGGTTTGAAATTAATGAATTATATCTGTACGGCTACATTATAAATCCATAAATTTAAATATCTTTCTTAAATAAGGTTTTATATATACATGCATGCATATATATATATATATAATATCAGTTCCTAATGTACACCGCGCTGATGATAATATCATTTTCCTTTTTCTGACTTCTCTTGTGACAAATTAAAGAAAAATTATATATCATCAGTTAAAAATAAAAAAATTGCACTTTCATTAAACACGCATTATAATTAAAACAATGAAAGTACTTTATATTAAATAATTATAGAGAAAATATTATTTACAATGCCTCGATATGATAACATATATGATTCAAAACGATTGTATATAGTTTTCAGTAAAAATATTTCTTAAAATTAATAAACTGTCATGAACTAATGATCTTTCTTTTGTTTCTTCGAATCTTATATTCCAAATAATTAATATGATTGATCACATGTCAGCCTTTCTCTCTTTAAAACTATTAATCTCGATGAATATTGGGTTAATACGATTTAAAACGCGCCAAAAATAAAAGCATTCACTTATTCTTTTCTTTTCTACAATTATTTTTTAAAATTTATGTCTTGATCTGTAATCTTTCTTACTTGTTTTACCTACATGCATATAAAAACATTGACTAAGCTCTGATTGTAGACTTAGAGCCATCACCATACGTGGCGGAATGAACTTTCGATTCGGCTAAAATACTTGAATATTTCTGTGGGTAGTCAAACACTCTAGCTCGCGTGCTAATAATGATGGCCATGACAGCAATGTATGATGAAAGATATATTGTGTGGTTGAGAATTCATATGCTATCTCATCTTTAATACAAAGGCTAAAAGACGGAAGAGAAATGTAATCACTAATACAAAGGCTATCTCATCTTTTGAAAAACTTAGACTAGGATTACGTGGTTGTGAGTTCATATGCTATTTCTTTAATTAATTTTTCTTCAATATGAATTCATTTGCATCCTAGTTAGCTAATTTGGAAATATATATATACACCTAGCTTCGATGCAGTTGGATTAATAAGATTTTGCTAGGAGAAGCTCGATTTTTGTAAAAATCAAGCTTTTCAATCTTTGATTTTGTTTTCAGATCCATGTTTAAATTAAAAAAAATTAAAATACCACAAATTTTAAAATAAATTGAAGGAGGTCAATGGCGGAAAGCGAGTGCGACTTCTCTCTAAGCTCAAATTAATTTTATATTTTTTTAAAATTTTTATTATTAATTTTAACAAGTCTAATAATTTTATATTTTATATTTTTTAAAATTTAATTATATAATTTTTTTAAAATATAAAATTAATGTAGACTATTAAATTTTCAGTCAACGGTTTTCATCAGAGAAAAAAAGCCTCGAGGAAAGCCACAGCGGCGGAAAGCAGTATTTTGAGTGACCAATTTGGCAAGCAAGGATAAGGACGTGATATCTACCCCACGTACTACGACGACGACGACGACTCAGTAAAAGCTAAATTAGAAAAAAGGAAAAGACTACTTCAAAGGGAAGCTAGATCTATGAATATTGGATAAGCATGCATTCATTGAATCAGCTAGCAATTGCAAATTATGCATTTAAAAATATGAAACTGACCAACCTTAGGTTTTCTCTATATAAAGGCTCGTTAAAGCTCAGAAACGCAGGTCATTGTGAATACTTATCGTATTAAGTCATAATTATCTGTGCCATTTTGGTGTAGCTAATAGCTATGGCTTCTTTCTTCGCAACCACCAAAGGAGCCTTACTGGCTCCCCTTCTCTTATTAGCAGTGTTCACGGCAAATCTTCGTATCACAGGTGCTCTCTCGCTCATCATCTCTTTCTTCTTAGTATCCATTAATACCAGAAACACAAGATTAAGACTGAAATTTTTGTTTTTGCTTCATTAAATTTTAAAGTAAATTATTAGTTTGATCCTACAAGATTAAAATTATTTCAATTTAGCTTTTGATAAATTATGTTTTTCTTAATTTTATTTCTCTTTTATGTTTTGGCAATTAATAGATTTGGAAATCTAATAATAAAAAGGACTCAATCAAGACATTTAAAATATTTAGGTGCTATAAATTGAAATACTTAATCTGTAAATTAAATTATTAATTTAATTACTCTATTTTTTTAATAAATATTAAAAAGATAATTCTATTTCAAAAAGTAACATATTACATAATCAAAAATTTAATGAAGGAGACGAATTTATAAGTAAACTTTATCTTCAAAAAATTACAGTCTTGCTACAATTTGGTTTCTAAAAAATTAATTATTTCAATTTTATTCATTATTTTTCTCCCAATATTTGTTAAAGTATTTTTTAATAAAAAATTTAAATGGTAGATTTTAAAATTTAATAACAAAAATTATTAAATTAAAACAAACATAATTTTTTTAAGAATTAAATTTGAAGTACTGAAATAACAACAATCTTTTATACACTAAATTAACAATTTATAACAAAAACTATTATGAGGCATCATGGCATGGGTTTTTTTTGCTTAACTAGTAATTAATTAAAACGTCCGTTACTGGTGCAGGCGCCGACATAGGTGTGTGCTATGGCATGATGGGGAACAACCTGCCATCGCCACGCGACGTGGTGAATCTGTACAAAAGCAACAACATCAGACGCATGAGGCTGTACGACCCCAACCAGGGGGCTCTGGAGGCCCTCAGAGGCTCCGGCATCGAGCTCATGCTCGGCGTCCCCAACAGCGACCTCCAAAGCCTTGGCTCCAACGCCGACGCCGCCCGTCAGTGGGTCCAGCGCAACGTCCTCAACTTCTATCCCAGCGTCAACATCAAATACATCGCCGTCGGCAACGAAGTCAGCCCCGTCGGCGGCTCCTCAGGGCTCGCCCGCTTCGTCCTCCCTGCCATCCAAAACGTGTACCAAGCCATAAGGGCTCAGAACCTCCACGACCGTATCAAGGTCTCCACCGCCATTGACACCACCCTCATTGGAGTTTCCTACCCTCCATCCAAAGGAAGCTTCCGAAACGACGTCAGATCGTACCTAGACCCTATCATAGGGTACTTGGTCTACGCCAACGCGCCCTTGTTCGCCAATATTTATCCTTACTTCAGCTATAAAGGAAATCCGGGTCAAATATCTTTGCCGTACTCTTTATTCACCGCCCCAAACGTCGTCGTTTGGGATGGCTCCATGGGGTACCAGAATCTGTTTGATGCGATGTTGGACTCGGTTCATGCAGCCTTGGACAACACGAGGATTGGGTATGTTAAGGTGGTGGTGTCGGAGAGTGGGTGGCCTTCGGACGGTGATTTTGCTGCTACGTACGATAATGCGAAGACGTATTTGGACAATTTGATTCGGCACGTGGGCAGAGGGACGCCCATGAGGCCTGGGAATTTGGAGACGTACATATTTGCCATGTTTGATGAGAACCAGAAGAGTCCTGAATTGGAGAAGCATTTCGGGCTGTTCTATCCTAATCAGCAGAAGAAGTATCCGTTTGGATTTGGAGGACAGAGGAAGTGGGAAATTGCTGAGAGTGACGAGTTTAATGCGACGGTTCCTCTTAAGAGTGATATTTGAGACATCACATCGCCATTCTTGGATATGTCTATGTGATATTGTGCGTCTACCAATAAGAGGAAATCTCAGGTTCATCTGTCTTTTGTCGGTTTATGCATATTCCCTCGTTTGAACAAGCACTCCTCACTTGATGAGCTTTGAAGAGAGAGCGTCTATATCCTGTTGTAATTTGTACTTTGCTGTTCTTATCCATCAAGGAATTACAACGGATACTTCTGTTTTTACATATTTTCTGGTATCGAATTGTGCTTTTTGACTAAAGGTTGAGTCAATTGTCACCTGTGTCCCTCTTTTTGGTACTATGGAAGAGTGCATTCTTTACAAGCAGTCAAGCAGATAAAATAAAATTGTTTAGGGTATATGACGGTTAATAAATTTCAACCCTTTGCGTATATGTTTTGCAAAGGTGCACTTCGCTTCAATTTTTTTTTTTCTAAATTAGTTACTCTATTAGTCTTTATGTTTATTTTACAAATTTAATGTTATATTTTAAGGCTATAAGTCCTTTTTTTTTTAAATTTTGAAATTGGTTATTATTTTCTTATGCACTAATTAATTAAATCAGGCAACTTTGTCCCAATTGCGTGTATATTTGGGACGCAAGTTACTCTGCTTTTTTTTTTTCTGGATCTAACAATTACCATTTTTTTTTTAATCTTTGTGCTTGCTTTTAGCAATCTATTTGAAGGAAAAAATTTTAGATAAATTCCAATATATATTTGAAGGAAAAAAAAAGCATATATCCTTGAATTTTTTTTTCTTTAAATAAGTTTCTAAAAGCAGACACGAAAAAATAAAGTATTGAGACCTATTTAAATTTTTTCTTTTAAATAGGTCTCTGAAAATAACTACAAAGAAAAAAAAAAGTATTGAGACCTATTTAAATTTTTTCTTCAAATAAATATTTGAAAATAAGTACAAAAAAAGTATTGGTGACTGTTGGATAATAAATCTAACGACTATAATGAGATAAATAGAAAAAAAAAAAAAAGAAACTACGTCCGTAAATTTGTCCCTGAATTATGACAAAAAGGAAAAGAAGAGGAAAAAAAAGAATGATGATTAATTACTGATTTTATTTTATAGTAGTAAAGAAAAAAAAATTTTTGTGCGGATGTGTGACTGTGTGTACATATATATACAGAGAGATAAATGACTACAGAATTTCTTATCGATGTATAAATGAAAATGCACGATAGTTGATGATGGATAAAGTTACATATGGTGTGTAGTGGTTTAGCGACGGCGTGAGGGGTAGTGATCTCTTAATTTGTATCTAGTCAACGACGGCGAGAATAAAAGCTTTAAGATTTACTAACAAGCGTGTATTTCAGTTAATAAGAAATTATTTTAACTTAAATAAAAATTTTAAGTTTGAATCTCTAAAAGTATAGTTACATTAAAATTTTGTAAGTAAAATTTTTATCATTTATTATAATTTATCTGACTTAAATTTAAATTAATTGATCTCCACAGTTTAATATTTAGACATCATATGATATTTAAAAAAAAAATAACTTGCGGTTCGGAATGATAGAAATGAGAAATTTCAACTTTTCAATTCGTTTATTAAAAATGATTTTGCCATTTAGTCTTTCACTTTTTAAAGATTGGATTTTTTTATAGTTTAATATTTTAAAATTTATCAGTGTAATGATAAAAAAATTGACTTTCTATAACTTTCTTTTTTAAAAATACTATAAGAAAAAAGCTTGAAAGGCACGCTTCATATATAACATTGCGGACTTTACCAATATATATGTATATAATATTGCGTAGTTAAAAATTTGACAAAAATGTTGTTTGGGGAGGCATAGATCTGTGAGCTGCAATAACGTGTCGCTTGTCGTGGGTTGGTTATCAACTTTTATGTAGTGCTTGGATTATTATTCGCCAACCATTTTTAAAGCATCAATTATGATCAATCTATACCAAAGGTTAGTATAGTTGGTATATCTCAAAACAAAGGTCTAAAATTTATATAAAAATTTTCTTTTGTCCTTCCTTTTAATTTTGTTTAAATTGTAATTTGATCTATTTAACAAAAATCAATTTTTTTAAAAAAATTCAAGTTTATCCTTTTATTACATAGCCTATGGAAACTTTAATTTTAAACTCATCAGTAATTTATTAACTTCTACGTTATATACTTATTTGGTATGTATTACTATCATATGTAATTTTTGTTGTATGAAATTGAAGTAATTGTTGTAAATAATTTAGTTTAAGTTATGTTAAATATCATACTATTTTAAGGAATATTTATGATATTAAATAAATTTTTAAAATAATTTTTTTAAAAATTACATAGACGCTTTTGAGATGAAATTCAGATCCCGTAATAATAAGAACTAAAATTAATTAAGTAACCCAAAAAATTGTAATAGTCTCTCTCATTCTTCTGCTAATATATATATATATATATATATATATATATATATATATATATATATATATATGTGTGTGTGTGTGTGTGTGTGTGTGTGTGTGTGTGTGTGTGTGTGTGTGTGTAAAAGAATGATTGAGTTAATCCATTTTAGAGGATAATAACAACCTTGAAAAATGACGAGATGTTGTGGGATAATAAGAATTACATTAGAAAATCATAACAATTGTAGATAGAGTCAAAATATTCAATTACAATAATTTTTAATTAAAAATTATAAATGAGTTGTTATCAAATCATAACTGATAAATTTAAGTTAAAATATTTATTTAAAATACTTTAAAAGTATTTTCACAACAATTTCAAATATTGTTGTTGTAACACTCTAATTTTCACAACAATTTTAACGTTCAAGTCAACAAAATACTAAATTAAATGTTACATTTTGGATTAATATATCTAACATAGAGATAAATGGTCTTTAGAAAATAAGGGCACATGATCTCATTTTGTACTGAAGGGCTAAATTAAAATTTTATGGAAAAAAGTAAGGACTAACCTGAAAAAAATACAAAAATTTCACAAAGCACTTTTAATTAAAATAAAAATTTACATGCCAAAATAAGCAGTGTAAATCAATAAAAATTTATATTTACAAATAGATTTCAAGTAAAAAAAATTCTATCAGTGTATATAATTACTATAAATTCCGAAAATCTTTTCAAAGTTTTAAAATGATTTTGCAATAATATTTTATGGGTTTAAATATACTTGGAATCCCTATAGTTTTATTGAAAAATAATTTTAGTCCCTATAGTTTAAAAATAATGAATTTAGTCCTTGTAATTTTCAAAACCATGAAATAAATCTCTGAGGTTAGTTTTTGGTTAGTTAACTGTTAGTCAATGATGATTAAGATGTTGATGTAAATATTAAAATCAATGTCAGCGTTGACTGTGTACTACTTATGCTGACATAGACTAGCTACGTGCACTCTATAAAAATAAAGTTTCAGTTTATTCACTTGGGTCATTGGTTAAAATTTTTCTTTTGTTTAATTTTTTATATAAACTCATCTTCTACTTTGTCTAGATCCCTAGTTTAAGAATATATATTTTCTTTGTCAAAATCATCCCTTACAAACTTTTCAATTTGTTCACTTTAGTCCTTGTTATTCACTTTCATGCTTTTTTCTAAGGGTTTGGTCCTCTAAATCAGTCTATAATTTCATTTTTAGTCATGATATAATTTAATTTATCATTTCTACCCAAAAACAATACAAGAAATGGATTAAAATTTAAGTTTCAAAGCTTACTTTTTATTCACTTAGGTCCTTAGTCAAAATTTTTCTTTTATCCAATTTTGATATAAACTCGTCTTCTACTTCATCTATGTCTCTAGTTTAAGAATATATTTTTTCTTTGTCAAAATATCTTCTATAAACTTTTAAGTTTGTTCACTTTAGTCTATATTCTTTATTTTCATTTTTTTCTCACGGTTTGGTCCTTCAAATTAGTCTATAATTTCATTTTTAGTAATGATATGATTTAATCTATCATTTCTACCAAAAATACAAGAAATTAATTAAAATTTAAGTTTCAAAACTTACTTTTTATTCACTTAAGTCCTTGGTCAAAAATTTGATTTTTGTTCAATTCTTTTATATATATTCGTCTTCCACTTCGTCTTGGTCCCTAGTTTAAGAATATATTTTTTTCTTTGTAAAAATATTTCCTACAAAATTTTAAGTTTGTTCACTTTAGTCCATGTTCTTCACTTTTATACTTTTTTATTACGGTTTGGTCCTCCAAATCAGTCAATAATTTCATTTTTAGTTAAAAGAAAAACTTCAAAGGAACTAGAGGCAATATACATATATATATATATATATATATATATTATAGTTATGATCATCTCTATATTATTTCCTTATTTATTACTTCAAAGGAATATATTATTTCATTTTTAGTTATGATTGTCTAAATTTCATATTAATCATCGATTAAAATTGCGTAGGATGTATGACTAATAGTTCGGTCACAAACTCACATTGCATTAATGAGTCACCAGAAATAGAGAAAATTGAATTGCACTAATGAGTCACCAGAAATAGAGAAAATTGATTCTAATTTTGGTCGAAACTATTTATTAAATTTTTAATTTTATTTCTTTTTTACTATATATAAATTTTTTAATTAAGAGGCTTGAGGGACTATTATTCGAGCCCCTTGAAATCCTCTGAGCCCTTATGATATATATATATATATATATATATATATATATATATATATATATATTTATATATATATATATTTATTTATTTATTTATTGCCTCTAGTTCCTTTGAAGTTTTTTCTTTTAACTAAAAATGAAATTAGGACTAAACTATAAGAAAAAAAATATTAAAGTGAAGAATATGAACTAAAGTAAACAAACTTAAAAGTTTGTAGGGGATATTTTGACAAAGAAAAAAAATATTCTTAAACTAGAGATCTAGATGAAGTAGAAGACGAGTTTATATAAAAAATTAGATGAAAGGAAAATTTTGACTAATGACCTAAGTGAAAAAAGGTAACCTTTGAAACTTAAATTTTAATTTATTTCTTGTATTTTTTTTGAACATAAATGATAAATTAAATCATATCAAGACTAAAAATAAAATTATAGATTGATTTGGAGGACCAAACCTTTTAAAAAAAATATATGAAAGTGAAGAATAAGGACTAAAGTGAACAAATTGAAAAGTTTATACGGGATGATTTTAATTTGATAAAGAAAATATATATTCTTAAAATAGGGACTTAGATGAAGTAAAAGACGAGTTTAAAAATTTTTGACCAAGGACCTAAATGAACAAACTAAAACTTTATTTTTAGGGAGTTCACGTGAGTAGTCCACATCAGTATAAATGGTACACAGTCAACACTGACATGAATTTTAATATTGATATCAGCATCTCAATAAGCATTGACTAACTGTTGACTAACCAAAAACTAACCCCAAAGACTTATTTTATGGTTTTGAAAACTACAGAGACTAAATTCATTATTTTCAAATTATAGGGATTAAATTATTTTTTAATAAAACTACAAGGACTCCAAGTATATTTAAACCTATTTTATGTATCCACACAAATATTATTATATACTAAATACATTCAAATATTTAAATTACATATCCTTAAGACTAAAAATTAATCAACGAAATTAAATTTAAATAACAAATATTCATAATAAGTTAATAACAGCACCAATAAAAAAAACCACAGAATTCAAAAACTACAAATCACAATTCAAATAACAATATACATTTTTTGTTAACCAAGGAGATAAAATTGATACAAAATAAAATATATAGGACGAATCCGAGACTTAGCCAAAGTAAGAGACGAAAAGGTTAATTTTGCTTAACTAGATTCATTGTACTTAGTAGCTCCTCCCCCTATATATATTTGTTATAATTTGTCCATTATAATGACGTCTTATATAAAAGCTCCAAAATCTTAAAATATGATTTTTGAAATAAATAGTATATTTAAATTATTAAGTGAAATAAAGAAATGAAACAATTAAAAAAATAAAGGAGATGCCGTGTAGGTTATTAGAAAAATAAATGAACATATCTAGATAATGTAATTAGTAGTAACCAAAGGATAATACAAAAAGAATTAATAAAATAAAAAATAGATATATATATATATCCAAACTAACCAAATATATATCATTCAAATATAAAATCAAGGATAAAGAATATCAATAATTAAATCTGAAAAGAATACCTTCTACAATCTGAATCAAATCTTATATTTTGGTAATTAGATTAAATTAGGATTTGAATATTAAAGATACACATATTCATATAATTTTGAAATTTAAATCATTGGATAAATAACAACATAACAAAAAAAATTAAATGAAATCCTAGCCTAGTAAACCACTCGCCACCGGCCTCTCACTCTTCTCTCTCCCAAATCAATTGAATTACCGCCTCTTCCAGCACATCTCCAAGCTAGTCGTCCTCACCACAAAACTTCATATCACCTACACACACAATCCCACTCGGTTACACATTGATTACGGTAATTTTTTATTTAACCCGAATCTGACAACAAATAACAAAAATCAAGAACGATATGATTTCAAAGTTATGTGGTAATCTCATTTTTTTATGAAAAATATATTGAATGCAAGTAATTTGAAAAATAATTGCATGAAATAACGTGAGGTTAAAAATACACTTTTTGCTAAAAAGTTAAAATAAAAATGGTAAAAGAGTAAAGTAAGATGTAGAAAATAGATTGTAAAACATAAAGTGTATAAAAGATAAATTGCAGAAAGTAAATGATAGAAAGTAATCAGTAGAATGTAAATGGTAAAAAGTAAAGTCATGAAAATATATTACTAAAAGTAAATTGCTGAAGGATTAAAGTGCAAGAAGTTAAATGAAGGTGCAGTAAATTGCATAAGATAAAAGAAAGCGAAAAATGACTAGAATGAAATTGTAGGAAATGATAAAGACTTTGAATTAAATTGATTGGAATGTTAAAGGAGAAAACATACTTTGATTTTAATCTGTTAATTTACTCGTGTTAGATGTTAGGACAACTTGGCCACGCTATCGACATTTGACAACTAGTCTCTTGAACTCATTTGTTGACAAAGTCTCTTCAAACTTATTTGTCGAATAGTGTGCTTCTGACGATTTTACTTTGGCAGACTTATACTTAATGATATTGTCGAGAATTATTGAGTTGACTTGTCTATTCCATATTCTCCTTTCAAGTTGTTGATTTCTATTGAGTCTTTGTGCCATGTTACTAGTTTGAAACTTCTACAATCGACACCATTTTGTTGCACTATCGAAGACGATTACTTGTCAGCCAATTAACACATCTTTTATTGACAATTATATATTTTTTAAAATAATCGTCTAACAGATTCCTCCAAAAATTTTGTTCTCGACAGACACAAAGAGAACTAAGTTTTAAATAGCCTCGTAACTAACACTGGATTTCTAAGGATTTGACTTAGGATCATGATTATCTCTAATATGATAGTTTTATCTCAGCACGTGAGCCATTATTGCCTTTCTAATGTTTTGTTTCCTTTAAAATCCTAACCCTAGTAAGTTGTACACTTACTCTGCTATTTTTGTATTGTTATCTCTCACACTGCTCACTTTCCAAATACCTCAGAATACCTTCCCCTTTAAGTTACTACCAGCAATGGCATCCTCTAATGTCGGGGCTTCTTCTTTTGCCAAGCAATCCACTAGTGCCAAAAACATAATCCATGACCCAGTTGTGGATCGATCGGAGCTATGGCAAAAATCAATGGCAATAATTCCCATTCCTGACTCTTTTTCTATTCCTCCTCCTACGTTTCTTGGACCTTTGCTATCTTCAGAAACTTTCTTGGAAAATCTTCGTCCGGTGTTTCCTTACAAAACTCCTGAGGAAGCTATTTTTGCTTTGGGTTTGTCGATACCCATCTATTACTTTTAGAAGGCTAGAAGGATGTTCAGAATGCCTCCTTCTAGAGTCGACAGATACCACGCTTGGCTTGATAGGGTACAAATGCAGAAAGGCGAATTTTAGAAAAAGATGGACATTTTTTACCTTATTCAACTCTCTCAACACACCATTAGAGTTGATCCTACTATGGTTGGGACATTGGTCTTTTTCTGGAATAAGACCACCAATAATTTCCACTTTTCTTATGGCATGATGCGTCCAACATTTTTTGATGTATAAGCCATTACAGGCCTTTGGCCTCACTAATCCATAGAGGTATTTTCACCTAAAAACATTTCATTTTCTTCTCTTGTTAATCTTCATCATAAAGATTCATCCATTGTGTCAGACAAAGAACATGTAGCTTTCATCCTCTTTTGGCTTTAAATATGTAAATATAGCCAAATCCTTTTAATCTTTAGCCAATCTTATTCACCAAGGTACATGATTTGCCATAAGCCAGTGGCTCCTTGCTAACACTTTTTCAATGCATGAGCCAAATGGTTGACAATATCAGGGCTCAGTCGAGAAAAGAAAATGTTGGAGGTCCTATTTGGCTGCTTCAGCTATGGTTGAATGCTATTTTGGAACAACGTTTGATTACCAAACCTCTGAATGATGAGCTGGCGAGTTACATGTCTGGCTCATATGGGCTAAATCTTTGTTATTTGACATGCGATTCTGTTACACGAGATGAGAAGCACAATTTTTTCCATTTTTTTAAGATTTTTCATTCCATTGCCTTTGACTCTATCAAAATAAATTTCACCCTATTTGCTAAGTGTCTGAAAAGTCCTAAATGGCTCACTTGACCGATAGCGTCCGACAAAGAAAGTCTTTCGATCTAGTCAAATTTTCTTTATCGACAGATCATTTTTACTGGTGCTCCTACCATAGAAGATGTAAGTTTCTATGTCCATCTGCCCAATATGGTCGCTAGACATATGGGCTTCTGTCAGTCTATTCTAGCACCTTATTCATTCGCACCAAGTAATCATTTTGTCGACAATTATATCATTAACGAGGGCGATATTAAGGAGCTGATGAAGGAGAATAACAGAGGCCAAAAACCTTTTAAGCTTATACCTTTCAAATTTTCACAAGGAGTGTTAAACTGCTTTGTCAATTGGTGGTCAAAGTACTACCAATTATATTTTCAAAATATCAAGATATGTTCTGACATTCTTGTTGATTCTCCTATGCAGGAGCAAGACCTAGCATCGAAGACTAAAGGTGAGCATCTACAAGAAATTCGAGTATTTGAGAAATTTTCCAAGATAAAATGGGATCCCCAGTATCCCCCATTGGATTGTTCAAAGCGTGGAAGAAATCGTAGCCAAACTAAAATAACAGCACAATGCCCAACATGGTTTTAGATATTTACAATACCCTGATATTCAACCAGAGTTAATTAAAAAGATTCCTTTTCTGGATTCGGTCCCATTGCCTTGTGCTCATTTTGGTTTAGCTGGACATATAATTTAGAGAATTGATGAGGGCTGGTAACTTCAAATTTGTCGAAATGTGTCTATCCGTCACGAATCTTTTTTTAAACAAGAGATGAAAGAGTTGCTTTTGTTTTTCGGTTTGCCTTTCCTTTTGAACAATTTGATGCTGTGAGGATTACTACTGAATTTTCTCAAGGTATATGATCCCTTCTATTCCAAGACAAAAGTCATTTTCAACAACTCATCATTTTTTGTGTATCATCTGTAACTCTCCCTTTAAAGGAGGCTTTAACCTACAAGTGGCTGGTGGAGCAAATGGTCGAATCTGATGAAAAGGAGGAAGATAGTGAACCTCTTTAGAGGAGATAGAAAATGGTCAAAACAAGTGACCGTCTGACAACCAAAACAAGTGACTAACCAACTGTTGCATCTCCAAAACCCGCCAAATTTAAAAAGGCAATTACTAGGCCAGAAAGAGAGAAGACTTCGACCAAAAGAAAGATGACTTCTTTTGATGTTGGACGTGTTTTTAAGAAAACACGTGGAAACCTAGTAATTTTTGACCTAGTTATTGGGTCTAAGGTAGTTTTTGTTAATTGTCGATTTGTCGAATGATATAATTTGTCGAATGGATTTAGTCGAATATAGTACATACTCTTTCATCTTTCTATTATCGGGAAAAGGAGTCGGGTCTTGAGCATTCAACCTCTGCTCATGCATTCGACGAGTCAAATCTACGTACTCAGTCAAGGGTAAGATTCTTTGACACAGATTTTGTATTATATTTTTTATTTTAATAAAGAGACGAATATGAAATTTTTTGTCTCAGGGCTCGGACCAAGAGATATTGAGTCCTATTATTGAAACATCTGTCAAAGTTCTTCAGATCGAGGCTCTGACGACATCACTTGATGATATCTAGCATTTTTATATATATTTTAACACCTATCTTGGTCTATTTGCATTTTCATCTATGAGAATTTTTCAATTTTATTACACTTTGTGATTTATTGGGTCTAAATTAATCTTGGATGGAAAATGAATTATTTTTGTATTTTAGGACTTAAATTATTAAAGACTCAATTTAATCCATTTGGCTATTTTGTAGAACACTACAAGAAAAACTTAGATTAGCGACGGAAAAATCCGTCGCTAAATTGACAAAATTCCGTAACAAAAATGTTTGCGACGGAAAATATTCCGTCGCAGAAACACTCGTCGCAAATCATTTGTGACGGATTCAATATCCGTTGCAGAATTAGCGACGGAAAAATTTCGTCACAAATTTACATATCCGTCGCAAATAAAATTTGGGACTTTGCGACGGAAAGCGTTCCGTCGCTAATAATTCCGTCGCTGATCTGTGATGAAAATTTATCCGTTGCTAATTCCGTCGCTGATCAGCGACAAATTTTTTGATAAAAATTCCGTCGCTAATTCCGTCGTTGATCAGCGACAAATTTTTTGATAAAATTTTCGTCGCTAATTCCGTCACTGACCAGTCACAAAATTTTTTTATGAAACATATGTTGCTAATTTTTAGACTCTTTTTTAATATATTTTGCCAGTCATGATAATTCCAAAATTAATTGGAAACCTATGAACAGACAGAAATACAGCCAACAAGCAACAACCAACAATTATAACATTTAATTACATAAAAAATTCCATATAACAAAAAAGTTTACTTGTTTTTTCATGATCCAACATCATGAAATACAAAGTCAATACAAAATATAAGTTTCAACAAATAAACTAGTCTAAGGGGTGATCTGGGGGTTATGTCTCATCATCATCATCAACAACGTGAGTACCTCATTGCCTATCAACAGAATTGATGAATCGGTCGACCATTGAACGCATATCACTGATGATGATCCCTATCGATCTTCTCCTTTTGAGTGTTGATTTCCTCTTTATGAACCTTAAGTTCATTTATCACAGGTTTCATCTTACGTTGTAGCTCCTCCTCAAAGTCAGGATGTAGATCTGATGGCAGGATAGAATGCTTCAAAAACAACGTAACTCAATAAACATAAAGTTTTGAGTAGATTGGAGATTATAACTGTAAGAAGCATTCTAGATTTTTTAATAATTTTTCAAAGTGCTTAGCCAATATAATTTATACCAAAACAACATGAAAACATATTCATTTTCAGACCAGACCAGAAAACATAAATATAGATATATTTATTAAACCGCTAGAAGTATGTGAAATGGATCTATTTACCTTTATTTTAATTGTGTGCTCTCTTAATCTCTGACATGGTACATAATAATAAACTAAACAGAAAAGAAGATGAAAATGTAGGACTGAACTCAAGTTTTTCCCTTACCTCACTCGGATTCCCTTCTAATCCAACAACTCAGAGAACTGAGAATTTCCTTAGCCTTGGTGACGGAGACACCATAAGAAAATGGAGGAAAATGGAATTAAGCAAGTGAGAGAAATACCCAGAAAGTCCTTTACTTCAAAATCTTTCTCTCTCTCGGTTGAATGGTGCTCAAGGAAGTGGAATCCACGTGTCTTCACCTAAAACCAATTTTTTGATAAAAACCTTAGTTCAACCCTCTTTTCACTTTTCTTCTCACTTAAGTCCATAACTTTTTTTTAAAAAAAAATTAATCTTTTGACCCCATAATAGAAGTCTAATGCACAAAAAAATAAATCTCCATGAAAACTTCAAGTAAAAACTCTCTTCCACAGCGAAATCATAAAGAAAGAACAAAAAGAATTCAACAAGAGGGAAAAATAATAATCATATATAATAAAATGACTTGGAAAGATTTAAATGATACTAACTGGATCATTTGGAAGAAAGGAAAGTAAATGAGGAAAAAAGGACTAACCTTTAGAAGATATGAAAAGTGGTCTACTTTTAAAAACCTGTCAAAGAGTATCATATGTCAGGAACTAAGACAAATAACCACTTGCCAACGTCTAATTAAAACTCATTTTAGATAGTATAAATATCATTTTACAAATAAATTAATTAATAAAAAAGAGTAAAAGACATAAAATTTTGAGGGATGAGTATAGTTGTTAATCAGAATGAATGAAATAAATTCCCAATTATGAATATATTTTCTTCTAAGGGATTTAGATTGAGGGACAAGAATCAATATTCTATCCACTTTAATATTTTTTTAATCACACTTTAATACTTTCACTATTAAAGAGAAGTGAACAACGAACATAAATGGACAGTATTACCATATGTTATCTATCGCAGCAACAACAGTGGTGTCATAGAGTATGTAATTGAAGTATGGAAGGAAGGGAGCAATCATTCAACAACTCTCACATCCTTCCTACTAAGTAGCCTCTGTCATGTACGCCATCATCACTCTCTCTCCCTTCCTTTCACCATTATTTCTTTCATATCATATCATTTCTCATTAATAATCAATCTTTAGGCAATTGCGAAATTGCCAATTTTTACACCAAATTCAATTTACTATAAATCCATCCCTAACACCTCTGTCATCATGTAATTATATATATATATATATATATATATATATACATATACTTGAAAACAGCAAACACAGGATAGGAATTCCCTCCCCTTAGCTTCAAGACTTTGAGTGGAGGAAAAGCCTCAAGAATTCAACCAATAGCCTATGGAAACAAGTCAATCAAAAAGCAATATTAAATGAGAAACCCAGGTCCAAATGCCATGAAATTGGACTTACACACCCAGCATCCCTTTTAATCATAACTTGCTCAATTACCGTAAAACAAAACAATTCCAATCAAAATTAATACCTTAAACTTGCAGTTGGACTTACACACCCAGCATCCCTTTTCCCAATCTAATTTTACAGTCTTACAACCTTGAATAGAGAGGTTCCACAAAGAAAACAAGAAATCGAAGTTACATGTTTCCACCGGTGGGAATATATATATATATATATTATTTCTTTAAATTTTTCTTGATTACTTTCTAATAAAACCCACAAGTTTAAGAAAACAAGTCCAATCCCAACAGTACCATACTTTCCTCTCCTAAACATTCATAAACTGAATGGGAAAAAAAATGCTCGAGTACCCAGTCAGACCTAGCACTCACCAATAATACCATATAGTTTAATCTACATCAACTTAGTAATCTCAAGAAACAAGAAAAGATAACTTAATAGTTTTTGTACACTGAAAAGGCATTAATTTTTTTTAATAGAAGAAAATATATAAGAGGAAGAAAATACAACTGGAGGATAAAATATCTGCAAATATCAGCAAACAAGAAATACAAGAAAAGCTCAAAACAGATTATAGAAACAGAAAACATATAGAGCCTATCAATGTTTTATTCCAAACCACAAATCGCAAAGTCATTCAAGAAAACACAAAGAAAAGGAAAGAAGAATTTGATACCTGAATGCCATGCTCGAGGCAATAAAGTTCCCAGCAGGGGTTTCCGACCTAGATACCGGCCTGTTGGATGAAGTCGCCGTCGTAAGCCTCCCCTTGCTACTGCAACGCCGTCGAACCTCCATGGAGCTCCTCTTCTCATCTTTGTTCTCTTTCTCTCTCGGCTACCTCTGTTTTGCACAGATGAAGATGGATGAGGGGAAGGGATTCAGCCGATGGTGGTGTGGTAGTCGACGGTGGCCACCACGCGATGTTGGTTAGCTTCTCCCTCGCTTTCTCCCATGACTTGTTCTCGCGTCGGACTACGAAGAAGAGGTCAAATAGAGGAGGGGAAAGGACGAGTGACTGTGGTTGTGGCTGGTGGTGGCACTCATCATCTTCTCTCTCGCCTGCCCGGTCGCTTTCTCTCTTGGTTTGCTTCTCCCTGATCCCTCTCTCGGCTGTGCCCCTCTCTCCCAAAAATGGTAGTGTGCGTATGTTAGGGTTTCAATTAGAGGCCTTAATTAGTCTGATGCAAAGGGTGGTACAAGTGTACCACTAGTTATGTGCCACCTCAGTACCTTCTTAGATTAAATTATACAAGTCCACTCTTCATAAAATTTTAATTTAATTGGGTCCTCCTGAGTTGAAATTTAATATTTCACCCCAATTATTTTCATCACCTTATATCCTCTCTTTTTACTAATTAGAAATCTCTTCACAAATTAATAAAATTTTTAGTTACACTTTAAATTTATTATCATTATTTTCTTTTCAAATTTCAATTTGGTCCTCAATAGATCCAAAAATAAAATTTTAATTCCCTCAAATTTTGAATTTTCATGTTCAAAGTTTTTTGTGAATTGCCTAAAAGACCTTGGGTATTAAAGAAACCAATCAAGATGAGGAAGAAATTGGACCTAGCATATACTCCGAAATTTTTCAATTTGATTTCACAAATTAATAAAATTTTCAGTTACACCTTAAAATTTATTAATCTTGGTAAGGCTCTACACTGATCATAGATATAGCATAAATTAGGCTATCAATAACCAATAGGGATTGGCCCTTAACTAGTGCTTTGATGCTGATAACTAATGGCTCAAACCAAGGCAATCCAGCAGTATCAGTTACACAAGTCAGATATCAAATTAGCTTGGCATTAGTGATTAAATATATAAATCAGACTTTTAAAATAAGTTCTATTATTAAAATTTTAATTTTTATACATATATAAAATATAAAATATATATACTATCATTAATTTTATATACATAATAATTTAAATTAATTTAATTAAAAAATAATATGTCCTATCTCCTCGTTATATATATATATATAGTTAATGAATTATATATATAATAATTTAAATTAATTTAAGTAAAAAATAATATGTTTATTTTATATTATTTTAATATTACAAAATACATGCATTTTTTAGGCCATTTTATATTTTTCATCTTTAATTTTTCCTTCCAAATCCAACTGATGCTTGATTCCTCCCATCAAGGTCGTAATTCCTTCTGTGCATGTCACTGATCACAAGACGGTTAAGGACGCCCTTGCTCCCTGATTCATGCACTAGGGCTCGATTTTGATGGATATTCGAAGGCACTAATGTGTGCGTGGCTTTCTTTTGCATGCGTGCTTGTGTGTGTGAAAGAGAGGCTAGAGCTAAATGTTAACTATGTAAGTGTGATCATGCCATACAAAGAAGGGATGAGCCATGTGTGAAAAGAGAACTCACTAGGACTGGTATGGAGATAACAGCTTAGACGAAACTGGCTGGGAGAGATAGACCAGAGACTAAGTATTGAGAAGTAAGACTAAGGATAACTAAGAGAAGAAAATGAGAGAAAATATATATAGTATATATAAAAATGATAATTTTATATAAATATTAAATTAATAAAATAAAATATAAAAAATTATTTTAAAATGAAACTTAATTTTTAGGAGGTATAATTTTCAGTTTAAAAACTCCCTTAAATTTATTTTATTAATATTTATTTTTTCAATTGATTTGACAATTGGGGAGAAATGTAAAAAAGAATGAGAAGAGACAAATGTTTGTGATAGAATTTTCCATCGCAAAAATAAAAATTTTTTGCAACGGAAATTTTCATTGCAAAACTAAAAATATATTGCGACGGAATTTTACATCGCAAAATTAAAAGTTTTTTGCGACGGAATTTTGCGACAGAAAATTTCATCGCAAAACTAAAAATACTTTCCGACAGAATTTTGTGACGGAAAATTCCTTCGCTAATTTTAGCGACGAAATTTTAATCAGTGACGAAAATTTTCCGTCACAGAATCCGTTGAAAATTCTGTGACGGAATTTGTGACGAATTTGTGACAGAATTTGCGATGGAATTTTTTCGTCGCTAATTTCTGTCGCTAATTAAAGGTTTTCTAGTAGTGGAAATTAATTTTAGAGATTTCTTGATGATATGGAGCTGAGGTGGACGTTCTTACTGACGTGCGCTGATGTGACACTTTTCTGATGTATGCTGACTGGGACTCCTTTCTGTGTTTTTTGCTGACTTAGACATGTGGGCCCTCAATCTAGATATGTTCAACCTTTGCATGCAGTCCAGCTCTTGCATATTCCCCAAACTTTGTTGAAAATGGAAATAAAAACACTTCAGACTTCTACATGCACAAAAGAACTCTTTTGCTGTGCCTTTTTCATGTTTATTGCTACTGTCTACTGGTTGCCTCCTCTGTAGAAGAAACCAGCCACCTCAGCCCTCCTTTTGAAAGTCAACTAAGCATCTAGGGTAGAATATTCTTTAGGTTTTAGAGAGGTATCAATTTTGTATCATAGACAACACTCTTCACTTCGGTAATGTAGAATTTCGCAGACCTCTCTTCTCCTCTATTTTCCTTCTTTTATTTTGCTGTTTTGCTCTCATGGAGGGCTAAAATTTCATTGTAATCAGTCACTAGGACCTTAGAATGTTGTAGCTTGAACTGAAAGTGAAAGATAAGTGTTTTATTCTCTCTTCCACCTCATTTCATTTTCTGTTTTGATTCTTATGTCTTTACTGTTATTAGATCCTGATAAGAACTTATAGGAGCTCAGACTGGTTTGTATTTAAGATATAAACTTACTTACCTGATTAGAAATGCAAGTAAAACGAAATGGATAGCTAGATGATATTTAACTTGATTTGGTTAAGGTCTTTGTAGTTGCATTCAGCTATAGATTAATGAAGTTCTTCTTAACTATAGTTAGAAGCATTAAATTTCTGGAAGTTTCTCTAAAAATCTTTTTATAAAAAAACCAAATGGTGAAATGAGAATAAGACTAACCCATTGAGTTAAGTAATGATAGTTGCACTCCCATAAATCCTAGTTGTTGATTAACCACTGCTGTTGTTTATTGCTGTTGTTTTAAGTTTTTATTTCTGTTATTGCTACAGTCATAACCAAACCCCTCGTTTATGTGTTTGTTTTTAGTATTTGAGTATTTAGAACAATTAATTAGTGATTAGAAGTGAGACTCCTTGAGTGACTACGACCTGGGGATCACTATACCGCAAAATTGCCACGAATTCAATTCTGGGTGATTTGGCATCGTAGTGGCTTGAACCACTTGATCTAAAACAACCTTTTGAGCCCAATCATGAAAGGTTCATTGTTGAAGCAGCTGAAGCTTTTCTTGCCAGTGAATCGACAGTTGCTCAATCTCCCTTTCGATAGGCCCCATCTGTTAGAAAGGTGCTTTAAAGGCAATCACTTTTAGCATCAAATATACAAACTCAATTATTAATCTAAAGAGGTTTTCTTCATTATTTATATTCATATTCCTAAACTGAGGATTAGATTGTAAAATAAATAATGAAGTCCATGACACAAAATATAGCATGAAGGAAATTATGATGATGATCATAACGTGAGATTCCTATCATATGAAATTATGTATATATCTAAACTATCCCTAGTTGTAGGATCACTTGAGACTAGACATCAGTGATCCAGATAGACTAGCACATATTATACTTCTTGATTTGATCAAGCAGTTGTCCTCATGAGCTGTAAGCATGAGACGTTTTGAGTGAACATTTGAATGCTTGTTAGTGGTAACAAGTACATTAGATGACTTGCATGAGACATCACATAAATACCTATTCAAATGTCAGTGATAGTTCTCATAGCAGCTAATAGTGCAAGTATCCTTGGACTTGAGGAATTCAAGTTTATCTTAGATATGGATCATGTGTTTTGACTCCATTCCTTGTTACCCACTGAAGGTTGCTCTTAGGGTGATGATTGGGTATAAGGTGAAGTATTTGAAGATATTTGAGTAGTCAATATAGGAGTCACTACTCTTGATAGAAAGAAGTATATCCATGGCCACTTGTCGGGATAATCGCTAAGAAGTTTTTGGCCAAAGCATACTTGTCATGAAGATGGTCTTTAGTGACAGTTTATAGTGATTGATCTCACAGGACAAGGAACTGACTACTTGGGCTGGACATGATGAAATCAAGTCTAGTGGGAGTTGACATATAGGCCAGACTCTGAACCAAGTGGGCATAAGACAGTGAAAGGACACATTGCATAGACACGTTTTAGCTGCAAAAAGGTGTAAAGTCAAACAACTAACTTTTCGGTCAATTGGGGGTCACGATGTGTTGCTAAATACCACTCATGATCTATTTACAATCAAATATTAATTGTGATAGCTGACATAGCTGGAAAACTAATGGGTCACACACATAGAAATTCACTAGGAATTTAAAATAGGTTTGAGGATTTGATCCTAAATTAGAGAATTAATTAAAAGGAGATATGAGAATACAAAGAATTGGAATATGTTCCTATTCCTACACAAACAAGGAAAAGCCCAAAATAAGAATATCTTAGGCATCACTCTCTCAAAGAGATTGGGCTTCTTAAGATGTCACTTTAAGAAGCCCAATAAGAGAATGGTGCCCACTAAGAAAATTAGGGCTTTAAGGTGTGTGGTTGCACCTATCACTTTAAATATGATAGTAAGAGCCATACGCCACCTACCTCTCTCTCTCAATTATTGAGTATTTATTTTAGAAACATTATTGTTCTTTTCTCCTTCAACCAAGAGGATTTTCTCCATAGCTTCTTCATGCTTGCTAGCATTAGAACGAGAAGAAACCCCGTTACCTTAAGAGGTTTTTCTTTTGTATAATTTCATGTGGATTACCATTAGAGGTATTCCACTTTAGATACTTGTTTTGGCTTGGAGAGGTTGCTATGTACAAGAGGTATTTCTCTTCATCTTGTTTTTCATGGTTAATGTAATGGTAATATATGTTGATCAATCAATGAATGGGTTTTAGAGAAAATTTTAAATTTCACTGCATTATTCTAATCTCTAAAATACTACACCATCATATGAAGAGCACAAACAAGAGCTTGTGCCTTCCAGTTCCATCAGTTCGACCAAAGCCATTCCCTTGTTGACCTGCCTTTGTAGAGTCATTCCCTTATTGGCCTGCCATTTGAGATCAGGAACGATATAGACATGAAGGCTTTGATGGCCAATGTTTTTCCTATCCCCAGTCAAACTCATCTGACGGTCCAAGTCAATCCCCTAGAGATTCAAGCACTAATAACATGGACTTGGACGACTTGATCAACCTTTTGTCAGGTGGCCATACTTCAATGGTTTCTTCTTTGGTTCTAGAGGAATCTTCAACAAACTCGAAGGTCAAAGAGATATTAAAAGAACTGAAGAATTTCCTCGATTATTCTTTTGAAGTCATTGCTTTTGATGAGTCTTTGAGAAGCAGAATTCAAGCTATTTTTGTTGAACTTGCACTAGTCAGATTACAACTCTCTATCTCCTTTCGAAGCCTGTATTCGACCTTTAAAGATTTCATTGACGATTTATCCGACAAAGCGCCTTTTTTCAATCAAGTCATTTCTTCTTACGAAAGAGAGATATTGGAAAGAGAAATCGTCTTGAGTCAATTATGAGATTTGAAGACTGATAGAGATCGACATATGATTTAATTGTCAAAGGGAGAGAAAGAAGACAACACATTAATGCCAATATCGATTGGTTAAGAGGGAACCTTGAAGAGTTAGAAGAGAAAATTAGAAAAACCAAAGAAGAATTGAAGATAGCTGAGGTGCAAAAAGACAAGCTTAGCCAAGTTATGACTGACCGCTTTGGAAAATGAGAAAAAAATTAAACAAAACACCAAAGCCATTGCGGTCAAAGCTCAATCTATTGCCAAAAAGATGAAGTCATAGGAGACCAGCTATCTGACAGCTTGCATGGAGAAGGAAACATTAGCAACTGTTTGGGAATGAATGCGACAAATGTAGTTGTCCTTGTCGGTCAAATTTATCTGAAAAGTTTAATCATTTGTTTATTTATTTTAGTCATTTTGTATATCATCCAACAAATTCTTATGTGAAGTTCATTGTACACAATTTTTGATGTGATAGTATCTCTCTATTCAATTTTTATTTCACACATTGACAGATTATATTGCTTCAGGTATTTGCTATTGATTGATTTCACTTTTAATCCAAAATTAACTTCATCGAGAGCATAAGTATTACCAGAAAATATTTGAATAATTATAAGTGGTCATTCCCGTTTTGGTGACCATTTGCCATATTCTCGACAATGTTTCTCAATAGGCAAAATTACCTTCTATACTGAATTGCCCAAGTTAAAAGATTTGTATTTAACTCGACTGTCATAAAATAAAGCAATTAATCTTTCATCATCTAATTCATTTAATTCGTCGAACATTGAATTCTAATAACTTTTGACTGGTAATTTATCTTGTCTCTAAATACAAATTGATTAGAGATTAATTTCGACAGACAATATGGCATCATGACCATAAACTAGTTTATATGGTGAAGTGCCTGTCATTTTTCTTGGCAAATTTCTATATGCCCACAAAACCTAGTCAAGAGAATTATGCCAATTTCTAGGTTGTCAACCAATATGCTTTTTGATCAAGCTTATAAGTATTTTGTTCATGGCCTTTACTTGGCTATTTGCTTATGCATAATATGGTGTCAAAGTTATTAACTTTATTTTTTTAGTATTAGCATATTCTATGACTCTTCGTCCAGTGAAAATGGTACCTTGATCGGTCGTCAAAGTTTGAGGTATTCCAAACCTGTAAGAATGTGATTTTCAATAAAGTTGATCACATCTTATTGGGCCGCCTCTTTTAGAGTGATTGCTTCAACCCATTTAGTGAAATAATCAACTTTGACCAAAATATATTTATGTCCTTTTGATGAAAGAAGATGCATTTGGCATATCAAGTCCAAAGCCCATCCCCTGAACGACCAAGGTTTAATAATTGAATGTAATTCACTAGCTGTGATATTTTGTATATGACTATGTCTTTGACACTCTTCACAAGACTTAGCAAACATTATACAATCCTTTACTAGTGTTGACCAATAATATCTTCGTTGTCGAAGGATCCATTTCATTTTTTCTCCTACTTGGTGAGCTCCACAAATACCTTCATGGACTTTTGACAAGGCAATGTATGCCTCTGACTCATTTAAGCATTCTTCCAACTGTCCGTCAACAATTCTTCTATACAATTGTGCATGACACTACAAATTTTAACGCTCTATATTTGAGTTTCCATTCTGCGCCAAAACTCAGATTCTCTAAATAATTGATAATTGCTTTCCTCCAATCATTATTTATTTGAATGTCATTCTGTAATACGTCTCTTTCTTCCAAGGGATATAAAAGTTCTCTAATTTCTATTAAATTTGACAACTTTTTGAGAAACCTTATACCCAAAATCTATTTGGGCTAAGTCATTGGCTTTTTCATTTGATTTCCTAGGACTATGTTGGACAATAACTTTGTCAAATTCTTTCATTAACTTACTCGCTGATATCGGACATTTTTATATACTTTTTAGTCCCTATCTTAGTCCTATTGCTATTTCAATGTTGCCAACTCTTCTATTTTATTATATTTTGAATTTATTGGGTGTAAATTAATTATAGAATTAATATGATTCAAATTCATAATTTTATCCCAATTAATTCATGTGCTTAATTTCAGATCTAATTATTGGAGAGAAAAATGCTGACATAGACGTTTTGCTTACTTAGAGGCTACCTGGACATGCTGACTGGGCATTGAATGGTTGACTAGGGCTGACTGGATTTCTGGTCCCCACTGTTCTACACTTTACAGCAAAGGGGAATGTAATTTCTGTTTTGACAGCATGGACCTCTTGCAGCAATCAATAGCAGACAGAAACAGCAAAGCAGTAGAGTAATTTGTCTGCTGCTGTTGCCACTTTTCTGCTGTTGTCTTGCTGTCCACATCATGTAAGAAGCACCAAGGAGGCATCCAAGAGGCATCTAGGGTAGAATATTCTCTAAGGCATTGAAGGCATCAATTTTTAAAAATCAGAGGACACTTTTATTTTATGAACTTAGCAATTTTCGTAACTCTTTCTTCCACTCTGTTTTCCTTCTTCTGTTTTACTGTCCTGCTCTTATGGAGGGCTAAATCTCCATTGTAATCAGTCACTAGGACCTTGGGATGTTTTAGCTTGAACTGAAAGTGCAAGATAAGTGTTTTATTCTTCATTTCATCTCATTTTGTTTCTGTTATGCTTATATGTTTATGTTGCTGTCAGATTTTGGTTTGAATTTGAAAGAGCATAAACAGATTTATATATGAGATATAACCTTGCTTGACTTATTAGAAAAGTGAGTGAAACAAAATGGCTAGTTAGATGATATTTAACTTGATTTGGTTGAGGCTTTCCTTTGAAATGCGTCTAGTTATAGTTAATGAAGTTATTCTTGGCTATAGTTAGTAGTATTAAATTTTGGATGTTACTTTGGAATCATTCTTTTTTATAAAGAACCAAGTGGTGAAATGAGAACAAAACTGAATCAATGAGCTAAGTGATGATGGTTACACTCCCATAAATCCTAGTGGCTGGTTGCATGGTTTTCTGTCATCGTCAAACTTGTTCTGCTGATATTTTACTGCTGTTGTTCATTGTTGTTGTTTTGTTACCACTTCTGTTATTACTGTCAACAAAACCCCCCCCACATTTATGTGCTTTTAATTAGTGTTTGGGTGTTCAGAATAACTAATTAGTAATTAGAAGTGAGGCTCCTTGAGTGAATACGACTTGAAGACCACTATATCGCAAGATTGCCACGAATTCAATTCTGGGCGATTCGACATCGTAGGGGCATGAACCACTCGCTATAGCACAATACTTAATCAATTTTTGACTAATGTATTTGTATTCTTGAGTAAGTTGTTTGACGACTAACTAGGAATCTCCAAGTATGTGCACTCTTTGTGCTTTCATTTGATAAAGTATTTCTAATCCAATGATTAAAGCTTCGTATTTAGCCTCATTGTTAGAACAAGAATACTTGAATTCAAACATAAATTTGGTTGGAGTTCCTTGAGGGGAAATTATTAAAATTCCTACACTACTTCCTTTTTTATGCTTTGATTCATCAAAATGAAGAGGCCACGGTCTCAACCCGACAAAATTTATATTGTTATCTATATCAAAACCAGGATGGTCGACTAGAAAGTCAGCCAATTGTTGGCCTTTGACAGCTTTTGCCGAAACATATTGTAAAGAAAATTCCATCAACGCAATAGTCTATTTGCCAATACGTCCATTGAAAACAGGTTTAAATAACATAAATTTTATTATGTTTGTCTTTGAAACAACAAACACATTATAAGGCATTATATAATATTTCAGCTTAGTACAAGAAAAATATAATGGCAAACATAATTTTTCAATTGCACTATATTTAGTTTCTACATTGTTTAAAACTTGACTAAGTTAATAAACGGCTCTTTCGATGCTATTCTCATCATCTTGAGCCAGTAAACATCCTATAGTTTCTTTAGAAGCTGAAATATATAACTTCAATGGTCGACATGATATTAGTGACATCATAACAAGCGGATTAGCTAGATATTCCTTGATTTGTTCGAAAACCTCTTAATAGAAAGGTTCCTAGACAAAATCTTGCTCAACTTTCAGTTTAATTGAAGATGAAAAGACTCTGGTCATACCCGACATATTGGATATGAATCTTCTTAAAAAATTCTCTTTCCTTAAGAAAGATTGAAATTCCTTCTTATTTGTTGGTGGGGCAGCTTCCAAAACTGCTTTAGCTTTATTCTTGTTCACTTCAATACCTTTGTTATGGACTAAGAATCCTTGAAATTTGGCAGCTGATACTCTAAAAGCACACTTCTTCGGATTCATTTTAAGGTTGTGCTTTCACATTCTTTCAAAATCCTGCCTCAAATGTGTCAGATGATTTTGCTTATATTCCGACTTTACAATGACATCGTTGATGTAAACCTCCATAAACTTACCTATGACATCGTGGAAGATGGTGTTCATCACCCTTTGATAGGTGGCCCCTGTATTTTTCAAACTGAAAGGCATGATAACTCACTTATATGTCCCAATAACTCCTGGACATCTGAAAGCAATTTTTAACAAGTCTTCCTCGGCTATAAAAATTTGATTATAACCTGCATGACCATCTATATAACTTAGAATTTCATGCCCAGACGCAGCATCAACTAACATATTTGCTATGGGCATAAGATATTCATCTTTAGGAGTAGCCAAATTTAAATTCCTAAAGTTTATGTATACCCTTAGCTTACCATTTTTCTTAATAAGGGGGACTACATTAGAGAGGCATTCGACATACCTGGTGGTTTTAATGAACTTAGCTTTAAATAGATGTTCAACCTCCTCTTTGATTTTTAGCACCACTTTAGGAGTTAATCTCCTGTTTGCCTGTTTGATGAGTCTACACCCTTATTTGAGTGGTAATCTATGTTTGACAAGGTCTCTACTTAAACCAAGCATTTCATTGTAATCCCAGGCAAAACAATCTTTGTATTCTATGATCAACATGATAAGTTATTCTTTGAATTCCTTTGGCAGAAATGCACTTATAAAAATAGGTGTCTTACTTGCTTCAGTACCCAAGTTCACTTCTTCAAAGGATCTTCTACTTCGACATCCAATTTCTCATCAAGCCTTTTCTTGAAACCTAAAGGGCCATAATCTATAATGCAGTCTAACAAAATACCTTCTGAGATATTGACTGCCTTGTCAGCCACATAGGCAAACAACCTATCCATTTGAGTTTCAACACTCATGGCTAGCATTTGGCTAATTTTCGTCGGCTTTATCCACTAACTTAACACAAAATTGATCCATTAGGCAAACTTCTAAGGTTTCTTTATTAATCATTCCATTTTCTGTTGCAACTGGCCTGACATTTGGAGCATAGATTCTGAAATCAATATGGAGTTGTTTTAAGTAACAAGGACTATCATCCACTTCTATAACTTCCACTTGACCTTTACCATTCCATAAGATTAATTTCTGATGCATGATTGATGAAACGGCCCCGACAGCATGAATCCAGTCTTTTCCCAATAGTATATTGTAGTTGGATGATGAGTCCTCTATTTTGGTTAATTTTGTTTGCTTCTTTAGGGCTTTTTCCTCTCCTTGATTCCATTTTTGTTAGCTTTTTGCTTGCTTTGTCCTTTATTTTGGCTTTCCTCTTTGTACATAGTTGTTGCTTTGCTTTATCTTATTTTAGTCTCTTTCCTTGCCTTTTTATGCTTTTTGTTGTACGTTCTAGTAGGCTTTCCATTCTGGTCTGGAACATGGAGAATCTGAAGTTCTGCTGCTCATCTGATGGTGGCGCCCAGGCGCCACGCAGGGCGCCTATAGGCATCAGCCCCTCAACTCTCTGCCAAAGAGTCAGAACGTGGCGCCCAGGCGCCACCCAGGGCGCCTAGGCGCCACTCCTTGTTTCCAGCTATTCTGGGCGCTAGCCCCATTTTCCCTTTTGTTTCTGCTTGGCGCCTAGGCACCCCGATTCTGTACCTGTGAGCTTTCTTATATATATTGCTCTTTTGCAGATGTTTTGTGGATCTTTAGGTTGGAGGGCAAGGGAGCTCTGCTAGGGCAAGGATGGAGGAGCTGGGAGACCTCTTCTCTACTGAGTTTGAAGCTTTTCTTCCTTTTTCTCCTTCCTATTGATCATATTTTGTTGTGTATTTGTTATGTATTTCTTCCTCTTGTGATAAACTCTAGGGTTAGGGGATTGATGTATACTAACTACCTATGAAGCTTTGTTGTTGGATGCTTAAATACAATTGCTTTTCTGATTATTGGAGTAGTTGTTATTGGTTTATTTCCTTTTAAGTGATTTGCAACCATTTAACTTAGATGTATTTGGGGTTTGTATTAATGCTAGACATAGCTTGACACAAACATGCCCTTGTAACTTCTACCGTGAATCGGGTTAGTCTAGACATAGATAATTTTGTTTGCGTGGTCTTATGAGTTCTTGAACTTAAACTCCGAACCAATTAATTGGACTAAGGCATTAGCTAATTATTTTGGCTAGGAAGATTTGCTCACCAAGACATTGGGTTCAAATATTTTCGTGAACTCGACCAACACTAAATGGAATCTGTGAATGTATCTAAGCATCCTTTAACGATTCAAAGATTGGTTTGTCTATGAATTAATCGGATTAGGAGTTAAGAAAGTCAATCCCCTACCCGTTGTGTTATGGCGTAGTTCTTCGTTTGGTGTTTAGTTAATTCCTTGTTGTTAGTTTAGTTTATTTTCGGTTTATCTTTACATTTTTCCTCTGTCCAAATATAACTTGATCTAGTGAAATTGGTAATTGTTAAAGTCAATCCCTGAGGACGATAACTTTTTCTCATCACTTCACTACTTGTGCGACCCGATACACTTGTCGGGAAATAGCGCATCATTGGACTTCGTGGGAATTACTACGAAAATGGTTAACCTTTTGACTGATCTGACGTAAATGTTTAACATTACTACCCCATCAGATGGAGAAGACTTGCCACTAAAATCAATGATAACCATGTTTTTCTGAATCAAGTCAGACTTATTCTTCCCTAGCTTTTTAAACATAGCTCTTGGTATTAAATTAATGGTAGTTCCACCATCCACCAAAACTCTGTTGGTGGGTTTTTTCTTCTAATAAAGCCTTGATGTGTAAAGGCCGCATATGTGCCTTTTGCTCATCAGTTGGTTTTCAAATTTGGCTAAGTTGTCAAATCCTGAAACCAAGTCATCTCCTAGACTGCCGAATCCTAAAGTTATATCATTTTCCATAAATAGTAAATCTTTTGATAGATCTTCTGAGTCTTCCTCATTTTCCCCCATGTATTCAAACTCATAATGAGCTCTGTACTCTGGTGGTATCAAAAAAGTAAGATTGAGTTTCATGTTTATAGGATGCTCATCTGTATCCTTCCTTTCGACGCCTTTTTCTTCAATGTCTCTTGATTCTTCCTCAACTATGTTCCATTCATACTTATCCATGAATGGCCCAAGTCTAAGATAATCTTTGTCCACCAGTCCATCGTCAGATCGTGGTTCTGACAAAGTAGTTTCCATGGCTATAATCACATCATCTAAATCTCTTTTTATATCAAAGTCCATGTCAAACTCTTCTTTATCATCAAAACCTATAGGGTCTTTGGGATCATTAAGGACTTCTATAATCTTGTTGGTCGACAAATCCATGTTAGTCACATAACATTTTGAACTTGACGAGTTGCTCCTTTGTTTCACTTTGGTAAGAGTCTCCGTATTCTATTTGACGTTAGTTATGGGATCTTCTAAGATTGTCTTTATCTCTTTGTTAGTCAGTCTTCATAATCTTTTCCCTTTACTTCTAACATAGCCATTTGTTTTCCTTTGTCATGAGTGGCCTTTTTAACTTCTGCTAGCCTAATGGGCCAGCTGTTCTTCATATCCTTATGACCTGGGTTCTGAAGTATACTTTTGTCGGACTCTATTTTCAAAGGTGTCAATTGCATTAATTTTCGTGCCTTTTGCAATTTCTTCCTTAAGCCATGTGTTTAAAAGATTTGGATGTGGCTGTACCACTCCTATTTCTTATGGTTTGGAAATTTCTTGTCGAATTGCCCTATTATTCTGAGCTTTTGGTTTGGTTTTGACTACCAAACACCTTTTGCTTAACCCTGAAGGCTCTTCTTTAATTATAAGTGCATCTATCAAGGTTTTCATCTTCTGTGCTTGCTTGTACCTTTGCAACCTTCGTTTCTAGCTCTTGGATAGTGGCCGACAAGATGCTTCAAGCTTACTTTGATTGAATGGCATTATTTGCCATAACGATAATCTTTATTTTAAAAGGGCTGATCCTTTTGGAATATAATCTTCCTAGCATTGTCATTGTTTGCCATTGCAATATTCTTCACTATTAGCCAACCTCACGTTTGTAGGTGGCACCCGAGTTTCGATGTGTTGGAAATGCTTTCAGGAAATTAGATTACTCACAACTGACTCCTTTGAGTTCTCAACCAACCAGTCATTAAAATTTAGCCTAACTAGATATTGTGGCTGAGATCTTCGTGTGTAGAATGATTTTGGTTGAAAATTCTTCTTATGAAGTTTTTCTTTCTTCTGATTCTCTAGTAATTAAGAATTAACCATTGCTTTTTGACGTACTTCTATGGCTTCCAGATCATACAACTTGACATATCTTGGACATAACTTGATTGCCACTAAACCTTTCTTTCTTGACAAGAACTCTTCATAAGTTTTTGCAGGTTTTTGATGTGTTGTAAGGGTCTGCCATAGGATCAGTATCTACATGTAACTCATTGAAGTTTATTTCGGCATGCTTCTTTCCTTTTCCTTTCACATAAACCATGCTAATATTCAAAGGAATTTGGCTGTCAATATTTGCTACACTAGTCTGGAAGGGATTGGTATCCTTCATGTCTGCCTTTTGATTATCGGTGAATTTTAGTCTTCCCTATGTCAAGGCCTTTTGAATTAAATCCTTGAAATGTACACATTTGTTAGTAATATGACCGAATATATTATGAAATTTACAATACTTTCGATTTTTTTATTTCATCAAGCTTTAAAAGCCCATGATTATTTGACAATTTTATTTATTTTTCTTTCAATAAAACATCAAAAATTTGTTTGGCTTTTGTAATGTCGAATGTGTATACTTTTATGTTAACATAACTCATCTTTTCTTTGGCCCTTATAGGCTTTATAGCCTGACAAGTATAGGGAGGTCCAATTTTTAATTCAGCAAGATTAATATCATAATCAACATTTTCTTCCTCGTCAGATTCTTCCATTTCAACGTAATTTATCTTTTCTCTTTTTAGAAACTTCTTTTGTTTCTGCATTTTTTCAGCTTTCAACTATTCTATTTGTCTAACTTTGCCTTCTAATTAGGCAAGGTCAACTAAATGTTGGTTCACAAGCTTTTTCCTAATGTAATAATCTAGGCCCCTGATAACCATCTTTACAATCTCTACTTCTGGAATAGGAGTAAAATATCTACTCCTCATCAGCCTAAATCTTGCAAATAATCTTTGACATATTCATTATATAATCACTTAATGTTAAACAAATCTATTAGACCAACTTTTAGATCTCTCTTGAAAAATTGGTTATGGAAGCTTCTCTCTATTTGTGACCAAGAATGAATGAAATTGGGTGTTAATGTCGAGAACCAAGAGAAAGCATTCTTCATGAGTGAACTTGGGAAGAATCTCATTTTAAGTCCTTTATCTGTCACTAGATCTCCTATTTCAATGGTGTACTATGCGATATGTTCGACAGTTAACTCACCACCTTCTCCAGCGAACTTAGAAAGTTTAGGAACCTTAACCATTCCTCTTGGTAATTCTACCTGCTAAACTTAATCTGGAAATGTTGAGGCAAAATAAGGCTAATTAGTATAACCCATGTTGAAAACAAATATGTTAAGAACTTGTTCAACTACTTGATTCACATTTCGTTCTACTTAGTTTCCTGCGAGATTTTTTCAGAATGCTCTTATAGCATTGTTTTCTACTACTTATAGTTCATTTTGACTCAAGATTTGCACTTGATCATATCCCAATTGTGGTTAACGTTGTTCTTTCCCTTGCAATACGTTATTTTATTGATTTTGACCTTGATCTTGGGCCATAATCACCTATTTTGGTTGGACATTTTTAGGCACAACAATACCTAAGGCTTGACTAAGTCAACCCATTTGAAAGGCTAGCGTATTACACGTATTATTAGTATTCTCCATTAAAGGTTTCAGTATGATACCCATTTGTTATATTAGCATGCTCACCATATCATGATTACTTTCATCCATTTATTGTTGAATGTTAGGTAATGAACTTACAGTAGATGTGGCGATATTACTTGGTACGTTTCTCGACATATTTAGGAAGATGGGCCCCAAATTTAATCTTTCCTATTGAAACACAGTGAGAGTACTTGTCCCTGCTACACTTGCCAATGCAGAACTTATTGCTTGGCTTTGAACCATTTGACATGTGGGATTGGCTAACTGACTTCTAACCCCAAGTTGGTTCGTTACAAGAGTGATGTAATCAAGGATAACCCCATTGTAGCCTAAAAAAGGGAGAACACTTCAATTGGGCCTCTAACTAATTCAAGGGTTAAAGAGCTTGGACTAATTGCAGCCCAAGAAAAGGAGAACACTTCAATTGGGCCTCTAACTCGTTCAAGGGCTAAAGGGCTTGGATTGGGCTTAACCACATTGTTGAAAGTGGAAGAAGTGTGAAAAAGGTTGCATGTGAGATAGTTGCATTTGTTGAATATAGTTGTAGTCTATTACCTATGCATTTATTGTCTTTGACATTTAGCTACCTATGCATTTATTGTCTTTGACATTTAGCTACCTATACATTTATTGTCTTTGACATTTAGCTACCTATGTATTTATTGTCTTTGACATTTAGCCTACACTACTTGACTTTTAGTTGATGCATTTAATACATTAGTTTGAGTCTTTTGTCTTATTATTTTGGAGATCCTCTATAAAAAGGGTCCTTGCCATATGTTGTAAACCATCCTTGAATCATATATGAGATATTGGCATTTTGCTTTCAAGAGGATTCTTGAGTTCTTTCTCTTATCTAACTTGGGTTAGTGGCGAGAACAGCTAGATTTCTTATCACTCACGTTCTTCTTTCTTGAGTGTGGCGAGATCAACCCATTTCTCTTAGTTGTGGCGCCCTTTGGCTTATCAATTGAGTGATTTGGTTTTCTTTGTTTGTTTCTTTCAACCTATCCAGAAAATCGATTAAGTGTTTTCCCTCCGAAAATCACATCATATTGGTATCAGAGCCACTTCAATTTAGGTTCTATTATTTGTTTTGTGTTTTGCCCATTCGTGGAAAGCTTAATTTTGTTGCATTTTATTCTGTGTTTTGCCACCTACATGGAAGACTTAGTTTTCCTTATTTTGTATTCTGCCACCTATATGGAAGGCTTAGTTTTGCTTATTTTGTAATCTGCCACCTACATGGAAGGCTAATTTTATGGTCTGTTCATCTTTATCTTTATTTCTATTCTTGTGTTGTTCTATTTTATTCCAACTTTTTAATTAAAAAAAAAATTCATCGTTACTGTTCATTGTTCATCGTTACTGTTCATTGTTAATCCGAGTGTAAACACTTAGAGAGTGAACCTACCCTTCACCAAACTCAAACCAACAAATTACAAATCACTATGACAGGATAAAATAGTTCTGAAGTTCCTTTTGGGCTTAGCCTACAACAAGCTCAAATTGTTGGCCTACAAAGAGGTCAAGAAGAAATGATGGAATAAATAGCTCGACTAACCACTCAAATGGCTAGATTTATGGAGCTACAACAACAACAACCAAGAAGAGGAGCTTATGTTGAACACCATGGAGAAGAATCTGAAGCTGAAGAAGGTGATCAACCTAGGCAAAGAAGGCAGCAGAGGGAAGGTGATGCCAACATCAAAATGAAGATTCCTCCATTTAAGGGAACAAGTTCTCCTGAAGAATACTTGGAGTGGGTGCAACGAGTAGAGAAGATTTTTGAATATCAAGAATATTCAGAAGCTACCAAATGCCGTCTTGCAGCCCTTGAATTCACTGATTATGCGAATCTATGGTGGAAAAATTTGAAGAACCAATGAAGAAGAGATGGAGAGGAAGAAGTTTGAAATTGGAGATTGATGAAAAAACTCATGCAGAGGTATTTTGTACCTAATTACTACAAGCAAGAACTTTATTTTAAGCTTCAACGCTTGAGGCAAGGAGGTATGTGTGTTGAAGATTATGTTAAAGAATTTGAAACTTTGATGATTCGGTGCGAGCTATCTGAACCCCAAGAGCAAACTATAGCTCGATTTCTTGGTGGTTTGAACAAAGAAGTTACTGACTTAGTAGAGTTGCAGAATTATGTCTTCTTAGAAGATGTAATTAAATTGGCAATTAAGGTGGAGAGACAAAAAAAGAGAGTTTATGGAAGAAACAATGGAGTATCTAAACCATTAGGGATTAAACCTTTCCAAACACTTTCCCAAACCTCAAACACTACCAAAGGGAGTAATAAGGAGATATGGAAGAAGGAGCCAAACAAAACTGAAAGTTCTAAGGGGAAGGAGAAGAGAGAAGACAACCAACCCTCTAAAAGAAGCCGAGACATTAAGTGCTTCAAGTGCTTAGGTCATGGCCATATAGCATTCGAATGTCCTAATAGAAGAGTGATGATCTTGAAGGAGAAACAAGGGGAAATAGAGAGTGAAGATGAAGATATTATGGAGAAATGTGAAGAGGAAGAATATTCTGACGAAAAAGAAGTTGTTGAGTATGCTGATGAAGGTGCTGCCTTGGTTATTAGACGTGCCTTGAATATCCAAGCCAAGGTAGAAAATGAACAGAGGGAGAATATTTTTCAAACAAGGTGCACTATCAGAGGCAAAGTTTGTAATGTGATAATTGATAGTGGGAGCTGCACTAATGTTGGTTCAAGCACCTTGGTTGGCAAATTGAAGCTACCTTTCATCAACCATCCCCGTCCATACAAGCTGCAATGGTGAAATAATCATGGCGAGATGAAGGTCACCAAACAAGTAAAGGTACCTTTCTCTATAGGGAAGAATTACAAAGATGAGGTGTTGTGTGACATAGTCCCTATGGATGCTAGTCATCTTCTACTTGGGAGGCCGTGGCAATTTGATAGAAGAGCACTACATGATGGCTTCAAAAACACCTACGCTTTTGATAAGGATGGAAAGAAGATTGTGTTGGCACCCTTAAAGCCAATGCAAGTACAGTCAAATAAGGATGTAATTGAGAAGAAGAAGCCTAGTTGTTTTGCTTCTAATAATGAGTTAAAGAAGGCAAAAAAAAAGGGATGACTTTGTATTATTGCTAATTCTCAAGGAGCTAAATCGAGAACTTGCAGAAAAGCTTCCTAAGCTTGTGAGTGAGTTGATAGAAGAATTTGCAGATGTCTTTCCGAATGAGCTACCTAAGGGATTGCCACCCTTAAGAGGAATTGAGCATCAAATTGATTTGGTGCCCGGTGCTACCTTACCAAACAAGCTAGCATATAGAATGAATCCAGAGGAGGCTAAGGAGCTAAAAAGGCAAGTTGATGAGTTGATTGAAAAGGGTTATGTAAGGGAATCCATGAGCCCTTGTTCTGTGCCTACATTATTAGTCCCTAAAAAGGATGGCTCTATGAGAATGTGTGTGGACAGTCGTGCTATAAATAAGATTACCATCAAATACTGCTATCCAATTCCAAGATTGGATGACATGTTAGATGAGCTGAATGGTTCCAAGGTGTTTTCAAAAATTGACTTGAAGAGCGGCTATCACCAAATCCGAATGAAAGAGGGAGACGAGTGGAAGACAGCCTTCAAGACAAAGCATGAACTTTACGAATGGATGGTAATGCCATTTGGGCTATCTAATGCCCCTAGCACATTTATGCGATTGATGAATCATGTGCTTAGATCTTTCATTGGAAAATTTGTTGGTGTATATTTCGATGATATTTTGATCTACAGTCAAAGTTATGAGGAGCATGTGCAACATTTGAAGGAAGTCTTGGAAGTGTTGCGAAAGGAGAAACTCTATGCTAATATGAAAAAATGCTACTTTTGTCAAGACCATGTGATTTTTCTTGGCTTTGTAGTATCTCAGCAAGGAGTGGAAGTTGATGAAGAAAATGTGAAAGTTATCAAAGAATGGCCCGTTCCAAGAATTATATCTGAAGTAAGAAGTTTTCACGGGCTTGCCTCTTTCTATAGAAGATTTGTAAGAGATTTCAGCACCATTTTAGCACCCATAACTGAATGTATTAAGGGAGGAAAGGAGTTCAAATGGAGTGATGCAGCCCAACGAAGTTTTTAGCTTGTCAAAGAAAAATTGAGCAATGCACCCATATTAGCTTTGCCTAATTTTTCTAAGACTTTTGAGATTGAATGTGATGCTAGTGGAGTGGAATTTGTAATTCACACAGACCATGAATCACTCAAACACTTGAAAGGTCAGAGCAAGCTGAATAGAAGACATGCAAAGTGGGTGGAATTTCTTGAAGCTTTTCCCTATGTGTTGAAGTATAAGAAGGGAGAAACCAACATTGTTGTAGATGCCTTATCAAGGAGATATGCCTTAATTTCCATGATGAATGCTAAATTGTTGGGATTTGAATCTATTAAAGACCATTACATGGAAGATTCGACACTTGCTGAAATTTATCTCGCTTGTGAGAAAATGACATATAAGGGATTTTATAGATCTGAAGGTTTTTTATTTCGCTTGGGGAGGCTTGTAATTCCAAATTGTTCTATAAGGGAATTACTTACACGAGAAGCTCACGGAGGAGGATTGGCTGGGCATTTCGGTGAAACCAAGACATTGGAGATGCTGAAAGAGCATTTTTATTGGCCTAACATGATTAGAGATGTGCATCATGTGATTGAAAGGTACATTGTTTGCAAAAAAGCCAAGAGCAAGGAAGCAGCCCATGGACTTTATACACCTCTACCTGTTCCAGATCAACCTTGGACTGATGTTAGCATGGATTTCGTGCTAGGCTTACCAAGGACACAAAGAGGTAAAGTTTCGGTCATGGTTATTGTTGATCGTTTTTCAAAAATGTCTCATTTTATTCCATCCCATAAGACCGATGATGCTGTGCACATTGCCAATTTATTTTTCAAAGAAATTGTCATACTTCATGGCATTCCAAAGAGTATCGTGTCGGATCGTGATACCAAATTTCTTAACTACTTTTGGAAGACTTTATGGAGGAAGTTGGGAACAAAGTTACTCTTTAGTACTACCTGTCACCCACAAACTGATGGGCAAACTGAAGTGGTGAACCGAACGCTTTCTACTTTGCTAAGAACTATCATTGGCAAAAACTTGAAAAGTTGGGATGAATGCTTGGCCTATGCTGAATTTGCTTACAATAGAAGTGTACATGGTACTACTAAACACTCTCCTTTTGAAGTAGGTTATGGATTTAATCCATTGAGCCCACTTGATTTAGTACCATTACCACTTGAAGCTCGAGAATGCATAGATGGAAAAATGAAGGCTGACATGATAAAGAAGTTACATGAAAACATTAAACATCAAATTGAGAAAAAGAACTCCATCTATGAGAAGACTGCCAACAAGAGAAGAAAATTTGTTCAATTCAGTCCTGGAGATTTAGTGTGGGTTCATCTTCGAAAAGAAAGATTTCCAAACCAAAGGAAGTCCAAATTAATGCCAAGGGCAGATAGTCCTTTCCGTATCATAGACAAGGTAAATGATAATGCATATAAAATTGATTTGCCTGAAGACTATGCTGTTTCTACTACTTTTAATGTGAGGGATCTTTCCCCGTACTTAGAAATAAAGAGGACTTGGATTTGAGGACAAATCCATTTCAACCAGGGGAGGATGATGTAATCAAGGATAACCCCATTGCAGCCAAAGAAAGGGAAAACACTTCAATTGGGCCTCTAACTCGTTCAAGGGCTAAAGGGCTTGGATTGGGCTTAACCACATTGTTGAAAGTGGAAGAAGTGTGAAAAAGATTGCATGTGGGATAGTTGTATTTGTTGAATATAGTTGTAGTCTATTACCTATGCATTTATTGTCTTTGACATTTAGCTACCTATGCATTTATTGTCTTTGACATTTGGCTACCTATACATTTATTGTCTTTGACATTTAGCTACCTATGTATTTATTGTCTTTGACATTTAGCCTACACTACTTGACTTTTAGTTGATGCATTTAATACATTAGTTTGAGTCTTTTGTCTTATTATTTTGGAGATCCTCTATAAAAAGGGTCCTTGCCATATGTTGTAAACCATCCTTGAATCATATATGAGATATTGGCATTTTGCTTTTAAGAGGATTCTTGAGTTCTTTCTCTTATCTAACTTGGGTTAGTGGCGAGAGCAGCTAGATTTCTTATCACTCACGTTCTTCTTTCTTGAGTGTGGCGAGATCAACCTATTTCTCTTAGTTGTGGCGCCATTTGGCTTATCAATTGAGTGATTTGATTTTCTTTGTTTGTTTCTTTCAACCTATCCAGAAAATCGATTAAGTGTTTTCCCTCCGAAAATCACATCAAAGAGGGACATACCCTTGAGGTAATCCATATTTTGGCACAGACCTTATTGTTTGATGGCCCACTGGATTTGGTGATACTGTAGTTGATTAAACACTACTTGTTCCAAAACAGGATTTCCTGAGAGGGATACATTTAGCATAAAGTCTATGAGATTAGTAGTTTTTGGAACTGTTGGCATGTTTATTGTGGTTACGACAGTTGAAGATGCATTTAGTGAACTTGTCACTTGATTAACATGATTTGCGTTACTCATATTTCAAAGTCGTGAGCAAGTATGTGTTTACTACTTTTCAAATGCATACATTCAGCGAGTTACTTTGAACTCATCCCACTGGGTGTGTCAATTTGGCTTAACGCAATTTGTTTACGGTGATTTTTGGTTAATTTGAACTCGTCCCATTGGGCATGCCAATGTAGTTTCAAAGTTATGCGGTAATCTCGTTTTTGATAAAAAAAAATGTGTCGAATGTAATTAACTTGAAAAGTAATTGCACAAAGAATGTGAGGCTGGAAATACACTTTTTTTGAAAATGTTCAAAGAAAAATGGTAAAAGAGCAAAGTAAGATGCAGAAAATAGATTGCAGAACATAAAGTGCATAAAAGGTAAATTACAAAAAGTAAATGGCAGAAAATAATTAGGGCTAACATTGGTGAGTCCGTGGTTTAGACTCACCATCTCACAGTTGCAGGTATGCAGGAGTGATCAGGTTGAGAGCTCACGGATTGAGGATACCTCCCTACTGTTTGGGATAAGTTAATATATTTTTATTATATTTCTCTAGTGTTCTCTGTAATTACATAGGCCACCTATGATCCTATGCTTGAAATCTGAGCTTGCGGTAGTGTTAATAACACATTGTCTGCGCCGGTCATGAGCTGGGGTTGGGTCATGACATGGCGTGTGGAAATGCCACTATTTGGGTCAAATAAATGCCATTATTTATTTAAATTTTTATAGTGACATCTCAAGTTGAGAAAGAAAAATTTTACAAGAAGGAAAGTCGAAACAAGGCACAAAATGCACGGGATGGCTATTTAGGTAAAAATGGCTCACAAGGAAATGCCTAAATTATCTCCAAGTATGCACATGTAAATGTAGCCTCAATAAAGATTCAAGACAAGTTCCAGTGAAAAATCATGATAGGGAAGCACACAACAATGAAAGAATAGCATTTTGTAATTAAGGCTCAAAATTCCCCTCGGTTAAAAGACTACTACTAAAATTCATTAAAACCAAATTTATTGCCATTAAGCGTGAGTTCTAGAAAAGCAAGACTAAATTATAATTGAAACAATTCAAATCCTAAGTATTCTAGTATGCATAATTTCAAATTAAAAATTTTATTAAAAGCACAATAAAATAACATAATACAAGCTCAAAATAAAAAATAAAGCTAAAATATGATAAAGATACAGAGTTTTGTTTTGTTTTGAGGGACGAGGTGGCTTCTGGGAAGAAGAATATGGTCCGAGCTTAGAAGGAGGTGTAAACTTCTGTAGCTTAGAAACTTTTGGAGAAAGTGACATTGTAAGTTGGTGATGAGCAACATGTATTCCCTTCATACATTCAATGCTTCTATCTTGTTGATTGCAGAAGCAGTGAGATACATAAATGAAATTGTTGTTTATTGCAGCAACTAGCTTATTCGTACAGTGGATAAACAGTTTCTCCAATTCTTCAGTTTTATTCATTAGAAGAGTAAATTTATCTTCTGACAAGCAGTTAGTGCTTACATCCTCAACCTCTTCTTGGATTCTTTTCCTTTTCCTAGACTCCAGAGATCCATATCAGTTGATCTCCGAACCTTGTTATTCCCTAGTCAGAGAGTCATATCCAATTCTTCCTCTCTAGCCTCAACATTCAAGTTCACTTGTTTGTTGACCATTTTTTTCAAGGAAAAGTGTTTGAGAGATAGAACAAAGAGTTAGATGCAATGAGAAGAATGACTCTCTTACTGCGGTAAGTTGGATAGCTGAACAACAAGATTTATAGAAAAAAATTTGAAGCTCAAGACAAGAAATCCAGTAACGCAACCTAAAGGAGATTTAGAGATTACATGTGGATAGATGTTAAAGATTTACTACTAGGCATGCAATTGTAAGTGTAATTAGCACAACAGTGATAAGTAGACCTTTTCCATATCTCTTTTTGACAAGATTTCGATCCCGTCACCTTAATCATTATTTTGTTTTATTTTTTTAATTTTTTTTATATAATTAATTTTTTTCTTTTTTATTTTGTTTTATTTTTTTTAGGTAGATAATTGCATTACAAACCTATTTCATTCTCCTCCCACACTTAAGTTTTTACTTTGTCCTTAATGCAATAACTATTGGCACATATTATCCAATAAAAACAAAAGACATAAAAATAAAAAGAGAGAAGGGAAAAGAAATAGCCATATTAGTAGTGGCACACCTTTTTCACTTCTTCCAATTGAATGGCATAGGCTTCTTCCAGAAGTTTTTTCTCTACAGCAGTTGGATGCTGGAAAGAATTAAATTTTTAGTAGCTACATGTCAAAAAATAGAAGAAACTTCGCTTGCCACGAAGAGGTAAAAACAAAAGAAAAACAAAGAGAAAAAGAAGAAGGATTGCTAACTAAATCACAATTTAAAATAAAAAAGAACACTACTTTCTAACACAAAATCAAAATTAAAACTTCTACAGAAAACAAAATTGGAACTACTATCTAAACTAGAATTATCTGAAACAAAATTGCTATCTAAAAATACTTAATATTAGTCTTGCTCGTGCAGGTAGGATATTTCAAGTTTAAATGCAATTATTTGTCATTTTAGTTTTGCTGACCTATTCCCCTTGGATATATTAATATATGTGTGTACTGTGAGTGATTACTGATATAGAAAAGACTTATATATGTGGTTGTCTTCTGCAATTTTGAGTTTGCAATTTGTTAGTTAATAAACATATATATATATGTGTGTGTCATGTGTGTGCACTGTCAGAATAATCATTCTTGATTGGGTTATATTCTTTTTGAATTTGTTAGTTAATTTTGTACTTGAGTAGTATAGTCTAAAATACCTATGAATTTTTTTTTTCAGTAGGTATTTAAGTATGTCTAGGTCTAGAAATGAAAACCTTGGTTCAAGTTCTAGTTCTGGTAAAACAATTACTAGAAGAAAAACTTTTCTTAGAAATAGGTCTGATATTGGGTGGAAACATGGGCAAGATATTGAGGGTAATGAAAGAAGAGTGAAATGCAACTATTCTCAAAAAATTAATGGTGGATTTTTTAGATTGAAACATCATTTAGCTGGGACTAAGGAAGATGTTGAACCTTATGTTAATGTTCCTGATGAAGTTAAGGCTCAGTTGTTAAAAATTGTGATTGAAAGTAAAGAGGCTTTAGCTAGAAAGAAAGGGAAATGCTTTGACATTTATGAAACTAATGGTGTAGAGGTTGATGTACAAGAAAAAGGAAATGAAATAATGAATTTATTTAAGAAAGCAAAAATAGTAGACTAGGAAGTGCACAATCCACCATTCATCAGATGTTTAAAAAAGATTTGAGGGAAGTTGTTTGTCGAGAAGTTGCTCGATTTTTTATTCTCTTCAATTGTGTGACAAATCTAGAGTTTGTCAAAACTATGGCAAGGGATTCAAGCTAGTCTCCCTTCTTATCATGAAATTAGAGAGAAATAGTTGAAACTAGAAGTAAAAGACATAGAAGAATGGTTGGAGGGCTTTAGCGTGTAGTGGAAAAAGTTTGGTTGTTTCATCATGTCAGATGGATGGACGGATAAGAAGAAGTTATTCCATATGTAATTTTTTGGTAAATAGTCCAAAAGGAACGGTGTTTTAAAATTCATTGGGTACCTCTAACATTTCATAGACAACTGACAAAGTCTTTGAAATGTTAGATGAAGTTGTGGAGAAGGTGGGAAAGGAAAATGTGGTGCAAGTTATTAATGACAACACTGCAAATTACAAAGTAGCTGGGCAAAAATTAGTGGTGAAAAGAAAACACTTGTTTTGGACACCATGTGCGGCACATTGCATTGATTTGATGTTGGAAATTTTGATAAACACACAAAGTTGCATGAAGTCACCATAGTGAGGGCTAAGAAAATCACAACCTTTATCTATGTGAGAACAATGCTCATTAGCTTGTTGAGACAATTCACAAAGAGAAGGGACTTAATTAGACCAACTATTACTAGGTTTACCACTTCTTATACAACATTGTTATTTATATTATATGAACATCTTATGACTTCAATTAATACTTTTATTTATGTAATATGGAATTTGTATAACTTTGAATTGAAATTTTTATGTTTGATCTTATATTAGTTGAAGTATTTTTAATTATATGACATTATGTATTACAATGTTAGAACTTAGAACATATATATATATATGTATATATACATGAGCATATATATAAACTCTTACGAGTTTACAAGTCGAGTTTCTAATTCGAGTTTACCCCCCTCTTAGTTTAGGCAAACTCTCAAGTTTGACAACCTTGGTTGAAAACATTATGCACTTAAGCTTCAGGTTAGACTTCAAAAGCTAGCACTACAAAAAAAATTGAAATTTAGCGTCTGTCAAAACCACCCTTTACTACAAAACTGACGTTATGTGCTCCATTACGAGGTCATTTAGCATCGGTTTTGACATCCATGGAAATAACTGACATTAGATGAATTTAATGTTGGTTTTGTCAAAACCAACATTAAATTCTGGAATTTAGCATCGATTATTTGTGATTTAACGTCTGTTTTGACTAACGTTAAATGCTGACATTTAACTTTATTATGACCGACGTTAAAACTGTAATTTAACATCAATTTTGACCGACATTAGATGACATTACTAATGTCTATTTGGTCATTTAACGTCGGTTGTGACCGATGTTATATGAGTAATTTAATGTCAGTTTTGACCGATGTTATATTACTTTAAAATGATTTTTAATTACTATCATTTAGCATCGGTTTGGACCGTCACTGAAAGACTTTAAATAATTTTTATTCTAATTTAATTAAATTAAAAATGACATTAATTTCCAAAACCAACATGACAAAAACAATCAAAATTAATTTTGACTTGTGCTATATTAATATTCCAATGTATTAACAACAACAACATAGCCTTATCCCACTAAGTGGGGTCAGCTAATAATATTCCAATGTATTATCTGGCTAAAATTTAATAGATACTGGAAGCCAAATTATAAAAAAAATATTTGAATAAAAACATATATTTTTAAGCACAAGTTTTACATCAAATCCAAAGTTAAAAGTTGAGACATTCTGAAAGAACAAGTTTCACATGTCCTAATAAAATAATTATTATAACTAGTCATAATCATGGGTTGTGACTAGCTCCAGAAGAACATTGACATCTTTGAGGTGAAGTTCCTGCACTGTTTGCATCAGGTGGCTGTAAATATAATATTTATTATTGGAGTTCATAGGGAATGAAAATAATGAATTAATTACTTGTCAACATTTTATTCGCTGTATGAAATTGAACAAAGGGAGAAGGATGAAAATAAAATGAAACACAAAGGAAAGAAACATCATTTGCATTGAAACAAACCTCAATGGTGGTAATTGGAAGAAGCTCTGTTTTGGGTTCCTAATTGTAGAACAATTATATTTAAGTTCAAAGTATCCAATCTATTAATTATATTTCCCCAAATTTTATTTCATAAGCCATTTAAGGTTGCCCCTGGCTTTAACTAATATAAAGCACAAAGCAAATGAAAACAACATTGTTATACGATAAATCAATCAAAAAGAAAAAAAAAGAGATAATAATCTAATTAGGAAAAGGCTACCCTAACACATGGAGGATTGAGGGCTAGTATACACCACAAACGGTTCAACATTAATTATATCTTAAAAAAAGATTAAAATTTCTTTTAAGACTTTGAGAATTATATTAAATAAAATAAATTTTTATGACAGAATAAAAATCGAAATATAATTTTAAAGACTAGATTATATTTTTACCTTAATGCTGTATTTCTTTGTTCCTTTTTCATGGTAAGTACTATTGGGGCGACACTTCATGATCCATCATGCTCAATATTAAATTGTGCATTGAACTATAATACATTCTCCGGAGTAGCCAGGGGAAAAGAACCTTAGCCTAGTAGATACAATTTCAAGGCAACACAAGTCTCTTCTTTATATTCCAACCATTTCCTTTGAAAGATTCTTTTGAAAGTGGAGCAACAACACTAAATATTGCCAAACCTTTTCCTTTTACACCATGTAATTTAGAAGCCACGTTTTGGAAAATCATGCAAATACACATGTTTCCAAGCCTCAGCATTGCTAGCACACTTAGCATGGAGGAAAAGCATGTACCTATAAATCCTTGGTTGAAAAGAGAACACACATAGCTTCATTATAATAATCAGTACATTATTATAGAGGAAAAGCGTGTACCTATAAATGTGTCACTGTTTTACTTCATACTTAGCATGGAGAATAAAACAAATTATCTAAATTTAAACTCAATAATTTACCTTCCCAGCGGGTACATCCATAGCCAATGAACTTCACATTTTGAACGATAGGGCATTCCCAGGTTATATCCTATAAATCATCAAGTTATTCAATCATTTCTTGCTGTCATTTGTGAGGTAAGTGGTATATCAACAATATCAATTTAAAAATTCAAATATTCAAATATTCAAAACTTCAACAACTATGATCAACAACAACAACAACAACAACAAAGCCTTATCCCACTAAGTGGGGTCGGCTACATGGATCGCACAACGCCATTGAGCTCTATCAATGACCAACTTTTTAGATATCTCATTTACTAAAAGGTCCCGTTCAATAATTTCTCTAAGTGTCTTTTTTGGTCTTCCTCGACCTTTTTCATAGGGCTCCAAACCATCTGCTCAACTCTCCTAACTGGCGCTTCCAACGGTCTTCTTTGCACATGCCTAAACCATCTTAAACGGTTTTCAACCATTTTTTCCTCAATAGGTGCCACCCCAACTCTACCTCGTAAATGATCATTACGGATCCTATCTCTTCTTGTATGACCACACATCCAACGCAACATTCTCATCTCAGCCACTCCAATTTTATGTTCTTGTTGTCCTTTCATTGCCCAACATTCACTCCCACATAAAATCGCTGGTCTTATAGCAGTACGATAAAACTTTCCTTTGAGTTTATCAGGTACTTTCCGATCACAAATAACCCCTGATGCCATTCTCCACTTCAACCACCCAGCTTGTATCCTATGTTCCACATCTCTCATAACTTCGCCGTCATCTTGTATAATTGATCCCAAATACCTAAACTTTGACACTTGTGATACGACCTGATCACCAAGCTTAACCTCCAACTCGTTCCTAGCTTGTCGCTTGTTAAACTTACAATGCATATATTTGGTCTTACTCCTGCTCAGACGAAAACCCTTCGATTCCAAAGTAGCTTTCCATAACTCAAGTTTTGAATTAATCTCTTCCCTTATCTCTGCTATGAGAACAACGTCATATGCAAAAAGTATGCACTTAGGGATTTCTTCTTGGATGTGTTTCATCAGAACATCTAAAACCAAGTCAAACAAATACGGGCTTAAGGATGATCCTTGATGTAGGCTAATTTTAATAGGAAAGTCTCTAGTTTCCCCTCCAGACGTTCTCACACTAGTCGTAGCCTCCTCGTACATATCTTTTATGGCTCTAATATACGCAACCCGTACACCTTTCTGTTCCAAGGCTTTCCACAGCACCTCTCTTGGTACTCGATCATAGGCTTTTTCCAAGTCAATAAATGCTATATGAAGGTCTCTTTGTTCACTCCGATACCTTTCCATCAACCCCCTTAGAATATATATAGCTTCCATTGTAGACCGTCCTGGCATGAATCCAAATTGATTTTCAGAAATACTTGTCTCGATTCTTAACCTACGTTCAATCACTCTTTCCCATAATTTTAGACTGTGACTCATAAGCTTTATCCCACGATAGTTTGCGCAATTCTGAATGTCTCCTTTATTTTTGTAAATAGGAACTAAAGTGCTTCTTCTCCATTCTTCAGGCATTTTCTTAGACCTTAAAATCTCATTAAAGAGCTTAGTTAGCCAGATAGTACCATCCTCTCTTAAACACTTCCAAACTTCAATAGGAATACCATCGGGACCAACAGCTTTACCATTATCCATTTTTCTAAGAGCTTCCTTGACCTCATCAACCTTGATCCTGCGATAATATGCCAAATTTTGTTCTCTCTCCAAGGTTGTTAGATCTTCCATATCACAAGTCGACTCCGTTCCGTCATTAAAGAGCTTATGAAAATAACCCTGCCATCTATTTTTAATATCTCTGTCTGTAACCAGAACTTTTCCTTCTTCATCCTTAACACATCTTACTTGATCCAAATCTCTAGATTTCCTCTCTCTAGCCTTCGCAATCTTGTAAATCTTTTGTTCCCCTTTTTTCGTTCCTAAATCCTTGTAAAACTCTTCAAACGCTTTAGATCGTGCTTCACTTACTGCTTTTTTTGTCTCTTTATTAGCCTTCCGATACCTTTCCCAATTTTTCGAGTTATTGCACAGATGGATAGCTTTAAAGCATTCTCTTTTAAATTTGATCTTTTCTTGAACAGCCTCATTCCACCACCACGATTCCTTATCTCTTTGTCCAAAACCTTTTGATTCTCCTAAAAATGCTTTAGCTACTTTTCTAACCTTTTTGGCCATCTCTTCCCATATGGTGTTAGCATCTTCTCGTAACTCCCAAGATCCTTCCTCTAACAATCTTCTCTTGAAAGTTAGTTGATTCTCCCCCTTTAGCTGCCACCACTTGATCCTAGGGTTCATCGCCTGACGATGCTTTTGTTTCTGACCCTTAATAACCACGTCAAAGACCAAAACCCTATGTTGAGTTGCCACGGGTTCTCCAGGAATAACTTTACAATTCTAACAGATTTTTCTATCTGGATTCCTTACCAGAAAGAAGTCAATCTGTGACCTTGAAGCTCCACTCTTGTATGTGATTAAATGTTCCTCTCGCTTCTTGAAGCAGGTATTGACAACCCTGAAATTATAAGCCATTGAGAAATCCAATATATACTGTCCTTCCTCGTTAAGCTCTCCAAAACCAAAGCCACCGTGGACCCTCTCATTCTGTCCTGCTTCTTTCCCAACATGACCATTAAGGTCCCCCCCGATGAAAATCTTCTCTTCTAAAGGTATGTTTCTAACCAATCCCTCCAAATCTTCCCAAAACTTTTCTTTAAGATATGCATCTGTCCCTACCTGTGGTTCATAGGCACTTATGATGTGGATAGTATCTCTTACAATAATCATCCTTAAGCATAGAATCCTATCCCCAATCCTTTTTACCTCTACCACACTCGGTGTCCATTCCTTGTCCACCATAATACCTACACCATTCTTTGTCCTTACTTTTCCAGTGTACCAGAACTTGAAGCCTGAACAGTCAAATTTCTTAGCCTTTTCTCCAACCCATTTAGTCTCTTGAAGGCACAAGATGTTAATTTTCCTCCTCTTCATAGTGTCCACAACCTCCATGAATTTTCCTGTCATGGTTCCAATATTCCACGTAGCAATCCTGATTTTGTTCTCCTCGACTAGCTTCTTTACCCTCAACCTTCCAGGAACATGCTCTTGTGACACTACAATCGATCGACGATGCAGTGGCTCTAGCTCACTTGTCACTGTACTCGAGCCATACAGTGCGTTGCTTCCGGGCAACGTCCTAGTATTAGCAAAATATTGTCGTTGATCCATGTTCATGAGAGATTCGAGGGCCTAACACAACCCTCCTTCTTTCTCCGGGCTTGGGACCGGCTATAAAACATAGGCGGAGTTTTCAACAACTATGATCATATCAGAGAAAATAATAATGTAACAATCCATTACTGACCTTCAAATATTCCCCAAATTAGTTGACCTGGGATGGAAATATGGAACCCAATACAAGTGTAAGTAATTCACAAATGCTCATCCAATGGAAATAGAAAGAAGAAATGAAAATTATTTGTTTTCTAATGCAATTTCTTGTTAACAGAAGTGGACAGCCATAAAACACCAAAATCAGCCATGTGGACCTTTCGGATTCGGAACTCTCTAAGAAGACTCCAAACAGACACTGAATCTGCAAAAGCAATGATGAGAATTTATTCATTCAATATTATTTACTGAAGTAAACATATGTAAGACTACCTACTGCAAACAATCAGAAAGGATGTGTTATGAATGATTGTAATAGATTTTCCAAGGGTTAAAATCACATATAGAAGCCCCCTAGAATCTGTCCTGAACAAGCCACCAACATTATACAACAGGGATTACAATGCATTGAGTGAAAAAGAAAATAGCTTCTCTAAAACACCAAATTAGATTAAAATGATGAATGAACAGAGACTGATGGATTTTATTAACAAAGTAAAATGATAAATACTAACATGTAGATACTCTTCCTCTAAGAAAAGAGACAAGTACTTGAACTCTGTTTCAATTACCCTTGGATTCGAAATCCATGGGGGTGGCGACATGGAAAACTCCAGTGCACCCAGTAATGGCTTCATCGAAGCTTCCTTTATGAGAAAGGTCAGCCTTGCACAGAGTGAGGCGTGTCTCAAGCACCAGGCAACTCTAGCAAATGCTTCTTCTTCTTCATGTTATCTACAAGTTAATTATTTAATTAATCAAACCTCATCTCAGATTAAATATTAAAATAGAAAGAGTTTGGAATAAACTGTTGGAACTGAACCAAGGTCATGCACGATGGCTCGAACGGTGTAGCCGCGCTCGAGGAGTCTCATGACGAGTCATGACCCAATAAACCCGGCAGCCCCTGTGATGAAAATGGTCTCTGACACTGATCCCATGATGTTGTTCGATGGGAGATTATCCTGGGTGTGCTTCGATTTGGTTCCTCGAATAGCTTCACTATATTTTCTGTTTGGCAGGCAAGCCAAAGAAACATGGTTGCGTCCTGGCTTCGATTCTGTAGCTGACTGATTGTGCGGTGGTGCTGATTCCTTGCTTTTGATTTGCAACGGCTCAGGCGAAAGTTTTGCTTGCTGTGGCAACTCCGTTGAAGCAAGATTAGGTTTAGATGCCAATCAAGAGGGCAACAGGTTTTGAAAGGGAAATTGGTTTTGCAATTGGTTTTGGGAGAGAGGGAAATGACAACGGAAGTGGGAATTAAATTTTATGAAAATATTTTGGAAGGTTTTTATTTTTTTAAAGATAGAATAATTAAAGAAGAAATGTTAAAAAATAAAAATTATAAGAACTAAAATTTATTTTTAGAGAAAAATTATTAATTTATTTTATTTAAAAATAAAAATTTAATGAAAAGTAATTAAATAAATAACTAACAAATATTTTATTTATTTTATTTAAAGAACTATTCAAGATTAAAAATTTTATTAATTTTTTAGTTATTTTATTTTAAATTTCATTTTATTTAAAAATTAAATATATAAATTAGTTTAGTGAACATAAAGGTATTGTGAGAGAAAATTAATGGAGAATTAGATTGATTCTAATTTCTTTTTAGAGAAAAATTATTAATTTATTTTATTTAAAAATAGGAATTTAATGAAAGGTAATTAAATAAATGATAAAAAATTATTTTATTTATTTTATTTGAGAGTAACACTGAAGAAAATAACTGTTGAAAAAATAATTATTTATTTTATTTAAAGTCTTGCAATTAATCTACAATTTGTAATTATCAGTAAAGATAATAATTCTTTTAAAAATTAACTAATAAAATAAGAATTAAAAATTTGAAATTATCTTATAAATTACAGATTGCAAAATTAATTTTAGAATATGTATTATCTATATTTGTAACAAAAGTATTTTGTAAATATATTAAGTATTTATACCTACACTACATTTTAGTTTGTCTATAGGTATAAATTATTTAAGCCTATGGTTTACTTATTGTCAATATAATAACTATAGTTGTATGTCATTTTTCGTGTAGTGGCAGTAGATTGCATTTCGTGAAGGTCTAGGTGGGTTTGGTTTGAGAACCAAAAAAAGGGATAAGACGCTTAGTAAAACACATAGAAGAGACTAGGAGATCTGAGCATATCTAAGCGTGTGAGGTGGAGATGTTGTCGAATTGAGATCAAAAAATCATGATGGGAAAGAAACGGTTCAGAAATTTGGGAAGTGAGAGAAAATACCACTTCACGTTGATGCATTGTCTCCAACATTCCTCCCCTGGTCATCATTCTCTCTCTCGATCTGACCTAACACAACTGCTACTCTCTCCACTACTCTCACACTCCACATAATGAGAAGGTAGAGATTAGGGTTAAAAATAAAACTATTGGAGGGATTAAGGTCAAGAGGCAGGTGTTTAGAGAAATATTGGAGGGAATTTGAAATAGAGAGAAGGTGTGAAACTAAAACACGAAAGAGAGGTGTGAATGGCGTGTTTCACAGAAGAAATTCTCCAGTTTTGTTTTTCCTCAAACATAAGGTGTTTAGAGTGAGTTTTAACCGACGTTAAAGTAACCGATGCTAGATGTGTCATTTAACGTCGATTTTCACTACAAAAAAAAAGACTTTTGGTGGAGACTAAAGTCGCCACCAAAAGTCTAAAAGTCGCCACTAAAAGTCTTTGGTGACGACTTTTAGTGGCGACTAAAGTTGTTGGCGTAAGTCTGTGGCTAATTCTTTTGGTGGCGACTTTCAAAGTCGCCACCAAAAGTTACCTTTAGTGGCGACTTTAGTCGCCACCAAAAGTCATTTTTATTGCAAAAAATAAAATAAAATTCGTGAAAAAAATGATTTTTGGTGTCACCAAAAACTACCTTTGGTGGCGACTAAAGTCGCTACCAAAAGTTACTCGTCATCTTTTTAGATCCGGATTGGCCCGGAAGGTCGACCCGAGATCCATTCGACTCGTGCGGGTCTTGGCCGATCTAATAACTCGCTATCCCGAGCTGACTCGATTTTTTTGTGTGCAATATTCAAGTTTATTTGAAATTAAACCAAACATGTGCATACCTGAGATTCGAACCTGGGTCCCTTGCTTACAGTCATGTGTGTCTTGCCATTCTGCCACTACTTCATTTGTGTTATGTAAGTGCAAAATATTATATATATCTATATATATAATCTGTTAAAAATATTTTAGGTCAAAAATATTATAAAACAAAAATAAAATAATATTAAACTTAACAAAAAGCAAATATATTATTACTATTGGAGTCACCACAAAAGTCCAACTTCAACTAATTTCATAAAAAAAAAACGATTTCACTTAAAAAAATAGACTTCAGTCGTCACTGATAATCTAATTTTTAAAAAAATTAAAAAAATTAAAAAATTAAAAAATTAAATTTCTTTTAAATAAAATTAAGAAAAATAAAAAAAATTGAATTTTTAAGTAAAAAAATGACTTTTTTAATTTTTTTAAAAAATTAGACTTTTAGTCGCCACCAAAAGTCTAATTTTTTATTTTATTTTAAAAAATCTGACGTTTTTTTTATTTTTTTTAAAAAGACTTTTGGTGACGACTATAGTCGCCACTAAAAGTATAATTTTTTATTTTATTTTAAAAAATATGACTTTTTTTTTATTTTTTTTTAAAAAATACTTTTGGTGGCGACTATAGTCGCCACCAAAAGTCTAATTTTTTTATTTTATTTTAAAAAATCTGACATTTTTTTATTTTTTTTAAAAAAACTTCCCAAAAGTCTAATTTTTTATTTTATTTTAAAAAATCTAAGTTTTTTATTTTTATTTTTATAAAAACTTTTGATGGCGACTATAGCCGCCACCAAAAGTCGACTTTTAGTGGCGACTATAAGAGTCGCCACCAAAACTCAACTTTTAGTGGCGACTTATTTAGTTGCCACTAAAAAGTCGCCACTGAAAGTTAATTTTCTTGTAGTGTTTGATTGACGCTAAAGTAACTGATGTTAGATAACGTCAGTTTTAACTGACACTACAGAAACCGACGTTAAATTTGGAATCTAGCGTCGGTTTTGACCAACGCTATAGAAACAGACGTTAAATGAGGCGGTTTTTGAAACCGACGTTAAAAAACCGACGTTATATCATTTTTTTTTTGTAGTGATGGCTTAATCTAATTTTTAACCTTGTATGGCATACGCTTTATTTAATGTTTTCATTATTTCGTTATTGGGTTGTGCAGATAAATTTAAAAGAAGATCTGGTAAGTCTAATTTTAACAAGCTTAAAGTGACAAAATACACAAAGATTGAATGAAAGTTGTCTCCAAGAGAAGAAAGAAAATCTGTTCATGTTTGTACTGAAGAACTTTATAATATTTGACTTTGTTCTAAGTGACAATTTGTATCTACTTTTAATTAATGGCATTGATCATATTACATATTGTTTATAACCATTGGAATAATACTTGTTTTATAAATATTGTATGAATATGATTTTAATTACAAGTATTTTTGTAAAAATAATTTTTTTTTAGTTGTGACTTTTTTGCCTCTGCCGAAGGACCTTTGGGTAACAACTTTTGCAAGTCATAGTTGAGAGTTTTATAATAGAAATTTCATTTTAAGAAAAGTTTTTCTAGTGAAAATTAACTGAAGTACCGTGAAGGTGACAAACATCTTTTGACGTCCCCCTAAAAAGATGCATTTAGTAGATTGACCAGTCAAACCGGTGACTGGCAGGAGGTCCGGTCCGGTCTGGGTGAAAAATCGGTCTAAGAATTGATCGGTACAAACTCGGTTCAACTAGTTCCAAACTGGTGGAATGGCAGGGTGATCGATGGAACCGTTTCCTTTAAAAAGAAAAAAAGAAGAAGCAGATGGTACAGTGGTGATGACAGTGAAGAAGAAGAAGAAGAAGAAATAATAAAAAAAAAAAGAAATCAAAAGCAGAGAAGCAAAAGACTACGTCGACGAAGGAGAAGTAGAAGGAAAAAAAGAAAGAAAGCAGAAGCAGAAGATGACGCTGAGGAGGAGAAGAAGAAGAAGAAGAAAAAGTAGATGCGGAAGACGGTTTCCATGGCTGGAGAGAGAGAGAGAGAGAGAGAGAGAAGAAGATGAGCAATTGGAAAAATGAAAAATAGGCATAAGAGTGTTGGAGAAATAAAAAGCTATACCGCTGAAGATGACAATAGCGTGTATTGAGAATAGAAAAATTACACTGAGAACTGATAACTAAAAGAGAGAGAGTGAGAGAGAAATGAGAATTTCAAAGGGCAAAGTCTCTTTTATTTAACTTATTCGGTTTTCCTTTCCAGCTGTCTACCAAAAGTTGAAATCTAAATTTTGAAAGATAGATATGTGAAACATATATAAAGGTGTATCAATAATATATACAAATTTTTATCAATAAAATATACATATTTTTTCTATTTGCAAGAAATAAAATTAGTTTACAGTATATATATATATAATTGATAAAAATGTGTATATATTTGAAATTATATAAAGAAGTATTTTACTATTTTTAATCATATATATTTTTTTTAATATTTTTTAAATACTACCGGTTTAACCGCAATTCAATTATAGTTCGACTATTAAACTTTGAACATGTATCTTCACTTATACAAAAATTGATAAGGTTTTAAAAAAATTGACATTTAGAATTCTCTCCCTTCCTCCCCAAAAAAAAACACACTAACTTTTGATTGATTCCCCTCTTCAATGGCAACTTTAATCGCAGTTAAAAGTTTGTTTTCTGTATTATTGTTTGGAATTTTGGATAATGATTATCCATATCCCAGACAACAATATATATATAGGAGTTTCAGTCAAATTAGAATTTTGTTCCTATTGTTACTACGATGCCTATGAATAACCTCGTTAGGTTTTTCTTTTGTTACTGTTACCTTTTCCTATTGATACATAGAATTTCAAGTTCTGACTCTGAGAGTATTTTGAGAAATTCTTTCATATTTTTCTTCATAGTTTTACATCAACTAATAAAAAGCACAATACCCAAAAAAATTTATACAGGCTTCAATCTATCCAAATAATATTATCTACCTAAAGACACACAAAACCCTGTATTTCATATAATTAAAATGGACATTTACTATGGAAGAAGAGGTACGTAGCTGATGTCATTACAAACATAGTAGCATTCTTGCTCAAGATTCATTTGGTTACAACTTGTAACTGAAACATAGTTTTACTTATAAAGAAGACTACAAATACTCTTACTTTATCGTTAGGCGCTCTTGGTAGAGGTGTCAAAGTTACCGAAGACGATGGAACCATTTCCATTGCCGTTGGTGTAGCCAGTGTTGTTTATAAGACCCTTCATGTTCTGCGTGCCGCTGTTGCTGAACATGGCAGGGGGGTAGTTTGGTGCCGCTGCTGCCGGGACGGGTGCCGGTGGTGGCGGCACGGGGCTGCGATCAGCCGTGTATGGAGGCTGTTGGGGACGAGTTTCCATAGGAACGGGCTGATCAAGGAGGTTGAGCAAACGCACTAAACTTTCCATGTTTATCAACTAGGAGCAAGCTGCTCTCTGGGCTTAGCCTTGCTGCTATGTATTCTTTGCCTCCTCTCAATTCGATTTGTACAGGAAAATTGTGGCAGGCTTTCATATATAACAACAATTTGCATGTGAGGGAATATGTGCTAGTTAGTTAGTTTTAATATAGTTTTAAATTATATTAATAATTTAGCCTCTAAATGAATATTACATATATAGATTTTAATTCTTGAAAGTTTATCGCTATAATATTCAGTTCGTAAATATTATAAACTCGTTATATACTATTATTAAATAAATATCTAAAATAAATAAATATATAATATAAAGTATAAACTTTTTAAAAGACAATTTTTTACTGAGTTCTTGATTTTTTATAAATTAACTCATTTAGCACTTACTTTTAAAGATTAGATAATTAGAGTGGTATAATTTTTAGATACCAATTTATATAGTTATTCTAATTTTAAAATGCATTCTATTAATCTTTTAATATGTGTTAGACATTTTTATTTAAAAAAAGGTAAATAATGTTACGCTAAATTTTGATTAAAATATTCTCATATATATAATTTGTTTGTCGAAAGATATATTATTAAACAATTAAAAAAGTTTTACATAAATCTATATCCTTTAATTTCAATAATTGTGTACTTCGAAGAATATTTTAAATTGTCATGATGCTATCACGTTTCTCGTCTAGTGGGATTTAGTTATGATATTGGGGTATGTGATTCCCCTCATGAAATCACTACGAAAAGAACGCTTTGGTCAAAATAATTCTTTAGCGTCAATTTTGATCCACGTTAAATGGTCTTAAAACTGATGTAAGGGACTTTATGACAACATTATCTAGTGTCGTTTTAACAACAGTGAGAATAACCGTTGTTAGATGACATAATATTTAACGTCGGTTATGATCAACGTTAACATTGTCATCTAATGTTGGTCGCTATGATTTAGCGTTGGTTGTGATCGATGTTATATGATATTATTTAGCGTCAGTTTTGATTAATGTTACGAGTTATTAGTTACTTCAATTATTTAGCAACACTTACAAGCATTGCTATTTGTTTGTCATTTTTTTAGCGACCACTATAACTGTTGCTAAGCTTTTTTAAATTAAATAATTGCCACCTATATACACATATATACATACTTTATTGAGTTTTTTTTTCATAAATTTCAATATAAGCAGAACATTATATAAAAAATGTATTTAATTAAACAAATATCAATTTATATTGCTATTAGTTTAAAACAAAGACACCTAATCTAAAGTCAATAGGATTAAAACATGTCCTAAAATTACGAGTTTTAGAATAAATTGTAATCATAGATTGTGGCTATCTCTGATTATGACTAGTAGAGAAGCTCTTCTTCACTAATTGAACATTCTCCATTCTATATAATCTCTAGGCCATGGCAACATTATTGGCATCCATGTCTTCAATAGCATTTAAAAAAATTTCATCTGCAAGAAAAGGTGAATGGATTCACAATTAGAATATAGTTTTCAATGAGTGGGAAAATAAAACCAAGAAAAGGGTATTTAAAAGGAAGATAATAACAACTACAATTATGCCTTATGCTTACAAATATGCTTCTCCAATCAATTATTATTCAAATATTCTTCAGTAGTTGATTTTTCATCTTCAAGAGCATGAGGGAGGTCCCAGTGAGATAGAGGGCTGTATTCCTGTTGGTGTAAGCAACAAGAAAATCTAATTCGAATAATTAAATAATTTCTTTTTAAACATTAGGCATCAAGTACATATATAAACATTCATAAATTAAAGGTAGAGAAGCAATTCTATTCCCCGTCCCTTAAAAATAGAGGCCCATGACTTTGTGATTTGTGGCATCTTATGGATGAGGGATCACGCTATAAAAAGTCGGAATAAAAATTGGAATATATACTACACTGACAAGAACAAGATATTACACTTAATAATAATTTGGGAAAATTTAAAGTGCTCTCTTTCACTCTACACTCCATACTGGCTACCTCCTCTTATTTTCAGGCAAATGGATAATTAATCCACATCACATATAATGATATGGGAAATACTATTAAACAAACGTTAGAGAGGAAATTGACATATATTTGAAAACTGCGAAGATTGAGATATTGGGATACAGAATTTGACATTCATCATCAAACATTTGAGCACTTACTTCTATTCATTTTCATCGAATTCCCCCTACCTAAACAATTATTTATTAATTTTATTGTTATATTATTAGCATATATGTAATATTATTTATATATATAGTATAAAATATAACTCACATACACACACATATACTTGGAGCACTACATCCAACAAAAGCCATGTGTATAATAATTTTAACGAATAATAACTTTTTATATTAATCTTTTAATATGAAAGTAACACAAGGAGGCAATTTTTATGATTAGGAAATGCATATAAAAAATGGCTAGCAAATCTATGTCATTTTAAATGATAATAAATATTTTCTAAATTCAATTTTAGACAATTTCAATGTCCTTTTAAAAAATAAGCTTGTGTCTGTAATTAAACTGAAGTTTCTATTATCTAAAATTTATAACAAAATTAAAAATAGTAAAACATATAAATGTTCATTAATTTATTAAATAGAAAGTTTATTTCATTAATAAGAATAAAAAGACAATTGAATCTGATCATCTTATCATAATTTCGATCATTATACTTAAAAAATAATTATGGAGTAGAACAATTGAAATATTTATTTTCTGTTATTTTTTTGTTAATATTATCCTTTGAAATTTAATCCATTACATATATGTTTATTTTCTTTCACTGCAAAACAAAATTTTTCAGCTGTGCCACTGCTATATTTCTTCAACCAAAACTTTTCTTTTCTCTCAATTCAACGATAAAGAAAACGTAAAATATATAACAAATAAAATGGAAAAAAATAAAGTGGACAAAATCATGAGATAAAATATATCAATTAATTAATTTTTCCTTGTTTGAATTTTCGTTTCTATTCTTTGATGTAAGGCCTGGTAAGCGGTGATTTAAATACTGAGACAAATGGCAAAATTTAAGAAGTAATACTGAATTTTCAATATTATTGGACGACTAGAATTTTATTTCATAGGAATATAAAGTTATAGTAGTGGTGGTGGTGAAAATGAGAAAGCAATCAAAGCAAAATGGAATAAAAGAATGTATTATCATTAAATTTTAGCTACAGTTTAATTTAGTCACGGTTAAAATTGTAGTTAACAAAGAAATAAAACTTTCAAGTGCCTGTAACTGATCTATTTTCAGGCAATATGGACGGGATAGAGCAAATCTTCATTCCAACTCAATCCTCTGTCCATTCACTTTCAGCTGTCTAATTAAGCGAATTAATGCAAAGTTGAACGAATCCTTCATTTCGATTACAGAATTAAGTGTCAGCCCCTTGGCAGCGCTTAATTATATACTAGTTTAATTCTTAAAAAAATATATTTTTAATATAGTATCTAAATAATTAAGTTTTTTAATTTAATTTTAAAAGTTTATACTTGTTTTAATTTAGTTCTTCTTTTTGTCAAAATAACTTTTATTAATAATGAAAATTTTAAGATTTAATAACAGTAGATGTTGTGATTTAGCAATAAAAATGATAAAATTGAGACAAATATAATATTTCAATAATTAAATTGAGACATTTAAATTTTTATACACTAAATTGATAAATCTGTAATTTATTTTGAGGATTAATTCAGTAATTTTTTCCAAATTTAGCTATTTTATTCTTATTTTATTAGGTGTAAAACAGATTTTTTATTTTGTAAAAAATTATTCTAGTCACATCCAAATGAAAATCTAATAATTAACATTTCAACTTTTCCGGAAATGAATAAATATTGGGAGATTATGTGTATTTCCGATTTCCGAAAACACAGTATTTTTAAGAATTCGTTTTTAAAAGTAAGAATCGAAAAAGTATATTATTATCATTCATCACATTCTTAGAAATTATCACAAACTCTCTGTAAACCAAACGCCTTCAAGCAAATTTCAGTTACAGCTATTAATGTTGTTCCTAATTCCATCTCATCACATGTCCTATAGGAAGGGAAGAATATAGAATACATATGGATCATTTTTGTACATCAAAAAATAGAATATATATATATATATATAATTAATGCTTTTGGTCCTTGTATTAATTAATAATCTATGCTATATATATATATATATATATATATATATATATATATATATATATATCCGACCTCTAATGCTTCATGCATCGAAGACGTACGATGGATGAATTTCCCATACATTCTATATATCTTACGTAGCTTAGTTTGTCTTTGCTAATTATATTTTATATATGCTATTGCGTACTACTATCACGTCCATTTTGATCTTTCTTAAATCGTCAATGGAATATTGGACATTCATCCATATCCCCTCTAGTCTAATTATCGTATTTGGATAAGGGTAGAGAACGGGAAAAGCAACTTTTGAAGGTATTCAACATAATTTGTTAAAAAAAGTTTATTTTAAAATTTTAGAAATAACTTAATCAAATAAAATTAGAAGAATCTAAATTCCATAATTTTTTCTTCTCATATTTGTTAGCAATTAAATTTTTATATACACACAATTACATTTACATATACAAATACCTCATATATAAGTTTACACGCATATGCAAGCATGTTTAAAGTTGTAGAACTGTTAAAACAAGCTAACATGTTGGCCCATCATATGTCATCACAAGTTAGGTGGGCCGAGTTATTTCAACTTAATTATTTTTAAATGAGACATTTTTTTTAAACTCTATTCACACTAAGTGTGTTAAATAGGTTGGTATTTACAGTGATTTTTTGTCTAACAAGAATCCGAAAACAAATGTTCTGTGTGTCAATTTGTTAATGATTTTTTTTGGGTCAAAGCCAAGTCTGACAACAAATAATGAAAATGAGAGCGACTGTGTTTTCAAAGTTATGTGGTATTCATGCTTTTTATGAAAATGTGTCGAATGAGAATAACTTTAGGAAAGAACGTGAGGCTTGAAATGTACTTTTTTGCAAAAAAGTTAAATGAAAATGGTAAAAAGCAAAAAGTAAGTGTAGAAAGGAAATTGCAGAATGTGTAAAGTGTAGAAAGTAAATTACAGAAAGTCTAAAGTGCAGAAGATTTAAAGGAAAGTGATTAAATTGTTGAAAAATAAATGAAAGCGATTAAAGTGCATGAAGTTAAATGGAAAGCAAGTAAATTGCAATAATTTAAATGAAAGCAATAAAGGACTAGAATGATAAAAGACTTTGAATAAAATTGACTAAAATATAAGGTGGAAAATATACTTTGATGTTGATCCTTTAATCTGCTTGTGTGAGATGTTAAGATTTTGATCAAGAGTTGCCAACCCCTTTTACAACAAATAACTTAATATTTATAGGCAAATGACCGAAGTAACTGCCTATCTATCTAATTGCCACGTAAGTGACAGTTTACATTGCTTAACAACTGTCCTAACCCACATGAGTGACAATTTACTTAGCTTGACACAACTATCTTAATTTTGGAGTAACGGTCTTCGATAGCTTTCGCTCGACAATTTTTCTTGCCTTCAACATTCGACAACCAAGTTACTACTAACTGACATTTCCATCACTCGACATCTTTTGTCTTTCAACTTGTTTATTGATGATGTTTTAATTTGAACTTGCTTGTCGAATATGTGCTTCCAACAATTGAATTTCGGTAGATGTACATGAATGTCTGCAAATCTTTTGACATTTATCCTTCTTGCCTTATGTCAAATTCATCTCTGTCGAATTGCTGATCTTTGTCGAATTGTGCTAGATCACTATTTTGACACTTAGACGATAGGCACAATTTTGTTACATTACTGAAGACGATTACTTGTTGGTCAAGCTACTAACTTTCATTGGCAAAAACATATATTTTAAAAATAATCATCTAACAGATTTTGTTACATTATTGAGGACGATTACTTATTGGTCAATCTACTAACTTTCATTGGCAAAAACATATATTTTAAAAATAATCGTCCAACAGATACCCCCTAAATTTTTTGTTCTAGATGGATATAGAGAGAATTAAATTTTACATGACCTCATAACTGACACCGAATTTCTAGGGATTTTATCTCAGGACCATTATTATCTTCTAAAATGACAGCTTTATCTCAGCATGTGAGCTGTCACTGCCTTCTTGACATTTTGTGTACCTCAAGTCCTTTAAAACCCTAAACCCTTGTCGTTAGGCCACTTACTATGCTATTTGCACTATTTTCATTCTTCTATGCCCTTCCCTCTTCAAGAACTTTCAAAAACCTTTAACCTCAAGTTAGTCTCAACAATGACATTTTCTTCTAATGTTGGAGCTTCTTCTTCTGCCGAGTAGTCCACCATTGTCAAGAACAAGAATATAATCTGTGACCCAGTCATGGATCGTTCAAAACTGTGGCAAAAATCAAAAGTAATCCTCCATATTTCTGATTCTTCTTCTACCCCTCCTCTTGCGTTTCTGGGACTTGTGCTATCTCTAGAAATCTTTCCAGTAAATGTCTGTTTGGTGTTCCCCCTGAAAAATCCCTAATGAAGCTATTCTTGCTTTGGTTCGACAATACCCATTCACTACTTTAAAAAGGCTAAGAAGATATTTCAGACTTTGCCTTCTTGAGTTGATGGATATTATGTCTGGCTTGACAAAGTGCAAGCACAAAAATAAGAATTTTGGAAAAAGATAGGCATTTTTTACTTCATTCAATTCTCCCAACACACCATCAAAATCGACCCAGCCATGATCAGAGCTTTGGTCTTTTTCTAGAACAAGACCACCAATAACTTCCTTTTTTTTATGGCATGATGGATCTAACACTTTTTGATGCCTCAACCATTACAGGCCTTTGACCAGATGGGAAAGTCATTCACCCATACCTTCAACATCGTCAAACCATAGATGTATATTCCCCTAAACACATCTCTTTTTCTTCTTTTGTTAGCCTTCATCGTAAAAGTTCATCCGTCATATCGAATGAAGAACACATTGCTTTTCTTCTCCTTTGGCTGTCAGTCTACGCCTTCGGCTCAAAATCTATAAATATAGCAAAATCCCTTCATTCTTTAGCTAACCTCATCCATGAGGGTACTTGACTCGCCCTAAGCCAATGGTTGCTGGCGAAACTTTTCCAATGTATGAGCCAAATGATCAATAACATTAGGGCTCGATCAAAGAAGGAGAATCTCAGAGGCCTTATCTGGCTACTTCAGTTATGGTTGAATGCTATTTTGGAGCAGCGTCTATCTATTAGGCCTTCGTTTGACGAGTTGGCTGGTCATATGTCTAGCTCGTATGGGCTAAAGCTTTGTTATTTGACAAGTGATTCCTTTACGAAGGATGAGACACAAAACTTTTTTCCATTTTTCAAGATTTTTCATGCCATTACATCTGATTCAAACAAAATAAACTTTGCCCCATTTGCTGGACGTCAAAGAGGTCCTAGGTGGTTCACCAGACCAATAATATCTAACAAAGAAGGAGCCTCAATCTAGTCAAATTTTCTAAGTCAACAGATCATTTTTAGAGGTGCTCCCAACACAAAAGAAGCCAAGTTTTACGTCTATTTACCTAATACGGTCGCTTGACAGATGGGCTTTACTAGTCTATTCTAGCTCCTTACTTATTTGTGCCAAATAACCATTTCATCAATGCTCATATCTCTAAAGAAGATGATGTTAGGGAGCTGATGAAGGAAAATGATCAATGCCGACGGCGCCTTGAGCTTGTCCCCTTTAAAACTTCACAAGGAGTGTTGAATTGCTTTGTTGATTGGTAGTCAAGATACTACTAATCATATTGTCAAAGTATCAGAACCTGCTCAGACATTCTTATTGACACTTGTATGTAGGAAAAAGATTGGGCGTCGAAGATTATAGGTGTGCATTTAGAGGAAATTTGGGCATTTGAAAAATTCTACAAATAAAATGGGATCCTTGCTATGATCATTGGATTACTTAGAATGTGGAAGAAATTGGAGCTAAACAAAAACAAGAGCACAAAACTTGACATGGGTTCAGATATTTACAATTTCCTAACATTCCACCAGAACTTATTAAAAAAGTTCCTTTTTCCAAACCCAGTCACATTTCCTTGTGCTCGTTTTGGTTTGACTGACGTATTTCCTATGGAACTGACAAAGGTAGGTAACTTCAAGTTTATCGAAAGGTACCTATCTGTCACATTCCTTTCTCAAACAAAGGATGACTGAGTTACTTTCGCTCTTCGGTCTGCCCTCCCTTTTGAAAAAATTGATGTTGTAAGGATTGCCACTGAATTTCCCCAACGTATATGAACCTGTTTATTCAAAGGCAAGAATCATTTCTGACCACTCATAGTTGATTTTATTTGTAGCTCTCCCTTTAAAGGAAGCTTTGACTTATAAGCGGCCAGTGGAGCAATTTGTTGCTGTCGAGTCTGAAGAAGAGGAAGATAGTCAACCTCTTCAGAGGAGAAGGAGATTGGTCAAAGCAAGTGATCAATCGACGATCCAAGTAAGTGACTGACCGACAGCTATGTCACCACAACCTGTCAAATCCAAAAAAGCAACTAGGCCTAAAAAAGAAAAGGCTCTAACAAAGAGAAAAATAGTTTTCTCTGATGTCAAGCGTGCCTCCAAGAAGCACAAAGCACATAAAGGCCAAGTATCTTTTGACCCGACAATTGGGTCTCAGGTATATTTTAATTTTCAAGTGTTATGGTTTGTCAGAATAAACTTAGTTGAATATACTTATTCATTTCCTTTATTACGATAATGAGTCAGCTTCTAAGCACTCGACTTCAATTCCTGCATTTGACCAACTGATCCTACAAACCCAAATGAGGTTATAATCCTTTGACACTTTATTTTACACATATATTTTTTTCTTGATGAGGTTAATATGAATTTTGTCTCAAGATTTGGGCCTACATATTTTGAACCCAATTGTTGAAGAGTCTGTAAGAGCTTCTCAGAGTGAGACTGCTCATGCTAAAATAACCGTAGTACCTCAAATTGATGCTCTGACAACATCACTTAGCTCGGAACGACCTGTCAAAACCAATCAAGGAGAGTTTACCGCTAAAGCAGCTGAAGCTTTTCTCACCGGGGAATTGGCAGTTGTTCCCTCTCCCTCTTGACAGGCCTTATCACATAAAGTGTTGCATGATGAGCACGAACAAGGAAATGTGCCTTCTAGTTCCCACCAGTTAGAACAAAGGCATTTGCTGTTGTCTTGCCTTTATGTAACATCTTGGATTTTGTGATAGCTTATTGTGGACTCTTAGAAATAAAAATGGAAAATTTATTATAATTTATTGGATTAAATTGAAGCATTGGGGTCATTGAGGATAATCCTAAAATTGGAATTAAAATAAATAAATAAATAATTGTTAAAGACTGATTTAAAAATTTTATAAAGTTGTGTACAACCTTTGATTTTTGGTGGAAAAAAAAATAATAAGATGAGGAGTAATAAAAATAAATTTTGGATTTGTGGAAGTGAGTGGGAATTTTCATTAATTCATAAGGACCCAAGTGCAATATTATTGAGAAAGTGTAGCCACATATAATTTAAGCTATGATATTCTAGGTGGCGTATGGGTAATTGAACATGTGTCCCTTTTTCTTTTTTTCTTTTTTACTTTTTCTTATACTTCTCTCTATCAGATTAAGCATGAAGCTTCTGGAGGAAGTGAGAGGCAGACTCATCTTCGTGAAGCAGATAATGAGGTTGAGAGAGGGAAGAGTACAGTGGCGAGAGGGAGAGAGATTTGATCCTTGGGTGGTGGCCACTGGTGGCGAGGTGGCCACTACTTCGCCACCGGTAAAGACTCCCCTCCCCTATCTTCTTTTCCTTTTCCTCTTGGTCTATTTGAAATAGAGAGACGAGGAGCTTAATGAGAGGGAGTTGGATGATGCGAGAGAGGAGAGGGTTTCGGGTAGTGGCCACCGTTAGCCACCAACTTGCCGTCGGCTGAACCTTCTTTCCCTTTTTTCCCATTCCTTTAATTTTCCCTGTTTCTCAACCATGAAACAGAGATGCGAAGAACAGAGAAAAATGAAAAGGAGGGAATCCGTAGTTGAACCAGTTGCTCTCTGTCACCAATCCACTATGAGTACCTTTTTCTTGTCTTCTCTTTTTTTTCTTTGTTCAAATCCTTAACTGCAGGTAAAGAACAAAATAGAAATTGTTTGGGGGCAAATAATTAGGTTGTTACCCGAAAGCATCTTACCTATGAGCAAAAAGGAGAAGATGACAAAGCAATTAGAAATAGGTAAGGACATTGAATTCAGATGCTTTTTTGCAAAGTTTCAGTTATGATTTTTTTTTAAAATTCTAGCTATTGGGTCTAACTGAAATGGAGGAGAGTAAATTGAGACTTTGTAATGAACCACTTGAGATATAACTGGTATAGATGAATTTAGAGGATTTGAGTACTTAAACTTTTCCTTATGGCTAAGGTTGATTGTTGGATAGTTTATATGCAGGGGTTAAGAATTTAAATAATGCTTTGATTGTTATTTTTTCTATTTGTTAGTGTTGTTATAATTACTCTTGAATGAGTGAAGCTACATTATTTTTAGACACTTGAAAATGATTTTAATTTGAAATAGAACATGTAACCTAGTGTGATATAAAAGAAGCATGTTCTTGAAATTCTCTGTTTCTATGAATAGAAATCAAATGAATTGGAGGGGATAATTTCAGAAGAGAGTTAGAAACTAATTTAAAGAGTGGATAAGGATGATAAAAAAGGGGGCAAATTAAAGAAAATGAGGTAGACTTGGGGTTAAATTAGTAATTGGGTTGAATCTTGAATTTACTTCCTTTATTTTTCTTCATGAAGAGCCATGGAAAATGTGGGATATATATATATTATATGGTTTACTGTCACTTTGGACCAGATAGAAAAGTAGTGTTAGTAAATAGGTAAGAAACTAGTCTTTGTTGTGAAAGATAAAGAAGTTTTATTATTGTGTGGATGTGCATGTTTAACTTGGGCAAAATTTAGCTAATTAAATGTTATAGCTAGAAGGATTATATATATGTATATATTAAAATATTGTGGTTAGCAAGTTATTTTCACATATTAAGGTATTAAAAATTTAATCCTTGGTTCTTGTTACTATTTAATGGCAAGTAAAGTAGGTTTAGTACTTTAATTGAAGTTTAGCACAATGAAACTTTCGGTTGGAATGATGTACGGTGGGTGCTTTGGTTAAATCTCATAACTTGGACAGATCAAATAGAGTTAGCATGGACACAAGGTGAGAGGATTCTCTATTCTACCTTGTTTGTGTTTCCTAAATATATTTTATTTCCATGAATATAAAATTTAAAAATGTTTTCCTGTGTATTAATTAAATATAAAAGTATACATGTGTGTGAGATGTATGTAATTCTTGATGTGTGTGCATATATGTGAGCCAGTTATATAAATGTAAAGTTGCAAGTTCATGAGTATATATATACATATAAATATATATTCACCTCATTCCCTTAAAGGGTTGAGATTGATGTGGTCCATGTATATATATGATATGTTAGTTATATTGTAATATTCCTGGATGACTAAGATGTGTACGTTGTTTATGATTGTGTCTGTGATTATGTTTGATCGGAAAAGATGGCATGGTGGTACACCCCATGGAGATGATATACATGGAGCCATAAGAGTGAAGATTTATATTTGGAGCGATAAAGATGGATGCGGCGGGGGACACGGGTAATGATCTAATGGTACCCTGGATGACTCGGTTGGTACGGGAAATTATGTGATTGGATATTTGTTTGACTGTTCTGTGTTTATGTGATTTGGATATTGGTATTCCAATTTAAACTCTGGTTTGTGTGAAGCTGATTATCACTGTTTTGCCTCAGATGTTGTGTTTTTTTTTTTTGGTTGTTGTTGAATTAAATTATACATATATACATATTGCTATAGGCACATTTATTATGTTTACGTGTAACTTTGTATATAATGTGGGTGAATGTTTTAAACATGATAAAAGAAGATTGAGACGTGCAGGCATGTTAATACATTGGAAAAATGTGTAATGTTAGTTTTTGTTTTTGTTTAGCTTAGCTATATGTACATTAAGTCTATGACTCATTCTATCTTGTTTAACATGTTTAGATAGGTTGTTGAGGAAGTAGTCTACTTGAAGAGTAAGGGAGTCATTACCCCAATCATTCTTGGGGTTAATTTCTTGCCTCATGGTTGGTGCCACTACGACCGCCAAGTCACCTAGAATTGAATTTGTGGTAACTGGCAGTATAGTGGTCTTCCCAGGTCGTTTCACTCTAGGAGCCTTGCTTCTAAATTACCTAATTAATTGTTCTACACTAATCTACCTGATTACCCTAATTATCTACTGATTAACTTCCACCGGGGGGTGATTGCATAATTAACATAAAAAATAGAACTAACAGCAGCTAAATAGAACATAACTGAATAGAAACATTGACAGAAACGAAAATGCATTCAGCCTTGATTTTCTCCATAGTTGTAACCATCCTTGTCCTATTCTAATATTAAGTTCAGTTCTGTCATCATCTGGTTTTCAAATAAATTGTCCAGAAAAATATTTTAGCCTAGGTTACACTAAGAGATAAGGAAGAAAATATTCTTTACAATATAACTCAACATAACCTCAATAACCTAACCAGCATCATGCAAGATGAACACCATTACATGCCATTTCCATCTTATTTACCAAATCAACCAATGACAGTAAACAAACCACTAGAAAATGAATATGTGCTATCTAACCAAAACAACATAAATACATAAACCAGAGGCAAAAAAACAAGATGAAAATGAAATGTACAGAATAAGAACTTATTTGTTATTGCTCAAGAACTCAAGTTACATCTCCAGTTTCCAACCAAGACTGATTCCATGAGGTTTTAGCCTTCTATAGAGGCCAAAATACACAAAGAGGGGAAGGGGGAGAGGGAAGAAGAAAAACAAAACTACAGACAGTGGAAGAAGATAGGGTTCTTCAACAAGGTGAAATGGTGGATTGGTGTGCCTTTGTAGTGCAGCCAAGAGAGAGGACAAATTTACCTTCTTGTTTGACTTAAGGTGCTTTTGTTTTCTTCCTATGCTACTGCCTTGCCATTTCTGTCTACTGTTACTTTTCTGCAGAAAGTATTTCTGCTTTTTGCTGTGTTTTGCATGCTGCTATTTAGTGCAAAAGATGCAGCAAGCTTTGGATAGAAATTCAAAAATGAGGGGCCTACATAGTTAGCATGTTGGTCAACATCCTAGTCAGCACAAAATGCCAAGTCATCATGTCTAGGTGGCATCCACATAAGCAAAATATCCATGACAGTACTTTTTTCTCCAATAATTTATCTGAAAAATGCACAATTGAATTAATTGGGATAAAATTATGAAATTGAGGCATATTAATTCTATAATTAATTTTCACCCAATAAATAAAAAAAACATAATAAAATTGGAGAGTTTACAACATTAAAATAGCAATAGGACTAAGATAGGGACTAAATTGTATATAAAAATGTCTGATATCACCTCAGGCATTCTTCTTCTTGACGGTTCATCCTAGAGTTGCTCTGTAGTTTGATAGGTTTCCTAGGAAGATCAAATTTATATATGTTGGACAATTTAGATGGTTGTTGTAATTTTAGTGTTTATATCTGATGAGAAAGATAACGAAAATTGTTAACGTATTGCATTTGGATGTGAAACTTTAATAAAAGTAATTATCTACATAAATTCAAATCATTCTTGAAAGTGAACTCCTCATTCAATATACTTTTACATGTGTATATCAGGTCATGTATGTATAGTAATACCAAGGTAGGCTTGTGAAGATGAAGTAGGATTCATCTTCGAGCCAGTCATGTGCCCAGGTTTAGGGATGTGACACTTTACAGAGCCATTCTCCTATGGGTATGCCATTTGTGATCAGAGATGACATAGGAATAGAGGCCTTGATGGTAAATGTTTCACCCATCTCCAGTCTAATTCATTCGACTGTCCAAGCCAAACCCGCTAGGTGCCCAAGTACTTCTAATATGGACTTAGATGCCTTAATAAACCTTCTATTGTGTGGTCAAGCTTTGGCTTTAGCAGTTTCTTCTTTGGTTTAAAAGGAGTCTTTAACAGACCCAAAGGTCGAAGAACTATTAAAAGAGCTAAAGAATTTCTTGGATTACTCTTTTGAGGTGATTGCTTCCAACAAATCTTTGAGAAGCAGAACCAAATCATCTTGGGTGAGCTTGAGCCAGTCAAATTACAACTCCCTATCTCTTGTCAAAGCCTTTAGTCGACCTTCAAGGATTTTATCGATGATTTATCCAATAAAGAACCAACTTTCAATCAAGTCATTTCTTCTTATAAACAGAAGATGTCAGAAAAAGTAATCGCCTTCGGTCAATTACGAGATGTAAAGGCTAAAATAGATCAGCATGATGATTTGATCACCAAAGGGAGAGAAAGGATTGTATAAGCAAATAACAACATCGACTGGTTAAGATGTCACCTCAAAGATTTGGAAGTGAGAATCCAAAAAGCTAGAGAAGAGTTGAAAATGGTTGAAACACAAAGAGGAAGACTTGACGAAACTATAACCGAACATCTGGCAAAACGAGAGAAAATTATGAAGAATGCTCAGTTTATCACAGTCAGAGCCCAAGCTATCACCGAAAAGATTAATTCATTGGAGACTGGCTATTTGACAACTTGAGTAGAGAAGGAGACATTGGCCAGTGTATGGGAACATCTGTGACAAATGTGATTGTCAGTTAAGCTTATTTGACAGTTTTTGTAAAATTATTTTTTATTGTCGGTCATTTTATTCCGACAAATTTGTGTATTTGTTTTACCAAACTACATTGTATAGCATTCGACGAACTCTTAGGTGAAGTACATGATACAAATTGATACAACAAAATACTTATTAAATTTTTACTTCACACATTGTTGGCTTGTACTGCTTTAGATATTTGCAATTGATTGATTTTATTTTTAATCCAGAGTTAACTTCGTTGAAAGCATAGGCATTACCAGAAAATACTTGAGTAATTATAAATGGTCCTTCCCATTTTGGTGACCATTTTCCATATTCCCGACAACGTTTCTCAATAGGAAAAATCACCTTTCAGACTAACTTGTCTAAGTTAAAAGATTTGTATTTAATTCGACAGTCATAAAATTTAGCAATCTTCTCTTTTTGTTGAACTAATTTTCTAAAGCAATTAATCTCTCATCGTAATTCTTTCAACTTGTCAAACATTGAATCCAATAATTTTCAATTGGTAATTCATCTTGTCTTTGGATATGAATTAAATGAAGGTTAATTTCGATAGGCAAGAGTGAAGTGCCTGTTGATTCCCTTAGTGAATTTTTATATGCCCACAAAACCTGATCAATAGTGTTATGCCAATTTCTAGGTTGTTAACCAATATGCTTTTTTATCAAGCTTATAAGTATTTTATTGATGGTTTCTACATGATCGTTTGCTTGCACATAGTATGGTGTCAACGTAAGTAATTTTATTTTTCTAGTATTGGCATATTCTATGACTTTTCGTCCAATAAAAACAGTACCTTGGTCAGTAGATAGAGTTTGAGGCATCCTATATCTGTATATGATATGATTTTCAATATAATTAATCACATCTTGCTGGGTAATATCTTTTAGTATGATTGCTTCAACCCATTTGGTGAAGTAGTTAACCCCAACTAAAATATATTTATGTCTTTTCGACGAAGGAGGATATATTTGGCCTGTTAAATCTAAAGCCCATCCTCTGAATGACCTAGGTTTAACAATTAAGTGTAATTTACTAGCTGGAATATTTTGTATATGGCCATGTCTTTGACACTCTTCACATGACTTAGCAAACATTTTACAATCTTTAACTAGTGTTGGCCAATAAAATCTTCATCGTCGAAGGATGCATTTCATTTTTTCCCCTACTTGGTGAGCTCTACAAAGGCCTTCATGAACTTCCGACAAGGCAAAGTATGCCTCCGGCTTACTTAAGCATTCTCCTAACTATCCATCAACAGTTTTACTATATAACTGTCTACCGATATTACAAAATTTAACGCCCTATCTTTGAGTTTTCATTCTACGTCAAAACTTGGATTCCCAAAATAATCAATGATTACTTTTCTCCAATCGTTACTTGTTTGAATGTCGTTTTGTAATACATCTCTTTCTTCCAAGGGGTATAAAAGTTTTCTAATTTCTATTAAATCTGACAGAACCTTTTGAAAAACCTTATACCTAAAAGCTATTTGAGCTAGGTCATTGGCTTCTATATTTGACTCCCAAGGAATATGTTGGACAATCACTTCGTCAAACTTTTTCATCAACATGCTATAACGCAATATTTCAACAAATTTTGACTAACACATTTATATTGCTGAGTAAGTTGTTTGACGACTAATTGGGAATCTCCAAGTACATGCACTCTTCATGCTTTCATTTGACAAAGTATTTCTAATCCAACAATTAAAGCTTCGTATTTAGCTTCATTGTTAGAACAAGAATACTTGAGTTCAAACATAAATTTGGTTGGAGTCCCCTGAGGAGAAATTATTAAAATCTCGTGCTAATCCTCTTTTAATCCTTGATCTATCTAAATAAAGATGCCATGGTCTCAATTTGACATAATTTATATCATTATCTATATCTAGGCCAGGATGGTTAACTAGAAAGTTAGCTAATGCTTGGCCTTTGACAGCTTTTGCTGGAATATATTATAACAAAAATTCAGATAATGCGATTGTCCATATACCAATACTTCCATTAAGAATAGGTTTAGATAACATGTATTTTATTATTTCTATCTTTGAGACAATGCATACATTACAAGGCATCATATAATATTTCAGCTTAGTATAAGAAAAATACAATGACAAACATAATTTTTCAATTGCACTATATCTTGTTTCTGCATCATTTAGAACTCGACTAAGGTAGTAAATGGCTTTTTTAACATCTTTTTCATCATCCTAAGCCAGTAAACATCCTATGGTCTCTTCAGAAGCTAGAATATATAGTTTTAAAGGTTGACATGGCACTGTTGGCATCATGACCAAAGGATTTGTTAGATATTGTTTGATTTGATCAAAAGCCTCTTGATGACAAGGCTCCCAAACGAAATCTTGTTCAGCTTTCAGCTTGACCAAAGATGAAAAGACTCTGGTCCTACCCAATAGATTGGATATGAATCTTCTTAAAAAGTTCACTTTCCCTAAGAAAAACTGTAATTTTTTCTTATTTTTCGGGGCGGTCGTTTCTAAAACTGCTTTAGTTTTATTCTTGTCTACTTCGATTGTTTTTTTTATAGACTAAGAATCCTAAAAATTTGGCAGCTGATACGCCAAAAGCACACTTATCTAGATTCATTTTAAGGATATACTTCCTCATTCTTTTAAAAGCCTGGTTTAAATGTGTCAGATGATTTGGCTTATCTTCTAACTTGACAATGACATCGCCAATGTAAACCTCCACAAACTTCTCTATGACATTGTGGAAGATGGTGTTAATCACTCTTTAATAGGTGGCCCATGCATGACAACCCATTCATATGTCCCAATAGCTCCTGGACATCTGAAAGTGGTTTTCGACACATCCTCCTCGACTATAAAAATTTGATTATAACCTACATGACCATCTATACAACTTAGAATTTCATGCCCAAATGTGGTGTTAATGATATCAGGCATTTTTATATGCAATTTAGTCGCTATCTTAGTCCCATTGCCATTTTAATATTGCAAACTCTCTAATTTTTTTATGTTTTGGATTTATAGGGTGTAAATTAATTATAGAATTAATATGCTTCAATTTCATAATTTTATCCCAATTAATTCAATTATGTATTTTCCAAATAAATATTTAGAGATTAATTTGCTAACTTGGAGGCCACCTGGACCCTGACATGGCATTCTAGGGCTGACTGGACCAGTAGGGCCCATACTTCTGCATAAAATAGCAACAGCAGAAAACGTTTTGCAGTAAAAAATAGTAGCAGAAACAACATGCAGTAGTAGCAAAAAAACTATCAGCAAATCAGAAAAAGGCAGAACAACAGAAAGAAAGAAAAGGACAGCACATGACGTTAACTAGAAGCTCATTTTCATCCTTCTCTCTTGTAGCAGCTACAAAGGGGCCTTTAGAAGCCATTTTACACTTGTTGAAGTGATATTCTTCCTCTACTTTCTCTGTATTTCATAGGTCTTCTTCCCCCTTCTTTTTTTGTGTATTTTGACCTCTATGGAGGGCTAAAGAGTGTTGTAATCAGTCCATGGAGAACTAAAGTCTGTAACATGAATTCTTGGAGCTTAATCAGATAAGTTTTCTTGTTGATATCTCTGTTTCATTTCTGTGCTTGACTTTTATCTCTATTTTTATGTTTGTTTAAGTTCTAGTCAGACCTAAATGAATATAATTACTGATTTGAATACTTAAATTTGAGATGCTCTCTTGTTATTATTGGTTGGTATGGCAAGTAGAATAGAAATGACTTACTTAGATGATTATCTAACTTGATTTGGTTAGGGTTTCCATGACCAAATGATAGAATGCAACTATAATTAATTTAAAGATGAGAATGATAATAGTTGCAACTCTAGGGATTCCATAACTGATTTCATCTCCATTGTTCTGTAATTTTGTTTCTCTGTTCTATTGTGTTTTTGTTATGTTCTTCTGTCAGCTTAGGTTAGGTTTATATTTTAATTTTGTTTTATGCTATAAATCTATCAATAACCCCCCAGTGGTGATCAATAGCTAATTAGGGTTAATTAGTATAGATTAATGTTAGAATAATTAATTAGGCAATTTAAAAGTAAGGCTATTTGAAAGAGTATGTCTTGGGACGATCACTATATTGCAAGTTGCCACAGATTTAATTTTGGGCGACTCGGCGATCGTAGTGGTTCTAACTAGAATTTTGGCGTCGTTGTCAAGGAGCCAATTCATTTCTGAGTTGCTAAATTAGTTTTTCTAATATGTCTCTATTTGATTTCAAGTTACTTAGTGTTGTTGTAGTGGTTTACAAGTTTTTTAGTTTTTTGGTTTTATCGGTTACTATTCATACACTATTCATTTTTGGAAAAGTAACTCAGAATAACCTGAAAACTGGTAGTCCGCTAAATTTCGATGTTTTGAGCAAGGCTCCTTAGGTGATTACTTCGCTTGGGAGCACCGCCCTGTTTTCGCTAAATTCAATCGTTTAGACCCCTTTTTCTATTTTTTTAAATGTTTTCTTGATTTTTCTATTATATTGTGATTTTTGGTGTGATTTTTGTAGATCATATTTTTGCGTTCTATTTGTTGTTTTTGTGCCTCTAACTTGTGAAGGATTTTTCCAAACAAAAATTAGAATTTTTTGAGATACTTGATTTTTGGTTGTTTTTCATAGGTTGGGCATAGAAATAGCATTAGGAGTAGTTTACTTTGTGTTTCTCTTGTGTGTTTCATCTTTCTAGCCTATAATAAGGTTTGTCAAGAAGAACTGGCTAATTTTGATAAAAAATTGGATAGGCCCTGTTTGTAGGCTAGTTAAAGTAATTGTGTAAGGAGTAGTGTAGTTGTTGTAATTGTTGTATTTTCTTCATTTCAGTAGCATTATTGTTTTCAGCATAGAATCAGAGTTTAATTTTGTTTGAGGTTATTTCTAGTGAGTCAAATTAGGATCTTGCCCATGGATCCATATAGAGTTGAGCATAGCTTAGATGAACTAGCATCCATAGTGAGGTACCTAACCCTTAGGCAAGAACAACAAGAGCCACACCCTTTCCCCCTCCCCCTTCTTTATTTGTGAGTGGCTTAGATTCCTCATTTGCATATAAAACAGACCAATATCTTCAATTCCAAGAAAGTACAGAGTCCAATATAGGAGTCTTGCATGGCCTTAGGGAATTTCAACAAGATCCTCAACTGTATGACCTCTACGCCACAACATTCCATCCTAATTATGAGCTTCAAGATTTAAGGTATGAGAGCTTATCCCATTAACCATATGAGCATGAAATTGATGCTCCTTACCTTAATGAATTACCTCTCCAGCCACCCCTAGGGAGACCGAGTCAAGTTTAGAAGACTTGATTCAATAGTTGGCCACAAATACCTTGTAATTCCAAGAGCAAACTGAGGTGAACTTACAGAGCTTAGAATCTCAATTAGGCCAACTTGCTAACACTGTTAATGAGATGATCAACCAGGGGTATGGGAGTCTACCTTCTTTACTTTTGGCCGACCTAGGAGCCAATGACAGTGTCATTTTTCTGAATGATGGCACTCAATTAGATGGTTTAAGCCCCCAACCTAAATTAGAAGAACTAGATGGGAAAAATAGGGAGTCCCCTTCCTCAAGTGGCATAAGTGAGAAAAACGAGAATGAGGAAACTGATAAGAATGAGTTCCCTTTCCTCCATAGGCTGTCACCTTCTCCAAATAGGGTTACCCAATCTGAGGTTATTGAGCTTGAGCTAGAAAAAGAGATAGAACCCTTATGAGAAGAAAAGACAGACACAACAATGTTAGAGAAAGAGAAAGAGTAAAAGTTTATGGGAGATTTTAGTTGTAACTATCATACTTGCCATGCATGCATTGAATATGATTTTAATGTATTTACACCTGAAACTACGCATGCTTCTAAATTTGCAGATGATTCTGCATCTGCACCTGCACTGCACCTGACTTTAATACATCTGTATCTGAATGTGCATGTGTATCTAAATCTAATTCCATTTCTCCCTTTGTTTCTATTGTAAATTCTGATTTTGTCCCTTGTGTTTTAAATTATGTTTCTAAGTTAGATTTTGTTCTAATGGATAATTATGTTTTAGATGATAATTCCGTCTTAGATAGCGATTTTGTTTTAGATAATTCTCGTTTAGATGGTATATTTAGTTCTTGTTCTATTTTGAGTAGGAGTAGGAGTAGAAGTAAGAGTAGGAGTTTTAATTTTAATTATGTTTAAGAAAGTAGCTCTCTTTTTATTTTAATTGTGTTTTAGTTAGTAGTCTTTCTTCCCTTTCTTTTTGTTTTTCTCTTGGTTCTTCTTAGCCCTCCATGGCAAGTGGATCTTCTTCTGTTTTTCTTCAGGTTGCTGACAAAAGTTCAATTCTTTCCATCATCCAACCTACTACAGAGAAAAACTTTTGGAAAAAGCCAGTGCTACACAATTGGAAGACACGAAAAAGGCGTACCAAATTGATAAGGCTGTTTCCTTTTCCATTTTCTCTTTTTTATTCTCATGTCCTCTACGTCTCTTTGATAATATATGATGATAATTGTTTGCATTGAGGACAATGCAAAATTTAAGTGTGGGGGGAGAATGAAATGGTCTCTGTTTTGTTTTGTTTTTTGTTTAATTTTATGCAATTTTAAAATTTTCTATTATGTGTTTATAGGCTTTTTGTTATGTTTTTAGCCTCTTTTCTGCACTTTTTGGAGTAATTAGTTTGTGTTTTTAGTGCAAAATTTTAGTATGCTTTTAGATTAGTTTTTAGTGCTTTCTTCTTGGTTTTTGGAAGGAGATTTTGTTGTAGAGATATGCTTACTGGAATAGTTTAGAGTTGAATTGTTTTAGCATGACTAAAATTTTAATCTTGCTTTTATAGAGTTCAAGCTTAAATGGCAGTAAATTTGGTTTCAATGAATTTTAGTGATAGCCTTTAAACTGTAAAGATTTTGAGTCTAGTTGCAAATATGCTATTCTTTCTTGTTGTGTGCATTTGTTATCATGATTTTGACTCTAGAACTTGTCTTGAATCTTATTGAGGCTACATTTTACATGTGCATGTTTGAAGATGATTTAGGCATTTCTTTGTAAGCCATTTTCAACCAAATAGCCATCCCATGTGTTGTTTCCATTATGTACTATTTTGTGCCTTGTTTCCACTTTCCTTCTCTTGCATTTTCTACCACTTTTTCTTCCAAAACAGAATTTTTGCTTCCCATTTTGAGAAGTGAAGAGCATTTAAATTCTTTTAGAGATTTGATCTGCTGAAAATTTCTGTGAATTTTGGGATGTTTTGAAATGAATATTTCTTTCAACTCCCAAGAAAAAAGAAAAGAAAGATCATTCAAGAAGAAAATAGAAAAAAAATTATTATGGTTGAAAAAGAAAATGCGTTGACGTCCAAAAAAAAAGGAAAAAAGAAAATAGAAAGAAAGAAGAAATGGGAGTAGATAGAACTTTTTACACCCAAAATTTATATTTATTCAATCTCTTGCATTGTTATAGTTAATGCTCTTCATATTCTTAAGTTGTTCCCCTTCTTTCTTGAGTTGTTTTCCACCTTTATTATATCTTTCCATTGTTTTCCTTCCACACCCAACATTACATGCTTGTAAAGTCCTTTTGATTCAAGCATGCATGTGAATATGAGTAATGGAGATTTTAGATACTTGACAAGCTTATGGTAGTAATTTTATGATAGGTTGAAATTTGAATGAATTACCCTTAAACACTTGAGAGAATAGAGAGTATACACATCCTTTATAAGGAAGCTATTTACTTTAATTCATTCTTGTCAAATTAAATTACCATGATGTTTGACTTTTAGAAATTTAAGATTTACTTTCTTCAAGTGCTAAATCTCTTCAAATTTAAATTATTTCATTCTTGCATGTTTTCCATACTTTTTTCTTTGGTCTCTTTTGGTGTTCTGAGTTTGATTTTGCCCAGGAGTGTAAAAGACTAAGTGTGGGAGATTTGATATTAGGCATTTTTATATGCAATTAGTTGCTATCTTAGTCCTATTGCCATTTTAATATTGCAAACTCTCCAATTTTATTATGTTTTGGATTTATTGGGTGTAAATTAATTATAGAATTAATATGCTTCAATTTCATAATTTTATCCCAATTAATTCAATTATGTATTTTTCAGATAAATATTTAGAGAGTAATTTGCTGACTTGGAGGCCACCTAGACGCTGACATGGCATTCTAGGGCTGACTGGACCAGTGGGGCCCATACTTTTGCATAAAATAGCAACAATAGAAAAGCATTTTGCAGTAAAAAATAGTAGCGGAAACAATATGCAGCAGCAGCAGAAAAAGCTATCAATAAATCAAAGAAAGGTAAAACAACAGAAAGAGAGAAAGGGACAATACATGGAGTTGACTAGAAGCTCATTTCATCCTTCTCTCTTGCAACAGCTACAAAGGGACCTTCAGAAGCCATTTTACACTTGTTGAAGATATATTCTTCCTCTATTTTCTCTTTATTTCGTAAGTCTTCTTCCCTCCTTTTTGTATATTTTGGCCTCTGTGGAAGGCTAAAGAGTGTTGTAATCAGTCCATGGAGAACTAGAGTCTATAACATGAATTTGAGGAGCTTAATTAGATAAGTTTTCTTGTTGATATCTTTGTTTCATTTCTATTCTTGACTTTCATCTCTATTTTTATGTTTGTTTAAGTTCTGGTCAGTTTGAATGCTTAAATCTAAGATTCTCTTTTGTTATTATTAGTTGGTGTGGCAAGTAGAATAGAAATAGCTTGCTTAGATAATTATCTAACTTCATTTTGTTAGGGTTTCCATGACCAAATGATACAATACAACTATAATTAATTTAAAGATGAGAATGATGATAGTTGTAACTCTAGGGATTCCATGACTGATTGTATCTCCATTGTTCTGTAATTTCGTTTCTCGGTTCTATTGTGTTTTTGTTTTGTTCTTCTATTAGCTTAGTTTAGTTTAATATTTTAATTCTGTTTTATGCTATAAATCTATCAACAACCCCCCGATGGTGATCAGTATTTAATTAAGGTTCATTAGTGTAGATTAGTGTTAGAACAATTAATTAGACAATTTAAAAAGCAAGGCTTCTTGAGAAAATACATCCTGGGATGATCACTATACTGCAAGTTACCACAAATTTAATTTTGGGCGACTCGGCTGTCATAGTGGCTCCAACAAGTCAACTAACATATATACTATGGGCATAGGATATTCATATTTAGGAGTTACCAAATTTAGATTCCTAAAGTCAATGCATACCCTTAACTTACCCTTTTTCTTAGCAATTGGAATTACATTAGAAAGCCATTTGACATACCTAGTAGTTTTGATGAACTTAGCTTTAAGTAGCCATTTGACTTCCTGCTTACTTTTTAGCACCACTTCAGGAGCGAATTTCTTGTTTGCCTGTTTGACAGGCTTGTATCCTTCCTTGAGAGGTAGTCTGTGTTCGACAAGGTCTCTACTTAAACCAGGCATTTTGTCATAATCCCAATCAAAACAGTCTTTGTATTCTGGGATCAGCATGATAAGTTCTTTTTTAAATTTCTTTGGTAGAAATGCACTTATAAAAATAGGTCTTTTATTTGCTTTAGTGCCCAAGTTCACTTCTTTCAAAGCATCTTCTGCTTTGACATTGAGTTTTTTGTTAGGCCCATTTTCAAAACCCAAAGGGTCATCATCCATAACGCAATCTGACAAAAAACCTTCCTAGGTATTAACTATTCATGGCTACTCCTTGGTCGATTTTCATCAGCCTTATCCATTAATTTGATACCAAATTGATCCATTAGGCAAACTTCCAAAACTTCCTTATTGATTACACCATTTTCTATAGCAATTGGTCTGACGTTCGAAGCATAAATTTTGAAATCAACATGAAGTTGTTGTAAGTAACAAGGACTGTCATTTGCTTCCACAACTTTTGCTTAACCTTTGCCATTCGATAAAATTAATTTTTGATGCATAGTCGACAAAATAGCCCTAATGGCATGAATCCAATCTCTTCCCAAAAGTATGTTATAACAGGACTTTATGGGAATTACTATGAAGAAGGTTGATCTTTCGACAGATCTGACATGTATATTCATCATTATACCCATTGGATTGGGAGGATTTACCACTAAAATCAAAGACAACCATATTTATCTAAATCAAGTCAGACTTATTCTTCCTTGCCCTTCTAAATGTGGCCCTTGGTATTAGGTTAATGGTAGTTCCACCATCCACTAGAACTTTGTTTGTGACCTTTCCTTCCAATGAGGTCGTAGGTACGCCTTCTATTCATTAGTCAATTTTTCAAACTTGGCTAAGTTGTCGAACCCTTTATCGAATCCTGAATTTGTATCGTCTTCTAGGAATAGCCAATCCTCTGACATATCTTCTAAGTCCTTTTCATTCTCCCTTACATAAATCTCGTAATGAGCTTCATACTTAGGTGGTATCACGGAGATGAGATTAAGATTCATGTTTATAGGATGCTCATTTGCATCTTTTCTTTTCCCTATGTCATGTTCTTCTTTGACATCTCTGAATTTCCCTTCAACTGTATCCCATTCATCTTCATCTATGAATGACCCAAGTCTAAGATAATCTTTGTCCATTGGATCGTTGTCAATCCTTATCTCTAGTGGCTCTTTTAGCCTTTAATAGCCCGACAGACCAGTTTTTGTTAGGAAGAGAAAAGAGTATACTTTTGTGAATTTCTGATTTTAAAGGCATTGGTTGCATCGATTTCTATGCCTTGGTAATTTCTTCTTGAAGCCATGAACTTAAAAGATTTGGTTGTGGTTATATATTTTCTTCTTATGGTTTAGAAATTTCTTGTCATATTGTTCTAGCATTCTAAACTATTGGTTTGGTTTTGACTACCAAACACTTTTTCCTTATCCCTAATGGCTCTTCTATGATTAAAAGTGCATCTGTCAAGGCTCTCATTTTCTATGCTAGTCTATACCTCTATAGTCTTCGTTTCTGGCTTTTCAACAGTGTTTGACCAGATGGTTTAGGATTTCTCTGACCGAATGGCACTACCTTGCCATGCCGATAGTCTTCATTCCAGGAAGACTGATCCTTTTAGAATTTAGTCCTCTTGGCAATATCCTTATTTGCCATTGCGGAGTTTTTAACCTATTGGCCAACCTTTACATTTACAGGTGGCACTCGTGTTTTGGTGTGTCGGATATGATTTTGGGAGTTTAGGTTACTACTTTCGACCAACTCCTTAGAATTCGGCCTAATTGGGTATTTTGGTTGAGTTCTTGGTGTATAACATGGCTTTGGTTGAAATTTCTTCTTATGAAAAAGCTTTTCTTTTCTCTAATTCTTTAGTGATTGAGAATCGGCCATCACCTTCCGACACAGCGCTATGGCTTCCGGATCGTATAGGTGGACACATCTTGGGCACATCATGATTGTTACTTTTCCCCTCTTTCTTGTCATAAACTCTTCATAAGTTTCTTAAGAATTTTGATACATGTCGAAGGTGTCTGTCATAGGGTCATCACTCTTATGCATCTCATCTAAGTTTATTTTGGCATACATCTTCCTTATTCCTTTTGCATCAACCATGCCAATATTCAGAAGAATTTGGCTGTTGATCTCAGCAACACTTGTCTGAAAAGGATTAATGTCAACCTTCATGTCCATCTTTTTGTCTACAAATTTCAGTTTTCCCTCTGTTAATGCCTTTTGAATCAAGTCCTTAAAATGTACACATTCATTAGTGACATGACCAAATTCATTATGAAATTTACAATATTTTTTGTCTTTTTTTTCTCATCAGGCTTTAAAAACCTATGATTATCTGACAATTTCTTTTGTTTCTCTTTCAATAAAACATCAAAAATTTGCTTGACTTTCGTAATGTCAAATGTGTATACTTTCTATTAACATAAGTCATTTTTTCCTTAGCCCTCATTGGCTTTATAGCCTAACAAGTATAGCGAGGTCTATTTTTTAATTCAGCAAGATTAATGTTGTAATCAACATTTTCTTCCTCTTCATCGAAGTCTTCTACTATGACATAATTTTCTTTTCCTCTTTTCAAAAACTTTTTTTGGTTCTGCAATTTTTCAGCTTTTAATTGTTCTATTTGTTTAACTTTGCCTCCTAATTGGCAAGATCAACTAAATGTTGGTTGACAAGCTTCTTCCTAATGTAATAATCTAGGCCTCCGATAGCCATTTTGACAATCTCAGCTTCGGGAATAGGAGTAAAACATCGACTCCTCATCTGCCTAAATCTTGCCAAATAATTCTCAACAGATTTATTATATAATCTTTTAATGTTAAATAATCTGTCAAACCAACTTTTAGATCTTCCCTGAAAAATTGGTCGAGAAAGCTTCTTTCCATTTATGTCCACGAATGGATGAAATTGTGTCTCAATGTCAAGAACCAAGAGAAAGCATTCTTCGTGAGTGAACTTGGAAAGAACCTCATTTTTAATCCTTTATTTGTTGCTAGATCTCCTATTTTGATGGTGTACCGTGCGACATGTTCTAATCGATTCACTATTTTTTCCAGTGAATTTTGATAACTTTGAAACTTTAACCATTCCTCTAGACAATTTTTCCTGTTGAACCCAATTTGAAATGCTGAGGCAAAATAGGGCTGTTGGTATAACCTATGTTGAAACCAAACCTGTTGACAACTTGTTTGATTGCTTGATTCATGTTTTGTTCTATTTGGTTTCCTACTAGGTTTTGTTGAAATGCTCTTACAACATTGTTCTTGACTACCTATGGCTCATATAGATGCAGGATCTGCAGCTGGCTATACCCCAATTAAGGTTGAGGTTGGTCTTGCCCTTGTACCACATTGTTTTGTTGACTTTGGCCTTGATCTTGGGCTATAATCGATTATTCTAGTTGGACATTTTTAGGCACAACAGTACCCAAGGTCTGAGTCAATCTACCCATTTGTACTGCTAACGTATTACACACATTATTGGTATTTTCCATTAAGGATTTCAGTATGACACTCATTTGTTGTGTCAGCATACTCACCATATCGTGATTACTTTCGTTCATTTGTTGTCGAATATTTGCCAATGAACTTACAGTAGATGTGGTAGTGCTTGGAATGTCTTTCGACATATTTGGGAAAATAAGTCCCAAATTTAATCTCTTTTGATAAAACACAGTAGAAGTACTTGTCCCTGCCACATTTGCCAATGCAGTACTTACCGCTTCGTATTAAACCATCTGACATGTAGGATTGGTTAACTGGCTTCTAATCCTAAGTCATCACAGGAGGGACATACCCTTGAGGTAATCCATATTATAGTGCAAATCTTGTTATTTGATTTCCTACTGAATTTGCTGATACTAGTATCAACCCAAACACCACTTGTTCCTAAAAGGGACTTCCCGAAAGTGACACATTTGGCACAAATTCTATAGAATTAGCAGTTGCTGCAACTCTGGCACGTTTGTTGTGGTCATAGCAGTTACTGGTACACTTAGTGAACTTGTCACTTGATTAGCACTGTTTACATTACTCATGATTTTAGAGTTATAAGTGATGTAATCAAGGATAACCCCATTGCAGCCCAAGAAAAGGAGAACACTTCAATTGGGCCTCTAACTCGTTTAAGGGCTAAAGGGCTTGGATTGGGCTTAACCACTTTGTTGAAAGTGGAAGAAGTGTGAAAAAGATTGCATGTGAGATAGTTGCATTTGTTGAATATAGTTGTAGTCTATTACCTATGCATTTATTGTCTTTGACATTTAGCTACATATGCATTTATTGTCTTTGACATTTAGCCTACACTACTTGACTTTTAGTTGATGCATTTAATGCATTAGTTGGAGTCTTTTGTCTTTTTGTTTTGGAGACCCTCTATAAAAAGGGTCCTTGCCATTTGTTGTAAACCATCTTTGAATCATATATGAGATATTGGCATTTTGCTTTCAAGAGGATTCTTGAGTTCTTTCTCTTATCTAACTTGTGTTAGTGGCGAGAGTGGCTAGATTTCTTATCACTCACGTTCTTCTTTCTTGAGTGTGGCGAGATCAACCCATTTCTCTTAGTTGTGGCGCCCTTTGGCTTATCAATTGAGTGATTTGGTTTCATTTGTTTGTTTCTTTCAACCTATCCAGAAAATCGATCAAGTGTTTTCCCTCCAGAAATCACATCATATTGGTATCAGAGCCACTTCAATTCAGGTTCTATTATTTGTTTTGTGTTTTGCCCCTTCATGGAAAGCTTAATTTTATTGCATTTTATTCTGTGTTTTGCCGCCTACATGGAAGGCTTAGTTTTCCTTATTTTGTATTCTGCCACCTATATGGAAGGCTTAGTTTTCCTTGTTTTATAATCTGCCACCTACATGGAAGGCTAATTTTCTAGTCTGTTCATCTTTATCTTTATTTCTATTCTTGTGTTGTTCTATTTTATTCCAACTTTTTTATTTAAAAAAAAATTCATCGCTACTGTTCATTGTTCATCGTTACTGTTCATTGTTAATCCGAGTGTAAACACTTAGAGAGTCAACCTACCCTTCACCAAACTCAAACCAACAAATTACAAATCACTATGACAGGAGAAAATAGTTCTGAAGTTCCTTTTGGGCTTAGCCTATAACAAACTCAAATTGTTGGCCTACAAAGAGGTCAAGAAGAAATGATGGAACAAATAGCTCAACTAACCACTCAAATGGCTAGATTTATGGAGCTACAACAACAACAACCAAGAAGAGGAGCTTATGTTGAACACCATAGAGAAGAATCTGAAGCTGAAGAAGGTGATCAACCTAGGCAAAGAAGGCAGCAGAGGGAACGTGATGCCAACATCAAAATGAAGATTCCTCCATTTAAGGGAACAAGTTCTCCTGAAGAATACTTGGAGTGGGTGCAACGAGTAGAAAAGATTTTTGAATATCAAGAATATTCAGAAGCTACCAAATGCCAACTTGCAGCCCTTGAATTCACTGATTATGCAAATCTATGGTGGAAAAATTTGAAGAATCAACGAAGAAGAGATGGAGAGGAGGAAGTTCGAAATTGGAGATTGATGAAAAGGCTCATGCAGAGGCGTTTTGTACCTGATTACTACAACCAAGAGCTTTATTTTAAGCTTCAAAGCTTGAGGCAAGGAGGTATGTGTGTTGAAGATTATGTCAAAGAATTTGAAACTTTGATGATTCGGTGCGAGCTGAATGAACCTCAAGAGCAAACCATAGCTCGATTTCTTGGTGGTTTGAACAGAGAAGTTGCTGACTTAGTAGAGTTGCAGAATTATGTCTTCTTAGAAGATGTAATTAAATTGGCAATTAAGGTGGAGAGACAGAAAAAGAGAGTTTATGGAAGAACCAATGGAGTGTCTAAACCATTGGGGAGTAAACCTTTCCAAACACTTTCCCAAACCTCAAACACTACCAAAGGGAGTAATAAGGAGATATGGAAGAAAGAGCCGAACAAATCTGAAAGTTCTAAGGGAAAGGATAAGAGAGAAGACAACCAGCCCTCTAAAAGAAGCCGAGACATTAAGTGCTTCAAGTGCTTGGGTCATGGCCATATAGCATCCGAATGTCCTAATAGAAGAGTGATGATCTTGAAGGAGAAACAAGGGGAAATAGAGAGTGAAGATAAAGATATTGTGGAGGAATGTGAAGAGGAAGAATATTTTGACAAAGAAGAAGTTGTTGAGTATGCTGATGAAGGTGCTGCCTTGGTTATTAGACGTGCCTTGAATATCCAAGCCAAGGTAGAAGAAGAACAGAGGGAGAATATTTTTCAAACAAGGTGCACTATCGGAGGCAAAGTTTGTAACGTGATAATTGATAGTGGGAGCTGCACTAACGTTGCTTCAACCACCTTGGTTGGAAAATTGAAGCTACCTATCATCAATCATCCCCGTCCATATAAGCTGCAATGGCTAAATAATCATGGCGAGATGAAGGTCACCAAACAAGTAAAGGTATCTTTCTCTATAGGGAAGAATTACAAAGATGAGGTATTCTGTGACATAGTCCCTATGGATGCTAGTCATCTTCTACTTGGGAGGCCATGGCAATTTGATAGAAGAGCACTACATGATGGCTTCAAAAACACCTACGCTTTTGAGAAGGATGGAAAGAAGATTGTGTTGGCACCCTTAAAGCCAATACAAGTACAGCCGAAGGAGGATGTAATCGAGGAGAAGAAGCCTAGTTGTTTTGCTTCTAAGAATGAGTTAAAAAAGGCAATAAAAAGGGAAAACTTTGTATTATTGCTAATTCTCAAGGAGCTAAATCCAGAACTTGCAGAAAAGCTTCCTAAGCTTGTGAGGGAGTTGATAGAAGAATTTGCGGATGTCTTTCCGAATGAGCTACCTAAGGGATTGCCACCTTTAAGAGGAATTGAGCATCAAATTGATTTGGTGCCCGGTGCTGCCTTACCAAATAAGCCAGCATATAGAATGAATCCAGAGGAGGCTAAGGAGCTAAAAAGGCAAGTTGATGAGTTGATTGAAAAGGGTTATGTAAGGGAATCCATGAGCCCTTGTTCTGTGCCTACATTATTAGTCCCTAAAAAGGATGGCTCTATGAGAATGTGTGTGGACAGCCGTGCTATAAATAAGATCACCATCAAATACCGCTACCCAATTCCAAGATTGGATGACATGTTGGATGAGCTGAATGGTTCCAAGGTGTTTTCAAAAATTGACTTGAAGAGTGGCTATCACCAAATCCGAATGAAAGAGGGAGACGAGTGGAAGACAGCCTTCAAGACAAAGCATGGACTTTACGAATGGATGGTAATGCCATTTGGGCTATCTAATGCCCCTAGCACATTTATGCGATTGATGAATCATGTGCTTAGATCTTTCATTGGAAAATTCGTTGTGGTATATTTCGATGATATTTTGATCTACAGTCAAAGTTATGAGGAGCATGTGCAACATTTGAAGGAAGTCTTGGAAGTGTTGCGAAAGGAGAAACTCTATGTTAATCTAAAAAAATGCTACTTTTGTCAAGACCATGTGATTTTTCTTGGCTTTGTAGTATCTCAGCAAGGAGTGAGAGTTGATGAAGAAAAGGTGAAAGCTATCAAAGAATGGCCCGTTCCAAGAACCATATCTGAAGTAAGAAGTTTTCATGGGCTTGCCTCTTTCTATAGAAGATTTGTAAAGGATTTCAGCACCATCTTAGCACCCATAACTGAATGTATTAAGGGAGGAAAGGAGTTCAAATGGAGTGATGCAGCCCAACGAAGTTTTGAACTTGTCAAAGAAAAATTGTGCAATCCACCCATATTGGCTTTGCCTAATTTTTCTAAGATTTTTGAGATTGAATGTGATGCTAGTGGAGTGGGAATTGGAGCAGTACTTCTTCAAGAAAAGCGTCCTATAGCTTATTTTAGTGAGAAGTTGAATGGAGCCAGTCTTAACTACTCTACCTATGATAAGTAGTTCTACTCTTTAATTAGAGCTCTTGAGACATGGCAGCACTACTTGTTACCAAAAGAATTTGTAATTCACACAGACCATGAATCACTCAAACACTTGAAAGGTCAGAGCAAGCTGAATAGAAGACATGCAAAGTGGGTGGAATTTCTTGAAGCTTTTCCTTATGTGTTGAAGTATAAGAAGGGAGAAACCAACATTGTTGCAGATGCCTTATCAAGGAGATATGCTTTAATTTCCATGATGAATGCTAAATTGTTGGGGTTTGAATCTCTTAAAGACCATTATATGGAAGATTCGACACTTGCTTCTATTTATCTCGCTTGTGAGAAAATGGCATATAAGGGATTTTATAGATCTGAAGGTTTTTTATTTCGCTTGGGGAGACTTGTAATTCCAAACTGTTCTGTAAGGGAATTACTTACACGAGAAGCTCACGGAGGAGGATTGGCTGGGCATTTTGGTGAAACCAAGACATTGGAGATGCTGAAAGAGCATTTTTATTGGCCTAACATGATTAGAGATGTGCATCATGTGATTGAAAGGTGTATTGTTTGCAAAAAAGCCAAGAGCAAGGAAGCAGCCTGTCACATCCCAAAAATTGAGCATGTGAAAAGATACTACTCATTTGATATAATTCTCAAACATACGTTATATACATATATTCTGTAAGGTTTTACATTCAACCTTAATCATTCATTCCACACTACAGAATTATATTCATCTGATAAGCAAATATAGACATACATAGTCTGATATTTCTATCTCATCGCAAGCCTAGGAGACCTATAGAAAGTACAGAGCGTTTCTAGGGTCCACATTAATAAGTACTGGTATCCCACCAGACAGAAATAGAGAGTAATCCCAAGGGGCTTCTAATCTTCCAACGGATACTCTTCTTCTTTATTTTCTGTATCTGAAAAATAATCATAGGGAGTGTGAGTTTATTTAAAAACTCAGTAAGTAAATAACTGTACTATATAGAATATCAAAAGTACAAATACCACATTTACTCATATAATTAATTGTCTTATACATCGAGTAGTATGGGACTCTAACCCTTTCAAACTCATGAATAAGATTTCTTAGATATACAACGAGTAGTATGGGACTCTAACCCTTTCAAACTCGTGAATAAGATCTCATCGATATACACCGAGTAGTATGGGACTCTAACCCTTTCAACTCGTGTATAGGTTTCATAGATATGCACTGAGTAGTATGGGACTTTAACCCTTTCAAACTCGTGTATAGGATTTCTTAGATATACGCCGAGTAGTATGGAACTTTAACCCTTTCACACTCGTGTATTAGATCCCGTAGATCTTTACTCATTAATAAGATAGTGAGAATTCATCACATAGTACAATTGTCATGAAATAAATAATTTCTACATACTCTTATTTCTATTGATCATCATATACTCCCATATGAAAAATTAATTGCTTATTATCCAAATAATATTGTAAATGGGACTTATATTGTACTTTGACTAGTAATATCAAATTAACTGAGCAAGGTTATTTACTCACCTTGATGTTTGTCCAAGTTTACCTTGTTCCACACTAGAATTTGTGTAGGAAAATTTCCTAGTAAAATATATTACAAGGAAACATAAGAAAGGAAACAAAATCACGAAAAATACGCAAAATTTTTCTGACTGCTACAGTAATTGTTTGCTACAGTACGGTTTGCTACAGTAACGGTTTGCTACAGTGTCGGTTCGCTACAGTGCCGGTTTGCTACAGTAACGTTGACTGCTACAGTAACGTTGACTACAGACACTACAGTACTTCGAATTTTGCAGAAAATCTTTCAAAAAATTCATCCTTTCCTTTCTTTTGATTCAAAACCAGAATCTCAACTCTTTTAACCGATTATAACTCAAATATAACTTCTAAAACTACTGAGATTCATGAATTATCATCAAAATCTTCAAGAACAAAACCTCCTCTGATCTTCTACATAAACTGAAATTTAAGGAAAATAATCGGATTAAAGCTTACCTTTGATCCTTACAAAGCTTTTGAACCGAACAAATAATCGAAACTCTGAAGATCAAGGGAAGGATTTGAGAAGAGGGTGAAGAAACGAGAGAAAGTGAATTCACTATTCACTTCAGCTGCTTCGATCGTGAGAAGAAAATAAGGGGGGTACTATTGAAACTTTATATTAAATATTTCTAATGGATTATTCAATAACCCATGGGTATCCATAACCCAACATCCAAACCCATCCAGTCAATTTACAATAAATGGACTAATTGACCATTCTGAAACCACTTTTCCATGAATTTCACCATTCTTAGAATATATCCCTCATTGTGCAAATATTTAGTCCAGTCATTTAACTCAATTTTCATAAATAATATTCAAAGAGAACAATTAAATATGAAAATTAAAAATGACCAAAATAAATAACTAAAGTAACGTTGTAGAATTCTAAAATACTCTTAAGCGAATTATATTATGAAATTAACGGGTATTACACAGCCCATGGACTTTATACACCTCTACCTGTTCCAGATCAACCTTGGACTGATGTTAGTATGGATTTCGTGCTAGGCTTACCAAGGACACAAAGAGGTAAAGATTCGGTCATGGTTGTTGTTGATCGTTTTTCAAAAATGTCTCATTTTATTCCATGCCATAAGACCGATGATGCTGTGCACATCACCAATTTATTTTTCAAAGAAATTGTGAGACTTCATGGCATTCCAAAGAGTATCGTGTCAGATCGTGATGCCAAATTTCTTAGCTACTTTTGGAAGACTTTATGGAGAAAGCTGGGAACAATACTCTTTAGTACTGCCTGTCACCCACAAACTGATGGGCAAACTGAAGTGGTGAACCGAACGCTTTCTACTTTGCTAAGAACTATCATTGGCAAAAACTTGAATAGTTGGGATAAATGCTTGGCCTATGCTGAATTTGCTTACAATAGAAGTGTACATGGTACTACTAAACACTCTCCTTTTGAAGTAGTTTATGGATTTAATCCATTAAGCCCACTTGATTTAGTACCATTACCACTTGAAGCTCGAGAATGCATAGATGGAAAAATGAAGGCTGACATGATAAAGAAGTTACATGAAAACATTAAACAGCAAATTGAGAAGAAGAACTCCATCTATGAGAAGACTGCCAACAAGAGAAGAAAATTTGTTCAATTCAGTCCAGGAGATTTAGTGTGGGTTTATCTTCGAAAAGAAAGATTTCTAAACCAAATGAAGTCCAAATTAATGCCAAGGGCAGATGGTTCTTTCCGTATCATAGACAAGGTAAATGATAATGCATACAAAATTGATTTGCCTGAAGACTATGCTGTTTCTACTACTTTCAATGTGAGGGATCTTTCCCCGTACTTAGAAGATAAAGAGGACTTGGATTTGAGGACAAATCCATTTCAACCAGGGGAGGATGATGTAATCAAGGATAACCCCATTGCAGCCCAAGAAAATGAGAACACTTCAATTAGGCCTCTAACTCGTTTAAGGGCTAAAGGGCTTGGATTGGGCTTAACCACTTTGTTGAAAGTGGAAGAAGTGTGAAAAAGATTGCATGTGAGATAGTTGCATTTGTTGAATATAGTTGTAGTCTATTACCTATGCATTTATTGTCTTTGACATTTAGCTACATATACATTTATTATCTTTGACATTTAGCCTACACTACTTGACTTTTAGTTGATGCATTTAATGCATTTGTTGGAGTCTTTTGTCTTTTTATTTTGGAGACCCTGTATAAAAAGGGTCCTTGCCATTTGTTGTAAACCATCTTTGAATCATATATGAGATATTGGCATTTTGCTTTCAAGAGGATTCTTGAGTTCTTTCTCTTATCTAACTTGTGTTAGTGGCGAGAGTGGCTAGATTTCTTATCACTCACGTTCTTCTTTCTTGAGTGTGGCGAGATCAACCCATTTCTCTTAGTTGTGGCGCCCTTTGGCTTATCAATTGAGTGATTTGGTTTCATTTGTTTGTTTCTTTCAACCTATCCAGAAAATCAATCAAGTGTTTTCCCTCCGGAAATCACATCAATAAGCAGGTATGTGTTTACTACTTCTGAAATGCATACATTCAATGAGTTACTCTAAACTCATCCCACCAGGCATGCCAATTTGTTTACGGTGATTTTTGGTCTAACCAGAATCTGACAACAAATGTCATGCATGTCAATTTGTTAACGATTTTTTTTTGTCAAAGCCAACAACAAATAATGAAAAGCAAGAGAGATTATGTTTTCAAAGTTATGCTATAATCTCATTTTTTATGAAAATGTGTTGAATGAGAATAACTTCATGAAAGAACGTGAGGCCTGAAATGTGCTTTTTTTGCAGAAAAGTTAATTGAAAATGGTAAAAAGTGGAAAGCAAGTGTAGAAAGGAAATTGCATAATGTAAAGTACAGAAAGTGAATTGTAGAAAGTCTAAAGTGCAAAAGATTTAAAGGAAAGTGATTAAATTGCTGGAAGATAAATGAAAGTGATTAAATTGCATGAAGTTAAATGGAAAGCGAGTAATTTAAATGAAAACGATAAAGGACTGGAATGATAAAAGACTTTGAATTAAATTGACTAAATGTATAGTAGAAAATATACTTTGATGTTGATCTTTTAATCTGCTCGTATGAAATGTTAGGATTTTGATCAAGAGTTATCAACTCTTTTTACAACAAATAACTTAATATTTATAGGCAAATGGCCTAAGTAACTGTCTATCTATCTAATTGCCACGTAAGTGACGGTTTATATTACTCGACAATTGCCCTAACCCACATAAGTGACAGTTTATATGGTTCGACACAACTGTCTTAATTTTTGAGTAACAGTCATCAATAGCTTTTGCTCAACATTTTCTCTTGCTTTCAACATTCGACAACCAAGTTACTACTAACTGACATCTTTATTACTCGATGTCTTTTGTCTTTCGACTTTTTGTTGATGATGTTTTAATTCAAACTTGCCAGTCGAATGATGTGCTTCCGATGATTGAACTTCGGAAGACGTACACGAATGTTTGTGAAACATTTGATGTTTATCCTTCTTACCTTTTTCTGTCGAATTCATCTTTGTCGAACTGCTGATCTTTGTTGAATCTGTGCCAAATCACTATTTTGACACTTAGACGATCGACACTGTTTTGTTGAATCTGTGCCAGATTACTTGTCGGTCAAGCTACTAACTTTCATTGGCAAAAACATATATTTTAAAAATAATCATCTAATAGTTGGTCCATAGAAGATTTTGTTTATTTTAATTTACTTTTTATTTCTTTAATCAAAGTAACTTATAGCCATGAAAATAACTAAATTAAAATAAATATAATTTTTCATTGATTAAATTAAGACATCTGATCATTTAAGGACCCAATTAAATAAATTGTGACCTTTCAAGGAATTAATTAGTAATCTACTCCAAAGTGAACTTTTTCATTCTTATTTTATCACGGGTAAAATAGACTTTTGATGTTATAAAAATATTCTAATCACATGCATGAAAATCTAATTAGCATTTCTACTTTCCCCTTAATGAATAAAAATTGACAGGTTTTCTAAATATGTTTGATCTCTGCAAATATTGTATATTTAAGAATATCTTTTAAAACAAGAATCATACGTAAAAAGAATATCATTATCACATTCTTTGAAATCCTCACAACATTCTACAAAACAAATGCCCTTTAAGCAAATCAATCATCACCATCAATTTTGTTCCTAATTTCATCTTATCACATGTCCTTTTGTGAATGGAAGAGGATAGAACACATGGATCAATTAAGTATATCAATTTTGTTCCTAGTTTCATCTTATCACATGTCCTTTTGGGAATGGAAGAATATAGAATGCATGGATCAATTAAGTACATCAAATTAGAATATATTTAACTAATGCATTTGGTACTTGTATATATTAAGAATTTGACCTATATATCAGACATATGATGCTTCATGCATCAAACACATACGGTAGATATTGATTTCCCATACAATCTATCAAACGTGCCTCTGTTCACTACAAAAAAAAAAAAGATTTTCAATGGCGATTTTTTGGTGGTGACAAAAAAATATTATCATTGAATGTTTACTTTTAGTGGCGATACTAAATATCGCTACTGAAAGTCTCACTTTTGATGGCGACCTCATATGTCGCCACCGAAAGTCACACTTTCAATGGTGACTGTCGGTGTCACCACTGAAAGTGGACATTTTTTAAAATAATAATTAAATGTTGATACTTTATCAGTAAAATGCAATATCGAATATTCAAAGCCTCAAACTTTGATCTTTTGGTTTAAGCTTGTACATATCTACCATTTTGTTACATATTTCTTAGGGATAAGTTTAATTTTTTTCTAAGCGCATATCGAAGTGGATTGAGAACTATTTTGAAAAGTGAAAATTTTTAAGGATTTAGTGAGGAATTAGGTAGATTATATAAGTACTATTGTGATACTACAAATTTAAATAAAGGGAATAAATCTAATGAAATTATAGCCTTGAGAAGGTAAAATAATTTGATAAAATATTAAGAAGTAAAATAAACGTTAAATAAATTTTAATTTTTAAATTAAATAAAATTGATCCTTCTTAAATCATTGATGGAATGTTTGGACATCCATCCTTATTCACTGTACCTAGTCCAATTGTCGTGTTTGGGTGAAGTAGAAGTAATGGAAATTAAAGGACAAAAAATTAATTTTTGAAAGTATTCAACATATTTTGTTAAAAAAATTATTTGGATTTGTCATAATTGTATTTAATTTCAAATTTTAAAAGTAATTTAACCATATAAAATTAAAGAATTTGAATTCCATACATGTGAGCATGCGATGAAGTAATATAATATATATATATATATTGCATGCAATGACACACACACACACACACACACACACACACATATATATATATAGGCATGCATGTTTGCACGCACACACATATATATATTATCCTTGAGCATGCATTTAATATATTACATACACGCACACACACAAATAATTATTAGTGTAAATATAAACATGCGCACTTGCACGCTTACATACATATATAGGTAAACCAACATACACATGCAATGAAATAGAAAAAAGAAAAATAGAATTATTTGAATTTCTTAGATTTTAAATCTCATATAATTTGAAATACACTAATCTTAACTCAGCCTTACATGCATGGTTTCAAGTTACGGCCACAATATTACAGATATGGCTGCATCACCTCACAATTGCTGGTAATTAAAAATTATGTAGATGCGCCACATCGGAACAACATTGAGGCTGCAATTGAGTAGAGTTAGGGCCGCAATGGTGTTCTATTGTGTTTTCCATTTAAAATAAGAAGAAAAAAAGAATAGAGTGCACCATTTTAAAAGGTTTCAGCCGAATCAGCCCTATATCTAGTCCAGAGAAGAGAGAAACAACTTACCTCACTATGGCTGTCATCCATTGAAGCCAGAAAGGTTGCTTGCTATTGTCGTCTGTTGAAGCCGTTCACACCTCTTCTCGTCTGTTTCCTCTATCTGATGTAATATGTTCTGTTTCGTCACTTCGTGCCTCTTAGCATCCCCTCCTGACCTCCCCTCAAATCCTTTCTCTTGTGACCCCATCTTCGATCATGCTACCTTCAATTCACTCTGCCTTCATTGCTCACGGCTCACCCTGGCCTTACGGCCTCACCAGCTTCACTCAACCAAAATACCCATTCACCCTTTTCTCTGTTGCTTTATAATGTATGCTATGCCAAGAGAGAAGAGTTTTTGTGTGGTAAGAGAACAATGAGGAAGGGGGAGGCATGCTTCAATTTAAGAGTTTAGGTGTGTTAAACTGTGAGATAGGTTTGAGGCTTTGACTTTGATTTGAGTATTGAGATTTGAGACTTGTTCAGTAGCTTTTGATGGTGGAGTATGGCTTAGCTGTTAATTGGAAAGGTTTGAGGGAATTCTAAGAGACTGAGATTGCTTGTGGCATAGAGAGTGGGACTAACTGATTATGTGGAAAATTAATTTTTTTTAGGGATTGAGAAATAAAAATTAATTAAAATAAAATAAAACATAAGCACAAATAATAATTAATTTTGGAGGGAAGTGAGCATGTGCAAATTTTGGAGGGAAATATTTGACAAATTTTAGAAGAGGGATATTAGAAAAATTAAGTGGGAAAACTTGCAAAAACAAAAAAGAAAAAGAAGGAAAAATTGAAAAATTGAGGAAAATAAAAAAAATTGAGAGAGAAGAAAACTATTTGAGACTTAATAATTATTTATTTTTAAATAAATTTCACATGTATCTTTAATATATTTGCATTGAGAATATATTCATTGAATTAATTTAGATATTAAATATAATTTATTATATAGTTAAAATTAAGAGATATAACAACTATATACATTTTTTTTACATTTTGTGCAACTTAAAAAAATTCACAGCCGCAATGACCACAATTGCATCGCAGCGTTCGCAACACTCGTATTGCAGTAAGCCACAATGCAACCACAACCGTGAGCACAACTACAATTTAAAACCACACTTACAAGTGTACAGTATACCAATAAGTGCTATACAACCTTTCAAAATGGTTTAGAAGTTGCTAGTGCCTGATTATTTAAAAATAAACTTTTAAAAAAATTAACATATATACATATATTATTTAGATATACACAGAGTGTTAAGTTCTCAACTTAGCACCATTTTGGTACTAATTATCTTCTCTTTTGATCTCTATTTTGAATAGACTTGCATTTCTTAACCCATGTTTTTAGTAGTTTAGAATAATTTAAGCTTGCCTAGAGTTTTTATTAAATTGAGTGATTTCATGACTCTTTGTTGCTGGTAATTGGTGTTTTGTTGTTCTCTATTGTAAGTTGAGTTAATGTGAAGTTTGTGCGAGGTATGGACCATGTCAGAGCTGAATTACTGAAGTTACTACAGAAGAAATTCTTCTCTGCCTTCCACCGCTATAGCAGCAAGCCCAGAACAAGAGCTTGTTGCAGTCAACCACTCTGCCAACCACCGCTATAACAGTGGATCCTAGACCAATTAATTTTAAAGCTTCCAATCTGCCTTCTACAACTATAGAGGCGGCTCGCAATTTCTACCTTTTTTCTGTTGGTTTTAATAGCAGAAGGGTAAGTTTTCTACGTGACTATTGAGCATAGGCTGATGGACGCAAAAATTACTGAAGAAAGAAGAGGAATCCCAGTCCAAAAGCTCTTTGGTCTCGATTTTCATCAACCCAACCTTGGATTCATGGAGTTTTCTCATTGTTTTGCTATTTTCTGTAGTTTTACTGCCATGAGTAGCTAAATTTCTTGTTCTAGAGTTACTATGGACCTAATTTTAGATTAGAGATTGTGATCTCTCTATATTTGTGAATTATGTTAGATTAATACATGCCTGTTCATTCATCTACCTTGAGCTTACTTTGAATCTGATCAATTATTGTTTATGTGTTGCTTTTACCAGACTTTGGCGAGGAAGATGAGATAGAACATTAAATGGCTAGGATGAGTGCTTGAACCTTAACTTCTTAAGGGGCTTTTCTTGTTAACTTGTAGGAATACTTGTTAATCTTGTTTAATCATGTTAGGTTGGTTGTATTAGGCTCAGCCAACATAAGGGATTATTTAGGAGTTGAGTAGCTTAATTTAGATTTGGGAGAATTATTTTAAGCCATTAGAAAACCAAAGATTAAGGCACATAATTGATTAGAATCACAAGTGCAAGAGAGAATTTAGCAATTCCTAGGAAGAAAGAGAGAGATTAGTAGCTCTAAGCCTTTTATTTGAATTAATTTCATATGATTTTGTGCTATGTTCATTGTTAATTGTTGGAAAAATTATAAAAAGTTATTGTTGAATTTTACTCTTCAGTTCTTAACTTAGAGTTGTCTTTGATCCAAAATTGCTTGTCCAACTAATACGCTTAAATTTCTTGAGTAATTAACGAGTTAGACCTCGAGAGAACGACATTCTTACTCTATTTCATTGTATTACTTATACGATTGGTGCACTTGCCAAATCGCTAACAAGTTTTTGGCGCCATTGCTAGATTAGACATTTTTATGCTTTGAATTTTATTATTTTGTTTGGTTTGATTTTAATTCTCTTTTCTTTATATTTAATTAGTCACTTTTTGCTTTTAGAGTTATTTTCCTATTTTCCTTCTATTGATTCTGATTGGTGATTTCTACTATGTATCTGAGGTACCATTGACACTTCTGTTCTACTCTTTGAACCTGAAATCGAAAGACTCACGAGGAGAAATAAACAAGAAGTGAGAACTAGAAAAAGTCAAGCGAAGCAAATCTCGCAAGAAAAGGAAATGGTAAAAGAAAATTAGAATCTTGGTAATAAAAAGAATCAAGAGGGACACAGAGCAATTTAGGATTATGCTTCACTAGCTAATGCTAGAAATACTTCAAGCATAGTGAAGCCTCCCCTCTAAACCAATAACTTTGAGATGAAGGTAATGCTGCTAAATCTCATTCAACAAAATCAATTTGGAGGAAGTCTTATGGAGGATCCAAATAACCATTTCACTAACTTTTTGGATATTTGTGATATGGTGAAGCTAAATGGAGTAACCGACGATGCAATTTACCTCTTCTTGTTTCCCTTTTGCTTGAAGGACATGGTGAAAAGTAGTTAATAACTTAATCTCTAAGGAGCATCACTATTGGGATAAGCTCCAAAAGAAATTTCTGGATAAATTCTTTCCTCCATCAAGGTTAGTTAAATTGAGGAATGAAATTAGAGCTTTTTAACAAGAGGGTGAGATTTGATATGCCGCTTGGGAGTGATTTACAGAGATATTGAGAAAATACCCCAACCATGACATTCAAGAATGGCAACAAATTTCTATCTTCCATAATTGACTGATGTATGTAACTAGGGATAGACTAGATACCGCAACTAGCGGTGAATTGATGGCAAGATCCATTGAACAAGCTTGGGAAATAATTGAAACTATAGGAGCTATTTAGAATGTTTCCATTCGAGCTGGAAGCAGTACAAAGAAAGAAATTTTGGAATTGGATACCCTCAATGCCTTGTTGGCCCAAAATGAAGCTTTAACTAAAAAGGTCGACATGTTAAATTCTAGACAATAGGAGCTTGCAAGAGTAAATGCAGCAGTCACCATTGAACCAATGGGTGTTGTGAGGAAGTTGCTACAGTGAAGCAATTGAATTATATGGGTAGTCAACGGAGGAGTCAAAATAACTCATATTCCAACACCTATAATTCGAAGGCAAGAAACCATCCAAATTTCTCTTAAAGCAATAATAACTGTCTGAACCCTATAGCTTCATCTTTGGGTAGACCATCTCAACCTCCAGGCGTCAACAACTAGAACAGTTATATTCCTTAACACAGAGCTCTACCACTTTAAATAGAGAAGAAACCATAAATAGAGGACACGTTCATAAAGTTCATGGGAAGGAGTTAGACAATATTTCAGACTAAAAATGTTGCAATTAAAAACTTAGAGACTTAGATGGGTCATATGGAAATTGCTCTGAACAATAGACAACAAGGTAAACTCCTTAGTGGCACTGAAAATAACCCAAGAAGGGAGGGAAAGAAGAATTGTAAGGCTATTACTTTAAGGAGTGGCAAAGAGCCTTTAGATATTGTCAAATCATATGATCAGATGAGAGGGGTGATTATAGAAGAAGAGAAAGAAAAAGGTTATTGAACCTCAAGAAAATGTAACTGAGAAGGTAGATTTCAGATGCTAAAGGTAAGAGTGGAAATACAGTACAAGATATAAGGACTGAAAATGTTGTGCTACCATTACCTTATCCTCAGAGGTCTAAAAAGCATAATCTGGAGAGGCAGCATAAGAAGTTTATAAAAGATGTCCTCTCTTGAAAAAGGCGTCTGAGAGAGTTTAAAACAATGGCATTTACTCAGGAGTGTAGTGCAATTCTGCAAAAAAAGTTGCCCACGAAGATGCAAGATTTGGGGAGCTTTATGGTGCCGTGCAATATTGGGAAGAATTTTACTGGAAAGGCCTTATGTGATATGAGAGTTAGTGTTATTCTTATGCCACTCTCCATGCTCAAGAAATTGGGATTAGGAGAGGCACATTCTACGATGTTACCCTTTAATTAGTGCATCGATCTATATACTACCCAAATTGGGTTATTGAAGATATGCCAGTGAAGGTTGACAAATTGATATTTTTAACTGATTTTATAGTACTAAATTACGAGGAAGATAAGGAAATTCCTATCATTTTGGGAAGACTTTCCTCGTGACTGGAAGAGCTTTTATTGATATCCACAAAGGCGAGTTAACAATGAGAGTCAATGACCAAGAAGTGAAGTTCATTATGAACAAGGATGAAAGCATCGAATGACCCTAAAAAGTGTAGCTTTATGTGACTTATAGAGGAAAATTTGCATGATCAATTTCTTAATCCAGTAGCAAAAGATAATTTCAAAGACTCTTGGGTGGTGAAAAGGACAAGGAAATGAAGGGCGAACAAGCAGTGGTAAATTCTTACCATTTCATGTAATTTGTTTAAGCCTAAAATTCACTTTGAGTCTCTAGATATTTCTGCTAGAGCAAGCTCACCTTTGAAGCCATCAATTGAGATACCATATGTACTTGAACTGAAACCATTTCCTCCACATCTGAAGTATATGTATCTTGGCGACTTTGATTCATTACCTATTGTCGTTTCTAATGAGCTTATTGATAAGCAAGAAGAACAACTAATGGGAGTCTTGAAAAATCATAAGAATGCTATTGGGTAGTCTATTCCAGATATTAAAGGTTTAAGTCCATCATTTTGTATGTATAGGATCAACTTGGAAGATGAGAGTAAAACTTCAATTGAGCATCAAAGGTGTCTAAACCTAGTAATGAAGGAAGTGGTAAAGAAAGAAGTTATCAAATGGCTAGATGCTGGATTTATCTACTTTATATTTGAAAGCTCATGGGTGAGCCCAGTCCAATACGTCCCCAAAAAGGGCAGAATGACTATAGTGGCTAACGCCCATGGTGAGCTTATTCCTTCTCGTACTGTTATGGGATGGCGGGTTTGTAAGGATTACTTTCCTTTACCCTTCATTAATCAGATGTTGGAAAAATTAGCTGAGCAAGAGTACTTCTATTTCTTGGATAAGTATAGTGGATATAATCAGATTGTAATAGCCCCAAGGGAGTAGAATAAAACGACATTTACTTGTCCTTATGGCATCTTTGCTTTCAAGAGGATGCCTTTTGGGTTATGTAATATGCCGTCCACTTTTCAGAGATGCATGATGGCTATTTTCTCTGATATGGTTGAGTCTAGTTTGGAGGTTTTCATGGACGGCTTGTCTGTGTTTGGCACTTCATATGAAGCTTTTCTGAAAAATTTGGAGAAGGTACTTCGAAGATGTGAGGAGACTAATCTTTTCCTTAATTAGGAGAAATGCCACTTCATGGTGAATGAAGGCATAGTATTAGGCCACAAAGTCTCAAAAATCGAGTTGGAGGTTAATCGGGAAAAAATTTCAGTTATTGAACAATTACCACCACTGAATTCAGTTAAGGCTACAAAAAGTTTTCTCGGTCATACGAGATTCTACCAATGGTTCATAAAAGATTTCTCTGAAATTTCAAAGCCGTTGTGTAAGCCACTTGAGAAGGATAACCCGTTCTTGTTTAATGATGAGTGTCTGAAAGCCTTTGAAGATTTGAAGAAAAGGCTTATATTAGCCTGATCATGGTTACTCCATACTGGAATCGGCCTTTTAAGCTCATGTGTCATGCGAGCGACTATGCCGTAAGGGTTGTTTTGGGGTAGCGAGCTAAAAAATTATTTCACCCCATCTATTATCCTAGCAAGACGCTAATCGATGTCCAATTGAATTACACCTCAACTGAGAAGGACCTTTTGGTAGTAGTGTTTGCTTTTGACAAGTTTAGGGCATGCTTGGTTGGAACAGGTGTCACTGTGTTCACTAATCATTTAGCTATTAAATATCTCACTTGGTCACACCGTTACAACATGTCTTTGGCATTCAACGACTTCTGTCTATCTTATCTTCGGCATTTGACAACTTGGTCACGTCATTAATCAGCATGTCTTCGACATTTGATGACTTTTGCCTATCTTGTCTTCGAAATTCGACAACTCAGTTACATCGTTAATCAATATGTCTTCAACATTTGATACTTAATCTTTTAAACTCATTTGTTGAATAGTGTGCTTCTGATGATTTTACTTCAATAGACTTATACTTGATAGTGTTGTCGCGAACTGTTTCAAGCTGACTTGTCTATTTTACTTTTTTTTCCTTTATCGAATTCCTTCTTGTCAGATTGCTAGTTTCCGTTGAATTTCTATGTGCCAGATCACTTATTTGACACTTCTACAATCAACACTATTTTGTTGTATCGTCGAAGACAATTACTTGTCAAGCAAGTGACATAACTTTCATCGACAATTATATATTAAAAATAATTGTCTAATGAATGCCCCCAAAATTTTATTCTTAACGTGCATGGAGAGTACTGAATTTTAAATAGCTTCGTAACTAATTTCTAGGGATAGACTCTTAGGATCATGATTATCTCTAATATGACTACTTTATTTTGGAATACGAGCCATTACCGCCTTTCTTACGTTTCATTTCCTTTAAAACTTTAAACCCTAGTGATTAATTCACTTGGTCTACTATTTTCATATTGCTCTCTCTTTCACGCTGCTCCCTTTTCTCTATACCTTTCAATTCCTTCACCTCCTATTGAACTACTACCACCAATGGCGTCTTTTAACGTTGGAGCTTCTTCTTTTGCCAAAGAAACCTCTAAAAGACTAATGCCAGAAACATCGTCCAAGATCATGTTGTAGATAGATCAAATTTATGGCAGAAATCAAATGTAATAATCCCTATTCCCGATTCTTCATCTACTCCCCATCTTGCGTTTTTAGGACCCTTGCTATCTTAGAAACGTTCCTAAAAAATCTTCATCCCGTATTTGCCTGCAAAACTCTTGAGGAAGCCATTCTTGCTTCAGCTTCGTCCATACCTATTTATTATTTCTAAAAGGCTAAGAGGATGTTTAGAACTCCTCCCTCCAGAGTTGACAGATATCACACTTGGCTTGATAGGGTGTAAGCACAAAAAGGGGAACTCTGGAAAGAGATAGGTATTTTTGACCTTATTCAACTCTCCTGACATACCATTAGAGTTGATCCTTCCATGATTGGGGCATTGTTCTTTTTCTGGAATAAGACCACCAACAACTTCCACTTTCTCTATGGTATGATGGGTTTTACGCTCTTTGACATATTGACTATTACAGGCCTTCAACCAGATGGAAGAATTATTCATCTATTCCTTCAACTTCACCATACCATAGAGGTCTATTCACCCAAACACATTTCCTTTTCTTCTTTTGTTAACCTTTACCATAAAAATTTGCCCGTCATGTCGGATGAAAATCATGTTGCTTTTATCCTTCTTTGGTTGTGAGTTTATGCTTTTGGCTCCAAGTCTATAAATATAGCAAGATCCCTTCAGCCTCTAGCCAATCTCATTCATGAAGGCACCCGACTATCCATAAGCCAATGGCTTTTAGTCAACCTTTTTCGTTGCATGAGTCAAATGGTTAACAATATCAGGGCTCAAACAAAAAAAAATGTCGGAGGCCCTATTTGATTGCTGCAGTTATGGTTGAATGCTATTTTAGGGCAGTGTTTGACTATCAAACCTCTGAGTGATGAGTTGGCTAGTTACATGTCTAGCGCATATGGGTCGAAACTTTGCTATTTAACATGCAATTATCTTATTAGGGACAATAAACACAATTTTTTTCCATTTTTTCAAGATCTTTCATTCCATCTTCCTCGACTATGCTTAAATAAATGTTGCCCCATTTATTGAGCATCGGAAGGGTCTTTCATGGTTCACTTAACCAATAGTATCTGACGAGGAAAGTGTTTTGATATGGTCGAGTTTCCTCCACCGATAGATCATTTTTGTAGGTGCTTTCAATGTAGAAGATGCAAGCTTTTATATCTATCTGCTCAACACGATCACTCGACATATGGGCTTCTGCCAATCCATCCTAGAACCTTATTCTTCCGCACCTAGTGATAATCTTGTCAATGCTTACATCACTAATGAAGAAGATATTAAGAAGCAGATGAAGGAAAATAAAACATGTAAGCAGCCTTTCAAGCTTAAACCTTTCAAACTTTCGTAAGGAGTGTCGAAGTACTTTGTCGATTGGTGGTTGAAGTATTACTGATGATATTGGCAAAGTATTACTACTTGCTTTAACATTCTTGTCGATTCTCCTTTGTGGAAACAGGATCTAGTGTTGAAAACTAAAGATGAGCATTTGAAGGAAATTCGTGCTTTTGAAAAATTTTACAAGATAAAGTGGGATCCCTAGTCTCCTCATTGGATTGCTCAATGTGTAGAGGAAGTTGTAGCCAAACTAAAACTACCTGATATAGTTTTAGATATTTACAATATCCCAATATTCGACCGGAATTTACTAAAAAAAGTTCTTTTCTAGATTTGGTCCCATTGCCTTATGCTCGTTTTGGTTTGGCTGACGTATTTCCTGGGGAACTGACGAGGGCTGGTAACTTCAAATTTGTCGAAAGATGCCTTTTTTTGACGAACCTTTTTCAAATTAAAGATGAAGAAGTTACTTTTGCTCGTTAGTTCGCCCTACATTTTGACCAATCAGAAGCCGTTTTCGACAATTAACACATTCTTATTCTGTCACCCATAGCTCTCCCATTGAAGTAGGCTTTAGTTTACAAGTGACCAGAGGAGCAATTGGTCGAGTCTGAAGAATAGAAAGACAATTAGCCTCTACATAAAGAAAGAAGGTGGTCAAGACAAGTAAAACCCACAAAGTCCAAAAAGGCACTTACTAGGCCAGAAAAAAGAAAAAAGGTTCTGGCAAAAAGAAAAACAGCTCTTTCTGATGTCGGACATGTATCTAAGAAGTCCAAACCACGTGACGGCCTAGTAGCTTCTGACCCAGTTATTAGGTCTAACGTATAATTTTTGAATGTCGAATAACATGATTTATCGAATGGTCAAATGTAGTACATTCATCGATCTTTCTATTGTCAGGAAAAAGAGTTAGTTCTTGAGCTTTTGACCTCAGCTCATGCATCTAACAAATCAGACCTTCGAACTTAGTTGAAGGTATAATCCTTTTGATACATTTTTATTTTATTTTATTAACAATAAAGCTAATGTGAAATTTTATCTCAGGATTCAAACCAAGAAATATTGAGTCCTCCCACTGCAACTCCTGCTAGAGTTCTCCAAATTAAGGCTCCAACGACATCACTTGGTCTAAAGTAACATGTCAAACCTAGTCATGAAAGGTTCACTATAGAAGCGGCTTAAGCTTTTCTTGCCAAACAATCAACAGCTACTCAGTATCTTCGATAGGCTCTATCAATTGGAGAGCATGGCCAATAGCTTATACCTTCTAGCTCTCATCGGTCTAAACAAAGCCACTCACCTATTGGCCCAACTTCATTTGAGATCACAGAGAATATAGACATGGAGTCTTTGCTGGCTAACATTTCTCCTCTCCCTAGTCCAACTCACCCAACAGCTCAAGTCAAATCTCCTAAAGATTTGAGCACTGATATGGACTTGGAAAACTTGATAAACATATTGTCGAATCATCTACTTCGTCAGTAATTTCCTCTTTGGTTCTGGAGGAGTCTTTAACAAATTCGAAGGTCGAAGAATTGATAAAGGAATTGAAGGATTTTCTTGACCATCCTTTTAAGGTCCTTGCTTCCGACGAATCTATGAGAAGCAAGATACAAGCTAATTTGGATGAGCTTCAACTTGTCAAAATATAACTATCAATCTCTTGTCGAAGCCTGTATTCAACTTTCAAATACTTTGTTGAAGATTTGTGGTTCACGCCACTACGATGCCAAATCGCCCAGAATTGAATTTGTGGCAATTTGCAGTATAGTGATCCCCAGGTCGTATTCACTCAAGGAGCCTCACTTCTTAGTACTAATTAATCGTTCTAAACACCCAAACACTAATGAAGAGTACATAAACATGGGGGGGTTTTGTGGCAGTGCTAATAAAACAAATAAAACAGCAACCAAATAAATACAACAGCAGCAACAGCAACAGCAGCAGCAGCAGAATTTGCAAGGTATTGACAGTAAAGAGACTATGTAATCAGCCACTAGGATTCATGGGAGTGTAACTATCATTACCTATCTCATTGATTCAGTTTTGTTCTCATTCCATTGTTTGGTTCTTTATGAAAATGGTTCTAGAATAACATCTAGAATTTAATGCTACTAATTACAGTCAAGAACATCTCTCTACTATAACTAGATGCATTCAGTGGAAAATCTCAACCAAACCAAGTTAAATATATCATCTAACTAGTCATTTCGCCTCCCTCACTTTCCTAATCAGTCAAGCAAGGTTATATCTTAAATATATAAGTTAGTTTATGTTACATTCTCAAGCTCTAATTAGAATATGACAGCAACATAAACATAACATCAAAACAGAAATGAAATGAGATGAAAATTGAGAATAAAACACTTAGCTTGCATTCTTAGTTCAAGCTACAACATCCCAATGGTCTAGTGACTAATTACAATGAAGATTTAGCCTTCCATGAGAGCAAAACAGCAAAAACAGAAGAGAAAAACAGAGAGGGAAAGAAAGCTACGAATTTTCTAAGTTTTTCCAAATAAAAGTGTCTTCTCCTTTTTTAAAATGATGCCCTCAATGCCTTGGGATATTCTACCCTAGATGCATCCTTGGATGCCTCCTTGGTTGCCTCTTCCATAAGAGTTCAAATGGGCCCCATATCCAACACAATCTAGTCAGCATCTGCATCACCTAAAAAGTGCCACATTAGCATCCAAATCAGCATCTTTGTCCATGTCAGCACTTTTCTTCTCCAAAATTAAAATTTGTAGGAATTAAATTGAGCATTTTACAATTCAAGTTCTAAAAATATAAAATTGAAACACATTCAATCCATAAATAGTTTATACCCAATAAATTCCAAAACATAATAAAATTAGAGAATTGACAAAATTAAAGAGGCAAAAAGGACTAAAATAGGGACTAAAAAGTATATAAAAATGCCCAATCCCCCATACTTGGCCTTTTGCACTCCTGGGCAAAATAATATTCGGAACACCAAAAGACATCAAATGAAAAGTGTGGAAAGCATGCTGGAATGGAGTAGTTAAAATTTTGAAAAGATTTAGCACTTGAAGAAAATTATTCTTAAATTTCTAAGATTTCAAGCATCATGGCAATTTAATTTGATACGAATGAATTCAAGTAATTAGTCTCCTCACCAGGAATGTGTTTACCCTCTATTTTCTCAAGTGTCTAGGGTAAATCACTCGAAATTCAACTTATCACAGAATTCACTACCATAAACTTGTCAAGAATCTAAATCTCCACTACTTGAATCACATACATGCTTGAATTATTAGGACTTTGGAAGGGTGTAAGGTTGGGTGAAGGAATGATTGGGAGGTAGAAAGAAATACACAAAACAAAGTTTAACAAGAACTTAAAGAAACGAAGAGCATCAATCAATAAGGTTATAAGAGATTGAACTTTGAAATTTGGGCACAACAATGCTACTTTTCTTTTCTCCTTCTTGCTCTTTTGTTTTTTTTTTCGATCTCTCTTTTTTTTTTTTTTGATCTCCATATGGTATATATATATATATATAATTTTTTTTTTGAGTAGCAAAACTGAAATTCAAAACAGCCCACAAATCCTTCTTTTTGCACATGCTCAATTCAATCTAATTTCAAAAGAAAGAGGGTTCTAAAGCTCTTCAAATCTTAAGTTTGGGGAAAAGAAATGATTTGTTTTAAAGTGGGAGAGAGCTAGAAAATACAAGAAAGAAAGGTGGAAGTAAGGTACAAAGTGGCACACAATGGAAACAACACATAGGATGGCTATTTGGCTAGAATGGTTACAAGAAACAAATGCCTAAATCATTTCCAAGCATGTACATGTAATGTAGCCTTAACAAAGATTCAAGACAAATTCTGGAGTAAAAATCATGATAGGGAATACACACAGCAAGAAAGAATAGCATTTTCCACTTAGGCTCAAATCCTCACAGCTAAAAGACTATTACTATAAATTCATTAAAGTCAACATCATTGCCATTTAACTTGAATTCCTTAGAGAAATAAGACTAAATTCTCTTCATGCTAAATCAATCTACACTTTAGCTATCTCATCATGCAGATTTCCACACCAAAACTCCATCAATTTTTTTAAAAATAAGACATCAAATTCGGGCAAAATAGAGTAGCAGAATTCTGCACTGCAGAAATTCTGGCGACTAAGCTTTACTGACACAAAACTACACCAAAACAAACGCGAAAGACACCAAATAAAATTCTACAGCTAGAAGACAAATAAAGGTTTAAAAACATGTAAAGAAAGTGGCAAAAACCATAGCCAAACAGTACAGAAAATTCATGCAAGACAGCTCAAAAATTCTGGACAGAAACAGAGAAAATAGAGGTGACAGCAGGAAATTTTTTTTTTTTTGAAAATCAGCTCCAATTAAATTCTCTCCCCCCACACTTAAACATTGCATTGTCCTCAATGCAAATTATTACCAAACATCAAATAAAATGAAGAGGACATAAATTAAAAAGGAGGGAAAGAATACAGCCTTATCATGGAGCCGGAACATTATAGAGTTGGATTTCCTCTACAGTTTCTTCTTTGAAGCCCTCGTAGAACTTCTTCAACCTTTGCCCATTTACCATGAACTTCTTGTTGGTGGCCACATTTTGAATTTCTACTGCACCAAAAGGAAAGACATTAGTAATAACAAAAGGGCCAACCCATCTAGAGCGAAGCTTACCGGGCATTAGTTTGAGGCGAGAATTATAGAGAAGGACTTTGTCTCCTACTTGGAATTCTTTTTTCTCAATTTTCTGATCATGTAAAGCTTTTGTCCTCTCTTTATAGATGCGCGCATTCTCATAAGCCGCGAGCCTTAGTTCTTCTAATTCTTGAATGTGTAACTTCCTTTCCTTACCGGCTAGGGTCATGTCCATATTGCATTGCTTAACCGCCCAATATGCCTTGTGTGCAATCTCCACCGGTAAGTGACATGCTTTACCAAATACCAAGCGGTATGGAGACATGCCGATGGGAGTCTTGAAAGCGGTTCTATAGGCCCAAAGTGCTTCTCGGTTGGAGACTTCTGCTTGCCCATTGGTTTGGGGGTGGTAAGGTGTAGAGGTTTTGTGCACCACCCCATATTTCTTCAATAGTCCTTGCATGTTTCTATTGCAAAAGTGTGATCCTTGATCACTGATTATGGCCTTGGGGACACCGAATCTGCAGAAAATATGTGAACGAAGGAAATCTACAACAACAATAGAATCATCAGTTCGGGTGGCTTTAGCTTCCACCCACTTCGACACATAATCCACAGCAACTAAGATATACATGAACCCAAAAGAAACAGGAAAAGGACCCATAAAGTCAATACCCCAAACATCAAAAACATCACAAAAAAGAAGAGGTTGTTGAGGCATTTCATTTCTTTTAGACACATTTCCAGTTCTTTGACACCTAGAACAGTTTTTGCAAAAATCAAAGGCATCCCTAAACAAAGTAGGCCAATATAAACCAGAATCTAACACTTTTCTAGCTGTTCTTTGGGGACCAAAGTGTCCACCACATGCAAAAGTATGACAAAAATTTAGCACAGATGCAAATTCATGATTTGGAACACATCTCCTAATAATTTGGTCACTACAAATTTTCCACAAATAAGGGTCATCCCACACATAGTACCTAGCCTCGCTTCTTAATTTATTCAATTGATGTTTATTTTGGTATGCAGGCAATTCAGATGCAACAAGATAATTCGCTAAATCAGCATACCAAGGCTCACTAATACCATGCAAAAGGAGGAAACACTCATCTGGAAAATTGTCTCTTATAGGGAGATGTTCCAATGGAAGATCAGAAAGCCTACTCAAATGATCGGCTACTACATTCTCTGCTCCACTCTTATCCTTGATTTCCACATTGAATTCTTGGAGGAGTAGCATCCATCTAAGCAATCTTGGCTTTGCATCCGGTTTCTTCAACAAATATTTTAGTGCTGCATGGTCAGAAAACACAATTACTTTGAAGGCAAGCAAATATGATCTAAATTTTTCTAAAGCAAAAACAATTGCTAAAAACTCCTTCTCCGTGGTTGTGTAATTTGATTGAGCTGAATCAAGGTTACGGGACGCATAGGCTATGACATACAACTTCCTCTCTACTCTTTGTGAAAGTACTGCTCCCACAGCAAAATTTGAGGCATCACACATGAGCTCAAAGGGAAGCTTCTACCGTAGAGGTTGGATGATAGGAGGGGAGGTAAGTTGCTTCTTCAACTCATCAAAAGCTGACCTGCAAGCATCATTAAAAATGAAATCAGTTTCTTTTTGGAGGAGTTTAGATAAGGGTAGAGCGATCTTACTGAAGTCCTTGATGAATCTTCTATAAAATCCTGCATGGCCAAGAAAAGAGCGAACTTCCCGCACAGAAGTGGGGTAAGGCAAAGAAGAGATAACATCAACTTTGGCTTTATCTACTTCTATGCCATGTGATGACACTATGTGGCCTAGGACTATTCCTTGCTCTACCATGAAATGACATTTTTCATAATTCAAGACCAAATTTTTCTCTATGCATCTCTCAAGTACTCTTTCCAAATTTGTCAAACATGCATCAAATGAGTCTCCATAAACAGAAAAATCATCCATGAACACTTCCATTCAATCCTCTAACAAATCAGAAAATATGCTTAACATGCATCTTTGAAAAGTGCCAGGTGCATTACAGAGACCAAAAGGCATGCGTCTATATGCAAAAGTACCAAAGGGACAGGTGAAAGTAGTCTTTTCCTGATTTTCGGGTGCAATGTGAATTTGAAAATATCCAGAAAAACTATCAAGAAAACAGTAGTGAGACTTTCCAGCAAGTCTCTCAAGCATTTGATCAATAAAAGGAAGAGGAAAATGATCTTTTCTAGTTGCTTGGTTCAACTTCCTATAATCAATGCAAACACGCCAACTGTTTTGAACTCTAGTGGGCACTAACTCATTATTTTCATTTGCTATAACAGTTACCCCAGTTTTCTTTGGCACTACTTGTACCGGACTCACCCACTTACTATCAGAGATAGGATAAATAATACCATCTTGGAGGAGCTTACTTACCTCCTTCTTGACCACATCAAGAATCATGGGGTTAAGTCTTCTTTGGGGCTACCTGACTGGTTTAGTCTCTTCTTCAAGAAGGATGCAATGCATGCACACAGAAGGACTAATTCCAGGAATGTATGCTAGAGTCCACCCAATTGCTTCCTTGATCTTTTTCAGCAAACTTATCAATTTTTGTTCTTGATCAGGCTCTAGATTGTTGGCTACAATCACTGGAAGCTGGTCTCCTACTTCTAAGAAGGCATACTTGAGGTTTTCTGGTAAAGCCTTCAACTCCAATGCAGGTGGTTGGATGGAGGATGGAATTAGTTTTTGTGGAATCACATCCAAGGAGGCACCTACAAATTCAGATTGCTCAAAGACAGAATCCTTGGCTAAAGAGGAGGAAGGGTTAGCAGCACAAGAGGAAATAGATGAAGAATGTTCAACATTACAGTTTAAATCACTACACCTACAACTACCTAAAACAGAAACAAAATCTAAATTTAAGCTAGAGAAATTTGCAGAATCAGAATGCACATCAGAATCCAAATCACTATGCAAATCAGAATGCAACTCAGAATTGTCAACATTTAGAGAGTTTTCAATTTCAGTGCAAGCATGACAGAATTCGGAACCAGCACAATTGCATTCAAAGGCATCCACCAAATCAGAAAATTCAGGAAAATCAGAAATTAATTTAGTTTGGAAATCATCACATGACTCATCAACTAAGTAATCCAAAAAGTTAACCACGTGCACATTGGAATGATTTTCCATAGGATGTTTCATGGCATCGAAAATGTTAAAATCAATTTTGTTACCAGTAAACTCCATTGACAAAGTCCCTTCATGCACATTAATAATGGTTTTTGCAGTTTTCAAAAAAGGTCTACCAAGTATTAATGGTGCATGGCCAGGAGTATTATCATTTTCCATATCAAGCACATAAAAATCAGCAGGAAAAATGAAATCTTTGACTCTTACCACGACATCTTCTAGAACCCCTGCTGGATGTGCTGTGCTCCTATTAGCAAGTTGGACAATCACTCCAATTGGTGAAAGAACACCAATCTTGAGGCTTGAGTATACTGATTTGGGCATAACATTGATTGAGGCTCCCAAATCCAGCATAGCATTGGAGAACTCCATGTTGCCCATTGTGCATGGTATTGTGAAAGTTCCAGGATCTTTGCACTTGGGTGGCATGGGTGGTTGGATGAGTGCAGACACATTTCTCCCCAAATTGATTCTCTCATTACCCCTTAAACGCCTCTTATGAGTGCACAACTCTTTGAGGAACTTGGCATACTTAGGGATTTGCTTGATTGCTTCCAAAAGTGGGATATTGACCTCTATTTTTCTAAAGGTCTCCATGATCTCTTTATCCATGTCAGATTCAGAAGCTTTCCTTGATTGAGTTTGTCTATTGGGGAAAGGAAGAGGAATTTGAAAGTAATGGTTGGAACCCAAGAGGGGGGTGAATTGGGTTTTATAAATTTTTCACAAGAATTAATTGGAAGTTAAAATGATTTTCTGTAAAAGTACAATGCTTAGGATAATAAATACAATACAGAAAATCAATGTGCTGTCAAGATAAATAATTATAAAGATCAAGAAATTAAAGAATAGATATCAATATGCACAAATTAAAGAGTAAGGGATAGAGAAAGCAAACTCGGAGATTTATACTGGTTTGGCTAATCCAACCTACATCCAGTCCTCAAGAGACCACTTGAGTATTTCCACTATAATTGCAAGTTTAATCCGGGTACTTGCAAACCACTACAACCACACAAATTCGATCCGAGTATTTGCGAAACCACAATGAAGAATTTATGAATCCGGGCTCCTCCTCAACCCAAAGCAAGTTCTTCCAACACCGGTACTTGCGAACCTCAACTCAGAATAATATATGTGTTGATCAAAATCAACAATACAAAGAAACTCTCTCTAAAGAGTAGATGAAAACAAATGAAGCTCAAATAACTCTAATGATAGAGAATATGTAAGATTTGGCTCAAGAATGCTTTCCTTTCTCTCAAAGATGATAGAAGAAGTTAATATCACATTGTAGGACTTTGTTCTTGCTCAAAATCGTGTATCTAAGGTCATATATATAAGATTTTACAAAACTAGCCGTTATATAGCCGTTATATAGCCGTTATAGTGCAGTCCAGATTTTGAGCTTTCTTTAAAAATTCATAACTCCCTCATTTGAACTCCGTTTTAAACAAATAATATACCGTTGGAAAGCTCTTGGAGTCTAGTTTCAAATGAGCCATTTTACTCAAAAATTATTTTTCTTTTAAAAGATATAATCAAAATACTGACTATAGGTCAGAACATAATAATTTTTTATTACAGTAAAATCAACTTTCAGTTTTTCAAACTATATTTTGAATAGTCATATATTTCTCATTTGGACTCTGTTTTGAATAAATAATATACCGTTGAAAAGATATTTGAGTCTACTATCAAATGAGATTAAGATACTTGAAAAACCGATTTTTCATTGATGAGATATGATATAAGGAGTGACCAAAGGTCAAAAAATAACTTTTGTAAAACTTCATATCTCACTATCTTTTTGTTCAAAAATGCTTGAGCCAATGTATGCAAATCTAAATCATTGAGTTGCACAAATATACTAGCCTATATAAAATATACCTAATTTAAACACATAGGCTATCTTGATGCATCCAAGATTCCAAGACTTCAAATCTTCTAATTCTTCATTTCTTGGAGCTTCATCCTTGCATGTTGTTTTCCTTGAGTGAAGCATGATATTGCTTTTCCTTGTTCTTCAATACAATCCTCACTCTTCTTGTTTTGAACCAACCTATAAAATATATCTTACTTGCAAACCCAATGGTTAGTTTAATAGCATGATTCAATATATGCAACATACATATTAAATAACATAATCATGCTTAAGTACTTGTAGCATATATATGATAATTAATCTTTATATATATCAATGCTACTATTCAAATACATTTCTCATCATCAAAACTTATGGCATATAGCCTTAGGGTCAACAGAATTTTCTGAACCACTTCTTCATCCTTTTTATTTTGCTCACTGGTTGAGGATGAAGGAACACTTTGCTGGACATTTGATTTTTCTGGTTCAGATTTAGAAGCTGGACTGTCTACTTGTTTGCCACTCCTCAAGATGATGGCACTGACATTGCCTCTTAGGTTGATCACTGGTTGGGATGGCAAACTCCCTGAACCTTGACTTTTCAGCTCATTGACTGTTGTGGCTAACTGGCCAATCTTAGTTTCCAAATTCTGCATATTTGTTTCTGTCCTTTGCTGGAACTGAAGAGTATTGGCAGTCAGTTGCTTCATTAGATCCTCAAGACTAGGCTCAGGTTTCTTGGGTGCTGGAAGAGGTGTATGGCTAGGTTCAGGTTGATTGTATCTTGCATGGGGTGGCTGATAAGGGGGGTTGGATGTATTCCCATACTTGAAAGCTGGATGATCACGCCACCCAGGATTGTAGGTGGAGGAATATGGGTCATATCTCTGTTGTTGTGGCTGCATGGGTCTACTAGGGAATATACCAGCACATGACTTAGTTGGGGTCACTTGCAGCTAAGGGCACTGATCAGTATGGTGGCTATTCAGGGAACAAATACCACAAACTGAAGGAGGAAGGGCTTGTTGTTGTGTTCTCTGATTTAATGCCAATTGCCTCACCATTGAAGCTAACTCTTCCAATTTATTTTCTATCCTTTGTTGCTCCATGGGAGGTGTCCTCACCTCATTGACAGTAACTGTTGGATCACTCAGTCTGGTGCCAAATTGCTGAGCATTTTGGGCCATCTTGGCCAACAATTCGTTTGCTGCAGCAGGAGTTTTATCCACCAATGCCCCACCAGCAGCTGCATCAATTATGTATCTGTCTATAGGTAGTAATCCTTCATAGAAATATTGGATGAGAAGCTGCTCTGAAATCTAGTGGTTTGGACAGCATGAGCAAAGCTTCTTAAACCTCTCCCAATATTCATGTAGAGACTCACCATTCAACTGTCTAATCCCACTGATATCCTTCCTGATTGCTGCTGTTCTGGAGGCTGGAAAGAATTTTTCTATGAACAACTTCTTCAGCTCATCCCATCTTGTTATCAAGGCAGTGGGTAGATAGTAAAGCCAATCCTTGGCTACCCCATCCAGAGAGAAAGGAAATGCTATTAATTTGATCTGTTCTTCTCCAACTCCATGTGGTCTCATGGTAGAGCAGACAACGTGGAACTCCTTTAAGTGCTTATGCGAATCTTCTCCTGCAAGACCATGAAACTTAGGCAACAAATGGATTAGACCAGATTTTAGTTCAAAATTAGCATCCAACTCAGGATAATTTATGCACAATGGTTGATAATGCACATCAGGTGCAATCAACTCTTTAATTGATTGTTCTTGCCTATTTTGAGGCACTTGTATATTTTGGTTATCCATCCCAGTTATCCCAGCTGACTCAGAATTTGTAGACTCCAACACAATATCAGATTTGGAATCTGATTCAACTTCTACACTGTTGACAGCTAACTCAACAATTTCAGCAAGAATTTCAGAAATTATACTAGTCCTAATGCTATTACTTCTCACTAGCCTATGGAAGGTCCTATCAATTTCTGGATCAAAAGGTGGTAAGTCCACATGACCAGACCTTCTCATATACTAGAAAGGGCACAAATTCACAAGAAAACAACAAGAAAACAACAAAAACAACTAAATCACTACAAAAGACTCCAACCGATGAAAATCACCAAAAATTTAAGTATCTCAGAAAAATCTGATTTTTCATGGAAAAATTCTTGACAAATTGGAGAGACAAACACAAAAAACAGAATTCAAAAATTCAAACTACAAAAATCACACTAAAAATCACAATTAATTAGAAAAATCAAAAAAATATTAAAAAATAGAAAATGAGGCCTAAACGATGGAATTTGCAAAATGGCCGCCCAAGATGATCCTTTGGATAATCGAGTGGTCAGAACTTGTTTAAAATGTCAAAAACTAGTGGTATACCAAGTTTAAGGTCAGTCGGAGGTAGTTAGTTTTTTGCCTATGAATAGTAACCGATAAAAACTCAAAACTTGTAAACCGTTTCAACAATACTAGATAACTTAAAATTAAACAAAGAAATACTTAAACAACTATTAAGATAACTTGGAAGTGAATTGGCTCCCCGGCAACGGCGCCAAAATTCTGGTTCACGCCACTACGATGCCAAATCGCCCAGAATTGAATTTGTGGTAATTTACAGTATAGTGATCCCCAGGTCGTATTCACTCAAGGAGCCTCACTTCTTAGTACTAATTAATCGTTCTAAACACCCAAACACTAATGAAGAGTACATAAACATGGGGGGTTTTGTGGCAGTGCTAATAAAACAAAAAAACAGCAACCAAATAAATACAACAACAGCAACAGCAACAGCAGCAGCAGCAGCAGCAGAATTTGCAAGGTATTGACAGTAAAGAGACTATGTAATCAGCCACTAGGATTCATGGGAGTGTAACTATCATTACCTATCTCATTGATTCAGTTTTGTTCTCATTCCATTGTTTGGTTCTTTATGAAAATGGTTCTAGAATAACATCTAGAATTTAATGCTACTAATTACAGCCAAGAACATCTCTCTACTATAACTAGATGCATTCAGTGGAAAATCTCAACCAAACCAAGTTAAATATATCATCTAACTAGTCATTTCACCTCCCTCACTTTCCTAATCAGTTAAGCAAGGTTATATCTTAAATATATAAGTTAGTTTATGTTACATTCTCAAGCTCTAATCAGAATATGACAGCAACATAAACATAACATCAAAACAGAAACGAAATGAGATGAAAATGGAGAATAAAACACTTAGCTTGCATTCTTAGTTCAAGCTACAACATCCCAATGGTCTAGTGACTAATTACAATGAAGATTTAGCCTTCCATGAGAGCAAAACAGCAAAAACAGAAGAGAAAAACAGAGAGGGAAAGAAAGCTGCGAATTTTCTAAGTTTTTCCAAATAAAAGTGTCTTCTCCTTTTTTAAAATGATGCCCTCAATGCCTTGGGATATTCTACCCTAGATGCCTCCTTGGATGCCTCCTTGGTTGCCTCTTCCATGATTTGGGCAGCAAAATAGCAAACAACAGCAAAAAAGACAGCAGACAGTAGCAGAAAAACAGCAAAACAGTAGCAGAAAAACATGGCAGAAAACATGGAAAAGGGAGGTGCATAATTAATATTTCAACCATACTTTTCTGACCTACAAAGAGTAATATTTTTGCCCAAAAATTTTGATTACATGGCATTGAATAAGAGTTCAAATGGGCCCCATATCCAGCACAATCTAGTCAGCATCTGCATCACCTAAAAAGTGCCACATTAGCATCCAAATCAGCATCTTTGTCCATGTCAGCACTTTTCTTTTCCAAAATTAAAATTTGTAGGAATTAAATTGAGCATTTTACAATTCAAGTTCTAAAAATATAAAATTGAAACACATTCAATCCATAAATAGTTTATACCCAATAAATTCCAAAACATAATAAAATTAGAGAATTGACAAAATTAAAGAGGCAAAAAAGACTAAAATAGGGACTAAAAAGTATATAAAAATGTCCGATATCAATTTGTCTAGTAAAGAACCTTCCTTTAATCTAGTCATCTCTTCTTATAAAAAGGAAGTTTCAGAAAAAGAAATTGTTTTGGTACAACTTCAAGATTTAAAGTCCGAAAGGGATCGACAGAATGACCTTTTCGCCAGAGGGAAGAAAAGAGAAAAAATGGTGAAGAAAAAATTGATAGGCTAAAAGAAAACCTCAAGAGGATAGAAGAAAAGCTTAGGAAAACTAAAGAGGATTTGAAGAAAGTCGAATAGCAAAAAGACAGACTTGGCAAAGCTATGACCGACAAATTGGCAAACCAACAAAAGATTAAGCAAACTACTAAAGTCATTTCGGTCAGAGCCCAAGCTACAGCTAAAAGGATGAAGTTGTTGGAGTCCGATTATCTAAAGGCCTATGCGAAGAGAGAAACCCTGGCAGTAGTGTAGGAACAACTACTACAAATGTAATTTAGTGTTGGTTGAACTTATCTGACATTTTTTTTCCTTTTATTTTATGAGTATTGTACAAGATCCGGAAAATTTTTATGTGAAGTACATTGTATAAAAAATTTTAATGAAATATAATATTTTCTTTTCAATAGCATCTCTATTTAATTTTTACTTACATTGCTTTAGGTATTTGCCATTGATTGATTTCACTCTTAATCCAGAATTAACTTCGGCAAGAGCATAAGCACTACCAGAAAAAGCTTGAGTGACTACAAATGGTCCTTGCCACTGTGGTGACCATTTATCATATTCTCGACAATGTTTTTCAATGGGAAAAATTACCTTCCATGCTAAATCACCCAATTTAAAGGATTTGTATTTAACTCGATTGTCATAAAATCTAGCAATTTTCTCTTTCTATCAAATTAAATTTTCTAAAGCAATTAATCTCTCATCATCTAATTTGTTTAATTCGTTAAACATTGAACTCCAATAACTTTTGACTGGTAATTCATCTTGTCTTTGAATATGGATTGACTGGAGATTAATTTCGACAGGCAATATGGCATCATGACCATAAAGGTCCACACATATATTTATTAGCATTAAACAATATTTATAAAATAAATAATAAATATTATATATATACACTACAAAAAAACTGACTTTCAGTGGTGATTTTTTGGTGGCCACTAAAAAAGTAGTTGCCACTAAAAGTTTGACTTTTGATGGCAACTTTTGAGAGTTGCCACTGAAAGAGGGACATTTGGTGGCGACTTTTGAGAGTTGCCACCAAAAGTCGATTTATTTTTAAATAAAAATAAAAAAAATTAGACTTTTAGTAGCGACTCTCAGAGTTGCCACCAAAAGTCACCTTTGGTGGTAAGTTATTTGACTAGCTAAAATTTGCACAGGTCAAATGGGTCACAGGTTGACCCGTCAGACCAATTCGAATCTAAAAAAATTTACTATTGACTTTTGGTGGTGACTTTTAAGGTTACTAAGTCACCACCAAAGGTCTTTTAGTGGTGACTTTTAAAGTCACCACTAAAGGTAACAAAAAATTATTTTTTGGCGAACTTTCAGCAACAACTTAGTCGCCACTAAAAGTCGCCACCAAAGACCTTTTGGTGGCAACTTTTAGACTTTTGATGGTGACTTTAGTTGCCACCAAAAGTGTTTTTTTTTTGTAATGATATAAATTAACGTTAACACATTAGGCTTATTTGTGTTTGCGTGGATACTCTTATTTCCATTATGCCTTGCATATTTATTCTTAAAAGTGGCTCTTATTTGTCTTTTGTGTGATTAGGTTCCAAGTTCTCTGGAATTAATTTTATTTGTAGAGCTCATGGGCTATTGGGACGACGATTGGTTGTAGGAAGAAAGAAGAGGCATTGCTAAATAATCAACTCTTACTTAGGAAGCTTTTGAGCACTACATGGCCTCGGTGTTTTTTATACTCGATGTCATTAGTAGTGTCAAAATGGCCTGTGATTCACAAGCTAGTCTAAGCTCACCTATAAATGAGCCTGTATAAGCTAATGACTTAAATGATCAAAGTCTGCAGGGCACGCAGAACGGCCAATTTATTTTTTAAAATTTTTATTGTTTACAAAAATTGTATTGTTTAATATAAATAACTCCACTGTATCACATTTTTTTTATATTTTATAATATTATATTCAATAAATATAGTAAATTTGGACATGAAAAATTTTGTAATTTTTAAAAATACATATAGAATTTTTATATTTAAATATAATATAGTTAATATTTAAAAAATAAAAAATTAAAGTTATTGGTTATTCAAAAAATTCAAGAAGTAATATTTACATATATACAATTGTATTTTAATAAAAAAAATTTCATTTTTTTACTAACAAATGTTAATTTTTTTGTTTGAAAAAAAAAGAGTGGCCCTATTTAAGAAACAAACCAATTCAGTCCTGGCCCGTTTTGACAACGCTAGATATTATTCCATTCGCTTGATATACTTGATTTGCCATTGGTGTTATGTGAGTTAGAGATCAAAGAAGAGCTTTTCAACTTTAAGGGAGCTAGTACCAGAGTTTTGTGTTTGCTTTAGAGTTGAAGAGTCTTCGAATGCATTATTGCCAATGGGATATTTAATACACTCTTTCATCTTCAAATCATTACAAGCCCTTGAGTATCCAATTTACTTTTAAGGATGAGTATGGTGCTCGAGGTCTCTATCCTTCCTTTGGCACCAATTGCTCAAGCTTGAGCTTCCTTCACAAGTAGTTAAAGGCTAACCGAGGTTTCCTTCCCATTGAGCTTGAAATTATTATATAAATCTCCCTTATGAAAGACATTAAATTCCTTCTCGTGATGATATGTGGTTGCCTTTGTGTTGTAATCTACCACATAACCTTCAAAGCTAGTATTAGCCTTATATGGCGATGTGTCTATCAATTTTCTTGGCAAATTCCTATATGCCCACAAAACATGATCAAGAGTTTTATGCCAATTTCTAGGCTGATGACCAATATGTTTTTTTTAATCAAGCATATAAGTATTTTGTTTATGGCCTCTACCTGACCATCTGCTTGCATATAATATGGTGTCGACGTTATTAACTTTATTTTCCCAGTATTAGCATATTATGTGTCTTTCTGTCCAGTAAAAATTGTACCTTGATCGGTTATCAAAGATTGTGGTATCCCAAACCTACAAATAATGTGATTTTCAATAAAATTGGTCACATATTTTAGAGCGATTGCTTCAACTCATTTGGTGAACTAATCAACTCCAACCAAAATATATTTATGCCTTTTAGATGAAGGACGATGTATTTGGCCTATAAAGTCCAAAGCCCATCCACTAAATGGCCATGGTTTGATTATCAAATATAATTTGTTAGCTGAGATGTTTTGTATATAGCCATGTCTTTGACATTCCTCACAAGAATTGGCAAACATTATATAATCTTTAACTAGTATCGGCCAATAATATCTCGCCGTTGAAAGACCTATTTCTTTTTTTTCTCCTACTTGGTGAGCTCTGCAATTCCCTTCATGGGCTTCTGACAAAGCAATGTATGCCTTCGACTCACTCAAGCATTCTTTTAACTGTCTGTTGATAGTTCTTCTATACAATTGTCTTCCTGACACTATAAATTTTGACATTCTATAGTTAAGTTTCTATTATGCGTCAGAACTCAAATTTTCCAAATAGTCCATAATTGTTTTTCTCCAATCATCACTTGCTTGAACGTCATTTTGTAATACGTCTCTTTCCTCTAAGGGATATAAAAGTTCTTTAATTTCTATTAAATTTGACTGAACTTTCTGAGAGACCTTATACCTAGAAGTTATTTGGGCTAAACCTTATAACCAGAAGCTATTTGGGCTAAGTTATTAGCTTCTTCATTTGTCTCCCTAGGAATATGTTGGACAATAACTTCATCAAATTTTCTCATTAACTTACTCACTACAGCATAATACTTAATCAATTTTTGACTAACATATTTGTATTCTTAAGTAAGTTGTTTGACGACTAATTGTGAATTTCAAAATATATGCACTCTTCATGCTTTCATTTGACAAAGTATTTCTAATCCGACAATTAAAGCCTCGTATTCAACTTCATTATTAGAACAAGAATACTTCAGTTCCAACATAAATTTGGTTAGAGTTCCCAAAGGGGATATTATTAAAATTTCTACACCACTTCCTTTTTTATGCCTTGATTTGTCTAAATAAAGATGCCATGGTCTCAATCTGACAAAATTATATCGTTATCTACATCCAGATAGGATGGTCAACTAGAAGGCCAGCCAATGCTTAGCCTTTGACAACTTTTACTAGAACATATTGTAAAGAAAATTCTGACAACACAATTGTTCATTTGCCAATACGTCTATTGCGAATAGGTTTAGATAATATATATTTTATTATGTCTGTCTTTGAGACAACAAATACATTACAGGACATCATATAATATTTCAGCTTAGTACAAGAAAAATATAATGACAAACATAATTTTCCAATTGCACTATATCTTGTTTCTGCATCATTTAATAGGTTTAGATAATATATATTTTATTATGTCTGTCTTTGAGACAACAAATACATTACAAGACATCATATAATATTTCAGCTTAGTACAAGAAAAATATAATGACAAACATAATTTTCCAATTGCACTATATCTTGTTTCTGCATCATTTAAAACCCGACTAAGGTAATAAATGGCTCTTTCAATGCTATTCTCAACATCTTGAGCCAGTAAACATCCTATAGTCTCTTTAAAAGCTAAAATATATAACTTCAATGGTTGACATGGCATTGGTGACATCATAATTAGAGGATTTGTCAGATACTGCTTGATTTGTTCAAAAGTCTCTTGAAGGTAAGGCTCCCAAACAAAATTTTGTTCAACTTTCAGCTTCACTAAAGATGCAAAGACTCTAGTCTTGCCTAACAAATTGGATATGAATCTTCTTAAAAAATTTACTTTCCCTAAGAAAGATTGTAATTTCTTCTTATTTGTTAGTGCGACGGCTTCCAAAATTGCTTTAGTTTTATTCTTGTCCAATTCAATACCTTTTCTATGGACAAAGAATCTTAGAAATTTGGCAGCCGATGTTCCAAAAGCACACTTCTCTAGATTCATTTGAAGGTTGTACTTCCGCATTCTTTCAAAAGCCTGCCTCAAATGTGTCAGATGATTTTGTTTATTTTCCGACTTGACGATGACTTCATCAATGTATACCTCCATAAACTTCCCTATGACATTGTGAAAGATGACGTTCATTGCCCTTTGATAGGTGGGCCCTGCATTCTTTAAGTAGAAAGGCATGATTACCTACTCACATCTCCCAATAGCTCCTGGACATTGAAAGCAGGTTTCGACACGTCTTCCTCAGCTATAAAAATCTGATTATATCCTGCATGACCATCAATACAACTTAGAATTTCATGCCTAGATGTAGTATCTACTAATATATCTGCTACGAGTATCAGATATTCATCTTTAGGAGTAGCTAAATTTAAATTCCTAAAGTCTATATATACTATTAATTTACCATTTTTCTTAATAACTTAGACTACATTAGAGAGCTATGCAACATACCTGGTGGTTCTGATGAGCTTAGCTTTAAGTAGAAGTTCGACCTCCCCTTTGATTTTGAGTACCACTTTAGGAGCAAACCTTCTGTTTGCTTGCTTACCCTTCCTTGAGTAGTAATCAATGTCCAACAAGGTCTCTACTTAAACCAGACATTGCATTATAATCCCATGCAAAATAATCTTTGTATTCTATAATCAACATGATAAGTTCTTCCTTTAATTTCTTTGGCAAAAATGCATTTATAAAATGGGCTTTTTACTTGCTTCAGTACCCAAGTTCACTTCTTCTAAAGGATCTTCTACTTCAATATACAATTTCTTATCGAGCTCTTTCTCAAAACCCAAAGGGCCATCGTCTATAATGTAGTTTGACAAAATACCTTCCGAGGTATTCACTTGCTTGTCTGCTACATAGGTCAATAATCTGTCCATCTGAGTCTCAAGATTCATGGTTAGCACTGGCCAACTTTTTTTTGCCCTTATCCACTAACTTGACACCAAATTGGTCCATTAGACAACCTCTAAAGGATCATTATTGATCATTCCATCTTTGTAGCAACTAGTCTGACATTCTGAGCATATATTCTGAAATCAACGTGGAGTTGTAATTAACAAGGGCTGTCGTCCACTTCTACAATTTTCGTTTAACCTTCAACATTGCATAAGACCAATTTTTGATCTATGATTGATGGAATGGATCCAACAACATGAATCTAGTCTCTTCCCAATAATATATTGTAGTTGGATTTTGTCAGAATCACTACAAAAAGGGTTAACTTTTCCAATCATCTGACATGAATGTTTAACATCACAGCCCCATCAGATGAAGAAGTCTTGCCATTGAAATTAGTGACAACCATGTCTGTCTGAATTAAGTTAGACTCATTCTTCCCTAGACTTTTGAACATAGCTCTTGGTATTAAATTAATGCAGCTCCACCATCCACCAACACTCTATTGGTGGGTTTTCCTTATAACAAAGCCTTGATATGTAATGGTCATAAACATTCCTTTTGCTCATTAGTTGACTTCTTAAACCTGGCTAGGTCATCAAATCCCGAAACCAAGTTATCTTCTAGACCATCAAATCCTAAAGTTAAATCATCTTCCATAAATAGCCAATCTTTTGATAAGTCTTCTAAATCTTTTTCATTTTCTCCTACATACTTAAACTCATAATGAGCTTCGTACTCTAGTGGTATCACAAAAATTAAATTGAGATTAATGTTTACAAGAAGCTCTTCTGCATCCTTCTTCTTCTTGATGTCATCCTTTTCTTCAATGTCTTCTGCTTCTCTTTTGACCACGTCCCATTCATCTAGGAATGGCTTAAGCCTGTAATAATCTCTATCCACCAGTCTATCATCTGACTCTAGTTCTGACAAAGACTTCTGGTTCTGACAAAGTATTTCTTATGGCCATAATTACATCATCTAAATCTCTTTCCATGTCAAAGTCCATGTCAAAATCTTCTTTGTCATCAAAACCTAGATGGTTGGGTCATTAAGAGCTTCTATGATTTCGTCGACTTACAAACTCATATTAGTCACATGACATTTAGTTTTGAATTCGACAAGTTACCCGATTGTTTTACTTTGGCAAGGGTCTTTCTCTTTGCTTGACTTGGTTGTAGGATCTTTTAAGATTGTCTTAACCTCTTTGTTAGTCCAATCACCATAATCTTTTCCTTTCACTTCTACCGTAGCCACTTGCCTTCCTTTATCACGAGTTGCTCGTCTAGCTTCTACCAGTCCAATAGGCCAGCTTCTCTTAGGATCCCTTTGATTGGATTCAATAATGGACCTTATTAACAGGCTTTTGCAGTATACTTCTATTGGGCCTTGTACTTAAAGGTGTTAGTTGCATCAATTTATATGGATTTGCAATCTCTTCCTCAAGCCATGCACTCAAAAGTATTGGTTGTGGTTGTCCCATACTTGCTTCTTGTACTTTTATGACTTCTTGTCAAACTGAGCAGTCTCAAGTGATTGTTTTATAAGCGATCTCAAGTGTTGGTTTAGTTTCGACTGCCAAACATCTTTTGCTTAACCCTGAAGGCTCTTCTTTAATCAAAAGTACATCAGTCAAGGTTGTCCTCTTTTATGCTTGCCTGTACATTTGTAACCTTTTTTTCTTGCTCTTTGATAATGGCCAATGAAATGCCTCAAGTTTACTTTGACCAAATGACATTACTTTACCGTAACAATAGTCTTCATTCCAAAAAGGCTAATCCTTTTAGAATTTAATCCTCCTGGCATTGTTCTTGTCATATGACTCAGGAAAAGTTACTGCTGTGAAATTCTTCACCCACTAGCCAACATTCATGTTTATAGATGGTACTTGAGTTCCAATGTGTTAGAAATGGTTTTGAGAAATCAGATTACTTTTAACCGACTCCTTTGAGTTCTCAACCAACTAGCCATTAAAATTTGACCTAATTAGATGTTGTGGTCAAGATCTTGGTATGTAGAATGGTTTTGTCTGAAATTTCCTCTTACAGAGTATTTCTTTCTTCTGAATCTCTAGTAATTAAGAATTAACTATTGCCTTCCGACGTACATTTATGGCTTCTGGATCATATAACTCGACACATCTTGGATAAAATTTGATTGCCATTGAGTCTTTCTTTCATGGCAAAAGCTCTTCGTTAAGTCTCCAAAGGTTTCTGATATGTCTCATAAGGGTCTGCCAGAGGATCATTATCCACGTGAAACTCATTTGCGTTTACTTCAATATATTTCTTCCCCTTTCCTTTGACATCAATCATGCCAATATTCAAAGGTATTTGATAGTCAATGTTTGCAATACTGGTTTGAAAGGGATCAATATCAACCTTTATGTCCGTCTTTTGCTTGTCTACGAATTTCAGTCTTCCATCCATCAATGCCTTTTGAATTATATCCTTGAAATGTACACATTCATTAGTAACATGACTAAATACATTATGAAATTTACAATACTTTCAGTCTTTTATATCATCAGGCTTTAAAAGCCTATGATTATCCAACAATTTTATTTATTTTTCTTTCAATAAAACATAAAAAAATTGTTTAGCTTTTGTAATGTTGAATGTGTATACTTTCCTATTGACATAACTCATTATTTCTTTGGCTCTCATAGGTTTTATAGCTTGACAAGTATAGGGTGGTCCACTTTTTAATTCAGCTAGACTAACATCATACTCAGTATTTTCTTCCTCCTCGTCAGATTCTTCTATTCTAATGAAATTTACTTTTTCTCTTTTAAGAGACTTCTTTTTGTTTATGCATTTTCTCATCTTTCAACTGTTTTATTTGTCTAACTTTACCTCCTAATTGGGCAAGGTCAACTAATGTTGGTTAACAAACTTTTTTCTAATGTAATAATCTAGGCCCCTGATAGCCATCTTTACAATCTCTACTTTGAGAATAGGAGTAAAACATCTATTCTTTATCTGACTAAATCTTGCCAAGTAGTTTTTGATAGGCTTGTTATACAATCTTTTAATATTAAACAATTTTGTTAGACCATTTTTTAGATTTTTCTTGAAAAATTAGTCATGAAAGCTTCTCTCCATCTGTGCCTATGAATGAACAAAATTGGGTCTCAATGTCGAGAACCAAGAGAAAGCGTTCTTTGTGAGTGAACTTGGAAAGAACCTCATTTTAAGTTCTTCATCTATTTCTAGATCTCCCATTTCCATAGTGTATTGTGTGATATGTTCAATGGTCGACTCACCACCTTCTCTAGCAAACTTAAAAAGTTTAGGAACCTTAACCATTCCTCTAGGCAATTCTGCCTGTTGAAACCAATCTGGAAATGCTAAGGTAAAATAGGGCTGGCTAGTATAACCTACATTGAAACCAAACCTATTAAGAATTTTTTCAACTACTTGATTCATATTTCATTCTACTTGGTTTCCAATGAGGTTTTGTTGAAATGCTTTTATAGCATTGTTTTCAACTACTTATGGTTCATTCCGATGTAAGATTTGCACTTAACCATATCCCAATTGAGGTTAAGGTTGGTCTTAACCTTGAACTACATTATTTTGTTGATTTCGACCTTAGTCTTGGGCCATAATCACCTGTTTTGGTTGGACATTATCAAGCACAACAATACCTAAGGTCTGACTAAGTTTGCCTATTTGTAAGGCTAACGTATTGCATACATTATTAGTATTCTCCATTAAAGGTTTCAATATGACACCCATTTGTTGTGTTAACATACTCACGATATCATGATTACTTTTGTCCATTTGCCGTTAAATGTTAGCCAATGAACTTACAGTAGATGTGGTGACATTACTTAGCATGTCTCTTAACATACTTAGGAAAATAGGTTCCAAATTCAATCTCTCTTGTTGAAACACAGTGGGAGTACTTATCCCTACTATACTTAGATTTGCCAATGCAGAACTCTATGCTTGGCCTTGAACCATTTGACATGTGGGATTGGCTAATTGATTTCCAACCCCGAGTTGGGTCATTACAGGAGGGACATACCCTTGAGGTAATCCATACTATGGTACAAACCTTGTCGTCTGATGACTCAATTAGTCACTTGTTAGATTTTGTGATATTGGCATCGACCTAGACAGTACTTGTTCCAATACTAGACTTCTTGAAAGAGATACGTTTAGCACGAACTCTATAGGATTAGCAGTTGTTGGAACTACTGACACGTTTTCCTTAGTTACAATAATTGAAGATGCATTTAGTGAACTTGTCACTTGATTAACACTATTTGCATCACACAAAATTTCAAAGTTGTGAGCAGGTATATGTTTACCACTTCTTAAACACATGCATTCAATGAGTTACTTTGAACTAATCCCACTAGGCATGCCAATTTGTTTACAATGATTTTTGGTCTAAGCCAAATCCGATAACAAATAATACAAATCGAGAATGATGTGGTTTCAAAGTTATGAGGTAATCTCGTCAGTAAGTGGAGAATATGTCGAAAGCTTAGTTACTTGAAATGTAATTGCATAAAATAAAGAAAATAAGGCTGGAAATGTGCTTTTGTAGAAAAGTTAAATGAAAGTGGTAAAAACAAAGTAAATTACATAAAGTGAATTGCAGAATGTAGAGTACATAACAGGTAAGTTGTAGAAAGTAAATTGTAGAATGTAAATGGCAGGAAGTAAATGGTAGAAAAATTGATGAAAGAAAGCAATAAACAACTGGAATAAAGTTACAGGAAATGAAAAAAGAAGTAAAAATGAAGAAATTTAAAAGTTGAACTTTGAATTAAAATGACTGAAACGTTAAAGGCAAAAACATACTTTGATGTAAATCTATTAATCTTTTGAGTGAGATGTTAGGACGTTTAATCAAGAGATGCAAATCCATTTACAAAAAAAACACTTAATATTTATAGGCAAATGATGGAGTAGGGTCAACTAATGATATGGAAGAATTAACAATCTGGTGCGTATAATTTATAGCACATAAAATATTCCAACAAGTATACTGGGTCGCAACAAGTAATAAAGTGATAAATAGAGTATCGTCCCACAGAGATTGATGTATCAAATAAAATTCAATTAGGCTAAGTGAAATGCTATTAAGACTTATGAAGGAAATTTCAGAAATTACACAAAAAAGGGGGTGATGATTGAAACAACGCAATATAAATAACTGAAATTTAAATAACTAAACAGAAAATAAAACAGACAAAAGATGCATAATTGGTCACAAATTCCATGGAATTGTACATCATCATCCTTTCCTTTGAATATTCTTGGCTAATTCTATTATGTAATCTTCAATCTAAAATTCTTAGAAAGTCTTCTAAGTCTGAATTATATTAAAATTATAGTTAGGAAGATCTTCACTAATCTATAACTCAAATATAATCCGATCAAGTCCTAATCACATCAATGCCCCGCAATCGCATATGACATGTTATCTCTTGTCCTACTCATTACAAATACGTAGCAATCGCATGCATGTATAAATAACAAGCTTCATAGGACAATAAATAAAATAGAACTTTGGCCGAGAAAATACTCATTGGTCCAAATGAATTAAAGTACAATTTCCATTTCATCAAATGACTGACTGCACAAGAAAATGAGATTGATTTCGTTGGTCCAATCCGATTAATTCATAGACAAATTAATCTTTGAATCATTGAAGAACAATTCAATTAAATTACAATCCATTCAATGTTGGCCAATTTTCTAAAATATGATTGAATCCAAAAACTTTGAAATTACAATCTAACTTAACCAAAATAATTGACTAAAATCTTAGATCAACCATTCAATTAAACTATGAAGCTCAAGAAAATTATTCAAGCCACATAAATAAAACTATCTATATCTAGATAATCTAATTTATGGTGGAAATTACAAGGTCAAGCTCAATATCTAGCTAACTCTAGCATAGACATCAAAATCCCAAACTCATTGAAGGTTCATCAAACATTCAAGAGGAAGAATAATCGGTAAAATCCATTCCATTAAACGAAAGTGCATTAAAATTGAAACTGTTCAGCAATAAAACATCATAGAACCAAGCTACATCAATCCTTAAACTTAGAAAATTACATGGAAGAGAAGGAAAAACATGATAGAAAACAGAAAATACAACAGAAAACTAACAAACTATGAAGGAAAATGGAAGAAAAGGAAAGAAAATGGGAGAAGGAGAGCCATTCCCAAGTGGGAAGGCTTCCTTTCCCTCAAACCAAGCTAGAGAGTTGCCTTTATGTTGCTCCCAACCACTGCTGCCCAAGGAAGGCAGAAAAATGGTGCTAGGACTTCACATCTGAAAAATGACTTAGCTTCCTTAATAAATTTCGATTTTTGAAAATATAAAACTGATCTAACACATGCCTAAAGGGATATTCTGCCCTAGATGCCTCCTTGGATGCCTCTTCCATGATATGGCAGCACTTTGACAGTAAAACAGCAGCAAAATTAATATTTCTGCAGCAGCAGAAAAGTATGGCAGCAGCAGAATGGTATGGCAGCAGCAGCAAAATTAATATTTCTGCAGCAGAAAGTGACAAACAGCAACAGAATATCATGGCAAAATTAATATTTCAGCCATGCTTTTTTTGACCTACGAAAATTAATATTTCTGCCCAAAAATTCTGACTACATGGCATTGAATAAGAGTTCAAGTGGGCCCCACATCCAGCATATCCTAGTCAGCATCTACATCACCCAAAAAGTGCCACATTAGCATCCAAATCAGCATCTTTGTCCATGTCAACACTTTTCTCTTCAAAATTAAAATTTGTAGGAATTAAATTGAGCATTTTACAATTCAAGTTCTAAAAATATAAAATTGAGACACATTCAATCCAAAAATAGTTTATACCCAATAAATTCCAAAACATAATAAAATTAGAGAATTGACAAAATTAAAGAGGCAAAAAAGATTAAAATAGGGACTAAAATAAATGGAAAAAGTATGTTATTACAATCCTGGAGAGCGAACAAATTTGGCATATTATCACAAGATTAAGGTTGATGAGATCAAGAAAGCTCTTATAAGAATTGATAATGGTAAAGCCGTTGGTCCTGATGGCATTTCCATTGAAGTTTGGAAGTGTTTAGAGGAGGAGGGTTCTATCTAGCTAACTAAACTCTTTAATGAGATTCTAAGGTCCAAGAAAATGCCTGATGAATAGAGAAAAATCACTTTAATGCCTATATGCAAAAACAAAGAGGACATCCAGAACTAGGCAAACTATTAAGGGATTAAGCTTATAAGTCACACTATGAAATTATGGGAAAAAGTAATTAAATGTAGGTTTAAGAATTGAGACAAATATTTCTAAAAATCAATTTGGATTCATGCTAGAGCAGTCTACTATGGAAGCCATTTATCTACTAAGAGGGTTGATGGAAAGGTATTAGAATAAACAAAAAGACTTGCAGATAGCTTTTATTGATTTGGAAAAAACTTATGATCGAGTACCAAGAGAGGTATTGTGGAAAGCCATGGAAAAAAAATGTGTACGGGTTGCATATATTAGAGCTATAAAGGATATGTATGAGGGGGCTACAACTTGTGTGAGAACATCTAAAGGGGAGATAAGAGACTTTCCTATTAAGATTCACCTACATCAGGGATCTTCTTTGAGCCCATATTTGTTTGACATGGTTTTAGACATTCTGACATAACACATCCAAGAAGAAATCTCCAAATGCATTTTTTTTGCAGATGATATTGTTCTCATTACAAAGTCAAGGGAAGAGATTAACTCAAAACTCGAGTTATGGAGAGATACTTGGGAATCGAAGGGTTTTTGCTTAAACAGGAGTAAGACAGAATATATGCTTTGTAAATTTAACAAGCAGCAAGCTCGAAACAAGTTGGAAGTTAAAATTAGAGATCAGGTTATATCACAAGTGTCAAAGTTTAGGTATTTGAGATCAGTTATATAATATGACGGTGAAATTATTGGAGATATGGCACATGGGATACAAGCTGGGTGGTTGAAGTGGAGAATGGTATGAGGAGTCGTTTGTGATCGGAAAGCACTTGATAAGCTCAAAGGGAAGTTTTATCGTACTACTATAATACCATTTATTTTATATAGGAGTGAATGTTGGCCGATGAAAGGATAACAAGAACAAAAAATTAGGGTAACGGAAATGAGGATGTTGCGATGGATGTATGGTCATACAAGGCAAGATATGATCTATAACGATTGTATACGAAGTAGAGTTAGAGTGGCACCTATTGAGGAAAAAATAGTTGAAAATCGTTTAAGGTGGTTTAGACATGTTCAAAAAAGACCGTTGGAGGCGCCAGTAAGGAGAGTTGAGTATATAATATGGAGTCCTATGAAAAAAAGTTAAGGAAGGCCAAGAAGGATACAAGTTATTGAATGGGATCTTCAGGTGAATGAGATACCTAAAGAGTTGGTCATTGATAAAGCTTAATGGCGTCGTGCGGTCTATGTAGCCGACCCCACCTAATGGGATAAGGCTTTATTGTTTGTTTGTTTGTTTGGTTGATGGAAATAATTGTCTATCTTCCTAATTGCCACGTAAGTGATAGTTTATATTATTCAACACAACTGCCTTGGCTACTTGATGATGGAACTTCCTATCTAGTCTTCGACATTCAACAACTTGGTCACACCGTTACAACATGTCTTTGACATTGACAACTTCTACCAATCTTGTCTTCGACATTCGACAACTCGGTTGTGCTGTTAATTAGCATATCTTTGACATTCGAAAACTTAATCTCTTAAACTTGTTTATCGAATAGTATGCTTTCGATGATTTTACTTCGACAAACTTATACTTTATAGTATTGTCGCGAACTATTTCAAGCTGACTTGTCTATTCTACTTGTTTTCTTCCTCTGTCGAATTCCTTCTCGTTAGATTGCTGGTTTCCATCAAATTTCTACATGCCAGATTACTAGTTTGACACTTCTACAATCGATACTATTTTGTTGCACTATCGAAGACAATTACTTGTCAGCCAAGCAACATAACTTTTATCGACAATTATATATTAAAAATAATCGTCTAACAACAATATAAACTTTTTAAAAGATAATTTTGTACCAAGTTCTTGATTTTTATACATTAACTCATTTAACACTTAATTTTAAAGATTAGATCATTAGAGTGGTATAACTTTAGATACCAAAATATATAGTTATTCTAATTTTAAAATCCTTGCTATTAATCTTTTAATATACACATAAAATGTGAAGACATTTTTTTTTAAAAAAAGGTAAATAATGCTAAGCTAAATTATGATTAAAGTATTCTAATATATATGATATCCTTTATCAAAAGATATATATATATATATCTCTATAAAATAAAAATGTTTTACATAAATTTTAGCAGATCCTTTAATTTCAATAATTGTGTACTCTGGAGAATATTTCAAATTGTCATGATGCTATCACATCTCTCTTCTAGTGGGATTTAGTCATGATAATGAGGAATGTGATTCCCTCATGAAATGTTACTACAATTAGATAATTTCTTTTAAAACATTTTAGGCATCAAGTACCACTACAAAAAAATCAATGTTTAGCCACGGTTTAAACCGTGGCTAATGGACAAAAAACCGTGGCTAACACGATGTTGCCACGGTTAGAGAAATTGAAGCAAAAACGGGCGTTGGCTTCTCTATTAGCCACGGTTTTTCAAACTGTGGTAATATTCATTTAGCCACGGTTTAAACCGTGGCAATATTTGAATTAACCACGGTTTAAACTGAAACTATATATTTAATTTTTTTTAAATAATTATATATTAGCCACGGTTTAAACTGTGGCTAAGTTTTTATTTTGATTTTCTAGAAATACTTTTTATTTTATTTTTAGCCACGGTTATAACCGTGGCTAAAAAAATGATTTTATTTTTTAAAAAAAATTAAACAATTATTAGGCACTGTATAAACCATGGTTAATAATTAATATTTATTTTTAAAAAAATGATATATGTTACTATCTTCTAAAGAAGACATGCATACTAAATCAATATATACCAAAACATGCACATCAATGTGTCTAAATACATTTAGTCAAAACATACCAAAACGCACATCAATGTGTCTGAATACATATACCAAAATATATGTCTGAATACAATTAGTCAAAAAGCTATACTAAACATTCTTTACTAAACATAAATACTAAGGGTGTGATACATTTGTGCTAATGGTAGGCAAATCAGACCCAAGCTTATCATGCATAAATTTGTAAAGTATACTTAATTGAGTACAAGTTTGGGATAATTCCTCCATAGCCTTTTTGTATCTAGCCAACTTGTCTTCTAAAGCCTTTACTTGGCTCTTCAAATCTCTACTGCAATTTTCATTTATACTGTTGCTAGAAGCATTTGTATTCATAGAGCTCAGAGTTTGGGTAGACACACCAAAGACATTAGAAGGAGAAACGCCTATTCCCAAACCTCGAACACCACCAGGTTGTTCTGCGCCAAATACTTTTTCAATTGAATCATTTAGTTGAGCATATATTTTAGAAGTGACACGTAAAGTAGCAGTATATTCTTGATCTTGAGTTAAGTTCCCTGAAATCTTATCCTAGAAAATGAAGCAAAAAAAACTTGTCAATAACTTTATTAGAGCTTCTGTGTGCAAGAGAAGAAATCTTTTGAATGAAGAGTTGTTACTCAGACCAAAAAAAAAACATCCTTTATGAAACAAGAAAATGAAGATTCCAGTGTATTTAGACTATCTACAAATTTAAATTCCCTCCTTCATTTAAGTCAATGAGTTCTAAAAGAATAAAGATTCCAGTCAATTCATGAAACATGTATTTTAGCAATTTTCTTCATCTTATACCCCTCTATTCCATCAAAACATAAATAACATGTCATAATATTAAGTAGGATATATATGATTATATGAAAAGCAGCCAATTAAAAAGATATTAATTATCGTAGCATATTTAGAATGAAAGGTACATAAAAAAAGAAACAAAAAGGAGACATAAAGAATTTGGCAGAGTTAGGTATGTGACTAAGCAAGTTAGGTAAGTAATAGTAATTCAAATGATGAATATAACACAAAGAATTTGGCAGAGCTTTTAATTACGAAATAGCAATGCTTTAATGAATAATGTCCCATTCCTGTACAAGCTTAGCACTAACCTTGATGTAAGCATTAAGCACTAGTTTTATTGCCTCCTGAACTTCCCCACCCAAATTCAGGTAACAAGAAATACCTAATTCATGCAAACACAACAAAGGAAGAAAAAAGTTTTCAACAGGAACAATAATAATAATAAAAGATAAGAGATCAAGATAATAGCAAAAGGCATGAGGCATACGGATCTCGTTGACGAATTTCCTTGTATGATAGAGTGGCATTTGACTCTTGAAACATACTATCATGTATCTCCAAAATGAAGCATTGTACCACTCATGATAGAACCCAGAAACCAGAAAATAACTCAGTAGTATTAATAGGAACTTGAAGGATTACAAGGTATAACTCCTCCCTAGAGCATCAACTCCTACAGAAAACCCACCAAAGAATTCTGCCCCAAAACAGAGCACATAGCTCTATTTTGAAATTGTGATACAATATTCTTACATGCCTCCCTGTCTGCCCCCTCCTCATACTATATATAATATACATAACACACACACCTAATATCACGCCTACACACACATATACATATAATATATTAACTAACACACACTGACACATATATTATATGTACATATACACATACTGTATTTTAATAACCAACTCACCTATTAAATATTATAACGCCCACACCTCTCACATACCCCTCAATTTACTTAGACTATCAAACAGATTTTTTTAAACAAAATAAACGTTACTTTAAACTAAGTTTGGGGTAACCATAACTAAAGGTCCAAGAGCAAAACATAGCAAGTAAGAAGGCCCTAGCAAAGAACATAAGGTTGATGAAAGGGAAAAATATGGATTATGTCCCTTTGACAATTAATTTAAGTGAAAGAAAAGTGTTCAACTTTGACCATTCAAGCCACATTTTACAGAAAAACTTCCTCCTTTTGCAGACTTCGTGGTAAACATTATAATTGATGAATGGGAAAATCCACTTAAGAATGTGAAAGGTGAATACAACAAAATTACCGAACTAAAATGAGTCTAATAATGAATTGATTGTAATAATTTAATATTAATATGACACAAAAGGCAAATCAAGCAACAACAAAGTTGAAGTTGATGAAATGAATTATTGACACATTTTGACTTTTGTGTGTCTATAATTTGTGATCCATTGTATAGATCAGAGAGGACAAAATTATAGAAAGCAACTTGAATAGACATTATACAGTGATGCTTTTGAAAGGACATAATCCAAAAGGCAAAGCATTGTAGCATTTTCTAGATTTACTTTCACGGGTATCAATTCACTCAAAAGCTTTGAAAGTTTATGCAAGTCATAAACTCTGTAAGCACTGTACTTAGTGAACCCAACTGCAGAAAAACTCACTTCTTCCTTTTACTAGCATAATCAAATCGTCTTTCAACGAAATGGAGTTCCATGAAATAGGGATTCTAATAAAACACATAGTTTTCTTACAATTTCTGGTTTCATTGGTTCATTCAAAGCAGGAAATTAAAATTTTCCTTATTTAATTGTTGTAATCTTGAAACAAAGAATCCACAGTACCTCTGATTTTAACAAAATCAGCCACATAATTAAACAAAGAAAGGCGGGATGAAGGGTTGAAGAACACAAGAAAATGAAGGCAAAGAGAATGAGAGAAGAAAAATAGAGAGACGAACCTGAGAGAAGGCGAGAGCGTTTGAGAAGATAGTGCTTGATCAATCCTCCATCGCTAACAACATTAACCCTAACAAAAGTATAGATTGATGAATAACATCATAAAAAACCTCTCTTATTAGAAATAACAACACATATATGAAGGGAGAAAGGAAAAGATTGAAGAAGATGAATGAAAATACCTCTAAGAGTGCAAACGGAGATGGAGAATCGATGCGACAAAGATAGATAGGAAAGGGAACTCAGAGAGGAGATGGCATAAGGGAGATCGAAAAATGAAAAGTGATGACACAATGGAGACTAAAAAGCATAAACCTAAAAAAAAGGGAAGGAGATAAGAAAAAAGAATTGGAGGGAGTCAAAAAAATTTATCATACCTGGCGCTGTTTTTATTTTTTTCCTACGGTCATCTCAGCTTTAGCCACATCTAATATAAATGTGCCTAAATAGTTCAAATAGGCTAAAGGTAGCCACGGTTTTGGTAACCGTGGGTAGAAAACCATGGTTAATGACTGCTTTTTTTGTAGTGTACATATAACGATGATAAATTCAAGGTAGAGAGAAGCAATTCTATTCTCTGTCCCTTAAACATATATTAAGGCCCATGACTTTGGGATTTGTGGCATCTTATGGATGAGGGATCACGGTCTAATAAGTTGGAATAAAAATTGGAATATAGACTGCATTGACAAGAACAAGATACTACACTAGTACATTTAATAGGAATATGGAAAACTTTACTCTCTTTTACTCTACACCCCATGCTACCTGCTTATTTTCAGCCAAATGGAATGGACAATTAATTCACATCACAATATAATATGACACACTACTGGCTAAGTTTCCACTAAAAAATTTCTACAGATTGATATCGGATATATTTGCGATCTGCAAACCAAACGTCCTTTAAGCAAATCAACCATAGCCATCAAAGCAAAAAAGAAGAAAAGAAAGATTTTTGAGGCCAATATCGTTCTGTAGCGTCAATGCATATGGATAGGGGAAAGAGCAAATCATCGTTCCAACTCAATCTTTGGTCCATTCACTTTGAGCTGTCTAATTAGCGAATTAATGCAAAGTTGAACGAATCCTTCATTTCGATTACAGAATTAATTGTTAGCCACTAGGCAGCGCTTAATTATTTAATCATTTCATTCTTAAAAAATTCTAGTTTTTTTTAATTTTGCATTTAAATGATCAAATGTTTCAATTATATTTGAAAGATTGCATTTAAATGATCAAATGTAACTTTTAATAATGAAAATTTTGAGATTTAATAACAATATATAGATTTTGTGATTTACAATGATAAGAACCAGATTGAGTTAAATATAATCTTTTAAATACTAAATTAAGATATCTTATCTTTTAATGACTAAATTGATAAAATTATAATTTTTTAAGGATTAAATCAATAATTTATTCCAAATTTATCTTTTTTTATCCTTATTTTATTAGGAGTAAAACATATTTTTGATTTTATAAAAAAATATTCTAGTCACATGCAAATGAAAATCTAATTGATATTTCAACTTTCCCGCAAATGAATAAATATTGGGGGATTATGCATATTTCCGATTTCCGAAAACATTGTATTTTTAAGACTTCGGGGGCATTTGGTAGGCCACTGTACGCGGGAAAAGAAAGCGTCTTTCCAACACTGTAGCATTTTTTTTATTGTTTGATATGCCATACTTTATTAGTTAGAAATGGAAGTCGGATTTCTCTCTTCCTTCAAAATTACCTTTTTGACTTTCATCGCATTTTAGATGGAAAACCGATTATTTTGATAGAAAGCAAAGTAAAATTTCTTATTTGCCCACGTTATGTTCAGTCGCCCTTGAAGCTTCCAAATTGTGTGGCACTCGTCCCGCTAGCTGCCGGTCGACCAGAGGCCACCAGGTGCTTGGCAGGAGTTTGGCAGTAGCCGATTGACTAGCTGGCGAGCGCTTGGCAGTCGCTGGCACCTGGCAGCTGCCAGACCAATGGCTGCCTTGGCAGCCGCCCGACTAGCGACTGCAAGGCGCCTGGCAGCTATTGTAGCAGCCCGACTAGTGACTGCCAGGCGCCTTGCAACCATGGCAGTCGCTCGACCGGCAACTGCCAGGTGCCTGGGCGGCTGCCAGGTGCATGGCAGTCAGTCAACTGATTGCTCCCAGGAGCCTGCAGCCGATCGACCGACTCCTGGCAGTCGGTCGACTGGTTCATTTTGGGCTCTAGCTTAGGGCTTTAATGAATTTTTAAGGGCAAAATAGTAAATTATTTTTATATTTATTTTCTATTATTTTTAAAAATATATAATAATCTTATTTTCTTCCATTCTTTTCCAGTGCATACCAAACAAATTTTTTTTCTTTTTCTTCTCCTTTTTCAATTCTCTTTTCCTTTCTATTTTCCTATTTCCTTTTCATTCCTACTCTTTCTTGAATACTAAACGACCACTTCTTTTTCAAAACAAGAATCAAACGTAAAAGTATATCATTATCATTTATCACATTCTTAGAAATCCTCACAACCTTTTAAAATTTCAGTTATAGCCATTAATTAATGTTGTTCCTAATTCCATCTCATCACATGTCCTGTATATTGGAACGGAAGGATATAGAATACATATGGATCAATTGTGTACATCAAAATAATATATATATATATATATAATTAATGCGTTTGGTCCTTGTATTAAGAATCTATGCAATATATCCGACCTCTAATGCTTCATGCATCAAAGACGTACGATCGATGAATTTCCCATACACTCTATCTCTTACGTAACTTAGTTTTGTCTGCTAATTATATTTTATATATACTATTACATACTGCTATCACAGCCATTTTGATCCTTCTTAAATCGTTATGGAATTTTGGACATTCAATCATATTCACTCTAGTCTAATTGTCGTATTTGGATAAGGTAATAGAACTTGGAGGGAAAAGTAATTTTTGAAGGTATTCAACGTAATTTGTTAAAAAAATTATTTGGATTAGGCAGACATGTATTTTCAAATTTTAGAAATAATTTAATCAATTAAAATTTGAAGAATCTAAATTCCATAATTTTTTCCTTCTCATATTTGTTAGCAATTAAGTTTTTATATACACACAATTACATGTACATATATACAATTATCGCATATATAAGTGTACACGCACATGCATACATGTGTAAAGCTTATTAGAGTTGTCAAAAAAAAGCTAAATCACGAGTTTGGTGGAAAACAGCATCGGTTCCCTTTTGTGCATCTATAAAACGCAGGCTAAGCATGTAGAAAATACACCAAAGCCATATACATCTCCACATCAAATTAACCAAAGAAACACTATCAGATAAGATCAAATGTTACGATGGCTTCATGGCATCCTCATTGGTGGTGAGACAGAAAGAGGAGGGCACAACAGTGGCACGGTTGGTTCATCCAACAGTGGAGGTACCCAGAATTTTCAAGATGCTAAGATTAATAGCGGCGTTAAATCTGGCAACGATAATAAATATAACAACTACGGACGCAACAGTGGCACAACACATGGCAACCGTTAAAGAAAATGAGAATCTGATCGAGATATATTAATATGCTTTAATTTACGAACTATAGTAGTTGCTTCTATATGTAATAATGAAAAGCAAAAGCTAGTGTTCTATGATTAAGAGTTAAGTTTGTGGTACTTTGTAATCGCAGGGTGTTCCTGATCCTTCTATGATTAAGAGTTAAATAAATCTTCTGATGAAGACTTCCATTGTATCTCCATCGACTGCGGCGTTTTAGTTTAGCTTTATGCATGAGACTTCAGACTATGAATCACTCAGCATGTGATGGAATCAATTTTTTCGTGGGGTAAATTACAATATCTATACCACACGCAGTTAATTTAGCTCAAAATTAATTCTTTTATCTGATATTAAGTGTGTCATGCATTTAACTCTTAATGATATATTTTTTTTGTCATCACATAACTAAACTAGGATACCTTTTAGTCTAATCATATAGATGATTATAATAGCCCAAGGCAGTGGTGTATCCAGGACCCCTTAGTCAGGGGGGGCAAAATTTTCATTTGCTTTTCTGAATCTGATAGTAACTCTTTTAAATTAATTTTAATTTATTATTTATTTGATGGTAATTTCCTCTTAAAAAATATTTCTATTACAAAAAAATTGTTTTTCTTCTAAATCCTAATTGCATAATCAATCAACTAATTTGATTGAATTAGACCTATATACAAAAACCATAAATTTCAAACTTTTACAAAAAGGTTCCTAATACGGTAATGATAAATTCACCATCGTCAAAAAAAAATTTCATGAAATTGACTTCACAAATATATTACTCATGATCATAATTGTATAATCAATCAACTAATTTGATAGAATTAGACCTATGTACAAAAATCATAAATTTCAAGCTTTTACAAAGAGGTCCCTAATAATGGAATGATAAATTAACTATTATCAAGAAAAAATTTCATGAAATTGACTGCACAAATATATTACTCATGATCCTAATTATACAATCAATTAATCAGTTTGATAGAATTATACATATATACAAAAATCTCAAATTTCAAACTTTTACAAAGAGGTCCCTAACAATGGAATGATAAATTAACCATCATCAAGAAAAAATTTCATAAAATTGACTTTATAAATATGTTACTCATAACCCTAATTACATAATCAATTAACCAATTTAATAGAATTAGACCTATATACAAAAAATGTAAATTTCAAACTTTTACAAAGAGGTCCCTAACAATGGAATGAGAAATTAACCATTATCAAGAAAAAAATTTTGTGACTCTAAGAAGTAAGAGTTTTGTGACTGTGAGCAACAGAGAGGGACTGAGTCACTGAATGGGTTCAAAAAAATATTAAGGGGTTCAAAAGAAAACAAAGAGGAGGGAAAATTGAAAAAAAAAAATTTTCACATGAACTTTTCTAAATTTCAGGGGGTGCAGCTGCACTCCTGAATTATGAGTGGCTCCGCCACTGGCCCAAGGATTCGAAACGGGCTTGTATTAATTTGAAGTTTTGATGAGATAACAAATGATTTCGGCTATAACTAACAACAAGAAAATTGAAAATTAGAGATAGAAGTTTTGTTCATCTCAAATTTTTGTCTTTAATTTCTATTTTTAAATAAAATTTAGAATTTGAATGAATTTAAAGGCAAATTTTTTTGTCTCTATACATGTCATTTCATCTCAAATCAGTTTCTAATTCTGTTATTTATTAAAAAATATAAATTAAAATTTGAGATAGAATTTAGAAACAGAATTTTTATTCCATCTATAATTCTGCTTTTAATTAATCTTTGAATCGAGATAAAAAATTTATTTTATCTCTAATTCTGTTTTTGATCTAAGATGAAATTAATTTTTTATTCTAAAAAAATTACGTCTATTTCAGAGACGAAAAAAATTCTTTGTTTAGTCTTCATTAATTAGATTTGAAATAAATTACAATTGTGACTATCTAATAGCATATTCATTTGAAGTTCAAATTAATTTCTATCTGTAAATATGAGATAAATTGAAGAAAATTAAGGAGCATCCAGAACAAGAGATGCTAGAACTTCAGTGAAGACAAATCTGTTGCTAATAATTTTTGGAACCAGATTGGGAAATTAATGGAAAATTTCAAATCAAAAGTTTTGCTTCAAAATCAAAGTTTTACAACAACTATCCCTCACGATTATAGTTTTACAACAAACGTACCTGTTAGCTCGTCACAGGTTATTACGAGTTAGGTGGGCCGGTTATTTCAACTAATTTTTTAACGGGTCAATTGTTTTCCCACTCAACTCACACTAAGTGTGTTAAACAGGCTGGTTAATGAAAAATTATGTTTATTTCAATTTAGTTTCAATTTTTTTATTAAAATGACTTTGAGCAACAAAAATTAATTAATTAAAATAAATGTAATTTTTTAGAAATTAAATTAAGATATTTGATTATACAAGGACTTAATTGAATAAATTGCAATCTTATAAAAGAATTAATTAGTAATCTACTCCAAAGTGAACATTTTTAATTCTTATTTTATTAGGGGTAAAGTATACTTTTGATGTATTAAAAATATTCGAGTCACATGCATGAAAATCAAATTAGCATTTCTACTTTCCCCTAAATGAATAAAAATTGAGGGGTTATAAATATCTTTGATATCTGAAAATATTGTATATTTAAGAATTATTTTTTAAAACACACATTCTTAGATATCCTCACAACGTTCTACAAACCAAACACCGTTTAAGTAATCAGTCATGGCCATCAATTTTGTTCCTAATTCCAACTCATCACATGTCATTTTGGGAATGGAAGAATATGGAACACATGGATCAATTAAGTACACCAAAATAGAATATATTTAACTAGCATTTGGTACTTGCATTGTATATATTAAGAATTTGACCTATATATTCGACATCCAATGTTTCATGTAAAAAAAGCAATAATAGTCACAAACATTAAAATTTCAATAGGAAAATGGGGTTTGCGGCTGATTTCTTGTTGAATATTTTTAGTTGGTAAATTGATAGTTTCTAATTCATTTTTGACTGATTTTCTATTGATTCTATTGAAACCTTCATACTGATTTTCAGTTGGAGATTATCTTATCACATCCAATCCGCATTAACTACCAGTTTGGAACCACATTCTAAAGTGGCTCGACATATCCCATGTTGAGCCACATATATGTGACTGGACAAGGCAATTGTCGAGGCACATTTAATGTGTGTTTGCCTGTTTTTTGAAACAATTTTTAAATAAATTTGATTTTTTAGTGTTTATAGATTTTTAATTTCATGAATTATAAAACAATGAATTTACAAATAAAACAATGAGTTGTTTATTTTATATTGTAAATAAAACAATGGATTTACAAAATTTCATATCAAATAATTTAATCTTCTTCTTGTTCAGGTATAACTTTTGGTATATTCTTTTTTACTGATCTTCTATCTTCTTGTAACAGATAAAAATTATATCATCCAGCAGCATGCAAGGAAAACAAATTAAAACTTCTTGTTGACACATAAGAACCAACAACATTAAAAGCGAAGCTTGAAAAATGAAGAAAAGAAAGAAGGATATATTGAATAATCCGCCACTCTCTGTTTACTTTTAATTCATCAGAAACCAACAATGTTAAAAAAATAGGAGGAAGAAGGATACTGAGAAGAGAATAATTTCGTAAAAAAATATATTGAGTTTTTACTTATATATAAGACAAAAAAGAAACTGCCATACATACTACGATACAAAAAAAAAAACTGTGAAAGTAGAATAGAAGAATGATATGAATAATAGAATGGTTAGATTGAATGATATATTTTTGTTGTTATCTGTATGGAGGACAATTGCCATATCCAACTATGATAGGAGAAGAGAAGACCAGAAAGATAAATGGAAGACATAAACAGAGAAGATAGAGAAAAACTCAATAAGAGAAGAAGAAAGAATTGTTATATAAAAATAATTCGGCTGGAAATCAATACTTTTGAAATCCTCACAACATTTGGCAAACCAAACACCCTTTTAGTAAATCAGTCATAGTCATCAATTTTGTTCCTAATTCCATCTTATCACATGTCCTTTTGGGAATGGAAGAATATAGAACACATGGATCAATTAAGTACATCAAAATAGAATATATTTAACTAGCGTGTTTGGTACTTGCTTTGTATATGTTAAGATCTGAAGGATAAATGGAAGATGCAAACAGAGACAAAAAAGAGAAAAAATCAATAAGAGAAGAAAAAAGAATTGTTATATAAAGATAAATCGGCAGGGAAGTCCTGCAAAAAAGTTTAATTTGCTCTGTAATGGTGTGAAAAAGAACGATAAAAGAAGGCTGAAATGTGAGAGATGGTGTGAAAAAGTGGACTAGACAAATTCTTTCATAATGGGACCCGTACGCATAATTATATATTAATCCTTTTTTTCTCTTTTTTTAATAGATAAACAATAGGAAAATTTCCAAAATATATGAAATCTACTTTATAACCTATTATAATTTTTTTTTTCATTTTTTGAATGATTAAAGACATATAATTGAATGGTTGATTATTTTTTATATAATTTTTTTTATAAACATAAAGTTACTCAAGTTAAAATTAAAAAATTAGAATTTTTGAATTTAAATAGTCATTAAAATTATTATATAATAATTTATTGATATACAAGATTAATTTATGTGTAAACTATTAAGTTAAAAAGTTAATATAAATATTTTAGATTAAAAAATAAACCAAAAAAATATTGTACCTTGTGTTTTTATGTTCGATTGGAATGTAAGTGGTTTCTATGAGAAAATGTTTAAACCAAAGATATCTGGAATTGTTAAAGTACTGAAATAGATGTGAAATTTTAATAGAAGTTTTTATTTGTATAAATTCATATATATCAAGTTATGTGTACAGTGGGGAAACTAAGGTTAGGCTTACGGAGGTATAGTGGGATTCACCTTTGTGCTATCACATGTCGGCTATAGGGATGTGACACATAAATGGGTTATTCGAGACCAAGAAGAGAAAAAGGGATGAAGATGAAAAAGAAGATGATAGCACATCTAGATCATCTGAAATCAATCTTGCATTCTTGGCATGCAAGATCGATAACTTGGAGAAGACCATGATGCAAATAACTAACAACCTGGCATATCAAATTGATCGAAATTTTCTCTATGCCATTTCATGCTTTCGCAAACAGGAAGCAAATGGCATTGAATGCATGAGAAGTATCTATGACACCCTCAACCAAATCTCTCGGTATCTCTCTCTAAACACGTTCTTGGAAATTCAACGTATCCTCTTTCCACCGAGAGCTGACCATCCCTCTTCCTCCAGAAGACCACCACGTCCATAAGATTCTCAATGTTTGTATTTCTTACAATATTGTAATCTTATGTATTTTCAAGTTGGAGGAATAATTAATATAAATATATATATATATATATATATATATATTTATTACTTTCCCCCATTGCTTGAGATGCACTCACAAATGACTAACTTAAGCATCAGAGTATGGATTAAACATGTTTTGTAGGTATAATATCCTTAAAAAAAATCCTTTTAAGGCATTCACCTATTTTCTCTCTCAAGCATGTCTAAAAATGAGCTTTTGTAACGTGTTAGTCGACTTTCTTGATGATATCAGTCTACCAAAACTTCAATGGTCAAAATATTTAAAGATTAGAAGCCAATCAATTGACTAATAGAGGACCATTAGTCGACCGGACAAGCTCTAGCAGTACTTCATGGCATATCAACTTCACGACAGTCGACTAATAAGAAGTCATCAGTTGACTAATATAGAGAACACTAAATGATGGGCTAAGCGCTGGGTGATTAATATCTTTATAGGGATAACAGAGACATATCAGTCGATCACCTGTAAGTCATTAGGTAATCGATAGGTTCTGAACCTTATAATTCCCAATTCTAAAGTCGACAGTCGACTAATACAACCTTACTAATTGACTGATAGGTCACTTACGGGACGCATATAAATAGAAAACGTTAGAATTTTTGGTTTACTCTAAAATTTCTCCTGCCACGGTCTTCTCTCTCTCTTGTGTGACTTGGGACTTCGAACATCTATGAATAATTTTGGCTCGATTAAAATTTCCATTTCACCTTGGCTATTGATCTTCTGCATCTTAGGAAGAATTTCATCCATTTGCATTGATGTTTCTTCTCTCGTTCCTCATGAATTTAGTTAGATTAAAGCTCTATAAAATTTCTACTAGGGTTTACACTATTCTTGTAATTAATCTCTCATCTCTATTAGAAATCTTTGTCAATGAGGTTAATATTTTCATTGTGGCATTGCTGGAACTACATTTTGCGAATTTCACTTGGAGTGCTCTGTTTTCTAGAAATTTCTTATACTACACTGCATTGTTCATATGGCTTCCACTTCTAAGAAAGTTAGGACTAACAATCAACCACTGGGGAATCTTATGGAAGGGTTTGGCCATTGGGACAAGTACAAGGAATCATTTGAAAAACATAAGGTAATTCCTATCAAATATCTAGACATGGATTATTTTGCCTATAAAAATTGAGTTTTTGGGTTTGCTAAGCAACTTGGGATTGAAAAGGTATGTATGTATAAAAGGTGCTTGGAGTGAGGAAGTTGTGAGAACCTTTTATACAAATCTTCAATATGATGCTCGAGAAGGAAGAATTACCTCCCTTTTCAGAAACAAAGAAATAACATTTAATGAGAGTGACTTAGCCAAAATTTTGGGTATTCTGGAGCCAAATCCAGGTGACTTATGCTTTATATATCTCCATACTTCCCTGATTCCTGCCTTCTATAATAAATTTGAGGTTTTTGATACCATTTTAAAGATAGACGATTGGGAGGGACAAGAAGTCAGAATAAGTGAAATGGATCCAAACGATTAGTTACTCTTAAATGTTATCATTTGCATCTTGTTTAACAAATCTGTCAGTTATGTTAATGCAAGTGAGCCTGAACTCTTTGCCATGGCTTGCATTATGCAAAAAAAAAAAGGCATGAATATTCCTCACTTCATCATGAAAAGGATAGAGTCCTACTCTAGAAAGAAATCGCCTGTACCTTGTACTGCCATCGTCACAAGAATCATTGAAGACAAACGTATCAACGCTCACTATAATTGAGAGTTAAAATCCTTTGCCGTTGTTGAAAATACACTCAGACGTATGGGTTTCAGCTATACCAAGGATGGATGAAGAAGATTAAATGAAAATCAAACTGTGAAAAAAGCAAGAGAAAGAAGAGAAAGAGAAACTGAGATTGCTTCTGAAGATGAAGATGAAGAGATGGGTAAAGGTAATGCAGAAGGTCATGATTAGTAAGAACATTTTGAGGTTGGCATATCTTCATACCCCGTCAAAGAAAACACTAGACTTTTGAATGAGTTAATTGATAACTCCTCTCAGATGATGAGAATGATTGAACAAATATAGGCCGGTATATCTGATATGAAGGCTGGGATGAGTGAGATAAGAGATCAAATAGAACTCATTGAGGCCAAAATCTTTTAGCTAGAATCTTCTTCTAGTACTATTACTAAGGAGTTGCAGCAGCTAAACGCATCAACCCTTGAAGACAAATGCATCAACCTTCACTATAGTTGAGAGTTGAAATCCTTTGCCATTGATGAAAATACACTCAGACATATAGGTTTTCGCTATACCAAGGATGGATGAAGAAGACTAAATGAAAATCAGACTGTGAAAAGAGCAAGAAAAAGAAGAGAAAGGGAAACTGAGATCACTTCTGAAGATGAAGATGAAGAGATAGGTGAAGGTAATGCAGAAGGTCATGATTACTTCTAAATGAGTTAATTGACAATTCCTCCCAGATGATGAGAATGATTGAACAAATACAAGCTGGTATATCTGATATGAAGGCTAGGATGAGTGAGATAAGAGATCAGATAGAACTCAATGCGACCAAAGTCTCTCAGTTGGAATCTTCTTCTAGTACTCTCACTGAGGAGCTGCAACAGCTAAATGCATCAACCCTTGAAGACAAACGCATCAACCCTCACTACAGTTGAGAGTTGACACGTTTGCTATTGATGAAAATACCCTCAGACTTATAGGTTTCAGCTATACCAAGGATGGATGAAGAAGACTAAATAAAAATCAGACTATGAAAAGAGTAAGCGAAAGAGAAACTGATATTGCTTTTGAAGATGAAGATGAAGAGATGGGTAAAGGTAATGCAAAAGGTCATGATTAATAAGAACATTTTGAGGCCGGTATATCTTCATACCCTTCCAAAGAAAACACTAGACTTCTGAATGAGTTAACTGACAACTCCTCCCAGATGATGAGAATGATTGAACAAATACAGGCTGGTATGTCTGATATGAAGGGTAGGATAAGTGAGATAAGAGATCGGATATAACTTATTAAGGCTAAAGTCTCTCAGCTAGAATCTTCTTCTATTACTTCCACTGAAGAGTTGCAGCAGCTAACTGACATGGTTCATGGCTTGCATCGATGAGGTTGAGTTACTTAGAGGATTGAGGATTGAAGATCCCATTCTTGTACTGAGGGGGAACAAAAAAATATTATGTTTTTATTTTTTATTATCATGTTATCTAACTTTAGTTTTACTTGTTAGATTGGCCTTTAGTTTTGTGGATTATGCCTTGCATATTGGTAATATATATATCTCTAATTCATATAACTGCTTTCATTATAGCTTTATACTTCAATTACAATATGCTTTGTCCTGTTTGAGTATATTTATTGTCTCTCTATGATGGATATCTGGGAAATAAATGTATGGATGGATATATACTTATGAATATTCTTATGTGTGTTGTAATCTATTGCTATATGTTATCTGAAGCGTAATCTGTTCTACAAAGAAAGGATTTGAAAATTCTTCTAAGATCTTCTTGGTATCACTATCTTGAAAGGAGAAATTGCTTTAAAGATCTTTTTAAGGTTCCCTTTTTGTTGATGACAAAGGGGGGAGAAATATATTGTGTTTATTATACTTTGTTATAAATGCTTAATGGGTATATAAATTACTTCTACTGTGCCAAAATGATTTCATCATGTTTAAAGCAAAATTTCAAAAGAAAAGATTTGGAACTCAATTGCAAAAACTTTACAAAATTTCTTATTTCAAATTCTACAATCAAAATTTGAATTTCCTTATGCTTACTTGAAAAATCTTTCCAAGAAAAGAGATATGAAATTCAAGGGGAGCTTTGTCTCTCATGGATCAAAACTAATTTATATAAATCATATCCAACTTTAATTTGGTTTGTTATCATCAAAAAAGGGGAGATTGTTAGATCTTATTGCTTTGGAAAGAAAATATATATTATGTTTTGATGACTAACAAACAAATTAAAATGAAAATATATTCATGTGCTTCAATGTTTATCTTTCAAGAATATAAATATACATGGATCAAGCCAAGGTATCAAGATCAAGAGAAGGCAAAGTTAAATTTGTCTTTGGTGCCTTAGGACTTAGATTTCCTGTAAAGTATTTGATGGCAAGTTAATTAGGTTTAATGAGCTTATTGAAAATGTTTTAAAACCATATCTTAGTTGGAAAATATTCTACAAAGAGCTGGTAAAGGTTTCTGAGTCTTAGAATTATTTTTTCTAAGTTAGTAGCTACCATTTGATCGATGTATGGGCATTAGTTGTCTGATTGCTCTTTTATACCTCTTTTAAATGACTCAGAACCTGCCAACTAATAAGGTCTGGAACAATTTTAATTAGATAACAGAGAATTACTAGTCGACTAATTGGACTTCATCAGTTGACTGATTGTTCAATAAGAACAATCAGTTGATTGTCGTGGTCCTATCAGTCGATTGATAGTAGCTGAAATCAGTAATAACTAGGTTTTATAAAAATTAGCTGATATCTTTTGTAAAACATCTCCAACGGGTATGTTTTGACTTGAGCTATAAATATAACATATATCCAGTCTAAAAGTAAGAAGAAGAGGTTAATATTTCCTACAATTACCTTACCAATTTATCTTGCCAATCATATACTTCTAGTTGAGCTTCATTTGTAATATTCTACTTTGTCAAGAGAGTTCTTTATATATTGTTGATTGTAATCAACATATTTATTTTGAGTTGTTTTAGGTAGTGGAGCAGTCCGTAGTCATAAATCTTCTATTGTGGTTTTGCAAATACTTAGATCGAATTTACATGGTTGACAAGTACTGAGGGAGACAAACTTGTAGTGGTTTCAACAAGTACCAAGATCGAACTTGTTGTGGTTTTACTAGCACCAACCGTTTACAAGATTGTTAATGGAATACTCAAGTGGAGAGCTTGGGGACTGGAAGTAAGCGTGCATAGTGGAACCATTATAAATCTCTTGTGTCAATTCTCTTATCCCTTACTGTCTTACTTACTGCATATATATCTGTTGCTTAATTCTTCACTCTTTATACTTATTCATCTTGATAGCACAATTGATTTTTTGAATTACTTTTACTATCTTGAGCATTGCACATTCTCAGAAATTACTTCCAATTAAGTTTTGTAAAAAAAAATTTATAAAATGCAATTCACCTGCTTTTGGGATCCAACCATTATTATCATACTGGGTCACATCGAGTAATAAAGTGATGAGTGAGTATCATCCCACAGAGAATGAGGCGTCAAATAAAATTTAGTTAAGCTATGTGGAATTTCATTAAGACTTATTTATGAAATTACATACCTTACATGAAAGGGGGTTTTTGGATGATTAAAACAACATAAAATAAATAAATGAAATTTAAATGACTAAAACTAAAATAAAACAGGAAACATAACAAAAAAGAAAGGTGTGTAAGTCATAAACTCCATGAAATTGTTTTTATTCTCATTCTTTCCTTTGATTATTATTGGTTAAATTCCATTATGTAATTAACAATCTAAAATTCTCAGAAAACCTTCCAAAACTGGATTATATTAGATTTATACCCCATAACCGCATATTGACGTAATCCTAATATCATATGATTAACTCCTAATTATATTCATGCCCCAAAACCACATACTGACATGCCAATTCTTATCCAATTCACTACTCATATGCAACAACCATATTCATACATAAATAACAAGCTTCACAAAACAATAATTGAAACAGAAGTTTGGCCAAGAAAATGCTCATTAGGTCAAATAATTCAAACTACAATTTTCATTACATTTAATGACTGATTACACAAGAAAATAGGATTGATTTCATTTGGTTTAATCTAATTAATTCATAAACAAAATAATCTTTGAATCATTGAAGAACAATTCAGTTAAATTGCCTCTAATGTTGGCTAATTTCCCAAAAAGTGATTGAATCCAAAACCTTGAATAATAGTCCGACTTAATCAAAATAATTGATTAAAACCTTAGATCAACTATTCAATTAAGTATTTAAGCCCAAGAAGTCATTCAAACCACATAAATAAGATTATCTAAACCTAGATAATCTGATTTATGGTGGAAATTACAAGAGCAAGATTAATATCTACCAAGATTTAGAATAGATAAAAATCCCAAACTCATTAAATGGTAGCTAAGTAATTAAGAGGCAGACTAATCAGTAAAATTCACTCCATTAAATGAAAATGAATTAAAATCAAATCTGTTCAACAATAAAACTTCATAAATCCAAATTACATTAATCCTCAAACATCAAAGATTACATGGAAGAGAAGAAGAACATGGAAGAAATTTGAAAATACAACATAAAACTAAGAAAAGAGGAAGAAAAGGGAATGAAATGGGAGAAGGAGAGCCATTCCTAAGTGGGAAGGCTTCCTTTCCCTCAAACCAAGCTCCAAGGTCACCTACAATGTCTTTACAACAGCCTCAGATATGGACTTATCGAAAACTAGGGTTAAAATGCCCTAAAAATCACTTATATAGTGTCTACAGCAGCCCCAACAGTCAGCACTATGACAACAACACTGGGTCTTGGTTAATCTAACTTTCAGTTCAAATCTACCTTTTTAGCACTCGGCGCTGAACTCTAGAACTCAGTGTTGGTTCTCACATGAACTCTAGCTAATGCTTGTCACTTGTCTTCTAAATATCCCAGCGCTTGGCATTGGGTCTCTAGTTCATTCTAGTGCTCAACACTGGTATATCTGACTTCTCTCCCCAATGATAGATGTTGGGCTCTGGCATTGGCGTGCTTATGATCTTCACCAGTGCTCAACACTGGGTCTTCAGTGCTGCACTATTTCTTCTTTATTTCCCCAGTGTTGGACACTAGGCTTGGGCGCTGACCATCTTTAGTCAATTCCAGCGCTCGACGCTAGTTCTTTGTGCATCAAATCTTCTTCTTTATTGTATTTCTGAAGCTATTTCTGGTCTAGTTCATGCCTAAATGCCAACAAAAACTCTATAAAAATACTTAAGTGAATCAGTTGGGGTAAAATAATGAAATTAAAGTATAAAAATCCTAAGATTAACTTGCACCTAAGAGAATTCAAACCACAATAAAAACTAGAGTTTTGACAAAATTAAAGAGGCAATAAGGACTAAGATAGGGACTAAAATGATTGGAAACATACATATTATCAAACATGGAGTTTTTTGTTTTCTAAAATTAACCAACAAATTTAAGTGCAAGACATGGAAATTCTAGGCCAAAATATGAACTTTTCTTGCCACCAAATTAGACTTGCAATTTCTTCTTTTCACTTACAAGTGGGACTGCAAAAATGAATTTGAATAATTGCCAAAAATTATCTATAGCAAGATGAAGACTTCACCAACACTACAAAAAAAAAAGACTTTTGGTGGCGACTTTTAGTGGCTACTAAAGTTGTTAGCGTAAGTCCGTGGCTGATTGTCTTTTAGAAAGTCACCACCAAAAGTCATCCTTTAGTGGTGACTATAAGTCAACTTTATTGCAAAAAAAAAATTTCATGGGAAAAAGTGACTTTTGGTGGCGACTTTAGTTGCCACTGAAGGTCACCTTTAGTGGCGACTTTTAAAGTCACCATCAAAAAGACCTTTGTGTCACCACCAAAAGTCACTCGCCATCTTTTTGGATCCGAATTGGCCCCAACGGGTTGACCCGAGACTCATTCGATTCGTGCGGGTCTTGGCCGATCCAATAACTCGCTGCCTTGGGGTGACTCGATTTTTTTGTGCAATATTCAAGTTTATTTGAAATTAAACCAAACATATGCATACCTGATATTCGAACATGGGTCCCTTACTTGCAACTATGTGTGTCTTGCTATTTTTTCACCACTTTATTTGTGTTATGTAAGTGTAAAATATTATATATATATATATATATATATATATATATATATATATATATAATCTGTTAAAATTATTTTAAGTAAACAATATTACAAAATAGAAATAAAAAAATATTTAACTTAACAAAAAGCAAATATATCATTACTAAGGGAATCACCATAAAAAGACCGACTTCAGCTAATTTCATAAAAAAAAATTGACTTCAGTTAAAAAAATCAGACTTTAGTCGGCAACAAAAATCTGATTTTTTTAAAAAAATTAAAAAAAATAAAAAATTCAAATTTTTTAAATAAAATTAACAAAATTAAAAAAATAGAAATTTTTAAATAAAATTAAAACAATGACTTTTAATTTTTTAAAAAAATTAGACTGGTCGCCATCAAAAGTCTAATTTTTTTGAATTTTATTTAAAAATTATGACTTTTTTTTTAAAAAAATAGACTTTTGGTGGCGACTCTGATTTTTTAATTTTATTTAAAAAATTTGACTTTTTTTATTTTTTTTAAAATATTGACTTTTTGTGACGATTATGGGAATCACCACTAAAAGTCTAATTATTTTTTAATTTTATTTTAAAAAATTTGACTTTTTTATTTTTTTAAAAAAATTGACTTTTGGTGGCGAATATGAAAGTCGTCATCAAAAGTCTTTTTTTAATTTTATTTTAAAAAAATTTGACTTTTTCTTTTTTTTTTAAATCGACTTTTGATGGAGACTATAGGAGTCGCCACTAAAAGTCTGATTTTTTAATTTTATTTTTAAAAAATTTTAATATTTTTTATTTTTTATTTTTTTAAATTGACTTTTGGTGGTGACTATGAGAGTCGCTACCAAAAGTCTAATTTTTAATTTTTTTAAAAAAAATTTGACTTTTGATAGCGACTATGAGAGTCACCACCAAAAGTCTAATTTTTTTAATTTTATTTAAAAAATTTGACTTTTTTTATTTTTTTTTAAAATATTGACTTTTGGTGACGATTATGGGAATCACCACTAAAAGTCTAATTATTTTTTAATTTTATTTTAAAAAATTTGACTTTTTTATTTTTTTAAAAAAATTGACTTTTGGTGGCGAATATGAAAGTCGTCATCAAAAGTCTTTTTTTAATTTTATTTTAAAAAAATTTGACTTTTTCTTTTTTTTTTTAAATCGACTTTTGATGGCGACTATAGGAGTCGCCACTAAAAGTCTGATTTTTTAATTTTATTTTTAAAAAATTTTAATATTTTTTATTTTTTATTTTTTTAAATTGACTTTTGGTGGTGACTATGAGAGTCGCTACCAAAAGTCTAATTTTTAATTTTTAAAAAAAAAAATTGACTTTTGATAGCGACTATGAGAGTCACCACCAAAAATCTAATTTTTTTAATTTTATTTAAAAAAATCTGACTTTTGGTGGCGACTCTCAAATGTCGCCACCAAAACTCAACTTTTAGTGGCGACTTACTTAGTTGCCACCAAAAGTCGACTTTTGGCAACTTTAAAAGTCACCACTGAAAGTTAATTTTCTTGTAGTGCAACTCAGCAAATTAGCCAGAAACATATGTCTAGCCTCCATGTTTGATATCATTTGTTCTCTAATTAATTGATTCTACAAGAGTAGCACAAGGATTAATTGGGTCTTTCATCATTTAAAGTGCAAAATTATGAAATTAAGACATATTTTATCTATGATTAATTTAGATCCAAAGAATACCAAAACCTAATATAATTAGAGAGTTTTTCATAAATAAATAAGCAATGAGACTAAAATGGGGAGTAAACTGCATAAAAAATATTTGATATCAAATCCTCCCACACTTAGCCTTTGCATTCCTGGGCAAAATTAAATTCAGAACACCAACAGACTCCAAAAGAAAAGAGTGTGGAAAGTATGCATGAAAGGAATAATTCAAACTTGGAATATTTAGCATTTAGAGAAAATGAATCTTAAATTTCTAAAACTCAAGCATCATGGCAAATTCAAACTTGGAATATTTAGCATTTAGAGAAAATGAATCTTAAATTTCTAAAACTCAAGCATCATGGCAAATTATTTGGCAAAAATGAATTCTACTAATTATGTCCTCGCAAGATAGGTGTTTACTCTCTATTCTCACAAGTGTTTAAGGGTAATCACTTAAAATTCAACCTATTATAAAATCACTACCATAAATTTTGTCAAGTATCTAAAATCTCCACTACTTTAAATCATATGCATGCTTGAATCAAAAGGACTTTACTAGGATTGTAATGTTAGGTGGGAAAACAAGTGGAAACAATGGAAATTAAAGGTGGGAAAAGAAAGAACAAGAAACAAAATGGGGAAATAATTCAAGAAACATGAACATGAATAACTTAAGAAAATGAAGAGCGTTAACAACCGAATGTGCGAGAGATTGACTAAAAACTAATCATGGGTCTAAAAATTCTATCTACTCTTATTTTCATTCCTTTTCTTTCTTTCTTTTCTAAATATATATATATATTATTTTTGAATGGCCATTCTTCTTCTTTTTTTTTTTGGAGTAAAGAGAAATATTCATTTCAAAGCATCCCACAATTCACATCATTTGTAGAACAACAATCTCTTTAAAAGAATTTAAAAACTCTTCATATCTCAAGCTGAGAAAGAAAAATTCTGGTTTGGAGGGAAAAAGTGGTGGAAAATTGCAAGAAGGAAACTGTAAATAAGGCACAAAATGATGAGCAATGGAAACAATACATGGGATGGCTATTTAGGTAAAAGAAGCTCATAAAAAATGCCTAAATCATTTCCAAGCATGCACATGTAAATGTAGCCTCAATAAAGAATCAAGACAAGTTCTAAAGTGAAAAATCATGATAGGGAAGCACACAACAATGAAAGAATAACATTTTATAATTAGGGCTCAAATTCCTCATGACTATTACTAGCAATTTATTAAAGTCAAATTTATTGCCATTAAGTATGAATTCTAGAAAAGTAAGAATAACTTCTAATCATGCTAAATGAATTCAAATTAGAACTATCTCAGCAAGCATAATTTCTTATTAAAAATTTGATTAAAATCACACTAAAATGACATAATACAAGCTCAAAATAAAGATGCAAAAATAAATAGAGCTGAAATATGATAAAGATACAATTTTTTTAAGGACGAGGTGGTTTCAAGGAAGAAGAAGAAGGTCCAGGCTAGAAGAAGAAGTTATAGACTTCTATAGCTCAGAAACTTTTGAAGAAAGTGACATTGTAAGCTGGCGAAAAGCAACATGTATTCCCTTCATACATTTAGTGCTTTTCTCTTGTTGATTGTAGGAGCAGTGAGACGCATAAATGAAATTGTTGTTTATTGCAACAGCCAGCTCATTCATACAATGGCTAAATAGTTTCTCCAATTCTTCAATTTTATTCATCAAAAGTGTAAATTTATCTTCTGACAAGTGGCCAGCGCTTACATCCTCAAACTCTTCTTGGATTCTTTTCCTTTTCCTAGGCTTATCAATAGGTCTCAGGATCTTATTATTCCCCAATTGTAGAGTTAGATCCAACTCTTCCTCTCTGGCCTCAACATTCAGGTTCACTTGTTTGATGGTCATTATTTTTCAAAGAAATGAATTTAATTCATATGCACATGCACATTCAGATATAGATGCCTTGAATTTAGGTGTAGATGCAAAATCAAATGCAAGAATAGAATCTGAATTTACAATAGAAACAAACGGTGAATTGGAATAAGATTTAGAAGCACATGCATATTCAGATACAAATGCCTTGAATTCAGGTATAGGTGCAAAATCAAATGCAAATGGAGATGCATATTCAGATGCAGTACATATTCAAGTACAAATGCATATAGCTCAAGTTCAACAAAATCACAATCACAATTGCCAAGTTTTAAAGTTTTTTTCTATTTCAATGCATACATGACAAGTATGACAATCACATTTAAAATCTCACATAAACTTAGATTCTTTGTTTAGCCACGGTATGTCTACCTCTTCTTGTCCTAAGGTCTTTGTTTCATTTTCTAGTTCAAATTGAACAACCTCAAGTTGGATGACCCTATTTAGAGAAGGCAACGGTCTAATTTGGAAGGGAAAATCATCTATATTAGCTTTCTCATTCTTATTTTTCTAACTTACATTGTTTGAGGATGATGACTCTCTATTTGGCCCACTTAATTATTCTAACTCAATTTGGGGACTTAGACCATCTAATTGGGTGCCATCATTCAAAAAAATGACACTTTATTGGCTCTTTGGTCAGCCATAGATGGAGAGAGTAGACTAAAGGATTCCTCACTCATGATTTCACTAACCGAGGTAGCTAGTTGGCCTATTTGACTTTCCAAACTCTGAAGTCTCATCTCATTTCACTGCTAAAACTGTAGGGTATTTGTAGGAAACTGTTGAACTAAGTCTTCCAAGCTTTGTGCAGCTTCTCTAGGGGTGGCTAGAGAAGGTATATCACTAAGGTAAGGAGCATCAATTTCATGCTCATATGGTGAATGGGACAAGCTATCATACCTCAAATCTTTTTTAGGATTGTAAGTGGTGGGGTAAAAAGTCATACTGTTGAGAATCTTGTTAAAACTCCCTAAGGCTCGGATAAACTCCTACATAAGACTCTATACTTTCTTGGCCAAGGGATAGGTACCTCACTATAGATGCTATGTCTTCTAAGACATTTTGAATGCTATATGGATCTATGGTTAAAGTACTAATCTAACTCACTAGAAGCAACCTCAAAAAATAAGAATCAAATTCTAATTTTATCCTATATGCAACTATGCTATCGATGAAATGAAGGAAAACTATAACAACTACACTGTTCCTAACATAACTACTCTTACTGGCCTATAGAAAAGACAAAAAACACAATGAAAACTATTCCTAATGATGTTTCTATGCTCCACCAATGAAAAATACCCAACATTCAAGTTGCTCAAAAAATTATAATTATTTTTTTTGGAAACATTCTTCATAAGTTGGAGGCACAAAAACAACTAACAGAATTAAAAAATAAGATCTATAAAAAAAATCTACAAAATTAACTAAATTCATACAAAAATTCACAATAATTCATATATTCATATTTAAGTATATTTATAAACATCTATTTATATATGCGACTTGTTTAATGTCCTCAAATTTTGGTCTAATGTCTTCAAATATTTAAAAATATAGGAAGTAATTTTGTCTATAAATATTTTATTAAATAGGGTTCAAAATTATTTTTTTGTAATTTAAAATATAACTTGTTTTAATTTCTAATAAATTTAATTTTAATAATTTTAAGGTGTAATATTTCAAATAACAAGATACGTCTTTCTTAACTCATTTTGATTATCTTTCAATTAGTGCACTACTATTCTAACTATTTCATGGAAGTATTGATGATGAGTATTTTTTAAATAACTTGAATTTAGATTACTATGGAAGTATTAAGATTTTTTTGTTCATTTTTTAATCTAAAATATTTATATTAATTTTTTAACTTAATACTTTATACAAAAATTAATCTTTTATATCAATAAATTACTATATAATAATTTTAATGACTATTTAAATTCAAAAATTCTAACTTTTTTTATTTTAACTCGAGTAACTTTATGTTTATAAAAAAAATATATCAAAATAATCAATCATTCAATTATATGTCTTTAATTATTCAAAAAAATGAAAAAAAAATGTTATAATAGGTTATAAAGTAGATTTCATATATTTTGGAAAATTTCCTATTGTTGTCTATTAAAAAAAAGAGAAAGAAAGGAATAATATATAATTATGTGTGCAGGTCCCACTATGAAAGAATTTGTCTAGTCCACTTTTTCACACCATCTCTCACATTTCAGCCTTCTTTTTTCCTTCTTTTTTCACGCCATTATAGTGCAAATTAAACTTTTTGGCAGGACTTTCCCGCAAAATTATCTCTATTTAACAATTCTTTCTTCTTCTTTTATTGACTTTTTCTCTTTTTTTTCCCCTTTGGTTTGCATCTTCCATTTATCCTTCAGATCTTAACATATACAATGCAAAAACACGTTAGTTAAATATGTTCTATTTTGATGTACTTAATTGATCCATGTGTTCTATATTCTTCCATTCCCAAAAGGACATGTGATGAGATGGAACTAGGAACAAAATTGATGACTATGACTGATTTACTTAACCAGCGTTTGGTTTGTAGAATGTCGTGAGGATTTCAAGAGTATTGATTCTCCATCGAATTATCTTTATATAACAATTCTTTCTTATCTTATTGACTTTTTCTCTATTTTGTCTGTTTACGTCTTCCATTTATCCTTCTTGTCCTTTCTTCTCCTATCATAGTTTGGTATGGCAGTTGTCCTCCGTACAGATAAAAACAAAATATATTATTCAATCTAATCATTCTATTCTGCATATCATTCTTCTATTCTACTTTCACAATTTTTGTTTTTCATTTTGTATTACAGTGTGTATGGCAGTTTCTTTTTGTTTTATATATAGGTAAAAACTTAATATATTTTTCTATCAAATTATTCTCTTCTCATTATCCTTCTTTTTTCCAATTTTTAGCATTGTTCGTTTCTGATGATTTAAAATTAAATAGAGAGTGGCGGATTATTCAATATATCCTTCTTTCTTTTCTTCATTTTTAGGAAGTTTTAATTTCTTTTCCTTGCATGTTGCTGGATATTTAATTTTTATCTACTACAAGAAGATACATGATTAGCAAAAAATATATACAGAAAGTTATACACGATAAAGAAGAGGATCAAATTATTTGATATGAAATTTTGTAAATTCATTATTTTATTTATAGTATAAAATAAACAATTCATTGTTTTATTTGTAAATTCATTGTTTTATTAATTATGAAATTAAAAGTCCATAAAAATATAAAAAATCAAATTTATTTAAAAAGTTTTGTTTCAAAAAACAAGCAAACACACATTAAATATGCCTCGACAATTGCCTTGTCGAGCCATATATATATGGCTTAACATGGGATATGTCGAGCCACTTTAGAATATGATTCCAAACAGGTGGCAGACATAGATTGGATGTGGTATGGTAATTTCCAACTGAAAATCAATATGAAGGTGTCAATAGAATTTATTTATTAGTAGGAAATTAGTTAAAAATGAATTAGCAACTATTAATTTACTAACTGAAAATATTTAATAAGAAATCAGTTGCAAACCCCATTTTTCTACTGAAATTTTTATGTTTATGACTGTTACTGCACTCTTTAGGTCGAATTCTTAATATAAACAATGCAAGTACCAAACACATTAGTTAAATATATTCTATTTTGATGTACTTAGTTGATCCTTGTGTTCTAAATTCTTCCATTCCCAAAAGGACATGTGATGAGATGGAATTAGGAACCAAATCGATGGCTATGACTGATTTACTTAAAGAGCGTTTGGTTTCAGAACGTTGTGAGGATTTTTAAGAATGTGTGTTTTAAAAAATAATTCTTAAATATACAATATTTTCAGATATCAAACATATTTATAACCCCTCAATTTTTATTCATTTAGGAGAAAGTAGGAATGCTAATTAGATTTTCATGCATGTGACTAGAATATTTTTATAACATCAAAAGTCTATTTTACCCCTAATAAAATAAGAATTAAAAAAGTTCACTTTGGAGTAGATTACTAATTAATTCTTTTATAAGATTACAATTTATTCAATTTGGTCCTTACATAATCAAATATCTTAATTTAATTTCTAAAAGATTGTATTTGTTTTTATTTATTTATTTTCATTGCTCAAAGTCATTTTGACAAAAAAATTGAAACTAAATTAAAATAAATATAATTTTTCATTAACCAGCTTGTTTAACACACATAGTGTGGATTGAGTCAGAAAACAATTGACCCGTTAAAAAAATAAGTTGAAATAACCGGTCCACTTAACTCGTAATGACCTATGACGGGCCAACAGGTTAGCTTGTTGTAAAACTTTGATCGTGAGGGATAGTTGTTGTAAAACTTTGATTTTGAAGCAAAACGTTAATTTTGAAATTTTCCAATAATTTTTTAAACATGTATTGAAGTGTTTGCCCCTAGTTTGTGACAATCTAGTTCCAAAAATTATTAGCAACGGATTTGCCTCCACTGAAGTTCTAGCAGCTCTTGTTCTGGATGCTCCTTAATTTTCTTTGATTATCCCATATTAACTGATTGAAATTAATTTGAATTTGAAATTAATTTGCTTTTAGATAGTCACAATTTTAGTTCATTTTCCAAATCTAATCAATCAAAGACTGAACAAAGAAATTTTTTTCGTCTTTAAAATAGACATAATTGCTTTAGAATAAAAAATAATTTCATATTAGATCAAAAATAGAGTTAGAGATAGAATAAATTTTTCATACCGATTCACAGATGACTTCGAAGCATAACTATAGATAGAATAAAAGTTCTGTTTCTCAATCCTGTCTAATTTATATTTTCTAATAAATAACAGAATTAGAAACTGATTTGAGATGAATTGACATGTATAGAGACAAAAAAATTTTCCTTTAAATTCATTCAAATTTTAATTTTTATTTAAAAATATAAATTAAAGACAAAAATTTGAGATGAACAAAACTTCTATCTCTAATTTTCTATTTTCTTATTGTTAGTTATTGCCGAAATCATTTGTTATCTCATCAAAACTTTAAATTAATACAAGCCTCTTTAGAATCCTTGGGCTATTACAATCATGTAAAGTAGATGATTAGAATAAAAAGATGTGATGACCAAAAAAAAAATATCATAAAGAGTTAAATGCATGGCACACTTAAAATCAGATCGAAGAATTAATTTTGAGCTAAATTAACTACGTGTGGTATAGATATTGTAATTTACCCCACGAAAAAATTGATTCCATCACCTGCAGGATGATTTATAGTCTGAAGTCTCATGCATAAAGCTAAACTAACACGCCGCAGTCGATGGAGATACAATGGAGGTCTTCATCAGAAGATTTATTTAACTCTTAATCATAGAAGGATCAGGAACACCCTGCGATTACAAAGTACCACAAACCTAACTCTTAATCATAGAACACTAGCTTTTGCTTTTCATTATTTCATATAGAAGCAACTACTATAGTTCGGATTTTGAAGCATATAAATATATTTCGATCAGATTCTCATTTTCTTGTTGAGGAATCGAAGTTGCCAAAAACCAGAGACCCGTTACCGTTGCCATGTGTGGTGCCACTGTTATGTATGAGATTGCCGCCGTAGTTGTCATACTTATTAGAGGTATTACCGTTGCCAGAATTAGCGCCGCTATTAATCTTAGCACCTTGAAAATTCTGGGTACCTCCACTGTTGGAAGAACCAACAGTGCCACTGTTGTGCCCTCCTCTTTCTGCCTCACCACCAATGAGGACGCCATGAAGCCAAGATAACATTTGATCTTATCTGATATTGTTTCGTTGGTTACTTTGATTTGGAGATGTTTATGGCTTTGGTGTATTTTCTATATGCTTAGCCTGCGTTTTATAGATGCACAAAAGGGAACCGATGCTGTTTTCTAGCTTGAACAGAAAGCTAATTATTGCAATTATATAATAATCTTTATACTCAATATTGCTTCTCTATCTTCCTCTCCCCAAAAGTTTGTAATTGATTATGGAGTGCATTATTTATTTAATTTACCCCTAAAATATACAATTGTCTCAATTTGATCATTTAAAAAATCAAATATTTTAATTAATATTTAAAAAATTATATTTATTTTAATTTAGTCTCTTTCAATACTAAATCAAAAAATTTACTGGTGCTAAAATTTAAACTTTTCGTCACAAAAAATTACTTCAACAAATTAAAAGATCAAATAGAGATAGAGACAATTTTTTGGAAAGTAAATTGAGATGCTTATTAATAAAAAAAAAGAAGAATTTAATTACTTTTGTAGGAAGTCCTCATAATAAGAATATCCGATTAGGAACAGAACTGTAGATATCATTATAAAAATACACAGATCCATTTCCACTTAATAACCCATAATCATTATATATCCTGATCCATGCAGCTTATTAGGCAATTGGACTTGTGAATATATTCCCATGCATTAAAAGAAGACACGCACTTAAAGAGGAAAAACAAACCGGGTTCATTTTCTATTGGACAATGTTAAACTTAAATTCAACACTTCAAAATTATATCCATAGTGCATGTTCATGATTCGCAGCGAAATTCTACAACATGACTGAATACATGCTTCCAGCATAATCTGTGGCTGAAATTTGTGACTTTTATAAAGCACTTATGCTTTATTACTTTTTTCTATCTTGATACACCATAACGGCTTATCAACTTCACCACAATCTATAACCGAAAAGTTGCAATTGCCAGCCTGTTGCAGGCGGCGGAACCATTACAAACCATGATATACTGCTTCTGTATATAATTATATACCTAAATAATATATGTATATATGTTAATTTTTTTTAAAGTTTATAGTTAAATAATTTTTATATAAAAATAACTTTTATTAATTTTTGTATCTTAAATTTATAAAACATAAACAATAAAAAAAATAGCTTCTTACTTTCTTTATTTATAATTTTATCTTTATTTCTAATATAATATTATTTTATTTTATCTAGGCATTAATATCATTACAAAAAAAGGGATATGCGTCAATTTTTTAACATCAGTTTCAAAAATCGATGTTAGATGTAACATCTACCGTCGGTTGTTATAGCGTCAGTTAAAACCGACGTTAAATGTCAAATTTAACGTTAGTTACTCTAGTATCAGTCAAAACTAACATTATCTAGCATTAGTTTCTTTAGCGTCGGTCAAAGTCGATGTTAGCCAACATCAACCAACGTTGGTTATGTTAGCGTTGGTCAAAATTGATGTTATATAACGTCGGTTACCTTAGCGTCAGTCAAAACCAACGCTAAACACCTTTAAAAAAAAAAAAGCTAGAGAATTTCTTTCTTGAAACTAATCATTCATACCATTCTTTCATATTTTAGTTTTACGGCCCCTCTATATTTTAACTTCCCTCTAATGTTCTCCCCAACACCCGCCTCCTGATCTTAATCCCTTAATTAGTTTTATTTTTAACCTTAATCCCTACCTTTTCATCGTGTGAAGTGTAAGAGTGATAGAGAGAATATTAGCCATGTTAGGTTAGACCAGGGGGGAGATAGGGGGAGAGAGAGAGAGAGCGAGAGAGAGCAAGCGAGTGACGAATAGGGAAGGGATGTTGGAGACAAGGCACTGGCGTGAGGTAGTCTCTTCTCACATTTCATGAATTTTTGGCCCGTTTCTTCCTCATCATGATTTTTTGGTCTTAATCTGGTTGATTCTTTACTGTCATCTGTGGTTCTCGATTCAAATAAAAAACAGATATGGTAAGTTGAAATCTGGTTTGGGATTTAGTTTCTGGCTGCATGGGTGGATTTTAAGAAGAATTTTCTTCCATGAATCAATTTATTGGGTGCACGAGTAATAGGGGTTAGGAAGACAGAGTTGAAGGAAGATTATCAGTGAATTAAATTTTGATTTTGGTGTTTTATGGCTGTCCACTTCTGTGTAACAAGAAATTGCATTACAAAACAAATCATTTTCATTTCTTCTTTCTATTTTCATTGGATGAGCATTTGTGAATTACTTACACTTGTATTGGGTTCCATATTTCCATCCTAAGTCAAATAATTTATGGAATATTTGAAGGTCAGTAATGGATTACATTATTATTTTCTCTGATATGATCATAGTTGTTGAAATTTTGAATATTTGAATATTTTAATTTTTTAATTGACACTGTTGATATACCAGTTACCTCACAAAAAATACCAAGAAATGATTGAATAACCTAATGATTTATAGGATATAACCTGTGAATGCCCTATCGTTCAAAATGATAAGTTTGTTGGCTATGGATGTACCCACTGTGAAGGAAATTATTGAGTTTGAATTTAGATAATTTGTTTTATTCTCCATGCTAAGTATGAAGTAAAACAGTGACACATTTATAGGTACACACTTTTCCTCTATAATCATGTACTGATTATTATAATGAAGCCATGTGTGTCCTCTTTTCAATCAAGGATTTATAGGTACTTCCTTTTCCTCCATGCTAAGTATGCTAGCAATGTTGAGGTTAGGCTGCTTGTGTATTTGCATGATTTTCCAAAACGTGGCTTCTAAATTACATGGTGTAAAAGGAAATGGTTTTGCAATATTTAGTGTTGTTGCTCCACATTCAAAAGAATCTTTGAAAGGAAATGGTTGGAATATAAAAAAGAGACTTGTGTTGCCTTGAAATGGTATCTACTAGGCTAAGGTTCTTTTCCCCTGGCTACTCCGGAGAAGGTACTATCGGCCAATGCACAATTTAATGTTGAGCATGATGGATCATGAAGTGTCGCCCCAATAGTACTTACCATGAAAAAGGAACAAGAAATACAGCATTAAGGCAAAAATATATTATAGTCTTTGAAATTATATTTCGATTTTTTTCTGTCATGAAAATTTATTTTATTTAATATAATTTTCAAAGTCTTAAAAGAAATTTTAAAATTTTTTTTAGATATAATTAATGTTGAAGCAGTTTGTGGTGTATACTTGCCCTCACTCCTCCATGTGTTAGGGTAGCCTTTTCCTAATTGGATTATTATTTCTTCTTTTTTTTTTCTTTTTGGTTGGTTTCTCGTATATCAATGTTGTTTTCATTTGCTTTGTGCTTTATATTAGTTAAAGCCAGGGGCAATCTTAAATGGCTTATGCAATAAAATTTGGGGAAATTGAATTAATAGATTGGATACTTTGAACTTAAATATAACTGTTCTACAATTAGGAACCTAGAACAAGCTTCTTCCAATTACCACCATTGAGGTTTGTTTCAATGCAAATGTTGTTTCTTTCCTTGTGTTTCATTTTATTTTCATCCTTCTCCCTTTGTTCAATTTCATACACTAGCCAATAAAATGCTCACAAGTAATTAATTCATTATTTTCATTCACTATGAACTCTAATAATAAATATTATATTTATAGGCACATGAAGCAAACAGTACAGGAGTTTCACGTCAAGGATGTCAATGTTCTTCTGAAGCTAGTCACAACCCATGACTATAAGTAGTTATAATAATTATTTTGTTAGGACATGTGAACTGGTTCTTTTAGAATGTATCAACTTTTTAATTTGGATTTGATGTAAACTTATGTTTAAAAATGTATGTTTTTATTCAAATATATTTTCTTTTATAGTTTGGCTTCCAGTATTTGTTAAATTTTGGCCAGATATTATATTGGAATATAAATATAGCACATGTCAAAATTAAATTTGATTGTATTTATAATGTTGGTTTTGGAAATTAATGTTAGTTTCAATTTAATTAAATTAGAATAAAAATTGACTAAAATCCTCTAGCGACGGTCAAAACCGACATAAATGATAGTAACTAAAAATCATTCGAAGTCATCTAATGTTGGCAAAATCGACGTTAGATTACTCACATAGCGTCGGTCACAACCGATGTTAAATAATTAAATAGACATTAATAATGTTATATAACATCGATCAAAATTGACGTTAAATAACAACTTTAATGTTGGTTATAACTGACACTAAATGTCAGCATTTAATGTCTGTTAAAACCGACGTTAAATCACAAATTTAGCGTAAGTCATAATCGATTCTAAGTTCCAGAATTTAATGTTGATTTTGACAAAACAAACGTTAAAGTCATCTAACGTCGGTTATTCTCAAGGATGTCAAAATCGACGCTAAACGACCACGTAAGGAAGCACATAACATCAGTTTTGTGAACCAACACTAAAGGATGGTTTTGACTGACGCTAAATTTCAGTTTTTTTTTTTCTTATTAGTGTATACAACTTTAACGGCTCCAATATAGCATATAATGGTTAGGCATGTACTTAAGTGCATATTCATTTTCTATTTAATTATTTTTTAAAATGTTTTAAAATATTAAGATAAATTGTAATGCTTTTTATTTTAAAAATAAAAATAGTAAAAACTTATTTAACTCTGTATTTTTCATATAAATCTGAACTTTTTAATTTTAATATTTTACTTATTTAACTATTAACATATGATCAGCTACGTTAATTTGATTGCTGAAGATGCTTCCTTTAGTGGGAATAATAAGGGCTTCATAATGGTGGGTCTTTTGTGAATAAACCTATATTTAGAATTATAATCTTATTTGACTATTTATTTATTTGTATATTATAGTTCCATCATTATTTTTTGAATAAAAAAGACAATTTTTAAAGAAAACAAAAACTAAAAACACTACAAAAAAAAAAGACTTTTGGTGGCGACTTTCTAAAAGTCGCCACTAAAAGTCTTTGGTGGCGACTTTTAGTAGCGACTAAAGTTGTTGGCGTAAGTCCGTGACTGATTCTTTTGGTGGCGACTTTCAAAAGTCGCCACCAAAAGTCATTTTTATTGCAAAAAAAAAAATTAGTGAAAAAAATGATTTTTGGTGTCACCAAAAACTACCTTTGGTGGCGACTAAAGTCGCTACCAAAAGGCACTCGTCATCTTTTTAGATCAGGATTGGCCCGTAAGGTCGACCCGAGATCCATTCGACTCGTGCGGGTCTTGGTCGATCCAATAACTCTCTATCCCGAGCTGACTCGATTTTTTTGTGTACAATATTCAAGTTTATTTGAAATTAAACCAAACATGTGCATACCTGAGATTCGAACCTGGGTCCCTTGCTTGCAGCCATGTGTGTCTTGCCATTCTGCCACTGCTTCATTTGTGTTATGTAAGTGCAAAATATTATATATATCTATATATATAATCTGTTAAAAATATTTTAGGTTAAAAATATTATAAAAAAAATAAAATAATATTAAACTTAACAAAAAGCAAATATATTATTACTATTGGAGTCACCACAAAAGTCCAATTTAAACTAATTTCATAAAAAAAAAACGATTTCACTTAAAAAAATAGACTTCAGTCGTCACCGATAATCTAATTTTTAAAAAAAAATTAAAAAATTAAAAAAATTAAAAAATTAAATTTCTTTTAAATAAAATTAAGAAAAATAAAAAAAATTTTGAATTTTTTAAGTAAAAAAATGACTTTTAAAAATCTGACTTTTTTTTTTATTTTTTTTAAAAAAGACTTTTGGTGGCGACTATCTAATTTTTTATTTTATTTTAAAAAATATGAGTTTTTTTTATTTTTTTTTAAAAATATAGTCGCCACCAAAAATTTAATTTTTTATTTTATTTTAAAAAATCTAACTTTTTTTTATTTTTTTTAAAAAAGACTTTTGAGTCGCCACCAAAAGTCTAATTTTTATTTTATTTTAAAAAATCTGAGTTTTTTTATTTTTTTTTTAAAATAATTTATAGTCGTCACCAAAAGTTTAATTTTTTATTTTATTTTAAAAAATCTGACTTTTTTTATTTTTTTAAAAAAATTTAGTGGCGACTATAAGAGTCGCCACCAAAACTCAACTTTTAGTGGCAACTAATTTAGTCGCCACCAAAAAGTCGCCACTGAAAATCAATTTTCTTATAGTGAAAGGAGACATGATAGAGATTAGACATATTTTTATATATTGCCATTTTAATTTTCAAATAACTTCTTGCAGCTTCTTATTTATCCCGCTATTCATTTATAATCCATGAATTTGACTCTGTATTAGACTTCCATGTTATCGAACCTCTTGCAAAATGCATGCATTTCTAATTAAGGCTGAGTTAGACATTGTGGGTATATTTGTACACCCCTCCTCCCAAGAAAAAGTTATAAAAAGAAGGGTATAAGACATAGCACTTGTTGTATACCGTACACTTGTAAGGTGTTGTGGAAATTCGGGTGATTTTTTTACCAATAACAAATTGAATATTGCCCAACAATTAACCTACCATAAAGGAGACAAAACATAAAGCAGAATAAATAAAGAGTAGAAAATTAAATAGAGAAAACACTAGAATTTAACGAGGTTCGACCAATTATGCTTGCGTTCACAGACACCATCAGAATATATTTCTTGAAAAATATACATAAAAGAGAGAAGAGAAAACTAAGCAAGAAGCTTTGGTTTTGGTGTGTTGATTATAAAGGAGGAGGTTTTCTTTTATAGGCTCCTTAGCCTCCTCCCTTCCTTCACCCACTTGATGTGGGACTTGTGAAGGAGCTAACAACTCTACAAATCGCCACCTTAGCAAATTTGAAGTCTGAAGAAATATTTACAAAATCTCTCTCACAAGTAAACTAACTCCAGTAGTGTCTTCAAATGTGCCTAGGGTGCCATACATCTTCAAGTCTTCACAATATTAATCAAGTCCAAGCAATGTTGGAACTTAATTGATGTCACCATTTTGGTCATCATGTCTACGAGATTTTCAACTGTGTGGATTTGCTAAAGTAGTAATTCACCGTATTCAAGAATTTTCCTTACAAAATAATATTGGACATCTATATGCTTCGTTCGTGCATGGTGGACTCGATTCTTTGTAAACAAATAGCATTTTAACTATCACAATGCTCTTTGATATGCTTCGAACCAATTCCCAAGTCTTTAAGCAACCCTTGAAGTGAAATAGCCTCTTTAACAACCTCTGTAACTGCCATATACTCTACCTCTGTGGTAGATAAAGCAACTGTTGTCTGTAAAGTTGACTTCCAAATGACCAGTGCCTTTGTAAGAGTAAATACATAACTGGTAGTTGATCGATATTTGTCTAAATCACCAGCATAGTCAGAATCACAATATCCAACTACATATTGACCAATTTTTTCATTTTGCTGGATAGTAAATCAACATCCACAGTGTTCAAAATATACTGTAGAATCCATTTAATTGCTTGGTAATGTCCTTTTCTAGGATCATGCATGTACCTGCTCACAACTCCAACTGCCTGTGAAATATCAGGTCTTTACACACTATAGCATATATCAAGCTACCAACAACATTTGCATATGGAACTTTCGACATATATTCTCATTCAGTATCATTCTTCAGAGAAAAATCAGCACTATTTTCATTTGAGAAGCAAGCGGGGTACTTACATGTTTTGACTTGTCACCCATGCCAAAATGATGTAACACCTTTCTTAGATATTGTTTTTGAGATAGACAAAGTTGTCCCAATTTTCTTTCTCTGCTTATCTCCATGCTGAGAATCTTATTAGCTTGTTCTAGATCTTTCATTTCAAACTCTTACTTTAATTATGCTTTTAACTTCTTAATCTCTCCTTTATTTTTTGAAGGTATCATAATATCATCAATATATAGAAAAAGATAGATAAAAGATCCATCTTATAGGTTTCACAAATACATACAATGGTCGTATTTGCTCTTTGAGTACTTTTGGCCCAACATAAACTTGTCAAATCGCTTGTACCACTACCTTAGTGATTGCTTCAATCCGTACAAGGATTTTTCAAGTTTGTAAACCAACTTTTCCTTACCAGCAACCTTGAACCCTTCTAGTTGAGTCATATAGATTTCCTTATCCAAGTCTCTATGTAAAAATGTAGTTTTTACATCAAGTTGAACTAGTTCCAAATCAAATTGATCTACCAAGGCCAATAAGATTCTAATGGAGGAATGTTTCACTATTGGAGAAAAAACTTCATTATAATCAATTCTTCCATCTGAGCGTAGCCTTTAGACACCAACCTTGCCTTGTAGAGAATGGTTTTCTTGTCAGGAAATCCATCTTTCTTTGCATATACCCATTTGCATCCAATTGCCTTCTTTCCCTTCGGCAAACTTGCTAGCTTCCATGTTTGATTCTTCTGAAGAGACTACATTTCTTCATTCATAGCATTCATCTACCTTTCATCTTCTAAACTTTGAACTGCATCTTGGTAACTGATAGGAATTTCATCATTTACAATTATAGATGCATAAGCCACCGTATCATTGAATCGAGCAAGTCTGTGTCTTACTCGTTGTAACTTTTGTAATGCAATTGGTTCTTATTTTTGTGGAGGTTCTTAGGTTGGAACCTCCTCTTCTACTTGCTTCTCTTATGCCATAGGAGTTTCTCCATCTTCTTTATTGATTACTAGGCTAATGCTTCTTCTTTCAATCTTCTCCTCCTTCAAAATTTCCTCCATCTACTATAGAGTACCATTTATCTGTTGAAATCATCTCCTGTTACCTTCTTCAACATGGAAGATTCGTCAAAGGTAACATCCCTACTAAAGATTATATTCTGTGTCTCTGGACACCATAGACAGTATCTTTTCACGCCAATAGTGATCCCCATTGTAACATTTCAAAAATTGGACACGTGACTTAACATACAAATTACAAATATTTAGGTATACCTCAGTGGTAATACATACAGTCCTTGAACAGTCTTAATATCCACAATTATGAAAAATGTAAATTACATAATTTACAAAGTAAATTACAACCAAATAAATAAATCCCCTTAGACAGGATCTAAGTGACCTATAGGATTACAGAGTATTCTACTAGGTTCATAGTCCAAAAATTGGTTCATAAAGAACCCTCCACAAAATTGGAATATATCTCCAAACCGCTAAACTCCAACGGTTTCTCATCTTCCTTAGATGTTAAATTTGAAAAAGATAACAACAAAGAGTATGAAAAACTCAATGAGTACATGATTGTGCAATAAAATAAGGCACAAGTACAAATACTAGAATCACAACCACAATTTAAATAAATACCTCTAGCATATATCAGTATAGATACACAAACTTAAGCGTACCTATTATTCCCTTATGAGTCCATACTCTCGCAATCCACATGAACCACATCCAAGCACATATAAGTACAAATAACCACACAAATGGGTTATGAATATGCAGGCAACCACATGTTATGTTTTCCCACACTTACCCCATTGAGTCCCAGTCCATAATTTCCCCTCGGATAATAATTACTCAACAAGCTTATCTTAAAGGAGCACTCCTCTATTACTAACTTTTGACGTTATTCCCAGGAATATTTACATCCATCAGTTACTAGTCGGTTCCCTATCAAGTATGAATATACAATGCACGATATGTAATGTATTTCTCACTCTTTTACTATGCTTACCACATTAAAGTGCACCCCTCAATGGCATTATTCTAGAGGTCTACCCCTCTGTTCTCTCTCATGGATCTACATTTCCACACAATTTCTTTTATATTCAATACATTAACATGATAAAGTGTAATGCACATAACAACCAACAATCCATTCATCATTCACAAGCACATTTCCGAAATCCACACAATTTAACCCATAACATCTCCATAGGCAAATCATAAAAAGAACTCCCAATATCACCAAAAAATTTCCTAATCTAGTTAATACAACTAACTAGGAAATTTAATGAATGTAAATTCCTTTGTGGTGTGAGTGGGATTTATATCATAATTGTGTAATTTTAATAAAAACAAGTAGCAAGGTCATCCACTCACCTTGTGCTGATATGGTTTACCGTATAAGAAATCCTAGGAGACAAAGCCAATAAAACTTCTAAGTCACCTAGTACCAACCAAAATCAATAAATAAATCAAACGAGAAAAATCCTCACCAAAAACTATGACATTTTGTCACTCATTTGGTCATAACTCTTAACTTATAAGGATTTGGAAACTAGACTCGAAGATCTTTACAAAGATATAAAGTTTACTAAAAATGGAATTCAATTGAAAGAGTTATGGCCATTTGAAAATGGACTAAGAACCTCGGTATAGCTAGCGCTTGGGTGCCACACCTAGCACTTAGTCACCAAACTCACACTTAGCGCCTGGGTGCCAAGGTCCCTTTCTCCTTCCTTTTCTTCTAAAGTGTATCACCTAGGCACCACGATCGTGGCCTCACGCGATTTGACCTCGGATTTGTGCCAAATCTTCACCTTTTTTTATGATTTCTTCCATGGGTTCTCATCTTTGATGTCTAAGGAGTATTTAGACACCAAAACCCCCAATTTTAACCAACAAACGAAGCCATAATCTCAGTTTTACCCAAAATAGCCTTAAAACTAAAAAATAGATAAATGTTCGGGAAATTGAAATTCCTACCTTGATGTCTTGCTTTCCCTACGTTGCTTGGCCTCCGATTACTCGCGCCACCATTGGAGAAAGGCTCTTTGAAGCTCGTTAGAGGATTTAGAGTGGAGAGAGTGAAGTAGAGAGAAGGAAGAGAGAAAGAGAGAAGAGGGATTGACAGTGAGGAGAGAGAGAAAAAAGTGAGAAAATGAAGAAAAAGAGGTAGGGCCACCTATATATACCACCTATGGTGAAATTATTACTTTGCCACTAGGTAACTGTCAGTTAACATTGATAGTGGCAAATTTGTGATTTCTCCAATTTGGATATTTCTCACACTCCAAGTGCTACCCTAGTTTCTCATTTCACTTTAGTCTCTCTCTGAACCCCATAGGTACCCGACTCCTTCTATGCCTCATGATTGCTTTCTCTCAATTCTCTATCCTCTAACACTATTTCCATGAAATTTCCTCTTCTTCTTGTCTTTCCTTAACTTTTAAAAATATCATTTGTAATAAAATATCAGTTCAATTATTTATCACCATTTCCATAAATAATATTCAAAAAGAATAAATTAAATATAAAAATTAAAAATGACCAAATATTTCCATTAAAATAATGGAAATTTTCATTATAGAAACTGTAATACTGCCAACCACGTGTCCCTAAAATTGGCCGGTATTATATTCTCCCCCTCTAACAGAATTCGATCCCCCAAATTTAAAAATTCACCACAAGACTTGAAAGGCATCACTTCAATCAACGATAAAAGGCATTCCTAACTGCCACTCATAAAACCTTGTGTTCCCCAAAACGAAATTGAGAACTAAGATCCCTAATTTTTATACAGCTCCGCTACACTGTAGAGCTCTATAACTTCCCTCACTCAGGGATGTGCATAAATTACCCCAGTGATCAAAACCCAAAGTACAGAGCCTCTTATATGAAGCCTTAGAAGGCGTCATATCTATGTTGTTCTGGTAACTATTACCACAAGAAAACTTAAGGAACTTAGGATTACTTAAGTACTTATCACACATAAGTTCCTTTACTAGTCAACCCCAAAAGCACCCATATATATATTCATAAATATAAAGATGCCCTCAGGATAATTATCCCACATGATATCTGGTTGCCCCAGAAGCATATACATAATATGGTATCTCACTCGCAGTTCTCATAGAGCGTAACCCTGATACCCTCATATGCTACATCCCACTCATTAGTCTTATGAATTACATACTTCCACTATGCATAGCACAAACACAAGCCCACACACAAACATAAACCCACACACATAGTTCACAACATTATGAATGTATGCATCCCGCCCAAAGGCATTATCCCATTCGTAGGTGATATCCCACCCATAGGCAATATCCCGGCCAGTAGGTGTTACCTTGCTCGAAGGTTATATCCCTACCCACAGGCGTGCTGGCCCTTTAGTATTACTCTCATCCTGAGCTTCGACTTATGCCAAACCATAACAACTACCATCTTAGCCCCAAGAGTGCACCATGAAACCTTATCCTATTCCCCATGGGTCTATATTCCCACGAGGAATCCAACCATATGTTCGGCCTCTTGGGTCATATCCATTATCATAACATGTGTCTGGCATCTTGGGTAGTACCCTTATCTATAATATGTATCCGATCTTCGGATTATGCCCTCAACCATAACATGTATCACGCACACAAAACAAAATAAGCAAACATAATCAATAACCATATAATAAACCCTTCCTATATTCCCATTTCTTAAGCCTTCTAACTTTCAGGTGCATCCCTGTTGGTCTTGGCCCATCTGTCCCACATTGGCAACTACTGGTTTTGGACCTCTGGAGTACACCACCTAGTTTCCACACCTCTATCCACTAATCACTTAACAAATTTAAGTCCTACTATAGGCTGGTCTCGGACTCCCACTCTTTCCTAGATGTTAGCCTTTAAGTCTCAATGTCATTAGTTGGCTACAGTTACTAGGAGGCCTATTCTAGGAACCCGATTCATAAAATGAATCTCCTAATTGGCTCTCCTAATGCAAATCCCCCACTTTGAGTCTTACCAGACTTATAGGTGAACTAAACCTATCCCAACTCTTGATCTATTGGGCCATGTCCATAACCAATAACAGGTCAACAGGAATATGCCCGCAGCTGCAACACACTAGCCTACAGGCCAAAGCCTTTTACCCTAATCCATGAAACTAAAACTAAGCCACTCCCACACTTCCCTAAATAAATTCATATTTGGGATCTTACGTATTCACGCGTATGCATATACCCCATGCATGTTCATACGTAAGTAATTACACCTCTATAACCTTCCGCACACTCTCTTCCTCAAGCTACCCAACAGGCCTTCTGGTAAGTATAGTCTCCTCTGAAGTTCATTTACTTTTTTTGTAAAAGAAGATGTACCTATAACTATGCCATGGAATAGTCCGATTCTAGGATTTCCCACTATATGCCACCATTCTTTGATTTAATCCTTCTGGACTACAAGTCCCAAGAAGGTCATTCTGCCTAAATAAACTCTCATTTGGGATCCTTACGTAACTATACATATATACACACTCTATGTATGTTTATATGTGAGTCATCGTGTTTCTACACACACCCAAACTAATGCATATATACACACTCTATATATGTTCCCTTTCAAACTAATGCACATGCTCCTAAAGTACTCATTCTAACATCAATGAGCTTAGGTTTAACCTAAACTCATTCCAAGTCATATTCATGGTACCATTTCTTTATTCTCTATATGAAACACACTCGATGCCTACTCAACTAACTTACATCCTCCACTTTACCTGGTTGTATGTAAACACCTAGGCATCTTACATATCCACTGACATGTACACACTATAAACTTATAGGCTCTTTTATTATAGAAAAGTGGGCCAAATCTCCCATTAACCTATGATATTACGCATCCATCATCACTCTTACTTAGCTTAGATGGCACACATACCAATAGCCTACCCATGGTATACTTAGACCATTTCAAGGTCATGAAGTTTTCACACTCTCAACATGATAAAAACTTTTGTAAACTACCCTTTACTTCATTTGACCTTTTTGATGTAAGGACCTCATGCATCTTCACACTCCACACCTACTATATCCTCACTTAATGACTATCGAGAACTTGTCTTGTGAGTCTTTTCTTCTTTCAAGATTAATCCTGTATACCTAAGCACACTCAGTACACCGCATCATCACCGATGAACCCTCAACCTAAAGGGTGCAAGTTAGTCAAGTTGTCCCCAAAAGATTTACAACTCACTCCAACCTCCTTCACGTCACTTTCTACTTCACTATGGTATCTTCTCTAGGAGAACTTCACAATCTTACGTTGGTTCCCTCAACTGAATCTCACCTTGCTAGCTTTCTCTAGGATACATACTCAAGTATGCATCTCAATTCTAAGAAACCATGTTCTCTCTTCCAAATTCCTCTTAAGGTATAACTTTCAGCCATAAAAAGAAATAACTTTAGCTTACTACCTAGTACTCACTTGAATGAAGTCTCTCGCATTCGAAACATCGAAGTCGCCATCTTTTAGTCTAAGAACCACCTTGACTAGAAGAACTGTAACCACCTCTACTCTCAGGATAAAACTTATATCTTAACCCTTAGCTCATCTCATGTGAGCATTCTCTCCTCTCATACTCCCTTCTTCTTAATGTCTCATTATTTGAGTTCAACTCAAAATAACTTAATTGAAGTACCTGCCCATACATGCCTATCTAGAATGCCATCAACACTTAGAAGAATAGACTATATAGGTGTTGATTCACAGGAAGATGCATTACAATACATGCATACATGTAATGTATTTATGTTATATATATATATATATATGCTATAACCATTTCCCACTTTTCTTCTAACAATCCAGTTTCCACATTTCATTAAAATATATTAATGAAACTTTGTGCTGAATATATACATGGGAACCTACCACAAGAAATTCTAGCAAAATTTTCCTCAGCTTGCAAATATATAAATATATTCATAAAACCACCATGCATTGACAAGACAAGTCTTATCATACCCTTTCAAATTAGTAACTGAAACCTCGGTCCCCCACTTACCACTTACAACCCCATTATAGATACATATATAAACATATACATACCTTCCAATAAACAATTAAGTTTACATATCATAAACCAAAAATAAATTATAACAGATAATTACATATCACATCGGAAAACTCAGATTTCCACAATACATAAATACACACACACCCCACATCTCTTTCTAAATAATTTACAACCACCTCGGTGGTAATGTAGCAAAGCTACATCTGAGCGAGCTCGTGAGCTCCTAGTGCTATGAGGATTTCTCCTCCATCTAAAGCCAAAAACTTGTATATAAGAACAAACACTTCTTATGTTAATAAAATTATTTCCTACTAACTCTACCAAGGAGTAAGTCACAAAAGAGAAATTCAACATCCTATAATGCCTTTTATGGAACCTAAACACATGGTCATGTTGTGCAGTTCACAATAATAGGAAAGTACCCACAAAGAACACTAAGCTTTGTAATCTATAAGAGACCTGTGAACACATAATTTTTCTCCTAAGATAAAATAAAAATAAAAATAAAAATAAAAATAGAAATAAAGGCAGTTTTATAAAATGGGTATCTTAATCAAATCCATTAAGAATAATGAAAAATAAAAAAAAATTAAAGATAATAAATTGATTAATTAATTATTTTTTGAAAATAAATAAATAAAGATAAGAATAGAATCATATACACGAGTTTAGCATGAGACTTATGAAGCAATTTTCGTTTGCTATAGAGACAGCCACATACACTGAAGTGGGTAGCTCATGATCGCAGAAAATCTGAAGAAATCATTTGGATCTACTACGGCATAAATAGGAGAGACGAGAGAGAGGGATGAGACACTTTTTTTCTGCACATCCATAGCCGAGACATACAAAGAAAAGCTTCTATTTTCCCTTCCTGCATAAGCACATCCCCATCAATCCTTTTCCTTCTTCAATCCACACATAGCTGAGAAAAAGAGAAGGAGAGAGTGCAGCCAAGAGAGGGAGACATCCTCCTCTATTTTTTCTACATAAAAAAAATAGAGGAATCTTTTAGTTAGCAAGAGAAAAGAGCGGCATTGAGGAAGACTTAGAGGAGCACGGCAGAAGGAAAGAGCGTACCCAGAGGTGCTAACACAGAGAAAGAAGAGTAGAGTGAGAGGTTTAGAGAGAAACAGAGAAAGAGCCAACGAAGAGAACCACAAACACAGAAACAAAGATAGACCTCAGAATGAAAAAACAATGCGTGACAACAAGGAAAAAAGTCGCGAAGGTACAATTTTTTTCTTTTACTCATTCTCTGGTTCTTAATTCAACTTAGAATGGAAATAAAGGTCAACTATAGCTATTTTATAGACTTCTGATATAAAGTGATACAAGGTGTTCTTTTTCAATGGTTAGCTTTTAACAAATTTTTGTTAAACTAAATCCTTACTCGTTATATTTGAAAGCATCACTATTTTTATATAGATGTCAGGAGATTATTTTAATGGTGTTAAGAGCACTTGCATGGTCCTTCTACATGTAATTATTTAAGTTAAGCTAAGAATGAACCCACTTACACTCAGGAACATTATTGTTAATATGTACGATCTTAAAATTGGCTCTAAAATTACATTATCCTTACCTTTGCAGGACTTAACAAGTAAGACGCAAGGATAGAATATCTTATAAATAAATAGTTCCATAACTTGACACCATACTGCAATGTTATTTATATGCGTATTATGATGTATTATACTAACTTGTTTATTCATCTTGTTTTATGGGGGATTTATGGCATCCAACACTTTGAGGAAACTGGAAGAAACCTTATGAAATTTACCAACCTAGAAGTCACTCAGGGAGATATTAGACAATTTGAAATTCTCATTTTTTATTTTTATTTTTTATTCTCTTATATATTTTTTATTCTTTTTATTTTATTTTATTTTAGCTTATTTACTTTATTTTTTATTTTTTTTGCAAGTGACTTACAATTAGCACCCAATGTCGATGATGAGTTAGGAAACAACTGATTCTTTTGGAATAGTATAATAATCCCTATCTCTAGGCAAAATTTTATTATCCTATTGCGATTGTCAATCAACACCGTAGGACAATAAATAAAAAATCATCAAATAATCTTTAAATGGGATAAGAGGTCGACTCCATCGGAGTAGATCTTCTTTTTTTAAAAAAATAAAATAAAAATTAAGTACTCAAAATGCGATTGTATAACAATGCAAATGGGGATTAAAAAATAAATTTAGTAATTTTTAAACCCTTTGAAATTTAGACAAAGTACTCACTATGTGATTGTATAACAATGCTTGTGAGGGAAAAGTCCCGTAAAAATGGTTTCTTTTAAAATAAATCCCGAAAACTCAAAAAAATATTTTCTAAACAATATATAGTCTTCAAAATTATGGACTATGTGGACTTTGACCTCAACCACTAGGTAAATAGGCCCTAAGCAATGCCTAGCCAAGTCCAATCTTGTATATATCTTTATTTTCCATTTCTTTATTTTTTTTGTGATTGATAAAAGTAATTATTTAAGATGAATATAAAATGATTGTACACTTTTTAAATTAGACATATAGGGTGCCTAACACCTTCCCTATGCAGTTCAATTTTCAAACTCAATTTTCTCTAAACACAGACCATCAAATTTAAAAGCTTTTCCAAGTTTTCCTAACAAATTAAAATTTGGTGGCGGCTCATAATAAAATTGGTTTTCAATTTCGCAATCTGATTTTATACTATTTTTCTTTTTTAAGAAAACGATGGTCGGTCACATTTCGAGTGTGACAGTTTGGTGACTCTATTGGGGACCATCGAGAGTTGATATTGATTTGTCAAATGTGCAACTAAATTTGATATTCGCCTTAGTTACCTTTTTATTTATTTTTTTCTTTCTTTTTTTTTCTTATTTTTGTCTTGCATATATTCATTTTTATATATTAATTTTATTTTATTATTATTTGCTTCTCTTATGTAGTTTTTGATATAGGTTCCCTGAAGGGTTTATTTTATTTTTATTTATTTCTTTCACACATCATGCACTGCCACATCCCTCGCACACACTGGCTCTATGCCCGCGATGAGCACAACTAAATGATAGAAGGAGGTCTAGTGATGTCACAAAGGGTCTATCCCTTGTGAGGATCACGAAAGCTTCCACACAGGCTGTATCTTTTTTGTCATTATGGAGTTCACAGAGAATATAACTCTTGCGTTCTTGATGCTGGCAATCAAAGATCCCTATGAGTTTTAACTATGGGGGTAGTCTGAGGACCTTTAAATCCATAGGCTTACAACTCCACCTGAAACTTATGCACTATTAATTGACCTAGAAAACCGATTAGGGTAGACTTCATCAACATAGGAATCCTTAAATAAGACATATAGGAAGCACCTTTATATATATATATATATATATATATTGATTGTTAATTTTCATATAATTTCCTCTATTCTTTTCTTTTATTATTATTATTTTCTTTTTTTCCCACTTTCATATATTATTTAAATTATTTCTCCTCTTTTCCATGTCCAATAAAATAATTTTCAAACAACAATGGTCCATACATTTTTTTATTTTTTTATTTAAAAAAAAACTTTCAATTTCTACATAATTCATTTTCTCTTTTCACTGTACTAAAATAGTTTTATCTCCTCTTTCTCTTAGTTTACTTTTGAAGCACGAGTGAAAATGGTTTTTTCTGACAACTATTCTTCTTGAAAGCTCATGAAGAATGCGAGGGCAATGCACTGTCCAAAGGTTGCCATAGCTCATTACCAATAGAAGTCAAGGTAACAGTTAAGGTCAATTGTCTTCAAGAGCTCAAGTCCCATCATGAATTAATGTCTCCAACTGAAAAAGATTTGTTGTCAAAGAAATTTGAAAGGATTGCTGATTTATTGTATGTGAAGCCTTAAGAAATGGCAATTTTAGTGATGTTGAATAATTGGGACCCATCATTATGAGTTTTCACATTTGAAGATATGGACACGACTCCCACAATAGAAGAATATGGACTCATGCTCGGTATGCACTTAAACAGCTACCAACCAATCTATGTACCAAGACATGTCAATCCATCCTTGCATAAGATAGCTACATTGTTTAGGATGTTGTATGATCAGATGATGAAATCAATGGTGAAAAGAGGAAAGACCACAGGATGGGAATTGTGCCACATCTTAAAAATTCTGGACGAGTTCAAAATGTGTTATGATGGAAAAGCCTATCTTGATCTATTTTCTTAGCAATCTATGGGTTTGTGCTTTTCCCTTCAACCATGGGTATAGTAGATCAGAAAGCGATTGATGTATTCTCATCGGTACTACATAATGAGGTTAATCCAGTCCCGGTAATCCTGGTAGACACTTTCCTATCTTTAAATTATAGTTGAAGAAGTGGAAAAGAAAACCTTCAGTATTGCATACACATGTTGTATGTCTGGATATGTAATTACATATTTGGAAAGAAGTATGGAATTTATGGACCAATACCAAAACCTATAGAAATATTCTTATGTGCTTCTGTTGAACAGAAAGACAAATAAGGATCGATTGACGTCTTTCGATCCATGAATTCATCATCTTGTACATGGAGTTTATCTGGGATGGCAACAAGAGGTGTTTAACAATGGTGTTTAACCTCACTTGTTTTGTTTTTCTTCAGGTTGCAAGATTAATTCTTTTCACTATCCAACCTGTTGTTGAGAAAAACCCTTATAAGAAGCTACTTGCATGGCATTGAAATAAAACCAAATAGGTTATTTATTTTCCCTTTCACTACAAAAAAAAATCATAAATCAGAGATGGAATTCAGAGACAGAATCATGTTGTCTCAAATTCTGTCTCTAATATGATCCAAATTCCATCCCTGATTCCAATATGGGAAAATAGGGAATCAGGGACGGATTCTAAGATGGATTATTTCAGTCTCTAACTAGATGTCAGTCCTTGATTTTAGGGATTAGTTATGGCATGCCTAAACTCTGTCCCTAAAGTTTTTTTTCGATGAAAATTTTAGAAATGATGTTGTCTCATATTAACTTAAGTAAAACAACGTTGGATCAAAATTCTGAGACAAAATTGTCCATCTTAGAATATCATCCCTAAAAATTTAACCCTAAAATCCCATTTCTCTTCTTTCCCGTGTCTTCGTCTGCAGCCCTCGTCTCTTTAGCTCTCTTATCAGGCGTTCTTTCTCTCTCTACCCTCTCTCGTCAGCCAGCGTCAACTTCACTCGTCCTTCGTGCCCACCACTTAATTTAGTACTTCCACTGCCTTTTTTTTTGTCTTTTTTCCATAATTAATTATTCTACAAATTTTCCATTTGTTTCAGTCATCTTTTTGCACAAGTGGTCTTTGGTTTGCAAGAAGATTCAGTTCTAGTTTTTTCTGCTAAAGAAGGTTGGTTTTTGTGGTTTTGTTATGTTGATCTTGTTTCTGTTTGATTTTCTCCATTGTGCCTTTTTGTTTGATTTTGTTATAGTTTCTTGGTTCTTATTTTGTTGAAATTTTCTTGTCAATATTTTGTTTTGTATTCTGATAGGCATTCAAAGTTAATGTATTGGCATTGCTGAATTCTTTGCATGTTTTAGATCCTACTAATGATTTAAGAGATAGATGAATTATTTTAATTTAAAACATATCATAACTGTACATTTCTATGAGTACAAATCATTCCCAATAATGAAACTTATACTGCCATAGCTTGATCTGAAACTGTATATTTCTAAAGTGTGGCTCAGATATGGCCAATTCTCTACTGTTTCACATGATTTCTTCCATAGGTTTTTATTCTTAGGGTCTACAGAGCATTTAGACACCAAAACCTCCAATTTTAAACAACAAACCAAGCCCCAATCTCATATTCTACCCAAAAAACTTTAAAATAAAAAAATGGGGAGAAGTTTAGGGAATCAGAATACCTATCTCGATTCCTTGCTTTCCCTGCAATGATTAGTTACCGGAGACTCGACATATCATCAGAGAAAGGTTCACCAATGCTTAGGTGGTGGATTTGGTAGAGAGGGTAGAGAGAGGAAGAAAAATAAGAAATGAAAAATAAGTGGTGGGGCTACCTATATATACCCGCTCATAGTGAAATTACTACTTTATCCCCAGGTCAACCTCAGTAGTGGCAAATCCATAACTATCCCAATTTGGGCATTTCCGATACTCTAGATGCCACCTTAGTTTCTTATTTCATTTTAGTCCCTCTCTGGATCTAGTAGATATCTAGCACTCTCAACTCCTAATGACTACTCTCTCTTAAGTCCTCATCTCTTAACACTATTTCCACTTCCCGAGGTACTTCCTCGAACCTTACTTTCCTTAGCACATAACCAGAAAAATTTTTCTCGTACTCTCATTATTCCTTTAATCGCTATATTAAAATAACGTTATACGAATAATGGCAATTTTAGCCATAACTATTGTAATACTGTTAGTCACGTAATCCCTAAACTAGAAGGTATTACTATTTATATATATTGAGAACCCAAAACTTTAAAACTTTAAGATCCTAAAACTCTAAGTGCATGAAAATACTCATAATATATAATTCTTAACCCTAATAATTCAAAATTACTCATCACCATTATCCTGTTATAAAATTATCAGGGTAGTAGTGGGTCAATAAAAAAAAATAAGAAAAACATAACATATTGGGTGAAATTTCTCACTTCAAAATTATTAAAAATATAAAAAATTAAATTAATTGCATTTAAAATTAGTTTAAATAATTTTAATTTTTTTAAAGTTAATTATATATATATATATATATCAAAGTTAAAGTTTATATATATATATATATATTAAAAAAATATATATAAGAGGTTCAAGTAACTCTTGCTCGAGCCCCTTAGTTTAGTAAAATTTTATATTTTATAATTTAATAGTATATATATAAATAGATCTTGCATATCTATTGATTATTATTTAATGAATATAATAACTAATTTTAATTTTTGATACTTTTAGTTCTTTAAATTAGAAAGATTTTACACAACAATGTATATCTTTCTTAATTTCTTCTTATTATCTTTTTGTTGGCCCACTACTACTCTAATAATTTCATTAAAGTATAGATCATGTGAAACTTTGAAATAGCTTGTATTCAAATTATTATTAAAATCTTTTTTACATTCACTTATTAATCTCAAATATTTGTATTAAGTTTTCAATTCAATAGTTTAAACATAAATTAATCTTTTATAGCTATAAATTTTTTTTATAATGATTGTAATGACAATTTAAATTCAGAAAATTTAATTTTTATTTTCAACTTATTAAATATGTACATAAAACCCTTGTAACCAGAGGATCCAAAATTGAGAATCATTAATCTTGTAACCATATAAGTTCCTACAACTTTAAACTCATACAAATACTTATACTCTATGACCCTTAAGTTTAATAATTCAAAATTACTCATTATTCTTCGACATTATTTCTATAAAATTCTCAGTATGGTGGTGGGCGAATAAAAGAAATTAAAAAAAACCTTATTATGTGAATATAATCAATATATAAAAACAAATAAATAAGATTTTTCTCAAAAATAAATCATATATATGAGTTAATAATATACACATAATATATATGTATTAAATAATATATATATATATATATATATATATATATCTATATATATAAATATATATGTGTGTGTGTGTATGTACTTACATACAAGTGCATATTATTTAATTTATATATTCATATTTAGGTATATTTATAAATATCTATTTATATATGCAACTTAAGAAACTTTACTCTAATGTCCTCAAATATTTAAAAATATAGAAAGTAATTTTTTCTATAAATATTTTATTAAATAGGGTTCAAAATTATTTTTATATAATTTAAAATATAACTAGTTTTAATTTTAATATTTTTAATGTGTAAGATTTCAAATAACAAGGTGTGTAATTTTTAACTCTTTTTGGTTATCTTTCAATTAGTGCACTACCACTCTAACTATTTCATAAAAGTATTGATGATGAGTGGATTTTGAAATAAATTGAATTTAGATTACTACTAAAGTATTAAGATTTTTTTAGTTCACTTTTTAATATAAATTATTTGTATTAAATTTTTAATTTAGTATATAAATAAATTAATCTTGCATATCAATAAATTATTATATAATGACTATTTAAATTAAAAAATTCTAATTTTTTAATTTTAACTCTAATAAGTACATATATATATATATATATTATTTGACAAAATAACATATAATAAATAACATATACAAATATATCTGTGTTATTATATATATAATAATATAAATTATTTATTTTTTGCAAAATATTTTATTTATATATATATATATATATATTAAGTATATTAAATTTTTACTAATTATCTTTAAAAAATTTAAAATTCAAAAATTAGAATTTTTTTAATTTAAATAGTAATTACATTTGTTATATAATAATTAAGTGATGCACACGATTAATTATATCTAAACTATTAAACTAAAAAAATTGATACAAAGGAGAGAGGAAACATATAAAAATTTATATCAAAGTAATTAATCATTCAATTATATGTCTTTAATCATTCAAAAACGAAGACAAATATTATAATAGGTTATAGAGTAAATTTCATATGTTCTGGAAATTTTCCTATTGTTATCCATTAAAAAAGAGAAAGAAAGGAGTAATATATAATTATGTGTGCAGGTCCCATTATGAAAGAATTTGTGTAGTCCACTTTTTCACGAGACCTCTCACATTTTGTTCTTCTTTTTCATTCTTTTTCACATTGTTATACAGCAAATTAAACTTTGGGAGTTTCCCGTCGAATTATCTTTATATAACAATTATTTCTTCTTCTCAATTTAGCTTTTTTTCTTTTTTCTCTGTTTTCATCTTCTATTTATCCTTTAGATCCTAACATATACAATGCAAGTACCAAACGCATTTGTTAAATATATTCTATTTTGATGTACTTGGTTGATCCATATGTTCTATATCCTTCCATTCCTAAAAGGACATGTGATGAGATGGTATTAGGATCAAAATTGATGACTAAGACTGATTTGCTTAAAAGGCGTTTAGTTTGCAAAATGTTGTGAGAATTTTAAAAGTTCATTCCCCACCAAATTATCTTTTGGTAGCAATTCTTTCTTATTCTCTTATTGATTTTTTCTCTTTTTTCTCTGTTTACATCTTCCATTTATCCTTCTAGTCTTCTCTTCTCCTATCACAATTGGGTGTGGCTGTCATCCTCTATACAGGTAAAAACAAAAAATATTATTCAATCTAATCATTATATTCTGCATATCATTCTTCTATTCTACTTTTACAGTTCTTTTCTTTTTGCATCGTAGTGTGTATGGCAGTTTCTTTTTTGTCTTATATACAGGTAAAAACTCAATATATTCTTCTATTAAATCATTTTCTTCTCAGGATCCTTTTTCCTTCCATTTTTTAACATTGTTTATTCTAATGATTTAACAGTGAATAGAAAATGGTGGATTATTCAATATATCATTCTTTCTTTTCTTCATTTTTCAAGCTTCGTTTTTAATGTCTTTGGTTCTTAGATGCCAACAGGAAGTTTTAATTTCTTTTCTTCTCGTGCTGCTAAATGATTTAATTTTTATCTGCTAGAAGAAGATCGAAGATCAGCATATATATATATATATATATATATATATATATATACATACCAAAAGTTATACAAGATATTCAAGAAGTTTGCAAATTCTTTGTTTTACTTACATTATAAAATAAACAATTCGTCGTTATATTTACAGTACAAAATAAATAATTCATTAACATGAAAAATTGTAAATTCATTATTGTTCATAAGAAGATGATTAAATTCATTGTATTATTTACAACCTTAAATGAAATTTATTGATATAAAAATATGTAAATTTATTTATTTTTCTTTACAAAGTTAAAAATCCACATACATAGCAAACAAAAAAATTTTCTTTTATTATTTATGAAATTAAAAGTCATAAACATATAAAAAATCAAATTTATTTAAAAAATTGTTTCAAAAAATAGGCAAACACACATTAAATGTGCAATTGTTGAGCCATATGTATGTGGCTCAAATGTAACTCAACATGGGATATGTCAAGTCACTTAGAATGTGATATAATAATCTCCTAGTGAAAATCAGTATGAAGATGCCAATGAAATTTATTTATCAGTAAGAAATTAAAAAAAATTAACAACTATTGATTTACATACTAAAAATATTCAATAAAAAATTAGTTGGAAACTCCATTTTCCTACATAAATTTTTCTGTTTGCGACTGTTAATGCAGTCTCTATTAAATGTTATCCTGTAGTGGCATGAAGCATCGAATGTCGGATTCTTAATAGATACAATGCAAGTACGAAACAGAGCAAACTTACATGCCATAACAGAGCAAACATTTTGGCGGGACCTCCCATCCGATGCTAGAATACAGCATCGGTTCCGTTTAATGAAATAAGAATTAAAAAATTTCACTCAAAAGTAGATTACTAATTAATTCTCTTATAAGACTACAATTTATTCAATTTGTTCCTTACATAATCAAATGTCTTAATTTAATTTTTAAAAAATTACATTTGTTTTAATTTAATTATTTTCCATTGCTTAAAGTCATTCTGATTAAAAAAATTAGAAACTAAATTAAAATAAACATAAATTCATTGACCAACTTGTTACACATAGTGTAGGTTGATTGAGAAAACAATTGACCAACTCGTTTAAAAATAAGTTAAACAAACCGGCCCACTTAGCTTGTGAAGACTTGTGATGAGCCAACAGGTTAGCTTGTTGTGAAAGTTTGATCATGAGGGATAATTATTGTAAAACTTTGATTTTGGAACAAAACTTTAGTTTTGGAATTTTTCATTAATTTTGCAAACAAGTATGGAATTGTTTGCCTCCAATTTAAGATAATTTGGTTCCAATAATTATTAGCAGCGGTTCTAGCTTTTCTTGTTTTGGATAATCCTTAATTCTCTTTGATTTATCCCATATTTGCTTATAGACATTAATTTGAATTTCAAATTAATATGCTCTTAGATAGTCATGATTTTTTTTTTGTTTTCAACTCTAATTAATCAGAGACTGAACAAAGACATTTCTTTTCGTCTCGAAAATAGACATTGCTAATTGTTTAAGAATAAAAAGATAATTTCATCTTAAATTAAAAATATACTTAGAGACAGAATAAAATTTTCATCTTGATTCAAAGATGAATTAGAAGCAGAATTTTTCATCTTTGATTAAAGATAAAATTTGATCTGCCTCTAATTTGTCTTCCAAACTAAATATGGCAGGGTAAATTTGCATTCCTCTACCAAAACCAACACGCAACCTTTTAATTATTGTCAACATACATTATTTTTTTGTTGACAATGAAAAATTTAGAGATGGATTTTAAATGAAGAAAAAAGTTGTTTTTAAATTTCATCTCTAAATTTACCTTAAATCTTAATTTTTATTTTTAACTAAAAATAAAAATTAGAGATGGATTTGAGATGAAGACATATTATCCCTCTCTACATTAAGTCGTATGAAATCCTTTTTTTTTTTGTAAAATTTAGACAGATTTGAGACAAAAAAAAATTCTATTTTAAATTCAATCTCAAATTCTAATTCATACTGTTTGATAAATGACAGAACTAGAAACTGATTTGAGATGAATAGACATGAATAAAGGCTAAAATATTTGCCTTTAGATTCAGTATTTCAAATTCAAAATTTTATTTAAAAAAAGAGAAATTAAAGACAAAAATTTGAAAATAAATAATCAAAAATCTAAAGCATGGTTCTCCAAACAAGTTAATTCTTAAATTTTCACTACCTTTCATAGAGTTTTTAACGTTAATCAGGCCAAAGACTTAGGTTTTATCTAGGATACCCCTTAAAGCCCAACTATACAAAAAATGACTTTAACTTTATTCTAGATAAGATTAATAAAAGACTTCAAGAATGAAAATGTAATCTTGACTCAAAATTCGGGAGAACTAAGCTCATAAAATCCCACTTTGTCCAATATGAAACCATCATATTGAAAATTGACACTGTAGCTAGAAACTTCTTTTGCGGGCATGAAACCACGATTAAAAAGGTTCATATTGTTGGTTGGGAAAAAAACCTATAAACCCAAATCTATGGGAGGAATAAATATTAGATCTGCTTGTCATCAAAATAAGGCTTTAACCCTTAAAAGACTTTGGACCCTCACTACAGAAGAAAATTTCCCTATGGTCTAGAATCATAACAAATAAATACGGTCCTAACCTAAACAACAAGAAATCCCTAAAATCTCACTCTTTTCGCAATTTGTAAGAATTAATCCCTTTGTTTTTAAATTGCACCAGGAAAAATATTGGAAATGGAAAAGATTAGCCTTTGGGAAGATAATTGGCTTAGCTCTAATCTAAGATCAAAGCTCGATCATTGGTCCTCTGCCAAAAACAGCTTCAGGGAAAACCTTAGAGGAAATCATTTCTTTCTCCCATAATGGAAACTAGGAGGCTTAATAACATCCCCTTTACAATCCATCCCAACCTTTATTGGGAAATTAATTCTCTGCCCTTGCCATCTGGTTTTCCCCCTCCTAAAGACAAAAATATCTGGAAATTAACTAATGATGGAAAATTCTCTTCCAAATAAGCCTATCTACACATCATAAACCCCAAAGAAAACTTGAAAACAACACCCCAATTCATATGAAGTATAACTGGATTTGGATCAAAGAACTCCCCCTAGAGAATTATTTTTTCTTCAGCAAACAACTCAGAAAGGACCTCCCACTAAATCCAAACTGTCAAAAATTAACACCCACATATCATGTTTATGCCCTCTCTGTAATATCGAACTTGAAACTCATCTCCATATTCTTCGTGATTGTCCTATTATCAAAGACTTTTGGACAACCATGTCCCCTCCTCCTTCTATCTTCCAATCTCACTTACCCAAGTGGCTAGAAGAAAACACAAAAATAACCAACCCAAATACTCTTGACATCCCCTGAAACACTATATTTTTACTAGTAGAGGAATATGTTTAGCTCGCAACAAAAATATTTTCAAAAATTAACCATTCATACTTTCAAAGTTAAAAAATACTATCTTATTTTGGCTGCTGATTTTTGGAGTACTTTTGACTTCCAATATTCTACAAATCAAAAATATTTCTCATTCCATTCCTTATATCTTACATTGGAAAAAACCTCCTGGACAATGGTATAAGCTGAATGTTGATGGCTCTTCTAAAAACAATGAGATTGCTGCTGGAGCTATCATAAGGAATGATATGGGAGATTAGACTATTGGATTCTCTAAATATGTGGGTTTTGGTTCCTTTATTCTCGGTGAAGCACGGTCTCTTATATTTGGACTACAAATTGCACAAGAACTAGGAATTAAACAGCTGGAAGCTGAAACAGACTGCAAAAAACTTCATTCCCTCTTTATTAAAGGAATATCAGATTATCATCCTCTTTCTAACATTGACAATAATTGCAGACTTCGTATGGACAGATTTGATAATGCCAAGCTAATCAACATTAGCCGTAAGCAGAATTCATGTGCTGATAGAATAGCAAAATCTGCTTGGTCTTTTAGAAAAAGCTCAAAAACATATCTCACTCCTCCCACATTTGTGCAACAGCTCTTTTTGGAGGACTTTTATAATAGCTAGTTTCTTTTGCTTCTCTATTTACTGTGCTGAACCTTGCTATTTCTAATATATTCCTACTCTACCCAAAAAAAAAAAGACAAAAATTTGAGATGAACAAAACTTCTGTCTTTAATTTCTTTTTTCTTGTAGTTAATTATGGCCGAAATCATTTGTCCTCCCATCAAAACTTCAAATTAATACAAGACTCTTTAGAATCCTCAGGCTATTACAATCATCTATAGTATATGATTAGAATAAAAAGTATCATAGTTTAGCTATGTGATGACAAAAAATAATATCATTAAGACTTAAATGCATGAAACACTTAAAATCAGAAAAGAATTAATAAACAAAAAAATAATTTAATTACTTTTGTCGGAAACGACGTCATAATAAGAATATCCGATTAGGAACAGAACCGTAGACATCATTACAAAAATACACAGATCCATTCTCATTTAATATATCCTGATCCATGCAGCTTATTAGGCAATTGGATTTGTGAATATATTCCCATCCATTAAAAGAAGACACGCACTAAAAGAGGAAAAACAAACCGGGTTCATTTTCTATGGGACATTGTTAAATTCAACACTTCAAGGTTATATCCATAGTGCATGTTCATGATTCGCAGCGAAATTCTATAAAGTAATTATGCTTTATTACTTTTTTCTATCTTGTTACACCGTAACGGCTTATCCGTGACAACGGCAAACTTCACAACAATCCATAACCGAAAAGTTGCAATTTGCCAGCATGTTGCAGCTGGCGGGACATTACAAACCATGATATAATGCTTCAGTATATGTGTTAATTTTTTAAAAGTTTATTTTTTAAATAATTAGGCACCTGGCAACTTCTACAACAATTTTAATTTTTTATTTTAACACGAGTAACTTTATATTTATAAAAAAATCATACCAAAATAATCAACCATTCAATTTTATGTCTTTAATCATTCAAAAAACTATTATAATAGGTTATAAAGTAGATTTCATATATTTTGAAAATTTTCCTATTGTTTATCTATTAAAGAAGAGAAAGAAAGGAATAATATATAATTATGTGTGCAGATCCTATTATGAAAGAATTTGTCTAGTTCACTTTTTCATGCAAACTCTCAAATTTTAGCCTTCTTTTTCCGCGTGAGGATCCTCTGCTTGAGGTAAATACAAGCAAAAGTCTGCTTGGGGCAATAGCAATGTTACTGTTGCTAAAAACTTTTAGCAACAATTAACTAGTTGCTGAAAGTTTTAGCAACAGTAAAAATTGTTGCTAAAAACTAAGCATAAATAATTCTAAGCAGACAATCTGAATCCCAGTTCTTTTTCACACTATTACAGAGCAAATTAAACTTTTTGGCAGAACTTCTCCACCGAATTATCTTCATATAACATTTATTTCTTCTTCTCTTATAGATTTTTTCTCTGTTTACTTCTTCCATTTATCCTTTAGATCTGAACATATACAATGCAAGTACCACTAGTTAAATATATTCTATTTTTATGGACTTAATTGATCCATGTGTTCTATATTCTTCCATTTCCCAAAGGACATGTGATGAGAGGGAATTAGGAACAATATTGATGACTATGACTAATTCGCTTTACGGACATTTGGTTTGCAGAACGTTGTGAGGATTTCAAAAGTATTATATAACAATTATTTCTTCTTCACTTATTGGCTTTTCCTCTTTTTTTTCTGTTTACATCTTCCATTTATCCTTCAGAGCTTAATATATACAATGCAAGTACCAAACGCGTTAGTTAAATATATTCTATTTTGATGTAATTATTTGATCCATGTGCTCTATATTCTTCTATTCCCAAAGGACATGTGATGAGAGGGAATTAGGAACAATATTGATGACTATGACTAATTCGCTTTACGGGCATTTGGTTTGCAGAACGTTGTGAGGATTTCAAAACTATTGATTCCCTGCAAAATTATCTTTATATAACAATTATTTCTTCTTCACTTATTGTGTTCTTCTCTTTTTTTTTTTTTTTCTGTTTACATCTTCCATTTATCCTTCAGAGCTTAATATATACAATGCAAGTACCAAACGCTTTAGTTAAATATATTCTATTTTGATGTAATTATTTTGTCCATGTGCTCTATATTCTTCCCTTCTGGAAAGGATATGTGATGAGATAGAATTAGGAACAAAATTGATGGCTATGACTGATTTTCTAAAAGGGCGTTTGGTTTGCAGAACGTTGTGAGGATTCCTAAGAATGTGATGACGATTTATTTTTTACGTATGATTCTTGTTTTAACAAGTAATTCTTAAATATACAATACTTTCAGAGATCAAACATATTTAAAACCCCTCAATTTTTCTTCATCGAGCAGAAAGTAGAAATGCTAATTAGGTTTTCATGCATGTGATGACTATAATATTTTTATAAGATCAAAAGTCTATTTTACCCCTAATAAAATAAGAATTAAAAAATTTCACTCTGGAGTAGATTACTAATTAATTCTCTTATAATATTACAATTTATTCGATTTGTTCCTTACATAATCAAGTGTCTTAATTTAATTTTCAAAAAATTACATTTGTTTTAATTTAATTATTTCCATTGCTCAAAGTCATTTTGATTAAAAACATTAGAAACTAAATTGAAATAAACATTATTTTCATTCACTAGCTTTTTTAACACACATAGCGTAGGTTGAGTCAGAAAACAATTGACCAGCTCTTTCAAAAATAAGTTAAACAAGCCAGTCCACTTATTTTGTAATGACCTATAACGGTCCAACAAATTAGCTTGTTGTGAAACTTTGATTGTGAGGATAGTTATTTAAAACTTTGATTTTGGAGCAAAACTTTAGTTTTGAAATTTTCCATTAATTTTCCCTACATGTATGGAATTGTCTGCCTCCAATTTAAGATAATTTGGTTCCAACAATTATTAGCAGCGGTCCTAGCTTCTCTTGTTTTGGATAATCCTTAATTTTCTTTGATTTATCCCATATTTACTGATAGGCATTAGTTTGAATTTGAAATTAATATGCTCTTAGATAGTCATGAGTTTTTTTTTTATTTTCAAATCTAACAAAGACATTTTTTTTGTCTCGAAAATAGACATTGCTAATTGTTTTAGAATAAAAAGATAATTTCATCTTATATTAAAAACAGAATTAGAGATAGAATAAATTTTTCATCTTGATTCAAAGATGAATTAGAGGCAGAATTTTTCATCCTTGATTAAAGATAAAATTTGATCTGCCTCTAATTTATATTCCAAACTAAATATGGCAGGGCAAATTGTGCATTCGTCTACCAAAATTATGTATGCAACCTTTTAATTATTGTCAACATACATTATTATTTTGCTGACAATGAAAAATTTAGAGATGGATTTTAAATGAAGAAAAAAATCGTTTTTAAATTTCATCTCTAAATTTACATTAAATCTTAATTTTTTTTAACTAAAAATAAAAATTAGAGATGGATTTGAGATGAAAACTTATTGTCTATCTCTAAATTAAGTCGTATGGAATCCTTTTTTTTTTGTAAAATTTAGATAGATTTGAGACAAAAAAATTCTATTTCTAAATTCAATCTCAAATTCTAATTCATACTTTTTGATAAATAACAGAACTGGAAACTGATTTGAGATGAATAGACATGTATAAAGACAAAAATATTTTCCTTTAGATTCAGTATTTCAAATTCAAAGAATTCACTCTATTATTGGTAAGAAGTTAAATTATCAATATAGTAAACATTTAGATGATCTTGGGTATCTTTACTTGACAATCAGCCAGATTTAATAGGAAAGCCTTTTTATCGATGATTAATTCAAAATCAAAACAATTAAATCATACTCGTCACTTTGCATGCATTAGAATAAATATCAATTTATTTTTAGTTTGATATTAATTCTTTTTTATTTTTTCTTTTATATAAAAATATATAGTTGTAATTTAAAAAGAAAAAAGAGGAAGAAGAAAACCAAAACATGGGTCATGGAAATCAATATAAGTTTGTTCAGCTCAATCAATTTTCAATTAACTGTTCTAATTGATCAACTTATTTTTTATCGCAATTGCAATTTTTTTCCCCAATTGATAAATAAAGGTAATGTGTATAAAGTGTTACAATTAATCAAACAAATCAGAGGCTATAATCACAGATAATTAAATGGTTTGTGTGCGGGTGCATGTGTATTCAAGTGTTATTTTTGGTGATGGCTTGTGGTTAATTTATAGAATAAAAACAAAAAAGAAAGAACATAAAATTGAGAGCAACTGAAAGGCATATATGCATATATACCTGGTTGCCGAGTTCTAATATTCAATGATTCTAGATTCGTTAGATTAGCTTAGCACTGATTCTGAGTCTAATTCCTTGCCCACAACAATGAGATAAAGGAGCACCAGATTCCTTGTTGATAATGGACGAGTTCAGGTGACGTGCACCCTTCTTCCTCGATATCAGTATATATATATATATATATATATATATATACATGTGTGTGTAACCCCTTATAGGCAGGCATATAGAGTCAACTTGAGCCAAGCAGACTAAAACAAGTTATAAAAGAAAGAAGGTAGCTAGCTATGGGAGGAGGAGGAGGAGGTGGTGGTGGTGGAGGAGGAGGTGGTGGAGGAGGTGGAGGAGGTGGAGGTGGAGGAGGAGGAGGCGGAGGAGGCGGAGGATAAGATCTATGTCCCTAGACAAATAAGGACAGGAAGGGGTGGAGGTCCTCCGTACTGTCCCCCTTTGTACTTTCTCATTGCCTATTAGTAGGGTTCGGTTTCTTTGTTTGTATTTATCATGTTTGTCTAGTTTTAACTGTTGCTAAATTAGGATAGTACCTCCAAGGTCAGGGCACTACATCCAAATCTTATGTACCAATACTAAATAAATCTATCATCTTGCCTTACCCTAATGCTATTATAACTATGAATAATTAATGCTTAAATTACATTTTCATTGGTTGTTCACTATAGCTAGCTAGTTCATGAGGGATTATGCAGGGTCAATTGAATGGTTGCCTTAATATCCACGCCACAAAAAACTAGGAGATTTTATCAAATTTTATTTCAAAATTTTTTTAAAAAAAATAAAAAAATAAAAATTTTAAACATATTTTGAGAAGGAAATTATTTGTCTTAATATCCATCTGTAAATTTTTTTTTAAAAAAATAAAAATTAGTATTTAAAATGAATTTTGGGAAGCAATTTTTTCATCTATAATTTGTTGTTCTTTTTAAAAAATAAAAATGAAGATTTGAGAAGAGATTTAAAATGAAAAATTTTCGATTTCAAAATATAACTCTAATTAAATTACATGTATATTGATTTGCATATTTCAACAACCAACAATTAGTGAAAGCAAAAATAAGGTGCATTATGGACAACGACAAAAACACAAGTTTGAATTTGGTAGAAGGCAATTTTGCAGGGTTTAATCTAGTGTTATTGGAGCTAGACCAGTCCGATGGGTCGACCAAAGACCCGACGGCCCTGGACCAAAATCGATTCGAGTCATCAGTGATGACCCAACCAGGTCTCAGACCTATTAACCGAACGATCCGGTTAACCCAGTTCGATTTTTTTAAAAAAAAAAAAAATAAATCTGCAGTTTCCATAACCTAAGCATCAGCGCCATCTCTTTCACTTGTCTATGCTCAGTAGGCGCTGGGCAGAATAAGAAGAAGAAGAAGAAGAAGTCCTGAAGTCGTGGAAGAAGAGAGACTGAAAGGTTGGACTGTTGGAGTCTTAGAGAAATCGAGATGACGGATCTTGGTGAACGTATGAAGAGAGAATAGGAAGAAGTAGGTCAGACTGATGGAGTCTTGGAGAAAGAGAAACCGAGATGATCGACTGATCTTGGTGAAGGTGAAGCTATGAAGAGAGAAGTGGAAGAAGAAGGTTGGACTGACTTTGGAGATGACTGATGATGTATCGATGTAATGTTGGAGTCTTGATATGTAATGGTGGTAGATGGTAGTTATACTGAGTCTATGCCTATTAATATTTTATGGATATGTGAACTTATTTTATTGACTAGTGACTATTTAAAATTTTTAATTAAAAATATTTTTTTCTTTTTTATGTTTAATATAAATAAATAAATATATTATAACAATATTTTTAAATTATAAAATTACATATAAATTATTTATTTTATTCATTCTTAAATTTATTCCTAAATATATATATATATATAGTTATATATAATTTTTAATTTTTTTAATTTATTTACCCGATTCAGCAATTGACCTAGTGATCCAACGATTGAACCAGTGACCTGATGACCTAAAGGCTAGACTGAGTCAATTACCGAGTTGGTTCTAATAACACTGGTTTAACCTTCGGCGGTAAGGCCCTACTTACCAATTGTTGGCTAAACGCTTGCCACGGGCCCTTGCTCACTAGTTGCCAGTTAGTCTACATCCATCTACTTATATATTTCATCTGAAAAAATAAAGATTGAATATGAGATATATATCAAACTTAAGATAGAATTTTTTTTCCTTTCTCAATGAACTAACAACACGCAATTAAAAAAAAATGTCTCTGGCGCTGTTTCACATCCATTTGAAGATAGAAATTTTACAAATTTGGGACAAAATTTTTACTCATCAAATAAGTGATTTTCTTGTAGCTCGAATAATACAACTTTCACTGTTTCACATCCATTTGAAGATAGAAATTTTACAAATTTGGGACAAAATTTTTACTCATCAAATAAGTGATTTTCTTGTAGCTCGAATAATACAACTTTCACTGCAAATTTCCATAATTGCAATTAGAAAGCTACAATTTAAAATGATAAAATCTTACTCCATCACAGCTTAATTGAAAAAAATAATAATAATAATTTGAAATTTCAACTAAAAGATACGGTAATTGTATAGGAACATTGTAGTATACGAGCCATGCTTATTAATAAGTGGGATAATGATTGTGATATTTTTTTATTTGAGTAAAGATAATTTATTTAAAGTTACAACAACCAAAAAATCAATTTTGCTCTCATTAAATAATATTTTTGTTGATTAATTATATGAATGGTCTAGAGCATTTTGTCATTAAATGTTTTAGACCATTCATATACTCTAGTACACTAAGTCCACTCATAATTGGAATAATACTTCTATACCATTCTCACATACACTCATAATTGGAATTATACTTCTATACCATTCTCACATAGCACACAGATGTACATTATTACAATCTACACTAATGCATTTCAATGGTACTAATATGCACAAGTAATATGCATGGTTTCAATTCAGTATTTATCACACACTATTAACATCTTCTATAAACTAAACTCTAGAGGCAATATTAGTAATTTAAATAAAACAACCAAGATAAAAATCTATCCCTCACCTTTGCTTGATCTATCTCCTCATCCTTTAAGAAGGATTTACAAGCTCAAAAACGGTCCAGGAAGCTTCAGTATATCAACCATCACCTAGAGGCTAAGAAGACATGAGAAAAGGGGTCAAAAAACATACTTGGGGCATGTTGCCGGGGGATGGCGCCTGGGGCGCCTAGGATGCTACCCATTCAAGTCTCAGTTTGGTTGGCACTTTAAGTGCCAAGGCCGCCAACCATTAAGGTCACAGATAAGGAGATGTCAGCCTTAGGCACCCAAGGCGCCAAGGCTGGTGCCCCAGAACTAGGCTGAGGCAAGACTACAATTTTTCCCCAAAAAGTTCCAAACTCAAACCCTTTTGGTCTAAACAATTCATGAGTGCACTTAGGGTGATCTTCAACAAGTTAGGGACACTCTGATCAGCACTAAAACTCAAAAAGTCGGTTGGCACTTTGAGAGCCAAGGGCGCCAACCATTAAGGTCACGGATTAGGGGATGTCAGCCTTAGGCACCCAGGGCGCCAATGCTGGTGCCCCAGAACTAGGCTGAGGCGAGACTATAATTTTTCCCTAAAAAGTTCCAAACTCAAACCCTTTTGGTCTAAACACTTCATGAGTTCACTTAGGGTGATCTTTACCAAGTTAGTTAGGGACACTCTAATCAGCTCTAAAACTCAGAAACTTGAAGCAATAATCAAAGGAAAAGAATTTTAAGAAACATCACCAAAGCTATACCTTCAACAAACAAATTTTCTTCCAATGATTTCATTGCCATAACTAGGTTTTTCTTTTCTTCTCTATTAACCATTTAAAACAACACTTCCATGCCAATTGCTCATAATAAACCCCATGCATGATTTTCCTAAATCATAACCTAGGGTTTGCTTCTTGAAGAAAAGAAGAAGAAGAAGAAGAAGGTTCGCATACAGTACTCCTAAGCTTCCTTAGCTACCACCCTTGAGCAAAGATACAGATAGATGATGAAGGTAGGGGCATCGAATTTGCTGGCCGACTGGAGAAGGAGAGAGTGACAGGAGAGAGAACGAGAGAGAGAAAATGAATGAGGAAAGGACAGTGAAGGTTTAAGTAAGTGTAGCTGTGGGGCTCACTATTAATTCCTTCAACTTGATCCCTTAAAAAAAAGTAACTTTAATTAAGGCTTGCAAGAAATAAGAAAATCTTGATCATACATAGGGTACCCAACAACAATCCCACATAAACACACTACCTCATATCCCATATTTCTATTCAATATCAAAATCTTACATTTGTTCACTTTAGTCCTTACACATTCCTCTTATGTTCACTAACTATGTTTTCCTTTCCAATAGAATTTCACTTGACCAAGGGAAGTTTTAGTCCTTAATAAACTTCAGGATCCTTCGTTCCTCTAGTCGAGGCTCCTTAATACGCAGAAAATTTTTTTTTCCACCCCCATAATTATATACTTTTTTAATTACACAGAAATACCTAGGTTATTACACATGGAAGATTAATAGAAGCAAAAACAATATGACTTGTCTAATATCAAACCTAGGACTAGCATTCAAGGCTATGAGGATAAAAATTTATAGTTCACCTTTTTTTGAGGTGAATCTCAAAAAAAGAGGCTAGCAATGGCTCTACCGTGATGTTTTTAGGATTCCATAGCACTTCAATTCCTCTGGAGAATCCTTTGGCATCCACGTTAAGAAAACCATCAAACTAAGGGAGCTAATGATGGTTTCAGCTCTTTCTCCACTTAAATGAGTCTCGGTGAGAATCACTAAATTAGGATTGTGGGATTGGCAAGTATTCTTGAACACTCTAGTGAAATCGGTTTCTCCTACACCTCTCACATTCCAACTTAAAAAATTCATTTGAATGAAATAGAAAATGGGGTTTGCATCAAGGGGGAGGGTTGAAAGATAAAGTTGGCATGTAGGATTTTTGATAGTCAAGATTTCCTATATTAAAGTTAAGATTTCCTAGAATTTCCACGTCTATGTAAACGAGTAAAGGGTTTGGTCTTAGCGTTGCTGCTAATATCTAGTTCCGTATTTTTTTTTTACAATATCTCCTTAGCATTCTATTTCTATATTGTTGGGTTTGGTTGTTGATGTATCTCCCTTAGATTGGTTGCTAAGTTGGTCATGGGGATTAGTGGGAACCAGTTATAAGACTGAAGTTGGTTGACCATTTGAAGGGGAAGCACTAATATGGCTTGGCTTCTCATGTGGTTCATTATAGTTCTGGCTCTCTTGTTGGACTGTATTTCTGTTAAAGCCACACTTGATAGATGGCCCCATACACAGAGCCATGAGGAGCTGTTGAGGATTCCTCTTAGAAGGTTTAACCAAGCTAGAGTAATTCTAGTTTTGTGAGTTGGGTTGTCCTAATAAGCTTGGTAAAGCTTCAATAGATAATGGTGACGAAGGTCTATAGGTGTGGGGTTGTTGTCTGTATCTAGTTATTGTGGTGGTAGGATCCTTATTGGTATAGTCTGTAGGATCACAAATGTCATTTGGTTTAGGGTTGATTGAGGTAAAGGCGATATTGGTGTGGGATGAGGGGCTTGTGGGTATTCTTCCAAGCGATAGCTTGGGAAGTGATGGTAGTTCTCCATTGGAGCTAACTAAGTTATAGGATGGATGAGGGGTAAGTGGTGCAAGAGGGAAATTTATGAGAATCTGGAGATCAGAGATTGGGGTATGGGGGTAAGTAGGAGTTGGAGTTTTTTTAATATCCTTAAAAGTGATATTAATTTTTTTTATTAGACATGTTTGGCGAAATATCTTTAACAGTAGATATAGATAGATTTGAAGGGTGGGAGTCTTTTTGGTTCTTTCAATAGAAAGTTGTTTTGAATTAACTTACTGTTTAAATTTAGTTCTTTTGTCAGAGCAGATTTTTAGCCCGATTTGGTAATAAATTTAAGAGGCTGGTTATCTATATTTTCAATGTTTTTCTTATGATTCTCTTATATCTTTCCTATTAGAGTCATGATTAAAGGGTACTTGGGACTTGACATTCTCAAGCATTAAAGTTCTACTGTCTAGTGAAAGGATGGAAAACTGATTTTCTTGAGATTGAATGCCAACTTTTCTCTGACTAGATTTAGCTAGCTTAGAGGGAAAGTTCAAATTCAAATTTTAGGAAGAAAAAGCATTCGGCAGAATAGTAAAATGATTTTTCGATCGATCACCAGTAAACGTGTTTTTTTTTCCAGAAAAATTTCTTTATTCTGAATGCTTCAAAAATTACTTCATGCTTTCTTGAGTTTACCTTTGAGTACTGGCAAGCTCTTCGACATATTGATCTCCACACATATACAAACATAGGTTACATGCAATTTGTTTCTACTATCTATTGCCACTGTTTTTCTGAGTTTGTTCCCTAAGGCACACTACAAAAAAAATGACTTTCGGTGGCGACTTTTCGGTGGCGACAAAAAAATTTGTCACTGAATGTCCACTTTCAGTGGCGACGCTAAAAGTTGTCACTGAAAATAAGACTTTCGGTGGCGACATTTGCGGTCGCAACTAAAAGTGAGACTTTCAATGGCGACATTTTAAATTCGTCACTGAAAGTCTCACTTTCGGTAACGACCTCAATTGTCGCCACAGAAAGTGAGGCATTCAGTGGCGACTTTTGTCGCTACCAAAAGTCTCACTTTCAGTGACAACAAAGTCGCCACCGAAAGTCTCACTTTCAGTGGCGACTATTAGTGTCGCCATTGAAAGTGGACATTTTTGAAATAAAAAAATGTTGATACTTTATCAGCAAAATGCAATATTGAAAGCTCAAACCTTGATCATTTTGTTTCAGCTAGTACATATCTATCATTTTCTTTCTAATTTTTGAGAGTTAAATTTAATTTTTTTATTAAGTGGACTAAATATTATTTTGAAAAGTTAAAATTTTTAAGGATTTAGTGAAAAATTAGATAATTATATTAAGGACTTTTGAGATACTACAAATTTAAATAAAGAAAATAAATGTAATGAAATTATATTCTTGAGAAGGTGAAAATAAAGTTGATAAAATATTAAGAAGTTAAATAAAAGTTAAATAAATTTTACTTATTAATTTATCAAATAAAATTGTCTATTTACATTTGGTGGCAACGCAAAGTCATCACTGAAAGTACTTTCAGTGGCGACATTGTGTCGCCACTGAAAGTAAATAGACAATTTTATTTAATAATTTAAAAATTAAATTTTATTTAACTTCTTAATATTTTATCAAATTAACTTTTACTTTCTCAAGGCTATAATTTCATTGTATTTTTTTTGTTTATTTAAATTATTTGTGTCAAGAGACCTAACACAAATTATCTAATTTCTCACTAAATTCTTAAATATTTTCACTTTTAAAAATAGTTCTTAGTCCACTTAGGAAAAAATTAAATTTGTTTAGAATTTATTGAGAAATTAGATAAATTATGTAAGGATTCATGAGATACTATGAATTTAGAAGAAGAGAATAAATCTAATGAAATTATGGCCTTGAGAATTTGAAAATTAATTTGATAAAATATTAAGAAATTAAATAAATTTTAATTTTTAAATTATTAAATAAAATTATCTATTTACTTTTAGTGGCGACATTTGTTGCCACTGAAAGTCCACTTTCAGTGGCGACTTTTAGTGTTGTCATTGAAAGTGGACTTTCAGTGGCGACTTTTAATGTCGCCACGAAAAGTATATTACTTTAAAAATAATTGAAAAATGCTATAAGAATTTTTAGTGGCGACTTTAGTGTCGCCACTGAAAATAGATATGTTTTTGAAAAATAATAATAAAAGGCTATCGGCACTTTCAATGGCGATATTGAGTGTTGTTACTGAAAAGAGACTTTTAGTGACGACATTAAAGTCGCCACTGATTGTAGATATTTCTTAAAAAAAAAATTAAAATAATAAAAGATTATTTGAAATATGTTTTTGCCAAGAATTGAACGCAAGTGCTTTAATATAAAAAGCGCACGATTTACCAATTATCCAACTAATTCCTTAAAGATTTGTACTACTAATTATAATATAAAAAGAATTTTGAAACTCAATTTTTTTTCCCTTCCCGCCTCACCTTTTTCCCTCCGTATTTGTTTCCCTCTTTCTTTTTAGCCCTAGCATCTTCTTCCACCATCTCTTTCTTCTTCATTTCTCTCCATTGTTAGTGCAGAGGAAATAAATCACAAAACCAAGGCAATCAAAACCCTCTCAATCTTATCATCATTACTTCTCTCTTAGCCTACTTGATGATAACATCAACATGAAATACCCTTTCGGAAATCACGGTAATCAAAACCCTTTCTCTTTATGTGCCTATTTGTCCTTTAATTACATATACGTTCATGAAGTTCATCTATATATATTGATATTCAATATATATATATATATATATATATATATATATATATAAGCTCATAAATATTTTGTTCTTCTTTTTTAATTGAAATGAAACATCTAGGAATCTGATGAATACTCGCATCAAAGTCAGAGCAGTAACCAAGTTTCGAAGGTAGCAGATTTTCTAGGAGTGGCTACATCTAGCGACTACAAGTATCAGGAAAATAATGGTAACAGTAATTTGTAGTTGTTGACGTTATCAATGGGCATTGGTAGTGGTAAGGATTCGACTTGTGAAACAAGTGGATGGAGACAATAGCTGTAGAAGGGAATTGAAATTGTATGGCTATACATTATGTTAGTTTTTTTTTTTTTTTTTTTGCCTTTACATCTTTTGTATACTCTTGGGTAAGAAACTTGAAAGTTAAACCAATATATGCTGGGAAGAAACTGTCGGGCTTCAAGAATAATAGGTTTAAATTTTATTTTATTTTATTTTTTATACTTATCTAAGAACACATATTTGTATCTTAATCAATCTTGATCACTATTTTTATTGACATACTTCCAGGGAGGAGTGAAGTGAAGTGAAGCCCAAGATTCTGACAAAAGAATTGGGGAAGGTAGGAGCTAAATTCTGGACATATTTCCTTTCTTTTCTCCGTGTTGAGCTGTGAAAGTCTGAGTTTTCTTTTTGGGTATATTGCTGATATATTACTGATCCAAACTAGAAGATTTTAGAATTTTAAGAATTGTTTGCGTTGCCAAGTAAAATACAAACATTGGCTAGTTTGACTGAAAGAGCAAATCTGGCCTACTGGTAAATAAATTCCATTCCACTACCCAAATGATTTTATTTTGGCCTAAAATTTTTATGACACCTAGATAAGGTATCAAAGTAACTCCTTACCAAATATCATGGCATTTGGATGTGATTTGGTGAATCAATGGAGTGACTTTCTACACCTCTGTGAAACTGAGACAGAACTGATATCTGGTTGCTAAAGTAATTTTTTTGTGTCATACGATGGAGTTAGCCCTTGAAAGTTTTACTGTAGATATCTAACATACTAATAAGGACTACTTTTAAATTTGGTAATTTTTGGAATAACCAATTATTCCCAGAATTTTTGGGAAGTTGACACAAAATCTGTCAAGAAAACAGGGCTATATTGTTAATCTGATGTTTGAATTTATTCTTTCTTATTTGATTTCCACATTAGGCTATTGAAGATTCATGGAATTTGAGTCAATCTTAGAGGAGTTAAGGAGTCTAGGAAGCAAAGTTTAGCGCCTAAAAGGAGTCAATCTTAAGTTGTGCTTATTATGCCTATTTTGAGATCCAATTGGATTACTATAGAGAATTGGAAATTAGTAAGAATTTATGGATTGGGAGAATTACATTAGAATTTGATTGATAAAGGAAAAAGGGAAATAATGCAGAAAGTACCAAAGAGGGAAGCACAAGGTAAAGACTAGAAGGTGTCTAATTTGATGAGAGAAGAATTGACTCAGAAGGTGATTTTGCTACATTTTCTAAGGGTGTGTGTGTGTGTGTGTATATATATATATATATATCTTTCTCATATATGCTATATAGGTTTACTTTCTTCACATAATCACATCGCTTTGGTGCTTTAGGATACTCAAACTATATATTCTCTTGGGTAACTCAATCCTAATAACTATATATTCTTCTTCACATTTTCTATTTTGAACTTTGCCCAGTTGCTTTGATACATTTAGAATTTCACTTCTAACTTATCTTTCAAATCAGTTCACAAGGAGAGATACTATCTCCTCTTGCTATATAAAATAGTACTTTGAAGACCCAAAGTTGGGTGCTTGATTATTTGAATGTTGAATTGATTGGTTAATTATTTGGTGCATATATATATAGGGATATCGTGCTTCAATAATTGGAAGAGCAATTGAGTTTGTGAGGGAGTTAGAGCAGCTTCTTCTATGCTTGGAGTCACAAAAGAGAAGGAGGCTCCTTGGAAAAGCTCACTCAAGGCAAGTAGGAGGAGACTTTTCTTCTCTTGGAATACGACAACAGAAAAGTCAATTCACAGAGAGAGATGATCCTATTATGTAAGGTGTGCATTTTAGCTTTGGCTTCGTCTATGAAAGTGAGTGTGTGAACTCTATTTTAGATTTTTTGAACTGGTTTGGCCAAGAGAATGACCTCTGTTTTAGATAGTTTGAACTAGGGTGCGTTAGAGATTACAATTGGAGGTATTTTTTAAAAAGTGACTAATTACTTGTGACTGTTCTTGTATTATGTGTAGTTTTAAATTCAATGTTGTAATTCGGTTTTAAGTCAAAGATACTTAAATTTGTCTGAAATTATTTCCCTAGATTGCATTGAATGATAATATCTTATAATGTAAATCATTAAATTTAAAGGCTTATAGTATCCACCTACTTGCAGACCTACTTATTTTTTAGATGATTTATATTATATGCCTTTAATGTATACATTTAATTCCATTTTTTTAAAATTATATACTTTAGTTTAACAAAGTATTGATGCAGTATTGTGTTTCTCTTGTGTTTGCTACTTTCAGGTTTGCTCGTGTTGGATCAATTGTGAAAGTGAACGCTGGGGTTTATGGTGTGTTTATTGAATTCTAAAGAAGCATTGGGAGTTAAGTAATGAGTTATCTATTTGTAAATGGATTATTTTCACTTTTTATGCAGATTGAGAACATGAAGACAAAAAGATTAAGCAGGAAAGCAGGATAGTAGGATTTATTATATCACATTTAAGATTTTGATATTAAGATTTGAGTTTATAATTTTGAGACTTCTCCAAATGCAATATTGTATTATTGAGTATTGGTTAGAGATCTTGTATTATTGGAAGATATATTAAATTGTTGAATTTAGTATTTAAGTAATGAGATGGTTTATCTTACAACTTTAATTACTTATTAAATAATATTTGCAATTATAAATGAAGATTTGCATTTTATATTTTTTTTGAAAAATTTATACTTTCAGTGGGACTTTTGTTGTCACCAAAAGTGAGGTTTCAGTGGCGATTTCTAAAGTTGTTACTGAAAGTCACTTATAGTGGCGACTTTATGTCGCCACTAAAAGTATTTTTCAGTGGCGACATAATGTCGTCACTGAAAATATCCTTTAGTGGCGACTTTTCTCTCATTTCAACCTATTTTAGGTGACACAATTTATACTTTCAGTGGCGACAAAGTTATCACTGAAAGTGCATATCAGTGGCGACTTTTTAGTGGCAACAAAAGTCGTCACTGAACACTTTCAGCAACGGAACTATAGGTGGCTACGCTTTGTCGCCACTGAAAACATTTAGTGACGACTTTTTTATTTTCAGTGGCGACTTTTGTCGCCACCGAAAGTCAAGTTTTTTGTAGTGGCAATAAAGATCTTCGGCAACTGATACTCTACTGGTAGAAAATTGATGGTAGTAAAGACAAAAGAGATTATGTTCTTTGACTCATCTTGGATAGAGAAGTCTGGAGCCCAGCTCCTAACTGTGATTAGGGATGATCCTAATTTCCATGATCTCCCTATTATTACAGTTATTCTCTCATTTGCGGATAGATTATGGATGATAAAGAAACCCTTTCCAATCTCATTGAGTTGAAATTGCACACCAACTTTCCATAAGGATTGCAGTTATTTTTTCAAGAGCTGAATATTGCTTCTTTGGTCAAAAACACTACTGATTAGGGATCTCTCCCAATTACTCAGTAAACTCTTCAATTGGTCTTTGGAGATTATTAAACTTGGGGTTAGTCCATCTTGTGCAGAAAATATTGCCTACTCCAAAATAGGATTTCACCATGGTATTGGTAGTAGCACTTCCTTATATGATCTTCTGTGGTCTTTCTTTTGATTCTAGTTCAAAGGAGACGACAAATCTTGATAGAAATGGCCAGCACCCAAGAGAGGGATGAATTGGGTTTTAAAGAAAAATTGCTAAGACTTGATGGAAGTTTAAGAAGTTTTAAAAACAATGCCAAGCTTTTTATGAAAATAAAATAAGTATGATCAAAATGAATAAATATGGAGTATAATTAATCAAAAACAATTAAAGAGATGAATGAATATAGAGTGCAAGCAAGTAAAGAACATATAAATAATTAAAGAGCCAGGGAAGAGAAAATCAAACAGTGAGATTTATACTGATTCAGCTTAAACCAAGCCTACATCTAGTCCTCAAGATAACTTCTTGAGTATTTCACTATAAACTATAAGTTTATGCAATTGGGCACTTGTAAGCCACTATAGCATAGATCTTTTTTTCCTCAAAGGTGTCTCTCCCCCTTAGAATGTGTTTTCTCTCAAACACTAACTCAAGGAACCAATTCTTGAGCAACTAAATTTGAACGCTTAAGAAAAATAATGGTGGACACTCTCAAAGTGTAGATAACGCAGAAATTAAGCTCATAATTTTTCTCTAGCAATTTAGACAGAATGGAACTTAAGATAATATGAGAAATGAACAATTTAATTTTGATGCAAATGGTGTTATGAAGTCCCCTTTATATAGTGAGGCTTTGCTGCTACAGTGACTGCTTTAGTCAAAATTGCTACAGTAAGCTTCATCATCATTTTTCAACTTTCCTACAACAACCAAAAAAACTTTATCAACCTTTTTCAACAATCAATATTCTTTTTCAAATTTGCCACAGTAAAAAGCATTCTTTTTCAAATTTTATTATAATAAACAATAAATTTTATCATACTTTTTCAACGACTAATAAACTTTATCATACTTTTTCAATAATCAAATTTTTTTTTCAAAAGTACTACAATAAAAAGTATTGTTTTTCAAATTATATTACAATAACCAATAAACTTTATCATACTTTTTCAACAACTAATAAATTTTATCATACTTTTTCAACAATCAAATTTCTTTTTCAAAAGTGCTATAGTAAAAAGTATTCTTTTTCAATTTATATTATAACAACTAATAAACTTTATCATACTTCTTCAACAATCAAATTTTCTTTTTCAAAAGTGCTACAGTAAAAAGCATTTTTTTTCAACAATCAATAAATTTTATCAAAAATCAATTTATACTACTATATTTAAATATATAAAGCATTAAATATATTTGGGCCAAGAAAGATTGAATCTTGTATTTGGATCAAGAAGATTAAATTATACATTTGGGACAAGAAAAATTAAATTATGCATTTGGACCAATAAGACTAAATCATATATTTGGGCCAAGAAGATTAAATTATTTATTTGGGCCAAGAAGATTAAATCATACTATAATTCTCACATATTTGTCATCATCAAAACTTATAGCATAATACATTAGAGCTAACAATCTCCCTCTTTTTGATGATAACAAATCGCCAAAGAAAAATATGTTACAATGTAATATATAATACACATATTTTTCTTTCCATATCCTCCTCCCCCTATTTGACATCAACAAAAAGGTATAAGGAAGGCAATATATAAAGACTAAAGCATATTCCTTCTTTAAGTAAGAAAAATCATATGACGTTATGGGGTAAGATTTCATCAAAACTTATCATTTCTTCATTAATATGCCAATATATATATATATATATAGTTAAGGAAAACATTTCATGTCAAATAAAGTGAGCTTAAAGATATGGAGGATTTAAGTATAGATTAGGCTCCCCCTCAACCAATGCATATTAAACAAATGTAATTTTCAAGATGTATTCATATATGTATCTTGAGGATAAGTACCTGCAAAAATTTTGAAAGCCACTCCGATGCTTAAGTTAGTAATGTAAATCAAAGATTAAAGGCAAAATTTAAAAATCATGCAATGGAAAAATAATTTTTAAAGTTCATTTGGATTTGTCATCCCAAGTTCTCTCCTAATAAAGTTGAATCTATCCTCAACAAGAGGCTTCTTGAAATGTCAGCTAACTGAAAATCTATTTGCACAAATTTAAGAGAGACATCTTTCTTTTGAATATGATCTCTTATAAAATGTTGTCTTATTTCAATGTTTAGTTCTAGAGTGCATGACAGGATTTTTAGATAAGTATATAGCACTTGTGTTATCACATCTAATGGGTATGTTTTTAAGAAATACACCAAGATCCTCTAGTTGTTGTTTCATCCACAATATTTGGGCACAACAATTCCCAGCTAAAATGTATTCAGCTTCCGCTGTGGATAAAGAAATATTGTTTTGCTTTTTACTAAACCAAGAGACAAGAGAAATACCAAAGAATTGGCAAGTTCTACTTGTACTTTTGTTTTTATATGTTTTGCTACCTGTAAAATCCGTATCAGAGTAGCCAATTAAAAAATTGGAGGATCCTTTAGAATACCATAAGCCCATTTGAGATGTGCCAACCAAGTATCTAAAAATTTTTTTCACAACCTTAAAATGAGATTCCTTAGGGTTAGTTTGAAATCTTGCACACATGCATACACTAAACATAATATCAGGTCTACTAGTTGTTAAGTACAGTAGAGAGCCAGTCATAGCTCTATATTTCGTCACATCAAATGGTTGACCTCTTTCATCCTTGTCCAAGTTTGTTGAGGTACTCATGGGAATAGCAATTGGTTTTGCATTTTCCATGTCAAACCTTTTGAGCAACTCTTTTGCATACTTGGTTTGGCTAACAAATATTCCATTATCTATTTGTTTGATTTGGAGCCCAAGGAAGAAGTTGAGTTCTCCCATCATTGACGTTTCAAACTCACCTTTCATGATCTTAGCAAACTTTTTGTACAAATTTTCATTAGTAGCACCACCAAATATTATATCATCAATATATATTTGCGCTATAATTAAATCATGCTTTTTCTTTTCGAAGAACAAGGTTGTATCGACCTTTCCTCTTGAAAATTCATTATTTAAAAGAAATGAGATCAATCTCTCATACCAAGCTCTAGGAGCTTGTTTGAGACCATATAAATCCTTTTTCAATTTAAAAACATCATTTGGCTTATCATGATTTTTAAAACCGGGAGGTTGCTCAACATAAACTTCCTCCATGATATAGCCATTTAGAAAGGCACTTTTCACATCCATTTGAAATAGTTTAAAATCATTTATGCATACAAACGCCAATAACATTCGAATAGCTTTAAGTCTAGCTACGGGTGCAAAAGTTTCATGATAATCAATGCCTTCTTCTTGGTTGTAACCTTTTGCAATAAGTCTAGCCTTATTTCTAACCACTATTCCATTTTCATCAAGTTTGTTTCTAAAAACCCATTTTGTGTCAATTATTGGATGATCATTAGGTCTAGGAACTAATTCCCAAACTTAGTTTCTTTCAAATTGATTTAGTTCTTCTTGAATAGCTAAGATCTAATGTTCATCTATAATTGCATCATCAATATTTTTTTGTTCAACTTGAGAAAAGAAGGCTAAGTGGTTACAAACATTCCTAAGAGAGTTTCATGTTATTCCCTTTTGAGAGGCATCTCCAATGATGAGCTCTCTAGGATGGCTTTTTGCATACCTCTAATCATTTGGAAGATCATCATTGTTGCTTAGTGGTTCCTCATGTGGTTTCTCTTCATCTTGTTGTTTTTCTTTTTCTTGAGGCTTCTCCTCTTTTTGTGGTAATTTAGCACCCTCATCATGATCATCATCATTTTTTGGTGTTATTTCTTGTTTCTTCCTCATTTTATCATCTAATGAAAGGTCTTTAAAGTAATCAAACACTTCATGTTGATCATCACAATCTTTAAGGGAATGGTTAGATTCATAAAAAATAACATGTATAGATTCTTCAACAAGTAAAGTTCTTTTGTTATAGACTCTATATGCTTTACTAGTACTAGAATATCTAAGAAAAATAGCTTCATTGGCTTTGGCATGAAATTTTCCCAAATTATCTTTTCCATTGTTTAAAACAAAGCATTTGCAACCAAACACATGGAGATGAGAAATGTTGGGCTTTTTTCCTCTATATAGCTCATATGGGGTTTTATTTAAAATTGGCCTTACAAGGCTCTATTCATTACATAACAAGAGGTATTAACCGCATCCGCCCAAAAATATTGAGGAAGTTTTCCTTCATTGAGTATAGCTCTAGCCATCTCCTCTAGAGTTCCATTTTTCCTCTCAACAACACCATTTAGTTAGAGAGTTCTAGGAGATGAGAAGGTATGCTCAATGCCATTTTCATCATAGAATTCCATAAAGTCATGGTTATCAAATTCTCTACCATGTTCACTCCTAATCCTCACAATGGTCAAGCTTTGTTCTTTTTGAATAAACTTTGCATGTTTTAGAAAAGATTTAAAAGCTTGATCTTTATGAGCTAGAAAGAGAGTCCATGTGTACCTTGAGTAGTCATCTACAACAACTAGCACATAGGAGTTACCTCCAAGGCTTTTTGTCCTAGATGGTTCTACAAGGTCCATATGAAGTAATTGCAAAGGCTTAGCTGTAGAAATAATATCCTTAGTCTTGAAAGAGCTTTTAACTTGCTTCGTCATTTGACAAGTACCACAAAGCTTATCTTTTTCAAAATTAATTTTGGGTAAGCCAATTACAAGTTCTTTCTTGACTAGTTTATCCAAAAGATTCATACTAGCATGAGCTAATCTTCTATGCCATAACCAACTTTCATTACTAACACTAATTAAACATGTAGAGTCTATAGAAAGATCTTCATCAAGATCTATAATATAAACATTATTGATCCTTTAACCAACAATCTTAACTTGCTTATCATTAATATTTTCAACTATGCAACGACTTGAATCAAAAATCACTCTATTGCCTTTGTCACATAGTTGACTAATACTAAGCAAATTATGATTGAGGCCTTCAATAAATAAGACATTTTCAATAGAAGTTGAAGAATTCTTACCCACTTTACGTATTCCCTTGTTTAGACCTTTGTTATTTCCTTCATAGGTCACTTTGCCTCCTCTTGGTGTCAAAGAGAGAAATTTTGATAATCACTAGTCATGTGCTTTGAGCAACTACTATCTAAGTACTATTTTCCCCTCTTTGTCTTAAGGCATACCTATCTCACAAAATCAAGTTTTCTTTTTAGGTACCCAAATTTGTTTGGGTCCATCCTTATTAGATGTTCCTTTGGGAACCCATTTCATTTTATTTCCATAGGGAATATTCTTTCTATACCAATAAGAATAGGAGTTATGTCCTTTTAAACCACAATGAAAACAAGTAGTGAAGGGACTGCTTGACATAGTTGCATGGACAAAGAAATTCTTATAATATTTTTGACTAGCTTTGGGATTATATCCTAAGTTGGCTTTGTCAAATACACATATTTGTTTTCCAAGCAATATATTCAAATTGTCTCTTCCTTATGTAAATTTTGCAAGGGTGTTTTTCAAATCCTTATTTTCCCTTTCTAATTCAATGCATTCACAACAAGGACAATTTTTTTTTGGAGAGACAAACAATATTTTCAAGCTTGCATTTTCTTCTTGCAAAATTTTGTTTTGATCTTCAAAGACAAGACGTTCTTTCTTAAGTGCAATAAGATCATCTTTCAATTTTAAAATTTCATCATCAAGTAAAGAAATTTTTTTGTTTTGAAAAGCTTAGCTTTTTAGCAGGCTTTAAAGATTCATTGTGTAGTTCTTCAAAAGCATCTTCTAATTCATCAAAAGAGTGTAAAGGTTCAATAATGTTTACCTCTTCATCTTTTCTTGCCATAAGGAAAAGGTTGGCTTCTTCATTTTCATCTTCATTGGATTCACTTTCTCCCCACAAAGAAGAAACATATGCTTTCTTTTTCCTTTTGACGACACTTTTCTTTCCTTCTTGCTTCTTGATGAATTGTAGACAATTTCATTTGATGTGTCCAACCTTTTTGCATTCATAATAAATGAGACCTTCTTGTTGCTGTCTTGGTCTCTTCTCTATCTTCTTGTATTCTTTCTTTTTAGGAATTTACTAAATTTTTTGACCAAGAGACCAATGTCTTCATCATTCATTTCAAGTTCCTCCTCTCCCTCATCACTTTTGATTTCCACCTTCTTGGAAGAAGATGATTTAAGGGATAAAGTCTTCTTTTTCTTGGTTTCTTCCTCTTGCCTCATCTCTATTATTTTGGACTCATAGTTTTGGAGGTTCCCAAACAAAGCTGTGAGGGAATTCATTGACTCTCCTCTTACTTCCATAATTGCAGTCCTCTTTGCCTCCTACTCCAGGGTAAGACATCTTAGAATCTTGATGGTTTGTGATTTTTCTAAATAAGAAACACCAAGAGCTTTCGAATGGTTAGTAATATGAGTGAATCTCAATTGCATTTCACTAATACTCTTATCACTTTTCATTTTAAAATTTTCATATTTAATGGTGAGAGTACTTATATTTGACTCTTTGACTCCAAGAGTTCCTTCATGTGCAATTTCTAAAGTATCCCACATTTCTTTATCACTTGTACAGCTAGAAACTCTAAAATATTCATCTTGGTTTAAAGCACTAACTATGATCATCTTTGCTTTGACATTAAGATGGATAAGTTTCTTTCTGGTATCATCCCATTCACTTTTGGGTTTTGGAATAACTTTCCCTTCAACCTCCTTAGAAGGAGTATAGGGACCCTTTTTTACAACATCCCAAAGATCAAGGTCTACCGCATCGAAAAATATTCTCATCTTATATTTCCAATAAGCGTAATGGTTTCCAATAAAACCAGGGGGTTTAGTAAAGGAACTTCCTTCAAGTAAGACACAATCACCAAAGCCAGCCATATTTCAACTCTTAGATGATTAGGTCTTTGATCAAGAGCCCAAGCTCTGATACCAATTGATAGAAATGGCTAGCACCCAAGAGGGCGGTGAATTGGGTTTTAAAGAAAAATTGCTAAGACTTGATGGAAGTTTAAGAAGTTTTAAAAATAATGCCAAGGTTTTTATGAAAGTAAAATAAGTATGATCAAAATGAATAAATATGGAGTACAATTAATCAAAAACAATTAAAAAAATGAATGAATATAGAGTGCAAGGAAGTAAAGAACATATAAATAATTAAAGAGCAAGGGAAGAGAAAATTAAACAGTGAGATTCATACTGGTTTAGCTTAAACTAAGCCTACATCCAGTCCTCAAGATAACTTCTTGAGTATTTCACTATAAACCACAAGTTTATTCAATTGGGCACTTGTAAGCCACTACAACATAGATATTTTCTTCCTCAAAGGTGTCTCTCCCCCTTACAATGTGTTTTCTATCAAACACTAACTCAAGGAACCAATCCTTGAGCAACTAAATTTGAAGGCTTAAGGAAAATAATAGTGGACTCTCTCAAAGTATAGATAACGCAGAAATTAAGCTCAAAATTTTTCTCTAGCAATTTAGAGAGAATGCAACTTAAGATAATATGAGAAATGAACAATTGAAGCTTGATGCAAATGGTGTTGTGAAGTCCCCTTTATATAGTGAGGCTTTGCTGCTACAATGACTGTTTTAGTCAGAATTGCTATAGTAAGCTTCATCATCATTTTTCAACTTTTCTACAACAACAAAAAAACTTTATCAACCTTTTTCAACAATTAATATTCTTTTTCAAATTTGCTACAGTAAAAAGCATTCTTTTTCAAATTTTATTACAACAACTAATAAACTTTATCGTTCTTTTTCAATAACCAATAAACCTTATCATACTTTTTCAACAATCAATTTTTTTTTCAAAAGTGCTACAATAAAAAAGTATTCTTTTTCAAATTATAGTACAATAACCAATAAACTTTATCATACCTTTTCAACAACTAATAAACTTTATTATACTTTTTCAACAACCAATAAATTTTATCATACCTTTTCAACAATCAAATTTCTTTTTCAAAAATGCTACAGTAAAAAGCATTATTTTTCAGTTTATATTATAACAACCAATCAACTTTATATACTTTTTCAATAACTAATAAACTTTATCATACTTCTTCAACAATCAAATTTTTTTTTAAAAGTGCTACAATAAAAAGCATTCTTTTTCAACAATAAATAAATTTTATCAAAAATCAATTTATACTATTATATTTAAATATATAAAGCATTAAATATATTTGGGCCAAGAAAGATTGAATCATGCATTTGGATTAAGAAGATTAAATTATACATTTAGGCCAAGAAAGATTAAATCATGCATTTGGACCAAGAAGACTAAATCATATATTTGGGCCAAGAAGATTAAATTATTCATTTGGGCCAAGAAGATTAAATCATACTATAATTCTCACATATTTATCATCATCAAAACTTATAGCATAATACAATAGGGCTAACAAATCTACTTGTAGGTTGTTCCGATCTCTTCCGATGATGATAGAGGCAAACAAGTGCAATTTTGTGGCTGTGATTTCGATTTTTGGTTTTTTGAGACTAAACAATTCTTTTAGGTAAGTGGAATAAGGTTATTGGTCTCAGATGAGGCATGTGATTTGAATCTGATGATGCTTCAATTGGATTCTGGGTTTGGGGAGAAGAAGTTATGTTTGAGCTTTCTTAGTTCAGAAAGGGGTTTTCTTTAGGTTCGCTTGGATCACAGTTTTTGGGTTTGTGATAGTGATGAATGTTAAGATCTCTGGCCTCTCCAAATTTTTTTTCTCTAACCCCTTGTGTTGCTAGCAGGGAAGAGATGTCATCACCCTCTCACTTTTCTACACACACACACACTAGAAAATGCTTTCCAATTCCAATCATGAACTTTTTGCTCATAAGCACCAAACACTTAAAAACTCCAGGAGCACCATAATATTCCTTTAAATGTTTTTGCATTATCCTCTTTGACTAACGCACAATTGCCAATTAAAAACTACAAAATTTAATTTTTTGGTTTTCTACGGGCACCCTTTATTAGAGATAATCTAGTTCTATCAAGAGTAAAGACACTAATAGACATTAAATACAAACACTTTTCTAAACAAGGATGGAAACCTTGGTTCTTCGAACCTTACAGTTAACTCTTTATGGCAAAATAAAAGTTTTTTTTCCGTTGTCATACTAATTAAACTGGGTATTAGTGTGATAATGATATATAAATGTATGACATTAATTATATAATACAAATGCAGTGCCTATAAATTCTAATTTCCACTCTGCTCAGAAGCCACACAGTAAGTAAGTATATGTAACATTATCTTCTTTGTGTTCTTGTTCTCTTAATTATTAATTGTATTAATCTTTCATCTTCATCTTCAAGGATCAGGGGTGTTTTCACTTTTGAGAATGAGAACACATCCAGTTTGTCCCTTGCCAGGCTTTACAAAGCTCTTGTCAAAGATAGAGACACCCTCATCCCTGAGTCTGCAGAGCCCATCCAAAGTATTGAAATCGTTGAGGGAAATGGAAGCAATGGATCTCTCAAGAAGTTCACTTTCTCTAAAGGTCTATTTTCCATTATATATGTCCATGCATAAAATCATCAATATCTGTATTAGTTTGCTTTATTGGCGTCTATATATTATTTTGAAATTAATTAATACTTGTAGAAACTAACGTTGGTTGGTTCTAGTGGTTTGGTACCTATTTCTTTAAAGTGAGGTATAAACGGAAGGCGATCTGCTCCTCCACTTGATCGTGGAGCATCCTCTTCTTTCTTGGTGTCTTATTCATCCTTTTTTTGTCTTTTTCTTTTTTTTTTGGAGAAAAATTGCATGAATAATTTATACTCATCAAAGATTAATTTGTCTATTGTTTCAATGATTTCTTCCATAGGTTTTTATTCTTGGTGTCTAAAGAGTATTTAGACAACAAAACCTCCAATTTTAAACAACAAACCAAGACTCAATCTCATATTCTACCCAAAGAACTTTAAAATCAAAAAATGGGGAGAAGTTTAGGGAATCAGAATACCTATCTCGATTCCTTGCTTTCCCTGCAATGGTTGGTTGCCGGAGACTCGCCCTGTCATCAGAGAAAGGTTTGCCAAAGCTTGGGTGGTGGATTTGGGTGGAGAGGGTAGAGAGAGGAAGAAAAATAAGAAATGAATAAAAAGTAGTGGGGCTACCTATATATACCTGCTCATAGTGAAATTACTACTTTATCCCCAGGTCAATCTCAGTAGTGGCAAACCCATAACTATCCCAATTTGGGCATTTCCCATACTCTAGATGCCACCCTAGTTCCTTATTTCATTTTAGTCCCTCTCTGGACCTGGTAGATATCTAGTTCTCTTAACTCCTCATGACTACTCTCTCTCAATTTCTCGTCCCTTAACATCATTTCCACTTCCCGAGGTACTTCCTCTAACTTTACATTCCTTAGCACATAACCAGAAAAATTTTCCTCGTACTCTCATTATTCCTTTAAATGCTATATTAAAATAACGTTGTACAAATAATGGCAATTTTAGCCATAACTATTGTAATACCGCTAGTCACGTAATTCCTAAACTAGAAGGTATTACTATATATATATATATATATGTTGAGAATCCAAAACTTTAAAACTTTAAGATCCTAAAACTCTAATGCATGAAAATACTCATAATATATAATTCTTAACCCTAATAATTCAAAATTACTCATCACCATTATCCTTTTATAAAATTATCAGGGTAGTAGTGGGAAAATAAAAAAAGAAAAATATACCATATTGGGTGAAATCTCTCACTTCAAAATTATTAAAAATATTAAAAATTAAATTAATTATATTTAAAATTAGTTTAAATAATTTTAATTTTTTTAAAGATAATTATATATATATATATATATATATATCAAAGTTAAAGTTTATATATATGTATATATTAAAAATATATATAAGAGGTTCAAGCAACTCTTGCTCGAGCCCCTTAGTTTAGTAAAATTTTATATTTTATAATTTAATAGTATATATATAAATAGATCTTGCATATCTATTGAATGTTATTTAAGGAATATAATAACTAATTTTAATTTTTGATACTTTTAGTTCTTTAAATTAAAAAGATTTTACACAACAATGTATATCTTTCTTAACTTCTTCTTATTATCTTTTTATTGGCCCACTATTACCCTGATAATTTCATAAAAGTATAGATCATGTGAAACTTTGAAATAACTTGTATTCAAATTATTTTAAAATCTTTTTTATATTCACTTATTAATCTCAAATATTTGTATTAACTTTTCAATTCAATAGTTTAAACATAAATTAATCTTTCATAGCTATAAATTTTTATATAATGATTGTAATGACAATTTAAATTCAGAAATTCTAATTTTTATTTTCAACTTATTAAATATGTACATAAAACCCTTATAACCAGAAGATCCAAAATTGAGCATCATTGATCTTGTAACCATATAAGATCTTACTACTTTAAGCTCATACAAATACTTATACTCTATGACCCTAAAGTTTAATAATTCAAAATTATTCATTATTCTTCAACATTATTTCTATAAAATTCTCAAGATTGTGGTGGGCAAATAAAAGAAATTAAAAAACATACCGTATTATGTGAATATACTCAATATATAAAAACAAATAAATAAGATTTTTCTCAAAAAGAAATCATATGTATGAGTTAATAATAATATGCATATAATATATATGTGTTAAATAATATATATATATATATATATATATATATGTGTGTGTGTGTGCGCGCGCGCGCACGCTCTTACATACAAGTGCATATTATTTAATTTATATATTCATATTTAAGTATATTTATAAATATCTATTTATATATGTGACTTAAGAAACTTTACTCTAATGTCTTCAAATATTTAAAAATATAGAAAGTAATTTTGTCTATAAATATTTTATTTAATAGGGTTGAAAATTATTTTTATATAATTTAAAATATAACTAGTTTTAAATTCTAATAATTTTAATTTTAATATTTTTAATGTGTAAGATTTCAAATAACAAGGTGTGTCCTTTTTAACTCTTTTTGATTATCTTTCAATTAGTGCATTACCACCATAACTATTTCATGAAAGTATTGATGATGAGTGAATTTTGAAATAAATTGAATTTAGATTATTACTAAAGTATTAAGATTTTTTTAGTTCACTTTTTAATATAAATTAGTTTTATTAAATTTTTAACTTAGTTTATAAATAAATTAATATTTCATATCAATAAATTATTATATAATGACCTTAATTAAGGACTATTTAAATTAAGAAATTCTAATTTTTTATTTTAACTCGAATAAGTACATATATATATATATATATATATATTATTTTACAAAATAACATATAACAAATAACATATACAAATATTATTTCACACGACCTCTCACATTTTGTTCTTCTTTTCCAATCTTTTCACGTTGTTATAGAGCAAATTAAACTTTGGGACTTTCCCGCCGAATTATCTTTATATAACAATTCTTCCCGCCGAATTATCTTTATGCAAGATATTCAAGAAGTTTGCAAATTCTTTGTTTTACTTACATTATAAAATAAACAATTCGTTGTTATATTTACAGTACAAAATAAATAATTCATTAACATGAAAAATTGTAAATTCATTATTGTTCATAACAAGATGATTAAATTCATTGTATTATTGACAACCTTAAATGAAATTTATTGATATAAAAATATGTAAATTTATTTTTTTTTTCTTGACAAAGTTAAAAATCCACATACATAGCAAACAAAAAAATTTTCTTTTATTATTTATGAAATTAAAAGTCATAAACATATAAAAAATCAAATTTATTTAAAAATTTGTTTCAAAAAATAGGCAAACACACATTAAATGTGCAATTGTTGAGCCATATGTATGTGTCTCAAATGTAACTCAACATGGGATATGTCAAGTCACTTGGAATGTGATATAATAATCTCCTACTGAAAATCAGTATGAAGATGCCAATGAAATTTATTTATCAGTAAAAAATTAAAAAAATTAACGACTATTGATTTACATACTAAAAATATTCAATAAAAAATTAGTTGGAAACTCCATTTTCCTACAGAAATTTTTTTGTTTGTGACTGTTAATGCAGTCTCTATTAAATGTTATCCTGTAGTGGCATGAAGCACCGAATGTCGGATTCTTAATATATACAATGCAAGTACGAAACAGAGCAAACGTACATACCATTACAGAGCAAACATTTTGGCGGGACTTCCCATCCGAATTGTCTTTATATAACAATTATTTCTTCTTTTCTTATTGATTTTTTCTCTTATTACATCGTCCATTTTTCCTTCAGATCTTAATATATACAATGCAAGTTTGATGTAATTATTTGATCCATGTGCTCTGTATTCTTCCATTTCCAAAAGGACATGTGATGAGATAGAATTAGGAACAAAATTGATGGATTCGGTAAGAAGAGCAGCCACCTCTTCCCTGTTGGCCACGGTTAAAACCGTGGCCAACACTTGTGGCAACAGTTTTAATTGTTACCACAAGTTTCAGCAACGAGTTTAAAACCGTTGTTATAAGTGTTTATTGTGAATTTTTTTTACAAAATTTATAACAACGGTTTTGAAACTGTTGTTGAAACTTGTGGCAACAGTTAAAACTGTTGCCACAAGTGTTGGCCACGGTTAAAACCGTGGCCAACAGGGAAGAGGTGGCTGCTCATCTTACGCGAAGAGTAGCCACCCCGAATCCCAAAATTGATGGCTATGATTGACTTTCTAAAAAGGTGTTTGGTTTGCAGAACGTTGTGAGGATTTCTAAGAATGTGATGACGATTTATTTTTTACGTATGATTTCAGTTTTAAAAAATAATTCTTAAATATACAATATTTTTAGAGGTCAAACTTATTTAAAACCCCTCAATTTTTCTTCATTCAGGGGAAAGTAGAAATGCTAATTAGAGTTTCATGCATGTGACTAGAATATTTTTATAACATCAAAAGTCTATTTTGCCCCTAATGAAATAAGAATTAAAAAATTTCACTCAAAAGTAGATTACTAATTAATTCTCTTATAAGACTACAATTTATTCAATTTGTTCCTTACATAATCAAATGTCTTAATTTAATTTTTAAAAAATTACATTTGTTTTAATTTAATTATTTTCCATTGCTTAAAGTCATTCTGATTAAAAAAATTAGAAACTAAATTAAAATAAACATAAATTCATTGACCAACTTGTTAAACATAGTGTAGGTTGATTGAGAAAACAATTGACCAACTCGTTTAAAAATAAGTTAAACAAACCGGCCCACTTAGCTTGTGAAGACTTGTGATGGGCCAACAGGTTAGCTTGTTGTGAAAGTTTGATCATGAGGGATAATTATTGTAAAACTTTGATTTTGGAACAAAACTTTAGTTTTGAAATTTTTCATTAATTTTGCAAACAAGTATGGAATTGTTTGCCTCCAATTTAAGATAATTTGGTTCCAATAATTATTAGCAGCGGTTCTAGCTTCTCTTGTTTTGGATAATCCTTAATTTTCTTTGATTTATCCCATATTTGCTGATAGACATTAATTTGAATTTCAAATTAATATGCTTTTAGATAGTCATGATTTTTTTTTTATTTTCAACTCTAATTAACCAGAGACTGAACAAAGACATTTCTTTTCATCTCGAAAATAGTCATTGCTAATTGTTTAAGAATAAAAAGATAATTTCATCTTAAATTAAATATATAATTAGAGACAGAACAAAATTTTCATCTTGATTCAAAGATGAATTAAAAGCAGAATTTTTCATCTTTGATTAAAGATAAAATTTGATCTGCCTCTAATTTGTCTTCCAAACTAAATATGGCAGGGTAAATTTGCATTCCTCTACCAAAACCAACACGCAACCTTTTAATTATTGTCAACATACATTATTATTTTGTTGACAATGAAAAATTTAGAGATGGATTTTAAATGAAGAACAAAGTCGTTTTTAAATTTCATCTCTAAATTTACCTTAAATCTTAATTTTTATTTTTAACTAAAAATAAAAATTAGAGATGGATTTGAGATAAAGACATATTATCCCTCTCTACATTAAGTCGTATGAAATCCTTTTTGTTTTGTAAAATTTAGACAGATTTGAGACCAAAAAAAATTCTATTTTAAATTCAATCTCAAATTCTAATTCATACTTTTTGATAAATAACAGAACTAGAAACTGATTTGAGATGAATAGACATGAATAAAGGCTAAAATATTTGCCTTTAGATTCAGTGTTTCAAATTCAAATTTTTTTTAAAAAAAATAGAAATTAAAGACAAAAATTTGAAAATAAATAATCCAAAATCTAAAACATGGTTCTCCAAACAAGTTAATTCTAAAATTTTCACTACCTTTCATAGAGTTTTTAACATTAATCAGGCCAAAGACTTAGGTTTTATCTAGGATACCCCTTAAAGCCCAACTATACAAAAAATGACTGTAACTTTATCCTAGATAAGATTAATAAAAGACTTCAAGGATGAAAATGTAATCTTCACTCAAAATTCGGGAGAACTGAGCTCATAAAATCCCACTTTGTCCAATAATCTCTAATCATGTTATGAATGTTTTTCTTCTTCCAGAGTCCATCAGATTGAAAATTGACACTGTAGTTAGAAACTTTTTTTGCGGGCATGAAACCACGATTAAAAAGGTTCATATTGTTGGTTGGGAAAAAAACCTGTAAACCCAAATCTATAGGAGGAATAAATATTAGATCTGCTTGTCATCAAAATAAGGCTTTAACCCTTAAAAGACTTTGGACCCTCAGTACAGAAGAAAAATTCCCTATGGTCTAGAATCATAACAAATAAATACGGTCCTAACCTAAACAACAAGAAATCCCTAAAATATCACTCTTTTCGCAATTTGTAAGAATTAATCCCTTTGTTTTTAAATTGCACCAGGAAAAATATTGGAAATGGAAAAGATTAGCCTTTGGGAAGATAATTGGCTTAGCTCTAATCTAAGATCAAAGCTCATTGGTCCTCTGCCAAAAACAGCTTCAGGGAAAACCTTAGAGGAAATCATTTCTTTCTCCCCTAATGGAAACTAGGAGGCTTAATAACATCCCCTTTACAATCCATCCCAACCTTTATTGGGAAATTAATTCTCTGCCCTTGCCATCTAGTTTTCCCCCCTCCTAAAGACAAAAATATCTGGAAATTAACTATGATGGAAAATTCTCTTCCAAATCAGCATATCTACACATCATAAACCCCAAAGAAAACTTGAAAACAACACCCCAATTCATATGAACTATAACTGGATTTGGATCAAAGAACTCCCCCTAGAGAATTATTTTTTCTTCAGCAAACAACTCAAAAAGGACTTCCCACTAAATCCAAACTGTCAAAAATTAACACCAACATATCATGTTTATGCCCTCTCTGTAATATCGAACCTGAAACTCATCTCCATATTCTTCGTGATTGTCCTATTATCAAAGACTTTTGGACAACCATGTCCCCTCCTCCTTCTATCTTCCAATCTCACTTACCCAAGTGGCTAGAAGAAAACACAAAAATAACCAACCCAAATACTCTTGACATCCCCTGAAACACTATATATCTTTATTTTTACTAGTAGAGGAATATGTTTAGCTCGCAACAAAAATATTTTCAAAAATTAACCATTCATACTTTCAAAGTTAAAAAATACTATCTTATTTTGGCTGCTGAATTTTGGAGTACTTTTGACTTCCAAAATTCTAAAAATCAAAAATATTTCTCATTCCATTCCTCATATCCTACACTGGAAAAAACCTCCTGAACAATGGTGTAAGCTGAATGTTGATGGCTCTTCTAAAAATAATGAGATTACTGCTGGAGGTATCATAAGGAATGATATGGGAGTCTGGACTATTGGATTCTCTAAATATGTGGGTTTTGGTTCCTTTATTCTCGGTGAAGCATGGTCTCTTCTATTTGGACTACAAATTGTGCAAGAACTAGGAATTAAACAGCTGGAAGCTGAAACAGACTGCAAAACACTTCACTCCCTCTTTATTAAAGGAATTTCAGATTATCATCCTCTTTCTAACATTGTCAATAATTGCAGACTCCGTATGGATAGATTTGATAATGCCAAGCTAATCAACATTAGCGTAAGCAGAATTCATGTGCTGATAGAAAAAGCTCAAAAACATATCTCACTCCTCCCGCATTTGTGCAACAGCTCCTTTTGGAGGACTTTTGTAATAGCTAGTTTCTTTTGCTTACTGTACTGAACCTTGCTGTTTCTAATATATTCCTACTCTACCCAAAAAAAAAAAAAGACAAAAATTTGAGATGAACAAAACTTCTGTCTCTAATTTTCTTTTTTCTTGTAGTTAATTATGGCCGAAATCATTTGTCCTCCCATCAAAACTTCAAATTAATACAAGACTCTTTAGAATCCTCAGGCTATTGCAGTCATCTATAGTATATGATTAGAATGACAAGCATCATAGTTTAGCTATGTGATAACAAAAAATAATATCATTAAGACTTAAATGCATGAAACACTTAAAATCAGAAAAGAATTTTGAACTAAATTAACTACATGTGGTATAGATATTGTAATTTACCTCACGAAAAAATTGATTCCATCACATGCAGAATGATTCATAGTCTGAAGTCTCATGCATAAAGCTAAACTAAAACGCAGCAGTCGATGGTGATACAATGGAACTCTTCATCAGAAGATTTATTTAACTTTTAATCATAGAAGGATCAGGAACACCCTGCGATTACAAAGTACCACAAGCTGTTCATCATAGAACACTAGCTTTTGCTTTTCATTATTACATATAGAAGCAACTACTATAGTTCGTAAATTGAAGCATATTAATATATTTCGATCAGATTCTCATTTTCTTTAACGGTTGCCATATGTGCTGCCACCGTTGCCGCCGTAGCTGTCATATCTATTAGTGGTATTATTGTTGCCAGAATTAGAACCGCTATTAATCGCAGCACCTTGAAAATTCTGGTTACCTCCACTGTTGGATGAACCAACCGTGCCACTGTTATGCCCTCCTCTTTCTGCCTCACCACCAATGAGGACGCCATGAAGCCAAGATAACATTTGATCTTATCTGATAGTGTTTCTTTGGTTACTTTGATTTGGAGATGTATATGGCTTTGGTTTATTTTGTACATGCTTAGCCTGCGTTTTATAGATACACAAAACGGAACCGATGCTGTATTCTAGCTTGAACGGAAAGCTAATTACTGTAATCATATAAAAATCTTTATACTCAATATTGCTTCTCTATCTTCCTCTCCCTGAAAATTTGTCATTGATTATCGAGTGCAATATTTTTTTTTAATTTGCCCCTAAAATATATAATTGTCTTAATCTAATCATTAAAAAATTAAGTATTTTAATTTAATACTTTTACATTTGGACTTGGTTATATTGAGCATTTTATTTAAAACATATAGGTTTATTGCAAATATATTAACCATTACGGGTTAATATATCGTCTCTTATTTTTTTTTTTAAATTTGATTTGACATAAAAATGAATGTAAAATTCAAGGTAAAAAATTAAAAACAAAAACCAATATTTTTTTTTCTCTGCTTCTTGATCCTGTTTCATTTCACAAGTGGATAAAATTGATTGTATAGTGGGATTAATAAACAAAAAAATAATTTAATTACTTTTGTAGGAAACGACCTCATAATAAGAATATCCGATTAGGAACAGAACCTAGACATCATTACAAAAATACACAAATCCAAAATATTGCTTGATGGCAAGGGGACATGGGTAAGTGAGTATGATTTAAAATAATGATTTAAAATATTGCTTGATTGAGCTGAACAAACTTATATTGATTTCCATGACCCATGTTTTGGTTTTCTTCTTCCTCTTTTTTCTTTTTAAATTACAACTATATATTTTTATATAAAAGAAAAAATAAAAAAGAATTAATATCAAACTAAAAATAAATTGATATTTATTCTAATGCATGCAAAGTGACGAGTATGATTTAATTGTTTTGATTTTGAATTAATCATCGATAAAAAGGCTTTCCTATTAAATCTGGCTGATTGTCAAGTAAAGATACCCAAGATCATCTAAATGTTTACTATATTGATAATTTAACTTCTTACCAATAATAGAGTGAATTCTTTGAATTTGAAATACTGAATCTAAAGGAAAATATTTTTATATCTTTCTTACCAAAATATTTTACCAATAATAACTTCTTACCAATAAAAATCTTTATACTCAATATTGCTTCTCTATCTTCCTCTCCCTGAAAATTTGTCATTGATTATCGAGTGCAATATTTTTTTTTAATTTGCCCCTAAAATATATAATTGTCTTAATCTAATCATTAAAAAATTAAGTATTTTAATTTAATACTTTTACATTTGGACTTGGTTATATTGAGCATTTTATTTAAAACATATAGGTTTATTGCAAATATATTAACCATTACGGGTTAATATATCGTCTCTTATTTTTTTTTTTAAATTTGATTTGACATAAAAATGAATGTAAAATTCAAGGTAAAAAATTAAAAACAAAAACCAATATTTTTTTTTCTCTGCTTCTTGATCCTGTTTCATTTCACAAGTGGATAAAATTGATTGTATAGTGGGATTAATAAACAAAAAAATAATTTAATTACTTTTGTAGGAAACGACCTCATAATAAGAATATCCGATTAGGAACAGAACCTAGACATCATTACAAAAATACACAACCATCTAAATGCTTTCCTATTATGCTTTATTACTTTTTTCTATCTTGTTACGCCGTAACGACTTATCCGTAACAACGGCAAACTTCACAACAATCCATAACCGAAAAGTTGCAATTTGCAAGCATGCTGCAGCCGGCGCAACATTACAAACCATGATATAATGCTTCAGTATATAACTATATATCTAAATAATATCTGAATATATGTTAATTTTTTTAAAAGTTTAATTTTAAATAATTAGGCACCTGGCAACTTCTACAACAATTTTAATTTTTTATTTTAACACGAGTAACTTTATATTTATAAAAAAATCATACCAAAATAATCAACCATTCAATTTTATGTCTTTAATCATTCAAAAAACTATTATAATAGGTTATAAAGTAGATTTCATATATTTTGAAAATTTTCCTATTGTTTATCTATTAAAGAAGAGAAAGAAAGGAATAATATATAATTATCTGTGCAGATCCTATTATGAAAAAATTTGTCTAGTTCACTTTTTCACGCCAACTCTCAAATTTTAGCCTTCTTTTTTCGCGTGAGGATTCTCTGCTTGGGGTAAATACAAGTAAAAGTCTGCTTGGGGCAATAGCAACATTACTGTTGCTAAAAACTTTTAGCAACAATTAAGTGGTTGCTGAAAGTTTTAGCAGCAGTAAAAATTGTTGCTTAAAAATTAAGCATTAATAATTCCAAACAGACAATCTAAATTCCAGTTCTTTTTCACACTATTACAGAGCAAATTAAACTTTTTGGCAGAACTTCCCCACCGAATTATCTTCATATAACATTTATTTCTTCTTCTCTTATAGATTTTTTCTCTGTTTACGTCTTCCATTTATCCTTCAACATATACAATGCAAGTACCACTAGTTAAATATATTCTATTTTGATGGACTTAATTGATCCATGTGTTCTATATTCTTCTATTTCCCAAAGGACATGTGATGAGACGGAATTAGGAACAATATTGATGACTATGACTAATTCGCTTTACGGGCATTTGGTTTGCAGAACGTTGTGAGGATTTCAAAAGTATTATATAACAATTATTTCTTCTTCACTTATTGTCTTTTTCTCTTTTTTTTCTGTTTACATCTTCCATTTATCCTTCAGAGCTTAATATATACAATGCAAGTACCAAACGCGTTAGTTAAATATATTCTATTTTGATGTAATTATTTGATCCATGTGGTCTATATTCTTCCATTCCCAAAGGACATATGATGAGAGGGAATTAGGAACAAAATTGATGACTATGACTAATTCGCTTTACGGGCATTTGGTTTGCAGAACATTGTGAGGATTTCAAAACTATTGATTCCCTGCATAATTATCTTTATATAACAATTATTTCTTCTTCACTTATTGTGTTGTTCTCTTTTTTTTTTTTTTTCTGTTTACATCTTTCATTTATCCTTCAGAGCTTAATATATACAATGCAAGTACCAAACGCTTTAGTTAAATATATTCTATTTTGATGTAATTATTTTGTCCATGTGCTCTATATTCTTCCCTTCTGAAAAGGATATGTGATGAGATAGAATTAGGAACAAAATTGATGGCTATGACTGATTTTCTAAAAGGGTGTTTGGTTTGCAGAACGTTGTGAGGATTCCTAAGAATGTGATGACGATTTATTTTTTACGTATGATTCTTGTTTTAACAAGTAATTCTTAAATATACAATACTTTCAGATCAAACATATTTAAAACCCCTCAATTTTTCTTCATCTAGCGGAAAGTAGAAATGCTGATTAGGTTTTCATGCATGTGATGACTAGAATATTTTTATAAGATCAAAAGTCTATTTTACCCCTAATAAAATAAGAATTAAAAAATTTCACTCTGGAGTAGATTACTAATTAATTCTCTTATAATATGACAATTTATTCGATTTGTTCCTTACATAATCAAATGTCTCAATTTAATTTTTAAAAAATTACATTTGTTTTAATTTAATTATTTCCATTGCTCAAAGTCATTTTGATTAAAAACATTAGAAACTAAATTGAAATAAACATTATTTTCATTCACTAGCTATTTTAACACACATAGCGTAGGTTGAGTTAGAAAACAATTGACCAGCTCGTTCAAACATAAGTTAAACAAGCCAGTCCACTTATCTTGTAATGACCTATAACGGTCCAACAAATTAGCTTGTTGTGAAACTTTTATTGTGAGATAGTTATTTAAAACTTTGATTTTGGAGCAAAACTTTAGTTTTGAAATTTTCCATTAATTTTCCCAACATGTATGGAATCGTTTGCCTCCAATCTATATAATAGACTAAAACAATTACACTCTAAGGCATTAATTGTCAATAGGTCATTAAATTATTATAATAGAATAAATTTAAATGAATAAATTTGGTAACTTAATCACATCACATTAAATGAATTTGAAAAAATTAGGATATATTACTATGTAATTGCTATAATTGCTATATAATTGATTTATAATTGATATAATTGCTATATAAATGGTATGTGATTGCTATAATTGCTATATAATTGATAAATTAGGTAAACTTTTCAATTGAAATATAATATGTTGTTATTTGATAAATTAACATTTATTATATACAAATAATCTTATAATTAATTGCTATATAAAAACTAACATACAAATGTTCATATTATTTATTTTTCTTTTTAAATAATTATAATAAAATTTAAAATTACTTCCATCAAATCAAACTATAATAATGAATTATTACTCATTTTTCTTTTTTCTATATAAGCATACTAGATTTCTTTATTGCATTATCATCAATGGCCAATCTTCTGTATTTATGGAGAGGTTTTTAAAAATTGACCATCATTATTGGCCAATATGGAGGCTTTTTTATTTTTCAAAATTAAAATTTTAAAATTTAAAATCAATGTAGATATTTATATATTTCTTTTGAAAAATTAATCTATATTTGCATATCTCTTTCTCTCACACAATTTTCCTTCTTTTTTCTTTTTGATTTTGCTTTTTTTTCCTTTACATGGTTGAAGGACAACAATGACTATATATTTATTATCAAAGATTTAAAGTAATGTTTCTTTCACATCATTTGGTATCATAGCACAGTTTTTTTTATTTATTTTTTTTGGTCTATGCAATTCACGTATTGTTCACATTCGCAATTACTGTTCATTCGATTGTGATTTTTTATTTTCTGTTTCTCTTTCATTCTTTGCTTCTTTTTTTTCCTACTTTTTTTCATTTCTGTATTCATTCTCTGCTGTTGTTTTTCGTGTTTCTGGTTTGTTTATGTTTCTTTTTGGTCTTCTGGTTTTTTATTCCTGTCTATTGTATTTCATTTTTGTATTGTTTTGGTTTTCTAATTTCAATTTTGCTTTGTTGTTTTTGTCATCATGTTTTTTTGAGGAAAGCAGGTCATGAGAAAGATCAAAGCTTAAAAAACATGATGCCATTGAGGTAATTACTTGTGTTTGAACAATATAATTTGACTATTTTTAAATTAATTTTTTTCTGGATTTCTCATCTAATAAGATTAATGAATAATCTCTTTTAATCTTACTGTGAGCAAAGGGTAGAGCCCTCCCTATGAAGAGAAACTTCAGGTAATACCGAAATTACATGTGTGTGGATTGATTGAATGCTAATTTAGAATTTAAAATATTAAATTTTAAAATTGAGATGTGATGTATATTTTCCTTAATTATCTTCTTTTTTTTGTTTTAAAATTTTGTGGATATGTAAGTTATGTTTTAAATTTCAATAAACCTATAGTTATTATCATTGTTGCTAATTCAAATGTATATTTGTAGAAATAGAAGAAGAAACAATCAAATGAAGACAAGCATTTTGATCCTAGCAGACTTATTAAGTTAGTAACTTTTATTTTAACTCATTTTTATCATTAATTAATATATTTATCTAAAGTAATTCATGTAATATCTTTTTTTTTTCATTTGGCGTAATTCACATTCCATATTCAAGGCATTTGTATCTAATGAATCATCTTCTATATATCTTAATATGGCTTAAATGTCTTATTATTAGCAGCGGTCCTAGCTTCTCTTGTTTTGGATAATCCTTAATTTTCTTTGATTTATCCCATATTTACTGATAGGCATTAGTTTGAATTTCAAATTAATATGCTCTTAGATAGTCATGAGTTTTTTTTGTATTTTCAAATCTAACAAAGACATTTTTTTTTGTCTCGAAAATAGACATTGCTAATTGTTTTAGAATAAAAAGATAATTTCATCTTATATTAAAAATAGAATTAGAGATAGAATAAAATTTTCATCTTGATTCAAAGATGAATTACAGGAAGAATTTTTCATCTTTGATTAAAGATAAAATTTGATCTTCCTCTAATTTATATTCCAAACTAAATATGGCAGGGCAAATTGTGCATTCGTCTACCAAAACCAGTATGAAACCTTTTAATTATTGTCAACATACATTATTATTTTGTTGACAATGAAAAATTTAGAGATGGATTTTAAATGAAGAAAAAAATCGTTTTTAAATTTCATCTCTAAATTTACATTAAATCTTAATTTTTATTTTTAACTAAAAATAAAAATTAGAGATGGATTTGAGATGAAAACTTATTGTCTATCTCTAAATTAAGTCGTATGGAATCCCTTTTTTTTTTGTAAAATTTAGACAGATTTGAGACAAAAAATTCTATTTTAAATTCAATCTCAAATTCTAATTCATACTTTTTGATAAATAACAGAACTGGAAACTGATTTGAGATGAATAGACATGTATAAAGACAAAAATATTTTCCTTTAGATTCAGTATTTCAAATTCAAAGAATTCACTCTATTATTGGTAAGAAGTTAAATTATCAATATAGTAAACATTTAGATGATCTTGGGTATCTTTACTTGACAATCAGCCAGATTTAATAGGAAAGCCTTTTTATCGATGATTAATTCAAAATCAAAACAATTAAATCATACTCGTCACTTTGCATGCATTAGAATAAATATCAATTTATTTTTAGTTTGATATTAATTCTTTTTTATTTTTTCTTTTATATAAAAATATATAGTTGTAATTTAAAAAGAAAAAAGAGGAAGAAGAAAACCAAAACATGGGTCATGGAAATCAATATAAGTTTGTTCAGCTCAATCAATTTTCAATTAACTGTTCTAATTGATCAACTTATTTTTTATCGCAATTGCAATTTTTTTCCTCAATTGATAAATAAAGGTAATGTGTATAAAGTGTTACAATTAATCAAACAAATCAGAGGTTATAATCACAGATAATTAAATGGTTTGTGTGCGGGTGCATGTGTATTCAAGTGTTATTTTTGGTGATGGCTTGTGGTTAATTTATAGAATAAAAACAAAAAAGAAAGAACATAAAATTGAGAGCAACTGAAAGGCATATATGCATATATACCTGGTTGCCGAGTTGTAATATTCAATAATTCTAGATTCGTTAGATTAGCTTAGCACTGATTCTGATTCTAATTCCTTGCCCACAACAATGAGATAAAGGAGCACCAGATTCCTTGTTGATAATGGACGAGTTCAGGTGACATGCACCCTTCTTCCTCGATATCAATATATATATATATATATATATATATACATGTGTGTGTAACCCCTTATAGGCAGGCATATAGAGTCAACTTGAGCCAAGCAGACTAAAACAAGTTATAAAAGAAAGAAGGTAGCTAGCTATGGGAGGAGGAGGAGGAGGTGGTGGTGGTGGAGGAGGAGGTGGTGGAGGAGGTGGAGGTGGAGGAGGAGGAGGAGGAGGAGGAGGAGGAGGAGGAGGCGGAGGATAAGATCTATGTCCCTAGACAAATAAGGACAGGAGGGGGTGGAGGTCCTCCGTACTGTCCCCCTTTGTACTTTCTCATTGCCTATTAGTAGGGTTCGGTTTCTTTGTCTGTATTTATCATGTTTGTCTTTTTATAGTAACAGTTTTAACTGTTGCTAAATTAGGATAGCACCTCCAGGGTCAGGGCACTACATCCAAATCTTATGTACCAATACTAAATAAATCTATCCTTTTGCCTTACCCTTATGCTATTATAACTAAGAATAATTAATGCTTAAATTACATTTTCATTGGTTGTTCACTATAGCTAGCTAGTTCATGAGGGATTATGCAGGGTCAATTGAATGGTTGCCTTAATATCCACGCCACAAAAAACTAGGAGATTTTATCAAATTTTATTTCAAAATTTTTGTTTTAAAAAATAAAATAATAAAAATTTTAAACATATTTTGAGAAGGAAATTATTTGTCTTAATATCCATCTGTAAATTTTTTATTTTTTTAAAAAATAAAAATTAGTATTTAAAATGAATTTTGGGAAGTAATTTTTCATCTATAATTTTTTGTTCTTTTTAAAAAATAAAAATGAAGATTTGAGAAGAGATTTAAAATGAAAAATTTTCGATTTCAAAATATAACTCTAATTAAATTACATGCATATTGATTTGCATATTTCAACAACCAACTATTAGTGAAAGCAAAAATAAGGTGCAATGTGGACAACTACAAAAACACAAGTTTGAATTTGGTAGAAGGCAATTTTGCAGGGTTTAATCCAGTGTTATTGGAGCCAGACCAGTCCGATGGGTCGACCAAAGACCCAGCGGCCCTGGGCCAAAATCGATCTGAGTCATCAATGATGATCCAACCAGGTCTCAGACCTACTAACCGAACGATCCGGTTAACCCAGTTTGATTTTTTTTAAAAAAAAATAAATCTGCAGTTTCCATAACCTAAGCATCAGCGCCATCTCTTTCACTTGTCTGTACTCAGTAGGCACTGGGTAGAATAAGAAGAAGAAAGAGAAATCCTGAAGTCGTGGAAGAAGAGAGATTGAAAGGTTGGATTGTTGGAGTCTTAGAGAAACCGAGATGACCAATCTTGGTGAACGTATGAAGAGAGAATAGCAAGAAGTAGGTCAAACTGATGGAGTCTTGGAGAAAGAGAAACTGAGATGATCCACTGATCGTGGTGAAGGTGAAGCCATGAAGAGAGAAGAGGAAGAAGAAGGTTGGACTGACTTTGGAGATGACTGATGATGTATCGATGTAATGTTGGAGTCTTGGTATGTAATGGTGGTAGATGGTAGTTATACTGAGTCTATGCCTATTAATATTTTATGGATATGTGAACTTATTTTATTGACTAGTGACTATTTAAATTTTTTAATTAAAAATATTTTTTCTTTTTTATATTTAACATAAATAAATAAATATATTATAATAATATTTTTAAATTATAAAATTACATATAAATTATTTATTTTATTTATTCTTAAATTTATTCCTAAATATATATATAGTTATATATAATTTTTAATTTATTTACCCGATTCAACAATTGACCTAGTGATCCAGCAATTGAACCAGTGACCTGGTGACCTGAAGGCTAGACCGGGTTAATTACCGAGTTGGTTCTAATAACACTGGTTTAACCTTCGGCGGCAAGGCCCTGCTTGCCAATTGTTGGCTAAACGCTTGCCACGGGCCCTTGCTCACTAGTTGCCAGCTGGTCTCCATCCATCTACTTATATATTTCATCTGAAAAAATAAAGATTGAATATGAGATATATATCAAACTTAAGATAGAATTTTTTTTTCCTTTCTCAATGAACTAACAACACGCAATTAAAAAAAATGTCTCTGGCGCTGTTTCACATCCATTTGAAGATAGAAATTTTACAAATTTAGGACAAAATTTTTACTCATCAAATAAGTGATTTTCTTGTAGCTCGAATAATACAACTTTCACTACAAATTTCCATAATTGCAATTAGAAAGCTACAATTTAAAATGATAAAATCTTACTCCAGCACAGCTTAATTGAAAAAAAAAATTTGGAATTCAACTAAAAGATACGGTAATTGTATAGGAACATTGTAGTATACGAGCCATGCTTATTAATAAGTGGGATAATGATTGTGATATTTTTTTATTTGAGTAAAGATAATTTATTTAAAGTTACAACAACCAAAAAATCAATTTTTCTCTCATTAAATAATATTTTTGTTGATTAATTATATGAATGGTCTAGAGCATTTCAATGGTACTAATATCCACAAGTAATATGCATGGTTTCAATTCAGTATTTATCACACACTATTAACATCTTCTATCAACTAAACTCTAGAGGCAATATTAGTAATTTAAATAAAACAACCAAGATAAAAAGCTATCCCTCACCTTTGCTTGATCTATCTCCTCATCCTTTAAGAAGGATTTACAAAGCTCAAAAATGGTCCAGGAAGCTTCAGTATATCAACCATCACCTAGAGGCCAAGAAGACATGAGAAAAGGGGTCAAAAAACATACTTGGGGCATGTTGCCGGGGGATGGCGCCTAGGATGCTACCCATTCAAGTCTCAGTTTGGTTGGCACTTTGAGTGCCAAGGGCGCCAACCGTTAAGGTCACAGATCAAGAGATGTCAGCCTTAGGCACCCAGGGTGCCAAGGCTGGTGCCCCAAAACTAGGCTGAGGTAAGACTACAATTTTTCCCCAAAAAGTTCCAAACTCAAACCCTTTTGGTCTAAACAATTCATGAGTTCACTTGGGGTGATCTTCAACAAGTTAGGGACACTCTGATCAACTCTAAAACTCAAAAACTCGGTTGGCACTTTCAGCGCCAAGGGATGTCAGCCTTAGGCACCCAGGACGCCAATGCTGGTGCCCCAGAACTAGGCTGAGGCGAGACTATAATTTTTCCCTAAAAAGTTCCAAACTCAAACCATTTTGGTCTAAACACTTCATGAGTTCACTTAGGGTGATCTTTACCAAGTTAGTTAGGGACACTCTAATCAGCTCTAAAACTCAGAAACTTGAAGCAATAATCAAAGGAAAAGAATTTCAAGAAACATCACCAAAGCTATACCTCCAACAAACAAATTTTCTTCCAATGATTTCATTGCCATAACTAGGTTTTTCTTTTCTTCTCTATCAACCATTTAAAACAACACTTCCATGCCAATTTCTCATAATAAACCCCATGCATAATTTTCCTAAATCATAACCTAGGGTTTGCTTCTTGAAGAAAAGAAGAAGAAGAAGAAGAAGGTTCGCATACCGTACTCCTAAGCTTCCTTAGCTACCACCCTTGAGCAAAGATACAGATAGATGATGAAGGTGGGGGCATCGAATTTGCTGGCCGACTGGAGAAGGAGAGAGAGAGAGAGAGAAAAAATGAATGAGGAAAGGACAGTGAAGGTTTAAGTAAGTGTAGCTGTGGGGCTCACTATTAATTCCTTCAACTTGATCCCTTAAAAAGAAGTAACTTTAATTAAGGCTTGCAAGAAATAAGAAAATCTTGATCATACATAGGGTACTCAACAACAGTCCCACTTAAACACACTACCTCATATCCCATATTTCTATTCAATATCAAAATCTTACCTTTGTTCACTTTAGTCCTTACACATTCCTCTTTTGTTCACTAACTATGTTTTCCTTTCCAATAGAATTTCACTTGACCAAGGGAAGTTTTAGTCCTTAATAAACTTTAGGATCCTTCGTTCCTCTAGTCGAGGCTCTTTAATACGCGGAAAATTTTTTTTTTCCACCCCCATAATTATATACTTTTTTAATTACACAGTAATACCTGGGTTATTACACATGGAAGATTAATAGAAGAAAAAACAATATGACTTGTCTAATATCAAACCTAGGACTAGCATTCAAGGCTATGAGGATAAAAATTTAAAGTTCACCTTTTTTGAGGTGAATCTCAAAAAAAGAGGCTAGCAATGGCTCTACCGTGATGTTTTTAGGATTCCATAGCACTTCAATTCCCCCAAAGAATCCTGTGGCATCCACGTTAAGAAAACCATCAAAACTAAGGGAGCTAATGATGGTTTCAGCTCTTTCTCCACTTAAATGAGTCTCGGTGAGAATCACTAAATTAGGATTGTGGGATTGGCAAGTATTCTTGAACACTCTAGTGAAATCAGTTTCTCCTACACCTCTCACATTCCAACTAAAAAAATTCATTTGAATGAAATAGAAAATGGGGTATGCATCAAGGGGGAGGGTTGAAAGATAAAGTTGGCATGTAGGTTTTTTGATAGTCAAGATTTCCTATATTAAGGTTAAGATTTCCTAGAATTTCCACGTCTATGTAAACGAGTAAAGGGTTTGGTCTTAGCGTTGCTGCTAATATCTAGTCCCGTATTTTTTTTTTTACAATATCTCCTTAGCATTCTATTTCTATATTGTTGGGTTTGGTTGCTGATGTCTCTCCCTTAGATTGGTTGCTAAGTTGGTCATGGGGATTAGTGGGAACCAGTTATAAGACTGAAGTTGGTTGACCATTTGAAGTGGAAGCACTAATATGGCTTGGCTTCTCATGTGGTTCATTGTAGTTCTGGCTCTCTTGTTGGACTGTATTTCTGTTAATGCCACACTTGATAGATGGCCCCATACACAGAGCCATGAGGAGCTGTTGAGGATTCCTCTTAGAAGGTTTAACCAAGCTAGAGTAATTCTAGTTTTATGAGTTGGGTTGTCCTAATAAGCTTGGTAAAGCTTCAACAGATAATGGTGACAAAGGTCTATAGGTGGGGGGTTGTTGTCTGTATCTAGTTATTGTGGTGGTAGGATCCTTATTGGTATAGTCTGTAGGATCACAAATGTCATTTGGTTTAGGGTTGATTGAGGTAAAGGCGATATTGGTGTGGGATGAGGGGCTTATGGGTATTCTTCCAAGGGATAGCTTAGGAAGTTATGGTGGTTCTCCATTGGAGCTAACTAAGTTATAGGATGGATGAGGGGTAAGTGGTGCAGGAGGGAAATTTATGAGAATATGGAGATCAGAGATTAGGGTATGGGGGTAAGTAGGAGTTGGAGTTTTTTTAATATCCTTAAAAGTGATATTAATGTTTTTTTATTAGACATGTTTGGCGGGATATCTTTAACAATAGATATAGATAGATTTGAAGGGTGGGAGTCTTTTTGGTTCTTCAATAGAAAGTTATTTTGAATTAACTTACTGTTTAAATTTAGTTCTTCAGTCAGAGCAGATTTTCAGCCCGATTTGGTAATAAATTTAAGAGGCTGGTTATCTATATTTTCAATATTTTTTTATGATTCTCTTATATCTTTTCTATTAGAGTCATGATTAAAGGGTACTTGGGACTTGACATTCTCAAGCATTAAAGTTCTACTGTCTAGTGAAAGGATGGAAAACTGATTTTCTTGAGATTGAATGCCAAATTTTCTCTGACTAGATTTAGCTAGCTTAGAGGGAAAGTTCAAATTCAAATTTTGGGAAGAAAAAGCATTCGGCAGAATAGAAAAATGATTTTTCGATCGATCACCAGTAAACATGTTTTTTTAACAGAAAAATTTCTTTATTTTGAATGCTTCAAAAATTACTTCATGCTTTCTTGAGTTTACCTCTGAGTATTGGCAAGCTCTTCGACATATTGATCTCCACACATATACAAACATAGGTTACATGCAATTTGTTTCTACTGTCTATTGCCACTGTTTTTCTGAGTTTGTTCCCTAAGGCAATAAAGATCTCCGGCAACTGATACTCTACGGGTAGAAAATTGATGGTAGTCAAGACAAAAGAGATTATGTTCTTTGACTCATCTTGGATAGAGAAGTCTAGAGCCCAGCTCCTAACTGTGATTAGGGATGATCCTAATTTCCACGATCTCCCTACTATTACTGTTATTCTCTCATCTGCGGATAGATTATGGATGATAAAGAAACCCTTTCCAATCTCATTGAGTTGAAATTGCACACCAACTTGCCATAAGGATTGCGGTCATTTTTTCAGGAGCTAAATATTGCTTCTTTGGTCAAAAACACTACTGATTAGGGATCTCTCCCAATTATTCAGTAAACTCTTCATTTGGTCTTTGGAGATTATTAAACTTGGGGTTAGTCCATCTTGTGCAGAAAATATTGCCCACTCCAAAATAGGATTTCACCATGGTATTGGTAGTAGCGCTTCCTTATATGATCTTCTGTGGTCTTTCTTTTGATTCTAGTTCAAAGGAGACGACAAATCTTGATAGAAATGGCTAGCACCCAAGAGAGGGATGAATTGGGTTTTAAAGAAAAATTGCTAAGACTTGATGGAAGTTTTAAAAACAATGCCAAGCTTTTTATGAAAGTAAAATAAGTATGATCAAAATGAATAAATATGGAGTACAATTAATCAAAAACAATTAAAGAGATGAATGAATATAGAGTGTAAGGAAGTAAAGAACATATAAATAATTAAAGAGCTAGGGAAGAGAAAATCAAACAGTGAGATTTATACTGGTTTGGCTTAAACCAAGCCTACATCCAGTCCTCAAGATAACTTCTTAAGTATTTCACTATAAACCATAAATTTATGCAATTGGGCACTTGTAAGCCACTACAACATAGATCTTTTTTTCCTCAAAGGTGTCTTTCTCCCTTACAATCTGTTTTCTTTCAAACACTAACTCAAGTAACCAATCCTTGAGCAACTAAATTTGAATTCTTAAGAAAAATAATGGTGGACACTCTCAAAGTGTAGATAACGCAGAAATTAAGCTCAGAATTTTTCTCTAGCAATTTAGAGAGAATGGAACTTAAGATAATATGAGAAATGAACAATTTAATTTTGATGCAAATGGTGTTATGAAGTCCCCTTTATATAGTGAGGCTTTGCTGCTACAGTGACTGCTTTAGTCAGAATTGCTACAGTAAGCTTCATCATCATTTTTCAACTTTTCTAGAACAACCAAAAAACTTTATCAACATTTTTCAACAATCAATATTCTTTTTCAAATTTGTCACAGTAAAAAGCATTCTTTTTCAAATTTTATTATAATAACCAATAAACTTTATCATACTTTTTCAACAATCAATTTTTTTTCAAAAGTGCTACAATAAAAAGTATTCTTTTTCAAATTATATTACAATAACCAATCAACTTTATCATACTTTTTCAACAACTAATAAATTTTATCATATTTTTTGCACAATCAAATTTCTTTTTCAAAAGTGCTAGAGTAAAAAGCATTCTTTTTTCAATTTATAATATAACAACTAATAAACTTTATCATACTTTTTAATAACCAATAAACTTTATCATACTTCTTCAACAATCAAATTTTTTTTTTCAAAAGTGCTACAGTAAAAAGCATTCTTTTTCAACAATCAATAAATTTTATCAAAAATAAATTTATACTACTATATTTAAATATATAAAGCATTAAATATATTTGGGCCAAGGAAGATTGAATCATGCATTTGGATCAAGAAGATTAAATTATACATTTGGGCCAAGAAAAATTAAATCATGCATTTGAACCAATAAGAATAAATCATATATTTGGGCTAAGAAAATTAAATTATTCATTTGGGCCAAGAAGATTAAATCATACTATAATTCTCACATATTTGTCATCATCAAAACTTATAGCATAATACATTAGCGCTAACAATCTCCCTCTTTTTGATGATAACAAATCGCCAAAGAAAAATATGTTATAATGTAATATATAATACACATATTTTTCTTTCCATATCCTCCTCCCCCTATTTGACATCAACAAAAAGGTATAAGGAAAGCAATATATAAAGACTAAAGCATATTCCTTCTTTAAGTAAGAAAATCATATGACGTTATGGGGTAAGATTTCATCAAAACTTATCATTTCTTCATTAATATGCCAATATATATATATATATAGTTAAGGAAAACATTTCATGTCAAATAAAGTGAGCTTAAAGATATAGAGGATTTAAGTATAGATTAGGCTCCCCCTCAACCAATGCATATTAAAAAAATGTAATTTTCAAGATGTATTCATATATGTATCTTGAGGATGAGTACCTGCAAAAATTTTGAAAGCCACTCCAATGTTTAAGTTAGTAATGTAAATCAAAGATTAAAGGCAAAATTTAAAAATCATGCAATGGAAAAGTAATTTTTAAAGTTCATTTGGATTTGCCATCCCAAGTTCTCTTCTAATAAAGTTGAATCTATCCTCAACAAGAGGCTTCTTGAAATGTCAGCTAACTAAAAATCTAGTTGCACAAATTTAAAAGAGACATCTTTCTTTTGAACATGATCTTTTATAAAATGATGTCTTATTACAATGTTTAGTTCTAGAGTGCATGACAAGATTTTTAGATAAGTATATAGCACTTGTGTTATCACATCTAATGGGTATGTTTTTAAGAAATACACCAAGATCCTCTAGTTGTTGTTTCATCCACAATATTTGGGCACAACAACTCTCAGCTAAAATGTATTCAGCTCCCGCTGTGGATAAAGAAATACTGTTTTGCTTTTTACTAAACCAAGAGACAAGAGAACTACCAAAGAATTGGTAAGTTCCACTTGTACTTTTTTTATATGTTTTGCTACTCGCAAAATTCGTATCAGAGTAGCCAATTAAAAATTTGGAGGATCCTTTAGGATACCATTTGAGATGTGCCAACCAAGTATCTAAAAAATTTTTTCACAACCTTAAAATGAGATTCCTTAGGGTTAGTTTGAAATCTTGCACACATGCATACACTAAACATAATATCAGGTCTACTAGCGGTTAAGTACAGTAGAAAGCCAATCATACCTTTATATTTTGTCACATCAAATGGTTGACCTCTTTCATCCTTGTCTAAGTTTCTTGAGGGACTCATGTTTGCATTCTCCATGTCAAACTTTTTGAGCAACTTTTTTGCATACTTGGTTTGGCTAACAAATATTCCATTATCTATTTGTTTGATTTGGAGCCCAAGGAAGAAGTTGAGTTCTCCCATCATTGACATTTCAAACTCACCTTTCATGATCTTAGCAAACTTTTTGCACAAATTTTATTAGTAGCACCACCAAATATTATATCATCAATATATATTTGTGCTATAATTAAATCATGCTTTTTCTTTTTGAAGAACAAGGTTGTATCGACCTTTCCTCTTGAAAATCCATTATTTAAAAGAAATGAGATCAATCTTTCATACCAAGCTCTAGGAGCTTGTTTGAGACCATATAAATCCTTTTTCAATTTAAAAACATCATTTGGCTTATCATGATTTTTAAAACCGGGAGGTTGTTCAACATAAACTTCCTCCATGATATAGCCATTTAGAAAGGTACTTTTCACATCCATTTGAAATAGTTTAAAATCATTTATGCATACAAATGCCAATAACATTCTAATAGATTCAAGTCTAGCTACGGGTGCAAAAGTTTCATGATAATCAATGCCTTCTTCTTGGTTGTAACCTTTTGCAACAAGTCTAGCCTTATTTCTAACCACTATTCCATTTTCATCAAGTTTATTTCTAAAAACCCATTTTGTGTCAATTATTGGATGATCATTAGGTCTAGGAACTAATTCCCAAACTTAGTTTCTTTCAAATTGATTTAGTTCTTCTTGAATAGCTAAGATCCAATGTTCATCTATAATTGCATCATCAATATTTTTTGGTTCAACTTGAGAAAGGAAGGCTAAGTGGTTACAAACATTCCTAAGAGAGTTTCTGTTATTACCTTTTGAGAGGCATCTCCAATGATGAGCTCTTTAGGATGACTTTTTGTATACCTCTAATCCTTTGAAAGATCATCATTGTTGCTTAATGGTTCCTCTTGTGGTTTCTCTTCTTCTTGTTGCTTTTCTTTTTCTTGAGGCTTCTCCTCTTCTTGTGGTAACTTAGCACCCTCATCATGATCATCATCATTTTTTGGTGTTATTTCTTGCTTCTTCCTCATTTTATCATCTAACGAAAGGTCTTTAAAGTAATCTAACACTTCATGTTGATCATCAAAATCTTTAAGGGAATGGTTAGATTCATAAAAAATAACATGTATAGGTTCTTCAACAAGTAAAGTTCTTTTGTTATAGACTCTATATGCTTTACTAGTACTAGAATATCTAAGAAAAATAGCTTCATCGACTTTGGCATCAAATTTTCCCAAATTATCTTTTCCATTGTTTAAGACAAAGTATTTGCAACCAAACACATGAAGATGAGAAATGTTGAGCTTTCTTCCTCTATATAGCTCATATGGGGTTTTATTTAAAATTGGCCTTACAAGGCTCTATTCATTACATAACAAGAGGTATTAACCGCATCCGCCTAAAAATATTGAGGAAGTTTTCCTTCATTGAGCATAGCTCTAGCCATCTCATCTAGAGTTCTATTTTTCCTCTCAACAACACCATTTAGTTGAGGAGTTCTAGGAGATGAGAAGGTATGCTCAATGCCATTTTCATCACAGAATTCCATAAAGTCATGGTTATCAAATTCTCCACCATGTTCACTCCTAATCCTCACAATGGTCAAGCTTTGCTCTTTTTGAATAAACTTTGCAAGTTTTAGAAAAGATTTAAAAGCTTGATCTTTATGAGCTAGAAAGAGAGTCCATGTGTACCTTGAGTAGTCATCTACAACAACTAGCACATAGGAGTTACCTCCAAGGCTTTTTGTCATAGATGGTTCTACAAGGTCCATATGAAGTAATTGCAAAGGCTTAGCTGTAGAAATAATATCCTTAGTCTTGAAAGAGCTTTTAACTTTCTTCGCCATTTGACAAGTACCACAAAGCTTATCTTTTTCAAAATTAATTTTGGGTAAGCCAATTACAAGTTCTTTCTTGACTAGTTTATCCAAAAGATTCATACTAGCATGAGCTAATCTTCTATGCCATAACCAACTTTCATTACTAACACTAATTAAACATGTAGAGTCTATAGAAGGATCTTCATCAAGATCTATAATATAAACATTATTGATCCTTTGCACAACAATCTTAACTTGCTTATCATTAATATTTTCAACTATGCAACTACTTGAATCAAAAATCACTCTATTGCCTTTGTCACATAGTTGACTAATACTAAGCAAATTATGATTGAGGCCTTCAATAAATAAGACATTTTCAATAGAAGTTGAAGAATTCTTACCCACTTTACGTATTCCCTTGTTTAGACCTTTGTTATTTCCTTCATATGTCACTTTGCCTCCTCTTGGTGTGAAAGAGAGAAATTTTGATAATCACCAGTCATGTGCTTTGAGCAACTACTATCTAAGTACCATTTTCCCCTCTTTGTCTTAAGGCATACCTATCTCACAAAATTAAGTTTTCTTTTTAGGTACCCAAATTTGTTTGGGTCCTTCCTTATTAGATGTTCCTTTGGGAACCCATTTCATTTTATTTCCATAGGGAATATTCTTTCTATACCAATAAGAATAGGAGTTATGTCCTTTTAAACCACAATGAAAACAAGTAGTGAAGGGACTACTTGACGTAGTTGCATGGACAAAGAAATTCTTATAGTATTTTTGACTAGCTTTGGGATTATATCTTAAGTTGGCTTTGTCAAATACACATATTTGTTTTCCAAGCAATATGTTCAAATTGTCTCTTCCTTATGTAAATTTTGCAAGGGTGTTTTTCAAATCCTTATTTTCCCTTTCTAATTCAATGCATTCACAACAAGGACAATTGTTTTTTGGGAGAGACAAACAATATTTTCAAGCTTGCATTTTCTTCTTGCAAAATTTTGTTTTGATCTTCAAAGACAAGACTTTCTTTCTTAAGTACAATAAGATCATCTTTCAATTTTAAAATTTCATCCTCAAGTAAAGAAATTTTTTGCTTTGAAAAGCTTAGCTTTTTAGCAAGCTTTAAAGATTCATTGTGTAGTTCTTCAAAAGCATCTTGTAATTCATCAAAAGAGTGTAAAGGTTCAAGAATGTTTACCTCTTCATCTTTTCTTGCCATAAGGCAGAGGTTGGCTTCTTCATTTTCTTCTTCATTGGATTCACTTTCTCCCCACACAGAAGAAACATATGCTTTCTTTTTCCTTTTGATGACACTTTTCTTTCCTTCTTGCTTCTTGATGAATTGTAGACAATTCCATTTGATGTGTCCAACCTTTTTGCATTCATAACAAATGGGACCTTCCTTGTTGCTGTCTTGGTCTTTTCTCTATCTTCTTGTATTCTTCCTTTTTAGGAATTTACTAAATTTTTTGACCAAGAGACCAATGTGTTCATCATTGATTTCAAGTTCCTCCTCTCCCTCATCACTTTTGATTTCCACCTTCTTGGAAGAAGATGATTTAAGGGATAAAGTTTTCTTTTTCTTGGTTTCTTCTTCTTGCCTCATCTCTATTATTTTGGACCATAGTTTTGGAGGTTCCCAAACAAAGCTGTGAGGGAATTCATTGACTCTCCTTTTACTTCCATAATTGCAGTCCTCTTTGCCTCCTACTTCAGGGTAAGGCATCTTAGAATCTTGATGGTTTGTGATTTTTCTGAATAAGAAACACCAAGAGCTTTCAAATGGTTAGTAATATGAGTGAATCTCAATTGAATTTCACTAATACTCTTATCACTTTTCATTTTAAAATTTTCATATTTATTGGTGAGAGTACTTATTTTTGACTGTTTGACTCCAAGAGTTCCTTTATGTGCAATTTCTAAAGTATCTCACATTTCTTTAGCACTTGTACAGCTAGAAACTCTAAAATATTCATCTTGGTTTACAGCACTAACTATGATCATCTTTACTTTGACATTAAGATGGATAAGTTTCTTTCCGGTATCATCTCATTCACTTTTGGGTTTTGGAATAACTTTCCCTTCAACCTCCTTAGTAGGAGTATAGGGACCCTTTTCTACAACATCCCAAAGATTAAGGTCTACCGCATCGAAAAATATTCTCATCTTAGATTTCCAATAAGCGTAATGGTTTCCAATAAAACCAGGGGGTTTGGTAAAGGAACTTCCTTCAAGTAAGACACAATCACCAAAGTCAGCCATATTTCAACTCTTAGGCGATTAGGTCTTTGATCAAGAGCCCAAGCTCTAATACCAATTGATAGAAATGGCTAGCACCTAAGAGGGCGGTGAATTGGGTTTTAAAGAAAATTTGCTAAGACTTTATGGAAGTTTAAGAAGTTTTAAAAATAATGCCAAGGTTTTTATGAAAGTAAAATAAGTATGATCAAGATGAATAAATATGGAATACAATTAATCAAAAACCATTAAAGAGATGAATGAATATAGAGTGCAAGGAAGTAAAGAACATATAAATAATTAAAGAGCAAGGGAAGAGAAAATCAAACAGTGAGATTCATACTGGTTTGGCTTAAACCAAACCTACATCCAGTCCTCAAGATAACTTCTTGAGTATTTCACTATAAACCACAATTTTATTCAATTGGGCACTTGTAAGCCACTACAACATAGATCTTTTCTTCCTCAAATGTGTCTCTCCCCCTTACAATGTGTTTTCTATCAAACACTAACTCAAAGAACCAATCATTGAGCAACTAAATTTGAAGGCTTAAGGAAAATAATGGTGGACACTCTCAAAGTATAGATAACGCAGAAATTAAGCTCAAAAATTTTCTGTAGCAATTTAGAGAGAATGCAACTTAAGATAATATGAGAAATAAACAATTGAAGCTTAATGCAAATAGTGTTGTGAAGTCCCCTTTATATAGTGAGGCTTTGCTGCTACAATGACTGCTTTGCTCAGAATTGCTATAGTAAGCTTCATCATCATTTTTCAGCTTTTCTACAACAACAAAAAAACTTTATCAACCTTTTTCAACAATTAATATTCTTTTTCAAATTTGTTACAGTAAAAAGCATTCTTTTTCAAATTTTATTACAACAACTAATAAACTTTATTGTTCTTTTTCAATAACCAATAAACCTTATCATACTTTTTCAACAATCAAATTTTTTTTTTCAAAAGTGCTACAATAAAAAAGTATTCTTTTTCAAATTATAGTACAATAACCAATAAACTTTATCGTACTTTTTCAACAACTAATAAACTTTATCATACTTTTTCAACAACCAATAAATTTTATCATACTTTTTCAACAATCAAATTTCTTTTTCAAAAGTGCTACAGTAAAAAGCATTCTTTTTCAGTTTATATTATAACAACCAATAAACTTTATCATACTTTTTCAATAACTAATAAACTTTATCATACTTCTTCAACAATCAAATTTTTTTTTAAAAGTGCTACAATAAAAAGAATTCTTTTTCAACGATCAATAAATTTTATCAAAAATCAATTTATACTATTATATTTAAATATATAAAGCATTAAATATATTTGGGCCAAGAAAGATTGAATCATGCATTTGGATTAAGAAGATTAAATTATACATTTGGGCCAAGAAAGATTAAATCATGCATTTGGACCAAAAAGACTAAATCATATATTTGGGCCAAGAAGATTAAATTATTCATTTGGGCCAACAAGATTAAATCATACTATAATCTCACATATTTATCATCATCAAAACTTATAGCATAATACATTAGGGCTAACAAATCTACTTGTAGGTTGTTCCGATCTCTTCCGATGATGATAGAGGCAAACAAGTGCAATTTTGTGGCTGTGATTTCGATTTTTGGTTTTTTGAGACTAAACAGTTCTTTTAGGTAAGTGGAATAAGGTTGTTGGTCTCATATGGGGCATGTGATTTGAATCCGATGATGCTTCAGTTGGATTCTGGGTTTGGGGAAAAGAAGTTATGTTTGAGCTTTCTTAATTCAGAAAGGGGTTTTCTTTAGATTCGCTTGGATCACAGTATTTGGGTTTGTGATAGTGATGAAGGTTAAGATCTCGGGCCTCTCCAAATTTTTTTCTCAAACCCCTTGTGTTGCTAGCAGGGAAGAGATGTCATCACCCTTTCACTTTTCTCACACACACACACACACTAGAAAATGCTTTCCAATTCCAATCATGAACTTTATGCTCATAAGCACCAAACACTTAAAAACTCCAGGAGCACCATAATATTCCTTTAAATGTTTTTTCATTATCCTCTTTGACTAACGCACAATTGCCAATTAAAAACTACAAAATTTAATTTTTTTGGTTTTCTACGGGCACCTTTTATTAGAGATAATCGTCACTAATAGACATTAAATACAAACACTTTTCTTAACAAGGATGGAGACCTTGGTTCTTCGAACTTTACAGTTAACTCTTTATGGCAAAATAAAATTTTTTTCCGTTTTCATACTAATTAAACTGGGTATTAGTGTAATAATGATATATAAATGTATGACATTAATTATATAATACAAATGCAGTGCCTATAAATTCTAATTTCCACTCTGCTCAGAAACCACACAGTAAGCAAGTATATGTAGCATTATCTTCTCTGTGTTCTTGTTCTCTTAATTATTAATTGTATTAATCTTTCATCTTCATCTTCAAGGATCAGGGGTGTTTTCACTTACGAGAATGAGAACACATCCAGTTTGTCCCTTGCCAGGCTTTACAAAGCTCTTGTCAAAGATAGAGACACCCTCATCCCTGAGTCTGGAGAGCCTATCCAAAGTATTGAAATCCTTGAAGGAAATGGAAACAATGGATCTCTCAAGAAGTTCACTTTCTCTAAAGGTCTATTTTCCATTATATATGTCCATGCATAAAATCATCAATATCTGTATCAGTTTGCTTTATTGGCGTCTATATATTATTTTGAAATTAATTAATACTTGTAGAAACTAACGTTGGTTGGTTCTAGTGGTTTGGTACCTATTTCCTTAAAGTGAGGTATAAACGGAAGGCGATTTGCTCCTCCGCTTGATCGTGGAGCATCCTCTTCTTTCTTGGTGTCTTATTCATCCTTTTTTTGTCTTTTTCTTTTTTTTTTGGAAAAAATTGCATGAATAATTTATACTCATCAAAGATTAATTTGTCTATGAATTAATCAGATTAAACTAAATGAAATCAATCCATTTTTCCTTGTGTAATTAATTATTTAATGAAATGGAAATTGTGCTTTAAATCATTCTACCCAATGAGCATTTTTTTGGAAAAAGTTTTATTTCAAATTTTATTCTGTGAAGCTTGCTATTTATACATGTATGTGATTGCTGTGTATATTTAGTAAGTGGGATAAGAGTTGGCATGTCAGTATGCAACCACGAGGCATGAATGTAATTATGACTTAATAGGATATTATTAGTATTATGTCAGTATACGATTGCAGGGCATAACTCTAATATAATTCAGTCTTGGAAGATTTTTTGGGAATTTTAGATTGACAATTACATAATAGAATTTGACCAAAAATAATCAAAGGAAAAGATGGTGATAAGTACAATTCCATGGAGTCAATGATTAGTTACACATCTTCCTTGTATGTTGCCTTTTATTGTTTTATTTATATTCTAGTCTTTTAAATTTTAGTTATTTAATTTATGTCTTTTAAATTATATAATATATTAAATAAATTGTCTTAATAGCATTTTACTTAGCTTAATTTATGTCTTTCATTAAAAACTAAAAAAAAATACATCATGCAAAAAAAAGAAGACAAAAATATTCCAGCCTGAGTAATTTAGGGGCAGGGTGGCTTCCTAGATGCAAGAACCTCCGGGTCCAGACTTAAGAGTGGTGAATTGTAATATCACCTCCGGTATTAACCCTTTGAGAACCTTAGCAATGTCATAGAGGGAAGTGTAAATCTTGGTCTGACACTCAACATTTTTTTGGTTTTGGCTGCAAAAACATTGAGTAGACCAGAAAAAATACTTGTTTATCTTGCTCACCATCTCATCATTCTGGCATCTCACTAATCTTTTTGTCCCCTTTATTGTCTTCTTCAAAAGAGAAACTTCCTCTTCTAAAGAATAGGATTCAACATGGCCATTAGTTGCACATTCAGATCTTTGTCTAACCTCTTCTTCTTAGTATCCTTCTCATCCGGAGACCTCTCCTTAGATCTCTTACCTTTGTCCTTCCCCAAATGCAGTATCAAATCTAGCTCTTCCTACTTTGGCTAAACAGTAAAATCAATAAACTTTTTGTAGCCATGGGAGATAGGAATTAGAAATTTGTATTTGGGAGTGAGAGAAAGAAAAGAGAAATGCTATAGGTAGTTTGCTCTGAGGCTTGGTACAATGATATGAGAAATCTGTGTAGAATTTAGTGAAAAAAAAATTTCAAGCTGAGTTAAATTAGAAATCCAGTCACTGCATTGTTCCTCTACAAGCTAGCTTATTGATATTGCAGCTGGAAATCATAAGATTAGATGGTGAGCATGCATTTAAACAATGCTCATTTAATGCAATTGCCAGATAAGTCAAGATTTTGAATTAATTGCGACTGTTTTATTTTTCTTACCTGCCGCATTGCCTCAAGTAAGCTACTATATTTTTCAAAGACGCTTTGAAAATGAAGAAATGCAAAATTTGTTTGTAGTTGTTGTGTATCAATTGTTTGAATTCTTTTTGTAATTGTATCTCTTGTTTTACATTATGTTTTAGTTACTATTTTTTCTTCCTTACTTGTTCATTCTTCTTTTTATTTTCACCTCATTTCTTTTGTTTTTCTTCAGGTTGCAAGATTAATTATTTTCACCATCCAACCTACCATTGAGAAAAACCCCTATAAAAAGCTAATTGCATGACATTGAAATAAAACCAACTAGGATATTTCTTTTCCCTTTCACTACAAAAAAAATCATAAATCAGAGATGGAATTCAGAGACAGAATCATGGTGTCTCAAATTCTGTCTCTAACATGATCCAAATTCCATCCCTGATTCTAATCTGGGAAATAGGGAATCAGGGATGGATTCTAAGATGGATTATTTCCGTCTCTGACTAGATGTCAGTCCTTGATTTTAGGGACTAGTTATGGCATGCCTAAACTCTGTCCCTAAAGTTTTTTTTTAATGAAAATTTTAGAAATGACGTTGTCTCATGTTAACTTAAGTAAAACAACGTCGGATCAAAATTCTGAGACAGAATTGTCCATCTGAGAATTTCATCCCTAAAAATTTAACCCTAAAATCCCATTTCTCTTTTTTCCTGTGTCTTCGTCTGCAGCCCTCATCTCTCTAGCTCTCTCATCAGGCACCCTTTCTCTCTCTACCCTTTCTCGTCAACCCTTGTCTCTACTGTCGGCGTCAACTTTACTTGTCCTTCATGCCCACCACTTAATTTAGTACTTCCATTGCCATTTTTTTTTAAAAATTTCTTTCTTGTTTCCATAATTAATTATTCTACAAATTTGTTATTTGTTTCAGTCATCTTTTCACGCAAGTGGTCTCTGGTTTGCAAGAAGATTCGGTTCTAGTTTTTTCTACTAAAGAAGGTTGGTTTTTGTGGTTTTGTTGTGTTGATCTTGTTTCTGTTTGATTTTCTCCATTTTGCCTTTTTGTTTGATTTTGTTACAGTTTCTTGGTTCTAATTTTGTTGAAATTTTCTTGTCAATATTTTGTTTTGTATTCTGATAGGCATTCAAAGTTAATGTATTGGCATTACTGAATTCTTTGCATGTTTTAGATCCTACTAATGATTTAAGAGATAGATGAATTATTTTAATTTAAAACATATCATAACTGTACATTTCTATGAGTACAAATCATACCCAATAATGAAACTTATATTGCCATAGCTTGATCTGAAATTGTATATTTCTAAAGTGTGGCTCAGATATGGCCAATTCTCTACTGTTTCAATGATTTCTTCCATAGGTTTTTATTCTTGGTGTCTAAAGAGTATTTAGACAACAAAACCTCCAATTTTAAACAACAAACCAAGACTCAATCTCATATTCTACCCAAAGAACTTTAAAATCAAAAAATGGGGAGAAGTTTAGTGAATCAGAATACCTATCTCGATTCCTTGCTTTCCTTGAAATGGTTGGTTACCGGAGACTCGCCCTGTCATTAGAGAAAGGTTTGCCAAAGCTTGGGTGGTGGATTTGGGTGGAGAGGGTAGAGAGAGGAAGAAAAATAAGAAATGAAGAAAAAGTGGTGGGGCTACCTATATATACCTGCTCATAGTGAAATTACTACTTTATCCCCAGGTCAATCTCAGTAGTGGCAAACCCATAACTATCCCAATTTGGGCATTTCCCATACTCTAAATGCCACCCTAGTTCCTTATTTCATTTTAGTCCCTCTCTGGACCTGATAGATATCTAGTTCTCTCAACTCCTCATGACTACTCTCTCTCAATTTCTCGTCCCTTAACATCATTTCCACGTCCCGAGGTACTTCCTCTAACTTTACATTCCTTAGCACATAACCAGAAAAATTTTCCTCGTACTCTCATTATTCCTTTAAATGCTATATTAAAATAACATTGTACGAATAATGGCAATTTTAGCCATAACTATTGTAATACCGCTAGTCACGTAATTCCTAAACTAGAAGGTATTACTATATATATATATATATATATATATATATATATATATATATATGTTGAGAACCCAAAACTTTAAAACTTTAAGATCCTAAAACTCTAAGTGCATGAAAATACTCATAATATATAATTTTTAACCCTAATAATTCAAAATTACTCATCACCATTATCCTTTTATAAAATTATCAGGGTAGTAGTGGGTAAATAAAAAAAAATAAGAAAAATATACCATATTGGGTGAAATCTCTCACTTCAAAATTATTAAAAATATTAAAACTTAAATTAATTATATTTAAAATTAGTTTAAATAATTTTAATTTTTTAAAAGATAATTATATATATATATATATCAAAGTTAAAGTTTATATATATGTATATATTAAAAATATATATAAGTGGTTCAAGCAACTCTTGCTCGAGCCCCTTAGTTTAATAAAATTTTATATTTTATAATTTAATAATATATATATATATATATATATATATATATATATATATAAATAGATCTTGCATATCTATTGATTATTATTTAACAAATATAATAACTAATTTTAATTTTTGATACTTTTAGTTCTTTAAATTAGAAAGATTTTACACAACAATGTATATCTTTCTTAGCTTCTTCTTATTATCTTTTTATTGGCCCACTATTACCCTGATAATTTCATAAAAGTATAGATCATGTGAAACTTTGAAATAACTTGTATTCAAATTATTTTAAAATCTTTTTTATATTCACTTATTAATCTCAAATATTTGTATTAACTTTTCAATTCAATAGTTTAAACATAAATTAATCTTTCATAGCTATAAATTTTTATATAATGATTGTAATGACAATTTAAATTCAGAAATTCTAATTTTTATTTTCAACTCATTAAATATGTACATAAAACCCTTATAACCAGAAGATCCAAAATTGAGCATCATTGATCTTGTAACCATATAAGATCTTACTACTTTAAGCTCATACAAATACTTATACTCTATGACCCTTAAGTTTAATAATTCAAAATTACTCATTATTCTTCAACATTATTTCTATAAAATTCTCAGGATTGTGGTGGGAAAATAAAAGAAATTAAAAAAACATACCTTATTATGTGAATATACTCAATATATAAAAACAAATAAATAATATTTTTCTCAAAAATAAATCATATGTATGAGTTAATAATAATATGCATATAATATATATGTATTAAATAATATATATATATATATATATGTGTGTGTGTGTGTGTGTGTGTGTGTGTGTGTGTGTGTTTTCTTACATACAAGTGCATATTATTTAATTTATATATTCATATTTACGTATATTTATAAATATCTATTTATTTATGCGACTTAAGAAACTTTACTCTAATGTCCTCAAATATTTAAAAATATAAAAAGTAATTTTGTCTATAAATATTTTATTTAATAGGGTTGAAAATTATTTTTTATAATTTAAAATATAACTAGTTTTAAATTCTAATAATTTTAATTTTAATATTTTTAATGTGTAAGATTTCAAATAACAAGTGTGTCCTTTTTAACTCCTTTTGATTATCTTTCAATTAGTGCACTACCACCATAACTATTTCATGAAAGTATTGATGATGAGTGGATTTTGAAATAAATTGAATTTAGATTACTACTAAAGTATTAAGATTTTTTTAGTTCACTTTTTAATATAAATTATTTTTATTAAATTTTTAACTTAGTTTATAAATAAATTAATCTTTCATATCAATAAATTATTATATAATGACCTTAATTAATGACTATTTAAATTAAAAAATTCTAATTTTTTTATTTTAACTCGAATAAGTACATATATATATATATATATATATTATTTTACAAAATAACATATAATAAATAACATATACAAATATATATGTGTTATTATATATATAATAATATAAATTATTTATTTTTTGCAAAATATTTTATTTATATATATATATATATATATATATATATTAAGTATATTAAATTTTTACTAATTATCTTTAAAAAATTTAAAATTCAAAAATTAGGATTTTTTAATTTAAATATTAATTACATTTGTTATATAATAATTAAGTGATGCACACGATTAATTATATCTAAACTATTAAACTAAAAAAATTGATACAAATGAGAGAGGAAACATATAAAAATTCATATCAAAGTAATTAATCATTCAATTATATGACTTTAATCATTCAAAAATGAAAACAAATATTATAATAGGTTATAGAGTACATTTCATATGTTTTGGAAATTTTCCTATTGTTATCCATTAAAAAAGAGAAAGAAAGGAATAATGTATAATTATGTGTGCAGGTCCCATTGTGAAGAATTTGTGTAGTCCACTATTTCACGCGACCTCTCACATTTTGTTCTTCTTTTCCAATCTTTTTCACGTTGTTATAGAGCAAATTAAACTTTGGGACTTTCCCGCCGAATTATCTTTATATAACAATTCTTCCCGCCGAATTATCTTTATGCAAGATATTCAAGAAGTTTGCAAATTCTTTGTTTTACTTACATTATAAAATAAACAATTCGTTGTTATATTTACAGTACAAAATAAATAATTCATTAACATGAAAAATTGTAAATTCATTATTGTTCATAACAAGATGATTAAATTCATTGTATTATTGACAACCTTAAATGAAATTTATTGATATAAAAATATGTAAATTTATTTTTTTTTCTTGACAAAGTTAAAAATCCACATACATAGCAAACAAAAAAATTTTCTTTTATTATTTATGAAATTAAAAGTCATAAACATATAAAAAATCAAATTTATTTAAAAATTTGTTTCAAAAAATAGGCAAACACACATAAAATGTGCAATTGTTGAGCCATATGTATGTGGCTCAAATGTAACTCAACATGGGATATGTCAAGTCACTTAGAATGTGATATAATAATCTCCTACTGAAAATCAGTATGAAGATGCCAATGAAATTTATTTATCAGTAAGAAATTAAAAAAAATTAACAACTATTGATTTACATACTAAAAATATTCAATAAAAAATTAGTTGGAAACTCCATTTTCCTACAGAAATTTTTTTGTTTGCGACTGTTAATGCAGTCTCTATTAAATGTTATCCTGTAGTGGCATGAAGCACCGAATGTCGGATTCTTAATAGATACAATGCAAGTACGAAATAGAGCAAACGTACATGCCATTACAGAGCAAACATTTTGGCGGGACTTCCCATCCGAATTGTCTTTATATAACAATTATTTCTTCTTTTCTTATTGAATTTTTCTCTTTTTTCTCTTATTACATCGTCCATTTATCCTTCAGATCTTAATATATACAATGCAAGTTTCGATGTAATTATTTGATCCATGTGCTCTGTATTCTTCCATTCCCAAAAGGACATGTGATGAGATAGAATTAGGAACAAAATTGATGGCTATGACTGACTTTCTAAAAAGGTGTTTGGTTTGCAAAACGTTGTGAGGATTTCTAAGAATGTGATGATGATTTATTTTTTACGTATGATTTCAGTTTTAAAAAATAATTCTTAAATATACAATATTTTTAGAGGTCAAACATATTTAAAACCCCTCAATTTTTCTTCATTCAAGGGAAAGTAGAAATGCTAATTAGAGTTTCATGCATGTGACTAGAATATTTTTATAACATCAAAAGTCTATTTAACCCCTAACGAAATAAGAATTAAAAAATTTCACTCAAAAGTAGATTACTAATTAATTCTCTTATAAGACTACAATTTATTCAATTTGTTCCTTACATAATCAAATGTCTTAATTTAATTTTTAAAAAATTACATTTGTTTTAATTTAATTATTTCCATTGCTTAATTTATTCAATTTGTTCCTTACAGAAATTTTTTTGTTTGTGACTGTTAATGCAGTCTCTATTAAATGTTATCCTGTAGTGGCATGAAGCACCGAATGTCGGATTCTTAATATATACAATGCAAGTACGAAACAGAGCAAACGTACATACCATTACAGAGCAAACATTTTGGCGGGACTTCCCATCCGAATTGTCTTTATATAACAATTATTTCTTCTTTTCTTATTGATTTTTTCTCTTATTACATCGTCCATTTTTCCTTCAGATCTTAATATATACAATGCAAGTTTGATGTAATTATTTGATCCATGTGCTCTGTATTCTTCCATTTCCAAAAGGACATGTGATGAGATAGAATTAGGAACAAAATTATGGATTCGGGGTGGCTGCTCTTCGCGTAAGAAGAGCAGCCACCTCTTCTCTGTTGGCCACGGTTAAAACCATGGTCAAAACTTGTGGCAACAGTTTTAACTGTTACCACAAGTTGAGTTCAAAACCGTTGCTATAAGTGTTTATTGTGACTTTTTTTTACAAAATTTATAACAACGATTTTGAAACCGTTGCTGAAACTTGTGGCAACAGTTAAAACTGTTGCCACAAGTGTTGGCCACGGTTAAAACCGTGGCCAACAGGGAAGAGGTGGCTGCTCTTCTTACGCGAAGAGCAGCGACCCCGAATCCCAAAATTGATGGCTATGATTGACTTTTTAAAAAGGTGTTTGGTTTGCAGAACGTTGTGAGGATTTCTAAGAATGTGATGACGATTTATTTTTTACGTATGATTTCAGTTTTAAAAAATAATTCTTAAATATACAATATTTTTAGAGGTCAAACTTATTTAAAACCCCTCAATTTTTCTTCATTCAGGGGAAAGTAGAAATGCTAATTAGAGTTTCATGCATGTGACTAGAATATTTTTATAACATCAAAAGTCTATTTTACCCCTAATGAAATAAGAATTAAAAAATTTCACTCAAAAGTAGATTACTAATTAATTCTCTTATAAGACTACAATTTATTCAATTTGTTCCTTAAATAATCAAATGTCTTAATTTAATTTTTAAAAAATTACATTTGTTTTAATTTAATTATTTTCCATTGCTTAAAGTCATTCTGATTAAAAAAATTAGAAACTAAATTAAAATAAACATAAATTCATTGACCAACTTGTTAAACATAGTGTAGGTTGATTGAGAAAACAATTGACCAACTCGTTTAAAAATAAGTTAAACAAACCGGCCCACTTAGCTTGTGAAGACTTGTGATGGGCCAACAGGTTAGCTTGTTGTGAAAGTTTGATCATGAGGGATAATTATTGTAAAACTTTGATTTTGGAACAAAACTTTAGTTTTGGAATTTTTAGACAGATTTGAAACAAAAAAAAATTCTATTTTAAATTCAATCTCAAATTCTAATTCATACTGTTTGATAAATGACAGAACTAGAAACTGATTTGAGATGAATAGACATGAATAAAGGCTAAAATATTTGCCTTTAGATTCAGTATTTCAAATTCAAAATTTTATTTAAAAAAAGAGAAATTAAAGACAAAAATTTGAAAATAAATAATCAAAAATCTAAAGCATGGTTCTCCAAACAAGTTAATTCTTAAATTTTCACTACCTTTCATAGAGTTTTTAACGTTAATCAGGCCGAAGACTTAGGTTTTATCTAGGATACCCCTTAAAGCCCAACTATACAAAAAATGACTTTAACTTTATTCTAGATAAGATTAATAAAAGACTTCAAGAATGAAAATGTAATCTTGACTCAAAATTCGGGAGAACTAAGCTCATAAAATCCCACTTTGTCCAATATGAAACCATCATATTGAAAATTGACACTGTAGCTAGAAACTTCTTTTGCGGGCATGAAACCACGATTAAAAAGGTTCATATTGTTGGTTGGGAAAAAAACCTGTAAACCCAAATCTATGGGAGGAATAAATATTAGATCTGCTTGTCATCAAAATAAGGCTTTAACCCTTAAAAGACTTTGGACCCTCACTACAGAAGAAAATTTCCCTATGGTCTAGAATCATAACAAATAAATACGGTCCTAACCTAAACAACAAGAAATCCCTAAAATCTCACTCTTTTCGCAATTTGTAAGAATTAATCCCTTTGTTTTTAAATTGCACCAGGAAAAATATTGGAAATGGAAAAGATTAGCCTTTGGGAAGATAATTGGCTTAGCTCTAATCTAAGATCAAAGCTCGATCATTGGTCCTCTGCCAAAAACAGCTTCAGGGAAAACCTTAGAGGAAATCATTTCTTTCTCCCATAATGGAAACTAGGAGGCTTAATAACATCCCCTTTACAATCCATCCCAACCTTTATTGGGAAATTAATTCTCTGCCCTTGCCATCTGGTTTTCCCCCTCCTAAAGACAAAAATATCTGGAAATTAACTAATGATGGAAAATTCTCTTCCAAATAAGCCTATCTACACATCATAAACCCCAAAGAAAACTTGAAAACAACACCCCAATTCATATGAAGTATAACTGGATTTGGATCAAAGAACTCCCCCTAGAGAATTATTTTTTCTTCAGCAAACAACTCAGAAAGGACCTCCCACTAAATCCAAACTGTCAAAAATTAACACCCACATATCATGTTTATGCCCTCTCTGTAATATCGAACTTGAAACTCATCTCCATATTCTTCGTGATTGTCCTATTATCAAAGACTTTTGGACAACCATGTCCCCTCCTCCTTCTATCTTCCAATCTCACTTACCCAAGTGGCTAGAAGAAAACACAAAAATAACCAACCCAAATACTCTTGACATCCCCTGAAACACTATATTTTTACTAGTAGAGGAATATGTTTAGCTCGCAACAAAAATATTTTCAAAAATTAACCATTCATACTTTCAAAGTTAAAAAATACTATCTTATTTTGGCTGCTGATTTTTGGAGTACTTTTGACTTCCAATATTCTACAAATCAAAAATATTTCTCATTCCATTCCTTATATCTTACATTGGAAAAAACCTCCTGGACAATGGTATAAGCTGAATGTTGATGGCTCTTCTAAAAACAATGAGATTGCTGCTGGAGCTATCATAAGGAATGATATGGGAGATTAGACTATTGGATTCTCTAAATATGTGGGTTTTGGTTCCTTTATTCTCGGTGAAGCACGGTCTCTTATATTTGGACTACAAATTGCACAAGAACTAGGAATTAAACAGCTGGAAGCTGAAACAGACTGCAAAAAACTTCATTCCCTCTTTATTAAAGGAATATCAGATTATCATCCTCTTTCTAACATTGACAATAATTAAACTGGGTATTAGTGTGATAACACTACAAAAAAAAAGACTTTTGGTGGCGACTTTCTAAAAGTCGCCACTAAAAGTCTTTGGTGGCGACTTTTAGTGGCGACTAAAGTTGTTGGCGTAAGTCCGTGGCTGATTCTTTTGGTGGCGACTTTCAAAGTAGCCACCAAAAGTCATTTTTATTGCAAAAAAAAAAAAGAAAATTCGTGAAAAAAATGAATTTTTGGTGTCAGCAAAAACTACCTTTGGTGGCTACTTTAGTCGCCACCAAAAGTCACTCGTCATCTTTTTAGATCCGGATTGGCCCGGAAGGTCGACCCGAGATCCATTCGACTCGTGCGGGTGTTGGCCGATCCAATAACTCGCTATCCCGAGCTGATTCGATTTTTTTGTGTGCAATATTCAAGTTTATTTGAAATTAAACCAAACATGTGCATACCTGAGATTCGAACCTGGGTTCCTTGCTTGCAGCCATGTGTGTCTTGCCATTCTGCCACTGCTTCATTTGTGTTATGTAAGTGCAAAATATTATATATATCTATATATATAATCTGTTAAAAATATTTTAGGTCAAAAATATTATAAAACAAAAATAAAATAATATTAAACTTAACAAAAAGCAAATATATTATTACTATTGGAGTCAGCACAAAAGTCCAACTTTAACTAATTTCATAAAAAAAAACGATTTCACTTAAAAAAATAGACTTCAGTCGTTACTGATAATCTAATTTTTTAAAAAAAATTAAAAAATTAAAAATTAAAAAATTAAAAAATTAAATTTCTTAAATAAAATTAAGAAAAATAAAAAAAATTGAATTTTTTAAGTAAAAAAATGACTTTTTTAATTTTTTTTAAAAAATTAGACTTTTGGTGGCGACTATAATCGCCACCAAAAGTCTAATTTTTTATTTTATTTTAAAAAATCTGGCGTTTTTTTTATTTTTTTTAAAAAAAGACTTTTGGTGGCGACTATAGTCGCCACCAAAAGCCTAATTTTTATTTTATTTTAAAAAATCTAACTTTTTTTTATTTTTTTTTAAAAAGACTTTTGGTGGCGACTATAGTCGCCACCAAAAGTCTAATTTTTTATTTTATTTTAAAAAATCTGACTTTTTTTTTTATTTTTTTTAAAAAATACTTTTGGTGACGACTATAGTCGCCACCAAAAGTCTAATTTTTTATTTTATTTTAAAAAATCTAACTTTTTTTTATTTTTTTTTTAAAAAACTTTTGGTGGCGACTATAGTCGCCACCAAAAGTCGACTTTTAGTGGCGACTATAAGAGTCGCCACCAAAACTCAACTTTTAGTGGCGACTTATTTAGTCGCCACCAAAAAGTCGCCACTGAAAGTCAATTTTCTTGTAGTGTAATGATATATAAATGTATGACATTAATTATATAATACAAATGCAGTGCCTATAAATTCTAATTTCCACTCTGCTCAGAAGCCACACAGTAAGTAAGTATATGTAGCATTATCTTCTTTGTGTTCTTGTTCTCTTAATTATTAATTGTATTAATCTTTCATCTTCATCTTCAAGGATCAGGGGTGTTTTCACTTTTGAGAATGAGAACACATCCAGTTTGTCCCTTGCCAGGCTTTACAAAGCTCTTGTCAAAGATAGAGACACCCTCATCCCTGAGTCTGCAGAGCCCATCCAAAGTATTGAAATCGTTGAGGGAAATGGAAGCAATGGATCTCTCAAGAAGTTCACTTTCTCTAAAGGTCTATTTTCCATTATATATGTCCATGCATAAAATCATCAATATCTGTATTAGTTTGCTTTATTGGCGTCTATATATTATTTTGAAATTAATTAATACTTGTAGAAACTAACGTTGGTTGGTTCTAGTGGTTTGGTACCTATTTCTTTAAAGTGAGGTATAAACGGAAGGCGATCTGCTCCTCCACTTGATCGTGGAGCATCCTCTTCTTTCTTGGTGTCTTATTCATCCTTTTTTTGTCTTTTTCTTTTTTTTTTTGGAGAAAAATTGCATGAATAATTTATACTCATCAAAGATTAATTTGTCTATGAATTAATCGGATTAAACCAAATGAAATCAATCCATTTTTCCTTGTGTAATTAATTATTTGATGAAATGGAAATTGTGCTTTAAATCATTCAACCCAATGAGCATTTTTTGGCAAAAGTTTTATTTCAATTTTTATTCTGTGAAGCTTGCTATTTATACATGTATGTGATTGCTGTATATATTTAGTAAGTGGGATAAGAGTTGACATGTCAATATGCAACCACGAGGCATGAATGTAATTATAACTTAATAGGATATTATTAGTATTATGTCAATATGCGATTGCGGGGCATAACTCTAATATAATCCGGTTTTGGAAGATTTTTTGGGAATTTTAGATTGACAATTACATAATAGAATTTGACCAAAAATAATCAAAGGAAAAGATGGTGATAAATACAATTCCATGGAGCCAATGATTAGTTACACATCTTCCTTGTATGTTGCCTTTTATTGTTTTATTTATATTCTAGTCATTTAAATTTTAGTTATTTAATTTATGTCTTTCAATTATCCAAAACTTTTTTTTTCATGTAAATTATATAATATATTAAATAAATTATCTTACTAGCATTTTACTTAGTTTAATTCAATTTTATTTGACACCTAATTCTCTATTGGACGATACTCACTCATCACTTATTACTTGATGCGACCCAACGTACTTACTGGAAATTTATTATGCTAAATAAGACGCATCAAGTTTTTGGCACTGTTGCTAGGAGAATGATGATTGTCAATTTCTTCTTTTAAGGCAAGTGATGGTATTTTCGACATTGACTTGTCTTCTTGCTATTTTTACCATTTCAAGTGTCTTTATTAATTTCATTTTCTTCTTTTGTTTACCTTGCTTATCTAATATATCTCTCACTGACTCTTCTTTGCTATGTACAAGGTTTGGATTATTTTCCTTGCTGATGGGAAATTAAAAAAAAGTGAGGAAAGCAAAAAAGGAAGCAACGCTAAGCATGGACACCAAATAAATTCTAGCTAATGACTTTAAACAACGCACTCTTGAGAGGCAACCTAAGTCTTTAGACTCTTAATCTTTTTAATTTATTTTGTAATTTTAATTTTGTTTTGTTGTTATTTGTTTGTTCAATTTGGATTGATTTTCATGTGTTTTTCTTTGTTTTATTTTTATCTTTTTAAGATACGCCCACCAAAAAGAAACTATTTTCATTAAAAACTAAAAAAAAAATACATCATGCAAAAAAAAAGACAAAAAAATATTCCAGCATGAGTAATTTAAGGGCAGGGTGGCTTCCTAGATGCAATAACCTCCAGGTCCAGACTTAAGAGTGGTGAATTGTAATATCACCTCTGGTCTTAACCCTTTGAGAACCTTAGCAATGTCATAGAGGGAAGTGTAAATCTTGGTCTGACATTCAACATTTTTTTGGTTTTGGTTGCAAAAACATTGAGTAGACCAGAAAAAATACTTGTCTATCTTGCTCACCATCTCATCGTTCTGGCATCTCACTAATCTTTTTGTCCCCTTTATTGTCTTCTTCAAAAGAGAAACTTCCTCTTCTAAAGAATAGGATTCAACATGGCCATTACTTGCACATTCAGATCTTTGTCTAACCTCTTCTTCTTAGTATCCTTCTCATCCGGAGACCTCTCCTTAGATCTCTTACCTTTGTCCTTCCCCAAATGCAGTATCAGATCTAGCTCTTCCTACTTTGGCTAAACAGTAAAATCAATGAACTTTTAGTAGCCATGGGAGATAGGAATTAGAAATTTGTATTTGGGAGTGAGAGAAAGAAAAGAGAAATGCTATAGGTAGTTTGCTATGAGGCTTGGTACAATGATATGAGAAATCTGTGTAGAATTTAGAGAAAAAAAATTTTCAGGCTGAGTTAAATTAAAAATCCAATCACTGCATTGTTCCTCTACAAGCTAGCTTATTGATATTGCAGCTGGAAATCATAGGATTAGATGGTGAGCATGCATTTAAACAATGCTCATTTAATGCAATTGCCAGATAAGTCAAGATTTTGAATTAATTGCGACTGTTTTATTTTTCTTACTTCCGCATTGCCTCACGTAAGCTACTATATTTTTCAAAGATGCTTTGAAAATGAAGAAATGCAAAATTTGTTTGTAGTTGTTGTGTATCAATTGTTTGAATTCTTTTTGTAATTGTATCTCTTGTTTTACATTATGTTGTAGTTACTATTTTTTCTTCCTTACTTGTTCATTCTTCTTTTTATTTTCACCTCACTTCTTTTGTTTTTCTTCAGGTTGCAAGATTAATTCTTTTCACCATCCAACCTACCATTGAGAAAAACCCCTATAAGAAGCTAATTGCATGGCATTGAAATAAAACCAACTAGGCTATTTCTTTCCCTTTCACTACAAAAGAAATCATAAATCAGAGATGGAATTCAGAGATAGAATCATGCTGTCTCAAATTCTATCTCTAATATGATCCAAATTCCATCCCTAATTCCAATATGGGAAATAGGGAATCAGGGATGGATTCTAAGATGGATTATTTCCGTCTCTGACTAGATGTCAGTCCTTGATTTTAGGGACTAGTTATGGCATGCCTAAACTCTATCCCTAAAGTTTTTTTTTAATGAAAATTTTAGAAATGACGTTGTCTCATGTTAACTTAAGTAAAACAACGTCGGATCGAAATTCTGAGACAGAATTGTCCATCTGAGAATTTCATCCCTAAAAATTTAACCCTAAAATCCCATTTCTCTTATTTCCCGTGTCTCCGTCTACAGCCCTCATCTCTCTAGCTCTCTCATCAGGCACTCTTTCTCTCTCTACCCTCTCTCGTCAACCCCCGTCTCTAATGTCGGCGTCAACTTTACTTGTCCTTCATGCCCACCACTTAATTTAGTACTTCCATTGCCATTTTTTTTTTAAAATTTCTGTCTTGTTTCCATAATTAATTATTCTACAAATTTGTTATTTGTTTCAGTCATCTTTCCGTGCAAGTGGTCTCTGGTTTGCAAGAAGATTCGGTTCTAGTTTTTTCTACTAAAGAAGGTTGGTTTTTGTGGTTTTGTTGTGTTGATCTTGTTTCTGTTTGATTTTCTCCATTTTGCCTTTTTGTTTGATTTTGTTACAGTTTCTTGGTTCTAATTTTGTTGAAATTTTCTTGTCAATATTTTTGTTTTGTATTCTGATAGGCATTCAAAGTTAATGTATTGGCATTACTGAATTCTTTGCATGTTTTAGATCCTACTAATGATTTAAGAGATAGATGAATTATTTTAATTTAAAACATATCATAACTGTACATTTCTATGAGTACAAATCATACCCAATAAATAATGAAACTTATATTGCCATAGCTTGATCTGAAATTGTATATTTCTAAAGTGTGGCTCAGATATGGCCAATTCTCTACTGTTTCAATGATTTATTCCATAGGTTTTTATTCTTGGTGTCTAAAGAGTATTTAGACACCAAAACCTCTAATTTTAAACAACAAACCAAGACTCAATCTCATATTCTACCCAAAGAACTTTAAAATCAAAAAATGGGGAGAAGTTTAGGGAATCAGAATACCTATCTCGATTCCTTGCTTTCCCTGCAATGGTTGGTTGCCGGAGACTCGCCCTGTCATCAGAGAAAGGTTTGCCAAAGCTTGGGTGGTGGATTTGGGTGGAGAGGGTAGAGAGAGGAAGAAAAATAAGAAATGAAGAAAAAGTAGTGGGGCTACCTATATATACCTGCTCATAGTGAAATTACTACTTTATCCCCAGGTCAATCTCAGTAGTGGCAAACCCATAACTATCCCAATTTGGGCATTTCCCATACTCTAGATGCCACCCTAGTTCCTTAATTCATTTTAGTCCCTCTCTGGACCTGGTAGATATCTAGTTCTCTTAACTCCTCATGACTACTCTCTCTCAATTTCTCGTCCCTTAACATCATTTCCACTTCCCGAGGTACTTCCTCTAACTTTACATTCCTTTGCACATAACCAGAAAAATTTTCCTCGTACTCTCATTATTCCTTTAAATGCTATATTAAAATAACGTTGTACAAATAATGGCAATTTTAGCCATAACTATTGTAATACCGCTAGTCACGTAATTCCTAAACTAGAAGGTATTACTATATATATATATATATATATATATATATGTTGAGAATCCAAAACTTTAAAACTTTAAGATCCTAAAACTCTAAGTGCATGAAAATGCTCATAATATATAATTCTTAACCCTAATAATTCAAAATTACTCATCACCATTATCCTTTTATAAAATTATCAGGGTAGTAGTGGGAAAATAAAAAAAGAAAAATATACCATATTGGGTGAAATCTCTCACTTCAAAATTATTAAAAATATTAAAAATTAAATTAATTATATTTAAAATTAGTTTAAATAATTTTAATTTTTTAAAGATAATTATATATATATATATATATATATCAAAGTTAAAGTTTATATATATGTATATATTAAAAATATATATAAGAGGTTCAAGCAACTCTTGCTCGAGCCCCTTAGTTTAGTAAAATTTTATATTTTATAATTTAATAGTATATATATAAATAGATCTTGCATATCTATTGACTGTTATTTAAGGAATATAATAACTAATTTTAATTTTTGATACTTTTAGTTCTTTAAATTAGAAAGATTTTACACAACAATGTATATCTTTCTTAACTTCTTCTTATTATCTTTTTATTGGCCCATTATTACCCTGGTAATTTCATAAAAGTATAGATCATGTGAAACTTTGAAATAACTTGTATTCAAATTATTTTAAAATCTTTTTTATATTCACTTATTAATCTCAAATATTTGTATTAACTTTTCAATTCAATAGTTTAAACATAAATTAATCTTTCATAGCTATAAATTTTTATATAATGATTGTAATGACAATTTAAATTCAGAAATTCTAATTTTTATTTTCAACTTATTAAATATGTACATAAAACCCTTATAACCAGAAGATCCAAAATTGAGCATCATTGATCTTGTAACCATATAAGATCTTACTACTTTAAGCTCATACAAATACTTATACTCTATGACCCTTAAGTTTAATAATTCAAAATTATTCATTATTCTTCAACATTATTTCTATAAAATTCTCAGGATTGTGGTGGGCAAATAAAAGAAATTAAAAAACATACCGTATTATGTGAATATACTCAATATATAAAAACAAATAAATAAGATTTTTCTCAAAAATAAATCATATGTATGAGTTAATAATAATATGCATATAATATATATGTGTTAAATAATATATATATATATATATATATATATGTGTGTGTGTGTGCGCGCGCACGCTCTTACATACAAGTGCATATTATTTAATTTATATATTCATATTTACGTATATTTATAAATATCTATTTATATATGCGACTTAAGAAACTTTACTCTAATGTCTTCAAATATTAAAAAATATAGAAAGTAATTTTGTCTATAAATATTTTATTTAATAGGGTTGAAAATTATTTTTATATAATTTAAAATATAACTAGTTTTAATTTTAATATTTTTAATGTGTAAGATTTCAAATAACAAGGTGTGTCCTTTTTAACTCCTTTTGATTATCTTTCAATTAGTGCATTACCACCATAACTATTTCATGAAAGTATTGATGATGAGTGAATTTTGAAATAAATTGAATTTAGATTATTACTAAAGTATTAAGATTTTTTTAGTTCACTTTTTAATATAAATTAGTTTTATTAAATTTTTAACTTAGTTTATAAATAAATTAATATTTCATATCAATAAATTATTATATAATGACCTTAATTAATGACTATTTAAATTAAAAAATTCTAATTTTTTATTTTAACTCGAATAAGTACATATATATATATATATATATATATATATATATATATATTATTTTACAAAATAACATATAACAAATAACATATACAAATATTATTTCACACGACCTCTCACATTTTGTTCTTCTTTTCCAATCTTTTCACGTTGTTATAGAGCAAATTAAACTTTGGGACTTTCCCGCCGAATTATCTTTATATAACAATTCTTCCCGCCGAATTATCTTTATGCAAGATATTCAAGAAGTTTGCAAATTCTTTGTTTTACTTACATTATAAAATAAACAATTCGTTGTTATATTTACAGTACAAAATAAATAATTCATTAACATGAAAAATTGTAAATTCATTATTGTTCATAACAAGATGATTAAATTCATTGTATTATTGACAACCTTAAATGAAATTTATTGATATAAAAATATGTAAATTTATTTTTTTTTTTCTTGACAAAGTTAAAAATCCACATACATAGCAAACAAAAAAATTTTCTTTTATTATTTATGAAATTAAAAGTCATAAACATATAAAAAATCAAATTTATTTAAAAATTTGTTTCAAAAAATAGGCAAACACACATTAAATGTGCAATTGTTGAGCCATATGTATGTGTCTCAAATGTAACTCAACATGGGATATGTCAAGTCACTTGGAATGTGATATAATAATCTCCTACTGAAAATCAGTATGAAGATGCCAATGAAATTTATTTATCAGTAAAAAATTAAAAAAATTAACGACTATTGATTTACATACTAAAAATATTCAATAAAAAATTAGTTGGAAACTCCATTTTCCTACAGAAATTTTTTTGTTTGTGACTGTTAATGCAGTCTCTATTAAATGTTATCCTGTAGTGGCATGAAGCACCGAATGTCGGATTCTTAATATATACAATGCAAGTACGAAACAGAGCAAACGTACATACCATTACAGAGCAAACATTTTGGCGGGACTTCCCATCCGAATTGTCTTTATATAACAATTATTTCTTCTTTTCTTATTGATTTTTTCTCTTATTACATCGTCCATTTTTCCTTCAGATCTTAATATATACAATGCAAGTTTGATGTAATTATTTGATCCATGTGCTCTGTATTCTTCCATTTCCAAAAGGACATGTGATGAGATAGAATTAGGAACAAAATTATGGATTCGGGGTGGCTGCTCTTCGCGTAAGAAGAGCAGCCACCTCTTCTCTGTTGGCCACGGTTAAAACCATGGTCAAAACTTGTGGCAACAGTTTTAACTGTTACCACAAGTTGAGTTCAAAACCGTTGCTATAAGTGTTTATTGTGACTTTTTTTTACAAAATTTATAACAACGATTTTGAAACCGTTGCTGAAACTTGTGGCAACAGTTAAAACTGTTGCCACAAGTGTTGGCCACGGTTAAAACCGTGGCCAACAGGGAAGAGGTGGCTGCTCTTCTTACGCGAAGAGCAGCGACCCCGAATCCCAAAATTGATGGCTATGATTGACTTTTTAAAAAGGTGTTTGGTTTGCAGAACGTTGTGAGGATTTCTAAGAATGTGATGACGATTTATTTTTTACGTATGATTTCAGTTTTAAAAAATAATTCTTAAATATACAATATTTTTAGAGGTCAAACTTATTTAAAACCCCTCAATTTTTCTTCATTCAGGGGAAAGTAGAAATGCTAATTAGAGTTTCATGCATGTGACTAGAATATTTTTATAACATCAAAAGTCTATTTTACCCCTAATGAAATAAGAATTAAAAAATTTCACTCAAAAGTAGATTACTAATTAATTCTCTTATAAGACTACAATTTATTCAATTTGTTCCTTAAATAATCAAATGTCTTAATTTAATTTTTAAAAAATTACATTTGTTTTAATTTAATTATTTTCCATTGCTTAAAGTCATTCTGATTAAAAAAATTAGAAACTAAATTAAAATAAACATAAATTCATTGACCAACTTGTTAAACATAGTGTAGGTTGATTGAGAAAACAATTGACCAACTCGTTTAAAAATAAGTTAAACAAACCGGCCCACTTAGCTTGTGAAGACTTGTGATGGGCCAACAGGTTAGCTTGTTGTGAAAGTTTGATCATGAGGGATAATTATTGTAAAACTTTGATTTTGGAACAAAACTTTAGTTTTGAAATTTTTCATTAATTTTGCAAACAAGTATGGAATTGTTTGCCTCCAATTTAAGATAATTTGGTTCCAATAATTATTAGCAGCGGTTCTAGCTTCTCTTGTTTTGGATAATCCTTAATTTTCTTTGATTTATCCCATATTTGCTGATAGACATTAATTTGAATTTCAAATTAATATGCTTTTAGATAGTCATGATTTTTTTTTATTTTCAACTCTAATTAACCAGAGACTGAACAAAGACATTTCTTTTCATCTCGAAAATAGTCATTGCTAATTGTTTAAGAATAAAAAGATAATTTCATCTTAAATTAAATATATAATTAGAGACAGAACAAAATTTTCATCTTGATTCAAAGATGAATTAAAAGCAGAATTTTTCATCTTTGATTAAAGATAAAATTTGATCTGCCTCTAATTTGTCTTCCAAACTAAATATGGCTGGGTAAATTTGCATTCCTCTACCAAAACCAACACGCAACCTTTTAATTATTGTCAACATACATTATTATTTTGTTGACAATGAAAAATTTAGAGATGGATTTTAAATGAAGAACAAAGTCGTTTTTAAATTTCATCTCTAAATTTACCTTAAATCTTAATTTTTATTTTTAACTAAAAATAAAAATTAGAGATGGATTTGAGATAAAGACATATTATCCTTCTCTACATTAAGTCGTATGAAATCCTTTTTTTTTTGTAAAATATAGACAGATTTGAGACAAAAAAAATTCTATTTTAAATTCAATCTCAAATTCTAATTCATACTTTTTGATAAATAACAGAACTAGAAACTGATTTGAGATGAATAGACATGAATAAAGGCTAAAATATTTGCCTTTAGATTCAGTATTTCAAATTCAAAATTTTATTTAAAAAAATAGAAATTAAAGACAAAAATTTGAAAATAAATAATCAAAAATCTAAAGCATGGTTCTCCAAACAAGTTAATTCTAAAATTTTCACTACCTTTCATAGAGTTTTTAATGTTAATCAGGCCAAAGACTTAGGTTTTATCTAGGATACCCCTTAAAGCCCAACTATACAAAAAATGACTTTAACTTTATCCTAGATAAGATTAATAAAAGACTTCAAGGATGAAAATGTAATCTTCACTCAAAATTCGGGAGAACTGAGCTCATAAAATCCCACTTTGTCCAATAATCTCTAATCATGTTATGAATGTTTTTCTTCTTCCAGAGTCCATCAGATTGAAAATTGACACTGTAGTTAGAAACTTTTTTTGCGGGCATGAAACCACGATTAAAAAGGTTCATATTGTTGGTTGGGAAAAAAACCTGTAAACCCAAATCTATAGGAGGAATAAATATTAGATCTGCTTGTCATCAAAATAAGGCTTTAACCCTTAAAAGACTTTGGACCCTCAGTACAGAAGAAAAATTCCCTATGGTCTAGAATCATAACAAATAAATACGGTCCTAACCTAAACAACAAGAAATCCCTAAAATATCACTCTTTTCGCAATTTGTAAGAATTAATCCCTTTGTTTTTAAATTGCACCAGGAAAAATATTGGAAATGGAAAAGATTAGCCTTTGGGAAGATAATTGGCTTAGCTCTAATCTAAGATCAAAGCTCATTGGTCCTCTGCCAAAAACAGCTTCAGGGAAAACCTTAGAGGAAATCATTTCTTTCTCCCCTAATGGAAACTAGGAGGCTTAATAACATCCCCTTTACAATCCATCCCAACCTTTATTGGGAAATTAATTCTCTGCCCTTGCCATCTAGTTTTCCCCCCTCCTAAAGACAAAAATATCTGGAAATTAACTATGATGGAAAATTCTCTTCCAAATCAGCATATCTACACATCATAAACCCCAAAGAAAACTTGAAAACAACACCCCAATTCATATGAACTATAACTGGATTTGGATCAAAGAACTCCCCCTAGAGAATTATTTTTTCTTCAGCAAACAACTCAAAAAGGACTTCCCACTAAATCCAAACTGTCAAAAATTAACACCAACATATCATGTTTATGCCCTCTCTGTAATATCGAACCTGAAACTCATCTCCATATTCTTCGTGATTGTCCTATTATCAAAGACTTTTGGACAACCATGTCCCCTCCTCCTTCTATCTTCCAATCTCACTTACCCAAGTGGCTAGAAGAAAACACAAAAATAACCAACCCAAATACTCTTGACATCCCCTGAAACACTATCTTTATTTTTACTAGTAGAGGAATATGTTTATCTCGCAACAAAAATATTTTCAAAAATTAACCATTCATACTTTCAAAGTTAAAAAATACTATCTTATTTTGGCTGCTGAATTTTGAGTACTTTTGACTTCCAAAATTCTAAAAATAAAAAATATTTCTCATTCCATTCCTGATATCTTACACTAGAAAAAACCTCCTGAACAATGGTGTAAGCTGAATGTTGATGGCTCTTCTAAAAACAATGAGATTACTACTGGAGGTATCATAAGGAATGATATGGGAGACTGGACTATTGGATTCTCTAAATATGTGGGTTTTGGTTCCTTTATTCTCGGTGAAGCATGGTCTCTTCTATTTGGATTACAAATTGTGCAAGAACTAGGAATTAAACAGCTGGAAGCTGAAACAGACTGCAAAACACTTCACTCCCTCTTTATTAAAGGAATTTCAGATTATCATCCTCTTTCTAACATTGTCAATAATTGCAGACTCCGTATGGATAGATTTGATAATGCCAAGCTAATCAACATTAGCCGTAAGGAAAATTCATGTGCTGATAGAATGGAAAAATCTGCTTGGTCTTTTAGAAAAAGCTCAAAAACATATCTCACTCCTCCCGCATTTGTGCAACAACTCTTTTTGGAGGACTTTTGTAATAGCTAGTTTCTTTTGCTTCTCTATTTACTGTACTGAACCTTGCTGTTTCTAATATATTCCTACTCTACCCAAAAAAAAAAAAAGAAAAGACAAAAATTTGAGATGAACAAAACTTCTGTCTCTAATTTTCTTTTTTCTTGTAGTTAATTATGGCCGAATCATTTGTCCACCCATCAAAACTTCAAATTAATACAAGACTCTTTAGAATCCTCAGGCTATTACAGTCATCTATAGTATATGATTAGAATGACAAGCATCATAGTTTAGCTATGTGATGACAAAAAATAATATCATTAAGATTTAAATGCATGAAACACTTAAAATCAGAAAAGAATTAATTTTGAACTAAATTAACTACATGTGGTATAGATATTGTAATTTACCCCACGAAAAAATTGATTCCATGACATGCAGAATGATTCATAGTCTGAAGTCTCATGAATAAAGCTAAACTAAAACGCAGCAGCCGATGACAAGGTTTTAAATTGCGGTTGTGGTCGCGGTTGCGGTTGCGTTGCGGGCTATTGTGATTGTGGGTATAGCGGACGCTGCGATGCGGTTGCGGTCATTGCGGTCGTGAATTTTTTTTCAGTTGCACAAAATATATAAAAAATATATATATATATATATATATATGTTATAACATTTTATTTTAAATATATATGACATATTATATCTAATATTTATATTAATTTCATAAATATAGACTTTTATTCTATACAAATATATTAATTTTACTTATAAAATTTAAGTGAAAAAAATAAACAATTATTATGTTAATAAGTAAAAGGTTAGATACAAATATATGTATATAATTACCAAATAAAATTTAAAGATATTAATGATCAAACAAAATTACAAAATATCTATAAAACTCAATTTTATTACTAAATCGGTATCTCATTGACACATCTCATGGTAACACACGAATCACACAACACATATCATGATTCACGAATCACAAGATAATTCATTATTCAGACTTTACCCACTCACTTTTTCAATTTCAGTTTTCAAAATTTGGAGCCTTCACTTCACTGACCCCCCTAGCTTGAATTTAGCTTCTACCTGCTTCACTTCATTGACCCCCTGTAGCACGGCGCACAGAGAGGAGAGAGGCAAAGGCAAAAAAATTACATCTCTGACTTTAGGGGCTGTGAAGCTGACTGATGAGGTGCTTGGAAGGAGACCATGATAGGGATCGAAGAACAGTGCCTCATTTCTCAAACTTCAGGCGCCTCTTAATACAGAACAGAGGAAAGGAAGAATCAAAGAAGAACAGAGTACGCACGGCTCACTCAACGGCAAAAAACAAAGAAGCTTTGATTTGAGGCTTTGGACCGGAGACTAAAGAATCGGAGATGAATGGAACAGCCAAAGGGAGATCTGCAGCAAGCGGGGTCTTCAACGCAGGCAAGTCGGATACTCGAATCTTTCTCTTTTTAACTGTGCCGTTACTGAAAATCTTTTCTTTTTTTTAAATAAAAAATGCAAAGCAACGGCGTTGCTGCCGCAACAGTTAATAATAAATGGTGATACAATGGAACTCTTCATCAGAAGATTTATTTAACTCTTAATCATAGAAGGATCAGGAACACCCTGCGATTACAAAGTACCACAAACTGTTCATCATAGAACACTAGCTTTTGCTTTTCATTATTACATATAGAAGCAACTACTATAGTTCGTTAATTAAAGCATATTAATATATTTCGATCAGATTCTCATTTTCTTTAACGGTTGCCATATGTGCTGCCACCGTTGCCGCCGTAGCTGTCATATCTATTAGTGGTATTATTGTTGCCAGAATTAGAACCGCTATTAATCGCAGCACCTTGAAAATTCTGGTTACCTCCACTGTTGGATGAACCAACCGTGCCACTGTTATGCCCTCCTCTTTCTGCCTCACCACCAATGAGGACGCCATGAAGCCAAGATAACATTTGATCTTATCTGATAGTGTTTCTTTGGTTACTTTGATTTGGAGATGAATATGGCTTTGGTTTATTTTGTACATGCTTAGCCTGCGTTTTATAGATACACAAAACGGAACCGATGCTGTATTCTAGCTTGAACGGAAAGCTAATTACTGTAATCATATAAAAATCTTTATACTCAATATTGCTTCTCTATCTTCCTCTCCCTGAAAATTTGTCATTGATTATCGAGTGCAATATTTTTTTTTTAATTTGCCCCTAAAATATATAATTGTCTTAATCTAATCATTAAAAAATTAAGTATTTTAATTTAATACTTTAACATTTGGACTTGGTTATATTGAGCATTTTATTTAAAACATATAAGGTTATTGCAAATATATTAACCATTACGGGTTAATATATCGTCTCTTATTTTTTTTTTTAAATTTGATTTGACATAAAAATGAATGTAAAATTCAAGGTAAAAAATTAAAAACAGAAACCAATATTTTTTTTTCTCTGCTTCTTGATCCTGTTTCATTTCACAAGTGGATAAAATTGATTGTATAGTGGGATTAATAAACAAAAAAATAATTTAATTACTTTTGTAGGAAACGACCTCATAATAAGAATATCCGATTAGGAACAGAACCTAGACATCATTACAAAAATACACAAATCCATTTTCATTTAATAACGCGTAATCATTATATATCCTGATCCATGCAGCTTATTAGGCAATTGGACTTGTGAATATATTCCCATCCATTAAAAGAAGACACGCACTAAAAGAGGAAAAACAAACCGGGTTCATTTTCTATGGGACATTGTTAAATTCAACACTTCAAGGTTATATCCATAGTGCATGTTCATGATTCGCAGCGAAATTCTATAACATGACTGAACACATGCTTCCTGCTTAATTTGGCTGAAATTTGTGACTTCCATAAAGTAATTATGCTTTATTACTTTTTTCTATCTTGTTACGCCGTAACGACTTATCCGTAACAACGGCAAACTTCACAACAATCCATAACCGAAAAGTTGCAATTTGCAAGCATGCTGCAGCCGGCGCAACATTACAAACCGTGATATAATGCTTCAGTATATAACTATATATCTAAATAATATCTGAATATATGTTAATTTTTTTAAAAGTTTAATTTTAAATAATTAGGCACCTGGCAACTTCTACAACAATTTTAATTTTTTATTTTAACACGAGTAACTTTATATTTATAAAAAAATCATACCAAAATAATCAACCATTCAATTTTATGTCTTTAATCATTCAAAAAACTATTATAATAGGTTATAAAGTAGATTTCATATATTTTGAAAATTTTCCTATTGTTTATCTTTTAAAGAAGAGAAAGAAAGGAATAATATATAATTATGTGTGCAGATCCTATTATGAAAAAATTTGTCTAGTTCACTTTTTCACGCCAACTCTCAAATTTTAGCCTTCTTTTGTCGCGTGAGGATTCTCTGCTTGGGGTAAATACAAGTAAAAGTCTGCTTGGGGCAATAGCAACATTACTGTTGCTAAAAACTTTTAGCAACAATTAAGTGGTTGCTGAAAGTTTTAGCAACAGTAAAAATTGTTGCTAAAAAATTAAGCATAAATAATTCCAAACAGACAATCTAAATTCCAGTTCTTTTTCACACTATTACAGAGCAAATTAAACTTTTTGGCAGAACTTCCCCACCGAATTATCTTCATATAACATTTATTTCTTCTTCTCTTATAGATTTTTTCTCTGTTTACGTCTTCCATTTATCCTTCAACATATACAATGCAAGTACCACTAGTTAAATATATTCTATTTTGATGGACTTAATTGATCCATGTGTTCTATATTCTTCTATTTCCCAAAGGACATGTGATGAGAGGGAATTAGGAACAATATTGATGACTATGACTAATTCGCTTTACGGGCATTTGGTTTGCAGAACGTTGTGAGGATTTCAAAAGTATTATATAACAATTATTTCTTCTTCACTTATTGTCTTTTTCTCTTTTTTTTCTGTTTACATCTTCCATTTATCCTTCAGAGCTTAATATATACAATGCAAGTACCAAACGCGTTAGTTAAATATATTCTATTTTGATGTAATTATTTGATCCATGTGGTCTATATTCTTCCATTCCCAAAGGACATATGATGAGAGGGAATTAGGAACAATATTGATGACTATGACTAATTCGCTTTACGGGCATTTGGTTTGCAGAACATTGTGAGGATTTCAAAACTATTGATTCCCTGCATAATTATCTTTATATAACAATTATTTCTTCTTCACTTATTGTGTTGTTCTCTTTTTTTTTTTTTTCTGTTTACATCTTTCATTTATCCTTCAGAGCTTAATATATACAATGCAAGTACCAAACGCTTTAGTTAAATATATTCTATTTTGATGTAATTATTTTGTCCATGTGCTCTATATTCTTCCCTTCTGAAAAGGATATGTGATGAGATAGAATTAGGAACAAAATTGATGGCTATGACTGATTTTCTAAAAGGGTGTTTGGTTTGCAGAACGTTGTGAGGATTCCTAAGAATGTGATGACGATTTATTTTTTACGTATGATTCTTGTTTTAACAAGTAATTCTTAAATATACAATACTTTCAGATCAAACATATTTAAAACCCCTCAATTTTTCTTCATCTAGCGGAAAGTAGAAATGCTGATTAGGTTTTCATGCATGTGATGACTAGAATATTTTTATAAGATCAAAAGTCTATTTTACCCCTAATAAAATAAGAATTAAAAAATTTCACTCTGGAGTAGATTACTAATTAATTCTCTTATAATATGACAATTTATTCGATTTGTTCCTTACATAATCAAATGTCTCAATTTAATTTTTAAAAAATTACATTTGTTTTAATTTAATTATTTCCATTGCTCAAAGTCATTTTGATTAAAAACATTAGAAACTAAATTGAAATAAACATTATTTTCATTCACTAGCTATTTTAACACACATAGCGTAGGTTGAGTTAGAAAACAATTGACCAGCTCGTTCAAACATAAGTTAAACAAGCCAGTCCACTTATCTTGTAATGACCTATAACGGTCCAACAAATTAGCTTGTTGTGAAACTTTTATTGTGAGATAGTTATTTAAAACTTTGATTTTGGAGCAAAACTTTAGTTTTGAAATTTTCCATTAATTTTCCCAACATGTATGGAATCGTTTGCCTCCAATCTATATAATAGACTAAAACAATTACACTCTAAGGCATTAATTGTCAATAGGTCATTAAATTATTATAATAGAATAAATTTAAATGAATAAATTTGGTAACTTAATCACATCACATTAAATGAATTTGAAAAAATTAGGATATATTACTATGTAATTGCTATAATTGCTATATAATTGATTTATAATTGATATAATTGCTATATAAATGGTATGTAATTGCTATAATTGCTATATAATTGATAAATTAGGTAAACTTTTCAATTGAAATATAATATGTTGTTATTTGATAAATTAACATTTATTATATACAAATAATCTTATAATTAATTGCTATATAAAAACTAACATACAAATGTTCATATTATTTATTTTTCTTTTTAAATAATTATAATAAAATTTAAAATTACTTCCATCAAATCAAACTATAATAATGAATTATTACTCATTTTTCTTTTTTCTATATAAGCATACTAGATTTCTTTATTGCATTATCATCAATGGCCAATCTTCTGTATTTATGGAGAGGTTTTTAAAAATTGACCATCATTATTGGCCAATATGGAGGCTTTTTTATTTTTCAAAATTAAAATTTTAAAATTTAAAATCAATGTAGATATTTATATATTTCTTTTGAAAAACTAATCTATATTTGCATATCTCTTTCTCTCACACAATTTTCCTTCTTTTTTCTTTTTGATTTTGTTTTTTCTTCCTTTACATGGTTGAAGGATAACAATGACTATATATTTATTATCAAAGATTTAAAGTAATGTTTCTTTCACATCATTTGGTATCATAGCACAGTTTTTTTTATTTAGTCTATGCAATTCACGTATTGTTCACATTCGCAATTACTGTTCATTCGATTGTGATTTTTGATTTTCTGTTTCTCTTTCATTCTTTGCTTCTTTTTTTTCTTACTTTTTTTCATTTCTGTATTCATTCTCTGCTGTTGTTTTTCGTGTTTCTGGTTTGTTTATGTTTCTTTTTGGTCTTCTGGTTTTTTATTCCTGTCTATTGTATTTCATTTTTGTATTGTTTTGGTTTTCTAATTTCAATTTTGCTTTGTTGTTTTTGTCATCATGTTTTTTTGAGGAAAGCAGGTCATGAGAAAGATCAAAGCTTAAAAAACATGATGCCATTGAGGTAATTACTTGTGTTTGAACAATATAATTTGACTATTTTTAAATTAATTTTTTTATGGATTTCTCATCTAATAAGATTAATGAATAATCTCTTTTAATCTTACTGTGAGCAAAGGGTAGAGCCCTCCCTATGAAGAGAAACTTCAGGTAATACCGAAATTACATGTGTGTGGATTGATTGAATGCTAATTTAGAATTTAAAATATTAAATTTTAAAATTGAGATGTGATGTATATTTTCCTTAATTATCTTCTTTTTTTTGTTTTAAAATTTTGTGGATATGTAAGTTATGTTTTAAATTTCAATAAACCTATAGTTATTATCATTGTTGCTAATTCAAATGTATATTTGTAGAAATAGAAGAAGAAACAATCAAATGAAGACAAGCATTTTGATCATAGCAGACTTATTAAGTTAGTAACTTTTATTTTAACTCATTTTTATCATTAATTAATATATTTATCTAAAGTAATTCATGTAATATCTTTTTTTTTTCATTTGACGTAATTCACATTCCATATTCAAGGCATTTGTATCTAATGAATCATCTTCTATATATCTTAATATGGCTTAAATGTCTTATTATTAGCAGCGGTCCTAGCTTCTCTTGTTTTGGATAATCCTTAATTTTCTTTGATTTATCCCATATTTACTGATAGGCATTAGTTTGAATTTCAAATTAATATGCTCTTAGATAGTCATGAGTTTTTTTTGTATTTTCAAATCTAACAAAGACATTTTTTTTTGTCTCGAAAATAGACATTGCTAATTGTTTTAGAATAAAAAGATAATTTCATCTTATATTAAAAACAGAATTAGAGATAGAATAAAATTTTCATCTTGATTCAAAGATGAATTACAGGAAGAATTTTTCATCTTTGATTAAAGATAAAATTTGATCTTCCTCTAATTTATATTCCAAACTAAATATGGCAGGGCAAATTGTGCATTCGTCTACCAAAACCAGTATGAAACCTTTTAATTATTGTCAACATACATTATTATTTTGTTGACAATGAAAAATTTAGAGATGGATTTTAAATGAAGAAAAAAATCGTTTTTAAATTTCATCTCTAAATTTACATTAAATCTTAATTTTTATTTTTAACTAAAAATAAAAATTAGAGATGGATTTGAGATGAAAACTTATTGTCTATCTCTAAATTAAGTCGTATGGAATCCCTTTTTTTTTTTGTAAAATTTAGACAGATTTGAGACAAAAAATTCTATTTTAAATTCAATCTCAAATTCTAATTCATACTTTTTGATAAATAACAGAACTGGAAACTGATTTGAGATGAATAGACATGTATAAAGACAAAAATATTTTCCTTTAGATTCAGTATTTCAAATTCAAAGAATTCACTCTATTATTGGTAAGAAGTTAAATTATCAATATAGTAAACATTTAGATGATCTTGGGTATCTTTACTTGACAATCAACCAGATTTAATAGGAAAGCCTTTTTATCGATGATTAATTCAAAATCAAAACAATTAAATTATACTCATCACTTCGCATGCATTAGAATATATATCAATTTATTTTTAGTTTGATATTAATTCTTTTTTATTTTTTCTTTTATATAAAAATATATAGTTGTAATTTAAAAAGAAAAAAGAGGAAGAAGAAAACCAAAACATGGGTCATGGAAATCAATATAAGTTTGTTCAGCTCAATCAATTTTCAATTAACTGTTCTAATTGATCAACTTATTTTTTATCGCAATTGCAATTTTTTTCGTCAATTGATAAATAAAGGTAATGTGTATAAAGTGTTACAATTAATCAAACAAATCAGAGGTTATAATCACAGATAATTAAATGGTTTGTGTGCGGGTGCATGTGTATTCAAGTGTTATTTTTGGTGATGGCTTGTGGTTAATTTATAGAATAAAAACAAAAAAGAAAGAACATAAAATTGAGAGCAACTGAAAGGCATATATGCATATATATACCTGGTTGCCGAGTTGTAATATTCAATAATTCTAGATTCGTTAGATTAGCTTAGCACTGATTCTGATTCTAATTCCTTGCCCACAACAATGAGATAAAGGAGCACCAGATTCCTTGTTGATAATGGACGAGTTCAGGTGACATGCACCCTTCTTCCTCGATATCAATATATATATATATATATATACATGTGTGTGTAACCCCTTATAGGCAGGCATATAGAGTCAACTTGAGCCAAGCAGACTAAAACAAGTTATAAAAGAAAGAAGGTAGCTAGCTATGGGAGGAGGAGGAGGAGGTGGTGGTGGTGGAGGAGGAGGTGGTGGAGGAGGTGGAGGAGGTGGAGGTGGAGGAGGAGGAGGAGGAGGAGGAGGAGGATAAGATCTATGTCCCTAGACAAATAAGGACAGGAGAGGGTGGAGGTCCTCCGTACTGTCCCCCTTTGTACTTTCTCATTGCCTATTAGTAGGGTTCGGTTTCTTTGTCTATATTTATCATGTTTGTCTTTTTATAGTAACAGTTTTAACTGTTGCTAAATTAGGATAGCACCTCCAGGGTCAGGGCACTACATCCAAATCTTATGTACCAATACTAAATAAATCTATCCTTTTGCCTTACCCTTATGCTATTATAACTAAGAATAATTAATGCTTAAATTACATTTTCATTGGTTGTTCACTATAGCTAGCTAGTTCATGAGGGATTATGCAGGGTCAATTGAATGGTTGCCTTAACATCCACGCCACAAAACTAGGAGATTTTATCAAATTTTATTTCAAAATTTTTGTTTTAAAAAATAAAATAATAAAAATTTTAAACATATTTTGAGAAGGAAATTATTTGTCTTAATATCCATCTGTAAATTTTTTATTTTTTTAAAAAATAAAAATTAGTATTTAAAATGAATTTTGGGAAGTAATTTTTCATCTATAATTTTTTGTTCTTTTTAAAAAATAAAAATGAAGATTTGAGAAGAGATTTAAAATGAAAAATTTTCGATTTCAAAATATAACTCTAATTAAATTACATGCATATTGATTTGCATATTTCAACAACCAACTATTAGTGAAAGCAAAAATAAGGTGCAATGTGGACAACTACAAAAACACAAGTTTGAATTTGGTAGAAGGCAATTTTGCAGGGTTTAATCCAGTGTTATTGGAGCCAGACCAGTCCGATGGGTCGACCAAAGACCCAGCGGCCCTGGGCCAAAATCGATCCGAGTCATCAATGATGATCCAACCAGGTCTCAGACCTACTAACCGAACGATCCGGTTAACCCAGTTCGATTTTTTTTTTAAAAAAATAAATCTGCAGTTTCCATAACCTAAGCATCAGCGCCATCTCTTTCACTTGTCTGTACTCAGTAGGCACTGGGTAGAATAAGAAGAAGAAGGAGAAGTCCTGAAGTCGTGGAAGAAGAGAGATTGAAAGGTTGGATTGTTGGAGTCTTAGAGAAACCGAGATGACCAATCTTGGTGAACGTATGAAGAGAGAATAGCAAGAAGTAGGTCAAACTGATGGAGTCTTGGAGAAAGAGAAACCGAGATGATCCACTGATCGTGGTGAAGGTGAAGCCATGAAGAGAGAAGAGGAAGAAGAAGGTTGGACTGACTTTGGAGATGACTGATGATGTATCGGTGTAATGTTGGAGTCTTGATATGTAATGGTGGTAGATGGTAGTTATACTGAGTCTATGCCTATTAATATTTTATGGATATGTGAACTTATTTTATTGACTAGTGACTATTTAAATTTTTTAATTAAAAATATTTTTTCTTTTTTATATTTAACATAAATAAATATATTATAATAATATTTTTAAATTATAAAATTACATATAAATTATTTATTTTATTTATTCTTAAATTTCTTCCTAAATATATATATAGTTATATATAATTTTTAATTTATTTACCCGATTCAACAATTGACCTAGTGATCCAACAATTGAACCAGTGACTTGGTGACCTGAAGGCTAGACCAGGTTAATTACCGAGTTGGTTCTAATAACACTGGTTTAACCTTCGGCGGCAAGGCCCTGCTTGCCAATTGTTGGCTAAACGCTTGCCACGGGCCCTTGCTCACTAGTTGCCAGCTGGTCTCCATCCATCTACTTATATATTTCATCTGAAAAAATAAAGATTGAATATGAGATATATATCAAACTTAAGATAGAATTTTTTTTCCTTTCTCAATGAACTAACAACACGCAATTAAAAAAAATGTCTCTGGCGCTGTTTCACATCCATTTGAAGATAGAAATTTTACAAATTTAGGACAAAATTTTTACTCATCAAATAAGTGATTTTCTTGTAGCTCGAATAATACAACTTTCACTACAAATTTCCATAATTGCAATTAGAAAGCTACAATTTAAAATGATAAAATCTTACTCCAGCACAGCTTAATTGAAAAAAAAAATTTGGAATTCAACTAAAAGATACGGTAATTGTATAGGAACATTGTAGTATACGAGCCATGCTTATTAATAAGTGGGATAATGATTGTGATATTTTTTTATTTGAGTAAAGATAATTTATTTAAAGTTACAACAACCAAAAAATCAATTTTGCTCTCATTAAATAATATTTTTGTTGATTAATTATATGAATGGTCTAGAGCATTTCAATGGTACTAATATCCACAAGTAATATGCATGGTTTCAATTCAGTATTTATCACACACTATTAACATCTTCTATCAACTAAACTCTAGAGGCAATATTAGTAATTTAAATAAAACAACCAAGATAAAAAGCTATCCCTCACCTTTGCTTGATCTATCTCCTCATCCTTTAAGAAGGATTTACAAAGCTCAAAAATGGTCCAGGAAGCTTCAGTATATCAACCATCACCTAGAGGCCAAGAAGACATGAGAAAAGGGGTCAAAAAACATACTAGGGGCATGTTGCCGGGGGATGGCGCCTAGGATGCTACCCATTCAAGTCTCAGTTTGGTTGGCACTTTGAGTGCCAAGGGCGCCAACCGTTAAGGTCACAGATCAAGAGATGTCAGCCTTAGGCACCTAGGGTGCCAAGGCTGGTGCCCCAAAACTAGGCTGAGGTAAGACTACAATTTTTCCCCAAAAAGTTCCAAACTCAAACCCTTTTGGTCTAAACAATTCATGAGTTCACTTGGGGTGATCTTCAACAAGTTAGGGACACTCTGATCAACTCTAAAACTCAAAAACTCGGTTGGCACTTTGAACGCCAAGGGCGCCAACCATTAAGGTCACGAATTAGGGGATGTCAGCCTTAGGCACCCAGGACGCCAATGCTGGTGCCCCAGAACTAGGCTGAGGTGAGACTATAATTTTTCCCTAAAAAGTTCCAAACTCAAACCATTTTGGTCTAAACACTTCATGAGTTCACTTAGGGTGATCTTTACCAAGTTAGTTAGGGACACTCTAATCAGCTCTAAAACTCAGAAACTTGAAGCAATAATCAAAGGAAAAGAATTTCAAGAAACATCACCAAAGCTATACCTCCAACAAACAAATTTTCTTCCAATGATTTCATTGCCATAACTAGGTTTTTCTTTTCTTCTCTATCAACCATTTAAAACAACACTTTCATGCCAATTTCTCATAATAAACCCCATGCATAATTTTCCTAAATCATAACCTAGGGTTTGCTTCTTGAAGAAAAGAAGAAGAAGAAGAAGAAGGTTCGCATACCGTACTCCTAAGCTTCCTTAGCTACCACCCTTGAGCAAAGATACAGATAGATGATGAAGGTGGGGGCATCGAATTTGCTGGCCGACTGGAGAAGGAGAGAGTGACAGGAGAGAGAGAGAGAGAGAGAGAGAGAGAAAATGAATGAGGAAAGGACAGTGAAGGTTTAAGTAAGTGTAGCTGTGGGGCTCACTATTAATTCCTTCAACTTGATCCCTTAAAAAGAAGTAACTTTAATTAAGGCTTGCAAGAAATAAGAAAATCTTGATCATACATAGGGTACTCAACAACAGTCCCACTTAAACACACTACCTCATATCCCATATTTCTATTCAATATCAAAATCTTACCTTTGTTCACTTTAGTCCTTACACATTCCTCTTTTGTTCACTAACTATGTTTTCCTTTCCAATAGAATTTCACTTGACCAAGGGAAGTTTTAGTCCTTAATAAACTTTAGGATCCTTCGTTCCTCTAGTCGAGGCTCTTTAATACGCGGAAAATTTTTTTTTTCCACCCCCATAATTATATACTTTTTTAATTACACAGTAATACCTGGGTTATTACACATGGAAGATTAATAGAAGAAAAAACAATATGACTTGTCTAATATCAAACCTAGGACTAGCATTCAAGGCTATGAGGATAAAAATTTAAAGTTCACCTTTTTTGAGGTGAATCTCAAAAAAAGAGGCTAGCAATGGCTCTACCGTGATGTTTTTAGGATTCAATAGCACTTCAATTCCCCCAAAGAATCCTGTGGCATCCACGTTAAGAAAACCATCAAAACTAAGGGAGCTAATGATGGTTTCAGCTCTTTCTCCACTTAAATGAGTCTCGGTGAGAATCACTAAATTAGGATTGTGGGATTGGCAAGTATTCTTGAACACTCTAGTGAAATCAGTTTCTCCTACACCTCTCACATTCCAACTGAAAAAATTCATTTGAATGAAATAGAAAATGGGGTATGCATCAAGGGGGAGGGTTGAAAGATAAAGTTGGCATGTAGGTTTTTTGATAGTCAAGATTTCCTATATTAAGGTTAAGATTTCCTAGAATTTCCACGTCTATGTAAACGAGTAAAGGGTTTGGTCTTAGCGTTGCTGCTAATATCTAGTCCCGTATTTTTTTTTTTTACAATATCTCCTTAGCATTCTATTTCTATATTGTTGGGTTTGGTTGCTGATGTATCTCCCTTAGATTGGTTGCTAAGTTGGTCATGGGGATTAGTGGGAACCAGTTATAAGACTGAAGTTGGTTGACCATTTGAAGTGGAAGCACTAATATGGCTTGGCTTCTCATGTGGTTCATTGTAGTTCTGGCTCTCTTGTTGGACTGTATTTCTGTTAATGCCACACTTGATAGATGGCCCCATACACAGAGCCATGAGGAGCTGTTGAGGATTCCTCTTAGAAGGTTTAACCAAGCTAGAGTAATTCTAGTTTTATGAGTTGGGTTGTCCTAATAAGCTTGGTAAAGCTTCAACAGATAATGGTGACAAAGGTCTATAGGTGGGGGGTTGTTGTCTGTATCTAGTTATTGTGGTGGTAGGATCCTTATTGGTATAGTCTGTAGGATCACAAATGTCATTTGGTTTAGGGTTGATTGAGGTAAAGGCGATATTGGTGTGGGATGAGGGGCTTATGGGTATTCTTCCAAGGGATAGCTTAGGAAGTTATGGTGGTTCTTTATTGGAGCTAACTAAGTTATAGGATGGATGAGGGGTAAGTGGTGCAGGAGGGAAATTTATGAGAATATGGAGATCAGAGATTGGGGTATGGGGGTAAGTAGGAGTTGGAGTTTTTTTAATATCCTTAAAAGTGATATTAATGTTTTTTTATTAGACATGTTTGGCGGGATATCTTTAACAATAGATATAGATAGATTTGAAGGGTGGGAGTCTTTTTGGTTCTTCAATAGAAAGTTATTTTGAATTAACTTACTGTTTAAATTTAGTTCTTCAGTCAGAGCAAATTTTCAGCCCGATTTGGTAATAAATTTAAGAGGCTGGTTATCTATATTTTTAATATTTTTTTATGATTCTCTTATATCTTTTCTATTAGAGTCATGATTAAAGGGTACTTGGGACTTGACATTCTCAAGCATTAAAGTTCTACTGTCTAGTGAAATGATGGAAAACTGATTTTCTTGAGATTGAATGCCAAATTTTCTCTGACTAGATTTAGCTAGCTTAGAGGGAAAGTTCAAATTCAAATTTTGGGAAGAAAAAGCATTCGGCAGAATAGTAAAATGATTTTTCGATCGATCACCAGTAAACGTGTTTTTTTAACAGAAAAATTTCTTTATTCTGAATGCTTCAAAATTTACTTCATGCTTTCTTGAGTTTACCTCTGAGTATTGGCAAGCTCTTCGACATATTGATCTCCATAAATATACAAACATAGGTTACATGCAATTTGTTTCTACTGTCTATTGCCACTGTTTTTCTGAGTTTGTTCCCTAAGGCAATAAAGATCTCCGGCAACTGATACTCTACTGGTAGAAAATTGATGGTAGTCAAGACAAAAGAGATTATGTTCTTTGACTCATCTTGGATAGAGAAGTCTAGAGCCCAGCTCCTAACTGTGATTAGGGATGATCCTAATTTCCACGATCTCCCTACTATTACTGTTATTCTCTCATCTGCGGATAGATTATGGATGATAAAGAAACCCTTTCCAATCTCATTGAGTTGAAATTGCACACCAACTTGCCATAAGGATTGCGGTTATTTTTTCAGGAGCTAAATATTGCTTCTTTGGTCAAAAACACTACTGATTAGGGATCTCTCCCAATTATTCAGTAAACTCTTCATTTGGTCTTTGGAGATTATTAAACTTGGGGTTAGTCCATCTTGTGCAGAAAATATTGCCCACTCCAAAATAGGATTTCACGATGGTATTGGTAGTAGCGCTTCCTTATATGATCTTCTGTGGTCTTTCTTTTGATTCTAGTTCAAAGGAGACGACAAATCTTGATAGAAATGGCTAGCACCCAAGAGAGGGATGAATTGTGTTTTAAAGAAAAATTGCTAAGACTTGATGGAAGTTTAAGAAGTTTTAAAAACAATGCCAAGCTTTTTATGAAAGTAAAATAAGTATGATCAAAATGAATAAATATGGAGTACAATTAATCAAAAACAATTAAAGAGATGAATGAATATAGAGTACAAGGAAGTAAAGAACATATAAATAATTAAAGAGCTAGGGAAGAGAAAATCAAACAGTGAGATTTATACTGGTTTGGCTAAAACCAAGCCTACATCCAGTCCTCAAGATAACTTCTTAAGTATTTCACTATAAACCATAAATTTATGCAATTGGGCACTTGTAAGCCACTACAACATAGATCTTTTTTTCCTCAAAGGTGTCTTTCTCCCTTACAATATGTTTTCTCTCAAACACTAACTCAAGTAACCAATACTTGAGCAACTAAATTTGAATTCTTAAGAAAAATAATGGCGGACACTCTCAAAGTGTAGATAACGCAGAAATTAAGCTCAGAATTTTTCTTTAGCAATTTAGAGAGAATGGAACTTAAGATAATATGAGAAATGAACAATTTAATTTTGATGCAAATGATGTTATGAAGTCCCCTTTATATAGTGAGGCTTTGCTGCTACAGTGACTGTTTTAGTCAGAATTGCTACAGTAAGCTTAATCATCATTTTTCAACTTTTCTAGAACAACCAAAAAACTTTATCAACCTTTTTCAACAATCAATATTATTTTTCAAATTTGTCACAGTAAAAAGCATTCTTTTTCAAATTTTATTATAATAATCAATAAACTTTATCATACTTTTTCAACAATCAAATTTTTTTTTCAAAAGTGTTACAATAAAAAGTATTCTTTTTCAAATTATATTACAATAACCAATCAACTTTATCATACTTTTTCAACAACTAATAAATTTTATCATACTTTTTCAATAATCAAATTTTTTTTTCAAAAGTGCTACAGTAAAAAGCATTCTTTTTTCAATTTATAATATAACAACTAATAAACTTTATCGTACTTTTTCAATAACCAATAAACTTTATCATACTTCTTCAACAATCAAATTTTTTTTTTCAAAAGTGCTACAGTAAAAAGCATTCTTTTTCAACAATCAATAAATTTTATCAAAAATAAATTTATACTACTATATTTAAATATATAAAGCATTAAATATATTTGGGCCAAGAAAGATTGAATCATGCATTTGGATCTAGAAGATTAAATTATACATTTGGGCCAAGAAAAATTAAATCATGCATTTGAACCAATATGAATAAATCATATATTTGGGCTAAGAAAATTAAATTATTCATTTGGGCCAAGAAGATTAAATCATACTATAATTCTCACATATTTGTCATCATCAAAACTTATAGCATAATACATTAGCGCTAACAATCTCCCTCTTTTTGATGATAACAAATCGCCAAAGAAAAATATGTTATAATGTAATATATAATACACATATTTTTCTTTCCATATCCTCCTCCCCTATTTGACATCAACAAAAAGGTATAAGGAAAGCAATATATAAAGACTAAAGCATATTCCTTCTTTAAGTAAGAAAATCATATGACGTTATGGGGTAAGATTTCATCAAAACTTATCATTTCTTCATTAATATGCCAATATATATATATATATATAGTTAAGGAAAACATTTCATGTCAAATAAAGTGAGCTTAAAGATATAGAGGATTTAAGTATAGATTAGGCTCCCCCTCAACCAATGCATATTAAAAAAATGTAATTTTCAAGATGTATTCATATATGTATCTTGAGGATGAGTACCTGCAAAAATTTTGAAAGCCACTCCGATGTTTAAGTTAGTAATGTAAATCAAAGATTAAAGGCAAAATTTAAAAATCATGCAATGGAAAAGTAATTTTTAAAGTTCATTTGGATTTGCCAACCCAAGTTCTCTTCTAATAAAGTTGAATCTATCCTCAACAAGAGGCTTCTTGAAATGTCAGCTAACTAAAAATCTAGTTGCACAAATTTAAAAGAGACATCTTTCTTTTGAACATGATCTTTTATAAAATGATGTCTTATTACAATGTTTAGTTCTAGAGTGCATGACAAGATTTTTAGATAAGTATATAGCACTTGTGTTATCACATCTAATGGGTATGTTTTTAAGAAATACACCAAGATCCTCTAGTTGTTGTTTCATCCACAATATTTGGGCACAACAACTCTCAGCTAAAATGTATTCAGCTTCCGCTGTGGATAAAGAAATACTGTTTTGCTTTTTACTAAACCAAGAGACAAGAGAACTACCAAAGAATTGGTAAGTTCCACTTGTACTTTTTTTATATGTTTTGCTACTCGCAAAATCCGTATCAGAGTAGCCAATTAAAAATTTGGAGGATCCTTTAGGATACCATTTGAGATGTGCCAACCAAGTATCTAAAAAATTTTTTCACAACCTTAAAATGAGATTCCTTAGGGTTAGTTTGAAATCTTGCACACATGCATACACTAAACATAATATCAGGTCTACTAGCGGTTAAGTACAATAGAAAGCCAATCATACCTTTATATTTTGTCACATCAAATGGTTGACCTCTTTCATCCTTGTCTAAGTTTGTTGAGGTACTCATGTTTGCATTCTCCTTGTCAAACTTTTTGAACAACTCTTTTGCATACTTGGTTTGGCTAACAAATATTCCATTATCTATTTGTTTGATTTGGAGCCCAAGGAAGAAGTTGAGTTCTCCCATCATTGACATTTCAAACTCACCTTTCATGATCTTAGCAAACTTTTTGCACAAATTTTCATTAGTAGCACCACCAAATATTATATCATCAATATATATTTGTGCTATAATTAAATCATGCTTTTTCTTTTTGAAGAACAAGGTTGTATCGACCTTTCCTCTTGAAAATCCATTATTTAAAAGAAATGAGATCAATCTTTCATACCAAGCTCTAGGAGCTTGTTTGAGACCATATAAATCCTTTTTCAATTTAAAAACATCATTTGGCTTATCATGATTTTTAAAACCGGGAGGTTGTTCAACATAAACTTCCTCCATGATATAGCCATTTAGAAAGGTACTTTTCACATCCATTTGAAATAGTTTAAAATCATTTATGCATACAAATGCCAATAACATTCTAATAGCTTCAAGTCTAGCTACGGGTGCAAAAGTTTCATGATAATCAATGCCTTCTTCTTGGTTGTAACATTTTGCAACAAGTCTAGCCTTATTTCTAACCACTATTCCATTTTCATCAAGTTTATTTCTAAAAACCCATTTTGTGTCAATTATTGGATGATCATTAGGTCTAGGAACTAATTCCCAAACTTAGTTTCTTTCAAATTGATTTAGTTCTTCTTGAATAGCTAAGATCCAATGTTCATCTATAATTGCATCATCAATATTTTTTGGTTCAACTTGAGAAAGGAAGGATAAGTGGTTACAAACATTCCTAAGAGAGTTTCTGTTATTACCTTTTGAGAGGCATCTCCAATGATGAGCTCTTTAGGATGACTTTTTGCATACCTCTAATCCTTTGAAAGATCATCATTGTTGCTTAATGGTTCCTCTTGTGGTTTCTCTTCTTCTTGTTACTTTTCTTTTTCTTGAGGCTTCTCCTCTTCTTGTGGTAACTTAGCACCCTCATCATGATCATCATCATTTTTTAGTGTTATTTCTTGCTTCTTCCTCATTTTATCATCTAACGAAAGGTCTTTAAAGTAATCTAACACTTCATGTTGATCATCAAAATCTTTAAGGGAATGGTTAGATTCATAAAAAATAACATGTATAGATTCTTCAACAAGTAAAGTTCTTTTGTTATACACTCTATATGCTTTACTAGTACTAGAATATCTAAGAAAAATACCTTCATCGACTTTGGCATCAAATTTTCCCAAATTATCTTTTCCATTGTTTAAAACAAAGTATTTGCAACCAAACACATGGAGATGAGAAATGTTGGGCTTTCTTCCTCTATATAGCTCATATGGGGTTTTATTTAAAATTGGCCTTACAAGGCTCTATTCATTACATAACAAGAGGTATTAACCGCATCCACCTAAAAATATTGAGGAAGTTTTCCTTCATTGAGCATAGCTCTAGCCATCTCCTCTAGAGTTCTATTTTTCCTCTCAACAACACCATTTAGTTGAGGAGTTCTAGGAGATGAGAAGGTATGCTCAATGCCATTTTCATCACAGAATTCCATAAAGTCATGGTTATCAAATTCTCCACCATGTTCACTCCTAATCCTCACAATGGTCAAGCTTTGCTCTTTTTGAATAAACTTTGCAAGTTTTAGAAAAGATTTAAAAGCTTGATCTTTATGAGCTAGAAAGAGAGTCCATGTGTACCTTGAGTAGTCATCTACAACAACTAGCACATAGGAGTTACCTCCAAGGCTTTTTGTCATAGATGGTTCTACAAGGTCCATATGAAGTAATTGCAAAGGCTTAGCTGTAGAAATAATATCCTTAGTCTTGAAAGAGCTTTTAACTTTCTTCGCCATTTGACAAGTACCACAAAGCTTATCTTTTTCAAAATTAATTTTGGGTAAGCCAATTACAAGTTCTTTCTTGACTAGTTTATCCAAAAGATTCATACTAGCATGAGCTAATCTTCTATGCCATAACCAACTTTCATTACTAACACTAATTAAACATGTAGAGTCTATAGAAGGATCTTCATCAAGATCTATAATATAAACATTATTGATCCTTTGCACAACAATCTTAACTTGCTTATCATTAATATTTTCAACTATGCAACTACTTGAATCAAAAATCACTCTATTGCCTTTGTCACATAGTTGACTAATACTAAGCAAATTATGATTGAGGCCTTCAATAAATAAGACATTTTCAATAGAAGTTGAAGAACTCTTACCCACTTTACGTATTCCCTTATTTAGACCTTTGTTATTTCCTTCATATGTCACTTTGCCTCCTCTTGGTGTGAAAGAGAGAAATTTTGATAATCACCAGTCATGTGCTTTGAGCAACTACTATCTAAGTACCATTTTCCCCTCTTTGTCTTAAGGCATACCTATCTCACAAAATTAAGTTTTCTTTTTAGGTACCCAAATTTGTTTGGGTCCTTCCTTATTAGATGTTCCTTTGGGAACCCATTTCATTTTATTTCCATAGGGAATATTCTTTCTATACCAATAAGAATAGGAGTTATGTCCTTTTAAACCACAATGAAAACAAGTAGTGAAGGGACTACTTGACGTAGTTGCATGGACAAAGAAATTCTTATAGTATTTTTTACTAGCTTTGGGATTATATCCTAAGTTGGCTTTGTCAAATACACATATTTGTTTTCCAAGCAATATGTTCAAATTGTCTCTTCCTTATGTAAATTTTGCAAGGGTGTTTTTCAAATCCTTATTTTCCCTTTCTAATTCAATGCATTCACAACAAGGACAATTGTTTTTTGGGAGAGACAAACAATATTTTCAAGCTTGCATTTTCTTCTTGCAAAATTTTGTTTTGATCTTCAAAGACAAGACTTTCTTTCTTAAGTACAATAAGATCATCTTTCAATTTTAAAATTTCATCCTCAAGTAAAGAAATTTTTTGCTTTGAAAAGCTTAGCTTTTTAGCAAGCTTTAAAGATTCATTGTGTAGTTCTTCAAAAGCATCTTGTAATTCATCAAAAGAGTGTAAAGGTTCAAGAATGTTTACCTCTTCATCTTTTCTTGCCATAAGGCAGAGGTTGGCTTCTTCATTTTCTTCTTCATTGGATTCACTTTCTCCCCACACAGAAGAAACATATGCTTTCTTTTTCCTTTTGATGACACTTTTCTTTCCTTCTTGCTTCTTGATGAATTGTAGACAATTCCATTTGATGTGTCCAACCTTTTTGCATTCATAACAAATGGGACCTTCCTTGTTGCTGTCTTGGTCTCTTCTCTATCTTCTTGTATTCTTCCTTTTTAGGAATTTACTAAATTTTTTGACCAAGAGACCAATGTGTTCATCATTGATTTCAAGTTCCTCCCCTCCCTCTCACTTTTGATTTCCACCTTCTTGGAAGAAGATGATTTAAGGGATAAAGTTTTCTTTTTCTTGGTTTCTTCTTCTTGCCTCATCTCTATTATTTTGGACCATAGTTTTGGAGGTTCCCAAACAAAGCTGTGAGGGAATTCATTGACTCTCCTCTTACTTCCATAATTGCAGTCCTCTTTACCTCTTACTCCAGGGTAAGGCATCTTAGAATCTTGATGGTTTGTGATTTTTCTGAATAAGAAACACCAAGAGCTTTCAAATGGTTAGTAATATGAGTGAATCTCAATTGAATTTCACTAATACTCTTATCACTTTTCATTTTAAAATTTTCATATTTATTGGTGAGAGTACTTATTTTTGACTATTTGACTCCAAGAGTTCCTTTATGTGCAATTTCTAAAGTATCTCACATTTCTTTAGCACTTGTACAGCTAGAAACTCTAAAATATTCATCTTGGTTTACAGCACTAACTATGATCATCTTTACTTTGACATTAAGATGGATAAGTTTCTTTCTAGTATCATCTCATTCACTTTTGGGTTTTGGAATAACTTTCCCTTCAACCTCCTTAGTAGGAGTATAGGGACCCTTTTCTACAACATCCCAAAGATTAAGGTCTACCGCATCGAAAAATATTCTCATCTTAGATTTTCAATAAGCGTAATGGTTTCCAATAAAACCAGGGGGTTTGGTAAAGGAACTTCCTTCAAGTAAGACACAATCACCAAAGTCAGCCATATTTCAACTCTTAGGCGATTAGGTCTTTGATCAAGAGCCCAAGCTTTAATACCAATTGATAGAAATGGCTAGCACCCAAGGGGGCGGTGAATTGGGTTTTAAAGAAAATTTGCTAAGACTTTATGGAAGTTTAAGAAGTTTTAAAAATAATGCCAAGGTTTTTATGAAAGTAAAATAAGTATGATCAAGATGAATAAATATGGAGTACAATTAATCAAAAACCATTAAAGAGATGAATGAATATAGAGTGCAAGGAAGTAAAGAACATATAAATAATTAAAGAGCAAGGGAAGAGAAAATCAAACAGTGAGATTCATACTGGTTTGGCTTAAACCACGCCTACATCCAGTCCTCAAGATAACTTCTTGAGTATTTCACTATAAACCACAATTTTATTCAATTGGGCACTTGTAAGCCACTACAACATAGATCTTTTCTTCCTTAAAGGTGTCTCTCCCCCTTACAATGTGTTTTCTATCAAACACTAACTCAAAGAACCAATCCTTGAGCAACTAAATTTGAAGGCTTAAGGAAAATAATGGTGGACACTCTCAAAGTATAGATAACGCAGAAATTAAGCTCAAAAATTTTCTCTAGCAATTTAGAGAGAATGCAACTTAAGATAATATGAGAAATAAACAATTGAAGCTTAATTCAAATAGTGTTGTGAAGTCCCCTTTATATAGTGAGGCTTTGCTGCTACAATGACTGCTTTGCTCAGAATTGCTATAGTAAGCTTCATCATCATTTTTCAGCTTTTCTACAACAACAAAAAAACTTTATCAACCTTTTTCAACAATTAATATTCTTTTTCAAATTTGCTACAGTAAAAAGCATTCTTTTTCAAATTTTATTACAACAACTAATAAACTTTATTGTTCTTTTTCAATAACCAATAAACCTTATCATACTTTTTCAACAATCAAATTTTTTTTTTCAAAAGTGCTACAATAAAAAAGTATTCTTTTTCAAATTATAGTACAATAACCAATAAACTTTATCGTACTTTTTTAACAACTAATAAACTTTATCATACTTTTTCAACAACCAATAAATTTTATCATACGTTTTCAACAATCAAATTTCTTTTTCAAAAGTGATACAGTAAAAAACATTCTTTTTCAGTTTATATTATAACAACCAATAAACTTTATCATACTTTTTCAATAACTAATAAACTTTATCATACTTCTTCAACAATCAAATTTTTTTTTAAAAGTGCTACAATAAAAAGAATTCTTTTTCAACGATCAATAAATTTTATCAAAAATCAATTTATACTATTATATTTAAATATATAAAGCATTAAATATATTTGGGCCAAGAAAGATTGAATCATGCATTTGGATTAAGAAGATTAAATTATACATTTGGGCCAAGAAAGATTAAATCATGCATTTGGACCAAAAAGATTAAATCATATATTTGGGCCAAGAAGATTAAATTATTCATTTGGGCCAACAAGATTAAATCATACTATAATCTCACATATTTATCATCATCAAAACTTATAGCATAATACATTAGGGCTAACAAATCTACTTGTAGGTTGTTCCGATCTCTTCCGATGATGATAGAGGCAAACAAGTGCAATTTTGTGGCTGTGATTTCGATTTTTGGTTTTTTGAGACTAAACAGTTCTTTTAGGTAAGTGGAATAAGGTTGTTGGTCTCATATGGGGCATGTGATTTGAATCCGATGATGCTTCAGTTGGATTCTGGGTTTGGGGAAAAGAAGTTATGTTTGAGCTTTCTTAATTCAGAAAGGGGTTTTCTTTAGATTCGCTTGGATCACAGTATTTGGGTTTGTGATAGTGATGAAGATTAAGATCTCTGGCCTCTCCAATTTTTTTTCTCAAACCCCTTGTGTTGCTAGCAGGGAAGAGATGTCATCACCCTTTCACTTTTCTCACACACACACACACACTAGAAAATGCTTTCCAATTCCAATCATGAACTTTTTGCTCATAAGCACCAAACACTTAAAAACTCCAGGAGCACCATAATATTCCTTTAAATGTTTTTTCATTATCCTCTTTGACTAACGCACAATTGCCAATTAAAACCTACAAAATTTAATTTTTTTGGTTTTCTACGGGCACCTTTTATTAGAGATAATCGACACTAATAGACATTAAATACAAACACTTTTCTTAACAAGGATGGAGACCTTGGTTCTTCGAACTTTACAGTTAACTCTTTATGGCAAAATAAAAGTTTTTTTCCGTTTTCATACTAATTAAACTGGGTATTAGTGTAATAATGATATATAAATGTATGACATTAATTATATAATACAAATGCAGTGCCTATAAATTCTAATTTCCACTCTGCTAAGAAACCACACAGTAAGCAAGTATATGTAGCATTATCTTCTCTGTGTTCTTGTTCTCTTAATTATTAATTGTATTAATCTTTCATCTTCATCTTCAAGGATCAGGGGTGTTTTCACTTACGAGAATGAGAACACATCCAGTTTGTCCCTTGCCAGGCTTTACAAAGCTCTTGTCAAAGATAGAGACACCCTCATCCCTGAGTCTGGAGAGCCCATCCAAAGTATTGAAATCCTTGAAGGAAATGGAAACAATGGATCACTCAAGAAGTTCACTTTCTCTAAAGGTCTATTTTCCATTATATATGTCCATGCATAAAATCATCAATATCTGTATCAGTTTGCTTTATTGGCGTCTATATATTATTTTGAAATTAATTAATACTTGTAGAAACTAACGTTGGTTGGTTCTAGTGGTTTGGTACCTATTTCCTTAAAGTGAGGTATAAACGGAAGGCGATTTGCTCCTCCACTTGATCGTGGAGCATCCTCTTCTTTCTTGGTGTCTTATTCATCCTTTTTTTGTCTTTTTCTTTTTTTTTTTGGAAAAAATTGCATGAATAATTTATACTCATCAAAGATTAATTTGTCTATAAATTAATCAGATTAAACTAAATGAAATCAATCCATTTTTCCTTGTGTAATTAATTATTTAATAAAATGGAAATTGTGCTTTAAATCATTCAACCCAATGAGCATTTTTTTGGCAAAAGTTTTATTTCAAATTTTATTCTGTGAAGCTTGCTATTTATACATGTATGTGATTGCTGTGTATATTTAGTAAGTGGGATAAGAGTTGGCATGTCAGTATGCAACCACGAGGCATGAATGTAATTATGACTTAATAGGATATTATTAGTATTATGTCAGTATACGATTGCAGGGCATAACTCTAATATAATCCAGTCTTGGAAGATTTTTTGGGAATTTTAGATTGACAATTACATAATAGAATTTGACCAAAAATAATCAAAGGAAAAGATGGTGATAAGTACAATTCCATGGAGTCAATGATTAGTTACACATCTTCCTTGTATGTTGCCTTTTATTGTTTTATTTATATTCTAGTCTTTTAAATTTTAGTTATTTAATTTATGTCTTTCAATTATCCAAAACTTTTTTTTTCATGTAAATTATATAATATATTAAATAAATTGTCTTAATACCATTTTACTTAGCTTAATTTATGTCTTTCATTAAAAACTAAAAAAAAATTACATCATGCAAAAAAAAGAAGACAAAAAAATATTCCAGCCTGAGTAATTTAGGGGCAGGGTGGCTTTCTAGATGCAAGAACCTCCGGGTCCAGACTTAAGAGTGGTGAATTGTAATATCATCTCCGGTATTAACCCTTTGAGAACCTTAGCAATGTCATAGAGGGAACTGTAAATCTTGGTCTGACACTCAACATTTTTTTGGTTTTGGCTGCAAAAACATTGAGTAGACCAGAAAAAATACTTGTTTATCTTGCTCACCATCTCATCGTTCTGGCATCTCACTAATCTTTTTGTCCCCTTTATTGTCTTCTTCAAAAGAGAAACTTCCTCTTCTAAAGAATAGGATTCAACATGGCCATTAGTTGCACATTCAGATCTTTGTCTAACCTCTTCTTCTTAGTATCCTTCTCATCCGGAGACCTCTCCTTAGATCTCTTACCTTTGTCCTTCCCCAAATGCAGTATCAGATCTAGCTCTTCCTACTTTGGCTAAACAGTAAAATCAATAAACTTTTTGTAGCCATGGGAGATAGGAATTAGAAATTTGTATTTGGGAGTGAGAGAAAGAAAAGAGAAATGCTATAGGTAGTTTGCTCTGAGGCTTGGTACAATGATATGAGAAATCTGTGTAGAATTTAGAGAAAAAAAAATTTCAAGCTGAGTTAAATTAGAAATCCAATCACTGCATTGTTCCTCTACAAGCTAGCTTATTGATATTGCAGCTGGAAATCATAAGATTAGATGGTGAGCATGCATTTAAACAATGCTCATTTAATGCAATTGCCAGATAAGTCAAGATTTTGAATTAATTGCGACTGTTTTATTTTTCTTACCTGCCGCATTGCCTCAAGTAAGCTACTATATTTTTCAAAGATGCTTTGAAAATGAAGAAATGCAAAATTTGTTTGTAGTTGTTATGTATCAATTGTTTGAATTCTTTTTGTAATTGTATCTCTTGTTTTACATTATGTTTTAGTTACTATTTTTTCTTCCTTACTTGTTCATTCTTCTTTTTATTTTCACCTCATTTCTTTTGTTTTTCTTCAGGTTGCAAGATTAATTATTTTCACCATCCAACCTACCATTGAGAAAAACCCCTATAAGAAGCTAATTGCATGACATTGAAATAAAACCAACTAGGATATTTCTTTTCCCTTTCACTACAAAAAAAAAAATCATAAATCAGAGATGGAATTCAGAGACAGAATCATGGTGTCTTAAATTCTGTCTCTAACATGATCCAAATTCCATCTCTGATTCTAATCTGGGAAATAGGGAATCAGGGATGGATTCTAAGATGGATTATTTCCGTCTCTGACTAGATGTCAGTCCTTGATTTTAGGGACTAGTTATGGCATGCCTAAACTCTGTCCCTAAAGTTTTTTTTTAATGAAAATTTTAGAAATGACGTTGTCTCATGTTAACTTAAGTAAAACAACGTCGGATCAAAATTCTGAGACAGAATTGTCCATCTGAGAATTTCATCCCTAAAAATTTAACCCTAAAATCCCATTTCTCTTCTTTCCTGTGTCTTCGTCTGCAGCCCTCATCTCTCTAGCTCTCTCATCAGGCACCCTTTCTCTCTCTACCCTTTCTCGTCAACCCTTGTCTCTAATGTCGGCGTCAACTTTACTTGTCCTTCATGCCCACCACTTAATTTAGTACTTCCATTGCCATTTTTTTTTAAATTTCTTTCTTGTTTCCATAATTAATTATTCTACAAATTTGTTATTTGTTTCAGTCATCTTTTCGCGCAAGTGGTCTCTGGTTTGCAAGAAGATTCGGTTCTAGTTTTTTCTACTAAAGAAGGTTGGTTTTTGTGGTTTTGTTGTGTTGATCTTGTTTCTGTTTGATTTTCTCTTTGCCTTTTTGTTTGATTTTGTTACAGTTTCTTGGTTCTAATTTTGTTGAAATTTTCTTGTCAATATTTTATTTTGTATTCTGATAGGCATTCAAAGTTAATGTATTGGCATTACTGAATTCTTTGCATGTTTTAGATCCTACTAATGATTTAAGAGATAGATGAATTATTTTAATTTAAAACATATCATAACTGTACATTTCTATGAGTACAAATCATACCCAATAATGAAACTTATATTGCCATAGCTTGATCTGAAATTGTATATTTCTAAAGTGTGGCTCAGATATGGCCAATTCTCTACTGTTTCAATGATTTCTTCCATAGGTTTTTATTCTTGGTGTCTAAAGAGTATTTAGACAACAAAACCTCCAATTTTAAACAACAAACCAAGACTCAATCTCATATTCTACCCAAAGAACTTTAAAATCAAAAAATGGGGAGAAGTTTAGTGAATCAGAATACCTATCTCGATTCCTTGCTTTCCTTGAAATGGTTGGTTACCGGAGACTCGCCCTGTCATTAGAGAAAGGTTTGCCAAAGCTTGGGTGGTGGATTTGGGTGGAGAGGGTAGAGAGAGGAAGAAAAATAAGAAATGAAGAAAAAGTGGTGGGGCTACCTATATATACCTGCTCATAGTGAAATTACTACTTTATCCCCAGGTCAATCTCAGTAGTGGCAAACCCATAACTATCCCAATTTGGGCATTTCCCATACTCTAGATGCCACCCTAGTTCCTTATTTCATTTTAGTCCCTCTCTGGACCTGATAGATATCTAGTTCTCTCAACTCCTCATGACTACTCTCTCTCAATTTCTCGTCCCTTAACATTATTTCCACGTCCCGAGGTACTTTCTCTAACTTTACATTCCTTAGCACATAACCAGAAAAATTTTCCTCGTACTCTCATTATTCCTTTAAATGCTATATTAAAATAACATTGTACGAATAATGGCAATTTTAGCCATAACTATTGTAATACCGCTAGTCACGTAATTCCTAAACTAGAAGGTATTACTATATATATATATGTTGAGAACCCAAAACTTTAAAACTTTAAGATCCTAAAACTCTAAGTGCATGAAAATACTCATAATATATAATTTTTAACCCTAATAATTCAAAATTACTCATCACCATTATCCTTTTATAAAATTATCAGGGTAGTAGTGGGTAAATGAAAAAAAAAAAAGAAAAATATACCATATTGGGTGAAATCTCTCACTTCAAAATTATTAAAAATATTAAAAATTAAATTAATTATATTTAAAATTAGTTTAAATAATTTTAATTTTTTAAAAGATAATTATATATATATATATATATATATATATATCAAAGTTAAAGTTTATATATATGTATATATTAAAAATATATATAAGAGGTTCAAGCAACTCTTGCTCGAGCCCCTTAGTTTAGTAAAATTTTATATTTTATAATTTAATAATATATATATATATATATATATAAATAGATCTTGCATATCTATTGATTATTATTTAACAAATATAATAACTAATTTTAATTTTTGATACTTTTAGTTCTTTAAATTAAAAAGATTTTACACAACAATGTATATCTTTCTTAGCTTCTTCTTATTATCTTTTTATTGGCCCACTACTACCATGATAATTTCATAAAAGTATAGATCATGTGAAACTTTGAAATAACTTGTATTCAAATTATTTTAAAATCTTTTTTATATTCACTTATTAATCTCAAATATTTGTATTAACTTTTCAATTCAATAGTTTAAACATAAATTAATCTTTCATAGCTATAAATTTTTATATAATGATTGTAATGACAATTTAAATTCAGAAATTCTAATTTTTATTTTCAACTTATTAAATATGTACATAAAACCCTTATAACCAGAAGATCCAAAATTGAGCATCATTGATCTTGTAACCATATAAGATCTTACTACTTTAAGCTCATACAAATACTTATACTCTATGACCCTTAAGTTTAATAATTCAAAATTACTCATTATTCTTCAACATTATTTCTATAAAATTCTTAGGATTGTGGTGGGAAAATAAAAGAAATTAAAAAAACATACCTTATTATGTGAATATACTCAATATATAAAAACAAATAAATAAGATTTTTCTCAAAAATAAATCATATGTATGAGTTAATAATAATATGCATATAATATATATGTATTAAATAATATATATATATATATATATATATATGTGTGTGTGTGTGTGTGTGTGTGTGTGTGTGTGTGTTTTCTTACATACAAGTGCATATTATTTAATTTATATATTCATATTTACGTATATTTATAAATATTTATTTATTTATGCGACTTAAGAAACTTTACTCTAATGTCCTCAAATATTTAAAAATATAAAAAGTAATTTTGTCTATAAATATTTTATTTAATAGGGTTGAAAATTATTTTTTATAATTTAAAATATAACTAGTTTTAAATTCTAATAATTTTAATTTTAATATTTTTAATGTGTAAGATTTCAAATAACAAGTGTGTCCTTTTTAACTCCTTTTGATTATCTTTCAATTAGTGCACTACCACCATAACTATTTCATGAAAGTATTGATGATGAGTGGATTTTGAAATAAATTGAATTTAGATTACTACTAAAGTATTAAGATTTTTTTAGTTCACTTTTTAATATAAATTATTTTTATTAAATTTTTAACTTAGTTTATAAATAAATTAATCTTTCATATCAATAAATTATTATATAATGACCTTAATTAATGACTATTTAAATTAAAAAATTCTAATTTTTTTATTTTAACTCGAATAAGTACATATATATATATATATATATATATATATTATTTTACAAAATAACATATAATAAATAACATATACAAATATATATGTGTTATTATATATATAATAATATAAATTATTTATTTTTTGCAAAATATTTTATTTATATATATATATATATATATTAAGTATATTAAATTTTTACTAATTATCTTTAAAAAATTTTAAATTCAAAAATTAGGATTTTTTAATTTAAATATTAATTACATTTGTTATATAATAATTAAGTGATGCACACGATTAATTATATCTAAACTATTAAACTAAAAAAATTGATACAAATGAGAGAGGAAACATATAAAAATTCATATCAAAGTAATTAATCATTCAATTATATGACTTTAATCATTCAAAAATGAAAACAAATATTATAATAGGTTATAGAGTACATTTCATATGTTTTGGAAATTTTCCTATTGTTATCCATTAAAAAAGAGAAAGAAAGGAATAATGTATAATTATGTGTGCAGGTCCCATTGTGAAGAATTTGTGTAGTCCACTATTTCACGCGACCTCTCACATTTTGTTCTTCTTTTCCAATCTTTTTCACGTTGTTATAGAGCAAATTAAACTTTGGGACTTTCCCGCCGAATTATCTTTATATAACAATTCTTCCCGCCGAATTATCTTTATGCAAGATATTCAAGAAGTTTGCAAATTCTTTGTTTTACTTACATTATAAAATAAACAATTCGTTGTTATATTTACAGTACAAAATAAATAATTCATTAACATGAAAAATTGTAAATTCATTATTGTTCATAACAAGATGATTAAATTCATTGTATTATTGACAACCTTAAATGAAATTTATTGATATAAAAATATGTAAATTTATTTTTTTTTTCTTGACAAAGTTAAAAATCCACATACATAGCAAACAAAAAAATTTTCTTTTATTATTTATGAAATTAAAAGTCATAAACATATAAAAAATCAAATTTATTTAAAAATTTGTTTCAAAAAATAGGCAAACACACATAAAATGTGCAATTGTTGAGCCATATGTATGTGGCTCAAATGTAACTCAACATGGGATATGTCAAGTCACTTAGAATGTGATATAATAATCTCCTACTGAAAATCAGTATGAAGATGCCAATGAAATTTATTTATCAGTAAGAAATTAAAAAAAAATTAACAACTATTGATTTACATACTAAAAATATTCAATAAAAAATTAGTTGGAAACTCCATTTTCCTACAGAAATTTTTTTGTTTGCGACTGTTAATGCAGTCTCTATTAAATGTTATCCTGTAGTGGCATGAAGCACCGAATGTCGGATTCTTAATAGATACAATGCAAGTACGAAATAGAGCAAACGTACATGCCATTACAGAGCAAACATTTTGGCGGGACTTCCCATCCGAATTGTCTTTATATAACAATTATTTCTTCTTTTCTTATTGATTTTTTCTCTTTTTTCTCTTATTACATCGTCCATTTATCCTTCAGATCTTAATATATACAATGCAAGTTTCGATGTAATTATTTGATCCATGTGCTCTGTATTCTTCCATTCCCAAAAGGACATGTGATGAGATAGAATTAGGAACAAAATTGATGGCTATGACTGACTTTCTAAAAAGGTGTTTGGTTTGCAAAACGTTGTGAGGATTTCTAAGAATGTGATGATGATTTATTTTTTACGTATGATTTCAGTTTTAAAAAATAATTCTTAAATATACAATATTTTTAGAGGTCAAACATATTTAAAACCCCTCAATTTTTCTTCATTCAAGGGAAAGTAGAAATGCTAATTAGAGTTTCATGCATGTGACTAGAATATTTTTATAACATCAAAAGTCTATTTAACCCCTAACGAAATAAGAATTAAAAAATTTCACTCAAAAGTAGATTACTAATTAATTCTCTTATAAGACTACAATTTATTCAATTTGTTCCTTACATAATCAAATGTCTTAATTTAATTTTTAAAAAAATACATTTGTTTTAATTTAATTATTTCCATTGCTTAAAGTCATTCTGATTAAAAAAATTAGAAACTAAATTAAAATAAACATAAATTCATTGACCAACTTGTTAAACAGTGTAGGTTGATTGAGAAAACAATTGACCAACTTGTTTAAAAATAAGTTAAACAAACCGGCCCACTTAGCTTGTGAAGACTTGTGATGGCCCAACAGGTTAGCTTGTTGTGAAAGTTTGATCATGAGGGATAATTATTGTAAAACTTTGATTTTGGAACAAAACTTTAGTTTTGGAATTTTTCATTAATTTTGCAAACAAGTATGGAATTGTTTGCCTCCAATTTAAGATAATTTGGTTCCAATAATTATTAGCAGCGGTTCTAGCTTTTCTTGTTTTGAATAATCCTTAATTTTCTTTGATTTATCCCGTATTTGCTTATAGACATTAATTTGAATTCAAATTAATATGCTCTTAGATAGTCATGATTTTTTTTTTGTTTTCAACTCTAATTAATCAGAGACTGAGCAAAGACATTTCTTTTCATCTAGAAAATAGACATTGCTAATTGTTTAAGAATAAAAAGATAATTTCATCTTAAATTAAAAATATACTTAGAGACAGAACAAAATTTTCATCTTGATTCAAAGATGAATTAAAAGCAGAATTTTTCATCTTTGATTAAAGATAAAATTTGATCTGTCTGTAATTTATCTTCCAAACTAAATATGGTAGGGTAAATTGTGCATTCGTCTACCAAAACCAACATGCAACCTTTTAATTATTGTCAACATACATTATTATTTTGTTGACAATGAAAAATTTAGAGATGGATTTTAAATGAAGAACAAAGTCGTTTTTAAATTTCATCTCTAAATTTATCTTAAATCTTAATTTTTATTTTTAACTAAAAATAAAAATTAGAGATGGATTTGAGATAAAGACATATTATCCCTCTCTACATTAAGTCGTATGAAATCCTTTTTTTTTTTGTAAAATTTAGACAGATTTGAGACGAAAAAAAATTCTATTTTAAATTCAATCTCAAATTCTAATTCATACTTTTTGATAAATAACAGAACTAGAAATTGATTTGAGATGAATAGACATGAATAAAGGCTAAAATATTTGCCTTTAGATTCAGTGTTTCAAATTCAATTTTTTTTTAAAAAAATAGAAATTAAAGACAAAAATTTGAAAATAAATAATCCAAAATCTAAAACATGGTTCTCCAAACAAGTTAATTCTAAAATTTTCACTACCTTTCATAGAGTTTTTAACATTAATCAGGCCAAAGACTTAGGTTTTATTTAGGATACCCCTTAAAGCCCAACTATACAAAAAATGACTGTAACTTTATCCTAGATAAGATTAATAAAAGACTTCAAGGATGAAAATGTAATCTTCACTCAAAATTCGGGAGAACTGAGCCCATAAAATCCCACTTTGTCCAATATCTCTAATCATGTTATGAATGCTTTTCTTCTTCTAGAGTCCATCAGATTGAAAATTGACACTGTAGCATGGTCTCTTCTATTTGGATTACAAATTGTGCAAGAACTAGGAATTAAACAGCTGGAAGCTGAAACAGACTGCAAAACACTTCACTCCCTCTTTATTAAAGGAATTTCAGATTATCATCCTCTTTCTAACATTGTCAATAATTGCAGACTCCGTATGGATAGATTTGATAATGCCAAGCTAATCAACATTAGCGTAAGCAGAATTCATGTGCTGATAGAATAGAAAAATCTGCTTGGTCTTTTAGAAAAAGCTCAAAAACATATCTCACTCCTCCCGCATTTGTGCAACAACTCTTTTTGGAGGACTTTTGTAATAGCTAGTTTCTTTTGCTTCTCTATTTACTGTACTGAACCTTGCTGTTTCTAATATATTCCTACTCTACCCAAAAAAAAAAAAAAAAGACAAAAATTTGAGATGAACAAAACTTCTGTCTCTAATTTTCTTTTTTCTTGTAGTTAATTATGGCCGAATCATTTGTCCACCCATCAAAACTTCAAATTAATACAAGACTCTTTAGAATCCTCAGGCTATTACAGTCATCTATAGTATATGATTAGAATGACAAGCATCATAGTTTAGCTATGTGATGACAAAAAATAATATCATTAAGACTTAAATGCATGAAACACTTAAAATCAGAAAAGAATTAATTTTGAACTAAATTAACTACATGTGGTATAGATATTGTAATTTACCCCACGAAAAAATTGATTCCATGACATGAAGAATGATTCATAGTCTGAAGTCTCATGAATAAAGCTAAACTAAAACGCAGCAGTCGATGACAAGGTTTTAAATTGCGGTTGTGGTCGCGGTTGCGGTTGCGTTGCGGGCTATTGTGATTGCGGGTATAGCGGACGCTGCGATGCGGTTGCGGTCATTGCGGTCGTGAATTTTTTTTCAGTTGCACAAAATATATAAAATATATATATATATATATATATATATGTTATAACATTTTATTTTAAATATATATGACATATTATATCTAATATTTATATTAATTTCATAAATATAGACTTTTATTCTATACAAATATATTAATTTTACTTATAAAATTTAAGTAAAAAAAATAAACAATTATTATGTTAATAAGTAAAAGGTTAGATACAAATATATGTATATAATTACCAAATAAAATTTAAAGATATTAATGATCAAACAAAATTACAAAATATCTATAAAACTCAATTTTATTACTAAATCGGTATCTCATTGACACATCTCATGGTAACACACGAATCACACAACACATATCATGATTCACGAATCACAAGATAATTCATTATTCAGACTTTACCCACTCACTTTTTCAATTTCAGTTTTCAAAATTTGGAGCCTTCACTTCACTGACCCCCCTAGCTTGAATTTAGCTTCTACCTGCTTCACTTCATTGACCCCCTGTAGCACGGCGCACAGAGAGGAGAGAGGCAAAGGCAAAAAAATTACATCTCTGACTTTAGGGGCTGTGAAGCTGACTGATGAGGTGCTTGGAAGGAGACCATGATAGGGATCAAAGAACAGTGCCTCATTTCTCAAACTTCAGGCGCCTCTTAATACAGAACAGAGGAAAGGAAGAATCAAAGAAGAACAGAGTACGCACGGCTCACTCAACGGCAAAAAACAAAGAAGCTTTGATTTGAGGCTTTGGACCGGAGACTAAAGAATCGGAGATGAATGGAACAGCCAAAGGGAGATCTGCAGCAAGCGGGGTCTTCAACGCAGGCAAGTCGGATACTCGAATCTTTCTCTTCTTAACTGTGCCGTTACTGAAAATCTTTTTTTTTTTTAAATAAAAAATGCAAAGCAACGCCGTTGCTGCCGCAACAGTTAATAATAAATGGTGATACAATGGAACTCTTCATCAGAAGATTTATTTAACTCTTAATCATAGAAGGATCAGGAACACCCTGCGATTACAAAGTACCACAAACTGTTCATCATAGAACACTAGCTTTTGCTTTTCATTATTACATATAGAAGCAACTACTATAGTTCGTAAATTGAAGCATATTAATATATTTCGATCAGATTCTCATTTTCTTTAACGGTTGCCATATGTGCTGCCACCGTTGCCGCCGTAGCTGTCATATCTATTAGTGGTATTATTGTTGCCAGAATTAGAACCGCTATTAATCGCAGCACCTTGAAAATTCTGGTTACCTCCACTGTTGGATGAACCAACCGTGCCACTGTTATGCCCTCCTCTTTCTGCCTCACCACCAATGAGGACGCCATGAAGCCAAGATAACATTTGATCTGATCTGATAGTGTTTCTTTGGTTACTGTGATTTGGAGATGTATATGGCTTTGGTTTATTTTGTACATGCTTAGCCTGCGTTTTATAGATACACAAAACGGAACCGATGCTGTATTCTAGCTTGAACGGAAAGCTAATTACTGTAATCATATAAAAATCTTTATACTCAATATTGCTTCTCTATCTTCCTGTCCCTGAACATTTGTCATTGATTATCGAGTGCAATATTTTTTTTTTTAATTTGCCCCTAAAATATATAATTGTCTTAATCTAATCATTAAAAAATTAAGTATTTTAATTTAATACTTTTACATTTGGACTTGGTTATATTGAGCATTTTATTTAAAACATATATGGTTATTGCAAATATATTAACCATTACGGGTTAATATATCGTCTCTTATTTTTTTTTTAAATTTGATTTGACATAAAAATGAATGTAAAATTCAAGGTAAAAAATTAAAAACAGAAACCAATATTTTTTTTTCTCTGCTTCTTGATCCTGTTTCATTTCACAAGTGGATAAAAGTGATTGTATAGTGGGATTAATAAACAAAAAAATAATTTAATTACTTTTGTAGGAAACGACCTCATAATAAGAATATCCGATTAGGAACAGAACCTAGACATCATTACAAAAATACACAAATCCATTTTCATTTAATAACGCGTAATCATTATATATCCTGATCCATGCAGCTTATTAGGCAATTGGACTTGTGAATATATTCCCATCCATTAAAAGAAGACATGCACTAAAAGAGGAAAAACAAACCGGGTTCATTTTCTATGGGACATTGTTAAATTCAACGCTTCAAGGTTATATCCATAGTGCATGTTCATGATTCGCAGCGAAATTCTATAACATGACTGAACACATGCTTCCTGCTTAATTTGTGGCTGAAATTTGTGACTTCTATAAAGTAATTATGCTTTATTACTTTTTTCTATCTTGTTACGCCGTAACGGCTTATCCGTAACAACGGCAAACTTCACAACAATCCATAATCGAAAAGTTGCAATTGGCCAGCATGTTGCAGCCGGCGCAACATTACAAACCATGATATAATGCTTTAGTATATAACTATATTTCTAAATAATATCTGTATATATGTTAATTTTTTTAAAAGTTTAATTTTAAATAATTAGGCACCTGGCAACTTCTAAACCATTCATCTGTAACTAACACAACTCAGTAATGAACGGTCAAAATGCTAGTATATCAATAAATTATTATGTAATAATTTTAATGACTACTTAAACTCAACAATTTTATTTTTTTATTTTTAACACGAGTAACTTTATATTCATAAAAAAATCATATCAAAATAATCAATCATTCAATTTTATGTTTTTAATCATTCAAAAAAAAACTATTATAATAGGTTATAAAGTAGATTTCATATATTTTGAAAATTTTCCTATTGTTTATCTATTAAAGAAGAGAAAAAAAGAATAATATATAATTATGTGTGAGGGTCCTATTATGAAAGAATTTGTGTAGTCCTCTTTTTCTAGCCTCCTTTTTCCGCATGGAGATCCTCTGCTTGGGATAAATACAAGCAAAAGTATGCTTAGGGCAATAGCAACGATTTTTACTATTGTTAAAAACTTTTAGCAACAATTTAGAACAATTAAATTGTTGTTGAAAGTTTTAGCAACAGTAAAAATTGTTGCTAAAAAACTAAACATAAATAATTCCAAGCAAACAATCTGAACCCAAGTTCTTTTTCACACTATTAAGAGCAAATTAAACTTTTTGGCAGAACTTCTCCACCGAATTATCTTCATATAACATTTATTTCTTCTCCTCTCATAGATTTTTCTCTGTTTACGTTTTCCATTTATCCTTCAGATCTGAACATATACAATGCAAATACCACTAGTAAAATATATTCTATTTTGATGTACTCAATTGATCCATGTGTTCTATATTCTTCCATTTCCCAAAGGACATGTGATGAGAGGCACTACGGGAATGAGTCAAGTTTCCGACTGAAATTTTACGACTGAGGTATACTGAATATATTTACGACTGTTTTGTCTGATATTTCCTACTGAGTATAGGTAGGAAAATCCACCGCCAAATTAATATATATAGTTTACTACTAAAAAATTTCTACTGATTCTTACTATATATTTGCGACTGCTTTCCCTATTTTTGTTTACACCCATTCAGTAGGAAAATATAACTTCACTAAATTAGTAAATATTCATCCCACTTATCTCTATTTTTTTTCTACAAATATAATAGTAAATATTCCTACCACTTATCTCACCTTTTGATATAGGTAAGTAAAATATTTTAAAAATTGAAATTAATAATAAGTATTTTAAGAGAGTAATAAAAAGTTTTTTTAATACATTTTTTTAAATTTTTTATAACAACAAAGTTATATTTAAAAAATTATATAATATATAATTATGTTTATATTATTTTATTAATTATTATTAAATTAAAATATATTAAATAAAAAAAATAAAAAAAATTACTTGAGAGGCAAGCTCGAATTCATACTCGAGAGGTTTCAGTGTCTTTTTTTTTTTGGAGTTACAATTTTTTTAGAGTATATCTATTAAATAAATATAGGTGAGTAAAATGTTTGAAAAATAACGTATATCTATCAAATAAATATAGGTGAGTAAAATGTTTTAAAAATTAAAATTAATATACTATTAAAATATTTTAAAAATTAAAAGTAATAATAAATATTTTGAAAGAATAATAAAAAGATATTTTAATACATTTTTTAACATTTTTCATAATAACAAATTTATATATAAAAAATTATATAAAATATATATAATTATGTTTATATTATTTTTTAATTATTATTAAATTAAAATATATTAAATATGAAAATTAAAAAATATAAAAATAAAATACTATTATTATTAAATAAAAATATATTAAATAATAAAAATTAAAAAAATACTCGAGAGGCATGCAAAAAAATATATTTTAATAGAGTGTTTTTTAATTACAATTTTCTTAATGTTATTATTTATTTTTTAAAAAAATTAAATTTCATTTTATGATTTATTTTAAAAATAAAAATTTTTAAAATAGTGCAAATTTATTATATGTATCTAGTAAATAAATATAAGTGAGAAACATATTTTAAAAATTAAAATTATATACTTGTAAAATGTTTTAAAAAAAATTAAAATTAATAATAAATATTTTGAGAGAGTAATAAAAAGATATTTTAATATATGTTTTTAAAATTTTTTATAATAAAAATTTTGATATTTAAAAAATTATATAATATATATAATTATATTTATATTATATTTTAATTATTATTAAAGTAAAATATATTAAATATTAAAATTGAAAAATAAAAAAAAAATACTATTATTATTAAATAAAATATATTAAGTAATAAAAATTAAAAAAATAGATACTCTAGAGGCTTTCCTCTCGAGTATTTTTTTTGTCTTTTTAAATTTTTATTATTTATTTTTTATTACTTATTTTTATTACAATTGATACTCGAGAGGCTTGCCTTTCAAGTATTTTTTTATGTTTTTTTAATTTTTATTACTTAATTTTTATTATTTATTTTTATTATAATTTTTTAATTTTATTATTTATTTTTTAAATTTTTTTAATTTTAATTTTATGTTTTATTTTAAAAATAAAATTTTTTAAAATAGTGTAAATTTATTATATCTATTAAATAAATAAATATATGTGAGTAAAATATTTTAAAAATTAAAATTATTATACTATTAAAATTAATAATAAATATTTTGACAGAATAATAAAAAATATTTTAATATATTTTATGAAATTTTTTATGACAACAAATTTATATTTAAAAAATTATATAATATATATAATTATGTTTATATTATTTTTAAATATTTGTAAATTAAAATATATTAAATGTTAAAATTAAAAAATATAAAAATAAAATGCTGGTGTGAATGACAAAAAATGATTAGAATTAAATGCATGACAAGCATCATAGTTTATGATTAGTATATGATTAGAATGACAAGCATCATAGTTTAGCTATGTGTTGACAAAAAATAATATCATGAAGACTTAAATGCATGAAACACTTAAAATCAGAAAAGAATTAATTTTGAACTAAATTAACTACATGTGGTATAGATATTGTAATTTACCCCACGAAAAAATTGATTCCATGACATGCAGAATGATTCATAGTCTGAAGTCTCATGCATAACGCTAAACTAAAACGCAGCAGTCGATGGTGATACAATGGAACTCTTCATCAGAAGATTTATTTAACTCTTAATCATAGAAGGATCAGGAACACCCTGCGATTACAAAGTACCACAAGCTGTTCATCTTAGAACACTAGCTTTTGCTTTTCATTATTACATATCGAAGCAACTATTATAGTTCGTAAATTGAAGCATATTAATATATTTCGATCAGATTCTCATTTTCTTTAACGGTTGCCATATGTGCTGCCACCGTTGCCGCCGTAGCTGTCATATCTATTAGTGGTATTATTGTTGCCAGAATTAGAACCGCTATTAATCGCAGCACCTTGAAAATTCTGGTTACCTCCACTGTTGGATGAACCAACCGTGCCACTGTTATGCCCTCCTCTTTCTGCCTCACCACCAATGAGGACGCCATGAAGCCACCGTAACATTTGATCTGATCTGATAGTGTTTCTTTGGTTACTTTGATTTGGAGACGTATATGGCTTTGGTTTATTTTGTACATGCTTAGCCTGCGTTTTATAGATACACAAAACAGAACTGATGCTGTATTCTAGCTTGAACGGAAAGCTAATTACTGTAATCATATAAAAATTTGTGAGTTCTATAAAGTAATTATGCTGTATTACTTTTTTCTATCTTGTTACACCGTAACGGCTTATCCGTGACAACGGCAAACTTCACAACAATCCATAACCGAAAAGTTGCAATTTGCCAGCATGTTGCGGCTGGCGGGACATTACAAACCATGATATAATGCTTCAGTATATAACTATATATCTAAATAATATATGTATCTATGTTAATTTTTTTAAAAGTTTGTTTTTTAAATAATTAGGCACCTGGCAACTTCTACAACAATTTTAATTTTTTTATTTTTAACACGAGTAACTTTATATTTATAAAAAAATCATATCAAAATAATCAATCATTCAATTTTATGTCTTTAATCATTCAAAAAACTATTATAATAGGTTATAAAGTAGATTTCATATATTTTGAAAATTTTCCTATTGTTTATCTATTAAAGAAGAGAAATAAAGGAATAATATATAATTATGTGTGCGGGTCCTACTATGAAAGAATTTGTCTAGTCCACATTTTCATGCCAACTCTCAAATTTTAGCCTTCTTTTTCCGCGTGGGAATCATATGCTTGGAGTAAATACAAACAAAAGTCTGCTTGGAGCAATAGCAACGGTTTTTACTGTTGCTAAAAACTTTTAGCAACAATTAACTTGTTGCTGAAAGTTTTAGCAACACTAAGAATCGTTGGTAAAAAACTAAGCATAAATAATTCCAAGCAAATAATCTGAACCCCAGTTCTTTTTCACACTATTACAGAGCAATTTAAACTTTTTGGCAGAACTTCTCCACCGAATTATCTTCATATAACATTTATTTCTTCTTCTCTTATAGATTTTTTTCTCTGTTTACGTCTTCCATTTATCCTTCAGATTTGAACATATACAATGCAAGTAACACTAGTTAAATATATTCTATTTTGATGTAATTATTTGATCCATGTGGTCTATATTCTTCCATTCCCAAAGGACATGTGATGAGAGGGAATTAGGAACAATATTAATGACTATGACTAAATCGTTTTATGGGCATTTGGTTTGCAGAACGTTGTGAGGATTTCAAAAGTATTGATTCCCTGCAAAATTATATAACAATTATTTCTTCTTCACTTATTGTGTTCTTCTCTTTTTTTTTTTCTATCTACATCTTCCGTTTATCCTTCAGAGCTTAATATATACAATGCAAGTACCAAACGCTTTAGTTAAATATATTCTATTTTGATGTAATTATTTTGTCCATGTGCTCTATATTCTTCCCTTCCGAAAAGGACATGTGATGAGATAGAATTAGGAACAAAATTGATGGCTATGATTGATTTTCTAAAAGAGCGTTTAGTTTGCAGAACGTTGTGAGGATTCCTAAGAATGTGATGACGATTTATTTTTTACGTATGATATTTTTTTTAACAAGTAATTCTTAAATATACAATACTTTCAGAGATCAAACATATCTAAAACCCCTCAATTTTTCTTTATCTAGGGGAAAGTAGAAATGCTATTAGGTTTTCATGCATGTGATGAATAGAATATTTTTATAACATCAAAAGTCTATTTTATTCCTAATAAAATAAGAACTAAAAAATTTCACTTTGGAGTAGATTACTAATTAATTCTCTTATAAGATTACAATTTATTCAATTTGTTCCTTACATAATCAAATGTCTTAATTTAATTTTCAAAAAATTACATTTGTTTTAATTTAATTATTTCCATTACTCAAAGTCATTTTGATTAAAAACATTAGAATCTAAATTGAAATAAACATTATTTTCATTCACTAGCTTTTTTAACACATTTAGCGTAGGTTGAGTCAGAAAACAATTGACCAGCTCGTTCAAAAATAAGTTAAACAAGCCAGTCCACTTAGCTTGTAATGACCTATAACGGTCCAACAGGTTAGCTTGTTGTGAAACTTTAATTGTGAGGATAGTTATTTAAAACTTTGATTTTCAAGCAAAACTTTAGTTTTGAAATTTTCCATTAATTTTCCAAACATGTATGGAATTGTCTGCCTCCAATTTAAGATAATCTGGTTCCAACAATTATTAGCAGCAGTTCTAGCTTCTCTTGTTTTGGATAATCCTTAATTTTCTTTGATTTATCCCATATTTACTGATAGACATTAGTTTGAATTTCAAATTAATATGCTCTTAGATAGTCATGAGTTTTTTTTTTAATTTTCAAATCTAACAAAGACATTTCTTTTTGTCTCGAAAATAGACATTGCTAATTGTTTTAGAATAAAAAGATAATTTCATCTTATATTAAAAACAGAATTAGAGATAGAATAAATTTTTCATCTTGATTCAAAGATGAATTAGAGGCAGCATTTTTCATCTTTGAATAAAGATAAAATTTGATCTGTCTGTAATTTATCTTCCAAACTAAATATGGTAGGGTAAATTGTGCATTCGTCTACCAAAACCAACATGCAACCTTTTAATTATTGTCAACATACATTATTATTTTGTTGATAATGAAAAATTTAGAGATGGATTTTAAATGAAGAAAAAAAATCGTTTTTAAATTTCATCTCTAAATTTACATTAAATCTTAATTTTTATTTTTAACTAAAAATAAAAATTAGAGATGGATTTGAGATGAACACTTATTGTCCCTCTCTAAATTAAGTCGTATGAAATCCTTTTTTTTTTGTAAAATTTAGACAGATTTGAGACAAAAAAAATCCTATTTCTAAATTCAATCACAAATTCTAATTCATACTTTTTGATAAATAACAGAACTAGAAACTGATTTGAGATGAATAGACATGTATAAAGACAAAAATATTTTCCTTTAGATTTAGTATTTCAAATTCAAAGAATTCACTGTATTATTGTTAAGAAGTCAAATTATCAAGATAGTAAACATTTAGATGATCTTGGGTATATTTACCTGACAATGAGCCAGATTTAATAGGAAAGCCTTTTTATCGATGATTAATTCAAGATCAAAACAATTAAATCATATTCGTCACTTCGCATGCATTAGAATATATATATATATATATATATATCAATTTATTTTTAGTTTGATATTAATTCTTTTTATTTTTTCTTTTATATAAAAGTATATAGCTGTAAGTTTTTTTTTTAAAAAAAAAGGAAGAAGAAAACCAAAACATGGGTCATGGAAATCAATATAAGTTTGTTCAGCTCAATCAATTTTCAATTAACTGTTCTAATTGATCAACTTATTTTTTATCGCAATTGCAATTTTTTTTCCTTAATTGATAAATAAAGATAATGTGTATAAAGTGTTGCAATTAATCAAACAAATCAGAGGTTATAATCACAAATAATTAAATGGTTTGTGTGCGGGTGCGTGTGTATTCAAGTGTTATTTTTGGTGATGGCTTGTGGTTAATTTATAGAATAAAAACAAAAAAGAAAGAATATAAAATTGAGAGCCACTGAAAGGCATATATGCATATATATCTGGTTACCGAGTTGTAATATTCAATGATTCTAGATTCGTTAGATTAGCTTAGCACTGATTCTGATTCTAATTCCTTGCCCACAACATTGAGATAAAGGAGCACCAGATTCCTTGTTGATAATGGACGAGTTCAGGTGACATGCACCCTTCTTCCTCGATATCAATGTGTATATATATATATACATGTGTGTGTAACCCATTATAGGTAGGCATATAGAGTCAACTTGAGGCAAGCAGACTAAAACAAGTTATAAAAGAAAGAAGGTAGCTAGCTATGGGAGGAGGAGGAGGAGGAGGAGGAGGAGGAGGAGGAGGAGGAGGAGGAGGAGGAGGAGGAGGAGGAGGAGGTGGTGGTGGTGGAGGACACTAATAAAAATTCAGTGATTAGTGACGGATTTTTCCATCGCTAATTTAATAAAATTCTGTCACAGTCATGTTTGCAACGAATTTTGTGACAGAAAAAAAATAAGTCGCTAAAATGTCCATCATAAATTATTTGTGATGGATTACTATCTGTTGCAGAATCAACGTTGGAAAATTTTCATCAGAAATTTAAAATTCCGTAGCAAACAAAATTTAGGAATTTGTGACGGAAAAACTTCCGTCGCAAATTTGCGACAGATATTTCCGTCACAAATTCCGTCGCTAATCATTAATGGATTTTTTTTGCTAATCATTGAGGGATACTTTTGTCACTAATTCCGTCGCAAATTTGTGACGGAATTAGAGATGAAAAATTTCGTCACTAATTTATAACGGAGTTAGAGATGGAAAATTTCATCGCAAATCATTTTTTTAAAAAATTATTTAATCAATGTTTTTTCTAAATATTATCTAAATACTTATGGAAATTATTACAATCATAAGTAAATAGAAAAAATATTATATTTATTATAATTACTAAAAGAGTCATACACAATCAAAGTGCCAAAATTTAACTGAAAATTCAAAAATTAAAATCTAATCTCGTCAAGAACAAAAAGACAACAAAATATTTTAGGGATGTTATTTTAAGTTCTGAATTTACGTATGTTCAAATTTCTGAAGCTTTGTATGAATTTCGATTTTATTAGATTTTAAGGTTTATTAGGGTTTATAGCAGAATGACGATCCACAGTGGTAAGAGCCAAAAGTTATATATATATATATATATATATATATTTAATTTGCCCCTAAAATATATAATTGTCTTAATCTAATCATTAAAAAATTATTTTAATTTAATACTTAAAAAATTACATTTCGACTTGGTTATATTGAGCATTTTATTTAAAACATATATGGTTATTGCAAATATATTAACCATCACGGGTTAATATATCGTCTCTTATTTTTTTTAAAAAAATATATTTGACATAAAAATAAATGTAAAATTCAAGGTAAAAAATTAAAAACAGAAACCAATATTTTTTTTCTCTGCTTCTTCATCCTGTTTCATTTCACAAGTGGATAAAAGTCATTGTATAGTAGGATTAATAAACAAAAAAATAATTTAATTACTTTTGTAGGAAACGACCTCATAATAGGAATATCCGATTAGGAACAGAACCGTAGACATCATTACAAAAATACGAGATCCATTTTCATTTAATATATCCTGATCCATGCAGCTTATTAGGCAATTAGACTTGTGAATATATTCCCATCCATTAAAAGAAGACACGCACTAAAAGAGGAAAAACAAACCGGGTTCATTTTCTATGGGACATTGTTAAATTCAACACTTCAAGGTTATATCCATGGTGCATGTTCATGATTCGCAGCGAAATTCTATAACATGATTGAACACATGCTTCCTGCTTAATATGTGGCTGAAATTTGTGACTTCTATAAAGTAATTATGCTTTATTACTTTTTTCTATCTTGTTACGCCGTAACGGCTTATCCGTAACAACGGCAAACTTCACAACAATCCATAACCGAAAAGTTATAATTTGCCAGCATGTTGCAGCCGGCGCAACATTGCAAACCATGATATAATGCTTCAGTAATAACTATATATCTAAATAATATCTGTATATATGTTAATTTTTTTAAAAGTTTAATTATAAATAATTAGGCACCTGGCAACTTCTACAACAATTTTAATTTTTTATTTTAACACGAGTAACTTTATATTTATAAAAAAATCATACCAAAATAATCAACCATTCAATTTTATGTCTTTAATCATTCAAAAAACTATTATAATAGGTTATAAAGTAGATTTCATATATTTTGAAAATTTTCCTATTGTTTATCTATTAAAGAAGAGAAAGAAAGGAATAATATATAATTATTGTGCGGGTCCTACTATGAAAGAATTTGTCTAGTCCACATTTTCATGCCAACTCTCAAATTTTAGCCTTCTTTTTCCGCGTGGGAATCATATGCTTGGAGTAAATACAAACAAAAGTCTGCTTGGAGCAATAGCAACGGTTTTTACTGTTGCTAAAAACTTTTAGCAACAATTAACTTGTTGCTGAAAGTTTTAGCAACAGTAAAAATTGTTGCTAAAAAACTAAGCATAAATAATTCCAAACAGACAATCTGAATCCCAGTTCTTTTTCACACTATTACAGAGCAAATTAAACTTTTTGGTAGAACTTTTCCACCGAATTATCTTCATATAACATTTATTTCTTCTTCTCTTATAGATTTTTTCTCTGTTTACGTCTTCCATTTATCCTTCAACATATACAATGCAAGTACCACTAGTTAAATATATTCTATTTTGATGGACTTAGTTGATCCATGTGTTCTATATTCTTCCATTTCCCAAAGGACATGTGATGAGAGGGAATTAGGAACAATATTGATGACTATGACTAATTCGCTTTACGGGCATTTGGTTTGCAGAACATTGTGAGGATTTCAAAAGTATTATATAACAATTATTTCTTCTTCACTTATTGTCTTTTTCTCTTTTTTTTCTGTTTACATCTTCCATTTATCCTTCAGAGCTTAATATATACAATGCAAGTACCAAACGCGTTAGTTAAATATATTCTATTTTGATGTAATTATTTGATCCATGTGGTCTATATTCTTCCATTCCCAAAGGACATGTGATGAGAGGGAATTAGGAACAATATTGATGACTATGACTAATTCGCTTTACGGGCATTTGGTTTGCAGAACGTTGTGAGGATTTCAAAACTATTGATTACCTGCAAAATTATCTTTATATATATAACAATTATTTCTTCTTCACTTATTGTGTTCTTCTCTTTTTTTTTTCTATTTACATCTTTCATTTATCCTTCAGAGCTTAATATATACAATGCAAGTACCAAACGCTTTAGTTAAATATATTCTATTTTGATGTAATTATTTTGTCCATGTGCTCTATATTCTTCCCTTCTAAAAAGGATATGTGATGAGATAGAATTAGGAACAAAATTGATGGCTATGACTGATTTTCTAAAAGGGTATTTGGTTTGCAGAACGTTGTGAGGATTCCTAAGAATGTGATGACGATTTATTTTTTACGTATGATTTTTTTAACAAGTAATTCTTAAATATACAATACTTTCAGAGATCAAACATATTTAAAACCCCTCAATTTTTCTTCATCTAGTGGAAAGTAGAAATGCTAATTAGGTTTTCATGCATGTGATGACTAGAATATTTTTATAAGATCAAAAGTCTATTTTACCCCTAATAAAATAAGAATTAAAAAATTTCAGTCTAGAGTAGATTACTAATTAATTCTCTTATAATATTACAATTTATTCGATTTGTTCCTTACATAATCAAATGTCTTAATTTAATTTTCAAAAAATTACATTTGTTTTAATTTAATTATTTCCATTGCTCAAAGTCATTTTGATTAAAAACATTAGAAACTAAATTGAAATAAACATTATTTTCATTCACTAGCTTTTTTAACACACATAGTGTAGGTTGAGTCAGAAAACAATTGACCAGCTAGTTCAAAAGTAAGTTAAACAAGCCAGTCCACTTATTTTGTAATGACCTATAACAGTCCAACAAATTAGCTTGTTGTGAAACTTTGATTGTGAGGATAGTTATTTAAAACTTTGATTTTGGAGCAAAGCTTCAGTTTTGAAATTTTCCATTAATTTTCCAAACATGTATGGAATTGTCTGCCTCCAATCTATATAATAGATTAAAACAATTCAACTCTAAGGTATTAATTGTCAATAGGTCATTAAATTATTATAATAGAATAAATTTAAATGAATAAAATTGGTAACTTAATCACATCACATTAAATGAATTTGAAAAAATTAGGGTATATTACTATGTAATTGCTATAATTGGTTTATAATTGATATAATTGCTATATAATTGGTATGTAATTGCTATAATTGCTATATAATTGATAAATTAGGTAAACTTTTCAATTGAAATATAATATGTTGTTATTTGATAAATTAACATTTATTATATACAAATAATCTTATAATTAATTGCTATATATATAAAAACTAACATACAAATGTTCATATTATTTATTTTTCTTTTTAAATAATTATAATAAAATTTAAAATTACTTCCACCAAATCAAACTATAATAATGAATTATTATTCATTTTTCTTTTTTCTATATAAGCATACTAGACTTCTTTATTGCACTATCATCAATAGCTAATCTTCTATCTTTATAGAGAGGTTTTTAAAAATTGACCATCATTATTAGCCAATTTGGAGGCTTTTTTATTTTTCAAAATTAAAATTTTAAAATTTAAAATCAATGTAGATATTTATATATTTCTTTTGAAAAACTAATCCATATTTGCATATCTCTTTCTCTCACACAATTTCCCTTCTTTTTTCTTTTTAATTTTTCTTTTTCTTCCTTTACATGGTTGAAGGACAACAATGACGATTTATTATCAAAGATTTAAAGTAATGTTTCTTTTACATCATTTGGTATCATAGCTCAGTTTTATTTATTTATTTTTTATTGTTCACATTCGCAATTACTGTTCATTCGATTGTGATTTTTGATTTTCTGTTTCTCTTTCGTTCTTTGCTTCTTTTTTTCCTACTTTTTTTATTTTTGTATTCAAGTGTTATTTTTGGTGATGGCTTGTGGTTAATTTATAGAATAAAAACAAAAAAGAAAGAACATAAAATTGAGAGCAACTGAAAGGCATATATGCATATATATCTGGTTACCGAGTTATAATTGGTGCGCTATTTCCCGACAGGTGTATCGGGTCGCACAAGTAGTAAAGTGATGAGAAAAAGTTATCGTCCTCAGGGATTGACTTTAACAATTACCAATTTCACTAGATCAAGTTATATTTGGACAGAGGAAAAATGTAAAGATAAACCGAAAATAAACTAAACTAACAACAAGGAATTAACTAAACACCAAACGAAGAACTACGCCAAAACACAACGGGTAGGGGATTGACTTTCTTAACTCCTAATCCGATTAATTCATAGACAAACCAATCTTTGAATCGTTAAAGGATGCTTAGATACATTCACAGATTCCATTTAATGTTGGTCGAGTTCACGAAAATATTTGAACCCAATGTCTTGGTGAGCAAATCTTCCTAGCCAAAATAATTAGCTAATGTCTTAGTCCAATTAATTGGTTCGGAGTTTAAGTTCAAGAACTCATATGACCACGCAAACAAGATTATCTATGTCTAGACTAACCCGATTCACGGTAGAAATTACAAGGGCATGTTTATATCAAGCTATGTCTAGCATTAATACAAACCCCAAATTCATCTAAGTGAAATGATCACAATCACCTAAAACCAGTTAAACCAATAAAAACTACTCCAATAATCAGAAAAGCAATTGTATTTAAGCATCCAACAACAAAGCTTCATAGATAGTGAATATACATCAATCCCCTAACCCTAGAGTTTATAACAAGAGGAAGAAATACATAACAAATACACAACAAAATATGATCAAGAGGAAGGAGAAAAAGGAAGAAAAGCTTCAAACTCAGTAGAGAAGAGGTCTTCCAGCTCCTCCATCCTTGCCCTAGCAGAGCTCCCTTGCCCTCCAACCTCCAGATCCACAAAACATCAGCAAAAGAGCAATATATACAAGAAAGCACGCAGGTCTGAGCCGGGGCGCCTAGGCGCCACGTGTGGCGCCTGGGCGCCAAGCAGAAACAAAGGGCAAAAGTGTCTGGCGCCACGTTAAAATGCTTCTAGCCGAGAGTTGTGGTGTTGCCACCTCAGGCGCCCTGCGTGGCGCCTGGGCGCCAACCATTAAATGTTAAGGCCGAGAATTCAGTTTCTGGCGCCTGAGGCGCCATGCGTGGCGCCTGGGCGCCAGCCTCCAGATTTTCATTACATAAGCACTTTGCTTCTGGATCCCATCAACGCACCGGCCACAGCAGACCAGAAAAGAAAGCCTAAAAGAAAATACAACAAAAAGCATAAAAAGGCAAGGAAAGAGACTAAAATAAGATAAAGCAAAGCAACAACTATGTACAAAGAGGAAAGCAAAAATGAGGGACAAAGCAAGGAAAAGGATAACAAAAACGGACAAAGGAGAGGAAAAAGCCCTAAAGAAGCAACCAAAATTAACCAAAATAGAGGACTCATCAACTCCCCCAAACCAAAACTATTGCTTGTCCTCAAGCAAAACACTAACCTAAAAACCATGCCAAACAAAACCAACAGATTTTTCAAGATAGAGAGGAAGTGCTCAACAACATAAAACATTAAACAAAATCAATTCAATTCCACATAGTCATCTTCTTAAAACCAAACTTGGCATTGAGTAATTGAGAATTTAAAGATGAACATGATACTTTTCCAAGCGTTTTTAAAGACAAATTGCAAACACCCTCACTTTCTCAAATTACTCTCCGCAAACTTAAAAGAAAAAATCTTTTTCATAACAAACTCGGCTCTCAAGGAAAACTTCTCAAACAAGGATATTTTTAATAAAAAGTGATCGAAGTGAAGACAGTGCGCCTAATCCACACATCTCCCCCTCAACCTATGCAAGAAGAAAAGATCACGAGGTTAAGGAACAAAGAGTTGCCCGTGCGCCTAAACCACACAACAACACCTTGACCATCACATTTATTTGCTAAGAAAATGTAATTCATTGGTTAGAACAAGTGTTGTGCGCCTAATCCACACTACACTTCCTCAACTTAAATCACACTTCTATTTTATTTAATTAGGATTGTTTTGCTTTTTGTTTTTCTTATTTTTATTTTATTTTATTTTATTTTATTTTATTTTATTTTTTTTTAGAGAAAGCAATCCCTTATTGAACAAAATGTTGTCATAAAAAGAGATAGAAAATTTCAAGATTTTGAAAGAGTGCTTTAAGAAGGTTGAGAGGGTCGACAACTTTTAATTAAAAAGCTTGAGATTTCTCGAATAAATCTAGAAATTCTGAAAAACCAAATTTAAGTTAAATTTTAAACAAGATGACCATGTAAAGAATTAATTGAAAATAGAATAATATAAAGCTTGTAAAGCACATTCCAATCTATCAAAAAAAATCCAAAGATATGATGGTCAACAAAGACAGAGACATTCCTTTTGAAAAGAAGATTTAGATGTATCACCCTAAAAACGATCTTCTTAACCCGAATTACAGAAGAGATTACTGAGGCATGTCTATATTAAGGCTAAGACAAGCATTAATACAAACCCTAGATTCATTGAAGATGGTAGCTAAGCATCCAAGAGCAATAATAACAGTAAAATCTTCTCCCCCCAAACCTAAACAACATATTATCCTCAATAACAAACCAGTAGGGAGCGGGGTTCAAAAAGGAAAGCTATGCACAGAATTAAACCATCACAAAGGCACTCAGAATAAAAATACGGAAAATAAATACAAGGAACTAAACAGAACAATAATTAAAGCAGCAAATAAAACTAAAAGTGAAATTAAAAAGATAAGATGGAAAGAAACTTGGGCTGCCTCCCAAGAGCGCTAAGTTTATAGTCCTTAGCTAGACTTTACCCGGTTTGTTTAGCTATTTGGCACCACATCCCTCCACAAAAGGGATTTTACAATCCATGAGAGTTTTCATAGGAGGATGAGCAGTTGGCCTTTGATTGTTTTCTGCCTTAGTTGCAGGTTGAGCTTGTTAGGCTCATATAGCGTGTAAAGCTTGTATTTCGCCTATGCGAACCGACCTTCCAATTTCCGGGTAGAATACTAATGAGCTTGAGTCGGTGATACCTCGCATAAACCAGTGAAAAGTAAGAGAAAAAAATTTAAACAAAAGAAAAAGCATGTACAAGTATAAGAGTAAAATTTACAGTATAAGTATGTACAGAAAAAGGCAAAGTCCAAACTACAACCCTACTAGCTACTCTTAATATTGTCAACACCGTCAATCCCCGGCAACGGCGCCAAAAACTTGGTGCGCTATTTCCCGACAAGTGTATCGGGTCGCACAAGTAGTAAAGTGATGAGAAAAAGTTATCGTCCTCAGGGATTGACTTTAACAATTACCAATTTCACTAGATCAAGTTATATTTGGACAGAGGAAAAATGTAAAGATAAACCGAAAATAAACTAAACTAACAACAAGGAATTAACTAAACACCAAACGAAGAACTACGCCAAAACACAACGGGTAGGGGATTGACTTTCTTAACTCCTAATCCGATTAATTCATAGACAAACCAATCTTTGAATCGTTAAAGGATGCTTAGATACATTCACAGATTCCATTTAATGTTGGTCGAGTTCACGAAAATATTTGAACCCAATGTCTTGGTGAGCAAATCTTCCTAGCCAAAATAATTAGCTAATGTCTTAGTCCAATTAATTGGTTCGGAGTTTAAGTTCAAGAACTCATATGACCACGCAAACAAGATTATCTATGTCTAGACTAACCCGATTCACGGTAGAAATTACAAGGGCATGTTTATATCAAGCTATGTCTAGCATTAATACAAACCCCAAATTCATCTAAGTGAAATGATCACAATCACCTAAAACCAGTTAAACCAATAAAAAGTACTCCAATAATCAGAAAAGCAATTGTATTTAAGCATCCAACAACAAAGCTTCATAGATAGTGAATATACATCAATCCCCTAACCCTAGAGTTTATAACAAGAGGAAGAAATACATAACAAATACACAACAAAATATGATCAAGAGGAAGGAGAAAAAGGAAGAAAAGCTTCAAACTCAGTAGAGAAGAGGTCTCCCAGCTCCTCCATCCTTGCCCTAGCAGAGCTCCCTTGCCCTCCAACCTCCAGATCCACAAAACATCAGCAAAAGAGCAATATATACAAGAAAGCACACAGGTCTGAGCCGGGGCGCCTAGGCGCCACGTGTGGCGCCTGGGCGCCAAGCAGAAACAAAGGGCAAAAATGTCTGGCGCCTGGGCGCCACGTTAAAATGCTTCTGGCCGAGAGTTGTGGTGTTGGCGCCTCAGGCGCCCTGCGTGGCGCCTGGGCGCCAACCATTAAATGTTAAGGCCGAGAATTCAGCTTCTGGCGCCTGAGGCGCCATGCGTGGCGCCTGAGGCGCCATGCGTGGTGCCTGGGCGCCAGCCTCCAGATTTTCATTACATAAGCACTTTGCTTCTGGATCCCATCAGCACACCGGCCACAGCAGACCAGAAAAGAAAGCCTAAAAGAAAATACAACAAAAAGCATAAAAAGGCAAGGAAAGAGACTAAAATAAGATTAAGCAAAGCAACAACTATGTACAAAGAGGAAAGCAAAAATGAGGGACAAAGCAAGGAAAAGGATAACAAAAACGGACAAAGGAGAGGAAAAAGCCCTAAAGAAGCAACCAAAATTAACCAAAATAGAGGACTCATCAGTAATATTCAATGATTCTAGATTCGTTAGATTAGCTTAGCACTGATTCTGATTCTAATTCCTTGCCCACAACATTGAGATAAAGGAGCACCAGATTCCTTGTTGATAATGGAAGAGTTCAGGTGACATGCACCCTTCTTCCTCGATATCAATATATATATATATATATATATACATGTGTGTGTAACCCCTTATAGGCAGGCATATAGAGTCAACTTGAGCCAAGCAGACTAAAACAAGTTATAAAAGAAAGAAGGTAGCTAGCTATGGGAGGAGGAGGAGGAGGAGGTGGTGGTGGTGGAGGAGGAGGTGGTGGAGGAGGTGGAGGAGGTGGAGGTGGAGGAGGAGGAGGAGGAGGAGGCGGAGGATAAGATCTATGTCCCTAGACAAATAAGGACAGGAGGGGGTGGAGGTCCTCCGTACTGTCCCCCTTTGTACTTTCTCGTTGCCTATTAGCAGGGTTCGGTTTCTTTGTCCGTATTTATCATGTTTGTCTTTTTATAGTAACAGTTTTAACTGTTGCTAAATTAGGATAGCACCTCCAGGGTCAGGGCACTACATCCAAATCTTATGTACCAATACTAAATAAATCTATCCTCTTGCCTTACCCTTATGCTATTATAACTATGAATAATTTTGCAAACAAGTATGGAATTGTTTCCCTCCAATTTAAGACAATTTGGTTCCAATAATGATTAGCTGCGGTTCTAGCTTCTCTTGTTTTGGATAATCCTTAATTTTCTTTGATTTATCCCATATTTGCTGATAGACATTAATTTGAATTTCAAATTAATATGCTCTTAGATAGTCATGATTTTTTTTTTGTTTTCAACTCTAATTAATCAGAGACTGAACAAAGACATTTCTTTTCATCTCGAAAATAGACATTGCTAATTGTTTATGAATAAAAAGATAATTTCATCTTAAATTAAAAATATAATTAGAGACAAAACAAAATTTTCATCTTGATTCAAAGATGAATTAGAAGTAGAATTTTTCATCTTTGATTAAAGATAAAATTTGATCTGCCTCTAATTTGTCTTCCAAACTAAATATGGCAGGGTAAATTTGCATTCCTCTACCAAAACCAAGATGCAACCTTTTAATTATTGTCAACAGACATTATTATTTTGTTGACAATGAAAAATTTAGAGATGGATTTTAAATAAAGAAAAAAGTCGTTTTTAAATTTCATCTCTAAATTTACCTTAAATCTTAATTTTTATTTTTAACTAAAAATAAAAATTAGAGATGGATTTGAGATGAAGACATATTATCCCTCTCTACATTAAGTCGTATGAAATCCTTTTTTTTTTGTAAAATTTAGACAGATTTGAGACAAAAAAAATTCTATTTTAAATTCAATCTCAAATTCTAATTCATACTTTTTGATAAATAACAGAACTAGAAACTGATTTGAGATGAATAGACATGAATAAAGGCTAAAATATTTGCCTTTAGATTCAGTATTTCAAATTCAAAATTTTATTTAAAAAAATAGAAATTAAAGACAAAAATTTGAAAATAAATAATCAAAAATCTAAAGCATGGTTCTCCAAACAAGTTAATTCTGAAATTTTCACTACCTTGCATAGAGTTTTTAACCTTAATAAGGCCAAAGACTTAGGTTTTATCTAGGATACCCCTTAAAGCCCAACTATACAAAAAATGACTTTAACTTTATCCTAGATAAGATTAATAAAAGACTTCAAGGATGAAAAATGTAATCTTCACTCAAAATTCGGGAGAACTGAGCTCATAAAATCCCACTTTGTCCAATAATCTCTAATCATGGTATGAATGCTTTTCTTCTTCCAGAGTCCATCAGATTGAAAATTGACACTGTAGCTAGAAACTTCTTTTGCGGGCATGAAACCACGATTAAAAAGGTTCATATTGTTGGTTGGGAAAAAAACCTGTAAACCCAAATCTATAGGAGGAATAAATATTAGATCTGCTTGTCATCAAAATAAGGCTTTAACCCTTAAAAGACTTTGGACCCTCACTACAGAAGAAAATTTCCCTATGGTCTAGAATCATAACAAATAAATATGGTCCTAACCTAAACAACAAGAAATCCCTAAAATATCACTCTTTTCGCAATTTGTAAGAATTAATCCCTTTGTTTTTAAATTGCACCAGGAAAAATATTGGAAATGGAAAAGATTAGCCTTTGGGAAGATAATTGGCTTAGCTCTAATCTAAGATCAAAGTTCATTGGTCCTCTGCCAAAAATAGCTTCAGGGAAAACCTTAGAGGAAATCATTTCTTTCTCCCCTAATGGAAACTAAGAGGCTTAATAACATCCCCTTTACAATCCATCCCAACCTTTATTGGGAAATTAATTCTCTGCCCTTGCCATCTAGTTTTCCCCCCTCCTAAAGACAAAAATATCTGGAAATTAACTAATGATGGAAAATTCTCTTCCAAATCAGCCTATCTACACATCATAAACCCCAAAGAAAACTTGAAAACAACACCCCAATTCATATGAACTATAACTGGATTTGGATCAAAGAACTCCCCCTAGAGAATTATTTTTTCTTCAGCAAACAACTCAAAAAGGACTTCCCACTAAATCCAAACTGTCAAAAATTAACACCAACATATCATGTTTATGCCCTCTCTGTAATATCGAACCTGAAACTCATCTCCATATTCTTCGTGATTGTCCTATTATCAAAGACTTTTGGACAACCATGTCCCCTCCTCCTTCTATCTTCCAATCTCACTTACCCAAGTGGCTAGAAGAAAACACAAAAATAACCAACCCAAATACTCTTGACATCCCCTGAAACACTATCTTTATTTTTACTAGTAGAGGAATATGTTTATCTCGCAACAAAAATATTTTCAAAAATTAACCATTCATACTTTCAAAGTTAAAAAATACTATCTTATTTGGGCTGCTGAATTTTGGAGTACTTTTGACTTCCAAAATTCTAAAAATCAAAAATATTTCTCATTCCATTCCTCATATCTTACACTAGAAAAAACCTCCTGAACAATGGTGTAAGCTGAATGTTGATGGCTCTTCTAAAAACAATGAGATTACTGCTGGAGGTATCATAAGGAATGATATGGGAGACTGGACTATTGGATTCTCTAAATATGTGGGTTTTGGTTCCTTTATTCTCGGTGAAGCATGGTCTCTTCTATTTGGACTACAAATTGTGCAAGAACTAGGAATTAAACAGCTGGAAGCTGAAACAGATTGCAAAACACTTCACTCCCTCTTTATTAAAGGAATTTCAGATTATCATCCTCTTTCTAACATTGTCAATTGTTAGGTTACTGAAATGTAATTAATCAAGGAGAAGGATAGAGAATAACACACAAAGAAATTACGTGGTTCGGTCAATGCGACCTACGTCCACAGACAGAGAGAATATCTGTATTATTTTCTGAAGGAGGCTATACAGAGAGAAATTACATCAACCACTCTTCTAATGAATTCCCTCACACTCATATATATATAGACAAATGGGTCGTGGGTCGTGGGTCGGGTTACAAACCGGGTCACCCACAAAATTCAAGTCAAACCCAACAATTTCCCTCCTTGACTTGAATTCTCTCAAATCACCAGAACTAAGTACAAATTCATCTCTGTCATTCAAGCCCTGTAGGGCTTCATGGAATGCGAACATTCACCAAGTCCAAGCTATGCTTGAACTTCTCTGAAGGTAGAGCCTTTGTCAACATATCTGCTGGATTATCTGCTGTGGATATCTTCTCGATGGATAATTTCTTGTCTTCTATCACATCTCGAATAAAATTCAATCTAATATCAATATGCTTCGACCTTTCATGGTAGACTGGATTCTTGGCCAAACTTAATGCACTCTGACTATCACAATAAATGATAGGTCTCTGAATATTTAACCCCAGACTATCAATCAAACCATGTAACCACATACCTTCCTTAACTCCTTCTGCCAATGACATGTATTCTGCTTCAGTGGTAGACAAGGCAACTGTAGATTGAAGTGTTGCCTTCCAACTGACAGCACATCCATTCAGAGTCAAGACATAGCATGTTAAGGATCTCCTCCTCAAAAGATCTCCAGCATAATCTGAATCTGTATAACCAACCAAGCCACTATCAGATTTATCAGCACCATAAACCAAGCAAATATTACTCGTACCTTTCAGATACCGCATAATCCATTTAACTGCACTCCAGTGAGCTCTCCCAGGATTACTCATAAACCTACTTACCACACTGACTGCATGAGCCAGATCAGGCCTAGTACACACCATTGCATACATCAAGCTTCCAACAGCATTACAGTAGGGCACTGAACTCATATACCCTTTTTCCTCAGCTGTAGTAGGTATTGTACTAGCATCAAGTTTAAAATGTGCCGCCAACGGAGTACTAACCGGCTTAGAATTATTCATTTGGAAAGACTGTAACAATTTTTCTATGTATTTCTGTTGAGATACATACAGTAAACCTGCACTTCTATCTCTCCAAATCTCCATGCCCAATATCTTCTTGGCTGCACCCAAATCCTTCATCTCAAACTCACTGCTCAACAAGGCTTTCAAACTATCAATTTCAACCTTGTTCTTTGCAGCAATCAACATATCATCAACATATAGCAACAAATAAATATAAGAATCATCTGCAAGTTTTTTAGAGTAGACACAGTTATCAAACTGATTACGCAGAAAACCATGGGAAGTCATGAATGCATCAAATTTCTTGTACCACTGTCTAGGAGACTGCTTCAAACCATACAAGGACTTTTTCAGCAAACATACATGATCTTTCTTCCCAGGATCAAGAAATCCTTCTGGCTGTGACATATAAATCTGCTCCTCTAAATTTCCATGTAAGAAAGCAGTTTTCACATCCAGTTGTTCCAACTCCAAGTCAAAAACACTTACCATGGACAAAAGGACACGAATGGTTTTATGCTTCACAACTGGGGAGAAAACTTCATGATAATCAATTCCCTCCTTTTGTGAAAAACCCTTTGCCACAAGTCGTGCTTTGAACCTTGCTGGTTCAACTCCAGGAATACCTTCTTTCTTCTTGAAGACCCATTTGCATCCTACCGGTTTCACTCCCTTTGGTAACGGTACAAGATCCCATGTTTCATTCTTCTCAAGAGATTGCATCTCTTCATTCATTGCAACCAGCCATTCTGATGCTTCTCTACTCTCAACTGCTTCTTTATATGATCTCGGGTCATCAGAATCAATACTTTCACCTACTGCCAAGGCATAAGCAACTGAATTAACATCAACTATATCAACACAATCTGCATACCTCATAGGTTTTCTGATTTCCCTTCTTTCCCTCCTTGTTGCTATAGGTTGTGATTCTTCTTCTTCCCTGGGCTGCTGTACAGGGTCTGTTATAACCCTTTTTGAAGTTTGAACTTCAATTTCCATCTTCTGGTTGGCACCTTGATCATTATTACCTGCATGACTACCAAGCTCCTTCTTCTGACCAAACATAGCAAACTCATCAAAAGTTACATCTCTGCTAATAATAAATTTTGGAGTTCTATCCTTTTCAGTACACCACAGTCTGTACCCTTTAACTCCATGTGCATACCCTAGAAATATGCATTTCATTGCCCTAGGCTCTAGTTTACCATCATTCACATGAGCATAAGCAGGACAACCAAATATACGCAGGCCATAATAATCAGAAGGTTTACCGGACCATACCTCTTGAGGAGTCTTAAAATCAATTGCAGTAGATGGCGATCTATTCACCAGATAACAAGCAGTGTTAACTGCTTCAGCCCAAAATTGTTTTGGCAAGCCAGCGTTTAATCGCATGCATCTCGCACGCTGCAACAGTGTTTGATTCATACGTTCTGCAACTCCATTTTGCTGTGGTGTATGACGTACAGTGCGATGCCTCACTATACCTTCTTTCTTGCAAAATTCATCAAATAGAGCGTTACAGAACTCCAACCCATTATCAGTTCTGAGTGTTTTGACCTGTTTTCCAGTCCGTTTCTCAACCATGGTCTTCCACTCCTTGAACTTCCCAAACACTTCATCTTTGGATTTCAGAAAATATACCCAAACCCTTCTAGAGTAGTCATCAATGAAAGTAACAAAGTACTTGCATTTGCCCTGAGATTCAACTGGAGAAGGATCCCACAAGTCTGAGTGAACATATTGCAGAACATCCGTAGAAGTATGCTTCCCAGAACTGAACTTAACTCTGCGTTGTTTACCCATAACACAAACTTCACAGAATTTCAGTTTCCCAGTTTCTGCTCCTTCTAACAATCCTTGTTTACTTAGAATTGACAGCCCTTTCTCACTCATGTGTCCCAATCGACAATGCCACAACTCTGTATAATCATTATTCTTCCCTAAAGATTTAGATACAGCCACTGTCCCCATCACAGAACTACCAATCAGAAAGTAAATGCCATGCTGCAATTTACCCTTCATTATAACCAGAGCACCTTTAGAAATTCTCAACTGTCCATTCTCTCCAGAGTACTTGTACCCTTGTTTGTCTAGAGTACCAAGAGAAATCAAGTTCTTCCGTAGACCAGGAACATACCAAGCATCAAGCGTCCTGACTATTCCATCATACATCTGAATCTGCACAGAACCACTGCCCTTAACACTGAGCTGCTCATCATCACCCAACCTCACAACACCATTCCACTCCTTGAAAGAAGTAAACAGTTCACGTGAGAAAGTCATATGATAAGATGCACCTGTGTCCAAGACCCAAGTATTTGCAGAACCAGAGGTGCTGACTGTGAGAACATCAATGTCTTCTTCTCCGTCAGAACTATCTTGCACCACCGAAACACTACCACTGGTATTCGGTTCCTTCTCGTCATTTTCCTTCTTCCTCTATGGACAATTCTTCCTGATGTGCCCCTTCTGTTTACAGTGATAACATCGAGGTCCTCCTTTGTTCCTCGACTTAGACCGTGACTTGCTTCTTTTTCCATCATCCCTTTTAGTGTCTCTGCCTCTGCCAACATACAAACCTGCTTCTGCACCATCCTCATTAGAACTAGAGACTCTTCTCTTCAGCTCTTTAGACTGCAAAGCATCTTTGACATCATTAACAGAGATACTATCTCTACCATACAACATAGTGTCAACAAAGTTCTCATATGAATTTGGTAGAGAACACAAAAGAATGATAGCCTGATCTTCATCATCTATCTTAACCCCAACACCCTGTAAATCCAGGATAATTCGGTTAAAATTATCAAGATGATCTTTTACCTGCATATTTTCTGTCATCCGCAGGGTATACAAACGCTGCTTCTGATATAACCGGTTTGTGAGAGACTTTTTCTGGTATTTATCATCCAATTTCTTCCACAAACCTGCAGCAGTTGATTCATCAACTACTTCTCTCAACACCTCATCTGTCAGACTCAATAGTAATGCACTATGAGCCTTTGCCAAAATTTCCTTCTTCTCCTCTTCTTTCAACGTGTTAGGTAGACTACTTTCTCCTTCTAATGCCACTGCACATCCCTGCTGAACCAGAAGTGCCCTCATTTTTACCTTCCACAAAGTGAAATCATTCGATCCATTGAACTTCTCAATATCGAATTTATGAGTCGACATCTTCTCAAATAACAGCAGATAAATTACTAGCAAATTTCGCAATCAGAAATTGAATTTCACAAAACTGTTCAGAACCTTGCAAACTGACCAGAACTTCACTAACAGAAATTCAACACAGCAGTCCAACAAAATTCACAGCAGTAAACCAGAAATTCAATCCAGCATAATCCAGTAAATTCACACAGAAATTCAGAATTCTTTTCTGAATTAAACATAAACTTACCGGAACTGTGTCGAGGAAACAATAACGATCGCAACAGAAAACTTGGTCCAAACAACAACAATGACCAAACAGCAGCTTTGACCAAACAGCAATTTTTGACCAAACAGCAGCTTTAACCAAACAACAGCTTTGACCAAACAACAGCTTTGACCAAACAGCAACTTTGACCAAACAGTAACTTTGACCAAATAGTACCGTTGACCGTTGACCGTGCTACAGTGCCTTCCGTAGAAGACGATGAACAGTGCTTCCGATGAAGATTCCGGCAATGAACAGTACTTCCGATGAAGATTCCGGCGATGAACAGTACTCGTAACCGTAAAAACTCACCGAAACAACTGAAAAACGATCTCCAATGCACTAGAAATGCAATAAACGGTCTCTTTTTCCCAAAAAACAAGCGAATCAAGCTAGATCTGAGATTTAAAACTAGATCTGAAAATTTTCTTACCACCAAAAATTGGTCTCCGACGTTCTTTAACGCACCAAAGATGCAGAGAATGGTCTCCTATGCTCCAAATCAACCAAATCGGGGCAAGATCTGAAATTTTGGAGCCGGATCTAAAAATTTTCGGACGTGCTACAGTAACCGACGAACCAAAAATGAACCAAAGCTCTAATACCACTTGTTAGGTTACTGAAATGCAATTAATCAAGGAGAAGGATAGAGAATAACACACAAAGAAATTACGTAGTTCGGTCAATGCGACCTACGTCCACAGACAGAGAGAATATCTGTATTATTTTCTGAAGGAGGCTATACAGAGAGAAATTACATCAACCACTCTTCTAATGAATTCCCTCACACTCATATATATATAGACAAATGGGTCGTGGGTCGTGGGTCGGGTTACAAACCGGGTCACCCACAAAATTCAAGTCAAACCCAACATCAATAATTGCAGACTCCGTATGGATAGATTTGATAATGCCAAGCTAATCAACATTAGCCGTAAGCAGAATTCATGTGCTGATAGAATGGCAAAATCTGCTTGGTCTTTTAGAAAAGGCTCAAAAACATATCTCACTCTTCCCGCATTTGTGCAACAGCTCTTTTTGGAGGACTTTTGTAATAGCTAGTTTCTTTTGCTTCTCTATTTACTGTACTGAACCTTGCTGTTTCTAATATATTCCTACTCTACCCAAAAAAAAAAAAAAGACAAAAATTTGAGATGAACAAAACTTCTGTCTCTAATTTTCTTTTTTCTTGTAGTTAATTATTGCCGAATCATTTGTCCTCCCATCAAAACTTCAAATTAATACAAGACTCTTTAGAATCCTCAGGCTATTACAGTCATCTATAGTATATGATTAGAATGACAAGCATCATAGTTTAGCTATGTGATGACAAAAAATAATATCATTAAGACTTAAATGCATGAAACACTTAAAATCAGAAAAGAATTAATTTTGAACTAAATTAACTACATGCGGTATAGATATTGTAATTTACCCCACGAAAAAATTGATTCCATCACATGCAGAATGATTCATTGTCTGAAGTCTCATGCATAAAGCTAAACTAAAACGCAGCAGTCGATGGTGATACAATGGAACTCTTCATCAGAAGATTTATTTAACTCTTAATCATAGAAGGATCAGGAACACCCTGCGATTACAAAGTATCACAAACTGTTCATCATAGAACACTAGCTTTTGCTTTTCATTATTACATATAGAAGCAACTACTATAGTTCGTAAATTGAAGCATATTAATATATTTCGATCAGATTCTCATTTTCTTTAACGGTTGCCATATGTGCTGCCACCGTTGCCGCCGGAGCTGTCATATCTATGAGTGGTATTATTGTTGCCTGAATTAGAACCGCTATTAATCGCAGCACCTTGAAAATTCTGGTTACCTCCACTGTTGGATGAACCAACCGTGCCACTGTTATGCCCTCCTCTTTCTGCCTCACCACCAATGAGGACTCCATGAAGCCACCGTAACATTTGATCTGATCTGATAGTGTTTCTTTGGTTACTGTGATTTGGAGATGTATATGGCTTTGGTTTATTTTGTACATGCTTAGCCTGCGTTTTATAGATACACAAAACGGAACCGATGCTGTATTCTAGCTTGAACGGAAAGCTAATTACTGTAATCATATAAAAATCTTTATACTCAATATTGCTTCTCTATCTTCCTCTCCCTGAAAATTTGTCATTGATTATCGAGTGCAACATTTTTTTTTTAATTTGCCCCTAAAATATATAATTGTCTTAATCTAATCATTAAAAAATTAAGTATTTTAATTTAATACTTTTACATTTGGACTTGGTTATATTGAGCATTTTATTTAAAACATATAAGGTTATTGCAAATATATTAACCATTACGTGTTAATATATCGTCTCTTATTTTTTTAAAAAAAATTTGATTTGACATAAAAATGAATGTAAAATTCAAGGTAAAAAATTAAAAACAGAAACCAATATTTTTTTTTCTCTGCTTCTTGATCCTGTTTCATTTCACAAGTGGATAAAAGTGATTGTATAGTGGGATTAATAAACAAAAAAATAATTTAAATACTTTTGTGGGAAACGACCTCATAATAAGAATATCCGATTAGGAACAGAACCTAGACATCATTACAAAAATACACAAATCCATTTTCATTTAATAAGAATATCCTGATCCATGCAGCTTATTAGGCAATTGGACTCGTGAATATATTCCCATCCATTAAAAGAAGACACGCACTAAAAGAGGAAAAACAAACCGGGTTCATTTTCTATGGGACATTGTTAAATTCAACACTTCAAGGTTATATCCATAGTGCATGTTCATGATTCGCAGCGAAATTCTATAACATGACTGAACACATGCTTCCTGCTTAATTTGTGGCTGAAATTTGTGACTTCTATAAAGTAATTATGCTTTATTACTTTTTTCTATCTTGTTACGCCGTAACGGCTTATCCGTAACGGCTTATCCGTAACAACGGCAAACTTCACAACAATCCATAACCGAAAAGTTGCAATTTGCCAGCATGTTGCGGTTGGCGGGACATTACAAACCATGATATAATGCTTCAGTATATAACTATATATCTAAATAATATATGTATATATGTTAATTTTTTTAAAAGTTTGTTTTTTAAATAATTAGGCACCTGGCAACTTCTACAACAATTTTAATTTTTTATTTTTAACACGAGTAACTTTATATTTATAAAAAAATCATATCAAAATAATCAATCATTCAATTTTATGTCTTTAATCATTCAAAAAACTATTATAATAGGTTATAAAGTAGATTTCATATATTTTGAAAATTTTCCTATTGTTTATCTATTAAAGAAGAGAAAGAAAGGAATAATATATAATTATGTGTGCGGGTCCTATTATGAAAGAATTTGTCTAGTCCACATTTTCATGCCAACTCTCAAATTTTAGCCATCTTTTTCCGCGTGGGGATCATCTGCTTGGAGTAAATACAAACAAGTCTGCTTGGAGCAACAGCAACGGTTTTTACTGTTGGTACAAACTTTTAGCAACAATTAAAGTATTGCTGAAAGTTTTAGCAACACTAAGAATCGTTGGTAAAAAACTAAGCATAAATAATTCCAAGTAGATAATCTGAACCCCAATTCTTTTTTCACACAATTACATAGCAATTTAAACTTTTTGGCAGAACTTCTCCATCGAATTATCTTCATATAACATTTATTTCTTCTTCTCTTATAGATTTTTTCTCTGTTTACGTCTTCCATTTATCCTTCAGATCTGAACATATATAATGCAAGTACCACTAGTTAAATATATTCTATTTTGATGTAATTATTTGATCCATGTGGTCTATATTCTTCCATTCCCAAGGGACATGTAATGAGAGGGAATTAGGAACAATATTGATGACTATGACTAATTCGCTTTACGGGCATTTGGTTTGCAGAACGTTGTGAGGATTTCAAAAGTATTGATTCCTTGCAAATTATCTTTATATAACAATTATTTCTTCTTCACTTATTGTGTTCTACTCTTTTTTTTTTTTCTGTCTACATCTTCCATTTATCCTTCAAAGCTTAATATATACAATGCAAGTACCAAACGCATTAGTTAAATATATTCTATTTTGATGTAATTATTTGATCCATGTGGTTTATATTCTTCCATTCCCAAAGGACATGTGATGAGAGGGAATTAGGAACAATATTGATGACTATGACTAAATCGTTTTATGGGCATTTGGTTTGCAGAACGTTGTGAGGATTTCAAAAGTATTGATTCCCTGCAAAATTATCTTTATGTAACAATTATTTCTTCTTCACTTATTGTGTTCTTCTCTTTTTTTTTTTCTGTCTACATCTTCCATTTATCCTTCAGAGCTTAATATATACAACGCAAGTACCAAACGCGTTAGTTAAATATATTCTATTTTGAGGTAATTATTTTGTCCATGTGCTCTATATTCTTCCCTTCCGAAAAGGACATGTGATGAGATAGAATTAGGAACAAACACTACTAGAAAAATTGGATTTAGTGACGGAAATTAGTGACGGACAAAAATCTGTCACTAATTTTTCAAAATTTGTGACGGATTAGTGACAGATTTCACTTTTTGTGACGGACATTTTCCGTCACTTATATCCGTCACTAAATGAGGGAAATTTCTGACGGATAGCGGTCATCACTAAATTTCGTCACTAAAGTTATAATTTAGCGACGGATTAGTGACGACTCGAAGTATTTTTTTTTTAACTTCTGAAATAAATTTTATTTCTGACGGAATATCGATTGTCACTAATTTAGTAACGTATAGTCCGTCAGAAATTATTTTTAAAAATTTTAAATAAAATATAAAATATGTTTTCATTTTCGCACCAAAAACACTTATCCATTTTCTCTTTCCCACCAAAAATCCTTTCCCGTACCCTCTCGTGAACCTCTCATAAACCCTTCCCCCAAAAAAACCCACACCACCCGAAATTGTATCGCCGTTCCTCTCACCTCTTCTACATAAGTCTTTCTCTTGCAGAAGCTAGTCCATCTTGTTGACGCAGGTAAATAGACTAACTCTTTAATCATTTTCTCACTTTTTCCTTTACCTTTCGTCTCTTCCTTCTCATTTACGAAGTCCTTTACTTGTTTTCACATTGAACCTTTTTATTTTTTGTTTATTCACCGATTTTTACAGGAAATATTCAGGAATTACATGTGTAAGATATCAACAAGAGAGATTGTGGAAACCCTACCTACCTTTGATTGAGCTAGAAATCCATTATTTCCCTTGGCGATCTAGTCCCTTTCAACAACAAGGTAAACTTTTGAGAATCCTTTCATGATTATTGTTTAGTTGTTCTGTTCTCTTTCTCTTCTATAGATATAGAAACAAATACTCTGGAAGTTTAACTTCAGTAGCATATCTATAGCCCTTTTGGCGTCGATCTGCCTCTTTTTATCATATTTTGTTTATGTTTTTATCGGGGAATAGTTATCGCTTTTGTTCCTTTCTCTCTTGCAAATATGGAATTATCACCATCCCTGATGTGAAGACAATGAGTATCATCACACTATTTGAAGTTACATCATTATCTGCTATAGAGAGGCAAACTCTCTCAACTCCAAGACAGAGTAAAAATGCTTCATTCCTTCTATCTTCCTGAAAAATTTGATTAAAATATAGTAATAAATTTGGATATTACAAGCAAAAATGCCCAGATTTGTTAGACTAATCAAAATCCTCTACTCCGAGCAGTTCCTCTGTGTCTTTTCTTCATCATAAAACCCCAACTTTGCAGTGAGCTTAGACAGAGAGGGTAAAATGCGTTGGAGAGAATAAAGGGATTTGGTGGGTGAAGCAAGAGTAAGAAGTGAGGTAGAGAGAAATGGCAAAAGATTTTCAATCAGCTTTTAGATTTTCTTATCCCACCCACCTACCTACCTATGACCTATCCACTTCTAGATTCTTTACATTGTAAATTGTTATCCTACTTTGTTTTCTAGTATAACCAGGAAATAAAAGAGTGGACCCTTAACACAATAGATTTGTAAATTTAATTTGTGATTTTTAAATTGTAAGATCATTAGCAAACTAAAATATTTACTTGATAAACATTATATTAGTATATCTTAGAGAAGATGTAATGTTTGATCTTTAAATGATATTGTTTAGAAATACATAGTTGAGTTTTTGACAGATACGTATAATGTATACCTTAACCTTTTGTTATTGTAGCACTGTTATCTTGTCTTATTCTTGCTTTCATAAATTCATTAATGACTTCAAATGGTGTTGGTGTTGGAGAATAGACATCAAGTCTGTTATAAAGAGAGGACCAAAATGAACATAGAGACACATTTTAATCATAGTCATCAGTGTTTATGAGCTCACACTCAGACAAATACACTTGTTGTCTAGGCATATTCCAAGGCTATGAGTAATTGTCTTGAAAGAACTCATATATGCGTGATAGATATAGAGAAAGATATTATGATGCAAATTAAACAAAGATTTTTTGTTTTTTTTGTCTTTTTCCATGTGAAAAGTTTTTGGGGTTGAGAGTTGAAAAGAAGCCAAATCTATCGGAAAATAATTTTAAAAAATTTATTGTAATTAAAAAAATAAAATTAAGAAGATATTAAATATAAAATCTAGAAAAATAAAAAAAAATGATGTAGTATTGAAAACCTACTAACTTAACTAAGTTGGCGGTGAAAAGAGAGGTATTAAAATAGAATTGTGTAGAAATATCTTGGCTAGTGAAAACTACATACAAATGGCTATAAATAGGAAGCATGGCGTATGAATGATGAAAGTGAAATAGAAGCAAATCATTTCTACATGTCCAATCTTCTATCTTGGCTAGTGAAAACTACATACAAATGGCTATAAATAGGAAGCATGGCGTATGAATGATGAAAGTGAAATAGAAGCAAATCATTTCTACATGTCCAATCTTCTGCCTCTCTACTAAGTCTATGCCATCATCACTTTTTCTCTCCCATCCTATCATTATCACTTCACATCATCTCCCATTTTAATATAATTTACTTCAAATCCATCAAAAATCTCTTTTTGACAGAGGAGCATATCCATGAGAATCATGACAAATTCTTTATAATCTAGATCCGTGATTCAGGTTGACAGTTTAAGATTTGCTTGTCCTGATTTTCTCACAGATTGTTGAAAATGGATCACCTTAATTTAGACTATTTTTGGACCATATCTCCCAAGATTTATATTTTATACTTTATTTCTACATTCTATTGGAGAGGAAATAAACAATGGTGAAACTTTATTATATATGTACAATGTGTTGATAGATATATTGTTTCATATAAATAAATATATATATATATATTGCCATTTATTAATTAGATCTCAATTTATTATTTTTATAAAATGTATATTTTAATTAGACCTATTTAATATATTAAAAATTAATTTAGAGTGATAGTAAAATTAATTACACACGTAAATATTTGAACTAATTAATAATAACAATGATACATTGTTAATTGTATTTTTTTAATCTAGTTTCTACTTAACTGTAAGTACTTGTTAAGGAGTAACGTGGCTTTCCTTTCGTTTTTCAGCTTTTTCTTTTGTGTTATGTTTCTTGTGTAGAGTGTAATATGTACTCTGTATTGTTGAAAAGCAAATTTATAATCCTTGTTCCAATCATCTGTAGATTCCATTGGCGGTGGTTATCTTCTCTTTCTTTTCATTTATTGAGCCAGAATCCTCACAAGGTCCAAGGCTTGCAGGTAAAGAAATAAATAGAGGATTTTATAGGATTTTCATATTATATTTGGTACTATTTTTATTGCTGTTCAAATGACTTCAAATGTTAGCATTTGACCACCACATAGAGAGAGTTGGCTAGCTTGGTGGTTCGATGATGAAATGGGATTTGAGTACGTTAATGTTTAAATCATAATATTTGGGGAAAAAAAAGGGTGAAGCCGACTTTTGCTTATTAATAAATTCACAATAATTGTTTCAACCATAATAAGAATATAGAACTTCCTATAATTGTTCAATTACATGAGAATTCTTTTATTTGTGAGCTGAAATTTATTACGTTTTTCTAATTTGTATAACATCAAACAATTAAGGATTAACAGTAAAAATTGTAATTTTGTTTTTATAGAACCCTTTATGTAATTCAATATTGAGTAAGAGGATTTTTTATGGGTCCCACCAGATTTGTAAAAAGGAATTTTAATGAAGCTGGCTGTATGTAAATGTATTTTATTTTAATTAATTGATTTTGTGATGAAATCCTAGTGGATATGTGATACAAATATTAGGATAGTTGAAGTTGAGTAAATTCTTGACATATTTCTTTGTTTAGACTTTTTATGAAACTTAGCTAAATTTTTTCATATGAATTTTTCTATTCATAATAAGAATATAGAACTTCCTATAATTGTTCAATTACGTTAGAATTCTTTTATTTGTGAGCTGAAATTTATTACGTTTTTCTAATTTTTATAACATCAAACAATTAAGGATTAACAGTAAAAATTGTAATTTTGCTTTTATAGAACCCTTTATGTAATTCAATATTGAGTAAGAGGATTTTTTATGGGTCCCACCAGATTTGTAAAAAGGAATTTTAATGAAGCTGGCTGTATCGTAAATGTATTTTATTTTAATTAATTGATTTTGTGATGAAATCCTAGTGGATATGTGATACAAATATTAGGATAGTTGAAGTTGAGTAAATTCTTGACATGTTTCTTTGTTTAGACTTTTTATGAAACTTAGCTAAATTTTTTATATGAATTTTTCTATTCATTTTGCTGTCTTGTATCTCTGTTTTGAGGCCAAAATTTCTGCGTCTTTTTTCACTGTATGAAAACATGCTATAAAGAAGTGAAACTCTCCAAAACTCTATGTTTTATGTGCTATCACTTAGTAGAACAGTTTCAAAGACAAATTAGGCTGTAACTTAATTCTAAATTGTTATTATCATGTAGAAGACAATGAGGGTTGATCGGGCATGGATGTATAATCGACGTGACCCAAGTAGAAAGGGATTGAATCTTAAGTTCCTTGAAGGAGTGGATGAATTTGTAGCCTTTGTAGAATCTCAACCACACCGGAGGATCCATACCTTATTCAGAGCATAAACGAAAATATGTACTAATTTTCTATATTTCTCTCTATGTGTGTATTTATCCCTTTTATAATTGAATTTTATTTGTACTTACGTACCTTTTGTATTTTAATCTCTTGTAGGAGGAGATGACCGGGAAAGAGGCCACATCATCTCAAATATTTTTGATGACTCATAAGAGTAAGGAGACTGGAGATTTTATTGATAAGAAGTCAAAACTCATATGGGTAAGAAGTCTACTAGTTGTACAATTACTTTAATGGTGATTTTTTGTTTGTTGCTGTGCAAAACCTACTAGTGTTACAATTGCTTTAATGGTGGTTTATTGTTTGTTGCTATGAAAAAACCAGATATATTTGTTACATACCAATTTTCTGCTTATTTCTCCAAGATTTCATAAAACTATGTTCAATCGTTGACATTATTTCATAAGCAAAACTTGATAGAATTTTAGTTAGATATATGTTGGCAATTTCCTAATTGCCAAATGAAGTGAATATTAATTGTAATAAATGATATGAAAAGAATGGGGAGAGAAAGAGAGTGAGATGGGATGAGAGAGGCAGACTACTGGAAGTAGGAATGAGAGACTATGTAGATATAATTACTTCTCATTCATTTTCATTTTCATGACTTGTATATAATCCTTTTGTCCACATGCTGTGTATTAATGTTAAAGAAAGATAGTTCATATGTGCCATGACTACCGATTTGATTTATTCTTGTCAAATTCTTCATTTGTAATATGAACATCCCATGGTCTTTCTCAATCGTCCAAATTGATTTATTTTGTTTTTGTGCTTTGGTCAAAATCAATAACATACTTTATGGAACCTCTACTAATCTATGGTAACGCAGCCAGCAAGTGGATTATCGAATCCTTTGGTTTCTTTAATTTCTTTTTTCTTTTTTTTTTTTTGCTGAAATGTGTAACACACTAACACTTTGTGGTTTGTGTTCAGATTTGTATATTTGACTATGTATTGGTATGAGTCAATGGTTTTCTGCAATCACAATATTTACTATTTTTGTTGAAAATATATACTTAGCATGTATCATTTTTTACTTCATTTTGTTGAAAAGCATATACTTTGCATGACATTTAAAGCTGTCTTTGCGGAAGAATGTGGTTGTCATCAAGCATCATGCTAAAATTTATCTCGTCAAAGAGTGTTACCTATTCTTCAAAATGATTTAAGGGACATTGGTTTGACATGGCTGTATATGACTTGTTTCTTGCATTCATTTTATGTCTTTTGGTTTTATCTTTTTCAATGTCTTTTACTGTTGATGTATGTTTTATATTTAGCTCTACATTCATGTATATTAGTGTTGTCTTTTTAATGAGTATCTTTCTTCTATACAAGGTATTAAAAGAAAGAAAGGAGAAAATTTACAACTGGAGGTGGATAATAGAAAAATCTCACAAGAAGCAAAGAAAACATGAGCCAACTTAATTGGGGGAGGGGGGAAGAGCTAAAAACATGTTTTATTTTACAATTTATTCTTGTCAAATTCTTTTTTCTGGTAGTAATTTCTTTTTATGATGAATGGTAGGATCACAAAGTTATTTCTTATACATTGCTCCATTAACAATTGTTAAGATCTTGTTTAATCAGATTAATAGATGAATTAAAACTAATTGTTTTACAGGATTGCTTCTTATTGATGAATTAACTTGTTAAGATCTTGTTCAAATATATTATTGTTGTCCATTGATTGCTTCCAATTTATTTATTTTTATCAGTTTAATACTTGTCCACTGATTGCTTTATACTGATGAATTAACAATTGCCAAGATCTTGTTCTTTTATATTAGTGTTGTCCACTAATTGCTTCTTGATGAATTAACACTTGTTAAGATCTTGTTCAAATATATAAGTGTTGTCCACTGATTGCTTCTTTTTGGTTTTTTTTGTTTTTAATCAGTTGTGTATGTCCTTGTGTTGTATATATCATGTTTTTTGTTTTATTTACAGGAGAAGTTTGAAAGTGAAATGAAAGAGTCTGAAGGTGACATAGCAAATATTGAAGCTGACAATGACGGAATTGAGAGGAATGATAATATCAAGGAGCGAGAGTTGTCTATTTGGACCAAAGTTGTGGGTGGTCCAATAAAAGGAAGGATTTATGGTCTTGGATCAGAGGCTTGTTCTAGTATTACTCATACTTTTGGATCAACTTCAACTCAACCTACAATGAATCAAGATAGCTTGGAACAATTGGAGATGATGCGTCAAGAGGTTCTAAAAGAGAGACAAGAAAGGGAGGAGATGCGTCAAGAGGTTCTAAAGGAGAGACAAGAAAGGGAAAAGTTGCAAAGTACAGTAAGCAACCTTGAAGCAATGGTTCAACAATTATTGGCTAATTCTGGATTGCCTACTCCACCAACACAATCACCTCGGTATCCATCTGCGGGTTCTAATACAATCCGAAACAAAGACACTTGACTGGTTGTAGTTGAAAATATGACACATTGCTTTATTATTTTTTTGAGTCTAGCTATTGGTATAGTTGTATATGGCATATGGTATGATGTAGTCTAACTTTTGTTATTTTTGTATATGATGCATGGTTTGATGTTACACATGGTTGGACGTCAATCTTAATGAAAGACTTTAGTTGATCTCTTGTAATTTTTGCAGTTTATCTGTTATTTTTGTTGTATGTATATAATTGTATTTTGGATAATGAAAATTGAAGTCAATCAGGATAATGAAAATTATAATAAAAAGGGAGAAAAATATGAAAAAAAAGATAGTGCAGAATTGGGAATTTAGTGACGGATAAGTCTGTCAGTAAGTTTATGAAATTAGTGACGGATGAGTCGGTCACTAATTAGTGACAGACTCATCTGTCAGTAAGTTGTGTGAAATTAGTGACGGCTAAGTCTGTCACTAAATTAGTGACGGACTCATCCGTCAGTAAGTTTGTGAAATTAGTGACAGACTTAGTCGTCACTAATTTAGTGACCGACTAATCCGTCACTAAATCCGTCACTAATTTAGTGACGGATTACCTTCTCCTTCACTACTTCGTTTCTGATGCGTTTTTTAACGTCGAACTTTCTGACGGAAATTCCGTCACTAAATCATGATTTAGTGACGGAAATCACTTATTAGTGACGGAATTTTCCGTCACTATAACCTGTTTTTCTAGTAGTGAAAATTGATGGCTATGATTGATTTTTTAAAAGGAAGTTTGGTTTGCAGAACGTTGTGAGGATTCCTAAGAATGTGATGACGATTTATTTTTTACCCCTCAATTTTTCTTCATCTAGGGGAAAGTAGAAATGCTATTAGGTTTTCATGCATGTGATGAATAAATATTTTTATAACATCAAAAGTCTATTTTACCCCTAATAAAATAAGAACTAAAAAATTTCACTCTGGAGTAGATTACTAATTAATTCTCTTATAAGATCACAATTTATTCAATTTGTTCTTTACATAATCAAATGTCTTAATTTAATTTTCAAAAAATTACATTTGTTTTAATTTAATTATTTTCATTGCTCAAAGTCATTTTGATTAAAAACATTAGAATCTAAATTGAAATAAACATTATTTTCATTCACTAGCTTTTTTAACACACTTAGCGTAGGTTGAGTCAGAAAACAATTGACCAGCTCGTTCAAAAATAAGTTAAACAAGCCAGTCCACTTAGCTTGTAATGACCTATAACGGTCCAACAGGTTAGTTTGTTGTGAAACTTTGATTGTGAGGATAGTTATTTAAAACTTTGATTTTCGAGCAAAACTTTAGTTTTGAAATTTTTCATTAATTTTCCAAACATGTATGGAATTGTCTGCCTCCAATTTAAGATAATCTGGTTCCAACAATTATTAGCAGCGGTTCTAGCTTCTCTTGTTTTGTATAATCCTTAATTTTCTTTGAATTATCCCATATTTACTGATAGACATTAGTTTGAATTTCAAATTAATATGCTCTTAGATAGTCATGAGTTTTTTTTTTTCAAATCTAACAAAGACATTTCTTTTTGTCTCGAAAATAGACATTGCTAATTGTTTTGGAATAAAAAGATAATTTCATCTTATATTAAAAACAGAATTAGAGATAAAATAAATTTTTCATCTTGATTCAAAGATGAATTAGAGGCAGAATTTTTCATCTTTGATTAAAGATAAAATTTGATCTATCTCTAATTTATCTTCCAAACTAAATATGGCAGGGTAAATTGTGCATTCGTCTACCAAAACCAACATGCAACCTTTTAATTATTGTCAACATACATTATTATTTTGTTGATAATGGAAAATTTAGAGATGAATTTTAAATGAAGAAAAAAATCGTTTTTAAATTTCATCTCTAAATTTACATTAAATCTTAATTTTTATTTTTAACTAAAAATAAAAATTAGAGATGGATTTGAGACGAAAACTTATTGCCCCTCTCTAAATTAAGTCGTATGAAATCCTTTTTATTTATTTTTGTAAAATTTAGACATATTTGAGACAAAAAATTCCTATTTCTAAATTCAATCACAAATTCTAATTCATACTTTTTGATAAATAACAGAACTAGAAACTGATTTGAGATGAATAGACATGTATAAAGACAAAAATATTTTCCTTTAGATTCAGTATTTCAAATTCAAAGAATTCACTCTATTATTGTTAAGAAGTCAAATTATCAAGATAGTAAACATTTAGATGATCTTGGGTATCTTTACCTGACAATCAGCCAGATTTAATAGGAAAGCCTTTTTATCGATGATTAATTCAAAATCAAAACAATTAAATCATATTCGTCACTTCGCATGCATTAGAATATATATATATATATATATCAATTTATTTTTAGTTTGATATTAATTCTTTTTATTTTTTCTTTTATATAAAAGTATATAGTTGTAATTTTTTTTAAAAAAAAAGGAAGAAGAAAACCAAAACATGGGTCATGGAAATCAATATAAGTTTGTTCAGCTCAATCAATTTTCAATTAATTGTTCTAATTGATCAACTTATTTTTTATCGCAATTGCAATTTTTTTCCTTAATTGATAAATAAAGATAATGTGTATAAAGTGTTGCAATTAATCAAACAAATCAGAGGTTATAATTACAGATAATTAAATGGTTTGTGTGCGGGTGCGTGTGTATTCAAGTGTTATTTTTGGTGATGGCTTGTGGTTAATTTATAGAATAAAAACAAAAAGGAAAGAACATAAAATTGAGAGCAACTAAAAGGCATATATGCATATGTACTTGGTTGCCAAGTTGTAATATTCAATGATTCTAGATTAGTTAGATTAGCTTAGCACTGATTCTAATTCTAATTCCTTACCCACAACATTGAGATAAAGGAGCACCAGATTCCTTGTTGATATTGGAAGAGTTCAAGTGACATGCACCCTTCTTCCTCGATATCAATATATATATATATATATATATACATGTGTGTGTAACCCCTTATAGGCAGGCATATAGAGTCAACTTGAGCCAAGCAGACTAAAACAAGTTATAAAAGAAAGAAGGTAGCTAGCTATGGGAGGAGGAGGAGGACACTAATAAAAATTCAGTGATTAGCGACGAATTTTTTCGTCGCTAATTTAATAAAATTCCGTCACAGACATGTTTGCGACGAATTTTGTGACAAAAAAAATATATTGCTAAAACGTCCATCGCAAATTATTTGTGACAGATTATTATCCGTCGCAGAATCAGCATTGGAAATTTTTCGTCGCAATTTTAAAATTCCGTCGCAAACAAAATTTAGGAATTTGTGATGGAAAAACTTCCGTCGCAAATTTGCGACAGATATTTCCGTCACAAATTCAGTCGCTAATCATTAACAGATTTTTTTTGCTACGGAAATATTTCGTCCCTAATTATTGACGGATATTTTTGTCGCTAATTCCGTCACAAATTTGTGACGGAATTAGAGATGAAAAATTTTGTCACTAATTTATGACGGATTTAGAGATGGAAAATTTTATCGCAAACCATTTTTTTAAAAAAATTATGTAATCAATATATAAAAAGTTATATATATATATATATATATATATATATTTATTTTAATTTTCCCCTAAAATATATAATTGTCTTAATCTAATCATGAGTTTTTTTTTATTTTCAAATCTAACAAAGACATTTTTTTTGTCTCGAAAATAGACATTGCTAATTGTTTTAGAATAAAAAGATAATTTCATCTTATATTAAAAAGAGAATTAGAGATAGAATAAATTTTTCATCTTGATTCAAAGATGAATTACAGGCAAAATTTTTCATCTTTGATTAGAGATAAAATTTGATCTGCCTCTAATTTATATTCCAAACTAAATATGGTAGGGCAAATTGTGCATTCGTCTACCAAAACCAGTATGCAACCTTTTAATTATTGTCAACATACATTATTATTTTGTTGACAATGATAAATTTAGAGATGGATTTTAAATGAAGAAAAAAATCGTTTTTAAATTTCATCTATAAATTTACATTAAATCTTAATTTTTATTTTTAACTAAAAATAAAAATTAGAGATGGATTTGAGATGAAAACTTATTGTCTATCTTAAATTAAGTCGTATGGAATCCTTTTTTTTTTGTTTGTAAAATTTAGACAGATTTGAGACAAAAAATTCTATTTCTAAATTCAATCTCAAATTCTAATTCATACTTTTTGATAAATAACAGAACTGGAAACTGATTTGAGATGAATAGACATGTATAAAGACAAATATTTTCCTTTAGATTCAGTATTTCAAATTCAAAGAATTCACTCTATTATTGGTAAGAAGTTAAATTATCAATATAGTAAACATTTAGATGATCTTGGGTATCTTTACTTGACAATCAGCCAGATTTAATAGGAAAGCCTTTTTATCGATGATTAATTCAAAATCAAAACAATTAAATCATACTCGTCACTTCGCATGCATTAGAATATATATCAATTTATTTTTAGTTTGATATTAATTTCTTTTTTATTTTTTCTTTTATATAAAAATATATAGTTGTAATTTAAAAAGAAAAAAGAGGAAGAAGAAAACCAAAACGTGGGTCATGGCACTACAAAAAAAAAGACTTTTAGTCGCCACCAAAAGTCTAAAAGTCGCCACTAAAAGTCTTTGGTGGCGACTTTTAGTGGCGAATAAAATTGTTGGCGTAAGTCTGTGGCTGATTCTTTTGGTAAAGTCGCCACCAAAAGTCACCTTTAGTGGTGACTTTAGTCGCCACCAAAAGTCATTTTTATTGCAAAAAAAAATGAAAATTCGTGAAAAAAATGATTTTTAGTGGCACCAAAAACTACCTTTGGTGGTGACTTTAGTCGCCACCAAAAGTCACTCGTCATCTTTTTAGATCCGGATTGGCCCGGCGGGTCGACCCTAGATCAATTCGACTCGTGCGGGTCTTGGCCGATCCAATAACTCGCTATCCCGAGCTGACTCGATTTTTTTGTGTGCAATATTCAAGTTTATTTGAAATTAAACTAAACATGTGCATACCTGAGATTCGAATCTGGGTCCCTTGCTTGCAGCCATGTGTGTCTTGCCATTCTGCCATTGCTTCATTTGTGTTATGTAAGTGCAAAATATTATATATATCTATATATATAATCTGTTAAAAATATTTTAGGTCAAAAATATTATAAAACAGAAATAAAATAATATTAAACTTAACAAAAAGTAAATATATTATTACTATAGGAGTCACCACAAAAGTCCAACTTTAGCTAATTTCATTTAAAAAAATGATTTCAGTTAAAAAAAATAGACTTCAGTCGTCACCGATAATCTAATTTTTTAAAAAAATTAAAAAATTAAAAAAATTAAAAATTAAATTTCTTTTAAATAAAATAAATAAAAATTAAAAAATTTTGAATTTTTTAAGTAAAAAATTTTTAATTTTTAATTTTATTTTAAAAAATCTGACTTTTTTATTTATTTTAAAAAAAGACTTTATAGTCGCCACCAAAAGTCTAATTTTTTTTTTATTTAAAAAATCTGACTTTTTTATTTTTTTTTAAAAGACTTTTGGTGGTGACTATAGTTGCTACCAAAAGTCTATTTATTATTTTATTTTAAAAAATTAGATTTTTTCTAAAATAAAAAATTAACTTTTGGTGGCGACAAGTCTGATTGTTTTAAATTTTATTTTAAAAAAATTCAAATTTTTTAAATATTTTTTATTTTTTTAAATTAACTTTTAGTGGCGACTATAGTCGCGACTAAAGGTCTAATTTTTCATTTTATTTTTTTAAAAAATCTAAATTTCTTTTTTTTAAAATTAGACTTTTGGTGGCGACTCTAAAAAGTCGCCACCAAAAATATGACTTTTAGTGGCGACTATAAGAGTTGCCACCAAAACTCAACTTTTAGTGGCGACTTTTAGTGGCGACTTGTAGTGTGGAAATCAATATAAGTTTGTTCAGCTCAATCAATTTTCAATTAACTGTTTTAATTAATCAACTTATTTTTTATCGCAATTGCAATTTTTTTCCTCAATTGATAAATAAAGGTAATGTGTATAAAGTGTTACAATTAATCAAACAAATCAGAGGTTATAATCACAGATAATTAAATGGTTTGTGTGCGGGTGCGTTTATTTTTGGTGATGGCTTGTGGTTAATTTATAGAATAAAAACAAAAAAGAAAGAACATAAAACACTACAAAAAAAAAAGACTTTAGTCGCCACCAAAAGTCTAAAAGTCGCCACTAAAAGTCTTTGGTGGCGACTTTTAGTTGCGACTAAAGTTGTTGGCGTAAGTCCGTGGCTGATTCTTTTGGTGGCAACTTTTAAAGTCGCCACCAAAAGTTACCTTTAGTGGCGACTTTAGTCGCCACCAAAAGTCATTTTTATTGTAAAAAAAAAAAAATTCGTGAAAAAAATGATTTTTGGTGTCAGCAAAAACTACCTTTGGTGGCGACTTTAGTCGCCACCAAAAGTCACTCGTCATCATTTTAGATCCGGATTGGCCCGGAAGGTCGACCCGAGATCCATTCGACTCGTGCGGGTCTTGGCCGATCCAATAACTCGCTATCCAGAGCTGACTCGATTTTTTTGTGTGCAATATTCAAGTTTATTTGAAATTAAACCAAACATGTGCATACCTGAGATTCGAACCTGGGTCCCTTGCTTGCAGCCATGTGTGTCTTGCCATTCTGCCACTGCTTCATTTGTGTTATGTAAGTGCAAAATATTATATACATCTATATATATAATCTGTTAAAAATATTTTAGGTCAAAAATATTATAAAACAAAAATAAAATAATATTAAACTTAACAAAAAGCAAATATATTATTACTATTGGAGTCACCGCAAAAGTCCAACTTCAACTAATTTCATAAAAAAAAAACGATTTCACTTAAAAAAATAGACTTCAGTCGTCACTGATAATCTAATTTTTTAAAAAAATTAAAAAAATTAAAAAATTTAAGAAATTAAATTTCTTTTAAATAAAATTAAGAAAAATAAAAAAAATTGAATTTTTTAAGTAAAAAAATGACTTTTTTAAGTAAAAAAATGACTTTTTTAATTTTTTTTTTTAAAATTAGACTTTTGGTGGCGACTATAGTCGCCACCAAAAGTCTAATTTTTTATTTTATTTTAAAAAATCTGACGTTTTTTTTATTTTTTTTTTTAAAAAGACTTTTGTGGCGACTGTAGTCGCCACCAAAAGTCTAATTTTTTATTTTATTTTAAAAAATCTGACTTTTTTTATTTTATTTTAAAAAAGACTTTTGGTGGCGACTATAAGGTCTAATTTTTTATTTTATTTTAAAAAATCTGACTTTTTTTTATTTTTTTTTAAAAAAGACTTTTGGTGGCGACTATAAGGTCTAATTTTTTATTTTATTTTAAAAAATCTGACTTTTTTTTATTTTTTTTAAAAAATACTTTTGGTGGCGACTATAGTCGCCACCAAAAGTCTAATTTTTTATTTTATTTTAAAAAATTTGACTTTTTTTATTTTTTTTAAAAAAAGACTTTTGGTGGCGACTATAAATCTAATTTTTTATTTTATTTTAAAAAATCTGAGTTTTTTTATTTTTTTTTTAAAAACTTTTGGTGGCGACTAATTGTTTATTTTATTTTAAAAAATTTGACTTTTTTTATTTTTTTTAAAAAAACTTTTGGTGGCGACTATAGTCGCCACCAAAAGTCGACTTTTAGTGGCGACTATAAGAGTCGCCACCAAAAGTCAACTTTTAGTGGCGACTTATTTAGTCGCCACCAAAAGTCGACTTTTGGAGGCGACTTTTAAAGTCGCCACCAAAAAGTCGCCACTGAAAGTCAATTTTCTTGTAGTGAAATTGAGAGCAACTGAAAGGCATATATGCATATATATCTGGTTGCCGAGTTGTAATATTCAATGATTATAGATTCGTTAGATTAGCTTAGCACTGATTCTGATTCTAATTCCTTGCCCACAACATTGAGATAAAGGAGCACCAGATTCCTTGTTGATAATGGAAGAGTTCAGGTGACATGCACCCTTCTTCCTCGATATCAATATATATATATATATATATATACATGTGTGTGTAACCCCTTATAGGCAGGCATATAGAGTCAACTTGAGCCAAGCAGACTAAAACAAGTTATAAAAGAAAGAAGGTAGCTAGCTATGGGAGGAGGAGGAGGAGGAGGTGGTGGTGGTGGAGGAGGAGGTGGTGGAGGAGGTGGAGGAGGTGGAGGTGGAGGAGGAGGAGGAGGAGGAGGCGGAGGATAAGATCTATGTCCCTAGACAAATAAGGACAGGAGGGGGTGGAGGTCCTCCGTACTGTCCCCCTTTGTACTTTCTCGTTGCCTATTAGCAGGGTTCGGTTTCTTTGTCCGTATTTATCATGTTTGTCTTTTTATAGTAACAGTTTTAACTGTTGCTAAATTAGGATAGCACCTCCAGGGTCAGGGCACTACATCCAAATCTTATGTACCAATACTAAATAAATCTATCCTCTTGCCTTACCCTTATGCTATTATAACTTTGAATAATTTTGCAAACAAGTATGGAATTCTTTCCCTCCAATTTAAGACAATTTGGTTCCAATAATTGATTATCTTTCAATTAGTGCACTACCACCATAACTATTTCATGAAAGTATTGATGATGAGTGGATTTTGAAATAAATTGAATTTAGATTACTACTAAAGTATTAAGATTTTTGAGTTCACTTTTTAATATAAATTATTTTTATTAAATTTTTAACTTAGTTTATAAATAAATTAATCTTTCATATCAATAAATTATTATATAATGACCTTAATTAATGACTATTTAAATTAAAAAATTCTAATTGTTTTATTTTAACTCGAATAAGTACATATATATATATATATATTATTTTACAAAATAACATATAATAAATAACATATACAAATATATATGTGTTATTATATATATAATAATATAAATTATTTATTTTTTGCAAAATATTTTATTTATATATATATATATATATATTAAGTATATTAAATTTTTACTAATTATCTTTAAAAAATTTAAAATTCAAAAATTAGGATTTTTTAATTTAAATATTAATTACATTTGTTATATAATAATTAAGTGATGCACACGATTAATTATATCTAAACTATTAAACTAAAAAAAATTGATACAAATGAGAGAGGAAACATATAAAAATTCATATCAAAGTAATTAATCATTCAATTATATGACTTTAATCATTCAAAAATGAAAACAAATATTATAATAGGTTATAGAGTACATTTCATATGTTTTGGAAATTTTCCTATTGTTATCCATTAAAAAAGAGAAAGAAAGGAATAATGTATAATTATGTGTGCAGGTCCCATTGTGAAGAATTTGTGTAGTCCACTATTTCACGCGACCTCTCACATTTTGTTCTTCTTTTCCAATCTTTTTCACGTTGTTATAGAGCAAAATTAAACTTTGGGACTTTCCCGCCGAATTATCTTTATATAACAATTCTTCCCGCCGAATTATCTTTATGCAAGATATTCAAGAAGTTTGCAAATTCTTTGTTTTACTTACATTATAAAATAAACAATTCGTTGTTATATTTACAGTACAAAATAAATAATTCATTAACATGAAAAATTGTAAATTCATTATTGTTCATAACAAGATGATTAAATTCATTGTATTATTGACAACCTTAAATGAAATTTATTGATATAAAAATATGTAAATTTATTTTTTTTTCTTGACAAAGTTAAAAATCCACATACATAGCAAACAAAAAAATTTTCTTTTATTATTTATGAAATTAAAAGTCATAAACATATAAAAAATCAAATTTATTTAAAAATTTGTTTCAAAAAATAGGCAAACACACATAAAATGTGCAATTGTTGAGCCATATGTATGTGGCTCAAATGTAACTCAACATGGGATATGTCAAGTCACTTAGAATGTGATATAATAATCTCCTACTGAAAATCAGTATGAAGATGCCCATGAAATTTATTTATCAGTAAGAAATTAAAAAAAATTAACAACTATTGATTTACATACTAAAAATATTCAATAAAAAATTAGTTGGAAACTCCATTTTCCTACAGAAATTTTTTTGTTTGCGACTGTTAATGCAGTCTCTATTAAATGTTATCCTGTAGTGGCATGAAGCACCGAATGTCGGATTCTTAATAGATACAATGCAAGTACGAAATAGAGCAAACGTACATGCCATTACAGAGCAAACATTTTGGCGGGACTTCCCATCCGAATTGTCTTTATATAACAATTATTTCTTCTTTTCTTATTGATTTTTTCTCTTTTTTCTCTTATTACATCGTCCATTTATCCTTCAGATCTTAATATATACAATGCAAGTTTCGATGTAATTATTTGATCCATGTGCTCTGTATTCTTCCATTCCCAAAAGGACATGTGATGAGATAGAATTAGGAACAAAATTGATGGCTATGACTGACTTTCTAAAAAGGTGTTTGGTTTGCAAAACGTTGTGAGGATTTCTAAGAATGTGATGATGATTTATTTTTTACGTATGATTTCAGTTTTAAAAAATAATTCTTAAATATACAATATTTTTAGAGGTCAAACATATTTAAAACCCCTCAATTTTTCTTCATTCAAGGGAAAGTAGAAATGCTAATTAGAGTTTCATGCATGTGACTAGAATATTTTTATAACATCAAAAGTCTATTTAACCCCTAACGAAATAAGAATTAAAAAATTTCACTCAAAAGTATATTACTAATTAATTCTCTTATAAGACTACAATTTATTCAATTTGTTCCTTACATAATCAAATGTCTTAATTTAATTTTTAAAAAATTACATTTGTTTTAATTTAATTATTTCCATTGCTTAAAGTCATTCTGATTAAAAAAATTAGAAACTAAATTAAAATAAACATAAATTCATTGACCAACTTGTTAAACATAGTGTAGGTTGACGGAGAAAACAATTGACCAACTCGTTTAAAAATAAGTTAAACAAACCGGCCCACTTAGCTTGTGAAGACTTGTGATGAGCCAACAGGTTAGCTTGTTGTGAAAGTTTGATCATGAGGGATAATTATTGTAAAACTTTGATTTTGGAACAAAACTTTAGTTTTGGAATTTTTCATTAATTTTGCAAACAAGTATGGAATTGTTTGCCTCCAATTTAAGATAATTTGGTTCCAATAATTATTAGCAGCGGTTCTAGCTTTTCTTGTTTTGGATAATCCTTAATTCTCTTTGATTTATCCCATATTTGCTTATAGACATTAATTTGAATTTCAAATTAATATGCTCTTAGATAGTCATGATTTTTTTTTTGTTTTCAACTCTAATTAATCAGAGACTGAACAAAGACATTTCTTTTCGTCTCGAAAATAGACATTGCTAATTGTTTAAGAATAAAAAGATAATTTCATCTTAAATTAAAAATATACTTAGAGACAGAACAAAATTTTCATCTTGATTCAAAGATGAATTAGAAGCAGAATTTTTCATCTTTGATTAAAGATAAAATTTGATCTGCCTCTAATTTGTCTTCCAAACTAAATATGGCAGGGTAAATTTGCATTCCTCTACCAAAACCAACACGCAACCTTTTAATTATTGTCAACATACATTATTTTTTTGTTGACAATGAAAAATTTAGAGATGGATTTTAAATGAAGAAAAAAGTTGTTTTTAAATTTCATCTCTAAATTTACCTTAAATCTTAATTTTTATTTTTAACTAAAAATAAAAATTAGAGATGGATTTGAGATGAAGACATATTATCCCTCTCTACATTAAGTCGTATGAAATCCTTTTTTTTTTGTAAAATTTAGACAGATTTGAGACAAAAAAAAATTCTATTTTAAATTCAATCTCAAATTCTAATTCATACTGTTTGATAAATGACAGAACTAGAAACTGATTTGAGATGAATAGACATGAATAAAGGCTAAAATATTTGCCTTTAGATTCAGTATTTCAAATTCAAAATTTTATTTAAAAAAATAGAAATTAAAGACAAAAATTTGAAAATAAATAATCAAAAATCTAAAGCATGGTTCTCCAAACAAGTTAATTCTAAAATTTTCACTACCTTTCATAGAGTTTTTAATGTTAATCAGGCCAAAGACTTAGGTTTTATCTAGGATACCCCTTAAAGCCCAACTATACAAAAAATGACTTTAACTTTATCCTAGATAAGATTAATAAAAGACTTCAAGGATGAAAATGTAATCTTCACTCAAAATTCGGGAGAACTGAGCTCATAAAATCCCACTTTGTCCAATAATCTCTAATCATGTTATGAATGCTTTTCTTCTTCCAGAGTCCATCAGATTGAAAATTGACACTGTAGTTAGAAACTTTTTTTGCGGGCATGAAACCACGATTAAAAAGGTTCATATTGTTGGTTGGGAAAAAAACCTGTAAACCCAAATCTATGGGAGGAATAAATATTAGATCTGCTTGTCATCAAAATAAGGCTTTAACCCTTAAAAGACTTTGGACCCTCACTACAGAAGAAAAATTCCCTATGGTCTAGAATCATAACAAATAAATACGGTCCTAACCTAAACAACAAGAAATCCCTAAAATATCACTCTTTTCGCAATTTGTAAGAATTAATCCCTTTGTTTTTAAATTGCACCAGGAAAAATATTGGAAATGGAAAAGATTAGCCTTTGGGAAGATAATTGGCTTAGCTCTAATCTAAGATCAAAGCTCATTGGTCCTCTGCCAAAAACAGCTTCAAGGAAAACCTTAGAGGAAATCATTTCTTTCTCCCCTAATGGAAACTAGGAGGCTTAATAACATCCCCTTTACAATCCATCCCAACCTTCATTGGGAAATTAATTATCTGCCCTTGCCATCTAGTTTTCCCCCCTCCTAAAGACAAAAATATCTGGAAATTAACTAATGATGGAAAATTTTCTTCCAAATCAGCCTATCTACACATCATAAACCCCAAAGAAAACTTGAAAACAACACCCCAATTCATATGAACTATAACTGGATTTGGATCAAAGAACTCCCCCTAGAGAATTATTTTTTCTTCAGCAAACAACTCAAAAAGGACTTCCCACTAAATCCAAACTGTCAAAAATTAACACCAACATATCATGTTTATGCCCTCTCTGTAATATCGAACCTGAAACTCATCTCCATATTCTTCGTGATTGTCCTATTATCAAAGACTTTTGGACAACCATGTCCCCTCCTCCTTCTATCTTCCAATCTCACTTACCCAAGTGGCTAGAAGAAAACACAAAAATAACCAACCCAAATACTCTTGACATCCCCTGAAACACTATCTTTATTTTTACTAGTAGAGGAATATGTTTATCTCGCAACAAAAATATTTTCAAAAATTAACCATTCATACTTTCAAAGTTAAAAAATACTATCTTATTTGGGCTGCTGAATTTTGGAGTACTTTTGACTTCCAAAATTCTAAAAATCAAAAATATTTCTCATTCCATTCCTCATATCTTACACTAGAAAAAACCTCCTGAACAATGGTGTAAGCTGAATGTTGATGGCTCTTCTAAAAACAATGAGATTACTGCTAGAGGTATCATAAGGAATGATATGGGAGACTGGACTATTGGATTCTCTAAATATGTGGGTTTTGGTTCCTTTATTCTTGGTGAAGCATGGTCTCTTCTATTTGGACTACAAATTGTGCAAGAACTAGGAATTAAACAGCTGGAAGCTGAAACAGACTGCAAAACACTTCACTCCCTCTTTATTAAAGGAATTTCAGATTATCATCCTCTTTCTAACATTGTCAATAATTTTATGATTTATTTTAAAAATAAAAATTTTTAAAATAGTGTAAATTTATTATATCTATCAAATAAATAAATATAGCTGAGTGAAATGTTTTAAAAATTAAAATTAATATACTATTAAAATGTTTTAAAAATTAAAATTAATAATAAATATTTTGAGAGAATAATAAAAAGATATTTTAATACATTTTATGAAATTTTTTATGACAACAAATTTATATTTAAAAAATTATATAATATATATAATTATGTTTATTTTATTTTTTAATTATTAGTAAATAAAAATATATTAAATATTAAAATTGAAAAATATAAAAATAAAATGTTGGTGTGAACTCGAGAGGCTAAGATTTATATAATATATATAATTATGTTTATATTATTTTTTAATTATGTTATTAAAATATATTAAATATTAAAATTAAAAAATATAAACATAAAATACGAAATCAAACTGACTCTGTGAACTCAATAAATTTAATATGAGTATGTAGAAGAATGATTAATAAATAAAAATAATATTATACAATATGAAAAAAACTAATTATCACTTTCATAATTTTTTTCACTTTCTTCATTTGCTTCTTCTTCTTCATTTGTTTCTTTGTCTTCATCATCAGATTGGTTTTCATCGGTATTTGTGTTCTCTTCTTCTTCTTCTTCTTCTTCTTCTTCACTTTCTTCCTCTGCTTATTCGTTTTGATGTTCCTCATCTCTTTCAATGTCATAAGTTATTTGTTGATAGTGTCTCTGCTCTTGTAAATTATCGTTTAATAAATCACTAGATACAACAGAAACATGAGATTGCTCATTCTGATAGGCAACTTCTAGTGTTTGTTGGTTGTCTACTAGACTTCTTGGCCTAGTTTTTATAACAACCCACCATTCTGATTTTTCTCTACTTCTGATTGGATAAGGTACAAAATATACTTGTGTTGCTTGGTATGCAAAGACAAATGGATCAAATTTTTCATATCTTCTTGTATGTCTAATTTCTGTAATTCCATAATATGGATGCACCTTAGTTCCATGATTCAATGCTGGATCAAACCAATCACAATAAAATAAAACAATCTTTTTTGTAGGTTCACCAAAATACTCTAGTTGTATAACTTCTTTGAATACTTCAAAATAATCATTTTCTCCACCGTTTACTCCAGTACCTTTAACATACACTCTACTGTTAATTGTTTTCTTTCCAGTACTCCAAGAATCCGTATGAAATTTGTATCCATTTACAAAATATATTGGCCATGTCTCTACTTTTCTAAATGGTCCCCAAGCCAAGTCCCTAATATATGAGTTAGTGAAGACCTGAGGTTGAATATGTACCTAGTTCAAATGAGTAATATATAGTTAGAAAAATAAACCAATATACATATATTATATTTAATCTAATAATCATTACACTACTTACAAGATTTTTTAACCAGAAGACAAAATGTTGTTCAACAATTTTATCAATATCACCTATTGTGAAGTGAGGATTTAAACTTCTATGATATTGTTCAAAATTTCTGTAGTACAAAAGTGAAGTCAATGAGCATAAAACTCTAAAAATATTTGATTAAATATAGTCACATTAAGTATAAAGTATTTCTTACTCAAGATATGGTTTCACTTCATCACAATTGAGAAGGACGTAAAGATGAGCTGTCATGAATTCTCTGTCATTCAAATATCTAGTGACGCTCTTTTCAGATGGACGCCTGAATTGGTTAAAATTGATAATGTGCTTGGGTGGCTTGTCCCTTCTTTCACACAGATATTTCGACCAACTCTTGTTCTAACTGAGTGTACATGTGATTCAAAGTAGTAAGAACAAAAATATGATGTCTCCTGTGCTAAATAAGCCTCGCAAATAGAACCTTCCACCTGAGCTTTATTCTTCACTGTCTTCTTAATTTTGTTCAGAAACCTTTAAATTAAAAAAAAATAGTTTAGTCTGTATTAAATAATGCCAAATTAAATATAATAAAAAATAATATTAATAAATAATTTACCTTTCAAAAAGATACATCCATCGGTATTGCACCAGGCCACCAACGCGAGCCTCATATGGGAGATGGACAGGTAGATGTTCCATCGAGTCAAAAAATGCAGGAGGAAATACTCTTTCCAGTTTACAAAGGATGATAGGAATATTATATTCCATTTGCGTTAACTCCTCGACTTTTAACGTTGATGAACACAATTGTTCGAAAAATTGACTTATCTCAGTGATAGGCTTCCAAACTTGCTCAGGCAATATGCTAAAAGCGATTGACAGTAAACATTCCATTAAAATGTGACAATCATGGCTTTTCATTCCAAATAATTTTCCATCTACACATCTTGACAAATTTGAAGAATATCCATCAGACATTTTAAAACTTTTTACCCATTCGCATATGGCTCTTCGTTACTCTAGTGTCAATGTGAATTTAACTTTTGGCTTAATCACTCGGTTGTTACCTAAGTTTTGTAACTCTAATTTATAGCGCCTGCAGTACTCCACCAAGTCTATCCTTGCCTTAAGGTTATCCTTTGTCTTTCCTTGGATGTCCATTACAGTATTAAATATGTTATCAAACACATTTTTTTCTATGTGCATGACATCCAGATTATGATGAATCAGAAGACTTTTCCAATATGGGAGCTCCCAAAAAATACTCTGTTTTGTCCAATTGTGCCTAAACCCATAACCTTCAGCCCTAGAAAGTCCACTTTCAACAACTTTAGGGAGTTTTCTAACTTCTTCCCATAATTCCTCCCCACTTAATATAGGCGGTGATAGATCATGTTCAATTCGATTCTTGATGAACGCATCTTTATTCCTCCTAAAAACACGATCAGTCGGCAAAAACTAATGATGACAATCAAACAGGTATTTTTTCTCCCATGGGGCAAAGTAAATGCTTTTGATTTATGCATACAGTACGGACATGTCAACTTACCTGCAGTACTCCATCCTGACAACATTCCATATGCCGGAAAGTCATTTATTGTCCACATTAATGCTGCTTGCATTTGAAAATTTTGCTTTGTTGAAACGTCAAAGGTGGAGACTCCATCCCACAACAGTTTCAGCTCTTCAATGAGCGGCTGCAAGTACACGTTGATGCCAGCCTTTGGATTATGTGGGCCAGGTATAATGGCTATAAGAAACATATACGATGCAGTCATGCACATCTCTGGTGGTAGGTTATATGGTTTCACTATAACTCGCCAACATGAATATGATGTACCGTGTTGACTGTAAGGGGTAAAGCCATCTGTACACAGACCAAGCCTAACATTGCGTGGCTCACTGGCAAAATCTGGATACACTCTATCAAAGTGTTTCCATGCTTCTCCATATGAAGGATGAACCAAAACACCTTCATCTCTTCTGTTGTTGCAATGTCATCGTATGTATTCAGCTGAACTCATTGAGGCATAAAGCCTCTGTAACCTAGGAATAAGTGACAAATAGTGCATCCTTTTCACTAGAACCGATTTAGCATTTCGTCTTCTGCTTGATTGATTTTCTCAATATCGAGATGTGCTTCAAAACGTACATGCCAACTCGTCCTCTCTACAGAACAGGATGCACCCATTCACGCAGACATCAATTGTTTTAGAAGATAGGCCAAGTTTAGATATCAGTCTTTTTGTATTGTACCAATCTTTTGGCACAAGATTATCAGTTGGAGTAATTTCTCCCATCAAACTTGCCATATCATTGAAAGACTTCCTCGAAATGTTTCCTTCAGATTTCAGACTTAACATTCTGACTATAACAGATAACTCTGAGTGATTGGTACAACCCGGCCAAAGTGGGCTCTGATATGCATTTAGTAAATCAAAGAACATCTGAGATTCTGGATTTGGAGGTTGAGCTTCTGCATTTAGAGGTTGATTAGCATTCAAACTGTTAGTGAACATCTGAGATTCTGGATTTGGAGGTTGAGCTTCTGCATTTGGAGGTTGATCAGCATTTAAACTGTTAGTGTCTTCATTGTCTGGATCAGAGTCATCTCTGATATCAAAATTTTGTCGCATCCAAGATCATGGTCTGATAGCTCGAATCTCCTTCATCAACAGTGAATGTCGATGAACTTGCCATGTTACGAGTAGTCGAACTTATAGTTTCACCATCGACCTCACCATGAGATGTCCAGCACCAGTACCCTGGTTGAAAACCTCTTCTATAAAGATCGACTTTTACATCTTCTATATCCATATAGGTTTTGTTTTTGTGCTTTGAACAAGGGCACCTAATTTTTTCATCTAAATCCAATGCATGTCTTTGGGCGAAAGTAACAAACTCTTCAACACCATGCAAAAATTCTTCTGTATAACCCTTTCAACCAAGATTTAATCTATTGTACATCCATATCCGATGAGAGGGGATGTCCATTTTTTTCGTAGTTAGAGTAATGGGGAGTGTTAAATGATAAAAAAATTGAAACAAGTATTCTGGAAGAGTAAGAAGAGTGTTAACTGGAAAAAAAAAAGTTTAACCAAGTACTTTCAAACAAAGTATTTTCAAACAAAAAATTAAAAAGTCAGAATTCCGATATTGTCATTTTTTCAACGATATGATCTGAGACATTGGAACTTGGAACACGTTGTCTTCATTGGGAGTGTGACTATCTTCATTGTAATTATTTCAAAAGACGTGATATGACACCGTTGAAACTTGAGCTTCGCAGATAGATATGTATTCATTGTAACTTGAGCTTTGCAGATAGACGTGTTCTTTGTAATTTTTTTCAAAGATATGATATGACACCTATTATATTCTTATTGCTTTAGGTGTAATTATTTCCTCACTTTCTCAAAAAATAGATGTAAAATATATATGTGACTTAGTAAGTATAGCTAATGTAATATTATATAAACAAATTAAATTAATTAATTAAAATAATGGCCTCAAAGTATATATAAACAAAAATGTAAAGAAACTAAGAAATGGAAAATACAAATAAAAAATAATTAAAAATTAAAATGAGTTAAAATAGCAAACAAGTAAATATAAATATATCTATAAAAAAGTAAAACAAATAAATTAAAATATTAAACAAGTTAAATATAAATCAAAAATAAAAACAATGACGTATGAAAAAATGAAAAGAAAAAGTATTATGAAAAAAATTTTAAAACAAGACTTTTATTTTTTATATATTTATTAGGTTTTTTAAAAAAGTTCGCTATTTTATTTTCGTTACTTTTTTTATTTTAATAAATTTTAGTCATCCTTATATTTTTATTTTTTTATTAATTTTTACTTATTTATTCATTTCATTTGGTACTCATTTGACAGGCATGTTGAAAAGTCAATTTTGGCACTGCACTTCATTTCAAATCATATGAAAAAAAATCATATCGTGTTAAAAAATTAAATTCTTTCACTGGTTCATTTCACGTTCAAAAAGAAAAAAAAAATAAACCAGATGTTAAAAAAGTAAACTTTATTCCTATCAATGTTTCTTTCACATGGAGTAATAAAGTCTATTCCTATTCACTGTTTCTTTCACATAGAGTAAATTTGACATTAGAGCTCACGCTTAAAAGTAAATTTTGACAACAGATTTATTTCACATCATCAAAAAATAGAAACGACAAAAGTAGTAAAAAAATCATAAGAAAATAAAAGTGTAGCGATGATTATGAAAAAGAAAAGCGACAAAATAGTAAAAAAAATCATAAGAAAACAAAAATACACTGATGATTATGAAAAATATCTGTAATCTTATAAATAAATAATATAAAATATTTATATAATTATTTAAGTCTTATTTTTAATAAAAATAATTTTTTATTTCAATATAATTATTTTAATTTACACCAACATTTAATATAAGAAAACAAAAATTTTATGATATTTCACATCAGAACTAACAACAAACTCCAACATATTAAAGAATAAAAATCTTATTCTAAAAAAACGTGTTTCAGTGAATCTGATCGTAAGAAAATATTTCAGTTCATATAATTGTTACTATGAAGAATCATAAATTAATATGTCGGAGTGTGTGTAAAGATATATATGTAATTATTTATTCTTCAACTCTCCATCAATATATTTACATATATATATATATATATATAAATTAATGTGGTTACAAAAATTTAATAAATGAAATTATATTTTTAAAATAGAATAAAAATATTATACATAAAAAATTAGAGTGAAAAATATAATATAAGTAAATAAAACAAAATATTTTATATATAATTAATATAAATACAAATTTTAAAATAATATAAAAAATAAAAAAAATTATTATTTTAAAAAACAAAATATTTTTAAAAAAATGAATTAAAATGGGATTGATTTCATTTGATTTAATTCGATTAACTCATAGACAAATTAATCTTTGAATCATTGAAGAACAATTCAATTAAATTACAATTCATTTAATATTGGCTAAAAATGGTGATTGAACCCAAAATTTTGAAGAACAATCTAATTTAAAAAAATAATTGACTGAAATCTTAGATCAATCGTTCAATTAAATAATTAAGCTTAAGAAAATCATTCAAGTCACATAAATTAAATTATTTAAATGTAAATAATCTAATTTATGGTGACTTTACATGGTTAAGATTAATATCTACCTAGATCTAGAATAGATAAAATCCCAATCTCATTGAATGATAATCAAGCATCCAAGAGGAAATTTAATCGGTAAAATCACTCCATTAAAATGAAATTGCATTACGACTGAAATTGTTCAACAAGAAAACTCCATAAATTCAAACTACATCAATCTGAGAAATACAGAAAATTGCATAAACATAAAAGGAAGAAAAACAGAAAATTACAACAAAAACTAAGAAAACATGAAGAAAAGGGAAGAAAATGGGAGAAGGGGAGCCATTCCCAAGTGGGAAAGCTTCATTTCCCTCTAACCAAACTCCTAGGGAAGCCTCTATTGCAGCTGTCTTGCTTTTGTTGCTCTTAAGTCTAAATGTGTTCTCCCCCTTTAAAACTCCCACTTAGTCTATTTATAACATCAAAACACGTGATAGTTTAAAGTCTATTGCTTAGGATATGCATTGTGTTGCTTAGGTGATGTGGGTAGCAGAGATTTTCTTCTCTTTAGCATTTTGGATAGCAAGTTTGGTTCCAACTTTATGTGCTGTCATTTTTTTCCAATTTCCTACTGCTATTATTGACTTATGTTTTGGCTATTTTTTAGATGTTGGTTGGTGAAATTTTGCTTGTCTATTTCTTCTACTGGTTGGTGGCTTCTTCATTTATATGCAAAGAGTCCAACTTCAACTTGCCATTCAATTTGCTGCTGTACTTTTCTGCACATGGAGTCTGCACATGGAAGGAGATTTTCTTTGCTGATTTTGCTGACTTTTGTTTGCTATTTTCAGACTTATCTTTGGTGAAATTCTGCTACTGTTTAGTATAGAATTGTGGGCCTAGTTAATGTCTAATTAGCTAGTCATTGCCAGTCAGCTGCCATGTCATCAAACTCCATATCAGCATCCATATCATCAATTTTGTCCATGCCAGCACTTTTCTCTCTAATAATTTAATTCTTGCTATCACCGTAAAATTGTAATCAGAGATTCGTTCACCGTTGAATCGTACTGAAATTTAGATAGCAGATTCAGCACACATGATTTTTGGTTTTCAACGGTCGAATTGGTGATTAGAGGTTAGGAGTGTGAGATATATTCCTCGGAGCAGCAGCTCTATTCTTGTAGTTTTTGCATCTTCTTGTTTTTCATTTGTTAGCATTGGTGATTGGTTGTTTTGGCTAATTGTAAGCTTAGTTTTGTGCAATTTTTGGATTTCTTCTCTATACCCTTATTGATCATAGTGGATTAAATTGGGCATTTAATAATTCAAGTCTTAAAAAATATAAAATTAAGACATATTTAATCCATAATTAATTTATACCTAATAAATTCCATAACATAATAAATTTGGAAAGTTTTGGTAAAATTAAAGAAGCAAAAAGGATTAAAATAGGGACCAAAATAATAAGAAAATACATGTTATCAATCCCTCCAGCATGTGTATGGTCCATCATTGTTGATTTAATGATAGACACAATTTGATCTTGAATCTTATTATGGTTTGGAGAAAATCTGAATCATTTATAAACTTAAAACATACTTAGTAGATTTAAAATATCTAATGTAACCAATTTTTAAATAGAATAGTAAGTATGATTGATAAAAAAAAATTACTCTGTTCCATCTGGACTAATGAGGTCCTTTTTTATTATGTTGCTATCATCTTGTGTACTGTGGATTGTGACCTCCATTGGTATTAGCGACTATCCAAGCGTTGGAACTAGATTAGGTGCAGGGGGTTGGGCTTAAAGGTGGAAAGGAAGTCTGAGAATATGAAGAAATAGATGAGCTATGATATGTCTGTGGCGTCATTGGTAAGTTAACTAGGACTTGAAAAGAAGTATATGACAAATTAGATGTATCACTGCGATCATAAAATTGCCACATTGGTGGTGGTCCGGTTGGAGTGTAACTAGGATGAGGAATTGGTGGTATGTTACCTTGAATTGCCATGGTGCAGGTAGATGAAAGTTGTGAGGAGGATTTGAAGGGCCGAAAAAAGAAGAATGGTAAGGAAATTGTGGTTATGTGGTTAGTGTTGTCATGACATTTTCAATGTTGGTATTGGAAGAAGAAGAAGGATTCCTAAGTTGAATATTACTATGTGTTCTTGATATTTGTCTATTGGACAAATTTTCTTGCTCCTGTGTTTTATCACTTGACATGTTGGTAGAACTATAAAAGTATTCAGATAACTGCAATAGAGATGAGGAAACTCAAATTTGATAAAAATGTGATGGCAAATGTGGGTTGAGAGGAAAATGGAAGTGAAGAGTAATTATTATAGGCAAAAAAAAAAGCTAATAAACAAATGATGAGACCTTAGATATTATGTCAGGCATCAAATATATAAGCTAAAATATTTATGGGTATCTATTATATTTATATCAATAAGTAAGATGGGATCTACAACCATCGTACTTATTTAAAAAGAAAAAGACATTAACAGACTTTAAATTTAAAAAAGATATAAAGAACTATTAAAAATAATTATTTGATGTTAGACGTTTATCAATTATATTTTATATTAACAACTAACAAATTATTAAAAATTTATTTTATTAATAGATTTTTTCCTATAACATAGCTAAATAATTAATTTTATTTATTTAATATCTGAATAGTTGTTATAGAAAAATATAATAAGAGATAATATACATGACAATAATAAAATAATATAATTAAATAAATTATGAGAAATATACTATAAAAAATATAATAGGAGATAATATATATGACAAATAATAAAATAATATAATTAAATAAATTATGAGAAATAAAATATTGGAGTATATGTAAATATTATTATCATCATTAAATAAAAATCACAACTCACAATATTAAAAATTATCTAAAAGATAAAATAATTTTTCAACTCTCACATGCCACTACAAGACGTACCACATACTTTTTCGCCTTTAAAAGTCATCAACCTACACACTAGCCCTCACAAATTTCACTCTTTCACTCCTTATATTTTCAAGCTTCCTACTTTCTTGTCACTCTCTCACTACTAAGCTTCATACTTTCTTACACTCAAAGGCTTTATCTCTCTTTCCAAACAAACATGAGTGATATCAGTATCAATGCATTTTCAAGTCCACTTAATCCTAGTTTGCTATTCATGCATGAAAATCATATTTCTACTGTAGTGGGGAAAAGTGATAGAGTAAGTATTATTTATTTAAATTACGTATATTATAATTTTTTTTATCTTTTTTCTAAATTATCTTTTTTAGTATAATTTTTTATGTCATTAGAACAATCATATATTGATGATTAGAAAATGGACCAATGACCAATTTCTCCGGCATACACCTCATATTGTAGTGTCACTTCTCGTACAAGCTAGATTTTATGGAGCTTCTATGCTAGGAGATTTTGAATTTAGTTATGGTCTAATTTCTGCATTTGTAGAAAGATGGTGTTTAGAGATGCATACATTTCACTTGACTTTAGGTAAAATAACAATAATATTAGAAGATGTAGGAATGTTACTAGGACTTCCATGTGTAGGAAGACCAGTATGTGGCAATTCACGGATATCAAACTTGGAAGATTTATATACTGAAGCTTTTGGAATTAAATTGCCCGAAGTAGAAATAAGTGGACAAAGACTATCGCTTAAGTAGCTGGCAGATATATTTGGCGAGCTGCCTGAAGAGGCAAACCAAACCACACTAGCATTCTATGCTAGAGCATGGATTTTACAATTACTAGGTGGATACTTCATGCCAGCTAAATTTGGCAGTTATATCAACTTAAAGTATCTCCCTTTTATTATTGATTTCCATGAGTGTGGGGAAATGTCATGGGGTTCGACCGTATTAACATTTTTTATATAGAGAGCTTTACACCGCAACCTTAATAGATACCAAACAAATTGATAGATACATGGATCTAGTCAATATTTCCTTTTATAACAGGGGACATTGTGGTCTAACCAAATCCTCCACTTCTGGATTATTTACTACGACCACCTTTAGGTTACAAGTATATTTTCTTTACTGATACATTTTGTTGATATATTTTTATTGGGTAATGTGTATTTATTTAATTACTAATTTATTTACATTTATGTAGGTGGAAGGGGGCTTACCTGCCTCAAATGCCCCAAGAAATTATGCTTTGTAGATACAAAGAGATATTAGATTTGATGACAAATGAAACTGAGGTATATATAATATTATTATTCTAATATACTAATGTTGTTTTAAATTTTAAAAAACAATTCAAAAACAAAAAGAAATAAAAAATTAAAAAAAAACTTGGGGCCTAGCTGGCCCCCCCGGCGCTCATGGGGGCTCGGAGTATGGACTTCCTACACCGAGTTGTCATTTGGTGTAGGAAGTCTCTGCACTGAGCCTCACCATGAGGCACTTTTTTTTATTGTTTTAAATTGTTTTTTATTTATATTTGTAGATATTATTTTTTAAAAGTTTTTACATTTAATTTGGGACCAATTTTTTAATTTATATTATTTTTTTCATCAATGTTATATTTTTTATCTGATTTTTTACTTTTTTGTGTGTATAATATTTTTATTTTATTGTAAAAATATAATATTTCAATTATTAATTTTCCTTTTAAAAAATATTAATTTATGCATATATAACATCATATGAGATGTATTGAGAGAGAGCAAGGAATGATTAATTAAGAAATAAGAACATATAGATATTATCTACTTACACATGCTTTTATGAGAAAAATTGAACAAATTAAAAAAATGCAAAAAATAGCAACAATAAAATAAAATTTGAAGAAAAATAAAAAAAATTTAAAAATTGATAAATAAAAACAAATAAAAAATTTTTAAAAATAATTTAAAAATTAAAAAAATTAAAAATTAAAAAAGTGGCTGCCAGTTAGCCCCCACGACCCTCACGGGTGCTCCCTGCACTGGGTTGGCCCCCAATTTTTTTTAATGTTTTAATTGTTTTAAATTATTTTTTATTTATATTTGCAGACATTATTTTTTATTTTTTATATTTAATTTGGGACCTTTTTTAATTAATTTATTTTTTAATCTGATTTTTTTACTTTTAATTTTTTTTATGTGTGTAATATTTGCATTTTATTTTAAAAGTATAATATTTTAATTATTACTTTTTGGTTGAACAATATTAATTTATGCGTGTGTAATATTATACTAAGAGAAAGTGAAGAATGAGCAATGATATTGATTGAGAAATAATATCATATAGATAAAAACATGCAAACTTTTATCTGCTTAGGTAAGTTTTCTCTTCTGCGCATGCTTTCTTTTTATTCTTATCTACTCTGCTTTCTTTTTTAATCTGCACACGCTTTCTTTTTCTTTTTTTTTTTTATGAAGTGAACTGAAAGTGACAGTATTGCAGGCTTTCTTTATTCATCATGAGGTGATGAAATGAGAGTGATAATAGTTGAGGAAATGACGGTGGGATGGGTAGGTAAAAATGGACAGTGAAAATTGATGAAAAGATAAAAATGATGAGAGTAAATACAACTTATTATAAAAATTTATAAAAAGAAAAAGTGGCTTAAAAAATAAAAAAAAGTCGCGTAAATATTGATAATATTATAAAAATCTTAGAGTTGGAGTTTCTATAGATTATTTGTATTTTTCATTTTTCACATTCTTTTAACTTTTATTATATAATAGTAATATCATGAAAAGGAGGGTAGTAGAGCATATATATATATATATATATATATATATATTAATAACAAAGGAGGATAATAAATAATTATAAAAAAATGGCAGTAAGACTGTAAATTAAATAAATAAGACTTGATGAGTAAGAATATTGAGAAGTGAAATGCATCAATTACAATAATAAATAAGAATACAAATAAATGAGGGTAGATAGAGATAATAGATAAATATATAAATGATATATTAATTAAAAAGACGTGGAGAAAAAGTAAAAAAGGTAGATATTCTTGGAAGAAAAAAGTCAAGAAAGTGAGGAAAAATTACACTGGACGCAATAGGAATATGATGAATGTAATATTATATCTTTGAAAAAATTACAATTAATACGGTCTCTCTTCCATGTTCTTAGTAATTTCTTGTTTGCGAGTCGTTGTTTAAACTTTTTGTTTAGTTAACGCTCTCAATTGTTCTTACTAAAAAAAAAATGGACATTCCTTCTCATCGCGCATGGATGTATAATAGATTAAATCCTAGTTGAAAGGGTTATACTAAAGAATTTTTAGACGGTGTTGAGGAGTTTGTTGTTTTCGCTCGAAGACATGCATCAGATTTAGATGGAAAAATTAGATGCCTTTGTTCAAAATACAAAAATAGAACCTATATGGATGTGGAGGATGAAAAGTCAACCTTTATAGAAGAGGTTTTCAACCAAGTTACTAGTGTTGTACATCCCACGGTGAGGTTGGTGGTGAAGCCACAACTTCTACTATTAATAACGTCGCAAGTTTATTGACATTTATTGTTGGTGAAGGAGCTTCGAGATATCAAGCCATGATCTTGGATGCGACTTGACAAAATTTCGATATCAGAAATGATCTAACCTAGATAATGATGACACTAGCAATATAAACGCTGACCAAACTCTAAATCCATAAGCTCAACCTCCAAATCTAGAATCTTAGATGTTCTTTGATTTGCTAAATGCCTATTAGAGGCCACTTTGGCCAGGTTGTAGCAATCACTCAGAGTTGTCTATTGCGGTTAGAATGTTAAGTCTTAAATCCGAAGGAAACATTTCAAGGTAGCCTTTCAATGATATGGCAAGATTTATGGGAGAGATTATTCCTACTGATAATCTCGTACCAAAAGATTAGTACAATACAAAAAAACTTATATCTAAACTTGGCTTATCATCCAAAAAAATTGATGTCTGTGTGAATGGGTGCATGCTATTCTACAGAGAGGAAGAGCTAGCATGAAAATTTTGTAACGCATATCGATATTAAGAAAACCAATCTGGGAGAAGACAAAATGCTAAACTGGTTTCCAGTGAAAAGGGTGCACTATCTGTCCCTTATTCCTAGGTTGTAGAGGCTTTATGCCTTAATGAGTTTAGCTGAACACATGCGATGACATTGCAATAATAGAAGAAATGATGGTGTTTTGGTCCATCCTTGAGACGGGGAAACATGGAAACACTTTGATAGAGTGTATCCAAATTTCGCCAGTAAGCCATGCAATGTTAGGCTCAGTCTGTATACAGATGAGTTTACCTCTTATAGTCAGCACGGTGCACCATATTTATGTTGGTCGGTTATAGTGATGCCATACAACATACTGCTAAAGATATGCATGATTGCACCATATATGTTCCTTACAGCCATTAGACCTGGGCCATGTAATCCAAAGGCTGGCATCAACGTGTACTTGGAGTTGCTCATTGAAGAGTTGAAATTGTTGTGGGACAGAATATCCACCTTTGACATTTCAATAAAGCAGAATTTTCAAATACAAGTAACGTTGATATGGACAATAAATGACTTTCCAACATATGGAATATTGCAGGGTAGAGTACTGTAGGTAAGTTGGCATGTCTCTATTGTATGCACAATTCAAAAGCATTTACTTTGTAGCACAATAGAAAGAACACCTGATCTGATTATCATCGCCAGTTTTTGCCTGCCGATCATGCTTTTAGGAGGAATAAAGATATGTTCATCAAGAATCGAATTGAACATGATCTATCACTGTCTATATTAAGTGAAGATGAATTATGGGAAGAAGTTAGAAGACTCCCTAAAGTTGTTGAAAATGGGTTTTTTAGGGCTCAAGGTTATGAGTTTGAGCATAATTGGATAAAACATAACATTTTTTGTGAGCTCCCCTATTGGAAAAATCTTTTGATCCGTCACAATCTGGATGTCATGCACATAAAAAAAAATGTGTTTGATAAGATATTTAATACTATAATGGACATCCAAGGAAAGATAAAGATTAACCTTAAGGCAAGTGTCACGACCCGTTCTTGGGTAAGTGTCCAGCATGGCCAGAGGACCGTCCTATGATCATAATCCTAAATGATACAACACCCACCAGCCAGCGTTAATGCCCAAATATACATAATTACATTCCATCAGATGGTGATCACCACAAAAGTACATTTTTCATAACAACTATGTTTCCAAGCTCTCCTCCAAATCACAAAACAAGGTGAAGAAAAAATCAAAAGATAATCAAATCATAAACCTTGATCACAAAAGAATACACAGTTTCAAAATAATGTTCATACAAGACCTAGGAGTCCTAACGACTATAAAACAACAAGTCAACCCCAAAAGAATCAAAAGAAATAATCACCGACAATCAGCTAAACGTGGTGATGTTAGACCCGATTGTTACCCTCACGGAGACTCATCGACAACTACAGAATCTGTAAAAGGCACACACAGGGGGAGTAAGTAATTACCCAGTGAGACAAATATAGAAAGAAATTTTCCACTTACCTTCTACCAAGGGGTATTTTCCACCAGTCATCCCTATGTGGCTTTCCCGTTATACAGAAATAAATAGTTCAATACAATTATATTGCAATTTACTTATGCCAACTTTGTCCACCATTCTAGGACAATAGAATAGTTGAGACTTGTCCACCGTTCCAAGACAAAAAACTAATTGTCATTTGTCCACTATTCCAGGATAGTAAAATAATTTGTGATTTGTCCACTGTTGTAAGACAGTAAAATAATTGTGATTTATCCACCGTTCCAGGACAGTAAAATAATTGAGATTTATCCATCGTTCCAGAACAATAAAATAATTGAAATTTAATAAATTCACATAACAAGGGTTTACCTCAAACCATCCAACAAGATTTAGATTTTCCTTTTTAACAGAAGTTTTGCATATCCCCTTTCCCAATTATTAACATCATAAAGGATTATTTAAAACAAACTGATAATAAAAGTAACTCTGGATAATTCGTAAGTCTATCCCTTCAAAGGGTAGAATTATAATGCATGAATCCTCTACTGTAATTATATACATAACTACTACCCTTAGCATATGAGTATAGTTAGCTCCCTCACTTGAGATTGGATGAAGAATGACGGGATGCAAGCTCAAAGAGAATTGAATGATAACAGAAACACCTAGGATCAAAAGGTAAAGATTTAATGTTTAGGAAATTAAGAGAGGCCTCAAGAAGTGGCACCTGAAGAGCTGCAACTCAACCACATCACTTGAGTTTCCAGGTATCGAATGCCCGAATTGCCCTGGGTGGCACCCCTCTAGCGCTAGGCCCTAAACTCTCTACCTCACGAATTCTACTAAGTGCTTAAGGCACCCTGGGTGGCGCCTCTAGGTGCTAAGTTCCTATCTCTCTGTCCTTCAAAATTGTTGGGCACCCCGACATTAGTACAACAAAACTCTTTGAAAATTTCTCTCAAATGAACCATTTTTCCCCGTTTTTGTGTTTCAATGCCCCCATGGTTAAAAGTCTAGCACTTATAGGTGATTAGCCAACAGAAAACAAGCCTCAAACCAAATTAATTCAATGAATAGAGTTATGAATCACAAAAATCCCAATTTCTTCTCTACAAGCATTTAATAGGGTTTTTATGATCACACTCTCTTTTCTCTTAAACCATTAATGTTAACCAACCACCCAAAAGTTCATAAATCCATTAATTGCAACCAACACCATGGGGCATCATAGAACACAGAAAGTTTTAGCACCCAGGTCTCAATGGAGAAGGATTATAAGCTAGGGTTTGCTTGAAGGAAAAATGGAAGGAGAAGTGGAAGCTAGAGTACTTACTTAACTCCCTTCTGAACTAAATTAGCATGAAATCCCTCTTCCTCACAAGCACATTTTAGTCAACCACAAGGAGAAGACAAGAGAAGGAGAAGGCCAAAGGAGATGCACACACATATGCCGTAGGGGAAGAAGAAAAAGGAAGAAAGAGAATAGGCTTCTAGAGTGTGGGCTCCACTACTCTAATAAAATGGGCCAGGACTCTACCAAATTTCTCATAGTCCACTAACTCCTTATACATTTTAAGTTAGATTTTCTCCACATACATATATATAGAGATAATCCAAGATTCATATAACAATCACAATAACCATTGTATACAAATACCAGCAAATTTATGCACAATTAGTTCCAAAAATAAAAATAAGAATAGGGAAAATTTTGAGTGTATTACAACAAGGATGAATTTGGTGGAGTATTGCAGGCATCGTGAATTAGAGTTATAAGACTTAGGTGACAACTGAGTGATTAAGCCAAAAGCTAAATTTGCATTGACACTAGAGCAAAGAAGAGCCATCTGCGAGTGGATGAAAGGTTTAAAAATACCCAATGGATATTCTTCAAATTTGTCGAGATATGTTGACGTGAAAGATGAAAAATTATTCGGAATGAAGAGACATGATTGTCACATTTTCATAGAATGCTTAACTACCAATCGCTTTTAGCACATTGCCTGAGCAAGTTTGGAAGCCTATCACTGAGATAAACCAATTTTTCAGAGAATTGTGTTCATCAAAGTTGAAAGTAGATGAGTTGACACAAATTGAATACAATATTCCTATCATCCTTTACAAGCTGAAAAGAATATTTCCTTCTGCATTTTTTGACTCGATAGAACATCTACCTTTTCATCTCCCATATGAGGCTCGAGTTGGTGGATCGGTACAATATTGATGGATGTATCCTTTTGAAAGGTATTGAATCATTCATTAATATTTTTTTATATTATTCTAATTTGGCATGATTTAATATTGATCAAACTATTTTTTTAAAATTTAAAGGTTTCTAAACAAAATTAAAAAGACAGTAAAGAATAAAGCTCAAGTAGAAGGTTCTATTTGCAAGGCTTATTTAGCACAGGAGACATCATATTTTGTTCTTACTACTTTGAATCCCACGTACGCTCAGTGAGAACAAGAGTTGGTCAGAATGACTGTGTGCAAGAAGGGACAAGCCACCCAACGGCATTATCAATTTTTAACCGATTTGAGTATCCCTTTAGAAAAAACGTCACTAGATATTTGGATGATAAAGAATTTATCACATCTCATCTTTACGTCATCCTCAATTGTGATGAAGTGAAATCATATCTTGAGTAAGAAATACTTTATACTGTGACTACCTTTAATCAAATATTTTCTAAATATTATGCTCGCTGACTTCACTTTTGTACCATAGTAATTTTGAACAATATCATAGAAGTTTAAATTCACACTTCACAGCAAGTGATATTAATAAAATTGTTGAACAATATTTTGTATTTTGGTTAAAAAACCTTGTAAGTGGCCTAATGATTATTAGATTAAATATAATATATATTGGTTTATTTTTTCTACGAAGAACATTAACTATTCATTATTCATTTGAATTAGGTACATATTCAACTTCAGGTTTTCAGTAACTCATTCATTAGGGAATTAGGTACATATTCAACCTCAGGTTTTCAGTAACTCATACATTAGGGACTTGGCTTGGGAACCATTTAGAAAGGTAAAGACATGACCAATATATTTTGTAAATGGATACAAATTTCACATGGATTGGAGCACTAGCAAGAAAACAATTAACAGTGGGGTCTGCGTTAAAGGTACCGGAGTGTGCGGTGGAGAAAATGATTATTTTGGGGTAGTTAAAGAAGTCATACAACTACAATATTTTGGTAAATCTACAAAAAAGATTATTTTATTTTATTGTGATTGGTTTGATCTAGTATTGAATGGTGGAACTAAGGTGCACCCATATGCACCCATATTATGGAATTACAAAAATTAGACATACAAGATGATATGAAAAATTTGATCCATTTGTCTTTGCATACTAGGCAACACAAATATATTTTGTACCTTATCCGATCAGAAGTCGAGAGAAATCATAATGGTGGGTTGTTATAAAAACTAGGCCAAGAAGTCTAGTAGGCAACCAACAAACACTAGAAGTTGCCTACCAAAATAAACAATCTTATGTTTCGGCTGTACATAGTAATTTATTAAATGATAATTTATAAGAGTAGGGACACTATCAAGAAGTAACTTATAAAACTAAAGGAGAAAAGAAACATCAAAACGAACAAGCGGAGGAAGAAAGTGGAGAAGAAGACGAGAACAAAGATATAGAAGAAAACTAATCTCAAGAAGAAGACAAAGAAACAAATGAAGAAAGTGAGAAAAATTCTAAAAGTAATATTTAATTTTTTTCATATTGTATAATATATCATTTTTATTTATTGATCTTTCTTCTATATACTCACATTGAATTACATTTTTTCTTCTGTAAAAATTTATAAACTTAATGAATATTCATACAATCATATCTATTTTGAAAAAATCTTTTATAATTTTAAAACAAAATACATCATAACAAATTATTTCTAGAAATATACTAGGCCTTCATTAATTTCATTTTCTTCTCACCATTTAAAAATTTTAGATAATTCTTCTCTAATTTAATCTGCAATATTTTTTATTTTTCTCTTATATAATATTTTAAATTTATGCCTCTGTTATTTTTTAATTATAATTTTTTATATTGTCTAACTTAATAATAATTAAAAATATTGTAAACATAACAATATTATATAAACATAACAATATATTTTAAAATTTTTAAAATTTTTCTTATATTTTTAAATTATTTTTTTCCATAATTAAAAAATCTATTTATATGCAAATACGTAGATATAATAAATTTATCAATTCAGTCTATTTTAATTTTTTTATTTTTTGAAATCAATCTTAAAATCTCATTTTAAAAAAAAAAATCACAGAGGACAAACTCGAGGCTGCCTCTTGAGTTTATACTGGACTGTGAGCTTTATAGTAATATATATATATATATATATATATATATATATATGATATTTTAAATTCATACTTTTATTATTTTTTGTTATAATTGTTTATAATAAATTTATAAATTCGTACTGTTTTAAATTTTTTTATTTTTTAAACAAATTGAAAAAATATATTACACGACCATTTTTTAAATTTTATAAATACAAATTATTTTAAAATTTTTATTTTTTAACAAATCTAAAAAAATCAAAAAAAAATTCATAACAATATAACTCGAGAGCCTGGCTCAAGTAACTCTTGAGTAATTATGCGAGAGCCTGGTTCTCGAGATTGTCTAATGTTTTTGTTTTTTGTATTTTTATATGAAATTTCAAATTTATATTTTTTTATTTTTAATTATAATTTTTAATACATTTTAATATAAACATAACTATATTATATAATTTTTTAATATAGATTTGTTCTTATAAAAAATTTAAAAGAATGTCTTAACAAATCTTTTTATTTTTGGAAGATTAACTGTTGAATAAACTCAGTCTCCGTAATACTTATTACTAATTTTAATTTTTAAAAATTTTATTTAATTATATAAAAAAATTTCATACATGTTATATATATATATTACTGATTTTCAGTCGGAGGCAGTAGTATGAATATTTCTTACTACCATTTAGTGAATGCATCAGTCATTAAATTTCAGTGTGATTGGTGACGCAGATTGATATATATTCTCACTGAATAGTAGTAAAAAAATAGACAAAGCAGTAATAAATATATTCAGTAAAAATCAGTAAGAAGTTTTTAGTCATAAGGTATATATATTCCCGTAGTGATATCTTCCTATTATCATTCAGTCTAAAAGACTCACCAGCAGCCACAAATCTATTCAATAGGATTCGGGTGCATCAAAAACACCTACAATAAATATTATTTCCCATCCAATATATCTTACGTATATACCTTAGTTTTTGTTTGCCAATTCTATATATACTGTTACTATCTATTATCACATCCATTTTGGTCCTTCTTAAATCATTAATTGGATGTTTGGACATCCATCCATATTCACTATAGCTAGTCTAATTGTCGTATTTGGGTGAAGTAATGGAAATTAAAGGAGGAAAAAGTAATTTTTGAAAGGATTCAAAATATTTTGTTAAAAAAATTTATTTGGATTGGTCAGAATTTAATTTAATTTCAAATGTTAGAAGTACTTTAATCAGATCAATTTAAGGAATTTGAATTCCATACGTGTGAGCATACAGTGAATTAATTTAATACATACATATATATATATATATATATATATATATATGCATGCAATGACACACACTTATAAATATATACACGCATACGTGTTTGCACGCAAATATATATATATATATATATATATATATTCTTGAGCATGCATGTAATATATCACATACATGCACAAGAGAAAATAATTATTAGAGTAAATATAAACAAACGCAATTGCACGCTTACATATTAGCAACATACATGGGTAAACTAAAATACACATGCAATAAAAAAAAGAAAAAGAAAAAAATGGAATTATTCGAATTTCTTAGATTTCAAATTATACTCAGCCTTACAAATTATATGGTAACAAGTGCTATGTCATATAGCCTTTTTTTTTTCTTGGGCGGAGGGGTGTGCAAATATACCCACATTGTCTAGAAAGCTTGTTGATACGTAATCTTAATAATCCCACATACTATTCGTTTTTGTTTTCTCATTTATCTATTTTTGATTATATGATTAAGGGTGTCTTCTTCGCCAGCCATTGGAATCAAGGTAGGAGCCTAGCTAGGACCTAGTCTATAGCCACAATATAATTATACTTATTTCGAATGATAGTTCTTAAATAATTTTTAAAAATAAGAATATATTTTTAAAACGTAGTTGCCATATATAATAATTATTTTTATATAAGAATAAATTCTTATAACAAAAATAATAGAGAATTGTGAGTTTTATTATGAGATTATAAAGATATAAGGTAACTTGTAGCACTTATTTGTAAGTTATTTAGAGTTGTATCATTGGAGTAAATAGTTACTTTAAAATAGTAGACAATTACTTAAAACAAAAAATAATAATATAGTATTGTAAGACTCACAATAAATAACTCATTAAAATTACATTATTGTAAATGCTATAAAAATATTATTGACCAGTAATTAAGTTGCATGCATTTTGCAAAAGGTTCGATAACATGGAATTCTAATATGGAGTCAGATTCATGGGTAATAAATAAATGGCTGGATAAATAAGAAGTCGCAGGAAGTTATATTATGGACATAAATTAACCTTAACCTTACAATTTAAAGAAAAATATATTATATTATATATCTACATTACATTTATTTAATTAACAACTTGTTTTACGCTGATTCATTTATCATTTTTAATAAAATATAAAGCCGATCAAAACAATGACAATTTTTATTGAATATTGACTAATTTTGTATGAGTTAGGTCAAATTATTAAAATATTAAACTTTTTCCAAACTTTTTTTTTCTATTTATGAAACTTAAAATCAAAACCTTATTCAAGAAAAATATGTGTTGCACAACAATTAACATTGATTGGTTCCATTGGCTTTAATTGGCTTAAAAACTTTGAAATTAAAATTGAATTTCTTAAATTCGTATTTGTGCTCAAAAAGTTAAACTTTGTTTCTTCCGAGAAATTTTATATTTTCTCTTGTTGACATGAAGGAAAATTATAAAAAAAAATTAATTATAATTTTTACAAGATATATTCTTTTTCGAATAAGCAAGTTAGGTAATACATAGTAATGCAAGTAGAAAATTACCTAACTTGCTTATTCAAAAAAAAAAAAACATACATATATATATATATATAAAAGTTTAACGTCATTTATTTAGCGTTAATTACCAAAAATTGACATTAAATATGTAAAATATAATTTCCTTAAAATATTTAACATTGGTTAAATTTTTTAAAAAAATATTAAAATGATCAGCTTTGCCTCCTATTCGTATTGTTCTCTAAAATCATATCTTCCTCTTCTTTTCTCTATTTTTGTTGTGCGCCACACAATGCTTGGTAGTTGTGATATCAAGCATTTTTATATATATTTTAATTTTCATTTTAGTGTGTTTGCATATTCATTTATGAAAAACTCTCTTGTTATATTATGCTTTGAAATTTATTGGTTCTAAATTAATTATAGAATTAAAATTCTCTAAATTCATATTTTTTATGAGTTTAAATGATATGATCCAATTTAATCCATGATTTTATCTTGCAGAAAATAATTAGAGAGTTAATATGCTGACTTTGATGCCAAATAAGCATTGATATGGATGTATTTGATGATGTTGCCAACATTAATCTTGATCTTGTAATTTTCACCCTAAATCAAATTATCTAGATTTAGATAATTTTATTTATGTGACTTGAATATTTTCTTGAGCTTAATTACTTAATTGAATGATTGATCTAAGATTCTAATCAATCATATATTTTAAATAAGTTTGATTGTTCTTCAAGATTTGTGTTCAATAATATTTTGGGAAATTAGCCAACATTAGATGAATTGTCATTTAATTGAATTGTTCTTCAATAATTTAAAGATTTATTTGTCTATAAATCAATCAGATTAGACCAAATGAAATCAATCATATTTTTGTCTTTTACACAGTCATATGGTGAAATAGAAATTGTACTTTGAATCATTCAACCCAATGAGTATTTTCTAGCTAAAGTTAGTTTCAGTTCTTATTCTGTGAAGCTTGCTATTTATACATGTATGCAGTTGCTGTGTATGAGTAGTGAATAGGATAAGATATTGAAATGTGAGTATGTAATTGCAGAGCATGAATGTGATTTGGACTTAATAGGATATTATTAGTATTATGTCAGTATGTGATTGCGGGATATAACTTCAATATAATTAAGTGTTAGAAGATTTTCTGAGAATTTTAGATTGACAATTACATAATAAAATTTAACCAGAAATAATCTTTAGAAAGAATGATAATAAATACAATTCCATGAATGTATAATTCGTTACACATCTTTCTTGTTTGGTCTCTTTACTACTTTATTTATGTTCTTGTCATTTAAATTTCAGTTATTTATTTTATACAGTATTAATCATCCAAAACCTTCCCTTTTATGTAATTCTGTAATTTTCTCCAATATGTTTTAAATTGAATTTTATTTGACATTTTTATTTTTTATGAGACGATACTTTATCTATTACTTTATTACACGATATAACATAGTATACTTGCTGAAAAATAAATTATGCTAAAATAACACGCATCACGACTGTTATTGCAGTTGGTTAAAGATGTCGGATATATATATAGGTCAGATCTTAATATACAGAATGCAAGTACAAAACGCGTTGGTTTAATATATTCTATTTTGATGTACTTAATTGATCCATATGTTCTGTATTCTTCCACTCCCAAAAGGACATGTGATGGTATGGAATTAGAAACAAAATTGATGACTATGACTAATTTAGTTGAAGGGCATGTGGTTTGCAAAACGTAGTGAGGATTTCTAAGAATGTGGTAATGATATATATATATATATATATATATATTTTTACGTATGATTCTTGTTTTAAAAAATAATTCTTAAATATACAATATTCTCAGGGATCAAACATATTTTGAAAACCCCTCAATTTTTATTCATTTAGGGGAAAGTAGAAATACTAATTAGATTTTCTTGCATGTGACTAGAATATTTTACAACCTCAAAATTCTATTTTACCCCTAATAAAATAAGAATAAAAAAGTTCACTTTGGAGTAGATTACTAATTAATTCTTTGAAAGATTACAACTTATTCATTTTGGTCCTTAAATAATTCAATGTCTTAATTTAATTTTTAAAAAATTACGTATGTTTTCATTTAATTATTTTCATTGCTAAAGTTTATTTCATTAATAAAAATTAGAAACTAAATTAAAATAAACATAATTTTTCATTGACCAACTTGTTTAACACATTTAGTATGGATTGAGCCTGATAAAAATGGACTCGTTTAAAAATAAGTTGAAATAACTAGCCCACTTAACTCGTGATAGCTTGTGATAGGCCATCAGGTTAGCTTGTTGTAAAACTTTGATCATGAGGGATAATTGCTGTAAAACTTTGATTTTGAAGCAAAAATTTAGTTTTGAAATTTTCCAACCATGTATAGAATTGTTTGCCCCCAATTTATGATAATCTGGTACTAACAATTATTAGCAACGGATTTGTCTCCATTGAAGTTCTAGCATCTCTTGTTGTGGATAATCCTTCATTTTCTTTGATTTATCCCATATTTACTGATAGAAATTAATTTGAATTTCAAATTAATATGCTCTTAGATTGAAACGATTTTAATTTATTTCCAAATCTAATTAATCAGAGACCGAACAAAGAAATATATTTTGTCTCTGAAATAAACATTGCTAATTATTCTAGAATAAAAAAAAAATAACTTCATCTCAGATCAAAAACAGAATTATAGATAGAATAAAACTTCTATGTCTAGTTAATTATTGCAAAAATCATTTGTTATCTTATCAAAACTTCAAATTAATACAAGACTCCTTCGAACCCTCGGGCTATTACAATCATCTACAGTATATGATTAGAATAAAAAGTATCATAGTTTAGTTATGTGATGACCAAAAAAATATCATTAAGTATTAAATGGATGATACACTTAAAATCAGATAAAAGAATTAATTTTGGGCCAAACTAACTACGTATGGTATAGATATTGTAATTTACCCCAAGAAAAAATTGACTTCAACACACGCACAAAGCTGAACTAAAACGGCGTAGTCGATGCGACTCGATGGAGATACAGTGGAACTCTTCATCAGAAGATTTATTAACATACAAGAAGGATCAGGAACACCCTGCGTGCGATTACGAAGCACAAAGTACCACAAACTAAACTATTAATCATAGAACACTAGCTTTTGCTTTTCATTATTACATATAGAAGCAACTACTATAGTTCGGATATTGAAGCATATAAATATATTTCGATCAGATTCTCAATTTTTAGTTGAGGAATCGAAGTTTCCAAAAACGAGAGACCCGTTACCGTTGCCATGTATGGTGCCACTGTTTTGTATGAGATTGCCACCGAAGTAGTCATATTTATTAGAGGTATTATTGTTGCCAGAATTAGCGCCGCTATTAATCTCAGCACCTTGAAAATTCTGGGTACCTTCACTGTTGGATGAACCAACCGTGCCACTGTTGTGCCCTACTCCTTCTGCCTCACCACCAATGAGGAGGCCTTGAAGCCGTCTCACCACCAACATTTGATCTTATGTGATGGTGTTTCTTTGGTTACTTTGATTTGGAGATGTATATGGCTTTGGTGTATTTTCTACATGCTTAGCCTGCGTTTTATAGATGCGCAAAAGGGAACCGATGCTGTTATATAATAATCTTTATACTCAATAGTGCTTCTCTATATTCGTCTCCCTAAAAATTTGTAATTGATTATCGAGTGCATTATTTATTTAATTTGCCCCTAAAATATACAATTGTCTTAATTTGAGTATTAAAAAATTAAGTATTTAAAATATTATATTTATTTTAATTTAGTCTCTTTCGATACAAAATTACAAAATTTATTAATGCTAAAATTTAAACTTTTTCATCGCAAAAAGTTATTTTAATAAATAAAAAAATTAAATAAAAACATATCTAAAATTTTTAGAAATTAAATTGATATGCTTATTAAAAAAAATTAATTATTTTTGTAGGAAATGCCTTCATAATAAGAATATCCGATTAGGCACAGAACCGTATATATCATTATAAAAATACACAGATTCATTTCCAGCTAATAGCCCATAAACATCATATATCCTGATCCATGCAGCTTATTAGGCAATTGGACTTGTGAATATATTCCCATGCATTAAAAGACACGCACTCAAAGAGGAAAAACAAATCGTGTTTATTTTCTATTGGGCATTGTTAAATGCAACACTTCAAGATTATATCCATAGTGCATGTTCATGATTCGCCGTGAAACTCTATAACATGACTGAACACATGATTCCAGCTTAATTTGTGGCTGAAATTTGTGACTTTTAGAAAGTAATTATGCTTCATTACTTTTTTCTATCTTGTTACACCATAACGGCTTATCCGTTACAACGGCAAACTTCACAACAAACTATAACCGAAAAGTTGCAATTTCCTAGCTTGTTGCAGCTGGCGGAGCCGTCACAATCACAAACCATGATATAATGCATTTTTTTTTTTATCCGAGCTTAAAGCTTGGGGGCTAAGTAAGAGACTAATTAAACCAATAAAAAAAATAAGAAAAAATGAATAACATAGTAAGGAAACAGCGTGTGATTAAAGTTTTTTTAAAACTCAGTTTTAATTCATAGTTTACCATTTTTTAGGATAGAAATGACCGAAAATGTCCTAAAAACATCTAAGATGAAGTTCTAGACTGGTTTGAAAAGTAAAACTGAGAGATGAATGTGATACATATATGATAAGGACTGAATGAACTCAAAAGTTTACATGGGTTGATTTAATTATAAAAAAATATATTCACAATCTATGGACCTAGATGAAACTAAATATGATCTTAAATCATGCAAAAGACAAAAGAAAATATATTAGCTAAGGATCTAGGTAAATAAACAAAAAAAATTTTAGTGAAAAGAGAAAGGACAGAGAGAGAAGAAGGGGTAGAGAGTATTTTTGTTATTTTAGGATATAGATGATAAAAATTAAAAATTAAGGGACATAAACGAAAAAAAAAATTTTAGGGCATAAATAAGAATTAAGATAAAGTTTATGCACATATGAATACTTTTTGCCAAAAAATAAATAGCTTCTTGTTTTATCTCATAATTAATTTTAGCCTTATTTATAATATAATATTATTTTATTTTATCTAGGCATTAATGTACAACTTTAACGGCTCCAAAATAGCATATAATGGTTAGGCGTGTACTACAGTGCATATTAATTTTCTATTTAATTATTTTTTAAATATTTTAAAATATTCAGATAAATTGTAATGATTTTATATTTTAAAAATAAAAATTGTGAAAACTTATTTAACTCTGTATTTTTCATATAAATCTGAACTTTTTAATTTTAATATTTTACTTTTTTTTATCTGTTAACATATGATTATGTTATACCAACTTGGTTTCAATTTCATTGCTGAAGCTGCTTCCTTTAGTGGAAATAATAAAGGCTTCACAATGGTGGGTCTTTTGTGAATAAACCTATATTTAGAATTATAATCTTCTTTGATTATTTATTTATTTGTATATTATGGTTCCATCATTAGTTTTTGAATAAAAAAGACAGAAATTTTTTAAAGAAAATAAAACTGAAAAGGAGACATGATAGAGATTAAACATATTTTTTTATATTGCCATTTTAATTTTTATATAACTTCTTGCAGCTTCTTATTTATCCCGCCGTTTATTTATAATCCATGAATCTGACTCCACATTAGACTTCCATGTTATCGAACCTTTTTGTAGAATGCATGCATTTCAAATTAAGGTTGAGTTAGACAATGTGGGCGGGGTAAATTTGTCCACCCCTCCTCCCAAGAAAAAAAAAAGGTTAAGAGACATAGCACTTGTTGGTATACCGTACACTTGTCAGGCTGTGTTAAGATTACTGTATTTCAAATTGTATGAGATTTAAAATCTAAGAAATTCAAATAATTCTATTTTTCTTTATCTTTTTTTTTCCTATTGCATGAATATTTTAGTTTACCTATGTGTATTGCTACTTGCTAATATGTAAGCATGCAAATGCGCTTGTTTAATTTATATTTACTCTGAAAATTATTTGTGGTGTGCACATATGTAATATATTACATTCATGCTCAAGAATACATGCAGAAAATTTGTAGGATTAAAACCCATTGTTTCTCCAACTAAATTCTCTCCCCTTCCCCCCTCCCCCCTCTCACTTGAATATTGTGTTGTCTTCAATGCAAATCAGTACCAAACATCAAATAAAATAAAGAGGATATGATTTAAAAGGAGGGAAAGAATACAGCCTTATCATGAAGCCAGTACAGCATGAAGTCAGATTTCCTCCATGGTTTCTTCTTGGAAGCCCTCATAGAACTTCTTGAGCCTTTTCCCATTCACAGTAAATTGGTTGGTGGCCTCATTTGCTATCTCAACTGCACCATAAGGAAAAAACATTAGTAATAACATAAGGGCCAACCCACCTAAAATGAAGCTTATCGGGCATGAGCTTGAAGTGAGAGTTGTAAAGAATGACTTTATCTTTCACTTGGAACTCTTTCTTATTAATTTCTTTCCTTGTAGATGCACGCATTCTCATAAGCTGCTAGCCTTAGTTCTTCCAATTCTTGAAGTTGCAACTTTCTTTCCTTACTGGCTAAGGCCATGTCCATATTGCATTGCTCCAATTCTTGAAGTTGAAAATAGATTAGTGAAAGTAAATTACTGAAAGTTAAAGTGCAAAAGGTTTAAATGAAAGTGACTAAATTGCAAAAGGTTAAATAAAAGTACAATGAGTTGCATAAAGTAAAGAAAATTGGAATGATAAAAGACTTTGAATTAACTTGACTGAAAGTAAGGTGGAAGCATACTTTGATGTTGATATGTTAATTTGCTTGTGTGAGATATTAAGATTTTTAATCAAGAGTTGCCAACCCCTTTTACAACAAATAACTTAGTATTTATAGGCAAATGACAGAAGTAACTGCCTATCTATCTAATTGCCATGTAAGTGGTGATTTACATTGCTCGACAACTGCCCTAACCCATGTAAGTGACAGTTTACATGGTTCGACATAATTTTCTTAATTTTGGAGTAACGGTCTTCGACGGCTTTTGTTCGACAATTTCTCTTGCCTTCAACATTCGACAACCAAGTCACTACTAACTTATATCTCCATAATTCAACGTCTTTTATCTCTCAACTTGTTTGATGATAATGTTTAATTTGAACTTGTCTATCGAATGATGTGCTTCTAACGATTGAACTTTGACGTCCATCCTTCTTGCTTTCTTCTATCGAATTCATCTCTATCGAACGGCTGACCTTTGTCGAATTTTTGTGCCAGATCACTATTTCGACACTTAGACAATCGGCACTATTTTGTTACATTACTGAGGACAATTACTTGTCAGCCAAGCTATTAACTTTCATTGGCAAAAATATATATTTATTTAAAAATAATCGTACAACACATACAATATGGGCATCTGACAATTAATCTTTTTTTATTATTTTATCATTTTTATATTTTTTTATTTTTATGCATTTCTTTTTTTTCAAAAAGAAAAGAAAAAAGAAATTATAGTATCATGGACAAAATTAGGTGTTATAGTTTTTTTTTTGTCAAATATCTTCTTTTTTAAATATCGTCAATGATACTAACAGAAAACACTAGCTAGAAGGTCGAAGTGGTGCACATCACTCGTCACGTCATTTGCCACATAGACTCATACTCCAAAATTACAAAAGTGTCCTTTATATATATATATATATATATATATATCTCCTCTCTTCACTCTCTCTCCCTTCTTCGTCCCTGACTCTATTCCTTTATCTCTCTTCATTCTCTACAGTGTTGTTTGGTTGGAGAAGAATGGAGGGGAGGGGAGGGATTTTTTTTTTAAATTCACCTTGTTTGTTTCAATTAGTTAGAGGGGGAGGAAAAATAGATCTCTTCCCCCTCTCATTATCTTTCCCTCTGAAAATGGGGGAATTTGGAGGGAAGGAAAAGTATAACAATGTAAAAAGACATAAGTATTCTCAATAATTTTTTTAATACCAAATTTGTCCTCTAACCTAATCCTGTAATTATTTATTAAGAATTTATCTCATTGTTAATCTTCTTGCTAGAGCACTTGCTCCAAATCAATCGATTCTAATTTCTTTTCCCTTGTTTCTGACAATCTCTTCCTACCCAAATGTTGTTCCTACTTCAATGCTAACTCTAGGTAATACAACAATAGGATGTACACTCTCCTTGTAGACATCTGATTGCTTGTCAAAAAGTTCCTGGGAAACAAGTGAAACAATCCTAACAGCCTTCCCTTTCTTTCTTAGATTGTCTGCAGCTTTTACAGTATTGGGCGAATTGGCAAGTGTACCAATCGCACAAATAATAAAGTGATAGAGTAAGAGTTATCGTCTCCACAAGGACTAACGTGTTAAGTACTCCAGAAGTTTAAATGTATTATTTAGGTAAACCAATTTTAGATTGAAGATAGCTCTAATTAAATAATTAAGAAGTAAAATCAGGTTACAATAAAATCGAATGGAAATAATTCAAATAAAAGGCCTAGAGCTACTAATCCCCCTCTCTCGTCCTAAGAATTACTAACGCTCCCTAACACTTGTGATTTTGAACAATAATACACTTTAATCTTAGACTTTGTAAAGGCTTAAAGTGATTCTCCCGAACCTAAATTAAGCTACTCAACTCTAACACAATCCCTTATGTGAGTTTAAGTCGATTAAACGTCAGCCTAATTTGATGAAGCGAGGTTAACTATTATCCCTATTAATTAACAAGTAAAACCCCTAAGGTTAAAACATTTGCCCTAATCACTCAATGTTCTACCAATATTTCCCTCTCCTAAGTTCAATGAAAGCAACAAACAAATCATAAAATGGCCAGTTTTTCAACAAGTTCAAAATATATGAATGATAGGAATGTATTAACTGTATAGCAACCACAATGTTAGAGAGAAAACAATTCCTAATCAGAGATTAGGTTAATAGCAACCCTAGAACAAAGAAATTAGCCACTCATGGCTCTAAAACTATAGAAAACAGTAAAAGAATGAGCAAACTCAATGAATCCGAGGTTGGGTTGACAAAAATCGGGCTTGATAGGCTTTGGGAATGGATTCTTCATTCTCCTCTAGCAGAAATCGATGCCTCCCCTCTGTCTATAACTTAGAATACCCTAAAAAATCTATTTTGACTCATTTTAAATCAGTGCAGAACGCGACCTACCGCTATAGCGGTGGAAGGCAGTGAATTAGGCTTAAAAACACATTTTTCCAAGTTCCACTGCTATAGCGGTGGTATAGCGGTGAAGATCCACTGCTATAGCGGTGGTTGGCAGAGAGGAAGACTTCAGGACACCTTTTTCAGCATTCCACCGCTATAGCGATAGATTCCACCACTATAACGGTAGAATCCACCGCTATAGTTGGGAGAGACAGCAATCACTCCAGCATCTTCAAAATTTCAGCTTTAATATTCCATCTTCTAACACGAACTTCACACCAACTCAACCTACAACAAAAACAACAAATAACACCATTAAACAACAGGAAAGAATCATAAAATCACTCTATTTATTAAAAGATCAAAGAAAACTAAAACTAATCTAAACTACTCAAAACATGGGTTAAGAATTACAAGCTAACAAGAAAGAGATCAAAAGAGAGGGTATTTAGCACCAAAATAGTGCTATATTGAGAACTCAACACTCCCCCAAACTTGAACCTTTGCTTGTCCTTAAGCAAAAGCTTTCAATGAGAAAAATTCTAAGAAAGATATATGCAAACAGGAATATGTGCAACTAGGAAGACTAAAGATCTGAAAATGTGAATTAAAGCAAGCCAAGTCTCATCAAACTATTACTCAAAAGATTTAACTTAAGAGTTTGCAATCTTAAGGATTCAATAACAAGTGTTAACCAAACTACAAAAAAATTTAAAATCAAAGCTTCACCTCTTCTATGAGTAGCTTATAGAATCAAATTCAAAAATTCCAAAACTGAATCGCTAATTTGTTCTCAAGGGTATCGTTTTATTTCGATTCTCGAAGGCTTCACTATTTTGTTCTCAAGGATATAGCTTCCTTACTTTCCTTATTTCCTATGGAAATTTTTACAAATTTTCTCATTTTATTTTAATTACAAGAGCCTATCTCTTATTGAAATTTTCAGTTATCCCCTTATTGAACCCTTTTTTCACTAGCCCTTTATTGAACCCTTTTTTTACTAGCCCTTTATTGAACTTCTATTTTTTTTTTGAATAAAAGAATATGATCTATAAACCAGTCACAAAGAGACAAAAACATCTTTTTTCTTATTTTGCAATGATAGGGCTCACACTTACAAAAATATATAAAACTTAAGTTTTGCAAACTCAAGAGGTGAATCTTACATATATATATATATATATATATATATATATATATATATATATATAAAACAAGATTTGACTTGCCAAAGAATTTCAAACTTTCACATTTCAAAATTTTCAGAAATTTTCCTCCTATTACACATGCTTATGGACAATACAAAATTAACCAAAATTTTCTCAAGGAAGAAACCCATCAACATGTTAAACTTCTCCCCCAAACTTAAATTTGACAGTGTCCTCACTATCTTAAATCAGTACAACAGAGGAAGAAGAACAAAACAACTAAACCAACAAAACAAAACAAAATGCTATCACAAAATATACTAACTGCCATTCACCAAGATAATAATCATAATCATGTTCAGCATTTATCAATACAACTCAAAATAAATAATAAATAGCAGTTGTAATATTTTTAATAGCAACACAATAAACCATAAAAATAGAAAATATAACGAAAGTAATAAACTTGGGTTGCCTCCCAAGAGTGCTAAGTTTATAGTCTTCAATCAGACTTTACCGGTTTTATCTTGGATCACAATAACCCATGGAAGAGTCTTGAAACTGAATTGCCTTCCCCCCACCTTGCCATTTTTTTTACTTTTTTATTGATTGGCTCTTTGGCTTGGCTTGGAGGAGGCACAGTCTGTTCAACTAGCATTTTTTCTTCTTTATTATTGCAAGCTCCTTTTCCACCAACGATTTTTGCAATATTGAACACATTAAAAGTCTCTGTCTCAATCTGAACTGTCAGAGTTAACGTCCTATAAGCCATATTAATTACCGCTCCCGAAGTAGCTAAGAATGGCCTACCCAGAATGAGAGGAATTTCCTCATCTTCCGCCATGTTGTATACTACAAAATCCATAGGAAAGAACTTTCCCACTTTGACTAGCACATCTTCTACTACCCCATATGGATGTCTCAAGGATCAGTCAGCGAGCTGAAGAGTCATCATAGTTGGTTTCACCTGACGAATCCCGAGTTTCTTGAAAATTGATAATGACATAAGATTAATGCTAGCCCCAAGATCACATAAACTCCTCTTGAATGTGACGTCTCCAATTATACAAGGGATGGAGAAACTCCCTGGATCCTTGAGTTTCGGAGGCAACTTCTTATGTATAATTACGCTGCACTCTTCATTCAATGTGACTTTCTCATTATTTCCTATCTTCTTCTTTTTCAGTAACATCTCCTTCATGAATTTTGCATACACAGGCATTTGTTCCAAGGCTTCAGCAAAATGTATGCTTATTCGCAATTTACTCAATACCTCAAAAAATCTACTAAACTGCTTCTCATTGTGCTTTTTGGACCTATGAGCCTGAGGATACGGTAGTCCTGGAACAAAACTTTCAGCCCTTACATCTTTTATTACCCTTCCAGATTTATCTTTATCCTCTAAAACATTAGCTTCCTCAGTTACAGTTTCTTGAGGTTTAGCTAAAAGAAATGGTTGGATCCCAAGAGGGGGGTAAATTGGGTTTTATAAAAATTTTCACAAAACTTAATTGGAAGTTAAAATGATTTTCTGAAATTGGACAATGCTAAAGATAATAATTTAATTCAGAAAATTAAAGTGCTATCAAGATAAATAATTTTATAGTTTAAGGAATTAAGGAGCAAATATAAATCTACACAAATTAACTAATGCTTGAGGTAGAAATCAAATATAAATGCAAAGCATTAATTAATTAATTTTAAATGTAAATAGAGTAGGGATAGAGAAAATAAACTCAGAGATTTATACTAGTTTGGCTAATCCCAAGCCTACATCCAGTCCTCAAGAGACCACTTGAGTATTTCTACTATAATTGCAAGTTTAATCCTGGTACTTGCAAACTACTACAACCACGCAAATTCAATTCGGGTATTTGTGAAACCACAACGGAGAATTTATGAATCCGGGCTCCTCCTCAACCCAAAGCAAGTTCTTCCAACACCGGTATTTGCGAACCTCAACTCAGAATAATAGATATGTTGATCAAAATCAACAATGCAAAGAAACTCTCTCTAAAGAGTAGATGAATATAAATAAAACTCTAATAACTCTAATGATAGAGAATATACAAGATTGGTTCAAGAATGTTTGAATTTCTGTCAAAGACGATAGAACATGTTAATATATCATTGTAGTACTGAGTTCTAACATAAAAATGTGTATCTAAGGTCATATATATAGGCTCCATTGAAATATAGCCGTTTATAGCCGTTATTACACTTAAAAATGCAGTCCAGGTGTAATCAGTCGACTGTCGTAAGACCATCAGTCAATTGATAGCTCAATATATCTGTTAGACACAAAAATATGACCGTTAAAGAGTGTTTCTAGGCTATCAGTCAACCGATTGCTCTCTGTCAAAAATTTTGTTAACTCGAAACTTGTAAGCTCACTTTAAAAATTCATAACTCTCTCATTTGAACTCCATTTTAAACAAATAATATATCATTGGAAAGCTCTTGGAGTCTAGTTTCAAATGAGACAAGTTTCACTCAAAAAATTATTTTTCATTTAAAAGATATGATACTGACTAAAGGTCAGGATAAAATAATTCTTGAGTACAGTCAAGTCAACTTTCAGTTTTTCAGAGTTTAGTTTAAATGGTCATATCTTTCTCATTTGGACTCCATTTTAAATGAATAATATACCGTTGGAAAACTCTTTGAATATACTATCAAATGAGATTAAGATACTTGAAAATCCAATTTTTCATTTATGAGATATGATATAAAGAATGACCAAAGGTTAAAAACTAACTTTTGTAAAACTTCATATCTCACTATCTTTTTGTTCAAAATACTTGAGCCAATGTATGCAAATCTAAATCATTGAGTTGCACAAGTATACCAGCTTATATAAAATATACCTAATGTAAACATATAGGCTATCTTGATGTATCCAAGCTTTCAAGACTTCAAATCTTCTAGTTCTTCATTACTTGGAGCTTTATCCTTGCATGTTGCTTTCCTTGAGTAAGGCATGATGTTGCTTTTTCTTGTTCTTCAATCCAATGCTCACTCTTCTTGTTTTGAACCAACCTATAAAATATATCTTACTTGCAAACCAAATGGTTAGTTCAATTCATGATAAATAGCATGATTAATGTATAAGACATTGCACATTAAATAACACAGTCATGCTTAAATACTTGTAGCATATATATGATAATTAACTTTTATATATATCAATGCTATATTTTAAATACATTTGTCATCATCAAAACTTATGGCATAAAGCCTTAGGTCAACAATTTCCCCCTTTTTGATGATGACAAATTACCAAAGAAAAATATGTATCACAAGATAATGAATACTATGTAATAAGCACATATGCATGAGATAATGAATACTATGTAATAAGTACATATACATATTTTTCTTGCCATTTCTTCTCCCCCTATTTGACATCAACAAAAAGGTATAAGGAACTCAATATATAGAGGTTAAGGCACATACCTTCTTGAAGCCAAGATGTCAGAAGATGTCAATATACATGGGGTTAGGATACATCAAAACTTATCATTATTTTCTTAGACATGTAAAAACAATTTTCAGAAAAATTTCTCATGTCAAATGGAATGAGCCAAAAGATAAAACTTGAAAGAGTTTTAGGCCCCCCCTTAAACCTTGCATAATTTGAAAAGAATAATAAATATCTAATTTTCAAAATGTATTCTTTTTCAAGAACATTTATATATATTCAACAGAGACAAAGCTCCACCTAAATTTCACATTCCTTTTCCTTTGAAATTGGTTTTGAATAAGCATAAGGGAAATTCAATTTTTCAACATTATAACTGCAGAAGTTTGATAGAAACCTTTTGGAAATTTATGCATTATAATATTTTGAAAGAAGGGATATTCATATTTTTTTTTCAAAACTTTTGAAAACAATTTCTGCTTATATGTATAAAAACATTTCAGCATATAGCAGAAGTAATTTGAAATAAGGATATTCAAATCCTTTTCTTTTCAAAATAGATAATGCTTTAATATGGCAAAGCAATTTCAGCATAGTGGAAGCAAGTCAAGAGTTTCATGATATTTTTCTAAAACATTTTGCTTCGAAGGAATTTAGAAATGTTTCATCCAAGGAAGCAATATATATGGATTAGTATAATAAGATATATTCAAGGATATAGTTCATAATCCATACATCAAACATCAATATTTTTCATCCCCTTTGTCATCAACAACAAAAGATATCTTTAAAACCTTTTCTTTTTCAAAAAGAATGTTGCTTCGTATGATAAAACATATTAACATAGCGGAAACATTTTTAAAGTCCTTTTCAAAATAAATTTGCTTCATAAAGGATAAGATTGATTTCAGCACAACGGAAGCAATTTATATACCCATTCAAGATGTAAAACATTATAACCAAGATATATATAATATATATCATCACAACAGAAGCAATATAAATCATTAAGGCCAAAGTGCAAAGGACATTAATTTAAAGAAGATCAGTCAAGCATATTCAATATAATATCCATTTTGAGATGAGTAATCATACCTCTCAAAACTCTTTTATCCAATCAACTGATCATTCTTACCTTTCTTTTGCAAGAGCTTGTTTATCCAAGAATTGTCTTGGCGTATAGACATTTTATTTTGCAACCCTTGACTATTTGATCCTTGATGAAGGTTTCAAGCTTGTATAGTTTGACTATCCTTTTGAACAAGTCATTCTTATCTTTAGGCTTCTTCATCAACAATGTTTAAGTATTCATGCTTGATTAGAATCACCATCTTTATTGTTGAGTCCTTCATTCTCAAGATTGAGAATTCTTTTCCTCACAAAACAATGTGACTCTTATTCTTAGGTACCCATATAATTTGGGTCCTTGACGGGTTAGTTTATAATTATCAAGCAATGGAGACAATATATTATATCAATAAGAATGCTATGCCTCCATGGAATGCAAAAATTTGTAGAGAAATTATTCTTCTTTAAAGATTGATGTCATAAAAAGCATAGGAGATGAAAATCTTTTGAAATGAGGATTTCTTAAATCATTTCTTTTCAAAATGATTTTTGCTTCAATATGATAAAGCAATTTTTGAAACAAACTAGTTTAAAAGAAAGATTCTATGAAAAGATTATTTGAAAAACTTTGGCAAAAAGAATTTGCAAATCCTTTTATTTTGAAAAACAAATTTTGCTTCACAAAGCATAAGATGTAGAAAAAGATGCAGCACAATAGAAGCAACATATATATCCTTTTAAAGATAATAACAGAAGATATTATAACATGATATATATCACAGCAAAGGCAAATTATATACTCATATAAGATATACCATTTTAAAATTGGAGTATATAATAGCACAACAATTTTCTTGGATTAGCAAAAGATATAACCAATATAAGGCATAATCCATTGGCAGAAGAAGATTTCAAGTGAGTATCCACTGAGATACATCTTCAATGATGAGTTCCTTAGGATGACTTTTGGCATACCTCAAATCCTTTGGAAGATTATCATTGTTGCTTGATGGCTCTTTCTCATGATGCAACTTTTCTTCTTAAGGCTTTTCTTCTTCTTGAGATAGATTGGCATTCTCTTTAATGTCATTATCTTTATTTGAAATAAGGGTACTCTTTTCCTTTTCAAAACTTTGAAAATAATTTTCTGCTTATGTATGAAAACATTTTGGTACATAGTAGGTGATTTTGAAATAAAGATCCTTAAATTCTTTTCTTAGCAAAACACTTTTTGCTTTAACATGATAAAGCAATTTCAAATCCTTTTCCAAAACCTTTGAAATAATTCTTCTTTAAAGAATGGCACAAATACAGCACAGTAGAAGAATATATATATATATATATCCATTATCATTTGTAAAACATTTTATATTCAGGATATATCATATTATCTTAGAAGAGGCATAATATATTTTAATATATATATATATATATATATCCATTTTAAAGATAGAAAGAATTTTCTGACATGGACGTACATATATCATCATTTCAAATCAAAAGTAAGTTACATACTTACTCAAGATAAAACATATTATAACCAGAGTATGTAGTAGTAAAAATGAGGTGATATGGATTAATAAGATATAATTAGATATAAACTATAATCTATAACCAATGGTCCATAAACCATAGCTTTGAAAAGATATGACATGTATAATGCTCGAGCCATGATGAATGGTATAAAGACAATTTAAGCATTTAACATATCTTCATATGCAATGATATGATCAAATAAGTAGGATTTCAAAAAACAATATATCATTGCTATGAAAGTATGTCAGCAAAAGAACTTGCCAATATAGCCAATTAAGATCAGGGAGTATCACTCAATTAAATAATAAAGTGGTAAAAGATAGAGATACTTATCAATTTTGGCGAACTCTTATTGCTTCTTGAAGTTCCTCCTCAAGATTTTGATATCCTTATTTTGCTTATTGCTCTTCTTTTGATCTTCTCTTCTTGCAACTTTTAATGATTTCCTTTGATTGATTATTTGCAAGATCCTCCAAACAATCTCTTGTAAAATCATCCATGAACCTCTCATAAGTGACCTATCAGTCGACTATCGGGGGGCTATCAGTCAACTGATGGCTACTGATTTGGGAATTTTTGTTGCTGTCATCGATTAATCGACTGTCGATGGGTCATTAGTCGACTGATGGCTCTCGAGTTCCTTTTTTTAAAAAAATACATCATTCAGTGATGGACCAGCACTGAGCATCCATCTCAATGCTTGGCTCAGTCCATAGAGTAATGTATCAGTCTACCAATTCTTAGTGATTAGTCGGCTGATTATTTCTGCAGTTTAAAGAAAAATTTGGCAGACAATCATCAGTCGACTGATCATATTTTCTTAGTCGACTGATTGCTTCTGTTAATGGAAAATTTGATCAGTGAGTCATTAGTCGACTGATTGTCAGTGATTAGTCGACTAATGACTGCACTTGTACAAATATTTGAGCAAAGAGCAATTAGTCGATTGATTCAGTTATGTCAGTCGAATGATTCATTCATGGATTTAAAAATTGTATTCGTTGAGCCGTCAGTCAACTAATGTGCTTAGGATGGTCGACTAATTCCATACATAAACTTATTTTCTGATATGCTTGAGATAAAATGAGGTGAGTGATTTGAGATGATACAATTGAGGATATTATACCTACAAAAAAAGCTTGAGGAGCACTGGTTATTTCCAGC